>CM042685.1:144726854-147726854 GCA_023614405.1 Avena insularis
TAGGAAAACATCTTGGAACTCATTTACAACAGGAATATCCTCCAACTTGACCTCCTTCATTGAGTTCAATTGAAGATCTATCATGATATGAATGTGCTTATCTGCCTGATATACTATCCTTGATCCACTTGGAGTCTTAATTGAGACAGTTTTATCCTCACAATTAATCTGATCCCCATGTTCAGTCATCCAATCCATACCCAGCACTACTGCAATTCCCTTCAAAGGAATCACATAAAGATCCGCAAAGTATGTACAACCACAGATCAAGATAACCTGACCTTGTTTAATGTGGCGTACAACTACATTCCCCCTGTCGTCACCACGGTCATAGGGTTTTCTAACGTTGCCCTTCTAATCCCAAATTTATCACAGAATTCTTCAGATATGAATGAAGTAGTTGCACCAGTATCAAATAAAAAATTTCCTGGATTGGTAAGGATATTGTACCTATCACTGCATGCTCGGAGTTATCCACCTCGTCCAAGGTTGCACAATTCAGCTTCCCAGTAGGCCTGCTTCTTTTGCCATTATTGTTCTTGACAAAGTTTCCTCCTTTATTGGGTTGTCCATTTCCTCCACGGGCTGGTCCTTTATTTCTTGTCGGCCAACCACCCGGTGGTTTGCTTGGGAAATTTGGCCTGACCCCTTTGACCGCAACTATGGCAAACAATTATCGGTTTCTGGTAATACCTGCTCATATGCCCTGGAAGCTTGCAATTATGACATATTACATCCCTTCCAGCTGGATTTGTACGCCGGTTGGAATTATTGTTGTTGTAGGATTTGTTACTAGGTTTGAATTCCAAATTGGGTTTAGGTTTACTTGCTTGTATCCTCTTTGTTTCCTTCTTAGCTCTCTTTCTTCGGTCCTCTTGGACATTCTTGTAGTCGTCTTCAAAGGGAATAGCTGCATCGAGCAACTATTGAAAAGTTTGTTTGTTGGCCAGCCTCATCTGGATCTTTGCAAACAGATTTAATCCTCGCAGAAAACGCTTCTTCCACTACTCCTCAGTGATCACTTCATCCTTAGCGTAACGAGACAGTTGGCTAAACTCCCGGATGTACTTCATGACACTGGTATCTCCTTGTTGAAGCTCCTCAAACTCTCTACGCTTCAACTCCATCACACTTTGTGGAACATGGTACTCACAGAATCTCTGCTTGAACTCCTCCTAGGTATGCTCTCTCCCTGGCGGTTGCATTGCTAACTGATTTTCCCACCATGATGCTATAGGTCCAGTCAAGAGATGGGTTGCATACCTCAGCTTCTCTTCAGCATTGCAACCTACAGTCTTTAACTTCCTCTCAGTATCAGCTAGCCAATCCTCTACATCCATCGGTTCTGGAGCTGATGCAAAAGGTAACAGCCTTGCATTCTGGAAGTCAGAAAGAGTCACTCCTCCTCCTTCGGGTGCCCTCTAGTTTCTAGCTCGTCCCAACAATTCTTCCATAAATTTGTTCTGGGATTCTTGCATCATTTGCATGTATTGTGTAAAGTTCTGCTCCATTAACGGCATCATTGGTGGTGGTGGTAATGCTCCTTGATTTCCAGCATCTGCATCTGCCTTCTCTTTAGCCTCGTGCTCCATGCGCTGCTGTTCAGATTCAGTTTCTACACCCGATTCCATGACCCCCTAGTCCTGCAACATAAAGAGAATACTCATAATTACATCATGCACATGTGTTCTGAGCTCAACTTCATGCATACAAATAGTCACACAATGGAAAACAAACCCCAAATAAAATACAAATATGCATTTCACATATTATATATTACAAACAACTTAGTGAATACAAAGTCATTACAAACCAGTACCATATAAGTACCATATCACATAAAAACACTCCCTCACTTATTTAGATACATTTTTTTCTTTACTACAATACGCAATATCAGGTACTACCTAATAGGCAACCTATGTCTTTAGTATCCGCGATGCTCATCATACATGCCTGAAGTCCAACTGTGATAACATGACGTCCGTCGCACAGTTTGTGGAACAAATGGCCTTCCAGATGGAACATACTCGGTATCTGAAGTATCAGGACTTAAGCTATTACTCATCCTGAGTGCATTGACTCCATCCAGCTCAGCTGAAAAGTCTTTAGAAACCTGTTCAACACTATCACCCACTTGCATCTCCTGAGCTTCATTCCTATAGTTGTCAACAGAATACTCAGATTCGGCTACCCCCCGGTGCTTTGTTGGGCAAGATACCCTTTACTAGGTTTCCAACCTAAGGTCAAAGCAATTGCTCTGATACCAACTGTGGTGACTGATGTCTACGCACTTCTATTCTTGTAGATAGTTGTTGGGCCTCCAAGGGCAGAGGTTTGTACAACAGCAGCAAGTTTCCCTTAAGTGGATTACCCAAGGTTTATCGAACTTAGGGAGGAAGTGGTCAAAGGTATCCCTCTCAATTAACCCTGCAATCAAGATACAAGAACTCTCTTGTGTCCCCAACACACCCAATACACTTGTCAGGTGTATAGGTGCACTAGTTCGGCGAAGAGATAGTGAAATACAAGTGGTCATGGTGCCATAAAAGAGCTTCTGACTTGTTGTTGATGTGGGAGAGACTAAAGGCAAACTGAAATAAAGATGGAAGCAAGCAAACATGCAACAGATCTAGATGCAAACGGTGTTTCAATGCTTAGAAACAAGGCCTAGGGATCATACTTTCACTAGTGAACACTCTCTCATATAAATATATACTCTTAACTACTCTCTGGTTGGACACTCTAATCCATGGTAGGGCTATAACAGCACTCCTCAAAGTTCGCCTTCCCCAATCTAGATAACCCCACACTGTCACCTTGAGCGCTATATGGTTCCAACAAACACCACAATTTCATAGAGACAACCAAATCAAAATACCCTCATGATAAATATATATGTAACCTAGCTTAAGTGCCACACACGGTGTGCATGCTATCACTTTCACACACGTGGGGAAAAGTGGTAACAGTGCTAGAAAAGAGCTTCTGACTTTTTGTTGACGTGGGAGAGACTAAAGGCAAACTGAAATAAAGATGGAAGCAAGCAAACATGCAACAGATCTAGATGCAAACTGTGTTTCAATGCTTAGAAACAAGGCCTAGGGATCATACTTTCACTAGTGAACACTCTCTCATATAAATATCTCCTCTTAATGATACTACTCTTAAATACTCTCCGGTTAGACACTCTAATCCATGGTAGGGCTATAACAGCACTCCTCAAAGTCCGCCTTCCCGAATCTAGATAACCCCACACTGTCACCTTGAGTGCTAGATGCTTCCAAACACCAGAATTTCATAGAGACAACCAACTCAAAATGTACTCATGATAAATATATGTGTAACCTAGCTTAAGTGCCACACACGGTGTGCACGCTGTCAGTTTCACACATGTGGGGAAAAGCATAGATCTATTTAAGCACGATGAGTATTTATGTAGACCCTAGCCTAAGTGCCACCATGGCGTGCACGCTGTCACTTTCACACACATGGGGAGAGCAGAGATCTATTAAAGCGCTTGAGTAACAGAGTAGATCTACTTGATTACAAAGCTCATGATCACAACAAGATCATGCATAGAGAGAGATGAACACATAGCTACCGGTAGAGCCCTTAGCCCCGAGGAAGAACTACTCCCTCCTCATCATGGGAATCAACAACACTGATGAAGATGGCGATGGAGATCGATGCAGATGGCTCCGGGGCACTTCCCCATCCCGGCAGGGTTCCGAAACAGAGACTTTCTGTCCCCCGAATCTCCCCAGCGGTGGCGGCGGCACTACGGAGATTTTCATGGATTTTTTCTGGTCGATTTAGGATTTTCTCCCTGGGGGCTTCTTATAGGCACTGGAGGCAAGGTCGGTGGAGGTCCAGGGGGCCCACACCCCCTGTGGGCGTCACCGGGGCTGGCCCGCGCCTAGGGGGTTGCGGACACCCTGGTGTCCTCCTCCAACTCTGCTTCGTGGTTCCATGTTGCTCCGGGAAAAATAATGACTTTGGCTTTTGTCCCGTCCAATTCCGAGAATATTGATTTTCTGCCTTTCTGGAACCAAAAACAAAATAAAATAGGCAAATGGCACTGTGGCATCTTGTTAATGGGTTAGTACCATAAAACATATAAAAACACCTCAAAGTGTGAACAAAGCAAAGAAAAGTAGATACTAAACAAGCATGGAACATCAAAAATTATAGATACGTTTACGACGTATCAAGCATCCCCAAGCTTAACACCTGCTCGTCCTCGAGTAGGTAAGTGATAAAAAGAAAAATTTTTGAGGTGACATGCACCATCAGAATCTTGATCAAAACATTTGTAAAGCATTGATAGCTGGGATCAAAGTACTCTAAACATGAGAATGAAAGATGAAGTTCTAACAATAAGACGTAGCAACTATGCTGCAACATGAAAGGATACAAAGAAAAATTCATGAATAACAATGCATTGAAATATGTTTGTGTGTTTGACATATAGAAAACATGGCATAGTGGCATTCAGCTTGTCCCTCATGGAGTAGAAAATAGATGCATAGGACACCTTCAAAGTTCATAAGGGTGAATAGATACAAATAGTTCAAGACAAGCAATATCAACAATATGAATCAGTCAATAAGTTTTGGGACAATGCACATAGAACTTAGAATGGTAACTATGCTCTCTTAACTGGTGCCTAAGGGTATAAGATGAAGACTCAATATAATAGTGGAATAAAGGCCCTTCAAAGGAAAGCAGGGATTTCTAGTTTCAAAAAGAGCTTCCAAAAATTATGGTACTTGTTAGCTTTCAGCCCTCATTGCACCTATCATAAGCATCTTCAAGTGATTAAGGTTAAAGTAAAAAAACTATGGAGTATATGATTGACAAAGTATAAGTTGGCAATCTCATGTCCCTTGAATATGAGGGCCGCACCTCATGCTACTCAACTTTAGTCACATGTAAGTTCTTGTCATAGTAAGTACATGTGTATCATAGAGAACCACCAACGGGGTACCCCTTGCATATGATACATGAGCTATCCCATAATCAAAATGACAAGGCAAGCAGACAATGAGCATCTCAACAATCTTCTTATTTACCATGGGAAAATGGTGCCTTTTTTCTCTCTTTCCTCTTTTCAATGTCTCTCTTTTTTTATAAGAAGAAAGCTTCATAGATGTCATTATGGTGATGCTGCAAGTTTCCACCATGATGAGGCATGGATTAGGCTAGCGGCCCAGGCGTTTCTCTAACACACATACATAACTCCATGGACTTACAAGCTCCCCTTTTATTTCACAACGACGACATCCATAGACAAAATAGCATGATATCAACTGTGTACAAAGTACAAGTGCAATGTTGAAAGTGTTCCCCGTGACAACACAGTTCTGGTAATTCCAACATATAAGTGCAAGCATATATAACATAGATGACACAATGGTTCAAGTTTATTAGGGGCAAGAAAAATAAAGTGTGCCATCAAGTTTGCGAGAGCTTTAATCACTAACTTTCACATAACAAAATACTATTTAATTGGAAGATAGATGAAAACAAGAATATACTTGGAATGGTGTAACACACCATGCATAGGAATTTATTGTGGACACTTTTGGAATAACTTGGTGTATTGGGAGTTGGATGCATGAGTAGAGCTTACTCATACAAGTGGAGGCTAGCAAAAGACTGGGAGTGACCAACTAAGAGAGCAATAATGGCCATAATCATGCAGAGCGACAAAACATTATCAATCAAAGCATAAAGTGGTACCACAAGTCAAAAACTAAATGATCATAGAGGCTAAGGTGACTGGTTCATAGTCATAAAATGGTGTGAGCATGTGCTAAGTCAACCCAAACAAAGCATCAAAGGATAATACCACAATACTATGCTTTTGTATGCTAAAACAACGCATGATTCTTTCAAGGCACATTAAACAATCTCAATTGTTTGAAACAAGTCATGCTACAACAATAATCACTAAGCATAAGGTCAAAGAAAAATCTAGCATGACATGATAAATTCTAAGCCACAGTCAAAACAAGCTCCCTTTTGTACCACTTAAGCATGAAGCTTTCTACTCTTTCTCCAACAACAGTCAAGTTATTTGAAACAACTCACAAAGATAATAATCAATAAAGATCAGTGAGCATGTCTCACAAATCCACAAAGAAGAACTAAAAAGTTCTAAGCTGAAAGCACAAGAAAACTAAGGCTAAACATAGTGCTAGCAAAAGAGAACACTCACAAGACAATAAGAATGAAAACTAGAGTGTTCTAGGCAATGAAAATAGAGTGTGTCTCTCTCCAAAAGAAGTGTGTTATGATCCAACCAACTTACTCAAGCAAACTAAGCAAAATAAACCAAAAACGAAAATTAAGATGCTCCAAGAACAACACAATTGTGCATGAAACAATAAAAAACGAAGTGTCTAGAAAGACCTGAGATTTTTATTGATGAAGAAGGGGATGCCTTGGGCATCCCCGAGCTTTTACGCTTGTAAATCTTGAATATTTCTGGGGGTGACACGGGGTGGCATCCCCAAGCTTGAGATTTTTTCCATTCTTCATCTCATTACATCATTCTTCCCCTACACTTGAAAGTTTTCCTTCATACAAAACTTCACACAATCTTCATTAGCAACATTAGTGTATTCAAAAGATAATAAACCCTTGGTTTTAGCTTTAGAACATAAAAAAATTTCACTAAGAACACAAGCTACTGTAGCAACTCCTTCAAAAAGCTCAATTTCCCAAAAAGGAATCAATAAGAAGCAATTGCAAATAATGGCAGAAATCTGTCAAAACAGACTATCAGGTAGAAACCCATTTTTTGAAGACCTTCTGTTGCTCAAATCAAAATTTGTTAAAGTAACAAAAGTTAGCTAACATACTGGGGGATTTATTCACAAAATATCAGCTTAATCCGACTTACATAGATTCTTCATGAATTTTTGGATCACAAAAATCTGTTTCGGGACAGCAACTCACCAAATCTTACTTCCCTCTCATTATAGGTTATTCTTGGAACAAAAGGAAAACAAAAAGGATAGGGAGAGGTCATTACTGAAGTAATAACTTCCAAGACTCATGAAAACTCTTGGGTTATCTCCCAACAAGTACTTTTATTTAACACCTTTAATTTAGGCTTGACAATTTGAGAAGATGATCAAATAAAAAAATATGAATTGAAGTAAAAGAGAGCATCAAGAAGAAAATTTAAAACGCATTTAAGTGTAACACACTTCCTATGCAGAAGAAACAAGTCATGAAAGCACAAAGCAAAATAGCATAGGAAAGCAAAACAAGTGCAACTTCAAGATTTTCAACATAAAGAGGAGAAACTTAATATTATTGAGATACATAAAACCATGTTTCCCTCTCTCATAATAACTTTTAGTAGCATCATAAATAAAATTAAAAATATAACTATCACATAAAACATTCTTATCATGAGCCACATGCATAAAATGATTATTACTCTCCACATAAGCATAGTCATACTTATTAATTGTAGTGGGAGCAAATTCGACAAAATAGCTATCATTATTATTTTCATCACCATAATCATCAAATATGGGAGGCATATTGTAAACATAATTAATTTTCTCCTCAATAGTAGGTGTACTGAAACATATCATACTCATCATTGTAGTCATCATATATTGGAGGTTTGGTATCATCATAACCAATAGAATAGCTATCCTCCAAAGCTGGGGGGACTAAAAAGATCATTTTCATCAAAACTAGCTTCCCCATGCTTAGAATTTTCCATAGCATTAGCAACAATGGTGTTCAAAAAATTCATACTAATAACATTTCTATTAGCATGCAAAGAAAGTTCAAAAGGTTTTTTAATTTTCTCTTCAAACACTTCATGTCCTAACTCAAGATAAATACTATAAAGCTCTCTAATTTTGTTTTTGTTTTCCATTAAACCTAACTAGTGAAAACAAGAAACAAAAAGACAAAATTGCAGAATCTAAAGGAAATAACTTCGAGCACTCACACCGGAGGATGTGAGTACCTTTTACCTTACGTCCCCGGCAACGACGCCAAGAAATAGCTTTCTGGCTTGCTGTTGCCGTAGGGTAACATGTGTGAGTGCCTATTAGCTTTCCTCTCCGGCAACGGCGTCAGAAAATAGCTTGATGTCTACGCACTTCTATTCTTGTAGATAGTTGTTAGTCCTCCAAGTGCAGAGGTTTGTAGAACAGCAGCAAGTTTCCCTTAAGTGGATTACCCAAGGTTTATCGAACTCAGGGAGGAAGTGGTCAAAGGTATCCCTCTCAAGAAACCCTGCAACCAAGATACAAGAAGTATCTTGTGTCCTCAACAAACCAAATGCACTTGTCAGGTGTATAGGTGCACTAGTTCGACAAAGAGATAGTGAAATACAAGTGGTAACAGTGCTAGAAAAGAGCTTCTGACTTTTTGTTGACGTGGGAGAGACTAAAGGCAAACTGAAATAAAGATGGAAGCAAGCAAACATGCAACAGATATAGATGCAAACTGTGTTTCAATGCTTAGAAACAAGGCCTAGGGATCATACTTTCACTAGTGAACACTCTCTCATATAAATATATCCTCTTAATGATACTACTCTTAACTACTCTCCGGTTAGACACTCTAATCCATGGTAGGGCTATAACAACACTCCTCAAAGTCCGCGTTCCCCAATCTAGATAAGCCCACACTGTCACCTTGAGCGCTATATGGTTCCAACAAATACCACAATTTCATAGAGACAACCAAATCAAAACACCCTCATGATAAATATATATGTAACCTAGCTTAAGTGCCACACACGGTGTGCACGCTATCACTTTGACACACATGGGGAAAAGCATAGATCTATTAAAGCACGATGAGTATTTATGTATACTCTAGCCTAAGTGCCACCATGGCGTGCACGCTGTCACTTTCACACACATGGGGAGAGCAGAGATCTATTAAAGCACTTGAGTAACAGAGTAGATCTACTTGATTACAAAGCTCATGACCACAATAATATCATGCATAGAGAGACAGAGATGAACACATAGCTACCGGTAGAGCCCTTAGCCCCGAGGAAGAACTACTCCCTCCTCATCATGGAAATCAACAACGGTGATGAAGATGGCGATGGAGATCGATGGAGATGGCTCCGAGGGCACTTCCCCGTCCCGGCAGGATGCCGGAACAGAGACTTTCTATCCCCCGAGTCTCCCCTATGGTGGCGACGTCCCTATGGAGGTTTTCGTGTATTTCTTCTGGTCGATTTAGGGATTTATCCCCAGGGGCTTCTTATAGGCGTAGGAGGCAAGGTCGGTGGACGCCTAGGGGGCCCACACCCCCTGTGGGCGCCATTAGGGCTGGCCCACGCCTAGGGGGTGCAGCCACCCTGGTGTCCTCCTCCAACTCTGCTTCATGGTTCCGTGTTGCTCCGGGAAAATAATGACATTGGCTTTTGTCCCGTCCAATTGCGAGAATATTGATTTTCTGCCTTTCTGGAACCAAAAACAGAAGAAAACAGGCAACTGGCACTGTGGCATCTTATTAATGGGTTAGTACCAGAAAACATATAAAAACACCTCAAAGTGTAGACAAAGCAACGCAAAGTAGATACTAAACAAGCATGTAACATCAAAAATTATAGATACGTTTACGACGTATCAGTGACCCAGCATACCACTACATGTGTAGTACACTATAGTCGTTGACATGACATCCAGAGAACACCATTCCGTAAATATCACATCCCTTAGAGTGGTACAACAGAAAAATTGCGGGTCCATATTACAAACATACACACATTATTATTATTGTAATACTAGAAGTTCGAGACTTCAAAAGATTCAACTTACAAACCAAATATAATCCGTTTCAGCGGAAGTTTTAAAGTGACACCTTCAACTCTGAATTGAGCTCAGCAACTTAATTATTATATATTATTCATATTGCTCGGCTCAATTGGTTACTAATACTAAGGCAGTTATTCCGACTCATTGTGCTCTCCTCCATAGATGATGTCGTAGTCCACCCCTTCTATAGCACCGGACATATCTGGCTCCTCATAGTAGACCTCCTCTTGGCTTTCAGCTGCATACATTGGGGTATCTTCTGGATCCTCAGAGTCTAAGTAGGGGATCAAAGGAAAGGGTGAGTAACAGCGTTACCCAGCAAGTTCAGTATATGCAAGGTGGGAAGTTGGATTCTCTATCTACCACCTCAGACTATTAGTCCTTGGCACTATGCAGTTTTCGTAAATCATTCTACAAAGACTTATTTTATTGTTAAAAAAACTATGCCCATCGGCCTTCACAGGTTGACCAGAACTTTCATGGAGTTCCTTTCCTGCGGCGTTCATAGCTCCTTCCCGGAACAGGGAGTAACAAGTTACAGTTCTTACACTCTGCAGAGGTGCATTACTTTACCCATGAGAGATCAACTCCTTGTTGCACAATCGGGTGTACTTTCCCATCCACAATTCCATGATGTGCGGCCCAGTAGGTGATCCAATCCAATCACTGCCCTTTCTCGCGACCCCACATAGAACACGACCCCCAAGCAGAATGACCTCTGTTATTCCGCATAGAAAAAATAACTATGGTTGACTCCCTGAGGACTCCAGTGAGCAGACAGGAACCTGGTCGCCCCCATCAATATGAGGACATACGTACGACGGTCGCTCAGGTATAGTCTAGACACCAATATCGCGAGGAAATAAGGGGCCCCACCCATGCTGAGTCTCTTAGGTAACATCAGCGTCACGAGATGGACATCTTGTTCATGTGAAAGGAGGAAGATCTAGCTGACTTCTTCGTTCCATTCCAAATCTCATGGTTAACGCGTGATATACGGTGCTAGAATCAGTGATGTCATGGGTTGTTAATTCCTAGGTGATTATCCTTGTTGCAAATAGAAACCAAAGTTCTATTGCTCCTCTAATCCATATCATCACTTAGTATGATATCAACAATTTATTTATTTGAGAAAATAATATTTTCTTTCCTCGAAACATAGATGATAACACACAATTTATAAATACTTTGATAAAGACTCTTCAAAGAACATGAGCAAGTGATGAACTTGCCTTGTGATTGCAAGGTAGTGAAGTCGGATGCTTGCACTGGACCTTGAGCTTCTATGTCTACAAAACAACATTATTGCCGAGTAAGGACAATATTTAAAGAAGCAAAATGAACATGCATAGTAATGTAATGCATCATTTGTTATTTATTTTCTTTATGTGGTTTACCCAATATTTTAGTTTTCTGGAATTTCTTTAGGTAATTAAGAAATTCATTTGAAGGAATAACCTTAATATTTTATAAATATTATATTCACTATTTTTACAATGTAATATATTATTAATAGAGTTAAAAAGTAATTTTTATTTAATTTTAACTCTTATATTTATTTACTTAATAATTCTTTTTAAGAAGAAGCATTTTAATTAAGGAGATTTTATTTTGTTATCTTTAAATATTTATTTAGTATTTTTAAAATACTATGATAACTAAATATAATAAAAGTTATTTTTATTTATTTTTATGTATTTTCTTGCTGACACCGCTGCCGTGTAATTCATGTCGTCGTGGTCCTCTCTAGACGCCGCCGTGGTGCATGGCGTGGTTGTTAACCCCGCTCCTTCATCTAGTCCATTTCGATTTGGATTTGGTTCTCTCATGTGGCCAGGCTAGCTCTGTCCCGAACCTTAGGGGTTGGGGTGGTGCCGATGATACCGCTGCCGTTGCTCCAGTGGTACTATGGATGTGTTACTCACCCTCAAGCGCTGATGTGGCCTCCGCCTCGGCTCGGTGCGGGTTGCAGCGCCCCTTGGGTGCTCCCCGTGCCGTCGTCTGCTCGTCGGCCCCTCTACTTCCTCTACTAAACTACAACGAGGACCCTTGGTGAGTTTGATCTTGATCTTCCCCTCGTGTTTGTTGTCTTCTGGCTCGCTTGATCTATGCTGTGTGTCTCTGATGTGCATCCCTAATTAGGGTTCATGTCATGTTCTAGGGTTCCTCCCTCTGTTTTAGTTATATATGATGAAATGGAACTAGTGGTGATGACTAGTGAGGATTGTGATCAAATACACTAAATTGATCACTGTTATCATTTGATTATATGATGCTAGTGGCCTTATAGTACTGATTCCAATTGATAATTGGGCATGGCCTAAATGGTAATGCTACTGTGGAGTTCTACTTGTGGTGTTGGGGATTTGTGAGTTCACCACTGTCAAAATATTAGTACTGATAGTAGTATTGTCAGTGATTACCCACTGAATTGTTGAGATCTCACTTGTGATATTATACTCAGAATTAGGGTAATAATGTGATTATATACCCTGATTATGGATATATAATTGGTAATGATTCCTGGTTTGATTCCAGGAAGATGATATTTAGTGTTTTACAAGTTTATTTATGCAAGATAAGTAATGGTTCTTCTTGATTTATAATCTATTCTTGTGACACCATATTAAAATGGCACACAAGTCTAGGTTCTACTACTGGCTTTATTCTAATGATGCTCAAGATTGGACTAATGTCAAAAATGAGTTGAAAGATTCCCTTATAAACCTGATAGCTTATGATGTTGGTCTGAGGCTTAGGAATTAGGTTCCCTTCATGTTGTCCCCCATGGATATGTTCTGATATTAACATTAGTTACTGGATCTTGAATCCTTTTGGCTAAGATGGTTGGGGTGCTCATGGTTTTATATGGGTTCATAAGATTTACGAATTCTGAGGTGCTACTCCACTAGGAGATGTGCCCAGAATTCATAAGCTAAGCTATGGACATGTTGGAATATAAGATTTGGCTATCATATCCAGGATCTATGATGCTAGTCTGAGATCCTAGGTTAATTTGTAAAATTTAAGCATACTATTTATTTAAAAGATCATCTGTGATGGATTCACCCCACTTGGGTGATTTCTGAGAGATCTAGATATAAAACAACACATGAATCTTAGTCTAGAGAAGATGATAAGATCACGTGAGGGTTTTATCTTACTCACCACAACTGTTAGTTTTGCTGGTGTTGTGGATGATTGATTTGGATTGCTAGATATTGCTGATGGTGCTGCTGGCTTGAGCTTTTCCTTCACCTTCTGGTTCCTATAAGCTTTTCCTTGATCTTGCCCTTCACCTTCTGGTTCTTGTAAGCTTGGCCTTGATCTTGCCCTTGATATCCACCTAATCCACCCCCTCCTTATGTCACCATCTGGTAAGTACTGGGATGATCTGGTGTAAGGTTGGGCTGATGGTTTGCTTGGCTCTGATAAGCTTAGTGTGTTCCTGGTTTGGGGTTGGAAAGTGAGAATGAGCTGCTGGAAGGTTTGCCATAGCTGGGCTCTTCCCTTTTTTCTTGTGTAGCTGTTGCTGCTGTGTTGACAGAACACACCATGATTTAGGTGATTGTGCTGCCTGGTTGCTTGGTGCAGGTAGTGGATCAGCTCGATGATGTGTTTCTCATTTTGACCTTTTTACAGTTCTCTCACCTCGTGAAACTTTCCCCTTTTACTTGCTGTTAATATCTAACTTGTGGCTAATTTATTATGAAAGAACACATTCTTTCATATTGGTGAAACTTGCCCCTTTAACAATACTCAATGATGTAACATGAGCAGTGCACTTCACTTATCTCCACCGAGAGTAATTTTAACAACTAATCTTTTATTTTCTTTCTTGTTTGTTTTGAATTTTGTTGTAGGTACAAGATTTGGGATATGCAAGATTTAGAATAGGATTAGATAGATACACATATTCTCATTGTAATTTCTATTTTATTCTTTGTGTAACAATCTTGTAATAGTTTATTATTTGAATTCCATTTGTTGTAATTACCTTGTTGTACGGAACCCTTCATTGGTGTAATGAGTTCATCATTGTAAAATAAAAATTGTGTATGGAATGAAGAGTCATTTCTTATTTGAATTACTTTATATTGAATTCTATTATTATTTATTATCTCTTTATTATAACAAATGATATTACTAAATCATTTAAAAATCATTTCAATATCCAAATCTTAACTTTTAAATATAAGTTCAAATTTTAAATGTGAATTCAAATTCTTCCCCCCAAAACACATATATTCATAAAGATCATGTCAAAATTTATAACAATCACTCCCAATAGCTATTCCTACACATAGATAGTGAAAGAAACTCTGATCACTTTAGGTTTTTGTTTGGTGAAAAATTTACCCGCATTTTTACAGATGAATGCACGCATATGCAACAAATCCTAGTTCTACCCTTCGTTGGTTCCTAAATGCTCGGATGTTACACGAAGCCAGTTAAGCAGTCGATGCATCGACTGTCCAATCCGAGAGCCGAAGCTGTTGGTATCGAATTCAACAGACTCCTCGATGCCAACTTCATTAGGGAGATAAAGGAAAGTGAGTGGCTAGCCAACCCCATGCTAGTCCCGAAGAAGGACATGGACATCCTACATATCTGTGTGCACTTCACGTAGCTTAACAAGAACTCCCCTAAGGACCAATTTCATCTACCACGGATCGATCAAATCATCGACTCCACTACAGGGTGCGAGAGACTCTCGTTCCTCAACGCCTACTCAGGCTACAATCAAATTCGGCTGAAGGCCAAAGATCAGGAGAAAACATCATTCATTATGCCGTTCGGGGTGTTCTGCTACAACACCATGACCTTCGGGCTGAAGAACGCGGGCGCCACATACCAATGATGTATGCAGGACTGCCTGAAGAGCCAGATCGGTTTCAATGTATAGGTGTATGTCGACGACATAGTCATCAAAACCAAGGAGGCCAGAACGCTCATCGAAGATCTTCGCGATACATTCAATAACCTTGATCGCTACAAGATCAAGCTGAACCCAGACAAGTGCGCCTTCGGCGTCCTGTCCGGCCAATTACTCGGGTATTTCATCTCCCGGCGTGGCATCGAGGCCAAGCCAAAGAAAATCAGGGCTATACTAGCCATGTAGAAGCCCAAGAACCTCAAAGGAGTCCAACAACTTGCGGGGCGAATCGAAGTGCTTAGCAGGTTCATCAGCTGCATGGGTGAGAAGGCCCTCCCTTTCTATCAGCTGTTGTGCAAGGCCAACAAATTCGAGTGGACGGCCAAAGTAGACAAGCCATTCGAGGACCTCAAACGCCTGCTCTCCACATCCCCTGTGCTGATCATGCCATAGGAGAGGGAGCCACTGCTGCTATACATTGCAGCCATGCATCTGGTGGTCAGCACAACACTCTTGGCCGAACGAACCGAAGACAGAAAGACCCACGGGGTACAAAGCCCATTCAACTACCTCAGCGAGGTACTGACCCCAACAAAGCAAAGGTACCCCCACTACCAGAAGCTCGCCTACGGCGTATTCATGATGGTGCGCCGATTGAGCCACTACTTCCTGGAGCATCAGATCGTGATCGTCAATGACACACCTTTGTCGAACATCCTGAACAACCCCGAGGCCACGGGGCGAGTAGCCTTGGGGGCATCGAGCTGTCTCCTCGAGACATCATCTACGAGCGGCGTACCTCCATCAAGTCTGAGGTGCTTCCTGACTTCCTCGTCCACTGGATGGAGATCCAACTGCCGGACACCCCGGACAAGTCCTAGCCCTGGACAATGCACTTTGATGGCTCTAAGCGTGAGGCCGAAGTAGGAACCGATGTAATATTAACGTCCTCTCAAGGGGACAAGATGAAATACATCATTCGGATGAAGTTCCACGCATCTAACAATGAGTCCGAATACAAGGCACTCATACACGGCATGAGGATGGCCAAGGTGTGCGGCGCCACATGCCTCGTCATCTACGGTGACTCCAACCTTGTCGTCCAACAGACGATGAACGAGTGCGATGCTCATAGTGCCAACATGATCGCATATCGTGCGCTCTACAACTCACTCAAAGGGGACTTTGATGGCTGCGAACTTCGGGATGTTGGCCGGGAAAGCAATGAAGAGGCCGACTAGCTTGCCAACATTCGCTCCATCTACGGCCCGGTGCCACCAGATGTGTTCCTCGAGCAAATATGTGTACCCTCCATCAAGAGGAAACTCCCGAAGGATATAACTGACACCGAAGGACACTCGGGGGCTGCGCCACCTTAACGACCCGAAAAGCTCGACACAGAGGTTGAACTGGTGAGCCTTATGTAGGTCATGGCGATCGAGCAAACGTGGACCCAACCGTACCTTAGCTACCAGATAAGCAAGTAGCTGCCTGAGGACCCGACAGACGCCCGACACCTATCTCGCCGATCAAAGGCTTTCACCATGTAGGGGTTCGTAGCATGGAAAACAAAAATTTCTACCACATGAACACACACAAGCCAAGATCTATCTACTAGATTGTAGCAAAGAGTCGATTAGAGTACTCACCCTCGAAGATTCCAAAGCGGTTAACGAGAGCATATTCTCATGGGTGATGTAGTCGTACACTTCAAGATCTCAAGATCGCACAGACGATTCTTCCGGCGCTGTGTTCCGGCAGCGCTTCTGCAGTCGGTTACATGTTCGGTACTCGATGAAGACCTTCCTCTCCATTGTTCTAGCATGCAGTGGAGGTTGTAGTTCTCTCCTCGTGACTCCGGCAGCACGACGGAGTGGTGTTGGAAGTAGAGGGAAGATCCCGCAGGGCTTTGCCTAAGCCGGAGCGGGTTTTGGTGGAGTATTAGGGTTTCCCCGGTGATCTATGTTTTAGAAGCCGGATAGGAGGAGGTGGAGCCGGCAGCGGCGGCGACACGGGCTTGGGTGGTGGTGGTGTGTGGAGGGCTAGCCCCCTCCCCTCTATTTATGAGAGGGAGGGGCAGCTAGGGAGAGGGGAGTTTGAATCCTACCCCAACTCCCTCTACTTCTAGGCCTGTGGTGGAGGGAGAGAAGGATTCTCTTCTTCCTCCACAAGGAAACATTGTCCTAGTTTGACTTTTCAAACTTGCCTTTTGACTTCCAATTTTGGAGTTTGATTTTACTCTTTATTTGCATAGCCCTTTGACCTAGGACATCATGCAACCATTCCACTTAGTCATGAGACATTCATGCACGCTTCCCCTTCCGGTCTGGTGAACCTTCTAGACCCTTCTAGATCATTCCGGTGAAAACATCGGAATCATTCCCGTACTTAAAAATTGGACTTTCCTTATATGAATCTTATTCTCCGGACCATTCTGGATCTCCTCGTGATATCTCAGATCACATCTGAGACTCCGAACAACATTCGGTCTCCCTACTTACATTCCATATCTACTAAGCAACATCGAATCCTTAAGTGTGTCTCCCTACGGTTCGTGAATTATGCAGACATGACCGAGACTCTTCTCTGATCAATAACCAATAGAGGAATCTAGAAATTCATATAGCTCCCACATATTTATACGATTACTTTACGATCGAATGAACCATTTAAAAACGATACCAAATTCCCTTTGTCTCGCGATATTTTACTTATCTGATGTCTGATCGTCGTTATCTCTACATACATAGTTCAACCACGTTACTGATACATCGTAAACGTATCTATAATTTTTGATGCTCCATGCTTGTTTTGTATCAACTTTGATATGTTTTGTTTACACTTTGAGGTATTTTTATACACTTTCTGGAACGAACCTATTGATACGATGCCGCAGTGCCAGTTGCCTGTTTTCTGCTGTTTTTGGTTTTAGAAAAGCTAAAAAATGAATATTCTCGGAATTGGACGGGACAAAAGCCAAAGTCAATATTTTACCGAAGCAAACACGGAGCCATAAGGACAGACGAAGGGGGGGCCAGGAGGCAGCCACACGATAGGGTGGCGCGGGTCCCCCTGGCCACGCCAGCCCTAGGTGTGGCCCCCTCGAGGCTCCACCGACCTTGCCCTCGGAGCCATCTCCATCGATCTCCACCACCGTCTCTGTTCCGGCACCATGCCGGGATGGATGTGCCCTCGGAGCCATCTCCATCGATCCCCACCACCATCTCCATCGCCGTTGCTTATTCCCATGATGAGGAGGCAATAGTTCTTCCTCGAGGCTAAGGGGTCTACCGGTAGCTATGTGTTCATCTCTATCTCTATGCGTGATCATATTGTAATCAAGTAGATCTACTTTGCTACCGTGGTACTTCAAATAGATCTCTGCTCTCCCCACGTGTGTGAAAGTGACAACATGCATACTGTGGTGGCACTTAGGCTAGAGTTTACTTAAATACTCAAGTGCTTCAATAGATCTTTGCTCTCCCCACGTGTGTGAAAGTGACAGCATGCATGCTGTGGTGGCACTTAGTCTAGAGTTCATAAATATTTATCATGAGTATATTTGGAGTTGGATGTCTTTATGAAATTGTGGTGTTTGTTGGAACCATCTAGCGCTCAAGGTGACAATGTGGGGTTATCTAGATGGGGAAGGCGAACTTTGAGGAGTGTTGTTATAGCCCTACCATGGATTAGAGTGTCCAACTAGAGAGTAGTTCAGGGTAGTATCATGAAGATAATATATTTATTTGAGAGTGTTCACTAGTGAAAGTATGATCCCTAGGTCTTGTTTCTAAGCATTGGAACACCGTTTACAACTAGATCTGTTGCATGCTTTCTTGTTTCCATATTTTTGCCTTTAGTCTTTTCCTCCCTGGCAGAAGGTCTTTTTTGGCACTGTTACCACTTATAATCATCCATACCACTTGTATTTTACTATCTCTTTGCTGAACTAGTGCACCTATACACCTGACAAGTGTATTGGGTGTGTTGGGGACACAAGAGACTTCTTGTATCTTGATTTCAGGGTTGTTTGAGAGGGATACCTTTGACCACTTCCTCCCTGAGTTCGATAAACCTTGGGTAATCCACTTAAGGGAAACTAGATGTTGTTCTACAAACCTATACACTAGGAGGCCCAACAACTATCTACAAGAATAGAAGTGCGTAGACATCAAGCTCTTTTCTGGCGCCGTTGCCGGGGAGGTAAGGTAAAAGGTACTCACATCCTCCGGTGTGAGTGCTCGAAGTTATTTCCTTTAGATTCTGCAATTTTGTCTTTTTGTTTCGTGTTTTCACTAGTTAGGCCTAATGGAACACAACAACAAAATTAGAGAGATCTATAGTATCTATCTTGAGTTAGGACATGAAGTGTTTGAAGATAAAATTAAAAAACCTATGGAACTTTATTTGCATGCTAATAGCAATGTTATTAGTATGAATTCTTTGAACACCATTATTGCTAATGCTATGGAAACATTTAAGCTTGGGGAAGATAGTTGATTCGTTCAAAATGTATCTACTTTCCCGAACACTTTTGCTATTGTTTCTCCTCTAAACTTGTGTGATTTGGATACAACTAACACAGACTGATGCTGTTTTCAGCAGAATTACCTTGGTGTCTAGTTTTTGTGCAGAAAATCAACTATCAGGAAAAATCCCGGAAAATATGCGAAAAATTATATTTCACCAAAAGACCCATGGAGCTAGAGTACGAGACGGAGAAGGGGCCTGGGGGGCCCACCACTGGCCACGCCTAGGGGTTGCAGCCACCCCAGGCACCCCCTCGGGTTCCCTCTACACCTATAAGTTGCCTTTCGACCTAAAAACAGAGGGGGGTTCGATAGTTTTCCAAAAAGATTTCTGCTCCGCCGCTGCCACCAGAAACCAAGATTCGGATCCAGAAACTCCATTCTGGCACCCTGCCGGGACGAGGAATTTGGAGAGGACCATCGCCATCGTCATCACCAATGCCTCTCCATCAACCATCAATGTTTCCCTCATCCATGAGTGAGTAATCCCCCGCTGTAGGCTTGGGGATGGTAGGGATTGGATGAGTTCTATCATGTAATCGAATAAGATCTATTAGGGCATAGTGCCTAGTATCTCTATTAGTGCTATTTGACTTTGTTGCAACTTGTTATGCTTAATTCTTGTCACTAGGGCCCGAGTGCCATGATATCATATATGAACTTATTATTGAATCATTATGATAATATTGTTTGTGATCTTATCTGCAAGTTGTGTACACATATCATTGTCCGGATCCAAAGGCCCCGAAGTGACAATAATTGGGACAACCGTAGCGGATGGGTGTGGTGTGAGGATCACATGTGTTCATGGAGTGTTAATGCTTTTCTCCGATGCTCTATTAAAAGTAGCACCTTAATTGCCAGTAGTTCCCTAGAGGCCCCGCTGCCACGGGCTGACTGGACAGAAGATGTTGTGCATGTTCTCATTGCGAGCACGTATGACTATATTTGGAGCACATGCCTAGGATTGTTTAGTACTTGGATGCTTGTTATTATTTATCTGCAATGCCCTACATCTTGAAGTTACATGTTTAGACTCGTCCATGCAACGCCCGTCCATCCATCCCTATGCCTACCGCACTCGAATCCCTCATTAAGTTCTTTGTACTATTGCTCCTTTCCTTTATTCTTTGTTGCTTTGTTGTTGCTACTACAAACTGCTACTACTGATAAACTTCTGTGAGCAAGAACTATTTCCAGGTGCAGCTGAACTGACAACTCAGTAGTTAAGGCTTGCAAGTATTCTTTGGCTCCCCTTGTGTCGAATCAATAAATTGGGTAATACTACCCGCGGAGACTGTTGCGATCCCCTACACTTATGGGTCATTAAGACTATTTTCTGGCACTGTTGCCGGGGAGCATAGCTTTATTTGTAAGTTCACTTGGATCTATTATTGTTCTCTGCTACTCCTTGCATCATGGGGAAGTCTCGTGATGGAAAGTTTCCTATTTTACCATCCACTACAAGAAGAGGTACAGTCCTAAACACCTCTATTGCTCTTGATTCACCGTCTGTTATAAGTAAGCTTGTCACACCACCACATACTCATGCTACACACACTACTACTACTGGTGAGTCTGAAACTGCTTTTGATGCTCGTGATGTTACTTCTACTGTGCTTGATGCGAGTGGTTCATTAGGTCCTTTCCTAGATGCTACTATGGCTAGTCTAGGAAATACCGAAACTCCTAGTGAAGACACTGTTACACCTGTTAGCTCACCTAAGTCTAGAGAAAGTTATGATATTAATGATGGTTACATTGAGTTCACTAATGAATTTGTTGAAGAGTGCCGAAACACAAATGGTACTAGTGCTATTAAGAGTCCTTGCTAGACATACTATTATGCCTAAACTGTCCTCTGATCCTAAGTTTGCCACCTCTCCCATAGATATTAAAGATGAAGACTATGATTTCTCTCTTGATTTGTCCTACTTGGATATTTTTGAGAAAGAACCTTTCTGTGGGACTAAAAATGAGAGTGATGTGGCTCATATGAATGAGCTTTATACTATGAGTGATTTATTATCTGATGATTTTAAGATGCACAAGTACTTTGTTACTAAGATCTTCCCTTTTTCACTAAAAGGAGAAGCTAGGGCTTGGTTTAATAGATTACCTCCTGGTTCCATTGATAGCCCTGATTGCTTCTTTCTTCCAGAAATAGTTTCCTTCCAGTGCAAGACATGCTGCTTTGCAGAGACTTTTTGATTTTAAACAGGGAGAAGAAGAGAAATTGCCTGAGTCATGGACAAGGTTCTGTGCCTTGATTCATGCACATCCTGGATGTCCATTACCTAAGAATGAGCTTCTTGATATTTATTATAATGGACTAACTGATGATTCTAGGACATACCTAGATAGCTTTGCTGATTGTGTTTTCAGGAAAAGAACTCCTACAGATGTTGAAGAATTAATGGCTAAAATAAGCAAGAATTATGATGATTGGACTTCAACTGAGCTAAATACACCTGAACCAATTGTGCCTGAACCAGTTCCAACACCAACATCAAAGAAGAGGGGAGTTATTGCATTAAATGATGAAGTGATGAAGGAAGCTAAGAAATTTGTAAAGGAGAAAGGTATTAGAGCTGAAGATGTGAAGAATATACCTCCTATAGAAGAATTATGCAAGCCAATTCCTCACTCATCTACTATTGAGGTACACTCTCTCCACTTTAATGAAGGGGATATTCCCTATGGTAAGCCTCCTGATCAATGCTTAGAGGAACTTGACACATTTATTGTTAAACAAGGTAATTTTAATAAACAAGTTCAGAATCATTTATTGGAAAACTCTAGAGCTATCCATGAGTTGAAAGATATTGTGGAAATAACTTCTAATGATATTAAAATGCTTTGTAAACACTTTCAAATGGTTCAAACCCAACTTGATGAACTTGCTAAGGTACAAAAGGATATGCTAGTTGATGCCTCAGGAGATAAACATGCTTATGGAATTAGAACTAGGAGTGGTATAGCTACTCAAGATACTTTATATCCTGAAGGACACCCTAAACGAATTGAGCAGGATTCTCAATAAGGTGACAATAGTGGTAGTCCTCATAAGAGAAATAAAAAGAAACATAGAGTAGTTGAGGAACCACTAGAACCTGCTGTAGATCCTAATAGTATATATGTCTCTGATGCTGAAACTGAGAGTGTTAATGGTAATAATGGTGCTCCTGATAAGGAGGAAGTTGAGGAAGAACCTGAGAAGCACACTAAGAACAGTAGATACACAAAGGAAGATTTTATTGCTAATAAACATGGTAAAGAGAGAGAACCTTGGGTGCAGAAACCTATGTCTTTTCCAGGTAAGAAACACAAGTCAAAGGAGGAAGAACACTACAACAAGTTTTGTGAGTGGATGAAACCTTTATTTTTGTAAATTCCTTTGACTGATGATATTAAATTGCCTCCTTATTCAAAGTATATGAAGGATATTGTCTCTAATAAAAGGAAGATTCCTAATGAGGAGATTTCTACTTTGCTTGCTAATTACCTTGTGTAATGCAAAGTTTTGTTTCATAAAAGATTGTTTTGGTAATAAGACTTGATCAACCTTGTTAAAAAAAGGGTTTTAATGAACAAAATAATGTTTTCACTATGGTTATACTTGCTTTATTTTACTTTTCTCCTTTCCAGTCTTTGCTCTTCGTCTTGCCTAACTTAAAGGCGTTAAAGAAAAGTACTTGTTGGGAGATAACCCAAGAGTTTCCCTGAGTCTTGGAAGTTATTACTTCAGTAATGACCTCTACTTATCCTTTTTTTTGCTTTGTGTGCCAAGAATGACTTCTAATGAGAGGGAAGTAAGATTTGGGGAGTTGCTGTCCCGAAACATATTTCTGTCCTCCACCATAAATATTCGTGAGGAGTCTCTGTAAGTCGTATTGAGCTGAAACTTTACGAATAAATCCCCCAGTATGTTAGCTAACTTTCGTTAATTCAACACGTTTTGATTTTAGTAACATAAGGTCTTCGAAAAAATCGGTTTCTACCTGCTGGTCTGTTTTGACAGATTTCTGCCATTATTTGCATTTGCTTCTTATTGATTCCTTTGTGGGTTCTTTTTGGGAAATTGATATTTTTGAAGGAATTGCTACAGTTGCTTGTGTTTTTAGTGAAAAAAATTTCTGTTCTAAAGCTAAGCCTAAGGGTCTATTATCTTTTGAATACACTAATGTTGCTAATGAAGATTGTGTGAAGTTTTGTATGAAGGAGAAAAATTCAGGTGTAGAGAGAGAATGATGTAATGAGATGAAGAATGGACAAAATCTCAAACTTGGGGGGAAGCCTCCCCGTGTCACCCCAAGAAATATTCAAGAGGTACAAGCGTCAAAGCTTGGGGGTGCCCAAGGCATCCCCTTCTTCATCAATAAAATCTCAGGTCTTTCTAGACACTTCGTTTTTATTGTTTCATGCACAGTTGTGTTGTTCTTGGAGCGTCTTAGTTTTTGTTTTTGTTTTTATTTTGATTTGTTTGTTTTGTTTTTGCTTTGCTTGTTTTTGCTTTGTTGGCTTGTTTGAAAAAATCGAAAACACCAAAAATATTTGTTGTTCTTCTTTGGTTTTGTGAGTTCATTACAGGGTTCAACCCTCCTTAGTGGATTTTGGTTTCATGTTATTATTCAAGTCACACAAGTCAAGGTCAATAATGAAGATTAAGACAACTCGAGGTGTGGTAAGAGGCTAGTAACAAACTCTATTTGTTTCATTTTTGTACATATACTCATCATTATGAGCATGCTTAGCCTGTTTGTGTAAGGTGTATGTCTTTATGGATGCTTAGTAGTTCTTGCTTGTCTATGATTAGCTACAGCTTGCTAATAGTTTCTAGCATGTCATATTTTGGTACGATATTGTGGTATCCTCCTCTGATTGTTCATATGAATCGACTTGGCACATGCTCACGGATGCATATGGCTAATCAATAGTCAGTAAGCCTCGATGATTTATTTTGCCTCAGAGTTCTAGTATCACTTTCATGCCATAATTAGTCCTGTTTTGTTGCAAGCATGGTTATGACAATTATTGCTCTGTCATTTGTCGCTCCCTCTCTATTTTCTAGCCTTCACTTGCACTGAGTATGAGCTCTGCCTGTGCTTCCAACTCCCCAAAATCAATATTGCCAGCTATTTCCACCATACCTACCTATTAGCATCGTTTGCTATTTCAGTGCATATTCAATATGCCTTTTTTTCTTCCAAATAAAATGTTTGTCTGTTTTGAGAAAGTTAGTTAGTAAAGCTCTCACGAACTTGATGGCACACTTTATTCCTTTCACTTAATAATCCTGAACCATTGTGACCTATCCATGAAAGTTATATGCTTGCAAATTATATGCTGGGAGTTAGCAGAACCGTGTTGTCACGAGGAATGCTTTCAACACTTTTTGGATATCCTATCTAGTTGATACTTTGCTCTTTTGTTTACGAATGTCGACGATGTGAAATAAAAGGGGTGATTGTGAGTTCATGGAGTATATACATTATGTTAGAGAAACGCCTAGGCCTCTAGCCTAATCCATGCCTAATCATGGTGGAAACTTGCAGCATCACCATAATGAGCATTCTATGAAGCATCCTCAATAAAAAGCTATGCACATAGTAAATAAAAAGATCGCTGAGATACTCATTGTCTGCTTGCCTTGTCATTTTGATCACGGGATAGCTCCTGTATCATGTGCAAGGGGTACCCCGTTGGCGGTTCTCTATGATATGCATGTATGAACAATGACAAGAACTTGCAGGTAATCAAAGTTGAGTAGCATGCGGAGCGGCCCTCGTACTCAAGGGACTTGGGATTTCCAGTTTATGGTCTGTCAAGCATATAACTCATACTGGACCTCACTTTCACCTTAACCATATGAAGATGCCTATGATAGGGCAATGAGAGCTCAAAGCTAATGAGTACCTTCCTTTCAGCATTAGGAAGCCTTTCAAACTTTTCAAAACCGTTTTCACAACCTTGTTGAGTCACCACTTATTCTATGAGCACCTTCTTGAGAGCATAGTTGTCATTCTTGTGTTTGTTTCAAAACTTGATTAATTATGTCATGACTTTGATTCTTGTATCTCTGATATCTTTACTTCTACTCGTCATATGAACTTCAGAGGTGCCTTAGAATTTATATTGTGCTCTACAAATAGAGGCAAGTGAGATACCACTCTATCATACCTTACTATGAGCATTGCAATGTTGCTTATTTTTATGTTCCATGCTACTTATTATTATTGAGTTGGTTTCTCTTCATAGCTTGTGTGATTTGGATACAAATAACACGGACTGACGTTGTATTCAGTAGAATTACCTTGGTGTCTAGTTTTTGTGCAAAAAATCAACTATCAGGAAAAATCCCGGAAAATATGCCAAAAATTATATTTTCACCAGAAGACCCACGGAGCCACAGTACGAGACAGAGAAGGGTCCTAGGGGGCCCACACCCCTGCCAGGTGCGGGCCCACCACTGGTCACGCCTAGGGGGTGCAGCCATCCCAGGCACCCCCTCGGGTTCCCTCTGCACCTATAAGTTTCCTTTCGACCTAAAAACAGAGGGGGTTTGATAGTTTTCCAGAAAGAGTTTCGCTCCGCCGCCGCCACCAGAAACCAAGATTCGGATCCAGAAACTCCGTTCTGGCACCCTGCCGGGACTGGGAATTTGGAGAGGATCATCGCCATCGTCATCACCAACGCCTCTCCATTAACCATCGATGTTTCCCTCATCCATGAGTGAGTAATCCCTCGCTGTTGGCTTGGGGATGGTAGGGATTGGATGAGTTCTATCATGTAATCGAATAAGATCTGTTAGGGCATAGTGCCTAGTATCTCTATTAGTGCTATTTGACTCTGTTGCAACTTGTTGTTCTTAATGCTTGTCACTAGGGCCCGAGTGCCATGATCTCAGATCTAAACTTATTATTGAATCATTATGATAGTATTGTTTGTGATCTTATCCGCAAGTTTTGTACACATATCATTGTCCGGATCAAAAGGCCCCGAAGTGACAATAATTGGGACAACCGGAGGGGATGGCTGTGGTGTGAGGATCACATGTGTTCACGGAGTGTTAATGCTTTTCTCCGGTGCTCTATTAAAATGAGCACCTTAATTTCCAGTAGTTCCCTAGAGGTCCCGCTACCACGGGCTGGCTGGACAAAAGATGTTGTGCAAGTTCTCATTGCGAGCACATATGACTATATTTGGAGCACATGCCTAGGATTGTTTAGTACTTGGATGCTTGTTATTATTTATCTGCAATATCCTAGATCTTGAAGTTACATGTTTAGACTCGTCCATGCAACGCCCGTCCATCCATCCCTATGCCTACCTTTTCGAATCCCATCAAGTATTGCATCATTATTTCTCCTATTTCCTTGTATTCTTTGCTACTACAAATTGTTGCTACTGATAAACTTCTGTGAGCAAGAACTATTTCCAGGTGCAGCTGAACTGACAACTCAGTTTTTAAGGCTTGCAAGTATTCTTTTGCTCCCCTTGTGTCGAATCAATAAATTGGGTAATACTACCAGCGAAGACTGTTGCGATCCCCTACACTTGTGGGTCATCACTAGTTTTATGAAAATGATCTTTTTAGTTCCCCAGCTTTGGAAGATAGCTATTCTATTGCTTATGATGATACCAAACCTCCAATATATGATTATAATTATGAATTTGATATTTTCAATCCACCTACTATTGAGGAGAAAATTAATTATGATTATAGTATGCCACCTATGTTTGATGATTATGGTGATGAGAACAACAATGATAGCTATTTTGTTGAATTTTCTCCCACTATAATTAATAAGAATGACTATGCTTATGTGGAGAGTAATAATCATTTTATGCATGTGGCTCATGATAAGAATGTCTTATGTGATAGTTATATTGTTAATTTTATTCATGATGCTACGGAAAGTTATTATGCGAGAGGGAAACATGGTTTTATGCATCTCAACAATATTATGTTTCCCCTCTTTATGTTGAAATTCTTGAAGTTGCACTTGTTTTGCTTTCCTATGCTTGTTACTTTGTGCTTTGATGACTTGTTTATTTACAAGATTCCTATGCATAGGAAGTGTGTTAGACTTAAATGTGTTTTGAATTTTCTTCTTGATGCTCTCTTTTACTTCAATTCATATTTCTTATGTGAGCATCTTCTCAAACTATCAAGCCTAACTTAAAGGCGATAAAGAAAAGTACTTCTTAGGAGATAACCAATAGTTTTCTTGAGTCTTTGAAGTTATTACTTCTGTAATAACCTCTGATTATCCTTTTTGTTTGATTTTTGTGCCAAGAATAACCTCTAATGAGAGGGAAGTAAGATTTGGGAAAGTGCTGTCCTGAAACAGATTTTTGTGCTTCACTATAAAAATTCTTGAAAATTATCTGTAAGTCGAATTGAGATGTAATTTTCTGAATAAATCTCCCAGGTTGTTAGCTAACTTTAGTTAGTTCAACACTTTTTGATTTGAGCAACAGAAGCTCTTCTACAAAATCGGTTTTCACCTGCTGGTCTGTTTTGACAGATTTCTGCCAATATTTGCATTTGTCTCCTATCGATTTCTTTCTGGGTTCTCTTTAGTAAATTGAGATTTTTGATGGAATTTCTATAGTAGCTTGTGTCTTCAATGAAATTTTTTCTGTTTTAAAACTAAACCCCAAAGGTTTATTATTTTTTTAATGCACTAATGTTGCTAATGAAGATTGTGTGAGGTTTTGTATGAAGGAAAATTTTCAGGTGTAAGGGTAAAATGATGTAATGAGATGAAGAATGGACAAAATATCAAGCTTGGGGATGCCACCCCATGTCACCCCAAGAAATATTCAATAGGTATAAGCGTCAAATCTTGGGGATTCCCAAGGCATCCCCTTCTTCATCAATAAAAATCTCAGGTCTTTCTAGACACTTCGTTTTTATTGTTTCATGCACTGTTGTGTTGTTCTTGGAGCGTCTTTGTTTTTTTTTGCTTGGTTTTCTGTAATAAGTTGGTTGGATCCCAACACACTTATTTTGGGGAGAGACACACTCCATTTTCATTGCCTAGAACACTCTAGTTTTCATTCTTATTGTTTTGTGAGTGTTCACTTTTGCTAGCACTGCGTTTAGCCTTAGTTTTCTTCTGCTTTGTGCTTAGAACTTTCTAGTTCTTCTTTGTGGATTTGTGAGACAAGCTCACTGATATTTGTTGATTATTATCTTTGTGAGTTGTTTCAAATAAGTTGACTGGTGTTGGAAGAGAGTAGGAAGCTTCATGCTTATAGTGGTACAAAAGGGAGCTTGTTTTGACTGTGGCTTAGACTTTATCATGTCATGCTAGATGTTGCTTTGACCTTATGCTTAGTGACTATTGTTGTAGCATGACTTGTCTCAAACAATTGAGATTGATTAATGTGCCTTGAAATAATCATGCATTTTTTTAGCATACAAAATCATAGTATTGTGGTATTCTCCTTTGATGCTTTGTTTGGGTTGACTTGGCACATGCTCACACCATCTTATGACTATGAACCAGTCACCTTAGCCTCTATGATCATTTAGTTTTTGACTTGTGGTACCACTTTATGCTTTGATCAGTAATGTTTTGTCACTCTACATTATTATGGCCATTATTGCTCTCTTAGTTGGTCGCTCCTAGTCTTTTGCTAGCCTTCACTTGTATTGAGTAAGATCTACTCATGCATCCAACTCCCAAGAAACCAAGGTATTCCAAAGAGTCCACTATAAATTCCTATGCATGGTGTGTTACGCCATTCCAAGTATATTCTTGTTTTATCTATCTTCTAAATTAAACTTGTTATGTGAAAGTTAGTGATTAAAGCTCTCACAAACTTGATGGCACGCTTTATTTTCTTGCCCCTAATAAACTTGAACCATTGTGTCATCCATGTTGTATATGCTTGCACTTATAAGTTGGGATTAACAGAACCATGCTGTCATGGGGAATGCTTTCAACATTACACATGTACATTGTACCCAGTTGATATCACGCTCTTTTGTTTATGATTGTCATCGGTGTGAAATAAAAGGAGAGCTTGTAAGTCCATGGAGTTATGTATGTGTGTTAGAGAAACGCCTAGACCGCTAGCCTAAGCCATGCCTAATCATGGTGTAAACTTGCAGCATCACCATAGTGAGCAATCTATGAAGCATTCTTCTTATAAAAAAAGAGAGATAGAAAAAAGAGATTGAGAAAATAAAAAAAAAGATGAGAAAAGAGGAAAGGTAGAAAAAAGCACCATTTTCCCATGGTAAATAAGAAGATTCCTGAGATGCTCATTGTCTTCTTGCCTTGTCATGTTGATATGGGATATCTCATGTATCATGGGGCAAGGGGTACCCCGTTGGAGGTTCTCTATGATACACATGTACTTACTATGACAAGAACTTACCGGTGTCTAAAGTTGAGTAGCATGAGGAGCGGCCCTCATACTCAAGGGACATGAGATTTCCAACTTATACTTGTCAAGCATATACTCCATTCTTTGTTCACTTTAACCTTAATCACTTCAATATGCTTATGATAGGGGGAAATGAGAGCTGAAAGCTAACAAGTACCGTAATTTTTGGAAGCTCATTCTGAAACTCGAAATCCCTGCTTACCTTTGAAGGGGCCTTTCTTCCATTTTTATATTGAGTCTCCACCTTCTATCCTTAGGCACCAATTAAGAGAGCATAGTTGTCATTCTTAGTTCTATGTGCATTGTCCCAAAACTTATTGATTGATTCATATTGTTGATATTGCTTGTTCTTAAATTATTTGTATCTAGTCACCCTTATGAACTTTGAAGGTGTCCTATGCATTTGTGTTTTTCTACTCCGTGAGGGACAAGCTGAATGCCACTATGGTATGTTTTCTATATGTGAAACAAACAAACGTCTTTCAATGCATTGTTATTCATGAATCTTTGTTTGTATCCTTTCATGTCGCAGCATAGTTGATATGTCTTATTGTTAGAACTTCATCTTTCATTCTCATGTTTAGACTACTTTGATCCTAGCTATCAATGCTTTACAAATGTTTTGATCAAGATTCTGATGGTGCATGTCACCTCAAAAATTATTCTTTTTATCACTTACCTACTCGAGGACGAGCAGGAGTTAAGCTTGGGGATGCTTGATACGTCGTAAACATATCTATAATTTTTGATGCTCCATGCTTATTTTGTATCAACTTTGCTATGTTCTGTCTACACTTTGAGGTATTTTTATACACTTTCTGGAACTAACCTATTGACAAGATGCCACAGTGCCAGTTGCCTGTTTTCTGCTGTTTTTGGTTTCAGAAAAGCTAAAAAAATGAATATTCTCGGAATTGGATGGGACAAAAGACAAAGTCAATATTTTACCGAAGTGAACACGGAGCCAGAAGTACATACGAAGGGGGGGCAGGAGGCGGCCACACCCTAGGGTGGCGCGGGTCCCCTGGCCACGCCAGCCCTAGGTGTGGGCCCCTCGAGGCTCTACCGGTCTTTCCCTTTCGCCTATATATACGTCTTCCCGACACGTAAACCCTAACGCAGGCAAAAATCCACAAAAAGGTCCGCAGCACCGCCGCCACTGAAGGGGAGATTCGGGGGACAGAAGTCTCTGTTCCAGCACCCTATAAGGACGAGGAAGTGCCCCCTAAGCCATCTCCATCGATATCCACCACCATCTCCATCGCCATTGCTGATTCCCACGATGAGGAGGGAGTAGTTCTTCCTCGAGGCTAAGGGCTCTACCGGTAGCTATGTGTTCATCTCTCTCTCTCTCTATGCGTGATCATATTGTGATCATGAGCTTTTTAATCAAGTAGATCTACTTTGCTACTCAAGTGCTTCAAATAGATCTTTGCTCTCCCCACGTGTGTGAAAGTGACAGTGTGCACACCGTGGTGGTACTTAGGCTAGAGTTTACATAAATACTCAAGTGCTTCAATTGATCTCTGCTCTCCCCACGTGTGTGAAAGTGACAGCGTGCATGCTATGGTGCCATTTAGGCTAGAGTTCATAAATATTTATCATGAGTATATTTGGAGTTGGATGTCTTTATGAAATTGTGGTGTTTTTTGGAACCATCTAGCGCTCAAGGTGACAGTGTGGGGTTATCTAGATGGGGAAGGCGGACTTTGAGGAGTGTTGTTATAGCCCTACCATGGATTAGAGTGTCCAATCGGAGAGTAGTTCAGGGTAGTATCATGAAGAGAATATATTTATTTGAGAGTGTTCACTAGTGAAAGTATGATCCCTAGGCCTTGCTTCTAAGCATTGAAACACCGTTTACAACTAGATCTGTTGCATGTTTGCTTGCTTCCATCTTTTTGCCTTTAGTCTTTTCCTTCTCGTCAGAAGCTCTTTTCTGGCACCGTTACCACTTATAATCATCCATACCACTTGTATTTTATTATCTCTTCGCCGAACTAGTGCACCTATACACCTAACAAGTGTATTGGGTGTGTTGGGGACACAAGAGACTTCTTGTATCTTGATTGCAGGGTTGTTTGAGAGGGATACCTTTGACCACTTCCTCCCTGAGTTCAATAAACCTTGGGTAATCCACTTAAGGGAAACTTGCTGCTGTTCTACAAACCTCTACACTTGGAGGCCCAACAACTGTCTACAAGAATAGAAGTTCGTAGACATCAGTTGGCGATAAGTATTCTTTTCTTGTTCCCGTGATATGTGATCCCTTGTGAGCCAGTCACATGCTTGCAAGCTAATTGGATGACATTCCACCCAGAGGGCCCAGAGTATATCTATCTGTCATATAGATGGACAAATCCCACTCTTGATCCATGTGCCTCAAAACATACTTTCCGAACACTCAATTCCACCTTTATAGCCACCCAGTTACAGTGTGGTGTTTGATGTCATTAAAGTATCCATCCGGTGATGGTGGTTAGCATGATCTCATGGTCGAAGGAATTAGGTTACTATGTATCAGAAAGCTTATAGCAAACGAACTAATGAAATGACTTGATCTTTATGCTACGCTTATCTATAGGAGTGTGTCCATCACACCATTCTCCTAATGATATGATCTTGTTGTTAATAACATCTCAATGTTCATGATCAGGAAACCATGATCATCTATTAACCAACAAGCTAGTATTATAAAGAGGCTTTACAAGGGACTCTAATTTAGTTTACAAATCACACAAGTATTAATGTTTCCAGTTAATACTATTATAGCATGAATATAAACATTTATCATGAACACAAAGATATAATAATAACTACTTTTATTATTGCCTCTAGGGCATATCTCCAACAGTCTCCCACTTGCACTAGAGTCAACTAATCTAGATTATATGGTAATATACCAAACACCCATGACGGTTTGGTGCTGGTCATGTTTTACCCTCGGGAGATGTTTATTCAACGGATCCGCCACATTCAAAACTGTGTGTACTTTGCAAATCTTTATGTCACCATCTTGTACATGCTCTCGAATAGCATGAAAACGCAGCTTGATATGCTTCAGCTTCTTGTGTGACCTTGGTTCTTGCGCATTGGCTATGACGCCTATGTCATCACAATAGATAGACATTAGGTCCAGTGCACTGGCAACCACACCGAGCTCTGTAATGAACTCCTTCATACATATCGCCTCTTGTGAAGACTTCGAAGCAGCTATGTATTCTGATTCAGTTGAAGATCTTGCCACAACTCTTTGCTTTGCACTCCTCCAGCTCACTGCTGCACCACTCAAAGTAAATACGTATCCAGATTGAGATTTAGAATCATCCGGATCGGTGTTCCAACTAGCATCGGTGTAACCATTAACAACGAGTTGTTCATCACCTCCATAAGAAAGAACCATATCCTTCGTTCTTCTCAAGTACTTAAGGATGTTTTTGACCGCTATCCAATGATCCACTCCTGGATCACTTTGATATCTGCTAGTTAAACTAACAACATATGCAACGTCGGTTATAGTACATAGCATGGCATACATGATAGATCCTATGGCTGAGGCATAGGGAGTCTTACTCATTCTTTCTCTATCTTCTGTCATTGCTGGACTTTGAGTTTTACACAAGGTCTTATTGGGCAAAATGGGAAAGAACCCTTTCTTGCTATCTTCCATTCCAAACCTCTTTAGAACTTTGTCCAAATATGTACTCTATGACAATGATATTAGGTGTCTCTATCTATCTCTATAAATCTTTATTCCTAATATGTTAGCATCTTCGCCAAGATCCTTCATTGAAAAACTATTATTCAAATAATTTTTGACACTATTAAGAAGGTCTACATCATTCCCAATGAACAATATGTCGTCCACATATAGTACTAGGAATTCTATAGGGCTCCCACTCACTTTCTTGTTAATACAAACTTCTCCATAAGTTTGTATAAAACCAAAACTTTTGATTACCTTATCAAAACATTGATTCCAACTTCGGGATGCTTGCTTCAATCCATAAATGGACCGTTGAAGTTTGCATACCTTGTTAGCATCTTTAGGATCGACAAAACCTTTGGGTTGTACCATATACAACTCTTCATCAATGTCTCCATTGAGGAACGTCGTTTTGACATCCATCTGTCATATCTCATAATCATAATATGCAGTGATTGCTAACAAAATCCTCACAGACTTTAGCTTTGCTACCGGTGAGAAAGTCTCATCATAGTCAACTCCTTGAATTTGTCGAAACCCTTTTGCGACAAGTCGAGCTTTATAGACAGTAACATTACCATCAGCATCTGTTTTCTTCTTGAAAATCCATTTGTTCTCGACAGCCTTCCAGCCATCCTAGTCCATTCTTGGTTTTCATACATGGATCCAATCTTGGATTTCATGGATTCTTTCCACTTATTGGAATCTGGGCTCATCATTGCTTCATCATATGTCGCAGGGTCGTCAGTGTTGTCCACCAACATGACACTCATAATGGGATCATACCAATCCGGAGTGGTACGAGTTCTCATTGACCTGCGAGGTTCCATAGTAATTTCTACCAAAGTTTCATGATCAACATCATTAGCTTCCTCTCTTATTGGTGTATGCGCCACAGGAACTTCTTTTGGTGCTGTGCTACTCTCATGTCCGAGAGAAGGTTCGACAACCTTGTCGAGTTCTACTTTCCTTCCAGTCACTTTTTTCGAGAGAAACTCCTTCTGTAGAAAGGATCCATTCTTGGCAACAAAGATTTTCCCTCGGATCTATGGTAGAAGGTATACCTAATAGTTTCCTTCGGGTATCCTATGAAGACGCATTTTTCTGCTTTGGGTTCAAGCTTGTCGGGTAGTAACTTCTTTACATAAGCTTCGCAACCCCAAACTTTGAGAAACAACAATTTAGGTTTCTTCCAAAACCATAATTCATACGGTGTCGTTTCAACGGATTTAGATGGTGCCCTATTTAAAGTGAATGCGGATGTTTCTAATGCATATCCCCAAAATGATAGCGGTAAATCTGTAAGTGAAATCATAGAATGAACCATATCTAACAGAGTTCAATTATGATGTTCAGACACATCATTACGTTGTGGTGTTCCCGGTGGTGTCAATTGTGAAAGTATTCCGCATTTCTTCAAATGCTCGCCAAACTCGTAACTTATATATTCACCTCCACGATCAGATCGTAGAAACTTAATCTTCTGGTTACGTTGATTCTCTAATTCATTTTGAAATTCTTTAAACTTCTCGAAAGTTTCGTACTTATGTTTCATGAAATAGATATACCCATATCTACTCAAGTCGTCCATGAAAGTAAGAACATAACGATAACCACCGCGCGATGCTACAATCGTTGGTCCACACACATCGGTATGTATGATTTCCAATAAGTCTATAGCTCGCTCCATCATACCAGAAAATGGAGTCTTGGCCATTTTACCCATCAGACATGCTTCACATCTTTCAAGTAATTCGAAATCAAGTGATTCAAGAAGTCCATTGGAAACGAGTTCCTTCATACGCTTCACTCCAATGTGACCAAGATGATAGTGCCACATATAGGTTGAGTTATCACTTAATTTCAAACATTTAGCTTCAATGTTATTAACATGTGTATTACTAGAATCGAGATTCAACAAGAATAGACCATCTATCAAAGGTGCATGTGCATAAAACATATTACTCATATAAATCGAAAAACCATTATTCTCGGACTTAAAGAAGTAACTGTCTTGCAATAAACATGATCCGGATATAATGTTCATGCTTAACACGAGCACCAAATAATAATTATTTAAGTATAAAACTAATCCCGATGGTAGATGAAGAGGTATCGTTCCGACCGCAATCACATCAACCTTTGATCCATTTCCAATGTGCATTGTCACCTTGTTCTTTGCTAGTTTCCTTCTATTATGCAGCACCTGTTTCGATTTACAAATATGAGCAACCGAACCAGTATCAAATACACAGGCACTACTACGACTACTAGTAAGATACACATCAATAACATGTATATCGGATATACCTTTCTTCTTGATGTTGTCGTTCTTCAGATCTGCCAAGTACTTAGTGCAATTCCGCTTCCAGTGACCTTCTCCCTTGCAGTAAAAGCACTTAGTATCAGGCTTAGGCCTAGCCTTGGTCTTCTTCGCCGGTGCGGTATCTTTCTTACCGCCCTTCTTGAAGTTTCCATTTTTCTTAGGCTTGCCTTGCTTCTTTAAATTGGTGGTCTTATTGACCATCAACACTTGGTGCTCTTTCTTGATCTCCACTTCCGTAGACTTCAACATAGAGAAGAGTTCTGGCAACGTCTTATCCATGTGCTGCATGTTGTAGTTCATCACAAAGTTCTTGTAACTTGGTGGTAGTGATTGGAGGACACGATGAATCCCTAACACATTAGGAATTATTATGCCCAAGCTCTAGAGCTTCTTAGCGTGACGAGACATCTTAAGCACATGCTCACTGATGGACCTGCCCTCTTCCATATTGCAGTTAAAGAACTTTTCAGAAGCTTCATAACTCTCAACTGCTGCATGAGCCTCAAATATCATTTTGAGTTCATGGACAATATCATGTGGGTCAAAGATCTCAAACCTTTTATGAAGTTCCGATTCATAACCATACAAGATATCACACTGAACAGTGGAGTACTGATTCTTCCGAGTATGATAATGTCACATCCCAAGATTTTCCAAATCTTGTAATGTGAAAAATAAAATAAACAAAATAAATTTTTGTTGAAAATCAGGGTGAAAAGAAACTTTTGTTTCTAAAAGGAAACTTAAAATACCATCCTGAACAAACTTTGGTTAAAGTTTGAATTCAACAAATCCAAATCAAGAGAAATGCATTTCTCAATGAATGTATCTGGAAATTTGAACACATGGAAAATAAATCCAAAACCCTAAGCCCTAATGGAATAAAAACCATTTCCAAGTTATCTCCAAATCCATGGATTTGATCCATACCAAATTTGATCAACAAATATTCACAAAGGATCAAGTAAGACCATAGAGATTGGTTTCACTTAGTTTGGAACCATAAATAAAATCTTATGAATATAATAAGATAAGGAAATTGAATTTCCAAAGCTAATAAAGCCCTTACCAAAAACCCATACCAATTGGTGAACAAATAATCCTAAAGGGATTTAAAAAGATAAAACATTTAATAAAGGAAAATAAATTATTTTGTTTTGATAAAATGAGTAAAGATTTATTTAAATAAAATAATAAGGATTTAAATATCCAATTTTATTTAAGTAAAGGCTTTTCCCATTTTAAATAAACACTAAAACTTATTTTAAATAAGTTTTCCAAGTATTTTGTTTTCTCAAATAAAACCTACTAAAGTGTTTTGGTTTTATTTGGATTTTCAAATGGAAATCTTATTAACTAAATCAAACCCTATTTTATTAAATAACTAAAGATCCATTTTATTTAATTAAAGAATGGATCCTAAAATAAATAAAAATATTATTTTGAGGTTTGGATTATGTTGATAAACAGAACCAAATTCAAAAGAAAAGTTTGTTGTTTGATTGAATTAATTTGAACCTTGTTTGAATGTTGTTTGAAATGCTGATTGAAATTCAAAACAGAAAAAGAATTAGAAAAGGAAAAAGAAATCAGACAGAAAAAATAAGAAAAAGGACAGCCCAGCCCAACAGGCCCAGAAACAGCCCAGTACTCCCTCCCTGAAGGAAAACATTTTGCACCCAGATTCTGACCCGCTAAGTCCCTGACCAGTGGACCCTCCCCCTTGTTTCTTTTCCCAGCAACCGACCCACCTGAGCGAACTGCTTTTTCTTTACATGGAAAGAACCCACTCAGTCACAGACAGCCTGGACCCACTTCTCCTTCCCCTCTTTCGCTGACGAGACGACCCCACGCAGCCAGCTCATCGTCTTCAACCCCCACGATGACCACGCCCTCTCCTTGCTGCCGTTGCTGCCATTCAAGCCGCGATCAATTCGCAGTAACGCCGTGCCTTAAACCTCGCCGCGACCATGCCCTTTTAAACGCCAGTGACCTCTCTCCCATTTCCCCCAGACACCGCCTCCCCTCTGCCTCCAGGCCGCCCCAATTTCTCTCTGTACCGCTGCTGCTCCGACGAGCTTCACCAGCCAATTCCGGCACCGTCCAACCGCCCCGAGCCTCCCTGAGCACGCTGGCAGCTTTCCCACTCTCAGGCGCATCTTCCAGTGCATCAAACTCGCCCGCGAGTGCCCTGCAGGCTCGGCAACAACGACGACCACCGTCGCCACCGTCTGCTTCCTCTCCGGCGAAGCCCACAAGTAGTTTCCGGCCGCCCCACTACCTCTCGATCACGCACACAACTTTGTTATGATACTACGCGTCTAACCGCGTCATCATTTTGTCTCGAGGTGATCCACAGCACCGTACCCAACCACAACCAGAGCACGCCGTCGTCAGACGCAACTCCGACGAAGAATTCCGACGACACCCGTGCGCCCCTTCACCAACCAGTACCAAGTTGAGCTTCCCCAGCCAACTGCGACCTCGGTTAGCACCTTCCCCTTCCCCCTCGCTTCCTATTTAATCATCGCCACCGCCGTCTGCCCGTCGCCGCCGCGAGACAGAGTCCAGCGCCGCCAGTTCTAGGTCATTAGATTAGGACCGTTGGATCTTGATCCTGAGGCTTAGATAGAATCACTTAAACGCGAATGGGTACGCTCTCTGGACCACTCGATCTAACTAGATCCAACGCCCCACAGCCGCGATCCAACCGAACCGGTATGGACCAATAGGAACACGACGCGTGGCCAGGTCTGGTTTAAAACAGAATTTGAAAACAGATTTAAGTGCCATTTTCAAACCCTTATAACTCTGGATCCACACGTCCAAAAATTACAAATTTTATGTCGTTAGATTCAGGAGAGCAAGCCCTAGCCAACCCTGCCTTTAGTTTAGCAGATAGTATTTGTTATATTGGTTGATTATGCAGAAACATTTGATTGCTTTTTTAGATTAGAAAATTTGTTTAAAAATGATTTTTGGGATAAAACCTTTGCAAAATGGTTTGTTGTGACCTTACTGACCCTAGGAACCAACCCATGTTTTGGAAAAGTTTAGAATGGATTAATTGGTTTAGTCCATTTCTAGCTAAATAAAACTATTGTTTTGTTTATGAAAAATGTTTTTTGAGTAAAAACTTTGGAGAAAATGTTTTGGACCAAACCTACTGACCCAAACACCAAGTTTTGCAATAGCAACTCATTTGGTGAAACAAATAATGATTCTTTGATTTAAAAACCATTTCTAGTCAAATAGAAATGTGGTTTATTTATTAAAAATGATTTTGGAAGAAAACCTTTGGAAAATGTTTTGTTTTAAACTCTCTGACCCCAAAAACCAAGTTTTGTGATTTGAAAACATATTGGGTGAACCCTATAGGTTAATGCCCTAGTAAAAATATTTCTACACCACATAAAATGATACTTTGTTTTGAAAATGGTTTTATAGTGAAACCTTTTGCAAATGACTTTGCCACTTTACAAAATGACCAATAGGTGTGCCCAAATGTCTATGACCCATTAGGAACCACTTTTTCAAACAAAACAAAGCTTGGCATGCTTGCGTGCATTACTTTGACTTTGCCATTTTGGTAAATGACCAATTTGGAACTTACAAAGTTTAGAAGCCTAGTGGAGACCATCCTTACAATAGAACCAACCTTTGCATGCTTATGCATGACTTAGATCCCATTACTTTGTGTGTGAGAAATTGTTTGTTTGACTTTGGTTTGGGAATGTGAATTGAATTGTGTTTGCTTGATTGACTTGTAGTGAAATGTGAGACTAACAAGATCAAGGAGTGAACCTATATCCTCTACCAAAAAGGCAAGTGATGCTTCATATCTTTTGTCCCATTATTTTCACTATGCATTAGTGTTTTTGCTAAGTAAATCCTGCATGGATTTTATTTGCTAAGTATAGACCTTGCTATGGGAAAACCTAGTAGATGAAACCTTAGTAAGATTTTCCTAAGTTAAGATTCCTACTACCTTCATGCTTAGCTTAGCTAATAGAAAACAAGGGTGGATTATATATTCATGCTATGGAAAATTTCTGTCTCTGGACTTATGTTTTGTTTAATAAAACAACTAAGTGAATGAAACACCTGGGTGGAATGGAAGGAATGGCTTGTGTTGAGTGGTTCACAAGGCCAAGGACTTGGCTTGTGTATCTCACTTGTGGATGGCCACCCAGGAACAAAGAGATTTGAGATGTCAAATGTTGAGAAGCTTCAAGTGCAGCCACTTGGCAATATGGGCTCTGCCTGGATCATAGGTTGCAATAACTTAGCCAAATGGACAGTTGGTGGTAGGGGAATGATAGGTTGGAACGCGTCCATGTTGGTCTAAGGGAAGGCTTCTGAAAGATCTTGTCTTGGGAAACCAAGTCCTGTGGGGAAAGTGCACCACCTCTGCAGAGTGTAAAATCTAAGTACTTAGCCATGTCCCTGGAAAAGGACAATTTGAGCATCAAGACATGGAAGCTTCAAGAATCTCATCACTCCAATTTCTAAATAAAACTTGTGGGTGAACAAGGGTTAAAAGGATCTTCAGTCTTTGATTGGTAGATGCCCTGAGTGGATCTTCAGTCTTTGATTGGTAGATGCCTTGGGTGATTTTTGTCAAAGCAAAAACTTAGTGTTTTCAAAATGATAAGGAAAAATCTATTTTGAGCAATGCAAGCCTCAACTCCACTTAGCCAAATGCATATAGATGATAGACTCCACTATACTACCAAAGTATCACTTGCCAATACAATTCAAATGTATTGACCCTTTGTGGCTGTAACTTGTAATGTTGCAGGTTTGATTGATTTTAGTGAAGATTGATTGATTAGGATTACAAAGTCTACAACCAACATCTGCCTGTGGCACTTGAAGATGAAGGACCCCATGCTTATAGTTATTCCGCTGCAATGTAATGTAAATAGCCAATGAGCTATGTTTGATGTAATAAAATTATTTTATTCCTGGTTAAAAAGTCGTATTATGACCTTTGTTTCTTGATATTACATCTAAACTGTGAATGCTAGCTATTGATCCAGGGACTAGCATTGCAATCACAGGGATCTTTTCCTTTAATAAGGAGGGATCTTACAAATAAACATTTTTCTCATCATCGGTAGCATCTTCTGCAGGTGGGTCACCCAGCGGTGCATCCAACACATAGGTCAACTGGCCAGCATTGAGGAAAATCCTCAAATTGCGGAACCAATTCGTGAAGTTGCTTCCATTGTTTTTCAACTTTTCTTTCTCTAGGAACGGATTAAAATTGATGGTAGGGGCCGCCATTGATCTGCAACATATTTGCAATAGTTTAGACTAAGTTTATGACAAATTGAGTCCTAATTAATAGTTAACTTAATCTAGGTGAACTCCCACTCAAAAAAACATCCCTCACATTGTTTTGGTGATCACACGAACCAAATCCACCACATGAAAAGCGATCATCACGAGAGATTATGTAGCCTCAAAGGCGAACAATCAACATTTTCATCATATCTACTATATGACTCATGCTTTACCTTTTGGTGATCCGTGTTCCGAGACCATGTCTGTACATGCTAGGCTCGTCAAGATCAAATCTTAGCTTCCGCATGAGCAAATCTGGCTTGCTCCCGTTGTATACACTCGCAGAATCTAACACACCCGATCATCACGTGGTGCTTCGAAACAACGAGCTTTGTCAACGGTGCCTACTAAGGATGAACACTTTATAACTTGATATTTTGTGAGAGGGATCATCTTATAATGCTACCGTCACAAACTAAGAAATACAAGATGCATAAAAGGATAAACATCACATGTAATTCAAAATTGTGATATGATATGGACTTTCTTCTTGTGCCTTCGATCTCCATCTTCAAGCACGAACATGATATCCATCATCACCGTCGTGGCGTCAATGTCAGTGGCACCTCTCCATGGTTGTCGTCCAACATCATCAACTATTACAACTACTTTGATTAATAGACACGCAGGTCTTAACGAAATTAAAAGACAACCATAAGGCCCCTGTCGGTTGCCGACTTACAATAAGGAACATTGCATACGTCACATATAATCACAATCATGGCCATATCACATCACAACACACCCCTGCAAAACATAGTTAGATGCCTCTAATTTTATTTGCATATTTTACGTGGTTTGGGGCTTTCTATCAGTGTCGTTCTAACTTACGAACAAGAACCACAATGTTGATACTAGTATTGTCAATCACCCATTGTAAACTGAATCTTCACTATGTTGGGAGAAACAGACAACCGCAAAGTCACTTATGCAATACAAGTTGCATGTCAAGCATGGAGGAAGTCTCATGAATGATGTCATGTAAGGTTAGCCCGGGCCGCTTCATCCCACCATCCCGCTAGATGCAAAGTACACAAGAAGCAATCAACAACAAAAGCATCAACGCCCACAATGACCATTGTGTTCTACTTGTGCAATAGATCTACATGTAGATACGACTCTGATACCACTATAGGGGTTCGTAGCATGGAAAACAAAAAAATTCTACGGCATGAACACACACAAGCCAAGATCTATCTACTAGATTATAGAAACAAGTCGATTAGAGTACTCACCCTCGAAGATTCCAAACGGTTAACGAGAGTAGATTCTCGTGGGTGATGTAGTCGTACACTTGCCGATCTCAAGATCACAAAGAAGCTCCTTTCGGTGCTGTGTTCCGGCAGCACTTCCGCAGTCGGTTACACGTTCGGTACTCGATGAAGACCTTCCTCTCCCTTGTTCCAGCAGGCATCGGAGGTTGTAGTTCTCTCCTCGTGATTTCGTCAGCACGACGGCGTGGTGTCGGAAGTAGAGGAAAGATCCCGCAGGGCTTCGCCTAAGCCGGAGCAGGTTATGGTGGAATATTAGGGTTTCCCCGGCGATCTAGATTTTAGAAGCCGGAGAGGAGGAGGTGGAGCCGGCAGCAGCGCGGCGGCGGCGCGGTCTTGGGTTGTGGTGGTGTGTGGAGGGGCAGCCCCCTCCCCTCTATTTATGAGAGGGAGGGGCAGCTAGGGAGAGGGGAATTTGAATCCTACCCCAACTCCCTCTCCTTTTAGGCTTGTGGTGGAGGGAGGGAAGGATTCTCTTCTTCCTCCACCATGAAACATTGTCCTAATTTGACTTTTCAAACTTGCCTTTTGACTTTCAATTTTGGAGTTTTATTTTACTCTTTATTTGCATAGCCCTTTGACCTAGGACATGATGCAACCATTCCCCTTAGTCATGACACATTCATGCACCCTTCTCCTTCCGGTCCGGTGAACCTTCTAGACCCTTCTAGATCATTCCGGTGGAAACACCGGAATCATTCCCGAACTCCAGAATTGGACTTTCCTTATATGAATCTTATTCTCCGGACAATTCCGGATCTCCTCGTGATATCCCGGCTCCCATCCGAGACTCCGAACAACATTCGTTCTCCCTACTTACATTCTATATCTACTAAACAACGTAGAATCCTTAAGTGTGTCTCCCTACGGTTCATGAATTATGCAGACATGACTGAGAATCTTCTCCGATCAATAACCAATAGAGGAATCTAGAAATTCATATGATTCCCACTTATTTATACGATTACTTTGCGATCTAATGAACCATTTACATACGATACCAATTTCCCTTTGTCTCGCGATATTTTACTTACCCGAGGTCTGATCGTCGGTATCTCTGCATACCTAGTTCAACCTTGTTACCGATGAGTATTATTTTCTCGTTCCCGTGATATGTGATCCCTTGTGAGCCAGTCACATGCTTGCAAGATAATTGGATGACATTCCACCCAGAGATCCCAGAGTATATCTATCTGTCATATGGATGGACAAATCCCACTATTGATCCATGTTCCTCAACACATACTTTCTGAACACTCAATGCCACTTTTATAGTCACCCAGTTACGGTGTGGTGTTTTATGTCATCAAAGTATCCATCCGTTAATGGTGATTAGCATGATCTCATGGTCGAAGGAATTAGGTTACTATGTATCAGAAAGCTTATAGCAAACAAACTAATGAAATGACTTGATCTTTATGCTACACTTATCTATAGGAGTATGTCCATCACACCATTCTACTAATGATATGATCTTGTTGTTAATAACATATCAATGTTAATGATCAGGAAACCATGATCATCTATCAACCAAAAAGCTAGTATTATAAAGTGGCTTTACTAGGGAATCTATTTTAGTTTACAAATCACACAAGTATTAATGTTTCCGGTTAATACTATTATAACATGAATGTAAACATTTATCATAAACACAAAGATATAATAATAACAACTTTTATTATTGCCTATAGGGCATATATCCAACACACCATCATTAATGTCGAGCTGTACAAGTGCATCATTTTGGGTGTACTCCAGCGATGCGTCACCAATAGCGACGGGAAAAGCATCCTCCTAGACATCCATGAGGGTATATGCGGCCACCACGCAGGTAGCCGCGCTCTGGTCGCCAAGGCTCTACGAGCTAGCTTCTACTAGCCAACCACAATGAGCGACACCAAGGAGATCGTTCAGAGGTGCAACGCATGTCAGAGGTACACAGACAAGCCACACGTGCCCGGATTGGAGCTATGGCCCATACCGTTGGCTTGACACTTCGCCCAGTGGGGACTCGACATGATCGGCAAACTGCCAAAGTCCTTGCCAGGGGGCATGTCTTCCTCCTAGTGGCAGTTGAAAAATTCTCGAAGTGGATCAAAGCCATTCCTGTCACTAACCAAAGCAGCGCCACCGCCGTCAAATTTTTCGAGTCCATTGTCTACAGGTTCAGAGTACCCCATAACATCATAATGGACAATGGTTCGAACTTCACCTCGAAGGAGTTCCGAGGCTTCTGCGAAAACCTCGGAATCAACCTCACATATGCCTCCATGGCACATCCACAGACCAACGGTCAGGTCAAAAAGGCCAATGGTGTCATCGGAAGCGGCACCAAGAAGTGGCTACTGTGTTGTAACATACCAGCATTTAGGAACCAACGAAGGGTAGAAATTGGATTTTGTGCATAAGGATGCATTCATCTATAAAATGCGGGTAAATTTTTGCCAAACAAAAACCTAAAGTGGTCAGAGTTTCTTTCACTCTCTGTGTGTAGGAATAGCTATTGAGAGTGATCGTTATAAATTTTGACATGATATTTTTGAATCAATGTGTTTTGGGGGGAAGAATTTGAATTCAATTTGAAATTTGAACTTATATTTAAAAGATTAAGATTTGGTATTTTGAAATGATTTTCAAAATAATTTATAAATATCATTTGTTATAATAAAGAGATAATAAATAATAATAGAATTCAATATAAATTAATTCAAATAAGAAATGATTCTTTATTTCTTATCCTTATTCCATACACTTTTTTAATAATGATGAACTCATTAAACCAATGAAGGGTTCGGTATAGTAAGGGAATTACAATAAATGGAATCCAAGTAATAAACTATTACAATATTGTTAAAAAAGAATAAAATAGAAATTACAATGAGATTATGTCTATCTATCTGATCCTATATTAAATCTTGCATATCCAGATCTTGTATCTACAACAAGATTGAAAACAAACAAAAAGAAAATAAAAGATTAGTTGTCAGGATTACTCTCAGTGGGGAGCAGTGAAGTGCACTGCTCAAGTTTACATCATTGAGTATTTGTTAAAGGGGCAAGTTTCACAAATATAAAAGAATCCGTTCTTCCAAAATAAATAAGCCACAAGTCAGATATTAGCAGCAAGTAAAAGGGTAAAGTTTCACCAGGTGAGTGAACTGTAAAAGGTCAAAAGGTGAAACACATCATCGATCTGATCCACACCATGCACCAAGCAGCCAGGCAGCACAATCACCTAACTGCGTGGTGTGTGCTGTCAACACAGCAGCAGCAGCTTCACAAGCAAAAGGGGAAGAGCTTAGCCGTGGCAAAGCTTCCAGCAAGCTCATTCTCCCAAACCATAAATACACCAAGCTTACCAAAGCCAAACAAATCACCAGCCAAACCATACATCGGTTCATCCAAGTACTCACCAGATGGTGACATAAGGAGGGGGTCGATCAGGTGGATAGCAAGGTCAAGGCCAAGCTTACAGGAACCATAATGTGAAGGACAATATCAAGCCAGCAACACCATCAACAAGATCTAGCCAACCAAATCAATCAGCCACAACACCAGCAATCTAACAATTGTGGTGAGTAAGATAAAACCCTCACATGATCTAATCATCTTCTCTAGATTCAGATACATGTGTTGTTTTATATCTAGATCTCTCAGAAATCACCCAACTGGGGTGGATCCATCATAGATGTTCTTTTTAAATTAAGAGTATGCTAAAATCTTACAAATCAACCCAGGATCGCAGACCAGCATCATAAATCCTGGATATGATAGCCAAATCTTATATTCCAATATGTCCATAGCTTAGCTTATGAATTGTGGGAACATCTCCTAGTGGAGTAGCACCTCAGAATTCATAAATCTTATGAACCCATATAAAACCATGAGCACCCCAACAATTTTAGCCAAAAGGATTCAATATCCAGTAACTAAGGATATATCAGAACATGTCTATGGAGGACAACATGAAATGAATCTAATTCCTAAGCCTCAGACCAACATCATAGGCTGTCATGTTTAAATAGGGAGTTTCTAACTTAGCTTTGACATAAATCCAATGCTAAGAACCAATAGAATCAAGCTAGTAGTATACCCTAGACTTGTGTGCCATTTTAATATGGTGTCACAAGAATAGATTCTAAATCAAGCAGATCCATTATTTTGCTTGCATAAATAAACTTGTAAAACACTAAATATCATCTTCCTTGAATCAAACTGGGAATCATTACCAAGTCTATATCCATACACATAATTAGAGTATCACTATAATCACATTATTGACTTAATTCTAAAAATAATCTCACAACTTAGAGCTCAGTAATTGAGTGGGCAATCACTGACAGTACTACTGTCTGTACTAATATCTTGACAGTGGTGAATTCACAAATCACCAACACCACAAGTAAAACTCCACAGTAGCATTACCATTTAGGCCATGACCAATTATTAAGTGGAATCAATACAATAAGGCCACTGGCATCATAAAAATTAACTATAAACAGTGATCAATATAGTGTGCTTTATCATAATCCTCACTAATCATCACAATTAGTTCCAATCTATCATATACTAAGGGAGTATCCCAAGAACAGGTCATGAACCCTAATTAGGGATTCACACCGGAGACACAAAATAGAATAGGAGAGGCAGAGGACAAAAAACATGAGGGGGAGGGAAAGATCAAACTCACCATGGCTCCTCGCTGTAGTTTAGAAGAGGAAGTAGCGGGCCCGACGAGCGCATGGCGGCATGGGGAGCACCCAAGGGGCGCTGCAACCCGCACCAAGCTGAGGCGGCAGCCACATCAACGCTTGAAGACGAGCAGCACCACCATAGCAACATACGAACATCCTCAACACCACTGGAGCAGCGGCGGAGGCATCACCGACATCAACCAAACCCTAGGGTTCGGACGGAGCCAGCCTGGCCGCAGGAGAGCCCAAAGCCAAATCAAAATGGACTAGATGCAGGAGCAGGCTCAATAACCATGCCATGCACCATGCTGGCAGCCAGGGAGGACCATGGCGGCATGAATCGCACGGCGGTGGTGTCGGCGACCACGGGGTCGAGGAATAAGAAGAGGTGAGAACGAGAGAGAGAGAGAGAGAGAGAGAGAGAGAGAGAGAGAGACGGAAGTGTACTGGGCCGATAGGGACAGTACCACTTCGGAGGGCTATTTTGACCAGGCCAACTGGGCCAAGATGGGCCCAAATAGCCCAATGGGGTTGGCCCAAACACTAAAGGGATTTTTATGATTTAGCAAAAGACCAAAATACCCCTAGAATTTAATAAATTATAGAAAATAAAATAAAGGTCTTAAAAATCCAAATAAAATATATTTAGATTTATAATAATACAAGTTATTTAATTAAATTAAGAGATTTATTTTCAATAATATAAATTTAGGTTAAAGATTTTTATAATATATATCCCATAAGGAATTTTGTAAAAAATCAACAAATACCTAAAAATAAATAAAAATAATTTTTATCATATTTAGTTATTATAGTATTTTAGAAAAATACTAAATTAATATTTAAGATACCAAAATAAAATTTCTTTAATTAAAATGCTTATTTTAAAAAATAATTACTATGTAAATAATTATAAGAGTTAAAATTAAATAAAAATTAGTTTTTTACTCTATTAATAATATATTACATTATAAAAATAGTGAATGTAATATTTATAAAATATTAAGATTATTCCTTAAAATGAATTCCTTTATTACATAAAGAAATTCCAGAAACTAAAATATTGGGTAAAACACACAAAGAAGTTCAATAATAATGATGCATTACATTACTATGCATATTCATTTTTGCTTCTTTAAATATTGTCCTTACCGGGCAATAATGGGGTTTTATAGACATAGAAGTTGAAGGTCCAGTGCACACATCCGACTTCACTACCTTGCAATCACAAGGCAAGTTCATAACTTTCTCATGTCCTTTGAAGAGTCTTTATCAAAGTATTTATAAATTGTGTGTTATCATCTATGTTTCGGAGAAAGAAAATATTATTTTCTCAAAACAAATAAATATTGATATCATCCGAAGTGGTGATATGGATAAGGTGAGCAATGGAACCTAGGTTTCCATTTGCAAGAAGATTAATCACATAGGAATTAACAACCCATGACATCAGTGATTCTAGCGCCGTATATCACGTGTTAACCATGAGATTTGGAATGGGACGAAGAAGTCAGCTGGATCTTCCTTATTTCACATGAACAAGATGACCATCTCGTGACGATGTTGTTCCTTACGAGGCTCATCATGGGTGGGACTCCTTAGTTCCCCGTGATATTGGTATCTACACTATCCCTGAGAGACCGTCGTAGGTATGTCCTCATATTGATGGGGGCGACCAGGTTCCTGTCTGCTCACTGGAGTCCTCAAGGAGTCAACCATAGTTATTTCTGCTATGCAGAATAACAGAGGTCGTTCTGCTTAGGGGGTCGTGTTCTATGTGGGGTCACGAGAAAGGACATTGATTGGCTTGGATCACCTACTGGGCCCCACATCATGGAATTGTGGACAGGAAAGTACGCCTAGTTGTGCAACAAGGAGTTGATCACTCATGGGTAAAGTAACGCACCTCTGCAGAATGTAAGAACTGTAACTTATTAATCCCTGTTCCGGGAAGGAGCTACGAACGCGGCAGGAAAGGAATCCATGAAAGTTCTGGTCAACCGGTGAAGGCTGATGGGCATAGTTTTTAACAATAAAATCAATCTTTGAAGAAAGCTTTATGAAAATTGCAGAGTGCCAAGGACTAATTGTCCGAGGTGGTATATAGAGCATCAAACTTTCCACTTTGCATATAATGAACTTGCTGGGTAACACTGTTACTCACCCTTTACTTTGATCCCCTGCTTAGACTTTGAGGATCCAGAAGATACCCCATCGTATGCAGCTGAAGTCCAAGAGGAGGTCTACTTCGAGGAGCCATACCTGTCTGGTGCTGTCAAAGGGGTGGACTACGACATCGTCTATGGAGGAGAGCACAATGAGTCCGAATAACTGCTTTAGTTATTAGTAACCAATTGAGCCGAGCAACATGAACTATGGATAATAAGTTGTTGAGCTTAATTAGGAGTTAAAGTTGCCACTTTAAAACTTCCGCTGAAACCGTTTATATTTGGTTTGTAAGTTGAATCTTTTGAAGTCTCAAACTTCTGGTATTGTAATAATAATAATGTGTGTATGTTTGTAATTTGTACCCGCAATGTTTCTGTTGTACCACTCTGAGGGATGTGATATTTACGGAATGATGTTCTGTGGATGTCTTGTCAACGACTATAGCATACTACACATGCAGTGGTATGCTGGGTCACCTCAGTTGGTATCAGAGAAATTGCTTTGACGTTAGGTTGGAAACCTAGTAAAGGTATTACCTAGCAACGATAAAGAATTCTCTAAAAGGGTATGATGGGTATTCAAATGAGAATATTCTGTTGTATATTCTAGTGCGATAATTCTTTTTTATGATGCAATATTTTAATTGATGACTAATCAAAATATTTTTGGTATACAGTGTTATGGCACCAAAGTTTCCAAAACAAACTTTGGTAAGGAAAGAGGAGACTCTCGATGATTATCAAGGATCATTCACTGATCAGCTTCGTCAACTCTTAAGGATTTTTATTTGTCCAACTAAGATCCTAGTGAATACCATAACCTATTATGATGGTCGTATGTTATCCAAGTATCATGTGAGTATCCAACTTCCTGAGGATCTTGGATTATATCACGATATACCTATAGGTGAAGGTAGGAGTCATTTAGAAGCATACCATGTTGGTGTTTTGGAGGCGATAATCAATATTCAGGAGCACAAAGCCCAGGAGTTAGAAGGGAGCTCATTTTCTGTGATTCCTCATGATTCTATAGACTCGGAGCCAGAACCGGATCATCTTACTTTAGTAAAGAAGCATCCTAAGATAGCTTCCAAGTTTATGGATTGATATCGACTAATTGTTGGGTCTTTGTATAAGACACATCAAGTCATAGTAGAGGATAAAAATGACATGTTAGATGATCTAAATGATCTAGAATGAAGGAACCAGTTAGCATCTCAATTAGACAATGAAACAAGGAGTAGTGAAAAACCAATCTTCAAGGATATACCTATAGATCCCGAATCATATACACCATATCCTTATTCACCCATACCAGAACCTACCTATGATCCTACTTTAGATATGAGGTATTTTGTACCATAGGATTTTGAGGAAGAATCTATTTCAGAACTTCCTATTGATAATTCTGATGGATGGAGGATAGGATCACCCGAGGGATCCTGAGGAAATCAAATGTCAGTGGATGGGTCTGACAGAGATGTTGGACAATCCAGCTGGATGGGTGCGAGGAGCAAGCCTAATGATAGTAGAAGAAATGCCATATTTATAGGAAGTCAGGATGAGGAAGAAGATCCTGAAGAGAGAGTGTTTGAATCACCAATATCTTCTCAAAACCCAAGGAATGTACATTATCCAGTGTTTAACTATCTTGCCCAACAGAGCACCTGGGGGGCAGCAGAATCTGGGTATTTTGTTGACAACTCTAGGAATGAAGCCCAGGAGATGCAAGTGGGTGATAGTGATGAACAGGTTTCTGAAGACTTTTCAGCTTAGCTGGATGGAGTCAATGCACTCAGGCTGAGTAATAACTCAAGTCCTGATACTTCAGATACTAAGTACGTTCCATCTGGAAGGCCATTTGTTCCACAAACTGTGCGACGGTCGTCACATCATCACGGTTGGACTTCAGGCATGTATGATGAGCATCGTGAATACTAAAGACATAGGTTACTTATTAGGAAGTAGCTGGTATTGCGTAATGTAGTACGAGAAAAAGATGTATCTAAATAAGTGAGGCAGTGTACTTATGTGATATGGTACCTACATGGTACAGGTTTGTAATGAATTTGTATTCACTAATTTGTTTGTAATGTATAATATGTGAAATGCATATTTGGATCTTATTTTGGTTTTGTTTTCCATTGTATGACTAGTTCTGTGCATGAAGTTGAGCTCATAACACATGTGCATGATGTAATTATGAGTATTCGCTTTATGTTGCAGGACTAGGGGGTCATGGAATTGGGTGTAGAAACTGAATATGAACAGCAGGGCATGGAGCGTGAGGCTAAGGAGAAGGTAGATGCAGATGATGGAAATCAAGGAGCATGACCACCACCAATGAGGCCGCTAATGGAGCAGAACTTTATGCAATACATGCAAATAATGCAAGAATCCTAGAACAAATTCATGGAAGAGTTGTTGGGACGAGATGGAAAGCAGAGGGCACGCGAAGGAGCAGGAGTGAGTCTTTCCGACTTCCAGAATGCAGGGCCGTTACCTTTTGCATCAGCTCCAGAACCAATGGATGCACAGGATTGGCTAGCAGATACTAAGATAAAGTTAAAGACTATAGGTTGAAATGATGAAGAGAAGATGATGTATGCAACCCATCTCTTGACCGGACTTGCATCATCGTGGTGGGAGAATCAGATAGCAATGAAACTGCCAGGAAGAGAGTATCCTGGTAGGAGTTCAAGCAGAGGTTCCATGAGTACCATGTTCCTTAAAGTGTGATGGAGTTGAAGCATAGAGAGTTTGAGGAGCTTCAACAAGGAGATATCAGTGTCATGAAGTACATCTGGGAGTTTAGTCAGCTATCTCGTTATGCTGAAGATGAAGTGTGCACTAAGGAAAAAAGGAAGATGCATTTTCTGCGAGTATTAAATCCATTCATGAAGATGTAGTTGAGGGTGGCCAACAAGCAAACTTTTGAACAGTTGCTCGATGCAGCTATTACCTTTTAAGATGAATACAAGAATGTCCAAGAGGACCGAAGGAAGAGAGCTAAGAAGGAAACAAAGAGGATACAAGCAAGTAAACCTAAAACCAATTTGGGATTCAAACCTAGGAACAGATCCTACAACAACAATAATTCCAATCTGCATACAAATCCAACTGGAAGAATGTTATATGCCATAATTGCAAGCTTCCAGGGCATATGAGCAGGGATTGCCAGAAACAGGTAATTGTTTGCCATAGTTATGGCCAAAGGGGTCATATAAGGCCAAATTGCCCAAGCAAACCACCGGGTGGTTGGCCGACAAGAAATGAAAGACCAGCCCGTGCAGGGAATGGACACCCTAATAAAGGAGGAAACTTTGTCAAGGACAATAATGGCAAAAGGAGCATCCCTACCGGGAAGCTGAATTGTGCAACCTTAGAGGAGGTGGATAACTCCGAGCACGCAGTGATAGGTACGCTCAATATCCTTACCAATCCTGGAAAAGTTTTATTTAATATCGGGGCAACTACTTCATCCATATCTGAAGAATTCTGTGATAAATTTGGGATTAGAAGGGCAACGTTAGAAAACCCTATGACCATGGTAACGGCAGGGTAATTGTAGTGGTACTCCACATTAAACAAGATCAGGTTATCTCGATATGTGGTTGTACATACTTTGCGGATCTTTATGTGATTCGTTTGAAGGTAATTGCAGTAGTGCTAGGTATGGACTGGATAACTGAACATAGAGCTCACATAAATTGTGAGGATAAAACTGTCTCAAACAAGACTCCAAGTGGAGCAAGGATAGTATACCAGGCTGATAAGCACAGTCATATCATGGTAGATATTCATTTGAACTCAATGAAGGAGGTCAAGTTGGAGGATATTCCTGTAGTAAATGAGTTCTAAGATGTTTTCCCAGCAGAGTTACCAGGAATTCCACCGGATCGGGAAATAGAATTCACTATTGATCTAATCCTTGGTACAACACCAATAGCTCAAGCACCATACAAGATGGGTCCGAAGGAATTAAAAGAGCTTAAAGAGCAAATTGATGAGTTATCTAGAAAGGGATTTATTCAAGAAAGTGTATCTCCATGGGTAACTCCGGTGATCTTTGTAGATAAAAGAGATGGAGGATGAAGGATGTGTGGGGATTACAGGAATCTCAACAATGTTACCATCAAGAATAAGTACCCATTGCCAAGAATTCAAGATCTATTTGATCAAGCCAAGGGAGCTGGAGTATTTTCCAAGATTGGTCTAAGATCAGGATACCATCAGATAAAAATCAAACTTGAAGATGTTCCAAAGATAGCATTTGTGTCAAGGTATGGACACCATGAGTATCTTGTCGTACCTTTTGGGTTGATCAATGCACCAGCAATATTCATGAATATGATGAACAAAATCTTCATGTCGTACCTAGACAAGTTTTTCATAATGTTTATTGATGATATTTTGATATATTCAAAGAATAAGGAAGCGCAATGAGATCATTTGAGAATAGCGTTACAAATCTTAAGAGAACATAAGCTTTATGCTAAGTTTAGCGAGTGTGAATTTTGGTTGGATGAGGTAGAATTTCTTGGTCATGTGATCAGTAAGGATGGGATTGCTATAAATTCATCCAAAGTTCCATCAGTGCTAGAGTGGAATGCACCAACCAATGTGAAGCAAATCTAAGGTTTCTTGGGTTTGGCTGGTTATTATCGGAGGTTCATTGAAGGTTTTTCCAAGAAGCTGGACCAATGACTAAATTACTAAAAAGAATACACCATTCATTTGGGATGAAAAGTGTGAGGCAAGTTTTCAAGAATTGAAAACTAGACTAACTATCGCCCCAATCTTAGCAGTTCCTGAAACAGGGAAGGATTACACGGTATATTGTGATGCGTCCAAAGAAGGATTGGGTTGTGTGTTAATGCAAGATCGTAAAGTAATTGCTTACGGATCAAGACAACTGAAACCACATGAAGCCAATTATCCAACACATGATTTAGAGTTAGCAGCAGTAAGAGCATGTACAACGTTGATTGAGTCTAAGAAAAAACTTAGACATGAGTCTAAAAATCACAGAAGTGCTGCAGCGTGTATCAATTCTTAGCTACTACTCCCAGAACGCATTGTCAGAATTTTTTATTGTATCAAGCATCACCCTGCTGGTCCTTGTGGCCTAGCATCTAGGTGAATCTATACGAGTGTAGGTGTCAACGCTACACTAGAACTTGAGTCCAGAAGTAGACGCGCGTCTAGCGTTTTTTACCTTAGCTACCGGCGGTCCAGCGTTTAGTCCTACGTCTAGCACCTCTTAGACTCAGGTTTGACCAATGATGCACATGCCCTAATCTTTGCCTTGAAAGGATGGAGGCATTTTCTCTATGGAGCAAGGTGTGAGTTATACACTGACCACAAAAGTCTCAAATATTTCTTCACTCAAAAGGAATTGAATAGGAGACAGAAGCGTTGGTTGGAGATAATCAAAGATTATGATCTGACAATCAATTATACCCCTGAAAAATCCAATGTTGTGGCCGATGCTTTAAGCCGAAAGAGAACAAATATTCAACCTATCAATAGAGAACTACCAAAAGAGCTGTAGATGGATTTGGAGAGGTTGGGACTTCAATTTATGAGAACAGAGATTCTTGGAGGACTTGCTACCATGCGAGTAGTTGAGGAACAGAGTAGTGATCTTCGGCATGAAATTTTAGGCAGCAAAGCGAAGATCCTTTTATTGCTGAAGAAATTCGAAGGATATCTCAAGGTCAAGCGTCAGTTTTTTCGCTTAGGAGATTATGGATCTTTATGGTTCCAAGATCGTCTATGTGTTCCAGATGTGTCGGAAATTCAGGAGGTGATACTCCGAGAAGCACATGGAACACCATATTCCATTCATCCAGGAAGTACCAAGATGTACATGGATTTGAAAGAATTATTCTAGTGGAATAACATGAAAAGAGACATTGCAAAATATGTGTCGGAATGCCATACTTGCCAAAGGGTAAAAGCTGAACATCAAAGTCCAGCAGGATCATTACAACCTTTGGAAATTCCAGAATGGAAATGGGAGAAATTGGTATGGATTTCGTCATAGGATTACCCATGACACCAAAACGGAAGGATATGTTATGGGTGATTGTGGATAGACTCACAAAAAAGTGCACATTTTATTCCGGTAAATCAAAAAGATAATGCCGAGAAGTTAGTAGAAGTATATGTCAAGGAGATAGTAAGTAAGCATGGAGTGCCCAAGAAGATCGTATCTGATAGAGGATCTTTGTTTACTTTAGCATTTTGGAAACAATTACATGAAGCACTTGGTTCAAAGTTAGATTTCAGCATAGCCTATCATCCAGAAACTGGGGGTCAGACTAAAAGAACCAATCAAATATTGGAAGACATGCTTAGGGCTTGTGCATTAGACTTTGGAGGTTCGTGGAAAGATCATCTACCATTGGCAGAATTTTCCTACAACAACAGCTATCAGAGTAGTCTGAAGGCAGCCCCATATCAAGTACTCTACAGGAGGAAATGTAGATCACCAATATGTTGGTATGAGCCTGGTAGCATCAAGGAATTTGCACCAGACTATATCAAAGAAAGGCAAGATATCATTGATATCATTAAAGATAGATTGAAGATAGCTCAAAGTAGACAAAAAGTTATGCTGATCAAAGTCAAAGATCATGGCATCCTGAAGCGGGAGATATGGGATACCTCAAAGTAAGCCCAATGAACGGGTTAAGAGGTTCGGAGTTAAAGGAAAATTGAGTCCTAGATATATAGGACCGTTCAAAATACTGAGTTAAGACAGGACTATAGCTTATGCTTTAGAGTTACCACAAAGACTGGCTCAAGTTCACAATGTTTTCCGTGTGTCACAAGTCCGGGAATGTACTAAGGTTCCTGATGATGCAATCACACATCAAGAAGTGGAATTACAAGAAGATCTGATGTATGTTGAGAAACCCTGTAAAATCTTGGTAGAGAATTGGAAAAGGTTGAGAAAGAGGGCAATTAGGTACTGCAAAGTACAGTGGGAGTATCACCCTGAGAGGGAAGCCACATGGGAGAAAGAGGATGACTTAAAAGAAGCCTATCCAGAACTATTCAGGTACACTTCGGCAAACTTCGGGACGAATTTTAATTTAAGGGGGGAAGTCTGTAACATCCCAACATTTAGGAACCAACGAAGGGTAGAACTAGGATTTTGTGCATAAGCATGCATTCATCTGTAAAATGCGGGTAAATTTTTTCGCCAAACAAAAACCTAAAGTGATCAGAGTTTCTTTCACTCTTTGTTTGTAGGGATAGCTATTAAGAGTAATCATTATAAATTTTGACATGATCTTTATGAATCAATGTGTTCTGGGGGAAGAATTTGAATTCAAATTTGAAATCTGAACTTACATTTAAAAGATTAAGATTTGGTATTTTTAAATGATTTTCAAAATGATTTAGTAATATCATTTGTTATAATAAAGAGATAATAAATAATAATAGAATTCAATATAAAGTAATTCAAATAAGAAATGATTCTTTATTTCTTATCCTTATCCCATACACTTTTTTATAATGATTAACTCATTAAACCAATGAAGGGTTCAGTACAGTAAGGGAATTACAATAAATGGAATCGAAATAATAAACTATTACAAGATTGTTACCAAAAGAATAAAATAGCAATTACAATGAGATTATGTCTATCTATCTGATCCTATACTAAATCTTGCATATCCAGATCTTGTACCTACCACAAGATTCAAAACAAACAAAAATAAAATAAAAGATTAGTTGTTAGGATTACTCTCAATGGAGAGCAGTGAAGTGCAATGCTCAAGTTTACATCATTGAGTATTTGTTAAAGGGGGAAGTTTCACCAATATGAAAGAATATGTTCTTCAATAATAAATAATCCACAAGTCAGATATTAGCATCAAGTAAAAGGGGAAAGTTTCACTAGGTGAGTGTAAGATCCCTCCCTTTATAAAGGTAAGGATCCCTGTGATTGCAATGCTAGTCCCTGGGTCAATGCTAGCATCCACAGTTTAAGATGAAGTACACAGAAACAAAGGTCGTTATTACATATCATTCTAGAGACAAACATAGTCTTTTACAAACTCCATGGCCATAGGCCTAATACAAGAGTTTAAACATAACAATATAGATAAGTCTTCATCTTCATGTGCCATAGGCAAGCATGTTGAGTGTAGACTCATAACCCCTAATCATCATCATAATAACCTGCAACACTCACAAGTTACAGCCACAGTGGGTCAATACATTGGAATAGTATTGGCAAGTGATACCTTAGTAGAATATTAACATCTAAATGCTATATGAATTTGGCTAAGTGTAGCTTAGGCTTGCTTTGCTCAAAATAGGTTTTTACCTATCGGCTGAAAACACAAAGTTTTTCTTTGACAAAACCTTCCCAAGGAAACACCAATAGAAATTGGTGAACCTTCACCCTTGTTCAACCACAAGTTTTAACTTAGAAAATTGGGATGAGGAGATTTTTGATAGCTTCCATGTCTTGATGCTCAAGTTGTCCAATACCAGGGACATGGCTAAGTACTTAGATTCTTCCATCTGCAGAGGTTGTGCACTTTCCCCACAAGACTTCATTTTCACCAAGACAGGACCTTTCAGAAGCCTTCCCTTAGACCAAATGGACGCGTTCCAACCTAACATCCCACTACCACCAACTGTCCAAATGCCTAAGTTATTACAACCTATATGATCCAGGCAGAGCCCATATTGCCATGTGGCTGCACTAGAAGCTTCTTAACATTTGGCATCTCAAATCCCTATGTTCCTGGGTGGCTTTCCACAAGTGAGATACACAAGGTAAACCATAGAAATGGGCCTTGTGTAACCACTCAACACAAACCAATCTTTCCATTCCACCCAGGTGTTTCATTCACTTAGTTGTTTTATTAAGCAAAACATAAGTCCAAAGACTTAGAAATATTTCTCATAGCATTATTATATAATCCACCCTTGGTTGCTACTAGCTAGGCTAAGCATGGCAATAATAAGTATCTTAACTTAAAGGGAATTCTAGCATTGCTACAACTACTAGGATTTCCCAAGCTTAGCATATAGGTACTTAGCAAAAAAATCATGCAAGTCCTATACAAAATATTTCTAATGCATAGGTAAAAATATAGGGACAAATACATGAAGCACCACTTGCCTTGGTAGTTTGGGGAGTTGCAACAATCTTCACAACCACAATCACTATTAGCACCAAAATCTACACATAAAATAATTGCACCAAAATCACATAACAAAATATACAAACAAAAAAATATGTGAATGCATGCCTTGTGATGATTTTCTACACCAAACAAGACAAGTGTACAGTACTGAAACATAAACAAGACCAAAATATACTAAATTAAAATTTGTTTGATTTTTAAATCATTTTTCAAATCATTTCTATACGCAAAATATGCCTACAAATGTTTCTGTAAAAACAACCATTTATACAGAGGCAAAACATAAAACACATTGCATAAACATATAGGATTTTCTCTCCTGATTCCAATGATATAAAATTTGCAAAATTTTAACATGGGGATCAAAAGTTATGAATTTTGCAAGATTGAACAACTAATAGATCTAATTCCAGATTTTAAATTTAAATCCTAGCCACGCGGCGATGTCTGATTGGCTGATACCGTTTCGGTTGGATCAAGCATCCAGAGCCATAGGATTTAAGTGACACTGTGCGGCTCAGATCTAAAGAAAACGCTTTGTTAAGTGATCTATTTGTGGCCACATGATCTAGATCTGATGGCTCACAATGCTCTGACCAAGATCTGGCGGCGCGTGAGGCTATAGTGGCGGCAGACCTACTAGCGGTGGCGTCCCGGCGATTCTAGGGGGTTATGGGGAACGTGCAGATGCTTACCGAGCTCGCGTGACGATGGTGAAGCTCAACGTGGTCTTTGCTTGGACAAGGGCGCACTAGCACGGCCGGAAAACCTCGTCGGAGTTGGCTCTCGCGTCGGGTGTTCACTGCCGGAGACGGAGGCGACGTTCTACGGTGCTATAAGATGAACGAAAGGAATTAGGAGATGCACAGAGGCAAGGCGAACACAGTCGTAAGGACTAGAGGTCACGGGGTGGTCTGGATTTACCGTGATTTTTCGCCGGAGTCGGGCGGCGCTTCGGTCGTTCGCGGGGCTCGACGGAGACGACGACCTGGGACGTTTTAGAGCAAACAAAAGGTGTGAGAAGATGCGCACGGATATGACAAGCAAGCTCGTAAGAATGAGAGGTGAAGGGGAGCACGGGGCTCACCGGAATAGGTCGCCGGAGAGCATCGGGTAGCGGCGTTGCAACTTGAATTGCCGGCAGCCTGGTGGCGGAAATAATGTGCCGAGTGAGGGAAAATGAGCGGAGATGGGAGGGGGTTAAGTAGCCAAAGCTAGACGGGGAGTTACTCAACGAATCAACAGAATTTAACTCGCGAATTCAATGGCAGTGACGAGGGAGGAAACGACCGGAGTTGATTGCGGCGGGTTGAAGAGACGACTGACAGGTGGGGCGTTGTTGTCAGTGTGAGAAAGAGACAGGAGGTGGGGTACAGTCGTCATAGACTCTGCGGTTTATCCCAGTGATGTGAATCGTTTTCCTGCGGGAAGGAGTTGCTGGGCTAAATGGGCCGGGTGGCTGGGTTGGGCCAGATTAGCTGGTCTGCTATATTTTTTCTCTTTTATTCCTTTTTATTTTTCTGATTAGATTTCTAGTTTGAATTTCAAAGCTCAAATCAAATCTGTTTCAAATGAAACTTTCTCCAAACAAAAGTTTGCTGAAACTTGCATCCTGGGATGTGTAAAACATCTAAACTGTCACATCCCAAGATTTTCCAAATCTTGTAATGTGAAAAATAAATAAACAAAATAAAATTTTGTTGAAATTTAGGGTGAGAAGAAACTTTTTGAATCCAATTGGAAACATCAAAAACTATTTTGATTAAATAAAATCCTAAAGGGATTTAAAAAGATAAACAATTAATAAAGAAAGTTTTAAATAATTAGAATCACTATTTTTGGATCTTTTAATAAAAGGATTTGATTTTCAAAAGCAAAGGTAAAATTATAAATAAAGATTATTTTAAAGAGCCAAATTAAATCTTGGCCAAGCTTTTGAAATAAAATGTATTTATTTGATAAATAGTAAAGGTTTCTTTAAATAAAATAATAAGGATTTATTAATATCCATTTTTATTAAAGTAAAGGCTTTTCCATTTTAAATAAACACTAAAACTTGTTAATTTATTTTAAATAAGATTTCCAAGTGTTTTGTTTTCAAATGAAACCTACTGAAAATATTTTGATATTATTTAGATTTCAAAATAGAGTTTTAAAATAAATTAAATCCTATTTGAATTAATGACTAAGGTCTATTTATTTAATTATTAATGTATCCTAAAAGAATAAAAATTATTTTATTTTGACTTTGAAATATGTTGATAAACAGAATAAAAATTCACCCAAAGTTTGGTGATGATTTGAGTTCAAATGAAGATTGAATAATATTATTAAATCTTATTTAATTAATACTAGAGCCTATTTTAATTAATTAAAAGACCCTAAAAAGAATAAATAAATTATTATAAATTTGACTTTGGAATGTGTTGTTAATCAGTATTTGAACCTACACAAATTTTGGTTGAGGTTTGAATTGATTTGTTGCTTGAATTGTTTGAATGAAAATTAAATCAGAATATTCAAGCAGAAAAAGGAAAAACAATCAGAACAAAAAAATGTAAAAGACTCAACCCAGCCCAGCAAGACCCATTTGGCCCAACAGCCCACCACACACCCCCTCCCCTGAAACGTTTTTCTCATCGTGGATTGAACCAACTCGGTCGCTGAACGCCCGGACCCACTCCCCCTCTCTCCCTCACGCTGACAACGGACCCCATTGCCACCTCACCATCGTCTTCACCCGCCACTGACCGCGCCCCCCTCCTCTTGCCATTACTGCCGATTGAATGCCGGCATAAATTGGAGTTAACCGCACCATGTAACGTCCCCGTGATCATGCCTACTTAAACGCCTCTCCCTCCTCTCTGTTTCCCCCTCAGTCCCCCACCCTAGCGCGCCCCCAGGATGCTCAATTTCTCACTACACCGCCACTGCCTCCGGCGAGCTACACCTCCAATTCCGTCCACTCGCCATCACCCCTCGCCTCCCACTGCATGCTCACTTGCTCCCCATCTCCTGGAGAACCTCCCCGTAGCGCCAGCTCGCCCCCGCGCGCCCCAGAACCTCGACAACGACGACCACTGCACATCGCCACCGTCTGCCTTCGCTCCGACGAGCACTACCGGTGAGACCAGACCTCCCCTTCCCCTCTCTTTGATGCTCACATACTCCCCACTTTCCTACGAGTCTAACTGCACCATTAAATCGACCCGGCACTCTACGCCAGAGCGTCCTCGACAGCGGCCCGAAACCGCGCGGAGGAAGCGACTCCGGCGATTCCCATCGACAGTGGCGCCTTTGCCAACAAGGACCGCCTTGAGCTTCACCACGACCACACGAACCTGGTGAGCTTCTCCCCACCCTCTCTCGCTTCCTGCATCGCCAGCAACGCCACCGCCAGGCCGCTCCGCCGTCAGTCGCCGCCGCTAGCACCGCTAGTTATTGGTCAAAGCGCTGAAAACCGTCGGATCCAGATCCTAGCGTCGCGATAGAATCTAACCGAAGGGGTACGAGATCCTCTGAGCCGTGCGATGTCACTTAGATCCAACGCTCCACATCGATCGATTGGAGCGAAGCGGTACCAACGAATAAAAACACGCCATGTGGCCCTGCCTGTTTATAAAAACCAGAAACTTGTCTATTTAAAGTTCCAATTTGAAAAATTCATAACTTTCAAACCACACGTCCAAATTTTGCAAATTTTATATCAATGGAATCAACAAGACAAGTACTTTCTGACCATGCCCTTTGTTTAGTGAATTGCTTCTATTAAATTGATTGTTTTTGGAGAAACTTGTGTATGCATGTTTAGAATATAAAAATTGTTCTAAAATGATTTTTGAGATAAAACCTTTGGCAAATGGTTTGTTTTGAACCTACTGACCTTAGAAACCAACTCATGGATTTGAAAATGTATTTGGTGAAGCAAAAGAATAAATCTTTGATTTAAACCATTTCTAGTCAAATAAAAATATTGTTTATTTGTTAAAAATGATTTTTGAGGAAAACCTTTAAGAAATGTTTTGATTTAAACTCTCTAACCCTAAACACAAGGTTTTATGATTTGAAAACATATTTTGTGAACCCTATATATTGTTTCCTTATTAAAAGCATTTCTCCACCACATAAAATAATACCTTGGTTTAAAAATGGTTTATAGGTAGAATCTTTTGCAAATAGTTATGCCACTTTATAAAATGACCATTAGGTGTTTTCAAATGTTTATGACCCATTAGGAACCACTTTTACAAATAAAACAATCTTTTGCATGTTTGCATTCATTGTTTTGATTCTATTAATTTATGTGATGTTGCTTGAATGGTAGATTGAAATATTGCTTGCTTGATTGGATTGTAGTGATTTGAAGAGTGTAAATATTGCAAGATCAAGGATTGAACTCATATTCTCTACCAAAAAGGCAAGTGATGCTTCATAATTTGTCCCATTATTTTCACTATGCATTAGTGATATTTCTAAGTAGGACTTGCATGGAATTTTTGCTAAGTATAAACTATGCCATGGGAAATCCTAGTAGATGAAACCTTAGTAGAAATTTCCTAAGTTAAGATTCCTACTACCATCATGCTTAGCTTAGCTAGTAGAAAACAAGGGTGGATTATATTCATGCTATGAAATATTTCTAAGTCTATGACTTGTGTTTTGTTTAATAAAACAACTATGTGAATGAATCACCTGGGTGGAATGGTTGTGAATGGGTTATGTTGAGTGGTTACACAGGGCCCATATCTATGGACTACCCTAGTGTATCTCACTTGTGGATGGCCACCCAGGAACAAAGAGATTTGAGATGTCAATTGTTGAGAAGCTTCAAGTGCAGCCACTTGGCATTATGGGCTCTGCCTGGATCATATAGGTTGCAATAACTTAGCCAAATGGACAGTTGGTGGTAGGGGATGATAGGTTGGAACGCGTCCATTCTGGTCTAAGGGAAGGCTTCTGAATGATCTTGTCTTGGGAAACCAAGTCTTGTGGGGAAAGTGCACCACCTCTGCAGAGTGTAAAATCTAAGTACTTAGCCATGTCCCTGGCAAAGGACAATTTGAGCATCAAGACATGGAAGCTATCAAGAATCTCCTCATCCCAATTTCTAAGTTAAAAACTTGTGGTTGAACAAGGGTTAAAGGATCACCAATTTCTATTGGGAGATGCCTTGGGTGATTTTGTCAAGCAAAAACTTAGTGTTTTCAAAAGATAAGGAAAATCTATTTTGAGCAAAGCAAGCCTAAGCTCCACTTAGCCAAATGCATATAGATGATAGACTCCACTATACTACCATAGTATCACTTGCCAATACAATTCAAATGTATTGACCCTTGTGGCTGTAACTTGTTATGTTGCAGGTTTGTTTGATATTAGTGAAGTTTAATGATTAGGATTACAAGTCTATAACCAACATGTCTGCCTGTGGCACTTTGAAGATGAAGGACCCCATGCTATTGTTATATTCTGCTGCATTGTAATGAGATAGCCAAATGAGCTATGTAAGATGTAATAAATTAATTTATTCCTGGTTATAAAGTTGTATTATGACCTTTGTTTCTTGATATTACATCTTAACTGTGGATGCTAGCTATTGATCCAGGGACTAGCATTGTAAACACAGGGATCTCTACCTTATTAAAGGTTGGGAACCTTACATAAACACACTCAATTTCAACAAGGGGTTGGAAAAGAAGTTTAAATCATGCCTCATATAAATGTTTATAAAAAGTGCATGAATGGTTTAAAAAATCATAATTTGTTTTTGAAAACATTGTCCAAACCTTAGGGACAACAGTCAAACTCAAACTCCAATCCTTACTGATTAAATAAGTATTTTTCCTATTAGAAGGTAGCAATATGGCCATTGCCTTGCTTACATAAAATAATAAGCATAAAATGCTTCTGAATTTGCAATGACTTTGGAAATGAACCCTAAATGATCATGAATGCATGGATGATATGCAAAGCTTTGAAAACATGATTTTAGGGATGTTACAAATCTAACCCCCTTAAGGTGAATCTCGCCCTCGAGATTCGGATTGGCTAGCAAATAGGTGAGGGTGGTCTTTCCGAAGATCATCTTCTCTTTCCCATGTTGCTTCTTCTTTGGAATGATGGTTCCATTGAACTTTGCAGAATTTGATAGTCTTAGTCCGAGTAACTCTTTCTGCAGTCTCGAGAATCTTGATAGGTTTTTCCTCATAGGTGAGGTCACTTTCCAATTGAACCTCCTCCAAAGGTATAGTATCCTTCAAAGAAGTCTCTTCCATCTCTGGATGGCATTTCTTTAGCTGACTCACATGAAACACATTGTGAACGACAGACAATGATTCTGGCAATAAATCTCATAAGCTACTTCTCCTTTACGACTCAGAATCTTGAATGGTCCAACATACCTTGGGGCCAATTTTCCTTTGACTCCAAATCTCTTCACTCCACGAAGTGGTGACACTCTAAGATAAGCTCTATCACCCACTTCATAGGTGACTTCTCTACGCTTAGGATCTGCATAGCTCTTCTGTCGGGACTGTGCTATCTTCAATCTGTCCTTAACTAGTTTGACTTTCTCTTCAGCCTCTTTGATTAGTTCTAGTCCGAACAATTTTCTTTCACCCACACCATTCCATAATAATGGGGTGGTACACTTTCTCCCATAGAGAAATTCAAATGGTGCCATCTCAATACTGGCTTGATAGCTGTTATTGTAAGAGAATTCTGCGTAAGGCAGTCTTTCATCCCAACTGGCTCCATAGTCTAGGGCACATGCCCTCAACATATCTTTAAGAATCTGGTTCGTCCTTTCTGTTTTTCCATCAGTCTAAGGATGAAAAGCAGTGCTGAGTTCCAATCTCGTTCCCAATGACTCATGTAGTTGCCTCCAAAAATGAGAAGTGAACTGAGTTCCCCTATCAGACACAATACTCTTGGGTACTCCATGAAAACATACAATCCTACTCATATAGATCTTGGCTAACTTAGCACTTGTGTAGGTTGTCTTCACGGGTATGAAATGAGCCACTTTAGTTAGGCGATCCACTACTACCCAAATAGAATCATATCCTGACCTGCTCCTTGGCAGTCCAGTGATGAAATCCATGCCAATCTTGTCCCACTTCCAATCAGGAATAGGTAGTGGTTGTAACAATCCTGCTGGTTTCTGATGTTCCGCTTTCACTCTACTACATACATCACACAAAGCAATATGTTTGGCGATGTCCTTCTTGAGGTTATTCCACCAAAATCTTTCTTTCATATCCATGTACATTTTGGTGTTACCCGGATGAATGGAATATGGTGAGTTGTGTGCTTCTTGTAGAATAAGTTTCCGAAGCTCCGGATCTTGTGGAACACAGATATGTTTTCCATACCATAAAGTACCCTGTTCGTCTTCATGGAATCCTTTGGCCTTTCCCTTGCCAATATTTTCCTTAATCTCTTCAATTTCCTTGTCTATCTTTTGGGCTTCTTTGATTTGGTCCAACAAAGTGGGTTGAACATCCAATGACATGAGATGTCCTTCAGGCACAATCTCCAATCTGAGATCTCTAAATTGGGCACACAGATCATTTGGCAGCTCTCCCTTAGTAAGGCCATTCACAAATACCTTACGGCTTAGAGCATCTGCTACAACGTTTGCTTTACCGGGATGGTATTGCAAACTCAATTCATAGTCCTTGATGAGTTCTAGCCATCTTCTTTGTCTCATGTTGATTTCTTTCTGGGTGAAGATATACTTCAAACTTTTGTGATCCGTGAACACTTCACATCGCTTTCCCAAAAGATAATGTCTCCATGTTTTGAGTGCATGGACAACAGAGGCTAACTCTAAATCATGAGTAGGGTAATTTACCTCATGAGTTTTGAGTTGTCTCGAGGCATAAGCCACAACTTTCCCTTCTTGCATTAGAACTGCACCTAATCCATGATGAGATGCATCACAATACACTTGGAAGTCTTTCTCCAAATCCGGCAGACATAAGACTGGTGTTGTCACTAGTCTCTTCTTCAATTCCTGGAAACTGAGTTCACATCCTTCAGACCAAGCAAATTTCTTGTCTTTCTTTAGTAACTCAGTCATAGGCTTAGCTATTTTGGAGAAATTCTCAATGAACCTTCTGTAGTATCCTGCCAAGCTAAGGAAACTACGAACCTCTTTTACTGACTTTGGATATTCCCATTCAGTTACAGCTGACACTTTAGTGGGATCAACTGCTACACCATCTCCTGACACAACGTGTCCAAGAAATCCAACTTCATTTAACCAAAATTCACACTTGCTGAATTTGGCATAGATCTTATGCTCTCAAAGCTTCTCAAGTATCAAATGCAAATGTCCTTCATGCTCTTCTTTGCTCTTGGAGTAGATCAAAATGTCATCGATGAATACAACAACAAACTTGTCAAGGAACTCCATGAACACTTTGTTCATCATATTCATGAAATAAGCTGGTGCATTGTTCAAACCAAATGGCATCACGGTGTACTCATACAATCCATACCTAGTGGTGAAAGCTTTCTTAGGTATGTCTTGTTCTCTTATCTTGAGCTGGAAATAACCTGACCGGAGATCAATCTTTGAGAAAACACAGGCTCCTTCTAACTGATCAAACAAGTCATTGATTCTAGGCAAAGGGTATTTGTTCTTGATAGTCACCTCATTGAGTGAACGGTAATATATGCATAACCTTTGACTTCTATCTTTCTTTTCCACAAACAAAACCAGTGCTCCCCAAGATGAAGAACTTGGTTGAATAAATCCTTTCTGCAATTGTTCTCCAAGTTGTTTCTTGTCTTTCAACTCATCAACTGACATCTTGTATGGTCTCTTTTCTATTGGTCCTGATCCTGGTAGCAAATCAATCAAAAATTCCACATCTCTATCTGGTGGCATTCCCGGCAATTCTTCCTGAAACACATCCGGATATTCACTCACAATAGGCGCACTGTCTATGCTAACCTCCTTAAGAGAATTTAGCTTACTCCCTTTCGATTCAAAGTTAGTCTTGAATCTAATCCTTTTGTTTTCTAGAGTTGTGAGTGTGACTGTATGGTTGGCACAATCTAGCACTCCCTTGTGCTTAGTCATCCATTCCATCCCCAAAATGACATCCAATCCTTGGGAATTTAGGATTATCAGATTAACAGGAAACTTATACTTCCCAAACTCTATGACTAGATCATGACATCCTGAGTTCACTATCATTTCTCCGCCAGGAGAACTTACTTTTATAGGACACCCAATAGTTTCTACTGGAAGTTCATTTCTTTCAACAAATGCTCTTGAGATGAGTGAATGTGATGCACCAGTATCAAAGAGAACAAATGCTGGAACAGAATCGAGTTTGAACTTACCAGCAACAGCATCAGGTTCCTCATAGATTTCTTCCACATTGATGTGGTTCACCTGTCCCTTCTGGAAAGGGTTGGGCTTGTTGGGTCCCTCAACTTTCTTTTCTGGGCATTCATTTGCATAATGCCCCATCTTCTTGCACTTGAAGCATTCAACCTGACTAAGATCCTTCTTGACAGGCTGGCTTCCACTACCACTTCCAATTCCATTGTTGTGGTTGTTGTACCCACTCTTGTGATTCTTGTACTTGTCATTGTCATCACTACGGTGATGCTTGTTGTCATGATGACGGTTGTGGTTGTGGTGGCTGTTGTACTTTCCATGTTTGTGGGATCCAGAACTCCCACTATCATCATAATGGGAACGATTGTGAGACAATCCCGAGTTGTGCTTGTCAGAGTGTTTCCTCTTCCTGCTTTCAACCTGTTTCATCTTGCTCTCCAAGATGGCAGCCTTGTCACAAAGAGATTGATAAGTGGGGACATAGGCCATAGCTAACTATAGGTTCAGTTTGTCGTTTAATCCTTCGAGGAACTTCTCCTTCCTCATGGCATCAGTCAACTTCATCCGGTGCATAACGCGCTAGATTGTTGAACTCCTCAATATATTCAGCCACGCTGCGGTGGCGCTGTTTCAGATTATGGAATTCCTTCTTCTTAAAGCTCATCATTCCGGATGAAATGTGAGCTGTACGGAAACCATCTTCAAAGATAGCCCATATCACATCCTCAATGGGAGTGGTGATCTGGAAGTTATCCCACCAAGTAGCTGCTAGTCCTTCCAACAAGTGTGCTGCAAACCTGAATTTCTCCTCATCAGTACAGCCGACAGTTACCAAATCCTTGTTCACTGAACATAGCCAATCATTGGCCACCATGGGATCAGTAGTTCCTGAGAACTTAGCAGGCCTCAGTCTTAAGAATCTGGTGAGCATGTCAAATCCTGGTGGGTTATTCTAATTGTTGTTGTTGTTATTGTTATTGTTGTTGTTGTTATTATTCTGATTCTGCAAAAAAGTGGTCATCATCTGCATCAGTTGTGCCTGTGCTGTCATCAGCTGCTGCATCTCGGAGGTGACATTGTTGTTGTAGAGGGAGTGTCCCAACCTTTATTAAATATAAGGTGGAGTCCCCTGTGTTTACAATGCTAGTCCCTGGATCAATAGCTAGCATCCACAGTTAAGATGTAATATCAAGAAACAAAGGTCATAATATAACTTTATAACCAGGAATAACATAATTTTATTACATCTTACATAGCTCATTTGGCTATTACATTACATTGCAGCGGAAAAACTATAAGCATGGGTCCTTCATCTTCAAAGTGCCACAGGCAGACATGTTGGTTGTAGACTTTGTAATCCTAATCAATCAATCAATCTTCTCTAAAACATTCAAACCTGCAACATTACAAGTTACAGCCACAAGGGTCAATACATTTGAATTGTATTGGCAAGTTTCACTACTAAGTTGAATATAAGTGGATCCTATCATTACATGCATTTTTGGCTAAGTAGGGTTTAAGGCTCATTTGCAGAAGCAAAATTTATCCTATCTTTTCAAGATGGTTTTGGTCCTTTGTCAAATCTTCCTTTCAAAATCCCTTGAACTCCTTGGTAAATTCCCAAGTGTTCAAGTCCTTGTCAAAAATCCCTTAAGCTCCTTGGTAACCCCAAGTGCATCAAGTTTTATCAAAATCTCTTGAGCTCCTTGGTAACCCCAAGTGCATCAAGTTTTAAAAAAAGTTTTTTTTAGAAATTAGAATGTCGAGATTTCCCATAGCTTCAAACTTTAGTTGCTCAGTATTGTCCATAACCGGGACACGGCTAAGTACTTAGATTTTATTATCTTCTACAGAAGTAGTACACTTTACCCACATGTCACAATCCCATCTTGTTGCCACCAGTGGCCACTGGATTAGTGCTCACCAAGATGGAGTACCGGCAGATTGAGAATGTGACGAAGTCTTTCCAGAGGGTCCTCCCATACACCATTGCTAGCTTGTCTTCAGTACCCATGTAGGATTCCAGGTCCTCATGTCCAGTAACCTGAAGACAATGCATGGGTCTTCCCAATGTAGCTGACTAAGCCAGAGCCATAAATAGCATGTGGTTGCACACGAAAGCCACAATTGGAGAAACATGTTCAATCTCTAAGTTTCCTGGGTGGTTTTCCTTTGGAGCACAACACAAAGAGATTGCCATAGACATGGTTCCTTTTGTTGCCACCTTTTCCAAAACTCAAAGTATCCTTGTCCACCCAGGTGGTTCATTGAGTCCTTGTTTTATTATATAAAACGCAAGTCCTTTTCTCAACTTCATAAAATCTCAACATGTATCTCTTTTCAAAATATAGCATGGCTAAGCATGTAACAACTACATTGTTTTCACTAAGGAATGTATAGGGAATCCTATTAGGATTTAGCATTGCATAAGTATAAAAATTCTTTTCATGCATGTTTTCAAAATCCATTAAGTATAATGAAAATAGTAGGACTTTAGATGATAGTGTCACTTGCCTTTTTGGTAGGGAATGATGGTTCACTTCTTGATCTTGCTAGTTTCACACTTTTCTAACTTCAGTACAATCAATCAAGCAAACACAATATCAGCTAACATTCCAACCAAAATCAATCAAACAAAACACACACATAAAATAATGGATTCTAAGTCATGCATGCGAGCATGCATAAGATAGTTTTATTTGCAAAGATGGTCTCCACTAGGATTCTAAACTTTGTAAGGTTCAAAGTGGTCATTTTCCAAAGTGGTAAAGTCATTTGCAAAAGGGTTTCATTCATAAACCATTTTTAAATCCAATCATTATTTTATGTGGTGGAAAATATTTTTATCAAAGCAACAACCTTAAGTTGTTCACTAAATAAGTTGTTGTTTCTCAAAACTTGGTGTTTATGGTCAGTAGGTTTGGTCCAAAACATTTTCCCAAAGTTTTTACTCCAAAAACATTTTCATAACAAAACCATTATTTTTATTTGGCTAGAAATGGCTAAATCAAGTTTTTATTCCTAAACTTCACAAAATTCATTTTCAAAACCATGGATTGGTTCCTAGGGTCAGTAAGTTCACCACAAACTAATTTGCAAAGGTTTTAACCTTTAAAACATTTTTGAACAATTTTTCTAATCTAAACAAACATACAATTGTTTCTGCAAAAACAAACAATCTAAATGATACTATTTACTAAACAAATTGCATGGTTGGCTAGGGCTTGATCCACTGATTCCAATGATATAAAGTTTGCAATTTTTGGACATGTGGATCAAAAGTTACAAGGGTTTCAATTTGCAACTCAAATCTGTTTTCAAATCTGTTTTTAAATAAAGTCTGGCCACGCGTCGCAAAGCCATTGGCTGGTACCGCTTCGGTCGGATCGGGCTCTGCGGTGCGTTGGATCTAAACAGATCGCACGGCTCTGGTTGCGTACCCCTTCAGCGCTTAAGTGATCTATCTCGTTCGTTCGATCTAGATCCTACGGTCCGCAGCAACACAACCAAGAATTGGCGGCGCCGCGCGGTGGCAGACGGCGGCGACGGTCAGGCGAGGGGCTAGCGGCGGTTCTAGGAAGCAAAGGACGAAGTGGGGATGCTCACCGTGATCGCGAGGACGTGGTGATGCTCGAGGTACGGTCGGTTTGGCAAGGGGCGCTAAGGGTCTGCAACAATTCCTCGCCAGAGTCCAGGACGGCGTAAGGCGGCTCTGGTCGTGGTCGGAGGCGACGCTGTCGATCACGAGAAGCCAAACAGAGGGCATGGTTAGGTGCAGGAGAGTGAGGCGAGTGTGGGAGCGTGAACGAGACGGCGTGGGGCGGTCTGTGCTTACCAGGGGACTTCGCCGGAGAAGTTGCAGACGCGGCGGCGCTCAGAGCTTAGTCGAAGACGGCATTCTGGGGCGCCCGCGGTTGAATGGGAGGTACATGAAGAAGCGCCTGGGAGTGGGGAGTACGTGTGCTTGGTCGGGGAGGCAAGGCGGTGGCTGGGTTCGCCGGAATTGGAGGAGGAAGCTCGTCGGAGTAGTGGGAGTGTGGCTTGAAATTCCGTCAGCCTGGGGGCAGAGAGAGGGAGGTGCGGGGAATTGGAGAGGAGGGCGAGGCATTTAATACCGCGTGGTCGCAGGGGGAGTAATGGCCGTTAACAGCGTGAATTTATCGCCGGCGTTTACTAGCTGCAACGGCAGGGAGTAATCGGCGCTGGTTGAAGACGATGAATAGGAGATGTGGGGTCCTGCCGTCAGTGAGTGAGAGAGTTAGGGAAGAGGTCCACCAGTCAGCGTCTGCGTGGGTTCAAAAATGAGTGTGAATCGTTTTCTTTCTGGAGAGAGGGAGTGGGCTGGTACTGGGCCTTGTTGGGCTTGGCGATTGGGCTGCTGTCCACTTCTATTTTTTTTCTTCCTGAATGTTTTTCCTTTTTCCAAATCTATTTTCTGTTTTGAAATTCAAACAACAAATCAAGTATTCAAATCAAATCAAACAATCACCAAACATTGCAATTGAAATTGGTTCTGTTTAACAACATAATCCAATTCCCAAAATAAATAATATTTTTATTTTAGAGTCCATTTATAATTAAATAAAATGGACATTAGTTAATAAATCAAATGGGTTTTACTTTTAATAACAAGCTCCACTTGAGATTTATATATTTTCAAAACCAAAACAGTAGGTTTTTATTAGAGAATATAAAATACTTGGAAACTTATTTGAATTAAATAAATAAGTTTTGATGGTTAATCAAAATAGTAAAACCTTTATTTATAAAACTTGGATATTAAATCCTTATTAATTTATTTTAAATAAACCTTTACTATTTTTATCAAATAGAAATATTTTATTTCAAAGGCTTGGCCAAGTTTTAATTTGGCTCTATAAAATAATCCTTATTTGTAAAACTTCTATTTCATTTGAAAACCAAATCTTTTTATTTAAAAGATCCAAAATAGTAAACCCAAATATTTTTATTTTCCTTTATTAAATGTTTATCTTTTTAAATCTCTTTAGGATTTTATCTTGATCAAAATAGGTTTGAAAGTTCCCATTTGAATTTAAAAAGTTTCTTCTCACTCTGAAATTCAACAAAATTTTATTTTATTCATTTATTTTTTTCACATTACAAGATTTAGAAATCTTGGGATGTGACAGGCTACCACCCTTAAAATAAATCTCGTCCCGAGATTTGGAAAAGCTAGGGTTACAAGTAGGCTCAAATCATCTAGGCTACTACCACCCTTAAAAATATTCAAACTAAATTTACATGTTGGCCTTCTTGAGATTCTGGGGAAACTTCTTTGGGCAAACATCTGTATGGTGTCTTTGGTTTCCACCCTTGACTCATGGGCCAAGGTTGCGATTCTCCATAGGCTTGTTCAACTTGTTCTTCATCTTTTCTGGACAGTTGCTTGCATAATGTCCTGGGTTCTTGCAATTGAAACAATTGATGTCTTTGAGTTCTTTACGTGGCTCTTGTGGACTTGCCACATAATGGCCTAGCTCTTTGCAGTTGTTGCACACCACTTGGCCAATTTCCTTATTCTTCTGGTTCTCTGGGCATTCACTGGAATAGTGTCCCATTTCTTTACATTTATGACATTGCACATGGCTTTTGTCCTTCTTCTGCTTTTTGGGTTTCTCCAAAGCTAGGAGTGCATCCAGTTCATGTTGTTCATATGTTGTCTGGTAGGTAGGAATCTCTACATGTTTCTTGGACCTTTTATTGCTCTTTAGAAAATTCACATTCCTCTTATTTGATCCTTTGAATTGGGTTGTTTTGCTTGGAGGTATAAGTGGTCCTTTTCCTTTGTCATCAACCTTCTTGGTAGACTTGGATCCTTCTGGATGGTTTGCAATCATTTGTTGCACTCCACCTTGTTTCCTTTGTTCCACAATGGAATAGATGGGGCATTGGATAGGGATATGATTGTTTCCTTCACATAGGTAGCAAGTAGCTTGAGAGGTGGGACATTGTCCAACAGGATGTTTCTCTTCACAGTTGGGGCATTGATCTCCATGCTCCCTGGAAGTATGATCCTTGTCTCCACAAATAATGCAAGCCGGGGCTCCATCTAGAATAACATTTCTGTCATCCTTGTTGTCACAAACTCTTTTGGAATAGTTTTCTTCCATATTGATCATTTGATCAGTCACCTTAAGCATCAATTGAGCTTGAGTTTCCAAAAATCCTTGCAGTGTCGGATCTTCACCATTAGAGTTAGCTATGAATTGAGTTGTCATTTGGTTCAACTGGTGTTGGGTTGCTATGAGCTTTTTCATGTTGTCCTCTTGGTTGGTGTTGGTGTCATCAACCTTGATGTTGGAGTCTCTTGGAGTAGTCATCTGTTTGGGGTTTGAATAAAGATTAGAGTAGGCAAGATATTTCTAAGGAAATAGTTCTATTCACACATCTGACATTTTACTCAAGCAATGTGCAAGCATTCACAAACAGCTTTTCACTCAAACAACAAAGTTCTAGCACACACTTAGGCAACAAAAATATTTTTGCTACACCACATAAGTTGGTGTGATTGACTTAACTAAAACATGGTAGTCCATCTATAGGGTTTACTTGTGATCCTTCCATCCTTCTTGGTTGATTCTTCTTTACATTAGGTCATGGTTTCTTGGGAAAAACTCTTGGTTTCAATAACTTCTAGTGAAATGATCTCCTTCTAATTTTTGCATTCCCTTAGTCTCCATATCTTGAGCAAAATTTACCTTGTCTCACTTGTAGTCCTTAGTGGTATCCAAGGTTGAGGTCCTTGGTGAACATGCTGAAGATGTTGAAGTCATTAGAGTTGAAGAAGTTGAAGTCATTAGAGTTGAAGAAGTCCTTTGCATATAGTGAAGTCTTTGGTCATGGGTAGGTTTTTCCATCAAGTTGAAATAGAAGAGATGTAGAATCAAAATCAAAGTGGTGGAGGAAAGAGTTTACAAGATTGTTTGCAAATAAGTTTTGGAACAAATACAGCTCCTATTTTCTAAGGGTTTTGTCCATTCCTAGGTTTACAATCCTACAGGCAACACAATGCTCTGATATCATCTATAGAGGGAGTGTCCCAACCTTTATTTAATATAAGGTGGAGTCCCCTGTGTTTACAATGCTAGTCCCTAGATCAATAGCTAGCATCCACAGTTAAGATGTAATATCAAGAAACAAAGGTCATAATATAACTTTATAACCAGGAATAACATAATTTTATTACATCTTACATAGCTCATTTGGCTATTACATTACATTGCAGCAGAAAAACTATAAGCATGGGTCCTTCATCTTCAAAGTGCCACAGGCAGACATGTTGGTTGTAGACTTTGTAATCCTAATCAATCAATCAATCTTCTCTAAAGCATTCAAACCTGCAACATTACAAGTTATAGCCACAAGGGTCAATACATTTGAATTGTATTGGCAAGTTTCACTACTAAGTTGAATATAAGTGGATCCTATCATTACATGCATTTTTGGCTAAGTAGGGTTTAAGGCTCATTTGCAGAAGCAAAATTTATCCTATCTTTTCAAGATGGTTTTGGTCCTTTGTCAAATCTTCCTTTCAAAATCCCTTGAACTCCTTGGTAAATTCCCAAGTGTTCAAGTCCTTGTCAAAAATCCCTTGAGCTCCTTGGTAACCCCAAGTGCATCAAGTTTTATCAAAATCTCTTGAGCTCCTTGGTAACCCCAAGTGCATCAAGTTTTAAAAAAAGTTTTCTTTTAGAAATTAGAATGTCGAGATTTCCCATAGCTTCAAACTTTAGTTGCTCAGTATTGTCCATAACCGGGGACACGGCTAAGTACTTAGATTTTATTATCTTCTGCAGAAGTAGTACACTTTACCCACATGTCACAATCCCATCTTGTTTCCACTAGTGGCCACTGGATTAGTGCTCACCAAGATGGAGTACCGGCAGATTGAGAATGTGACGAAGTCTTTCCAGAGGGTCCTCCCATAAACCATTGCTAGCTTGTCTTCAGTACCCATGTAGGATTCCAGGTCCTCATGTCCAGTAACCTGAAGACAATGCATGGGTCTTCCCAATGTAGTTGACTAAGACAGAGCCATAAATAGCATGTGGTTGCACACGAAAGCCACAATTGGAGAAACATGTTCAATCTCTAAGTTTCCTGGGTGGTTTTCCTTTGGAGCACAACACAAAGAGATTGCCATAGACATGGTTCCTTTTGTTGCCACCTTTTCCAAAACTCAAAGTATCCTTGTCCACCCAGGTGGTTCATTGAGTCCTTGTTTTATTATATAAAACACAAGTCCTTTTCTCAACTTCATAAAATCTCAACATGTATCTCTTTTCAAAATATAGCATGGCTAAGCATGTAACAACTACATTGTTTTCACTAAGGAATGTATAGGTAATCCTATTAGGATTTAGCATAGCATAAGTATAAAAATTCTTTTCATACATGTTTTCAAAATCCACTAAGTATAATGAAAATAGTAGGACTTTAGATGATAGTGTCACTTGCCTTTTTGGTAGGGAATGATGGTTCACTTCTTGATCTTGCTAGTTTCACACTTTTCTAACTTCACTACAATCAATCAAGCAAACACAATATCAACTAACATCCAACCAAAATCAATCAAACAAAACACACACATAAAATAATGGATTCTAAGTCATGCATGCAAGCATGCATAAGATAGTTTTATTTGCAAAGATGGTCTCCACTAGGCTTCTAAACTTTGTAAGGTTCAAAGTGGTCATTTTCCAAAGTGGTAAAGTCATTTGCAAAAGGGTTTCATTAATAAACCATTTTTAAATCCAATCATTATTTTATGTGGTGGAAAATATTTTTATCAAAGCAACAACCTTAAGTTGTTCACTAAATAAGTTGTTGTTTCTCAAAACTTGGTGTTTATGGTCAATAGGTTTGGTCCAAAACATTTTCCCAAAGTTTTTACTCCAAAAACATTTTCATAACAAAACCATTATTTTTATTTGGCTAGAAATGGCTAAATCAAGTTTTTATTCCTAAACTTCACAAAATTCATTTTCAAAACCATGGGTTGGTTCCTAGGGTCAGTAAGTTCACCACAAACTAATTTGCAAAGGTTTTAACCTTTAAAACATTTTTGAACAATTTTTCTAATCTAAACAAACATACAATTGTTTCTGCAAAAACAAACAATCAAACTGATACTATTTACTAAACAAATTCCATGGTTGGCTAGGGCTTGTTCCACTGATTCCAATGATATAAAGTTTGCAATTTTTGGACATGTGGATCAAAAGTTACAAGGGTTTCAATTTGCAACTCAAATCTGTTTTTAAATAAAGTCTGGCCACGCGTCGCAAAGCCATTGGCTGGTACCGCTTCGGTCGGATCAGGCTCTACGGTGCGTTGGATCTAAACAGATCGCACGGCTCTGGTTGCGTACCCCTTCAGCGCTTAAGTGATCTATCTCGTTCGTTCGATCTAGATCCTACGGTCCGCAGCAACACAACCAAGAATTGGCGGCGCCATGTGGCGAGGCTAGCGGCGGTTCTAGGAAGCCAAGGACGAATTGGGGATGCTCACCGTGATCGCGAGGACGTGGTGATGCTCGAGGTACGGTCGGTTTGGCAAGGGGCGCTCAGGGTCTGCAGCAATTCCTCGCCGGAGTCAAGGACGGCGTCAGGCGGCTCTGGTCGTGGTCGGAGGCGACGCTGTCGATCACGAGAAGCCAAACAGAGGGCATGGTTAGGTGCAGGAGAGTGAGGCGAGTGTGGGAGCGTGAACGAGACGGCGTGGGGCGGTCTGTGCTTACCAGGGGACTTCGCTGGAGAAGTTGCACAGCGGCGCTCGAGCTTAATCGAAGACGGCGTTACAGGCGCCAGCGGTTGAATGGGATCTGAGGAAGAAGCGCCTGGGAGTGGGGAGTACGTGTGCTTGGTCGGGGAGGCAAGGCGGTGGCTGGGTTCACCGGAATTGGAGGAGGAAGCTCGTCGGAGCAGTGGGAGTGTGGCTTGAAATTCCGTCGGCCTGGGGGCAGAGAGAGGGAGGTGCGTGAGGGGAATTGGAGAGGAGGGCGAGGCGTTTAATACCGCGTGGTCGCAGGGGGAGTAATGGCCGTTAACAGCGTGAATTTATCGCCGGCGTTTACTAGCTGCAACGGCAGGGAGTAATCGGCGCTGGTTGAAGACGATGAATAGGAGATGTGGGGTCCTACCGTCAGTGAGTGAGAGAGTTAGGGAAGAGGTCCACCAGTCAGCGTCTGCGTGGGTTAAAAAATGAGTGTGAATCGTTTTCTTTCTGGAGAGAGGGAGTGGGCTAGTACTGGGCCTTGTTGGGCTTGGCGACTGGGCTGCTGTCCACTTCTATTTTTTTCTTCCTGAATGTTTTTCCTTTTTCCAAATCTATTTTCTGTTTTGCAATTCAAACAACAAATCAAGTATTCAAATCAAATCAAACAATCACCAAACATTGCAATTGAAATTGGTTCTGTTTAACAACATAATCCAATTCCCAAAATAAATAATATTTTTATTTTAGAGTCCATTTATAATTAAATAAAATGGGGATTAGTTAATAAATCAAATGGGTTTTACTTTTAATAACAAGCTCCACTTGAGATTTATATATTTTCAAAACCAAAACAGTAGGTTTTTATTAGAGAATATAAAATACTTGGAAACTTATTTGAATTAAATAAATAAGTTTTGATGGTTAATCAAAATAGTAAAACCTTTATTTATAAAACTTGGATATTAAATCCTTATTAATTTATTTTAAATAAACCTTTACTATTTTTATCAAATAGAAATATTTTATTTCAAAGGCTTGGCCAAGTTTTAATTTGTCTCTATAAAATAATCCTTATTTGTAAAACTTCTATTCCATTTGAAAACCAAATCTTTTTATTTAAAAGATCCAAAATAGTAAATCCAAATATTTTTATTTTCCTTTATTAAATGTTTATCTTTTTAAATCTCTTTAGGATTTTATCTTGATCAAAATAGGTTTGAAAGTTCCCATTTGAATTCAAAAAGTTTCTTCTCACTCTGAAATTCAACAAAATTTTATTTTTTTCATTTATTTTTTTCACATTACAAGATTTAGAAATCTTGGGATGTGACAGTTGTTGTTTGGGTTGGGGTTGGCACGTCGAGGAGGCATCTGTGGTTTCATAAGGATAAGAATGAGATACCCATAGATGCTTATTATGCACAATACAACACATAGACAATCACCAAACAAGCATCAAAATAACATAAGGTTCAACGACATAAACAACAAGTTTGAAAAGCAAAAACAAACCAATAGCAAGCCATCCACATGTTGGATGGTCATTGCGACTCAATAATAAAAAGCATGGTAAATGACAAATAAACGAGTAGTCATCACTACTCCTCTGCATCAACCTCCTCATCAACAAGTGTAAGACCTGCATTCTCCATAGCGGTCTTGTATTCCTCGACATTGGTAGTCAAGGCCTCTACCTTGGCTTTGAGAGCCCTCTTCAGTGAACGAAGTCTCTCTATCACACCCTGCTGATGCTTGAGCTCGAAGTCCTTGGCCTCTAGTTCTGCAGTCATCTCTCGAATCCTCTTGTTCCTATCTTGGACTCTTTTCTCTTGACTCTTGAACTTTCTATCCTGACTCTCGAACTTGGCCTCCATTTCCTTGACTATCTCATCTTGCTTCGCGAAGAGCTTGTCCTTCTCACGAAGCTGCACCTGGAGCTCGTCATTGCTAAGCATGACGTTTGTCCTATCAGTATCTAGGTGCCTAAGAAGAACCTCTAGGTCCTGGAGGTATAGACGAATTGGCTCTGCCGTCTCTCTAGCAGCATCCGCGAACTCAATAGCCTCACCATCCTCGTCACGTCTTCCGAAGGCGTGGAAGTGAGTACCTCTAATCTCCCGAGAGTGTCTCCCTAACAGACGCGCAAGTAAATCCTGCATGACTACCTCTAGGCCTCTCTCCTTGTCATCATGCATAAACTTGAAGATGATTGCCTCCGTAGTAGGCTCAGCTTGGCGTCCTGGATGATTAACCTTGAAGCCCCAAAGGTCTTTCCTCTCAAAATTGGTGAGGGGAAGCACCATGATGCTAGGAAGCGGAAGATTGAGCATACTAGTGAGCTCAATAAGACGAGTGCCAAAACGAGTCCCCTTGAACTCTTCAGCCATGCTGATAGTAACATTAGGCATCTATTTTATAAGATAGAAAAAGTTAGAATCAGCATACATAGAGATAAATCACAAGACAAGGCATCACATGCATATCTTTGGCAATCAAAACACACAAGTCATGGCATACATAAATCCATTACAAGCATCCAAGGTTCAACTTAACTTAGACAATATTTTTGGGAAATAAAATGATAAGTGTGGTGATCCAACTAACGAAGTACGTTACAACTCTCACTCACTAGACAAAATGGCTATCAAAGCATCCTTAGTAGCCATCTGTCTATCTTGTTCACAAGAATCCCAAATCAAGTCTATGATGTCTTCCCTTAGTTGTTGGTTGGTAGCCTCCAACTCTTGGGTATGCTTCTTTTCTTCTCTAAGTTCATTTTGGGTGTTAAGCATTCTGCACTTGAGCCTATCACCAAGCTCTTTGATGGCCTTCCAAGCTGCATCCCTTGCAGAGTCAAAGAATGTGGTGTGCATCACTGAGTTGGTGACCATGCAGAATCCTGATTCTTTGTGGTTGTCTTCCTTGTTTTTGTACAAGTGAAGTTGCACCCACCAATATTCCTCTTCTTCATCCATCACAGGGAAACCTTTGTACATAGCTGCACCATGTATCCCCATGGTAACCATAAGGTTCTTGAGGGCCTTTGGAAATTCAGTCTCACACTCTAGGGTCATGGTCATGAGTGGTCCCTTCCTTACGGCTTCGTTGATGGATTTCATCTACAAATTGAGATGAGAAAGAAGATTCGAAAAGTTTACGAGAAGAAAATACAAGTGTAGAAATTTTTTCAAAGTGTTGAAATTTTTCCTTAGTGTTTCACAATCCAATCCTAGGGTCATAATCCTACAGGCAACACAGTGCTCTGATACCATCTGTAAGATCCCTCCCTTTATAAAGGTAAGGATCCTTGTGATTGCAATGCTAGTCCCTGGATCAATGCTAGCATCCACAGTTTAAGATGAAGTACACAGAAACAAAGGTCGTTATTACATATCATTCCAGAGACAAACATGGTCTTTTACAAACTCCATGGCCATAGGCCTAATACAAGAGTTTAAACATAACAATATAGATAAGTCTTCATCTTCATGTGCCACAGGCAAGCATGTTGAGTGTAGACTCATAACCCCTAATCATCATCAGAATAACCTGCAACATCACAAGTTACAACCACAGTGGGTCAATACATTGGAATAGTATTGTCAAGTGATACCTTAGTAGAATATTAACATCTAAATGCTATATGAATTTGGCTAAGTGTATCTTAGGCTTGCTTTGCTCAAAATAGGTTTTTACCTATTGGTTGAAAACACTAAGTTTTTCTTTGACAAAACCTTCCCAAGGAAACACCAATAGAAATTGGTGAACCTTCACCCTTGTTCAACCACAAGTTTTAACTTAGAAAATTGGGATGAGGAGATTCTTGATAGCTTCCATGTATTGATGCTCAAGTTGTCCAATACCAGGGACATGCTCAAGCTGGTTGCTCTATTTTTTTCTCTTTTATTCCTTTTTCTTTTTCTGATTGGATTTCTGGTTTGAATTTGAAAGCTCAAATCAAATCTGTTTCAAATGAAACTTTCTCCAAACAAAAGTTTGCTGAAACTTGCATCCTGGGATGTGTAAAACATCTAAACACACTCAATTTCAACAAGGGTTTGGAAAAGAAGTTTAAATCATGCCTCATATAAATGTTTATAAGAAGTGCATAAATGGTTTAAAAAAATCATAATTTGTTTTTGAAAACATTGTCCAAACCTTAGGGACAACACTCAAACTCAAACTCCAATCCTTACTGATTAAATAAGTATTTTTCCTATTAGAAGGTAGCAATATGGCCATTGCCTTGCTTGCATAAAATAATAAGCATCAAATGCTTCTGAATTTGCAATGACTTTGGAAATGAACCCTAAATGATCATGAATGCATGGATGATATGCAAAGCTTTGAAAACATGATTTTAGGGATGTTACAGTGAGTGAACTGTAAAAGGTCAAAAGGTGAAACACATCATGATCTGATCCACACCATGCACCAAGAAGCCAGGCAGCACAATCACCTAACTGTGTGGTGTGTGCTGTCAACATAACAGCAGCAGCTACACAAGCAAAAGGGGAAGAGCTTAGCCGTGGCAAAGCTTCCAGCAAGCTCATTCTCACTTTCAAACACCAAACCATAAATACACCAAGCTTACCAAAGCCAAATAAATCACCAGCCAAACCATACATCAGTTCATCCAAGTACTCACCAGATGGTGACATAAGGAGGGGGTCGATCAGGTGGATAGCAAGGTCAAGGCCAAGCTTACAGGAACCAGAATGTGATGGACAATATCAAGCCAGCAGCACCATCAACAAGATCTAGCCAACCAAATCAATCAGCCACAACACCAGCAATCTAACAATTGTGGTGAGTAAGATAAAACCCTCACATGATCTAATCATCTTATCTAGATTCAGATACATGTGTTGTTTTATATCTAGATCTCTCAGAAATCACCCAAGTGGGGTGGATCCATCACAGATGATCTTTTTAAATTAAGAGTATGCTAAAATCTTACAAATCAACCCAGGATCGCAAACTAGCATCATAAATCCTGGATATGATAGCCAAATCTTATATTCCAATATGTCCATAGCTTAGATTATGTGAAGGGAATATGCCCTGAGAGGCAATAATAACGTGTTTATTATGTGTATTCCAAGTATATGATAGATGTTTATTTTGCATGCTATAATTTTATTAATACAGAAACGACAATACATGTGTGTTTAATAAACAAACAGAAAGTTCCCAGTTATGCCTCTCTCATAAACTAGCTCGATGATTAACAAGATGATCAAGGTTTCCTGATAATGGACATTGGATGTTGTTAATAACGGGGTCACTACATTACTGTAATGGTGTGATGAACATTCATCCGAAGTATAGCATTACGATCAAAGTCATTGAGTTTATATTGCTATAACAACTTACGAAGTAATCCTGATCCTTAGACCATGAGATCATGTCAATCACTAACACCGGAAGAGTTTCTTGATAACATCAAACGTCACACCGTAACAGGGTGATTATAAAGATGGGTTCAGAACTAATAAAGTGTTATGTTGAGGCCCATGGATTGAGAGTGGAATTTGTTCACCCCGATGACAGATAGATATACTCTGGGCCCTCTCGGTGATATCACATTGGTTAGCTTGCAAGCAAGTGATTTGATCACTAGAATGTTATATCACGGGAACGAGAAAAGAGTGCATGTCATTAACGAGATCAAACTAGGTATGGAGATACCGATGATCGAATCTCAGACATGTAATATATCGTGAAACAAAGGGATTAAGATACTAGCGTAAAAGGTTCTGACGATCACAAGAAAGTCATCGTTAAATGTGTGGGAGTCAGTATGGGTCTCCAGATCCCGTTTCTGATTATTGATCCGAGAGGGGTCTCGATCATGTCCGCATTATTCATGAACCGTAGGGTGACACACTTAAGAGACACCGACATCCAATTGGAGCAAAATTTTCATGTCGGAAAGAATAACAAGCGCAGGAATTTATTTCACTAGATACCGAAACAGGTTTTTGGGTGAAATTGCAGAAAGTGTTTTTGCATGTGAAATAGAATTCTAGAAAGGGGTTATATGTGAATGTTTGTCATTAAAGTAATTGACAAAATTCTGAATAAATAAAAACAGTTTTATTTAATGAGAGTTTGCATTAAGTTTGGTGGAAATTTAATTGCAAGTTTGAGTGGGATTTTGAGTGGAGGAAAATGAAGAGGTTTTTGTGAGTGGAGTGTCCACCCACATGAATGAAGGAAGGGAGGGGGCAGCCCCCATGTCCGGCGGCCACCCCCTTGGGTGCCCCCCTCCTCCTATAAAAGGCACCCCTCTCCCTCTCTCTCACTCACACCTCCTCATGAAGGATCTCTCTCCCCCTCTAGAATTTATTCCCCATGGTGTCGGACTAGCGAGATACATGTTCCCGGTGGCTATTTGATAAGAAAGAGTTGTGCTTCCGCTGGATAGCTGGAGCGAGGAGGCGGAGGTTGCTTGGTGCCTCGGACGTGTGTGCGAGCACGGATGCGCTGCTAATTTGCGGCGCTAGGACTTCCTCTCGATCTTGAGATCGGCAAGAGATCGTCTACATCAACCACGAGTTTAACTCGTTAAGCTTTGTCGGTCTTCAAGGATATGTTCTCTATGAATATACATCCGCCCGTTGTTTGTATCTAGTAGATAGATCTTGGTACATAGTTGTTCCCATCGTAAGAAATTTTTTGTTTTCTATGTTGCGAACCCTATAGTGGTATCAGAGCCGGATCTATGCGTAGATGCTTTACACGGGTAGTACACATATTAGTATGTGAGGGATGATGATCATGTTGTTGCTCCTTAGTTGTAATTTTGGATATTGGTGGCAGAGTGGGATGAAGCGGCCCGGACAAACTTTACATGTCCTTGCACATGAGACATGTTTCACGCTTGACATGCAACTAGTTTGCATAAGTGGCTAGCGGGTGTCTGTCTCTCCTACTATAGTCAATATCTATTTTGCAACGAGTTGTCAACAATTTGGTTATCCTCGTTGTGGTTCATGTTCGTAGGTACGAACGGTTCTATCTTCGAAAGCCCTAAGCCACGTAAAACTTGCAATGGATAAATTAGAGGCGTCTAGTTTAGATTGTTTCTAGGCTAGTGTTATGATATGGTGATGTTGTAAGAAGAAGTATGAGATGATACTCTTACAACACACATAACGTGTAAGTTCCATAGACCTTGGCCTTACACATAAAAGGTATGATAGTGATCATACCACGGTGCACATGATAGAGATCATATGCGGGAACCATATCATTCCACTAATAAACATGTGATGTTTGATAGCATCTTATATTGCTTGTTTAGCGTTTTATTAGCATAATAATATGATCCCTCATTTAAATATCAAGATAAGAATGTGTTCTTCCTTTAGTATGCACCGATTATGTTTTCGTCACTCCAAGGCATCACGTGATGATCGGGTGTTCTTGGATCCACGACCATATTTCGGGTGTAAGGCAGTTACACACACAAATACTACGGTTCTTACTTGGCGAGCCTAGCATGTACAGACATGGCCTCGTAACACGGACCGAAAGGTTAAGCATGAGTCATATAGTAGATATGATGCCCATTTGATGCTCGCCTTTGAAGCTACACCGACTCACGTGATGATCGGACTTGGTGTAGTGGATTTGGTTCATGTAATCAACAAAAAGACATGAGGGATGTTGTTTTTGAGTGGGAGTTCATTCGTAATGTGGATTAGTTGAACTCAATCTATCATAAACTTAGTCTAAACTTTAAAATTCTGTTGTAGATAGCAACACCTGATTTTAATTTCAATGTGTTCATGGAGAAAGAGAAACTTGCACCGAATGGTAGCAACTTTATCGAATGGTCCATGAATTTGAGGAGTCTCCTCTCTGCTGCACAAAAGAAATACGTGCTAGAAGCGCCGCTAGGCCCCCCACCTTTTGAGGATGCCCCTGATGAGGAGAAGAATGTCTATCAGACTCTTCAGGAGGACCACAACTTAGTTCATTGCGGCATATTGTATGGGCTAGATCCAGAACTTCGAAAGCGTTTCGAAAACGGCAATGCATTTCATACAATGGGTGAGTGGAAAATGATTTTCAACACACATGCTGCTGTAGAGAGCTACAATGCTTCAGAAAAGTTCTTTAGCTGCATGATAGAAGAGCACAAATCCGTAAGTGAGCATGTACTCAAGATGTCAGGTTAAGACGATAAGCTTGTATCCTTGGGAATATCGATTCCCATTGACTTAGGCATCCATCGTGTTCTGCAGTCTCTGCCACCTAGCTATAAGAGCTTTGTGATGAACTACAATATGCAAGGCATGAAGAAATCTCTCCTCGAGCTTATGTCAATGCTTAAAACTACAGAAGTGGAGATCAAAAAGGAACATCAAGTGTTGATGATCAATAAGAACACTGGTTTCAAGAAAGACAAGAAGGGAAAACGGAAGGGAAGTAAGGGCGGCAAGCCGGTTGCCGTGCCTGAAAAGAAACCCCGAGTTGGACCTAAGTCTGACACCGAGTGCTACTATTGTAAGGGGACTGGCCACTGGAAGCGACACTACCCCAAGTATTTGGCAGACAAGAAGGTCGGCAAGGCAAACAAAGGTATATATGATATACATGATATTGATGTGTACTTGACTAGTGCTCGCAGTAGCACCTGGGTATTTGATACCGGTTGAGTTGCTAATATTTGTAACTCGAATCAGGGGCAGCAGAACAAGCGACCGCTAGCAAGGGGTGAGGTCAAGATGCGTGTCGACAATGGATCAAGCGTTGATGTGATCACCATTGGAACGCTACCTCTCCACTTGCCGTCAGGATTAGTAATAAATTTGAATAATTGTTATCTGGTGCCTACACTGAGCACGAACATTGTATCTGGATCGTGTTTGATGCGAAGTGGTTATTCATTTAAATGCGAGAATAATGGTTGTTCTATTTATATGAATGAAATCTTTTATGGTCATTCACCAATGATGAATGTTTTATTTCTATTAGATCTCGATAATAATGTTACACATATTCATAATGTTTATGCTAAAAGGATTAAACATAATGATGATATATCCGCATATATGTGGCACTTCCGTCTAGGACATATTGGCGTTAAACGCATGAAGAAGCTCCATTCGGATGGACTTTTGGAATCACTTGATTTTGAATCATTTGATACATGTGAGCCATGCCTTATGGGCAAGATGACTAGAACGCCGTTTTCCGGTTCAATGGAACGGGCGACAGATTTATTGGAAATCATACATTCTGATGTATGTGGTCCAATGAGTGTGTCGGCGCGAGGTGGATATCGTTTTTTTTTACTTTCACGGATGATTTGAGTAGATACGGTTATATCTACTTGATGAAACACAATTCTGAAACCTTTGAAAAGTTCAAGGAATTTCAGAATGAAGTGGAAAATCATCGTAATAGAAAGATCAAATTTCTACGGTCCGACCATGGAGGTGAGTATCTAAGTTACGAGTTTAGCACTCACATGAAAGAGTGTGGAATTGTTTCACAACTCACACCTGCCGGAACACCATAGAGAAATGGTGTGTTGGAACTTCATAATCGTACTTTATTGGATATAGTTTGATCTATGATGTCTCTGACGGACTTGCCATTGTCATTTTGGGGTTATGCACTAGAAACTGATGCATGCACTTTAAATCGGGGACCATCTAAATCCATTGAAAAGACACTGTATGAATTGTGGTTTGGAAACAAACCTAAGCTGTCATTTCCTAAAGTTTGGGGATGCGATGTTTATGTGAAGAAACTTCAACCGGATAAACTCAAACCCAAAGCTGAAAAATGCGTCTTCATAGGATACCCTAAGGAAACAATTGGCTATTCCTTCTATCACAGATCCGAGGGCAAGGTTTTTGTTGCCAAGAATGGATCCTTTCTAGAGAAAGAGTTTCTCGCGAAAGGTGTGAGTAGTCTGAAGGTAGAACTCGAAGAGGTTATTGAACCTTCTCTTCGAAGTATGGCGAGTAGCGCAACGCCAGAAGTTGTTCCGGAGTTAGCTTCACTAGTTGAAGAAGGAACTAATGATAATGATCATGAAACTCCGAAAGAGAGTACTACTGAACCTCGCAGGTCTAGCAGGACGCGTGCAGCTCCCGAGCTGTACGGAAACCCTGTGATGAATTTCATGGTTGATGAAATTGATGACCCTGCGACGTATGAAGAAGCGATGATGAGCCCGGATTCGAACAAATGGTTAGAAGCCATGAAATCCGAGATGGAATCCATGTATGAAAATCAAGTTTGGAACTTGGTGGAATTACCTCATGACCGAAAGGTCGTGGAGAACAAATGGATTTTCATTAGGAAAACTGATGCTGATGGTAATGTGACCGTCTATAAATCTCGACTTGTTGCAAAGGGGTTTCAACAAATTCAAGGAGTTGACTACGATGAGACATTCTCTCCCGTAGTGATGCTAAAGTCAGTTAGGATTATGTTAGCAATTGCTGCATATTTCGATTATGAGATATGGCAGATGGATGTCAAAACCGTGTTTCTCAATGGTAATATTGAAGAAGAGTTGTATATGATAAAACCAAAGGGTTTTGTCGATCCTAAGGATGCTAACAAGGTGTGCAAGCTTCAGCGATCCATCTATGGATTGAAGCAAGCATCACGAAGTTGGAATCTCCGCTTTGATGAGGTGATCAAAGAGTTTGGATTTGTTCAAACTTATGGAGAAGCTTGTATTTACAAGAAAGTGAGTGTGAGCAATGTGGCATTTCTGATATTATATGTGGATGACATATTATTGATCGGAAATGATATAGATCTTTTAAACAGTGTTAAAAGTTATCTAAACAACAAATTTTCAATGAAGGACCTAGGTGAAGCATCATACATATTATGCATAAAGATCTATAGAGATAGATCTAGGCGCCTAATAGGGCTATCGCAAAGTACATGCCTTGATAAGATTTTAAAGAAGTTTAAAATGGACGGAAGTAAGAAGGGGTTCTTACCTATGTTGCAAGGCAAGACATTGAGTAAGACTCAAAGTCCGGCTACGGCGGAAGAAAGAGAGATAATGGACAAAGTCCCCTATGCTTCACCCATAGGCTCTATAATGTACGCCATGCTATGTACAAGACCGGATGTGGCACATGCTATTAGTTTGACTAGTAGATACCAATCGAATCCAGGTTCGAAACACTGGATAGCGGTCAAGAATATCCTTAAGTACTTACGAAGAACTAAGGATATGTTTCTTGTGTATGGAGGTGAAGAAGAGCTCGTCGCTAAGTGTCGTGGTATTGCCGACGAGTACGCTTGGAGGGGTCCTCACAGTGCGTGTTTAGAGACGTGGGGTAAGGCGGACGGTTGACGGGTACGAGGTAACACAGCTTACCCAGGTTCAGATCCCACAACGGTGGCGGAATCCTACTCCTGCTATAAATCACTATAAGGGCAATACGCCGAGTTACAGAGATAGGATCGCTGTGCGAGGTTGTATGAATCGATACTAAGTTGTCTGAAGTTGTGCCCTAAAGGCTACCATAGGCCCGACTTATATAGTCGCCAGGTCCTAGGGTTATAGGGAAAAGTCCTAGCCGGACAGGTTATAGAGTCCTACACCGTCTATTACTAGTCTTGTGTATCTTGCACTCCAAGGCTCCGGGTACGCTGGTGACTCCACCGTAGCCTTCCTTTATCCGGCATGGGCCTCCCTTCTGGATCTATCTAACTAGGCCGCCCAGCAGGCCATAGGCCATGCTACCAACTGTGGGCCACCCGGGTTATCCGGATAAGTGACATGCTATCAGGATACCCATATAGCATATCCCGAACAATAGCCCCCGGAGAAGTCCGAGATCTTGTGCCGTCTTGCCTCTTCAGATGAATGCTCCATCTAGTTGGATGTCGGCAAATCGTCAAGCAATATCTTGTAGTCCTCCTAAAGAACCCTGCAAATCTTTCTCCGTCTTCAACTTGTAAGCCGGAGAAATGCTGAATCTTCCATCGTACTATTCCGTAGTCGGATTGGATCCGTCTATGTCAGAATCTTCGATGTGACGGATCATCTACCCATGTCAGCTCGGACGACGTAGGCTTAGGTCAGCGATGCCTCATAACTCACACATGCAGAGAATGCAATCATATCCGATTTTCTCGCGCGAGCGATATGAACCGTTGGCGGCGATGGTTGGAGACGTGGCGAAATTTCCGCGCACGTTCGCGAACACGTCGTCTACGTCGCAACCGTCCGATCAAGCTGCACGAATCTTGATGCCGAGGATGATAAATAGCAACCGTGGGGAAATTTCCACTTTTTACCTCATTCTCCTTGCATCATCTTCTTCCTCCAGCGCGCGCCCCTTCAAGCTCTCCGCTTCCAACTCGCGAGAAAACCCTAGCTTCCAATCTTCACCAGTCAATCCATCCTCACTCGATGGCTAGCAGCAGCACATCTCCCTCCATGTCGGCGTCGAGCGAAGCCGGCGAGCTCCATTGTCGTGCCTCCAGAGGGCCTAGTCATCCCCGCATCGGCGGTTATCGAGTCCACCGGTGGTGACCTTAATCTAGCGGCGCTAGAGCCGTTGGAGGAAGAGCCAGATTCGCACAAGGGTGACTGGTGCGGCTCAGATATCACTGACCGTGATATCCAAGAGATGATCGCCGAAGGTTACCTTCCTGCGACGGAGGGGCTCGCCTGGCGGGCGGCGCCGGCCAGCGAGGTGACACCTTCTCCCCAAGCCGGAGAAAAGGTGTACCTCAAATCCCAACTGGTACGTGGAGTCTCCTTGCCCATCTCCAACTTCTTCCTCTCCATCTTGAATCACTATAGAGTCTAGCCCCAGAACCTTTCCCCCAATAGTATCTTAGTGCTTAGCAACTACACGGCGCTTTGCGAGGGATACTTAGGGATAAAGCCTAGGTTAGACCTTTTTGTGTACTTCTTCACCGTCAAACGTGAAGCCGGACATAGCAAGGAAGAGCTTAGGAACTGTGGCACCATAAGCTTCAAGATTCGACCTGGCCGGCGGTTCCCCGACATCGTCGGCCACGAGTCCTGCAAGAATTGGCAACGGACGTACTTTTACGGCCCAGACATCCCGCTGTCTGGCCGACAAGTTACGTACCCGGACTTCGTTGACGGAGCCGCCGCTGAAGCCTCGTCATGGAGATCCCAGGCCTCCCTTGAAGGGTTTCGCATCATAGTAAATCAAAAATTTCTACGGATGCGAACGGGAAAGCCAAGATCTAATCTAGGAGATGCAAACAACGAGGGGAGATAAATGAGATCTTCATACCCTTGAAGATTCGCACAGCGGAACGTTCAACGGAACGTGGTTGATGTAGTCGTACTAGCTTCTCCTCCTCGAGATCCGATCTGATCCAACACCGCAAGTGGCGATGCCTCCGAGAGATGCACACGTACGGCACCTCGACGTCTCCTCCTTCCTCGGTCCAGCAAGTGGGGTAGAGAGATAGATTGGATCTACAACACGACGGTGTGGTGCAAAGGTGGAGAGTTTCTGCGCCAGGGCTTCGCCTACGCGCAGTCGGGAGAGAGAGAGATCTGGAGGGCAGCAGTATGGCAGCTAGGGTTGAAGGAGTGGGGGAGGAGGGCTGCGCCCCTGCCCTCTATATATAGGGGGATGTCCGGCCCCCTTGGCCCCTCCTCCAAGCCCTAGGGCGGCGGCCCCAAGGGTTGGAGTGGGGGGCAAGTTTCCCCCCTCCTTCCAAAAGGTTTCCCTAGGGTTTCCCTAGGGTTTTGGCCGGCTGGGCCTATGAGGCCTTGTGCCCCTGGCCCAATGCGTCCAGGGCACTCCCTCGTAGGCCCACGCCCCTCCCGACAAGTGGGGCCACGTTGGTCCCACTCTGGAAGGTTCTAGAAGCTTCCGGTACAATACCGAACAATCCGAAACAATTCCAAAATCCAAAAACCGCTTTCCCTTATATGAATATTATTCTCAGGACCATTCCGGAACCTCTCGTGACGTCCTGGATCTCATCCGACACTCTGAACAAAAAATCATAAACCAATTATCCATTCTATCCTAGCGTCGAGGCACGTTAAGTGTGTGACCCTACGGGTTCGAGAATATGAAGACATGATCTTCTATCAATAATCAACAGCGGGGTCTAGAAACCCATATTGACTCCCACATACTCTTCGACGATCATATCGGATGAACCACGATGCCAGGATTCAATTAATCCCATATATATATATTCCCTTCGTCACGCGATATTTTACTTGCTCGAGATTCGATCGTCGGTATCGGCATACCTAGTTCAATCTCGTTCACAGCAAGTACTTTACTCGTTCCGTAATCCGATATCACTTTGTGATTAACTCCTTAACCACGTTCTTGCAAGCGGTGTTGATATCGATTACCGAGTGGGCCCGAAGTATATCTCTCCGACTTGGGAGGGACAAATCCCATCTCGATACATACAACCCAACAAGTACTTTCCGATCACCTGAGAGACACCTTTATGATCACCCTGTCATAGGATGACGTTTTATGACCTCAAAGCTTTCTTCCGATACCAGAGAGTTGCATTATATCATGGTCCAAGGAATACAATATTTGACATAAGAAAAAGCTTCGCAACGATGAACACGATGACACGATCTAATTGCTCTGCTTGATTTGGGTCTGTCCATCATATCATTCTCCCAATGATATGATCTCATTATTAATCGACAACTCATGTCTATGGTTAGGAAACCTTAACCATCATTAATCAATGAGCTAGTCCATAGAGGCGTACTAGGGACACGGCGTTGTTCATAAACCACACAAGTATCAAAGTTTCTGCTTAATACAATTCTAGCATGGAATATAAACTTTATCAGGAACAAGCATTATAATAATAACATCTTTATTAATGCCTCTAGGGCATAATTCCAACAGTCTCCCACTTGCACTAGAGTCAATAATCTAGTTTACATCTGGCAACAATCTAACACCCATGGCACTAAGGTGTTGATCATGTTTTGCTCGTGGAAGAGGTTTAGTCAATGGATATGCGACATTTAGATCCATATGTACTTTGCTAATCTTTAGATCTCCATCTGTTATATAATCTCGAATTATATGAAACTTGCGGTTGATATGCTTGGTATTTGGATGATATCTTGGTTCCTTAGCCAGTGCTATGGCGCCAGTGTTGTCACACAATATCTCCAGTGGGTCCAAGGCACTTGGAACCACACCAAGCTCAGTGATGAAGTTCCTGATCCAAACTCCTTCACTTGACGCTTCTGCAACAACCATGTATTCCGCTTCTACTGTATATCCCGCTATCACGCTTTGCTTGCAGCTTCTCCAGCTCACAGCTCCTCCATTCAAAATATAAACGTATCCTGTCTGAGATTTAGAATCATCCTTGTCGGTGTCGAAACTAGCGTCGACGTAACCTTTTACGACGAGCTGTTCATCACCTCCATAGACTAAGAACATTTCTTTAGTTCTATTTAAATACTTTAGGATGTTCTTCACGGCTGTCCAGTGTTCCACTCCTGGATCACTTTGGTATCTGCTCGTCAAACTAAGAGCATTGGACACATCCGGTCTAGTACACAGCATGGCATACATGATAGAACCTATGGCCGAGGCATAAGGCACTTTGCTCATAGCTTCTCTATCGTTTACCGTAGCTGGACACTGAGCCTTGCTCAATATCTTACCTGACAACATAGGAACTGAACCTTTCTTTGCCTTATCCATTCTGAACCTTTTCAGAACTTTGTCTAGGTATGTACTTTGGCTTAAAGCTATTAGGCGTCCTTGTCTATCTCTATAGATTTTGATGCCTAATATATAAGCAGCCTCCCCTAGGTCTTTTATTGAAAAACATTTGTTCAAATAACTCTGCACATCGTTAAGCATGTCAATGTCATTTCTGATAATCAATATGTCATCCACATATAGTACAAAAAATGTCACTGAGCTCCCACTCACTTTCTTGTAGATACAAGCTTCGTAGCAATTTGGAACAAATCCAAAGCTCTTGATCACTTGATCAAAACGAAGGTTCCAACTCCGAGATGCTTGCTTCAGTCCATAAATGGAACGCTGAAGTTTGCACACCTTATCAGCATCCTTAGGATCGACAAAACCTTCGGGTTGCATCATATACAACTCTTCATCAATGTTGCCATTGAGGAACGCAGTCTTGACATCCATCTGCCATATTTCATAATCATGAAACGCAACAATTGCTAATAAAATCCGAATGGACTTAAACATCGCTAAGGGAGAGAAAGTCTCATCGTAGTCAAAACCTTGAACTTTTCGAAAACCTTTCGCGACAAGCCATGCTTTATAGACAGTAACATTACCATCCGCGTCCGTTTTCTTCTTGAAAATCCATTTGCACTCAACGGCCTTTCGGTCGCTAGGAGGGTCCACCAAAGTCCATACTTGGTTTTCGCTCATGGATCCCAATTTGGATTTCATGGCCTCTAGCCATTTCTCAGATTCTAGGCTCATCATTGCTTCCTCATAGTTCGCAGGTTCACTGTTGTCTACTAACAAGACAGTTAAGACAGGGTTGCCGTACCACTCAGGAGGGGCACGCGACCTTGTCGACCTGCGACGTTTAGTAGTAGCATCGTCCGAAGCTTCATGATCCTTGTCATTAGCTTCCTCTATTGTTGGTGCAGACGGCACTAGAACAATTTTAGGTGCTGCGCTACTCTCCAATTCAAGAGAAGGTTCAATAACCTCGTCTAGCTCTACTTTCCTCCCACTCACTTCTTTCGAGAGAAACTCCTTCTCAAGAAAGGATCCGATCTTTGGGACAAACACTTTGCCTTAGGATCTGTGATATAAGGTATACCCAATCGTTTCCTTAGGGTATCCTATGAAGACGCATTTCTCCGCTTTGGGTTCGAGCTTGTCCGGCATCAACTTCTTGATGTAAGCTTCGCATCCCCAAACCTTAAGAAACGACAACTTAGGTTTAGCACCAAACCACAGTTCATACGGTGTCGTCTCAATGGATTTAGATGGTTCCCTATTTAAAGTGAATGCATCGGTTTCTAATGCATAACCCCAAAATGATAACGACAAATCTGTAAGAGACATCATTGATCGCACCATATCTAATAGAGTTCGATTCCGGCATTCGGACACACCATTGCGCTGTGGTGTTCCGGGTGGCGTGAGTTGCGAAACGATTCCGCTTGCTTTAAGATGCGTGAGAAAATCATAACTCAAATATTCACCTCCACGATCGGATCGTAGAAATTTAATTTTCCTGTTATGATGGTTTTCCACTTCGTTCTGAAATTCTTTGAACTTTTCAAATGTTTCAGATTTATGTTTCATTAAATAGATATACCCATATCTACTTAAGTCATCAGTAAAAGTGAGAAAATAGCAATAATCACCGCGCGTCGAAACACTCATTGGTCCGCATACATCGGTATGTATGATTTCCAACAAGTCCGTTGCTCGCTCCATTATTCCGGAGAACGGGGTTTTGATCATCTTGACCATGAGGCATGGTTCACACGTGTCAAATGATTCAAAATCTAGAGACTCCAAAAGTCCATCAGAATGGAGTTTCTTCATGCGTTTTACACCAATATGACCTAGACGACAGTGCCACAAATAAGTAGAATTATCACTATCTACATTGCATCTCTTAGCTTCAATGTTATGGATGTGTGTTTCATTGCTTTCGAGATTCAGAAGAAATAAACCATTCATAGCAGGTGCATGACCATAAAAGATGTTACTCATATAAATAGAACAACCATTATTCTCCGATTTAAATGAATAACCGTCTTGCAATAAACATGATCCAGATATGATGTTCATGCTCAACGCAGGCACATAATAACATTTATTGAGGTTTAAAACTAATCCCGAAGGTAAAACTAAGGAGAGCGTGCCGACGGCCATCACATTAACTCTTGATCAGTTGCCAACGCGCATTGCACCTCATCCCTCGCTAGCCGCCGTCTATTCCGTAGCTCCTGTTTCGAGTTACAAATATTAGCAACTGAACCGGTATCAAATACCCAGGCACTACAACGAGGGCTAACATCAATAACATGTATATCAAATATACCTTTGATGGTGCCAGCCTTCTTGTCCGCTAAGTACTTCGGTCAGTTGTGCTTACAGTGACCCTTGTCCTTGCAATAGAAGCACTCGGTGTCCGGCTTAGGTCCAGACTTGAGCTTCTTCTCAGTAGGGGCAACGCGCTTGCCGCTTCCCTTCTTGAAGTACTTCTTTGCACCCTTACCTTTCTTAAAGCTGGGGGGCTTGTTGACCATCAACACATGATTATCTTTCTTGATGTCCACCTCCGCAGCTTTCATCTTAGCGAAGAGCTCAGTGATCGTATCAGTGGAACCAATCTGATTATGTGTAACTACAAAACCTTTGTAGCTAGGAGGGAGTGATTGCAGAACTCTGTCAATCTTGAGCTCCTATGGAATCTTGCAGTCCAAATGCTCAAGGCGTTGAGTGTAGCCCGACATCTTAATGGCGTGCTCACTAGCGGAACTCCCTTCCTCCATCTTGCAGTTAAAGAATTTCTCAGAGATCTCATATCTCTCAGAACGGACCTGAGTCTGAAACATAGTTTTCAGTTCCTCAAGAATCTCAAAGGGCCCGGGGAACTCCTCAAAATGATTTTGAAGGTCCGATTCCATAGCAAACAACATGGTGCTATTAATCACACCGTAATCATCCTTGCGCGACTGATAAACAGCTTTCTCATTAGCCGGCGCATCTATAGCAGATTGCGGAACCAGTTGGTGAAGTTAGACCCATTGTTCTTAAGCTTTTCTTTCTCAGCAAAAATGTTGAAGTTGAAGTTGGACTTAGCCATTTGTTCTACAAAATTTGCAAGTACAATTTAGACTATGTTCATGACAACTAGTTCAACTTAATCAAATTACTATATGAACTCCCACTAAATTCAACATCCCTCAAGTTGTTTAGTGAACATGATCCAAATTCACCACACCTAATCCGATCTTCACGAGAAGAGATGTGGTTTCAATGGTGGACAACAAAGTGTCGATCATATCATTCATATGAATCATGCTTAACCTTTCGGTTCATGTGTTCCGAGGCCATGTCTGTACATGCTAGGCTCGTCAAGTCAAACCCAAGTATTTCCGCGTGTGCAAAACTGGCTTGCACCCGTTGTATGTGAACGTAGAGTTTATAGCACCCGATCATCACATGATGCTTGAACACGACGAACTTTCGCAACGGTGCATACATGGGGAGAAAACAGTTTTATCTTGATCTTTAAGTGAGGAATCATCTTATAATGCTACCGTCGCGATCTAAGCATAATAAGATACATAAAAGGATAAACATCACATGCATATAATTTTATGTGACATGGTATAGCCAATCTCCACGCAATGATCTCCATATTGTGCGTGCCAGCATGATCTCCATCACTCCACCATGATTGCCTCCACCACGAATAGCAATTACAACTATTGCTAACTACTTAGCGATAAAGCAAAGCTATTACATGGCGTATAAGAAGTTGACACACAGATCATACACAATTATAAATACAACCATATGGCTCCTGCCGGTTGTGTACTCATCGACATGCAAGTCGTGAAACATTACAAAACATGATCATGCATACAACATACACATCACATCTTGGGCCATACCATATCACAGAAACACTCCCTGCAAAAACAAGTTAGACGCCTCTACTTTGTTGTTGCATGTTTTACGTGGCTTATGGGAGTAACAAGCTAAGAACGATTCTTACCTACGGAAAGCCACAACGGTGATATTATGGTTGCCAACATCCGGTGTAAATCCCATGACAACTATAGTGAGAGAAACTGGCATCCACCAGCCGCATGTGTGGAACAAGCCACACGTCAAGTGCGGAGGCAGTCTCGCGAACGAGGTCGCGTAAAGTTGGCCTGGACCGCTTCGATCTCACTATCCCGCATCATAAGAAGTACACAAACAAGAGGCTTGCAACATAAAACATCAACGCCCGCAACAAGCATGTTGCGTTCTACTCGTGAAACACATCTACGCATAGATCTAGCTCTGATACCACTAAAGGGTTTCGCAGCATAGTAAATCAAAAAAATTCTACGGATGCGAACGGGAAAGCCAAGATCTAATCTAGGAGATGCAAACAACGAGGGGGGATATATGAGATATTCATACCCTTGAAGATTCGCACAGCGGAACGTTCAACGGAACGTGGTTGATGTAGTCATACTAGCTTCTCCTCCTCGAGATCCGATCCGATCCAACACCGCAAGTGGCGATGCCTCCGAGAGATGCACACGTATGGAACCTCGACGTCTCCTCCTTCCTCGGTCCAGAAAGTGGGGTGGAGAGATAGATTGGATCTACAACATGACGGTGTGGTGCAAAGGTGGAGAGTTTCTGCGGCAGGGCTTCGCCTACGCGCAGTCGGGAGAGAGAGATATCTGGAGGGCAGCAGTATGGCGGCTAGGGTTGAAGGAGTGGGGGAGGAGGGCTGCGCCCCTGCCCTCTATATATAGGGGGTTGTCCGGCCCCCTTGGCCCCTCCTCCAAGCCCTAGGGCGGCGGCCCCAAGGGTTGGAGTGGGGGGCAAGTTTTCCCCCTCCTAGAAGGTTTCCCTAGGGTTTCCCTAGGGTTTTGGCCGGCTGGGCCTATGGGGCCTTGTGCCCCTGGCCCAATGCGGCCAGGGCACTCCCTCGTAGGCCCACGACGCCTCCCGACAAGTGGGGCCATGTTGGTCCCACTCCGGAAGGTTCTAGAAGCTTCCGGTACAATACCGAACAATCCGAAACAATTCCGAAATCCAAAAACTGCTTTCCCTTATATGAATCTTATTCTCCGGACCATTCCGAAACCTCTCGTGACGTCCTGGATCTCATCCGAGACTCCGAACAAAAACTCATAAACCAATTATCCATTCTATCCTAGCGTCGAGGCACGTTAAGTGTGTGACCCTACGGGTTCGAGAATATGCAGACATGATCTTCTATCAATAATCAACAGCGGGGTCTGGAAACCCATATTGACTCCCACATACTCATCGATGATCATATAGGATGAACCACGGTGCTAGGATTCAATTAATCCCATATATATATATTCCCTTCGTCACGCGATATTTTACTTGCCCGAGATTCGATCGTCGGTATCGGCATACCTAGTTCAATCTCGTTCACAGCAAGTACTTTACTCGTTCCGTAATCCGATATCACTTTGTGATTAACTCCTTAACCACGTGCTTGCAAGCGGTGTTGATATCGATTACCGAGTGGCCCCAAAGTATATCTCTCCGACTTGGGAGGGACAAATCCCATCTCGATACATACAACCCAACAAGTACTTTCCGATCACCTGAGAGACACCTTTATGATCACCCTCTCATTGGATGAGTTTGATGACCTCAAAGCTTTCTTCCGATACCAGGGAGTTGCATTATCTCATGGTCTAAGGAATACAATATTTGACATAAGAAAAAGCTTCGCAAAGATGAACACGATGACACGATCTAATTGCTCTGCTTGATTTGGGTTTGTCCATCATATCATTCTCCCAATGATATGATCTCATTATTAATCAACAACTCATGTCTATGGGTAGGAAACCTTAACCATCATTAATCAATGAGCTAGTCCATAGAGGCGTACTAGGGACACGACGTTGTTCATAAACCACACAAGTATCAAAGTTTCCGCTTAATACAATTCTAGCATGGAATATAAACTTTATCATGAACAAGAATTATAATAATAACATCTTTATTATTGCCTCTAGGGCATAATTCCAACATCCCTTCCCTTCGACATTGAATCCTCTCGCACCATAAGGAGGATAGAGTGGTTTATAGAGGCTGGTTTGACCGGTTTGGACCTAGCCATGTGCTGGTTCATCAGGCGAATCCAACCTCTGCAGCACCGCGCGAACCTCATGCACGAGTATACCAGCGACAAAAGGGATAGTCTCCGCATCTCCGTGGACAACTTCTCGAGCGACTCCGTCAAGCTCCGCCTTAAGGACATCGTCAAGGTGAAGGACAAGAAGCATGGCTTCACCATCACCTACGACATATTCGTAGACGGCAAGTGCCCAAAGGTAGGTTTTTATTTTCCGTGTACGACATATACTGCAGTTCTTCTGTCTTGCAAATATCATCTTATCTTAACACGGTGATTTCTTACTTAACAGCTTAGCGACATAGATGAGATGAGCATGGATCCTCAAATCTATGATCCAAAGATGAAGGAAGTCACGGTCGTGTCCGACGACGAAACTCCGTTGGCGCAGAAGCGGAAGAGCTCCACCTCTGACGCTGCCGACGGAGGCAAGAAGAAGAAGACGGAGGGTGGAGCCTCCAAAAAGACTACCGCCGCCCTGGAGGCGGAAAAGATAAGAACCACCGGGATCCCTTTTGCCAAAGCACCCCCACTAGTGTAAGCTTCTCATTCTCCGGCATTGTCTATTTATCTGTCTTGCTCCTGTACTTATGCATTTTGCACATTTGAGGAAGAAAGCCACGACCAGCCTCAAGAAGACCTCCAAAACTTTGGGGGCTTCTCGAAATATCAAATACATGCTGCATCGCGACGCCTCCCCCTCCATTGCCCCTGCTACTCCTGTCGGCAAGCCCTCGTCTGCCCCGACAAGCTCACAAGCTAAGGAGGCATCAGGCCCTTCCGCCATGGAAGTGGATTCTGGCGCCTCTACTGAACTCGCTGTTGTCGGCGAGCAGGCAACGCTGGAGAGCACCGCTCAACAAATGGCCGAAGCTCCGGCTAAGGATGCCATCGGTGGCGGCAAGGCGGTGGTGGAAGTTGGTACTTCTGCCGTTGGCGGCGCCCCCGCACCCCAGAAAACCATAGTCTATCTGAAGATAGTCTATCCGATACTTACACCGGGTAGCACTACTTTGGTCCATGGTGCGGCGCCAACATCTCCGACGTGCAGTCTAGAGGAGCTCCGCCGGCAAGCAGAAATCTTGCAAGGAAATAGCGAATCCTTTGCCAAGCTGCTGGCCGAGAGTGCTATGAACCTCAAGATCATCGCACTTGTAAGTTTTCTTTGCCTTTTGCATTTCATATGAGTATCCCACTATAGCCCCCGAGGATGTAGACGGAAAACCATAGGTTTTTCATCTATATGCTCTAAGAGTGACTAAGTTAGAAAACCTCTCACTGTAGCCCCCAAGAATTTAGATGGAATGAACTATTCCGACTAGATGCTTTAAGAGTAGCATTTGCAGTGTTTATAAATTTTAATACTGTAGCCCCCAAGCCTCTAGTTGTAACTGAATTAGTTTCGACTATATTCTTAAAGAAAAGCTAAGAAGATATCTGAGTTAAAAACTTTATACTGTAGCCCCCAAGCCTCTAATCGAGAACTGAATTAGTTCTGACTAGATGCTTAAAGAAAAGCTAAGCATATTGCTAAGTAAAAAACTTTCACTGTAGCCCCTGAGCGTCTAGGTGGAAAATTTCCGACTAGATGCTCCAAGCAGACTAAACAACGTTTTAACTTTGTTCTTTTTTCCACAGAACGAGAATGCTCGGAGGGCTATGGCCAATGACAAGTACCAGAAGATGCGTGCAGATCTAGAAGCTGAAAAGGGTAAAACTGCCTTCTTGAAGGAACAGATCACCAAGAGCAAGCGTCTATTTTCTAATGCGCATTCCGACTTGGTTTTGTGCCCACATTCTCCGAGTACTCACTGTGTACTTTTATTTCTCAGATATGCAGAAACCATCGCCAAGGCCAAGAATATTGTCGAGCAATCAAAGCACATTCAAGAGCTGGATAGCGAGAACAAAATTCTTAAGCAGGAGAGGAAGGACATGCTGAAGATGCATGAGGAGTCGATGAAAGCCTTGCAGGACTCGGCCACCGAGGAAATCAACCGCTTGAAGGAGGAGATCGCGATCTTAAAAGATCAGAAGCGAGCTGCCGATGAGCAGAATCACCGCCATGGTGAGGCATACAAGCTCCTCCAACAAGAGAAACAATCCTTGGCGGATACCCTCTGGCAAGATGAAGCCAGGATCTTCAGTAAGTTTTCTCCACCTTGGATTTCTGTAGTCTGGATACTTTGAATTATTGAACTCATGCGCTCCTTGTCGGAATTTGCAGCTCCTATGGGTTTAACCCGATCACCTCCTCCGGCCAAGGAATGCATGGTTCTTGCCAGCAACTTCATCAACACCACCATCACCCAAGCCAAGGAGATTGCCAAGCCCCTCCAAATAAACATCAAGGCATCGGACTTCGTGGTGAAGTACTCGGAGATTCTGCGCCGAGCCCCCGAGCGTATCACAAGCTGGAAAGCTTCATGTGCACGGGCTGGCACAAGGATGGCGCTGTTAATGGTGAAGGCACACTACGAAGGTGCCGACGTCGACACGGTGACCTCTGGTATCACCGACGTCGACGATGATGACAAAGAGATTGATCATGAAGCCATCTTGTCGTCACTCGCGGGTTATGACACTAGAGTTGCCGAGTTGGTGGACATCGACGTCTTCGTTCCCATGAACATCATTGACAGCGACAACCAAGATTCCTCCGAGTCCCACCATAGTGCCGACGTTGAGGGTGATTCTCTGGCTGGTGATGATGCTACCTCCAAGTCGCCTGCACCAAAGGAGTGAAAAACAACTTTGTAATATTTGTTTCACCTTTGGTTATATGCGGAAAAAACTTGTTGATGTAACTTAAGGCGGAAAACAATGGTTGTTTATTTCCTGCTTCTTAAGAACTAGTTTCCAACATGTATATATTTAGGCAAGTGTTGTCTTATCCATTACTTTGGTTCTTATGCTTGACTTTTCGTGAGTCGGAAGACTCGTTGTCAGAACCATGCGCTTAGGTGATAATTCCCAATGGCACCGTCAATAACCTGAGCACAAAATCGCCGACAATAAGTGCCAAAAGTCACTACTCCGGAATCCACATAAAAACGACAAAGAACGTGTAGACCAGAAAACTTAAGCTAACACCCGTAGGCGGAATTTTCACAAGTGCAAACGCAAAGCTTGTGCATAAATGTTTTACATGATCCAAAAATGAACACTAAAGGAGGTAAAAGACTCATAAATATGAGTGAACCAGAAAGCTTTATTTCATTGATCATATAAGAGGTACACAATTAGATAAAAAATGCTAAGTGTAGAAAGGACGTAGCTGTGCTATGTTCCATGGACAATAAAGCTTCGGGTAGTCATCATCCGGGTCACGTCGCTTACGCTTATGATCCTCGTTGGGTCTATCCTTTATCTCACGATTGTCAACAAGGTAGTAAGACCCATTGAGTAGCGCCTTGCTTATGATGAACAGTCCTTCCCATGGCGGGGATAATTTATGTGACTTCTTCTGCTTAAGTCGGAGCACCAAATCCCCCTCTTTAAACGAGCGAGGCCGAACACGGCGACTATGGTAGCTGCGTAGCTTCTGCTGGTAGATGGCAGATCTTTGGCATGCCAAAACGCGCTCCTCCTCGAGAAGGTCCACATATAGGAGTCTGGATTCTTCAGCGTCATCTTCGTCGTAGGCGGCAACTCTTGGTGCATAGTGAAGTATGTCGAAAGGCAAGATGGCTTCTGCTCCATATACCATGAAGTAAGGGGTGTAGCATGTGGATCTGTTGGGTGTAGTTCGTAAACTCCAAAGCACAGATAGCAATTCTTCCGCCCAGGCTCCAGCTTCTCTATGTAGCGGTGCCTCAAGACGTGGCTTGATTCCCTGCAGACTTAATCCATTGGCCCGCTCAACCTGACCATTGGATTGTGGGTGTGCCATAGATGCAAGGTCAAGTCGAATGCCTTTCTCCCAACAATATGCCTCCACTTCTCTGAGTGACAAATTACTGCCGTTGTCGGTGATAATGCTATGTGGGAGACCAAATCTCACCACTAGATCCCGGACAAACCTGAGGGCAGTTGCCCCATCAAGCTTTCTAGTGGTTTAGCTTCTATCCATTTAGTGAATTTATCAACTGCTACAAGCAGATGCGTAAACCCATAGGGTGCCGTCTATAACGGTCCCACCATGTCTAGCCCCCAGACTGCAATTGGCCAAGTTATTGGTATTGTTCGCAGTTCTTCAGCAGGAACATGCGGTTGTCGGGCATAATACTGGCATCCCATGCATGTCTCAACCAGCTTGTCGTCCTTGTCATCGGTCACCAAGAGAATCCTTGCCGGAAGGCTTTCGCGACCAACGATCCGGGAGCGGCCTGATGCCTGCAATCTCCGAGATGGATTTCGTGTAGGATTTCCGTACCTTCTAGCTGGGAAACACACTTCAGGTATACACCAGTAGTGCTCCTTTTGTAGAGTTGCCCATTGATTATGGTATAACCCTTTGCTCGTCGTACTATTTTCCATCTTTCGACTTCGTCGTCGGGCAAATTTCTGTGTTCGAGATATTCCATGAACGGTTTTGTCCAAGCCGTAGGGACCTTAGTCACCATGTTGATGAAAGAGTCAGCTCTATCCGGGTTGTCGATGTCGGAGCCCTTCACAGATGGTGTGCGCAGGTGCTCTAGGAAAACTCCTGGCGGAATTTTCTTGCGCCCTGATCCAAGCATAGACAGCAGATCAGCCGCCTTGTTTTGTTCCCTAGGTACATACTTGACTTCGTAGCCTAAGAAGCTCTTGGCTATCTCGTCCACTTCGTCTCGATATGCCGCCATCATAGGGTTCCGCGCATTCCAGGTGCCAGCCACCTGCTGGGCAACCAAGTCAGAATCTCCACAGCAAACTATGCGCTTGATGCCAATATCCTTGGCTACACGCAGTCCGTGAATAAGTGCTTCATACTCCGCCATGTTGTTTGTAGCCTCGAAGTGGATCTGCAGAACGTACTGTAGCTTGTCTCCTGTTGGTGACTGTAGCAACACACCAGCCCCCAAGCCGTTGAGCATCTTTGAACCGTCAAAGTGCATCACCCAGTACTCTAGTTTCGGCAACGGAGTAGCATCTGGCATCTCCGTCCAATCTGCAATAAAATCCGCCAAGGCTTATGACTTGATAGAGCCGCGTCTCTTGTAAGTGATCACGAAGGTGGCAAGTTCAATGCCCCACTTCGCGACCCTTCATGTAGCGTCGCTGTTATTGATAATGTCGGACAGTGGAGTCTTTCTCACCACTGTGATTGGGTGCTCCTGGAAGTAATGCCTCAGCTTCCGAGAAGCAGGGAATACTCCATAAGCTATCTTTTGGTAGTGCGGGTAACGCTGCTTGGACTTCATCAAGACCTCGCTCACATAGTAAACTGGTCATTGAACTCCGTGCTCATAGCCTGGTTCCTTCCGCTCTACCACGACGACGATGCTGATAACCCGGTTGGTTGCCGCCATGTAAATTAACAGGGGCTCTCCAGGCTCGGGTGCTGCAAGGATGGGTGCTAAGGAAAGAATCTCCTTGAGCTGCATCAATGATGCATCTGCTTCATTCGTCCACGTGAATTTGTCCGCCTTCTTCAGCAACTTGTACAGTAGCAGAGCCTTTTCTCCAAGTTGGCTGACGAACCAACTAACTGCTGCAACACAACCTGTTAGTCGTTGAATGTATTTTAGGCATGTCGGACGGTTTATGTTTAAGATGGCCTTGATTTTCTCTGGGTTGACCTCGATTCCACGTTGGGAAACGATGAAACCCAACAATTTGCTGGCTGGAACCCCGAAGACGCACTTCTTAGGGTTAAGCATCATGTTGTATTTCCGGAGATTATCAAAGGTTTCTTTTAAGTCGGAGATTAAGTCATTTGACTTTTTAGACATCACCGCGAATTCGTCCACATAAGCGTGAACGTTCCGACCAATTTGGTCGTGGAGGCAACGTTGCATTGTCCGCTGGTACGTAGCACCAGCGTTTTTCAGCCCAAAGGGCATCGTGACATAGCAAAACGTGTCATATGGGGTAGTGAACAAAGTGGCCAATTGGTCCGACTTCCTCATCTTGATCTAGTGGTATCCTGAGTATGCATCGAGAAAACACAAAAGCTCCGAGCCAGCCGTCGAGTCAATGACTTGGTCAATGCAAGGCAAACCAAACGGATATTTGGGACATGCTTTGTTCAAGCCGGTGTAATCAACGCACATTCTTAATTCATTGGTTCCCTTTTTGGGGACAAGTACAGGATTGGCCACCCATTGGGTGTGAAGGACTTCTCGGATAAATCTAGCCTTAAGTAACCTAGCTATCTCTTTGCCAATGGTGCATCTCTTCTCATCTCCATAGCGTCGTAGAGGTTGTTTCACTTGTTTACATTTTGGATCAATGTTTAAGCTGTGCTCGGCAAGTTCCCTAGGTACACCTTTCATGTCGGCAGGTTGCCAGGCAAAGATGTCCTTATTCTCACGGAGGAACTCGACGAGCGCGCTTTCCTATTTGGGATCCAGGTTCGTCCCAATGGCGGTGACCTTGGAGGCATCGCCTACCACAAGTTCCACCGGCTTGGTCTCGATGGCGGCCTTGAACGCAGGAGCGGAGTCAGAGATCTGCCTCTTCGACGCGGGCATCTCTAAGTCATTGACCTTGCTCTGGATCTCTTTGAATTCTTCGCTGTAGAGGACAGCTTCTGTAATGGCCGTTTCATTGATCTCGCAGTCCCTTGCCTTGGTAAAGCTTCCGGATACGGTGATGACACCGTTTGGTCCGGGTATCTTGAGTTTGTTTTAGACGAAGCATGGCTTGGCCATGAACGTGTGGAATATGTCGCGGCCGAATATGACGTGGTACACGCTCTTGAAGGGGACCACCTCGAAGGTCATGCGCTCTTGGCGGTAATTGTTAATGTCGCCAAAGGCAACCTGAAGTGTAATGCACCCAAGGGACCGAGCCTCCCGACCAGGAACTACGCCATGGAAGATGGTGTTGGTCCGCTTTAGGTTTGCCTCCGTCAAGTTCATCTTCTGCAGTGTATCCAGGTACATGATGTTGATGTTGCTTCCACTATCCACCATACACTTGGTGAACTCCACGCCGTCAATCAAGGGGTTGATGACCATGGCGTACTGGTTCTCCGCTGGTACGAGGTCTGGGTGGTTCGTCCTGTCCCAAGTTATTGGAACCTCCGACCAGCGCAGGTACTGGGGAACTGGGGGGAGAGTGTCCATCAGGATCCTCAGAGAGGTCTTCTGTTGTCGGATGGTAGGGGTGCCAAGGAAAGTGTGGTAGACTGGAGCCTTCTTTGCGAAGGGGTTCTTGCCCTTGTCGTCGCTCTTGGCGGCGTGCTTGGGGTCAACGTCTTCGTCCATATCACTTGAATCCTTGGACTCCTCCTCCTTCTTCTTCCCCTTGCCCTTGCCTCGCGGTCTGTTCTGCCTACTTCGCTTGTAGCTGGACTCCGGGTCTTCCTTGAGGTTGTTGACAAACTTGTAGTGTCGATTGGTATGGGTGGCCTTGCCGTTGGCGTCGAGGTGTATGAGGCACGACATATCGCGGTACTCCTTGTAGGTTTTGGGAACGCGGAGCGGTGCCGAGATTGTTTCACTGCCTCCCTGCTGCCCACGGACAGCTCCCCTTCCTCGGCCACGTTGTCCGCCATCACCTCGTCCTGCAAAAGTCATAGAGACCATGTTGGTAGATTGCTTTTCTTCTGGAGCTGTTTTCCGCTTTGTGCTGCTGTTCCTCCGAGCTTGAGTTGGAACGGCTGTTGCCGGCAATGAGCCACGAGCATCGTCAGCAGCGGCTGCGAACTCACTAGCCAACTGAATCATCTGGTTCAAGTCAAGCTGGTGATTGTCCTGCAAGCGCTTCAGTTTATGTCGGAGCTATGTGCATCTTTCCAATCCGTCGATGAAGGCGACCATGGCGGTCTGGGCGTGCACTCCTGCACTAGAATTCTTCATGTCCAGCTAGCGAGAGAGGTAGACACGAGATGTCTCGTCTTTCTCTTGCACGCACCGCTGTAGATCGCCCATAGTGCAGGGACGCTTGTATGTACCCTCAAAATTCTTGGTGAACGCTTCTTGCATGTCCAACCAGTTGTAGATGTATTTCTCTGGCAAGTCGTCGATCCATAGACGGGTCGTGCCTGCCAAAATTAATGGGAGGTACTTGACGGCAACGTTGGGGTTGCCTCCGGCAATCTCTACCGCGTTGCCGTAGTCCTGCAACCATGTGGCTGGCTTGGCGGTGCCGTCATAGGGCTTGATGGTCTTGTCAATCCGGAAACCATTAGGGTAAGTTGCGGACCGTATTGCAGGTCCAAAGCAACATGGTCCTAGGTATCGATCCGCGACCGTGCGTCGTACGGCTCCGGGTTCTGCTTCTTCTTGTCAACAGAGGATGGGCTGCGTAAACGACGCGGGTCTCCTCCGCCATGGTGACTGCTTGGCGGTGACAGAGGCGGAGGTGGCGGTGGGTTAGCCTTCTTGCTGTTACCCTCCTGCGACACCTCATGCCTGTCACGGTTGCTTGTCGGACGCGGAGGGTCATGGCATGACCTGCTCTTGTGTCCTTGGTTGCGCTCTCCATCATGACGGGTCTGCTCCACGTTATCGCGAATGATGATGCCGCACTGCTTTGGTGGGGGCATATCCGCACGATGGTTAGTCTTGTAATCTTCGTGATGTCGGGGGGATCGGGGCGGTGGCGATGGGCGACGAGGTCGGGCCTTTTCTCCGTGGTTGGAGGATATGGGGATAGCATCCTTCCTGTTGAGCGCATCCCTCCGTCTTCGTTCTGATGAACCCTTCTGGGACCCGACATCAAGAGGAGATCTGTCCCTTGGCGGCTTGTACTGGCTAGATTGGCAGAGCGCTGGGTCATACTCAAGCCTCTAAGAGGTGGCCTTTTCCTGCTTCTTCACCGCCTTGGCCACTAGGTCATAGACCTGTTCCACTGCCTCGGGTGATCTATCCTGCTCCAGAAGGGTCTTGGCGACGGCGAGGTTAAGGAGGGGTTGGGCATCACCTGCTTGCCTTCACTGTCAATGTATGGCTTGGCCTGTGCCGGCTTCGAGGGATCCCATCTTAGGTTGCGCCGTACACCAGGATCGTTGATGACGCGAGCCGGAGCTTTCTTAGCCTTCTGCTGCTGCAGTAAACTCTTGTACTCAGCCTCCATTGCTCTAGCTTTCTCTATGGACTTCTGCGCGTTGACCAGATCTCGATCTAGTTTAGCGCCTTGCTCCGCGATGGCCTGCGATTCCTCCAGCAGCTGCTGGCGCTTCTCGTCAAGCTGGGTCACGTTCCGGATATGAGCAACGATCAGGGGATCGACAAGGAGATTGTCGTACACCACTCTATCAATTGGAGTAACTTGGGCTGCTTCAGACGTAGATACTGGAGGCGGCAAGTTTGCGGTGTTGTTGTTGCTCGGGCCGGTGCCGAGTTCCTGTGGCTGCTGCACTGGGTTAGGCGGAGGGGGCATGACTTTTGCGCGATCATCGTCAGCAGCAATAAGTGGCCCCTTCCCCTTTTCCAGAGCTATAGGCGGAGCTCGTCCAGGTTGATCTTCATCCATCGCCGTCCCAATGGTGATGAACACCCCTCGAGACGTGACGGCATTGTTGGCTTGCTCGTTGCGTGAGTACTCCTCCTCCACCTCCTGCATGGCGGAGTCTAGCTCTTCTGGACTGAAGTCTATCTCCTCTGAATCTGCACTGAAATCAGCATAAAGCGCGTAAATGACAGAGTCGGAGGGTGCCAGGACTTCCTCGATGATGGGCGGTGGAGGCGCAACGGCCTCGACGATGACTGGAGGTGGTGGTGTTGCTGCGACGATAGCGGCGGGAGGCGGTGGCCGCGGTTGCTGAATCGGAGGTTCTCCGTCTCTGAGCGCAAGCTCCATCTGGGATGCTGTGTCAGCTTTCACGTAGTTGTTGACGGTGCTCACCATCTCTTCGAGGGTAAGGCGTCCTGTTGCCGTCTTAAAGAATGTCGGAGAAGCGTGCCACGGTCCAGTCCTTCCACGAAGTGATACAAAGCATTATCATCGGGGTAGTGGGATAGATCGGCTCGTATACGGAGCCACCTAGCCAGGTAATCACGGGGGTTTTCGCCTTCTCTCTGAATGCAGCGCGCCAGATCGAAGATGGTAACCACAAAGACAAACTTGGATCTCTGCTGTCCAGACGCACGGGCGAAGCCGGCGGATTTGTAGTGATCTTCCACCTTTATGTCCTGCACAGGGGCGGTTTGGGTGGGCCTTGAATTTTTCCGATCTTTGCCGGCAAACTCCAAGGGGAGATCTGACATCGATCCTTCCGCGAACGTATCCTGCCCGTAGGTGGTCCTTGCGGGCCTTGATGCTTTCCGATCTTTGTCGGCAAACTCCGAAGAGAGATCCGACATCGATCCTTCCGCGAACGTATCCTGCCCGTAGGTGGTCCGCGCGGGCCTTGATGCTCCTCCGACTCCCAGGGAACTAGTGCCCGAGTCGGTTTGCCTATGAAGAGGTGGATGTCTCCGATAGAAACGATTGAACACCGTGTAGGGTTCGTCTTCGCCGGGATCAAGAACTCGTCAGGAGGGACTATCAGAACGTTGCGGAGAAGAGAACACGGCCGATGGCCACAATTTCGCCGATTCCCGCGAAGATCTTGGTCCTCGCCCGCTGAAGAGCCTGAAGCGCCTCTTGCCCCACGATGGGCGCCAATTGTTGTGGTATTGCCGACGAGTACGCCATGGAGGGGTCCTCACAGTGCGTGTTTAGAGACGTGGGGTAAGGCGGACGGTTGACGGGTACGAGGTAACACAGCTTACCCAGGTTTAGATCCCACAACGGTGGCGGAATCCTACTCCTGCTATAAATCACTATAAGGGCAATACGCCGAGTTACAGAGATAGGTTCGCTGTGCGAGGTTGTATGAATCGATACTAAGTTGTCTGAAGTTGTGCCCTAAAGGCTCCCATAGGCCCGACTTATATAGTCGCCAGGTCCTAGGGTTATAGGGAAAAGTCCTAGCGGGACAGGTTACAGAGTCCTACACCGTCTATTACTAGTCTTGTGTATCTTGCACTCCAAGGCTCTGGGTACGCTGGTGACTCCACCGTAGCCTTCCTTTATCCGGCATGGCCTTCCTTCTGGATCCATCTAACTGGGTTGCCCAGCAGGCCATAGGCCATGCTACCAACTGTGGGCCACCCGGGTTATCAGGATAAGTGACATGCTATGAGGATACCCATATAGCATATCCCCAACACTAAGTATTATGTAGACGCAAGATTTGACACCGATCCGGATGACTCTAAGTCTCAATCTGGATACGTATTTCTTATGAATGGCGGCGCGGTTAGTTGGAGGAGTTCCAAACAACCTGTGGTGGCGGGATCAACAACGGAGGACGAATATGTTGCTGCTTCGGAAGCGGCTAAGGAAGCAGTTTGGATGAAGGAGTTCATATACGAACTAGGTGTGGTTGCAAGCGCGTTGGACCCAATGGAGAGTTATTGTGACAACAATGGTGCCATTGCCAATGCCAAAGAACCAAGGTCTCACGAGAATTCCGAGCATATTAAGCGCCAGTTTCACTCATCCGCGAGCATGTCAAGGATGGAGATATAAATATTTGTAAAGTACACACGGATCTCAATGTAGCAGATCCGTTGACTAAAACTCTCCCTAGAGCAAAACATGATCAACACTAGAACTCCATGGGTGTTAGATTCATCACTATGTAACTAGATTATTGTCTCTAGTGCAAGTGGGAGACTGAAGGGAATATGCCCTGAGAGGCACTAATAAAGTGTTTATTATGTGTATTCCAAGTATATGACAGATGTTTATTTTGCATGCTATAATTGTATTAATTCGGAAACGTTAATACATGTGTGTTTAATAAACAAACAGAAAGTTCCTAGTTATGCCTCTCTGATAAACTAGCTCGTTGATTAACAAGATGATCAAGGTTTCCTGGTCATGGACATTGGATGTTGTTAATAACGGGATCACAACATTAGTGTAATGGTGTGATGAACATTCATCTGAAGTATAGCATTACGATCAAAGTCATTGAGTTTATATTTCTATAACGACTTACGAAGTAATCCTAATCCTTAGACCATGAGATCATGTCAATCACTAACACCGGAAGAGTTTCTTGATAACATCAAACGTCACACCGTAACAGGGTGATTATAAAGATGGGTTCAGAAATAATAAAGTGTTATGTTGAGGCCCATGGATCGAGAGTGGAATTTGTTCATCCTGATGACGGATAGATATACTTTGGGCCCTCTCGGTGACATCACATTGGTTATCTTTCAAGCAAGTGATTTGATCACTAGAATGTTATATCACGGGAACAAGAAAAGAGTGCATGTCAGTAACGAGATCAAACTAGGTATGGAGATACCGATGATCGAATCTCGGACATGTAATATATCGTGAAACAAAGGGATTAAGATACTAGCGTAAAAGGTTCCAACAATCACAAGAAAGTCATCGTTGAATGTGTGGGTGTCAGTATGGGTCTCCAGATCCCGCTTCTGATTATTGATCCGAGAGGGGTATCGATCATGTCCGCATTATTCACGAACCTTAGGGTGACACACTTAAGAGACACCGACATCCAATTGGAGCAAAAGTTTCATGTCGGAAAGAATAACAAGCGCAAGAATTTATTTCACTAGATACCGAAACAGGTTTTTGGGTGAAATTGCAGAAAGTGTTTTTGCATGTGAGATAGAATTCTAGCAAGGGGTTATATGTGAATGTTTATCATTAAAGTAATTGACAAAATTCTGAATAAATAAAAGGAGTTTTATTTAATGAGAGTTTGCATTAAATTTGGTGGAAATTTAATTGCAACTTTGAGTGGGATTTTGAGTGGAGGGAAATGAAGAGGTTTTTGTGAGTGGAGTGTCCACCCACATGAATGAAGGAGGGGAGGGGGCAGCCCCCATGGCCGGCGGCCACCCCCTTTGGTGCCCTCATCCTCCTATAAAAGGCACCCCTCTCCCTCTCTCTCACTCATGCCTTCTCGTGAAGGATCTCTCTCCCCCTCTAGAATTTATTCCCCATGGTCTCAGACTAGCGAGATACATGTTCCTGGTGGCTATTCGGCAAGAAAGAGTTGTTCTTCCGCTGCATCGCTGGATCAAGGAGGCGGAGGTTGCTCGGTGCCTCGGACGTGTGTGCGAGAACGGATGCGCTGCTGATTTGCGGTGCTAGGACTTCCTCTCGATCTTGAGATCGACAAGAGATCATCTACATCAACCACGAGTTTAACTCATTAAGCTTTGTCGGTCTTCAAGGGTATGTTCTCTATGGATATACATCCGCCCGTTGTTTGTATCTAGTAGATAGATCTTGGTACATAGTTGTTCCCATCGTAGGAAAAAAATTCTATGCTACGAACCCTACATTATGAATTTTGGGCACATCTCCTAGTTGAGTAGCACCTCAGAATTAATAAATCTTATGAATCTATATAAAACCATGAGAACCCCACCCATCTTAGCCAAAAGGATTCAAGATCAAGTAACTAAGGATAATATCAGAACATGTCTATGGGGGACAACATGAAAGGAATCTAATTCCTAAGCCTCAGACCAACATCATAGGCTGTCATGTTTAAATAGGGAGTTTCTAACTTAGCTTTAACATAAATCCAATGCTAAGACCGATTGAATCAAGCTAGTAGTCGAACCTAGACTTGTGTGCCATTTTAAGATGGTGTCACAAGAATAGATTCTAAATCAAGCAGATCCATTATTTTGATTGCATAAATAAACTTGTAAAACACTAAATATCATCTTCCTAGAATCAAACCAAGAATCATTACTAAGTCAATATCCATCCACATAATCAGAGTATCACTATAATCACATTATTGACTTAATTATGAAAATAATCTCACAAGTTAGAGAACAATAATTCAGTGGGCAATCATCGACAGTACTACAGTCAGTACTAATATTTTGACAGTGGTGAATTCACAAATCACCAACACCACAAGTAAAACTCCACAGTAGCATTACCATTTAGGACATGACCAATTATCTAGTGGAATCAATACAATAAGGCCACTGGCATCATAAAAATCAACTGTAAACAGTGATCAATTTAATGTACTTTATCATAATCCTCACTAATCATCACCACTAGTTCCAATCTATCATATACTGAGGGAGGAACCCAAGAACGGGACATGAACCCTAATTAGGAATGCACAGCAGAGACACATAGAATAGAATAGGAGAGGTAGAGGACAACAAACACAAGGGGGAGATCAAGATCAAACTCACCATGGGTCCTTGCTGTAGTTTAGAAGAGGAAGCAGAGGGTCCGACGAGCGCACGGCGGTGATACGTCCATTTTGCATCACCATTCTATATCATAATTTGCCTCTATTCATTGATATATTTCATATTAAGAGGTGATACTCATGTCTTTTCATTTGTTTTTGCATGTTGGATGATTCTTGGAGGATGAACTGCCGAGTCAGGATTTTGATGGAAAAAGTGGTGTTTTGATGCAATTTCGTGAAGATCAGAAAAATACTAGAAAAACTACAAAAAATCATATTTTCCTAGAAGATGAAGGATGCTAGAAGGGGAGGCGGAGTTGGGCCACAGGGGGCCCACACCCCCCAGGGGCGGGCCACCCAAGGCCGCGCCTATAGGGGGTGTGGCCACCTGGCCCACCTTTGGCTCCGCTCTCTCGCCTATATCTTCTCCTCGAAACCCTAAAGTCGGGAGAGGGACCACAGAAAGATTCCGCCGCCTCTGCGGGGCAGAAAACACCGAGAGAGAAAGAGCTCTCTGGTAGACAGATTTCTGCCAGGGAAATTCCTTCCCGGAGATGGGAGATTATCGCCATCAACACCATCATCAAGCTAGACTTCATCGGGATCATCATAATCATCCACACCATCATCTCCACCAGCACCATCATCACCACTCCATCCTGATGTAACAATTGTGTTGAATCTTGCATAGTTCATAGGGGTAACTTTCACGGTGTTGTTTAGTATTGTAGTTGATGCTGGTGAGTGGAACCATTGAATTATTGTTTATGTTCAGACTGTTATCCATCATCATATCATCTCTGATCTTGATCCATATGGTGTCTCATGAGTAGTTCGTTTAGTTCTTGAGGACATGGGAGAAGTCATTTTGTTAGTAGTGGAATTGTGTTGAGGTATTATTCAATGGTTTAATATTTAAGTTGTGGTGCTATTCTTATAGTGGTGTCATCTGAACATCGACTACATGATACTTCACCATTTATGGGCCTAGGGGAATGCATTGTGTATTTGTCTACTAATTGTGGGGTTGCCAGAGTGACAGAAACCTGAACCCCCGTTAGGAAACCATTGCATAAGGGAGTGTATGATCTCAGAGTTTAAGGCTGTGGTTAGGTTTTTATCTTAATTTCTTTCTTGCAGTTGCGGATGCTTGCAAAGGGTTTAATCACAAGTATGTATTAGTCCAAGTAAGGTCGGTACATTAGCACAGGTTCACCCACATAACACTTATAAAACCAAAGAAGATTAATCAGCTATATGAAACGAAAGAACTTGACAGTATTCCCATGTGTCCTCGAGAACGTTTGGTCCTCATTAGTTTTTCATCCGTCTTGTCCTTTGATAGGTAATGATTGGGCCACTTGCTGCAATTATTTGCTGCCTTTATTTACTTGCACTTTATTTCCTTCCTTTATCAAAAACCCCTAAAATCCGTTTGCTAAGTATTTACAGAGATTTCCTTGTTGGGATCGACACTTCTATCTATCGAAAGTACTACGATACACCCCCAATACTTGTGGGTCATCAAGATTATTTTCTGGCACCGTTGCCGGGGAGTGAAGCACTATTGAAGTGTGGAACTGGTAAAGGAAGCTTCTACTGTGACTATTGCTTTTTATTTTTGTTTGTTACTTTGTTTCCAATATTGATAACCCATTTGGTTTCCTGTTTGATAAAATTACTACCACTGTTAGGGTAGTATATGAACCACCACCTGTTGAGATAGATCCTTTTAAGATACCTACAAGTATTGTTGATCGTGTTATGGATAATTATTATTTAGGGGATGGAACTGTCCATCCTGGTGATCACTTGCATTTATCCATGAATTATGCAGGTTGTTTAAGTGTGCAGGTATCACAACTGAAAAGGTGAAGAAGAAGTTACTCTCTATATCATTGAAAGGAAGAGATGAAGAATGGTATAATCTGCTGAAGAATGGACAATCTATGGAATGGGAGGAAATAGTACCTCTCTTTTATTCTAAATTCTATCCTCCTAGTGAGATTCATAATGTAACATCCCTGTTTTTTATTAAGATGTTACTAGAAGCATGCATCATCCTTGCATCATTGCATCCTACAAACTAAAGTTGCGTCAAAACCCTGCCACTAACCTTAAACAAAACCCTAATAATAATTCCTCTATGGGAGCAAGAATTATAGTAATCTTGTTGACCATTCTAAAAACTATGTAAAAACAATATTCTCTGGTTCTATGATGATCCCCTCATTATTACAAGAATTTAGAAACTAGTTTCACTAAATTTGGATTTGTTATGCCAAAGTTATCAAGCTTTTATTGAAACAGAAATTTAATAAAAGAAAAGAATAAAAAAACCTAACTAACCTAAACGGGCCAGCCCAGCGCCAGCCCACCAGCGCCTGCGCGTCGCCTAAGCCTACCAGCACTCCGCCGCCAGCCCAGCGCCAGCCGCAGCAAGCCGCACCGCATCTGGCCCAGCCCACTCCCGCTCCTCCGCTCGCTGACACGCGGGACCCGCTCGTCAGTCGTTTTCCCCACGACGATGGCGAGTCCCTGACGAACACGGGACCGACCCCGAGCCGAATCCCGCATTTTTCTCGTGCCTTGGCCCCTTATACACGTCATCCCCTCCTTATATATCTCCGCATCGACCCCCTCTCCTTTTTTCCTAAAACCATAGCTCAAATCGATCTCCACCGCGTCGGTCGCCGTCGGGTTGTTTTCACCAAGACGGTTCGGAGCCCCCTTGCTCTTCTCTCCCTCTGGAGCTTCCTCCCGTCAGCGCGCCGCATCAGCGCCGCGTCATCTAGCTGGAGCCAATAAGGAGCTGCCACTTATCGCGATTCTAAATGGGGTTAGATTTAAATTGGCAGATTGTAGTTAAATCTTGCAAAATTCATAGAAATTCAACCGTTTGGCCAAAATTTGCGTTAATATATCGTTGGATTCACAAAATTGTGTAGAAGACAGATCTGTAATAATATTACGAGTTTGCAGTAGGTTTTTCTGTGTAGAATTTAATCTATAGATTGGAGTGTTTAATTCATATAAAAATAATTAAAAACCCGTTTTAGTTGAATCTTGTTGCGTTGACTTTGTTTTTACAATACCTACTAAAAAAATTTATAAAACGTTGCTTAAGATCATTAGAACTGATTCGGGGCTGATTAGATGATTGGATCTCCCTATGAGCCTAAACATTAAAATAATAATCCAAATTAATTAAGATCTGTGGGAGACTAATACTAGCAATATCCAACACATTAGCAAACCCAAAAGAAACAAACTTGCATAAACACCATGTTGCATGCATGCATATTATCTCTGTGGCATTAATTTGTGTAAGTTGTGATTGGATCTATGTTTGTGATTCGTTAGATTGTTCGGAGTGCACTGAGGAGTACTATTGTGTAGAGTGCTGCTTGGATTAAGGAAAGTTACACCACTTGTTCATAACCTTTGTCCTAGTTTTGATTCTATGCATGTGATCTTCAAAATTCTGTAGTATGCATGTGTTGGATGTTCTAGTAGAATTTTTCCTTAGTATTATTTTGCAAGTGCGATGATTTTGTAGTATGCCATGAGTAGATCTATACTTAGGATTTTCCCCCTCCTAATAGGTTACCCCTGTTTTGCTAAGTATTGCTTGCTAAGCTATATATATATAAAGTACCGTTAGGGGGTTCGAAAGACAATGAATTTTTCTAAGTTTAAAGGCTCTCTTGAGCAAACTTTTCTTCTCAAATCCACTTCAAAATAAAAACAAAGTTTTTATTCTGGGCGGAATGGTTATCGGGACAACGAGTGATATTTTGGTGGAGGACGGCCGCCTAGGAATCAAAGAAGTCTGCCATGTTTCAGAATTTAGAAGCTTCCAGTGCAACCACAATACATATGGTCTCTATCTTGGCCTAGTACTTAGTGGGAAACCTCACCTGGGTACCAACATTTGGAGGTTCTTGGCACGGTTGGATCCAGAAGGTAGAGGGGCTACTAAGGGAAATCCTCGCCATGGTTTTGTCTGTAAAAGGACTTGATCGTGGATTGTGGGTAAAGTGCACAAACTCTCGAGAGTATTGCAATTTGATCGATCAGCCGAGTTCACGGAAAAGAACACTTGAGAATCTGAAGGATGGAGCCTCTGAAGGATTTTCCTCTCTCTCTTTCAAAACTTAAAGTTTTCTAAAAACCCAAGGCGTGAGTCATATCGCTATTGGGAGGGTTTTGGGAACTTGGTGAGTAATATACAAGTGTTAGGTTGTTTGGACACTTGGTGAGTAATATCCTCGTGTGCCATTCGACCATATATTACATAAACAAATGTTTACAAAGTAGGGAAATCTTCTCTTCTTCTCCATACTTAAGAAAACTAGCTTTGAGCAAATAAACTCCACAGCCTAAACTAGCCTTGCATGTAGAGTTAGTCTTTTCTTCCCTTGGTGTAATTTGCCAATACATTCAAAGTATTGACCCAACTTGTTGGTTGCACGTCTTATGTGCAGAATCCGAAGATTGAAAGGTGCGTAGGGATCGCGAGTCTACACTCGACAAGCCTGGGGCGATGATGGACTCAAGCTGCTTTATGTTTCCGCTATTATTTGAGCTAGCTTAATGCTAAGCAAATTTTGTAATAAATTCATACTCTGGATTCTCCGTGTAATAATGAATTTGTGTTTTAGATGATATTCATTGACTGTGAGTGCTAGTTATTGATCCAAGGACGAGCATGTAAATCACAGGGACTTAGGATCTTTACTGATCCAAGGTCACTACACATAAGGATAGGAATCAAATATATAACTTTCGGCCTCGTGATGGAGAGAGTATAGCCCAAGCTTGGGTAAGATTGAAGTTACTAATGCTTAAATGTCCTATTCATGAACTTCCTAACAATATTATTATTAATAACTTTTATGCAAGGCTTTCTCTCCATGATAAAGATTTATTAGATGCTTCTTGTGCTGGATCATTCACACGTATGAGGAAGAAGCTAAATGGGATCTCCTGGACCGTATTCAAGAGAACACTTAAGCATTGGGAGAATGACAAAGTAAGAAAGTCAGGTATAAATTATGATTATGAAAGCATTAAATAATTAAATACTTTATGGGAACTGATGACTTCCATGATATTAGTGCTGAGTATGGTATTGATTCTAAAGATCTTGCAAATTGTTTTAAGGCCTTTGCCTCTTATATTGAAATTCCTAAAAAGGAGTGGCACAAGTACCATGCACCTTATAAAGATATTGTTACCCATGTTCCTACTAGCATTGAAGTTTGTATTGTTGATCCTATTTTGCCTGAACCTTATGTTGAGAAAATCCCTTTTCCTTCTAAGGTAAAGGAACATTCTATCATAGCTAATGTGGTTAGCAAAAGTACAAAAAAAACTGTGGAACCTGATGAGCAAATAAACATTGAACCTGTAGTAGCCCTTGTGAAAGATCTTGTCACTAAAAATATAGAGGATGAGCAAATTGTCTTCTGTGAAGACGCTTCTAATATTGTCTCTCGTCCTAGAAAAGCTAGAAAAACTAGTGTCCATGTGCTTTCTATGAGAATTGGTGATCATTGCTATTATGGTTTATGTTATATTGGTGCTAGTTCTAGTGCTATTCCTTATGAGCTTTACAGGGAAATTATGCATGAAATTGGTCCTTGTGAACTTGAGGACATTGATGTGGTTATTCACCTTGCTAATAAGGAAACCATTTGCCCTATTGGTATTGTAAGAGATGTGGAAGTCCTTTGTGGTAATATTAAATATCATGTAGATTTTCTAGTGCTTGGTTCAGCTGCTAGTAAAACTTGTCCTGTCATTTTTGGTAGACCTTTTCTGAACACTTGTGGAGCTATTATAGATTGTAAGAAGGAGAAGGTTTTAACTACGTTTGATGGAGATTCTTATGAGTTTAACTTTTCCAAATTTGCTAAAGCTCCTTATGAAAATAGTTTTCCTAACGAAGATTTCAGGGTTGAACAACTTGCTTCTATTGATCCAGTTTATGAACTTAGACCTCTTTTTGATGATTCTAAGTATGCTAATTTTAATGGTAAAGTTGTTTCTTGTGACAGTTATATTGTCAACTTTATTCAGAGTGCTACTGAAAGTTATTATGAGAGAGGGAAATATGGTTTTATGCATCTCAATAATATAAAGTTTCCCCATTTTATGTTGAAAGCTTTAAAGTTGCATTTGTTTTGTCTTCCTATGCTAGTGGCCTATTGTTTCAACAATTTGTTTTCTCATGAGACTCCCTTGCATAGGAAGTGGGTTAGACTCAAATGTGTTGGATATTTTCTTCTTGATGCTCTTTTTCACTTCAAATCCATATCTCCTATGTGAGCATCATTGAAATTATCATGCCCATCTTAAAGGCTATAAAGAAAGAGCTTTTGGGAGACAACCCATTTTAGTTTGCTTTTGGTTTTTGTTTTTTTGAGTCTTGGAAGTTATTAACTCAGTAATAACCTCTTCTTATCCTTTTTTTGGTTTTTGAGTCAAGATCAACCACTTTTGAGAAGTAGAGGAGTTGTGAAAAGTTGTTGTCCTGGGATAGATTTTTGTGCTGCATTGTAAAAAATCACGAAGGAGCTCAGTACTTCGGATGGAGCTGTAATTTTCTGTTCTTGTTCCCCAAGTTGTTATCCAACTCTCATTAGTTTTGCAGTTTTTGATTTGAGCAACAGAAGTTTTTCGAAAAAATAAATCTTTACCTGCTGGTCTGTTTTGACAGATTTCTGCCATCATTTGCATTTGCCTCTTATATTGTTTCCCTTTCAGATTCTTTTTGGGATCTTGAAAGGAGTTGCTATAGTATATTTTGTTTTGATGGATTTCAGTTGAAGTTTGAACCTAAAGGTTTATTGTTTTTGCATACACTAATGTTGCCAATAAGGTTTGCGTAAGGCTTTGTATGAAGGGAATTTTCAGGTGATGGAGAGAAGGAATTTGCAGAGTCTGTATTTGGTTAGGTAAAAAGTGATGTAAATATAAGGGTCGGAAAAACCTTTTTCTTTATTTTTTTATGGTTTTATTACATATGGAAGGTTACGAGACAAAACAGAGGAGGAAACGGAGCCCTGGTGGGCCACACCCACCAGTGGTGGCCCCAATGTCAGCCACCGAAGTGTGAGCCTCAGGTTAAATCTTCGCCTCGTTTTTGCATAGTACCTTCCTTATGTCGTGAAACTTTGTAATATATAATCCCCCGGATCCCCCGAGGTTCATATATCGTGTTCTCGTCGTTTTTTCATTTTGATCTGTTTCTATCAGGAAATCTTCTCAAGTTTAGAGGCACCATGGTCTCCGCCAACGACAAGGACAAGAAGCTCATGGAATAATAAAGAATCACTGCTAGGCACGAAGACATGGATTGGAGCATCGAGGAGGAAGTAAAGGACATGTCAGCAGGCATGAAAGGACAAGATGCCACAGGATCAAGGGCAAGAAAACCTACTTTTATAGGGGCAATTAACACTGGACGTGCTTTTTCTCATAATATGCAGGGAAGGATGACTTCCGTTCCGAACTTCAGATTCTGCCCTGAGGTAGTGGAATCCCTTCGAACCACTGATGAGTTTTTTGGTAAGTACCGTGATCTAAGGATGAAGGTGGATATACTTCAAGAGGAGAATAATAGGATTCGTAAGATGCTGGAGGGTTTTCTCACCCTAAACAAGGGAACTCCACTACCAAAGGAATAATTCGTCGTCAGGTTTGGCATCCCCTTGGCTCGTTCCAAGCTTGGGGGAGTGCCACGGTATCACATCATTATCTTTTATCTTCTTACCTTTTTAGTAGATTCATATCTTGGGTAGAGAAGTTATCTTATAGGTTTCTTTGCATTATGGAAGTATCTCTCCTTTAGTTGGTTATCTATGTATCCCTTGGTGTGATTGCCTTTATGGAATATTAATGAGAAGCTTCATCTTTTAATTTTTGCACTTCTTATTTTAGTTTGTAATCTCTATTATATGATTGATCTTGTTGATCAGTATTGGTATCACTTTGGGAGCATCTAGTAGTTCTAAATTGGTTTTGTCAAACCAAGCTCTGGTCAGTAGTAACACTTTTTGAGGTTTGAAAGGAAAAGAGAAAAGCGCTTACAGGTATTTTGTATCATTTATTTTCTTTCTTGATTGGCTCATAAGCTTAGTATTCTTTATTTAAGATCTTTTGTGTCTTCAAGGAAGATTGCATGTATGACTGTATTACTTGTATGTTTGTTTGTTTCCTTCAACTCTTTTGCTTTCTACCTAGCCTTGTTATCCAAACACCCGTGCCATTTGTGTCCAGCATATCTACCTATTAGCATTATTTCTATTCCAAGTAAATTCTCAAGATTCATCTATCTTTCAGATTAAAAATTATTTTGTTATGTGAAAACTAGTTAGTAAAGCTCTCACGAACTTGATGGCACACCTTATTTTTCTAAGACCTCACCCTTTAAGGTAAAGGCCCCTATGATTGTAGTGCTAGTCCTTGGATCAAAATGCTAGCACCCACAGTTTAATATGAAGTACACATATACAAAGGTCATTATTACATCATAATTCCAGCAGTACAATATTTCTTATAACTCATTAGCCCAAGGCTAACACATAGAGTTCTCATTACAAAGTATATACATAAATTATTCATCTTCATGTGCCACAGGCAAACATGTTGAGTGTAGACTCATAACCCTACTCACCATCAGAGTAACCTATAACATAATAAGTTACAACCATAAGGGGTCAATACATTTGGAATTGTATTGGCAAGTGATATCATAGTTATATAGCAGAGACTATCAACTACATGAATTTGGCTAAGTGTGGTTTCAGGCTGGCATTGCACAAAGTAGTTTTGTCCTCCTAGTTGAAAGCACTAAGTTTTTATTTACAAAAACACTAAGGTACCACCAATAGACATTTGTGAACCACTACCCTTGTTCACCCACGAGTTTTAGCTTAAAGAAATGGGTACGGGGAGATTCATGATCATTTCAATGTCTTTGATGATCAAAATGTCTGTTACCGGGGACACAGCTAAGTACTTAGGTTTTACCCTCTCGAGAGGTGGTGCACTTTCCCCACAATACTCGACATGCATCGAGACGAGACTTTTCAGAACCATTCCCTTAGACCACCATGGACACGTTCCATCCTATCAACCCTACCACCAACTGTCCATCTGGCTGAGTTTTGGCAACCTAGTTGGTCAAGGCAGAGCCCATATGACATGTGGTTGCACTAGAATCTTCTCAACACTAAACATCTCAAATCTCTTTGTTCCTGGGTGGACATCCACAAGTGTGATACACAGGGTAAACCATAGACATGGGCCCTATGTAACCACTCAACATAATCCATTCTTCCCATTCCACCCAGGTGTTTCATTAACAAGTTGTTTTCTTAGTCAAAAACACATAGGCATAACCTTTCCATAGTATCATAGCATCAAATTTCACCCTTGAATTATAATAGCTAGGCTAAGCATACTAGCATAACATGTCTCTTAACTTAGGAAAATTTCTACCAAGATACCATCTATAGGATCTAACATAGCATAGCATATACTTTGAAAAATTACCATGCAAGTCCTACCAAAATATCACTAGTGCAATAGATAAAATAATAGGACAAAATATGGAGTATCACTTGCCTTGGTATCTAGGGGAATAGACACAATCCTCACAATCACACTCCCCATAATCCACAAAATCTACACAACAATTCATACAACAAAATAATCACAAATCAATATACACACAAAAATAGTTTGAATGCATGCAAAATTCAAAGAAATTATTTTCTACACTTTTAAAATCGAACTTTATAGTACCGACGACAAAGCATACATTCTAAAGTCTAAATAACACAAAATCCACTTTAAAATAATATTCCAAATAATTTTTATAGTCAAAATAAGCCGACAAATGCTTCTGCATAAAATCCAAATTTTCCAGAATGAAATGACCAAACGAAGGCCGTAGATTCAAAGGTCTCTATTTTCTGAATCCATAGACATCTTATTTGCAATTTTTGAATTTACAGAACAAAAGTTATGCAATTTACAAGTTTAAACAACTAATATACAAAAATCTGGATTTTAAATCAAAAACAGAGCCACGCGGCAGCATCTAATTGGACGGTACCGCTTCGGGTGGATCACGTACGCGACCCGCTGGACTAAGTTGCATACTACGGTCTATATCTGCCCGTACCTATTAGATGCTAGATCTAATCGTAGTCACTGGATCTAGATCTAGTGGACCACATCTAGTCAACAATAATCTAGCGGCGCGCATGGCTACTGCGGCGGCGACGCTACTGACGGCGAAGCGTCAGCGAGGCTAGGGGGTAGGAGAGGGGGCACTGGTTCTTACCGAGGTCTCAGGGATGAGGGGATGCTCAACGTGGTCGCGGTTGGGGCGGGGGCGCATGGAGACGAACAGAATCGCTAACCGGAGTTCGTCTCGTCATCGGGTGCTCCCAGTTGAAGACGAAGGCAACGACCTAGGGCAAAAAGGGAAAAGCTGCAGGCATTAGAAGGTGCACAAGGACATGCCGAACACAATCGCGTAAACTATAGGCTAAGGGGAGAACGGGAATCACCGCGATAGCTCGCCGAAGCTCGTCGGAACTACGGTGGTGCGAAGCAAAATACGGGTAGCCTGGCGGGGCTCTAGTGGTGCTGGGTGGGGGGAAATGCTGTGGAGGGCAAGGGGGTTTAAGTAGATAGAGCGAGGGAGTGAATCACGCCTGCAATCAACGCCATTTACACGCGAATTCATCGGGTTTGAATAGGGAGAAACGGCCGCGGCGCGGTGGTCGTCGGGCGCTGATTGAGGACGAAGGGGTGACGTGGTTGCGGGGCCCAGTTGTCAGCGGGTGGGTGCGCGCGCGCGGGGTAAGAAACAGAGGGGGTGAGGGGGAGGTTCCCGGGTGGGCTATGGGATGCTAGTTGGGCCTAGGCCAGAAGGGTTGGTTGGCTTTATTTTTTTTCTCCTTTGTCTTTTTCTTTTTCTGTTTTGAATTTCCAAATGAGATTTGAATGAGCAATTCAAATCCAAATCAATTCAAACCTTGACCAAATTTTTTTGATGTGATACTAGTGTTTAAAAGTGTGTCAAACACAACAAATCACTCCAAAACATTTTGGGGTCATAAAAAATAAAATAAAACCATGCCCCTTACATATAATTTAAAAGGGGTTTAAAATATGGTTTTATTAGGGTTTTAGCTTTGAAAATATTTATGCAAAGTAAACATGCCATGATGATATGAAAGCAATCATGATGTTTTGAATTTGATGAAATTTGGGATGTTACATTTTTCTTGCCCCTAATAAACTTGAACCATTATGTCATCAAAGTTGTATATGCTTGCATCTATATGTTGGGATTAGCATAACTGTGCTGTCACGGGGAACGCTTTCAACACCTGTAAATATCTACCCAGTTGATATCATGCTTTTTTGTTTGCAGATGTCATCAGTGTGAAATAAAAGGGGAGCGTGTAAGTTCCATGGAGTTATGTATGTGTGTTAGATAAAGGCTTGGGCCGCTAGCCTAAGCATGCCTAATCAAGGTGGAAACTTGCAGCATCATCATATTGAGCAATCTATTAAGCTTTCTTTATATATAAAAAAAAGAGAAAGAGACATATTGAAAAGAGGAAAGAGAGAAAACAAGCACCATTTTCCCATGGTAAATAAGAGATTGCTGAGATGCTCATTGTTTTCTTGCCTTGTCATTTTGATTATGGGATAGCTCCTATATCATGTGCAAGGGGTACGTCCTTGGCAGTTCTCTATGATATGCATGTACTTACTATGACAAGAACTTATATTTTGTCAAGCATGAGGAGCGGCCCTCGTACTCAAGGGACATGAGATTGCCAACTTATATTTCGTCAAGCATATACTCCATCTTTGTTCACTTTAACCTTAATCACCTCAAGATGCTTATGATAGGGGCAATGAGGGCTCAAAGCTATTAAGTACCATAATATTTTGAAAGCTCTTTATGAACTTGAAGTCCCTCCTTCCCTCTATGAAGGGCCTTTCTTCTACTTCTAAGATGAGTCAGTAAACCTATTCGTCTCTATCTAGAGAAAGCATATTTGGGAAATATTAATGACACCAGAAGAAAACCCGAAGCAATTGGAGGGTACAGAAGGGTTAACGACCAACTATACGATGGGAGGAACTTTTCTGGCCATATAGTTCCTGTCGTATAGTTGGCATCAACACTGCCTCCTCAAATAGTTCCACCCCGTTCAACTAGATCGGAGGGACGACATACAGAACAACTAGAAATCACTGAAACCTAACCTCCGGAAGGTATCTGGAGGGGGAACTCATCCACCGGGGTTTCATCTTCGCCTTGCGCAGATCTAGGAGGCTAAGGCATTGATCTTCACATCAACCGTAGCATCACCACAATCTCCATCCATCCCATCTACATATTGTCTAGATCTTGTTGTAATTTCTGTATTCGTTGTGGATTTATACAAGTACTATTCATCTATGATAGATTCCATTACTTTTGCCATGATGTTGATTGCCTCCATGTCTGAGTATATCATTAGTTCTTGGGGAGATGGAGAAACCCTATCATGAGATTGAAATACGATAAAGTTTATTATGATATTCATAACTGTGACCATGTGTTAGATTGTCTACATCCTGATGTTGGGAGAAGTCAACCTCTCAATATTTGCCTCATGTGGGGACTTGATTGAGGGAACCACTTGTTGGTAGACACAGCCATGTTAGCACTTACAGTGACTATAAATCTGTTAGAACCCCTTACATATCAACTTGGGAATCGAGGAAACTCACGAAACACTATCCATGCCATGGGATACATCATGTGGGATTATGTCCCTTAATAGCGCAGTAATTCAATTGATGTTGATTTTTGTCTGCTATGGTTATGAGGATGATTTCAGTAGTGATTGCTGCCTCATTTTCCAATACTGAGTTCTTCCCACACATACATAGTTTAGAATGTTCATGATAATAATCTTTACCTTAGCCCTTTATAATGCTAGTGGTGTATCCGCTAATCCCTGAAAACGCTTTTCCCTACTAAGTTTGAAATCTCTTTTACATACGCAATACTTACTTTCTGTACTCAGTTTGTTTACTTTACTCATTGTTCTCTTATACCAAAAACCCAAAAACACGTTTTTACACAATACTCGCATTTTATCTTGTCACTTAGAACTTTATTTAGCATTTCTATTTTCAGTATTTATTTCAAGAATTCTTAGACTTCAGACTCCTGATCCCTATGGGATCGATATATTTATTTCAAAACTAGCTATAAACGATCTGTGCACTTTCACTCATCAAGCTATTTTCTGGCGCTTTTTCGAGGGAGCTAAGCGTTGGAGGTCTTTTAGTTTTTCCTTATTTACTTTAGTTTTGTTAACTTTTGTTTTGAGTTACAGGTTTCCACCAACATGATGGAGTTTGATCATACGACTAGTGCTAACCCACTCAGCCACTTTGGGAAGCCCTATGATATTTATAAAAAAGACAACTCCAAGAAGAAGACAAGGGGGTTTGAAATAAATCCTCTACTACTTGGTATTTTACACAAGAAGCAATTTAATGGAGATGAAGAAGACCCTGATCCATCTAAGCATATTGCATGCTTCAAAGATATATGTGGCACTTTCCGATTAATGAGGTATACCACCAATGAGGTAAGGGTTAAACTTTTTAGTCAAACTTTGACAAGTACAGCTATCTCATGGTATAGATCTCTACCCTCAGAAGCCACTACTACTTGGGATAACTTATCTTGTGAAGTCCTATACAAATATTATCCATTGTCAAAATCTTTTGGGATCAGGTGTCTTATAATGACTTGGTGGAACCGTCCTAATGAAGGACTAGTAAGAGCTTATATAAGATTTAAAGATTTATTTAATCAATGTCCTCATGATGATTTGCCTGAATGGTATTTATTGCATATCTTTTATGGCGGCTTAATTGAACCTAAATAATTGAACTAGACTCTTGCATGAGAGGGGCTTTTATGGATTTACCCATAACTAAATATTGGGCTTTACTTAATAGAATTCGCGATCATAGAGTTTCATAGAATTTTGGTCTAGGAAGTGAAGGAGGCACAAAAATAGATTATGATTGTATTCATGACTATAATAAGAAGGGCCATGTTAATGAATTATCTAAACATCTTTATTTAGATTAAGGTCTTGTGTTGCAAGTTGTTAAAGCTTTTACAGAACAAACCAAAGCTCCAAAATAGGGTTCGGCCAAGTATGATCCACCACCCGAACCGAGAATAAAAGAGAAGTTAAAGCAACATTGGCCTCCCTAGAACCAATGTATGAGATACCTTTCCCTAACACTACACAGAAGCATATTTTGGAATATGAACAGGTCAATCTGAATGAAACCAAACATTAAGAGGTAACTAAGTAAGAAATTATGGATATGTATGCACATTGTAACATAGTTGAACTTTATGAAGATACTTCCATATTGGTTGAAGGTAAAACTAAGGTAAAAGATGTGGGTAAGCTTTTTCTTCCCTGAATATTTAAAGAAACCCCATGTAACATCCCAAAAATACTAAGCTTGGATCATAAAATTCTAATCATCAAAATTAGGGTTAACAAAAACTTTTCTAAATAGAATCATGGATGCATGCATATGTGTATGCATGGATTTTGAAATCCTTTAAAACCACCTTGTTTGTTTGTTCCATTGCTTGTAAAATGTTTATTAGGTGAAATAAACATCATCTAAAACATTTCCCACACCTTTCCTAAAGACAAGTAAATCAAAACACATATATCAAATGAATGGTCATTTTGGCCAATTTAACTCCCATGCCTACTTTGGCTGTCTCAAACATTCAGAACCTAACAGAAACTTTTCTGGATCTTTGCACCCCTTGAATGTACTCATAACAAGGTATCAAGGCCCACCTTGTGATCATCCAGAAACTTTCAAATGCATAGTTTAAATGACAATTCAAAATTTAATCTTTATCATATGGGAAGATCCCACTTTTTCAAAAACCACTCAAACAAGCTCAACTTTCAAAACCCAAGCATCTGCAGACTCACCAGCACCAATCTAGCAAACCCACCAAAAATCATTTCAAAATTCAAAAATTGATTTCATGCGGCCATTTCATCAAACAGGTTGCAGACACAAATCAAACAAACATCAAACACTATTGTGAGAAGTGATTCTTGCCTAACTGGTTCCCCATTTAGCTCACACACAACTCAGTAGATCATCTAGGAAGATTAGCCAGGCACTAGCACCACTATGAGCTTGCCATTGTCATCAATGGTGAATAGCTGAGCACCCTCTTGCCACCCCATAGTCGACAGCAAGCTAGGAGAAGCAGCAAGCCTAGCCAGCATGTCTGGGAGGCAGCCCACCGTCCACTGCCACTCACTGTCCCAGCCGCGAGCGTTGCTAAGCCCTGGACCACGCGCACAAGACGCGTCCAGACCATGCCGAGCGTGCGCCAGAGCGCCACCCTTGACCATCACCCACAGACCGCGTGCCGCCCTCGCCGCGTGCATACACAATCCCCACCGACCCAGGAGACCGCCAGACATCCCCGTTTGCCGCCCCGTGCCGCACAGCCACCGCCCGCCGTCGAAGACGCCGCCTCTGCCGCGCAGAGCACCGCTCGTTCCAGACCAAACCACACCGCCCCATGCCTCGAGACCATGTCGTTGAGCATCGCCAGGAGACACCGCACCATCCCCTACCCTTGCCCATGCCTTTAGCCGCCTGTAACCTCGCCCCCGACGAGCTCATCAGGCGCCTGCAGTCCCTCTCTCGACTATAAATAGAGGCCACCCCCGCACGATTTCTTCACACCAGCTCACTCCCCTCTCCTCACTGATCGTGCCACACCATTCTCAGAGCAAGGCGAGCACCACCTCGCCAGAATTTCACTGGAGCATGCCGCTGCCGGAGAAGAAGGGAGCCAGTGATTGGAGCCGCCCTAGGAGCTGCCGCGACCACCCCTGAGTTCGCCATCGTCGACTTCGTCGTTCGCCCGCCTCGCCGACCCTCGCCAGCACCCCGGTGAGCCCCCAGCGACCCTCACTGTCCATGCTAGGTTTCGTTCTCGCTGGAGTTGTCCCGCGTCGACGATGACTCCTAGCCGTTAGATTAGAACTAGATCGAACGATCCACGTCGCTCCATACCACTTCGCCCAGCCCCGTGTCACTGACGAGTGGGGACACCCACTTAAGCAGCCTGCAGGAGCACTGCGCTTAGCAGGCCGGCCCAGTAACTTTTCCCGTGCAGCCCAGTTATTCAAATTAAACCTTTTTCTATTTCAATTCAAACACAATTCTGTATCCAACTTCAAAAATCATCCCAGATCGATTCAGTGCACCAAATTGAATGAAACCAATTTTGTTGGAAAGGTCTGTGAATGCTGAATCCAAGCCCGTTGGATTCAAGTCATTTGGATCTATAGATCACCCATGGTAAAAATAACAAGGCAGAAGCTTTTCTGCATTCAAACATTTTTCAAATTTAAACCATAATAGCTTTTAAGTTGATTCCAACTCTCAAAAATCACATTAAACCATACCTTTCAGAATATATAAAAATATATAGGTTTACTTGCAGAAATAATGTTCAAGTAATAAAAGAATGCTACATAAGCATTTCTAGCCACTTTAATTAATTAAAATAAAAGGTAAAACCTTATTAAATTGTGACACCACTTTAAATCACATTCCCATGGACTACAATATGTGGTGATGACATGTGTCAACATGATCCCATGTTGTGTTTGGAGAATATAAAATCTTAAGTAGTTTTTCAATGAGTAGAAATTACTTTTCTAAAAATAAAAAAGATTTAAACCAAGCCTTAACCTTGTCATGTTAGGGATGATGCTAGATCATCCATAGGACCCTTGTGTGTGATGATTTCAAGTAGTTAAGTATTGTTTGGTGATTGTGTACCTCGTATTTATTCATAGACGCAGTACCGACCAAGGATACGAGGAGGAAGGAGGATACTACGAAGAAGAAGCCGAGGAGAACTTCAACCACTGCTCTGCACAAGGCAAGCTAAAACTTGCAAGACATTCTACTTTAGCAAGCTTATACTGATATTGATGCAAGCTGATACTATACCTATGCAAGCCTTACCAATCAAGTTGAACTATGCAAGCTAAAACTTGCAAGACACTCTACTGATGCAACAAACCCATACTTGTTCTATGACTACTATATGCCTTAAGCATATGTGATCATACCCACTTGATAAACCAATCCTAGTTTTATGTGCAAGCTCCTTACGCTATTTCTTTATCAAAGCTTACTTAGAGTTTACTTAAGTGACTGGTAGATTTGGAAAGATGCTGAAGGTTGCATAAAGAGCATAAAATTTGGCCTAAGTTAGAAACCTTGACATCATCCTGAGACCTGAGGTTGTCCTTAGTTGAAACTCCACTAGTTACCACCCCTCATTAACACTACCCCCACCTATAGATGCTAGTGCTAAGCATAATACTTGATCAACTTTTAGATGGGATTACTTGGTGGAAAAATGGTTATGAAAACCTTGGAATGATGGATCATTCTATTGAAATGTTTTGGACATGTGTTTCCAAACACTTGAGAATTTTGGTGATAAAAATGTTGAGGCATGAGCCTTAGCCCTTTATAAAACTGATGGTTGTCTGGATGCGATACCATTCCAATTTTATCGTACAACCACAATACCCGAATATTGGGTAGGGCTTGACTAGAAACTTATGTACCTTAGTATTAGTTCCCTCACGGCCAAGGTCTGAGCTGAGGCTACCTTGTGAAGATTGTCCACCTGTGTAGTACCCAAGATGACAGTTGGTCATGGTTGGGAGGCTAAACTCACAGGAGAGGTGCTTATACTAGGGCGTGTAATCGAAAGGTTAGGATTTATTATCCGCATACTGAGTATGGTGAATTCTGGATTTGTTCCTGACGGATGTATCGAATGTTGTGGTGAAAGTGTACAATCTCTGCAGAGTGTCAAACTATTCGAATAGCCACGTCCGCGGTTATGGACAGTTGGAGTGGCCATACTGTTTCCCCTGTCAGACTTTTCAAAATGACCTGTGAGATGAATTGAGACTTTGACTTGACCACAACAGAGTTGTGATATGAAATACAAGTTCCCGATTAGGAATTATAAAATTGTGACTAGCTTTGGAACTTAGTAGAGACAAATCTGGCTTTTGCAAAACAACCCTAGAACCTAGTGTCCTATTATCCAAAAACCCCCTTTACCTATTAGTATTAGTTTGCGAGTACTTAAAGAGTACTCATGGCTTTGTCCCTGGATATTCCCATGGTCAGACTATGAAGAGGAGTACCTGGAAGATGGACCCCAGGAAGGTTACGACAACTAGGATCATCTCCCATCGTTAGCATTGCCTGTGACCGCGAAGATGGATCTTCGCCTATGCTATCGTTATTATTACGTATTCCGCTGCTTGATGTTGTATTAAGAACTGGATCATGAGATCCCTATTTGTGTAAGAACTTATGTATCGTTTGTAATGGATGATGTACTATGGTATCCAATTCTGTTATGTCTAGCAAAAATGGTAATCCTGGGATTGCGATGTATGGCATAACAGGCATCTAGGATTGAAAAATCCGGGTGTTGACAAGTTGGTATCAGATCCATCCTGACCATAGGAGACCCTAGTTAGACTGGACGTTTGAATCAAAAACTTAGCTTCAAAACCAAAGAAAACAAATATTTACAAAAACTTATTCTCATTCTTATCTCTTTGATTCTTTCATAAAAATTCATGTTCCTCAAAAACCCTTGCAAAATACATAAAATTTTGACACACTTGATCACTCTGCTAATCTACTCATCCTCTATTTTTATAGATGGACGGGAAGTACAGCAAGTTTTACCAACTTGGGAATGGGGGAGACCTTATCTTTGAGAGGGATCTGGATCAGCTTTCAGAACTTCTGGAGCGTCCGCACCCCAAGTTCTTTGGAGCTCAGCTCAATGATCAAGGAGGAGAAGATCTGCAGTGGCTAATTGTTGCAAGTCTCTGAGGAAAGATTGAACCTCCCACTGCGGAGGGAATTAATTTTACCTTGAGGGAAAACAACTGGCTCGATGGACTTGCCAGAGCAATGCAGGAAGCTCTTTCCCATCTGTGTGGGCAGAGCATCAATCAGATCAAGGGTACTCGCTTTGAGTTTTCCCAAGGCGTGATGCAAATGGACAACCACTGGAAGCCCCATACCACCCTGAGCTGAAGACTCAATTGGACCACCTTAGCTTCATGATGTATGATCGTCAGCAAGAGTTGGACAACTGCCGTGACTATTGCAACCACAAGTCTGCCATCATCAAGACGAAGGATCAGACCATCGCCATGCTAGCAAAGGATCGCAAGTCTCGCCGCCGTCAGCTCGACAAAAAGGAGCGCATTATTTCCCGTCTTCTCCACCGCATCTCATCTCTGGAGGAGACCATCCACGAGAGAGACATGCAGTTGGAGGAAAGGGAGAATGCTGGAGAGGATCTTCGTGGAGACCCTTACTCCTATCTCAGCGATGACGATGATTTTCTGGAGGATCAGGCCATGGACTTCTTCACCGATGAGGATGATTTCGCCTTCATCGATGATGCTGAAGATGATGAAGCCACAAACTCCAAGGAGTAGTAGCACTGAGGACTAGCGTAGTGAGTAGTAGTCGGTCCCACTGTATCGTAGTTTCCAGAATGGTTCTTAAAACCATCTGTTTTTCTTTGTTGTGGTGTGTGTTGTAATGTGTGCTATGAGTGAATGAATGAAAAATCAAGTTGCCAAAAAAATCTAAGTCAAACATTTAAAACTTTTCAAAGACCCAAGACCTTAGAAATTTCCCTCTTTTCTCATGATCTATATCAATCTTCAGATGCCACGTGGAGGAAGTGGTTCAGCCCCGGACCCGATGTTGCAGATCCTGCAAATGTTGACTTCTGACCGCGAAGCTGAAAGAGCGGAACATCAAGCCAACCTAGACACTCTGCAACAGATAGCCCAGCTAGCCCACAACAACCAAGGCCACGGAAATCAGGACAACCCTGGATCTAAGCTCAAGAATTTCCAGAATACTAACCCACCCGTTTTCACCAAGTCATATGAACCCCTAGATGCCGATGATTGGCTGCAAACCATGGAAAACAACCTAGAAGTCGCCGGAGTGGAAGCCAACGAGAAAGTCCTGTTCGCCACCCATTATCTAGCCGGAGATGCCAGGGCATGGTGGAACAGTGTTCGTGCAATGACCGGAGGCGAGATGATGACCTGGGAGGAATTCAAGGTCAAGTTTAGCAGAACCCATGTGCCACCAGGTTTGATCAAGAGAATGAGAGACGAGTTCAGAGAGCTGAAGCAAGGAAGGATGACTGTAGTGGAATACCGTGACAAATTTTTGTCATTAGCTAGGTATGCCCCGGACGAGATAGACACCGAAGCCAAGAAGAAAGAAAGATTCCTGAATGGTCTGCATGACGAGATGCAGACGGTGTTAGTCAATATCCCCTTTGATGATATTGAAGCCCTTGTCGACTCTGCCATCCAGATGGAAGGAAAGATCAACCAAGCCAATGAGAACCGCAAGCGTCGCATGATGCATCAACCAGGAACCCATCAGTCCCCAAAGTATCGCCCCAACCCATCTCCAGGATTTGCCCCAAGAACCAGCAAACCCCCTATGACCCGTCCGACCTACCCCAACCGTGGAAACCCTAGACCCGGAGGAAATCACAACAACCCCGGCAACTCTAGAAATTTCACCCGTGCCCCACCCAAGTTCAACACCAACAATGCTACCGCCAACACCCACACTACCCCGAGGACTGGAAGCAATGTTGTGTCTATCGCAGCCAAGGACAAGTCACAAGTGACCTGTTATGACTGTGGGAATAAAGGCCACTATTCCAACGAGTGCCCCAACAAGAAGAACGCTACAACCCCTAATGCCAATGCCCCAGCTCAGCAGCAGCGTCGTGTCCAGCCAGGGAGAAGATTTGCCCTAGGGAATTCACTCAACCGCAAGGACCGTCTTTTTCTGATGCATGCTGAAGAAGCTCAGGAAGCGCCAGACGTCGTGCTGGGTATGTTTTCTGTTAATTCAGTACTTGCAAGAGTGTTGTTTGACTCTGGTGCCTCGCATTCATTTGTCACCAAAGAATTTGCCTGCACTAGTAAAATTCAACCAACCAAACTGAAGCATGTTATGATTGTGCAAATTCCCGGATCAACCACCAAGGATAGGCAAATTTGCAAAGCCGTCCCTATCTGAATCCATGGCATAGATTTTTATGCTAATCTAATAGTACTCAGAACTAAAGGTTTAGAAGTAGTACTAGGAATGGATTGTATGTCCAAACATAAGGGATTGATTGACTGTGCTAAGAAAGCCATCACCATGACCAGTACCGCCGGAATAACAGTCGAGCATATCTCTAAAACCTTACCTCGCCAATTCAAGTGTAACAAGAGTCTAGCCCAACCTACCATTGACCAAGTCCGGATAGTCTGTGAATACCCCGATGTATTTCCCGATGTTTTGCTCGATATGCCCCTAGATCGGGATATCGAGTTTATCATCGAACTTATCCCCGGAACAGAACCCATAACCCAGAGACCCTATAGTATGAACCCGTCGGAACTAGCAGAACTGAAGAAGCAACTAGATTCCATGCTAGAAATTGGATTGATTCAACCAAGTGCGTCACCATGGAGATCACCTGTCTTATTTGTGGACAAGAAAGATGGAGGTAACCGTTTGTGTACTGATTATCGAAAGTTGAATGATGTCACCATCAAGAACAAGTACCCCTTGCCCAAGATAGAAGATTTGTTTGATCAGTTGATCGGTGCCCAGGTGTTTTCTAAAATTGATCTTAGAACTGGCTATCATCAACTCAAAATTCGTGCAGAGGATATTCCAAAGACTGCCTTTACCACCAGATATGGATTGTACGAGTATATAGTCATGTCTTTTGGATTAACCAATGCCCCCGCTTATTTCATGAACCTCATGAATAAGATTTTTATGGAATTCCTGGATAAGTTTGTCGTTGTTTTCATCGATGACATTCTGATTTATTCCAAATCAGAAGAAGAACATGAGCTACACCTAAGGACCATTCTTGGAACCCTTAGAGAGCATCAGTTGTATGCAAAGTTTAGCAAATGTGAATTCTGGTTACAGGAGGTAGGATTCCTCAGTCACATTGTATCAGCAGGAGGAATTGCCGTTGACCCTGCCAAAGTGAAAGATGTAGAATATTGGCAAGCCCCAACCACTCAAACCCAAGTTCGTGCTTTTCTCGGATTGGCGGGATATTACCGCAAATTCGTAGAAGGATTCTCGAGTATCGCTCGACCCATGACCCAATTGCTGAAGAAGGACAAGAAGTTTGAATGGACAGACAAGTGTGAAGCGAGTTTTCAAGAACTCAAGAGGAGATTGATATCAGCCCCAATCTTAATCATGCCGGATATCACGAAGCCCTTCGATGTGTATTGCGACGCATCCAAGATTGGTCTCGGATGTGTGCTAATGCAAGAAGGCAAAGTTATATCTTACCTATCTCGACAATTGAAGCAACATGAGCAAAACTATCCAACTCATGACCTCGAACTCGCAGCAGTAGTCCTAGCCCTGAAGACATGGAGACATTACCAAATGGGAAACCGTTATGAGATTTATTCGGATCACAAGAGCCTAAAGTATATATTCACTCAGAAGGAGTTGAACATGAGGCAGAGAAGATGGATTGAGCTAATCAAAGATTACAACCTGGACATTCACTATCACCCTGGTAAAGCCAACGTGGTAGCCGATGCCCTTAGCAAATTGCCGTGCCGCTTGAACTCCATGATTTTGAAGGAGCAACCAAGTTTGCACAAGGAGATGGAAGATTTTCGAATGGAATTAGTAAGTGAAGGATTTTTGGCTAGCATAGAACTTCATCCCACTTTGATCAGTCAGATTAAAGAGGCGCAGAAGGGAAATGCCAGTATCGACGGAATCAAGCGTCGTATCGGTACGGGCAAAGTACCCGGATTCACCGAGGACGAAGAAGGAGTTCTGTGGTACAAAGGACGCCTTTGTGTACCAACAGATTCGGAGTTAAAAGAAGTTATCTTGAAGGAGGCTCATGATACTCTTTATTCTATCCATCCAGGAGGAACTAAGATGTATCAAGATTTGAAAGAGCAATTTTCGTGGCATAAGATGAAGAGAGAAATCGGAAGCTATATCGCCAAGTGTGATATATGTCAGCGAGTCAAGGCAGGACATCAAAGACCTGCTGGATTGTTGCAACCTTTGCAAATTCCGGAATGGAAATGGGATTCTGTAGGAATGGACTTTATCACTGGACTACCTACTTCTAGTAGGGGAAATGACTCTATCTGGGTCACAGTGGACAGATTGTACAAAGTTGCCCATTTCTTGCCCGTCAAAACCACGTATCAGAGTTCGAAGCTAGCGGAGCTGTACATCGCTAGAATCGTTAGTTTGCATGGAGTCCCCAAGAACATAGTATCGGATCGAGGAACTCAGTTTACCTCGAGATTCTGGAAGAAAGTCCAAGAAGGTTTAGGAACCCGCCTAGATTTCAGTACCGCGTATCACCCTCAGACCGATGGACAAACGGAGTGAGTAAATCAAATACTCGAAGATATGCTTAGAGCATGTGTGCTAGAATATGGATCCAAGTGGGAAGACTGTCTGCCGTTTGCAGAATTTTCCTACAACAATAGTTACCAAGCCAGCTTGCAAATGGCCCCATTTGAATTCATGTACGGAAGAAAGTGTCGCACCCCTTTGAACTGGTCGGAAGTAGGAGAGAGTCAGATTTTCGGACCCGACATCCTCCGAGAAGCAGAAGAGAAGGTTCACAAGATTTGTGAGCACCTCAAGACTGCCCAATCCCGACAGAAGAGTTACGCCGACAAGAGACGTCGAGACCTCGCCTTCAACATAGGAGATTTTGTTTATCTAAAAGTGTCGCCATTGAAGGGAATGTAGCGTTTCCAACTCAAAGGAAAGTTAGCCCCCAGATATATCGGACCTTTCAAAATTCTGAACTGTCGAGGAGAAGTATCGTATCAATTGGAACTACCTGAAGAGATGTCAGCTGTGCACAATGTGTTCCATATCTCGTTACTTCGCAAATGTCTCGAAGTCCCCGAGAAGACCGAAGTGTTCAAGAATATCGATCACCGTACCATAGATATCAATGGTGACCTGACCTATCCCGAAGTACCCATCCGCATTTTGGAAGAAGCTTTTCGAACTACCCGAACCCGAAGCATCAAGTTTCTCAAGATTCAGTGGAGCAACCACACAGAAGAGGAAGCTACCTGGGAGCGCGAAGATCACATCCGGACGGAGTTTCTCGATCTCTTCAAATCCTAGGTAATCTTTTCGTCCTTTTTCAAATCTCGGGACGAGATTTTGTTTAAGGCGGGAAGGTTTGTAACATCCCAAAAATACTAAGCTTGGATCATCAAATTCTAATCATCGAAATTAGGGTTAACAAAAACTTTTCTAAATAAAATCATGGATGCATGCATATGTGTATGCATGGATTTTGAAATCCTTTAAAACCACCTTGTTTGTTTTTTTGTTCCATTGCTTGTAAAATGTTTCTTAGGTGAAATAAACATCATCTAAAACATTTCCCACACCTTTCCTAAAGACAAGTAAATCAAAACACATATATGAAATGAATGGTCATTTTGGCCAATTTAACTCCCATGCCTACTTTGGCTGTCTCAAACTTTCAGAACCTAACAGAAACTTTTCTGGATCTTTGCACCCCTTGAATGTACTCATAACAAGGTATCAAGGCCCACCTTGTGATCATCCAGAAACTTTCAAATGCATAGTTTAAATGACAATTCAAAATTTAATGTTTATCATATGGGAAGATCCCACTTTTTCAAAAACTACTCAAACAAGCTCAACTTTCAAAACCCAAGCATCTGCAGACTCACCAGCACCAATCTAGCAAACCCACCAAAAATCATTTCAAAATTCAAAACTTGATTTCATGCGGCCATTTCATCAAACAGGTTGCAGACACAAATCAAACAAACATCAAACACTATTGTGAGCAGTGATTCTTGCCTAACTGGTTCCCCATTTAGCTCACACACAACTCAGTAGATCATCTAGGAAGATTAGCCAAGCACTAGCACCACTGTGAGCTTGCCATTGTCATCCATGGTGAATAGCCGAGCACCCTCTTGCCACCCCATAGTCGACAGCAAGCTAGGAGCAGTAGCAAACCTAGCCAGCATGTCTGGGAGGCAGCCCACCGTCCACCGCCACTCACTGTCCCAGCCGCGAGCGTTGCCAAGCCCTGGACCACGCGCACAAGCCGCGCCCAGACCATGCCGAGCGTGCTCCATAGCGCCACCCTCGACCATCACACATAGACCGCGCGCCGCCCTCGCCGCGTGCATACACAATCCCCAACGACCCAGGAGACCGCCAGACATCCCCGTTTGCCGCCCCGTGCCGCATAGCCACCGCCCGCCGTCGAAGACGCCGCCTCTGCCGCGCAGAGCACCGCTCGTTCCAGACCAAACCACACCGCCCCATGCCTCGAGGCCATGTCGTTGAGCATCGCCAGGAGACACCGCACCGTCCCCTACCCTTGCCCATGCCTTTAGCCGCCTGTAACCTCGCCCCCGACGAGCTCAGGCGCCCGGCGGTGTGCCCTCGCTCGACTATAAATAGAGGCCACCCCCGCACGATTTCTTCACACCATCTCACTCCCCTCTCCTCACTGATCGTGCCACACCATTCTCAGAGCAAGGCGAGCACCACCTCGCCAGAATTTCACTGGAGCCTGCCGCTGCCGGAGAAGAAGGGAGCCAGCGATTGGAGCCGCCCTAGGAGCTGCCGCGACCACCCCTGAGTTCACCGTCATCGACTTCGTCGTTCGCCCGCCTCGCCGACGCTCGCCAGTACCCCGGTGAGCCCCCAGCGACCCTCACTGGTCGCGCTAGGTTTCGTTCTCGCCGGAGTTGTCTCGCGTCGACGATGACTCCCAGCCGTTAGATTAGAACTAGATCGAACGATCCACGTCGCCCCATACCGCTTCGCCCAGCCCCGTGTCACTGACGAGTGGGGACACCCACTTAAGTAGCTTGCGGGAGAACTACGCTTAGCAGGCCGGCCCAGTAACTTTTCCCGCGCAGCCCAGGTATTCAAATTAAACCTTTTTCTATTTCAATTCAAACACACTTCTGTACCCAACTTCAAAAATCAACCTAGATCGATTCAATGCATCAAATTGAATGAAACCAATTTCGTTCGAAAGGTCTGTGAATGCTGAATCCAAGCCCGTTGGATTCAAGTCATTTGGATCTATAGATCACCCATGGTAAAAATAACAAGGCAGAAGCTTTTCTGCATTTAAACATTTTTCAAATTTAAAACATAATAGCTTTTGAGTTGATTCTAACTCTCAAAAATCACATTTAACCATACCTTTCAGAATATCTAAAAATATATAGGTTTACTTGCAGAAATAATGTTCAAGTAATAAAAGAATGCTACATAAGCATTTCTAGCCACTTTAATTAATTAAAATAAAAGGGTAAAACCTTATTAAATTGTGACACCACTTTAAATCACATTCCCATGGACTACAATATGTGGAGATGACATGTGTCAACATGATCCCATGTTGGGTTTGGAGAATATAAAATCTTAAGTAGTTTTTCAATGAGTAGAAATTACTTTTCTAAAAATAAAAAAGATTTAAACCAAGCCTTAACCTTGTAATGTTAGGGATGATGCTAGATCATCCATAGGACCCTTGTGTGTGATGATTGCAAGTAGTTAAGTATTGTTTGGTGATTGTGTACCTCGTATGTATTCATAGACGCTAGTACCCACCAAGGATACGAGGAGGAAGGAGGATACTACGAAGAGGAAGCCGAGGAGAACTTCAACCACTGCTCTCACAAGGCAAGCTAAAACTTGCAAGACATTCTACTTTAGCAAGCTTATACTGATATTGATGCAAGCTGATACTATACCTATGCAAGCCTTACCAATCAAGTTGACCTATGCAAGCTAAAACTTGCAAGACACTCTACTGATGCAACAAACCCATACTTGTTCTATGACTACTATATGCCTTAAGCATATGTGATCGTACCCACTTGATAAACCAATCCTAGTTTTATGTGCAAGCTCCTTATGCTATTTCTTTATCAAAGCTTACTTAGCGTTTATTTAAGTGACTGGTAGATTTGGAAAGATGCTGAAGGTTGAATAAAGAGCATAAAATTTGGCCTAAGTTAGAAACCTTGACATCAGCCTGAGACCTGAGGTTGTCCTTAGTTGAAACTCCACTAGTTACCACCCCTCATTAACACTACCCCCACCTGTAGATGCTAGTGCTAAGCATAAAACTTGATCAACTTTTAGATGGGATTACTTGGTGGAAAAAGGTTATGAAAACCTTGGAATGATGGATCATTCTATTGAAATGTTTTGGACATGTGTTTCCAAACACTTGAGAATTTTGGTGATAAAAATGTTGAGGCATGAGCCTTAGCCCTTTATAAAACTGATGGTTGTCTGGATGCGATACCATTCCAATTTTATCGTACAACCACAATACCCGAATATTGGGTAGGGCTTGACTGGAAACTTATGTACCTTAGTATTAGTTCCCTCACGGCCAAGGTCTGAGCTGAGGCTACCTTGTGAAGATTGTCCACCTGTGCAGTACCCAAGATGACAGTTGGTCATGGTTGGGAGGCCAAACTCACAGGAGAGGTGCTTATACTAGGGCGTGTAATCGAAAGTTTAGGATTGATTATCCACATACTGAGTATGGTGAATTCAGGATTTGTTCCTGACGGATGTATCGAATGTTGTGGTGAAAGTGTACAATCTCTGCAGAGTATCAAACTATTCGAATAGCCGCGTCTGCGGTTATGGACAGTTGGAGTGGCCATACTGTTTCCCCCGTCAAACTTTTCAAAATGACCTGTGAGATGAATTGAGACTTTGACTTGACCACAACAGAGTTGTGATATGAAATACAAGTTACCGATTAGGAATTATAAAATTGTGAATAGCTTTGGAACTTAGTAGAGATAAATCTGGCTTTTGCAAAACAACCCTAGAACCTAGTGTCCTATTATCCAAAAACCCCCTTTACCTATTAGTATTAGTTTGCGAGTACTTAAAGAGTACTCATGGCTTTGTCCCTGGCTATTCCCATGGCCAGACTATGAAGAGGAGTACCTGGAAGATGGACCCCAGGAAGGTTACGACAACTAGGATCATCTCCCATCGTCAGCATTGCCTGAGACCCCAAAGATGGAGCTTTGCCTATGCTACCGTTATTATTACGTATTCCGCTGCTTGATGTTTTATTAAGAACTGGATCATGAGATCCCTATTTGTGTAAGAACTTATGTATCATTTGTAATGGATGATGTACTATGGTATCCAATTCTATTATGTCTCGCAAAAATGGTAATCCTGAGATTGCGATGTATGGCATAACAGGCATCTAGGATTGAAAAATCCGGGTGTTGACACCTCGCATTACGGTTTATGTGATCTTGACACCGAAGTTAATGTTATATCTTATGATTTTCATTTATAAATAAAAGAAGAGATACCACCGGCTACAATAGAAAATACGGATATGACAATCATGTTATCCAATAAAAATCTTAGAATTCCAATGGGAGTAGTTGAAGATGCAACTGCCATAATTGGCAATAAAAGTTTTCCTATCGATTTTGTAGTTATTGATATGCCAGCTGACACTCTTTGCCAAATCATATTTGGAAGAAACTTTTTGAGTGATAGGTGCCACAGTCGACTTCAAAAAGGAGGTTGTATCCCTTAAGCTTCAGAAAGCGGGAAAATAATTCCACTTTTCCAAATTTAAAGACAAACCTCTACATATACAAGAAGAAGAGAAAGAGAAGACTATTCAGGAGATGGCAGCTCTTTTCTTAAGTAATCAAGAAGAAGAAATAAATAAGGGCTCAAATTATGAAGAAATAATTATGGAGGACAATGCTCTAGAAGAATTAGAAATTCAAATTGATTCACTTCCCATCTTAGAACCTCCAACTAATGAAGCTTTTGAAGACCCAGAAAAGAGAGGGGATGAAGAATTACCACCCCCAGAATTAAAAACTTTACCATATAATCTTAAATATGGATTCTTAGATGATACTAATAAATTCCCTATTATTGTTAGTGCTAAACTTTTAGGGAAGAATAAGAACTCGTGAAGGAACTAAAAGAGCGTCGCAAGGCATTTGGGTACTCAATGGACAACTTTAAGGGTATTAGTCCCATGATAGCCGCCCATCGAATATTCATTGAGGAAGGTGCTAAACCAGTTGCAGAATTTAATAGAAGGCTAAAGCCTTAAATGAAGGAAGTGGTAAGAAAATAAATAGTATGCCTACTGGATGTAGGTATAATTTATCCTGTAAAATAAAGTGAATGGGTAAGTCATGTTCATTGTGTTCCTCAGAAAGGCGGCTTTACTGTTGTTCCTAATGAAAACAATGAATTGGTACCTACTAGAACTATTGTTGGACATAGGATCTACATAGATTTTAGGAAACTAAATTAGGAAAATAGGAAATATCACTATCCTTTACCGTTCATAGATCAAACTTTAGAGAGGTTAGCAAACCATACATATTTTTGCTACTTGGACGGATACTCTGGTTTTTCCCAAATAGTTGTTAATCGTGATGACCAACTTAAAACATCTTTCATTAGTCCTTATGGTTTACATGCTTACCGACTCATGCCTTTTGGTTTATGCAATGCTCTAGCTAATTTTCAAAGATGCATGACTCCTATTTTCGCAGATTTTATAGAACTGGTAATGGAAGTATTTATGGATGATTTTTCTCTCTATGGAACTTCATTTACTAGTTTCTTGGATAATCTCAATAGAATTTTGCAGCGTTGCAAAGAAACCAATCTTGTTCTAAACCGGGAGAAGTGCCATTTTATGGTCAAAGAAGGCATAGTCCTTCGACATAAGGTATCAGGTAAGGGTATTGAAGTAGATAGGGATAAAGTTGAAGCAATAGAGAGAATGCCACAACCAAAGGACATAAAAGGTATAAGATGTTTTCTTGGTCATGTAGGCTTTTATAAAAGGTTCATTCAGAATTTTTCTGGAATTTCCAAACCTTTGACTAATCTATTGCAGAAGGGAGTAAGATTTAACTTTAATGATAAATGCCTTATTGCTTTTGATAAACTTAAATATGCGTTATCTCATGCTCCTATCATTAAACAACCTATTTGCGATATGACTTTTGATTTAATATGTGAAGCTAGTGATTATGCTGTAGGAGTAACTTTGGGACAACACATAGGTCGCAGATTTAATATTATACATCATGCTAGTAGAACTCTCAATAGTGCTCCAAAGAATTATCCTAAGGAAGAAAGAGAACTCTTTGTTGTATTTTTCTCCTATAATAAGTTTGTTCTTATATTTTTTATGCCAAAGTAAGAGTTCATACGGATCGTGATGGTTTAAAAGAACTCCTCGAGAGGAAGATTCATAAGCCAAGACTGTTCCGTTGGATCATTTTACTTCAAGAATTTGAGTTGCAGATTATACAGAGACAAGAAGCAAAGGTAGTAGAAGCAGCATCTATATTTGCCCAGCAAGACACCGATCTTATTGAGAGGATCTTTAGTCCTGGTGATTTTCATTTTCAAGAATTATTATATGAACTAAGGACAAATCTTCCCAAGAAGAAGAAGTCCTTGTTGTTGGAGGAGCTTGTCACTCCCGACTAAATAAACGGTAAGTTCAAGGTTGACTAAACTCTTAGATAGGGTGGACACTCTGCAATTTGATTTGTGCAGGTGTTACAGCCGCATCACTGCTCTGGAGGATACCAACAAGAAGCTACACACTGTGGTTCTACATGCCATGGCACCACAGTGACCTTCAATAAAACACGGTATCAAATAATCGAGATGGATTATTTGATCCCACCTATCTTGATTCCAAGCTTGGGGAGATCTTTAAGACCTTGTAATTTATCTTATAAGTTTTTATTACTATTCTAATTTTGCATTAGTTCGAGCTCATAAATAAAGTTTGCATCATTAGAATTCCCTTCAGGAATAGTTGATCCCTCTTATGAAATTCTGAGTTTATTATAATATATGGAGCATTATTAAGTTTGAGTTTGTCTTATTATAATATATGGAGCATTAATAGAAGTCTTCCACACCATTGGTATTAATGGAACATGTAAGGATAATTTTATCAATATGTTGTAGGTCAATGGTTTGATTTACAAAAAGAAGAAATCATATAATTAGTTAAGTTGAAAGGGAAAAACCTTGAACAAAGGAGAAATTATAAGTGCTATCAAATAGAGTGAGAACAAGTTGAGTTAGAATACTCGAGTTACAAAGATGCTTCATATATATTTGGAATTTGGTAATTGAGATCATTAAACTTTAAATTCCTACATGATGCGGAATATATGGCTATCTCCTTTGCACATCACTTAAACAAAAGTGTGAGCATGAATATATATAGAGAAAGAAGAAAAAGAAAGATGAAGAAAGAGTGAATGTGCAACGAGCAAATAGGCATATACCACTATATTGTAGCAAGACGAAGAGACGTTTGAGATTTTGAATCCCAAGTGAATATGTTAATCCTAAAAACACTTGGGACTACATCACTAACTCATTCTGTTGAACCGGATACTTTTATATCATGTTGCGAATAATCTTTTGTGAACTGTTAATTGCTAAGGTGTGGAAGCCTGCTAATATTATTCGGATGGTTAGAGTAAGGTACTATTCATGAACTTGTATGTATCCTTTATGATAAATACATGCTGCAACTGCGTCATTTATTTTATCAACTCAGCTTCATTAATATGAGGACCACATCCGTTAAGCTAAACTTGCTTAGGGCGAGCAAGATTCTAAGCTTGGGGAAGTTGATGAGTTCATATTTGCATCATGTTTTAGATTATAATTTTTCATTGTAGTAATAGGATCTTGGTATTTTACGGCGTTCGCACGCACTTTTTATGTTTATTTTCACCAGGATCAGGACAGATGATGGATCCGATGGACACAATTCTTGGACCATTTATATTGGAGTGAAAGGGAGCCAAAAATTATGCAAATTTCTTATTTCAGAAATATTAATAAAACACGAATAAAACCCGAAGCAATTGGACGGTACAGAAGGGGTAATGACCAACTATACGGCAGGAGGAACTTTTCCGGCCATAAAGTTGGCACCGACACCGCCTCCTCAAATAGTTTCACCCCCTGCAACTGGATCATAGGGACGACATACAGAACACCCAGAAATGGCCGAAACCTAACCTCCGGAAGGCATCTGGAGGGGGAACTCATCCACCAGGGATTCATCTTCCCCCTAAGCTGATCCAGGAGGCTAAGGCATCGATATTCATCATCAACGTCTACCACCATCTCCATCCATCCCATCTACATCTTATCTAGATCTTGTTGTAATTTCTGTACTTGTTGTGGATTTATACAAGTACTATTCATCTATGATAGATTCCATTACTTTTGCCATGATGTTGATTTCCTCCATGTCTGAGTAGATCATTAGTTCTTGGGGAGATGGAGAAACCCTAGCATGTGCTTGAAATAAGATAAAGTTTATTATGATATTCATTGTTGTGACCATGTGTTAGATTGTCTACATCTTGATGTTGGGAGAAGTCGACCTCTCAATATTTGCCTCTTGTGTGGACTTGATGGAGGGAACTACTTGTTGGTAGGCAGGGGCATGTTAGCACTTACGATGACTATAAAGCTGTTAGCACCCCTTACGTATCTACTTGGGAATCGAGAAAACTCACGAAACACTATCCATGCCATGGGATACGTCATGCGGGGTTATGTCCCTTAATAGCGCAGTAATTCAATTGATGTTGATTGATGTCTGCTGTGGTTATGAGGATGATTTGAGCAGTGGTTGCTGCCTCATTGTCCAAATACGGAGTTCCTCCCATAGATACATAGTTGTGAATGTTCATGATAATAATATTTACCTTAGCCCTTTATAATGCTAGTGGTGTATCCGCTAATCCCTAAGAACGCTTTTCTCCACTGAAGTTTCGATCTATTTTACATACGCGGTACTTACTTTCTGTACTCAGTTTTGTTTACTTTACTCATTTGATCTTATACCAAAAACCCAAAAACACTTTTTTTACACAAAACTCGCATTTTATCTTGTCACTTAGAACTTTATTTAGCATTTCTATTTTCAGTATTTATTTCAAAAATTCTTAGACTTTACACTCCTACTCCATGGGGATCGATATCTTTATTTTTAAACTAGCTACAAACGATCTACGCACTTGCAGTCATCAGCATGCATCAGGCAGACACCACGCGCTTGCGGAGAATCAGTGTTGCAGACCCCTGTTCCCCCCGCCTCTACTGGCCGCCTTAGTGTGTCTCCAGCGCCGAGGCACATACATACGCGTAGAGGGATATCACACCTCCCATGTACATCGCACGGAACCTCGATCCTTTGACCACAGCCTTTGCCCTCATCGCTGAAAGTCGTCACCATCGATCTAATAACTGAATAAATTCAGAGGTGCTGGTGTAGTTCAGTTAGCGCTGCCACTGTCTCTTTTGCATTCAATCCCCTGGGGTTTTACCCGCTGAACCCGGCGTCCACACTGACCCCTCTTTTAAACACACAATATCCTCACCACCATGGTGACCCAGTCAGCACCACGGGCCCCAGCCGTCCGTGACTGCGACTAGAACTAATCCGGTGACAAAATCCTAGAGGCTTTAAAATTCACAAATTCAAAATCATTTTAAAAAGGTCAAACCTAACTCTAACTTTGACCATGTTTTAAAAATAATATGTAATTTTTTTTGAAAAACTTTAAATACCAAACTTGATTGTTTTTGAATTTTGAACATGAATCTGTCCCTGGTTTATTTTGTCAAATATTGCAAAATAATAAATGTTTTCTAATATTATTAAATGATTTAATAGATGTTAAATCTCATCTTTTGATTCTTAAATGCAATCAATATAAATAATATATGTTTCTTGATTAGAAAAATGCCAGGAATAATAATATGACCTCCAAAGTTTTTTTGAATGAATAAAAAATTTGAAATTATTTAAATACTTCAAAATGCCTTTTATTAATAAATGCATAACCTTTAAACCGTAATTCCGAATTCGACAAATGATATGTCTAAATCGATCAGTGCGACGAGACCTTTCCATATGTCTCTTGCAATTGAATCATGCATCATGGAGAAGTTTTAAGAAAAAGTAAAACATGATGAATAAAATGGAAAAATAATTATTTCTTGTTGGGAATGCCTCACTAATGTTGTATCATCGATATACCATGTTCATGCCATATTCCCAACATAGTTCGCATCATAAACTCACCATTCCATGCATCATATCACGATCATGTAGGTTCTTCCGCATTAGTTATAATTGTTGCATCGCGTGTTCCTTTTTAGTGATTTCTTCTTCCCGGGTAGGACGATGAGATGTTGTGAGCTTCCAAAAGTTCTTCTAATAATGAACCTTCAGCTGTGTTTCCCAGGCAAGCATTCTCCTCCTTTCTACCTATTTTACATTTATAGTCTTTACTTTCTCATGTTGATCTATGGCTACATGTGTTACGATGCTTTAGTCTTTTCGTACTTGTTGTATACCTTGCAACCTATATTGCCTTGGACACCTCCTATTACCTATTGTTTGGTATATAGTCGGCCTTGCGGGTCATAGTTGCTTGCTCAGGTGCTGCTTTGCATCATCGTTGTTCCACCGATGTTGGGGGTTGGCATTTTCTTAATGGTGGAGATGATCATGGATTTAATTACAATTTAATAATTAATATTGAAAGTAGATAAATAATGCAGAGGCATAGAGGGGTAATAGTTGTGATTTGGTTATTATCCCGCCCCGCTGTGTCCTCCTGGGACCCGAGTTCTTGACACCTGTTCCAAGACTAAGCATGCTAACCACATGTGGGGTGTATGGGCACCCTTATTGGCTTAGTACCTGATTTCAAAGTACTATTCTAGGGCCACAAACTAGTTCGGGTTTTATACGTTACTACTGTACTTATGCCATGTATGAGATGTTTATTACATGTTGCTCGATGAGCGTTTATTACTGTTGCGTAGGTGCGGCACTCTGTCACAGGAATATTTTGTCTATTGCCTCTGCTCTCGTGATAAGTCCATGCGAATTCAGGGTCCATACAAGGAGGATTAGCTATACCTCGTACGGGTAGATTTTTCAGGTGGCTCCCATGTACTTACTTTGGGTCTAGGATAGCATCGTGTCCTAGGCCCCATCGACATACCGATGGGTGTATAATAATTGATCTGGCAACAAGGTTCAAAGTCTGTGTGGAAACTTTGGTGCACCCCTATAGGGTTAAATATTTTTGAAAAGCCATGTCCGCGGTTATGCATGACTTGGAGCACAGTATCTCGATCATAGACAACTATAACTAAAGTTTACTGTTATAATTTGACTTGTATCTGTTATGACTAGTAAGTTGGATAACCACCATGGAAAGAAGTAATAAAACTGTTAACCGTGTGAGTTTCCTCGGCAGGACTTCCTAGATGGTCTCGAGGGGGAAACACAAGGATGGGTATGTTTGGTGGTAGTATCAGGTTTGTTCCGCATATGTATTTCTTATCTTCTTCTGATAGTCGATAGTCGTATTGAGTCTCTATCGGTTCTTTAGTGCATGCTGCGCTGCCGCTTCATTCCACCATACCTATGTAGGAGAGAGCCGCCGAATTCTAAGTCTCGTCGTGTACTGGCATCAGTATTGATCGCTCTTTTTCCTTTGCCCTTTGTCGACACCACTTTTGTTTAGCAGGTTTGAGTTTGATGTCGTTAGCAGGGTTACCCTTCCGTCTTGGCCTGGGCAAGGTTATGGACACCACTGGTTATTCTTCTAGGATCTTAGCCCCATTTGCATCTTGTCCATACTAGGGCGTTGTATCGTTTTCAATGTGATTTGGATCTTTGTATTGTATATCTATATTCTTGACTCATGGAGTCATTGTTGTATATATCTTCTCTGTGGGTTCCATCATGGACTATTGTGTAATGGTATTACTTCATTTTCCACCCGTGCCTGGTGGGCACCTTTGAATTGTTTCTATGTGGGTTTGGCGGGAATCGCTAAAACTTGCATAGGGCCGATCCAAGGGTGTTACAAAGTGGTATCAGAGCTCATCAGTTGCAATACCCCACTGGTATAGCATGTAGGATAACCTAGCTAGCGGACGTTGTATAGTGTCAAAACTAATTTGAAAAATTGGTTGGATAGATCTAATTAGGTCTGCTTTTACTCCTTACCCTTTGCTATTTTCATGTTTTGAATCTGCACTTATCTTTTCTTTGAGTCTAGGAATTATCGTGGTTGGTTTTCCATCATACCTTTAGGGTTTTGCTTACTTCCTCTTGTAATGATGCTTCCACATCCGGTCTTCATGCTATCTGAGGATTTTTCCTCTGTTGTATCTTTTAGTGGACCCAAAAATTCACTAAAAAAATCTTCGTATCTTTCGGTGTTTGTTCGACACGATGAACTCTTATACATCAGATCTGATGAAGAGTCTATATAACTCCTTTGTTTTCAAACATCATTTATGAAGATCGTCAGTCTAAATTCCGAGAATAGGTTGCATGCTTTTCTACTGATTGTGTAGAGAAATAGTTTGAGTGCGTGATGGATTGGCCCCCATGTCGACTAGTCGTTCTATTTTCTCTTGTACATTGAAGTGGATTAGGCTGTAACTTTTTCTCTCCTTTTACCGAAGTTAGAGGTGGCCTTACCTTTTGATGCCTTTACATTCGTCCTTTGTTCTCCGGAGTGTTCTCTCGACGAACATGAGAAACAATCCATTGTTGGTGGTGTTTCGATTTCAAGATGGAGAAACAATCCTTGTTAGTGGTGTTGCGAGGATCTACATGAAGCAAGAAGATTCAGACCGTCGGCCTTCTTCCCGTACCATGAAGAATATCTCGAGGGCGAGATCCATTGTTAGTGGTGTTGAATTGTAGCACCCCAGTAAAACCACTACTAGAAATTGCTAGTTGTTTTGTTTTTGTGCATCATCATAATATCATTCTCTTGTCACCATGCCACATTGCATTTGGGCATCATATCAAACATTGCATTTGTTTTGTCTTGCTTGTGTTACTTGTGTTGTGCTATCACCTCTACTCCCTCCCTCTTTTAACTCTCTCTATTTTTGTGTCTTCAAGGTTGGGTCCACTCGCTAGGCCCCAACATTATTTTTCCCAAAGATATTTTGTTCTATTGCAAAACCCTAAACTTTATATAGTAGCATGCCCAAAATGATTATGGGGCATTGATCTTGCCATTACTCTACTTCCTCTAGTCTCTATTTTAAAAGGCGTCTAGCTCCCTATATAAAATCCCTACAAAATTTCAAACAAGTCTAAAACGGTTTCTTATAAAAATAAATAAATAAAAATACGTAAGAGAAAGCCTAATAACTAAAAGGAGAGAGAGAGAGATGGAGAGAAGTCAGTATGGTATTCCTTTTGGCCCCACCGAAGCCCACCTGGATCCCCTTTCATTATCTTGAGCCAGGCCGAATCTTCCACTAGCTTCCATATAGTTTCAGGTGAGCGATGTTGTCGTCGTCTTCCTGTGCAAGAGAGAGCATCGGTGGCTCTGCCTGTCGCTGTCCAGGAGATGTGTGGCCAAGCACGCCTCCCAAGGTTGATAAATAGTGTTGAGGACCATCCCCTAGGAATCCTAGCTCCTCCATCTCTCCTTCGCTGCCGCCAGGTAGTTTCCCCCCTTTGTTTTCCCTGAACGTAAGCCCACAGAGAGAGAGAGAGACGCCATGGATGTCGGCCTGGCCAGCTCCGTACTGCTGTGCAGTGAACTTTAGGAGCAATTGAGGCGTGGGTCCCCTTCGTCGACCTCGCCCACGTCAATCTAGCAGCAAAAGAAGGAGCAGTAGGTGCTCGAGCATCGCCACGTCAACGACTGCCAGAGAACCACTTAGTTCGTCACCATCACCGTCGCCTCTGACCATCTCCTGCCTAGATTCTGATGGGAATCGGTCTAGGTGAGCTTCCTTCTCTGCTCCTGTCCTTTCCCTGCATCCCTGGCCTCACCCTCCCACGCTCGCCGCATCACGTGACACCCGTGCGCCCGCGTGTGCATCAGGCAAACACCGCGTGCATGCGGAGAATCAGCGCTGCAGACCCCTGTTCCCCCCGCCTCTGCTGGCCCGCCTCAGTTCATCTCCGGCGCTGAGGCACATACATACGCTTAGAGGGATATCCCACCTCCCATGTACATCTCACGGAACCTCGATCCATTGACCACAGACATTACCCTCGTCGCCGAAAGTCATCACCGTTGATCTAATAACTGACAAAGTTCAGAGGTGATGTTGTAGTTAGTGCTATCGCTGTCTCTTTTGCATTCAAGCCCCTAGGGTTTTACCCGCTGAACACGGCGTCCACCCCGAGCCCTCTGTCAAACACATAGTAGCCTCACGACCACGGTGACCTAGTTAGCATCACGGGCCCCAGCCATCTGTCAATATGACTAGAACTAATCCGCTGAAAAAATCCTAAGGCTTTACAATTCACAACTTAAAATTCATTTTAAAAAGGTCAAACCTAACTCTAACTTTGACCATGTTTTAAAAATAATATGTAATGAATTTTAAAAACTTTAAATACCAAACTTGTTTGTTTTTGAATTCTGAACATGAATCTGTCATTGGTTTATTTTGTCAAATATTGCGAAATAATAAATGTTTTCTAATTTATTAAATGATTTAATATATGTTAAAATCTCATCTTTTAATTCTTAAATGCAATAAATATAAATAATATATGTTTCTTGATCAGAAAAATGCCAGGAATAATAATATGACCTTCAAAATATTTTTTGAACACATAAAAATTTCGAAATTATTTAAATACTTCAAAAAGCCTTTTATTAATAAATGCATAACTTTTAAACTGTAATTCTAAATTCGACAAATGATATGTATAAATCGCTCAGTGCGACGAGCCCTTTCCATCTGTGAATTTCGCACTTCCAATTGCATCATGAATCATGGAGAAATTGTAAGATCATAAGTGTTTATGCAAGTAAAACATGTGAAATAAAATGGGAAAATAATTATTTCTTGTTGAGAATGCCTCACTAATGTTGTATTATCGACATGCCATGTTCATGCCATATTTCCAACATAGTTCACATCATCAACTCACCATGGCATGCATCATATCATGATCATGATGGTTCTTCCGCATTAGTTGTAATTGTTGCATCGCTTGTTCCTTTTTAGTGCTTTGCTTCTTCCCGGATAGGACGCTAAGACGTTGTGAGCTTCCACAAGTTCTTCGGATAATGAACCTTTGGCCGTGTTTCCAGGCGAGCATTCTCCACTTTCAACCTATTTCATATTTATAATCTTTACGTTCTCATGTTGATCTATTGCTACCTGTGTTGTGATGCTTTAGTCTTTTGATACGCGTTGTATCCCTTACAGCTTATATTGCCTTGGACACCTCCTATTACCTATTGTTTAGAAGATAGTTGGCCTTGCGAGTCGTAGTTTCTTGCTCAGGTGCTGCTTCGTGCCGTCATTGTTCCACCGATGTTGGGGGTTGGCATTTTCTTCATGGTGGAGATGATCATGGCTTTAATTATAGTTTAATAATTAATATTGAAAGTAGATAAATAATGTAGAGGCACAGAGGTGTAATAGTTGAGATATGTTTATTATCCCACCCCCATCTGTCCAACTAGGACCTGAGTTCTTGACACATGTTCCGAGACTAAGCGCACTAACCACATGTAGGGTGTATGGGCACCCCTATCGGCTTAGTACCCAATCTCAAAGTACTATTCTGCAGGCCACAAACTAGTTCGGGCTTTATATGTTACTATTATAATTATGCCACGTATAAGATGTTTATTATCAGTTGCTCGATAAGCGTGTATTACTGTTGTGTAGGTATGGCACTCTGTCACGGAAATATTTTGTCTATGGCCTCTGCTCCCCTGACAAGTCCACGAACCTCAGGATTCGTAAGAGAAGGATTTGCTATACTTCGTACGGGTGATACGTCCATTTTGCATCACTATTCTATATCATAATTTACTGCTATTCATTGATATATTTCATATTAAGAGGTGATACTTATGTTATTTCATCTATTTTTACATATTGGATGACTTTTGGAGGATGATCTGCCTGAGTAAGGGTTCTGATGGAAAAAAGCGGTGTCCAGATGCAATATTTGTGAAGATCAGAAAATACCAAAAATACACGGAAAAATCCTATTTTTCAGAAGACGAAGGAAGCCAGAAGGGGAGGCTGAGATGGGCCACAGGGGGGCCACACCACCCCTAGCTCGGGCCCACCCTAGGTCGCGCCAGCAGGGGTGTGGGTACCCTGGCCCATCTCCTGCTTCTCCCCTTCGCCTATATCTTCCTTCCGAAACCCTAATACACGGGGAGGGTCAACAGAAATATTTCTTCGCCTCTATGGGGCGGAAACTACAGAGAGAGAAAGAGCTCTCCGGCAGGCAGATTTCTGCCAGGGAAAATCCTTCCTGGAGAGGGGAGATCGTCGCCATCAACATCGTCATCAAGCTAGACTTCATCGGGATCATCATCATCATCCTCACCACCATCTCCACTGGCACCATCATCACCACTCCATCCTGTTGTAACAATTGTGTTGAATCTTGCATAGTTCTTAGGGAAAACTTTCCTGGTGTTGATTACTTTTGTAGTTGATTCTTGTGAGTGGAACCATTGAATTATTGTCTATGTTCAGATTGTTATTCATCATCATATCATCTCTGATCTTGATCCATATGATGTCTCGTGAGTAGTTCATTTAGTTCTTGAGGACATGGGAGAAGTCATGTTGTTAGTAGTGGAATTGTTTTGAGAAATATTCAATGGTTTGATATTTAAGTTGTGGTGTTAATCTTCTAGTGGTGTCATGTGAACATCGACTACATGATACTTCACCATTTATGGTCCTAGGGGAATGCATTGTGTATTTGGCTACTAATTGTGGGGTTTCCAGAGTGACAGAAACCTGAACCCCTGTTAGGAAACCTTTGCACAAGCGAGTGTAGCATCTCAGAGTTTAATGCTCTGGTTAGGTTTTTATCTTAATTACTTCATGTAGTTGCAGATGCTTGCAAGGGGTTTAATCACAAGTATGTATTAGTCCAAGTAAGGTCGGTACATTAGCACATGTTCACCCACACAACACTTATCAAACCAAAGAAGATTAATCAACTATACGAAGCGAAAGCACTTGACAGCATTCCCGTGTGTCCTCGATAATTTTTGGTCCTCATAAGTATTACAACCGGCTTGTCATTTGCTAAGAAAGGATTGGGCCACTCGCTGCATTTATTTGTTGTCTTTATTTACTTGCACTTTATTTCCTCGCATTATCAAAAAACCCTAAAAATCCGTTTGCTAAGTATTTACAGAGAACCCATGCTCCAAACCACTAGGCAACACCTTATGCTCCTCGTTGGGATCGACACTCCTATTTATCAAAAGTACTATGATACACCCCCTATACTTGTGGGTCATCAAGACTATTTTCTGGCGCCGTTGCCGAGGAGTGAAACGATATTGAAGAGTGGAACTGGTAAAGGAAACTTCTACTGTGAGTATTGCTTTTATTTCTGTCTGTTACTTTGTTTCCAATATGGATAACCCACTTGGTTTCCTATTTGGGAAAGCTACTACCACTGCTAGGGTAGTAGATGAACCACCACCTGCTAAGATAGATCCTTTTAAGATACCTACAAGAATTGTTGATCGTGTTATGGATAATTATTATTTTGGAGATGGAACTGTCCATCTTGGTGATCACTTTCTTTTCATCCATGAATTATGCGGGTTGTTTAAGTGTACATGTATCACAACGGAAGAAGTTAAGAAGAAGTTACTCTCTATATCATTGAAAGGAAGAGCTAAAGAATGGTATGAGCTGCTGAAGAATGGATAATCTATGGAATGGGAGGAAATTGTACCTCTCTTATATTCTAAATTCTATCCTACCAGTGATATTTATAAGGACATGAATCAAATATATAACTTTTGGCCTCGTGATGGAGAGAGTACAGCCCAAGCTTAGGGAGATTGAAGTTACTAATGCTTAAATGTCCTATTCATGAGCTCCCTAATAATATTATTATTAATAACTTTTATGCAAGGATTTCTCTTCATGATAAAGATTTATTAGATGCTTCTTGTGCTGGATCATGAACACGTATGAAGTAAGAAGCTAAATGGGATCTTCTAGACCGTATTCAAGAAAACACTGAAGCATGGGAGAATGACAAAGGAAGAAAGTCAGGTATAAATTATGATTATGAATGCATCAAATCTTTTATGGGAACTGATGACTTTCATAATATTAGTACTAAGTATGGTCTTGATTCTCAAAGTATTTCCAATTGTTTCAACGCCTTTGCCTCTTATATTGAAATTCCCAAAAAGAAGTGGAACAAGTACCATGCACCTTATAAAGATATTGTTAATCATGTTCCTGTTAGAAACACTGAAGTTTGTACTGTTGATCATATTTTGCCTGAACCTTATATTGAGAAAATACCTTTTCCTTCTAAGGTAAAGGAACACTCTATTATAGCTAATGTGGTTAGAAAAGGTACAAAGAAAGTTGTAGAACCGGATGAACAAATAAATATTGAACCTGTAGTAGCCAGGGTGAAAGACCTTGTCACTAAGAATGTAGAAGATGTGCACATTATCTTTTGTGAAGATGCTTCTAATATTGTCTCTCATCCTAGTAAAACTAAGAGAGCTAGTGTCCCTGTGCTTTCTGTTAGGATTGGTGATCACTTCTATTATGGTTTATGTGATATTGGTGCAAGTTCTAGTGCTATTCCTTATGAGCTCTACAGAGAAATTATGCATGAAATTGGTCCTTGTGAACTCGAAGACATTGATGTAGTTATTCACCTTGCTAATAAGGAAACCATTTTCCCTATTGGTATTGTGAGAGATGTGGAAGTTCTTTGTGGTAAGATTAAATATCCTGCTGATTTTCTAGTACTTGGTTTAGCAGCTAGTAAAACTTGTCCTATCATTTTTGGTAGACCTTTCTTAAACACTTGTGGAGCTATTATAAATTGTTAGAAGGAGAAAATTTTAACTAAGTTTGATGGAGAATCTTATGAGTTCATTTTTTCCAAGTTTGCTAAAGCTCCTTGTAAAAATGGTTTGCCTAATGAGGATTTTGGAGTTGAACAACTTGCTTTTATTGATCCGGTTTATGACCTTAGACATCTTTTTGATGATTTTAAGTAAGCTCATTCTGAAGTTAAGAATGTTTCTTGTGACATTTATATTGTTAATTTTATTCAAAGTGCTACTGAAAATTATTATGAGAGAGGGAAACATGGTTTTATGCACCGCAATAATATTAAGTTTCCCCGCTTTATGTTGAAAGCTTTGAAGTTGCACTTGTTTTGTCTTCCTATGCTAGTGGCCTTTTGTTTCAATAATTTTTTTCCTTACAAAACGCCCTTGCATAGGAAGTGGGTTAGACTCAAATGTGTTGGATATTTGCTTCTTGATGCTCTCTTTCACTTCAAATTCATATCTCCTATGAGAGCATCATTGAAATTATCATGCCCATCTTAATGGCTATAAAGAAAGAGATTTTGGGAGACAACCCATTTTATTTGCTTTTGGTTTTTGTTTCTTTGAGTCTTGGAAGTTATTACCTCTGTAATAACTGATCCTTATCCTTTTTGTTTGGTTTTTATGTCAAGATTTGACTCTTTTGGAAGTAGAGGAGTTATGGGAAGTTGCTGTCCCGGAATAGATTTGTGTGCTTCACTATAAAAATTTGTGAAAATACCAGTGCGTCGGATGGAGCTGTAATTTTCTGTGCATGTACCCAAGTTGTTATCCAACTTTTTTTAGTTTTGCACTTTTTGATTTGATCAACAAAAGTTTTTTGAAAAAATCAATCTTTACCTACTGGTCTATTTTGACAGATTTCCGACATCATTTGCATTTGCCTCTTAAATCGATTTCCTTTCAAATTATTTTTGGGCTTTTAGAAGGAGTTGCCATAGTGGCTTTTGTTTGGATGGACTTCAGTTGAAATTGAACCAAAAGGTTTATTGTTTTTGCATACACTAATGTTGCTAATGAAGATTGTGTGGATATTTGTATGAGAGGAACTTTCAAGTGTTGGAGAGAAGGAATCTACAGAGTCCGTTTTCGAATAGGTAAAAGTGTTATAAATAAAAGGTTCGCAGAAAACTTTTATTTTTATATTTTTGCAGTTTCTATTCCATACGGAAGGTAACAAGAAGAAAAAGGGAAGGAAACGGAGTCCGAGTGGCCCACACAACCCAGTGGCGCGGGCCCTGCCTGGCCACACCCCAAGGGGGTGTGACCACCACGAAGTCTGTCTCCGTCCCGTTTTTGCCATGTACCTTCCTTATGTCATAAAACTTCATAATATATAATCACCCGTATCCCCCGAGGCTCGTATATCGTGTTCTCGTCGTGTTTTTTTCGATCTATTCTATTCAGATGTCGTTCCAGGGTTCGCTCTCGGAGGACTATGAGCTGCGACGCCGGCGCGAGCTCCGTCGCAATCTTGAGCAAGGGACTTTCATTGGATGTGTGGAAGAAGAAAGGATCGCAGCTAGGCGTGAAGACATGGATTGGAGCGTCGAGGAGGATGTAAAGAACATGTCAGCATGCATGAAGGGACAAACTGCCACGGGATCAAGGGCGAGAAAACCTACTTTTGTAGGGGCAATTTACACTGGACGTGCTTTTTCTCATAATATGCAGGGGATGATGACCTCCGTTCCAGACTTCACTTCCTGACATGAGGCAGTGGAAGCCCTTCGAGCCTGATGACCCACAAGTATAGGGGGTGTATCATAGTACTTTCGATAAATAGGAGTGTCGATCCCAACGAGGAGCAGAAGGTGCTGAACAGTGGTATGGAGCAGGAAATCCCTGTGAATACCTAGCAAACAGATTTTTAGTGGTTTTTTTGACAAGGCAACAAAACAAGGAGAAAGTAACAAAAGTAATAAAGAAACGGAGCAAGTGGCCCAATCCTTTCTTAGCAAAGGACAAGCCGGTGGAAATACTTATAAGGACCAAACATTCTCGAGGACACATGGGAATTTTGTCAAGTGCTTTCGCTTCAAATAGCTGAGTACTCTTCTCCGGTGTTGTAAGTGTTGTGTGGGTGAACCTGTGGTAATGTATCGACCGTACTTGGACTAATACATACTTGTGATTAAACCCCCTGCAAACATCTGTAACTATAGGAAAGTAATTAAGATATAAATCTAACCACGGCCTTAAACTCTGAGATCATACGCTCCCATGTGCAAAGGTGTCCTAATGGGGGTTCAGGTTTCTATCACTCCGGCAACCCCACAATTAGTAGCCAAATACACAATGCATTACCCTAGGCCCATAAATGGTGAAGTATCGTGTAGTCGATGTTCACATGGCACCACTAGAAGAATAGCACCACAACTTAAATACTAAACCATTGAATAATAACTCATCATAGATTCACTACTAACAACATGACTTCTCCCATGTACTCAAGAAGTAAACGAACTAATCACAAGATATCATATGGATCAAGATAGAAGATGATATGGTAATGCATAACAATCTGAACATAAACAATAATCCAATGGTTCCACTCACAAGCATCAACTACAATAGTAATCAACACCGAGAAAGTTTTCCCTAAGAACTAAAGCAATATCCAACACAACTGTTACAGAGGGACGGAGTGGTGGTGATGGTGCTGGTGGAGATGATGGTGTGGATGATGATGAAGATACCGATGAAGCCTAGCTTGATGACGGTGTTGATGGCGACGATCTTCCCTCTCGGGGAAGGAATTCCCCCCGCAGAAATTTGTCTGCCGGAGAGATCTTTCTCTCTCGGTGTTTTCCGCCCCTAGAGGCGGCGGAAATCTATATGTGGTTGCTCCCGGAGGCTTAGGGTTCTGTAGGGAAGATATAGGCGAAGGGGCGGAGTCAGAGGCCGGGCAGGTGGGCCACACCTGCCCTAGGCGCGGGGTCAGGTGGGCCCGCGCCTAGGGGGTGTGGGCCCCCTAAGGCCCTTCTTCGTCCCTCCTTATAGCTCCCTCATTCTTCTGGAGAAATAATATGTTTCCATATTTTTCTGGTATTTTTCTGATCTTTGCGAAATTGCACCGAAACGCCTTCTTTTCCATCAGAATCTAGACTCCGGCAATCCATCCTCCAGGAATCATACAACATGCATAAACAGATGAAAAAGCCATAAGTTATACCTCATAATAAGACAAATATCAATGAATAGAGGTAGATTATGATATAGAAAGGTGATGCAAAATGGGCGTATCAACTCCCCCAAGCTTAGACTTCGCTTGTCCCCAAGCGAATACTGAGCTCAGTCAACATGTCCACAGGTTTATGGAGTGAAGTGTCGATAAAAGAATACGAACAAGAAGCATCACACTTACCATTGCACAACTCATAGAAGAAAGCAACTCACCATTATATAACTTAGCTTGCAACCAAGTACAGCAGTCACAATAGAGATGCATAAAGATAAATCATAATTGGCATTGGCAAACTTGTTCTTGGTCAGAGAACACTTGGCAAACAGTTTCACGAAAGCTTTTTGTAGAAGTTTCAAAATAGGAGCACTCTTTGCTCAAAAAGGTTTTTCCTACGTGAAGGCTTTCAAAGTAATACTCAATAGATAAGAGTTTTGTGCAAACATGGAAGATAAAGAACATGATTGAATAAATCACAACAACTCAAATGCTTGCTGGAGATAGAGAGGAAGTAGGTTTACTGACTCAACTGATAACTATGAGAAAGGTCCCTTTACAGAGGGTAGTAGGGATTACAAGTCATAAAGAGCTTCCAAAAGATTATGGTACTTACTAGATTTGAGCCCTCATTGCCCCTATGATAAGCATCTTGAGATGATTAAGGTTAAAGTGAAAAAAGATGGAGTATATGCTTGACGAAATATAAGTTGGCAATCTCATGTCCCTTCAATATGAGGGCCACTCCTCATGCTACTCAACTTTGGTCACAGGTAAGTTCTTGTCTTTGTAAGTATTTGCATATCATTGAGAACCGCCAATGGGGTACCCCTTGCACATGGTACAGGAGCTTTCCCATAACCAAAATGACAAGGAAAGCATACAATGAGCATCTCAGCGATCTTTTTATTTACTATGTGCATAGATTTTTATTGAGGATGCTTCATAGACAACTCACTATGGTGATGCTGCAAGTTTCCATCATGATTAAGCATGGCTTAGGATAGCGGCCCAGGCGTTTCTCTAACACTGGATACAAACTCCATGGAGTTACAATTTCCCTATTTATTTCACACTATTGAAATCCATCGACAAAAGAGCACGATATCAATTGTGTACAGAGTACAAGTGCAATGTTGAAAACGTTCCCCATGATAGCACGGTTCTACTAATTCCAACGCATAGATGCAAGCATATACAACTTCGATGTTCACAATGGTGCAAGTCTATTAGGGGCAAGTAAATAAGGTGTGCCATCAAGTTCGTGAGAGCTTTACTAACTAGTTTTAACATAACAAAATACTTTTTAATTCAAAAGGTAGGTGAAGCTTGAGAATTTTCTTGGAATAGAAAAAGCTACTAGGTAGATATGGTGGACACAAGTGGCAAAAGTTTTGGTTCAAAGGATTTTGAAAACATGAGAAGTATGCCTTCTCAAAACAGGTATTTCGCTAGCAAGGCTGGATAGCAAGCAAGAGAGTTGAAAGAAACAAGCAAACATACAAGTAATAAAGCCAAACATGCAATCTTCCTTGAAGACACAAAAGAATCTTAAATAAAGAATACTAAGCTTATGAGCCAACAAGAAAGAAAACAAATGATACAAAATACGTGTAAGCCCTTTTTTTCTTTCTTTTTCTCTTTCATAGTAATGCCACTGACCAGAACTCGATTTGCCAAAACCAATTTAGATCCACTTGATGATCCCAAAGTGGTGCCAATACTGATCAACAAGATCCATCATATAATAGAGATTGCAAACTAAAATAAGAAGTGCAAAAAGTAAAAGATGAGACTTCTCATTAATATTCCAATAAAGGCACTCACACCAAGGGATACAAAGATAATCAACTAAAGGAGAGATACTTCCACTTGCAAACCAAACTATAAGATAACCTCTCTACCACATATATGAATCCACTAAAAAGGTAAAAGATAAAAGATAATGGTGGTGATACCGTGGCACTCCCCCAATCTTGGAACAAGCCAAGGGGATGCCAAACCTGATGATGAATTACTCCTTTGGTGGTGGTGGTGTTCTCTTGTCACGGGTCAGAAAATCTTCCAGCATCTTACGAAGCCTGTTATTCTCCTCTTGAAGCATATCCACCTTCACCCTCAAAGCACGGTATTTATCACAAAACTCGTTGGTGGTTCGAAGGGCTTCCACTGCCTCAGGGAAGTATCTGAGTTCTGGACCGAAGGCTATGATTCCCCTCATGTGATTAGAAAAAGCATCCACAGTGTTAATTGCTCCTACAAAAGTAGGTTTTCTTCCCCTTGTTCCTGCGGTGGTTTGTTCTTCCAACTCTATCTCCACGGGCTTCTTGCCTTTGTCGTTGGCGGAGGCCATGGTGCTCTAAACTTGAGAAGATTTCCTGACAGAAACAGATTGAAACGAAAGCACGACGAGAACACGATGCACGGACCTCGGGGGATCCGGTGGGTTATATATTACGAAGTTTCAATGCATAAGGAAGGTTTTGACACGGAAACAAGGCGGAGACAGAGTTTGAGGGGGGAACACCCCCCCCCTCAGGCGCGGCCAGGCAGGGCTCGTGCATGGGGTGGGTTTTTCCACCCCGGGCTCCATTTCCTCTTCAGTTTCGTCTCGCAACTTCCCTTATGTATTAAAAACATCAAAAATTTAAAAAGATTGGGGTTTCACGAACCTTCTGTTTTCACCACTTTTACCTAATGAAAGACGAACTTTGCAGATTCCTTTTCTCTTTCTCATGAAAATTTCCTTCTTACAAAACCCTTGCACAAACTCAATGACAACATTAGTGTAAGCAAAAACAATAAACCTTTGGTAAACACTTCAACTGAAAACCCATCAAAACAAAAGATTCTGTAAGAGGCAAATGCAACTGATTGCAGAACTGATGAAAGTTCGGTAACAACTTGGAGAACAAGCTCCGAAAAATTCAGCTCCATCCGATGTATAGAGCTTCCTCACGAATTTTTACAATATAGCACAAAAATCTGTCCCAGGATAGCCACTTTTCACAACTCCTCTACTTCACAAATGTAGTTGAACTTGACACAAAAACCAAAACAAAAATGATAAGGAGAGGTTATTACAGAGGTAATAACTTCCAAGACTCGACAAAACTCTTGGGTTATCTCCCAACAAGTACTTTTCTTTAATGCCTTTAAGTTAGGCCTGAAACTTCCAAAGATGCACACAAAGGAGATATATATTTGAAGTGAAAGAGAGAATTAAGAAGCAAATAACCAACACACTTGAGACTAACCCACTTCCTATGCATGGGGGTATCATGAGAAAATGAATTGTTGAAACAAAAAGCCACTAGCATAGGAAGACAAAACAAATGCAACTTTAAAGCCTTCAACATAAAACAAGGAAATTTAACATTATTGAGATGCATGAAACCATGTTTCCCTCTTTCAAAATAACTTTTAGTAGCACTTTGAATAAAGTTGACAATATAACTGTCACTGGAAACAACTTTATCATCTGAGTAAGCATACTTACAGTCACCAAAAAGAGGTCCAACGTCATATACTGGATCAATAGAAGCAAGTTGTTCCATCCTTAAATCTTTATTAGGCAAGCTATTTTCACAAGGAGCTTTAGCAAATTTGGAAAAGTTAAACTCATAAGAATCTCCATCAAACTTAGTAAAACTTTTTCCTTCTTACAATCAATAATAGCTCCACAAGTGTTCAAGAAAGGTCTAACAAAAATGATAGGACAAGTTTTGCTAGCTGCTGAATTAAGCACTAGAAAATTAGCAGGATACTTAATCTTACCACAAAGAACCTCCACATCTCTTACAATGCCAATGGGGCAAATGGTTTCCTTATTAGAAAGGTGAATAACCACATCAATGTCCTCAAGCGCATAAGGACCAATCTCATGCATAATTTCCCTGTAAAGCTCATAAGGAATGACACTAGAACTAGCACCAATATCACATAAACCATAATAGCAATGATCACCAATTTTAACAGAAAGCATAGGAACACTAGCTTTTCTAGCCTTACTAGGATGAGAAACAATATTACTAGCATCTTCACAGAAGACAATATTCTCATCCTCTATATTTCTAGTGACAAGGTCTTTCACAATAGCTACCACAGGTTCAACATTCAATTGCTTACCAGGCTCCACAGTTTTCATTGTACCTTTATTATTTGCACTAATAATCATAGAATACTCCTTTACCTTAGCTGGGAAAGGCATTTTCTCAACATGAGGTTCAGGAACAATATGATTAGTAGAAAACTTGAGTACTTCTAACTGGAACATGATTAACAACATATTTATACGGAGCATGGTACTTATTCCACTTCTTCTTGGGAACTTCTATGTAAGAGGCAAAGGCCTTAAAACAGTTGGCAATACTTTGGGAATGGATACCAAACTCATTGCTAATATCACGGAAGTTATCAGTTCCCATAAAAGATTTAATGCATTCATAATCATAGTTTATACCTGACTTTCTTCCTTTGTCATTCTCCCAAGCTTCTTCCTTCATACGTGTGAATGATCCAGCACAAGAAGCATCTAGTAAATATTTATCATGAAGAGAAAGCCTAGCATAAAACTTATTGATAATAATATTGTTAGGGAGTTCATGAATAGGACACTAAAGCATTAGTAAATTCAATCTCCCCCAATCTTGAGCTGTACTCGCTCCATCAAGAGGACAAAATATATATTTAAGATTTCTATCCTTATGAATCTAACTGGGAGGATAAAATTTAGAGTAAAAGATAGATGCCATCTCCTCCCATTCCATGGATTGTCCATTCTTCAGCAGCTTATACCATTCTTCAGCTCTCCCTTTCAAGGATATGGAGAGTAACTTCTTCTTCACCTGTTTAGTTGTGATACCTGCACACTTAAACAACCCGCATAATTCATGGATAAAAAGCAAGTGATCACCGAGATGGATGGTTCCATCCCCAAAATAATAATTATTCATAACATGATTAACAATACTTGTAGGTATCTTAAAAGGATCTATCTCAACAGGAGGTGGTTCATCTACTACCCTAGTAGTGGTAGTAGTTTTCCCAAACATAAAACCAAGTGGGTTATCCATATTAGAAACAAAGTAACAAGCAGTAACAAGAGAAATACCCACAGTAAAAGTTTCCCTTACCAGTTCCACTCTTTAATAGAGCTTCACTCCCCAGGAACGACACCAGAAAATAGTCTTAATGACCCACAAGTATAGGGGGTGTATCGTAGTACTTTCGATAAATAGGAGTGTCGATCCCAACGAGGAGCAGAAGGTGCTGAACAGTGGTATGGAGCAGGAAATCCCTGTGAATACTTAGCAAACGGATTTTTAGTGGTTTTCTGACAAGGCAACAAAACAAGGAGCAAGTAACAAACAAACGGAGCAAGTGGCCCAATCCTTTGTTAGCAAAGGACAAGCCGGTGGAAATACTTATAAGGACCAAACGTTCTCGAGGACACATGGGAATTATGTCAAGTGCTTTCGCTTCAAATAGCTGAGTACTCTTCTCTGGTGTTGTAAGTGTTGTGTGGGTGAACATGTGCTAATGTACCGGCCGTACTTGGACTAATACATACTTGTGATTAAACCCCCTGCAAACATCCGTAACTATAGGAAAGTAATTAAGATATAAATCTTACCACAGCCTTAAACTCTAAGATCCTACGCTCCCTTGTGCAAAGGTGTCCTAACGGGGGTTCAGGTTTCTGTTACTCCGGCAATCCCACAATTAGTAGCCAAATACACAATGCATTCCCCTAGGCTCATAAATGGTGAAGTATCATGTAGTCGATGTTCACATGACACCACTAGAAGAATAGCACCACAACTTAAATACTAAACCATTGAATAATAACTCATCACAGATTCACTACTAACAACATGACTTCTCCCATGTCCTCAAGAATTAAACAAACTACTCACAAGACATCATATGGATAAATATCAAAGATGATATGGTAATGTCACATCCCAAATTTTAGATTTGGTTCTGCTTATCTTTCATACCATTGCATCATACCTTTCCATGCAAAACCATCGATTGAAAAGATCCGGCAAAACGCTATTTTAAAAACCTTATTCTATTTTACTACGAGGCTCCTACAGGAGGCTTTAGTAAGACTTGTGTTGTCCACCCCTGTAGCCTAGTGTTTTCACCCAACCCTTGATCCTAGATTGTTCCCCTCGATTTTACAAAACCGTAGGAGCCAGAATCGCTCGATTCGGAGCTCGTACGGAAAAGTTACGGCCGTTTTATTAAAAGATAGAAAATCGGGCCGATTTCCGTGTCCGATTCCAACCGCGCGCCATGTCCGCGTAGGACCCCACTTAAGAGGCCCCACACAGACGCCGCCGCGCTGCCTCGATTCCCGCACCCCGCCTCGACCCACGCGCCCCGCGCCCTTGATCTCTGAGCCACGCCGCCTCCTGGACCCCGCCGCCGCCGCCTCCCCTCGGGATCCACCCGCGCCGCCGCCGCAGGTACCGCCGCCGCCGCACCTCTCTCTCTCCCTCTCCTCTCTTTCCCGCACCGCCCGCCTCCCGCCGTGCGCCGCCGCCGCCCCGGGCCACTCGCGCCACCGCCCGCCTCCGCCCGCCAGCGCCCCGACCCCATACCTCGCGCCGCCTCGCCTTGCGCTGCTTCGCCGCCGCCCTCGCCAAGACGCCACGCCCACGCTTCTTTGACCGCCAACCGAGCCGCTTCGCCCGCCTCGCTACCGCTGCTGCTTCTGCTGCGCCAGACGTGCCTACGCCGCTGCCTCGCACCGCCGCCTCGTGCACCGTGCCACCGTCCCGTGCCGCCGTTGCGTGACCGTCTTGATCCACGCACTGACCGTCTCCCTTCCGCGCAGGAAAAACACCGTCGCCGGAACCGATCGCCGCCGCCGTCCTGACCTCGTCGCCGTTCGTCTCCGGTGAGTCCGCAGCCGTCGTTGGATTTCAGATCAGCGGTCCAAATCGGTCGTTGACCGGTCAGCCCCAGGCGTTGACTAGTCAGACGCCCAGTTAGCGCCCAGTCAGCAGCCGCGTTGACCAGTCAACAGACACAGTTGACTGGTTATTTTCGTTAATCGTTTTAGTTGACAGATTTCGGTAGAAATTGTAAATTGGGTAGAAATTAATCCGCTGGGTCAAAAATTGCAAATAAAATATGTGTAGGTTCAGTAAGTCGTGTAGAATCTTGCTGTACCTTTGGTTCACACTTTTGCAGCAAGATTTAGTACAGTTTAATCAAATGATTTAATGGCCTTTTTGGAGTAATTAATTTGTAGAAAAATATCTGTAACTCCAAAAATTGCGTATGATATGTCCCTGGATTTAGTAGGACGAGGGAAATCTCATCGTGAATTAAAAGGATAGGCTTACAGTAAAAACTTCTGCGGAAACTGTCTAGTGGCTTTCTGTAGTGTTTTAATTACTCGGGGAGTTTTATAATTCCTTTTTGAGTAATTCCAGTTGGTACTGTTCCTAATTAGCTATGCCTATGCAGTAGAATTTTTCCAAGATTTTACAAACAGTATACTACCGGTAGCGAATTATTTGAGTTCTAGCTCTAGTTTTGAGCATTACTTTTTGCGTAATAGTTTTCCTAGCGCTAAAACTATTTTCCATGCATGCAATCAGTAGTATTATTGATTAGGATTATGTGGTGTACCTGTAGCACCAAATCACTTGTCTTGCATGCATTCATGCATCATCTTTGTTGCATATGTTTGTGGATTATTTGTTTATGATTGCAATTGTATCGTGTAGATTGTGACAGGTGCAACGCTTACTCGTGTGTGGATTGTTCTTCCGACCGCTACAACCAAGGCAAGTAGATGCTACTTTGTTCATGATATCATCCTACTATTTTCAATGCATTGTCGTGTATTTTGTAGATGCATGTGTAGGGTGATACTATCGCTATGCTATGTCCTATTATGTGGTAGGGCCTTCCTTGTAGATGAACCACCGTTGGTAGATGTGCTTAGCCATGCTATGTTGAACGAGGGCTAGGTTACATCATTGAGACTTGTTTCTAAAAGTATTGGTTTGTGAAAACTAAAACAACTTAATCAATGAATCTCCTGGGTGTGATGGTATTGATAATTTTTGGTGGTTTCATTGTGGAAAGGCACCCAGGTATCAAGAGAGAATGATTGGCTTCTTTATTGTGTAGCTTACGTGTACAACCATGTGCCAATAATGAAATGGGCGGTTGGTTGGACTTAGTAGGTTGTGGTAACTCGAACCCGTGTATCCAGAGATGTAGAATTTTGGTAGGTTGGACCGGTGCGCGTCGGGATTGGGGTGCTACTTCCCGAACAGTCTCTTCTTAGACTTCTCCCTATCATCACCCAAAATGAGAGTGATGGTACGAGCTGGGCTGGCCAAGTCACATGGGTAAAGTGTACTAACCCCTGCAGGGTGTATAATCTAATCGATTAGCCGTGTCCCTGGTTATGGACAACTGAGTTGCTTGATATTGATTCCATGACATGTTTCTCGCTCATTCTAATTTCATAATTGTTTTAACATTGTTGGGTTAACTTAATTGGGATCTTTTCAAAGAAAATCAAAAACTGTTTATGAAAGTAGGACAAATGTATTTGCAAATGCAAGCCAGACACGGCTCCACTTGCCAAATATGCATGTAGATGTTAGTACTATTGTCTCCATTACTAGCTCTACTTGCCATACATTCCATGTATTGACCCTTCGGGGCTGCTACGTTTCATGTTGCAGGTTATTCCGTTTCTGAGTAATTGATATAGGCCACAGTACTCCACTCGGCACTTGTTCACTTGTGGGCAATTTGAAGAATGGATGATTTACTTTATTTATGTTGCTACCTGAATGATTTGAGCTAGCCTTGAGCTAAGCTTATTGTAATAATGGTACTCTGGATCTATGTTATTTCTGATACACGGATATTTTGCTATGTTATTCATCTCATTCTATTGTGGGCCAATGAACCGATCCAGGGATTGGCATGTCACATAGAAGCCACGGTCTTTTCAGAACCGCGGTGTTACAGGTAATGGATAACAATCTGAACATAAACAATAATCCAATGGTTCCACTCACAAGCATCAATAGTAATCAACACCGAGAAAGTTTCCCCTAAGAACTAAAGCAATATCCAACACAACTGTTACAGATTGACGGAGTGGTGGTGATGGTGCTGGTGCAGATAATGGTGTGGATGATGATGATGACGATCCCGATGAAGCCTAGCTTGATGACGGTGTTGATGGCGATGATCTTCCCTCTCCAGGAAGGAATTCCCCTGGCAGAAATCTGTCAGCCATAGAGATCTTTCTCTCTCGGTATTTTCCGCCCCCCACAGGTGACGGAAGTCAATCTATGGTCGCTCCCCGAGGCTTAGGGTTCCGTAGGGAAGATATAGGCGAAGGGGCGGAGTCGGAGGCCGGGCAGGTGGGCCACACCTGTCCTAGGCGCGGGGTCAGGTGGGCCCCCGCCTAGGGGGTGTGGGCCCCCTGAGGCCCTTCTTCGTCCCTCCTTCTGGCTCCCTCATTCTTCTGGAGAAATAATATGTTTCCATATTTTTCTGGTATTTTTCTGATCTTTGCGAAATTGCACCGAAACGCCTTCTTTTCCATCAGAATCCAGACTCCGGCAGTCCATCCTCCAAGAATCATCCAACATGCATAAACATATGAAAAAGCCATAAGTAATACCTCATAATAAGACAAATATCAATGAATAGAGGTAAATTATGATATAGAAAGGTGATGCAAATTGGGCGTATCAGAGCCACTGATGAGTTTTGTGATAAGTACAGAGCTCTAAGGAGGAAGGTGGATAATACTTCAAGAGGAGAATAACAGGCTTTGTAAGATGTTGGAGGGTTTCCTCACCCTAAACAGAACAGCACCACCATCGAAGGAGTAATTTGTCATCAGATTTTCACATCCCCTTGGTTTGTCCCAATCTTGGGGGAGTGCCGCGGTATCACATCATTATCTTTCATCTTTTTTCCTTTTTAGTAGATTCATATCTTGAATAGAGAAGTTATCATATAGGATGGTTTGCATTGTGGAAGTATCTCTCCTTTAGTTGGTTATCTATGTATCCCTTGGTGTGAGTGCCTTTATGTAATATTAATGAGAAGTTTCATCTTTTACATTTTGCACATCTTCTTTTAGTTTGCAATCTATATTAAATGATTGATCTTGTTGATTATTGTTGGTATCACTTTGGGAGCATCAAGTAAACCTAAATTGGTTTTGGCAAACTAACCTCTGGTCAGTAGCAACACTTTTTGAGGTTTCAAAGGAAAAGGTAAAAGCACTTACATGTATTTTATATCATTTTATTTGTTTCTTGATTGGCTCATAAGCTTAGTATTCTTTAGTTAAGATCGTTTGTGTTTTCAAGGAAGATTGCATGTTTCACTTTATCACTTGTATGTTTGCTTGTTTCCTTCAACTCTTTTTCTTGATACCCAACCTTGCTAGCCAAAAACTTGTACTGAGAGGGAGCACTTCTCATGCATCCAATCCTTGAACTTAAAACCCTTGTCATTTTTGTCCACCAGATCTACCTATTAGCATTATTGCTATTCCAAGCAAATTCTCGAGTTTCATCTACCTTTCAAATTTAAAATTCTTTTGTTATGTGAAAACTAGTTAGTAAAGCTCTCACGAACTTGATGGCACACCTATTTTTCCTGCCCTTAATAAACTTGAACCATTGTGTCAACTATGTTGTATATGCTTGCACCTATAAGTTGGGGAATTAGCAGAACTGTGTTGTCATGGGGAACGCTTTCAACACCTGTAAATATTATACAGTTTATATCATGCTCTTTTGTTTACGAATGTCGGCGGTGTGAAATAAAAGGGGAACTTGTAACTCCATGGAGTTATGTATTTGTGTTATAGAAACGCCTAGGCCACTAGCCTAAGCCATGCCTAATCATGGTAGAAACTTGCAGCATCACCATAGTGAGAAATATATGAAGCATTCTCCTTATAAAAAAAGAGAGATATATAGAAAAAACAGAAGAGAAAAATAAAAAAGAGGAAAGAAGAGAAAAACGGCACCATTTTCCCATGGTAAATAAGAAGATTGCCAAGATGCTCACTGTTTGTTGCCTTGTCATTTTGATATGGGATAGCTCCTGTGTCATGGGGCAAGGGGTACCCCATTGGTGGTTCTCTATGATACACATATATTTATAATGACAAGAAATTACCGGTAACTAAAGTTGAGTATCATGAGGAACGACCCTCGTACTAAAGGGAAATGAGATTGCCAACTTATATTTTGTAAATCATATACTCCATCTTTGTTCAGTTTAACCTTAATCACCTCAAGATGCTTATGATAGGGGCAATGAGAGCTCAAAGCTAGTAAGTACCGTACTCTTTTGGAAGCTCTTTATGAAACTTGAAATCCCTGCTTCCCTCTGCGAAGGGCCTTTCGTGCACTTCCAAGTTGAGTCAGTAAACCTATTCCTTTCTATCTCCATCAAGCATTTGAGTTGTTGTGTTTCAATCATCCATATGATGATTTATTCAATCATGTTTCTTATCTTCCTTATTTTGCACATTGTTCTTATCTGAATGTGTATTACTTTGAAAGCTATCATTGTGAAAAGCCTTTTATGTTTGAGCAAAAGGATTACTATTATAAAATTCTTTACAAAAGCTTTTCTTGAAAACTAAATATGATTTGTCAACCGTTCTCTAACCAAGAATAAAGTTTGCCATTAGGAATTATGATTTGTCTTTATGCATCTTTATTGTGACTCCCATACTCGTTGCAAGTTAAGTTTTATAATGGTGAGTTGCTTTCTATTATGAGTTGTGTATTGGTAAATGTGATGCTTCTTGTCTGTATTCTTTTTATCGACACTTCACTCCGTAAACCTGTGGTCATGTTTATTGAGATCAGTTTTCGCTTGGGGACAAGCGAGGTCTAAGCTTGGGGGGAGTTGATACGTCCATTTTGCATCACTATTCTATATCATAATTTACTGCTATGCATCGATATATTTCATAATAAGAGGTGATACTTATGTTATTTCATCTAATTTTACATGTTGGATGACTTTTGTAGGATGAACTGCCGGAGTCAGGATTCTGATGGAAAAAGCAGTGTCAAGATGCAATATTTGCGAAGATCAGAAAATACACGGAAAATCCTATTTTCCAGAAGACGAAGGAAGCCAGATGGGGAGGCTGAGATGGGCCACAGGGGGCCCACACCACCCCCTGGCGTGGGCCCACCCTAGGCCGCACCAGCAAGGGGTGTGGCCACCCTGGCCCATCTCCTGCTTCGCCCCTTCACCTATATCTTCCTCCCGAAACCTTAATACATAGGGAGGGACCACAGAAAGATTCTGCCACCTCTGCGGGGAGGAAACTATAGAGAGAAAAAGAGCTCTCCGGCAGGCAGATTTCTATCAGGGAAATTCCTTCCCGGAGAGGGGAAATCATCGCCATCAACACCGTCATCAAGCTAGACTTCATCGGGAGCATCATCATCATCCTCACCACCATCTCCACCAGCACCATCATCACCACTCCATCCCGCTATAACAGTTGTGTTGAATCTTGCAAAGTTCTTAGGGGAAACTTTCCCAGTGTTGATTACTTTTGTAGTTGATGCTTGTGAGTGAAACCATTGAATTATTGTCTATGTTTAGATTGTTATTCATCATCATATCATCTCTGATCTTGATCCATATGATGTCTCGTGAGTAGTTTGTTTAGTTCTTAAGGACATGAGAGAAGTCATGTTGTTAGTAGTAGAATTGTGTTGAGAAATATTCAATGGTTTGATATTTAAGTTGTGGTGTTATTCTTCTAGTGGTGCCATGTGAACGTCGACTACATGATACCACCATTTATGGGCCTAAGGGAATGCATTGTGTATTTGGCTACTAATTGTGGGGTTGCCAGAGTGACAGAAACCTAAACCTCCGTTAGGAAACCTTTGCACAAGGGAGTGTAGGATCTCAGAGTTTAATGTTGTGGTTAGGATTTTATCTTAATTACTTTCTTATAGTTGCGGATGCTTGTAAGGGGTTTAATCACAAGTATGTATTAGTCCAAGTAAGGTCGGTACATTAGCACAGGTTCACCCACACAACACTTATCAAACCAAAGAAGATTAATCAACTATATGAAGCGAAAGCACTTGACAGCATTCCCATGTGTCCTCGAGAACGTTTGGTACTCATAAGTATTACAACCGGCTTGTCCTTTGCTAAGAAAGGATTGGTCCACACGCTTCATTTATTTGTTGTTTTTATTTACTTGCACTTTATTTCCTTGCATTATGAATTACTCCTAAAAATACGTTTTCTAAGTATTTACATAGAACTCCTGCTCCAAACCACTAGTCAAGACCTTCTGCTCCTTGTTGGGATCGACACTCATGTTTATCAAAAGTACTACGATATACCCCCTATACTTGTGGGTCATCAAGACTATTTTCAGGTGCCCCCCCCATGTACTTGCTTTGGGTCTGTGAAAGCGTCGTGTCCTAGGCCCCGCTGACATACCGATGGGTGTATGTTAATTGACCAGGCAACAAGGGTCAAGTGCATGTGGAAACTTTGGTGCACCCCTACAGGGTTAAATCTTTTTGAAAATTCTTGTCCGCGGTTATGGATGATTTGGAGCACAGTATCTCGATCATAGATGTAGGGATACGGGTAGGCTACACTAGCATAAATCAAAATTTTCTACCACGTAAACCAGGATTACTGTTGTCATAGATCTTGGGATTACCACTAGACATGCAGTTGCGGAACTTGATGAAGCGTGTCGAGGTAGTGTAGATGTTCTACGTCTCCTCCTCGTCCTTGTCCCACGAGCAGCTCCCCTTTGCACGGCTCGTCCAAGTGCTACTACTGCAGCACCTCTGAGGTATCCACACGTACAGGGTGGAAGGGTCAGACGCCGGACTGCTAGGTCCGCGCGTGCAACACAGGCATGAAGAGTGGCGGCTGGGTGGAATGGTATAACTCTGGTCAGCTCGCCGCACCCTCTATTATATAGGCGTCCCTAGTGGGCTTCTACATTAGCAGCCCATTAGTAGCCTAAGCCTGGTCTAATTCGGATCCAATCCTCATTAGTCTTCCAGCCCCTTAAGTGTGTGACCCTATAGGTTCATATACGTATAGACATGACACGAATACACTTATTCTGTCAATAGTTGGTAGCGGCCTCTAGCAAGACGTGCCAACTCCTAAATGCATACAAAGATCATTCGGGCGAACCATCACAAGGTTTAGTACATGTCTTTCCCTTTGCCTCACGATATTTGATCTAGCTCCAAGTTGACCCCCCTTTCTCGATACTGTGATTTGGAATCCCTTTACTAGGTTAACTCTTAACCATATGTAGCATGGCCATGCATCTCTGGATCCGATCACTCGAGGGGTCCAGAGATATCTCTCTCAAGTAGAGAGGGGCAAATCCCATCTTGATTGACCATGCCTTGCAGCATGCTTCATGACAAACCTGAAAGCTACCTTTATAACTACCCAGTTACGGAGCAGCGTCTGATATCCCCAAAGTAGGTCGATCCACATCTCAAGTACATGCGACAATCTCAGGTCTAAGGACAAAACGTACACAATGTGTAGAGAGAGATGCAAGTCTAATTGCCATACTCAAGTTGGGTCAACCCAACCCTATGTTCATAACATGTGTCCACATCATTAGTTTGACATCTTCATGTCTATGACTTGCAAAACATAGTCATCAACCAATCGATGTTCTAGTCTAATATTCTCGTGTGTCCTCACATGAACTCCGACTAGGGACAACTATTAATAACCATACAAGTATAGAGTTTCACAAAAAATTCACATAATTTCCAATCAATACAAGTTGCCTGATATGGATATTCAAGGAACATTACAACAACTCATGGATACATAATAAATATAATCATCTCTATGATTGCCTCTAGGTCATATTTCCTTCAGTCTCCCACTTGCACTAGATTCAATCTAGATTGTATTTAATACCTATTGCTCTTGCGTGCGCTTCATGTGCAGGCTGCGGGAGTGGCTTTGTAAAAGGATCAGCAACATTTGAGTTCATATGTATTTTGCATATCATGACACTACCATCCTCAACGAACTCTCGAATTTGATGGTAACACATGTGAATATGCTTGTTCTTCCGGTGTTGTCTAGGTTCCTTGGCTTGTGCAATAGCACCATTGTTGTCAAAATAATCGTCCATGGGATTGGACGCGCCTTGAACCACACCGAGAGCGATCAGGCAATTCCTAATACAAACAGCTTCCTTAGCAGCCTCCGAGGCGGCAACATATTCAGCTTATGTTGAAGAGGAGGCCACCATATCTTTCTTGGAACTTTTCCAACTCACAGCACCACCATTCATGACAAACACATAACCAGATTGCGATCAGGAGTCATCTGAGTCGTTAAGGTAACTCGCATATGTGCAACCCCTTACACTGAGTTCATCCTCACCTCCATAAACTAGGAACACATCCTTAGTCCTTCTCAAGTACTTAAGGATATTCTTAACCGTTGTCTGGTGGCCTTCACCTGGATCAGCCTGGTATCTGCTCGTAATACTTAGAGCATAGGAAACATCTGGGCGAGGATATATCATTGCATATATGATTAATCCAATAGCCGAAGCATATGGAATCCATCTCATGCTCTCACCTCATCAATAGTCGAAGGACATTGAGTCTTGCTGAGTTTTATGTCGTGAGACATGGGCAAGAACCCCTTCTTAGCCTCTTCCATGTTGAACCTTTTCAACACTTTATCAATGTATGTACTCTGGCTTAATCCAATTAGCCTGTGGCACCCCTAGATTTACGGTTCGAGAATACCCGTTATGCCTGCAATTCATGTTCCCATGATCAGTGAGCCGTGAGCATAACCGACAAGTATCATTACAACATCCAAGAATTTAACGAATACAAGTACTTACAATATGGCCAATATGGCATTTACAACACTAATAGCGGAAGTCTTCCAGCGCAGAGCCCATGTCAAGCCTTAACCTACAGGCGACTGACTGGGAAGACGGCCTAGATCGCATAGACGTCAACGACCTCCATCGTTCCCCTTGCTTCTGAAAAGTCTAGCCAAGTAAATAGGCAGGGACAATGTTGGTGAGTACTTTGAATGTACTCGCAAACCACCTTAAGAGAACAATAATAAAGGATATGCAATATGGTTGTGGTAGGATGGCTCCATGAGAGGTTCTTTTATAAACCAGTTTCTCTTGTAGATATGGCATGTCTCTATATCCTTGTTGAAAACCTTTTGTAAAACCGTTTGGAAAGCTTTTTGAAAAGTTTTAAGAAAGCACTAGGATTGGGTCACCCATTTGTTTTTTCCTTCCAATCATCTCATGACCAAACTCCTTCCTCCTTTTTCCGACCATCTCATGGTCAAAACATTTCCAAGCCATTGCTTTTCTGGAGTCCTTTTTGAAAACAAAACCATCACCGATCTACAGCCACCAGCACAACCATCCATGACCGAGGAATCGGCTATTCGAATAGATTTACACTCTGCAGAGGTTGTACACTGTACCCACACCATCCAATTACCTGTCCCTGATCTACACTGATCGTGGATCGAATAACCAGTCAATACCTTGCGAATGCCCTCTCCGATACAAGTGCCTACCCTATGAGGTTAATCCCCTCAAAACCGGGACGCCCTATATAGTAACTAGCCAACCGAAGCGCGTTTTGCACCTCAACTGGTGTGCACTTTCAATGAGGGGCTCATAGAATCGCGTGGAGTCCCGCAGACCCTTCGTTCCTTCTCCCGGTCGATGCCACGCATGGACCATTGGACAGAGAAGGCCCACCCTTCGGGGATTGTTTGCCCCTATAGTAGTGTGAGGAACCTATACCACATTAGACAAACTTCCAGCCCAGCCCCGTCCCATTCCAGAGTAATGTGATTGCACAGGTTAATTGCGCTAGCTTCAAAACTGGCCAGCCTGGCTGTTTTGTAAACATTTTTCCTCCATATTTTGTCCACACTTTTTGTAAAACAAAGCCTTTCTCATTTTCCAAACCACTTGGTAGGCCAAGCCTCACCAAGGTTTTCTCATAAAACATTTTTTTGTTAAGCCTTTTTCAGGGGTCTTCCCATCCCATAGTTTTTGCTTCGGCTAAAACGGGTTTTCCAAAGGGGCATGGTGTGTTACACCATCTATCATACTAGGGGTAGGTAGGTATCATAAAAGTGGGATGTACCTAATGGTACTAAGGGGTAATGGTTTGGAGGAGCCAAACATTCACCACATAACCTAACATAGTAAAACAATGCAATTTGCATAAACAGGTAGATAAAACATGCATAGATAAAATAATAGGACAAGGCGTATGAGCAAGAAGGTGGCTTTCCTGTGACCAGCGAGATGTCTAGTGACTTCTTTAGAAAACCAGAATACCAAATAATAATAAGATTAACCTGATGCTTCCTTCTTCTCAGCGTCATACAATCGCAACTATCGCCGTTATTGTAAGGTTCCCAACCTTTAATAAGGTAGAGATCCCTGTGTTTACAATGCTAGTCCCTGGATCAATAGCTAGCATCCATAGTTAAGATGTAATATCAAGAAACAAAGGTCCTAATACAACTTTATAACCAGGAATAAAATAATTCATTACATCTTACATAGCTCATTTGGCTATCTCATTACAATGCAGCATAAATCTATAAAGCATGGAGTCCTTCATCTTCAAAGTGCCACAGGCAATCATGTTGGTTGTAGACTTGTAATCCTATTCAACAAACTTCACTAACATCAAACAAACCTGCAACATAGTAAGTTGCAGCCACAAGGGTCAATACATTTGAATTGTATTGGCAAGTTTCACTACTATGTAGAATTAAGTGGATCCTATCATTACATGCATATTTGGCTAAGTAGGGTTTAGGCTCATTTGCAGAAAGCAATATAGTTTTGTCCTATGTTTTCAAAATATTTTTTTTGATCTTTTTGAAAATCTTTCTGAACTCCTTGGAAAACTCCAAGTGCTTCAAATCCCTTGTTGTCACCATCAAGTTTTAACTTTGAGAAATTGAAATGTCGAGATCTTCCATAGCTTCAGGCCTTAGTTGCTCAGTGTTGTCCATAACCGGGGACACGGCTAAGTACTTAAATTTGATCTTCTGCAGAAGTTGTACACTTTACCCACATGACACAATCTCATCTTGATGCCACCAGTGGCCGCTGGATAAGTACTCACCAAGATGGAGTACTGGCAGATTGAGAATGTGACAAAGTCTTTCCATAGAAGTCCTCTCAATACACAATGCTAGCTTGTCTACGTGCACCAATGTAGGGATAAATTTCCCTTACACAATTCTAGTTAACCTGAAGATGCCAATGCATGAGTCTTCCACTATGTAGTTGACTAAGCCAGAGCCCATTTAGCATGTGGCTGTACATGGAAGCCACTGTACGAGAAACATGTTCAATCTCTAAGTCCCTGGGTGGTTTTCTTCTAGTGCACATATAAAAAGAGATAGCCATATAAACATGGTTCCTTTTGTTGCCACCTTGTCCAATCTTGAGTATCCTTGTCCACCCAGGTGGTTCATTGAATACTTGTTTTATTATATAAAACATATATCTTTTCAATACTTCATATAGTCATATCATGTATCCCATCCCAAATATATAGCAGGGCTAAGCATACTACAACTACAATGTTTCCACTAAGGAATATATAAGGGTATCCTATTAGGATTTAGCATAGCATAAAATATATTAATCCTTTCCATGCATGTTACAAAATCCGCTAAGTGTAATAAAAATAGTAGGACATGGATGATAGTGTCACTTGCCTTTTTAGTAGAGAATGTTGGTTCACTTCTTGATCTTGCAAATATCACACTCTTCTAACTTCACTACAATTCAATTCAAGCAAACACAAATTCAACTAGCATTCAACCCATTTCTCACACATAAAATAACAAAAACAATGTCATGCATGCAAGCATGCAAAAGATAGTTTTATTTAGAAAAGTGGTTTCTACTAGGCTCTAAGAATTTTAAAGTTCAAAGTGGTCATTTACTAAAGTGGTAAAACCATTTGCATAAGGTTTTATCTATACACCATTTTTAAATCAAATCAATATTTTATTTGGTTGAAAATGCTTTTATCAAAGCAATATTATTTAAAGGGTTCACCAAATATGTTCTTAAACTTCAATACTTGTTGTTTAGGGTCAGAAGGTTTGAATCAAAACATTTCCCAAAGGTTTTACTCAAGATTTAATTCTAAACCAAAATCAATATTTTTATTTGACTAGAAATGAGCTAATTCAAATATTTACTCCTTAACTTCACAAAATACATTTTTCAAGCCATAAGTTTGTTCCTATGGTCAGTAGGTTCACAACAAACCATTTTGCAAAGATTTCATCTCAAAAATAAATGTAGAACAATTTTTATATTCAAATTATGCCTACACATGTTTCTGCAATTTCAACCAATTTTATAGAAGAAAAATATTAAACAAAGTGCATGGTTGCAAAGTAATTGTCTTGCTGAATCCATTGATATAAAATTTGCAAAATTTGGACGTGTAGAATTAAAGTTATGAATTTTACAAGTTTGCAAATCTAATAGAACATTTTCTGGTTTTATTCAAACAGACTGGCCACGTGGCGTAATCTAACTGGACGATACCGCTTCGTTTGGATCGAGCTGTTCTGACCGCAGGATCTTATTTAGATTGCACGGTGCAGATCGAGTGATACCCCTTCGTCTAAGTTCTAATCACAGCCACTAGATCGATATCTAACGGACACAGTTGCTTGGTCAAAGATCGTGGCTGGCGGTGTGCTTGCCGACGATGCAGGAAGCAAATGGGGAAATGGAGGTGCTCACCGTGCTCGTGGGAGTGTGGAGAAGCTCGAGGTGTGGTCGGCTTGGTGAGGGGCGCTCAGGAACGGAGGGGATTTCTCGCCGGAGTCGGTGGCGGCGTCGGGTTTGCTCAGTTGTCAATGGGGGCGATGTTTGGGAGCGAGCTAGGACAAATGGGGCACACAGTTAGATGCGGGCGAGTGCGTAGATGATAGGAGCATCAACGGAAAGGCTCGGGGCGGTCGGTTCTTACCAGGGGAGTTCGCCGGAGCGACAGCAGACGACGGCGGCGTGTTGAGGTCGCCCTTGCCGACGCTGTGGGGCAAGCGCAGCCAAGCAGTTGACACTGGGAGCTGCGCCAGGCGATGGGGAACAAGCTCGCATGCAGAGGGAGGCGAGGCGCGGCGAGGTGTGGCCGGAATCGTTCGCGAAGCTCATCAGAGCAGTGGCGTTGCCGGCGGAAATCCGGGCAGCCTGGGGGCAGAGATGGTGGGGTGAGCGAGGGGAATGAGAGAGGAGAGGCAGGCGCTTAAGTATGCATGGTCAGGGGCGAGAATAACGCAGGCACTAACTCGAATTGATCGCCGGAGTTAATGGAAGAAACGGCGAGGCAACGTGGTCGCGAGGGAGACGATGCTGAGGTGGCCAGTGGGGCCGAGCTATCTGCGAGTGAGAGAGAGAGGGGGCACAGGGTCCACTACTCAGTGACTCAGCGGGTGCGTTTTTTAGTGAAAACGGTTCACTGCGGGGGAGAAGGAGTGGGCTGGTGTTGGCTTTGTTGGGCTGCTAAGGGTGCTTTTGTTTCATTTTTTATATACTTAACCTTTTTCTTTTCTGTTTTGAATATTCTGATTTTATTTTCATTCAAACAACAAATCAAATCATCACCAAACTTTGTATTGATTTTATTTCTGTTTAACAACACATTTCAAAGGCCAAAATAAAATAATAATTTTTTATTCTTTTTAGGATCTATTTAATAATTAAATAAATAGACCTTAGTCTTTAATTCAAACAGGATTTAATTTATTTTAAAACTCTATTTGAATTTAAATAATACCCAAACCCTTTTCAGTAGGTTTTATTTGAAAATATAAAACTCTTGGAAATCTTATTTAAAATAAATTAACAAGTTTTAGTGTTTATTAAAAATGGAAAAGCCTTTACTTTAATAAAATTGGATATTAATAAATCCTCATTATTTTATTTAAATAAACCTTTACTCTTTTTATTAAATAGAAATATTTTATTTCAAAAGCTTGGCTAATATTTAATTTGGCTCTATAAAATAATCCTTATTTATAATTCTACCTTTTCTTTTGAAAAACCAAATTTTTTTTATTAAAAGATCCAAAAATAGTGATTCCATCTATTATAACTTTCTTTATTAATTGTTTATCTTTTTAAATCCTTTTAGGATTTTATTTGATCAAAATAGGTTTTGATGTTTCCATTTGGAATCATAAAGTTTCTTCTCACCCTAAATTTCAACAATTGTTTATTTTATTTATTTATTTTCACATATCAAAATTTGGGAAAATTTTGGGATGTGACAGTTATCGATCAACATGCAAGCAAACAACACCACAATCAATACAATGCTTACAAGAAGCAATTCATACAGCAAGCAATTGACACATATAAGTAGATGATTTATCATATTCATTCTAAATATCAAAAGGGCTAACTAAAGCCTCTGCATGTTAGGGAAAACATTAGTGTCTCCAAAGAAATTTAGATCTGGGAATTTTGGATGTTTTCATTTTTATTTGCATTTAAACCAAACCACCAATTATCAGATCTAGGGGTATAAAAAAATGAAAAAGGGGAAAGAGCAGAGCTGGGCTAGATCTAAAGGGAGATGGGTCACGCAGGGGAAATCGTCCCACCCGGGGGGCGCTCCTGCGTAGGCGCCGCATTTCAAACGGGCCACGGCGGGGTCTGCTTGTCATAGGCCGTAGGGGAGTGAAGGGGTATGGGAGGAGGGAGGTCGTTGGATTAGGTCGGATCGGACGGTGCAGAGGCCATCGTCATCCTTATGATGGGAGTAGCCATGGGGGAACCCTAGCCAGGTCTGGGCGGCGCGAGGAAGCTTACCTATGGGCTAGGAGGCGACGGTGAGGTTCCGAGGCGACGCGGTCGACGCCGGCGGTCAGAAAGAGGGGGCGGCAGTAGCGGTTTTGACGTCGGGAGCTACCTTGCATGAAGGTGGTCGAGCGGATCCTCGTCGGAGCTCATCAAGGATACGCCTAGGATTGCTCCATGTCAAAGATAAAGGAATGAGTGAGTGTAGGAGAGTAAGGGGATTCCAATAGAGTGACATGTAGGGTTAAAGGGGCTACGAGGAGGGAGACTTTCTCAACTGCTTGGGGAGGCCGAAGCTTGCTCTTTTTCTTCCTTTGAGCCATCGAGAGCATGGCAGAGGGAGAGGGTGCTCTAGGAGGGTAGGTGGGTGGTGAGAGAGCGAATGAGCCAGAGGGGAGGAACTGGGGTGTACTAGGGCTCTTCATTTGGGGAGGGAAAGGTCCATGGTGGACTATACCCATTTGAGGGAGAAGGGAGGGTGCCGCTCAGGTATTGGTCGAGGGAGGAGGTGGAGACAGTAGTGTGGGGTCATCAGCTCGACCAGGGAGAGGGGCAGGAGTGGTTCTGGCTTTTAATTCCCAAGATAGTGGGTATCTTTGTTCTCCCTCCATCCAAGCATACAAGACAAGAGGGAGAGGGTGGTGATTGTTGTAGTGCTACAATATTGTCAACTAGGAGAGAGGTGTATGAGTGTTAGGGTGGAGTTTTTGGCAAGTTTGTATGGGAATTTGAATTGGTTTGAATCAAGGTTTTATTTATTTTCCAAACTTTATCAAATGGTTGCTTGTGAAAGAAGTTGAAAAAGTTGCATTAGGCAAGGTGAGAAAAAGGTACTGGTGTGTATAGGGTCATTGCATAAACCTAGGAATTATTAGGGATTTTTCTAATGATTATAAGCCCATTTAGATGCATTAATTCAAAAAGGGCAGAAGTAGAATCTAGAAGCTCATGTGATATTTTTACATTGGACAAGGTTGGTTTTTGATGTGATATGGTCCTAAATACCATATTACACATTGCATATTTGATTTATACCTCAAATACAACTTTTTTTGAAGAATTGTGGTGAAAAAGATGGAAACTAGATTTTGGAGGATCTAGGGTTTGGTTATTTTTATGCCACCTAACCGGGATTGGATTAGGGAGCTCAGAGCTCACCTTGTTACAAGGGGTATATGGATAGATAGACCAAGTCATATATATTATCATGGAGGCAACAGTTGGGCTTTGTTGGATTTGATGTGGTGTAGGAGTAATGGCAAACGTTGATGAAAATAAGGCTGCCATAGCAGGATTGTCCTGATGCCAAATAAACTAGGTGGGTTTAAGATGCACAAGGTTCCAAGGGAAACAAGTGAGGTAGGGTTTGATAAGCCATGGTTATTATATCATAACCATGCAAGGAGTTGGTCAAGGGGAGGTAGCATATAGATGTGAGCTTCTACAAAGTAGGAAAGATGATAAGATTTGCAGAAAAGGTTATTATCTTGACTACAAAACCATCATGGATAAGAGGGAACCAGGATGTCTTAGCCAAGGGAAAGGGTGGGCTTTGGTAGTACTAAATATTTAATAAAATATGGTCCAAGTAAATTCTCAATAATGCACCTAGGTTGGAAAAGGTAGAGCTCCAAAGATTGAACATAGATAAGAAATCCAGACTTAGCCATTTTGGCAGAGTTGGGGTTTTATACTAGTATGCAAGAGGGAAACATTGGAGAGAGTGGCAAGGGTTTATCCTTTCCATTTAGTGGTTGATGTTGAGGTATAGACTAAATAGAGGGGATCCAAACTTGGATTGTTTCTTCACTAAATTGGAAACCATGAAGAGGGATTATCCCTAGATTGATCTGATCAGGAGATGAGATGGTTACTTTAGTGCCTTAGGATAGATCCAGATTTGGATGCTTAGTTTGAGGTTGATGATCACAAACAAAGATTGGTTTCTAAGGGATGAGCTACTAGATTAGCTCACTCTAGTTCCTAAGCAAACAATGCAATCAGCAGATCAAGGCAATTCATCAGACAGCAGATCAGGGCAATTCATCTATTCAAACTTAGCAACTAGTACTAAGGTTTCCATCAAGCCTAGCTTGAGGTAAGGATTGTTATTTTGAAGAGGTTGTGTTTTGAATTGAGATGAGTACCTCTTGGTATTTCTACCAAGATTGCATTGGAGGGGTTTTAGGAAAGGTTTTTGGAAAACCTAAAGATAAGGACAGTTAAATGTTCTGTCTTGAGAACATAAGGAGATTGTATATAGGTCTCCATAGTTTTGTTAATAGAACTAGCAAAACCTTTTGTTGTTTCAAAATCTTCTTGTCTCAGGTTTTGCAATTGCCAGAACATTTGAGAATACGAAAGATGAGCCAAGACATATCTTTTGTAAAATAGCTTTTGTAAAATAGTGTTGGGTTAAGGAGTACACAATCAGTTGCATGAACACAAGCAAACAAGTAAGCAATCATTGCAACATATAACAAGAAAAAGTTTTTGTTCCCCCTAATTTTTGCCTCTTGGACATCAAATCAGGGTTGTTGAACTTGGGATGTTACAGACCTTTCCCCCTTAAAGTAATCTCGTCCCGAGATTAGGGAGGAGTAGGATTGGGTGATAACATCCTCTTAACAATGCGCTCGATGGAAATATAAGATGCTAATAGGATTTTCCAGCAAACAAGCGTGGTTAGTTACAAGTCAGAGCCGAGTTGCCTCAGATTGGGCGGTGCAGATGAAACGGGTGGAAAAGACATAGTCTTTTCCCCTTAGGACTATTCTAGGTAGGTTTAGCATCGACAGGGTACTTCCTTATTGAGGTGTGGCGATGAGTGGAGCCTTCTCCAATCCTTTACCACAAAAGTCCGCTTTTCTGTCTTCCTTGGTCTTGAAACACCGGGGTTGCTGGCTGGGTTGTCGACTCTGCGATGGAGACTTTCCTGAAGTACCTTCTAATTCTGGAGAAGGGCCGATTGACATCCTTCTTGCAGGGTCATTGATTTGGATTTGTAGGGGTGGTCATCGCTTAACAATAATGAGCGTTCGACTCCAGGATTTTATCGGGTTTTTGGGCGGGAAAGACGCAGTCTTTCCTCCTTAGAGCGACACTAGGGGTTTTGGTGGAGTCATCGCCCTTGTTGATTGGAGTCGTATGCTGATGTTGGGGGATGGCGCTACACCTTTCGTCTGGAGGTGGTGATCTTCTGTCGACCTTGTATAACCTGCTTCGTGAGAGACGTCGGTGCCACTTTTGGAGGTAGTAGTCGTAGCGGGAAGGGCGTTTAACTAGCTTCCTAATAGTTTGTTCTGGGCTAGTTAGGAGTCTGTAATCTTGGAGGGTGCCATTGGAGGTTGGTTGTCTAGGAACGCCGTCCTTGGGAATGAGGTCGTTCCGGGTTTGGTCTCGTGCAACGTCGTGGGTAAGACAAGAAGGAGGGGACCTCACACTAGCATCCTTGCAAGCTGAGTTCTTGCATCTTATCGCCGTCCTTGGGTTGGGTATCCAATTTGATTACTGTAGTTCCTCGGGGTTAATAGAGTCGGGGCTCTTTTAAGAGAGTGGTTAATGGTGATAGAAGATAAAGGACTTTGTGACGCCTTCGGAGGGACTCGATGCTTTGGGTTGCTTTCTATTCCTTGGAGTAGTATTGGCGGCACCGGGTAGTCTTGTTGTCTTAATTCTGAACGTCTTGGGTGTTGGGAGGATCGAGCAGTCTTCTGAAGATTGTTGATGAAGTCTGCTTTTTGTTTTCTGGCGACTCTCGAGGTGGTGCTTGATGCAGGTTCCTGGATTGGAGATCTTCCTGTATTATCTTGTTGTAAGCAGTCGTCTGTATTTGACTAGAAAGACGCAGTCTTTCCACCTTAGGTCTTTACTTGAGGTCGTCGAGGTTGGGGTAGATCCTTCGTCTTGGAGCAAAGGCATGACGCTTGAGTTGAGGTCTTCGGTTGACGCCTTGTTGCGACTACCCTACTAGGGTGGTTCCTATCTATGCTATAAGGGTTTGGTTGGGGTAGTTTAATTTTTGCGATTAGCGACGCTTCTCCTTGGTCCTTATTCAGGGTGGAGGCTTGTGGTCTTTCGAGGGGTTGTCTTCACCTCAACATTTTGTGTTGCTTTGGTCTGATGACGGAGTAGACTCTTTGTCTTCGGGCCTTCTTATCTTCCGGATTCTTGGGGCATTTGTGTTATGGCGAGGACTTCCTGTTGATTCTGCAAAAAGAGGTGAATAGGATCGTTGCTCCATTGGGGGCGATTAGAATTAGGCCTAGAGGAGGGGTTGTCGGGGAGCACTTTATGTGGCCATCCTGCTGAGGAGAGGTTTTCAGCTATGGGGTTGCGAGGGTTAGTGTCGGGATACGCCAACAAGGTGGGCAAAATTTTAGGATCGGAGGATCCTAGGCAGACAAGCAACACATTCCAAGCATCATATAAGCACATGACAAGCAAATAAGGCGTACCGTTGGTACTAAGGGGTGACTACACGCCGTAAGGGGAATCCTATATTCAGGACGCTTATCCTAAGTGCGGACGTTTATGGGGTTCTTGACTTCTATCTTGCCATATGTTGCTATCAGTGTTGTACTTGATCAATTTGTGGGGGCGATGAAGGACTCCGTTGGTAGGGCGATCTTGTAGTGTCTTTCGTCGTTGGTAGTTCCTTTGTTTTGCTTGTCTTGGGGTCTCTTCATTTTGGGGTCTCCGTCTTCATAGTCTCCAAGTCGGACTTTGTTTTTTAAAACAAAACCTTTGAAGTAGACGAGATATAGAGTAATCCATTTTCAAATCGTTTAAGTCAGAGAAGATGAGTTCAGCAATCTTTCAAAAAGCATTTTCGGAAAATAGTTTGCGAAAACCGGTGTTTTCAGAAATAGGGGTTATCCTGTCTAATGTCCATGCTAACTAAGGTCTCCTATAGTCAAGATGGCTCTGATACCAAGTCTGTGGCACCCCCAGATTTACGGTCCGAGAATACCAGTTATGCCTGCAATTCACGTTCCCATGATCAGTGAGCCGTGAGCATAACTGACAAGTATCATTACAACATCCAAGAATTTAACGAATACAAGTACTTACAATATGTCCAATATGGCATTTACAACACTAATAGCGGGAGTTTTCTAGCGTAGATCCCATGTCAAGCTTTAACCTACAAGCGACTGACTAGGAAGACGGCCTAGCTCGCATAGACATCAACGACCTCCATTGTTCCCCTTGCTTCTGAAAACTCTAGCCAAGTAAATAGCCTAGGACAATGTCGGTGAGTATTTTGAATGTACTCGCAAACCACCTTAAGAGAACAATAGTAAAGGATATGCAATATTGTTCTGGTAGGATGGCTCCATGAGAGGTTCTTTTATAAATCATTTTCTCTTGTAGATATAGAATGTCTCTATATCCTTGTTGAAAAACTTTTGTAAAACTGTTTGGAAAGCTTTTTGAAAAGTTTTAAGAAAGCGCTAGGATTGGGTCACTCATTTGTTTTTCCTTCCGGCCATATCATGACCAAACTCCTTCCTCCTTTTCCTGACAATCTCATGGTCAAAACATTTCCAAGCCATTGCTTTTCTAAAGTCCTTTTTGAAAACAAAACCATCAGCGCTGTACAGCCGCTAGCACAACCGTACATGACCGAGGACTCGGCTACTCGAATAGATTTACACTCTGTAGAGGTTGTACACTGTACCCATACCATCCGATTACCCATACCTTATCTACACTGATCGTGGGTCAAATAACCGGTCAAGACCTTCTGAATGCCCTCTCTGATACAAGTGCCTACCCTATGAGGTTAATCCCCTCAAAACCGGGATGCCCTATATAATAACCAGCCTACCAAAGAGCGTTTTGCACCTCAACTGGTGTGCGCTTTCAATGAGGGGCTCATAGTATCGCGTGGAGGCCCGCAGACCCTTCGTTCCTTCTCCCGGTCGATGCCACGCTTGGACCGTTGGATAGAGAAGGCCCACCCTCCGGGGATTGTTTGCCCCTATAGTAGTGTGAGGAACCTATACCAAATTAGACAAACTTCCAGCCTAGCCCCGTCGCATTCCAGAGTAATATGGTTGCATGGGTTAATTGCACTAGCTTCAAAACTAGCCAGCCCGGCTGTTTTCGTAAACATTTTCCCTCCATATTTTGTCCAACCTTTTTGTAAAGCAAAGCCTTTCTCATTTTCCAAACCACTTGGTAGGCCAAGCCTCACCAAGGTTTTCTCATAAAACATTTTTTTTGTTAAGCCTTTTTCAGTGGTCTTCCCATCCCATAGTTTTTGCTTTGGCTAAAACGGGGTTTCCAAAGGGGCATGGTGTGTCACACCATCTATCATACTAGGGAAAGGTAGGTATCATAAAAGTGGGTTGTACCTAATGGTACTAAGGGGTAATGGTTTGGAGGAGCCAAACATTCACCACATAACCTAACATAGTAAAACAATGCATTTTGCATAAACGGATAGATAAAACATGCATAGATAAAATAATAGGACAAGGCGTATGAGCAAGAAGGTGGCTTTCCTGTGACCTGCGAGACGTCCTGTGACTTCTTTAGAAAACCAGAATACTGAGTAATAATAAGATTAACCTGATGCTTCCTTCTTCTCAGCATCACACAATCGCAACTATCGCCGTTATCGAGCAAAATGCAAGCAAACAACACCACAATAAATACAATGCTTACAAGAATCAATTCATACAGCGAGATATTGACAAAACAAGCTTATAGATCAGTATGGATTGAGGATTTGGAAATGGATGCAAAGGAATGGGTTTGCTTGCATTGGTGGATTTTCAATTATGATTTAAAGTGCCAAAACTACCTAGATAAGGGGTTTTGGAAAAAGGCCAAGTTATGAATGATAATATTGTTAGAAGATGGTACCATCAGATAGGTATTGATAAAATGAAACCCACAAAAGTAGTTTCACTATTTTATCAATTACTAAAGATTTATAGTGATTTTTATAGTGGATAAAACTCTTGTTTTGGGAAATAATTCATGAGACAAAGTCTGGAGCTCCAAAAATTATTTCCTTGGGTTATTAGGTATAATTGGATGTACTTATTCAAGAGGAGTTGGAATCATCTCAAAACATTTACAGAATGGACTCAGGAAATTCCCAAAGATGGTTCTAGATGAGATTTGTCTTTTTCATCATATTTAATCTACAACAGATTTTGATGTTATTCTAAGGAAACTTGTTAGGTACTGAAAATACCTTTCCATAGAAATTGGAATCAACCCTTTTGGAGTTGCAGAGCTACTACTATGAATTTGTTGGTGATTAAACAATACACAGAATAGTTTAATTCACCAAAATTCAACAATGGTTCCTAAAATTATGATCTACTGGAATTTGTAGGAAATATTTATGTGTGTCCACTAGGAGTTGGAATTAGGTCAAAACCTAATTTGGTTTGACCTAGGGAAAATCCCAAAGGCAGAATTGTCCTGATTTTGTTATTTTTGTTGTGGGCAAACCAGCAAGCCATTTTAGATGGGACCAGTGGGACATGCAAGGTATGGCATCTACCTTTCAGTAACACTTGATTTTGCTCCATTTGGAAGTATCAAACTCTCTGGAAGATTTTATTAGTGAAATAGACACATCTAAGTAAATGATTTATCATATTTATTCTAAACATCAAAAGCGATAACTAAAGACTCTTCCTGTTAGGGAAAACATTAGTGTCTCCAAGTAAAATTACATCTAGGCATTTTGGGTCGTTTTTAAATTTTATTTGCATATAAACGAAACCACCAATTATCAGATCTACGGTTATAAAAAAAGAAAAAGGGGAAAGAGCATAGCTGGGCTAGATCTAAAGGGAGATGGGTCGCGCAGGGGAAATCGGCCCACCCGGGGGGGGCTCCTGCGCGGGCGCCGCATTTCAATCGGGCCGCGGCAGGGTCCGCTTGTCATAGGCCGCGGGGGAGTGAGGGGGTATGGGAGGAGGGAGGTCGTTGGATTAGGCGGGATCGGACGGCGCAGAGGCTGTCGTCATCCTCACGACAGGAGTAGCCGTGGCGGAACCCTAGCCAGGTTTGGGTGGCATGGGGAAGCTTACATGCAGGCTAGGAGGAAACGAGGAGGTGCCAAGGCGACGCGGTCGACGCCAGCGGTCAGAAAGAGGGTCTGCAGTAGCGGTTTTGACGTCGGGAGCTACCTTGCACGACGATGGCCGGGGGTATCCTCTCTGGAGCTCATCGGGGAGACGCCTAGGGGTGCTGCATGTCAAAGATAAAGGCATGAGGAGGTGCAGGAGAGCAAGGGGATTTCAATAGAGTGACATGTAGGGTTAATGGGGCTGCAGGGAGGGAGCCTTGCTCAACTTCTTGGGGAGGCCGAAGCTTTCTCCTTTTCTTCCTTCGAGCCAGGTAGAGCATGGGAGAGGGAGAGGGTGCTCTGGGTAGAGTAGGTGGGTGGTGAGAGAGCGAATGAGCTAGAGGGAGGAACTGGGGTGGCCTAGGGCTCTTTATTTGGGGAGGGAAAGGTCCATGGTGAACTATGCCCATTTGAGGGAGAAGGGTGGGTGCTGCTCAGGTATTGGCCAAGGGAGGAGGTGGAGAGAGTGGTGTGGGGTCATCATCTCAACCAGGGAGAGGGGAGGAGTGGTTGTGGATTTTAATTCCCAAGATAGTGGGTATCTTTGGTCTCCCTCCATCCAAGCATACAAGACAAGAGGGAGAGGGTGGTGATTACTGTAGTGATATAGTATTGTCGACCAGGACAGAGGTGTATGAGTGCTGGGGTGGAGTTTTTGGCAAGGTTGGATGGGGATTTGAATTGGTTTGAATCAAGGTTTGATTTATTTTCCAAACTTGATCAAATGGTATCTTGTGAAGTAAGTTGAAAAAGTTGCGTTAGGCAAGGTGAAAAAAAGGTACTGGTGTGTGTATAGGGTCATTGCATAACCATAGGAATTATTTGGGATTTTTCTAATGATTATAACCCCATTTAGATGCATTAATTCAAAAATGGCAGAAGTAGAATCTAGAAGCTCATGTGATATTTTTACATTGGACAAGGTTGGTTTTTGATGTGATATGGTCCTAAATACCATATTACACATTGCAGAATTTATTTGGAATTTATTGAGATGGAAAAGTATTTTTAAGGAATTATTTCTTGTTTCTGCCATTTAAGAAAAAGGGCAAAAAATAATCATAAAGAATCTCAAAAATATTTATTTTTGAGATGGCAAGATAGGGTATGATATATAGAACCCAAATGTGCATTGATTTTGCAAAGTGATGTGGAGAAAAACAAAGTTTCCTTTATAGACAAGGATTTTGAGAATCTTGCAAGATAATGAATTTAAAAGGTTTGATGATCCAAATAATTGGGAGAATTATTTAGGGATGGTTATACTCAAGGTAGGTGTTTTATAATTTATTTATACGTCAAAGTCAACTTGGTTTTTAAAGAATTGTGGTGAAAAAGATGGAAACTAGATTTAGGAGGATCTAGGGTTTGGTTATTTATGCCACCTAACTGGGGTTGGATTAGGGAGCTCAGAGCTCACCTTGGTACAAGGGTATATGGAAATGTAGACCAAGTCATATAGATTATCATGGAGGAAAGAGTTGGCTTGTTTGGATTTGAGGTGGTGTAGGAGTAATGGTAACATTGATGAAAATAAGGCTGCCATAGCAGGATTGTCCTAATGCCAAATAAACCAGGTGGGTTTAAGATGCACAAGGTTCCAAGGGAAACAACTGAGGTAGGGTTTGATAATCCATGGTTATTATATCATAACCATGCAAGGAGTTGGTCAAGGGGAGGTAGCATATAGATGTGAGCTTCTACCAAAGTAGGCAAGATGATAAGATTTGAAGAAAAGGTTATTATCTTGACTGTAAAACCATCATGGATAAGAGAAAACCAGGATGACTTATCCAAGGGAAAGGGTGTTATTTGGTAGTACTAAATATGTACTAAAATATGGTTCAATTACATTCTCAATAATGCACCTAGGTTGGAAAAGGTAGATCTCCAAAGATTGAATAGAGATAAGAAATCCAGACAACCATTTTGGCAGATTTGGGGTTTTAGACTAGTATGCAAGAGGGAAACATTTGAGAGGGTGGAAAGGGTTTATTCATTTAGTGGTTGATGTTGAGGTATATACTGAATAGAGGGGATCCAAACTTGGATTGGTTCTTGACTAAGTTGGAAACCATCAAGAGGGGTTATCCCTAGATTGATCTGATCAGGAGATGAGATGGTTACTTTAGTGGCTTAGGATAGATCCAGATTTGGATGATTAGTTTGAGGTTGATGATCACAAACAAAGATTGGGTTCTAAGGGATTATCTACTAGATTAGCTCACTCTAGTTCCTAAGCAAACAATGCAATCAGCAGATCAAGGCAATTCATCAGACAGCAGATCAGGGCAATTCATCTATTCAAACTTAGCAACTACTACTAAGGTTTCCATCAAGCCTAGCTTGAGGTAAGGATTGTTATTTTGAAGAGGTTGTGTTTTGAATTGAGATGAGTACCTCTTGGTATTTCTACCAAGATTGGAGTGGGGGGGTTAGGAAAGGTTTTTGGAAAACCTAAAGATAAGGACAGTTAAATGTTCTGTCTTGAGAACATAAGGAGATTGTATATAGGTCTCCATAGTTTTGTTAATAGAACTAGAAAAACCTTTTGTTGTTTCAGAATTATCTTGGCTCAGGTTTTGGAATTGCCAGAACATTTGAGAATATGAAAGATGAGCCAAGACATCTCTTTTGTAAAATATCTTTTGTAAACTAGTGTTGGGTTAAGGAGTACACAATCAGTTGCATGAACACAAGCAAACAAGTAAGCAATCATTGCAACATATAACAAGAAAAAGTTTTTGTTCCCCCTGGTTTTTGGCTCTTGGAGATCAAATCAGGGTTGTTGAAATTGGGATGTTACATAGCCTCCTTGATCTATCTCTATAGATCTTTATGCCTAGAATATATGTCGCTTCTCCTAAGTCCTTCATCGAAAAACTTTTTTTCAATGAGGTCTTATCAAACTCGAGCATAGGAATGTCATTTCCAATCAGCAATATGTCATCTACATATAAGATTAGAAATACAAGCGCTCTCCCATTCTTCTTCTTGTAAACACAAGGTTCTTGTTCGTTTTTGAGGAAGCCAAACTCCTTTACAACTTCATCAAATTGAATGTTCCAACTCCGAGATGCTTGCTTCAGCCCATAAATAGACTTTATAAGTTTGCATACATTTCCAGCATTATTTGGATCGACAAAACCTTCGGGTTGCATCATATACATGTCCCCAGTTAGGATTCCATTTAGTAAAGCCGTCTTGACATCCATCTGCCATATTTCATAGTCAAAATGTGCAGCAATGGCTAGAATGATTCGTATAGATTTAAGCATCACTACGGGCGAGAAAGTCTCATCATCGTCAACTCCTTGAACTTGTCGAAAACCTTTTGCAACAAGTCGAGCTTCATGGATGTGAACATTTCCATCCATATCAATCTTCTTCTTATATATCCATTTGCACTTGATGGCTTTGAAACCATCAGGCAGGTCAACAAAGTTCCAAACTTGATTGTCTCCCATGGACTCTATCTTGGATCTCATGGCGAACAGCCATTTCTTAGAGTCTGGGTCCACAATCGCTTCTGTATAGGTCGCAGCCTCATCATTATCTAACAATAATAATTCCCGTGTTTCGCGGAGCCTCGCCGACCTTCGTGGTTGTGGTGCTTCTATTGCCACAGGTTCCTCAACTTGTTCTGCTACAATAGCATCAATCGTAGAAGAATCCCGGATTGGTTCATCTTGAACTTCTTCAAGTTGCACCGACCTTCCAGTCGTTCCCTTTGTGAGAAAATATTTCTCTAGGAAAACACCGCTACGAGCGACAAACACTTTGCCCTCTTCTCGGTTGTAGAAGTAATACCCTAAGGTTTCCCTCGGATATCCCATGAAAATGCACTTATCTGATTTGGGTGTTAGCTTGTCCGACTGAAGTCGCTTGACAAATGCATCACAACCCCAATCTTTAGAAAAGACAAACTGGGATTATTTCCAGTCCACATCTCATATGGTGTCTTAACTACGGATTTAGATGGTACCCTGTTAAGTGTGAAAGCTGCCATTTCTAGAGCGTATACCCAAAATGATAATGGTAAATCCGACTGGCTCATCATCGATTGAACCATGTCCAACAAAGTTCGATTGCGCCATTCGGAGACCCCGTTCCTTTGAGGCATTCCGGGCGGCATGAGTTGTGGAACAATTCTGCAACTCTTTAGATGATTGCTAAATTCGTGACTCAAATATTCACCTCCATGATCAGATTGCAAGGCCTTTATTTTCTTGCCATGTTGATTCTCTACCTCACTCTGAAACTCTTTGACCCTTCCAAAAGTTTCAGACTTATGCTTCATCAAGTAGACATAACCATATCTACTAAAATACAGTGAAAGTAATGAAGTAGTGATATCCTCCTCTTGCTGTCATGAGTTCCGACAAGTCTGTCACTCTCTCGGGAAAACCCGAAAAGGGCGATTTGGTCATCTTTCCAAGTAAACAAGCTTGACATGTCTCGTATGATTCAAAATCAAACAAAGTTAGAAGACCATCACCATGGAGATTCTTCATGCGCTTTTCACTTATATGCCCCAAACGACAATGCCATAAATAGGTAGGACTCAAATCATTAGGTTGAATCCTTTTAGCACTAACATTGTAAACAGATGCATCATCAACATTTAAAATAAATAACCCATTCATAATGGGATCCTCAACCATAAACATAACATTCTTAGAGATTACACAACCATTATTTGCACTCGCGAATGAATAACCATCCCTCATCAAACATGAAGGTGATAAAATGTTTTGAACCATACTAGGAATGTAATAACAATTATTAAACTCCATAATAAATCCTGATGGAAGGTGAAGTTGCATGACGCCGACGAACAATGCAGCAACCCTTGCTTTAGTTCCGATGCAAAAATCCACTTCGCCTTTCTAAACTTCTCTAGTCCTTATTAGCCCCTGCATCGAATTACAAATATGAGCAACCGATCCGGTATCAAATACCCAAGAGTTAACATAAGAATCAGCGAGAGGAATGTCCACAACATTTACAACAAGCGTACCTGAGTGAGAAGTACTCTTACTTCCACTCTTCTTCAAAGAAGCCTGGTACTTGCTGCAGTTTCTCTTCTAGTGGCCATGTTCATGAAAAAAGAAACACTCAGTGTCATCTGTAGGTCCAGCCTTTTGATTGGGTGCAGGCTTAGGGATCATATCCTTAGCCTTGCCCTTCTTCTTATGCCAAGAAGTACCCTTTTTCTTAAAGCTAGGCTTGTTTTGCACAGCCATCACATGGCTATTCCATGCACACTTCTTCATGTCACTTTCTGTTGTTTTTAGCATCCCACATAACTCATTAAGGCCCTTCTCCACCCCATGCATATGGTTGTTCGAAATGAACTTACCATAGCTATATGGAAGAGACGCCAAAACAAAATCAGTAGCCAACTCTTGGCCTAGTGGAAAACCAAGCTTTTCCAAAGTCTGACTGTAACCAACCATTTTGATCACATGGGGGCCTACAGCTGCTCCCTCTACTAGCTTGCATTCCACAAAGGACTTGGCAACATTGTGCCTCTCAGTCCTTGCCTGATCTTGCAACATGTCCTTAAGCGCGACGATCATATCGTACGCTTCCTGATCCTCAAACTTCTTTTGAAGTTCAGGTTCCATGCATGCAAGCATAAGACAGCTAACCTTAAGAGAATCATCACATGCTCTCTTTTAGGCATTCTTAAGGGCAGCAGTTGCATTATCAGCAGGTTCATCGGGGATTGGGGTATCTAGAACTGTTTCCTTTTTATTAGACCTGAGAACAATTCTCAGGTTACGGACCCAGTCCGAATAGTTTGTTCCATTTAGTTTATCTTTGTCAAGAATTGAATGCAAAGAAAAAGGTGATGCAGTGTTCGGTGCCATTGATCTACAACAGAAAACATGCAAAATACTAAGCCATGTAACCATGAAAGAGTAAAACATATTAAACAATTTAATAGCATATACTCCCACTTAAATCAACATCCCTCTATTGATACTAAGTGATTCAAGATCCACAATTAACAAGTCGACTAGTGAGCTTTAGCATCACTGCTAGAAGACAAGGTAAATCGGTAAGCAAAACTTGCTAATCATATCACATATGACTCTTGTTGTTGGGTGACATCTCTATGTCAAAACTAGGCTCCCAACATTTATGCCCCAAGGTCCTTAACTGTTAAGATGACCTTGTCAATCTCACCAACCCTTATGCGTGTAGGTATCCGATAGAAACCCATCCAGCCAAGGAAAACCGCGGCACCCTAATTTCATAGGCCCACCAACGATTATACAGGGCATAGGATGGTGCAAGGTTTGGTTGGGAGGGCATGGTTTAACTTAAACTTTGTGAGGGATTGTTCTACTTCTATCATCTAAGCATGCATAGTACTAAAACGCATAAGAATGGCATTCACATATGATGTGACACAGTATGGCCCATTTTCTCATGGTGATCTCCATCGCCATAGAACCTGTCCACCATGATGATCTCCATCTTCATGTTCCATGTGAGCCATCCTCTAAGTGATGAGTCCTCCAAGAACTAATACAAGCTATTGCTCCTAACAGCTAGTAATCAAAATTACATAGTATGGGATCATCACAAGTTGGCACGCAGGCCATTACAATAATTGACAACACATATGGCTCCAGCCGTGTTGCCCTACTCATGACACGCGGGTCATGAAAAAATTCATACATGCATCACATACATATATGGGCCATACTGATCACATACATCCTGCAAAAACAAGTTATGCATAGAATTGCATTCTACCGGATCATGTGATATCGCAGCACCTAGTTACCTTAAAGAGATACAAAAGTTCTACGACTAAGGGGGGTCTAGGGGGTCTCCCCCTGCGGGGTTCGAATCTATGTACAATTTACCATAAACTGACTATTGTTTCGATTCAACAAACTCCTTTGATCACGGTACATCGATTTTAGATCTAGGTTCCGATTCGATCAATCATATTGATCTTCGCGTGATTCAACGGGATTTATGTGTCACTGTTTACCCTGATGGCGAAAACTGACCGGTAGGGGTAAGTCGTTCGACGACCTCAGAATCACGATCATGGAAAGCAAGATCATAGATAAATCCTGAACCACCGCACTACAAATGATCACATCATTCATATTGATCTGCATATCACCATATGAAAACATCCCGAACCTATAACTGAACAACATCGGCTCTGATACCACTGTAGGGACACGGGTAGGCTACACTAGCACAAATCAAAATTTTCTACCGCGTAAACCAGGATTACTGTTGTCATAGATCTCGGGATTACCACTAGACGCGCAGTTGCGGAACTTGATGAAGCGCGTCGAGGCAGTTTAGATGTTCTACGTCTCCTCCTCGTCCTTGTCCCATGTAGAGGCCTAAACCCAATAAGGTACAAGTCCTGGTGTTTACAGTGCTAGTCCCTGGATCGAATAGCTAACACCCACAGTTTAAGATTTAATATCAAGAAACAAAGGTCATATTACAACTCATAACCAGGAATAAAATAGTTAATTACAACTTACATAGCTCATATGGCTATCTTATTACAGAGCAGAAAATAACTATAAAGCATGGAGTCCTTCATCTTCATATTCCACAGGCAATCATGTTGGTTGTAGACTTGTAATCCCTACTCAACAAACTTCACTCACATCAAACAAACTACAACATGATAAGTTACAACCACAAGGGTCAATAAATTTGAATTGTATTGGCAAGTGATATCATATTGATATCGAGAATCTAACATCTACATGATTATATGGCTAAGTGGAGTTTTGCTTGGCCTTTGCATAAAATAAGTTTTCCCTATCCTTTGTAAAATAGTTTTCTCTTTTTAAAACACTTCATCAAACATGCCACACTGGATACACACCAGGTGCTACCCTTGTTCACTCAACAAGTTTTAACTTAGAGAAATTGAGATAAGGATATTCTTGATCATTTCAATGTCTTTGACGCTCAAAATGTCCATTACTGGGACACGGCTAAGTACTTAGGTTTTACCCTCTCGAGAGGTGGTGCACTTTCCCCACAAGACTCGACATGCATCGAGATGAGACTTTTCAGAAGCAATCCCTTAGACCACCATGGACGCGTTCCATCCTATCATCACTACCACCTTCTGTCCATCTGGCTGAGTTCTTGCAACTTAGTTGGTCAAGGCAGAGCCCATATGCCATGTGCTTGCACTAGAAGCTTCTCAACACTAAACATCTCAAATCTCTTTGTTCCTGGGTGGCCATCCACAAGTGAGATACACCAGGGTAAACCACATAAATGGGCCCTGGTTAACCACTCAACACAAACAATACCTCCCATTCCACCCAGGTGTTTCATTAACAAGTTGTTTTCTTAGTCAAAAACACATAGGCATAACTTCTCCATAATATCATAACATGAATTCCCACCCTTGAATTCTAATAGCTAGGCTAAGCATACTAGCATAACATGTCTCTTAACTTAGGAAAAAATTTACCAAGATATATTCTATAGGATCTATCACAGCATAGCATAGAATTATACAAAATAGTCCTATCATGCATACTACAAAAATATCACATTGAAAATATAGGACTTTTGATGACCAAAGTATCACTTGCCTTTTTAGTAGAAAATATAGGTACTCTCCTTGATCTTGCAATTGTCATACTCCTCAAAGTTCACTACATCACAATCAAGCAAAGCACACATTCAAAACTAGCACACAAACAAATAACAAAACAAAACAAGAAAAACAAAGAAATGCATGCAAGCATGCATAGGTCATTTATTGAAAAGTTTGTTTCTAATAAGGTTATAAACATTTCAAAACACCTACTAGTCTTTTATAAAAGTGGAATTTCATTTGAAACCAAGTTAGTGAAAATAAGTCATTTAAATCAATTTTTCTTTTATTAGAAAAGCTTTTATTCAAAGGAATAATTCCTAGTGTCAACAAAATATACTTTTAATTTCAAGTGTTAGTGTTTATGGTCAGTGGGTTCAAAACAAAACCATTTGCAAAAGTATTTACTCGAAAATAATTTTTAGAACAGTTTTTATACTCAAAATAGCCCTGAAAGTCTCTGCATAAAACTCCAAATTTAGAGAATTAAATGACCAAATTAAGGCCTTAGGTGTAAATTAAACATTTTTCTGAATCCATAGACACCTAATTTGTAATTTTTGGAATTACATATCAAAAGTTATTGATTTTACAGGTTTAAACATCTAATAGAACAAAATCTGGATTTTAATTCTAAATCACAGACACGTGGACTGTTCCTATTGGTTGGTACCATTTCGGTTGGATCCAGCGATGCGAGCCATTAGATCTAAGTAACATCGCACGGAGCAGAACTGAGCATACCTCTTCGATTAGTGATCTAATCTAGGCCCTAGGATGCAGATCTAATGGATCTGGGCGTGTTGGCCAGAAACGAGCGGAGCTGCTGGCGAGTGTGGCGGCAGCGCGTCGGGCGGCGGTGGTCTGGCGGTGATAGGGGTAGGGGAGGGGGCACTGGGGTCATACCAAATCTCCGTGATGACGTGGAGGCAGTAGAGGTCACAGAAGAGGGCAGGGCGCACGGTCTCGACTGCATTTGCTCCCTGGAGTAGCTCCTATCGTCAGTTGCTAGCAGAGGTGGTCGAAGGTGAGCCTACAGAGCACGAGCAAGTGAACGGCGGTACCTGAAGAAGCACAAGACAAAGGAGAGCACGACAGCATGAGCTATAGGGCAAGGGGCGCACGGTGCTCACCGGATTTCGTCGCCGGAGTTGCGCGCTCCATCAGTTGCTTGCAGGCGATAACGGAGGCGAGCATCTGGGGAACAAGAAGGCAGGGCAAGGTATCAATGAGGTGCGCAAGAGGGTGAGGAGCAAGATGGTTTGAACCAGAGGGAAGGGGGGCATGTGCTCTTCGGAATTGTTGCCGGAGTCTGTCGGTGCTACGGCGGCATGAGCTCGAATTGGAGCAGTGATACGTCCAATTTGCATCACCATTCTATATCATATATTTCATATTAAGAGGTGTTACTTATGTCTTTTCATCTGTTTTTGCATGTTGGATGATTCTTGGAGGATGAACTGCCGGAGTCAGGATTCTGATGGAAAAGAGGTGTTTTGATGCAATTTTGCGAAGATCATAAAATTACCAGAAAAACTATGGAAAATCCTATTTTCCTAGAAGATGAAGAATGCCAGAAGGGGAGGCAGAGATGGGCCACAGGGGGCCCACACCCCCACCCCCAGGCGCGGGCCACCCCTAGGTCGCGCCTATAGGGGGTGTGGCCCACCTGGACCACCTCTGGCTCTGCCCTCTCGCCTATATCTTCTCCTTGAAACCCTAATACACGGGGAGCGACCACAGAAAGATTCTGCCGCCTCTGCGGGGCACTGAGAGAGAAGGAGCTCTCCGGTAGACAGATTTCTGCCAGGAAATTCTTTCCCGGAGAGGGGAGATCGTCTCCATCAACACCATCATCAAGCTAGACTTCATCAAGATCATCATGATCATCCACACCATAATGTCCACCAACACCATCATCATCACTCCATCCAACTATAACAATTGTGTTGAATCCTCCATAGTTCTTAGGGGAAACTTTCCCGGTATTGATTACTATTGTAGTTGATGCTTGTGAGTGGAACCATTGGATTATTGTTTATGTTCAGATTGTTTTCCATCACCATATCATCTTTGATCTTGATCCATATGATGTATCATGAGTAGTTCGTTTAGTTCTTGAGTACATGGGAGAAGTCATGTTGTTAGTAGTGGATTTGTGTTGAGGTATTATTCAATGGTTTAGTATTTAAGTTGTGGTGCTATTCTTCTAGTGGTGTCATGTGAACGTCGACTACATGGTACTTCACCATTTATGGGCCTAGGGGAATGCATTGTGTATTTGTCTACTAATTGTGGGGTTGCCGGAGTGACAGAAACCTGAACCCCCGTTAGGAAACCATTGCACAAGGGAGTGTAGGATCTCAGAGTTTAAGGCTGTGGTTAGGTTTATATATTAATTGCTTTATTTTAGTTGTGGATGCTTGCATGGGGTTTAATCACAAGTATGTATTAGTCCAAGTAAGGTCGGTACATTAGCACAGGTTCACCCACACAACACTCACAAAACCAAAGAAGACTACTCAGCTATTTGAAGCGAAAGCACTTCAGAATTCCCATGTGTCCTAGAGAACGTTTGGTCCTCATAAGTATTTCCACTGTCTTGTCCTTTGCTAAGAAAGTATTGGGCCACTTGCTGCAATTGTTTGCTCTCTTTATTAATTGCACTTTTTTCTTTGCTTTATCATAAAACCCCTAAAAATCCGTTTGCTAAGTATTTACAGAGATTTCCTGCTCCATACCACTAGTCAACACCTTCTACTCCTTGTTGGGATTGACACTCCTATTTATCGAAAGTACTACGGTACACCCCTATACTTTTGGGTCATCAAGACTATTTTCTGGCGCCGTTTCTGGGGACTGAAGCGATATTGAAGAGTTGAACTAGTAAAGGAAACTTCTACTGTGAGTATTGCTTTTTTATTTGTGTTTGTTACTTTGTTTCCAATATGGATAACCCACTTGGTTTTCTGTTTGGGAAAACTACTACCACTGTTAGGGTAGTAGATGAACCACCACCTATTGAGATAGATCCTTTTAAGATACCTACAAGTATTGTTGATCGTGTTATCAATAATTATTATTTAGGGGTTGGAACTGTCCACCCTGGTGATCGCTTGCTCTTTATCCATGAATTATGCAGGTTGTTTAAGTGTGCAGGTATCATAACTAAACAGGTGAATAAGAAGTTACTCCCTATATCATTGAATGGAAGAGCTGAAGAATGGTATAAGCTGCTGAAGAATGGACAATCCATGGAATGGGAGGAAATAGTACCTCTCTTTTATTCTAAATTCTATCCTCCCAGTGAGATACATAAGGATAGGAATATAATATATAACTTTTGGCCTCGTGATGGAGAGAGTACAGCTCAAGCTTGGGGGAGATTGAAGTTACTAATGCTTAATTGTCCTATTCATGAACTCCCTAACAATATTATTATCAATAACTTTTATGCTAGGCTTTCTCTACATGATAAAGATTTACTAGATGCTTCTTGTGCTGGATATTCACACATATGAAGGAAGAATCTAAATGGGATCTCCTAGACTGTATTCAAGAGAACATTGAAGCATGGGAGAGTGACTAAGGAAGAAAGTCAGGTATAAATTATGACTATGAATGCATTAAATCCTTTATGGGAACTGATGACTTCCGTGATATTAGTACTGAGTATGGTCTTGATTCTCAAGTTCTTGCAAAATGTTTTAAGGACTTTGCCTCTTATATAGAAATTCCCAAAAAGGAGTGGGACAAGTACCATGCTCCTTATAAAGACATTGTTACCCATGTTCCTGCTAGCACTGAAGTTTGTACTGTTGATCCTATTTTGCCTGAACCTTATGTTGAGAAAATCCCTTTTCCTGCTAAGGTAAAGGAACATTCTATCATAGCTAATGTGGTTAGCAAAATGCAAAGAAAACTGTGGAGCCCGATGAGCAAATAAACATTGAACCTGTGGTAGCTATTGTGAAAGATCTTGTCACTAAAAATATAGAGGATGAGCACATTGTCTTCTGTGAAGACGCTTCTAATATTGTCTCTCATCCCTGAAAAGCTATAAAAGCTAGTGTCCATGTGCTTTCTGTTAGAATTGGTGATCATTGCTATTATGGTTTATGTGATATTGGTGCTAGTTCTTGTGTTATTCCTTATAAGTTTTACAGGCAAATTATGCATGAAATTGGTCCTTGTGAGCATGAGGACATTATGTGGTTATTCATCTTGCTAATAGAGAGACAGTCTATCCAATTGTCATTGTAAGAGATGTGGAAGTTCTTTGTGGTAAGATTAAATATCCTGCTGATTTTCTAGTACTTGGTTCTAAAGCTAGTAAAACCTGTCCTATTATCTTTGGTAGACCTTTCTTGAATACTTGTGGGGCTATCATAGATTGTAGGAAGGAAAAAGTTTTGACCAAGTTTGATGGAGAGTCTTATGAGTTTAATTTTTCCAAATTTGCTAAAACTCCTTATGAAAATGAATTGCCTAATGAGGATTTCAAGGTTAAACAACTTTCTGCTATTTCTCTTGCTCCTAACAATGCCTTGCAGCAATTTATGGAAGATCATGAAAGCGAGGTCTTCATGAAGAAAATAAATGAGATTGACGAGGTTTTACTTCGTCAACCTGAGTTACTTAAGCATAACCTACCAATGGAAGATTTGGGTACCACACTACCTCCTAAAGGGGACCCTATTTTCGAATTAAAACCTTTACCTGATCTTAAATATGCTTATCTATATGATAAGAAAGTATATCCTGTTATTATTAGTTCTAAACTTTCAGGAAAGGAAGAGGAAAGGTTATTGGAAATATTGAAGAAACACCGAGGAGCTATGGGGTATACTCTTGATGATTTAAAAGGGATTTCTCCTACTATTTGTCAGCATGCTATTAATATAGAACCTGATGCAAAACCAGTTGTTGAGCACCAATGCCGTCTAAATCCTAATATGAAGGATGTGGTAAGAAATGAGGTATTAAAAATCCTTGATGCTGGTATTATTTACCCTATTGCTGATAGTCTAAATCCTAATATGAAGGATGTGTCCCAAAGAAAGGGGGAATCACTGTTGTGCCTAATGAAAATAATGAGCTTATACCCCAAAGAGTAGTGGTTGGGTATAGGATGTGCATTGATTTTAGAAAGGTTAATAAAGTTACTAAGAAAGATCATTATCCTGTGCCTTTTATTGATCAAATGCTAGAAAGATTGTCTAAAAAGACTCACTTTTGTTTTCTTGATGGTTATTTTGGGTTCTCTCAAATTGTTGTGAAAGCACAAGACCAAGAGAAAACCACCTTTACTTGTCCCTATGGAACTTATGCTTATAGGCGTATGCCTTTTGGTTTATGTAATGCTCCTGCTACCTTTCAGAGATGTATGTATGCTATCTTTCATGGTTTTTGTGAAGAAATTGTGGAGGTTTTCATGGACGATTTCTCCGTCTATGTAACTCCTTTTGATAACTGTTTGCACAACCTTGATAAAGTTTTGCAGAGATGTGAAGAAACTAACCTTGTTCTTAATTGGGAGAAATGCCACTTCATGGTTAATGAAGGGATTGTTCTTGGACATAGAATTTCTGAAAGAGGTATTAAAGTAGATAGAGCCAAAATTGAAGCAATTGAGAAGATGCCTTGCCCTAGGGACATAAAAGGTATTTGTAGTATCCATGGTCATGCTGGTTTCTATAGGTGGTTTATTAAAAATTTCACCAAAATTTCAAAGTGCCTTACTAATCTTCTTCAAAAAGATGTACCTTTTGTTTTTTGATGATGATTGTAAGGAAGCTTTTGAAACTTTGAAGAAAGCTTTAACTACTGCTCCTATTGTTCAACCACCTGATTGGAGTTTACCTTTTGAAATTATGTGTGATGCTAGTGATTTTGCTGTGGGTGCTGTTCTTGGGCAACGTGTTGATAAGAAGTTGAATGTTATTCACTATGCTAGCAAGACTTTAGATGCTTCTCAAAATAATCATGCTACAACTGAGAAGGATTTCTTAGCTGTAACCTTTGCATGTGATAAGTTTAGGCCCTATATTGTTGATTCAAAGGTTACTATTCATACTGATCATGCTGCTATTAAGTAACTTATGACAAAGAAAGACGCTAAGCCTAGGCTTATTAGATGGGTGTTGCTTTTACAAGAGTTTGATCTGCATATTGTAGATAGGAAAGGTGCTGAAAATCCTGTTGCTGATAATTTATCTCGTTTGGAGAACATTTCTTTTGACCCTATGCCTGTTAATGATAGTTTTCCAAATGAACAGTTGGCTGCAATAAGGGTAAGCCCGCATGAGAGTCCTTGGTATGCTGATTATGATAACTTTATTGTTTCCAAGTATTTGCCTCCAACCTTTACAGCTCAGCAAAGAAGGAAATTCTTTTATGATCTAAGGCATTACTTTTGGGATAACCCACATTTATATAAAGGAGTAGATGGTATTATGCGAAGATGTGTTCCATAGTATGAACAACAAGAGATATTGAGAAAATGTCATGGCAGTGCTTATGGAGGGCATCATGCTAGGGATAGAACTGCACAAAAAAATTATAATCTGGATTTTATTGGTCTACTCTTTTCAAGGATGCAAGGAAGTTTGTTTTATCATGTGACAAATGTCAAAGTGTTGGTAATATTTCTAGACGCAATGAAATGCCTATGAATTATTCTCTTGTTATTGAACCTTTTTATTGTTGGGGATTTGACTTTATGGGTCCTTTTCCTCCTTCAAAAGGGTATACTCATATTCTTGTTGCTGTTGATTATGTTACAAAGTGGGTAGAGGCCATACCTACAAACATGGTTGATGGTAAGACCTCTTTAAAAATGCTTGAAGATGTTATTTTTCCTAGGTTTGGTGTGCCTAGATATCTCATGACTGATGGAGGTTCTCATTTTATTCATGGTGGTTTTAGGAAGACTCTTCTAAATATGATGTGAACCATAGAATTGCTTCAGCTTATCACCCCCAAACTAGTGGGAAAGTAGAACTTTCTAAAAGAGAAATTAAATCTATCTTGCAGAAGACTGTTAATAGATCTAGGAAAAATTGGGCTAAAAAGTTGAATGACGCTTTATGGGCTTATAGAACTGCTTACAAAATCCCTATGGGGATGTCTCCTTACAAAATGGTTTATGGGAAAGCTTGTCACTTGCCTTTAGAATTAGAACACAAAGCTTATTGGTCAGTGAAAGAACTGAATAGAGATTTTAAACTTGCTGGTGAGAAAAGATTGCTTGACTTTAGTACCTTAGATGAGTGGAGAAGTGAAGCTTATGAAAATGCTAGACTCTTTAAGGAAAAAGTAAAAAGATGGCATGATAGGAGAATTCTCAAAAGGGAGTTCCATGTTGGTGAGAAAGTTCTTTTGTATAGGTCTCGTCTCAGATTTTTTTTCAGGGAAACTACTCTCAAAATGGGAAGGACCTTTTGTTATTGAGGAAGTGTATCGTTCAGGGGCTATCAAAATATCTTCTTTGAAGGACAACACTACACAGGTGGTGAATGGTCAAAGGCTCAAACATTATATTTCTGGAGATTCTTATAATGAAGATGTTGATATTATTCAAATGGTGACTCCGGAAGAATTTATTAGAAACCGAACACCAGAATCTGCAGAGTCCATCTTTGAATAGGTAAAAAGTGGTGAAAACTAAAGGTTCGTGAAAACCTTATCTTTTTATATTTTTGATGTTTTTATTGCATATGGAAGGTTACGAGATGAACTAGAGGAGGAAACGGAGGCCAGGGTGTCCACACCCACCCTAGGCGCGGGCCCCAGCTGGCCGCGCCTGGAGGGGGTGTGAGCCCCCTGAACTCCGGCTCCGCCTCGTTTTTGCACAGTACCTTCCTTATGCATTAAAACTTCGTAATATATAACCCCTCGGATCCCCCGAGGTTCATATATCGTGTTATCATCGTGTTTTTGTTTCGATCTGGTTCTGCCAGGCAGATTCTCAGTTTTGGAGCCACAATGTCTTCCTCTGGATCACCCATGGAGGATTCCTCTGCGGATGTCATCAACCCGTACATGTATGAGTTGGAGATTCATCCCAAGGAGTTGATTCTCAAGGATGGGAAGGTGCAGATGAAAGAATTTCAAGGCCCTAAAGCAGAAGGCAGTCTGGAAGACAGGATGGAAGCATTGGAGCAGGAAGTTTTCAGGTACAAGAAGATGGGAGAACGCGAAGTGGATATCATCCACAAGATAAGTTCAGAACTCATCGCCAAGCCCAAGGAGGAGGTTGCTGAGCTCCGAGACGAAATCCTCTCACTCCATCAGACCACCAACCAATTACAAGCACAGCTCTACGACATACAAAATCAAAACTATGAGTATGAGGCTAGATTTAATCGCATAAGCTCTGCTGCTAGTTTCAGGATTGTGGAAACCAAGACATCCTTTGTGGATGGGGAGCCTTTACCTTGGAAGTCTGACAATGACAAGGGAACACCACCACCACCGAAGGAGTAATCCTTCATCAGGTTTGTCATCCCCTTGGCTTGTTCCGATCTTGGGGGAGTGCCGTGGTATCACATCATTATCTTTTATCTTTTTACCTTTTTAGTAGATTCATATCTTGGGTGGAGAAGTTATCTTATAGGTTGGTTTGCATTGTGGAAGTATCTCTCCTTTAGCTGGTTATCTATGTATCCCTTGGTGTGAATGCCTTTATGGAATATTAATGAGAAGTTTCATCTTTTACTTTTTGCACTTCTTATTTTAGTTTGCAATCTTTATTATATGATAGATCTTGCTGATCAGTATTGGTATCACTTTGGGGGCATCAAGTAGATCTAAATTGGTTTTGGCAAACCGAGCTCTGGTCAGTAGCAACACTTTTTGAGGTTTGAAAGGAAAAGAGAAAAAGCTTACATGTATTTTGTATCATTTATTTTCTTTCTTGATTGGATCATAAGCTTAGTATTCTTTATTTAAGATCTTTTGTGTCTTCAAGGAAGATTACATGTTTGGCTTTATCACTTGTAGGTTTGTTTGTTTCCTTCAACTCTTTTGCTTGCTACCCAGCCTTGCTAGCCAAAAACCTGTTTTGAGAAGGAATACTTGTGTTGAATCTTCCATAGTTCTTAGGGAAACTTTCCTGGTATTGATTACTATTGTAGTTGATGCTTGTGAGTGGAACCATTGGATTACTGTTTATGTTCAAATTGTCACCCATCACCATATCATCTTTGATCTTGATCCATATGATGTCTCATGAGTAGTTCGTTTAGTTCTTGAGAACATGGGAGAAGTCATGTTGTTAGTAGTGGATTTGTGTTGAGGTATTATTCAATGGTTTAGTATTTAAGTTGTGGTGATATTCTTCTAGTGGTGTCATGTGAACGTCAACTACATGATACTTCACCAATTATGGGCATAAGGGAATGCATTGTGTATTTGGCTACTAATTGTGGGGTTACCGGATAGACAGAAACCTGAACCCCCGTTAAGGTTGTGGTTAGGTTTATATCTTAATTGCTTTCTTTTAGTTGCGGATGCTTGCAAGGGGTTTAATCACAAGTATGTATTAGTCCAAGTAAGGTCGGTATATTAGCACAAGTTCACCCACACAACACTTACAAAACCAAACAAGACTACTCAGCTATTTGAAGCGAAAGCACTTAACAGAATTCCCATGTGCCCTCGAGAATGTTTGGTTCAAATAAGTATTTCCACCGGCTTGTCCTTTGCTAAGAAAAGATTGGGCCACTTGCTGCAATTGTTTGTTGTATTTATTACTTGTAGTTTATTTCTTTGCTTTATCATAAAACCCCTAAAAATCCGTGTGCTAAGTATTTACAGATATTTCCTGCTCCATACCACTAGTCAACACCTTCTGCTCCTCGTTGGGATCGACACCCCAATACTTGTGGGTCATCAAGCAGCCTGGGGGCTCTCGGTGTGTGAGACTTGAGGGGAAATGGGGAGGAGGGTGAGGGGAATAAGAGATCATGGTCGGGTGGAGTGATTGAGTCGTTAAACATGCGTTTTCTGTGAGTAAATACATCTGAAACAGCAGCCAGAGGGGGTGAATTCAGCGTGATGAAGACGACGATGCTGAGGTGGCAGTGGGTCCAGGCGGTCAGCGAGGGGGTGCGGTGCGTGGGCGGTGCAAAAAGGAAACCTGCGGGGGAGAGAGAGGTGGCCTAGGTGGGTCTTTTAGTGGGCTGGGGGTTTGCTGGGCTAGGCACTAGCTTCTCTTCTCTTTTTTTCAAAACTTTTTCCCTTTATTTTTTTGTTTTCTGTTTTTATTCAATTCAATTGATTTAAACTTATTTTTTATTTCAAAACCTCACCAAATATTTCCAGTAGGTTTTATACCAATTATTAGTGTATTATTTAGTCCAATTCAGATATTTGTATCAATTAATACTCATTTAAAATTAAGTGATGCTCTTTGGCATTTATTTAAATAAAATTTGAATATGGTTCATAAGCCCATATAATTTTATTCAAATAAACTTTTATTCTCTTAAATTATTTAAATTACTTTTATTCCATTTACTTATGGATTTTTGCCATGGTTTAAATTATTTTTCAATAATTCTTATTTATTTATTTCTTTCTTTGTCTTATAAAATTCATATCTTTTTATTTATAGCTCCAAAAAGGGTGATTCCAATTTGTATAATTTTATTTAATATTTATCTATCTTTTTAAATCCTTTTAGGATTACTTTGTTCACAATTATTGTTGGAATTATGCCCTAGAGGCAATAATAAAGATGTTATTATTATAATTCTTGTTCATGATAAAGTTTATATTCCATGCTAGAATTGTATTAAGCGGAAACTTTAATACTTGTGTGGTTTGTGAACAACACCGTGTCCCTAGTATGCCTCTATGGACTAGCTCATTGATTAATGATGGTTAAGGTTTTCTAACCATAGACATGAGTTGTCGATTAATAATGAGAACATATATCATTGGGAGAATGATATGATGGACAGACCCAAACTAAGCGGAGCAATTAGATCGTGTCATCGTGTTCATCTTTGCGAAGCTTTTCTTATGTCAAATATTGTATTCCTTAGACCATGAGATAATACAACTCCCTGGTATCGGAAGAAAGCTTTGAGGTCATCAAACGTCATCCTATGAGAGGGTGATCATAAAGGTGTCTCTCAGGTGATCGGAAAGTACCTGTTGGGTTGTATGTATCGAGATGGGATTTGTCCCTCCCAAGTCGGAGAGATATACTTCGGGCCCACTCGGTAATCGATGTCAACATCGCTTGCAAGCATGTGGTTAAGGAGTTAATCACAAAGTGATATCGGATTATGGAACGAGTAAAGTACTTGCTATGAACGAGATTGAACTAGGTATGACGGTACCGACGATCAAATCTCGGGCAAGTAAAATGTCGCGAGACGAAGGGAATATATATATGGGATTGATTGAATCCTGGCATCGTGGTTCATCCGATATGATCATCGATGAATGTGTGGGAGTCAATATGGGTTTCCAGACCCCGCTGTTGATTGTTGATATAAGATCATGTCTGCATATTCTCGAACCCGAAGGGTCACACACTTAACGTGTCTCGACGCTAGGATAGATTGGATAATTGGTTTATGAGTTTTTGTTCGAAGTCTCGGATGGGATCCGGGACATCACGAGAGGTTCCGGAATGGTCCGGAGAATAAGATTCATATAAGGCAATGCAGTTTTTGGAGTTCGGAATTGTTTCGGGTTAATCGGTATTGTACCGGAAGCTTCTAGAACCTTCCGGAGGGAGACCAACGTGTCCCCACCTGCCGGGAGGGGCATGGGCCTATGAGGGAGTGCCCTGGCCGCATTGGGCCAGGGGCACAAGGCCCCATAGGGCCCAGCCGGCCAACCACCTAGGAAACCCTAGGGGAGCTTCTAGAAGGGGGAACTTGCCCCCCACTCCTCCCTCCTTGGCCGCCGGCCCTAGGGCTTGGGGGAGGGGCAAGGGCTGGCCGCCCACCCCTCTATATAAAGAGGGATGGGGGCGCAGCCCTCCCACACACCTCCTCCTCAAGACCTAGCCGCCCTGCTGCCCTCCTCTCTCTCTCCCTCCCGACTGCGTGTAGGCGAAGCCCTGCTGCAGAAACTCTCCACCACTTGCAACGCGTCGTCGCATTGTAGATCCAATCCATCTCTCCACCATACTTGCTGGACCGATGAAGGAGGAGACGTCGAGGTGCCACACGTGTGCATCTCTCAGAGGCATCGCCACTTGCGGTGTTAGATCGGATCGGATCGCGAGGAGGAGAAGCGAGTACGACTACATCACCCACGTTCCGTCGAACGTTCCGCTGTGCGAATCTTCAAGGGTATGAAGATCTCATCTATTTCCCCTCGTTGTTTGCATCTCCTAGATTAGATCTTGGCTTTCCCGTTCGCATCCGTAGAATTTTTTTGATTTACTATGCTGCGAAACCCTTCAGTGGTGTCAGTTAGATCTATGCGTAGATGTGTTTCACGAGTAGAACGCAACATGGTTGTTGCGGGCGTTGATGTTTTCTATTGCAAGCCTATTGTTTGTGTACTTCTTATGACGCGGGATAGTGAGATCGAAGCGGTCCAGGCCAACCTTACGCGACCTCGTTCGTGAGACCAGCTCCGCACTTGACGTGTGTCTTGTTCCACACATGCGGCTGGTGGATGCCAGTTTCTCTCACTATAGTTGTCATGGGATTTACACCGAAGTTTGGCAACCATAATATCACCGTTGTGGCTTTCCGTAGGTAAGAATCGTTCTTAGCTTGCTACTCCCATAAGCCACGTAAAACATGCAACAACAAAGTAGAGGTGTCTAACTTGGTTTTGCGGGGAGTGTTTTCTGTGATATGGTATGGCCGAAGATGTGATGTGTATGTTGTATGCAATGATCATGTTTTGTAATGTTTCACGACTTGCATGTCGATGAGTACACAACCGGCAGGAGCCATATGGTTGTCTTTATAATTGTGTATGACCTGTGTGTCAACTTCTTATACGCCATGTAATAGCTTTACTTTATCGCTAAGTAGTTAGCAATAGTTGTAGTTGCTATTCGTGGTGGAGGCAATAATGGTGGAGTGATGGAGATCATGCCGGCACGCACAAGATGGAGATCATTGCGCGAAGATTGGCTATACCATGTCACATAAAGTTATATGCATGTGATGTTTATCCTTTTATGTATCTTATTATGCTTAGATCGCGACAGTAGCATTATAAGATGATTCCTCAATTAAAGATCAAGATAAAACTGTGTTCTCCCCATGTATGCACCGTTGCGAAAGTTCGTCGTGTTCAAGCATCACGTGATGATCGGGTGCTATAAACTCTACGTTCACATACAACGGGTGCAAGCCAGTTTTGCACACGCGGAAATACTTGGGTTTGACTTGACAAGCCTAGCATGTACAGGCATGGCCTCGGAACACATGAACCGAAAGGTTAAGCATGAGTCATATGAATGATATGATCAACACTTCGTTGTCCACCATTGAAACCACATCTCTTCTCGTGAAGATCGGATTAGGTGTGGTGAATTTGGATCATGTTCACTAAACAACTTGAGGGATGTTGAATTTAGTGGGAGTTCATCTAGTAATTTGATTAAAAGTTGAACTAGTTATCATGAACATAGTCTAATTTGTACTTGCAAATATTGTAGATCAAATGGCTAAGTCCAACTTCAAGTTCAACGTTTTTGCTGAGAAAGAAAAGCTTAGAAACAATGGGTCTAACTTCACCAACTAGTTCCGCAATCTGAGAATCATTCTCGCTAGCGGACAAAAGGACTATGTCCTTGAAGATGCGCTAGGTGACGCCCCTGCTGTAGATGCGCCGGCTGATGAGAAAGTTGTCTATCAGTTGCGCAAAGATGATTATGGTGTGATTAAGAGCACCATGTTGTTTGCTATGGAATCGGCCCTTCAAAATCGTTTTGAAGATTACCCCGGGCCCTATGAGATCCTCGAGGAACTGAAAACTATGTTCCAGACTCAGGCCCGTTCTGAGAGAAATGAGATCTCTGAGAAATTCTTTAACTGCAAGATGCAGGAAGGGGGTTCCGTTAGTGAGCACGCCATAAAGATGTCGGGCTACACTCAATGCCTTGAGCAACTGGACTGCAAGATTCCAGAGGAGCTGAAGATTGACAGGGTTCTGCAATCACTCCCTCCCAGCTACAAAAGTTTTGTAGTGACTCATAATCAGATTGGCTCCACTGATACGATCACCGAGCTCTTCGCTAAGATGAAAGCTGCGGAGGTGGACATCAAAAAGGATAATCATGTGTTGATGGTCAACAAGCCCCCCAGCTTTAAGAAAGGTAAGGGTGCAAAGAAGCCCTTCAAGAAAGGCGGAGGCAAGCGCGTTGCCCCTGCTGAGAAGAAGCTCAAGTCTGGACCTAAGCCGGACACTGAGTGCTTCTATTGCAAGTACAAGGGTCACTGGAAGCGCAACTGTCCGAAGTACTTAGTGGACAAGAAGGCTGGCACCATCAAAGGTATATTTGATATACATGTTATTGATGTTTTCCTTACCAGCCCTCGTTGTAGTGCCTGGGTATTTGATACTGGTTCGGTTGCTAATATTTGTAACTAGAAACAGGAGCTACGGAATAGACAGCGGCTTGCGAGGGATGAGGTGACGATGCGAGTTGGCAACGGATCAAGAGTTGATGTGATGGCCTACGGCACGCTCTCCTTAGTTTTACCTTCGGGATTAGTTTTAAACCTTAATAAATGTTATTATGTGCCTGCGTTGAGCATGAACATCATTTCTGGATCGTGTTTATTGCAAGACGGTTATTCATTTAAATCGGAGAATAATGGTTGTTCTATTTATATGAGTAACATCTTTTATGGTCATGCACCTATTGTGAATGGTTTATTTCTTCTAAATCTCGAAAGGGATGAAACACACATCCATAACATTGAGGCTAAGAGATGCAAAGTAGATAGTGATAATACTACTTATTTGTGGCAATCGTTGCTCAAGTCATATTGGGGTAAAGCGCATGAAGAAACTCCATTCTGATGGACTTTTGGATTCTCTTGATTTTGAATCATTTGACACATGCGAACCATGCCTCATGGGCAAGATGATCAAAACACCGTTCTCCGGTATGATGCAGCGAGCAACGGACTTGTTGGAAATCATACATACCGATGTATGCAGACCGATGAGTGTTTCGACGCGCGGTGGATATCGCTATTTTCTCACTTTTACCGATGACTTAAGTAGATATGGGTATATCTATTTAATGAAACATAAATCTAAAACGTTTGAAAAGTTCAAGGAATTTCAGAATGAAGTAGAGAACCATCGTAACAGAAAGATTAAATTTCTACGATCCGATCGTGGAGGTGAATATTTGAGTTATGATTTTCTCACGCATCTTAAAGCAAGCGGAATCGTTTCGCAACTCACGCCACCCGAAACACCACAACAATAATGGTGTGTCTGAACGCCGGAATTGAACCTTATTAGATATGGTCCGATCAATGATGTCTCTTACTGATTTGCCGTTATCATTTTGGGGTTATGCATTAGAAACCGCTGCATTCACTTTAAATAGGGCACCATCTAAATCCGTTGAAACGACACCGTATGAACTGTGGTTTGGTGCTAAACCTAAGTTGTCATTTCTTAAAGTTTGGGGATGCGAAGCTTACGTCAAGAAGTTGATGCCGGACAAGCTCGAACCCAAAGCGGATAAATGCGTCTTCATAGGATACCCTAAGGAAACTATTGGGTATACCTTCTATCACGTAACCAAGGCAAAGTGTTTGTCGAAAGAACGGTTCCTTTCTTGAGAAGGAGTTTCTCTCGAAAGAAGTGAGTGGAGGAAAGTAGAGCTAGACGAGGTTATTGAACCTTCTCTTGAGTTGGAGAGTAGCAGACCTGAAATTGTTCCAGGTCACCGCACCAACAATAGAGGAAGCTAATGACAAGGATCATGAAGCTTGGACGATGTCGCATCGAACGTCGCAGGTCGACAAGGTCGCGTGCCCCTCCTGACTGGTACGGCAACCCTGTCTTGACTGTCTTGTTAGTAGAAGACAGTGAACCTACGAACTATGAGGAAGCGATGATGAGCCCAGACTCTGAGAAATGGCTAGAGGCCATGAAATCCGAATTGGGATCCATGAGCGAAAACCAAGTATGGACTTTGGTAGACCCTCCTAGCGACCGAAAGTCCGTTGAGTGCAAATGGATCTTCAAGAGGAAAATGGACGCGGATGGTAATGTTACCGTCTATAAAGCACGACTTGTCGCGAAAGGTTTTCGACAAGTTCAAGGTGTTGACTACGATGAGACTTTCTCTCCCGTAGCGATGTTTAAGTCCATTCGGATTTTATTAGCAATTGCTGCATTTCATGATTATGAAATATGGCAGATGGATGTCAAGACTGCTTTCCTTAATGGCAACATTGATGAAGAGTTGTATATGATGCAACCCAAAGGTTTTGCCGATCCTAAGGATGCTGATAAAGTGTGCAAACTTCAGCGTTCCATTTATGGACTAAAGCAAGCATCTCGGAGTTGGAACCTTCGTTTTGATCAAGTGATCAAGAGCTTTGGATTTGTTCCAAATTGCTACGAAGCTTGTATCTACAAGAAAGTTAGTGGGAGCTCAGTGACATTTCTGGTACTATATGTGGATGACATATTGATTATTGGAAATGACATTAACATGCTTAACGATGTGAAGAGTTATTTGAACAAGTGTTTTTCAATGAAAGACCTAGGTGAAGCTGCTTATATATTGGGCATTAAAATCTATAGAGATAGACAAAGACGCTTGATAGCTTTAAGCTAGAGTACATACCTAGACAAAGTTCTGAAAAGGTTCAGAATGGATAAGGCAAAGAAAGGTTCAGTGCCTATGTTGTCAGGTAAGATATTGAGCAAGGCTCAGTGTCCAGCTACGGTAAATGATAGAGAAGCTATGAGCAAAGTGCCTTATGCCTCGGCCATAGGTTCTATCATGTATGCCATGCTGTGTACTAGACCGGATGTGTCCAATGCTCTTAGTTTGACGAGCAGATACCAAAGTGATCCAGGAGTGGAACACTGGACAGCCGTGAAGAACATCCTAAAGTACTTTAATAGGACTAAAGAAATGTTCTTAGTCTATGGAGGTGATGAACAGCTCGTCGTAAAGGGTTACGTCGACGCTAGTTTCGACACCGACAAGGATGATTCTAAATCTCAGATAGGATACGTTTATATTTTGAATGGAGGAGCTGTGAGCTGGAGAAGCTGCAAGCAAAGCGTGATCACGGGATCTACAGCAGAAGCGGAATACATGGCTGCTGCAGAAGCGTCAAGTGAAGGAGTTTGGATCAGGAACTTCATCACTGAGCTTGGCGTGGTTCCAAGTGCATTGGACCCACTAGAGATATTGTGTGACAACACTGGCGCCATAGCACTCGCTAAGGAACCAGTATATCATCCAAAGACCAAGCATATCAACCGCAAGTTTCATATAATCCGAGATTATATAGCAGATGGAGATCTGAAGATTAGCAAAGTACATACAGATCCGAATGTCGCAGATCCATTGACTAAACCTCTTCCACGTGCAAAACATGATCAACACCTTAGTGCCATGGGTGTTAGATTGTTGCCAGATGTAAACTAGATTATTGACTCTAGTGCAAGTGGGAGACTGTTGGAATTATGCCCTAGAGGCAATAATAAAGATGTTATTATTATAATTCTTGTTCATGATAAAGTTTATATTCCATGCTAGAATTGTATTAAGCGGAAACTTTAATACTTGTGTGGTTTGTAAACAACACCGTGTCCCTAGTATGCCTCTATGGACTAGCTCATTGATTAATGATGGTTAAGGTTTCCTAACCATAGACATGAGTTGTCGATTAATAATGAGAACATATCATTGGGAGAATGATATGATGGACAGACCCAAACTAAGCGGAGCAATTAGATCGTGTCATCGTGTTCATCTTTGCGAAGCTTTTCTTATGTCAAATATTGTATTCCTTACACCATGAGATAATACAACTCCCTGGTATCGGAATAAAGCTTTGAGGTCATCAAACGTCATCCTATGAGAGGGTGATCATAAAGGTGTCTCTCAGGTGATCGGAAAGTACCTGTTGGGTTGTATGTATCGAGATGGGATTTGTCCCTCCCAAGTCGGAGAGATATACTTTGGGCCCACTCGGTAATCGATGTCAACACCGCTTGCAAGCATGTGGTTAAGGAGTTAATCACAAAGTGATATCGGATTACGGAACGAGTAAAGTACTTGCTGTGAACGAGATTGAACTAGGTATGACGGTACCGACGATCAAATCTCGGGCAAGTAAAATATCGCGAGATGAAGGGAATATATATATTGGATTGATTGAATCCTGGCATCATGGTTCATCCGATATGATCATCGATGAATGTGTGGGAGTCAATATGGGTTTCTAGACCCCGCTGTTGATTATTGATATAAGATCATGTCTACATATTCTCGAACCCGAAGGGTCACACACTTAACGTGTCTCGACACTAGGATAGATTGGATAATTGGTTTATGAGTTTTTGTTCAGAGTCTCGGATGGGATCCGGGACATCACGAGAGGTTCCGGAATGGTCCGGAGAATAAGATTCATATAAGGCAATGCAGTTTTTGGAGTTCGGAATTGTTTCGGGTTAATCGGTATTGTACCGGAAGCTTCTAGAACCTTCCGGAGGGGGACCAACATAGCCCCACCTGCCGGGAGTGGACATGGGCCTATGAGGGAGTGCCCTGGCCGCATTGGTCCAGGGGCACAAGGCCCCATAGGGCCCAGCCGGCCAACCACCTAGGAAACCCTAGGGGAGCTTCTAGAAGGGGGGAAACTTGCCCCCCACTCCTCCCTCCTTGGCCGCCGGCCCTAGGGCTTGGGGGAGCAGCAAGGGCTGGCCACCCACCCCTCTATATAAAGAGGGCTGGGGGCACACCCCTCCCACACACCTCCTCCTCAAGCCCTAGCCGCCCTGCTTCCCTCCTCTCTCTCTTCCTCCCGACTGCGTGTAGGGGAAGCCCTGCTGCAGAAACTCTCCACCACTTGCACCGCGCCGTCGCGTTGTAGATCCAATCCGTTTCTCCACCATACTTGCTGGACCGAGGAAGGAGGAGACGTCGAGGTGCCGCACATGTGCATCTCTTTGAGGCATCGCCACTTGCGGTGTTAGATCGGATCGGATCGCGAGGAGGAGAAGCGAGTACGACTACATCACCCACGTTCCGTCGAACGTTTCGTTGTGTGAATCTTCAAGGGTATGAAGATCTCATCTATTCCCCCTCATTCTTTGCATCTCCTAGATTAGATCTTGGATTTCCCGTTCGCATCTGTAGAAATTTTTTGATTTACTATGCTGCGAAACCCTTCAATTATGTGTTGATTTCAGCTATGAGCTTCATTAGCCTTGGAATATTTTCTTTTATCTTATAAAAACAAAAGTTTTTATCCATGGCTCCAAATGGAGTGAAATCAATTCCCATGGTTTTGTAATATTTTTGTTTTACCAATATTGTTTAATTAGGAAGGTTTGTTGCTAAAAAAATTATATGGAACAAAGCCATAGTCTTGGAGTGATCTTGATGATGATTTCTTTTATTAGGGTTTTTGGTTTAACTTTTCCAAGTTCTCAAAATCAAGATACATTGCATGCATGAATGCATTTGATTTGTTTGAAAATTTGTTTGTTGCTTTTTCATTCAAATTTTGTTCAAGTAAGGTTTTGATGTTTCCATTTAGAAGCAAAAGTTTCTTTTCCCCCTAAATTTCAACATTTGTTTTCTTTTGTTTGTTTATTTTTCAAATTTCAAAATTTGGAAAATTTTGGGATCTGACAGACTACCACCCTTAAAAGGAATCTCGTCCTGAGATTCGGGAAGGCCAGAAACTACAAGTTGGTTTCAGAACAACTAGGGTACTACCACCCTTAAAAGGATTTTAACTAGATTGCATCTTGGCTTACTTGGTGTCTTGATGCAACTTCTTTGGACAGTTGTTTGCATAGTGTCCCTTATTACCACATTTGAAACATGTTACAAGGTTGAGGCATTTCCCTACCAAACACTCTTCACATTGGTAGTCAAGACTTTTCTCCACCAGACACTCATTGGCATAGTGTCCAAGATTGTGACAGTTGAAACAGTGAATTGGACTGTCCTTCTTCTTTCTGGATCTCTCCAGGGCTAGGAGGGCTCTTAGTTCATGTTCTTCATACTTCACCACCAATGTGGGAAATATTCCTCGGTTCTTAGAACGGTTCTTAGGATAACATCCACTTTTCCTCTTTTGCTCAAAGTTGGTTACCTTGTATGCAGGTGCATACTGAGATTTGACTTTGTCTTCATCATTCTTGGTGGAAGTTGTACCTTCATGGGTATTTCCAAATACTTGATGTTTTCCATCCTTAGATGCATGTTTCATCTATTGAACTATAGGATAGATGTGGCATTGGACAGGGACATGATTAGTTCCTTCACATAGGAAACAAGTAACTTGAGATGTGGGACATTGTTTAGCTGGATGGTTCTCTTCACAATTTGGGAACTGCTCAATATGCTCTTTATAAGTGTGTCCTATGTCTCCAAAGATTTTGCAGGATTGTGTTCTTTCCGCCATATCATCCTTGAAATCATGGTTATCACAATTCCTTTGGGAAGGGTTGCTTCTCATGTTGATCATCTGATTGGTCATCCTTTGCAACAATTAGGATTGGGATCCCAAGAACTTTAGCATGGCTGGGTCTAACTCAGTGTTGTTGTGGTTGTTGGCTAAAAACTAGGTTGTCACTTGATTCAACTTGGTTTGGGTTGATAGCAGTTGTACTTTCATGTGCATCTCTAGTTTGTTGTTTTCACCATCCTTGATGTTGAAGTTGTGGTCCCTTGGAGAAGTCATCTGTTTGGGTTGGGTTGGGATTAGAATAGACAAAACATTTCCAGGGAAAGAATTCTACTCACACCCAACAATTCACGCAAAGCAATTTGCAAGCAATAACAATCATACATACCACTCAAACAACAAGGTTCAAGCATAGTTTAGGCAACAAAATATGTTTTCTACACCACATAAGTTGGTGTGATCAATAAATGATCAGCAAATCGATTTTTAAACGAAACACTAGTATGGTGGTCCAACTATAGGGTATCACTTGAGATCATTCAATCCTTCTTCTTAGCTATTACATCATGAACAAGATAATGGTATCCTTGGAAGAAATTATTGCATCTTGGTCACAAGGTTCAAAGGTGATAATGGTTCCTCCTAAGTTGTGTTTCCTTACTCTCCAAGTCATCAGTATTATTCTTATCTCACTTGAAGTCCTTACTGATGTCCAAGTTGAAGTACTTGGTGAAATTGAAGCTGAAGTCCTTTGAGATGTTTAAGTTGAAGTCATTTGTGATGTTGAAGTCCTTTCTCATGTTGAAGTCTTTGTCCATCAAGTTGGAAAAGGGAGAGATATAGAATCAAAACAAAATGTTGAGGAAAGAGTTTACAAGATTGTTTGTAAATAAGTTAGAACAAATACAACTCCTATTTCTAAGGGATTTTGTCCAATCCTAGGGTTACAATCCTACAGGCAACACAGTGTTCTGATACCATCTGTAGAGGCCTGAACCCAATAAAGTACAAGCCCTGTGTTTACAGTGCTAGTTCCTGGATCGAATAGCTAGCACCCACAGTTTAAGATGTAATATCAAGAAACAAAGTTCATATTACAACTCATAACCAGGAATAAAATAGTTCATTACAACTTACATAGATCATATGGCTATCTTATTACAGAGCAGAAAATAACTATAAAGCATGGAGTCCTTCATCTTCATATGCCACGGGAAATCATGTTGGTTGTAGACTTGTAATCCATACTCAACAAACTTCACTATTATCAAACAAACCTGCAACATGATAAGTTACAGCCACAAGGGTCAATACATTTGAATTGTATTGGCAAGTGATATCATATTGATATGGAGAATCTAACATCTACGTGAGTATATGGCTAAGTGGAGTTTTGGCTGGCCTTTGCATAAAATAAGTTTTCTCTATCCTCTGTAAAATAGTTTTCTCTTTTTCAAAACACTTCATCAAACATGGCACACTGGATACACATCAGGTGCTACCCTTGTGCACCCAACAAGTTTTAACTTAGATAAATTGAGATGAGGAGATTCTTGATCATTTCAATGTCTTTGACGCTCAAAATGTCCATTACCGGGGACACGGCTAAGTACTTAGGTTTTACCCTCTCGAGAGGTGGTGCACTTTCCCTACAATCTCGACATGCATCGAGACGAGACTTTTCTGAAGCAATCCCTTAAACCACCATGGACGCATTCCATCCTATCCTCACTACCACCTTCTGTCCATCTGGCTGAGTTCTTGCAACTTAGTTGGTCAAGGCAGATACCATATTCCATGTGATTGCACTAGAAGCTTCTCAACACTAAACATCTCAAATCTCTTTGTTCCTGGGTGGCCATCCAAATGTGAGATACACCAGGGTAAACCATGGAAATGGGCCCTGGGTAACCACTTAACACAAACCATACCTCCCATTCCACCCAGGTGTTTCATTACCAAGTTGTTTTCTTAGTCAAAAACACATAGGCATAACTTTTCCATAATATCATAACATGAATTCCCACCCTTGAATTATAATATCTAGGCTAAGCATACTAGCATAACATGTCTCTTAACTTAGGAAAAATTCTACCAAGATATATTCTATAGGATCTATCATGGCATAGCATAGAATTATACAAAATAGTCCTATCATGCATACTACAAAAATATCACTAATGCAATATTGAAAAGATAGGACTTTTGATGACCAAAGTATCGCTTGCCTTTTTAGTAGAAAATCTAGGTACTCTCCTTGATCTTGCAATTGTCACACTCCTCAAAGTTCACTACATCACAATCAAGCAAAGCACACATTCAAAACTAGCAAACAAACAAATAATAAAACAAAACAACAAAAACAAAGAAATGCATGCAAGCATGCAAAGGTCATTTTATTGCAAATTTTGTTTCTAATAAGGTTCTAAACATTTCAAAACACCTACTGGTCTTTTATAAAAGTGGAATTTCATTTGAAACCAAGTTAGTGAAAATAAGTCATTTAAATCATTTTTCTTTTGTTAGAAAAGCTTTTATTCAAAGGAATAATTCCTAGTGTCAACAAAATATACTTTTAATTTAAAGTGTTAGTGTTTATGGTCAGAGGGTTCAAAACAAGACCATTTGCAAAAGTATTTACTCAAAAAAAATTTAGAACAATTTTTATACTCAAAATAGACCTAAACAAGTCTCTGCATAAAACTCCAATTTTCCAGAATTAAATGACCAAATTAAGTCCATAGGTGCAAATTGCACATTTTTATGAATCCATAGACACCTAATTTGTAATTTTTGGAATTCCATATCAAAAGTTATTGATTTTACAAGTTTAAACATCTAATAGAACAAAATCTGGATTTTAATTCTAAATCACAAACACGTGGCCTGTTCCTATTGGTTGGTACCGTTTTAGTTGGATCCAGCGATGCGAGCCGTTAGATATAAGTAACATTGCACGGACCAGATATGAGCATACCTCTTCGATTAGTGATCTAATCTAAGCCCTAGGATGCAGATCCAATGGATCTGGGCGCGTTGGCCAGAAATGAGCAGCGCTGCTGGCGAGTGCGGCGGCGATGTTCTGGCGGCGCTAGGGGTAGGGGAGGGGCACTAGGGTCATACCGAATCACTGTGACGACATGGAGGCAGTAGAGTTCACGGAAGAGGGCGGGGTGCACGGTCTCGACTGCAATTTCTTGCTGGAGTAGCTCCTGTCGTTGGTTGCTAGCAGAGGTGGTCGAAAGTGAGCCTACAGAGCACGATCAAGTGAATGGCGGTACCAGAAGAGGCGCAAGACAAAGGAGAGTGCGACATCATGAGCTAGAGGGCAAGGGGCGCATGGTGCTCACCGGATTCCATTGCCGGAGTTGCACGCTCCGTCGGTTGCTTGCAAGCGATAATAGAGGCGAGCGTCTGGGGAACAAGCAGGAAGGGCAAGGTATGAGTGAGGTTCTCAAGAGGGTGAGGAGCAAGATGGTTTGAACCAGAGGCAAGGGGGCCTCTGCTCACCGGAATTGTTGCCGGAGTCCGTCGGTGCTACGGTGGCGCGAGCTCAAATTGGAGCAGCCTGGGGGCTCTCGGTGTGTGAGACTTGAGGGGAAATGGGGAGGAGGGTGAGGGGAATAAGAGAGCATGGTCGGGTGGAGTGATTGAGTCGTTAAACCTGCGAATTTACTCTGAGTAAATCCACCTTAAACGGCAGCAAGAGGGGGGCGAGTTCATCATGATGAAGACGACGGTGCTGACGTGGCAGTGGGTCTAGGCGGTCAGCGAGGGGGTGCGCTGCATGGGCAGTGCGGAAAAGAAACCTGCGGGAGAGAGAGAGGTGGACCGGGTGGGATTTTTAGTGGGCTAGGGGTTAGCTGGGCTGGGCAGTAGCTTCTCTTCTCTTTTTTTTTCTTCAAAACTTTTTCCTTTTCCTTTTCTGTTTTTTGTTTTTATTCAATTCAATTGATTTAAACTTCTTTTTTATTTTAAAACCTCACCAAATATTTTCAGTAGTTTTTATACCAATTATTAGTGTATTATTTAGTCCAATTCAAATATTTTTATCAATTAATATTCATTTAAAATTAAGTGATGCTCTTTGGCATTTATATAAAATAAATTGCATATGGTTCATAAGCCCATATAATTTTATTCAAATAAACTTTTATTCTTTCAAATTATTTAAATTACTTTTATTCCATTTACTTATGGATTTTTACCATGGTTTAAATTATCTTTGCAATAATTCTTATTTATTTATTTCTTTCTTTGTCTTACAAAATTCATATCTTTTTATTTATAGGTCCAAAAATGGTGATTCCAATTTGTATAATTTTATTTACTATTTATTTATCTTTTTCAATACTTTGAGGATTACTTTGTACACAATTATGTGTTGATTTTAGCTATGAGCTTTATTATCCTTGGAATATTTTCTTTTATCTTATAAGAAACTTAAGTTTTTATCCATGGCTCCAAATGGAGTGAAATCAATTCCCATGGTTTTGTAATATTTTTGATTTACCAATATTGTTTAATTAGGAAGGTTTGTTGCTAAATTTTTTTATATGGAACAAAGCCATGGTTTGGAGTGATCTTGATGATGATTTCTTTTATTAGAGTTTAGGGTTACTTTTCCAAGTGCTCAAAATCAAGATATATTCCATGCATGAATGCATTTGATTTGTTTGAAATTTTGTTTGTTGCTTTTTCGTTAAAATTTTGTTCAAGTAAGGTTTTGATGTTTGGAAAATTTTGGGATGTGACATCCCACGAGCAGCTCCCCTTTGCGCGGCTCGTCCAAGTGCTACTACTGCAACACCTCCGAGGTATCCACACGTACAGGGTGGAAACGTCAGACACCAGACTGCTAGGTCTGTGCGTGTAACACAGGCGTGAAGAGTGGCGGATGGGTGGAATGATATAAGCCTGGTCAGCTCGCCGCACCCTCTCTTATATAGGCATTCCTAGTAGGCTTCTACATTAGCAACCCATTAGTAGCCTCAGCCTGGTCTAATTCGGATCCAATCCTCATTTTTCTTCCAGCCCCTTAAGTGTGTGACCCTATAGGTTCATATACGTATAGACATGACACGAATACACTTATTCTGTTAATAGTTGGTAGCGGCCTCTAGCAAGACGTGCCAACTCCTAAACGCATACAAAGATCATTCGGACGAACCATCACAAGGTTTAGTACATGCCTTTCCCTTTGCCTCACGATATTTGGTCTAGCTCCAAGCTGACCTCCCTTTCTCGATACTGTGATTCGGAATCCCTTTACTAGGTTAACTCTTAACCATATATAGCATGGCCATGCATTTCTGGATCCGATCACTCGAGGGGCCTAGAGATATCTCTCTCAAGTAGAGAGGGGCAAATCCCATATTGATTGACCATGCCTTGTAGCATGCTTCAGGAAAAACCCGAAAGCTACCTTTATAACTACCCAGTTACGGAGTAGCATCTGATAGCACCAGAGTAGGTCAATCCACATCTCAAGTACATGCGACAATCTCAGGTCTAAGGACAAAACATACACGATGTGTAGAGAGAGCTACAAGTCTAATTGCCAGTCTCAAGTTGGGTCAGTCCAACCCCATGTTCATAACATGTGTCCACATAATTAGCTTGACATCTCCATGTCTATGACTTGCAAAACATAGTCATCAACCAATCGATGTGCTAGTCTAATATTCATGTGTGTCCTCACATGAACTCCGACTAGGGACAACAATTAGATAACCATACAGGTATAGAGTTTCACAAACAATTCACATAATTGCCAATCAATACAAGTTGCCTGATATGATATTCTAGGAACATTACAACAACTCATGGCTACATAAGAAATATAATCATCTCTATGATTGCCTCTAGGGCATATTTCCTTCAATAGAGAACTATAACTAAAATTTACTGTTATAATTTGACTTGTATCTGTTTTGACTAGTAAGTTGGATAACCACCATGGAAAGAAGGAATAAAACTGTTAAACGTGTGAGTTTGCTCGGCAGGACTTCCTCGATGGTATCGAGGTGGAAATACCAGGATGGGTATGTTTGGTGGTAGTATCAGGTTGGTTCCGCATAGGTCTTTCTTATCTCTCTCTAATAGTCGAAAGTTGTATTGAGTCCCTATCAGTTGTTTAATGCATGATGAGCTGCCGCTTCAGTCCACCATACCTATGTAGGGGAGAGCCGCCGAATTCTAAGTCTTGTCATGTACTGGCCTCAGTACTGATCACACTCTTTTTGCTTTGCCCTTTGTCGACACCCCTTTTGTTTAGCAGGTTTGAGTTCGACGTCGTTAGCAGGGTTACCCTTCCGGATTGGCCTAGGCAGGGTTATGGACGCCACTGTTTATTCTTCAAGGCTCTTAGCCCCATTTGCATCTTGTCCGTACTTGGGCATTGTATCGTTTTCAATGTGATTTGGATATTTGTATTGTATATCTTTATTCTTGACTCATGGAGTCATTGTTGTATATATCTTCTCTATGGGTTCCATCATAGACTATTGTGTAATGGTATTACTTTGTTTTCCACCCACACGCAAGTGCCTGGTGGACACCTTTGAATCGTTTCTATGCGGGTTTGGCGGGAATCGCTGAAACTTGCGTAGGGCTGATCCGAGGGTGTTACACATGGCGTCGTGAACCCATGCAGCCAATGGATTCTCGCGGATATGGGTCACGTGTGGAGCTGACATGGCGTCGTAAGCCCATGTCGGCCGCGGATTCCTGCAGACTTGGAGTCCGCACATGGCCAACATGGCAATGTAGACTCTACCCATGAGTAGTTTCTCGGGCTCTAGGGCCTGCCTAGAGCTGACATGGCATGAAAAGCCCATGGCGGTCGCGTTTTCTCGTGGACATGGGCCCATCTAACGCCGGCATGGCGATGTAAACCCATGCCTCGGTCAGCATACACCATAGACTACGCGGGTTCTCATGCTTTGTGCAGCCCAGCTGGCACCGTTATCGCGGTTGGGAGAGCATGTATACCAGCGTAATATTTCTTGTCGGCGATATAATAGGTGCTAGCATAGATTCTACTCGTACGTGAATTCTTGCGACAGAAGGAGTATAAGATGCTTCTTCCTGTATTTTCTTCAACAAATGCATTAGATAGGCCCTCTCCTCTTTTCACCGTCGTCTTTTTCACCTCGGTGTCGTCGTCCTCATGTGCATCGGGCCGATGAACACACCCGGTTCTAGCGATGTGGGTGGCCATGTTCGTGATCTGAAAGGAGGCAGCGGCTCACCAACATGACACACGACGAGTGCCTGGCCTCACGCACTTCGTTGTGGTTGTAGGCTAGGTCTCCCTCTCACGTGCTTCTTACGGTCTAGCTCCCTGCCACTCCTGGTCCAGACTTTGCTGACGGCGAATGACAGTGCTGGTCGACGGTGTAGGCGGTAGGTAAGCATGTTTTCTTTTCACGCTTCTTGCTTCTTTTTCTACTTTGTTCTTGAAAGGACATTTACTGTCTTAATTTGTTTTGGTGTTCGTTAACAACTCGTAAATCATTTTACAGTATGCTAGTGTCTACAGGTTGATATAGTGAAAAGTGAAAAGGAATTTGGCATGTGGAATTATCCCTGCAAAATATACAAGTTTCTGGGAACTCCAGACCAGTCTCCGGTCTGACTAGATCGGAGTATCCGGTGTGGTCCGGAGTTTCCCCAAGAATCTCCGGAGGGGCCTCCAGAAATCTGCCCAGGACCTTCTGCATGGGTGTCCGGAGATCAACCGGAGACTATCCGGAGTCTCCGGTGCAAGCACTCAGACCGGAGTCTCCGGTGTACAAGGGTCCGGAGACTATGAAGAGTTTTAGAAGGAGATGTTCCCAGGGCTGTTGGGTCATTCATAATGGTGGTCCGGAGCTCAGTCCACAGATTGGCCATAGTCTTTGGTGTAGACTGGAGTCTTCGGTCTGTAGTCTGTAGTCTCCGGTCTGACAAGTCACCCAACGGTCATAAAACGGTTCAGTGAGTGGAGGCCTATAAATAGGGGACCTCGTCCCCTTCCTCCAGCTGCTCGACCCACTCAAGAACACCACCTCCATTTGAGCCACCAAATCACCAAGATCTCTTCATCCAACCATCTAAAGTCATTGATCTTTGGAGAATCGAAGGACGATGCCTTGATCTTTAGATTCACCAAGAGAGATCTTCATTTCCCCTCATTCACTTGATGTCCCCTTGCTCTAGTGTTTATTTTAAAACCCTAGCTTTTGATTTGGTTCTTACAAGCCTGTCTTTGATTGTTTGACAGCTTGCTTGTATTCAGGAGCCTCCAATTAGGTTATGGATGTGTGCCTCGAACTTGTTGTAAAGGTTTCGGATTCCACCTCGAAGGTTTTCGATATAGTGGACGAGGTGAATCAAACCCATTGGGGTGAGGTTCATCGGAGAACAAGGGAGGCCTCTCGTGGCATTGGTGGTTTGAAACCACCCCCTCTCCAAACGTAGACGTACTTCCCCTCAAAAGGAAGGAACTATGGGAAACAAACCCTTATGTCTCTGCGTGCTCCACTTTGGTTACTTCTATCCTTTACCGCACTTTACTTATCTTGTTCTTGCTTAGTGTTTGTGCTAGATTGACATATAGGTAAATTCACCATAGTTGCATAATCTAGAGAATTTACCTTTTGTGTCAAACCCTAATTTGAAAAAGAGTAAAATTCGAAGTAGCACCTATTCACCCTCCCTCCTCTAGGTGCCCATACGATCCTTTCAATTGGTATCAGAGCCTCGTCTCTTTATTCAGGCTTTACCGCCTAAGAGTAAATTGGTAGGAAAGGGCATGAGGTAGGGGATGAGACAAGTACCACGGTGTCCATGATGGACCTCAAGAATTTGGAAACAAGCTTGAGCTCCACCTTGGGCAACTAAATCAAACAATTGCCTGACCTAGTAGAGAAACTTGTTAACGAGAAATTTTCCTCACCTCCTCCCTCTCCTCAAGAGGGGCTGCCACCACCTCCAAAGGTGAATGCCTCATCATCACCCGTGGGTGTGGTGGTGGGGGGAAATGAAAACACTAATCCCTCCACCAAGAAGGATGGTGGGAAGGGAGGGCACCATGAGGCTCAAGTATGGTACTCCCCCGACCCCCCAATTCCTCACCCTCATATAAACAATAGGGGAGGCCCACCTAAGCTTGTTGCATCTTCTTTTGCTCAATGGCAATCACTAATGAAATCTCATGTTCACTGCTCTTGTATTGAGTTGTGGAATATCATTGAAGAAGGACTCTGTATTGTGAATCCAACCAACTTGACAAGAACAGAAGCTTTCAATAGTCAACTCAATGCCACCGCTTTGCACATGATTCAACAAGGATTGGGTACAAAAGATTACCCTCACATTGAACACCTAAACACCGCCAAGGAAGCTTGGGATGCTCTCACGGAGTTATATGTTGGAAATGAGAGCATGAGAAGGAACTGGTATGATGCACTAAGGAATGAAGCCGAAGGCTTCTATATGAAGGATGGTGAAGATCATGAAGACATGTATCAAAGGCCCAAGTACACTGCCACCACCTTTAGGAATGTGGGTGCCTCACATGTGGATGATGCTTGGATAAAAAGGAAATATGTGAGTGCACTCATGCCCTTTGATCCCACCGACTTGAAGAGTCTACAAGGAAGACACAACTACCATCTCATAACCTCTAATGAAGTTATGCAAGAGATGGCCAGAGATGGCGTCTTTCAAGGTTGCCGCCAAGAATGCCAAAGATGCTCGTGCTCGAGCCCTTGGAATTAGAAATGGTGTCGACCTTGCCTTAAAAGACAAAGTTGTGGAGTATGTGGATGAAGATGAAAGTGATGAAGGTCTATGTATGGGCCATCCCGATGATGTCAAGGTTGCTCATGGTGAATATATGGCCTTCTATGCAAGAAACTTTTGGAAAGACCCCTCCAAGGCCAAGATGGAGACGCAACGAAGAAGCAACCCTAATGGGAGAAGAGACAATGGGTCTAAATTGAGAACTTGCTTCAATTTTGGTGACTGCTATCACTTTGTTTCCGGTTGTCCCTATGAGAAAAGAGAAGATCATGGGGTAAACTTGTGTTGAAGAAAACCTCGAAAGCTCCTTTCAAGAAACCCTTCATCAAGAAGAATCCCACCCACAAGAAGTCGGGTGAAATTGTCTTGATAATATATGAAGAATTCTCCTTCGACAATGATGATGATGAAGATGAAGAAGAGGAAACATCAAGTGGTGTGGCTGCTCTTGCCACTACTTCTACACCTACCTTATCCCTCTTCGACTCCCCAAATGAGAATATCTCCAATAAGAACGCACTTGCCTTATGGCAAGAGGAACAGAGGTATTATCATCGTCACACCCCACCTCCTTGGTTGATGATGAATTTGATGATGAGATATCTCTTGATGTCAAAAAGGAATTAGTTGCTTTTGATGTGTTTATTACTAACTTGCAAGGGGAGCACAAGAAACATTTTGTGGACCTCTTAAATCAACTTTCTCACACATAGGAGCTTCTTGATTAGAGATGTAAATTAGGAAGAGAGCACATGATTGAGGTAGAAGCGCTAAATAATGCTCTAAAAGAAGAACAAGAGACTAGGATGTCTCTTGAAACTAAACTTGAAGGGCTTGATGTAGCAAATGACCTAATTATTAATAAACTCATCAAGGAATGTGACCATGCTATTGTGAAATATAAAAAGGCTAAAAGGACAAAATTGAGTTTGGTTTTGTTCATGAAAAACTTGTCGAGGACTTTAGGATGCTTGACAAGGCTCACAAGGCCTTGGAGAGTGAACTCTTATTACTCACAAAGTCTCGTGAAAATCTTCAAACTCAATTGACCAACATTTCTTCACCTAGTACTTTCATTCCTTCTAGTTGTACAAATATACTTGAAGAAAATGCTAGGTTGAAGGGGGGCTAGCTAAGGCCACCTTTCCCAAAGAAAACAAGTCCATTGATGACCTCTTGAGTAAGCAGAGGCCAAATGGTGAGAAAGGGGGCATTGGCTTTGTCTCCAAAGCCAATAAGAAGAAAAACAAGAAGAATAAGGCCAAGCCCGCACAAGAAAAAGACAAGGCCATTGTGGGTAGTAAGACCACAAGTGGAAAAACTATGTCTCATAATGACTTTTTGGGAAGTGCTAACCCTCACTATGTTTTAATGCGTGATTATTATGGTGATGTGTATGAACAATATGTTGGCCCATGTGATGGTTATATTGCTTGGTCTATTTGGGTTCCCAAGACCCTTGTTGCTAACAAAAGAGGACCCATTGAAAAATGGGTACCTAAAAACTAGTTTGATCTTTTGTAGAAGAATGCTTCCGGAGGGTCAAAATGAGTGCTTGATAGTGGATGCACAAGTCATATGACCGGAAGCACATCTATTGTCAAGGATTTGAGACCAAATGATGATCAAATATCCGTGACATATGCCAACAAGTCAAAGTCTAAGGTAATGGGATTCAGCAAGGTTGTGGTTGCCCACAATATTACTCTTGTGGACGTCATGCTTGTTGAGACCCTTGGCTATATTTTACTTTCAGTCCGTGCTCTTGGAAAGATGGGCTTTGCCGTCTTTATTGATAATGATATTGTGGTCCTCATGTGGAGCAAGTCTCTAAAGGTCGCTTTCGTTGGGTACGTCGAAAATGACTTGTGTGTGGTGGACTTTTCGGGGAAAACCACTGCAAGTGCAATGTGCCTATTCGGAAAGGCTGATGTGGGTTGGTTATGGCATCGCCGTCTAGCCCATGTCAACATAAGAACTTTGCAAAGTCTCCACAAGGATGGCCATATTGTTGGACTAAAATAAAATGTTTGTTTTGCCAAAGATCCTGTATGCAGGGCTTGTGTTGAAGTAAAGATGCATGATTCTCCCCACAAGCCGAAGAACTACATCAAGTCCAAGATGATCTTGGAGATCCTTAATGTGGATATCTTTGGTCCTCCATCTCATGCAAGTCTTGGTGCGAAGAAATATTGTTTGGTGATTGTTGATGACTACTCAAGATACACATTGGTATATTTCTTCAAGCTGAAAAGTAAGACCAAAGAAAACTTCATCGACTTCATCAACATGGCTCAACGTCAACGTAATGTCCCTATGTTGATAATAAGGAGTGACAACGGCACCGACTTCAAGAACTACATCTTGAATGGATTTCTTAGTGATGAGAGGATAAAATATCAATATTACGCTGCATATACCCCTCAACAAAATGGTGTAGCTAAGAGGAAGAACAGACTCTTATTTATATGGCAAGGACCATGTTGGCGGAGTTTAAATCTCCATACAATTTGTAGGCTGAAGCAATCTCCACTGCATGCCATGCATCAAACCGGCTCTACCTCCGCAAAGAATTGATCAAGACTCCATATGAAATTCTTACCGATAACAAGCCCAATGTTTCATACTTTCGGGTGTTCATTGTAAGTGTTTCTATCGCATAAAGGGTGTTCGTTTGTACAAATTTGATTCCAAAGGATTAGAGGGTATTTTTGTTGGTTATGGTCTCGAATCCCACACTTATAGAATCTATGACAAGCTCTCTAGGACTGGCATAGAATCTTGTAGTGTGGTTTTTGAAGAATATGATGGTCCCCAAGGGGGCATGTTGATGTTTGTGATGTAGATGATGAAATGCCTCAGGATGCCATAGGAAGAATGGGTGCGGGATTCATCTGCCCCGTTGAGGAACCCCTTATGGCGTATCAAGAAGAACTATGTTCTACTGAAGTGGAGCCCTCATCTTCATAACATCAATAAGCTCCTATCGAGGAGGACAATGACCCAAGCCAAACACAAGATGTGTACCCTCAACAAGTTGATTAGGGAGAAACCTCTAGCCAGGAGGAGCCTGAGTCTCCATTTTCCAGAATGTCTAGCGCTGCTTAGTATATTGCACAAGGAAGATCTATACAATCTGCCATAACATGAGCTCAACGTTTGTCTAGAAGTGTTCCTGATCAAGACCAAGGTAAATCTTTGCCTCTTGATGAAGATAATGATTCTGATGATGATCAAGGTCAAGTTCATGGTTAAGACGAGGACCAAAATGATGAAGAGATTCCCACAAGAAACAATAAGGAGATCGAAACTCGTCACCAAGCTAGAGTGGATAGAATGTTGGAATTAAGAGACCACACTGTAGAGAATGTGGTTGGGGATCTAAGAAGAGGGATGTCCACTAGAGCCCAATTGAAGAGTTTTGGTGAACACCAACCACACATTTCCATGGTGGAATCAAAGAAAGTATGGGAAGCTCTTGAATATTCGGATTGGTTGGAAGCAATGCATAAAGAGCTCAGCAACTTTGAGAGAAACAAAGTATGGAAGTTAGTTGAAAATCCAAAAGATTGCCGCAATGTTGTAGGCACCAAGTGGATATTCAAGAACAAGCAGGATGAGCATGAAATTGTTGTGAGGAACAGGGCAAGATTGGTTGCACAAGGGTTCTCTAAAATTGAAGGCATTGATTATGGAGAGACATATGCACCCGTGGCTCGCCTTGAGTCCATCCGTATCCTTCTTTCTTATGCGGCACATCATAACTTTAAATTACAAAAAATGGATGTAGAAAGTGCATTTATTAATGGTCCATTGCATGAGTTGGTATATGTAAAGCAACCCCCGGGGTTCGAGGATCCCAACTTCCCAAACCATGTCTACAAACTTGATAAGACGCTCTATGGGCTCAAACAAGCCCCACGCACGTGGTATGAGCACCTTAGAGAGTTGTTGTTAGACCGTGGGTTTGAGGTTGGGAAAGTCAATCCCACTCTTTTTACTAATAAGGTAAATAGGGAGCTTTTTGTATGCCATATATATGTTGATGATATTATATTTGGCTCATCTAACAAAGCTTTTAATGATGAATTCTCAAATCTTATGACTAATAGGTTCCGGATGTCTATGATGGGGGAATTGAGAGTATTTCTTGGTTTTGAGATCAAGCAAGTAAGAGGAGGAACATTCTTCAGCCAAGCCAAGTATACGCAAGATATGCTCAATAGATTAAACATGAAAGATCTAAATGGAGCTCCTACCCCCATGGGAACAAAGACTCATCTTGAACTAAACACAAATGGTAAAGATGTGGATCAAAAGGTATACCGGTCTATGATTGGTTCTTTGCTTTATATTTGTGCATCTAGACCCGATATTGTGTTGAGTGTAGGAGTGTGTGCAAGATATCAAGCGGCTCCTAAAGAAAGCCATTTGATGGCGGTCAAGAGAATCTTTTGATATTTGGTTCATACCCCAAAACTATGGTATTTGGTATCCTAGGGGCTCAACTTTCTCTCTTTGTGGATACACGGATTTGGACTGGGCTAGCGATAAGGATGATAGAAAATCAACCTCCGGGGCTTGCCAATTCCTTGGAAGGTCCTTGGCGTGTTGGTCTTCTAAGAAGCAAAATTGTATATCTCTCTCCACCCTAAACCCTAACCTCTCCTCTCACACCTGTTGCCTCCTCTGCCACATCGTCGCCCCGGAGGTCACGAAGTCGGCCGGATACGCCTTGCCACCGGCCAATATCTTCCCCTCCACCCTTGGGCCCTTCCCACTAGTGGAATCGATCCAATGGACAGATCTGGTACCTCTCCTCCTCTTTTTGCACTTAGGGTTCACCCTGTGGTATATTTTGAGGATTTGTACTGATTTTGACCACTGGAATCACTTTTTTGCATGCACACTATCACAGTAGCCTCGTTTCCTTGCCCAATCTGTTAGATTCACTGCCCCCCAAAGCCTCCATGTGCATGCCCGACTCTCCCGACCGGAGACTCCGAAGACTCCAGTCTAGGCCGGAGACTTCGGTGTGCACTATGGAGACTCTGGTGTGGAGTGACTCTGACAAGTACAACAAAGACTCGAGGGTCTTGTTTTGCATTTCCAAGACATATATGCTTACCTACATGTTATATCCCTCATTTCTTTTCAGAGGTGGCTCTAGTTCTCGTCGTCCCTCTCGCACCAAGGCCAGGTCAAAGAGGGCAGATCCGCAATATGATGAGACAGAGGGTCGGTTTATTGTGCCCCCGTCCAACCAGAGGTAGTAGGCCCGTGATGCAACATACATGAGGAGGGAGCATGACCGCATTGAGGAAGAGACTCGAGCCAAGAGGCTAAAGTACGACAATCTACAATATTTGGCCCGCATGTCGAAGAAGGAGTACCGTGAGCTGCGTAAGACACGGTTCTATGACTTGCCATGGACCAGCGATGACCCATGGTATTCGAGGAAGGAGAAAGCAGTGTTCATGAAAGACATTTATAGTAAGCTCACCAAGTCCACAGTTTGTCCCCAGAAGTACTTGAGCATTGAGCAGATGAGGAACAGTTCTTACTTCACTAATGCACTGTGGATATATGAGAAGCTAGGGCTGCACGGACTGATGGAGCTTCGTCAGGACTACAACATCACTCTAGTGCAGCAGTTCTATGCCATAGTGATGTTTGGGACTGACCAAGGTAGGATGATGACATGGATGACAGGAGATCACCGCTGCACTGCTACCTTCCATGACTTTGCTGATGCCATTCACGAGACATTTTAGGGTGTGTCCACTCATGTTGGACACCGTATGCACTCTGCAGCTCTTGGGGAGAACAAGAACAAGCTTGCACCACTATATGGCAGCACGGGAGTTATGGGCGGGTCCAAGGGCCTCAAGCCCCTCTATAACCTAATGTTGAGGATCTTCCTCCATACCATCTCCCACAGTGATGGCAATGATGATGCTATCAGATGTGGCTTGGTCAACCTACTATAAGATACTCACAAGGTCTACATTGCTGGCCCAGAGGCTGAGGTCGCTGCTATTGACCTCATGGACTTCATATTTGAGGAGATGTATCATGCCATATTGTACAAGAAGTCCCCTCCCTATGCACCACTTGTCATAAGGCTCATCAACACCCAGGCTCATGGTTCACCGCTTGCTATGCCTCCCAACCTTATGGATCATGCTCTTGTGTCTCTCCAGTAGAAAGGACATATGGGGCCAACCCCTAGACGCTCACTCGCTCAGGAAGAGTTGGATGATATTTCTGAGGCCAAGAGGGCCCCCTCGCCTCCTAGGGCTCGGAGGAAGAATGCCTCCAATGCACCCATGCCTCCCATGAAACGCGAGTATGTATAGGAGAAGGTCAAGAAGGCCTCATTATAGGAGAGGACCCTCTGTTGCATGAATGCGGACATACACAAGCAACAACATGCCTCCTACAAGAGAAACCATCGCATGGAGAAACTACTCAAGGAAATCAAGGATCAGGGAAAAGCGAAGGATGAGGAAGGAGAGGATGAGTACCTAGATGAGCATGTTGATCACCCTTCCACAGAGTCTGACTATACACTCTTGAAAGGATCGTATGGGCACCTACAGGGGGTGAATAGGTGCTACTTCAAATTTTTCTTCTTTTTCAAATTAGGGTTTGACGAGAAAAGTAAATTCTCTAGATTATGTAACTAAGGTGAATTTACCTATATGACAAACAAGAACTAGCTAACACAACACTAAGCAAGAACAAGTAAGAAAAGTGCGGTAAAGGATATAAGTAACCAAAGTGGTGGACGTGGAGACACAAGGATTTGTTTCCCGTAGTTCCTTCCTTTTGAGGGGAAGTACGTCTACATTTGGAGAAGGGGTGGTTTCAAACCACCAATGCCACGAGAGGCCTCCCTTGTTCTCCGATGAATCTCACCCCAATGGGATCGATCCGCCTTCCACTATATCGGCAACCTTCGAGGTGGAAGCCGGAAACTTTACAACAAGTTCGGGGCACACATCCACAACTTAATTGGAGGCTCCCAAATACAAGCAAGCTGTCAAAACAATCAAAGACAAGCTTGTAAGAACAAAATCAAATCTAGGGTTTCCAATGAAACACTAGAGCATGGGGGCCCTCAAGTGAATGAGGGGGAAATGAATATCTCTCTTGGTGAAGCTGTAGATCAAGGCCTCCTCCTTCAATTCTCCAAAATCAATGACTTTGGATGGTTGGATGAAGGGATCTTGTAGATTTGGTGGCTCTAGTGGAGTTTGTGTTCTTGGGCAGGTCGAGCAACTGGAGGAAGAGGATAAGAGTCCCTATTTATAAGCAGCCCCCTCCATGAACCATTTTCTGACCATTACAGAAAATCCAGACCGGAGACTCCGGTCTGTACACCGGAGATTCCGGCCTATCTCCGGTCTGTGTCACCCTGGATTTATGGTCCGAGAATACCCGTTATGCATACAATTCACGTTCCCATGATCAGTGAGTCGTGAGCATAACCGACTAGTATCATTACATCATCCATAAAGTAACGAGTACAAAACTTACAAAGTGGCCATTATTGCGAATACAACACAAGTAGCGAAAGTCTTCAAGTGCAGAGCCCATGTCATGCCTTATCCTACAAGCAACTAACTGGGAAGATGGCCTAGCTCGCATAGACGTCAGCACCTTCGTCCCTTCGTAACATCTGCAATCTGGCCAAGTATATATCCAGGGTCAATGCCGGTGAGTACTTTGAATGTACTGGAAAACCACCTTAAGATAACAATAAGTAAAGGATATGCAGTATGGCTGTGGTAGGAGGGCTCCATAAAAGGTTCTTTTGTAAATTAGTTTCTCTTGTCAATATATCATGTCTCTATATCTTTGTTGAAAACTTTTGTAAAACATTTTGGAAACCTTTTTGAAAAGTTTTAGGAAAACACTAGGATTGGGTCACCCATTTGTTTCTCCTTTCGGTAATGTCATGACCAAACTCCTTCCTCCATTTTCCCGACCATCCCATGGTCAAAACATTTTCAAGCCATTGCTTTTTTGAAGTCCTTTTTGAAAACAAAACCATCACCCCCGTACAGCAGCCATCACAACCGTCCATGACCGAGGACTCGGCTATTCAAATAGATTTACACTCTCCAGAGGTTGTACACTGTACCCACACCATCCGATTACCCGTCCCTGATCCGCACCGATCATGGGTCGAATAACCGGTCAAGACCTTCTGAATGCCCTCTCCGATACAAGTGCCTACCCTATGAGGTTAATCCCCTCAAAACCGGGATGCCCTATATAGTAACCATCCATCCGGAGCGCATTTTGCACCTCGATGGGTGTGCGCTTTCAATGAGGTGATCATAGTATCGCGCAGAGGCCCGTAGACCCTTCATTCCTTCTCCCGGTCGATGCTACGCATGGACCGTTGGACAGAGAAGGCCCACCCTCCGGGGATTGTTTACCCCTGTAGTAGTGTGAGGCACCTATACCAGATTAGTCAAACTTCCAACCCAGCCCTATCCTATTCCAGAGTAATGTGGTTGCACGGGTTAATTGCTCAAGCATTAGGAACTGTACAACCGGGCGTGCTTTTGTAAACATTTTTCCTACATATTTTGTCCACCTTTTTATAAAACAAAACACTTCTCATTTTCCAAACCACTTGATAGGCCAAGCCTCATCAATATTTTTCTCATTAAACATTTTTATAAGTCCTTTCCCAGGGTCTTCCCGTCCTATACTTTTGCTTAGGCTTAAAACAGGGTCTCCAGGGGATTATGATGTTAAACACCATCTATCATACTAAGGAAAGGTAGGTATTATACAAATGGTTTGTACCTAATGGTACTAAGGGGTAACTATTTGGAGGAGCCAAATGTCCCCACATAAGGTATACTATAGTAAAACAAATGCACTTTGCATAAATGAGTAGGTAAAACATGCATAGATAAAATAATGGGACAAGGTGTATGAGCGAGAAGGTGGCTTGCCTGTGACCAGCGCGATGTCCCGTGACTTCTTTATAAAATCCCAATACCAATACAATTAATAATAAGAGAAACCCGATGCTTCCTTCTTCTCGACATCACACAATCGCAATTATCGCTGTTATTGAGCATACATGCAAACAAACAATGCCACAATCAATGCAAGACATACAAGTATCAAACCATACAGCAAGCAAAGGACAATAACATGATATACATCAGTAGGACGTTGGATGTTTTGGTTGATAAGATTGGCAAAAGATTTGGAGGCATTAGGGAAAGGATCCCTTTGGATTTATAGTCTAGGAACTACCTAATAGAGGGGTTTTTGACCAAGGGCTTGATCTGTATGATACCATTGTATAAAAATGATACCATCAGATAGGTATTGATAAAATGAAGCCAACAAAAGTGGTTTCACTATTTTATCACTTGCCATAAATGAGTAGGTAAAACATGCATAGATAAAATAATGGGACAAGGTGTATGAGCGAGAAGGTGGCTTGCCTGTGACCAGTGCGATGTCCCGTGACTTCTTTATAAAATCCCAATACCAATACAATTAATAATAAGAGAAACCCGATGCTTCCTTCTTCTCGACGTCACACAATCGCAATTATCGTTGTTATTGAGCATACATGCAAACAAACAATGCCACAATCAATACAAGACATACAAGTATCAAACCATACAGCAAGCAAAGGACAATAACATGATATACATTAGTAGGACATTGGATGTTTTGGTTGATAAGATTGGAAAAAGATTTGGAGGCATTAGGGAAAGGATCCCTTTGGATTTATAGTCTAGGAACTACCTAATAGAGGGGTTTTTGACCAAGGGCTTGATCTGTATGATACCATTGTATAAAAATGATACTATCAGATAGGTATTGATAAAATGAAGCCAACAAAAGTGGTTTCACTATTTTATCACTTGCCATTGATTTATAATGGGTTTTAGAGTGATTAAAATTCTAGTTTTAGGAAATAATTCACCAAGACTGTTCTGGAGTTCCAAAATTTATTTCCTTGGGTTATTAGATATTAACTGATGGACTCATTCAATAGGAGTTGGAATCACCTCAAAACAATTAGCAGAATGCCCTTGAGAAATTCCCAAAGACAGTACGGGATGGGATTTGTCTTTTTCATCAGATTAAATTTACTGAAGCTTTTTAGGTGATTCCAAGGACACGGGTTAGGTACTGAGAATACCTTTCTGTAGAAGTTAGAATCACCCTTTTTGGAGTTACAGAGCTACTGTTATGAATTTATTGGTGAATAAGCCATACACAGAAAAGTTTAAATCACCAAATTTCAACAGAGGTTCATAAAATTATGATCTACTGGGATTTGGAGTAAATAGTTATGGGTGTCCAACCGGAGTTGGAATTAGGTCAAAAACTCACTTGGTTTGACCTAGAGAATTTTCTAAAGGTAGAAAAGGCCTGATTTGTTATTTTTACTAGATGCAAACTAGGAAGCTATTTTAGGTGGGGCCAATGGAACATGCAAGGTTTGATTAGTACCTTGCAGTATCCGAAGGTTTCACTCCATTTAGAGTTGTAGAAATCCTTGTAGAAATATATTGGTAAAAAGGATACCTCTAGGTGGTTGATTTATTGAAATAGATCTGGTCCTTATTTTGGTCAAACCTAGGCACTGCATGTTTAAGAAAACATGTAGGCTCAAGGTAAAAATATTAACTAGCCATTTTAATTCGCTTTCCATTTTTAAAAAGATTTAAACCAAACTACCAAAATCAGATCTGGGTTATATAAAAGAAAGGAAAAGGGGAAAGAGCAGCGTTGGGCTAGATCTAAAGGGGGGTGGGCCGTGCAGGGGGGAATGGCTCACCCAGGCTACGCACGCGCGCGTGGGATAGCTGGCAGCCGTCCTGCCCGGGCCGGCCCATCAGCGCCACTTGACCCCGAAGGGGTATGGGGAGCTCGCAGCCCTCCGATCAAAGGGCGATCGACGGCCTCTGCTGCTTCTTCCACCTCGCGTCCATAGTGGTGGGCGGAAACCCTAGCAGATGGATGGCGGGGCTAGGGAGGCTCACCGGAGGGCAGGAAGGGTTCAGGGAGGGTCCAGGCAGACGAGGTGCGCGACAACGGTGCCAGAGATGGGCGGAAGAGGTAGGTTCCGGGTCCGGGGGTGGCTCGCGCGCACGGGCACTCGAAACACCGTGGCGGAGCTCGACAGGGTGGTTCCAGGGGTGCATGCATGACGCGAGGGAGAGGTTTGTTCAGATTCAGGTGTCCTGTGGAGTGCGTGAGTGCTGCATGTCAGGGATCTGGGGCTCGGGAGCTTCGGTTTTTGTGGGAGAGCTCCGCTCAGGTATGAGCTTGCATGGTGGTCTCTGGTGTTCCTGCAACCAGAGGGAGGGCATGGAATGAGAGTAGAGAGAGAAGAGTGAGTAACAACAGAGAGAGAGGGAGGAGGTAGCCTGGTTCGACTTCATCTTCCACCTTTCGAAGAATGGCCGATAGAAGCTTGTTCTTCCTCCCCATGGTGATGGAGGTCAAAGGGAGAGGGGAGGAGCTCGTGGGGAGACTCAGAGAGGTAGGTGGAGAGAAATGAGGGAGCAGGGGCGAGGGAGGAGGCCTTTGGCCTATTTAGCTAGAGGAGGAGGGCTCATGGTGGACATGGTTCACCCTAGGTTAAGTTTTTGTCCATGGCTTCCTCATTGGGCAAGCTGGGCGGTGGAGAGGGGTGTGTGGGGCCAGGTTCTCGACCAGAGAGGGAGAGGGGAGTGACTGCTGCTCAGCTTTTAGTCTAGGGAGTGACATACACATTGAAAGCATTATCTCTCCCTCCTTCCAAAAGATAAAGGACAAGAGGGGAGGTGATGCGTACTGTAGTGCTACAGTGCACACGACCAGGAGGGAGTTCTGGTGGTATGGAGAGGTGCTTGGCAATTTTTGAATAGTTTGAATTGTTTTGCAGGATTTGATCACATGAGTGCTTGTGTAGGATTTTGGATAAATTGCATTAGACAACATGGGTAAATCATACTGGTGTGTATATAGGGTTAAGTTACTTCCATAGGATTTATTTGGGATTTTTATAATGATTATAAGCCCATTTAAAAGCATTTATTCAAAAAGTGCAGAAATGGTTTGTAGAAGCTTAAGTGATATTTTTACATGGGACAAGCTTGTTTTTTGATGTGATATAGTCCTAAATACCATAACACACATTGTAGAATTTTATTGGGATTTATTGAGGTGGAAAAGTATTTTTAGGGAATTATTTATTGTTTCTGCCATTTAAGAAAAAGGGGAAAAAGAAATAATAAAGAATCTCAAAAATATTGATTCTTGAGTTGGAAAGATGGGATATGATATATAGGCATCAAATGAGCCTTGAGTTGGCAAGGTGATATGGAGAAAAGCAAACTTGCCTTTAAAGACAAGGTTGTTGAGAAATTGGTAAGTGAAAGAAATAAAATAGTTTAATAATCCAAATAATTGGGGGAATTATTTGGGGATGCTTATATCCAAGGTAGATGATTATATTTGATTTAGGAATCAATTTCAACCTTGGTTTTGAAGGAAAGTGGTGAAAAGGATGGAAACTAGATTTGGGAGGATCTAGGGTTTGGTTATCCTGATGCCATCTAAACAGGGTTGGATTAGGGAGCTCAGAGCTCACCTTGGTACAAGGGGTATATGTATGGATAGACCATGTCATATAGATGATCATGGAAGCAAGAGTTGGGCTTGGTTGCATTTGAGGTGATCTAGAAGAGATGGCAAACTTTGTTGAAAATAAGGCTGCCATAGCAGATACATCAGGTAGCCTCCTAAACCATGTGGGTTTAAGAAGCACAAGGCTCCAATGGAAACAAGTGAGGTGTTGTTTGACATGATTAGTAGACCATAACAATGCAAAGAGTTTGTCAAGGGGAGATGTCATGTAGATGTGAGCTTCTGCCAAAGTAGGCAAGATGGTAAGATTGGCAGAAAAGATTATGATCTTGACTACAAAACCATCATGGATGGGTGGGAAATAGAATGTCTTAGCCAAGGGAAAGAGTAGGATTTGGTAGTACTAAATATGTACTACAATATGGCTCAAGTACGTTCTCCCGAATGCACCTGGTTTGGAAAAGGTAGAGCTCCAAAGATTGAATCTAGATAGGAATTCCAGACTTAGCCATTTTGGCAGATTTAGGGTTTTAGACTACACTGCAAGTGTAGATGATTTTGAGGGGATGCTAAGTTCTAGACTCATGATCAAGGAGAGGATGTTTAAGTGTTAACTAAGTATATACGATCCATGCTTAGATGGGGTCTTCACTGAGTTGGAACTATTAGAAGGGATTATCCCTGGATGGATCTGATTAAGAGGGGAGATGATCACCTTAGTGGCTTAGGATAGATCCAGACTTGGATGCTTGATATGAGATTGATGATCACAAGCATAGATTGGGTCCTAAGGTATGAGCTACTATATTAGCTCACTCTAGTTCCTAAGCAACAAGGCATTCATTAGATCAAGGCAATTCATCAGATAGCAGATCAAGGCAATTCATCTTATCACTTATCCAACTACCACTAGGGATACCATCAAGCCTAGCTTGAGGTAAGGATAGGTATTTTTAATTGGTTATACTTTGAAGTAAGATAAGGACCATCTTGGCATTTCTACCAAAATTGGAATGAAAAGGTTTTGAGTAGAGGTTTTGGAAAACCTAGGGGAAAGAGTAGTTGAGAGTTCTGTCTTGAAAACATAAGGAGATTATATTTTAGTTCTCCATAGTTTTGTTAATATAACTGGTAAAAACATTTTTGTTTTGTCAAAGTCATCTTGGCTCAGGTTTTGAAATGCCAGAACATTTGAGAATATGAAAGATGAGCCAAGACATTTCTTTTGCAAAATAGCTTTTGGTCAACTAGTGTTGAGATAAGAAGTATAGCATCTAATACACAACCAGTTGCAAGAACACAAGCAAGCAAGTAAGAAAACATTGCACATGTAACAAGAAAAAAATTTTGTTCCCCCTGATTTTTGCCTTTTGGACAACAATTCAGGGTTGCTGAAATTGGGATGTTACACGGTCTAGCCTCCGGACCACCCTTCTGATTGACCAGGGCCTGACACGAGCCAACTGGACCAGAGACTCCGGTCCTCCAGCATCGGATACTCCGGTCTGAGCCCAAACCGGAGATTCTAGAGAAGCCTCCATACCTTTCTCCGCACCCCCATATAGTATGACCCAGCCATGTTCCTGATGCCTCCACCGGGGACTCCTCCGGAAACTCCGGTCCACACCGGAGAATCTGGTCTAGACAGACCAGAGACTCCGGTCTGGAATTTCCAGAACTATGTCAATCTTGCAGGAACCTTTCCAAAGTGTGAGGGTACTTTTCACTTATCATAATATCCACATGTGGACAATGACAAACTGTAAAATGATCTACTTGTTGTTAACGAGCATCAAAAGTGATTATGACAATAAATGTCATTTCAATCTCCCCCTTTTTGGTGTTCGATGACAACAAGTGATTTTGCATGGAATAATTTGTATGAGACTCCCCCTGACTATGTGCAATAAGGTAAACAATTAAATCATGCAAGGTAGATAGTATCAATGATAACACACATAGATCTCACATGAGTTACAACAGTAAGTGCACAAGCACATAGTCACACACATAAACGGCAAATAACACACATGAAGTTCAAAGTTCGAATATGTCAAATGAAAGAAAATAAGAGCGAATCCAAAGCCCAAACCCATGCAAATTGATGAGAATGTCTTCTCCCCCTTTGGCATCGAAACACCGAAAAAGGGAAAAGACCTGAGCTAGCGCCCCAACAACTCAGTAGTCATTGTCATCCTTGTCATCCTCGGCATCCTCATCGTCATCCTGATCCTCACCATCCTCATCAAAGTCATCATCATCATTAGGGACTGCATGCCCTTTGTCGTGAGGGCGAGAAGAGGAGGTACCCTGGTACCCGTATCCAGAGGTGACATCAGAGAATGTCTTCCAGTCAACAAGGCTATCTTGCTGGGAATTCCATGCCCCAAAAGAGAGTGTGTGATCTGACTCTGTGGACTCCTGAGCACCATGATCATCATTGTACTTGCCCTCTCCTTCCTCATCATCCGCTTAGCCCTGAGCCTTGATTTCCTTGAGGAGCTTCTCAATACGCTTGTTGCTTTGGTAGGAGGCATGCTGCTGCTTGCGGATGTCAACATTCATGCAGCACAGAGTCCTCTCCCAGAAAGTGGCCTTCTTGACCCTCTCATGAACATAGTCCCTTGTCATGGAAGGAATATGTGAATTGGAGGCATTCTTCCTCCAAACTCTAGGAGGGGATGGAGCCCTCTCAGTCTCAATCGCTCCTCATCATCATTTCCATAGCGACCCCTAGGAGCAGGCCCCATACAACCCTTCTGCTGCAGTGATACCAATGCATGCTCAGTGAGATGTGGTGCTATGCCAAGTGGGGAATCATGCTCCTTGGAGTTGATGAGCCTCATAACCAAAGGTGCATATGGAGGAGAATTCTTGAAAAGAATAGCATGGAACATCTCCTCAAAAATAAAATCCATCATATCTATAGGATCAGCATCTGCCTCTGGGCCAGCATTGTAGGTCCGGTGGGTATGATAAAGAAGGTTGACTAGACCAACCCTAATAGCATCGTCATTCCCAGCACTTGGTGCGATGGTATGACGGAATATCCTCAACATTAGGTTGTAGAGAGGCTTGAGTCCCTTGGACCCCCTACAACACCCTCGATGTGATACAGAGGTGCAAGCTTCATTTTGTTCTCACCAAGAGCAGTAGAGTGCATGCGCAGCCCAACTGGACTAGATACGCCATGAAAGGTCTCAAAGATCACATTGGCAAAGTCATGGAATGTAGCTATGTAGCGGGTGGTGCCATACATCCAAGTCATGGTCCTGTCTTGATCAGGCCCAAACACTACATCATTGAAGTAGGGGTTGAGCCTCATCTTCTCAACACTCATGAACTTCTGAGGGCATACAGGTGATTTTGGGAGCACACCATACACATCCTTCATGAACACAGCCTGCTCTTTCCTACAGAAACGAGGGTCATCGCTGGTATGAGGCAGCCCATAAAAATCAGTCTTTCTCAGCTCACGGAACTCCTCTTTTGACATTTTGTCCAAGGACTGAAGATTGTCATATCTGGCCTTCTTGGCACGGTCCTCTCGTTCAGTCCTTTCATGTTCCCTCCTCAAATAGGCTGCATCACGTGCCTGCTGTCTTCGGTTGGAAGGAGGCACGATAAACTGACCCTGAGCTTCATCATAGCGAGGAGTGCCCCTTTGTGAATTGGCCTTGGTACGACGAGGACGGCTAGAACCATCACCTGTGAACAGCAGTGAGGGAGATAGCATGGAGATGAGTATATATGTCCCAAAAATGCAGTACAAGAGACTTGATGCATTTTTGTTCTGTTTTGATTCACCCTACACCGGAGTCTCCGCACCTCATACCGGAGTCTCCGGCTCAGACCGGAGTCTCCGGCCCTAGGGCCGGAATCTCTGGTAGAGAGGCTCGGGCATGAGATGGGGAGGTGCTGGTGGGGGTGAATCTAGTAGATCGGGCAATGCAACAAGGCTAAAGTACTAAAGTGCACGCAAACAAGTGATTCCAATGGACAAATCAACATCAATCCTCAAAAACACATCTAGAGATGAACCCTAGGAGAAAAAGAGGAGGAGAGGTACCAGATCTGTCCATGGGATCGATTCCTCCGGTGGGAATGACCCAATGGAGGAGAGGAGAAGGTTGGCCGGTGGCACGGCGGATCCCGGGGGCTTCTTGACCTCCGAGGAGGAGTTTTGGAAGAGGAGGCGACGGGTTAGGAGGAGGGGGACGGGGTTGAGAATGAAGAACTGATGTTTCAGTTCACCCCGTCCCCTTCCTATAAGTGGCAGAAACCGTCTGGACCGGAGACTCCGGCCTACACCGGAGACTTCGGTGCAGGTGCACCGGAGACTCCGGTCCTCCTCGGCCAAAAACTCTAGGATAGGTGTTTGGGGACATATATGAGAGATAGATAGGTCTAAGACAGGTAATAGGCTTGGGTTGAGATATCAAACTGTGAAGAACCAATAAGAGCCATAGAAATTCACAAAAATATTCAAGAAAGCTCCAAAAAGACTAGAATCAAGCAAATTACAAACACGATTAAGCACCAACCTCTCTAATGTGAGAGGGCGTTGGCCTAGTCCACCATATTTGAGTATACTCGGCTTGGCACCACGAAGATATATCTTGGGTCCATTACCGAAACTCATCATTTAAGCTCACATATCACAAAATGATATTAAGAAGAATGATTTTGATTGCTTTGGGCATAATGGGGGGAGGGATAGTCCAATCAATTAGGACCGCACTCCCCCTATATCCATGCCTACACCTAAACCAAATAAGAGTCAAGACATAGGTGAGAATGCAAGGTCATCAAGTCAAGATCCTTGAATCTATGATATTTAGTTCATTCCTCAAATAGCAAAATCTTGCTTCATCAAGTGGCTTTGTGAAGATGTCGGAAAGTTGGTCTTTGGTTGGCACATATGATAGTTCAATATCACCTCAAGCAACATGATCCCTAATGAAGTGATGACGGATCTCAATATGCTTTGTCCTTGTGTGATCCACCGGGTTGTAGGCAATCTTGATGGCACTTTCATTGTCACATAGAAGAGGCAGTTTGTCACAATGGCACCGTATTCATTTAAAGTTTTCCTCATCCATAGAAATTGAGTGCAAGAACTAGCATCTACCACGTACTCGGCTTCGGTGGTGGTGAGAGATATACAATTTTGCTTCTTAGAGGACCAACATACCAAGGACCTACCAAGGAATTGGCAAGCCCCGGATGTTGATTTCCTATCATCCTTATCACCAGCCCAATCTGAGTCTGTGTATCCACAAAGAGCAAATGTTGACCCTCGAGGATACCAAAGACCATAATGTGGGTATGAACCAAATATCGAAAGATTCTCTTGACTACCATCAAATGGCTTTCTTTAGGAGCCTCTTGATATCTTGCACACACACCTACACTCAACACAATATCGGGTCTAGGTGCACAAAGGTAAAGCAAAGAACCAATCATAGACCGGTATACCTTTTAATCCACATCTTTGCCATTTGGATTTTGTTCTAGATGAGTCTTTGTATCCATGGGAGTGGCAGCTCCATTTAAATCTTGCATATTGAATCTCTTGAGCATATCTTGAATATACTTGGCTTGGTTGAAGAATGTCCCTCCTCTAACTTGCTTGATCTCGAAGCCAAGGAATACTCTCAACTCCCCCATTATAGACATCCGGAACCTACTAGTCATAAGATTTGAGAATTCATCATTAAAAGCTTTGGCATACAAAAAGCTCCCCATTGACCTTCTAGTAAAAAGAGTGGGATCGATTTTCCCAACCTCAAATCCACGGTCAAACAACAACTCTCTAAGCTGCTTATACCACGTGCGTGGGGCTTGCTTGAGCCCATAGAGCGCCTTATCAAGTTTGTATACATGGTTTGGGAAGTTGGGATCCTCAAATCCCGGGGGTTTCTTTACATATACCAACTCATTTAATGGACCATTAAGAAAGGAACTTTCTACATCCATTTGTTGCAACTTAAAGTTATGATGTGCCGCATAAGCAAGAAGGATACAGATGGACTCAAGGCGATCCACGGGTACATATGTCTCTCCATAATCAATGCCTTCAATTTGAGAGAACCCTTGTGAAACCAGTCTTGCCTTGTTCCTTACTATAATTCCATGCCCATCTTGCTTGTTCTTGAATATCCACTTGGTGCCTATAACATTACGGCAATCCTTTGGCTTCTCAACTAACTTCCATACTTTGTTTCTCTCAAAGTTGTTGATCTCTTTGTGCATTGCTTTCAACCAATCCGAATCTTCAAGGGCTTCCCACACTTTCTTTGGTTCAATCATGGATATGTGTGCTTGGTGTTCACTAAACCTCTTCAATTGTGCTCTTATGGAAATGCCTCTCCTTAGAGTCACCAACCACATTTTGTAAAGAGTGGTCTCTTAATTCCAACATCCTCTCCTTTCTAGCTTCATGACGAGTGTGGATCTCCTCATTGTTTATTGGGGGACCCTCTTCATCATTTCGTTCCTCGTCTTGACCATTATCTTGACCTTGATCAACATGTGAATCATTCTCTTCATTGAGAGGCAAAGATTGACCTTGGTCTTGATCTGGCACATTTCTTGCATTGAGTTGAGCTTGTAGTAGTGCACTTTGTATGGATCTCCCTTGAGTAATTGACTCGGCTCCACTTGACATTCTGGAGATTGGAGACTCAAGCTCATCCTCACTAGAGTTATCACCATGATCAACATGTTGAGGGTCCACAGCTTGTCTTTGGCTTGGGTCATTGTCCTTCTCGGTGGATGGATCTTGTTGATGTTGTGAAGATGAGGGATCCACTTGAGTAGAGCATAGTTCTTCTCGATCTTCCATAAGGGGTTCCTCAATGGGGCGGATATATCCCACACCCATTCTTCCTATGGCATCCTGAGGTATTTCAGCATCTGCATCACAAGCATCAACACGCCACCCTTGGGGACCATCATATTCTCCGAAGGTCACATTACAAGATTCAATGACGGCTCTAGAGATCTTATCATAGATTCTATAAGTGTGAGATTCGAGACCATAGCCAACAAAAATACCATCTAATGCTTTAGACATGAATTTGGACAAACGAACACCTTTTATGAGATAGAAACACTTATAACCGAACACCCGAAAGTAGGATATGTTGGGCTTGTTACCGGTAAGTATTTCATATGGAGTCTTGTTGATTTATTTGCGGAGGTAGAGCTGGTTTGATGCATGGCAAGCAGTGGAGATGGCTTCGGCCCAAAAGTTGTATGGAGATTTAAACTCCGCCAACATGGTCGTAGCCATCTAAATAAGAGTATGGTTCTTCCTCTCGGCCACACCATTTTCTTGAGGGGTATATGCAGCGGAATATTGGTGTTTTATCCCCTCATCACTAAGGAAATCATTCAAGGTGTAGTTCTTGAACTCGGTGCCATTGTCACTTCTTATAATCAACACATGAAGGTTGTATTGACGTTAAACCATGTTGATGAAGTCGATGAAGGTATTTTGGGTCTCACTCTTTAACTTGAAGAAATATACCCATGAGTATCTTGAAAAGTCATCAACAATCACCAAACAATATTTCTTCCCACCAAGACTTGCATGAAATGGAGGACCAAAGAGATCCACATGAAGGATGTGGCACCCCGGATTTACGGTCCGAGAATACCTGTTATGCATACAATTCACGTTCCCATGATCAGTGAGCAGTGAGCATAACCGACTAGTATCATTACAAAATCCATAAAGTAACGAGTACAACACTTACAAAGAGGCCATTATGGAGATTACAACACAAGTAGCGGAAGTCCTCAACGCAGAGCCCGTGCCTTAACCTACAGGCAACTGACTGGGAAGACGGCCTAGCTCGGATAGACGTTAGCACCTTCGTCGCTTCTTAACATCTGCAATCTAGCCAAGTAAATAGCCAGGGACAAATCCGGTGAGTACTTTGAATATACTCGCAAACCACCTTAAGATAACAATAATAACGGGTATGCAATATGGCTTTGGTAGGATGGCTCCAAGAGAGGTTCTTTTATAAACTAGTTTCTCTTGTAGATATAGCATGTCTCTATATCCTTATTGAAAAACTTTTGTAAAACATTTTGGAAACCTTTTTGAAAAGTTTTAAGAAAACACTAGGATTGGGTCACCCATTTGTTACTCGTTCTGGTCATCTCATGACCAAACTCCTTCCTCCATTTTCCCGACCATTTCATGGTCAAAACATTTTCGAGCCATTTCTTTTCTGAAGTCCTTTTTGAAAACAAAACCATCACCCCCGTACAGCATCCATCACAACCGTCCATGACCGAGGACTCAGCTATTCGAATAGATTTACACAATGCAGAGGTTGTACACTGTACCCACACCATCGGATTACCCGTACTTGATCCGCACCGATCACGGGTCGAATAATCGGTCAAGACCTTCCAAATGCCCTCTCCAATACAAGTGTCTACCCTTTAATCCCCTCAAAACCGGCACGCCCTATATAGTTCACTAGCCAACCGGAGCGCGTTTTGCACCCCCTCAGGGTGTGCGCTTTCAATGAGGGGATCATAGTATCGTCTGGCCGCCATATAGATGGTATTTACCAACCCCAGACCGATGTTTCACATGGGCCTTTACAGGGGAAGGCCCAGCCTCCAGGAATTTGTTCTTCCCCGTAGTAGTTTGAGACACCTATACCGGATTAGACAAACTTCCAGCCCAGCCCCGTCCAACTCCAAAGTAATGTGTTTGCACGGGTTAATTGCTCAAGCATTAGGAACTGCATAGCCGGGCGTGTTTTTGTAAACATTTTTCCTCCATCTTTTGTCCACCTTTTTAGAAAATCAAAACACTTCCCATATTCCAAAATCGCTTGGTAGGCCAAGCCTCACCAAGGTATTCTCATAAAACATTTTGTAAGTCTTTTTCCCGGGCTCATCCCATCCTACACTTTTGTTTAGGCTAAAACGGGGTCTCCAAGGGGTTATGGTGTTAAACAAAATCTACCATACTAAAATAAGGTAGGAGGTACACAAATAGGTTGTACCTAATGGTACTAAGGGGTGAACATTTGGAAGAGCCAAACATTCCCCATATAAAACATAGTATAGGAAACATAATGCAATTTGCATAAATGAGTAGATAGAACATGCATAGTTAAAATAATAGGACAAGGCTTATGAGCAAGAAGGTGGCTTGCCTGTGACCAGCGAGAAGTCCCTTGACGGCATTAGATATCTAGATAACCAATAATAAATAATAAAATACTCTCCCGAACCTTCCTTCTTCTCGGCATTACACATTTGCAACTATCGTCATTTATCCAGCACACATGCAATAAACAATACATTAATCAATACACGCATACAAGCATCAAACCATACAGCAAGTAAATGATAACTACAAGATATACACCAGTGAGATGTTGGAGGTTGGTGGATAAGATTGGCCAAAGGATTGGAGGCATTAGGGAAAGAATCCATTTGGAAATGGAGTCTAGGAACTATTTAAAGGAGGGATTTTCAAGATTTGATATGTATGATATCATTGTATAGAAATGATACCATCAGATAGTTTTTGATAAAATGAAGCTAACAAAAGTGGTTTCACTATTTTATCATTTTCCCTTGATTTATAATGGGTTTTATAGTGGTTAAACTCTAGTTTAAGGAAATAATTCACCAGAACTGTTCTGGAGTTCCAAAAATTATTTCCTTGGGTGATTAAGTATTATTTGGTGAACTAAGTCTCTGAGACTTGGATTCACCCTAAAACAATTACCAAAATTCCCTTGGCAAAATCCCAAAGGCAGTACTGGATGATATTTGTCTTTTTCATTATATTTAAACTACAGAAGATTTTGATGTGATTCCAAGGAAATATGTTAGTTATTTAGATTACCTTTCTGTATAAATTGGAATCACTCTTTTTGAAGTTACAGAACTATATTGGTGCTTTAGATAGTGAATAAACTATGCACAGAAGAGTTTAATTCACCATAATTAAATAAACACTCAATAAATCTGGAGCTCCTGGGTTTTGATACACATTGGAGTTTAGGTTTACTGGGAGTTGGAATTAGGTCAAAAATTCTACTGGTTTGACCTATAGAAATTCATAAAAGCAGAAAATATCTATTTTTGTTATTTTTCTTTGTGTAATATAGGAAGCAAGTGACTATGGGACTTGTGGGAATGGAAAGGTATGGTTAGTACCTTTCACTACAAATTGGATTTACTCCATTTGGTTATGTAAAACTCTATGGAGAAATAACTTTGTGTTGAGGACAGATCTGAGGAGAACATTTATCATATTTATTTTAAACCTCAGATTGCTCCAGTAATAGGTCTGCATGTTTGCAAGGACCTCAGGGTACTCTAGAAAATTTGTATCTGAATATTTGGATGAGGTTTACATTTTTTATTTGAATTAAACCTGAAGGCAATTTAGCAGATCTGGAATTTGTTTTATTAAAAGAGAGGGAGGAAAGGGCTTACTGGGCCGAGCGGGATACATCCAGCCCACCCGGGCTTGGCTACGCGGGGGAGTTGGCGACTGGGCCGGCCTGGGGCCCGCGTGGCGATGAGTGCGGGGATAAAGGGGTAAGGAGGAAGGAGGGCCGCCAGATTAGAGTCAATCCGATGGTGCCCCATCGTCTCCTTCGGTGTGACTGGCCGACGGCAGCCAAAACCCTAGCTCGAGGTTGGCAGGATCGGGAGGCTTACTAGAGGGCTTGCCGACGGCCGAGAAGGGGCGGAGGTTAAGCGGTCGACCAAGGCGACTCTAGCGATGGGAGTAAGAGTAGGGTTAGGAGACGGAGGTGGTCTCGCGCATCTATGCCGACATAGGTGGTTCGGGAGCTCGTCGGAGCTCACTGGGGTGTGTTGCATGTCGATGCAAATGATGCAGGGCGGGTGCGGAGGTCGCGGCGAAGCGTACGGTGGGTGGCGCATGTGTCCTTGGCGGCCGGTCGGGGTTCGCGCGACGGCACCGGCTTGGTTGTTCTCGGGAGTTCGCCAGAGCACTGTCTAGGAGCTGCCCTGGGCCAAACAAAGAGCAAGGTTAGTCCCTGGGGGAGAAGGGGATCACAATAGAAGAATATACAGAGAGTAAAGGGAAGAGGAGAGAGCTCCTCGACCTCGGGATAGTCCATGGCCGAGAGGGGGAGGTTTTCTCCTTCTCTGTCTAGTAAAGGGTAGAGGAGGTAGAAGAAGCTCGGGGGAGCTAGGTGGACCGGCCTCTGCCTTTTTAAACGAGGTGGTGTTAGTCTAGGGTGGTCTTAGTCAAAGGACAGGATGGAGAGGGAGCTGGCATTGGATTGGGCAAGCTGGGCGGTGCTGGGACGTGTGGGGTAGCCTCTGGTCAGCGTAGGGGACAAAGAGGAGAGAGGGGCTGCTGCAATGAGTTGAGGGGGGCAAGGCAAGCTTGTCTCCCTCTTAAATTCTTGGTTGCCAAACACTATGGGACAAAGAGGTGTTTGGGCACTGTAGATCTACAGTGCCACGACCAGGGGAGTGCTGAGTACTGGAGTGAGGTGCTGGACAAGCTTGGGGGATGATTTGATTTGGTTTGAGGCAAGGTCTGACTAGTTTATCAAATTTGATCAAAACTTGGGTTGTGAAGTAAGTCCACAAATTTACATTGGCCAAGATGGGGAGAGGGTACTGGAGGTTATATATTGTCATTTGGTACCAGTAGGAATTAATTGGGATTTTTTAGATGATTAAAAGTCCACTTAATCTCCTTTATTCAAATAGTGCAGAAATGGATTTTGGAAGCTAATGTAATATTTTTACATTAGGAAAGGTTGGTTTTTGATGTGAAATGGTTCTGAAACCATTTTACACATTGGATAATTTATTTGGGATTTATTGAGGTGAAAAAGTATTTTTAGGGAATTATTTCTTGTTTCTGCCATTTAAGAAAAAGGGCAAAAAGAAATAATTAAGAATCTCAAAAATATTTATTTTTGAGTTTTAGAGATGGGATAAGAAATTTAGGCATCAAATTTGCCTTTATTTGGCAATGTGATTTAGATAGAAACAAACTTGTCTTTATAGACAAGGGTTTAGGGAAAAAGGTGAATATAGGAAAATAAATAGTTTAGTAATCCAAATAATTTGGAGAATTATTTGGGGGATGCTTATATCCAAGGTATATGATGTAAACATGATGTTAGGCATCAAGGTTCACCTTGGTTTGGAAGGAAAGTGGTGAAAAGAAATAAAACTAGATTTCTGGGGGATCTAGGGTTTTGTTATTCTCATGCCCTCTAAACAGGGTTGGTTTAGGGAGCTCAGAGCCCACCTTTGTACAAGGGGTATGTGGATAGTTAGACCATGTCATGTAGATTCTCATGGAAGCTAGAGTTAGACTTGGTTGGATTTGAGGTGGTTTTGGAGAGCTGGCAAACCATGTTGAAAATAAGGCTGCCATAGCAGATACATCAGATAGCCTCCTAAACCATGTGGGTTTAGGAAGCACAAGGCTCCAATGGAAACAAGTGATGTGGGAGTTGATAGGCCTTGTTTAGTATATCACAACCAATCAAAGAGTTGTTCAAGGGGAGGTGTCATATATATGTGGGCTTCTGCCAAAGTAGGCAAGAGGATAAGATTTGCAGAAAAGATTATTATCTTGACTACAAGACCATCATGGATGAGTGGGAATTAGAATGGCTTAGACAAGGGCAAGAGTGGTCCTTGGTAGTACTAAATATTTACTACAAGAGTGTTCAAATGCATTTCCAAAAGTGCACATATGTTGGAAAAGGTGGAGATCCAAATATTGAATCTAGATAAGAAATCTAGACTTTGCCATATTGGCAGATTTAGGGTTTTAGACTAGAGTGCAAGTTGAGATGATTTTGAGAGGATGCTGACTTCCAAACTCATGATCAATGAGATGATGTTGAAGTGTTAACTATATAGATGGGATCCAATCTAAGATTGGGTCTTCACTGAGTTGGAACTATTAGAAGGGATTGTCCTTGGATTGATCTGAGTAGGAGAGGAGATGACACCTTAGTGGCTTAGGATAGATCCAGACTTGGATGCTTGATATGAGATTGATGATCCCAAGCATAGATTGGTTCCTAAGGGATGAGCTACTAGATTAGCTCACTCTAGTTCCTAAGGAAACATGCCATCAGCAGATCAAGGAAATTCATCAGACAGCGGATCAAGGCAATTCATTAGACAGCAGATCAAGGCAATTCATCCTATCAAACTTATCCAACTACTACTAGGGTTACCATCAAGTCTAGCTTGAGGTAGGGATGGGTATTTTGAATTGGTTATATTTTGAAGTAAGGTAAGTACCTCTTGGCATTTCTACCAAGATTGGAATGAAGAGGTTTTGAATATAGGTTTTGGAAACCTAGGGGTAAGCGTAGTTGAGAGTTCTGTCTTGAAAACATAAGGAGATTATATTTTAGTTCCCCATAGTTTTGTTAATAGAATTAGTAAAATATTTTTGTTTTGTCAAAGTCATCTTGGCTCAGGTTTTGAAATGCCAGAACATTTGAGAATATGAAAGATGAGCCAAGACATCTCTTTTGTAAAATAGTTTTTGTCAACTAGTGTTGAGATAAGAAGTATAGCATCTAATACACAACAAGTTGCAAGAACACAAGCAAACAAGTAAACAAACATTACACATGTAACAAGAAAAAGTTTTTGTTTCCCCCTGATTTTTGCCTTTTGGGCAACAATTCAGGGTTGCTAAAATTGGGATGTTACAGACCTTTCCCCCTTCAAATAATCTCGTCCCGAGATTAGCGAGGAGTAGGGTTGGGGGATAACATCCGGTTGGCAATCTCAGCGATGGAAATATAGGATGCTAACAAGTTTTCCGACAAACAAGCATGGTCTATTACGGGTCTGAGCTAAGTGGCTTGGATTAAAAGATTGGAAAAGACGCAGTCTTTTCCCCTTAGGATGATTCTAGGTAAGTTCAACGTCGGCAGGGTCCTTTCTTCTTGCGGTGATACGGCAAGTGGAGCCTTCTCCAATCCTTTCTTGTTGAGGTTCGCCTTTTCGCTTTCTTGGTCTTAAGAAACCGGGAGTGATGGCTGGACGGTCGACTTTGGAGTAGAGGACTTCCCTGAAGTATCTTCTGATTCCGGGGAAATGTCGATTGTTGTCCCTCTTGCAGGGTTGATGATTCGGATTTTGCAGAGGTGATCATAACTTGGTGAAATCTAGTGTTCAACTCCAGGGTTCTATCGGGTTTTTGGTCGAGAAAGACGCAGTCTTTCCCCCTTAGAGCGACACTAGGGGTTTTTTGGTGGAGTCGTCAACCTTCTTGATTGGGATCAAATGCTGAGGCTGAAGAATGGCGTTGCATCTTTCGTCCGGAGGTGGTCATCTTCTGCCGAGCTTGCACCGCTTCGTGGGAGGCGTCGATGCCACTTCTTGGGTTAATAGTCGTAGTGGGAGAGGCGTTTAACTAGCTTCCAGTGAGTTAATTCTGAGCTAAGTAGGGGTCCAATGGGTTGGAGATTGTTGTTGGCTTTTGGCGGTCTCGGAACGCGGTTCTTTAGATCGGGGGGTTGTTTAGGGTTCGGTCTGATGCAACGTCGTGGGTAAAACATGCAAAGAAGGGTATTATCCTTGCATATCATTCAACAAGGTTCACTCAGAACTCAGCAAATTTGCGCCGGCCATCGGTGAAGGTACTTGACGCCTTACTGAGCAGGTTTCGAGACGATCCATCACTTTCTAGAGGTTAGCGAAGTAAGTGGGTAGGATAAGAAGGATTACATCGAGAGTGCTCCTTGAATCGTGTAGTCATCCTTGGGTTGGGTACCAACTTTGATTACTATAATTACTCGGGGTCTGAGGGATCTTCAGCTCCTCAGTAGCGAGGGTCATGCCTTCTCTGAGGTTTTGCTTCAATGAGCGGATCTTCCAGGGGCGGTGACTTGAAGAGGGGTTGCTACTTGTGAAAGGGACTGTTCTTCATTCTTTGTCTCGGGATTTGCATATTCAGAGGTCTTCTTCGGTGGGTCGTCGATAGCAGAAGCAGAGAAGGGGCTTCACAACGTCCTTAAAGAAACTTGGTGTCTTGGGTTTCTTTCTACTCCCTAGGGAGTAGTATTGATTACGTCGGGTAGTCTTGTCATCTTAAATCTGAATGTCTCGGCTGTTGTGAGGATCAAGCAGTCTTCTAAGGATTGTTGATGATGTCTGGGTTCTGTTCCTTTGACTACTCCTGAGGTGGTATTTGGAGCAGATTCTGGGATATCTTCTGGATTATCTCCTCGTAGGCGGTCTTCTGGATTTGAGTGGGAAGACATAGTCTTTCCACCTTAGAGATTTATTTCGGATCGTCGAGGTTGGGGTAGATCCTTCGCCTTGGAGTATTGGCAGGACACTTGAGTTGAGATCTTCGAGTGACACCTTAATGCGTCAACCTTGCTATGGGGGTTACCTAACTAAATCCTAAGAGTTAGCTCGGGGTAGATTTAGTGGATAGCGATGATTCTTCTTGCTCCTTCGTCAGGGTGGGGGCAGGTTATCTCCAGAGGGGTTGTCTTTACTTTGAACGCTTTGTGTTGCTTTGGTTCGACGATGGAGTAGACTCGTTGTTTTAGGGCCTCCTTATCTTTCGTCTTCTTGGGGCGTTTGTTTTATGGTGAGGACTTCCCGTTTATTTGGCCGAGAGTTGACTAGGTCGTTGCTCCTTTGGGGCGATTAGAACTAAGGCATGAGCAAGAGTTGTCAGGGATTTATTTATGGGGCCATCCTGTTGAGGAGAGTTTCTAGCTATGGGGTTGCGTAAGTTAGCTTCGAGATACGCCAACAAAGGTGGTCACCTAATAGGCTCGAGTGATCCGAGGCAGACAAGCAACACCTTACGAGCATCATACCCGCACATGAAAAACAAACAAGGCATTCCATAGGTACTAAGGGGCTGACTACACGCTATAAGGGGAATCCTATATTAGGGATGCTAAGCCTAAGTACCGACGTTACGGGGGTCTTGACTTCTGTCTTGCCATTGGTTGTCGTAGGTGCCGTACTTGGTCAATTTGGGGGTGATGAAGGACTCCGTTGGTAGGGTGATCTTGTAGTGTCTTTCGTCGTTGGTAGCTCCTTTGTTTTGCTTATCTTGGTTTCTCTTCATTCCGGGACCTCCGTCTTCGTAGTATCCAGGTCAGACTTAGTTTTTGGAAATGGAACCTTTGAAATAGATGAGGTATAGAGTAATTCCATTTTCAAGTCTTTTAAATCAGAGAAGATAAGATAAGAAATCTTTCGGAAATCTTTTGGGAAATAGTTTTCGAAAACCGGTGTTTTCAGAAATAAGGGTGGTCTTGTCTAACGTCCATGCTAACTAAGGTCTCCTACAGTCAAGATGGCTCTGATACCAATTCTGTGGCACCCCGGATTTACGGTCCGATAATACTCGTTATGGATACAATTCACGTTCCCATGATCAGTGAGCAGTGAGCATAACCGATTAGTATCATTACAACATCCATAATGTAACGAGTACAACACTTACAAAGAGGCCATTATGGCGATTACAACACAAGTAGCAGAAGTCCTCAGCGCAGAGCCCGTGCCTTAACCTATAGACAACTGACTGGGAAGACGGCCTAGCTCGCATAGACGTTAGCACCTTCGTCGCTTCTTAACATCTGCAATCTTGCCAAGTAAATAGCCAGGGACAAAGCTGGTGAGTACTTTGAATGTACTCTCAAACCACCTTAAGATAACAATAATAACGGGTATGAAATATGGCTGTGGTAGGATGGCTCCAAGAGAGGTTCTTTTGAAAACTAGTTTCTCTTGTAGATATAGCATGTCTCTATATCCTTATTGAAAAACTTTTGTAAAACATTTTGGAAACCTTTTTGAAAAGTTTTAATAAAACACTAGGATTGGGTCACCCATTTGTTACTCCATCCGGTCATCTCATGACCAAACTCCTTCCTCCATTTTCCCGACCATCCCATGGTCAAAACATTTTCGAGCCATTTCTTTTCCGAAGTACTTTTTGAAAACAAAACCATCACCCCCGTATAGCAGCCATCACAACCGTCCATGACCGAGGACTCGGCTATTCGAATAGAGTTACACTCTGTAGAGGTTGTACACTGTACCACACCATCCGATTACCCGTCCCTGATCCGCACCGATCGTGGGTCGAATAACCGGTCATGACCTTCTGAATGCCCTCTCCAATACAAGTGTCTACCCTATGAGGTTAATCCCCTCAAAACCGGGACACCCTATATAGTTCACTAGCCAACCGGAGCACGTTTTGCACCCCTAGGTGTGCGCTTTCAATGAGGGGCTCATAGTATCGTCTGGCCGCCATATAGACGGTATTTACCAACCCCAGACCGATGTTTCACATGGGCCTTTATAGGGGAAGGCCCATGCTCCAGGAATTTGTTCTTCCCCGTAGTAGTTTGAGACACCTATACCGGATTAGACAAACTTCCAGCCCAGCCCCGTCCAACTCCAAAGTAATGTGTTTGCACGGGTTAATTGCTCAAGCATTAGGAACTGCACAGCCGGGCGTGTTTTTGTAAACATTTTTCCTCCATCTTTTGTCCACCTTTTTAGAAAATCAAAACACTTCCCATATTCCAAAATCGCTTGGTAGGCCAAGCCTCACCAAGGTTTTCTCATAAAACATTTTGTAAGTCTTTTTCCCGGGGTCTTCCCATCCTACACTTTTGTTTAGGCTAAAACGGGGTCTCCAAGGGGTTATGGTGTTAAACACCATCTACCATACTAAAGGAAGGTAGGAGGTAGACAAATAGGTTGTACCTAATGGTACTAAGGGGTGAACATTTGGAAGAGCCAAACATTCCCCATATAAAACATAGTATAGGAAACATAATGCAATTTGCATAAATGAGTAGATAGAACATGCATAGTTAAAATAATAGGACAAGGCATATGAGCAAGAAGGTGGCTTTCCTGTGACCAGCGAGAAGTCCCTTGACAGTGTTAGATATCGAGATAACCAATAATAAATAATAAAATACTCTCCTGATCGTTCCGTCTTCTCGGCATTACACATTCGCAACTATCGCCATTTATCAAGCACACATGCAACAAACAATACATCAATCAATACACGCATACAAGAATCAAACCATACAGCAAGTAAAGGATAACTACAACATATACACCAATGAGATGTTGGAGGTTGGTGGATAAGATTGGCCAAAGGATTGGAGGCATTAGAGAAAGAATCCATTTGGAAATGGAGTCTAGGAACTATTTAAAGGAGGGATTTTCAATCAAGGATTTGATCTGTATGATATCATTGTATAGAAATGATACCATCAGATAAGTTTTGATAAAATGAAGCCAACAAAAGTGGTTTCACTATTTTATCATTTTCCCTTGATTTATAATGGGTTTTATAGTGGTTAAAATTCTAGATTAAGGAAATAATTCACCAGAACTATTCTGGAGTTCCAACAATTATTTCCTTGGGTGATTAAGTAGTATTTGGGGAACTGAGTTTTTGAGACTTGGATTCACCCTAAAACAATTACCATAATGCCCTTGGGAAAATCCCAAAGGTAGTACTGGAGGATATTTGTCTTTTTCATTATATTTAAACTACAGAAGATTTTGATTTGATTCGAAAGACATATGTTAGTTATTTAGATTACCTTTATGTAGAAATTGGAATTACTCTTTTTGAAGTTACAGAACTATATTGGTGATTTAGATAGTGAATAAACTATGCACAGAAGAGTTTAATTCACCATAATTCAATAAACACTCGATATATCTGGGGCTCCTAGGTTTTGATACATATTGGTGTTTAGGTTTACTGGGAGTTGGAATTAGGTCAAAAATACTTTTGGTTTGACCTAGAGAAATTCATAAAAGCATAAAATATCTGTTTTTTATTTTTGCTATGGGTAATATAGGAAGCAAGTGACTATGGGACATGTGGGAATGGAAAGGTATGGTTAGTACCTTTCACTACCAATTGGATTTACTCCATTTGGTTTTGTAAAACTCTCTAGAGAAATTACTTTGTGTTCAGGACAGATCTGAGGAGAACATTTATCATATTTATTTTAAACCTCAGATTGCTCCGGTAACAGGTCTTCATGTTTGCAAGGACCTCAGGGTACTATAGAAAATTTGTATCTGAATATTTTGAAGAGGTTTACATTTTTTATTTGAATTAAACCTGAAGGCAAGTTAGCAGATCTGGAATTTGATTTATTAAAAGAGAGGGAGGAAAGGTCTTACTGGGCCGAGCGGGATGCATCCAGCCCACCCGGGCTTGGCTGCGCGGGGGAGGTGGCGACTGAGCCGGCCCGGGGCCCGTGTGGCGGTGAGTGCGGGGGGTGAAGGGGTAAGGAGGAAGGAGGGCTTCCGGATTAGAGTCAATCTGACGGTGCCCCGTCGTCTCCTTCGGTGTGACTGGCCGACGGCGGCCAAAATCCTAGCTCGAGGTTGGCGGGATCGGGAGGCTTACCAGAGGGCTTGCCGACGGCCGGGAAGGGGCGAAGGTGAAGCGGTCGACCAAGGCGACTCCAGTGATGGGAGTAAGAGTAGGGTTAGGAGATGGAGGTGGTCTCGCGCATCTGTGCCGATGTAGGGGGTTCGGGAGCTCGTCGAAGCTCACTAGGGGTGCCTCTGCCTTTTTAAACGAGGTGGTGTTGGTCTAGGGTGGTCTTAGTCAAAGGAGAGGATGGGGAGGGAGCTGGCCGTGGATTGGGCAAGCTGGGCGGTGCTGGGAGGTGTGGGGTAGCCTCTGGTCGGGGTAGGGGAAAGAGAGGAGAGAGGGGCTGTTGCAATGAGTTGAGGGGGCAAGGCAAGCTTGTCTCCCTCTTAAATTCTTGGTTGCCAAGCACCATGGGACAAAGAGGGCGTTTGGGCACTGTAGATCTACAGTGCCACGACCAGGGGAGTGTTGAGTACTGGAGTGAGGTGCCAGACAAGCTTGGGGGATGATTTGATTTGGTTTGAGGCAAGGTTTGACTAGTTTGTCAAATTTGATCAAAACTTGAGTTGTGAAGTAAGTCCACAAATTTACATTGGCCAAGATGGGGAGAGGGTACTGGAAGTTAGATATGGTCATTTGGTACACCTAGGAATTAATTGGGATTTTTCACATGATTAAAAGTCCACTTAATCTCCTTTATTCAAATAGTGGAGAAATGGATTTCGGAAGCTAATGTAATACTTTTACATTAGGCAAGGTTGGTTTTTGATGTGAAATGGTTCTGAAAACCATTTTACACATTGGATAATTTATTTGGGATTTATTGAGGTGAAAAAGTATTTTGAGGGAATTCTTTCTTGTTTCTGCCATTTAAGAAAAAGGGCAAAAAGAAATAATTAAGAATCTCAAAAATATTTATTTTTGAGTTTTAGAGATGGGATATGAAATGTAGGCATCAAATGTGCCTTGAGTTGGCAAGGTGATTGTAACATCCCAAAAATATTAAACTAGAATCATCAAACTCTATGCATCAAAATTAGGGTTAACAAAAACTTTTCTAAATAAAAATATGAAAGCATGCATGTGTGTATGCATCCCATTTTGAATTCTTTTGAATTGCCTTGTTTATGTGTTTCTTTGCTTTTAAAAGGATTCTTAGGTGAAATAAACATCATCTAAACAATCCCCACACTTTTCCCAAAGAAAAATAAATCAAAACAAACAAAATGAGTGAATGGTCACTTTGGCCAAATTAACTCCCATGCCTACTTTGGCTGTCTCTAACTTTCAGAACATAACAAAAACTTATTTGGATCTTTGCACCCCTTGATAGTACTCATAACAAAGTATCAAGGCCCACTTTGTGATCATCCAGAAACATTCAAATGCATAGTTTAAAGGACAGTTTAAAATTGAATCTATATCATATGGGAAGATCCCACTTTTTAAAAACCACTCAAACAAGCTCAACTTTCAAAACCCAAGCATCTGCAGACTCCCCAGCACCAACCTATCACACCCACCAAAATCTTTTCAAAATTCAAAACTTGAATTCATGTGGCCATTTCATCAAACACCTTGCAGATGCAAATCAAATAAAATCCAAACACTATTTGGAGCAGTGATTTGAGCCTAACTTGTTCCCTCTCTGGTTGCAACTAGGCTTTAGTAGATCATCTAACTCATTTGTAAACGTCTAGCACCACTGTAAGCTTGGCAATGTCTTCAATGGTGAACATCCGAAGCCACCCATGCCACCCCAGTGTAGACAGCAAGCTAGGAGAGGAACTAGCCGTGCCAACCTTGTCTGGGAGATCACCCATGCCTCACCGCCCCCTCTCGACCAGCCCTGCCTCGAAGACATCGACTGAGCACCCAGTGAACGCCGCGCCTGCCTCTGTCAACCATGCCGAAGCGTGCGCAGAGCGCCACCCTCGACACACGCCCACGCATGAGGCCGCCCTTCGCCAAGGCATACTGCCCACCATCGCCCCAGAGACCACCAGACATCCCCGTTCGCCGCGCCATGCCTCACAACCACCGCTCGCCGTCGAAGACGCCGCCTCTGCCGCACAGAGCATCACATGTTCCAGACCGTTTGCCACCGCCCCTACATGCGCATTAAAGCCATAGAGCATCGCCAGGAGACCACCAATCGATCACTACCGTCGGCCATGCCTCTAGCAGCCCGTAGCCATGTCGCCACCGTCGCCTGCCCATTCCGTTTGGTATCGTCGTCGAGACTATAAATAGAGGCCTCCCCCGCTCAAACTCTTCACACCATCTCACTCCCCTCTCCTCACTGATCGTTCCACCCCGTTCCCGGATCAAGGAGAGCAGCACATCGCCGGAATTTGGCCGGAGCAGGCCGCCTCTAGAGAAGAAGGGCGTCATCGATTTCGTCCACCCCAGGAGAAGCTGCCGGTACCAAGAGGTTCGCCGTCATCGACTTCGTCGTTCGCCCGCCTCGCCGACCCTCGCCTGAGCCCCGGTGAGCCCCCGACGACCCCCACCTACCGCGTTAGGTTTCTGTCTCGCCGGCGCAGCCCGACGTGGACGATGAGTAGTAGCCGTTCGATTAGACTTAGATCGCGCGGATGAGATTGCTCTGCATCGTCAAGGCGTTAAAGAGCCACGACTGGTGGAACCCCTCGCTTGAGCTCGCACCGCGGAGTGACACTGGGCCGACCCATTAGCAGTTCCCGCGCAGCCCAGTCGTTTGAATTTAACTTTTCCATTTTAATTCAAACACAGTTCTGTACCTAGTTTCAAAAATCAACCCAGCTCAATTCAGTAAACCAAATTGAATAAAAACAATTTTGTTAGAAAGGTCTTGAAATGCTGAATCCAAGCCCGTTGGATTTAAATCATTTGGATCTGTAGATCACCCTTGGTAAAAATAACAAGGCAGAACCTTTTCTGCATTCAAACATTTTTCAAATTTAAACCATAAAAGCTTTTGAGTTGATTCCAACTCTCAAAAATCACATTTGATCATACCTTTCAGAATATATAAAAACATTTGGGTTTACTTACAGAAATATTGTTCAAGTAATAAAAGAATGCCACATAGGCATTTCTAGTCACTTTATTTAAGTAAAATAAAAGGTTAAACCTTATTAAAATTGTGACACCACTTTAAATCAAATTCCCATATACTGAAATGTGTGGTGATGACATGTGTCAACATGATCCCATGTTTGGTTTGGAGAATATTAAATCTTAAGTAGTTTTTAATGAGTAGAAATTACTTTTCTAAAAATAAAAGAAATTAAACCAAGATTTAATCTTGTAATGTTAGTGATGATGCTAGATCATCTATAGGACCCTTTTGTGTGATGATTGAAATTAGTTAAGTATTGTTTGGTGATTGTGTACCTCGTATTTATTTATAGACGCTAGTACCGACCAAGGATACGAGGAAGAAGGAGGATACTACGAAGAAGAAGCCGAAGAGAACTTCAACCACTGCTCTGCACAAGGCAAGCTAATACTATACCTATGAAAGCTAACACTTGCAAGATACTCTACTTTAGCAAGTCTTACAAATCAAGTTGACCTATGCAAGCAAATACTTGCTTGTTACCATGCCAACTATATGCCTTAAGCATATATGATCATAACCACTTGATAAACCAATCCTAGTTTTACTTACAAGCTTTATACTTTATTTCTTTATCAAATCTAGTACTTAGAGCTTACTTCAGTGAATTGTAGATACTAGGAAGATAATTGAAGGTTGCATAAAGAGCATAAAATTTGGCCTAAGCTAGATAATCTTTATGTCATCCTAAGGCATGAGATTGAACTTAGTTAAACTCCACTAGTTTACCACCCCTCATTAGTACTTACCCCCACTTGTAGATGCTAGTTCTAAGCATAAAACTGGATGGGAATACTTGGTGGAAAAATGGTTATGAAAACCTTGGAATGATGGATCATTCTATTGAGATGTTTTGGACATGTGTTTCCGAACACCAGATGATTTATGGTGATGAAAATGTTGAGGCATGAGCCTTAGCCCTTTATAAAACTGATGGTTGTCTGGATGCGATACCATTCCAATTTTACCGTACAACCACAATACCCGAGAATTGGGTAGGGCTTGACTACCTTAGTATTAGTTCCCTCACGGCCAAGGTCCGAGTTGAGGCTACCTTGTGAAGATTGTCCACCTGTGCAGTACCCAAGATGACAGTTGGTCATGGTTGGGAGGCCAAACTCACAGGAGAGGTGCTTATACTAGGGCGTGTAATTGAAAGGTTAGGATTGATTATCTGCATACTGAGTATGGTGAATTCAGGATTTGTTCCTAACGGATATATCGAATGTTGTGGTGAAAGTGTATAATCTCTGCAGAGTGTCAAACTATTCGAATAGCCACGTCCGCGGTTATGGACAGTTGGAGTGGCCATATTGTTCCCCCGTCAGATGTTTTCAAAATGACTTATGAAATGAATTGAGACTTTGACTTGACCACAACAGAGTGGTGATATGAAATACAAGTTCCCACTTAGGTGTTATAAAATTTCAGCTAGCTTTTCTTACTTCTGAACTTAGTAGATGTAAATCTGGCTTTTTGCAAAACAACCCTAGATCTTAGTGTCCTACTACAAAAAAACCCTTCACTTGTTAGTATTAGTTTGCGAGTACTTAAAGAGTACTCATGGCTTTGTCCCTGGCTATTCCCGTGGCCAGACTATGAAGAGGAGTACCTGGAGGATGGACCCCAGGAAGGTTACGACAACTAGGATCATCTCCCATCGTCAGCATTGCCTGTGACCCCGAAGATGGAGCTTCGCCTACGCTACCGTTATTATTACATATTTCCGTTGCTTGAGTTGTATTAAGAACTGGATCATGAGAACCTTATTGGTGTAAGACCTTATGGATGGTTTGTAATGGATGATGTACTGTGGTATCCAATTTTGTTATGTCTCACAAAAATGGTAATCCTGGGATTGTGATGTATGGCATAACAGGCATCTGGGATTAAAAATCCAGGTGTTGACAGTGATTTGGAGAGAAACAAACTTGTCTTTATAGACAAGGGTTTAGGGAAAAAGGTGAATAAAGGAAAATAAATAGTTTAATAATCCAAATAATTGGGAGAATTATTTGGGGGATGCTTATATCCAAGGTATATGATGTAAACATGATGTTAGGCATCAAGGTTCACCTTGGTTTGGAAGAAAAGTGGTGAAAAGAAATAAAACTAGATTTTGGGGGGATCTAGGGTTTTGTTATTCTGATGCCCTCAAAACAGGGTTGGTTTAGGGAGCTCAGAGCCCACCTTTGTACAAGGGGTATATGGATAGTTAGACCATGTCATGTAGATTCTCATGGAAGCTAGAGTTAGACTTGGTTGGATTTTAGGTGTTTTTGGAGAACTGGCAAACCTTGTTGAAAATAAGGCTGTCATAGCAGATACATCAGATAGCCTCCTAAACCATGTGGGTTTAGGAAGCACAAGGCTCCAATGGAAACAATTGATGTGGGAGTTGATAGGCCTTGGTTAGTAGATCACAACCAATCAAATAGTTGGTCAAGGGGAGGTGTCATATAGATGTGGGATTCTGCCAAATTAGGCAAGAGGATAAGATTTGCAGAAAAGATAATTATCTTGACTACAAGACCATCATGGATGAGTGAGAACTAGAATGGCTTATCCAAGGGCAAGAGTGGGCCTTGGTAGTACTAAATATTTACTACAAGAGGGTTCAAATTCATTTCCAAAAGTGCACATAGGTTGGAAAAGGTGGAGCTCCAAAAATTGAATCTAGATAAGAAATCCAGACTTAGCCATTTTGGCAGATTTAGGGTTTTAAACTAGAGTGCAAGTTGAGATGATTTTGAGAGGATGCTAAGTTCCAAACTCATTATCAAGGAGATGATGTTTAAGTGTTAACTATGTAGATGGGATCCAAGCTTAGATTGGTTCTTCACTGAGTTGGAACTATTTGAATGGATTATCCTTGGATTGATCTGAGTAGGAGGGGAGATGATCACCTTAGTGGCTTAGGATAGATCCAGACATGGATGCTTGATATGAGATTGATGATACCAAGCATATATTGGTTCCTAAGGTATGATATACTAGATTACCTCACTCTAGTTCCTAAGCAAACATGCCATCAGCAGATCAAGGCAATTCATCAGACAGCAGATCAAGGCAATTCATCCTATCAAACTTATCCAACTACTACTAGGGTTACCATCAAGTCTAGCTTGAGGTAGGGATGGGTATTTTGAATTGGTTATGTTTTGAAGTAAGGTAAGTACCTCTTGGCATTTCTACCAAGATTGGAATGAAGTGGATTTGAATAGAGGTTTTGGAAACCTAGGGATAAGCGTAGTTGAGAGTTCTATCTTGAAAACATAAGGAGATTATATTTTAGTTCCCCATAGTTTTGTTAATAGAACTAGTAAAATATTTTTGTTTTGTCAAAGTCATCTTGTCTCAGGTTTTGAAATGCCAGAACATTTGAGAATATGAAAGATGAGCCAAGACATCTCTTTTGCAAAATAGTTTTTGTCAACTAGTGTTGAGATAAGAAGTATAGCATCTAATACACAACCAGTTGCAAGAACACAAGCAAAAAAGTAAACAAACATTGCACATGTAACAAGAAAAAGTTTTTGTTTCCCCCTGATTTTTGCCTTTTGGACAACAATTTAGGGTTGCTGAAATTGGGATGTTACAAAGGAGCTCCAAGATCTTGGTTGACTTGATGAGGTTCTTTGGCTTGTGGGGAGCATCATGCATCTTTCCTAGAACATGGGCCCTGCAAACACGATCTTTGTCAAAGGAAACATTTTCTTTTAGTCCAACAATATGGCCCTCCTTGTGGAGACTTTGCAAAGTTCTCATATTGACATGGGCTAGTCGGCTATGCCATAACCAACCCACATCAGCCTTTCCGAATAAGCACATCGCACTTGTAGTGGTTTGTCCATAAATGTCCACCACATACAAGTCATGTTCGACGTACCCAACGAAAGCGACCTTGAGAGACTTGCTCCACATGAGGACAACAATATCATCATCAACAAAGACGGCAAAGCCCATATTTCCAAGAGCACGGACTGAACGTAAATTGTATCCAAGGGTCTCAACAAGCATGACGTTCACGAGTGTAATATCGTGAGCAACCGCTACCTTGCCGAAACCCATTACCTTATATTTTGACTTCTCGGCATATGTCACGTTTATTTATCATCATTTGGCTTTAAGTCCTTGACAATAGACGAGCTTCCGGTCATATGACTTGTGCAACCACTATCAAGCACCCACTTTGACCGTCCGGAAGCATATGTCTACAAAAGATCAAGCTAATTTTTAGGTACCCATTTTTCAATGGGTCCTCTTTTGTTAGCAACAAGGGTCTTGGGGACCCAAATAGACCAAGCAATATAACCATCATATGGGCCAACATATTGTGCATACACATCACCATAATAATCACGCATTATAACATAGTGAGGGTTAGCACTTCCCGCAAAGTCATCATGAGACATAGTTTTACCACTTGTGGTCTTACTATCCACAACAGTCTTGTTTTTCTCTTGTGCGGGCTTGGCCTTCTTCTTGTTGTTGTTCTTATTCTTGGCTTTGGAGACAAAACCAATGCCCACTTTCTCACCACTAGGCCTTTGCTTACTCAAAAGGTCATCAATGGACTTGTTACCTTATGGAAATGTGGCCTTGGCTAGCTCCCCCTTCAACCTAGCATTTTCTTCAAGAATAGTTGTACTACTAGAAGGAATGAAATTACTAGGTGAAGGAATATTGGCCAATTGAGTTTGAAGCGTTTTATGGGACTTTTTGAGTGACAAGAGTTCACTTTCCAAAGCCTTGTGAGCCTTGTCAAGCAAACTAAAATCCTCGGCAAGTTTTTCATGAACCACACCAAACTCAATCTTGTCCTTTTTAGCCCTTTTGCATTTAGCAATAGCATGATCACGTTCTTTGATGAGTCTATTAACAATAATGTCATTGGCCTCATCAAGCCCTTCAAGTTTTAGTTCAAGAGACATCCTAGTCGCTTGTTCTTCTTCTAGAGCATTGTTTAGGGCCTCTAGCTCAATCATGTGTTCATGCCCAAGTTTACACCTTACATCTAGAAGCTCTTGTGTGTGGGAAAGTTGATCTAAGATGTTCCCAAAATGTATCTTAGCATCCCCTTGTAAGTTAGTCATAAACTCATCGAAAGCAATTAATTCCCTTTTTACATCAAGAGACATCTCATCATCAATTTCATCATTAGCTAAGGGAGTGGAGTGAGATGATGAGGATACCTCCATTCCTCTTGCCATAAGGAAAGTGACGTTCTTGATGGGAGTGTTCTCATTTGGAGAATCGAAGAGTGAGAATGTCGGAGTAGAAGTAGTGGCTAGAGCAGCCACACCATTAGATGTTTCCTCTTCCTCATCTTCATTGTCAGAGGAGTATTCTTCATGAGTGATCAAAACAATTTCTCCCGACTTCTTGTTGATGGGATTCTTCTTGATGAAGGGTTTCTTGTAAGGTGCTTTGGGGGTTTTATTCAACACGAGCTTACCCCCATGATCTTATCTCTTCTCATAGGGACAACCCGCCACAAAGTGATAGCGGTCACCACAATTGAAGAAAGTTCTCAATTAGTGACATTTTCTCTTCTCCCACTTGGGTTGCTTTTTCGTTGCATTTCCATCTTGGCCTTGGCGGGGTTCTTCCAAAAGTTCTTTGCATAGAAGGCCATGTATTGACCATGAGCAATCTTGACATCATCGGGGTGTTCCATGGAGAGGCCTTCATCACTATCATCTTCATCTCCATGTTCCACAACCTTGGCCTTCAATGCAAGGTTGAAAACATTGCTCATACCAAGGGCACGAGCACATGCATGTTTGGCATTCTTGGCGGCAACCTTGAAAGATGCCATCTCTTACATAACTTCATTGGAGGTCATGAGATGGTAGTTGTGTCTTCCTTGTAGGCTCTTCAAGTCGGTGGGCTCAAAGGGCATGAGTGCACTCACATATTTCCTTTTTATCCAAGCATCATCCACATGTGAGGCACCCACATTTCTAAAAGTGGTGGCGGTGGTCTTGAGCCTACGGTACATGTCTTCATTATTTTCACCTTCCTTCATGTAGAAGCCTTCGGCTTCATTGCTTAGTGCATCATACTTGTTCCTCCTCATGCTCTCATTCCCAACAAACAACACCGTGAGAGCATCCCAAGCTTCCTTGGCAATGCTGAGGTGCTCAATATGTGGGTAATCCTTTGTACCCAATCCTTGTTGAATCATGTGCAAGGCGGTGGCATTGAGTTGACTATTGATAACTTCTCTTCTTGTCAAGTTGTTTGGATCCCCAATATAGAGTCCTTGTTCGATGATGTTCCATAGTTCAATGCAAGATCTACGCACATGAGTTTTCATTAGAGATTGCCATTGAGCAAAAGTAGTAGATGCTTCAAGCTTAGGTTGGTCACCTCTATTGTTTACATGAGGGTGAGGAATTGGAGGGTCGGGAGATAACCATGCATGAGAGTCATAATGCTCTCCCTTCTCACCAACCCTTTTTGTGGAGGAGTTAATGTTGCCTTGATTATCCCCCACCACCTTATCTGTGGGAGATGTCGGGGCATTCTCTTTGGATGAAGGCGGTAGTTCCTCTTGAGGAGAAGGGGATGATGAGCCTACCTTATCTTTAACAAGTTGCTCAATTAACTTTTGCAATTGTTTGATCTCGTTGTCCATGGTGGAGCTCAATCTTGTTTCCAAGTTATTGAGATCATCCATGGTCACCGTGGTATGCTCACCACCACCTTCCCCATCATTGCTATACATATACTCTTAGGCGTTAAAGCCCGAATAAAGAGCCGAGGCTCTAATACCAATTGAAAGGATCGTATGGGCACCTAGAGGGGGGGTGAATAGGTGCTACTTCAAATTTTTCTTTTTTCAAATTAGGGTTTGAAGAGAAAGGTAAATTCTCTAGATTATGCAACTATGGTGAATTTACCTATATGACAAACAAGAACTAGCTAACACAACACTAAGCAAGAACAAGTAAGAAAAGTGCGGTAAAGGATAGAAGTAACCAAAGTGGTGGACGCAGAGACACATGGATTTGTTTCCCATAGTTCCTTCCTTTTGAGGGGAAGTACGTCTACATTTGGAGAGGGGGTGGTTACAAACCACCAACGCCACGAGAGGCCTCCCTTGTTCTCCAATGAATCTCACCCTAACGGGATCGATCCACCTTCCACTATATCGGCAACCTTCGAGGTGGAAGCCGACACCTTTACAACAAGTTCGGGGCACACATCCACAACTTAATTGGAGGCTCCCATATACAAGCAAGCTGTCAAAACAATCAAAGACAAGCTTGTAAGAACCAAATCAAAGCTAGGGTTTCCAATGAAACACTAGAGCATGGGGGCCCTCAAGTGAATGAGGGGGAAATGAAGATCTCTCTTGGTGAAGCTGTAGATCAAGGGATCCTCCTTTGATTCTCCAAAGATCAATGACTTTGGATGGTTGGATGAAGAGATCTTGTAGATTTGGTGGCTCTAATGGAGTTTGTGTTCTTGGGCAGGTCGAGCAACTAGAGGAAGGGGATAAGAGTCCCGATTTATTAGCAGCCCCCTCCATGAACCGTTTTCTGACCGTTGGAGAAAATCTAGACCAGAGACTCCGGTCTGTACACCGGAGACTCCGGTCTACACCGGAGATTCCGGTCTAGCCTCCGGACCACCCTTCTGATTGACCAGGGCCTGACACGAGCCAACTGGGTCGGAGACTCCAGTCCCCTAGTACCAGAGACTCTGGTCTGAGCCCAGACTGGAGATTCCGAAGAAGCCTCCGGACCTTGCTCCGCACCCCCATACAGTATGACCCAGCCATGTTCCTGATGCCTCCACCGGGGACTCCTCCGGAAACTCCGGTCTGGACCAGAGACTCCGGTCTGGAATTTCTAGAACTATGTCAATCTTGCAGGAATCTTTCCAAAGTGTGAGGGTACTTTTCACTTATCATAAAGCCACCTGTGGACAGTGATAAACTATAAAACGATCTACTTGTTGTTAACGAACACCAAAAGTGATTATGACAATAAATGTCCTTTCAACTCTCTTTTGGGGCATGGAAGGCCCAACAGGACAGCTTGGTGGATTGTTAGACCTTTTCTAAGGTCACTTCGGGTTTTGGGTACCAGGGCATGCCATCTTTTCGCCCTCACGGCAAAGGTCCTGCAGCTACAGATGGTGATTATGACTATGATGGGGAGGATGACGAGGATCAGGACATGGATGGGGATGATGACGACGATGACTCCGATGATCCTTTGGGGCGCTATCTTAGGTCTTTTCCCTCTTGGCGTTTCAATGCCAAAGGGGGAGAATACATTGTACTCGGGATTTGCATGGGATTGGATTTGGCTTCTTATATGCTTGTTGTTTGAATTTCGAACTTTTATTTGCTTTGCGTTGACTAGGTTTGCGAGATACTATTTGTGTGAGGACATGTTTGCTCCTATGCTATTGCAACTTGTGTGAGAACTATGTTTAGTATCTATTACCTCACATGCATGATTTATTTGTTTATCCTAGTGCACATAGTCAGGGGGAGCATTGTTACACATTGTTATATCTCACTACAAATATTTCCATGCAAAATCACTCGTTGTCATCAAACACCAAAAAGGGGGAGATTGAAAGGACATTTACTGTCTTAATCTGTTTTGGTGTTTGTTAAAAATTCGTAGATCATTTTACAGTATGCTAGTGTCTACAGGTTGATATAGTGAAAAGTGAAAAGGACTTTGGCCTATGGAATTATCCCTGCAAAATATACAGGTTTCTGGGTACTCCAGACCGGAGTCTCCGGTCTGACTGGACCGGAGTCTCTGGTGTGGTCCGGAGTTTCCCCAAAAATCTCTGGAGGGGCCTCTATAAATCTGCACAGGACCTTCTGCATGGGGGTCCAGAGATCAACAGGAGAATATCCGGAGTCTCCGGTGCAAGCACTTAGACCGGAGTCTCTGGTGTGGGTAGAACGGAGTATCCGGTGTACAGGGATCCGGAGACTTTGAAGAGTTTTCGAAGGATATGTTCCCAGGGCCGCTGGGTCATTTAGAATGGTGGTCCAAAGCTCAGTCTAGAGATTGGACGAAGTCTCCAGTGTAGACCGGAGTCTCCGGTCTGCAGTCTGTAGTCTCCAGTCTGACAAGTCACCCAACGGTCAGAAAACGGTTTAGTGAGTGGAGGCCTATAAATAGGGGACCTCATCCCCTTCCTCCAGCTGCTCGACCCACTCAAGAACACCACCTCCATTTGAGCCACCAAATCACCAAGATCTCTTCATCCAACCATCCAAAGTCATTGATCTTCGAAGAATCGAAGGAGGAGGACTTGATCTATAGCTTCACCAAGAGAGATCTTCATTTCTCCCTCATTCACTTGAGAGCCCATTGCTCTAGTGTTTCTTTGGAAACCCTAGATTTTGATTTGGTTCTTACAAGCTTGTCTTTGATTCTGTGACAGCTTGCTTGTATTCGGGAGCCTCCAATTAGGTTGTGGATGTGTGCCTCGACCTTGTTGTAAAGGTGTCGGCTTCCACCTCGAAGGTTGCCGGTATAGTGGAAGAGGTGAATCGAAACCGTTGGGGTGAGGTTCATCGAAGAAAAAGGGAGGCCTCTCGTGGCGTTGGTGGTTTTAAACCACCCTCTCTCCAAACGTAGACGTACTTCCCCTCAAAAGGAAGGAACTATGGAAATAAACCCTTGTGTCTCCGTGTGCTCTACTTTGGTTACTTTATCCTTTACCGCACTTTACTTATCTTGTTCTTGCTTAGTGTTTGTGCTAAATTGACATATAGGTAAATTCACCATAGTTGCATAACCTAGAGAATTTACCTTTTGTGTCAAACCCTAATTTGAAAAAAGAGTAAATTTTGAAGTAGCACCTATTCACCCCCCCTCTAGGTTCCCATACGATCCTTTTAGTTCTTTCATTTGCCTTGGTCTCTTTTCTTCTTGTTTGTTTTTCAGGTTATTTTCTTCTTACTGGTTTTCGGGTTTTTCAAGCTGATAGTCGAGATCGTGTAATACCACTAAGAATAAATGTGTTGTACAGCCAAACGTTCAAAAGCGTAGATTTCCATAATGAAAAACAAAATTGTTGTACACTGAAACATTCAAAATCGCATGTGTTTGCTTATTGAAGATCAACTGTTGTATAACAAAACGTTTAGAAGCGTATGATTTTGCCTATAGCGAAACATTTAGAAGTGTATGAGTGTGCCAGAATGAAGAGCGAAAACTTCGTGCACGCCTGCTGATAATCCAATCGTTGTACAACGAATCGTTTAGAACTTCTTGAGTTTGCTGGGATGAAAAATGAAAACGTCTTTGTTAAGCCATTAAAAAACAGGTTGATTCCGCATAGGTCTTTCTTATCTCTCTAATAGTCGATATTTGTATTGAGTCTCTATCGGTTGTTTAGTGCATGATGCGCTGCCGCTTCAGTCCACCATACCTATGTAGGCGAGAGCCGCCGAATTCTAAGTCTTGTCGTGTATTGGCCTCAGTACTGACCGCACTCTTTTTGCTTTGCCCTTTGTCGGAACCCCTTTTGTTTAGCAGGTTTGAGTTCGACGTTGTTAGCAGGATTATCCTTCTGGCTTGTCCTGGTCAGGGTTATGGACGTCACTGGTTATTCTTCAGGACTCTTAGCCACATTTGCATCTTGTCCATACTCGGGTGTTGTATCGTTTTCAATGTAATTTGGATCTTTGTACTATATATATGCATTCTTGACTCATGGGGGCGTTGTTGTATATATCTGCTCTGTGGGTTCCATCTTGAACTATTGTGTAATGGTATTACTTCGATTTCCACCCGCACGCAAGTTCCTGGTGAGCACCTTTGAATTGTTTCTATGCGGGTTTGGCGGGAATCGCTGAAACTTGCATATGGCTGATCTGAAAGTGCTACACATGGCGTCGTGAACCCATGCAGTCAACGGCTTCTCGCGGATATGGGGCCTGTGTGGAGCCGACATGGCGTCGTAAGCCCATGTCGTCCGCAGATTCCCGCGGATTTGGAGTCCGCACATGGCCAACATGGCAATGTAGACTCTACCCGTGAGTAGTTTCTCACGGCTCTGGGCCCGCCTAGTGCTGACATGGCGTGATAAGTCCATGGTAGTCGCGGTTTCTCGTGGACATGGGCCCGTCCAACGCTGACGTGGCGACGTAAACCCATGCTTCGGTCAGCATACACCATAGACTACGCGGGTTCTCACGGTTTGTGCGGACGAGCTAGCAGCGTTATCGCGAGTGGGAGGCATGTATACCAGCGTAATATTTCTCGCCGGCGATAGAATAGGTGCTAGCATAGATTCTACTCGTACACGGATTCTCGCGGCAGAAGGAGTATAAGACGCTTCCTCATGTATTTTCTTCAACAAATGCATTAGATAGGCCCTCTCCTCTTTTCACCACCGTCTTTTTTCATCTCGGTGTCGTCGTCCTCGCGTACGTTGGGCCGGTGAACACACCCAGTTCTAGAGACATGGGTGGCCATGGGCGTGAGCTAAAAGGAGGCGACGGCTCACCAACATGACACACGACGAGCGCCTGGCCACCCACACTTCGTTGTGGTTGTAGGCTAGGTCTCCCTCTCGTGTGTTTCTTACGTTCTAGCTCTCTGTCGCTCCTGGTCCAGACTTCGGTGATGGTGTACGACGGTGATGGTCGACGGCGTAGGCGGTAGGTAAGCATGTTTTTGTTTTCACGCTTCTCGCTTCTATTTCTATTTTGTTCTTTATTTGCCTTGGTCTCTTTTCTTCTTTTTTGTTTTTCAGGTTATTTTCTTCTTACTGGTGTTTGGGTTTTCCAAGTGTTGTACGGCGAAACGTTCAAAAGCGTATGAGTTTTCCATAATGAAAATCGAAACTGTTGTACATTAAAACATTCAAAATCGCATGTGTTTGCCTGTTAAAGATCAAACTGTTGTATAATGGAACGTTTAGAATAGTATAAGTTTGCATACAGCGAAACATTTAGAAGTGTATGAGTGTGCCAGCATAAAAAGAGAAAACTTTGTGCACTCTGTTTATAATCAAACCGTTGTACAATGAATCGTTTAGAACTGCTTGAGTTTGCTGGGATGAAAAATGAAAACGTCTTTGTTAAGCCATTAAAGAAATAGGTTCGCTCTTCTGGGTTACCTCTGCATAAATAAAGTTTGGTGTCATTGTATCGTTAGCTGCCTCATGTTTTTTTAATGGTAAGTTGTCTTCGCTTTCATTTCTTTGTTGTCTCTTCCCTGTTGTGTAAATAGTTTTGACGTTTCCTCTTCGTGTCTTCGGTTTCTTCCCGACAGATGCAGTATGTCACTCTTCATGCCCGTCTTCGTTCTTTTTAGTCGTCGTCTATAGCTGTAAGCTTTGTTTTCTTCGTGGGTCATCTTCGGGGGTACACATCTAACATTTTTGTAAGTGCTCTGTTCCGCTCAAACCATGCATTTCAACATTTAGTCTTTGGATTTCTTGTAGAGTTCAGCGCCCATCTTTGTCAAAGATATGAAAGTTTGTTTCTTGCAAAGACTGACCTAACAGTGTCGCACAGCAACAAAGAAACAACAACAAAAAATGATAAGTGATCTAAAGAGGAGAGACAGTAAGAAGCATAACAGAAATATGACACATGCTTGATTTTATGCCGTCGGCTGTGTGTAAATGAAATCACATACATACATACATACATACATACATACATACATACATACATATATGTGTGTGTGTGTGAAATAAAGCATCTTTGAGATTATCGTATTTATGTATGCAATTTTGATGGTGTCTACGATTTGTATTTGTACTCTGTTTCAACGCCTACTATGATCTCTACTTGTTAATGTATTCTCTTCATATGCGCGTTAATTGGTCCATTCAGTCAACACAACGTGTGGGCATGTTACGTTGTCTTCGTGATGTGATCTCGTTGCGGGGTCGTTTCGCCGTGAACCGAGACGACGCGGTGTGGCTTTTCGTGCGTGCTGTTGTCACTCTTTAGCCGTGTACTATTCCCTTCTCTATCCTCTAACCAAGCTGTTGCCAGTTCTCTGACTTCCGTTCTTGCACTCTCATCGCCATTGTCTGACTGTATATGTTGGCTCTCTTCATCTGCTCGCTCTTCAGCTGTTCCCCTCGCTATACCCCGACCATAAAAGTTGGCACTTTTACTCCATTTGCCCTTTGCCCTTTCTCTCGTCCTCGACTTTCATCTATGTGTGAAAAAGAAGCACTCTTTCTTCGTCTAGTCCTCTCCTCGACACTATTCAACCATAACAGTTTGTACTCTTATTTTTGCCGCTTTTCCTCTACTCGCTCTTCCATTCACCCTCCGTTCGCACTTTTTTCGCCATCAAATTTCATCTCTATCCGGATTTGCATCAAAACTTGTTTGACCGTGCCACAAAAAACATATGATTCTTTCAAGAGTTTGAGTGATAGAATTTTTCATGTGAAATACATTACAAATGAATTCTTAGAAAAGATATCTATATTATTAAATTGCTTGCCATATGTTCACCACCCAGAATTTTCTGTCCGCCCTCCTTTTGACGGTTTTGCCCCTGGCAGTTTCATGGAATAACACCCCTACCACCACCAAGTCAAACAAGTTGTTTTCTCTCTCGTTGAAGGCGACTAGGTGGCGCATCGACCGGACCCTTCTATTCTCCTCCATGGCCCTTCCCGCCGCCTCCTACCTCTCCAGATCCTTGAACGCCGCCACCTACCCCGATCGTCCTTAACCAGATCCCCTCACTACCGCCGCCCTGGTCCAGACCCCAGCACTGCCGCCGCCCTAGACCGGTCCTGCACACTGTAGCGGCAATCACGACAGGGAGGTTAACTCAGATTGATCAACATTGACGGAGGGCAAAAAAACAAGGTCGTCCGACGGATGCCTGTCAGGATGCTGACGAGATAACCAACGGTGGAGATTGAAGGGGTAATTAACCCGTGTTGTTTTACTCGTCACCGTTAACATTTACTGTTATCACCTGGCTGTAAAACGACTGTGCTATCCTATAAAGTCTAGCTGCGTATCGCACCATCCTTATCCTTATCACTATTATTGCTTCTAGCAAAACTATAGACAAATATACTCTACTCAATATATGTGTATATGAAGGAGGCGTCTTCCTCCCAGATCTGGTTTTGGCTATTCTTTTGAGTGATTTTCCGTTTAAATTCCAATTCATACGTGATATTCGAGTTATAAGCATGTCGACCCCCACTGGGACCTGACAATGCCTTGCTTGTTTACTCACATATAAGGGGAGGATGAAGAGGGAAGATATATGATTGCCAGCATGGGCCACCCGCCGGAAACCATCAGCGCTCCTACCTTTCGACTTTGGCCATGAGGTCATCTCCACCATCGCACTGTCTGACTGCCCCCGGGCGAGCAATTCCAGTCAAGGCTGATGGTGATACAACCAGGGGGGCTTCATTTGCGTCTTTGCAGGACAGGGGAAAGAAAAACGTCCTGCTATGGGCCCTCATGCCTGCCGTCTCCGGACACCAATGGAAGCAATTGTGCATGATCGCCGACACGAGAAACTTATCGGCTCGTGTGGAAGAGAAGAAAATGCAACTTAGGCCGAACAGAGCTTTGTATGGCCCTTGGGACTATGGCGACGTTTGTTCGATGGCTCAGTCCCCTGTATGTAGTAGTGGTACCAGTAGCACGCCTAACACGGGAACTAATCAGCATTTAGTATCTTGATGATGCAGCACATGCCAGTTCCAGAGATTACACTTTCAATTTCAGGTCACCATGGATTCGGATTAGTGCAGGTAAATTTCATAATAGCGTGTCTTTGAAAAATCAAAAATTATTCTCTCATTCGCAAACAAAAATACAAAATTATTACTATTGCTACAAGTAGTCCCTCCTAGAAAAAACTAAAATTAGACTATTTCTACAGGATCCCGCGGGCTTGGTGGAGCTACAACATCAAACTCCTTTATCCTTCTATAATTCAGTAAAATAAAAGTTAAGTTAAGCTAAATGCAACAGGTGGAATTGAACTGGCAATTAGAACTGTGAAGTGGTATAGAACAATCAGAACTGTCCTCGAAATGGAGCTGAGCAGAAAAATATGTAGCAGGGTTCTCTCCAATATGTGAAGGTGCAGATCATTCTATAACACGACGCTTAGTCCCAAGAGTTTTGCAGTCTGCTCTTCTTCAAGAGTGTGCGGATGATACAATTATTTTTTTGGAACATGATCTAGATAAGGCTTTAAATATGAAGCTTAACCTTTGTATCTTTGAACAATTGTCGGGCCTTAAAATAAATTTTCATAAAAGCGAGCTCTTTTGCTTCGGCAAAGCCAAGGATTTGGAAGATCAATATAGGATCTTTTTTCGGTTGTGAATTAGGATCATTCCCATTTAGATATTTTAGTATACCTATTCATTTCCATAAGCTTAAAAATAGAGAAAGGAAACCACTGAAAGATCGATTTGAGAGAAAATTAGCAAGTTGGTTAGGCAAGTTGTTATCATACGGTGATCGTCTAATACTAATAAATTCAGTTTTAACGAGTCTCCCAATGTTCATGCTTTCTTCAAAATACCCAAAGGGGTTCGGAAAATATTAGACTTCATTAGATCACGGTTCTTCTGGCAAAGCGATGGCCACAAACGTAAGTACAGACTTACTAAGTGGAATATTATTTGTCGGCCAAAGGACCAGGGAGGGCTAGGTGTTGAGGTTTTGGAGATTAAGAATAAATGTCTTTTGAGCAAATGGCTCTATAAGCTTTTAAATGAAACTAGTGTATGGCAAGAGCTAATACAAAACAAAAATTTACAATCTAAAACCTTATCACAGGTAAAATCTAAACCAACGGATTCGCCTTTTTTGGAAGGGTCTTATGAAGATCAAGGATGAGTTCTTTGATAGAGGCTCTTTCAAAGTTGGTAATGGAGAGGATACCCGTTTTTGGAAAGATGTATGGTTAGGGGATTCTTCTTTAGCGGCTCAATACCCCTCTCTTTATAGCATCACGTAAAGGAAACAAGTCCTAGTTGCAGTTGTTATGGCTCATAATCCTCTCAACATTAATTTCCGAAGATCCTTGATGGGCAACAACTGGTCAAGATGGCTACACTTGGTGCGCCGTCTAATGGATGTGCAAATTTCAGATCAGCCTGATATGTTTGTTTGGAGACTAACTACATCAGGTGCTTTCATGGTGAGGTCATTATATTTAGATTTTATGTATGACCACACACCTTTCTTACGTAAGTTTATTTGGAAGATAAAAGTTTCTCTTAAAATTAGAATATTTATATGGTTCTTGTACCGTCGAGTTTTACTTACCAAAGATAATCTGGCCAAACGTAAGTGGCAAGGAAATATAAAATGTTGTTTTTGTGATCATGAGAAGACAATACAACATTTATTCATTGATTGTCCTTGCTAAGATTGTGTGGTGTGTTGTTCATATGGCTTTCAACATTACACCTCCAAACAATATCACTAACTTGTTTGGTAATTGGCTACGTGGTGTTTTGAAAAAGGAGAAAGTGCAGATCCGAGTGGGTGTATGCGCTTTACTTTGACAATGTGAAAGGTTCGAAATGATTATATATTTAACAATGCAAAATCACACTCTTTTATGCTGGTTATACCTCAGGCCACGCATTGGATCTGTGTGTGGTCCTACCTACAACCAATGGAAAAGCGCAACTGGATACTAGGTGCAATCTTTTGGAGACGGTCGCACGGGATTTATATAATCAGTGCAATTGGCGTTTTGATAAGAGGATAACATGTTGATACAGAGTTATTTTATGTTATCCTTATTTTTTAGATGGTTGATTCATGTCTCGACCTTATGCGACCCATGATGTAATAAATACTTTGAATAACTGTTAAATAAAGAAATAAAAGACCTTATGTATCAATCGATACAAAGGCCGGGGATATGTCCCTTTTTCGAAAAAAAAGAGTGCATAGGAGGTACATCTTCTGAAAATCCATCAACCAGTCCTTAGAGATGGACTCGCACAACCAGTCCTTAGAGATGGACTCGCACTAGAGGAAGGTGTTGCTGCTACCATTTCTAAAAGTTGTTTATCAGATGCAGGACTTAGGTCAGCAAAATACAGAAGTTCAAAATAGTACGACTAAAGGTGAACCTGAGACACAGAGTCAGAAAGAGATGATGTCGCGATGTTGCACGGTTCTAGAAGCAACCTCCCCCACCTCCCCGTAGCCTAGGCCCGCTTCCACCCCTCCCGCCGTCGGTAACCCGCCGCCGACAGCCTCCTCACCCAGCCCTTCCCCCGCTGCGCCACCATGTCGACTTCCGCCTCCTCCTCCTCCGGCGACGGTCGCCACCACGGCCACAGACGTCGCTGGGATGGATCTGAGGATGCCTCGGGCAGCCGTTCCTACCTCGAGGCTGCACGCAGCACCTCCTCGAGCCCTGCCTTGGCCACTGCGACCTCCCCGGTGACCGCGGCGCCTCGCGCCGCTCCCGCAGAACGCGTCCCGGCCAAGGAGCGCGTCGGTCCTCGCTCCGAGGTCCACCGCGTCGGCAACAGCGCCGGCGTGGAGGACGAGGAGGGTTTCAGGCAGCCTTGCCACAAGAACCAGCGTCGCTATGAGCGCCGCTAGGAGGGCCGGAACTCGCCTCCTTCTCGGCACATCGACCGGCGCCGAAGCCCCCCCCCCCCGTCCCCGCGCCACCATGGATCTGCCTCCCTCTACTACAGGTGCCTCGAGCCCGGCCACATCATGCGCAGCTGCACCAACGACATACACTTCCACAAATGCTTGCTCGTCGGCCACGAGTCGTGGCAGTGCACGGCGCAGCGAAACGAGCGCGGCGAGCTGGAGCACTCGGCTGCCCCCCCCCCCCCACCCCCCACCCCCTACCCCGCGCGTGCGGCACCTGGCCCCGCCGTGGCGTGCACCTAGGCCGACAACCCCGCCGTGTCAGGAGGTGAGCGCACCGCTCCCAGGCTAGCCCCCGCGTCGCCTGACGCCCGTGCCATGGTGCCGTTCCAGCGCCCCAACCAGACGCCTCCTACCCCATCCCATGTGACCTCTACTTCGGCGCCGCCGGCACCGGCGCGCGTCATCATCTCGCGCACGGTGGAGATGGTGGAGGTCGAGGACGTCCTGAAGCTAACGATGGTGGCGTCTATAACCGGCACGAGGCCTAGGGTTTTCGTCGGGCAAGTCGAGCAGATCATGTATGCGCGATTCGAGCTACTCCAGGCGACTTCACCGTGCACCTCCACCACCCCGAGGATTTCCTCATCGCCTTCCACTCCAAGGCTGCGTTCGACAAAGTCGTCGGCGACCACTTCCTCAAGGACCATGCTTTCTTCCTATCGATGAGACCATGGTGCAAGCTTGCCCATGCGAACGTCGGGCACCTGGACTACCACGTCGAGGTAGAGCTCTGTGGCATACCGGCGCATGCCTGGCATCTCTCAACGGCGGAGCACTTGCTGGGTGGCAACATTTGGATCGAGCGGCTTCACCCGAGCACCAGGTCGCGTTCCGACCTCGCCACGTTCCGTCTCGCTGGGCAGGTGCATGACCCCAAGGAGATCAAGACTGAAGCCATTCTGGAGATCGTGGAGCAGCTTCCCGCTCGTTCCCCTACGGCGCCAGCGGAGACCCGTGTTCTGACGTTCCCTGTCTCGATCCGGATCATCATGGCAGCGATCGACGTGGACGAGCTCAGTGGTGCGGGGCATCAGCTTGGCTGTGGTGGTGAGGGTCGCACTGGGCACGGAAGCGGCGGCAACCAAGACGCTAGGCACCAGCGTGGCCGTCGCCGCGGCCGCAAGCGACGGCGCACCAACGAGGCCCCTTCTAGGCGCGAGGACGGCATTGGCCATGGACTCCGTCGGTTGGACGCGGCGTGGTCGAGGTCGAGCTGACGGTGTCCCCTGTGACGCTAGTTGGCCAGGAACCGCACCACCGCCGGCGACCGCTGGAGGGAGGGAGATGCCACCATGGACAGCCAGTGGCGCCCGCCGCCGCCACGACAAAGGAGGAAGAAGACGACGCCAAAAGAGGCAGCATGCTGCCAAAATTTGGCAGGTCAGAGCTGCCATGCCAAAGCAGCTTGTCCCCCCGGGCACACCGCAGCTATCAAACGACCGGTCGCCCGCGCCCCTTGAACCTTCTCGTGCGGTGGTGGAGCCTTCATGTCTCCCACAATCCCCACGATGCGCATGCTGTGCACGCTGACGAGTCGACCAACCTGGCGTGGCCGCCGCATGAAGATAGGGAGTTGGTGGACGATGCCTCCATGCAAAGTGAGGTGCCAGAGACACAGGAGCGGCAATCCCCTGCTAGCCGCGTGCCCCAGGATGATCCTTTGTCGGGCCACTTGCAGGTTTCGGGATCTACAACCCCAGATCCTTCCTCGTCACTGCTACGTGACGTGGACCCTACGGCCGTGACGCCCGATGCCAGGGTTGACGCGGTCACTATGGTCCCAGTGGCCAGGTCGCCTCCCCTGCGGATTCAGATCCTGCAGAGGCCCACTAGCCCGTGCACGCTGATACCCACGAGTCCTCTGGCTGGGCTAGATGCACCCAGCCCGCCTTCGCGCCCAACATGCCGAGCCACACCCAGGTCGACCCCTCTCTTCGTGTACGAGCGTCGGTCACGGCAGCGCACCACCGGCGCGGCGCCCCCGGCGCAATGGACGCTCGGGGCCTTCCTTGCTACTGCCACCAAGCAGATCAGTGTCGTCCTTACCATGCCAGGGAAGCGGCCCCGACGCCAGCCGTTGAGCTTCTCCCCGCGGCGCGGCAGATCAGCATCGACCAAGACTAGGGCTCCCACCGCTGAGGGACGTGCCCAAGTGCAGCTCATGGGCACGTTAGGTGTCATCGGCATTGATCAGAAGGTCACGGAGGTGGAGATGAAGGCATACGCTGACGTGTTCACGATGCCCATATCCCTCCCCATCCTATCTGCCATCGTCGCGCTTCTAGGCCACACCCTACCCGACGATATCATGCAGTCTAGCGCGACGCCGAGTGGTGCCTCGGTGGGGATCTAGACGTGGATCATTCCACCATACAACGAAATCTTGTCTATGGATTGTAAACTTCGCATCATTATATGGAATGTTCGCGGGTTGAATTCGTGTGCGAGGCGTATCACCATCCGCTCCCTCGTGGCCTTGGCGGGAGCATCGATCGTATGCTTCCAAGAAAATAAAATTGAGCTCCTCTGCATGTCGATTGTCTTGGAGGCCCTGGGCCCCGACTTCGACGACTACGTGTACCTACCTGCAGATGGTACGCGTGGGGGCATCCTCCTAGCATGGAATAGACGGGAAGTGACTCTCTCCGATCAGACCATCTCCTCCAACACTCTCTCGGCCAAGGTGGCCAATCCACGAGCCTCACCCCACCCCCACCCCTTGGTAGCTCACGGTGGTGTATGGGCCGCGGGAGGAGGCGGACAAGATTGACTTCCTCAGGGAAATCAAGGAGGTGCGAGGGGATTGGGACGAGTCGTGGATGATATGTGGCGACTTCAACATGATATACAAGGACGAGGACAAGAACAATCGCCACCTGAATAGGCGTATGATGGGAAGGTTCCGTCGCACAATCAATGATGTGGCGCTTAAAGAAGTCTATCTCAATGGGCGCAGATACACTTGGTCCAATGAGCAATCACCGCCAACACTCGTGCACCTGGTCATGTACTCTGCACGGCGGACTGGGAGGATCTGTACAGCGAGTGCCATCTCCGCTGCCTCGCCTCGGTCATCTCGGACCATAGCCCATTGCTGCTCGATTGTGCGCCGATGACCCCTGCAAACCGGCGGTTCCACTTCGAGGATTATTGGATCCGGCAGGACGGCTTCCAGGAGACCGTGGCCGAGGCTTGGCACTCGTTCCAGGACCCGGACCCCTTTGCCCAGCTTGCGCTCAGACTGCAGGCTACACCGTTAAGCACGACCTGGCCACCACGTTCCAGCAGCTTTACGAGCTAAGAGGCAGAGGGTTCGCCAAGCTGAACTGGGCTCTGCTAACTCTACTCCCAAAGCATCGCGACGCGTGTCATCTCGGTGAATACCAGCCCATAAGCCTCATTCACCTCGTCGCCAAGATCTTCGCCAAGATGCTCTCATTCCGCCTCGCCCCAAAGCTCGCTGACATCGTGAGTCTGGTGCAGAATGCATTCATCGCCGGACGGAGCCTCCACGACAACTTCATGCTCGTCCGCCAATCCGCGCGCCTGCTGCACCACCTCGCCGCCCCTCAAGTCCTCCTCAAGCTTGATCTTGTGAGGGCCTTTGAATCCCTGTCTTGGCCCTTTCTCCTCGAGGTGCTACGGAAATTGGGCGTTGGAGATTGGTTCTTGGGATGGCTTTCGATCCTACTTACCTCGGCCAATACCAAAGTGCTGCTGAACGGCGAGCCCAGGCCTCCCATATGGCACCGTCATGGACTGCGCCAAGGAGATCCTTTGTCACCACAGCTTTTCGTCATCACCATGGAAGAAAGTTGGTGATGCGAGCGCTTGAGTGCGGCATCCTATAGCAGCTGCATCCTCGTTGCGTGGTTCTGTCGATTTCGTTGTATGCAGACGACATGATCCTTTTCTGCCACGCCACGGACGGTGATGTCGTGGCGGTAAAAGCAATTCTTCAGTTGTTCGAACAGTGCTTGGGCCTACAAGTGAACTACAATAAAAGCTCTGCCACCCTTATCAGATGTGACACGAAGGTCGCGAAGCCTGTGCTTCTACCGCTCGGATGCCCAATTGTGGAGTTTCCACTGACCTACCTCGGAATCCCTCTCACGCTGCGCAGGACGACGCCGGCTCAGATGCAGTCGTTAATTGACCGGATGGCTGATAAGCTGCCAACTTGGAAGGCGCGACTGATGCAGAAGCCCGGAAGGCTAGCGCTGATGAAATCGGTGTTGGGGCGATGTCAATGCACTAGCTACTTGTCCTCGCCCCATCGAAAAAAAACCTTTCGTGCCATGGAGAAGATCGAGTGAGGCTTCCTATGGGAGGGCCGGAAGGCCTCCAAGGGCGGTAGCTGTCACGTCAGTTGGGGACGTGTGTGCCGGCCGACGGCACTAGGAGGCCTGGGGGTTACACAACCTAGAGCACAAGAGCACCGCGCTACGCCTTCGCTGGCTATGGCTGAGCAAGACTGGCGGCAACCGGGCATGGAGCGGCCTGGATTTGCAGCTACACCCAAGGAGCAGGACCTGTTTTTTGCCTCTACCTTTACGGAGCTGGGCCACGGCCAGACAGCTAGATTCTGGGAGGATCGTTGGATCCAAGGGCGGTTCATCCGCGACATCGCGCCGCTGCTGTTTGATTGTGTCCCCAAGCGTCACTGCAAGATGCGCACGATCGCTGACGGGCTCGACGCGAACATATGGGCACAGGACATCCAGGGTGTTTTGGGCATTGCCGAGGTAGGGCAATACTTGCAGCTGTGGCAACTCATCTCCCCCACAGCCCTATCCATGGAGCCCGATAAGTTCATCTGGAAGTGGACGACTAGTGGAGAATACCCTGCCAAATCGGCGTACCTCGCCGCCTTCCATGGCTCAACCTGCTCGACGTCCTGGAAGCTCATCTGGAAGACTTGGGCACCCAAACGAGTCAAGTTTTTTACTGTCTCGCCGATATGGATCGTTGCTGGACCGCGGAACGACTCACCAGGAGACATCTTCAGCATCATTCGCGCTGCCTGCTCTGCGACTAGGCAATGGAGACAATGCAGCACCTCACTACTGGCTGCCCTTTCCCTCACCAAATCTGGCATGAGACCCTAGCCTGGATGCGCATGACTTGCTCCCCGCCGGCCCAGGAGAGCTCGCTCTTCGAATGGTGGACTGAAGCTAAGCGGAACACCCCGAAGTCCATGCATAGAGGGCTGGCCTCAACAACTCTTCTCGTCCCTTGGATGATATGGAAGCATCACAACGACTGCGTTTTTGATAGAGCGCAGCCCTCCACATCGGCGCTGATCGCCAATATCAAGGACGAGGCGGCTTCTTGGATCCTGGCAGGAGCGAAAGGACTTAGCGACATAGTGCCGACGAGATGGGATGTGCACTAGGGTGCTCCCCCTGTGTGTGGGTGTTGGTTTAACCTCTTAGGAGACATGTAATCGAACTTTTTCTTTTCAATATAATGAAACGCAAAGTCTTTTTGTGTTTTCTCAAAAATAAGACTGATATTGATCTTGCAACCCCTATTTTCCAACGAGAAAATGAGATAATTTGGCATGTGGATTTTCCACCGGAAGAACGTGTTCAATATCCTACTTTTGCTACGGCTCCCTAATAGTTATTTGAATTAGGACCGGCTCTGAAGGAGCCAAAGAATTTTCTGCTATGGTAGATTTTGATGCTGGAATATATTTTCTGCCGTGAAATAATTAAATCGAGAAGGATTTTTTGATTAGAGCTTGGATGAGAGTAATAAACATTATTCGACATATCCACACCGTATATTGCACCTATATGATGGTTCACTTGTTACATTCAGTTACTAGATGATCCGGTGCGCCGCTGGCGCGATGGCTGAAAGCGAGACAATACTTTAGCTATAAGTTTTAGCTTCCATATGTCAATAATTGTGACGGGAACGGCACTAGTGTCCATGCCGGTTTATGTGTTGATATAGTAGGCCGAAGCCGAGTGTACAAGGAGGACTCCTAGAGTCGGTTTGGGTCGGTATCCGTATACATCTTATACGATATACACAAAATATAAAAACAGACTATTACTTCTAACACTCCCCCTTAATCTAAACCTTGTGAGAGGTTTAGATTACGTCTAAACTCATCTAGCTATTTTACTGGAAGTGCCTTTGTGAAACCATCTGCAACTTGATCTTTGCTTGAAATGAACTTGATGTCCAACCGATTCTCAGCAACTCTCTCTCTGACAAAATGAAAGTCAATTTCAATATGTTTAGTTCTAGCATGGAACACTGGATTTGCAGACAAATAGGTAGCACCTAAATTGTCACACCAAAGACATGGTTTTTCCTTTAATTTAACTCCAAGTTCACCAATGAGAGCTTCAACCCAAGTTATTTCTGCTGTAGCATTTGCTAAGCCTTTATATTCAGCTTCAGTGCTAGATCTATATAATGTAGCTTGTTTCCTGGCACTCCATGAGACCAAGTTTGGTTCAACAAATATAGCAAAACCACATCAAGAGACCCTGCCCAATCTGCATCAGAAAAGGCACTAAGAAGAGTGGATGAAGACTTGACAAAAGTAATCCCTACTTTCAAGGTATCTTGTATGTATCTCAAAATACGCTTCACAGCTGACCAATGTTCTGTGGTTGGAGCATGAAGAAACTGACAGACTCACTGAATAGGAAAAATCTGGGAGAGTCAATGTCAAGTATTGCAACCCTCCAACAATGCTGCAATACTTAGTACTATCATTAGGACCCAGAGGTGTTCCATCAGAGATAGACAGTTGTTCGGTGGAGGACAAGGGTGTGGGCACACCCTTGCAGCCGACCATGCCAACCTTTTTCAATATATCATTAGCATACTTCTCTTGTGTCAGAATCAAACCATCTTGAACCTTCTTTACTTCAATACCAAGAAAATAATTTAGTTCACCTAGATCCTTGATGGCAAAATTCTCACTTAAATCTCGAAGTAAAATTGTAATAGCATCATCAGAGGAGTTTGTTACTATAATATCATCAACAGAGTTCAACAAATAAATGATGATACCTGACTTTTCATAAAGAAATAGTGAAGTATCAGCCTTTGATGGTATGAAACCAAGGTCAGACAACTTAGAGCTAAGCCTAGAATACCAAGCTCTGGGTGCTTGCTTCAAACCATAAAGAGCTTTATCAAGATTGCAAATATGATGCAGAGTGTGAGGATTTTCAAAACTTGGAGGTTGTCTCATATATACCTCCTCTTCCAGAACACCATGTAGAAACGCGTTCTTGACATTTAGTTATCGTAAGCTCCATCCTCGGGAGACAGAAATAGATAATACAATCCTAATGGTAGCAATCTTAACCACTGGACAAAAAGTATCCTCATAATCAATGTCATATTTTTGTTTAAACCCCTTTGCAACTAATCTTGCCTTGTATCTGTCAATTGAACCATCAGCCTTTCTCTTTATACGATATACCCATTTGCACTCAATCAAATTTTTATTACTGCTAGGAGAAACAAGATGCCAAGTCTTGTTGTCCATCAATGCATCATACTCTTCTTTCATTGCTTCACACCAGTTCGAACCATTAAGAGCTTCCACAAGTGTACAAGGTTCACATGTAGAAGAAAATAAGCCATATCTGATAGTACCATCAGTATACTTCTTTGGGTGTCGTATACCTTTTCGTAGTCTAGTACGAACTCCAACATGTTGTTGGACAGCATCATCATGTGACGGAGACTGCGGTGGAGAAATATCATCATGACCGGAATTTTCATTTTCATCATCTTCTGAATTATAGGAAAGATCTGACACACCCAGTCGGCAGACACGAAGATCCTGTGGAGGAATCTTGTGGCACACACCGAGGCCGAAGCGAGGGCGACAGAGGCGGCTGCGCGCGGTCGGCCGCAGCGTTAGTGTCACTAGCGCCAGTGCCAGCACCAGGTGTTGTCCAGCAGCGTGTGCTCCCCACGCGCGTCCTCGGGCGGAGGGGACGGGGTCCACGCAGGCACGTGGCCGCCACGACCCGTCTCGGGAAGAGACGAGAGTGACCGCACGCGACCTCGGAGGGTGTAGACGCGGAGCAGCGGAGCGGGAGGATCTACCTTGGGGCGCGCCTCCTCGGGATCAAGCCGACCAGGAGAATGTCGGACCGGATCAGCTTCGCTGTCCGTGTTGTCTTTGTCATTTTCTGCGGAAAATTCAAAACGAGTTTCTGCATGTTGTGAAGCAGAATTTGAGCTGGGATTTTCTTCTGCTATTTCTGCAACCTGCTGAGCATCAGTAATTGGAACCTGCTTGTAGACACATCAAACGGAAAGACATTCTCATCAAAAACAACATCACGAGAGATATAAATCCTGCTTGTAGACACATCAAGACATTTGACACCTTTGTGCATAGGACTATAGCCGAGAAAGACACACCGTTTGGATCTAAAAGCAAGCTTGCGCTTGTTGTAAGGACGAAGGTTGGGCCAGCATGCACAACCAAAAGTTCTAAGAGCATCATAATTTGGTGTGACATGAAGAAGACGTTCTGTGGGGTGTCAAAATCAAGAACTTTGCTAGGAAGCAAATTTATGATGAAGGTGGCGGTAATAAAAGCTTCATCCCAATGTTTGAGGGGAATGGAGGCATTGGAAAGTAATGCTAGACCCACTTCAACTATGTGACGGTGTTTTCTCTCAGCAGAACTATTTTATTGATGGGCATGGGGACATGAAACATGGTGAGTGATGCCAACTTTTTGAAAGAAACCATTTAATTTCTCATACTCGCCTCCCCAATCAGTTTGCATAGTAACAATTTTTCTATCAAACTTGCGCTCAACATATTGATGATAATTGAGAAAGGCTTGATAAACATCAGAACGCTTCTTAAGCAAATATATCCAAGTAAATTTACTGAAATCATCAATAAAGCTTACATAATACGCATGTTTGCCCACATACAAAGGAGCAGGACCCCATACATCAGAGAACACTTGTTCTAAGGGAGCAGTAGAGACACTAGATGACACATGATATGGCAACTGATGACTCTTAGCTAACTGACAAGAATCACAAATATATGGTATACTATCTGGGGTGTAAGCTATTTTATTTCTCCTAAGAACTTGCTGAACCACAAATGAAGAAGGATGTCCTAGACGGCGATGCCACATAGATGATGATGGCTTTATTGAGAGGAAAGCATGTTTGGAGCTCTCATGAAACATTGGCACCAAGGGATAGAGACCACCATGGCACGGTCCTCTAAACAGAATTCTTCGAGTTGCTTGGTCCTTGATTAAAAAGAAGAAAGGATAAAACTCAATGAACACATGATTATCAAGGGTAAATCGATGAATGGATAAAAGATTTTGGATGCGTTGGGAACAAGGAGAATATTTTTTAGATCAAAATAACCATGAGGGGTACGTAATATTGAATTACCAATGTGGCTAATAGTCATACCTGTGCCTTCAGCAGTGTGGACCTTGTCTTGCCCATGGTACTTGTTGGCAATGAGAAGCTTACTCAACTCACTAGCAACATGATTTGTGGCACCAGAATAAGCATACCAATTTGTGTCAGCGCCATAGGGAGTCGTGGCAAAAAGTGCCCCCTTTTCCACATCATCCTTCTTTTTCTCATCATCAGAATAGCGCCACCAGCATTCACTAGCAGGATGTCCATGTTTCTTGCAAATTTGACAATCAGTGTCAACATATTTGGTGGGTGTACGGTATGGGCGACATCCACCACCATCATTGCGCCTATCACGGCGGTCATCACGCCGATCACCACGACGGTCATCATCATGACGGTCATCACGACGCCAGGAACGATCATCATCACGACGCTCATCACGGTAGCGATCATCATGACCACCCCCTCCACCCCCACGGTAGGGGCCCCCATCAGGTTTGCGACCACGGGGGGAGTAGCCACGCCGAGGAGGAGAGTAGCCACGTCGAGGAGGGGTTCGGACACGTGGCCGCTCATAGGCACGGCGCGCCAGGTTGGCCGAGGAGATGAAAGAGACGTTTTCCTCAACACCGTTGCGCATATCATATCCACATAGTTGTTCATAAAACTCATCAATAGTAGTGCTTGAATTTCCATTGACCGAGGTGATCAAGGAATTATACTCTCCTTTATCCAGACTATGAAGGAGATAGCCCAGAAGTTCATCATCTCCAATAGATTTCCCGAGTGCAGATAGCTCAGAAGCAAAGCCCTTCATCTTGGTGTAGTACTGATCAGCAGTCATTGTAAGTTTCTTGGTGTCATTGAGTTTTTCACGCAGATGTTGAGCCTTAGTACGAGATGCTGTCTTGAACATAGCATTGACACCAGCCCATGCAGCAGCGGTGGTGTCCATGCCCAGAACATGCGACAGGATCTCCGGTGACAGAGAATTCAGAAGAAAACGCAGCACCTACTGGTCCTGGCAATCCAGGCCACATATGCAGGATTCTCCACTTGGACCTTGTTCTTCTCTGAATCCTCAGACTCAACAGTCTTGGCAGGAGCACGATCTGAACCATCTAGAAGGCCCATGACGTTGGCACCACGAAACGCTGGCACGATCAGGGCCTGCCATAGGAGAAAGTTGCTCCTTGTCAGGAGCTGAGTCGGAGGGCTGCCCAGGGCAGCGGCCAGAGCGGAGCTTGATGTAGAGGAACTCATAGCGTCGAGGATGATGAAGTCCTGCCGCGGCAGAATTTGGGCCTCTTTTCCTGCCGTGGCAGAGGCTGTTGCGGCAGAGATCGGTGTTGTTTTCCTGTAGTGGCAGCGGGAAAACTAGGGTTTAGGATTTTGGCTAGGGTTTGTGACTGAGATTTGTTGGGTTTTGGCTAGGGTTTTGTGGAGGTACTGGTTTTTGAGGTTGTAGAGACGTGGCGGCAGCTGCTTTGAGCAGCGACGGCGGCGAGGTTGTAGATGCGGCGGCGGCTGCTTTGAACAGCGACGGCGGCGAGGTTGTGGACGCGGCGGAGGCTGCTGTGAACAGCGACGACGACGACGGTTGTTGTATTTGGTTGTTGGGTTGTAGATCTGCGACGGCGACAGCGCTTGGCTGCGGCGGCGGCAGGGTTGTGCTAGGCGGCGGCGGCTATTGTAGCGGCGGCGGCAGCTAGGTTAGGAAGAGTGACTCTGATACCATGTCAACAATTGTGACGGGAACGGCACTAGTGTCCATGCCGGTTTACGTGTTGATATAGTAGGCCGAAGCCGAGTGTACAAGGAGGACTCCTAGAGTCGGTTTGGGTCAGTATCCGTATAAGATGTATACACAAAATATAAAAACAGACTATTACTTCTAACACCATAAAGTTAGTCAAATCTATGTGATAGGCGTTACCTACATTTCTTTACCCCTCACGCGTGTTGCACAAAACCAAACTAATTGTTTTTGTACGTGTTCTGGACATTTTTCATGCAAGCATGGCAGAAGGGAAGCGTGGGAGACGAAAATCATAAACCAAAAATTGTTCTGAACAGAGTTGGTGTTTCTGCCCTAATATCTTTTTCAAATCTGAACCACCACTAAGTGTTTGAACCATATGAACACCCTGCAAGTAATCCACCGGAACTTCCGAGGCACGATGTCCGCACACTTACATATTTATTCTCAAAAGAACATCACAGTTGAATTCGTGAATTCCTGTGTATGCACTGACGAAACTACAACAACTATGTTTTGCTACCTGAATTAGCATGACAACATGGTACATCAGTTTTTTATCCCCCGCTCCCCATTTGGAGCTAAATACACTTCTAAAGGGGGGTTGACAGTCATGAGAACAAACGTTTTTATTTTCTCACAACACTGATTTTTTAGTTTCACATATATGCTCTGTCTAATCATGCACCAAGATTTTTTTCTAACTAGAACGGCAACACAACAGGACCGAAATTCACATATCCTTTCTGTTCTTTTTTTGTTCTTGGTAATCCATCGCAACTGCGTAACATTAGCTTTTAGTCCACCCAGGGAAGTGTGGATCCACCTTCCCAGTAGACCGAGCAGTGTCCGATTGATCCGGTTCAACTGACCCAATATGGTTGCACTCTCTTTCTTCCCCTGTGAAGGTGCTATTCGAGGCAGCCAGAGTGGCCCCAGGGACGGTGCCATTCGCAGCAGCCTCAACCGCCCTTTCGTAGATAGGCAAACTGAAAGATAGGCCGCTAGTCAGATACCAACACAAGATTTCTGATTCCTACCATATTGAAATAACCAAAAAGTTTCCCCAACACGAACCTGCTCACTGGATCCAGGGGGAAATCCATCTTTCCATCGACGTCGCCGGAGAGGCTGCACTCCATTGCGTGTTAAAAAACTTTCTGGAGAAAATATGCCATGTCATAATATTCAGATAATCCATCTATGACATCTCAACTGGAGCTATAAATAAAGTCATGGATAACGTTATAATAGATTTATTTGTAAAGACACATTATGCAATCAAGCAATCATGTTGTTTTTTGGCCTACATGCATGAAGATAAGCAAATCATGCCTCATTTTCACGTGTGAGGAAATCAATTCATATAAGTTTATCGGAGACACCTAGCAGTTACTGATTGGACAATGGTTCATGTCAAGAGGAAGCTTTAAATTTGATGCCTAGCTATTAGTCCAACAAGCAATCATCATGGTTTAAAAAGTTTTCTAGCCATCATTTATTCTGGTCAAGAAAGAGGGCTTGTGACTATTTCCCCCACAAATTTACATAATAGTATAAAAGAATTAGTGGAAGCAGAATTACACTTGCTTTTGTAGTATTCTGAATCAATGGGACAGAGCAAAGGAAAAGTTGCTGCAAAACTATCCTCCTATTTTTAAACATGCTACCATGAAATAAATCATTGTCCCGCCAACTTATAAAACTATTTTTCCTATACTAATTTAGACGCTTCAGTTTAACTAATCCATACCAAAAGCATTGTAATATTCTGCATACTATGATCATCAACACTGAATAGCACATAAGGTAGAAGCACTACTAAAGTACAGCTCTATGGGAGTACAGAAAAATATATAATCAGAACGCTAGGGTCAAATACCTCACCATTAGCTTTCTTTTCTCCTTTGTATGAAACCTTCTTGTCAAGCTTGGGTAAGAGCATATCATACCCGGCCTCCCTTATAGACTTAAAAGTATCACAAATACTATTTTTCAGATAGACCACACAATCACAAAGTAATCCCATTAAGCTATATGCCTCTTTGCCGAAAGAGTCTTACGATCAATAAGAGCATCCTTTTCAACCTGATACAAGGACAAGCAAACACAAGAACATAAGAAGCTGGAGTTAGTCCATTGTCAGTGTCATTGTGCTAACTTTGCTGTTTTTTGCACAGATCTAGACCTTTGAAAGGTACCAAGAGCAAGGGCCTTATTTAGACAGTGCTCAATCTGACCTACCCTTTTGATGTAAATGCTAGAGCCGAAGATGGCATATAGGTGGGGTAACGAAAAACAATTAGAACTCGTGCAAATAGCACAAGCACAGGCAAACCGATGGAAGGTGCCTTTCTGCCAGCGCTGTAACAGACTGTAAAACGGCTGACCAAGATAACATGTCTCTCAGATATGGCTGTCATGTTGAGATTTAGCGGTACAAAGTATTAATAGGCTTACCTAATAGCAGGCTGATTGTTAACGACGGTGGAGTTGGCATATCTTTTATAATGCCAACTGTCTAAAGAGGCAGCACATTTGTCTTAAGGTCAAATCCCTGTGGTGCCGACACCTCCTCTTTAACACTGAACGTCTGCAAGAAGAAAATAACTAAGAAAAGTGTTTTCAAAGCGCAACATCTGAAATGCTGTTCCTGGCAACAGGGTATAAAGAGGCAAGACCTTCGCTGCATCAACAAGCTTCTTATTCTCTTCACGTGCAGCGTCCAATTGTATTTTTAGAGATTCCGATTGTCCCTGAAATAAGGTTGCCCGGGATGATGTTGCCAGCACTTGAGGTGGCATTCTGTAAGCTTAGTCTCACACCTTGTAAGTTCATTCATTCACAAGGATAATACCTGTCTGCTGTAGGTAGACAAGGCCAGCAAGTCTCGCTGACTCTAGAATATCTTCCTCTGTCGTTTTATAATCTCCAAAGAACTTTCTTTGGTGCAATATAGGATGCTCTCCGTGCGTGGAACATCGATTCAGACAGAGCCAATGACCTGATCGTTTCCGACAACGCACGCCTTGGCTTCATGGATTTTCAGAGACAACAGCTGCAAAGCTTGTTCAGAGACACCTTGTTTGTAAACGTATACACATTTAGGTGCATCCTGAAAGCATGATGGAAAAGGAGAATTTTTAGACAGCAACCTCACGGTCTATGAATTTGATATTGATGTCTGAAAAGGATCGCTATAATAATAAAAAAATTGTTTATGCCTATAAGATTCTCGGATAAGCGAGAGTCTTTGATTCGGAAAGGGCCCATGCACTAATCTATTTAGGTGATGCCAATTTTTGAGCAAAAGCCTTGCGAAATTAGAAGTCAGGAGAAGGCAACTTTTCATCCATGTTAAGCATATTACAGGGCAATATAGGAAGGTGTTAGTCCGTAAGCAAAGTAAAAGATACCACAACTTGATCGATTTGATATTATAATCACAGCACACGCGTGACATAATGCAGGCACTGTTTGGAAGGGCGAGAAAAATACAAAATGCACACAAGAACCCAAACCATATATAGACAGATTGTACAGGCACATATGCATAGGCAACAAGAAGCAAACCTTGGCAGATGCAGCGACCACAACACCGACAATGTATGACCTTGCAAAAATCCTCAGACAGCCAGACCTGTAGCATGTTAAGAAGGCAACAAAAGAAAGATGCATGATGTAACAAATAAACTGATAAAGAACAACTATACTCGATACTGAGTAACAATTTTTAATTAGAGCAGAAAGCATGTATATACCTTGAAGGGGACAGGAAAATCAATCCTACTAATATGTATTGTATGCAACAGAAATATTTCTTTCAGGCTCATACAATTCCAGAATATTATCTATATAACCAAGATACCATGCTGTAGTGGCAGGTTATCCAAAAATGTGATTATAAGCTGGCCTTCAGGCTCATATAAGTTGCTTAATGCTAGTTCAGAGGATAAAAAAATGAAGATGCGAGCTAAATACCCACATCGAAAAACGATAAAAATGTAGAGCACAAGTGTTGTCGTGCATGCAGAGTAAATAAAATCCTTGGAATCTAACTCATATTCACACAAATAAATGCAGTTACCAAATATACACTGGATGTCATTTTGGAGTTCTAAACTATGCATGCATACATGAGCCTGAAATAGATTACTCTTCTCTGTACAGAACATTACTCTACACAAGCATGGATGTTGGGTGTACATGCAAACTAAATAAAGCTCTAGAACGAAGGAGCACTCGCAGAAGTAAAACGGCATTAACAAACCGATTTCACTGAATCTGTCATCTAAATATTTTTGTCAAACAACGTTGACTCCAACGAAATATTAATTGTTCTTATGATCACAGATCAATGAAGATATTGCAAAACCTTTATTTCCTAAGAACTCTTCTAGTCTCAACCACTCCAACAATACCCCGCATGCCACCCCAGCAGTGGAGCTCCAATCGTGTGTTACTGGGAAAATAGAAGGAAGATGGGCATAATGTGCAACTGGCCTAAAAAGCTATCAAATGTTTCTGCATCATACTGAAACGATACTATTAAGAGAACCATAATTTAAATACATTTTAATATGAAAACAATGTATCATTCGCAGCAGTCAATTGATAGCAAAACACTGCTATTTATGTTAATTTAATACTCATAAAGGGGAGGGGATGATCATAAAGAAGGAGCACCTGCTGCTGATGTTTTGTTGAAAAGTGATGATCAAGAGGTTTTTGTGAGGAAGGCCAATGCACAATTTTGTGGTCAGAACGGCTACGCAATCACACCACCACACCCAAGTGGTCGGATCACGCCATCTTCGATACCCCTGGTGGCCCCAATGGCCATCACCACCTTAGTTGCGCATGGAGCTGAGCTGCAGCCGCTGCTCTCTGAGGGCAATGTCAACTCTTCAAAGTCAACTTCATCCCATGGCAGCGCTAGGCAAGAGGCCAACAACGCGCTGATGTCGAGATCTTCATTGGGGTCGCCGCTCACTCCACAGGAGAGTGTTTGCCGCAGCCCCTCGCCTGCTTCACCAACTGGGACAGGAGTGTTCCTCGGTGGGCGCTACACGCAAGCTGACCTGGTGGCCTTCGGGGGAGTCAACGTCGCAGGCTTACGTTTCAAGTGAACGCATCCGTGCGCAATCCGATGCAGACTCCACGCAGCTGGAGAGAGCACAAGGTCAGCGATGCAGCGTGATAACTATCCATATGAAGGTAATACTTTTGTTTCTAAGTTTTCTATTGCTTCTATTCCGAATGAAGTGGTGGTTGCTAGGGCTGCTAAGCTAGGGGTGTCGTTAGAGGTATCACCTAGTGAAGTGAATTCTTCGGTTAATTCTATCAAAGATTTAGATTTACAACGTACTCTAATCATGTTAAAGAAAAATGAGGAGAAAATTAAGAAGGGTGACAATACCACTTTGAACAAGGCAAATGAACTATGTACTGATCTAATTGAAGAGGAGCAACAAGGCTCAGAAGGTCACGAGGATCTGTCTCTTCCTATCATTAAATTAAAAAGAACATATAAAAGGAAAACTAAAGAAGTTTCGGTTGCACGTAGGAGCAGCAGATTAAAATCTAAGAAAGAGTCTAAACGAAGGGTTGTTTTTGGAACAGTGATGATTTTAGGGACACGGCTAAGCATGCTGTTGTTCATGAAATAGTACGAGATAATAGACTAGATTTTTTTGCGATCTTAGAAACGGGAAAAGACAACTTCTCAGCACCTTTTTTAAAAAAATCTATCTGGTGGCCTAGAATATGTGTGGTATTGCCTACCTCCACAAGGGAGGTCGGGGGTATTTTAGTGGGTTTTAACTCGCAGACATTACAAATAAAGAATGTCGTTTCTAGAGACAGATGTGTCAAGTTCCACTTAACGTTCAAATCTGATAAGTTTGAATGGAATTTAGTAGCAGTATATGGAGCAGCTCAAGATGCCCAGAAAGGTGAGTTCTTGGCGGAGCTGGTCCGTATATGTGAGGATGATTCTTTACCCATGTTGGTGGGTGAAGATTTCAACATTATTCGCAGACAAGAGAAAAAAAATAACGACAACTTTAATGCTAGATGGCCTTTTATTTTTAATGCGATTATTGAAAGTCTGGACCTAAGAGAATTAGTTCTTTCAGACAGTTCACATGGGCTAATAGAAAAGAGGTACCCACTTTCGAAAAACTTGATAGAATTCTTGCTACAGTGTCATGGGAGCAAAAGTTCCCTTTAGTAACAATGCGGGCTTTGACTAGGGCGGGCTCTGATCATACCCCCTTACTTATTGACTCGGTGAACAAGCTCACCGGGATAATAACAACAATTTCTCTTTTGAATTGTCATGGCTAAGACAAGAAGGTTTTTTTGATATGGTGGCTCATGAGTGGGCAGCGGTATCTCATGGAAAAAGTCCAATGGAAGTATGGAAAAATAATATTCGCCATCTTCGAAATTTTCTGAAAGGCTGGGCAAGAAATCAAAGTAGTGTTTATAAAAAGGAAAAACAGCGTCTGTTAGATATGATAGATAGTCTAGACATTAAAGCAGAAAGTGACCCTCTTAATGACCATGAGAGAAAGTTATTGCGAGATGCTAACGATCAAGTGGCTAAATTGCGCCGGGACGAGGAGTCCAAATGGGCGCAGCGTGCTAAGGTTAAACACATTTAAGAAGGGGGAAACAACACCAAATATTTTCATCTTATTGCCAATGGCAAGATAGGAGGAAGAAGATCTTCCAACTTGAACAAGATGAGGGAACTATAATAGGCCAAGAAAACATCAAAAATAATATCACCGACTTCTACAAAAGATTATTTGGTCTCCGGGGCAGAATCACTTCTCTTTGGTAGAATCCGAAACCACGGATATACCACAGTTAACATTTGAGGAGAATTCTATTCTTACATCAAACTTCATAGAGAAGGAGGTGTACGATGCTATTATGCAAATGGAAAAAAATAAAGCCCCGGGACATGATGGTTTTCCTGCAGAGTTTTTCCAAACTTTTTGGAAAATAATAAAACATGATTTGATGAATATGTTCAAAAAAATTCAGAGTGGCGAGTTACCACTCTTTCATCTTAATTATGGCACTATCATCTTGCTTCAAAAAAAGAAATTGTCATTCAAATTCAGCAGTACCGACCGATATGCTTCTAAACGTAAGCTTCAAAATTTTTACTAAAGTTGGTACTAATCGTATTACTAAGGTAGCCCATACAGTTATTAGACCAACTCAGGCGGCGTTCATGCCAGGGAGACATATTCTCGAAGGGGTGCTTATTTTATATGAAACTATACATGAACTTCATAGGAAGAAAATGGATGGTGTGTTGCTAAAATTAGACTTCGAAAAAGCTTATGATAAGGTTAAGTGGTTTTTCTTGCAACAAGTCATACGCATGAAGGGATTCGATCCTAAATGGTGTCAATGGATAGAACATTTTGTTTGTCGGGGAACGGTTGGTATTAAGATAAATGATGACATAGGTCATTATTTCCGAACTCATAAAGGTTTAAGACAAGGTGACCCTCTATCGCCTATACTTTTTAATCTAATTGCCGACATGTTAGCAGTTTTAATTGCTAGGGCCAAAGAAGATGGCCAGGTTGAGGGACTTGTACCTCATTTAGTTGATGGGGGATATCCATTTTACAGTATGCCGATGATACTATCATTTTTTTAGAACAGGACATAGAAAAGGCATTAAATATAAAGCTGATCTTGTCTATTTTTGAACAACTTTCGGGGTTGAAAATTAACTTCCATAAGAGTGAAGTTTACTGTTTTGGTAAAGCCAAAGAATTTGAAGATCAATATATCAATCTTTTCGGATATGAGGCTGGAAAATTCCCAATTAGATACTTGGGGATTCCAATTCACTTCCGAAAATTAAAAAATGGTGAATGGAAGCCGATTGAGGATCGTTTTGAGAGAAAACTCGCTAGTTGGGTGGGTAAACTTCTCTCGTATGGAGACAGATTAGTACTAATTAATTTAGTTTTAACTAGCTTGCCAATGTTTATGCTATCCTTCTTTGAAATACCCAAAGGGGTAAGAAAAAGGTTGGATTACTTTCGTTCGAGATTTTTTTGGCAAAGTGATGGTCACAAGAGAAAGTATAGACTTACTCGGTGGAATATCATTTGTCGAACCAAAGATCAGGGGGGTCTTGGAGTGGAGGTTCTAGAGATAAAAAATAAATGTCTTTTAACCAAGAGGCTTTTTAAACTCCTAACCAAACAAGGTGTTTGGCAGGAATTAATACAAAATAAATATCTCAACTCCTAATCTTTGTCTCAAGTAAAGGCAAAACCTACGGACTCCCCCTTTTGTAAAGGATTAATGAAAGTAAAAGATGGATTTTTTGATAGAGGCTCTTTCAATATTGGTAACGGTAAGGATACACGGTTTTGGGAGGACACATGGTTAGGAAACACGCCTTTATCCCAACAATACCCCTCGCTCTATAACATAGCACAAAGAAAACAAGTTTCAGTCGCTAGTGTTATGTCTGAAGTGCCGCTGAACATAGGTTTTAGGCAAGCTCTAACGGGACATAGAGGGCAGAGTTGGCTTCAACTTTGTAGCCGACTCATTCATGTGCAGTTAACTACGCAGCCGGAGTTTGGAATTTGACAACGTCTGGCACTTTCACGGTCAAGACATTGTATTTAGATTACATGAATGACTATACTAAATACCTTCGGAAATATATTTGGAAAATAAAAGTACCACTAAAGATAAGGATTTTATGTGGTTCTTGCATAGAAAAGTTTTACTTACAAAGAACAACTTAATAAAAAGGAATTGGTAAGGATGCAAAAAATGTTGTTTTTGTGACCAAGATGAATCAATACAACATTTATTCATATCATGTCCTCTAGCAAAACTTGTGTGGCGTATCGCTCATATGGATTTTAATATCACTCCTCCGTCTAACATAACAAATTTGTTTGGAAATTGGTTAGTGGGGGTCAACAAACAACAAAAAGCACATATCCGAGTTGGAGTATGTGTTTTACTATGGCCATATGGAACATTCGAAATGATTATATATTTAACAATGTGAAAGATTCTTCCTTTATGCAGGTCATTCCTTTGGCTACTCACTGGATCCGTTTGTGGTCTTTCCTCCAGTCAACGGAAAAACCGTCAAGACATGGTTACTGGGTGCAACCGGCTAGAGCAGGTGGCACGGGCCGGTGTAGCTGGCGTTTTCATCATAGGTTAACATGTTAGTGCAGAGTCGCTTCATGTTTTCTCTTTTTTTAGATGGTTGATTCATGTCTCAACCCTATGCGACCCATGATGTAATCTTTTGTAAAATCAAATACTGAATAAAATTAATAAAGAGCTGCATGCATCAGTCGATGCAGAGGCTGGAGCTACGTCTCCGTTTTGGAAAAAAAACATGAATATCTCCATACCTACTAATGAGATTCCTGGACCGCTAGACAGCATATTTAAAGTGATTCATAAAAATATAGTCATATAAATCAAGAATTTTTGATTCCCAATTAATGGAGAGCAATGGACTGCGGCTCTGCCTATCTTGACGAAGGCCTGCATATGCCTCTATATGTTGCCCTCCTCGTTCATGAACAAGCCTGCGACTGCAAAGTGCCCAGCTTAGTTCATTGCTTCACGAGTTTTGGACGCCACAGGCAATTTGGATGGAAATAACCTATAAAAAAACAAATTCACGAAATGAACTCCGGCGAAAAGAAATTTTCTGGACTAACCCTTTTTGCAACGCCATACATCCTGGCGCCGCACCCTGAAGAGCAGTGTCATGCCGCGTGGCGCCGCGCGCCTGCCAGCGTACTTATTTGATATTTAGGTTTAGATATGGCATAGTACTCATTGGAACTCTAGTTGGTTGATTTAGCTTACAAGTATCTGTAGGTGTTTGGTAGAACTCTAGTTGGTTCATATTTGCAATTTCATTTTAGGACATATAGTTGAAACTCTAGTTGGTGTTTTGATTTAGCTTACATCTAGGTGTTTTGATTTAGCATACAAGTATATGGTAGAACTCTAGTTGGTTAATTTAGCCTACAACTCTAGATGCTAGAACTATAGGTAGAGTAGGATGAATTTTTTGTTCATGTTACAATTATAGGTAGAGTAGGGTAGGTTTTTTGTCATTTTAGAACTATGGCTAGAGTAAGATGGAGTATATGTTAGAACTATAGTTGCAATAAGATGAACTTTTTGTAATTGTTCTTATTCTCTCTATTGTTTTGAATATGTAGGATGTCTCTAAACCCCTCTCTAAACAATGCTCAATATGATGTTCAACACCGTGCCTACAAGTTGTCGGAGAAGAGACAGGTACTAAAAACTTCCATGCAAGTCGAACAAGATGCCATGTTTGTTGAGATGGAAATCTAACCTTTGCCATTGTATGTTTGCAGGAGCTTCTACCCCTTCGACTTAGGTACCACGAGGTCTCGTTCGGCAAGATGTGTTATGACGAGTGGTACACTCCGTATATCCAGCAGCTAGGACTCCTCCCCTTTATCCACATGGTCACTCGGTCCACACCATCCTTCAACCCCGCTGCGATCACCGCGCTTGTGGACCGGTGGAGGCTAGAGACGCACACTTTTCACCTTAGGACCGGGGAGACTACGGTCACTTTGCAGGACATGAGCATGATCCTGGCACTCCCAATCAAGGGAAAACATGTGTGCATAAGCACGGATTCAGACGGGTGGCATGAGCAGATGGTCGACCTTATAGGGAAGGATCCACCCGAGGCTGTAAACGCGAAGGGGCAAAGACTGAGGGTCGCTGCCGGGGCTACTTTTAGTTGGATCATCCAGAATTTCAAGATCTTCCCCGAGGATGCCGATGAGGAGACGATCAAGACATGCACTCGTGTGTATGTGTGGTACATCATCATGAGGACTCTCTTTCCTGACAGCAGTGGGGATAGTGCTCAGTGGCATTGGCTCAAGTTGCTCGTTGCTTTTGACTCTAATCTCGGTTGGGGTTCGGCGGCGTTGGCCTGGTTGTACCGTCAGGTAATAAGTTCTTTACAAATGTTGTATATTTCTGCATTACCTCAAAAATATTGTTCTTACCAAATGGTTGTTCACTTCATCTGCAGCTGGATGATGCTTGTCTTAGGAGCGCCATCGATGCAGGCATTGGTGGTTGTTTGCTCCTTCTTTCGGTGTGTAGTTGGGAACGCTTCCCCGTTGGACAGCCGAGATTGTTGAAATACAATGCTTATATTGATGACGGCAAGGACCTCCTTCTCCCCACGTGGGCTTACAAGTGGGATGTGGTCTCCGAACCGCCAGGCGACCCAGTGGCGGCGTACAAGAGGTACACCAACGAGTTTGACACGATCACCATGGATCAGGTAATTTCCTCGGGTGCGGTTAATTATATTACTTGAACTTGTAATCTTTGAACTTGACATGAGTGTGGTATGCTGCAGGTGACGTGGGAGCCATACGGTCGAGGGGATCGCTTTGGTGTTCCGGACGACTATCGCCTTAACCCGATTTGCTTTGAAGAATCCCGTCTGTGGCTAATGCGTTGCCCCATGGTGTGCATGTGGGCTATTGAGTATCACCAGCCACAGCGTGTCATGACCCAGTTTGGGTTATTTCAGATTGTCCCGCCTAAGTGGAAGGACCCGGACATAGGGCTCCATGGGTAAGCTATTAACTACCTTAACATGTGATGTATTTATCCATCGCCAAAATAACGCTCTAGGACTTGTTGTTGTGTGCAGCTGGGACAGGAAGAAGCAGAGGAAGGATAAGGATCGGGACAAGCTTCACAGGAAGCACGTTGATAAATTCAGGAGGTGTGTGATCGAGGCTAAGAAAGCAAAAGGAACATAGGAAAGGCCCTTCAGTCAGGATGCTTTCAACAACTACATCACATGGTTCATTGACAACGCGCGGGTGGAGATATACCCCCGAGCATTTCGGGATTCGATCTTGGAGGAGCCATTGTTGTTCGATGAGCTTGCAACCGAACAATATAACACCATGGTCAGAGAAGGGTGACAAGCCAAGTTTGCTCCCTTGGTCAACTTCGTGGTAAAGTGTGCCGAATGTTTGTTTTCCGTCTTGGCCCTTTTCACACCTTGCATGGATAACTTACTAGTTTCTTGTCTATGACAGCACGCGGAGGTAAGAAAGTCCGCTGATGCATGCGAGGATGCTTTGGAGACATACCCTCGCGGAGAGAAGGGAGAGGGTATGTTTCGTGAATTCGTTAAGAAGCAGGGCCAACGGTTAAGGTGTCGGCGCTAAACCTGCAATTTAGCTAGATGAAACACAGAGTGGACAAGGGGATTTTGCGTAGGGCTGAAAGTCTTGCTGCTTTTCTGGTTTTCTCGTTTATTTGTAGCCCGTTACAACAACTGAAGATCCTAAACTTCAGGTCACGACTGAGTACACGATCGTGCCATCCCATGATCACTTAGCGATCACTGCGGCAATGTCGTGCAGCGTGCGTTTACTCCGTGCCATCCCACGGCGTCACGTACACGGACTCTCTCCTAGACTAGATCGAGAACAGACTCGTCGAGCGTTTACAATTCTTCAGCTAAGGAAACGTTTAACTGAAACTCTATCATAAAAACTCAGCTAACTGAAAAACTGTCACGTCTGACAATCGACAGCTAACGGAAACTGATTGCAGGCTTACAGTTTAACATATCTCCCCTAAGCCTGACGATCGGGACGAACCTTCACAACGCCGAGCTTCTGCCTCATCTCAATGAACTTGACTCGGCCCAGCGCTTTTGTGAGAATGTCAGCAAGCTGGCCTTCGGTACTGACGTGATCGACCACCACCTTGCCTTGCTCAACTTTGTTTCGGAGAAAGTGATACCTGACGTCGATATGCTTGCTCCGGTCGTGGTGCATAGGGTTCTTGGCCAGCGCAATTGCGGACATGTTGTCAACGCGCACCTTCACGGTCAGTGGAGCGTCGGGGCTCAGCTCCCCCAAAAGATCGCAAAGCCAAACGCCTTGGCATGATTCCATTGTCGCTGCAACATACTCTACTTCACAGCAAGAGAGCGCAGACATTCTTCTGCTTTTGGGAGGTCCATGAGATCGCGCTGGAGCGCTGCTCCGGCGGTCGTCGATGTCGCCGGCGTAGTCACTTTCGCTGAACCTAGTTAGCACAGGTGCTCCTTCACCACGCTTGTAGTAGCAGCCGTATGCTGCCGTTCCGCGGATGTAGCGAAGGATCTGCTTCACCGCTGCCCAGTGGTGCCGCCGGCGCAAAAACCTCGTCATAGTCCACGCCTTGCCTCTGCGCGTACCCCTTCGCGACGAGACGTGCCTTGTACTTCACGACATTTCCTGCAGTATCCTTCTTGACCTTGTAGACCCATTTGAGCCTGATAGATCGATGTCCAGGTGGGAGCGCGGCGAACTCCCAAGTGCCATTGTCGCGGATGGCGTCGAGCTCCGCGTCCATGGCCTTCTTCCAGCATGGTTCGATGAGGGCCTCGTCGACGTCTGCGGGCTCCTCCGCCGCGATGATACAGAGCGACACATGCTCTGTCGCCTCTTCCTCCAGCTCCTCGAGGATGTGATGTATCTTGCGGTACCGTGGCAGGGTACTATCGAGGTCGTGGCGGTCGTGGTCGTTGCTGGGCGGTGTGGCCCAGCTGTTCTCCGTCGAGGCCAAGGAAGGCGTCCTTGGTGTGACGTTGGAGCGTGCCACACCTGCCATGCGTGGCAGGCTCGTGCCCCGTCAGATGATGAGGAGGATGTCGTGGTCAAGCGTGATGATGATCCAACCTCGAAGCTTGGTGGTGGCGGTGCAGAGGTGACCGTGGTGGGCTTATCGGAGTAGACAACCTCCATGTTCTAGATCAAGGACGGTGGAGCGTTCGCCGATCCCGCCCAGTCCCACTTCCTCTATTCCTCAAACTTCACATTGTTAGATGTATATATTTGTATATTGTAGTTTCCCCAAATATTAGGGGGCTTCCTGCATATTTGCACTTGTACCTGTACTATATATTGTGGCTTTGGCCCCCAGAGAAATACAAGTTGCATATTCCTGACATGGTATCAGAGCTAGGTTAGCCTCCTCCTACTTGCAACTTCGTCGCTGCAGCCGCCACCGTCCCTATCGCCGACGGCCTTGCCGTCGTCGCCGCCGCCGGTCGTCGCTTAGTTTCTGGCCGTCGTTGCCCGTTTCGTCTCGCGATTCAGATCTGATCCAGATTGGTCTTCTCGTCCAGATCCGATCCAGATTGGTCTTCTCGTCCACGAGCTGATCTCCCGATCCAGATCTCATCCACGCGCGGGATCCAGATCTCTCCACGCGTGGGTCTTCTCGTCAACCTGACACACGGGGTCTTCTCCTCTGACGCGTAGCTGCTCCCGTCCACGACGCCTCGCCCGCCAGGAAGACCGCGCCTGTGCGCCCGCCAGGAAACTGCTGGCCCACGACGCCCCGCCCCGCCAGGAAGACCGCCTCCGAGCTCGCTAGGACCTGCTGTCGCCCGCACGCCAGGACCCCGAGCTCGGCCCTGCTGCCGCCCGCTCGCCAGGACCTGCTGAAGACCGCCCCCGAGCCCTTCTCCCCAGCTGATCTCCGTTCGCCGGCGCCCCACCGCCGGCGGCCGTCGCCACCGCCGGGAATTGCTCCCCGGTGGCCCGAATTGGCCTCCACAGGTCCTTAGGCGCCGCCACTCGCCCCGCCTAGCCAGATTTTGGCCGGCCTTTGCCTGCAGGTCGGATTGACCAAAAAAAATTGAGACAGAGAGATGTCTTCTGCATCGGGCTATGTTGCGATTCCTCGCTGCCCGGTGATCTTTGATGACGCGAATTATCCTAATTTCGCTGCCTTTATGCGCGTTCACATGCGCGGTCTCCTTCTTTGGGGCGTGCTCTCCGGCGAGGTCCCCTGTCCGTCGTGCCCCCGCTCCTGTGGCTCCTCTTCCGCCGATGCCGATTGTTCTTGGCGCTGATGCTTCTCAGGATGCCAAGGATGCTGCTCAGAGTGCTGATGATAGTGCTGTTGCTGCTTATGACCTGAAGTTCAAGCAGTACTCCACTGATCTCGAGTCCTATCGCCACGCTCTGACTGCCTACACTCAGTGGATCGATGAGGATGCTCGTGCTGCTATTCTCACCTCCAGTGTTCTGCCCCAGTATCACTACAACAAGAACCCCTATATAGCAATACATACCTAGCAACGACTTAGATACATGTTGCCAATTTTTATCCTAGATATAGATATATGTGTTGCAATCTTCCTCCGTTGTCCATTGACATATTGTGGGAAAAAACCTTACGAGCCCAGCCCACTATTATCCCTTACCTATTAATTAACCCCACCCCCGTGCGAGGCAGCCACAAAGGAACGCCCGCAATCGTAGTCCCCTCTCCCCAAACCTAGCCGCCTCCCTTCTCTTCCCAGGGCGCCGCTCGGCCGTTTCCTCGCAGGTGATGCGGCTCGCGATTACCATTCCCGCCTTCTATTGTCGGGATGTGGAGCGAGGATGTCTCGAATGGTCGATTCGACCATGAACTTTGCATTCACGTATACTGAGATCCATGTCAAATTTTCTCTCGATGCAGCCAAGATGGATTCAGCCTAGCTACTCGGAGATCTCTTAAAAAGCCGCAGCAGCAAGTTGGAGAAGGGAGGCGTTGTGGAGTAAGGGAATGGCAGAGGTTTAGGTTCCAGGCGCAGTATCTTATTTTCCCATATTAGGTTCCATAGGCATCTCATCGTCTGCAGTTATTGCTTTCTTGATTCAGGGGGCTTCTTTCCTTTCAACTATATGACCCGTTCTCTTGCGTCTGCTTTCTTTTTGCCTGGATGATGCACAAGATATTGCCTAGATGATTTGTTGAAGACGACGCAAACTTATATCTGGTGAGCAGCCTTTCTCTGCTCGACTTATTTACTTCCTCACAATTTTGTTCAATGTTTTTATATTTAATCAGCAGTCACTAACCCCTGGAAGATATGCAATTCTCATCTGTTTTTACTGCAGGTTGCCTATGTCAGTAACAAGAACTTGGACATATCGCACAGCTGCAGAGAAAGGAAATGGAGACAAGAATCCGATGAAACTGAAGGTACACGCATACTCAAGACACCATAGTCATACTTCAGGGAAAATTCGTTGGAATACATTTCATCTATTCTGATTCAATTTTATAATTGCTTCATATTGGCTGTACGTTTATGTGAATTAAAATATAATTGTATAACACCAGCGTAATGACACACTTTCTCTCTATCTAAGCATATATACTAGGTGGATAATAAATGTGTTAGCTGTAGTTTATCATGTTATCAAGGAATACTAGTTGTTTTCTCTTGTAATTCTTCGTAGTTATGAAGATTTTTTTCCTTGATATTTACTGAACACTTAATCTGGTTATGTAAGTGTCGGTACACTTAATAATAAGCACATTGCAAAAACTGCAGTCAAAACGTAAGCTTCACGCACTCTCTCCGTCTCAAAAATCAAAATAGATGTAGAGAATTTATAAAAGTTGATGTATATATACTAAATAGTCTCTAGATTCATTCAAATTTTGATAAATTTAAGACAATTATTTGGAGACGGAGGGAGTACAATTTTTCATGGATCATCTAGCTGGATAGGCATATAACATACTTTTAATTTTTGGTGCTTATAGCTCTTCATTTCATGCGCAGCTCTAAGGAGAAATGGATACCGAAAACGACTAGTCTCACATATGAATTTTGATAAATGTTTAATTCGCAAAGTTGGTACCTAGACATTGATCATTTGTCTCCCTTTCCTCGTTCTGTGCTTTGTGCAAGTAGTAATTGGATTCGCTTACCCTTTCAGCTTTTGGCACTTCGATACTAATTTTTTTTTTTGATTATTGCAGGACCACAAATCAACAAGGACTTTCTATATTGGCATATAAGTTCTGAACATATCTGAAGGCAGGATATTAGTAGGAATGTAGACTGTAGTTAGATTGTCATGTGTTGGATCATGATTGTACGCTGTGTACCCCAGATATTTTTCATATATTATAATGATTCTAATAATACATGCCATTGAATTACTTCTTCACACTATGCAATTTTATTCTGTCACTTTTGTGTCTCATGTTATGTCTCTTCTCTCGCGGATATTGAAGCGCCGAAACAATGCAGTCCATAATTTTTTTTGAAGTAACCATAAAATAATTTATTTTAATGACAAAACAATATTTATTTTTAACTAAACATTTCACTCCTATACAGACTACCAACTTATACGACCGTTGATTCAACTTAGTTGCTATTTTGCAACACTTAATTCATTGGTTACCAACGGGCTTATATGTGTTGCATTGTACCCTAGCAACGCCAAAAAACGCAACGCATCGTAATCCGTTGGTATATGCCTTAGCAACGCCTATATGGACATCTAGATACAGATAAATGTGTTGTTGTAGGAGGGGTCCTCTTGAAGTGTATGCTGCTGAGTTCATGAGTCTTCCTACTGTTGCCGCTCAGTGGGCACATCTTCGTCAGCGCTATCAGCCGTCTGGGGATGCTCTTTACCTGTCTGTGGTTCGCCAGGAGCATGCTCTTCAGCAGGGTGATTCCACTATTGATGAGTTCTATACTCAGAGTGCTGCTATCTGGCGTCAGCTTGATTCTCTCCGTACTGCTCTTTGTGGCACATGCTCGTGCTACCAGATTATGCGCTCGGATTTGGAGTTTCACCGCATCTATGAGTTTCTTTCTCGGCTCCGCCAGGAGTTTGAGCCCCGGCGTGCTCAGCTGAATGCTCGTGGTCGTGTTCTGCTCTCTGAGGTGTTGTCTGAGCTTCGGGCTGAGGAGACCCGTCTTCGTGGTGCTGGTCTTCTTGCGGTTCCATCTGTGCTTGCTACTCGTGGTCCTCCTATGCCGTCTGCTCCCTCGACTCAGCCGCGGTCCTCTGTGCCGCCGCCGATACTACCCACTCCTCCAGGTCAGGGTCAGCTTCAGCACCAGCAGTCTCAGGGTCCGAGTCAGCACCAGCAGCCTCAGGGTCAGAGTCAGCACCAGCAGGCTCGTGGTCAGGGTCGCCGTGGTTCTCTTCGTCACTGCTCTTACTGCAACAGGGATGGCCACACTTGGGCCACCTGTTATACACGGGATCCCAGTTTACGTCAGCAGCACCAGGCTCGTGGGCAGTCGGCTCCTTCCGGGTCTTCAGCAGTTGCTCTCTCTGATCAGGACATTATCAGGAGTCTTCGCGGTCTGCTTGCTGCTACAGGCTCTTCTTCGACGGGCACTGCTGGTTCTGTGACTGATTCTTCCGGCACTGCGCGACCACCATCTTCTACACAGTCAGGTACGTCCCCGTGGTATCTGGATTCTGGAGCTTCCTTTCATATGACCTCTGAGTCTTCTTTTCTGTCTGCTCTTCGTCCTCTCCCTTCTCCTATCCATGTTTTCACGGCTAATGGTACCTCTCTTCCTGTTTCTAGTCGGGGCAGCCTTTCTACTTCTTCCTTTTTGTTCCTGATATGTCCCATGTTCCTCTTCTTAAGATGAATCTGTTCTCTGCTAGCCAGCTTACTGACTCTGGTTGTCGCGTCATTCTTGATGCTGATTCTTGTGTTGTCTAGGACCGTCGCACACAGGCCCTGGTTGGAGATGGCCCTCGCGGCCGTGACTCTTCAGGACTTTGGGAGTTAGACTGGCTTCGTGTTCCTTCCGCTGCCAGTTCTTCTCCGGTCGTCGCCTCTGCTACCAGCTCCTTTCAGCAGTGACATCATCATCTTGGTCACCTTTGTGACTCTCGCATGTCGTCATTAGTTCATCGTGGTCTTCTGGGGTCTGTCTCAGGAGATGGGTCTTTACATTGTCAGGGCTGTAGGTTGGGTAAACAGATTCAGCTTCCCTATCCTACTAGCGCGTTTGTATCTCAGCGACCTTTTGATTTAGTTCATTCCGATGTTTGGGGTCCGGCTCCTTTCGCTTCGAAAGGGGGCCATCGCTACTATATTTTATTCATCGATGATTTTTCTCGGTACACTCGGTTGTATTTTATGCGCTCTCGCAGTGAATTTCGCTCCATATATCATTTTTTTGCGGCCATGGTCCGCACTCAATATTCTACCCCCATTCGTGTGTTTCGTGCTGATTCTGCTGGTGAGTATATCTCCCAGATGTTGCGAGGTGTTCTTGCTGAGCAGGGCACCCTTGCTCAGTTCTCCTGTCCTGGCGCACATGCCCAGAACGGCGTTGCTGAGCGTAAGCATCGCCATCTTCTTGAGACCACTCATGCCATGATGATTGCTTCTTCTCTTCCGCCGCATTTCTAGGCTGAGGCTGTCACTACGTCGGCTTCCCTCATCAATATTCAGCCTTCTGCCGCTCTGCAGGGTGGTATCCCTCTTGAGCGCCTATCTGGACAATCTCCAGACTACTTCATGCTTCGCTTGTTTGGTTGTGTTTGCTATGTTCTCCTTGCTCCTCGTGAACGCACCAAACTGACTGCTCAGTCTGTTGAGTGTGTCTTCCTTGGATACAATGATGAGCATAAGGGCTATCGCTGTTGGGACCCCGTTGGTCGTCGGATGCGTATCTCTCGTGATGTTACTTTTGATGAGACGCGTTCTTTCTATCCTCGTCCCGCCGCTGGTACCTCCCCGGTGGAAGATATCTCTTTTCTTCTCTTTCCTGACACACCTCCTTCTACTCCTATTATGTCTTCTTCAGGATATCCTCTCCCTGATGTCTCTTCTTCGACACCGTCCTCCTCTGCTCCGTCTAGTTCTCCTAGTTCTCCTCGTTCTCCGGAGTCTTCCTCTGCTATTCCTTCTTCTTCATCGTCGTCTCCTGATTCGTCTTCCTCTGATGAGCTTCCCTCTACTCGTCATGTTCGTCAGCGTCGTGCCCCCAACCATTACTCTCCTAGTCAGTATGGTATTTCTGTTGCCTCCGAGCCGACTTCTTATCGGGATGATGAGCATCATCCTGAATGGCAGCTGGCCATGGCTGAGGAGATTGCTGCGCTTGAGCGCACTGGCACCTGGGATCTTGTTTCTCCCCCTCCCGGTGTTCGTCCTATCACGTGTAAGTGGGTCTATAAGATTAAGACCCGCTCTAATGGATCTCTTGAGCGCTATAAAGCGCGTCTTGTGGCTCGTGGTTTTCAGCAGGAGCATGGTCGTGACTATGATGAGACCTTTGCTCATGTGGATCATATGACCACTGTGCGTACTCTTCTTGTTGTTGCTTCTGTTTGTCACTGGTCTGTGTCCCAGCTTGATGTTCAGAACGCCTTTCTCAATGGTGAGTTGAGTGAGGAGGTTTATATGCAGCCTCCTCCTGGGTATTCTATTCCCGAGGGGGTGGTTTGTCATCTTCGACGTTCTCTTTATGGCCTCAAATAGGCCCCTCGTGCCTGGTTTGAGCGCTTTGCTTCTGTAGTGACGGCTGCTGGTTTGTCCCCTAGTGCTCACGGCCCAGCGTTGTTTGTTCATACTTCTTCTCGTGGACGCACTCTTCTTCTTCTCTATGTTGATGATATGATCATTACTGGTGATGATTCTGAGTATATCGCCTTTGTTAAGGCTCGTCTTCGTGATCAGTTTCTTATGACTGATCTTGGTCCTCTAGCAAGGGTTAAGAAGATACGTTGAGTACGAGCGTACTCAGCAAGTTCACTAAAGAGAAGTGTTTGATGCACTATCTACAGCCACAGACCATAGGTCGTAGGCAATGCAAGTCTTCGTAAATATTTCTTCAAAGATTGCTTTTATTCTGAAAAGCTATGTCCATCAGCCTTCACGGGTTTACCAGAACTTTCACGGAGTTCCTTTCCCGCAGCGTTCGCAGGTCCTTCCCGGAACAGGGAGTAAAGTTACAGTTTTTACACTCTGCAGAGGTGCGTCACTTTACCCATGAGAGATCTTAGCTTTGTTGCACATCCGAGTTATAGGCTCGTTCACACTTCCTTGGTGTGAGGCCCAGACTAAGATCCAAGCCAATCACTGTCCTTCTCCACGACCCCGCATACACCACAATTGTTGGATGCCCAAACTCAAGGTAGACTTTTCCCCGTATAAAATGGCTATACCTTAGTTGGATACACACAACAACCATTAACACTAGAAATCTGTCTTTTGTAAGCCCAGATCCATGGTAGAATTCCCCCGTATAAAACGGCTATACCCATGATCTGCAACTTACAAATGCCCAGAACAGTGTTCAATGCATGCGAAAGGGAGCCGATCTAGCTGACTTCTCCATCCCGTTCCAAATCTCATGGTTAACGCGTAATATACGGCGCAGGAATCACTGGCGACATTGGTTGTTAAGTCCTAGATGATATACTCCTGAGTAGTGGTATTCCAACTACCAGGTTTAATATATTAGCTGATCACCTTGGATCAGTAACCAATAGTTCACATTATTATCAAAAATTGAAGGGTTTCACGGCATAGTAAATCAAAATTTTCTACGGATGCGAACAGAGGGAAATCCAAGATCTAATCTAGGAGATGCAATCAACAAGAGAGATTGGATTAGATCTTCATACCCTTGAATATTCGCACAGCGGAACGTTCGTCGGAACGTGGGTGATGTAGTCGTACTCGCTTCTCCTCCTCGCGATCCGATCCGATCTAGCACCACAAGTGGCGGTGCCTCCGTGAGATGCACACGTGCAGCACCTCAACGTATCCTCCTTCCTCGGACCAGCAAGTATGGTGGAGAGACGGATTGGATCTACAACACGACGGTGTGGTGTATATGGTGGAGAATTTCTGCAGCAGGGCTTCGCCTACAAACAGTCGGGAGGGAGAGAGGAAGGGCAGCAGGGCTGCTAGGGTTGGAGGGGAAGGTGTGTGGGGGGGTGGTGCGCCCCCAGCCCTCTATATATAGAGGGGTGGGCGCAGCCCTAGCCCCTCCCCCAAGCCAAGGCCGGCGACCCCAAAGGAGGAGGAGTGGGGGGCAAGGAAACCCCCCCCTTCTAGAAACTCTATCTCGAGTTTAAACCACTCTAGGCCGGCTGGGCCCTATGGGGCCTTGTGCCCCTGGCCCAATGTGGCCAGGGCACTCCCTCATAGACCCATGCCCCTCCCGGAAGGTGGGGCCACGTTGGTCCCCTTCCGGAAGGTTCTAGAAGCTTCCGATACAATACCGATTAACCCGGAACAATTCCGAACTCCAAAAACTGCACTGCCTTATATGAATCTTATTCTCCAGACCACTCCGGAACCTCTCGTGATGTCCCGGATCCCATCCGAGACTCCGAACAAAAAACTCATAAACCAATTATCCAATCTATCCTAGCGTCGAGACATGTTAAGTGTGTGACCCTGCGGGTTCGAGAATATGCAGACATGATCTTCTATCAATAATCAACAGCAGGGTCTGGACACCCATATTGACTCCCACACATTCATCGATGATCATATCGGATGAACCACGATGCCAGGATTCAATCAATCCCATATATATATTTCCTTCGTCTCGCGATATTTTACTTGCCCGAGATTTGATCGCTTGCATCGTCATACCTAGTTCAATCTCGTTCACAGCAAGTACTTTACTCGTTCCGTAATCCGATATCACTTTGTGATTAACTCCTTAACCACATGCTTGCAAGCGGTGTTGATATCGATTACCAAGTGGGCCCGAAGTATATCTCTCCAACTTGGGAGGGACAAATCCCATCTCGATACATACAACCCAACAGATACTTTTCGATCACCTGAGAGACACCTTTATGATCACCCTCTCATAGGATGATGTTTGATCACCTCAAAGCTTTCTTCCGATACCAGGGAGTTGTATTATCTCATGGTCTAAGGAATACAATATTTGACATAAGAAAAGCTTCGCAAAGACGAACACGATGACACGATCTAATTGCTTCGCTTAGTTTGGGTCTGTCCACCATATCATTCTCCTAATGATATGATCTCATTATTAATTGACAACTCATGTCCATGGTTAGGAAACCTTAACCATCATTAATCAATGAGCTAGTCCTTAGAGGCGTACTAGGTACACGGTGTTGTTCACAAACCACACAAGTATTAAAGTTTCCGCTTAATACAATTCTAGCATGGAATATAAACATTATCATGAACAAGAATTATAATAATAACATCTTTATTATTGCCTCTAGGGCATAATTCCAACAGTCTCCCACTTGCACTAGAGTCAATAATCTAGTTTACATTTGGCAACAATCTCACACCCATGGCGAGGTCTTGATCATATTTACACGTGGAAGAGGTTTAGTCAATGGATCTGCGACATTCAGATCTGTATGTACTTTGCTAATCTTCAGATCTCCATCTGCTATATAATCTCGGATTATATGAAACTTGCGGTTGATATGCTTGGTCTTTGGATGATATCTTGGTTCCTTAGCGAGTGCTATGGCGCCAGTGTTGTCACACAATATCTCCAGTGGGTCCAATGCACTTGGAACCACGCCAAGCTCGATGATGAAGTTCTGATCCAAACTCCTTCACTTGGCAACCTGCGGCAGCCATGTATTCCGCTTCTACTGTAGATCCCGCGATCATGTTTTGCTTGCAGCTTCTCCAGCTCACAGCTCCTCCATTCAAAATATAAACGTATCCTATCTGAGATTTAGAATCATCCTTGTCGGTGTCGAAACTAGCATCGACGTAACCTTTTACGACGAGCTGTTCATCACCCCCATAGACTAAGAAAATTTCTTTAGTCCTATTTAGGTACTTTAGGATGTTCTTCACGGCTGTCCAGTGTTCCACTCCTGGATCACTTTGATACCTGCTCGTCAAACTAAGAGCATTGGACACATCCGGTCTAGTACACAACATGGCATACATGATAGAACCTATGGCCGAGGCATAAGGCACTTTGCTCATAGCTTCCCTATCATTTACCGTAGCTGGACACTGAGCCTTGCTCAATGTCTTACCTGACAACATGGGCACTGAAACTTTCTTTGCCTTATACATTCTGAACCTTTTCAGAACTTTGTCTAGGTATGTACTCTGGCTTAAAGCTATCAGGCGTCTTTGTCTATCTCTATAGATTTTGATGCCCAATATATAAGCAGCTTCTCCTAGGTCTTTCATTGAAAAACACTTGTTCAAGTAACTCTTCACATCGTTAAGCATGTTGATGTCATTTCCAATAATCAATATGTCATCCACATATAGTACCAGAAACATCACCGAGATCCCACTCACTTTCTTGTAGATACAAGCTTCGTAGCAATTTGGAACAAATCAAAAGCTCTTGATCACTTGATCAAAACGAAGATTCCAACTCCGAGATGCTTGCTTCAGTCCATAAATGGAACGCTGAAGTTTGCACACTTTATCAGCATCCTTAGGATCGACAAAACCTTCGGGTTGCATCATATACAACTCTTCATCAATGTTGCCATTGAGGAACACAGTCTTGACATCCATATGCCATATTTCATAATCATGAAACGCAGCAATTGCTAATAGAATCCGAATGGACTTAAACATCGCTACGGGAGAGAAAGTCTCATCGTAGTCAACACCTTGAACTTGTCGAAAACCTTTCGCGACAAGCCATACTTTATAGACGGTAACATTACCATTCGCGTCCGTTTTCTTCTTGAAGATCCATTTGCACTCAATGGCCTTTCGGTCGCTAGGAGGGTCCACCAAGGTCCATACTTGGTTTTTGCTCATGGATCCCAATTCGGATTTCATGGCTTCTAGCCATTTCTCAGAGTCTGGGCTCATCATCGCTTCCTCATAGTTCGTAGGTTCACTGTCTTCTACTAACAAGACAGTCAAGACAGGGTTGCCGTACCACTCAGGAGGGGCACGCGACCTTGTCGACCTGCGACGTTCGATGAGCACATCGTCCAAGCTTCATGATCCTTGTCATTAGCTTCCTCTATTGTTGGTGCAGTGACCTTTGGAACAATTTCAGGTGTTGCGCTACTCTCCAACTCAAGAGAAGGTTCAATAACCTCGTCTAGCTCTACTTTCCTCCCACTCACTTCTTTCGAGAGAAACTCCTTCTCAAGAAAGGAACCGTTCTTTGCGACAAACACTTTGCCTTCGGTTCTGTGATAGAAGGTATACCCAATAGTTTCCTTAGGGTATCCTATGAAGACGCATTTCTCCGCTTTGGATTCGAGCTTGTCTGGCATCAACTTCTTGACATAAGCTTCGCATCCCCAAACTTTAAGAAACGACAACTTAGGTTTAGCACCAAACCACAGTTCATACGGTGTCATTTCAACGGATTTAGATGGTGCCCTATTTAAAGTGAATGCAGCGGTTTCTAATGCATAACCCCAAAATGATAACGGCAAATCAGTAAGAGACATCATTGATCGGACCATATCTAATAAGGTTCGATTCCGGCGTTCAGACACACCATTGCGCTGTGGTGTTCCGGGTGGCGTGAGTTGAAAGCGATTCCGCTTGCTTTAAGATGCGTGAGAAAATCATAACTCAAATATTCACCTCCACGATCGGATCGTAGAAATTTAATCTTTCTGTTACGATGGTTCTCCACTTCATTCTGAAATTCCTTGAACTTTTCAAACGTTTCAGATTTATGTTTCATTACATAGATATACCCATATCTACTTAAGTCATCGGTAAAAGTGAGAAAATAGCGATATCCACCGCGCGTCGAAACACTCATCGGTCTGCATACATCGGTATGTATGATTTCCAACAAGTCCGTTGCTCGCTCCATCATACCGGAGAACGGTGTTTTGATCATCTTGCCCATGAGGCATGGTTCGCATGTGTCAAATGATTCAAAATCAAGAGAATCCAAAAGTCCATCAGAATGGAGTTTCTTCATGCGCTTTACCCCAATATGACCTAGACGACAGTGCCACAAATAAGTAGTATTATCACTATCTACTTTGCATCTCTTAGCCTCAATGTTATGGATGTGTGTTTCATCCCTTTCGAGATTTAGAAGAAATAAACCATTCACAATAGGTGCATGACCATAAAAGATGTTACTCATATAAATAGAACAACCATTATTCTCCGATTTAAATGAATAACCGTCTTGCAATAAACACGATCCAGAAATGATGTTCATGCTCAACGCAGGCACATAATAACATTTATTAAGGTTTAAAACTAATCCCGAAGGTAAAACTAAGGAGAGCATGCCGACGGCCATCACATCAACTCTTGATCCATTGCCAACGCGCATCGTCACCTCATCCCTCGCAAGCCGCCGTCTATTCCGTAGCTCTTGTTTCGAGTTACAAATATTAGCAACTGAACCAATATCAAATACCCAGGCACTACAACGAGGGCTAGTAAGGAAAACATCAATAACATGTATATCAAATATACCTTTGATGGTGCCAGCCTTCTTGTCCGCTAAGTACTTGGACGATTCGCTTCGGTGACCCTTGTCCTTGCAATAGAAGCACTCAGTGTCCGGCTTAGGACCAGACTTGAGCTTCTTCTCAGCAGGGGCAACGCACTTGCCGCCGCCTTTCTTGAAGGGCTTCTTTGCACCCTTACCTTTCTTAAAGGAGGGCTTGTTGACCATCAACACATGATTATCCTTCTTGATGTCCACCTCCGCAGCCTTCAACTTTGCGAGGAGCTCGGTGATCGTATCAGTGGAACCAATCTGATTATGAGTCACTACAAAACTTTTGTAGCTGGGAGGGAGTGATTGCAGAACCCTGTCAATCTTGAGCTCCTCTGTAATCATGCATTCTAGTTGCTCAAGGCATTGAGTGTAGCCCGTCATCTTAATGGCGTGCTCACTAACGGAACTCCCTTCCTCCATCTTGCAGTTAAAGAACTTCTCAGAGATCTCATATCTCTCGAGCGGGCTGAGTCGAAACATGGTTTTCAGCTCTTGAGAATCTCAAAGGGCCGGGATAGTCTTCAAAACGATTTTGAAGTTCGGTTCCATAGCAAACAACATGGTGCTCTTAATCACACCATAATCATCTTTCTTGTGACCGATAGACAGCTTTCTCATCAGCGGTAGCGATTTGCGTTAGGGGATCACCTAACGCTTTCCCAAGGACATAGTCCTTTTGACCGCCAGAGAGAATGATTCTTAGATTGCGGAACCAATTGGTGAAGTTAGACCCATTGTTCTTAAGCTTTTCTTTCTCAGCAAAAACGTTGAAGTTGAAGTTGGATTTAGCCATGTGATCTACAATATTTGCAAGTACAAATTAGACTATGTTCATGATAACTAGTTCAACTTTTAATCAAATTACTAGATGAACTCCCACTAAATTCAACATCCCTCAAGTTGTTTAGTGAACAAGATCCAAATTCACCACACCTAATCCGATCTTCACGAGAAGAGATGTGGTTTCAATGGTGGACAACGAAGTGTCGATCATATCATTCATATGACTCATGCTTAACCTTTCGGTTCATGTGTTCCGAGGCCATGTCTCTACATGCTAGGCTCGTCAAGTCAAACCCAAGTATTTCCGCGTGTGCAAAACTGGCTTGCATCCGTTGTATGTGAACATAGAGTTTATAGCACCCGATCATCACGAGGTGCTTGAACACGACGAACTTTCACAACGGTGCATACATGGGGAGAACACAATTTTATCTTGATCTTTAAGTGAGAAATCATCTTATAATGCTATCGTCGCGATCTAAGCATAATAAGATACATAAAAGGATAAACATCACATGCATATAATCTTATGTGACATGGTATAGCCAATCTCCGTGCAACGATCTCCATCTTGTACGTGCCAGCATGATCTCCATCACTCCACCATGATTGCCTCCACCATGAATAGCAACTACAACTATTGCTAACTACTTAGCGATAAAGTAAAGCTATTACATGGCGTATAAGAAGTTGACTCGCAGGTCATACACAATTATAAAGACAACCATATGGCTCCTGCCGGTTGTGTACTCATCGACATGCAAGTCGTGAAACATTACAAAACATGATCATCGCATACATTATACACATCACATCTTGGGCCATACCATATCACAGAAAACACTCCCTGCAAAAATAAGTTAGACGCCTCTACTTTGTTGTTGCATGTTTTACGTGGCTTATGTGAGTAGATGCTAAGAACGATTCTTACCTACGGAAAGCCACAACGGTGATATTATGGTTGCCAAACTCCGGTGTTAATCCCATGACAACTATAGTGAGAGAAACTGGCATCCACCAGCCACATGTGTGGAACAAGCCACACGTCAAGTGCGGGCGGTCTCATGACGACGTCGCGTAAGGTTGGCCTGGACCGCTTCAATCTCACTATCCCGCGTCATAAGAAGAACACAAACAATAGGCTTGCAACAGAAAACATCAACGCCCGCAACAACCATGTTGCGTTCTACTCGTGAAACACATCTACTCATAGATCTAGCTCTGATACCACTGAAGGGTTTCGCGGCATAGTAAATCAAAATTTTCTACGGATGCAAACAGAGGGAAAGCCAAGATCTAATCTAGGAGATGCAATCAACGAGAGAGATTGGATTAGATCTTCATACCCTTGAAGATTCGCACAGTGAACATTAAATCCGGAATGTGGGTGATGTAGTCGTACTCGCTTCTCCTCCTCGCGATCTGATCCGATCTAGCACCACAAGTGGCGGTGCCTCCGTGAGATGCACACGTGCAGCACCTCGACGTCTCCTCCTTCCTCAGACCAGCAAGTATGGTGGAGAGACGGATTGGATCTACAACACGACGGCGTGGTGTATATGGTGGAGAATTTCTGCAGCAGGGATTCGCCTACAAACAGTCGGGAGGGAGAGAGGAAGGGCAACAAGGTGGCTAGGGTTGGAGGGGAAGGTGTGGGGGGTGGTGCGCCCCCATCCCTCTATATATAGAGGGGTGGGCGCAGCCCTAGCCCCTCCCCCAAGCCAAGGCCGGCGGCCCCAAAGGAGGAGGAGTGGGGGGCAAGGAAACCCCCCCTTCTAGAAACTCTATCTCGAGTTTAAACCTCTCTAGGCCGGCTGGGCCCTATGGGGCCTTGTGCCCCTGGCCCAATGCGGCCAGGGCACTCCCTCATAGACCCATGTCCCCTCCCGGAAGGTGGGGCCACGTTGGTCCCCTTCTGGAAGGTTCTAGAAGCTTCCGGTACAATACCGATTAACCCGGAACAATTCCGAACTCCAAAAAACTGCACTGCCTTATATGAATCTTATTCTCCGGACCACTCCGGAACCTCTCGTGATGTCCCGGATCCCATCCGAGACTCCGAACAAAAAATTCATAAACCAATTATCCAATCTATCCTAGTGTCAAGACACGTTAAGTGTGTGACCCTGCGGGTTCGAGAATATGCAGACATGATCTTCTATCAATAATCAACAGCGGGGTCTGGACACCCATATTGACTCACACACATTCATCGATGATCATATCGGATGAACCACGATGCCAGGATTCAATAAATCCCATATATATATTCCCTTCGTCTCGCGATATTTTACTTTCCCGAGATTTGATCGTCGGTACCATCATACCTAGTTCAATCTCGTTCACAGCAAAGACTTTACTCGTTCCATAATCCGATATCACTTTGTGATTAACTCCTTAACCACATGCTTGCAAGCGGTGTTGATATCGATTACCGAGTGGGCCCGAAGTATATCTCTCCGACTTGGGAGGGACAAATCCCATCTCGATATATACAACCCAACAGATACTTTCCGATCACCTGAGAGACACCTTTATGATCACCCTCTCATAGGATGACGTTTCCTGACCTCAAAGCTTTCTTCCGATACCAGGGAGTTGTATTATCTCATGGTCTAAGGAATACAATATTTGACATAAGAAAAGCTTCGCAAAGACGAACACGATGACACGATCTAATTGCTTCGCTTAGTTTGGGTCTGTCCACCATATCATTCTCCCAATGATATGATCTCATTATTAATTGACAACTCATGTCCATGGTTAGGAAACCTTAACCATCATTAATCAATGAGCTAGTCCTTAGAGGCGTACTAGGGACACGGTGTTGTTCACAAACCACACAAGTATTAAAGTTTCCGCTTAATACAATTCTAGCATGGAATATAAACATTATCATGAACAAGAATTATAATAATAACATCTTTATTATTGCCTCTAGGGCATAATTCCAACAAAAATAGTATTTTCTGACCTTTTTGAAATGCAGGTGATGACAACACTGGATTTGCAAAATACTTTATAGAAAATAATCAAAGGACATGAGCAAGTGTGAACTTGCCTTTTTTGATTGCAAGATTATGCACTCACGGTCTTCGAGATAATAGAAGATCCAATATCTGAAATCATCATGATTGGTCCGTTAAGGACTAATGTTTAAAGAAGCAAGATGCCATTATGCATAAATAATGCTATGCAATTTTATAATTCCCAAAGTGATACCCTTAGTATTTTAAATAAGGTTATCTTAGGTACCTTCTTTAAGATTGGGTTTATTTTTAAGTTTATTTCATAAGTAATGACATTGATAAGGAACTTAAGTGTTAATAATCCAAAATATACAAGTACAGATATAGTAATGTGATTAATAGGTAATTATTATCTGGTGACTAGGATAGGAAGTCCGTGGGTTGAGTTCTTAAGAACTAAAGAAAATATTATAGATTTGTTTGTGTGAAGTGGCAAAAAGAATAACATTTGAAGAAACTAGTGTTTAGTTATAGTTAATCAGTCTTGAGGTTATTAGATTAAAGAATTTAGTGTTTTTACTAAGAAATGTGATTATTTCTTTCTTAATTAATAATTTTAGAGAATTAACAAAGTGGTTATTTTATTTTAGTAAAATAAGTAAATGAGTTTTATTATCTAATGTTATTAATGTTTTAGAATAATATATATAGTATTTTTATAGTAAAATATATTCATTCAAGATCTTAAAAATGAATTTTATTTATTTTCAGGTCTTACCTTTATTTTTATAAAATTCTTCAAAGAATTAAGTGTCTTTAAATATTTGCTTTATATTTTATTTGTAAAACTCTAAGTTAGTATTTTTTTATAAAATAGTAGAGTTATTTTTCATACACAAAAATGATTTTTATTTATTTTTAGGAGTTTTTCTTATTTTATGAAATTTTACTCATGATTTAATGATGTTAATATTTATGTGCTTTGTATTTATTTTAAATAAATAAAGTTATATTTTTATTAAATAGATCTTATTTTTATGATAATTTTAACATTTTAAATGTATTTTTATGATTTTTCTATAATTTTCTATAGCTGAAAATGTTTAAAGGTTATTTTGGTAATTTATTTGTTTTACATTTATTTCATTTCTTATTATAATTAACTTGGGCCGTTTGTTTGGGTATATGGGCTGGCCTGGCCCATTTAGGTTGGCCCAGGTTGGGATTGGGTCCAACCATCTCACCCCTGACCCCTTTCTCCTTGCACCCAGGCACTCCACGCACGCCCGTGACCTCGACCTCGATTCCTCTCACGCGATGCAGCGAGGCGCCGCCGTCTCCGGCTCAATTTTGGCAAGGCAGGATGCTGCGGTTGCCTTCATTGGTTGTCGGAGCGCCGCCACCTCCTGGCCGACTAGGCCATCCGATTCGATTGGTCAACGGGGCTCTCTGGACCTCGCCCCCAACCCTAATCTGGCAATGCAACGTGGCGTCGCCATCGCCGGCCTGGTTGGCTCCGGCCCTGGTCTACTGCTGCTGGCGGACACATGCTCCCTCCAGGTTTCTCTCTGGTTTCTCGTTTACCTTGACCCTGGCTGTGCATCCTTTGTGTGCTTCTGCTATGAACCCTAACCTCGGTTTATCTTACCGGCGTGGATCCTCTGTTCCCCCATATCCCCGGTTGCTGCTCGAGGAAGATCAGGATATCCCCTTTCTCGACCACAACCTGCTGCTCCCACACTTTTCATAGTGAGGTGGTTCTGCAGTAGCTGCTACGATCTACCCTTCCCCAGATGCCAGAGGGACGGTGCTGCGGCGCAACCATGGCATCGGCTGGGACAATTGTGACTACACCATCCCTCCGCTCCAGGTGCTCGGCACCCCTTGTGATTTTTGTTGTGACCGGCCTTCGAGCCGATGAATTTGTTTAGGTGTGGAACACAATCCTAGGTTCTGGAAATCTTGGGTTTAATCTGTGGTGCTGATTGGATTAATAGTTATCCCCAACATAGGTTATTTGGTGATATCTACACTATGGAATTGGAATGATTAATACTAGTGGCTTTATTAATCCACTTGCAATCTTTGGAAGAGGATCTGAATTTTAGTTGTGCTCTATACTGACCAACTGGTCCAGTATATGTTGAGGTTGAACATATTCTATCTGTTTGTAGATGGTTGTGAGTGAGCTATTGATGTTGTGGAACAAACCTGTTTGAGCTACTGCTATTATAGAACAAATCTGTTTAAGCTACTGATGTGGTGTGCTGCCTTGAATCAAAATGTAGAGGTTTGCAATGTGCATCTGAATCTTCGATTTAGTTACTCTTGTTCTAAAATATAGAATGATTCTTGGATATTCTTGAATATCTAAGAAAGTGATTTATTATTCTCTTGATGAAGAGCTAATGTTCTAGTTTAGAGGCTAGATTAAGGATTTGGTATTCCATTGTTGCTTGCAGATAGAATGGTATATCATCTATGGTTGATCCATATGGCAATGATGATTTTTTTTAGAATGATTCCTAATGTGTATACTTAGGAAAATGATTTGAATGCTTAATAAGTGAGGAAGTCATCAAATATGTATACTATCAACATGATAGTCAGATAATTATAAATGATTCCTAGGATTTAGTTAGGAAGATGAATTTCTTTTATTTGGGCTGATGTGATTGTCTCATTTAGCAAGGCTTATGCTTAATAGCTACCACTGTGGTGCCTCCATTAGAGTGTGCATATTGGTTTCCTATTTGCATGAACTGTTGTGAGCTTGATTGACTAAAACTTGATAAGATCCTATACCTGGCCTATGATGCAAAGGCTGAGGCCAAACTCTAAATAAGAACAGATGCTAAAGTGTGGCTACCAGATTCTCTAGGATGAAATTGCATAGCATCACTATGCAAACTGAGAGAAATCTCTCCTTCTAATCCTCCTAGATGATCATTTAGTTGAAGGGTAGAGGAATGGATTTGATGTGGATTATTCCCTTTATTTTCCCAAGATGCTTATGTAAAAACTAAATACAGATCTTAAAGATCAACCTGTTTCCTGTAGAGTGGTTGCTATCCCATGGCTGGTATGCTAGTAGTTATTCTTGATCACCTACTAATTGATTTGATGGCTTGCTCCACCTTCACACCTTGTTGCTACTGGCTTTCATCTTAAGCTGTTGTTTATTCTTCTCCTAGTGCTCCTGATCTTCTCCTTGTGCTCCTAATACAACTATGGCATGGCCTTGAATTCCTCCTTGTCCTAGCTCTTGGATGGCTCTAGAAGGCAACCAGAGCTGGAAATGGTGTGGTATATATTTTCTGTTGTTTTGATCTAGTACAAGCTAGGACTACTTGTGGTGTTCTTGAGTGAGGATGTGGATGTGATGAAACTGGTGAGGTGCTTGGGTGGTGTTCTTGGCTAAGTGTGGTGGAAATGGTGTAGCTAGCCTTGCTACTACGGTTGGCTTCTTCCTTTTCTATATCTGGTGCTCTCCCTAAGGTGTTGACAACACATCAACTGCATGTGGTGTGTAAGATGCTTACAGCTGGGCCCCATATGGTGCAAGTTTCCATCTGTGGAACTTGTGCCTATGGATGAGCTTGGTTGGAAGATATTTTCTATGGATCACTTTGGCTGGAAGTTTGGTATTATCTTGAATTGGTTTAAAAAATTGATGTTGCTAAGTGGATTACTAGGGTTGGTAATGACATCTAGCTCATCTTGGGCTGAGGACCTTATTGACTTAAACATAATCTGTTTAGTTGATTTAGTGTTAAACATGGTTATTCTTTTTTATTATTGGTGCCCCTTTCTTTTTAATTGATTTTAGCTAGGCTTAAGAGGGTGCCATAGCATGCTAGTTGTTGCCTAATGATACAAATGATAAAATATGTGCTGGTTTCTTTGGACCTTAACTTTGCCTCTCAAAATCAAGTGTATAGCTCACAGATCAAAATTTCTACTTATGGTCTAGATTGGGTGGTACCCTCTTAGGTCATTAGTGGATTTTGGTAGTTCTTACCAAAATCCCTAAGCTATTTTCATATATTAAATTGCCTCACCTATGGTGGGGCAAATATTTTAACATTAAAACAATGTTTCTTTCTTTATTGTTTATTTTACAGGAATGAAGATCAAGAAGAAGAAAAGAAGCTTAGTTAGGTTTTATTTTTAATCTTGTTGTAATTTCCTTTTTATTCACATGTGTAAAGATTTTGTATTATTATTGTATTTGTAAATAATAAACTATTTATTTATTAATTCTTCCTTTTATTTATCTATTGTAAAATAATACTATATGCATATATATTTATATTAATAAAGTATCCTTTTTATATTATTTATGTAATCATTTTAGTTCAAGTTATTAAATATTTCCAGTTCCTATTTGTGAATTTTTGTAAATTCATTTGAATTTCATATTTGAATTTCAAATACCTGTTTGAACAAATTTTCCCCGAAACAAAGAATTCTACAAAGGTCATGTCGAAATATATCGCACTTTCTCTGAAGTTTCCTTCAGTACAAGAGAGATCCCGATCCCTCTATAGCTCTTTTAGTTTTGCGCGAAAATTCCACGGATTTTCTTATGCATGAATGCAATGCACAAACCTATGTCCTCTCTATTTCTAGGTGCTAATCCTGGGATGTTACAATACTCTTCGTGGATTGAGTTTTCTCGAGATCTATCCAAGTTTAGTTCCTGCATACCGGAGAGGGAGACTACAAGAAAATAGTGCATGTTATTACTATGATATGGAATAGTTGGGACACATGAAGAACTAAAAAGCTTTGTGCATACCGGTGGAGTCTCAATGCAGGTTGCGGCTACATGCAGAGCGAGAGTAGTTGGCACACATGAAGAACTTCTTTCCCCAACTATCGGAATAGTAGTCTTGGGACTGCTTAAAAATGCAATCGGTTTCGCACCAACAAATAGGAACCTCCTTTCCATGTCCCTCAGAAGTACGAAACGCCTTCCGTGGACTTTTCTCTTGGTCGGCGCAAGGTGGCCTAGCATTGGCCCTCCTCTTCCTCTCTTCATCTTCCTTCTCCTTTTTCATCTTCCTCTCTTCCTCTTCCTTCTCCTTTTTCCTCTTCCTCTTCCTTCTTCCTCTTCACCTCGTCCTTCTTTTTCGCCAAGTCACGAGCAAGTTAAACTACCTCTTCGAATGCCTTCCTCTTCTTGTCTTCCTCAACTTCCTTCCTATTCCTCTCTTCCTCTTCCTCAACTTCCTTCCTCTTCCTCACAACCTCCATAGCGTCCGCCTAGTACTTCGAGTAGTTCACACCTTCTCCATCATTGTCCTTATTGGGTTGAGTCGCCATACCTATAATATGAATGAAAGGTAAAACTTTGTAAAAAATCATAAATGTAAAAAATAGTGGATTTAATCCAATAAGCATGAAAAAATAGTAAAATATGCATAAATGTGAACATACCTACGAGCATACGGATTTGGTCCTGCTAAGTAACCTATCATACTAGCGGGATTAAAACCACCACGCCCGCTTCCTCTTCTTAGCCCAAGTTGTTGACCTCTTTGTTGTCTAGGAGCTTGTTGTCTAAGAACATTGTGTCTTGAGACTTGTTGGCTAGTTCTTGGTTGGCTTGGGACTTGTTGGCTAGTTCTTGGTTGGCTTGGGACTTGTTGGCTAGTTCTTGGTTGGCTTGGGACTTGTTGACTAGTCCTTGGTTGGCTTGGGACTTGTTGGCTACCACTAGATGGCTTGGAGCTTGTTGGCTAGTCCTTCATTGGCTACCACTTGGTTGCCTACTACTTGGTTGGCTACCACTTGGTTGGCTACTACTTTCTTCATTTCATTTTGATCTTTTCCTTTGGGAACACTTTCTTGCATTGTGCCCTTCACCATTGCATGTTCCACACCGGGCTCTCTCACGAGGCTCTTGGAATTGGCCATTGCCCGTTTCCCGACCACCACCATGTCCCCATCCGTCCATGTCGCTCCTAAAGCGCTTTGTCTTGCGTCTTCCACGTCCAACAACCTTCCATTTTGGATCGGGCCATAGTTGAATTCCATGGTACTCCAGCCATTGTGATTGGTCCAAGTATGGGTGAAATCTAGGAGAACATGTCTTCTTAGTAGTCTCAATAGAGAACTCAGACTCTCTCACCGTGAGCGGATTATTATAGTCCAAATGTCGCTTGTGAGACGCCACGAGCAAGTGCGAGCATGCAAGATGAAGCCACTATGGCCTTCCGCATGCGCACTCACAAGTCTTGAGCGAGACCTTGAAAGCTCGGCCTCAGTGTTGGACACCATGAGCCGTTGTACCTCCGGGATCCGTAACTTGGTAAATTAGTGCGTCATTGTCATATTTCGTGACAACTTGGGAATCCGCTTTCCTTGACTGAAATTGCATCCAATCGTCAACCTTAGGTGGGTACTTGTATTTGTACTTGTTCTTGTTGTCCCCCGCAATCTGTTGGTCCGTTTCATGTGAGTATTTTAGAAAATACTCATTCATCATGTTGAATGTATATCGGACTATTGCCGTGATGGGCAATGCATGGACACCTTTGAGCAACTTGTTAAATGCCTCTGCCATGTTGCTTGTCATTTGGTCATACCTCCGGCCACCATCATCGAAAGCTCGTGCCAACTTTCCCATATGTTAAATGTTCCTATTGAGAAACTCTCGACCACCCGCATTGAGTTCTTTGTTGGCTAGCAATTTGTTGTACAAGTTAGAGAAACGATGTTTCGTGAAAGCGAGGCAACAATCTTGTAAATCATTAGACAAATACTAGCTCTTGCATGCCCTATATAAGTTTGCACAAAAGTGTCTCATGCACCAACGATGGTGCAATGAAGCATGGCCGGGAATATCAACCATCACCGCATTAAGAATTCCTTGATGACGGTCAGAGATGAGACATATTTCCCTTTGAGGGGTTAATATCTTGGTTCTCAAAAGATGGAAGAACCACTCCCAATTATCATTGCTTTCCGCCTCCATCAAAGCAAACGTCAAAGGAATCAACTGGTTGTTGGCATCATTGGCTATTGCAATCAAGATAGTGCTGACGCGGATCAATAGTAGAGCTTCGTTGGGAGACCCCAAGAGGAAGGTATGATGAGCACAACGGCAAATTTTCCCTCACTTATGAAACCAAGGTTATTGAACCAGTAGAAGCAAGTAAACAACTCCAAGGTGTTGCTAGCAACTTGGAATCCTGCACAACACAAACTCAAGACTTTGCCCCAACTTACAGTGAGGTTGTCAATCTCACTAGTTTGCTAAAAACAAAGGATTAAACGTATGGTGTAGAAGGTAATGGTTGCTTGCAGAAAGTAAACGGTAACAGTAGATGATGTAACAATGGTAAAGATTGGGCCGGGGTCCACAATTCACTAGAGGTGTTCTCCTTAAGATAAATAAGATAACATGCTGGGTAAACAAATTACAGCGGGGTAATTGATAGGACTGAGCAAGGCATAACAATGCAATACTAGACATTCATGATTCCTACGAGATTTGATTAGGCATTACAACAATATACATAGACCGCCATCCAACTGTATCTATGACTACTAATCCACCTTCAGGTTATCATCCGAACCCCCTACAGTATTAAGTTGCAAGCAACGGATAACTGCATTTAGCAATGTGTGTAAAGTAAACAATACAATTGTTCCATGAATAAAAGATTGTTGTTTTCTCCCTAGTGGCAACAACACATCTACAACCTTAGAGATTCCTGTCACTTCCCCAGATTCAATAGAGGCATGAACCCACTATCGAGCATAAATACACTCTCTTGGAGTCACTAGCATCTACTTGGCCAAGATAGCTACTAGAAACGAAGAGCATGCAAGATCACAAACAACACATACATGATATAATCAATAATCAAGAGACATGATAGAATCAAAAATCAATCTGACATAGTATCTCAATATCCATCGGATCCCCGCAAACACAACATGTATGATTACAAATAGATGATCTTGATCATGAACGGAGATCACAAGATCTAAACATGATATCACAAAGGAGGAGAAACAACCATCTAGCTACTGTATGGACCCATAGTTCAAGAGTGAACTACTCACGCATCATACCGGAGGCTGGCATGGTGATGAAGAAGGCCTCTGGGATGATCTATCCCCTCCGACAGGGTGCTGGGAAGAGCTTCAGATCCCCCCGATCTAGGGACGATGGTGGCGGCGGCTATGGACTGTTTCGTGGAGATCTGATCGGGTACCTAGGGTTTTGGCATCGGGGGGCTTATATAGGCTAAGAGGCGAGGCAGGAGGGCGGCCAGGGGGTGCACACCATAGGGCTGCGCGCCCTAGGGTGGGCCCGCATGTCCCTAGGGTGTGGAGGCCCTGTGGCGCCCCTCCGTCTGCCTTTCGGTCTCTGTGTTCGTCTCGGTGAAATATTGACTTTGGCTTTTGTCCCGTCCAATTCCGAGAATATTTCCTTACTAGTTTTTCTGAAACCAAAAACAACAGAAAACGGGCAACTCACACTGCGGCATCTTGTTAATAGGTTAGTCCTAGAATGTATAAAAATATCTCAAAGTGTAGATAAAGCATAGCAAAGTGGACACTAAACAAGCATGGAACATCAAAAATTATAGATATGTTTACGATTTATCAAGTGCCCTTGAATTGTCCGGTCATAAAGGTGCCATCAACGAAGATGACCTGCCTACAATGTTCAAAATCCCGAACACATTGCTCGAAACCCCAAAATGCACGGCCAAAAACTCGAACAGTTCTTTCGTTTACAATCCTTGTCTTATTCCCATAAGGTTCAACCACATGAACCATGCCCAGATTAGCATTGGCCATCGCTCCCAACAACCTTGGGATTTGGTTATAAGATTCCTCCCAATCACCATACAACATCTTGAATGCGGCTTGCTTAGCCTTCCATGCCTTCCCGTACTTCACCTCGTAGTGAAAGAGGGCTTTCACAAGTTCCATGACCATCTTGATGCTCATTATTGGAAATGACGCGATGTCATTGGAAAGCCTATAAGCGAGGAAATCGGAGGTGAGTTGCTGGTAATCATGCTTCACATCCTTGCCATCCACCATCGGGCCTCGACACATGTGAGTTAATACACAACTAGATATGTGCCATTCGGGGCCTCCCTTGAATGGTATTGCACGCACATCCAAGGGCATCCTTCCTCCTCGCACTTCACCGTGTAACACTTCTTGATGTCCGAGTGCACGACCGTGTAAGGACGATGATGCTTCACCGAGAAGTCCTTTATCCATTGCTTAAATTTCAACAAGGCCTTGAACCTTGATCCTTTGTAAAAGCCACTATTCACGTGATTGCCATCCCGGTAAGAACTTGTTCTTGGTTGGTCCAAGCAATATGCCCTTGCCACCATCAACCGTGGCTTCATCCGCGAGACTATGATCACGAAACAAAGGCACCCGATGATCCCAACCCAATATGGTATCGTGGATTTTGGCCTCTCTAGTCGTGAACCCCTTCTCGTCAACTTCTTCTTAGGGACCATCATCATCCGTGTCTGATGCATAGACTCAAGAATATGGAAGGTCACGGTCCATGTCATCTTGCGTGATATATTTGTCCAAATCTCCAAGATTATTGTCGTGGAGTTCAACATCATCATCTTCACCCTCATAATCATCATTTTCCTCTTCCAACACTTCATCTTGGTGTCTTGAAATCGGGCTCAATGTTTGGGTCAAAGGAGGTTCACAGCTTAGCTCTTGGTCTACGGGTGGAGGACTCATAGTATGCAATGGGGAGGCAAGACGGTTCAAGTCCAAAGACAATGGACTATCAACTTTCTTGGTGGCAAATAGCTCAAGTGCCTTGTCTAGTGATTCGGCCACCACCTACTTGTATGCAAGCCAATGGGCCTCAGAGAAGATACGCATGGTATTCCAACGGACATGCATTCCCAAGCCAACATTATGTCTCCCCTCCAACTCAACAACATCATTTGGGTCCATCCATTTCAATTCAATCCTCAATTGCTCCAAGACCTCGGCATAGGTTGGAGTACGCTCAAACACCAAATCAAGCTCGTCCGGGTCTGCTTCTATGTTACCTCTCAAAAAAGCATCCTTGTCTACATGGTGAACATGAACAGTTCTTGCCATGCCTAAGATAATCACAACAACAATACCATGGTCAACATACTCAATACATACAAGGGTACCTGATACGTCGGAAACGTATCTATAATTTTTGATGTTCCATGCTTGTTTAGTATCTACTTTGCTTTGCTTTGTCTACACTTTGAGGTGTTTTTATATGTTTTCTGGTACTAACCTATTAACAAGATGACAACGTATCTATAATTTTTGATGTTCCATGCTTGTTTAGTATCTACTTTGCTTTGCTTTGTCTACACTTTGAGGTGTTTTTATATGTTTTCTGGTACTAACCTATTAACAAGATGACACGATTGCGCGATTCTGTTTTCTTGTTTTGGTTCGGAAGGCAAAAATCAATATTCTTGGAATTGGATGGGACAAAAGCCAAAGTCAATATTTTACCGTGGGGAACACGAAGCCTGAATAAGAGACGGAGGAGGGCCAGTAGGGGGCCACACCCCCTAGCCGCGCGGCCAAGGTGGGTCCGCGCCTGGGGGGTGCAACCGCTCTGGCGACCCCCTGCCTCGCCTCTTCGCCTATAAAGACCCCCTGATGCCTAAACCTTAAGTACCTGATCAATATTCCACGAAACCGTCTATAGCCGTCGCCACCATCGTCCCTAGATCGGGGGATCTGAAGCTCTTCCCGGCACTCTGTCGGAGGGGAGATCATATCGGAGGCCTTCTTCTTCATCATGCCAGCCTCCGGTATGAAGCATGAGTAGTTCCACCTTGGACTACGGGTCCATGTAGTAGCTAGATGGTTGTATCTCCTCCTTTGTGCTTTCATGTCTAGATCTTGTGAGCTCCATTCATGATCAAGATCTCATCTATTTGTAATCATGCATGTTGTGTTTGTGGGGATCTGATGGATATTGAGATTACTATGTCAGATTGATTAATGGTTTTGTCTTATTGATTCTATCATGTCTGTGTTGTTTGTGATCTTGCATGCTCTCCGTTGTTAGTGGCTATCTTGGCCAAGTAGTTGCCAGTGACTCCAAAAGGGGGTATTTATGCTCGATAGTGGTTTCATGACTCTATTTAATCTAATGGAAGTGACAGAAATCTCTAAGGTTGTAGATGTGTTGTTGCCATTAGGGAGAAAACAGTGGTCTCTTGTTCATGGAACAAGTGGATTGTTTACCTTACACACTTTGCTTAAAGCAGTTGTCTGTTGCTTGCAACTTAATATTAGAGGGGGTTCGGATGATAACCCAAAGGTGGACTTCTAGTCATAGATGCATTTGGATGGCGGTCTATGTATCTTGTTGTATTGCCCAATTAAATCTCATAGGATCATGAATGTCTAGTATTGCATTGTTATGCCTTGCTCAGTCCTATCAATTTCCCTGCTGTGATTTGTTTACCCAGCATTCCATGTTTGTTTATCTAAGGAGAATACCTCTAGTGAACTATGGACCCGGTCCAATATTTACCATTGATACACCTTCCACTGTTCCTGTTTACTTGTTGCAAACCACTATTACCTTCCACATCATACAGTTAATCCTTTGTTACAGCAAACCGGTGAGATTGACAACCTTAATGTTCGTTGGGGCAAAGTCTTGAATTTGTGTTGTGCAGGTATCCAAGTTGCTAGCAACACCTTTGAGTCATTTCGTTCCTCCTATTGGTTCGATAACCTCGGTTTCTTATTGAGGGAAAACTTGTTGTTGTGCTCATCATACCTTCCTCCTGGGGTTTCCCAATGAGGCGTTGACATCACACGCCCATCATCAAGCTTTTTCTGGCGCCGTTGCCGGGGAGGCTAAGGACGTCTTCACAAGGGGAGTCCTTCTCAACCTTTCTCTTTACTTTGTTTTTGTTTTGCTTAGTTTATTTTGCTTGGTTTTGTTTGCCTATTTCTATCAAAAACTCAAAAAAAATTAGTTTAGTTTGGTTTGCTTTCTCTTATCAAAAACACACACAAAAAAATTAGTTCCTGCTCTAGTTGCTGCTGCTATTGGCTTGCTCCACTTTTGCCAAAATGAACTCTGCTGAGAACACCAAGTTGATGTGAACTTCATTATAAACAACAATTTCAACAACAATGCCTATAGGAATAATTTTGGTAGTAACAACAATTATAGGCCTTATCTTCCTAATAATGGCAATACTTATGGAAACTCCTACCACAATACTAGAAGTGCCCCCTCTGAACTTGAAGTCATGCTCAAAGACTTTATTAGTAAACAAACCACTTTCAACAAGACTGTGGAGGAAAAGCTTTTGAATGTTGAGAAAAATATTTCCTCTTTGTCTGAAACACAATCCTCTTTGATAAATAAAATGGCTGCTAAACCTGAAACTTTGGAAAACACCTTTGCTTCTACTCATGCCATACAAGTTACTGTTGATGAAAATGTTAGACTGTTATCCCAACTTCATGCTAAGGGGGAAAGAGAAGCTGAAATTGCTAGAAACAATAGCGTGTGCACTATCACCACCACCAATATGGATGTCACTAAACCACAAGAAGTCCCTATTCCTCCTACCACAATGCCTAAACCCAATGAGCCTACTACTAGTGGTACTAAGTTTGATTTTGATCTTAATGGTTGCAATATTTCTGAAGTGATTATGTTCCTACAAAAGCTTGCTAGAAGTCCTAATGCTAGTGATATGCATGTAGCTTTCACCAAACACATTACAGATGTTATTGTTAAAATTAAGGAAGAGAATTTGAAACACAAAGCTTCTATTCCTAGGAAAGTAAAAGATAGTTGGGAACCCATTATTAATATGCAAGTGAATGACTTTGATCTCAAAGCTTCATGTGATCTTGGTTCTAGTGTCTCTATTATGCCTAGGAAGATTTATGAAATGCTTGATTTGCCACCTTTGGAAGATTGTTATTTGGATGTCCCACTTAAAGATAATGCTAAGAAGAAACTCATGGGTAGTGTTAATGATGTTCTTATTATGGTTAACAATGCTTATGTCCCTGTTGATTTCTAGGTTTTGGATGTTGAATACAATGCTTCTTGTCATATTACTTTGGGAAGACCTTTTCTTAGAACTATTGGTGCCATCATTGATATAAAATAAGGCACCATTAAATATCAATTTCCATTCAAGAAAGGTATTGAACACTTCCCTATGAGGAGAGAGAAGTTGCTTTTTGCTCCTCCTTTGAAAGCAAGGTTTGATGTTAATGCTTCTTCATTTGAAAATACTTGATTCTTGCTTCTTGCTTCTTGTGCCTAACTTAAAGGTGTTAAAGAAAAGTACTTGTTGGGAGATAACCCAAGAGTTTTCTTGAGTCTTTGAAGTTATTACTTCAGTAATGACCTCTCCTTATCCTTTTTGTTTGCTTTTTGTGCCAAGAATGACCTCTAATGAGAGGGAAGTAAGATTTGGGGAGTTGCTGTCCAGAAACAGATTTTTGTGCTCCACCATACAAATTCGTGAGGAATCTCTGTAAGTCGGATTGAGATGATATTTTACTAATAAATTCCCCAGTATGTTAGCTAACTTTTGATAGTTCAACACTTTTTGATTTGAGCAACAGAAGGTCTTCGAAAAAATCGGTTACTACCTTCTATTCTGTTTTAACAAATTTCTGCCATTATTTGCATTTGCTTCTTATTGATTCCTTTTTGGGTTCTTTTGGGGAAATTGAGCTTAATTGAGGGAATTGCTACAGTAGCTTGTGTTTTTAGTGAAAGTTTTTCTGTTCTAAAGCTAAACCCAAGGGTCTATTATCTTTTGAATACACTAATGTTGCTAATGAAGATTGTGTGAAGTTTTGTATGAAGGAAAAAAAATTAGGTGTAAGAGAAAGAATGATGTAATGATATGAAGAATAGACAAAAGCTCAAGCTTGGGGATGCCACCCTGTGTAACCCCAAGAAATATTCAAGAGGTACAAGCGTCAAAGCTTGGGGATGCCCAAGCCATCCCCTTCTTCATCAATAAAAATCTTAGGTCTTCCTAGACACTTCGTTTTTATTGTTTCATGCACTGTTGTGTTGTTCTTGGAGTGTCTTAGTTTTCGTTTGGTTTGCTTAGTTTGCTTAGTTTGCTTGAATAAAGTAGTTTGGACCCCCGTTTTTGCTGTGTTGTTTCAAATAAGTTGATTGGTGTTGGAGAGGAGTAGAAAGTTCTTGCTTCATTAGTGCAAGAGGAGCTTGCTTTGACTGTGACTTAGACTTTGTCATGTCATGCTAGGTGTTGTTTTGACCATATGCTTAGTGATTATTGATGTAGCATGACTTGTTCCAAACAATTGGGATTGCTTAGTGTGCCTTGAAGGAATCATTTGTTGTTTTATCCTACAAAAGCATAATATTGTGGTATTCTCCTTTGATGCTTTGTTTGGATTGACTTGGAACATGATCGCACCATGTTATGACTATGAACAAGTCACCATAGCCTCTATGATCATTTACTCCTTGACTTGTAGTACCACTCTATGCCTTGATTTTAATGTTTTGTCGCTTTGCATGATTATGGCCATTATTGCTCTCTTAGTTGGTCACTCCCGGTCTTTTGCTAGCCTCCACTTGTATGAGTAAGTTCTACTCATGCTTCCAACTCCCAAGAAACCAAGTTATTCCAAAGTGTCCACTATAAATTCCTATGCATGGTGTGTTACTCCATTCCAAGTATATTCTTGTTTTCATCTATATTCCAATTAAAAAGTATTTTGCTATGTGAAAACTTAGTGATTAAAGCTCTCACAAACTTGATGACACACTTTATATTTCTTGCCCCTAATAAACTTGAACCATTGTGTCATCTATGTTGTATATGCTTGCACTTATACATTGGAATTAGCAGAACCATGCTGTCATGGGAAACGCTTTCAACATTGCACTTGTACTTTGTACACAGTTGATATCATGCTCTTTTGTCTATAGATGTCGTCGGTGTGAAATAAAAGGGGAGCTTGTAAGTCCATGGAGTTATGTATGTGTGTTAGAGAAACGCCTAGGACGCTAGCCTAAGCCATGCCTAATCATGGTGGAAACTTGCAGCATCACCATAATGACATCTATGAAGCTTTCTTCTTAAAAAAGAGACATATTGAAAAGAGGAAAGAGAGAAAAAAAGCACCATATTCCCATGGTAAATAAGAAGATTGCTGAGATGCTCATTGTCTGCTTGCCTTGTCATTTGGTTATGGGATAACTCCTGTACCATGTGCAAGGGGTACCCGTTGGCGGTTCTCTATGATACACATGTACTTACTATGACAAGAAATTACAGGTGAATAAAGTTGAGTAGCATGAGGAGTGGCCCTCGTATTCAAGGGACATGAGATTTCCAACTTATACTTTGTCAAGCATATACTCCATAGTTTGTTCACTTTAACCTTAATCACTTCAATATGCTTATGATAGGGGCAATGAGAGCTGAAAGCTAACAAGTAACATAATTTCTGGAAGCTCTTTTTGAGACTTGAAATCCCTGCTTCCCTATATGAAGGGACTTTCTTCCACTATTATATTGAGTCTCCACCTTCTACCTTTAGGCACCAGTTAAGAGAGCATAGTTGCCATTCTTAGTTCTATGTGCATTGTCCCAAAACTTATTGATTAATGCATATTGTTGATATTACTTGTTCTTGTGCTATTTGTATCTAGTTACTCTTATGAACTTTGAAGGTGTCTTATGCATCTACTTGCTACTCCATGAGGGACAAGCTGAATGCCACTATGCCATGTTTTTTGTATGTGAAACAAACAAACGTTTTTAGTGCATGTTATTTATGATCCTTGTTTGTAGCCTTTCATGTTGCATGCATAGTTACTTTGTCTTACTGTTAGAACTCCATCTTTCATGCTCATGTTTAGAGTTCTTTGATCTCAGCTTTCAATGCTTGCAAATGGTTTGATCTTGATTTTGATGGTACATGTCACCTCAAAAATTATTCTTTTTATCACTTACCTACTCGAGGACGAGCAAGAGTTAAGCTTGGGGATGCTTGATGATACATCCAATTTGCATCACCATTCTATATCATATTTTGCCTCTATCCATTGATATATTTCTTATTAGGAGGTGTTACTTATGTCTTTTCATCTGTTTTGCATGTTGGATGATTCTTGGAGGATGAACTGTCGGACTCAGGATTCTGATGGATAAAGAGGTGTTTTGATGCAATTTTGCAAAGATCAGAAAAATACCAGAAAAATTATGGAAAATCATACTTTCCCAAAAGACGAAGGAAGCCAGAAGGGGAGGCGGAGATGGGCCACAGGTGGCCCACACCTCCCAGGCACGGGCCACCTCTAGGCCGCTCCTACAGTGGGTGTGGCCCACCTGGCCCACCTCTGGCTCCGCCCTCTCGCCTATAGCTTCCCCTCGAAACCCTAAAACACGGGGAGGGACCACAGAAAGATTCCGCCGCCTCTGCGGGGCGGAAAACACCGAGAGAGAAAGAGGTCTCTGGCAGACAGATTTCTGCCGAGGAAATTCCTTCCCGGAGAGGGGAGATCATCGCCATTAACACCATCATCAAGCTAGACTTCATCGGGACCATCATCATCATCCACACCATCATATCCACCAGCACCATCATCACCATTCCATGCCGCTGTAACAATTGTGTTGAATACTTGCATAGTTCTTAGGGGAAACTTTCCCGGTATTGATTACTATTGTAGTTGATGCTTCTAAGTGGAACCATTGGATTATTGTTTATGTTTAGATTGTTATCCATCACCATATCATATTTGGTCTTGATCTATATGATGTCTTGTGAGTAGTTCGTTTAGTTCTTGAGGACATGGGAGAAGTCATGTTGTTACTAGTGGATTTGTGTTGAGATATTATTCAATGGTTTAGTATTTAAGTTGTAGTGATATTCTTCTAGTGGTGTCATGTGAACGTTGACTACATGATACTTCACCATTTATGGGCGGTAATGCATTGTGTATAGCTACTGATTGTGGGGTTGCCAGAGTGACAGAAACGTGAACCCCCATTAGGACACCATTGCACAAGGGAGCGTAGGATCTCAGAGTTTAAGGTTGTGGTTAGGTTTATATCTTAATTGCTTTCCTATAGTTGCGGATGCTTGCATGTGGTTTAATCACAAGTACGTATTAGTCCAAGTAAGGTCGATACATTAGCACAGATTCACCCACACAATACTTACAACACCAGAGAAGACTACTCAGCTATTTGAAGCGAAAGCACTTGACAATATTCCCATGTGTCCTCGAGAATGTTTAGTCCTTATAAGTATTTCCACCGGCTTGTCCTTTGCTAAGAAAGGATTGGGACACTTGCTGCAGTTGTTCGTTGTCTTTATTACTTGCATTTTATTTCTTTGGTTTATCAGAAAACCCCTAAAAATTTGTTTTCTAAGTATTTACAGAGATTTCCAGCTCCATACCACTAGTCAACACCTTCTGCTCCCCGTTGGGATCGACACTCCAATTTATCGAAAGTACTATGATACACCCCCTATACTTGTGGGTCATCAAGACTATTTTCTGGCGCCGTTGCCGGGGAGTGAAGTGCTATTAAAGAGTGGAACTGGTAAAGGAAACTTCTACTGTGAGTATTGCTTTTTATTTCTGTTTGTTACTTTGTTTCCAATATGGATGACCCACTTGGTTTTCTGTTTGGGAAAACTACTACCACTGTTATGGTAGTAGATGAACCACCACCTGTTGAGATAGATCCTTTTAAGATACCTATAAGTATTGTTGATCGTGTTATGGATAATTATTATTTAGGGGATGGAACTGTCCACCCTGGTGATCATTTGCTTTTTATCCATGAATTATGCGGGTTGTTTAAGTGTGCAGGTATCACAACTGAATAGGTGAAGAAGAAGTTACTCTTTATATCCTTGAAAGGGAGAGCTGAAGAATGGTATAAGCTGCTGAAGAATGGGCAATCCATGGAATGGGAGGAAATAGTACCTCTCTTTTATTCTAAATTTTATCCTCCTAGTGAAATACATAAGGATAGAAATCTGATATATAACTTTTGGCCTCGTGATGGAGAGAGTACAGCTCAAGCTTGGGGGAGATTGAAGTTACTAATGCTTAAATGCCTTATTCATGAACTCCCTAACAATACCATTATCAATAACTTTTATGCTAGGCTTTCTCTTCATGATAAAGATTTACTAGATGCTTCTTATGCTGGATCATTCATACGTATGAAGGAAGAAGCTAAATGGGATCTCCTAGACCGTATTCAAGAAAACCCTGAAGCCTGGGAGAATGACAAAGGGAGAAAGTCAGGTATAAATTATGATTAAGAATGCATAAAATCTTTTATGGGAACTGATGACTTCCATGATATTAGTAATGAGTTTGGTCTTGACTCCCAAAGTATTGCCAATTGTTTTAAGGCTTTTGCCTCTTACATAAAAATTCCTAAAAAGAAGTGGAATAAGTACCATGCACCTTATAAAGATGTTGTTAGTCATGTTCCTGTTAGAAGCACCAAAGTTTGTACTACTAATCATATTGTGCCTGAACCTTATGTTGAGAAAACATCTTTCCCAGCTAAGGTAAAGGAGTACACTATGATGATTAGTGCGAATAATAAAGGTACAAAGAAAACCGTGGAACCTGATGAGCAAATAAATATTGAACCTGTGGTAGCTATTGTGAAAGATCTTATCACTAAAAATATAGAGGATGAGCACATTGTCTTCTATGAAGACGCTTCTAATATTATTTCTCATCCTAGTAAAGCTAGAAAAGCTAGTGTCCATGTGCTTTCTGTTAGAATTGGTGATCATTACTATTGTGGTTTATGTGATATTGGTGCTAGTTCTAGTGCTATTCCTTATGAGATTTATAGGGAAATTATGCATGAAATTGGTCCTTGTGAGCTTGAGGACACTGATGTGGTTATTTACCTTGCTAATAAGGAAACCATTTGCCCTATTGGTATTGTAAGAGATGTGGAAGTTCTTTGCGGTAAGATTAAGTATCCTGTTTATTTTCTAGTACTTGGTTCTGAAACTAGTAAAACTTGTCCTATCATTTTTGGTAGACACTTCTTGAACAAAAAAGGAAAAGTTTTAACAAAGTTTGATGGAGATTCTTATGAGTTTAATTTTTCCAAATTCGCTAAAGCTCCTTGTGAAAATAGTTTGCCTAATAAAGATTTCAGGATGGAACAACTTGCTTCTATTGATCCGGTTTATGACCTTGGACCTCTTTTTGGTGATTGTAAGTATGCTCATTCCGATGATAAAATTGTTGACAGTGAGAGTTATATTGTCAATTTTATTCAAAGTTCTACTGAAAGTTATTATGAGAGAGGGAAACATGGTTTTATGCATCTCAATAATGTTAAGTTTCCCCGTTTTATGTTGAAAGCTTTGAAGTTGCATTTGTTTTGTCTTCCTATGCTAGTGGATTTTGTTTCAACAATTTGTTTTCTCATGATACCCCCATGCATAGGAAGTGGGTTAGACTCAAATGTGTTGGTTATTTGCTTCTTGATGCTCTCTTTCACTTCAGATATTTATCTCCTATGTGAGCATCTTTGAAATTATCAAGCCTAACTTAAAGGCATTAAAGAAAAGTACTTCTTGGGAGATAACCCAATAGTTTTGTTGAGTCTTGGAAGTTATTACCTCAGTAATAACCACTCCTTATCCTTTTTGTTTTGGTTTTTGTGTCAAGTTTAACTACTTTTGAGAAGTAGAGGAGTTATGAAAAGTGGTTATCCTGGGGCAGATTTTTGTGCTGCATTGTAAAAATTCGTGAAGCAGCTCAGTACTTCGGATGGAGCTATATTTTTTGTGCTTGTTCTCCAAGTTGTTACCCAACTTTCATTAGTTTTGCACTTTTTTATTTGAGCAACAGAAGGTTTTCGAAAAAAATCAATCTTTACCTGTCGGTCTGTTTTGACAGATTTCTGCCTTCATTTGCATTTGCCTCTTATATTGATTCCCTTCCAGATTCTTTTGGGTTTTTGGAAAGGAGTTACTACAGTAGCTTTTGTTTTGATGGATTTCATTTGAAGTGTGTACCTAAAGTTTTATTGTTTTTGCATACACTAATGTTGCTATTGAGGTTTGTGTAAAGCCTTGCATGAAAGAAATTTCCAGGAGTTGGAGAAAAGGAATCTGCAGAGTTCATCTTTGAATAGGTAAAAGAGATGAAAACATAAGGTTCATGAAAACTCTATCTTTTTATATTTTTGATGTTTTTATTACATACGGACGGTTACGAAATGAAATAAAGAAGGAAACGGAGGCCAGGGTGGCCACACCCACCCTAGGCGCGGGCCCCAGCTGGCCGCGCCTGGAGGGGGTGTGAGCCCCCTGAGCTTCGTCTCTGCCTCGTTTTTGCACCAGTACCTTCCTTATGCTTTGAAACTTCGTAATATATAACCCCCCAGATCCCCCGAGGTTCGTGTATCATGCTTTTAGTGGATTCATATCTTTGGTAGAGAAGTTATCTTATAGGTTAGTTTGCATTGTGGAAGTATCTCTCCTTTAGTTGATTATCTATGTATCCCTTGGTGTGAGTGCCTTTATGGAATATCAATGAGAAGTTTCATCTTTTACTTTTTGCACTTCTTATTTTAGTTTGCAATCTCTATTATATGATTAATCTTGTTGATTAGTATTGTATCACTTTGGGAGCATCAAGTAGATCTAAATTGGTTTTGGCAAACCGAGCTCTGGTCAGTAGCAGCACTTTTTGAGGTTTGAAAGGAAAAGAGAAAAGGCTTACAGTATTTTGTATCATTTATTTTCTTTCTTGATTGGCTCATAAGCTTAGTATTCTTTATTTAAGATCTTTTGTGTCTTCAAGGAAGATTGCATAATTGGCTTTTATCACTTGTAGGTTTCCTTGTTTCCTTCAACTCTTTTGCTTGCTACCCAGCCTTGCTAGCCAAAAACCTGTTTTGAGAAGGCATACTTCTCATGCATCCAACCCCTTTAAACCAAACCTGTGCCATTTGTGTCCACCATATCTACCTATTAGCATTATTTCTATTCCAAGCAAATTCTCAAGCTTCATCTATCTTTTGAATTAAAAATTATTTTGTTATGTGAAATCTAGTTAGTAAAGCTCTCACGAACTTGATGGCACACCTTAATTTCATGCCCCTAATAATCTTGAACCATTGTATCATCGAAGTTGTATATGCTTGCATCTATATGTTGGGATTAGCAGAACCGTGTCGTTGATACGTCGGAAACATATCTATAATTTTTGATGGTCCATGCTTGTTTAGTATCTACTTTGCTTTGCTTTGTCTACACTTTGAGGTGTTTTTATATCTTTTCTGGAACTAACCTATTAACAAGTTGCCATAGTGCATGTTGCCTGTTTTCTTCTGTTTTTGGTTCCAGAAAGGCCGAAAATCAATATTCTCAGAATTGGACGGGACAAAAGCCAAAGTCAATAACTTTTCAAGGGGAACAAGAATCTAGAAGACGAGATGGAGAAGCAAGCCAGGGCGGCCAGACCCCCCTAGGCGTGGGTGGGCCCTGCCCCGCGCCTAGGTAGGGTGTGGGGCCCCTGGCCGCCTCCCAGACTCGCCTCTTCGCCTATAAGAAGCCCCCGATGCAGAAACCCTAAGGACCCGATCAATATTCCACGAAACCTTTTGTAACCTCCGCCACCGTCGTCCCTAGATCGGGGGGATCTGAAGTTCTTCCCGGCACCCTGCCGGAGGGGAGATCATCTTGGAGGCCTTCTCTCCGATATGATGCGTGAGTAGTTCCACCTTGGACTATGGGTCCATGTAGTAGCTAGATGATTGTATCTCCTCCTTTGTGCTTTCATGTATAGATCTTGTGAGCTCCGTTCATGATCAAGATCTAATCTATTTGTAATCATGCATGTTGTGTTTGCGGGGATCCGATGGATATTGAGATTAGTATGTTGGTTTGATTAATGGTTTTGTCTTTATGATTCTATCATGTCTGTGTTGTTTGTGATCTTTCATGCTCTCCGTTGTTAGTAGCTATCTTGGCCAAGTAGTTGCTAGTGACTCCAAGAGGGGGTATTTATGCTCGATAGTGGGTTCATGATTCTAGTTTCCAAGGGAAGTGACAGAAATATCTTCGGTTGTAGATGTGATGTTGCCACTAGGCAGAAAACAACGGTCTCTTGTTCATGGAACATGTGGACTGTTTACCTTACATACTTTGCTTAAAGTAGCTGTCTATTGCTTGCAACTAAATACTAGAGGGGGTCGGATGATAACCTGAAGGTGGACTTCTAGTCATAGATGCAGTTGGATGGCGGTCTATGTATCTTGTTGTATTGCCCAATCGAATCTCATAGGATCTTTTTGACTAGTATTGCATTGTTATGCCTTGCTCAGTTCCTGTAAATTGCCCTGTTGTAATTTGTTTACCCTTTATGCCATGATGTTTATCTAAGGAGAGCACCTCTAGTGAACTATGGACCCCGGTCCAATCTTTACCATTTATACATCCTCCGCTGTTACTTGTTTACTTGCTGCAATCCACCATTACCTTTCACACCATACGTTTAATCCTTTATTACAGCAAACCGGTGATCTTGACCTCACTGTCTAGTTGGGGCAATGTCTTGAGTTTGTGTTGTGCCGGTCTCCGTATTGCTTGCAACACCTGTGTGACGTTTCCTTCCTCCTACTGGTTCGATAACCTTGGTTTCTTACTTAGGAAAACTGTTTTTGTGCTGCTTCACACATTCCTCTTGGGGTTCCCAACAAAGTGCTAACCAGCACCATCAAGCTATTTTCTGGCGCCGTTGCCGGGGAGGCTAAGGACGTCTTCATTAGGGGTGTCCTTCACTTCCTTTCTCTTTACTTTTTTAGTTTGCTTTGTTTCTTTTGCTTGGTTTTGTTTGCCTCTTTTCAAAAAACCCAAAAAATTAGTCTAGTTTGGTTTGCTTGCTTTATTCAAAAACACAAAAAAATTAGTTCCTGCTCTAGTTGCTGGTCTGTTATTGCCTTGCTTGGTCATGCTTTCTATCAATGGATGGTTTCTTTGAAACTAGTTCTTATTGGCAAGGTGGGTTCACGGAAGAACAAAGTATTATTATAAGGAACACCGTTTGTCACAAAAATGGAAACACCTATGGAACAAATTGATAAATTGAATATTATTGCTAGATAGGTGTGCTCTACTTATAATGTTACTTATTGCTTTGATAAATCTTGTTGCTGTAGGAGGTATAAACACCTCCCTTTTTAATGTAAGTATAATGATAATGTTACCATATCTTCTTATGTTAAAGGAAACTATGACTTTTATGATGTGGAACAAATTGAAGAATTTATTGCCGTCAAGGGTGCATTTGAACTTGCCAGTTTGCTTGAAAATACTGTTGATGCACCTTATGAATATGAGGTTTTTGAGATACTTAAATTTTGCTTTGATAATTACAAGGAAGAAAATGGATATATTCTTGAATATTTTAATAGGTGCTTTCCACAAATGGAAGAGAATAATGCCTTGCAGGAGCCTATGGAAGAAGAAATTGTTGAAACTGGAAGCTCATTAGATAAAAAAGAGGAGGAGAGTGATGAGCAAAAGGAGGAAGAATGGATCTACCCATGCCTACCTTCTAATGAGAGTAACTCTTTATCTCTTACATTATTTGATTGTCCTCCATGATTACCAAAGGGGGATGAATGTTATGTTCCTGTGGATTCTTTTGAAATATCTACTTTGGGTAAAACCTATGAAGGTTTTAATCCCACTATTTTTGAGCTTCATAGAAATTATGTGTTTGTAGATCATGAAAAGCATGCTTTATGTGATAGCTATATTGTTGAGTTTATTCATGAGGCTACTGAAAATTATTATGAGAGAGGAAAATATGGTTGTAGAAGTTTTCATGGTACTGAAACACCTCTCTATGTGCTGAAAGTTTTGAAGTTGCTCTTGTTTCATCTTCCTATGCATATCACTTATTTGTGAACTTATTTGTGAACTTATTTGTGAACTTATTTGTGTACTTATTTGTGAACTTATTTGTGTACAATATTCCTATGCATAGGAAGTGGGTTAGACTTAAATGTGTTTTTAATTTGCTTCTTGATGCTCTCTTTGACTTCAATTCATAATTCTTATGTAAGCATCTTCTCAAGCTATCAAGCCTAACTTAAAGGCGTTAAAGAAAAGTACTTGTTGGGAGATAACCCAAGAGTTTCCTTGATTCTTGGAAGTTATTACTTTAGTAATGACCTCTCCTTAGCTTTTTTGTTCGCTTTCTGTGCCAAGAATGACCTCTAATGAGAGGGAAGTAAGATTTGGGGAGTTGCGGTCCCGAAACAGATTTCTGTCCTCCACCAAAAAAAATCTTGAGGAGTCTCTGTAACTTGGATTGAGCTAAAAATTTACGAATAAATCCCCCAGTATGTTAGCTACCTTTCGTTAGTTCAACACGTTTTGATTTGAGAAATAAAAGATTTTCGAAAAAATCGGTTTCTACCTGTTAGTCTGTTTTGACAGATTTCTGCCATTATTTGCATTTGCTTCTTATTGATTCCTTTTTGAGTTCTCTTTAGGTGAATTGACCTTTTTGAAGGAGTTGCTATAGTAGATTGTGTTTTTAATTAAAAGCCTTGCTGTTCCAAAGCTTTGTCAGAGGTCTAATATCTTTTAAATAAACTAATGTTGCTAATGAAGATTGTGTGAAGTTTTGTATGAAGGAAAAAAATTCAGGTGTAAAGAGAAAATGATGCAATGAGATGAAGAATGGACAAAATCTCAAGCTTGGGGATGCCACCATGGTGTCACCCCAAGAAATATCTAAGAGGTACAAGCGTCAAAGCTTGGGGATGTCTAAGGCATCCCCTTCTTCATCAATAAAGAGCTTAGGTCTGTCTAGACACTTCGTTTTTATTGTTTCATGCACAGTTGTGTTGTTTTTGGAGCATCTTAGTTTTCGTTTGGTTTGATTAGGTGGTTTAGTTTGCTTGAATAAAGTAATTTGGACTCTCGTTCTCGCTATGTTGTTTTGCAAATAAGTTGCTTGGTGTTGGAAAGGAGTAGTAAGTTCTTGCTTGTAAGTGCAAGAGGAGCTTGCATTGACGTGACTTAGACTTTAGCATGACATGCTAGGTGTTGTTTTGACCTTATGCTTAGTAATTATTGCAGTAGCATGGCTTGCTTCAAGTCATTGGGATTGCTTAGTGTGCCTTGAAAAAATTATGCGTTGTTTTAGCATGCAAAAGCATAGTATTGTGGTATTCTCCTTTGATGATTTGTTTGGGTTGACTTGGCACATGCCCACACCATGTTATGACTATGAACAAGTCACCATAGACTCTATGATCATTTAGTCCTTGACTTGTAGTACCACTCTATGCTTTGATTGGTAATGCTTTGTCGCTCTGCATGATTATGACCATTATGCTCTCTTATTTGGTTGCTCCCAGTCATTTGCTAGCCTCCACTTGTATGAGTAAGCTATACTCATGCTTACAACTCCCAAGAAACCAAATTATTCCAAGGTGTCCACTATAAACTCCTATGCATGGTGTGTACACCATTCCAAGTATATTCTTGTTTTCAGTTATCTTCCAATTAAAAAGTATTTTGTTATGTGAAAACTTAGTGATTAAAGCCCTCACAAACTTGATGGCACATTTTATATTATTTGCCCCTAATAAACTTGAACCATTGTGTCATCTATGTTGTATATGCTTGCACTTATACGTTGTAATCAGCAGAACCGTGCTGTCACGAGGAACGTTTTCAACATTGTACTTGTACTTTGTACTCAGTTGATATAATGCTCTTTTGTCCATGGATGTCACCGGTGTGAAATAAAGAGGGAACTTGTAAGTCCATGGAGTTTGTATTCTGTGTTAGAGAAATGCCTGGGCCGCTAGCCTAAGACATGCCTAATCATGGTGGAAACTTGCAGCATCACTATAGTGAGCTATCTATGAAGCATCATCAATAAAAAGCTATGCATGTGGTAAATAAAAAGATCGCTGAGATGCTCATTGTCTGCTTGTCTTGTTATTTTGGTTATGGGATAGCTCTTGTACCATGTGCAAGGGGTACCCCATTGGTGGTTCTCTATGATATGCAAATACTTACAGTGACAAGAACTTACAGGTGACTGAAGTTGAGTAGCATGAGGTGTGTCCCTCGTATTCAAGGGACTTGAGATTGCCAACTTATACTTTGTCAAGCATATACTCCATCTTTGTTCACTTTAACCTTAATCACTTCAAAATGCTTATGATAGGGGCAATGAGGGCTGAAAGCTAACAAGTACCATAATTTTTGGAAGCTCTTTTTGAAACTTGAAATCCCTGCTTCCTTTATGAAGGGCCTTTCTTCCACCATTATTTGAGTCTCCACCTTCTACCTTTAGGCGTCACTAAGAGAGCGTAGTTGTCATTCTGTGTGTAGTGTCCCAAAGCTTATTGATTGATGCATATTGTGATATTACTTGATCTTGTGATATCTGTTTCTAGTCACCCATGTGAACTTTGAAGGTGTCCTATGCATCTATTTGCTACTCTATGAGGGACAAGCTAATTGCCACTATGCTATGTTTTCTGTATGTGAAACAAACAAACGTTTTTCAATGCATGTTATTCATGATCTTTGTTTGTAGCTTGTCATGTTGCATGCATAGTTACTATGTCCTATTGTTAGAACTCCATCTTTCATGCACATGTTTAGAGTTCTTTGATCCCAACTTTCAATGCTTGCAAATGGTTTGATCTTGGTTTTTGATGGTGCATGTCACCTCAAAAATTATTATTTTTATCACTTACCTACTCGAGGACGAGCAGGAGTTAAGCTTGGGGATGCTTGATACGCTGGAAACGTATCTATAATTTTTGATGCTCCATGCTTGTTTAGTATATACTTTGCTTTGCTTTGTCTAAACTTTGAGGTGCTTTTTACATGTTTTCTAGTACTAACCTATTAACAAGTTGCCACAGTGCCAGTTGCCTGTTTTCTGTTGTTTTTGGTTCCAGAAAAGCTAGTAAAGAAATATTCTCGGAATTGGATGGGACAAACGTCAAAATCAATTACTTTCCGTGGGGAACAAGAAGTCCAGAGGGGAGTCGGAGAGGCGTGCCAGGGCAGCCAGACCCCCCCCCTAGGCGTGGGTGGGCCCTGCCCCACACCTAGGCAGGGTGTGGGGCCCCTGGCCACCGCCTCGGCCTCCTCCTTCGCCTATCAGAAGCCTCCAATGCATAAACCCTATGTACCCGATCAAATCTCCACGAAACCTTCTGTAGCCACCGCCACCGTCGTCCCTAGATCGGGGAGGGGTCTGAAGTTCTTCCCAGCACCCTGCCGGAGGGGAGATCATCCCGGAGGCCTTCTCTCCGATATGATGCATGAGTAGTTCCACCTTAGACTATGGGTCCATGTAGTAGCTAGATGGTTGTATCTCCTCCTTGTGCTTTCATGTATAGATCTTGTGAGCTCCGTTCATGATCAAGATCTAATCTATTTGTAATCATGCATGTGGTGTTTGCGGGGATCCGATGGATATTGAGATTATTATGTTGGTTTGATTAATGGTTTTGTCTTTATGATTCTATCATGTATGTATTGTTTGTGATCTTGCATGCTCTCCATTGTTAGTAGCTATCTTGACCGAGTAGTTGCTAGTGACTCCAAGAGGGGGTATTTATGCTCGATAGTGGGTTCATGCCTCTAGTTTCCAAGGGAAGTGACAATAATATCTTACGTTGTAGATGTGTTGTTGCTACTAGGGAGAAAACAACGGTCTCTTGTTCATGGAACATGTCGACTGTTTACCTTACACACTTTGCTTAAACCAGTTGTCTGTTGCTTGCAACTTAATACTGGAAGGGGTTCGGATGATAACTTGAAGGTGGACTTCTAGTCATAGATGCAGTTGGATGGCGGTCTATGTATCTTGTTGTATTTCCCAATCGAATCTCACAGGATCTTTCTGACTAGTAATTGCATTGTTATGCCTTGCTCAGTTCCTGTCTATTGCCCTGCTATAATTTGTTTACCCTTCATGCCATGTTGTTTATCTAAGGAGAGCACCTCTAGTGAACTATGGACCCCGGTCCAATCTTTACCATTGATACATCTTCCACTGTTACTTGTTTACTTGCTGCAAACCACCATTACCTTCCACACCATATGTTTAATCCTTTGTTACAGCAAACCGGTAAGCTTGACAACTTCACTGATTCGTTGGGGCAAAGTCTTGACTTTGTGTTGTGCAGGTCTCCTCATTGCTTGCAACACCTGTGTGACGTTTCCTTCCTCCTTCTGGTTCTATAACCTCGGTCTCTACTGAGGGAATACTTGCTGCTATGCTCATCACACCTTGCTATTGGGGTTTCCAATGAAGTGCTCCACGTCAAGCACCATCAACAAGTTTTCTAGCGCCGTTGCCGGGGAGGCTAAGGACGTCTTCACTAGGGGAGTCCTTCACTTCCTTTCTCTTTACTTTTTTTTAGTTTGCTTAGTTTATTTTGCTTGGTTTTGTTTGCCTCTTTTCAAAAAACCCAAAAAAAATAGTCTAGTTTGGTTTGCTTTCTTTATTCAAAAATACAAAAAAATAGTTCCTACTCTAGCTACTGCTATTGTTTTTGGCTTGCCCACCTTTGCCAAAATGAAATCTGCTGAGAACACCAAGTTGTGTGACTTCACTAGCACCAACAACAATGATTTCCTTAGCACACCTATTGCTCCACCTGCTCCTGATGCTACCTTTTATGAAATTAAGCCTGCTTTGTTGAATCTTGTGATGAGAGAGCAATTTTCTAGTGCTAGTTCTGATGATCCTGCTGCCCATCTCAATAGTTTTGTTGAACTTTGTGAGATGCAAAAATATAAGGATGTAGATGGAGATATTATTAAGCTCAAGATTTTTCCTTTATCCTTGATAGGAACAGCTAAAGAATGGTTGCTATCCTTGCCTAAAAATAGCATTGATTCTTGGACTAAGTGTAAAGATGCTTTTATTGAAAGTACTATCCTCCAGCTAAGATTATATCTATGAGAAGTGACATTATGAAATTTAAACAACTTGATAGTGAACATGTTGCTCCAGCTCGGGAAAGAATGAAATCTTTGGTTAAGAATTTCCCCACTCATGGATTCACTGCTCGGATGATTATCCAGACTTTTTATGCAGGTTTGAACTTCTCCTCAAGAAATCTGTTGGATTCCGCTGCTGGAGGTACCTTCATGGGCCTCACTTTGGGTTCTGCAACAAGGCTCCTTGATAATATGATGGTTAACTACTCTGGATGGCATGTTGAGAGAACTCCACATGGTAAGAAGGTAAATTCTGTTGAGGAAACTTCCTCTTTGAGTGAAAAGATTGATGTTATTATGGCTATGCTTGTTAATGGGAAAGCTCCTCTAGATCCTAACAGTGTTCCCTTAGCCCCTTGGTTGCTCAAGAAGAGCAAGTTGATGTGAACTTCATTAGAAACAACAATTTCAACAGCAATGCTTATAGGAGTAATTTTGGTGGTAACAATTATAGACCTTATCCTCCTAATAATGGCAATTCCTATGGAAACTCTTACAATAATGCTAGAAGTGCCCCCTCTGAACTTGAGGTCATGCTCAAAGACTTTATTAGTAAACAAACCATTTTTAATAAGGCTATAGAGGAAAAGCTTTTAAATGTTGAGAAAAATATATCCTCTTTGTCTGAAGCTCAAACTTCTTTGATTAATAAAATGGCTGCTAAACCTGAAACTATGGAAAGTACCTTTGCTACTGCTCATGCCATACAAGTTACTATTGATGAAAATGTTAGGCTGTTAGCTCAACTTCATGCTAAGTGGGAAAGGGAAGCTGAAATTTATAGAAACAATAGTGTGTGCACCATCACCACTAAACCACAAGTAGTCTGTCAACACCCGAATTTTTACTCCCAGATGCCTGTTATGCCATACATCGCAATCCCAGGATTACCATTTTTGCGAGACATAACAGATTGGGATATCACAGTACATCATCTATTACAAACCATACATAAGGTCTTACACAAATAAGGATCTCATGATCCAGTTCTTAATACAAATCAAGCAGCGGAATAACGTAATAATAAAGATAGCGTAGGCGAAGCTCCATCTTCGGGGTCATAGGCAATGCTGACGATGGGAGATGATCCTAGTTGTCGTAACCTTCATGCGGTCCATCATCCTGATACTCCTCGTCATAGTCTGGCCACGGGAATAGCCAGGGACAAAGCCATGAGTACTCTTTAAGTACTCGCAAACTAATACTAACAAGTTAAGGTTTTTTTTTAGTTAGGACACTAGGCTCTAGGGTTGTTTTGCAAAAAGCCAGATTTACCTCTACTAAGTTCAGAAGCAAAGAAAACTAGTTGAAAGTTTGATAACACCTAAGTGGGAACTTGAATTTTATATCACAACCTTGTTGTGGTCAAGTCAAAGTCTCAATTCATTTCACAAGTCATTTTGAAAACATCTGATGGGGTAACAGTATGGCCACTCCAACTGTCCATAACCGCGAACGCGGCTATTCGAATAGTTTGACACTCTGCAGAGATTGTACACTTCCACCACAACATTCGATAAATCCGTCAGGAACAAATCCTGAATTCACCATACTCAGTATGCGGATAATATATCCTAACCTTTCAATTACATGCCCTAGTATAGGCAACTCTCCTGTGAGTTTGGCCTCCCAACCATGACCAACTGTCATCTTGGGTACTGCACAGGTGGACAATCTTCACAAGGTAGCCTCAGCTCAGACCTTGGCCGTGAGGTAACCCATACTAAGGTATATAAGTTTCCAGTCAAGCCCTACCCAATTTTCAGGTATTGTGGTTGTACGGTAAAATTGGAATGGTATCGCATCCAGACAACCATCAGTTTTATCAAGGGCTACGGCTCATGCCTCAACATTTTCATCATCAAAATCATCTGGTGTTCGAGAACACATGTCAAAACATTTCAGTAGAATGACTCATCATTCTAAGGTTTTCATAACCAGTTTCACCAAGTATTCCCATCTAAAGTTGATCAAGTTTTATGCTTAGCACTAGCATCTACAAGTGGGGGTAATTACTAATGAGGGGTGGTAAACAAGTGGAGATTAGTTAAGTTCAATCTCATGCCTTAGGATGACATCAAGATTATCTACTTAGGCCAAATTTAATGCTCTTTATGCAACCTTCAATTATCTTTCTAGAATCTAAAAGTCACTTAAGTAGCTTTAAGAAAAGCTTTGATAAAGAAATAAAGTATAAAGCTTGCAAGTAAAACTAGGATGGTTTATCAAGTGGATATGATCACATATGCTTAAGGCACCTAGTGGTCATGGTAACAAGCAAGTATTAGCTTGCATAAGTAGGATATCTTGCAAGGGTTAGCTTGCCTTGTGCAGAGCAGTGGTTGAAGTTCTCCTCGGCTTCTTCCTCGTAGTATCCTTCTTCCTCCTTGTATCCTTGGCCGGTACTAGCGTCTATAAATAAATACGAGGTACACAATAACCAAACAATACTTAACTATTTTCAATCATCACACAAAGGTGTACTATAGATGATCTAGCATCATCACCTATCATTACAAGATTAAAGCATTTGTCTTATTTATTTTAATTTGAGAAATAATTTCTACTCATTGAAAAACTACTTAAGATTTAATATTCTCCAACTCAAACATGGGATCATGTTGACAGATGCCATCACCACATATTTCAGTACATGGGAATGTGATTTAAAGTGGTGTCACAATTTAATAAGGTTTAACCTTTTTAATTTAAATAAATAAAGTGACTAGAAATGCCTATGTGGCATTCTTTTATTACTTGAACATTATTTCTGTAAGTAAACCCAAATGTTTTTATATATTCTGAAAGGTATGATCAAATGTGATTTTTGAGAGTTGGAATCAACTCAAAAGCTATTATGGTTAGATTTTGAAAAATGTTTGAATGCAGAAAAGCTTCTGCCTTGTTATTTTTACCAAGGGTGATCTACAGATCCAAATGATTTGAATCCAACGGGCTTGGATTAATAATTTCAGTACCTTTCTAACAAAATTAGTTTCATGCATTTTGGTTCACTGAATCGATCTGGTTTGATTTTTGAATATATGTACAGAACTGTGTTTGAATTAAAATAGAAAAACCTAAATTCAAACGGTTGGCTCGCGCGGGAGAGGTTAATGGGCCGACCCAGTGTCACTCCGCAGCGCGAGGCTCAACTGACAGGGGGGTCTACTAGTCAGTGACTCATAATGCGCAAAGCGGTACGGGCTACGTGGGTCGTTGGATTAGAAGGGAGATCGACGGCTGGGGATCGTCGTCAACGACGAACCTGTCACTGATGAGCTCGAACCCTAGCGGCTCAGTGGGGGTGCATAGGGGGCATACCATGGCTCCAGCGACGACGGCGAGGCGGGCAAACAAACAAGTGGTCGACGGCGAGATCAGGGACGGTCGAGGCAGCTCCGGGGGTGGTCGCAATCAGCGGCCCCCTTCTCCTCTAGAGGCGGCCTTCTTGTAACATCCCAAAAATCATGTTTTAAACTCATGCATATCATCCATGCATCCATGATCATATGAGTTTCATTTCAAACAAATCATTTCAAAACAGAAGCATATATGCTTATTATTTCATGTAAGTTTGCTCTAGCCTTAGTGCTATCTTCCAATGAGAAGAATACTTGTTTTGATTCAGTAAGGTTTGAAATTCAAACTTAGGCACCATCAAAAGTTTGAACAAAGTTTCAAAACAAAATGAATTAATAAAACCAATATTATGCCTATTATATATACCATGAAGGCTTGGTTTTATTTTTATTTTCTTTTGATCAAAGTATTTTGATTAAACAGTAGTGTTTGACACACATTTGAGTGCAAGGTTTGCAGTATAAAAACCTAGAGAAGATTTGAATTCAAACTCATTTGATTTGGATTTGAAAATCATTTCAGAAAATCAAAACAGAAAAAGAAAAGGAGAAAAGAAATAGAAAAAGGCCAGCGCCACCTATCTGGCCCAACTACGAATCCAGCCCAGTAAGCCCACCCGGGATCCCCCCTCTCTCTCACCCGCAGACACACCCACCAGGTCACTGGCGCCAGGACCCCACCCCCTCTCTGTTTTATTCGCTGACAAGTGGACCCCGTGATCACGTCGTCGTCTTCGTCAATCACGCTGCTGGCGACACGCTCGCTCCATTACTACTCATAGCCATGCGGGCTTAATTGCCCTTGATTCCGCGCTTAATCGCCGCTCCCCTCTCGCCTACATAACCCCCTCTGCACCGCGGCCATTTCCCCTCACCTAGCGCCACCTCTCCGCCACCAGGCTGCCCGCAATTGCCCTCGCGCCGCCGCAGACAGACGCACTCCGGCGACGAATCACGGTGAGTACAGACCGCCCCTCTGCCTCTAGTTCAAACCACCGTGACCAGCATGATCTTGCGCATTCGATAATGCCCTCCGTTTGCTTTCTCATGACCCAGAGCGACGCCGTTTCTCACCATGAGCACCTGAGCCGCCGCTCAACTCCGACGTGCGATTCAGGTAAAACGAGACCGCCCCTTGCCTCCCCTTTGGTACTGCCTTGATCGCCAGGTCCTTGCGCATCTCCTAAACCATCTGGCTTGTGCTAGGTCGACGCAGAACCTCGGCAACATCTTCGACAGCAAGCATCTGACGCCGCCCGCAACTCCGACGAGCTCCAGCGACCGTCTCCGTGCGCCCCTTGCCAAACCACCGCCACCTTGAGCATCAGCAACACACGGCGAGTCTGGTAAGCCCCTTCCCCCTCTCTCGCGCGACCTAGAACGCCGGTAGCATCTCCGACAGAGGCGCCGCCGCCTGTCGCCGCCGCCAGCGCCGCCACTGGATGGTCAAAGCGTTGAGCACCGTTAGATTTAGATCGTGCGGATACGATAGAACATAATCGAAGCGGTAAGATTGGATCTGAGCCGCGCGATTAAGTTAGATCCAGCAGCTCAGAAGCGTGATCCAACGCGAAGCGGTATGGGCCAATCAGATTAAGACGTGTGGCAGTAGTTTAGATTTAAAATCAGGATTTGAATCTATTAGATGTTTGATTTTGTTTTAGCTATAACTTTTGATCCCCATGTTACAATTTGACAAATTTTATATCAATGGAATCAGGAGAACAAGCCCTTTATAAATATGCAATGTGTTTAATGTTTTGCTTCTGTTAAAATGGCTTTATTTGCAGAAACTTGTGTAGGACTACTTTGAGTATATGAATTGTTTGAGAAATGTTTTAAGGTTTAAATAAATGTTGTTTGGCAAGTTTTTAACTTGTTTATGAACCAGTACTGTACACTTGCTTTGTTGAGTTTTTAAAAATCATCACATATCATATTGCATGCATTCATATATTTTTGTTTGTATATGTTCTGTATGTGATTTGTGGCTATAATTTTTTGTGTAGATTTTGGTGCTAGTGATTGTGATTGTGAGGAGTGTAGCTACTCTCCAAACTACCAAGGCAAGTGGTGCTTCATGAATATTTTTATCCCTATGTTTTCTACTAAGCATTAGAAATATTTTGCTAGTCTTGCATGCTATATTTTGCTTATATGCCATGTTGGGAAATCCTAGTAGTTGTAGAATTGCTAGGAAATTTCTAAGTTAAGATGCTTATATATGCCATGCTTAGCCTAGCTAGTAGAACCAAGGGTTGGTGAAATATACATGCTATGATGAAAATATTCTAAGTCTTTGGACTTGTGTTTTTGCCTAATAAAACAACTAAGTAAATGAAACACCTGGGTGGAATGGAAGGAATGGTTTATGTTGAGTGGTTACACAAGGCCCATTTCTATGGTTTACCTTGTGTATCTCACTTGTGGAAAGCCACCCAGGAACAAAGAGATTTTAGAGGCCAAGTGTTAAGAAGCTTCTAGTGCAGCCACTTGGCAATATGGGCTCTGCCTGGATCACATAGGTTGCTAGAACTTAGCCATTTGGACAGTTGGTGGTAGTGGGATGGTAGGTTGGAACGCGTCCATTTGGTCTAAGGGAAGGCTTCTGAAAGGTCCTGTCTTGGTGAAAATCAAGTCTGGTGGGGAAAGTGCACAACCACTGCAGATGGAAGAATCTAAGTACTTAGCCATGTCCCTGGAAAAGGACAACTTGAGCATCAATACATGGAAGCTATCAAGAATCTCCTCGTCCCAATTTCTAAGTAAAAACTTGTGGGTGAACAAGGGAGAAGGACCTCAATGTCTATTGGTGGTTCCTTGGGAAAAGTTTTGACAAATAAAAACTTAGTGATTTCAACTAATAAGGCAAAACCTATTTTGAGCAAAGCAAGCCAAGCTACACTTAGCCAAATTGCATATAGAATCTAGTCCACCTAAATTATACTAAGGTATCACTTGCCAATACTATTCCAATGTATTGACCCACTGTGGCTGTAACTTGTGATGTTGCAGGTTACTCTGATGAGGATTAGGAGTCATGAGTCTACACTCAACATGTTTGCCTGTGGCACATGAATATGAAGACTTTTACTTATTTACTTATTCAAACTCTTGTATTAGGCCTGTGGCCTTGGAGTTGTAAAGACTATGTTTGTCTCTGGAATGACTGTAATAATGACCTTTGTTTCTGTGTACTTCATCTTAAACTGTGGATGCTAGCATTGATCCAGGGACTAGCATTGCAATCACAGGGATCCTTTTCCTTTATAAAGGAGGGATCTTACAGATGGTATCAGAGCACTGTGTTTCCTGTAGGATTATGACCCTAGGATTGGAAACCACTAAGGAAAATTTTCAACAACTTCTACACTTGTCTATTCTTCTCGTAAACTTTTCTAATCTTATTTCTCATCTCTATTTGTAGATGAACTCCATAAACAAAGTCGTGAGGAAAGGACCACTCATGACAATGACTTTGGAGTGTGAGACAGAATTCCCCAAGGCTCTCAAGGACCTCATGGTTGCAATGGAAATACATGGTGCAGCTGTGTACAAAGGCTTTCCTGTGATGGATGAAGGAGTTGAGTACTAGTGGGTGCAACTTCACTTGTATAAAAACGAGGAAGACAACCACAAGGAATCAGGATTCTGCATGTTCACCAATTCAGTGGTGCACACTACATTCTTTGATTCAGCAAAGGATGCAGCTTGGAGGAGCATCAAAGAACTTGGTGATAGAGTCAAGTGCAGAATGCTCAACCTCCAAAATGACTTAAAGGAAGAGAAGAAACATACCTAAGAGTTGGAGGCTACCAACCAGACCTTAAGAGGAGATATTATAGACTTAGTGATGGAGTCATGTGAGAAAGATAGACTGATTGCTTCTAGAAACATTATGTTAGCCAACAGATCCAGTGAGATAGGATTGTAAACGTACTTCGTTAGTTGGACCACCACTTATCACCTTATTTTCCAAAAAGTTGTTTAAAATAAGTTGAACTTTGGTTGATGTAATGGATCCATGTATGCCATGACTTGTGTGTTTTGATTTCCAAAGATGTGTATGATGTTTTGCCTTGTGTTTTATCTTAAGTTGTGTTGTTCTAACTTTTTCTATCTTATAAATAGATGCCTAATGTTATCATCAACACTGTTGAGGAGTTCCAGGGAACTCGCTTTGGTCCTCGTATTGTTGAGCTCACTACTTTGCTCAATCTCCCTCTTCCTACCATCATGGTGCTTCCCCTCACCAAGTTTGAGAGGAAAGACATTTGGGGTTTCAAGGTCAATCAGTCCGGACGCCAGACTGAGCCTACCATGGAGGCTATCATCTTCAAGCTCATGCACGATGACAAGGAGAGGGGCCTTGAGGTAGTCATGCAGGATCTGATAGGACGTCTGCTAGGGAGACACTCTCGACAGGTTAGAGGTACTCACTTTCACGTCTTCGGTAGACGTGATGAGGATGGAGAGTCCATCGACTTCGAGGACACTTCGAGGGAGACAGCGGAGCCGATTCGCCTATACCTCCAGGACTTAGAGGCTCTCATTAGGCACGTGGACTCTGATAGGACCAACGTCATGCTCAACAATGATGAACTTCAGGTGCAACTTCGCGAGAAGGACAAGCTCTTCGCGGAGCAAGATGAGATAGTCAAGGAGATGGAGGCAAAGTTCGAGAGCCAGGACAGAAAGTTCAAGAGTCAGGAGAAGCGAGTCCAGGATAGGAACAAGAGGATTCGGGACATGACTGAAGAACTGCAGGCCAAGGACTTCGAGCTCGAGCATCAGCAGACGGTGATTGAGAGGCTTCGTTCTTAGAAGAGGGCTCTCAAAGCCAAAGTAGATACCTTGACCGCCAATGTCGAGGAATACAAGACCGCAATGGAGAATGCAGGTATTACCTTTGTTGAGGAGGAGATTGATGCCGAGGAGTAGACTTGACTACTCATTTATCATTTATTTATCATACTTTATTTGTGTCACAATGACCATCCAACATGTGGATGGCTTGTTATTTGTGTGTTTACTTTGCGAACTTGTCGTTTTTATTGTTGAACTATTATTGCTATGATGCATGTTTTTGTGATTGTTTATGTGATGTATTGTGCATGAAAGCATCTATGGGTATCTCATTCTTATCTCTATTGAACAAACCACAGATGCCTCCCCGTCGTGCCAATCCCAACCCCAACAACAACAACATCACTCCAGAAATGCAGCAAATGATGACATTCGGACTCACTGATGCAAATGATGACGACGTTCATCCAGAACCAAAACAACAACAACAACAACAACAACAATAACAATAATAACAACAACAACCCACCGGGTTTTGACATGCTTACCAGGTTCTTGAGATTGAGGCCAGCAAAGTTCTCAGGAACAACTGATCCCATGGTGGCCAATGATTGGCTACGCTCTATGAACAAGGACTTGGTAATCGTAATGCATCGATGCAGAAAAAGTCAGATTTGCAGCACATTTGTTGGAAGGACCAGCCGCCACTTGGTGGGATAACTTCCAGATCACCACTCCCATCGAAGATGTGACATGGGAAATCTTTGAGGATGGCTTTCGTACTGCTCATATCTCATCTGGAGTGATGAGTCTGAAAAAGAAAGAGTTTCATAACCTGAAGCAGCGCCACCGCAGCGTGGCTGAATATATTGAGGAGTTCAACAAGCAACGTTACATGCCGGATGAAGTTGACACTGATGCTAAGAGGAAAGAAAAGTTCCTCGAAGGGTTGAATGATGAGCTGAACCTGCGGTTGGCTGTGGCATATGTTCCCACATACCAGTCTCTTTGTGATAAGGCTGCTATTTTGGAGAACAAAATGAAGCAAGTAGAGAGCAGGAAGAGAAAGCACTCGGACAAGCACATCTTGGGATCGTCTCACAAACGTTCCCATTACGATGACAGTGGAAGCTCAGGATCCCACAAGCATGGGAAAATTCAACAAGCACCACAACCGCAACCGTCATGACAACAAGCATCACCGTAGTCATGACAATGACAAGTACAAGAACCACAAGGGTGGATATAAGAGCCACCACAGTGGTAATGGAAGTGGCAGTGGAAGCCAGCCTGTCAAGAAGGACATTAGTCAGGTTGAATGCTTCAAGTGCAAATATGGGGCATTATGCAAATGAATGCCCAGAAAAGAAAGTTGAAGGACCCAACAAGCCCAACCCTTTTCAGAAGGGACAAGTGAACCACATCAATGTGGAGGAAATTTATGAGGAGCCTAATGCTGTTGCTGGTAAGTTCAAACTCAATTCTGTTCCAGCATTTGTTCTCTTTGATACTTGTGCATCTCATTCATTCATATCAAGGGCATTTGTTGAAAGAAATGAACTGTCGGTAGAAACTATTGGGTGTCCTATAAAAGTAAGTTCTCCTGGCGGAGAAATGATAGTGAATTCAGGATGTCATGATCTAGTCATAGAGTTTGGGAAGTATAAGTTTCCCGTTAACTTCATAATCCTAAATTCCCAAGGATTGGATGACATTTTGGGAATGGACTGGATGACTAAGCACAAGGGAGTGATAGATTGTGCCAACCATACTGTCTCACTCACAACTCCAGAAAATAAAAGGATCTGATTCAAGACCAACTTTGAAGCAAGAAGGAGTATGTTAAATTCTCTTAAGGGGGTTAGCATAGACAGTGTGCCAATTGTGAGTGAATATCCGGATGTGTTTCCGGAAGAATTGTCGGGAATGCCACCAGATAGAGATGTGGAGTTTCTTATTGATTTGCTACCAGGATCTGGACCAATAGCAAAGAGACCGTACAAAATGTTAGTTGATGAACTGAAAGAACTCAAGAAACAACTTGGAGAATAGTTGCAGAAAGGATTTATTCAACCAAGTTCTTGATCTTGGGGAGCCCCAGTTTTGTTTGTGGAGAAGAAAGATAGAAGTCAAAGGTTATGCATAGATTACCGTTCACTCAATGAGGTGACTATCAAGAACAAATACCCTTTGCCTAGAATCAATGACTTGTTTGATCAGCTAGAAGGAGCTTGTGTGTTCTCAAAGATTGATCTTCGGTCAGGTTATTTCCAACTCAAGATAAGGGAACAAGACATACCTAAAACAGCTTTCACTACAAGGTATGGACTGTATGAGTATACCGTGATGCCATTTGGTTTGACCAATGCTCCAGCATACTTTATGAATATGATGAACAAGGTGTTCATGGAATTCCTTGATAAGTTTGTTGTCGTTTTCATCGATGACATTTTGATCTACTCCAAGAGCAAAGAAGAGCATGAAGGACATTTGTGTTTGATACTTGAGAAGCTTAGAGAGCATAAACTGTATGCCAAATTCAGCAAGTGTGAATTCTGGCTAAATGAAGTTGGATTTCTTGGACACGTTGTGTCAGGAGATGGAGTAGCAGTTGATCCTGCTAAAGTTTCAGCAGAATCGAATGGGAATCTCCCAAGTCAGTGAAAGAAGTTCGTAGTTTCCTTGGCTTAGCAGGTTACTACAGAAGGTTCATTGAGAATTTCTCCAAGGTAGCTAAGCCTATGACAGAATTGCTAAAGAAAGACAAGAAATTTGCTTGGTCTGAAGGTTGTGAACTCAGTTTTCAAAAATTGAAGCAGAGACTTGTGACAGCACCAGTCTTATGTCTGCCAGATTTGGAGAAGGATTTCCAAGTATATTGTGATGCATCTCATCATGGTTTGGGTGTAGTACTTATGCAAGACGGGAAAGTTGTGGCTTATGCCTCGAGACAACTCAAAACTCATGAAGTGAACTACCCTACTCATGATTTGGAGTTAGCCTCTGTTGTCCATGCACTCAAAACATGGAGACATTATCTTTTGGGAAAGCGTTGTGAAGTATTCACAGATCACAAGAGTTTGAAGTATATCTTCACCCAGAAAGAAATTAATATGAGACAAAGAAGATGGCTAGAACTCATCAAGGACTATGACTTAAGTTTGCAATACCATCCCGGTAAAGCAAATGTTGTAGTGGATGCTTTAAGCCGTAAGGTTTTTGTGAATGGCCTTACCAAGGGAGAATTGCCCGATGATTTGTGCGCCCAATTTAGAGATCTCAGATTGGAGATTGTGCCTGAAGGACATCTCATGTCTTTGTATTTTCAACCTACTTTGTTGGACAAGATTAAAGAAGCCCAGAAGACTGATAAGGAAATTGAAGAAATTAAGGAAAAGATTGGCAAAGGAAAAGCCAAAGGATTCCATGAAGACGAATAGGGTACTTTATGGCATGGAAAAAGTATCTGTGTTCCACAAGATCCGGAGCTTCGGAAACTGATATTACAAGAAGCACACAACTCACCGTATTCCATTCATCTGGGTAACACCAAAATGTACATGGACATGAAGGAAAGATTTTGGTGGAATAATCTCAAGAAGGACATCGCCGAACATATTGCTTTGTGTGATGTGTGTAGTAGAGTGAAAGCGGAACATCAGAAACCAGCAGGTTTGCTTCAACCACTACCTATTCCTAATTGGAAGTGGGACAAGATTGGTATGGATTTCATTACTGGATTACCAAGGACAGGATATGATTCTATTTGGGTAGTAGTGGATCGCCTAACTAAAGTAGCTCATTTCATACCCGTGAAGACAACCTATACTGGTGCTAAGTTGGCCAAGATCTACATGAGTAGAATTGTATGTCTACATGGAGTGCCCAAGAGTATTGTGTCTGATAGGGGAACTCAATTCACCTCCCATTTTTGGAGACAGCTACATGAGTCATTGGGAACGAGGTTGGAATTCAGCACTGCTTTTCATCCTCAAACTGATGGACAAACAGAAAGGACTAATCAGGTTCTTGAAGACATGTTGAGGGCATGTGCCCTAGACTATGGAGCCAGTTGGGATGAAAGTCTGCCTTACGCAGAATTTTCTTATAACAACAGCTATCAAGCCAGCATTGAGATGGCACCATTTGAGTTTCTCTATGGGAGAGAATGTACCACCCCATTGTTATGGAATGGTGTGGGAGAAAGAAGTTTGTTCGGACCAGAACTTATCAAAGAAGCCGAAGAGAAGGTCAAGTTGGTTAAGGACAGATTGAAGATAACACAGTCCCGACAGAAAAGCTACACAGATCCTAAGCGTAGAGAAGTCACCTATGAAGTTGGTGATAGAGCTTATGTTAGAGTGTCACCACTTCGTGGAGTGAAGAGGTTCGGAGTCAAAGGAAAGTTAGCCCCAAGATATGTTGGACCATTCAAGATTCTGAGTCGAAAAGGAGAAGTTGCTTATGAAATTGAATTGCCAAAGTCTTTGTCAGCTGTCCATAACGTGTTTCATGTGAGTCAGCTTAAGAAATGTCATCCAGAAATGGAAGAAACTTCTTTGAAGGATACTATACCTTTGGAAGAGGTTCAGTTGGAGAGTGATCTCACTTATGAGGAGAAGCCTATCAAGATTCTTGAGACTGCAGGAAGATTCACACGGACTAAGACTATCAAGTTTTGCAAAGTGCAGTGGAACCATCATTCCGAAGAGGAAGCAACATGGGAAAGAGAAGATGATCTCCGGAAAGACCACCCTCACCTATTTGCTAGCCAATCCGAATCTCGAGGGTGAGATTCACCTTAAGGGGGTTAGATTTGTAACATCCCAAAAATCATGTTTTAAACTCATGCATATCATCCATGCATCCATGATCATATGAGTTTCATTTCATCCAAATCATTTCAAAACAGAAGCATATATGCTTATTATTTCATGTAAGTTTGCTCTAGCCTTAGTGCTATCTTCCAATGATAAGAATACTTGTTTTGATTCAGTAAGGTTTGAAATTCAAACTTAGGCACCATCAAAAGTTTGAACAAAGTTTCAAAACAAAATGAATTAATAAAACCAATATTATGCCTATTATATATATCATAAAGGCTTGGTTTTATTTTTATTTTCTTTTGATCAAAGTGTTTTGATTAAACAGTAGTGTTTGACACACATTTGAGTGCAAGGTTTGCAGAATAAAAACCTAGAGAAGATTTGAATTCAAACTCATTTGATTTGGATTTGAAAATCATTTCAGAAAAAGAAAAGGAGAAAAGAAATAGAAAAAGGCCAGCGCCACCTATCTGGCCCAACTACGAATCCAGCCCAGTAAGCCCACCCGAGATCCCCCTCTCTCTCTCACCTACAGACACACCCACCAGGTCACTGACGCCAGGACCCCACCCCGTCTCTGTTTTATTCGCTGACAAGTGGACCCCGTGACCACGTCGTCGTCTTCGTCAATCACGCGCGGCTGCGACGCCGCTCGCATTGCTCGCTGCGATCATGCGGGCTTAATTGCCCTTGATTCCGCTTAATCGCCGCCCTCTCGCCTACATAACCCTCTCGCATGCCATTTCCTCACCTAGCGCCACCTCTCTGCCACCAGGCTGCCCGCAATTGCCCTCGCACCGCCACAGACAGACGCACTCCAGCGACGAATCACGGTGAGTACAGACCGCCCCTCTGCCTCTAGTTCAAACCACCGTGACCAGCATGATCATGCGCATTCGCTAATGCCCTCCGTTTGCTTTCTCATGACCCAGAGCGACGCCTTCGTTCTCACCCGCGAGCACCTAAGCCGCCGCTCAACTCCGACGTGCGATTCAGGTAAAACGAGACCGCCCCTTGCCTCCCCTTTGGTACTGCCTTGATCGCCAGGTCCTTGCACATCTCCTAAACCATCTGGCTTGTGCTAGGTCGACGCAGAACTCGCAACGCGTCTTCGACGAAGCATCCGACGCCGCCCGTAACTCCGACGAGCTCCGCGACACTCCGTCGGCGCCTTGACAAACCACCGCCACCTTGAGCATCAGCAGCACACAGCGAGTCTGGTAAGCCCCTTCCCCCTCTCCCGCGCGACCTAGAACGCCGGTAGCATCTCCGACAGAGGCGCCGCCGCCTGTCGCCGCCGCCAGCGCCGCCACTGGATGGTCAAAGTGCTGAGCGCCGTTAGATTTAGATCGTGCGGATACGATAGAACATAATCGAAGCGGTAAGATTGGATCTGAGCCGCGCGATTAAGTTAGATTCAGTGGCTTAGAAGCGTGATCCAACGCGAAGCGGTACGGGCCAATCAGATTAAGACTCGTGGCAGTAGTTTAGATTTAAAATCAGGATTTGAATCTATTAGATGTTTGATTTTGTTTTAGCTATAACTTTTGATCCCCACGTTAGAATTTGACAAATTTTATATCAATGGAATCAGGAGAACAAGCCCTTTCTAAATATGCAATGTGTTTAATGTTTTGCTTCTGGTAAAATGGCTTTATTTGCAGAAACTTGTGTAGGACTATTTTGAGTATATGAATTGTTTGAGAAATGTTTTAAGGTTTAAATAAATGTTGGTTGGCAAGTTTTTAACTTGTTTATGAACCAGTACTGTACACTTGCTTTGTTGAGTTTTTAAAAATCATCACATATCATATTGCATGCATTCATATATTTTTGTTTGTATATGTTTTGTATGTGATTTGTGGCTATAATTTTTTGTGTAGATTTTGGTGCTAGTGATTGTGATTGTGAGGAGTGTAGCTACTCTCAAAACTACCAAGGCAAGTGGTGCTTCATGAATATTTTTATCCCTATGTTTTCTACTAAGCATTAGAAATATTTTGCTAGTCTTGCATGCTATATTTTGCTTATATGCCATGTTGGGAAATCCTAGTAGTTGTAGAATTGCTAGGAAATTTCTAAGTTAAGATGCTTATCTATGCCATGCTTAGCCTAGCTAGTAGCAACCAAGGGTTGGTGAAATATACATGCTATGATGAAAATATTCTAAGTCTTTGGACTTGTGTTTTTGCCTAATAAAACAACTAAGTAAATGAAACACCTGGGTGGAATGGAAGGAATGGTTTATGTTGAGTGGTTACACAAGGCCCATTTCTATGGTTTACCTTGTGTATCTCACTTGTGGAAAGCGAGCCAGGAACAAAGAGATTTTAGAGGCCAAGTGTTAAGAAGCTTCTAGTGCAGCCACTTGGCAATATGGGCTCTGCCTGGATCACATAGGTTGCTAGAACTTAGCCATTTGGACAGTTGGTGGTAGTGGGATGGTAGGTTGGAACGCGTCCATTTGGTCTAAGGGAAGGCTTCTGAAAGGTCCTGTCTTGGTGAAAATCAAGTCTGGTGGGGAAAGTGCACAACCACTGCAGATGGAAGAATCTAAGTACTTAGCCATGTCCCTGGAAAAGGACAACTTGAGCATCAAGACATGGAAGCTATCAAGAATCTCCTCATGCCAATTTCTAAGTAAAAACTTGTGGGTGAACAAGGGAGAAGGACCTCAATGTCTATTGGTGGTTCCATGGGAAAAGTTTTGACAAAGAAAAACTTAGTGATTTCAACTAATAAGGCAAAACCTATTTTGAGCAAAGCAAGCCAAGCTACACTTAGCCAAATTGCATATAGAATCTAGTCCACCTAAATTATACTAAGGTATCACTTGCCAATACTATTCCAATGTATTGACCCACTGTGGCTGTAACTTGTGATGTTGCAGGTTACTCTGATGAGGATTAGGAGTCATGAGTCTACACTCAACATGTTTGCCTATGGCACATGAAGATGAAGACTTTTACTTATTTACTTATTCAAACTCTTGTACTAGTCCTGTGGCTTGGAGTTGTAAAGACTATGTTTGTCTCTGGAATGACTGTAATAATGACCTTTGTTTCTGTGTACTTCATCTTAAACTATGGGTGCTAGCATTGATCCAGGGACTAGCATTGCAATCACAGGGATCCTTTTCCTTTATAAAGGAGGGATCTTACACTGCTCCGGTGCAATTCCGGCGAGCTGCTGCTCCTCGTGCTCCGGCTAGAGGGTGGAACGATCAGTGAGGTGAGGGGGGTGGAATGGTGTGCTTCAAACGGCTGGGGGTGGCCTCCTTTTATAGGCTCGACGACGAGACCGAGAGGGATGGGCAGGCGACGGTGGCGACATGGCTACGGGCTGCTAGTGACATGGCTGAGGGTGGCGATCGACGCGCGGTCTCCTGGCGATGCTCTAGAACTTGAATGCGCGCTTAGGGGCGGTGGCAATCTAACGGGAACGTGCGGTGCTCTACGTGGAAGAGGCGGCATCTTCGACGACGAGCGGTGGCTGTGAAGCATTGGGCGGCGAACGGGGATATCTGCGGTGTTCCTTCGGTCATGGCGAAGTGAATTTGATTTGGTTTAAATTTGCCTGCCAAGTGTTTGATGAAATGGCCGCAAGAAACTTTCTTTTGAATTTTGAAAAGATTTTTGGTGGGTGTTCTAGGCATGTGCTGGAGACTCTGTGGGTGCTTGGGTTTTGAAAATTGAGCTTGTTTGAGTGGTTTTTGAAATAGTGGGATCTTCCCATATGAGATAGATTCAATTTTAAACTGTCATTTAAACTTAGCATTTGAATGTTTTTGGAAGATCATAAAGTGGGCCTTGGTACCTCATTATGTGTACTAACAAGGGGTGCAAAGATCCACAATTGTTTCTGAAAGGATACGGATGTCGCCTAGAGGGGTGGGGGTGAATAGGCGATTAAAACTTTTCCTAGAGTGGCTCAACAAAGGCGGAATAAAACTAGTGTTTACTTTGTTAAGCACAACCTAGAACAACTAAGGTTCACCTATGTGCACCAACAACTTATTCTAAGCAATACAAGCAACAAAGTGATAGCAAGATATATATTACTTCAAGCACGAAGGCTATCACAATGTAAAGTGCATAAGTAAAGAGCTCGGGTATAGAGATAACCGAGGCACGCGGGGACAACGATATTTTACCGAGTTCCTCCCAACATGGAGTACGTCTCGTTTGGAGAGGGGGTGGTATCAAACCACCAATGCCACAAAAGTCCTCCCTTATTCTATGGTGAATCTCACCCCAACGGGATTGATCCACACTTCCACTATCGGTGCACTTGTCGGTGGCAACCGGAACCTCTCACAAGGTTGGGGCACTTCTCCACAACCTAATTGGAGGCTCCCAACAAACGCCACCAATGCCACAATGCCACCAAGGCCACAAAACCATCTAGGGTTCCAAGAACCCAAGAGGGACAAGCTCCAATGAGTAACTCAAACCAAATCCTCCGAGGAGAACACAAACTGATGCATCAAATGCAATGGCAAGGACACAAGAAGTGCTCAAATCCTTCTCTCCCAAATTCCACCAAAGCTACAAAAGCTTATGGGGGAATAAGAGAGGAAGAACAATGGAGGAAATCCACAAAAGACTCCAAGATCTAGATCCCAATATGTTCCCCTCACTTAGAGGAGAGATTGATTGGTGGGATTGTAGATCTAGATCTCCTCTTTCAAATCCCTCAAGAATATGCAAGAATCATAGGAGGGATTGAGAGGAAGCAAGCTCAAGAAGGTAAACAATTGAGGGGAATAATTGCAAGAATCGTTGAGGAACCATTGGGGAAGAAGGCCCCTTATATAGGTCCCTCCAAAATCCAACCGTTGCAGCCCAAAAACGCGATTCCCGGTACTACCGGACATTTTCCCGGTACTACCGGACTTTCCCGGCACTACCGGACATTTCCTGGGGTTCCTGGGGCTCCAAACGCATTTTTCTCTGCGGTCCCCGGTACCAAAATGCGGTACTACCGGATCCTGGTTTGGTACTACCGGTCATCACAGAACGAAAACAACCATAACTTTTGCATCCGGACTCCGATTTCGATGATCTTGGGCTCGTTTCGAAGAGGACAACAACCCCTAAAATATAATGCAAAGAAACATCATAGTCCAGCAAGGGAGGATAGATCCAAATGACTAAGTAAAAAACCTTCTATCGCGCTAGGTACTAAAATGCGGTACTACCGCTTTTTGGTACCTAGCCCGGCAGTGGCTTTTGGAAACTTGTCAAAAACCTTCTGCCGTGCTAGGTACTACCGCATTTTAGTACCTAGGAGGGCAGTGGAATTTTGAAACTTGCCAAAACCTACTGCCGCGCTAGGTACTAAAATGCGGTACTACCGCATTTTGGTACCTAGGAAAATTCAAACCTCTATAACTTTTGATTGGTAACTCCGATCGACTCGGTTCCAATTGGGTTGGAAAAAGGACGACATGAGCTACCCTATGAAATGTGAAAATATTGGTTATCACCAAGTGAGAATGTATCATGTATAATAATGTGAGATACCTCACTTGGTGAGAAACCAAAAAGCTACCAAGATCAAAATCGCAACAAGATACAAACGGAAGATCCGATTTTGATGAACAAGAGCTTGTTATGGAGATTACCACAAGATCTATATACTCACATGGATAAGACAAAATAACAACCAAATATGATGATGCAAATATGCAAAGGTTTGAGCTCTCTCCGAACGATGTGACCGAGTTACTCATTCGAGAGCCCGTCTTGATAGTACGGTTATCTATCCTAAACCCGGTCTCGTACTAACAATATGAGACCGGCAAAAGGGAAAACCTATCAAGATTATACCTTTGCCTTGAGCATTCCACTTGAGCTCGATGTAGACGATCCTGCCCTTCTCAAGATGGAATGCCTTTCTTAATTCCTCATCATCGATCCATGATCACCGAGAATGGCAAGCATCAAACATGAGATCTTCTATAGATGGTGCATTTTGAGCTTGCGCAATGCATCTTCTTCTCATTTCATCGACCTTGAAGCCACCACATGCTCCAAGTGATGCCAATGGACAAATCCTACAAGTATAACTTAATACACACATTAGTCCATAAAGATTGCCATTAATTACCAAAACCACACATGGGGGCCCACATGTTCTTTCAATCTCCCCCATTTTGGTAATTGATGACAATCCCTTTAAGAGGGTTTATATAAGGAATATTAATGAGTAAAATGGTAACACCAATATCAAGTACTACATAAGTATGTGATATTGGTACCACCACCATATATAGAGCAAACTCCCCCACAATACTATGCATGTGTGATGAACTTGAATTTCATTGCATATATTGCCAATCATTATCATTGGTGGAGTTTCCTCTATATATACCACGTGCTAAGAAACAACAAAGATGCAAGAGCATGAAAGGCAGATGCTTAAGAACAAACTCAAAGCATAAACCATTTCCCTTAAACCCTCTAAAATTTCTCCCCCATTGGCATCGATTGCCAAAATGGGTGACAAGTTCTAGAAGGCCAATAGAGTGATAAATCCTCCAAATGTGCATTCGCACATATCCAATGATGAATACTTGGGAGGAAGTAGGACTATATCGAGGACCCAAAGATTACCAAAAGAAATAAAAAAAGAAGAGGCATCAGCAAATGATGCAAGCAATTACAAGGTCGGACAAACCAATTGAAAACAACAAATGAGTCCAAAAGGAAACAACAAGATATTATGATATGAGCAAAAGAGTGTTTTAAATAACAAATAGAGAAGCTCCCCAAGATTTGTGCACAATTTAAAATAAATACATGAGAATACATAACGCACAAATATGGCATCCTTGCTCCCCCGTAAGTATTTAAAACACAACAAAAGGAAAGATCAAATAAATGCTTAAATAAAATAGATAAGTTCCCCAAGATTTGTGCACACTCGAGAATCGTTGTATTTCAATATAAAAATGCAAAAATATGGAATCCTTACTTATTCATAAACATTTAAGGCACAATAAATGAGAAAGAATACAAATGAGCATTATTAAATGAATTAGATGAGCTCCCCAAAGAGAATGCACCAAGTATGATGATTGCATTTGGGATCAAGGTGCATAATAATGGAATCCTCACTCATCCAAATTCATTTAATCAATACAAGGCATGAGAGAACAAATATGAGTGTCCGAAGATGCAAACAAGAGGAATAATCACTCATAGGCAAATAAATTTGGAAGCCACTGAAAAAAATCAAAAAGGAATAAGGTGTTATCCAAGGAATAAAATCTCTACTAAAGTTATCTTCTCATATGTGTATATGTTTCTAAGTGGATAACATCACAAAGACATAGGCCCATAAAGAAACAAGCACACACAAAGAAGATATACAATAAATCACATAAGAGGCTAAAATGAAGTCATAACATATATCAATAAGATTTTTGCTTCAAAGCATGGCCAAAGGCTCAAATATATCTTATTGTACATTAATGAACTTCAAACACCAACACACTACATATATTACAACTATCACCAAGGGAAAAGGAGAAAGTTGGAACATATGGAGAAAGGCAACAAGTATCACAAGGAATAAACAACTAGCAAAATCTCACTATTGCACATGAGAGAAGTTGAGGACAAGATAGGCAATAAATTGCTAGATTGACATATTTGGGATTGGTGGATCATATGTATTATTTTGTATAGTCCCAATTATATGTACTCATCTCAACTTATACACATTTTCAATAGAGAGTTCACTTAAAACCATGGCTAGAACTACAACAATTACAAATACATGAATTCATGCTAGAAGGCAACCGACAAACGGTTGGAATCAAGATATATGAGCATGAGAAAGAGATACTTGTTACCGAGATATAATTGGTAGGATGTAGAGGATATGAATTCGTTGAACATCCTATAGCTTGCCTCCAATTTTCATGTATGCATGATTTCTTCAAAATTGAGAGACAACCATCCAATCTATCTCCAATGTACCTAAAATACATTTAAGTACAAAATGGTCCCCAAACTTATTGGGTCCAATGTAGTTAGTGCAACTACAATACATAGGAGAGACTCCACATAAATATGTGCATATTGATATGAAATTGAATTTCATGCACAACTTAGCCGATGGGATTTGGTGGAGTTTCCCCTATATATTGGATCAAAGAAAGCAAGCATGCCATAATATAAACATATAGTAAATATGCATGAATAAAGCTTTCAAGAACCAAAACGGAGATACAATTTGAACAAAACACCAAGTAAATCGAGATTGCACACACAAGAGTGTGACATGACAAACGATGTCCAAATTGTATCAAAGACTCAACTCAACACATGAAAGATCACAAATTCAACAAATGAACTAGGCAAAAGCCAAATAGCAAAAGATATATAAAAATACAAATGCTCAATGATTTATCTCATTCTAAAATGGTCAAAATGTGAAACAAGGAATGAGACAAAACCAACTCCCAAGAAGAGCAAGGTTCCAACAAGAAACCAAACACCCCAAACTTCTCATGATGGCACAAAATACCAAAACGAAAAGATTGAGGTTCCAAGCACATAAAACCCGATATGGACCAAACAAAGAAGCATAAATATGAGTGTTCTAAATAATATAGGAGAGCTCCCCCATAGATAGTGCATTATGTAGGATTTTCCTTTTTAATGCAAAATGCACACAAATGGGATCATCACTAGTACCTACAATAAGTAAAACATGAGAGGATATCAATAAAATAAGAAGATCCACAAGAAGCAAGGAAGGCTTGGGAGACAACAGCAAACATTTTCTTGGCCAAAGATACGATAAAAATAAACAAAGGTCAAAGTGAACATGATCAATAAATTCTACCATGAATTGAGTACTCATTGTCCAAGGACAAGAAATATTGGGAATAATTTTACCAAGGTAGCTAGCATGGATATCCAAGATCATAGTCACAACAAGACGCATATAACAAAAGATAAGAGTTAAGCATGATACTTCGAACAAGATTCTTGGTAGCTTCCAATAGTCACACAATCACTAGTGATTAGAGTAACTTGAATCAAATGGTTTCCATGAGGATATATATATATAAATATGAGGAAACACATACCAAGAAACACTCTCATATACAAGATCCAAAATAAGATCAATAAAGCCATTCAAGCAAATTGGAAATTGTATGAGCAAATGTGTCACATAGGAGCTGGATAATTATCAATATCAATTCTAAGTGACACAACCTCGAATATTCACATTTTCTAGGATTGTAATATGCACTAAGCATATGACTCCCCCATAATGTGATACTACCATAAAATCAACACGAGGCAAAATAATACAAATAGAGATAATTAATGGACATTATAAAACTTAAATTTATCATGAGAATTGTACCACATAGAGACTAGACAATATTCCAATATAAATACTAGGTGGTATTCCTCATGTACACATAATTTTAGGATTGTGGAATGCCCAAGCATAACACTCCCCCAAAATGGGATAATCCATTAATCTCTCACAAGAGCTAAATAAGATATCAAATATAATCAATTAAGGCTCCAATACAAGAAACACACATACATGGTGTGCCACTTAATCATATACAAATATACTTGATATCTCAATATAATTAAGTGGAAAGCACAACATGTACAAAATCATGGAAGATACAAAACCAACACATGCACAAGGGGGCGAGTAACTTTCAATGTAAAGAGTTTAGCAAAAGTTACCGCAAAGAGGAAAATTGGATATATATAATATAATCATGATAATTCAAATGGCTTGGCTTGACAATAACAATTGATGAAGATCCCTCAATTCTTCATAATGTAGCTAAGACTCCAATGTCCTCCACAACACACCTATTGATCAAATTGTGGCTTGTTGGTCCCCAACCAAGTTGGGTCCTAAGAAATTAGTCACAATAAGCTTGGCAACCCAAATGGTTCTTTTCTTGACACCACATTTATCACCAACAAATTTGGCAAACACATTGCCAACCTCATCCTTACAAAGAGAATAAGCATCATCAATAATGATAGGGTTGGATAAGGAGATACCGATATTGCATGAGGAAGAAATATGCCCCTTCTCACGGCATATGTAGCAAGTTCTACTCTTGCCATCTTTCTTCTTAGGTGAAACCACAACTCGAGGAAGAGCTCGAGTAGTCTTTTTAGGAAGAGGACCATTAATGACTAGAGGAGGAGCTTGAGGCCGCTTCCCTTGTTGCTTCACACTAAGAGGATTTTTCTTCAATGGGAAAGATCTAACATGGTGCCCTTCTTCCTTGCACTTAAAGCAAACAATGTTGGCTGGATTCTTGACTTCATCTTGGTCATTTTTTTTGGTGTCCTTGTGCTTCAACTTGATAGTGGACTTGTTCTTGACATTGGAGTTGAATCCAATCCCACACTTGTCATTGGGGGATTTTTGCACACTCAAGATTTTGTTGAGTGTGACCTTCCCTTGATGACCCATTTCAAGTCATTCTTCAAAGAAGTGACTTGAGCCTTGAGCCTTTTGATTTCCTCTACATGGTTAGTTTCAACAAAAACACTAGAGGAAGTAGATGCTACATTGTTAGAGCAACAAGGCATGGGATGTAATTCATCACAAGATATATCATGGTTGTGAGAGGATGAATTACAAGGACTAGCACATGGCAATATAACATTTGGAGTAGATATAGTGCTAATGTCCACATGAGGCCCACTAGATGTTACCTTTGACATGATGGCCTCATGAGCCAACTTTAGCCTACCATGGGAGACTAGGAGATCCTCATGCGAGCTTGAGAGCTTAACATGGCTTTCTTCTAATTTCCCATAGTTGCTAGTTAGCAAAGCAGGTTGAGCCTTTAGCTCAACATTCTCCTTTAAAATAGATGCTTCAAAAGAAATAGATTTAATAGCACAAGCATCATCATTATTAGCAAGAGGTGAGGGCAACTTGGCAAGCTCTTTTGAATATGAGGCTTTAAGTTGCTCATGTGACTCGGTGAGTTTGATGAGCTCCCTCTTAGTGACCCGAGAGCCATTTTCGAGGTGCTTAAAATCCTCAACAAGTTTAGCATAAGCAACTTCAAGATCATCATTTTTAATCTTGAAGGAGTTAGCCACCGCAAGTTCTCTATCATGGTATTCCTTTACTCTAGATAATTTTAGAGTAAAAGTCTCCTCAAGAGATTCTTTGGTGGTTTTTTCTTCTTCAAGGGAGTCCTTTACTTGAGCAAGTTCATTAGCATATTCACGCTCAAGTGCAAACTTTTCATCAATTATGTTTTCTTGCTCCTCAATAAGATCATTGCCTTCTATAGCATAATTCAAGATTTCAAGAAGGTTGGAGGAAGCAATTTTATTTTTGTAGAGAGCACTATAGACAACCTCTCCCATTTTCTTAATAGAGGTAATATCATACTTACCTCGATAATCATCATTATCATTCTCAACCTCATCATCATCATGAGATACAATGGGATCCAAAGAGGTTACCTTTGTTCCCTTAGCCATAAGGCATATGTGAGAACCGGAGGAAGGTGATGATGAGATTGCACTTGTAGCTCTATTCAAAACCTTGTCTTGTCCCATAGAATCTTAATTTTCCTCTACATGGTTAGCAACACAAGCACAAGAGGAAATAGAAGCATTTTTATCATGGCAACAAGACAACACAAGCATATCATCATGAGATTTATTCCAGTCATTTCTACATGATATGCAAGGACTATTAACACAAGCATGTAAGAGGTTTGTAGTGCTATAAGTGTTAAGGTCCAAAGATAGATCATTGCAACTAGATATAGATGAGGGATTACAAATAGTAAGCACACTATCCAAATTGCAATTTTTATCACCACTTACCATATCATTACCTTGTGAAAAGTCACATGTTGGTGAAGTGGTAGAGGATGAGAACTCATCTCGACCGGAAGCGGAAGCAACACAATCATCCTCAACAATATTGGACACAACATATTTATCTTGAAGTTTTGTCCATAACTCATGAGCGCTCCAAAAAGGAATGATTGAAGAGGTAACTACATAGATCAAAGCATTAACAAGCACATTAGAAGCTTGAGCATCGAAATATAAGTTTTTGTCATCCTCACAAGATAGATTTTTGAAATCCATAGGAGGAGAAAAACCCATATCTACAATACGCTCCAAATTTGGGTCCATGTCCCGAAAATGAATGAGCATGCGATTTTTCCATATATCATAATTTGTGCCATCGAATGTGAATATGTCATTGTGCACTAATCCTCTAGCCGAAATCTTTACTCTTAGGGCGGTGAATCCTAAAATGAGAGACCGGGCTCTGATACCAATTGAAAGGATACGGATGTCGCCTAGAGGGGGGTGAATAGGCGATTAAAACTTTTCCTAGAGTGGCTCAACAAAGGCGGAATAAAACTAGTGTTTACTTTGTTAAGCACAACCTAGAACAAATAAGGTTCACCTATGTGCACCAACAACTTATGCTAAGCAATACAAGCAACAAAGTGATAGCAAGATATATATTACTTCAAGCACGAAGGCTATCACAATGTAAAGTGCATAAGTAAAGAGCTCGGGTATAGAGATAACCGAGGCACGCGGGGACAACGATATTTTACCGAGTTCCTCCCAACATGGAGTACGTCTCGTTTGGAGAGGGGTGGTATCAAACCACCAACGCCACAAAATGCCTCCCTTATTCTCCGGTGAATCTCACCCCAATGGGATCGATCCACACTTCCACTATCGGTGCACTTGTCGGTGGCAACCGGAACCTCTCACAAGGTTGGGGCACTTCTCCACAACCTAATTGGAGGCTCCCAACAAACGCCACCAAGGCCACAATGCCACCAATGCCACAAAACCATCTAGGGTTCCAAGAACCCAAGAGGGACAAGCTCCAATGAGTAACTCAAACCAAATCCTCCGAGGAGAACACAAACCGATGCACCAAATGCAATGGCAAGGACACAAGAAGTGCTCAAATCCTTCTCTCCCAAATTCCACCAAAGCTACAAAAGCTTATGGGGGAATAAGAGATGAAGAACAATGGAGGAAATCCACAAAATACTCCAAGATCTAGATCCCAATATGGTCCCCTCACTTAGAGGAGAGATTGATTGGTGGGATTGTAGATCTAGATCTCCTCTTTCAAATCCCTCAAGAATATGCAAGAATCATAGGAGGGATTGAGAGGAAGCAAGCTAAAGAAGGTCAACAATGGAGGGTAAAACTTGCAAGAATCATTGAGGAACCATTGGGGAAGAAGACCCCTTATATAGGTCCCTCCAAAATCCAACCGTTGTAGCCCAAAACGGACTTTTCCCAGATTACCGGGACTTTCCCGGCACTACCGGACATTTCCTAGGGTTCCTGGGGCTCCAAACGCATTTTTCTATGCGCTCCCCTGTATCAAAATGCGGTACTACCGGACCCTGGTACTACCGGATCCTGGTTTGGTACTACCGGTCATCACAGAACGAAAACAGCCATAACTTTTGCATCCGGGCTCCGATTTCGATGATCTTAGGCTCGTTTCGAAGAGGACAACAACCCCTATAAGATCATGCAAAGATACATCATAGTCCATCAAGGGAGGATAGATACAAATGACTAAGTAAAAAACCTTCTGTCGTGCTAGGTACTAAAATGCGGTACTACCGCTTTTTCCCCTAAGAAGGGCTTTTGGAAACTTGTCAAAAACCTTCTGTCGTGCTAGGTACTAAAATGCGGTACTACCGCATATTTTGGTACCTAGGAGGACATTGGCATTTGGCAACTTGCCAAAACCTACTGTCGCGCTAGGTACTAAAATGCGGTACTACCGCATTTTGGTACCTAGGAAAATTCAAACCTCTATAACTTTTGATTGGTGACTCCGATCGACCCGATTCCAATTGCGTTGGAAAAAGGAAGACATGAGCTACCCTATGAAATGTGAAAATATTGGTTATCACCAAGTGAGAATGTATCATGTATAATAATGTGAGATACCTCACTTGGTGAGAAACCGAAAGCCGCCAAGATCAAAACCGCAACAAGATACAAACGAAAGATCCGATTTTGATGAACAAGAGCTTGTTATGGAGATTACCACAATCTCTATATCCTCACATGGATAAGACCAAATAACAACCAAATATGATGATGCAAATATGCAAAGGTTTGAGCTCTCTCCGAACGATGTGACCGAGTTACTCATTCGAGAGCCCCTCTTGATAGTACGGTTATCTATCCTAAACCCGGTCTCCTACTAACAATATGAGACCGGCAAAAGGGAAAACCTATCAAGATTATACCTTTGTATTGAGCATTCCACTTGAGCTCGAATGTAGACTATCTTGCCCTTCTCAAGATGGAACGCCTTTCTTAATTCCTCATCATCCATCCATGATCACCGAGAATGGCAAGCATCAAACATGAGATCTTCTATAGATGGTGCATTTTGAGCTTGCGCAATGCATCTTCTTCTCATTTCATCGACCTTGAAGCCACCACATGCTCTAAGTGATGCCAATGGACAAATCCTACAAGTATAACTTAATACACACATTAGTCCATAAAGATTGTCATTAATTACCAAAACCACACATGGGGGCCCACATGTTCTTTCAGTTTCTGTTAAGTTTTGAGTGCTTGGAATAGCCAAAGTAGGCATGAGAGTTAATTTGGCCAAAGTGACCATTCACTTCCTTTGTACATTTTGAGTTGTTTGTCTTTGGGAAAAGTTTGGGAATGATTTAGATGATGTTTATTTCACCTAAGAATCATTTTACAAGCAAAGAAACACAGAACCATGTCAATTCAAAAGAATCCTAATTTCAAATACACATACATATGAATGCTCTCATATTTTTAGATAGGAAAGTTTTTGTTAACCCTAATTTTGATGATTAGCATTTGATGATCCATGTTTAATATTTTTGGGATGTTACAAACCTTCCCCCCTTAAACAAAATCTCGTCCCGAGATTTGAAAAAGGACGAAAAAGATTACCTAGGATTTGAAGAGATCTGGGAACTCCGTCCTGATGTGATCTTCGCGCTCCCAGGTAGCTTCTTCTTCTGTGTGGTTGCTCCACTGAATCTTGAGAAACTTGATGCTTCGGGTTCTGGTAGTTCTGAAAGCTTCTTCCAAAATACGGATGGGTACTTCGGGATAGGTCAGGTCATTGTTGATCTCTATGGTCTGGTGATCAATGTTCTTGAAAATTTCAGTCTTCTCCGGAACTTCGAGGCAGTTGCGAAGTAATGAGATATGGAACACATTGTGCATGGCTGACATTTCTTCTAGCAGTTCCAATTGATACGAAACTTCTCCTCGACGGTTCAGAATCTTGAAGGGGCCGATATATCTGGGGGCTAACTTTCCTTTCAGTTGGAAATGTTGCATTCCCTTTAATGGCGACACTTTCAGATACATAAAATCTCCGATATTGAAATCGAGGTCTCGACGTCTCTTGTCAGCGTAACTCTTCTGTCTTGACTGGGCGGTCTTGAGGTGCTCACAAATCTTGTGAACTTTCTCTTCTGCTTCTCGTAGGATGTCGGGTCCGAAAATCTGACTCTCTCCTACTTCCGACCAATTCAAAGGGGTGCGGCACTTCCGTCCATACATGAATTCAAATGGGGCCATTTGCAAACTAGCTTGATAACTGTTGTTGTATGAAAATTCTGCGAATGATAGACAGTCTTGAAGGGTTTTGTAGCATAGTAAATCAAAAAAATTCTACGGATGCGAATGGGAAAGCCAAGATCTAATCTAGGAGATGCAATCAACGAGAGGGATAGATGAGATCATCATACCCTTGAAGAAATCACACAGCGGAAACATTCAACAGAACGTGGTTGATGTAGTCGTACTCGCCGTCTCCTCCTCGCGATCCGATCCGATCCGATCCTACGCAGCAAGTGGCGGCGCCTCCGAGAGATGCACACGTACGGTGCCGCGACGTCTCCTCCTTCCTTGGTCCAGCAAGTGGGGTGGAGGGATAGATTGGATCTACAACACGACGGCGTGGTGCTATGGTGGAGAGTTTCTGCAGCAGGGCTTCGCCTACACGCAGTCGAGAGAGAGATAGGGCAGCAGCTGGCGGCTAGGGTTTGGGGTGAGGGGAGGGTGCGCCCCCTGCCCACCTTATATAGGGGTCTGGTCGGCCCCCTTTCCCCCTCCTCCAAGCCCTAGGGCAGTGGCCCCAAGGGTGGAGTGGGGGGCAAGTCTTCCCCCCCCCTCCTTCTAGAAGGTTTCCTAGGGTTTCCCCTAGGGTTTTGGCCGGCTGGTCCTATGCGGCCTTGTGCCCCTGGCCCAAAGCGGCCAGGGCACTCCCTCATAGTCCCACGCACCCCTCCGACAAGTGGGGCCACGTTGGTCCCACTCTGGAAGCTTCTAGAACCTTTCGGTACAATACCGAACATTCCGAAACGATTCCGAAATCCAAAAACTGTTTTCCCTTATATGAATCTTATTCTCCGGACCATTCCGGAACCTCTCGTGATGTCCTGGATCTCATCCGAGACTCCGAACAAAAACTCACAAACCAATTATCCATTCTATCCTAGCGTCAAGACACGTTAAGTGTGTGACCCTACGGGTTCGAGAATATGCAGACATGATCTTCTATCAATAATCATCAGCGAGATATGGAAACCCATATTGACTCCCACATATTCATCGATGATCATATCGGATGAACCACGATGCCAGGATTCAATTAATCCCATATATATATTCCCTTCGTCACGCGATATTTTACTTGCCCGAGATTCGATCGTCGGTATCGGCATACCTAGTTCAATCTCGTTCACGGCAAGTACTTTACTCGTTGCATAATCTGATATCACTTTGTGATCAACTCCTTAACCACGTGCTTGCAAGCGGTGTTTATATCGATTACCGAGTGGGTCCAAAGTATATCTCTCCGACTCGGGAGGGACAAATTCCATCTCGATACATACAACCCAACAAGTACTTTTCGATCACCTGAGAGACACCTTTATGATCACCCTCACATAGGATGACGTTTGATGACCTCAAAGCTTTCTTCCGATACTAGGGAGTTGCATTATCTCATGGTCCAAGGAATACAATATTTGACATAAGAAAAAGCTTCGCAAAGATGAACACGATGACACGATCTAATTGCTCTGCTTGATTTGGGTATGTCCACCATATCATTCTCCTAATGACATGATCTCATTATTAATCGACAACTCATGTCTATGGTTAGGAAACCTTAACCATCATTAATCAATGAGCTAGTCCATAGAGGCGTACTAGGGACACGGTGTTGTTCATAAACCACACAAGTATCAAAGTTTCCGCTTAATACAATTCTAGCATGGGATATAAACTTTATCATGAACAAGAATTATAACAATAGCATCTTTATTATTGCCTCTAGGGCATAATTCCAACAGTCTCCCACTTGCACTAGAGTCAATAATCTAGTTTACATCTGGCAACAATCTAACACCCATGGCATTAAGGTGTTGATCATGTTTTGCACGTGGAAGAGGTTTAGTCAACGGATCTGCGACATTCAGATCCGTATGCACTTTGCTAATCTTCAAATCTCCATCTGTTATATAATCTCGAATTATATGAAATCGGCGGTTGATGTGCTTGGTCTTTGAATGATATCTTGGTTCCTTAGCCAATGCTATGGCGCCAGTGTTGTCGTACAATATCTCCAGTGGGTCCAAGGCACTTGGAACCACACCAAGCTCAGTGATGAAGTTCCTGATCCAAACTCCTTCACTTGACGCTTCTGCAGCAGCCATGTATTCGATTCTCATCAGATCCCGCGATCACGCTTTGCTTGCAGCTTCTCCAGCTCACAGCTCCTCCATTCAAAATATAAACATATCTTGTCTGAGATTTAGAATCATCCGGGTCGGTGTCAAAACTGGCGTCGACGTAACCTTTTACCACGAGCTGCTCATCACCTCCATAGACCAAGAACATTTCTTTAGTCCTATTTAAATACTTTAGGATGTTCTTTACGGTTCTCCAGTGTTCCACTCCTGGATCACTTTGGTATCTGCTCGTCAAACTAAGAGCATTGGACACATCTGGTCTAGTACACAGCATGGCATACATGATAGAACCTATGGCCGAGGCATATGGCACTTTGCTCATAGTTTCTCTATCGCCATCAGAATGGACACTGAGCCTTGCTCAATATCTTACCTGGCAACATGGGCACTGAACCTTTCTTTGCCTTATCCATTCTGAACCTTTTTAGAACTTTGTCTAGGTATATACTTTGGCTTAAATCTATTAGGCGTCTTTGTCTATCTTATAGATTTTGATGCCTAATATATAAGGAGCTTCTCCTAGGTCTTTCATTGAAAAACATTTATTTAAATAACTCTTCACATCGTTAAGCATACTAATGTCATTTCCAATAATCAATATGTCATCCACATATAGTACTAGAAATGCCACTGAGCTCCCACTCACTTTCTTGTAGATACAAGCTTCGTAGCAATTTGGAACAAATCGAAAGCTCCTGATCACTTGATAAAAACGAAGCTTCCAACTCCGAGATGCTTGCTTCAGTCCATAAATGGAACGCTGAAGTTTGCACACCTTATCAGCATCCTTAGGATCGACAAAACCTTCGGGTTGCATCATATACAACTCTTCATCAATGTTGCCATTGAGGAACGCAGTCTTGACATCCATCTGCCATATTTCATAATCATGGAACGCAGCAATTGCTCATAAAATCCGAATTGACTTAAACATCACTACGGGAGAGAAAGTCTCATCGTAGTCAACACCTTGAACTTGCCGAAACCCTTTTGTGACAAGCCGTGCTTTATAGATAGTAACATTACCATCCGCGTCCGTTTTCTTCTTAAAAATCCATTTGCACTCAACGGCCTTACGGTCGCTAGGAGGGTCCACCAAAGTCCATACTTGGTTTTCTCTTATGGATCCCAATTCGGATTTCACGGCCTCTAGCCATTTCTCAGAGTCTGGGCTCATCATTGCTTTCTCATAGTTCGCAGTTTCACTGTTGTCTACCAACAAGACAATTAAGACAGGGTTGTCGTACCATTCAGGAGTGGCACGCGACCTTGTCGACCTGCGATGTTCGGCAGTAGCATCGTTCAAAGTTTCATGATCCTCGTCATTAGCTTCCTCTCTTGTTGGTGCAGACGGCACTGGAACAATTTCAGGTGCTGCGCTACTCTCCAACTCGAGAGAAGGTTCAATAACCTCGTCTAGCTCTACCTTCCTCCCACTCACTTCTTTCGAGAGAAACTCCTTCTCAAGAAATGATCTGTTCTTTGCGACAAACACTTTGCCTTCGGATCTGTGGTAGAAGGTATACCCAATCGTTTCCTTAGGGTATCCTATGAAGACGCATTTCTCTTCTTTGGGTTCGAGCTTGTCCGGCATTAACTTCTTGACGTAAGCTTCGCATCCCCAAACTTTAAGAAACGACAACTTAGGTTTAACACCAAACCATAGTTCATACGGTGTCGTCTCAACGGATTTAGATGGTGCCCTATTTAAAGTGAATGCAGCGATTTCTAATGCATAACCCCAAAATGATAACGGCAAATTTGTAAGAGACATCATCGATCGCACCATATCTAATAGAGTTCGATTCCATGCTCGGACACACCATTGCGCTGTGGTGTTCCGGGTGGCGTGAGTTGCGAAACGATTCCGTTTGCTTTAAGATGCGTGAGAAAATCATAACTCAAATATTCACCTCCACGATCGGATCGTAGAAATTTAATTTTCCTGTTATGATGGTTTTCCACTTTGTTCTGAAATTCTTTGAACTTTTCAAACGTTTCAGATTTATGTTTCATTAAATAGATATACCCATATCTACTTAAGTCATCAGTAAAAGTGAGAAAATAGCGATATCCACCGCGCGTCGAAACACTCATTGGTCTGCTTACATCGGTATCTATGATTTCCAACAAGTCCGTTGCTCGCTCCATTATTCCGGAGAACGGGGTTTTGATCATCTTGCCCATGAGGCACAGCTCGCACGTGTCAAATGATTCAAAATCAAGAGACTCCAAAAGTCCATCAGAACAGAGTTTTTTCATGCGTTTTACACCAATATGACCTAGACGGTAGTGCCACAAATAAGTCGAATTATCACTATCTACTTTGCATCTCTTAGCCTCAATGTTATGGATGTGTGTTTCATTGCTTTCGAGATTCAGAAGAAATAAACCATTCATAGCAGGTGCGTGACCATAAAATATGTTACTCATATAAATAGAACAACCATTATTCTCCGATTTAAATGAATAACCGTCTTGCAATAAACACGATCCAGATATAATGTTCATGCTCATCGCAGGCACATAATAACACTTATTAAGGTTTAAAACTAATCCCGAAGGTAAAACTAAGGAGAGCGTGCCGACGGCCATCACATCAACTCTTGATCCGTTGCCAACACGCATCGTCACCTCATCCCTTGCTAGCCGCCGTCTATTCCGTAGCTCCTGTTTCGAGTTACAAATATTAGCAACTGAACCAGTATCAAATACCCAGGCACTACAACGAGCACTAGTAAGGTAAACATCAATAACATGTATATCAAATATACCTTTAATGGTGCTAGCCTTCTTGTCCGCTAAGTACTTCGTACAGTTGCGCTTCCAGTGACCCTTGTCCTTGCAATAGAAGCACTCAGTGTCCGGTTAGGTCCAGACTTGAGCTTCTTCTCAGTAGGGGCAACGCGCTTGCCGCTGCCTTTCTTGAAGGACTTCTTCGCACCCTTACCTTTCTTGAAGCTAGGGGTCTTGTTGACCATCAACACATGATTATCTTTCTTGATATCCACCTCCACAGCATTCAGCTTAGCGAAGAGCTCAAAGGATCGATCGCTGGAACCAATCTCATTGTGAGTAACTACAAAAACTTTGTAGCTAGGAGGGAGTGATTGCAGAACTCTGTCAATCTTGAGCTCTTCTGGAATCTTGCAGTCCAGTTGCTCAAGACGTTGAGTGTAGCCCGACATCTTAATGGCGTGCTCACTAACGGAACTCCCTTCCTCTATCTTGCAGTTAAAGAACTTCTCAGAGATCTCATATCTCTCAGAACGGGCCTAAGTCTGAAACATGGTTTTCTGTTCCTCAAGTATCTCAAAGGGCCCGGCGAACTCCTCAAAACGATTTTGAAGGTCCGATTCCATAGAAAACAACATGGTACTCATAATCACTCCATAATCATCTTTGCGCGACTGATAAACGACTTTTTCATTAGCCGGCGCATCTATAGCAGGGGCGTCACCTAGCGCTTTCTCAAGGACATAGTCCTTTTGTCCGCCAGCGAGAATGATTCTCAGATTGCGGAACCAGTTGGTGAAGTTAGACCCATTGTTCTTAAGCTTTTCTTTCTCAGCAAAAACGTTGAAGTTGAAGTTGGACTTAGCCATTTGATCTACAAAATTTGCAAGTACAATTTAGACTATGTTCATGATAACTAGTTCAACTTAATCAAATTACTAGATGAACTCCCACTAAATTCAACATCCCTCCAGTTGTTTAGTGAACACGATCCAAATTCACCACACCTAATCCAATCTTCACGAGAAGAGATGTGGTTTTAATGGTGGACAACAAAGTGTCGATCATATCATTCATATGACTCATGCTTAACCTTTCGGTTCGTGTGTTCCGAGGCCATGTCTCTACATGCTAGGCTCGTCAAGTCAAACCCAAGTATTTCCGCGTGTGCAAAACTGGCTTGCATCCGTTGTATGTGAACATAGAGTTTATAGCACCCGATCATCACGAGGTGCTTGAACACGACGAACTTTCACAACGGTGCATACATGGGGAGAACACAATTTTATCTTGATCTTTAAGTGAGAAATCATCTTATAATGCTATCGTCGCGATCTAAGCATAATAAGATACATAAAAGGATAAACATCACATGCATATAATCTTATGTGACATGGTATAGCCAATCTCCGTGCAACGATCTCCATCTTGTACGTGCCAGCATGATCTCCATCATTCCACCATGATTTCCTCCACCACGAACAGCAACTACAACTATTGCTAACTACTTAGCGATAAAGTAAAGCTATTACATGGCGTATAAGAAGTTGACACACAGGTCAAACACAATTATAAAAACAACCATATGGCTCCTGCCAGTTGTGTACTCATCGACATGCAAGTCGTGAAATATTACAAAACATGATCATTGCATACAACATACACATCATATCTTGGGCCATACCATATCACAAAACACTCCCTGCAAGAACAAGTTAGACGCCTTATAAGGTTCCCAACCTTTAATAAGGTAGAGATCCCTGTGTTTACAATGCTAGTCCCTGGATCAATAGCTAGCATCCACAGTTAAGATGTAATATCAAGAAACAAAGGTCATAATACAACTTTATAACCAGTAATAAAATAATTTATTACATCTTACATAGCTCATTTGGCTATCTCATTACAATGCAACAGAATATAACAATAGCATGGGGTCCTTCATCTTCAAAGTGCCACAGTGTACATATTGGTTGTAGACTTGTAATCCTACTTCACTAATATCAAACAAACCTGCAACATAACAAGTTACAGCCACAAGGGTCAATACATTTGAATTGTATTGGCAAGTGATACTATGGTAGTATAGTGGAGTCTATCATCTATATGCATCTGGCTAAGTGGAGCTTAGGCTTGCTTTGCTCAAAATAGATTTTCCTTATCATTTGAAAACACTAAGTTTTTGCTTGACAAAAATCTTTCCCAAGGCATCCCCCAATAGAAATTGGTGATCCTTTCAACCCTTGTTCAACCACAAGTTTTTAACTTAGAAATTTGGATGATGAGATTCTTGATAGCTTCCATGTCTTGATGCTCAAATTGTCCTTTTCCAGGGACATGGCTAAGTACTTAGATTTTACACTCTGCAGAGGTTGTGCACTTTCCCCACAAGACTTGGTTTCACCAAGACAAGATCTTTCAGAAGCCTTCCCTTAGACCAGAATGGACGCGTTCCAACCTATCATTCCCCTACCACCAACTGTCCATTTGGCTAAGTTATTGCAACCTATATGATCCAGGCAGAGCCCATAATGCCAAGTGGCTGCACTTGAAGCTTCTAAACATTTGACATCTCAAATCTCTTTGTTCCTGGGTGTCCATCCACAAGTGAGATACACAAGGTTCACCAGCCCCCTGGCCTTGTGTAACCACTCAACACAAACCATTCCTTCCATTCCACCCAGGTGATTCATTCACTTAGTTGTTTTATTAAACAAAACACAAGTCCTCAGACTTAGAAATTTTCCATAGCATGAATATATATTCCACCCTTGTTTTCTATTAGCTAAGCTAAGCATGATAGTAGTAGGAATCTTAACTTAGGAAATTCTACTAAGGTTTCATCTACTAGGATTTCCCATAGCATAGTTTATACTTAGCAAAATTCCATGCAAGTCCTACTTAGAAATATCACTAATGCATAGTGAAAATAATGGGACAAAGTATGAAGCATCACTTGCCTTTTTGGTAGAGAGTATGAGTTCACTCCTTGATCTTTTGCAATGTTCACACACTTCAAATCACTACAATTCAATCAAGCAAACAATATTTCAATCTACCATTCAAGCAATTCATCACATAAAATAATAGAAACAAAACAATGCATGCAAGCATGCTAAGGATTGTTTTATTTGTAAAAGTGGTTTCTAATAGGTTATAAACATTTGGAAACACCTATTGGTCATTTTATAAAGTGGCATAACCATTTGCAAAAGTTTTTACTTCATAAACCATTTTTAAACCAAGGCATTATTTTATGTGGTGAAGAAATGCTTTTAATAAGGCAAAACTCTATAGGTTTCACAAAATATGTTTTCAAACCATATAACCTTGTGTTTAGGGTCAAAGAGTTTATTTCCAAAACATTTCTCTAAGGTTTTCTTCAAAAACCATTTTTAATAATTAACCCATATTTTTATTTGACTAGAAATGGTTTAAATCAAGAGTTTATTCTTTTGCTTCACCAAATACATTTTTGAAACCACCAATTGATTCCTAAGGTCATTAGGTTCAAAACAAACCATTTGCCAAAGATTTTATCCCCAAAATCATTTTAGAACAATTTTATATTCTAAACATGCATACATAAGTTTCTGCAAAAACAAACAATTTAATAGAAGCAATTTTCTAAAAAAAGTGCATGGTTGGATAGGGCTTGTCTTTCTGAATCCATTGATATAAAGTTTGCAAAATTTGGACGTGTGGTTTGAAAGTTATGGATTTTTCAAATTGGCATATCTAATATAACAATTCTGTTTTTAATCAAACGAACTGGGCCACGTGGCGTGATATTACTCGTCCATACCGTTTCGTCCGGATCAGCTACCCCTTTGCTTCTGTTCTAATCTCACGCCTTCGAGCAAGATCTAACGGCTTGCATCTACTGGACAAATACTGGCGGCGCTGGCGGTGGTGAGCAATGGCGGCGCTCGCAATGACCTTGCGGCGTCTGAGGAAGCTAGGGAGAGAGGGAAGGCTCACCGAGTTTGCCAAGCTTCGATGCTCAACGTGCCCTTGGTTGGCGAAGGCGCAGGCGATGCCAATTCCTCGCCGGGTTGCTCACCGGCTCGGCACGCGTGTTGTCGTTGTCGAGACGAGATCCTAGGGCGAAGAAGGCAAGGCAAGATGTCGTGAGGTGCGACGGTCTCGAGGGTTGCGAGAATACTCACCGAACACGAGGGCGCTGGTTGGCGCCAAGAACTTCGCCGGAGTGGAGGCATACGACAGGAGCTCTGTCACGAGGTTCGACGCCTTCTGGCACGCGCCTGCGGCAGACCTGGGAGGTGCAGGAGATGTTGGCGAGCAAGCTCGGGTGGTAGAGGGGGCAAAGCGTTGGCTCGCCGGAATTGGCCGGGGAAGGTTGTTGGAGAGGGGAGCTTCGAGGTAACAATTTCAGCGGCCTGGTGGCTCCGGGGAAACGGGGACTGAGGAGAAACAGAGAGGAGGCGAGGGCGGTTAATAGGGCACAATCGCGGCGAGTAATGGTCGCGGCATCAACACATATTGAATCAAATTTAAAACCTGCAGAAATGGCCGGCGAGAGGGGGCGTGGTCAGCGGGGTAGGTGAAGACGATGACTGGGAAGGGTGGGGTCGCTTGGCAGTGAGAGAGAGTGTGTGGGGGTGGGGTCCATGCGTCGGTGACTGAACGGGTTTCTTTCGTGGTGAGAAAATGATTCAGGGGAGGGGGTGTGCGGATGGGCTGTTGGGTCTTAGTTGGGCCTGCTGGCTGGGCTGGGTCCTTTACCATTTTTTTTGTTCTGTTTGTTTTTCTTTTTCTCATTTGATTTTTCTGTTTTGCTTTTGAATAAGCAATTCAAACATTCATTTGAATTCAATCCTTTGCCAAAATTTGTGTAGGTTTCAATACTGATTAATAAAACATTCTGAAATCATTTTTAGAATAATTTATTTATTCTTTTTAAGGTCTCTTAATTATTCAAAAAATAGGCTCTAGTTTTAATTAGATAAGATTTAATAATATTTTTAAATCTCCATTTAAATTCTTAAACCTTCCAAATCTTTTCAGTAGGTTTTTATTTGATTATTAAGGTGTCAAATAATTCATCTAGAATTATTTGGAAAGTATTTAATATGATTCTTAAACCATTTGAATTGGGTAATTGTTTTAATTCCAATGGAATTTAATATAGTTTTAATTCCCTAATTTTTATTTGGAAGATTTATTTTATTAAAATTAATTAAACAACTTTTATTCCACTTGGGTAAATTCCAAAATACTATTTTCTCATGCATTATATAATTATTCTTATTAGAGATTTGTCTTTATTCTAATAGAATTTGGTTCATGCCTTTTTATTTTATTTGGAAATTCTTTATCTTTTTATTTTATTTGGATTTGGATTCTATTCATTCCATTTTCTTAATAGATTAGGCCAAGATTTAATTTGGTCTTTAAATATTCTTTATTTAATATTTATTTCTTCATCTTATAAAATCCATATCTTTTTATTTAGAGATCCAAACTTGGTGATTCCAATTTGTAAAATTTATTTGATATTTATTTATCCTTTTAAATATCTTTAGGATTATTTGCTCACCATTTGGTATGGATTTTAGATAACGGCTTATTAGCTTTGAAATTTACTTATCCTAATCTTATTAAATTCATAAGATTTTATTTATGGCTCCAATTTAAGTGAAACCAATTTATATGGCTTTATAATATTTATATTTGTCATTCTTGATCATTTGTAAATGTTTGTTGACAGATTTTTATATGGATCAAATCCATAGACTTGGAGATAACTTGAAAATAATTTTTACTCCATTAGGGTTTAGGGTTTGGATTTATTTTCCAAGGGTTTAAGTTTCAAGATACATTCATTGAGGAATGTATTTCTCTTGATTTGAATTTTGTTGAATTTCAAACTTTAGTTAAAGTTTGTTCAAGATGGGATTTTAAGTTTCCATTTAGAAACGAAAGTTTCTTTTCACCCTAAAATTCAACAATAATTTATTTTGTTTATTTATTTTTCACATAACAAGATTTGGAAAATCTTGGGATGTGACAGGCTACCACCCTTAAAATAAATCTCGTCCCGAGATTTTGGGGAGGCTAGGGGTTACAAGTTGGCTCAAAACATCTAAGGTACTACCACCCTTAAAAAATTTCCAACTAGATTACATCTTGGTTTGCTTGGGATCTTGTTGAAATCTCTCTGGGCAAACATCTGCATAGTGTCCTTTGTTTCCACACTTGAAACATGTGACAAGGCTGAGATCCTTCATAGGCTTGTTTATCTTGTGCTTCATCTTTTCTGGATAGTTGCTTGCATAATGTACTTGGTTACCACAATTGTAACATGTGATCAGATTGAGTTCTTCACGTATCTTCTGTGGACAAGTTGCTACATAATGGCCTAGCTCTTTGCAGTTGTTGCACCACACTTGGCTAATCTCCTTATACTTCTTCTTCTCTGGACATTCACTGGCATAGTGTCCCATTTCTTTGCAATGACCACATTGCACATGGCTTTTGTCCTTCTTTTTCTTGGGTTTCTCCAAAGCTAGGAGTGCTTCTAGTTCATGTTCTTCATATGTTATCTCAAAGGTAGGAACAGTTCCTGGTCTCCTTGACCTTCTATTATTCCTTGGATAATACATATGTCTCCTCTTTGGTCCTTTAAATTGAGTCATGTTGCATGGAGGCACAAGCTGAGATTTTCCTTTGTCTTCATCCTTCTTGGTAGACTTGGCTTTCTCATGGTAATCTGCAACCAGTTGTTGCACTCCACCTTGTTTCCTTTGTTCAACTATGGAATAGATGGGGCATTGGATAGGGACATGATTATTTCCTTCACATAAGTAACAAGTAGCTTGAGATGTGGGGCATTGGTCAATTGGATGTTTCTCTTCACAATTGGGGCATTGATCCTCATGCTCCTTGGAAGTGTGATCCTTGTCTCCACAAATGTTGCAAGCTTGGGTTCCTTCTAGAATATCATCTTTGTCATCCTTGTTGTCACAAACTCCTTTGGAAGAGTTGTCTCCCATGTTGATCATTTGAGTAGCCAACCCTTGCAACAATTGGGATTGAGTTTTCAAAACTTTTTGCATGGTTGGGTCTAACTCATTGTTGTTGGCTAAAAACTGAGTTGTCTCTTGGTTCAACTGGGTTTGTCTTGCAAGCAGTTGGTCTATCATGTTGACCTCTTGGTTGTTGTTGTTGTCACCATCCTTGATGTTGGAGTCTCTTGGAGAAGTCATCTGTTTGGGTTGGATTGGGATTAGAATAGGCAAAATATTTCTAAGGGAATAATTCTAATCACACACATCACAATTCACACAAGCAAAGTGCAAGCAATCACAAACAAACATTCCACTCAAACAATAAGTTTCAAGCATATTTTTAGGCAACCAAATTTTTTTTTGTTACACCATATAAGTTGGTGGGTTTGACTTAAACTAAATATGGTGGTCCATCTAATTGGTTCACTTGAGATCTTTCCATCCTTCTTGGTTGATTATCTTGATTAAGATCTTTATATCCTTAGAGAAAATTCTTGGTCACAAAACTTCAAAGTGATCATGGTTCCTTCTAAGTTGTGTTTCCTTAGTATTCAAGTCTTGAGCAACATTTCTTGTCACACTTGTAGTCCTTAGTAATATCTAAGGTTGAAGTCCTTGGTGAAAATGTTGAAGATGTTGAAGTCATTAGAGTTGATGAAGTCCTTTGCACATGATGAAGTCTTTGGCCATGGGGTAGGCTTTATCCATCAAGTTGAAATAGAAGAGATGTAGAGTTAAAACCAAAATGGTTGAGGAAAGAGTTTACAAGATTGTTTGTAAATATGTTTTGGAACAAATACAACTCCTATTTTTTAAGGGGTTTGTCCAATCCTAGGTTTACAAATCCTACAGGCAACACAATGCTCTGATACCATCTGTAAGGTTCCCAACCTTTAATAAGGTAGAGATCCCTGTGTTTACAATGCTAGTCCCTGGATCAATAGCTAGCATCCACAGTTAAGATGTAATATCAAGAAACAAAGGTCATAATACAACTTTATAACCAGGAATAAAATAATTTATTACATCTTATATAGCTCATTTGGCTATCTCATTACAATGCAGCAGAATATAACAATAGCATGGGGTCCTTCATCTTCAAAGTGCCACAGGCAGACATGTTGGTTGTAGACTTGTAATCCTAATATCAAACAAACCTGCAACATAACAAGTTACAGCCAAAAGGGTTAATACATTTGAATTGTATTGGAAAGTGATACTATGGTAGTATAGTGGAGTCTATCATCTATATGCATCTGGCTAAGTGGAGCTTAGGCTTGTTTTGCTCAAAATAGATTTTCCTTATCATTTGAAAACACTAAGTTTTTGCTTGACAAAAATCTTTCCCAAGGCATCCCCCAATAGAAATTGGTGATCCTTTCAACCCTTGTTCAACCAAAAGTTTTTAACTTAGAAATTTGGATGATGAGATTATTGATAGCTTCCATGTCTTGATGCTCAAATTGTCCTTTGCCAGGGACATGGCTAAGTACTTAGATTTTACACTCTGCAGAGGTTGTGCACTTTCCCCACAAGACTTGGTTTCACCAAGACAAGATCTTTCAGAAGCCTTCCCTTAGACCAGAATGGACGCGATCCAACCTATCATTCCCCTACCACCAACTGTCCATTTGGCTAAGTTATTGCAACCTATATGATCTAGGCAGAGCCCATAATGCCAAGTGGCTGCACTTGAAGCTTCTCAACATTTGACATCTCAAATCTCTTTGTTCCTGGGTGTCCATCCACAAGTGAGATACACAAGGTTCACCAGTCCCCTGGCCTTGTGTAACCACTCAACACAAACCATTCCTTCCATTCCACCCAGTTGATTCATTCACTTAGTTGTTTTATTAAACAAAACACAAATCCTCAGACTTAGAAATTTTCCATAGCATGAATATATATTCCACCCTTGTTTTATATTATCTAAGCTAAGCATGATAGTAGTAGGAACCTTAACTTAGGAAATTATACTAAGGTTTCATCTACTAGGATTTCCCATAGCATAGTTTATACTTAGCAAAATTCCATGCAAGTCCTACTTAGAAATATCACTAATGCATAGTGAAAATAATGGGACAAAGTATGAAGCATCACTTGCCTTTTTGGTAGAGAGTATGAGTTCACTCCTTGATATTTTGCAATTTTCACACACTTCAAATCACTACAATTCAATCAAGCAAACAATATTTCAATCTACCATTCAAGCAATTCGTCACATAAAATAATAGAAACAAAACAATGCATGCAAGCATGCTAAGGATTGTTTTATTTGTAAAAGTGGTTTCTAATAGGTTATAAACATTTGGAAACACCTATTGGTCATTTTATAAAGTGGCATAACCATTTGCAAAAGTTTTTACTTCATAAACCATTTTTAAACCAAGTCATTATTTTATGTGGTGAAGAAATGCTTTTAATAAGGCAAAACTCTATAGGTTTCACAAAATATGTTTTCAAACCATATAACCTTGTGTTTAGGGTCATAGAGTTTATTTCCAAAACATTTCTCTAAGGTTTTCTTCAAAAACCATTTTTAATAATTAACCCATATTTTTATTTGACTAGAAATGGTTTAAATCAAGAGTTTATTCTTTTTCTTCACCAAATACATTTTTGAAACCACCAATTGATTCCTAAGGTCATTAGGTTCAAAACAAACCATTTGCCAAAGATTTTATCCCCAAAATCATTTTAGAACAATTTTTATATTCTAAACATGCATACATAAGTTTCTGCAAAAACAAACAATTTAACAGAAGAAATTTTCTAAACAAAGTGCATGGTTGGTTAGGGATTGTCTTGCTGAATCCATTGATATAAAGTTTGCAAAATTTGGACGTGTGGTTTGAAAGTTATGGATTTTTCAAATTGGCATATCTAATATAACAATTCTGTTTTTAATCAAACGAACTGGGCCACGTGGCGTGATATTACTCGTCCATACTGTTTCGTCCGGATCAGCTACTCTGGCGCGTTGGATCTAAAGTAGATCGTGTGGCTCAGAAGCAAACATACCCCTTTGCTTAAGTTCTAATCTCACGCCTTCGATCAAGATCTAACGGCTTGCATCTACTGGACAAATACTGGCGGCGCTGGCGGTGGTGAACGGCGCGCTGATGACCTTGCCGGCGATAAAGGAAGCTAGGGAGAGAGGGGAAGGGCTCACCGAGTTCGCCGAAGCTTTCTGATGCTCAACGTGCCCTTGGTTGGCGAAGGGGCGCACGGGGGCGATGCCAATTCCTCGCCGAAGTTGCTCACTGGCTCGGGCACGTGTTGTCGTTGTCGAGGACGAGATCCTAGGGCGTAAGAAGGCAAGGCAGCATGTCAGGGAGGTGCGCACGGTCTCGAGGGTTGCAGGAATACTCACCAGAACACGAGGGGCGCTCGGGGTTGGCGTCAGTAACTCACCGGAGTGGAGGCATACGACAGAGGAGCTCTGTTCGTCGAGGTTGCCGACGCTACAGGGCACACGCTGCTGCCAAGCGACCTGGAGGTGCAGGAGATGTTGGCGAGCAAGCTCGGGTGGTCGAGGGGGCAAAGCGGTGGCTGGGCTCGCCGGAATTAGCCAGGGAAGGTTGTCGGACAGGGGAGCTTCGAGGTAACAATTTCGGCGGCCTGGTGGCTCCGGGGAAACAGGGACTAAGGGGAAACAGAGAGGAGGCGAGGGTGGTTAATAGGGCACAGTCGCGGCGAGCAATGGTCGCGGCATCAACGCGTATTGAATTAAATTTAAAACCTGCAGAAACGTCCGGCGAGAGGCGTGTGGTCACTGGTGGGTGAGACGATGACTGGAAGGTGGGGTCGCGGTGAGAGAGTGTGTGGGGGTGGGGTCCATGCGTCGGCGACTGAACGGGTTTCTTTCGCGGTGAGAAAACGACTCAGGGGAGCAGGTGTGCGGATGGGCTGTTGGATCTTAGTTGGGCCTGCTGGCTGGGCTGGGTCCTTTAACATTTTTTGTTCTGTTTGTTTTTCTTTTTCTCATTTGATTTTTTTGTTTTGATTTTGAATAAGCAATTCAAACATTCATTTGAATTCAATCCTTTGCCAAAATTTGTGTAGGTTTCAATACTGATTAATAAAACATTCTGAAATCATTTTTAGAATAATTTATTTATTCTTTTTAAGGTCTCTTAATTATTCAAAAAATAGGCTCTAGTTTTAATTACATAAGATTTAATAATATTTTAAATCTCCATTTAAATTCTTAAACCTTCCAAATCTTTTCAGTAGGTTTTTATTTGATTATTAAGGTGTCAAATAATTCATCTAGAATTATTTGGAAAGTATTTAATATGATTCTTAAACCATTTGAATTGGGTAATTGTTTTAGTTGCAATGGAATTTAATATAGTTTTAATTCCCTAATTTTTATTTGGAAGATTTATTTTATTTAAATTAATTAAACAACTTTTATTTGGCTTGGGTTAATTCCAAAATACTATTTTCTCATGCATTATATAATTATTCTTATTAGAGGTTTGTCTTTATTCTAATAGAATTTGGTTCATGCCATTTTATTTTATTTGGAAATTCTTTATCTTTTTATTTTATTTGGATTTGGATTCTATTCATTCCATTTGCTTAATAGATTAGGCCAAGATTTAATTTGGTCTTTAAATATTCTTTATTTAATATTTCTTTCTTCATATTATAAAATCCATATCTTTTTATTTAGAGATCCAAACTTGGTGATTCCAATTTGTAAAATTTATTTGATATTTATTTATCCTTTTAAATATCTTTAGGATTATTTGCTCACCATTTGGTATGGATTTTAGATAAGGGCTTATTAGCTTTGGAATTTACTTATCCTTATCTTATTAAATTCATAAGATTTTATTTATGGCTCCAATTTAAGTGAAACCAATTTATATGGCTTTATAATATTTCTATTTGTCATTCTTGATCATTTGTAAATGTTTGTTGACAGATTTTTATATGGATCAAATCCATAGACTTAGAGATAACTTGAAAATGATTTTTACTCCATTAGGGTTTAGGGTTTGGATTTATTTTCCAAGGGTTTAAGTTTCAAGATACATTCATTGAGGAATGTATTTCTCTTGATTTGAATTTTGTTGAATTTCAAACTTTAGTTAAAGTTTGTTCAAGATGGGATTTTAAGTTTCCATTTAGAAACAAAAGTTTCTTTTCACCCTAAAATTCAACAATAATTTATTTTGTTTATTTATTTTTCACATAACAAGATTTGGAAAATCTTGGGATGTGACAGGCTACCACCCTTAAAATAAATCTCGTCCCGAGATTTTGGGGAGGATAGGGGTTACAAGTTGGCTCAAAACATCTAAGGTACTACCACCCTTCAAAAAAATTCAACTAGATTACATCTTGGTTTGCTTGGGATCTTGTTGAAATCTCTCTGGGCAAACATCTGCATAGTGTCCTTTGTTTCCACACTTGAAACATGTGACAAGGCTGAGATCCTTCATAGGCTTGTTTATCTTGTGCTTCATCTTTTCTGGACAGTTGCTTGCATAATGTACATGGTTACCACAATTGTAACATGTGATAAGATTGAGTTCTGCACGTATCTTCTGTGGACAAGTTGCTACATAATGGCCTAGCTCTTTGCAGTTGTTGCACCACACTTGGCTAATCTCCTTATACTTCTTCTTCTCTAGACATTCACTGGCATAGTGTCCCATTTCTTTGCAATGACCACATTGCACATGGCTTTTGTCCTTCTTTTTCTTGGGTTTCTCCAAAGCTAGGAGTGCTTCTAGTTCATGTTCTTCATATGTTATCTCAAAGGTAGGAACAGTTCCTGGTCTCCTTGACCTTCTATTATTCCTTGGATAATACATATGTCTCCTCTTTGGTCCTTTAAATTGAGTCATGTTGCATGGAGGCACAAGCTGAGATTTTCCTTTGTCTTCATCCTTCTTGGTAGACTTGGCTTTCTCATGGTAATCTGCAATCAGTTGTTGCACTCCACCTTGTTTCCTTTGTTCAACTATGGAATAGATGGGGCATTGGATAGGGACATGATTATTTCCTTCACATAAGTAACAAGTAGCTTGAGATGTGGGGCATTGGTCAATTGGATGTTTCTCTTCACAATTGGGGCATTGATCCTCATGCTCCTTGGAAGTGTGATCCTTGTCTCCACAAATGTTGCAAGCTTGGGTTCCTTCTAGAATATCATCTTTGTCATCCTTGTTATCACAAACTCCTTTGGAAGAGTTGTCTCCCATGTTGATCATTTGAGTAGCCAACCCTTGCAACAATTGGGATTGAGTTTTCAAAACTTTTTGCATGGTTGGGTCTAACTCATTGTTGTTGTCTAAAAACTGAGTTGTCTCTTGGTTCAACTGGGTTTGTCTTGCAAGCAGTTGATCTCTCATGTTGACCTCTTGGTTGTTGTTGTTGTCACCATTCTTGATGTTGGAGTCTCTTGGAGAAGTTATCTGTTTGGGTTGGATTGGGATTAGAATAGGCAAAATATTTCTAAGGGAATAATTCTAATCACACACATCACAATTCACACAAGCAAAGTGCAAGCAATCACAAACAAACATTCCACTCAAACAATAAGTTTCAAGCATATTTTTAGGCAACCAAAAATATTTTTGTTACACCATATAAGTTGGTGGGTTTGACTTAAACTAAATATGGTGGTCCATCTAATTGGTTCACTTGAGATCTTTCCATCCTTCTTGGTTGATTCTCTTGATTAAGATCTTTATATCCTTAGAGAAAATTCTTGGTCACAAAACTTCAAAGTGATCATGGTTCCTTCTAAGTTGTGTTTCCTTAGTCTTCAAGTCTTGAGCAACATTTCTTGTCACACTTGTAGTCCTTAGTAATATCTAAGGTTGAAGTCCTTGGTGAAAATGTTGAAGATGTTGAAGTCATTAGAGTTGATGAAGTCCTTTGCACATGATGAAGTCTTTGGCCATGGGGTAGGCTTTATCCATCAAGTTGAAATAGAAGAGATGTAGAGTTGAAACCAAAATGGTTGAGGAAAGAGTTTACAAGATTGTTTGTAAATATGTTTTGGAACAAATACAACTCCTATTTTTTTAAGGGGTTTGTCCAATCCTAGGTTTACAAATCCTACAGGCAACACAATGCTCTGATACCATCTGTAAGATTCCCAACCTTTAATAAGGTAGAGATCCCTGTGTTTACAATGCTAGTCCCTGGATCAATAGCTAGCATCCACAGTTAAGATGTAATATCAAGAAACAAAGGTCATAATACAACTTTATAACCAGGAATAAAATAATTTATTACATCTTACATAGCTCATTTGGCTATCTCATTACAATGCAGCAGAATATAACAATAACATGGGGTCCTTCATCTTCAAAGTGCCACAGCGAACATGTTGGTAGACTTGTAATCCTACTTCACTAATATCAAACAAACCTGCAACATAACAAGTTACAGCCACAAGGGTCAATACATTTGAATTGTATTGGCAAGTGATACTATGGTAGTATAGTGGAGTCTATCATCTATATGCATCTGGCTAAGTGGAGCTTAGGCTTGCTTTGCTCAAAAAAGATTTTCCTTATCATTTGAAAACACTAAGTTTTTGCTTGACAAAAATCTTTCCCAAGGCATCCCCCAATAGAAATTGGTGATCCTTTCAACCCTTATTCAACCACAAGTTTTTAACTTAGAAATTTGGATAATGAGATTCTTGATAGCTTCCATGTCTTGATGCTCAAATTGTCCTTTGCCATGGACATGGCTAAGTACTTACATTTTACACTCTGCAGAGGTTGTGCACTTTCCCCACAAGACTTGGTTTCACCAAGACAAGATCTTTCAGAAGCCTTCCCTTAGACCAGAATGGACGCGTTCCAGTCTATCATTCCCCTACCACCAACTGTCCATTTGGCTAAGTTATTGCAACCTATATGATCCAGGAAGAACCCATAATGCCAAGTGGCTGCACTTGAAGCTTCTCAACATTTGACATCTCAAATCTCTTTGTTCCTGGGTGGCCATCCACAAGTGAGATACACAAGGTTCACCAGTCCCCTGGCCTTGTGTAACCACTCAACACAAACCATTCCTTCCATTCCACCCAGGTGATTCATTCACTTAGTTGTTTTATTAAACAAAACACAAGTCCTCAGACTTAGAAATTTTCCATAGCATGAATATATATTCCACCCTTGTTTTCTATTAGCTAAGCTAACCATGATAGTAGTAGGAACCTTAACTTAGGAAATTCTACTAAGGTTTCATCTACTAGGATTTCCCATAGCATAGTTTATACTTAGCAAAATTCCATGCAAGTCCTACTTAGAAATATCACTAATGCATAGTGAAAATAATGGGACAAAGTATGAAGCATCACTTGCCTTTTTGGTAGAGAGTATGAGTTCACTCCTTGATCTTTTGCAATGTTCACACACTTCAAATCACTACAATTCAATCAAGCAAACAATATTTCAATCTACCATTCAAGCAATTCATCACATAAAATAATAGAAACAAAACAATGCATGCAAGCATGCTAAGGATTGTTTTATTTGTAAAAGTGGTTTCTAATAGGTTATAAACATTTGGAAACACCTATTGGTCATTTTATAAAGTGGCATAACCATTTGCAAAAGTTTTTACTTCATAAACCATTTTTAAACCAAGTCATTATTTTATGTGGTGAAGAAATGCTTTTAATAAGGCAAAACTCTATAGGTTTCACAAAATATGTTTTCAAACCATATAACCTTGTGTTTAGGGTCATAGAGTTTATTTCCAAAACATTTCTCTAAGGTTTTCTTCAAAAACCATTTTTAATAATTAACCCATATTTTTATTTGACTAGAAATGGTTTAAATCAAGAGTTTATTCTTTTGCTTCACCAAATACATTTTTGAAACCACCAATTGATTCCTAAGGTCATTAGGTTCAAAACAAACCATTTGCCAAAGATTTTATCCCCAAAATCATTTTAGAACAATTTTTATATTCTAAACATGCATACATAAGTTTCTACAAAACAAACAATTTAACAGAAGCAATTTTCTAAACAAAGTGCATGGTTGGCTAGGGCTTGTCTTGCTGAATCCATTAATATAAAGTTTGCAAAATTTGGACGTGTGGTTTGAAAGTTATGATTTTTTCAAATTGGCATATCTAATATAACAATTCTGTTTTTAATCAAACGAACTGGGCCACGTGGCGTGATATTACTCGTCCATACCGTTTCGTCCGGATCAGCTACTCTGGCGCGTTGGATCTAAAGTAGATTGTGTGGCTCAGAAGCAAACATACCCCTTTGCTTAAGTTCTAATCTCACGCCTTCGATCAAGATCTAACGGCTTGCATCTACTGGACAAATACTGGCGGCGCTGGCGGTGAACGGCAGCGGCTCATGCTCTGGCGATACAGGAAGCTAGGGAGAGAGGGGAAGGGCTCACCGAGTTCGCCGAAGCTTTCTGATGCTCAACGTGCCCTTGGTTGGCGAAGGGGCGCACGGGGGGCGATGCCAATCCCTCGCCGAAGTTGCTCACTGGCTCGGGCACGTGTTGTCGTTGTCGGGGACGAGATCCTAGGGCGTAAGAAGGCAAGGCAGCATGTCAGGAAGGTGCGCACGGTCTCGAGGGTTGCAGGAATACTCACCAGAACACGAGGGGCGCTCGGGGTTGGCGTCAGTAACTCGCCAGAGTGGAGGCATACGACAGAGGAGCTCTGTTCGTCGAGGTTGCCGGCGCTACAGGGCACGCGCGGCCAAGCGGGCGGCACTGGGAGGTGCAGGAGATGTTGGCGAGCAAGCTCGGGTGGTTGAGGGGGCAAAGCGGTGGCTGGGCTCGCCGGAATTGGCCGGGGAAGGTTGTCGGACAGGGGAGCTTCGAGGTAACAATTTCAGCGGTCTGGTGGCTCCGGGGAAACAGGGACTGAGGGGAAACAGAGAGGAGGCGAGGACGGTTAATAGGGCACAGTCGCGGCGAGTAATGGTCACGGCATCAACGCGTATTAAATCAAATTTAAAACCTGCAGAAACGGCCGGCGAGAGGGGGCGTGGTCAGCTGGGTGGGTGAAGACGATGACTGGGAAGGGTGGGGTCGCTTGGCAGTGAGAGAGAGTGTGGGGGTGGGGTCCATGCGTCGGCGACTGAACGGGTTTCTTTTGCGGTGAGAAAATGATTCAGGGGAGGGGGTGTGCGGATGGGTTGTTGGGTCTTAGTTGGGCCTGCTGGCTGGGCTGGGTCCTTTAACATTTTTTTGTTCTGTTTGTTTTTCTTTTTCTCATTTGATTTTTCTGGTTTGATTTTGAATAAGCAATTCAAACATTCATTTGAATTCAATCCTTTGCCAAAATTTGTGTAGGTTTCAATACTGATTAATAAAACATTCTGAAATCATTTTTAGAATAATCTATTTATTCTTTTTAAGGTCTCTTAATTATTCAAAAAATAGGCTCTAGTTTTAATTAGATAAGATTTAATAATATTTTTAAATCTCCATTTAAATTCTTAAACCTTCCAAATCTTTTCAGTAGGTTTTTATTTGATTATTAAGGTGTCAAATAATTCATCTAGAATTATTTGGAAAGTATTTAATATGATTCTTAAACCATTTGAATTGGGTAATTGTTTTAATTCCAATGGAATTTAATATAGTTTTAATTCCCTAATTTTTATTTGGAAGATTTATTTTATTTAAATTAATTAAACAACTTTTATTCCACTTGGGTAAATTCCAAAATACTATTTTGTCATGCATTATATAATTATTCTAATTAGAGATTTGTCTTTATTCTAATAGAATTTGGTTCATGCCATTTTATTTTATTTGGAAATTCTTTATCTTTTTATTTTATTTGGATTTGGATTCTATTCATTCCATTTGCTTAATAGATTAGGCCAAGATTTAATTTGGTCTTTAAATATTCTTTATTTAATATTTATTTCTTCATCTTATAAAATCCATATCTTTTTATTTAGAGATCCAAACTTGGTGATTCCAATTTGTAAAATTTATTTGATATTTATTTATCCTTTTAAATATCTTTAGGATTATTTGCTCACCATTTGGTATGGATTTTAGATAAGGGCTTATTAGCTTTGGAATTTACTTATCCTTATCTTATTAAATTCATAAGATTTTATTTATGGCTCCAATTTAAGTGAAACCAATTTATATGGCTTTATAATATTTCTATTTGTCATTCTTGATCATTTGTAAATGTTTGTTGACAGATTTTTATATGGATCAAATCCATAGACTTGGAGATAACTTGAAAATGATTTTTACTCCATTAGGGTTTAGGGTTTGGATTTATTTTCCAAGGGTTTAAGTTTCAAGATACATTCATTGAGGAATGTATTTCTGTTGATTTGAATTTTGTTGAATTTCAAACTTTAGTTAAAGTTTGTTCAAGATGGGATTTTAAGTTTCCATTTAGAAACAAAAGTTTCTTTTCACCCTAAAATTCAACAATAATTTATTTTGTTTATTTATTTTTCACATAACAAGATTTGGAAAATCTTGGGATGTGACACGCCTCTACTTTGTTGTTGCATGTTTTACGTGGCTTATGGGAGTAACAAGCTTAGAACGATTCTTACCTACAGAAAGCCACAACGGTGATATTATGGTTGCCAACATCCTGTGTAAATCCCATGACAACTATAGTGAGAGAAACTGGCATCCACCAGCCGCATGTATGGAACAAGCCACACGTCAAGTGCGGAGCCGGTCTCGCGAACGAGGTCGCGTAAAGTTGTCCTGGACCGCTTCGATCTCACTATCCGCGTCATAAGAAGTACACAACAAGAGGCTTGCAACAAAAAACATCAACGCCCGCAACAAGCATGTTGCGTTCTACTCGTGAAACACATCTACGCATAGATCTAGCTCTGATACCACTGAATGGTTTCGCAGCATAGTAAATCAAAAAATTCTACGGATGCGAATGGGAAAGCCAAGATCTAATCTAGGAGATGCAATCAACGAGTGGGATAGATGGGATCTTCATACCCTTGAAGAAATCGCATAGCGGAAACGTTCAACAGAACGTGGTTGATGTAGTCGTACTCGCCGTCTCCTCCTCGCGATCCGATCCGATCCTACGCCGCAAGTGGCGGCGCCTCCGAGAGATGCACACGTACGGTGCCATGACGTCTCCTCCTTCCTTGGTCTAGCAAGTGAGGTGGCGAGATAGATTGGATCTACAACACGACGGCGTGGCGCTATGGTGGAGAGTTTCTGCAGCAGGGCTTCGCCTACACGCAGTCGGGAGAGAGAGAGAGAGAGAGAGAGAGAGAGAGAGAGAGTGCAGCAGCTGGCGGCTAGGGTTTGGGGTGAGGGGAGGGTGCGCCCCCTGCCCACCTTATATAGGGGGCTGGACGGCCTCCTTCCCCCTCCTCTAAGCCCTAGGGCGGCGACCCCAAGGGTGGAGTGGGGGGCAAGTCTTCCCCCCTTCTAGAAGGTTTCCTAGGGTTTCCCCTAGGGTTTTGGCCGGCTGGGCCTATGGGGCCTTGTGCCCCTGGCCCAAAGAGGCCAGGGAACTCCCTCATAGGCCCATGCACCCCTCCAACAAGTGGGGCCACGTTGGTCCCACTCTGGAAGCTTCTAGAACCTTCCGATACAATACCGAACATTCCGAAACGATTCTGAAATCCAAAAACTGCTTTCCTTTATATGAATCTTATTCTCCGGACCATTCCGGAACCTCTCATGATGTCCTGGATCTTATCCGAGACTTCGAACAAAAACTCAAAAACCAATTATCCATTCTATCCTAGCGTCGAGACACGTTAAGTGTGTGACCCTACGGGTTCGAGAATATGCAGACATGATCTTCTATCAATAATCAACAGCGGGATCTGGAAACCCATATTGACTCCCACATATTCATCAATGATCATATCGGATGAACCACGATGCCAGGATTCAATTAATCCCATATATATATTCCCTTCATCACGCGATATTTTACTTGCCCGAGATTCGATCGTCGGTATCGGCATACCTAGTTCAATCTCGTTCATAGCAAGTACTTTACTCGTTCCGTAATCTGATATCACTTTGTGATCAACTCCTTAACCACGTGCTTGCAAGCGGTGTTGATATCGATTACCGAGTGGACCCGAAGTATATCTCTCTGACTCGGGAGGGACAAATTCCATCTCGATACATACAACCCAACAAGTACTTTCCGATCACCTGAGAGACACCTTTATGATCACCCTCACATACGATGACGTTTGATGACCTCAAAGCTTTCTTCCGATACTAGGGAGTTGCATTATCTCACGGTCCAAGGAATACAATATTTGACATAAGAAAAAGCTTAGCAAAAATGAACACGATAACACAATCTAATTGATCTGCTTGATTTGGGTCTGTCCACCATATCATTCTCCTAATGACATGATCTCATTATTAATCGACAACTCATGTCTATGGTTAGGAAACCTTAACCATCATTAATCAATGAGCTAGTCCATAGAGGCGTACTAGGGACACGGTGTTGTTCATAAACCACACAAGTATCAAAGTTTCCGCTTAATACAATTCTAGCATGTAATATAAACTTTATCATGAACAAGAATTATAACAATAACATATTTATTATTGCCTCTAGGGCATAATTCCAACAAGTCTTCCCATTTAGATCCATACCCTAACACACATGCCCTCAACATGTCTTCGAGTATTTGATTTACTCGCTCTGTTTGTCCGTCGGTTTAAGGGTGATAAGTTGTGCTGAAATCTAGTCGGGTTCCTAAACCTTCTTGGACTTTCTTCCAGAATCTCGAGGTAAATTGAGTTCCTCGCTCTTGTATGATGTTCTTGGGGACTCCGTGCAAACTGACGATTCTAGCGATGTATAACTCTGCTAGCTTTGAACTCTGGTCTTGACTGGTAAGAAATGGGCGACTTTGGACAATCGGTCCACTATGACCGAGATAGAGTCATTTCCCCTACTAGAAGTAGGCAATCCGGTGATAGAGTCCATTCCAACGGAATCCCATTTCCATTCCGGAATCTGTAGCGGTTGCAACAATCCAGCGGGTCTTTGATGTCCCGCCTTGACTCTCTGACATATATCACACTTGGCGATATAGCTTCCGATTTCTCTCTTCATCCTATGCCACCAAAATTGTTCCTTCAAATCCGGATACACCTTTGTTCCTCCGGGGTGGATAGAATAAAGAGTATCATGAGCTTCCTTCAGAATAACTTCTTTCAACTCAGAATCTGCTGGTACACAAAGGCGTCCTTTGTACCACAGAACTCCTTCGTCTTCGGTAAATCCGGGTACTTTGCCTATACCTATACGACGCTTGATTCCGACGGTACTAGCATTCCTTTTCAGTGCCTCTTTGATCTGGCTGGTCAAATGGGTTGAAGTTCTATGCTAGCCAAAAATCCTTCACTCACTAATTCCATTCAGAAATCTTTCATCTCTTTGTGCAAACTTGGTTGCTCCTTCAAAATCATGGAGTTCAAGTGGCACGGTAATCTGCTAAGGGCATATGCTACCACATTGGCTTTACTGGAGTGATAGTGAATGTCCAGGTCGTAATCCTTGATTAGCTCAATCCATCTTATCTATCTCATATTCAGCTCCTTCTGAGTGAATATATACTTCAGGCTCTTGTGATCCGAATAAATCTCACAACGGTTTCCCTTCAGGTAATGCCTCCATGTCTTCATGCTAGAACTATGGCTGCGAGCTCGAGGTCATGGGTTGGATAGTTTGGCTCATGCTGTTTCAGTTGTCGGGATAGATAGGATATAACTTTTCCTTCTTGCATTAGCACACATCTGAGACCGATCTTGGATGCGTCACAATACACGTCAAAGGGCTTCATGATATCCGGCATGATTCAGATTAGGGCGGAAATCAATCTTATCTTGAGTTCTTGAAAACTCGCTTCACATTTGTCCGTCCATTCAAACTTCTTGTCCTTCTTCAATAATTGGATCATGGGTCTGGCGATACTCGAGAATCCTTCTACGAACTTGCTGTAGTATCCCGCCAATCCGATAAATGCACGAACTTGGGTTTGAGTGGTTAGGGCTTGCCAATCTTCGACATCTTTCACCTTTGCAGGGTCAACGGCAATCCCTCCGGCTGATACGATATGTCCGAAGAATCCTACCTCCTGTAACCAGAATTCACATTTGCTAAACTTGGCATACAACTGATGCTCTCTAAGGGTTCCAAGAATGGTCCTTAGGTGTAGCTCATGTTCTTCTTCTGATTTGGAATAAATCAGAATTTCATCGATGAAAACAACGACAAACTTATCCAGTAAGTCCATAAAAATTTTATTCATGAGATTCATGAAATAAGCGGGGGCATTGGTTAATCCAAAAGACATGACAGTATACTCGTATAATCCATATCTGGTGGTAAAGGCAGTCTTGGGTATATCCTCTGTGCGAATCTTGAGTTGATGATAGCCAGTCCAAAGATCAATCTTAGAAAACACTTTGGCACCAGTCAACTGATCAAACAAATCTTCTATCTTGGGCAACGGGTATTTGTTTTTGATAGTGACATCATTCAACTTCCGGTAATCCGTACACAAACAGTTACCTCCATCCTTCTTGTCCACAAACAAGACAGGTGATCTCCATGGTGATGCACTTGGTTGAATCAATCCAATTTCCAACATGGCATCCAGTTGCTTCTTCAGTTCTACTAGTTCAGACGGGTTCATACTATATGGTCTCTGGGCTATGGGTCCTGTTCCAGGGATTAGTTCAATCATAAACTCGATATCCCGATCTGGGGGCATACCGGGAAAAACATCTGGAAATACATCGGGGTATTCATAGACTATCCGTACTTGGTCAATGGTAGGTTGGACTATACTCTTGTTGCACTTGAATTGATGAGGTAAGGTTTCATATACATGCTCGACTGATATTCCGGCTGTACTGGTCATCGTGATGGCTTTCTTGGCACAGTCAATTAATCCTTTATGTTTGGACATCCAATCCATTCCTAGTACTACTTCCAAACCTTTTGTTCCGAGTACTATCAGATTAGCATAAAAATCTATGCCATGGATTCGGATAGGGACGGCTTTGCAAATTTGCCTAGCTTTGGTGGTTGAACCGAGGATTTGAACAATCATAACATGCTTCAGTTTGGTTGGTTGAATCTTAGTAGTGCATGCAAATTCTTCCGTGACAAATGAGTGCGATGCACCAGAATCAAACAACACTCTAGCAAGTACTGAATTAACAGAAAACATACCCAGCACGACATCTGGCGCTTCCCGGGCTTCTTCAGCATGCATGAGAAAAAGACGGCCGTTGCGGTTGAGCGAGTTCCCTGGGGAAAACCTTCTTCCGGGCTGAACACGATGCTGCTGCTGAGATGGGGAATTTGCGTTGGGGTTGCGACATTCTTCTTGGGGCACTCATTGGAGTAGTGACCCTTATTTCCACAGTCATAACAAGTCACTTGCGACTTGTCCTTTGCTGCAACAGGCACATCATTGCTTCCAGTCCTCGGGGCAGTATTGCTGTTGGTGGCGGCATTGTTGTTGTTGAACTTGGGTGGTGCACGGTTGAAATTACCAGAGTTGCCGGGGTTGTTGTGGTTTCCTCCGGGTCTTGGCTTTCCACGGTTGGGATAGGTCGGACGGTTCATCGGGGGTCTGTTGGTCCTCGGGGTAAATCCTGGAGATGGGTTGGGGCGATACTTTGGTGTATGATGGGTTCCTGGCTGATGCATCATGCAGCGCTTGCGGTTCTCATTGGCTTGGTTGATCTTTCCTTCCATCTAAATGGCAGAGTCGACAAGGGCTTCAATATCAGCAAAGGGGATATTGACCAACACCGTCTGCATCTCATCGTGCAGACCATTCAGGAATCTTTCTTTCTTCTTGGCTTCAGTGTCGATCTCATCCGGGGCATACCTAGCTAATGACAAGAATTTGTCACGGTATTCCACTGCGGTCATCCTTCCTTGCTTCAGTTCTCTGAATTCATCTCTCATCCTCTTGATCAAACCTGGTGGCACATGGGTTCTGCTGAACTTGACCTTGAATTCCTCCTAGGTCATCATCTGCCCTCCGGTCATTGCACGAACGCTGTTCCACCATGCTCTTGCATCTCTGGCTAGATAGTGGGTGGCGAACAGAACTTTCTTGTTAGCTTCCACTCCGGCGACTTCCAGGTTGTTCTCCATGGTCTGCAGCCAATCATCTGCATCTAAGGGCTCTTCCGCCTTAGTGAAAACAAGTGGGTTGGTGTTCTGGAAATTCTTGAGCTTAGATCCATGGTTGTCCTGATTTCCTTGGCCTTGATTGTTGTGGGCCAGCTGAGCTATCTGCTGAAGGGTGGCTAAGTTGGCTTGACGTTCTGCTCTTTCAGCTTTGCGGTCAGAAACCAACATTTGCAGGATCTGCAACATCGGGTCCGGGGATGAACCAATTCCTCCGTGAGGCATCTGAAGATTGAGATAGATCACGAGAAAAGAGGGAAATTTCTAAGGTTTAGGGACTTTGAAAAGTTTTTAAAGTTTGACTCGGATTTTCTAGCAACTTGCTTTTCATTCATTCATTCATAGCACACGATACAACACACACCACAACAAAGGAAAACAGATGGTTTTAAGAACCATTCTGGAAACTACGATACAGTGGGACCGAATAAAGCTCACCAACGCTAGTGCTCAAGTGCTACTACTCCTCGGAGTCGGTGTAATCATCATCCTCATCATCATCGTCGTCATCGATGAAGGCAAAATCCTCCTCATCAGTGAAGAAGTCCATGGCCTGATCTTCCAGAAAGTCATCATCATCGCTGAGATAGGAGTAGGGGTCTCCACAAAGATCTTCCTACATGGCCCTGGCAAGTCCATCGAGCCAGCTGTTCTCTCGTAAGGTGAACTGAATTCCCTCTGCAGTGGGAGGTTCAATCTTTCCTCGGAGACTTGCAACAACTAGCTATTGCCGACCTTCTCCTTCCTGATCATTGAGCTGAGCTCCGAAGAACGAACGAGTGGACGCTCAAGTTACGAAAGTTGGTCCAAGTGTCAACACCGGATTTTTCAATCTGGATGCCTGTTATGCCACGCCATAATCCCAGGATTACCATTTTTGCGAGACATAACAGAATTGGATACCATAGTACATCATCCATTACAAACGATACATAAGTTCTTACACAAATAGGGATCTCATGATCCAGTTCTTAATACAACATCAAGCAGCAGAATACGTAATAATAACGATAGCGTGTGAAGCTCCATCTTGAGGTCACAAGCAATCTTGACGATGGGAGATGATCCTAGTTGTCGTAACCTTCTGGGTCCATCCTCCGTACTCCTCTTCATAGTGCATGGGAATAGCCAGACAATGCCATGAGTACTCTTTAAGTACTCGCAAACTGACACTAACAGGTAAAAGGGGTTTTTGGATAATAGGACACTAGGCTCTAGGGTTGTTTTGCAAAAGCCAGATTTATCTCTACTAAGTTTAGAAGCAACAAGTGCTAGTTGAAAGTTTTATAGCACCTAAGTGGGAACTTGTAATTCAGATCACAACCCTGTTGTGGTCAAGTCAAAGTCTCAATTTATTTCACAAGTCATTTTGAAAAGTCTGACGGGGGAACAGTATGGACACTCCAACTGTCCATAATCATGGACGCTATTCGAATAGTTTGACACTCTGCACAGATTGTACACTTTCACCACAACATTCGATACATCCGTCAGGAACAAATCCTGAATTCACCATACTCAGTATGCGGATAATCAATCCTAACCTTTCAATTACACGCCCTAGTATAAGCACCTCTCCTGTGAGTTTGGCCTCCCAACCATGACCAATTCTCATCTTGGGTACTGCACAGGTGGACAATCTTCACAAGGTAGCCTCAGCTCAGACCTTGGCCGTGAGGGAGCTAATACTAAGGTATATAAGTTTCCAGTCAAGCCCTACCCAATATTCGGGTATTGTGGTCGTACGGTAAAATTGGAATGGTACCGCATCCACACAACCATCAGTTTTAAAAAGGGCTAAGGCTCATGCCTCAACATTTTCATCACCAAAATCATCAGGTGTTCGGAAACACATGTCCAAAACATTTCAATAGAATGATCCATCATTCCAAGGTTTTCATAACCATTTTTCCACCAAGTATTCCCATCTAAAGTTGATCAAGTTCTATGCTTAGCACTAGCATCTACAGGTGGGGGTAAGTACTAATGAGGGGTGGTAAACAAGTGGAGATTAGTTAAGTTCAGTCTCATGCCTTAGGATGACATCAAGATTATCTACTTATGCCAGATTTAATGCTCTTTATGCAACCTTCAATTATCTTTCTAGAATCTACAAGTCACTTAAGTAGCTTTAAGAAAAGCTTTGATAAAGAAATAAAGTATAAAGCTTGCAAGTAAAACTAGGATGGTTTATCAAGTGGATATGATCACATATGCTTAAGGCACCTAGTGGTCATGGTAACAAGCAAGTATTAGCTTGCATAAGTAGGGTATCTTGCAAGGGTTAGCTTGCCTTGTGCAGAGCAGTGGTTGAAGTTCTCCTCGGCTTCTTCCTCCTAGTATCCTCCTTCCTCCTTGTATCCTTGGCCGGTACTAGCGTCTATAAATAAATACGAGGTACACAATCACCAAAGAATACTTAACTATTTTCAATCATCACACAAAGGTGTACTATAGATGATCTAGCATCATCACCTATCATTACAAGATTAAAGCATTTGTCTTATTTATTTTAATTTGAGAAAAGTAATTTCTACTCATTGAAAAACTACTTAAGATTTAATATTCACCAACTCAAACATGGGATCATGTTGACACATGTCATCACCACATATTTCAGTACATGGGAATGTGATTTAAAGTGCTGTCACAATTTAATAAGGTTTAACCTTTTTATTTTAAATAAATAAAGTGACTAGAAATGCCTATGTGGCATTGTTTTGTTATTTGAACATTATTTCTGTAAGTAAACCCAAATATTTTTATATATTCTGAAAGGTATGATCAAATGTGATTTTTGAGAGTTGGAATCAACTCAAAAGCTATTATGGTTAAATTTTGAAAAATGTTTCAATGCAGAAAAGCTTCTGCCTTGTTATTTTTACCAAGGGTGATCTACATATCCAAATAATTTGAATCCAAAGGGCTTGTATTAAGCATTTCAGTACCTTTCTAACAAAATTAGTTTCATGCATTTTGGTTCGCTGAATCGAGCTGGGTTGATTTTTGAATCTATGTACAGAACTGTGTTTGAATTAAAATAGAAAAACCTAAATTCAAACGGTCGGTCATGGGAGAGGTTAATGGGCGGCCAGTGTCACTCCTGGCGAGGCTCAGTGACAAGGGGTCTACGGTCGTGACTCATAACGCCTAAAGCAGTGCAGGCTACGTGGGTCGTCAGATTAGAAGGGAGATCGACGGCTGGGGATCATCGTCGATGTGATTAACACATCACCGTGCTCGAACCCTAAGCGGCTCAGTGGGGGTGCATAGGGGCATACCAGGCTCCAGCGGCGAGGCGACGAGCGAGTGTCGACGGCGGCGAGCAGAGGTGAGGGGCGAGGCACAGCGGGTGGGGGAAAATCGGCCCCCTTCTCCTCAGGCGGCGCTGCCTTCGGGTGGGTCCGTGAGCTTCTTCCCTCGTGCGTGCTAGCTAGGGTGAAACGATCAGTGAGGTGAGGGGAGTGGAATGGTGTGCTTCAAACGGCTTGGGGTGGCCTCCTTTTATAGGCTCGACGGCAAGACCGAGAGGAATGGGCAGGCGACGATGGCGACATGGCTACGGGCTGCTAGCGACATGGCTGAGGGTGGCGATCGACGCGCGGTCTCCTGGCGATGCTCTAGAACTTGAATGCACGCTTAGGGGCGGTGGCAATCGGTCGGGAACATGCGGTGCTCTGCGCGACAGAGGCGGCGTCTTCGACAATGGCGGTGGCGTGAGGCATTAGGCGTGACGGGGATGTCGGCCTATTCCTTGGGTCATGGCGAAGCGGTGGGCACAGGCTGGCTGCGGTCGGCGGCGTGGTGCAGCTGCTGCGTCTGGCGGCGTGCTGGCATGTCGCGATGGCGGTGCACGGGCATGCTCGGTGGTCCACGACTTGACTTGGCTCGGGGAGGGGACAGTGGGTGGCGGTGAAGTGCTGGCTAGCTCCCAGACATGGCGAGAGAGTGGTAGGTTGTCTGCTGCGGCGGCGACCAAGTTGGCCGGCGAGGTGTGCTCGGCTTGCTCACCCTTGATGACAATGGCCAGCTTACAGTGATGCTAGGGGTTTCCAATTAGGCTAGATGATCTACTAAATGGTTGCTGTGAGCTAGAGAGGGAACCAGTTAGGCCCAAAACACTATTAAAAACAGTGAATTTGATTTGGTTTAAATTTGCCTGCCAAATGTTTGATGAAATGGCTGCAAGAAACTTTCTTTTGAATTTTGAAAAGATTTTTGGTGGGTGTGCTAGGCATGTGCTAGATACTCTGTGGGTGCTTGGGTTTTGAAAATTGAGCTTGTTTGAGTGGTTTATGAAATAGTGGGATCTTCCCATATGAGATAGATTCAATTTTAAACTGCCATTTAAACTTAGCATTTGAATGTTTTTGGAAGATCACAAAGTGGTCCTTGGTACCTCATTATGTGTACTAACAAGGGGTGCAAAGATCCACAATTATTTTTGTTAAGTTTTGAGTGCTTGGAATAGCCAAAGTAGGCATGAGAGTTAATTTGGCCAAATTGACCATTCACTTCATTTGTTCATTTTGAGTTGTTTGTCTTTGGGAAAAGTTTGGGAATGATTTAGATGATGTTTATTTCACCTAAGAATCATTTTACAAGCAAAGAAACACAAAACCATGGCAATTCAAAAGAATCCTAATTTTAAATACACATACATATGAATGCTCTCATATTTTTAGATAGGAAAGTTTTTGTTAACCCTAATTTTGATGATTAGCATTTGATGACCCATGTTTAATATTTTTGGGATGTTACAAACCTTCACCCCTTAAACAAAATCTCGTCTCGAGATTTGAAAAAGGACGAAAAAGATTACCTAGGATTTGAAGAGATCTGGGAACTCCGTCCTGATGTGATCTTCGCGCTCCCAGGTAGCTTCTTCTTCTGTGTGGTTGCTCCACTGAATCTTGAGAAACTTGATGCTTCGGGTTCTGGTAGTTCTGAAAGCTTCTTCCAAAATACGGATGGGTACTTCGGGATAGGTCAGGTCATCGTTGATCTCTATGGTCCGGTGATCAATGTTCTTGAAAACTTCAGTCTTCTCCGGAACTTCGAGGCAGTTGCGAAGTAATGAGATATGGAACACATTGTGCACGGCTGACATTTCTTCTGGCAGTTCCAATTGATACGACACTTCTCCTCGACGGTTCAGAATCTTGAAGGGGCCGATATATCTGGGAGCTAACTTTCCTTTCAGTTGGAAATGTTGCATTCCCTTTAATGGCGACACTTTCAGATACACAAAATCTCCGATATTGAAAGCGAGGTCTCAACGTCTCTTGTCGGCGTAACTCTTCTGTCTTGACTGGGCGGTCTTGAGGTGCTCATGAATCTTGTGAACTTTCTCTTCTGCTTCTCGTAGGATGTCGGGTCCGAAAATCTAACTCTCTCCTACTTCCGACCAATTCAAAGGGGTGCGGCACTTCCGTCCATACATGAATTCAAATGGGGCCATTTGCAAACTCGCTTGATAACTGTTGTTGTATGAAAATTCTGTGAATGGCAGACAGTCTTCCCATTTAGATCCATACCCTAACACACATGCCCTCAACATGTCTTCGAGTATTTGATTTACTCGCTCTGTTTGTCCATCGGTCTGAGGGTGATAAGCTGTGCTAAAATCTAGTCAGGTTCCTAAACCTTCTTGGACTTTCTTCCAGAATCTCGAGGTAAACTGAGTTCCTCGATCCGATACGATGTTCTTGGGGACTCCGTGCAAACTGACGATTCTAGCGATGTATAACACTGCTAGCTTCGAACTTTGATATCATGCTCTTTTGTCTATGGATGTCACCGGTGTGAAATAAAGAGGGAACTTGTAAGTCCATGGAGTTTGTATCCTGTGTTAGAGAAATGCCTGGGCCGCTAGCCTAAGCCATGCTTAATCATGGTGGAAACTTGCAGCATCACCATAGTGACATCTATGAAGCATTCTTCTTATAAAAAAATATACACATTGAGAAAAGAGGAAAGAGAGAAAAAAGCACCACATTCCCATGGTAAATAAGAAGATTGCTGAGATGCTTATTGTCTGCTTGCCTTGTCATTTTGGTTATGGGAAAGCTCCTGTACCATGTGCAAGGGGTACCCCGTTGGCGGTTCTCTATGATATGCAAATACTTACAATGACAAGAACTTACAGGTGACTAAAGTTGAGTAGCATGAGGTGTGACCCTCGTATTCAAGGGACTTGAGATTGCCAACTTATACTTCGTCAAGCATATACTCCATCTTTGTTCAATTTAACCTTAATCACTTCAAGATGCTTGTGATAGGGGCAATGAGGGATGAAAGCTAACAAGTACTATAATTTTTGGAAGCTCTTTTTGAAACTTAAAATCTCTGCTTCCTTTGTAAAAGGCTTTTCTTCCACCATTATTGAGTCTCCACCTTCTACCTTTAGGCACCATTAAGAGAGCATAGTTGTCATTCTGTGTGCAGTGTTCCAAAGCTTATTGATTGATGCATATTGTGATATTACTTATTCTTATGCTATTTGTTTCTAGTCACCCTTGTGAACTTTGAAGGTGTCCTATGAATATATTTGCTACTCCATGATGGACAAGTTGATTGCCACTATGCTATTTTTTCTGTATGTGAAACAAACAAATGTTTTTCAATGCATGTTATTCATGATCTTTGTTTGTAGCCTTTCATGTTGCATGCATAGTTACTATGTCCTATTGTTAGAACTCCATCTTTCATGCACATGTTTAGAGTTCTTTGATCCCAGCTTTCAATGCTTGCAAATGGTTAGATCTTTATTGTGAGGGTGCATGTCACCTCAAAAAATATTCTTTTTATCACTTACCTACTCGAGGACGAGCAGGAGTTAAGCTTGGGGATGCTTGATACGTCGGAAACGTATCTATAATTTTTGATGTTCAATGCTTGTTTAGTATCTACTTTTCTTTGCTTTGTCTACACTTTGAGATGCTTTTTACATGTTTTCTAGTACTAACCTATTAACAAGTTGCCACGATTGCCGATTGCTGTTTTACGCTATTTTTGGTTCCAGAAAAGCTAGTAAGGAAATATTCTCGGAATTGGACAGGACAAACGTCAAAGTCAATTACTTTCCGTGGGGAACAAGAAGTCCAGAGGGGAGCCGGAGAGGCGTGCCAGGGCCCCCTAGGCGCGGGTGGGCCCTGCCCCGCACCTAGGCAGGGTGTAGGGCCCATGGCCACCGCCTCGGCCTCCCCCTTCGCCTATAAGAAGCCCCCGATGCAGAAACCCTAAGTACCCGATCAAATCTCCACGAAACCTTCTGTAGCCGCTGCCACCATTGTCCCTAAATCGGGGGATCAAGTTCTTCCGACACCCTCTGGGAGGAGATCATCCCGGAGGCCTTCTCTCCGGTATGATGCGTGAGTAGTTCCACCTTGGACTATGGGTCCATGTAGTAGCTAGATGGTTGTATCTCCTCCTTATGCTTTCATGTATAGATCTTGTGATCTCCGTTCATGATCAAGATCTAATCTATTTGTAATCATGCATGTTGTGTTTGCGGGGATCTGATGGATATTGAGATTATTATGTTGGTTTGATTAATGGTTTTGTCTTTATGATTCTTTCATGTCTGTGTTGTTTGTGATCTTGCATGCTCTCCGTTGTTAGTAGCTATCTTGGCCGAGTAGTTGCTAGTGACTCCAAGAGGGGGTATTTATGCTCGATAGTGAGTTCATGCCTCTAGTTTCCAAGGGAAGTGACAATAATCTCTTCGGTTGTAGATGTGTTGTTGCTACTAGGGAGAAAATAATGGTCTCTTGTTCATGGAACATGTGGACTCTTTACCTTACACACTTTGCTTAAAGCAGTTGTCTGTTGCTTGCAACTTAATACTGGAAGGGGTTCGGATGATAACCTGAAGGTGGACTTCTAGTCATAGATGCAGTTGGATGACAGTCTATGTATCTTGTTGTATTGCCCAATCGAATCTCATTTGATCTTGCTGACTAGTAATTGCATTGTTATGCCTTGCTCAGTTCCTGTCAATTGCTCTGCTGTAATTTGTTTACCCTTCATGCCATGTTGTTTATCTAAGGAGAGCACCTCTAGTGAACTATGGACCCCGGTCCAATCTTTACCATTGATACATCTTCCGCTGTTACTTGTTTATTTGCTGTAAACCACCATTATCTTCCACACCATATGTTTAATCCTTTGTTACAGCAAACCGGTGAGCTTAACAACCTCACTGATTCGTTGGGTCAAAGTCTTGAGTTTGTGTTGTGCAGGTCTCCGTGTTGCTTGCAACACCTGTGTGACATTTCCTTCCTCCTTCTGGTTCGATAACCTCAGTCTCTACTGAGGGAAGACTTGCTGCTGTGCTCATCACACCTTGCTTTTGGGGTTTCCAATGAAGTGCTCCACGTCAAGCACCATCACAATGCAGGAAGGTCCATTGGTGGAGTTTGAAGCAAATGGCCACAAGTACAACTATGGCTACTTCCTCGTCGATGGTATATATCCAAGAGGCAAACATTTGTGAAGCCGGTTATTCAACCACGAGGTAAGAGCAAACCCAATTTCACAATACACAAGCGGCGGCTAGGAAAGATGTAGAGAGAGCATTTGGGATTTTGCAAGATCAATTTGCCATTGTGAGGGGACTGGCTAGATTTTGGGACCAATAGTGCATTTGGTATATCATGACCGCTTGTGTCATCATGCATAACATGATTATAGAGGATGATCGTGAAAAAGATATAGATCATACCCACTACGAGTTGATGGGGGTTCCCGTGCAAGTGAGGAGGTCCGCACATAGGATTGCCCGGTTCATTGCCTCGTACCATGACATTCGCTCCAACGACACACATGATGAGCTCCAAAAAGATCTCATGGAAGAATGGTGAAATTGGCATGGACAACAATAGTTGCATACTTGTTGTATTTGTTTGAAAACTATATGTTGTATTGTTTCAAAACTATGTTGTATTGTTGTATGTTGATCCGTAAATTTGTTGTATTTGGTGTGAACAATTTGATGTACCTGTTGTATTTGTTGTGAACAATTTGTTGTATTTGTATGGTACATTTTATTTGTGAATTTATGAAGCTTGTTTGATCTTCTTTGATGTATAGTTGTGTGTGATTGTTGTTTGCGCCGCGCCGCGCGCTGCATAATGGAGCGCCTGACGGAGGAACTTTTTTAGTGCCCGGGCACGCGCTGCATAATAGAGCATCCGGCGGGGGAAAATTCAGTACAGCGCACGGCAAAGGTTTACAAAGCGGTCGCAGCGATATATAGCGCACCGAATTTTAGTACGCCAGTTGGAGATGCTCTGAGGGGAAGGGGACTGGTCATCTAGGTTTTCACCGCGAGCATCATTTCGACAGACCAAGAAAAAAACCAATGACAATCGTGCAGCGGACCGCAGCTGCGCGGGCCCAAATGTCATGGACACATTTGTCTAGTCTAGAAGTGAACGAGCAAGAACACAAATCTTACGGTGGAGAGCCAACGGAGGTAAAAACTTTACTGTTTTGACTGCATCCAGCGATCCTCAATCGTGTGCGCGTGAGGACCATCTCAGGAGATAGGTAGACTAGGAGGAATTATAGGAAGTAATTGGCATGTTAAAATATTAATTACTAGTTTGAACATCGGATAAGGTTCATACATGCTTTTTTTCTCTCACGTTGCGACGCATGGGAACATGTTTTTAGTTACAACAAAATCTAATTGTTTTCGACCGACAACTTTATCTTTCCTTAGTAACGCACGTGTATTATGCTAGTTCACATAATATTCATAAAAATGAAACAACACTATATTTATAAACATTTGAATGAAATATGCCCTTAAAACAAATAATTTTAAACAACAAGGGCCGAGGAATTCCAGATATGTGCAGTTCCAAGCCCCAGGAGACTGCCAAGTGGAATATCCTCCGGTTTTCTAAGGCTGATCATAGTGGAGAGTAACATAAATTAGTAACACTAGCAGATTGCCCGTGCGTTGAACGGGTATAATTTTTTTACTATTAATTTCTCTTGAACATAAACATTGAAATACAACATAATCTCCATACAACAACAACATGAGCTGGAATTCATTTGCATTTGGTACTTATACCAAACTATGGATTGTCTATTATTAAATTGCACAAAGATGCATACATATACATGCCTGCAGAAAACCATTCCAAGAATGTTTCTGTTGAAAATTGCGTTTGGACAAATTATATATGTCTATAAATTTAAATAGACTACTCCGGGAAAGATGTACATAATTTTGGCATGTGCATCACAAACCGTAATTAAATCATACATGCCACCATCTAGTAGCCAGTCTAGATAGAAAACTAATTTCTGCAAGCTTAATTTAAATCAAACGTAAGCATGCAGATATTAGCTAAGCTGAAACTGATTTTCTATTTGGCTCAGAGCACCACGTCTTACTTATCCCCGGCCGGTGTCTATTTCTTTAGAATTTGAGGATGTGCAAGATGTCGATGAAGACCTCTACCACCAAGAAGGCAGGAGGATGTGCAAGATGTCGATGAAGACCTCTATGACCAAGAAGGCAGGAGGTCACGGAACCAAATCGGACAAAAACCGGCCTCCATCTTACACTACTGCGAAGAAGGAAAATAAACCAAAAAAAAAACTTGTTGGGTTATTTATGAGGATTCAATCCAAGCAACCATCCAGGACATCCTGTGAAGAGATACATGATGTAGTTGGTTGGACTAATTGTTCGGGTTAAGAACTTTCATGGCGCCTCGGGCCTTATAGTTTTCAAGAAGCTGAATTCAAGTCTTGTTCATTAGCTAGTGCTAACATACATCTTAGTTTAATACAAGTCCTAATTGAAACAAACAGATCAGTGAATGAGACACGCACATGCTCGTACAGAACAAATTGGAGAGAAAGACCCAGGACTGCATGCAACCCTCATCTACGTCGTCAGCATCCATCACACTATTTGGCAGAGGTGCATGGAGTGAAACAGATCGAGCCAGAAGAGAGGCGCCCGTGGGCATCTATGCACCAGCCATCAGAACAAAGCAGGCACGGATGACTGCAACAAGACCAGCGACGCCCCTGCTTCTGCAACAAGACCAACGACGCCTCAGCCTCTCCCGCATATTCTTCTTCCTCAGCCAGTGTGGCCTCTTCTTCCTCTTGCTTAGCATGTGTCCAAGCTGCCTACTCCTCGATCGGCGTCCATCAGTGCGCGATGGCGGCGGCGCTCGGCGTCGATGCAGGCAGACACAAGCCACAGGCAGACGAGAGGGGAAACTGGGCGGGCCGAAGAACGAGAACAGGGAGGAGGCGCGGCGCGGCCGCAGACTGCGATGGCGTGGGCCGTGCGGTGCGGGCAGCACTGCGTGGGGGTGCACTCGAGGGGAATTAAGGATTGCACCGCGAGAGATTTTTAGAGCGATGCTGTTTTATTTCTCCCAACTTTGACAGATCGGCCGAGGCTGACACGTACGTGCGCAAGTTTTGATAAGCTGCCGCTGCTTTGACTCCTTGTACTACACGGGAGAACATAGCGTAGATACAAGAGTTAACAAACGAAGTTTGGTAGGATTTTGGTTCGAACGCGAGACGAGAGTTAGGTTGGGACCGAACGACGACGGACGAAAAATCTGGCGAGGACGAAAACCATCTGTAGCAAAATTATGTAGTAGAGATGCACAAGTTACTATTTTATGTTACTATCTGAGTAACATATAAGTGATGTCATTCAAAGTATCATTTATTAGGTGATAGATTCATCGGTATGTGATGTTATAATAACCAAATATGTTACTCCATCCTCCTCTCTCTTTATTAACTCACTGCCACGTAACTAATTTTGCTAAATTAGACCCTTAATTACTCACTACGACCAGCCTAAATCCCCTTACCGGCTCAAACTAAAAATCCCTTGTCCGGCCAAGTCACCCCGCCCCTCGCGCTCCGCATCTCGTCGGCGACGAACCAAAACCCCTCACAAAATCCCTTCTGATGCGGGGTTCATAGTCCGGCTCCTCTGGCGTGTAGCAACTCGGATCGAAGCGGCGTCCGGCGGGAGAGCTTTGTGTCGAGCTTCGGGTCGAAGCGCGTCTTCACCCATGCCGGCGGCGCGAGGGTCCCGATCTGGGGTTTCGCGGGCGGCGTTGGCTCTGGCCGCGGCGGTGCTCGTAGGATGCCTTGCTGGAGGCGTCTCGGCTGCCGAGATCCGACGGCAGAAGAACGTGCAGGTGGCGCTCCGGGCCAAGTGGGCCGGCACTCCGCTGCTGCTCGAAGCCAAGTGAGTGGTTTCTGGCTCGATATGCTGGTATATGTGATAGTTTGTTAGAGTTTGGACACCGATTTAGTGGCTCTGAGTAAGTTTGTTATGCGATTCTGGAAACTGGTTAGCGAGCCATTCCGTTGATGCGTACTAGATACGTTTAGCTAATTGTGCTAAGCAGGGTTGTTCAGAAATGATTTCCGAAGAAACTGTGGATACCGGCTAGTTCATTCTGCTTCAGTAATCACAGCCATTCCAGCGATTCAGTAATCACAACCATTCCAGCGAGCTTAGTATAAAATAATGAACTACTGGTTTGCCGGGTTGAACTGCACCCGTGAATGAACACCCCTATTGCTAAGATTCCAGGATGTTCCTTGGAGCTGTTACCAGTATGTTGTAGAAAAGTTATATGTACCATGGAACACAATAGGATTCGTAAGACATCAATATGTGTTTGTGTTCAGCAGCACACATTCGCTATGATCAAATCCATTGAGTTGTACAGACCGAATCCTAATAAATAACGGAATCAATTTAGAGGGAGGTTCCAGATTACGAGGTTTTCTGTATCACAGGGTATAAACTATGCCGTGACAGACAAACACGCCATGTCTTATCCGTTCACTGAGATTGAAATGTTTGCATTCGTTGTGATTTGTTGAGAGTATTAACTTTTTGACACAAACCTACCTTTGCTTTCTGTTCTAGCCAAATCTCTAGACGATCTTAAAATTTTATTACGTGTAGCCGAATGCTGTGCTGCTACAGTTCTCATTTATGCATTGAAAATGACTCGAACATATTGGACAAAATTGTACAAAGTTCATATTTTGGTCTGATGGGGAAACTTAAATTATGCAATGCAACATGTTGTTACTGTCCAATTTTTGTTTTTTTTCTTGGCAATACCTAACACTTATGTCTACTGCTTCCATTAGTGAACTACTTTCAAAAGAACAAAAGGACTTTTTTTGGGATTTTGTTGGCCACTGGAAGGAATTGGACAAAGGATCTGATTGTCTGACTGCCAAATGTTGCGTTCAGAAGATTGTTGAGGATGTCCGCTCACTTCTCAGCGAGCCACTGGCTTCAGTTTTTGAGTTTTCTCTTACCCTTAGATCAGCGTCACCGAGATTAGTGCTGTATAGACAGCTCGCAGAGGAGTCTTTATCTTCAATTCCTGTTAAGGATGATGCAATTGAGCAAATTCCTGGCAACGGGCCTGTGGAAGAAACTTGCTGCTGGGTAGATACAGGGAGCGCATTATTGTTCAACTCAGCTGATCTACGTAAATGGCTAGAGGGATCAAGCAAAGGGTAAGCATCTTCATTTTTTATCCATTTGTCACTTCGCTTAGGGCTCCAGGCTATAGGGTCGGTAACTCAACTTCTGCTGAACAGAGCTGCGGACTCCACTGGACAACCTGAACTCTTTGACTTTGACCATGTATATCCCCGCTCAAATGTTACTGCTCCAGTTGCTATATTTTATGGGGCTGTTGGGACAAAATGCTTCAAAGAGCTGCATGTTCATTTGGCAGAAGCGTCAAAACAGGTAACATACTTCTGATCGTCTTCCGGTTTAGTTCAGGGCATCCGAGGTCCTTAGAAAACAATGTACTCTGGACAGTAGAGATATAAGGTCTTATACAAGGGGTCATGGGAATTTTATATCAAATACCCTTTTTTTGTTAGAGGGATACTGTTAATAATCACTGATATTCCAGCTATCATGTCAGGCAAAAGGGGCCTGTTTAGATTGGAGCCCAAGTGTACCATGCCAGACTTCAATATTGGTAACCACGTTTTGCTAGGATTTGCTATAAAGTCACCACCATTTTGTTGGCATGACAATATTGAAGCTGAATATTCTAGTTGCATGTAGCTTCAGTTGAATCAAGGAATTTTGCCAAATACATCAAATTAGCAAATATATGTATTTCTAAATTTTGGCATGGCAGCTTTGGTGTACAACCCAAACAGCTTTACTTCTTGCTTTTGTCTCTCCAATTTTTAGTGTATTACATATCTCTTGGCTTTAAGCTGTAAATGTCTAACACACAGTATGTGTTGTATAATAGGGAAAAGTCAGATATGCTCTGCGTCCTGTTCTGCCATCTGGATGTCAGGCTACATCTAGCTTTTGTGGTTCCATTGGTGCTGCAGATGTAGTTACTTTGAGTGGTTATGGGGTGGAACTTGCCCTAAAAAACATGGAATACAAAGCCATGGATGACACTGCTATAAAGAAGGGTAACTCTACTAGTTGTTCTATTTGCACCAGAGCATGTACTCATCACCAGTCAGCTCTTAATAAGAAATATTTTATTATGTACTTTTCAAGTAAATCAGTTATATCCCAATGAAAATGAGCAAGTGGAAAACCTTGCAACACGCATCTTTCTGTATGGCACATGGGTGCAAGTGTGACTACACCTTGCTGTAAGATGCATTTTTCCATATATTCTTGCACCTAGAAAGATCATGTCAAAAAAATGCGTACCACCTAAAGAAAAGTTATATACTACCTAGGTGGTCTTACATACTTCATATCATGGGTACATACTCCACTCTGCACTACATGCCCTACATACCCTCTATATTGTTAGAATGGCATGGGGGAGTAGCTACACCTGGTTGTTGAAAAATGTTTTCTGTACATGTATATATATTTCAAAATCCTATTGATGCTTATTATGTTCTTGCAGGTGTTGCTCTGGAAGATCCTAAAACTGAGGACCTCAGTCAAGATGTCAGAGGATTCATATTTTCCAAGATTCTGGTTCGTTCAGTTCAGTCATAACAATAACCATGCTGATTATTTATTGCAAAGCTAGAAAAGTATTCATATGTTTTCTTCCTCGTCTATCGTTCTCTAGGAACGCAAGCCAGAGCTAAATGCCGAGATAATGGCCTTCAGGGATTCTCTATTGTCATCAACAGTGTCTGACACACTTGAAGTCTGGGAACTCAAAGGTATTGTTGGCCATAGTTGTGTGTTTCTAGCCGTCTTACAAGTTACAGTGATGGTGTAGAAGCACCTCTTTTATATCTGCTCTTCTCCACGCTACAGATTTGGGTCATCAGACAGCACAGAGGATCCTTCATGCATCAGATCCTTTACAGTCAATGCAGGAAATCAATCAAAATTTCCCCAGTATAGTATCTTCACTATCAAGAATGAAGGTAGATGTTCTATCTGGAGCTCCCTTTATATCTTCAGCTATGCACATAAGTAATGAAAATAAAATATGTTAATGCGAGTTTATAAAGATTTTGTTTTTGAGGATGTTCCTACGAACTACTTCCATGTTCCACATGCAGATTATTAACACCAATGTTTTGATTGTACAGCTTGACGATTCCATCAAAGATGAGATCATAGAAAATCAGCGGATGGTACCACCTGGCAAGTCATTAATGGCTTTGAATGGTGCTTTGATTAATATTGAGGATCTTGATCTCTACCTGTATGTTTCACTATACTTCCCGGATAACGATGTTTCTGGTTATTTACTTTATTAATGCAAACCGATTCACTTCTTGTGTTAGCCCAATGTAGACTTTAATCAGTGTATCCTGTAACGACTAGTAACTAACTCTTCTCTGCTACTTGCCATTAGAAACTGTGCACCAGAAGATGCATGCTCACAAGTCACAAGTGACAGTATCAAATTTATAATGAAAGCAAATTCCAGAAATAATAGTTTGTATACATCTTTTCTCATTAAGCTCGGCATTGTCCTGTGTCTGGCAAGCCCCTCATCCACTGCAACCACACACTAACCTACAACTGAACCAAAAAGTAAGAACAACCGGCAACCATTCAACTGGAAATAATTTTAGCCGAGAAAGTCACACACAAATACCGATTTTAATTCTATAAAGTCTTGGGAACATATGAAGATGATTATGAACAGGTGTTTTGCTAGTTGGAATTGCTGTTCACTTATGAGGACAAATGGATTTGTTAGATTCTGCAGTGGGGTTGACATAAACACATAACAGTTGTTATAGTTGGAACAGATCAACTTGGCATCTATTTCATATTTCATTTCTTCACCTGTCTTCTTCTTTGCCCTCAGTTTCTTCTGTTTCTTAACTCGTCACTCCTTTTTCCTTTTTTTTGCGTGCTGTTTTTTGGGCTCTATCTGGCATTACTTCACTAACTTTAAAAGTTTTTGCTAAGATACTCAGCGGTTTTGCAGTCTGACACTTAAACATATCATATACGGCTAGCAAAATAGACATTTAATCATGGCTTATCCGGCAGGTTAATGGACATGGTCCGTGAAGAGTTATCTCTGGCTGATCAGTTCATCCGATTAAAGGTGAATTTTTTTTGAGTGCTATTAATGTGTGTAATTTGGCCAGTCCTTTCTATATCGAGAGAACTACTTTGGTGCTTGCTATTTAGTTATTTTGAAGTTTCAGTAATAGGGAACACATCAACACCTATATATTATTAGAGAAATTGGTTGAGTCTTGCTGTTGAAAAATGAAAACTAGTTTTGGGAAACCTGATTATATTTTTATTGTGATTTGTTGGTTATATTACAGAATGAGATTTGTTGAGCAGAGATGCAGAATGAGATTTGTTGGTTACTTATATTACAGCCAACTCCATTTGCTCATTCTAAAACCTGTATACCACAAGTACTATTTAGTGTCGCATGTTTATATAGTATATTATTGTTTTCTTATCATAGCTTATGGCATTTGACTTTGACTTGATGTGCCCTTCATATCCTTAAGAATTTCTCTAATTTTGGTGATACGTCAAGCGTGGTAATTATCTTGGAGCTTGAGCATTTAATAGTAGTATAGGGCAATGTATTACATATTCATTCTAAAATCTATCAAGCATTTTTACCTGATTTCTCTAATGTATTTCTCTCATTCTAAAATCTATTGAGCATTTTTGTTCCTATGTATGGATTATTTCTTGGCTATATTCGAATAACATATTCATTTTGGCGTTCGTACATCTATGGCCAATATTGTGAAAATGCTAATACATTCAACTTTTAGAACATTTGGTATTTATGCTGGGAATTACCATGTTATAAATCAATATAATCACATCACAAAAAATATAATAACACTATCTAGTTAATACTCTCTATTCTTATCATGTGCTTTTACCTGATATTCCTGTTTTTCTCCTGTTCCATTCGAGTATGTACTTTCTGACCAATTGACAAATCATTTCACACTTGTTGTCAAATGACTACCAGTTGCCTCAAAGTGCTGTCCACAAGATCCTGTCAGCAGCGCCACCAGCAGAATCTAATTCATTCCGTGTTGACTTCCGGGGTTCCCATGTTCACTATCTTAATAACTTGGAGGAAGACGCCTTGTATAAAAGGTGGAGAAGCAACCTCAATGAGGTTTGTTCACTTATCTTTTTACCAACATTAGTGAGCGGAGGTTCGTCATTTCAATGTTGCTTTCCTGTGGCAAGTCAACTGAGAACTGAACTTTTATTTTCATGGCTTTAGGGGCATAAGGGAATTGAGTGTATGTTCTTTAATTGTTGTCAATAAAATATTTTAACTGACAATACGCGCAATAGTATTGCCGTGTTCTGATGCATGATTTCACGTATCATCTTTTTTTAGTTTGCTCTATCATCTGTGGATAAGTTTATTGACTATCCCTTCTGGGCATCCAAGGATGAGCAGTTTATGCTATTCACCATCTATTTGGCTGTTTCTTCACCACAGCTAGTTAAGTTGTATCGCACAACTATTTTCAATATTTAATGGTTGTCTCTACCTTTTCTTTCTTTGTTTATAGCTGTTGATGCCAGTATACCCTGGTCAGATGCGCTACATCCGTAAAAATTTATTCCATGCTGTTTATGTGTTCGATCCTGCTTCAACCTGTGGCGCAGAGGCTAGTTTCCTGCTTAACTTTTTTCAATATGTGTTTGTTTTTCTCCACTTCTTATGCAGTACTCATATGTTGACATTTAGTGTGGTGTTTCCCATTTCACTTAATCTTTACAGACCATTGACATGATCCTGTCTCTGCACCAAGATAATGTTCCTGTAAGGTTTGGTATCATAATGTACTCTTCAAGACTCATAAATGTTATTGAAGAAAATGATGGATCTACAAGCGCGGAGGACACTTCTACTTTGGTAAATACGTTTTTAACATTTCATTGATGTGATTTCTTGGGAGCTCTTTGATTTGATCTATAGAAGTACAGAAAAGCAAACTAGTTTTACACCATTACTATGTAATTTTGGGACCTTTTTATCTCTCTTTTCTAGCTCTTGTTATTACTAGTGCTTCTTAGGTACATGAAATGACAAAAACACATAGTTACACTTGGTTCCATTTTATCACATGATGTCCAGCCTTTTCATAGTATGGAATTTTTGTATCATAAAATATTAAAGTAACATTAATATGGTCCTCCAGCTGCACATAGACTCCTTCCTTACACTGCCAGGGTGATACTGTTGTAAACATTGATATTTGGGATAACTACCATACAGAGCTTGGCTAGTCGCCAGCTTAAATGGGATCAGGTCATGGGAATTGACGAGATAGACTGAACTGGGATGATAGACTTTAGATAAGGACCTGGGTATGCCATAGCTGCTGGATTCGGCCAAACTGTTGCAAGCCACGGCCAAGGGCATGCAACAGTTGGCTCTGATACCAACAGACCAGGTAACTGCTAGTCTACTACCATGAGGATGGCCCGGACGGCACATCATAGAGGATTGGGAGTAGAACATTGGTTAGGGAGAATGAACAAGGACAATAGATTGATTAACTATTATCTTATTGCTTGATTAAGTTTATTACACGCTAGTCCTTTATAGGATGATCTACAAGTTAGATCTACTCTACCTTCCTAGTTCAGTTGGATTCTTTCAAACTTAACTAGACCTGATCTTATAGACCCAACCTGTGTCCAACATGATACTTCTTGATCTTTTTCTTAACCTTCCTATCTCTTAACATAACCTATCCAACACCTACGGATCTGCCTACCTCCTGCCACCTTATGTACCCATGAGCCATGATCATAAAAACACACATAAGGTATTAAGTAGCAGGCCCATATGTAGCTTTTTTGTAAATTAGTAGGCCCATGTGTCATTTTAAACTAGAGGAGAAGGGTACTGGGCCATTGGCTGAATGTAAACCTAGAAATCTACGTAATATGCCCTTCATCATCCTATAATATGGTATAGCACATGTTCTGCTCCGAATGTTCTTTCTTGCACCAGATTAAGACTACTTTGTTGCATTGCTTGTTTCTGTTATAATGTGATTTAATTTCTAAAACTTGCACTCTTAATGGTGTGGATGTGCATCAAGGAGACAATAAGGCTAAACTTGCACCAGATTAATATGCTAACGTTTTTCCATATTTACAGATAATAAGGCTTTTCTTGTACATCAAGGAGACATACTCGACACAGTTGGCATTCCAATTCCTAAGCGATGTGAGTGTAATTGCCAAATTTGATTCTTCAGGAAATTTTACTGTGGATCATTGAATTATGTTCTAGCATAGCTTCTTAAAAATTAGAATGTAAGAGCATTACGGTAGAGTTATGTTGGATATTTAAGTTGTTCATCATTGGGCTGCCAAGGTACCAACCTGTACTGTCTGTAGATGTTCTGAGTTTTATATAGCTGTAGTCAAGTGATATTTTCTTGTTCAGATACATAGTTCGAGGAATGGAGGCGATGACTACAGTGAAGAGCCTGTGGAAGCTCATCATGTGGAAGAAGCATTTGTGGATTCCTTATTGTAAGCATGTTCATTAAAATTTATATATTGTTAGATCTAAATGCCCAAATAGAATCAGTATAGTTTCCTAATGCCTGTATTTGTAATGCGCAGGTCAGGTGCTAAATCTCACCCTCAGGATGTGCTGCTGAAGTTGCAAAAGGAGAACTTGTACAAGCAAGAGGCAGAACAAAATTCTCGTTTTGTTCACAAACTTGGATTGTATAAGCTCCAGTGTTGTTTATTGATGAATGGACTTGTTCATGAATCAAATGAGGTAATAATTGGCTATCCAACTTAAAAGTTGATAAAATGGGAGAAGCATCAAGGCTCCGTAATACTTAAATATGAAGAACATTAAATTTATCTTTTTCTACATTATAACATTATAATATTATAATGTTTCTTCTACCAGTAGTAAATTCAATATTACTAAGAATATCACATAAAAAATTGCTAAAACAATAGCTAGTAGCTAATATGGTGCCATTTTTGCTACTCTTATATTTCGAAGGACGCGACCATGAATGCTATGAACGATGAGCTTCCTAGGATACAAGAGCAAGTCTATTATGGGCATATCCAGTCCCATACAGATGTTTTGGAGAAATTTTTGTCAGAAAGTAGCTACAAGCGATACAATCCATCAGTAAGTACGAAAATTTGAAAATTTGTGGCAGCATTTGCTCTTGATTCATTTAATAATGTTATATTTTACCCTCAGATTACTGGAAAGAGCACAGAGAAGAGATTTGTCTCATTATTTGCATCATATCATCAGGAAGACTCTATACTTCATGACATTAACTACTTACATTCTCATGGAAGTATATTTTCTACTATTCTTTTCCTATACCTTTCATCCATCATCAAAGATAAGTGGTGTTAACATATAGTTGTTTAATCTCTCTGCAGCTACAGATGATGTGAAACCTGTAACTCATCTATTTGCTGTTGATCTTTCTTCGAAGATTGGGATAAAGTTGCTTCATGAGGCCATACGTTACCTGGTAGATGCAGCAATTGCTTTACATGTCTATCATAATATGCTCTTTACATTGTTTTCTCCTGATAATGTCTTGCTCTTCAACATGATACAGATGGACGGGTCTAATAGAGCTCGTGTTGGTCTACTACTATATGCCCGCAGTGATAGTGTTTCTACTATTTTACTTATGAAGGATCTCATCGATAGAACCATTTTGTCTTTTAGGTTTGCTCCTCTCCTTTTCTTTCCTGTCACCATTGAATACTCTAATCTTGTGACTTGTTGTCTTGTTCTAGCAACACGGGAAAGTTACTGAACTTCCTACACGGGCTCTGCAAAATTTATGAAGGTCAACATATGGCGACCTCGTCTGTGGTTGGTGATAGCATTGACACTATAATGGACAAGGTGTATAGCTTGGCTGCTGAAACTGCCTTGCCTGTTGACGATTATAAAGCGTGGCTTACAAGTTTTTCTGCTGATACAGTTCCCAAAGGGATCGATAAGGTCTGCATCTCAGGCCTGAGATGTCTTGCCCTCCGTCTGAAATTCTCTCTCTAAATTGTTACTATGTGTACTTGTGTAGTTTTAACCTTTAGGGGACTCTGAAACTTGGCATACATTAAGGGCTGGAACTGAGCTAGGTTCACGGAAACCCTAGCAAGACTCAACTTTGCTCTTCTTGGTTGGATAGCTCAGTTTATAGGGTTCAACTTATTTGATAGCTCAGTCTATAGTGTTTGGCTGAAACGGGCATAACAGCTGCAGAAATTAAAGAAGCTCTAGCCATCAGGGCTCAGTCTAGCTTGGCCAATATAGTAATATTGTGCTTGGTTTAGCTTAAGAACCCCTACAAACTGCAATATTTATGTACTTGTAGGTTGTAGGTATCTATTTAAGTTTAGCTTGAGCTGAAGTTGGGCCCAGTATTAGGTCAGTTTCTGTAGCTGAGCCCAAGTTTGAGAAGAAACCTGACCAAATTCTGGTATTTATCTCGCCCAATCCTATTTACATAGCATGCTCCCAGGACTCGTAACACAAAGATCATAGTAGGTGATCACTACCGCCCCACCTGTTTGTCTGTTGCCCACTGGTCTCACCCTTGTTCAAGACTAGGTTAGCCTTTAAGCCAAAACCGCTGTTTAATTCCTTCTTATTTTTTGTCTAAATGGTATGGGGTGACGTACTGTAAATAAACCATTGTTTAACTTGCTGACCACAGGCCATTTTGGGCAAAAACTGACTCGCGATTCTTTCTTATGTTTAACTTTCAAATCAATACTTTTCTGTCAGTCTCCAATCAAATTTGCTCAGAAACATATCACACATATTTCTTTGGCTGTGCAGTTGTCAGACTTCTTGTTTGGGCAATTGGGGCTCGAATTTGGTAGCAATGCTGTGATCACCAATGGACGGGTAAGATTTTGTTCCCTTCATTTCTCTCTTCATGTCCAAACTGGTTCCGTTGTTCTTTGTTATTTTGGTGTCTTGCAAATACCCTCTCAGTCTCTCAACGTAAGTCTGTTAGGGCATCGTCACACTCTCCAATGTGACACTTCGACCATCAATTTCTTTGATTGTTGCTTCAAATGAAACAGTTCTAAGAAAGGAGAAAACAATTTTGATGGGAAATGGTAGGTTAGAGCCTGACTGAGCATATTAAATAAGGAAAAAAGAAAACGAATTAATAAACAATTGTTTTATGATTGATATTGTACTATTAATTTGATGTTGGCAGTGCTGGGTAATATGAATAGCTAAAGCTAAACAATGTTTGACAGAGATTCTAAAAAGACTTATACTGTGACATGGAGGGAGTACCTATTACGTTCCCGGACTACTGTACTCATGATAACAATTATTTGTGGCTGCAAAGTTACTCTACCTGATTCCTAAGCAGCTCTGTAGGTCATGACCGTTACTCCTACGTTGCAGATTTTTGTTGTGGGTGAAGGCGACTCGTTTTTAACTGATGATTTAGGTCTCCTTGAGTCTATGGAGTATGAGCTACGAACAAAATACATACATGAAACAATTGAAGATGTTGAATGGGCAGATGTTGACCCTGATTACCTGACAGGGTAAGATATATCATTTAGCAGTTTCAGTGGCTTTTCTATAGGGGTTTAATTAGCTACACTTGAATGCTTTGTAGTGTGATTTACATATTCTTACCAGCAACACCTTTACCTGCTATACTTTTTTAAACATATACTCCCTCCATCCTGAAATAAGTGACTTGGACTTGTCTAGATTCACATGTATCTGCACACTAAAATTGCATCTAGATACATGCGATTCTAGACAACTCCAAATCGCTTATTTCAGGACGGATGGATACTAGATGATGATCTCTTGATAAGTCATATTCCACAATTCCCCCCTTCCTGTTTCCCGAGAACATATCTAGTACTAAAACCCCTGTGCCAGTTTCCGGACGAACCTGTGTTAGTCTTGTTAGTTCACAGGTAGTGTGTAGGAAGGTGGTTTGTTTGTGGCTGCCAAAAGCTTCTTGCAGCCTGTATTATATATATATATATATATATATATATATATATATATGGGAAATAGTGGGCCATCTAGGGTGCTACCTACACATACTAATCCAACCATTGGATATTCTATAGAGAGCATGAATTTAAGCAGCCGGAGCATAAAATATCTAACGGGAAACACCACCTCCGTTACATCAAAAGCATAATTTGCATGCACTTGCTAGTACATGCAAGTACCACACGCAAGCTAGCATATGCATGCAAACTAGCAACAGCCCACGTATCACATGCAAGCTAGCAATACTTGTAGACCATTGAACCGGCTAAAATTTAGGCATGCAAGCTAACAATACATTCAGACCATTGAACCGGCCAAAATTTCAGCATGCATTCTAGCACTACATGTAGACTATTGAACAGACCAATTTTCGAGCATGCGAGCTAGCACTACATGTAGACCATTAAACCCGCCAATATTTGAGAAACCCAATCAAACAATTTCGCTAGCACATGTAACATATTATTGGCCAACCTCCGCACGGCTGTTCATATAGAGCATAGTACTAGTTATCATCTAGGCATAGGGAATCAAATAGAAAAAGCACACACCCTCTGTTCATATAAAGTCGAATAGAAAAAGCACACCCTCTGTTCACATAAAGGAATGAGTTTTGCGTTTTGTACTGAAAAAAATCTAACGGAAACGGACGCGGGAAGCACTCCCGCGCTAAACGAAAGGCACACGCGATTTTTTTTGCCGAAATTTGTGCAGCCCGGTATCGCATGATAACCTGCTTGCTATCTTGGTCTACTCTCATGGTTGGATTTTTTGTCGAAATTCGTGTATCTTTCCATGCTCGGATTGATGCTTAGCATGCACACATCTCATCAAGTAGTATAGCTAGTCAGGGTCTAGTGCAGCAAGTACAACTAGCATACGCATGCATCCGAGTTTGTAGAAATTTTTGCAACAATAGGGGCTTTTTGATATGCTACAATAAAGTCTGGTCATGCTATTCTACAAACGGAAATAACACCGTTAACTGCATTCAAGATTTTGGCTCTCTTTCATCTTGGCAGCTAGTTCACGTACTCCCTGTATCCAACGTCAACGCTTGCATGCATTGGTAGCATCCTAGATAGCAAATCCGGGTTGATATATATATGCCACAAGGGCAGGTGAGTTTGCTCCTGAGAGTTCTAGAGCTTTCTACTGCTATCTAGCTTACTGCCTAAGATTTACACACCTAAAGCTGCTTCTAGAACCTACCCAGTACTACTACCAATACTCTACTACTAGAACCTACTAGTAGTAGCTTAACTCCTAAGCAAGGATTACTCTCACAATTCCCCCCCTAATCCTTGGTCTTCATGCTTGACTTGATTTGGACCATTCCAATTCTAGCACGCAGCTCCTGAAACTTCACTTGCCCAAGTGATTTTGTCAAAATGTCAGCGAGCTGATCTGCAATATTGATAAAGCTGGCGCCGATGCTTCCATCTTCCAAGCAGCCTCTGATGAAGTGATACCAAATATCGATATGTTTTATGTTTGCTGCGCTCATGGGAGACTGGATTTTTGGCTAATGCTAGGGCAGACTTGCTGTCCACCATCAGCTCAACTGTGTCGTTTTTTTTCCAAAAAGTCCTCCAAGCAGTCGAGCCAGCCAAATTCCTTGAGTTGCTGCAGTTGTGGCTGCAACATACTCAGCCTCACAGGAAGATTGAGCAAACACCCTCTGCTTGAGGGATTGCCAACTCACCAAGTTGTTGTCAAGGAAGAATAGGGTGCCGTCGTGCTCTTCCTGGTGTCAATGTCGCCGGCTAGGTCACTGTCACTATAACCAATCAGCCGTGCCTCCTTTGTCTTCCGCCAGTAGTGAAGACCATAGTGTGTCGTGCCAGTGACGTAGCGAAGAATTCTCTTCACAACCATCATGTGCTCCTCCGTGGGTCGTTCCATGAATCGACTGACGAAGCAACAACAAATGCCAGGTCTGGCCTGGTGTGGACAAGGTAGCGGAGGCTACCAACGATCTGTCGGTACTTCGTAGCGTCCACCTCTTTTGCTGTACTTTCACGGCTCACTTGAGCCGCTCCTCCATTAGGGTGTGTGCTGGATTACATCCTTCCATTCCTCCCAGCTGAAGAATGCGCGATGCATAGTGTGCTTGACATAGACTGATGCCATCACCGTGCTACTGGACTTCAATTCCAAGATAGAATGAAAACAATCCCAGGTCACTCATCTGGAATTTTGTTTTCATCGCATCCTTGAATCTCTCAATTGCTCCCTTGGACGAACCTGTGATGATTAGATCATCCACATATACGCCAATGAGCAAGATTTCGTCGCCGGTGATGTGCCGGTAGATTGCGTGCGCGTGCTCGCTCTGCTTGAAGCCCATTTCTTTGAGCGTGCAGTCCAGCTTCGCGTTCCATGCTCGTGGCGCCTGCCGCAAGCCATATAGGGCCTTGCGCAGCCGTAGAACCTTTCCTTATTCTCCCTTAATGACAAAACCCGGTGGCTGCTTCACATAGACCTCCTCCCTCAGTTCTCCATTGAGAAAGGCTGATTTTACGTCCGTATGGTGGACATGCCACCCCTCCTGGGCAGCAAGAGCAAGAAGCAACTTGATTGATTCCATGCGAGCAACCGGAGCAAAGACTTCATCAAAATCTACGCCAGCTTGCTGGACAAAGTCACGGGCAACCAACCGCGCTTTGTGTTTGATTACTTTGCTGTCTTTGTTTTTCTTCAACTTATAGACCCATTTTAGGCCTATTGGTCGATGCCTGTGTGGCAGATCGACGAGCTCCCATGTCTTGTTCTGCTCCACCGCTTCGATTTCCTCGCGCATGGCTGCCTGCCATGCCTTGTCCCTCTCAGCCTCTGCAAATGAGTGCCAAATGTAGCTCGGAGTCAAGGTTGCGCGATGCGAGCCCTAGGACTGGTTCTTCTCCAATAAGATCTTCAACCTTGCGATCGCGGACTACTGTGTCGCCATGTGCAGCGTCGAGTCGATCATCATCATCCTCTAGTGGCGTGACGAATGCCAGAGTTGCTAGGGTTGCAGCAGTTGCTGCCGGTGTAGATTGAGACGATGGTGGTGTGCTGGCTGACGTACCTTGAGCCCCATGTCTCGGCGATGCAAATTTGTCCTCTCCTGAACTATGCGTGTGGCTAGGCGCCCTCGTGGCAGGACGGCTGATGTACTCTACGTCAAAGTTGCTGCTAGAGTATTCGCTGCCGCCTGCTTCCCAATCCCAGCCACGTTCTTCATCGAAGATTACGTCACGGGCGATGCGAACACGTCTTGTCGCTGGGTCCAGCAGCGTGTACCCCTTTACTCCTTCCTCGTAGCCAGTGAAAATAGTAGGAGAGCTATGGTCGTCGAGCTTGTGTAGGTTCCCCTGTTCCTTGACATATGCTAAGCACCCAAAGGTGTGAAGGTAGTGGACAGCCGGCTTGCGGCCATGCCACGCCTCATAAGGCGTCTTCCCAGTGAGAGATTTGGTTGGAGCTCGGTTCAGCAAGACAACAGTGCTCACCTCCTCCCCCCAAAATTCAGCTGGCATACTCCTTTGTTTCAGCAGAGCACGCGCCATTGCCACCACCGTTTGGTTCCGCCTCTCATCGACGCCATTCTGCTGTGGGGCGTATGGCATGGAGAAGTGGCGCTCGATTCCTTCATCAGCACAGTAGGCGGCAAACTCCGTTGAGGTGAACTTGCCGCCGTTGTCCGTGCGGAACACGCGCAGTTTGCATCTGCTTTGAGCTTTTGCTGCTGCCTGGACTCTCTTGATGGCATCCGGTGCGTTGTTCTTGGCTGCCAGGAGCACCACCCACATGTAGCGAGTGGCATCATCCACCAACAGCAAGAAGTAGCGCCGGCCTCCAGGTGTCGCCGGCGAAATGGGACCGCAAAGATCACCGTGGACAAGCTCAAGTAGTTCCTGTGCGCGATACATTGCCTGTCGAGGGAATGCGTCGCGACGATGCTTGGTGATGACGCATGTGTCATAGAACTGCTCCACATGCTCCAGCCGTGGTAGCCCACGTGCCATAGCGAGGCGTCCCATCTTCTCCAAAGCGTCAAAGTTGAGATGCCCAAATCGCTCATGCCAGCGCCAAGCAATATCATCGCGGCGGGCAGAGAGACAAGTCAGCCGGGCAATCTCAAGATGGAGGCGGTAGAGACGATTTCGGTTGCGGTCGACTCGAACAAGGAGCCGACCTTGTTGATCCCATACGCGAAGCACACCTCTCCTGATCAGCACACATGCGCCTCTCTCGTCGAGTTGACCAATGCTGATGATCGAGTTCTTCAGACGTGGGTTGTAGTAGACGCCGGTGAGAGCCTTGTGTTCACCATTTTTGCCAGCAAAGATGATGGTGCCCATGCCCTTGATTTCGACGATGGAGCCATCACCAAATTTGACAGTGCTGGTGACTGTTCTGTCAATTTCAGCAAAGGCGTTGCCGTGGCCCGTCATGTGATTTGTGGCACCGGTGTCGAGGTACCAGCCCTCGATTCGCTCGTTGTCGTTGCTCGTCCTGAGGAAGACTTTTGCCTTTGGCTCGCGATGTGAAGAGGGGGATGCTCTGGAGCTGTAGCGGTGTTGTCCTTCACAACTATGGCTGGGGCTGGAGCAACCTTTTGCCGCATCACCATGGCAACAGCTGGAGTGTCGCTTTGCTGCACTATCATGTCTGGGAAGGAGTGATGCTTTGCTACACCACCACGGCTAGGGCAGGAGTGGTGCAGACCTGCGCCATAAGGAGTGCAGGCTCCTCCTCATCTTCCTCTGCTTGGGCCAAGTATGCCCTGCTTCTCCTAGGCTGCTTGCAATCCTTGGCCCAATGGCCATGACGACCATAGTTGCGACATGTGTCATCACATCGGCCGTCCTTAGCTGTTGCACGATCGTCGCCACCTTCTCCACCCTTACGCGGTGGTCGTCGTCGTTGCTGCCTGCTGCCGTTCGCAGGCATGGAGGAACTGCCTCCTTGGCGCCCCTTCATATTTTCTCGCCACTGCTCTCATAGGATCTCTTGATTTACTCTCATTGAAGAAGAGGATGACACTAGGAGTTGGGGCAATTTTCTGGTTTTTATTCCTCACACAAACTCACACAAATGCCATGCCAACCACAGGGGTTGGGGATACATATTTATAGGCTGCTAACCAGCCAAGCATATGCTAGATGCTAGTCTAAGATGCTGCCCTAAAGGCAGTCAAGGATGCTATCTTAACAGCCAGTCCTTGATGTCCTTGATGCTCTATCCTAACTGCCAAGGACCATGTGTGCTGTGACCCCACAAAGACCAACAGTACAGAGACTTATCCATCATGCTCCTCGGCGAGCAAGAGCTTTCCCTGCTCATGTGGCGGCTCAGGCGACTCGAGACAGTCCTCCGCTGCCTTCAGCCGACCGGTGACCTCCTCCAACGACATCTCAGAAGTGTCAAGGAGGGTCTCAATTGCAAGGGCTATCTGCGAGAGCCTAGACGGCACAACCCGCAAGAACTTCTCGACGACTTGAGTTCCGTTGGTGGGTGCTCCGAGCGTGGCGAGGCTTGTGGCGAGGTTGGTAAGGCGCAACGCGAACTCGTCAACGGACTCACCGTCGCGGAACGAGGTCATCTCAAATTCCTTCTTCAGCTACTGCACCTTGCCCTTCCGTACGCGGTCTGAACCTACGCGCATGGCTCGAATCGCCTCCCACGCCTCCTTTACTGTCCTCTTGATAGCCAGTCCAACCACCATTTCTGGTGGCACCGCTCACAAGATGGCCTTTAGCGCTATTCGATCTTCCTGGAAGTCGTCGGCGCCGAGCTCAATCGCATCCCAAATACCTCCCAAATACCCCGAGCCTGCAACTTCACCTTCATGAGGAGGCTCCATTCGGTGTAGTTCATCCGCGTCAGCATCGGGTAACTGCTGCCGCCGACGTCCTTCACAACACGCTCAACCACGACCTCGTGCCTTCATGCATCACGGTGGCGCGGTCGTCTCGGTGGCGGTGAAGGGGAACGGCGCCGCGGCTGGGCAGACGGACTGCAGGCAACACCCTGATTTGAAGCTAATATTTCTCACGATCCTATCTTCACCAACAGCCTGACTCTGATACCAACTGTTAGTCTTGTTAGTTCACAGGTAGTGTGTAGGAAGGTGGTTTGTTTGTGGCGGCCAAAAGCTTCTTGCAGCCTGTATTACATTGTGGTATATAAATATAGGAGTACAAGGGCAGGTTGGTTTGCTCCTGAGAGCTTTGTACTTCTATCTAGCTTACTGCCTAAGATTTACACACCTAAAGCTGCTTCTAGAACCTACCCAGTACTACTACCAATACTGTACTACTAGAACCTACCAGAGTACCAGTCCTATAACCTACTAGTAGTAGCTTAACTCCTAAGCAAGGATTACTCTCACAACCTGGGCCGTCAGATCCATTTAAACGGACAAAATCAAACAGAACAGGATGTTTCACCCACGTTGGCACATACACACATTAGACCTTGCTATCTTCTGAATTTCGGGGACATGATCCATCTTCTCCAATGCCTCTATCTCTGCTCACGAAACGAACCGGCCCCAAATCGCCGGTATAGGGTGTGGGTGTGTAGCTCTAGCTGGACGTCGGACAGCAAGGTTCTCCACACACTCGAACCGAGAAGCTCCTTGTCAAATTGTGTTCTTGTACTTTTCCTCCTAAGGCCTTGTTCGGTTTCCCTGTGATTGACAGGGATTGGCATGGATTGAGGGGGGGATTAAATCCCATCAATGGATTATGTGCCAAACTCTGCCACCGATGGATTATGTGCCAAAAATTAGAACGGAACCAGGGCCCTATTTGCACATGTGCCAAGGTTTAATAGTCGTCTTGGGTTAGGTTTGATCTTGTCCCTTGAAACAGATATGACGGTCCGTATTTGTGTAATCAGGTACTCCCTCCGTTTGGAAATATAAGATGTTCTAGGTTAGTGAAGCTAATGTATCTAGACACCTTTTAGTGTGTAGGTTCAAATGAATCTAGACACTAAAAGATGTCTAGATACATTTACTTCACAAATCTAAAACATCTTATATTTCTAAACGGAGGTAGTACACTAGATACTCTCTTCCTGTTTCCTTTTCAGCCCCATTTTTTAGTTGACTGCTAAGTAGGGATATACTTAAAAGTTATGTGTCTGAAGTAGTAACCCCAAATGTTTAGATTAAACATATAGTGCTAAGACCTTCCACTTTTACAAAACCTAACTGATGCTTCCTGTTTTCAGAAAATTCTACAGTGATATTACCATGTTGGTTTCCTCGTCAATGTCTGTCCGCGAAAGACCATCTGAAAGAGCCCATTTTGAAATTTTAAATGCAGAACACAGGTAAACTACCTATTCTTCTGCATGGATAAACATTCGGCTCTAATGTATGTTACTATGTGGTACTAGGCACATTATTGTGGTCACTGATCACTGATTAGCACTATAATTGACCTTTTATTGTCTACCAACACGAAACGATCACTCACTAGGCTCAGATGCATGTTCCTTGCCTGTTTAGCCGAGCGTAAATACCAAGTACTGAGTTATAACTTGAACCTGGATAAAATTTTGGAGTATTCTTGGATTTACGATTACTTCATAGAGTTTGATCTCATTTCCTTCTCTATCTCGCAGTGCAATTAAACTGAATATGATGAATTCGAGTATTCACATTGATGCTGTCATTGATCCACTAAGTCCTGCTGGGCAAAAACTTTCCCCAATTCTACGCATATTATGGAGACAGATTCAGCCTAGCATGAGAATTGTCCTTAATCCGATTGTATGTATTTTTTATCTTTCTTATGAGTTAGCATATGATTTTGCATCTGAAATTAGTTGACACCTGTATTGCTGTTGAGTACTTTTTGTTTTGAAGTTCTAAATAATCAGTCAGAGAAATGAACCAGTTAGCATATGATTCCGCATCTAAAATTAATTGAAGTCCTTTAACCATATTGTATTATAGTCAAGTCCAGTTGTTGTCAAGGTTAGGAGATGGCATGATGCACCTTAATAGTCCAGAGGTTCATCTCTTTTCTTTAGCAATTTGGTTAATCTTTTCTTCATACTTACAATCAGTTGATTTAGCTCAACAACTGGAACATTTTAAATGAGTTTACTAGCTTGAGAGTTGTTGGCATAATTCATTACTATTCTCGCAATAATATTTTTTGTTGGATCCGCAATCTCATTGAATAAGACAGATAAGGTGAGTTACATGTTATTGCAGTGTCATTCCTCATCTCTAGTGAAAATTAGTGTAGTACACTCATAATATGCATATGTAGTGACTACAGTCCTGTAAGTTGTTTTTGCTTTTGTTCTTGTAGTCTTTAGGGGAAAAGTTCTGGGATGGGCTAGTCCCTTGGACCACCACACCCTTTTATATATAGCTAAACTTAGGCTACATCTTATCTAGTACAATGGAATACTCTAGACTCTACTAGGACACTAACTTAGACTCCAACATTCGCTGGAACATTCCAGGCTCTCCTAGGACAGCACTACTATACTAACACTCACTGGAATATTCTAGACTCTCCTAGGACACCACTTTTATACTAACACGGTGTCCAACACTCCCCCTCAAGATGGGTGATAGATATCTATCATTCCCATCTTGTTACAAGCTGAACTACACTCTTTAATTCCTAATCCTTTAGTTAAACAGTCAGCAATTTGCTCGCTAGAGGTTACATGACTTATCTTAATTATACCGTCATCCAACTTCTCCTTTATGAAGAAGCGATCAATCTCCACATGCTTGGTTCTATCATGTTGAACATGGTTGTTTGCGATGTTGATCGCCGACTGATTGTCACACCACAAATTTAAAGGGCCTTTCCTCAACACTTTCAGCCCCGAAAGAAGATTCCTCACCCATAACATCTCACTCAAATCTTGCGACATAGCTCTATATTCAGCTTCAGCTGTTGACTTTGAAACCACCGGCTGCTTCTTATTTCGCCATGACACCAAATTTCCCCCGACAAACACACAATAACCAGAAGTTGATCTCCTATCATCCAAGCAACTTGTCCAGTCAGCATCACAATACCCATCCACATTTAGATGACATTCCTTTTGAACCATAGTCCCTTTCCTGGACTACCCTTCAAGTACTAGAGGATTTGATTGACCGCATCCAAGTGTCCGCTCCTAGGATCATGCATGTATCTGCTCTCTACACTCACTGCATATGAAATATTAGGTCTTGTGTGACATAGATAGATGAGCCTTCCAACAAGCTTCTGGTACTTCTCCTTATTCACTGGATCACTAGATTCGGCACATAATTTGTGGTTTTGGTCGATAGGTGTTGATGCAACCCGACACCCAAGCATGCCTGTGTCACTAAGCAAGTCCAATACATACTTCCGCTGGGAGAGCACAATCCCTTCGGGGGATCTAGCAATTTCTATGCCAAGTACTTGAGTTGACCAAGATCCTTTACCTCAAATTCCTTGCGTAGGTTGTCTTTTAGTCGTGATATCTCCATCGCATCATCTCCTGTGATTATGATATCATCAACACATACATCAAGGATTGTAATCTGGCTATTTGAGTGCCGATAGAACACCGTATGATCCCCATTACACTGCTGATATCCCATAACACATGCAACTCGTCTAAATCTATCAAACCATGCCTATGGAGATTGTTTGAGGCCGTATAGAGATTTTATCAACCTGCATACCTTTCCTGATGTTCTAGGAGTGGAGAAACCAGGTGGGATCTCCATGTATACCTCCTGTAAATCTTCATGCAAGAATGCATTCTTGACATCCAACTGATGCAAAGGCCACCCGAAGTTAGTTGCACAAGAGATAAGGATCCTCACTGTGTTCATCTTTGCCACCGGTGCAAATGTCTCATCATAGTCAATCCCATATGCTTGACTATATCCTCTGGCAACTAGTCTTGCCTTGTACCTTTCAATTTTCCCTTCTGGATTTTGTTTTACAGTGTAAATCCATTTACACCCAACAACTCTCTTTCCTGTTGGAAGATGTACAAGTTCCCAAGTTTTATTCCTTTCGAGAGCATTTAACTCCTCTATCATGGCCTCTCGCCACTTCGGGTCTTGCTTTGCTACTTTCCGGTCTCTTGGGATCACAACAGATTGCAATGATGCAATGAAGGCCATGTAGTTTGTTGATAGAGATGTATACGATACATAATTAGCTATGTCATGCTCATCTCGGTACCAATTTGGAGGTTTTCTAGCTCTAACTCCGATTCCTTTTCTTAAGGCAATGGGCAAGTCCATTGAATCTCGTATTAGATGGACCCGCGCCCTCAGTCAATTCAACAATTTCAACACTTGTTGGAGTATGTTGCTCCCCCTGCACCTGTGTGTCACCTGCTGTAGGAGCTTGTTGCTGCTGCTCATGTTGCGGTTTTCTCCGTGTATACACTTTTAAGTTTTCTTCCTCGTTCGGTTTTCTCCATCTCTCTTCACTTGTAGCTTGTCTCCTTGTATGCACCCTTAAATTTTCTTCCTCATTTGGCTTTGTCCATCTCTCTTCACTCGCAGGAGATGGAATTGAACCAACAACAACTCTCGATTGTTCATCTTCCTTTGCCCTCACCAGTTTAGTCTCCCCCTCTCGACTAGCATCAATTGTGCTAGGAGAGTCAAAGTCAAACAACGAGCTGAGGCCCGTCTTCTCTCCGTGGAACGGCTCCGACTCTCTAAATGTCATATCCATGCTAACAAATGTTCTCCGCTCACTAGGGCTCCAACACTTGTAGCCCTTTTGTCCAGATGGGTATCCAATGAAGATGCACTTCACAACACGTGGGTCCAATTTTCCTACTGAAGGTCTATGGTCTCTAACAAAGCATGTACAGCCAAACACCACCTTTGGTGGAACAATGAACTCATTTTTACCAAAGATCATTTCATATGGGGTCTTCATCCCAAGAATTCTTGATGGCATTCGGTTGATGAGATAAGTAGCAGTCATAACTGCTTCACTCCATAAGAATTTTGGCACATTCATAGTAAACATAAGCGACCGGGCTACCTCCAGCAGATGTCGATTCTTCCTCTCAGCTACTCCATTTTGTGGAGAAGTATCAGGGCATGAAGTTTGATGAAGTATTTCTTTTTCTAAAAGGAAGTTGCCAAATTCATGGTTCACATACTCTGTTCCATTATCAGTCCTGATAATTTGAATACCAATGTTGAAACGATTTTGGATATACGCATAGAAGTCTCTGAAACAACTAAGCACCTCACTTTTTTGTTTCATGAGATATATCCAAGTCATCCGCGAGTAACAGTCAATGAAGGTGACAAAGTAATTCATTCCACTAATAGAGACCATGGGAGAAGTCCAGACATCAGAGTGAATCAACACGAAATGCGATGTGCTTCGGAGTCCATGGCTCACATATGATGTCCTTGTGTGTTTTCCATATTCACAAGCATCACACACAAGTTTTTCTTTATCAACCTTCTTCATTTCTTCGGGAAATATCTTACTCCTAGTATCAAAGGACATATGGCCCATCCGACAATGTAAGAGTATCACCTTTGCTTCATCGTCACCAGCAACAACTGTCAAAGCAGTGCATAATGCATCATCTGTTTCATGTCTATCCAAGTACCATAGTCCCTTATGCCTGACACCGACCCCAAGTCTCCTTCCAGTTGTCCCCTCCTCAATTATACAGTTGTATCGGTCAGCAATAATTCGACAATCAATGTCGTCAACCAAGGCACTCATAGACACCAAACTTACTGGAAATGATGGAGCATACAAGACCAAAGACAATGTAATTGACGGAGTGCATTTCACCGTGCCAACTCCTTTGACAGGCTGATAAGTTCCGTCAGCTGTTTGGATGGTCTCTTTATGCATGGGTGGATTTGGAGCATATGATATGAACTCACTCCACCTTCCTGTGACATGTGCAGATGCTCCCGAATCTAGTATCCAGTTTGAAAAAGTTCCGTTTAACGTAGGAGCTCGATTTGACATACCTTCTTCCGCTTGTGCGAGATTTATACAATTTTGTAGAGCTGTTGTTTTTTCACCTTGCTTTGGAACTTCCACAATCTTCTTCGACTCTCTCAATTCTTCTATCTCCTTCATCAATTGAGTCATTTTCTCAAGTAGCTTCTCAATTCTTTGATTTTCCCCCATTGATCGGTGTTGTTGAGACTGAATCCACAACGCTGTTCAGCTGTTCTACAAGTCCAGCCTGCACACGCTCTTATCCGCAGCTATACCACAACTTAAACTGCTCCTCTGCTGCAGTACATCCCACTTCCAGCTGCATTGTCTGACCACTTCTCCTGGCTGCACTGTGCACACACCGCCGTCCGCCACAGCCCTCAAAGTAGAGCAGCACAACGTCAGGTCCCTGCTGCTTTTGCTGAGAGACACGAGCTCACAAAGCTCTCTTCTGTCCTCTGCTATCACACACCGCAAACAACAATTACCTCTGCTTTGAGCAGCCACAGCTCCCTTGGTTCTCCTTACTTCCTTGCAAGTCAACCTGACCAGCACTTCTCCACCTGAGCTAGCTACCCCTGCCTGCACTCACACCTGAACGCCTGGAGCTCCTCCACAAGCCCGCTGTTTCACCACCGGCCACCAACCACGACCAAACGCCCCCTTCCTCAGCTTATGCCACAGCAGAGCAGCCCTACTTCATCACCGTTGCCACTTCTCAGGAGCACCAAAGCTCTGATACCATGTAGTCTTTAGGGGGAAAATTCTGGGATGGGCTAGTCCCTTGGACGACCACACCCTTTTATATATAGCTAAACTTAGGCTACATCTTATCTAGTACAATGTAATACTCTAGACTCTACTAGGACACTAACTTAGACTCCAACATTCACTGGAAAATTTCCAGGCTCTCCTAGGACAGCACTACTATACCTATTTAGTGCTAACGTTTGTATTATTCGAGAAATTATGGCGTATTGTATTGTTTGAGGACTGTCTTATACTACCTATTTAGTGCTAACGTTTTGAATTATTTTCAGAGCTCCCTCGCAGATCTTCCTTTAAAGAACTACTACAGATTTGTTCTCCCGTTGATGGTAAGACCGCACATATTTACTGGCCTGCACATCCCCACTGCCTAAAATAATCCTTGATCATTTCATGTACAGGATGATTTCAGCAGTACAGATTATTATGTACATGGACCTAAAGCTTTCTTCTCAAATATGCCACTATCTAAAATGCTTACAATGAACATTGATGTTCCTGAACCATGGCTTGTAGAGCCTGTTGTTGCCATGTAAGCTAGCCACCAAGTATTAAGCAAATATTAGAAGTTATTTTATAGCAACGTATCATCACTTATTGTGGTTGCTTTTGCATGTCAGCCATGATTTGGATAACATTCTATTGGAGAATCTTGGGGATGTTAGAACGTTGCAAGCAGTGTTTGAACTTGAAGCTCTCCTCCTTACAGGTATGATTATGTCGTAATCATCTCTTTGGTTGTGGTAGATTATTGAGTGAATATAATTTGTTTTTCAGGCCATTGTATGGAGAAAGATCGAGAACCTCCCCGTGGACTGCAGTTTATCCTTGGCACCAAACAAAGACCGCACTTGGTAGACACACTTGTCATGGCCAACTTGGGTTACTGGCAGATGAAAGTTTCCCCTGGAGTGTGGTACCTACAACTGGCTCCTGGGCGCAGTGCTGATTTGTATGAGTTACCTCCGAACCTCGTTGCCATTGATAGCTTGAGGGGCAAACTTATACACATTGAAGTGAAAAAGAAAAAGGGCAAGGAGCACGAGGACTTACTAAATGCTGATGATGACAACCATTTCCAGGAAAAGACGGTCTGTCATTATTAATTTAGTTGTTAAAATATCCATGCTGTGCATCGTCTCTTCTAAACACTTTCTAATGCAGGATAACAAAGGCTGGAATGCCAACCTTTTGACATGGGCTTCTAGTTTCATTAGTGGCGATGCATCATTAAAAAAGAAAGCTGAGAAAAACACTGTTAGTATTTCTTCTGCTCGTTATTTAATTCCACTGCATGTTACTGCAGGCAGGGTATAGCAAAGAAAAACCAAAAAACCAAGTTTGATCGTCCAAGTTTTCATGATTTCTTTTGTGTGTGCTTCCAATATCTGCATCAGCTTTGAATAGAGACTTTAGTGTCATGCACGGTAGAACTGCAAAGGAACGTCTAGATTAGCCCTATCATAAGTGCGGCGATATTTTTTTTTTGTTAAGTGTGGTGATTCCTTGGAAACAACACAACAACTGTTAGACAGTGAGACATACTCAGAAATATGTGGATTATGTTAGCACTTTTTATTTTTTCTGAAAGGAAATTATGATTGTGTGCAAAAATCTAGAACACTTGGAATACTAAACTTTGTTAGGCAGTTCAACTATCTGTTCGATGAAAGATATCACTGAACTGTTACAGTTACACCTTTGCTCTTTTTGTTGCTGATGAAGATATTTCCTGTAATATGTTTTTATAGGAATGCTAGTAGAATAATGATTCCATGTTACAGGCTAGTGTCATGCATGCTAGTAGAATAATCCAACAGTTTTGCTTTGCACCTCTATTCAGGCCCTTAAGGATGCAAGACAAGGGGAAACAATTAACATTTTTTCTGTTGCTTCGGGGCATCTGTAAGTTTCCATTTAAAGTTTTCTTAGCTATGTTGTGTAAATATGAATAGCATTCTCTGTGGCGGTCAATGCTGTTCATTGTTATTGTGCTGACACTTACACATATGTGACTCAGCCTGAAAGCCATGTTCTGAGTTAGTTGCTACTCCCTCCGTCCCCATGCATGTGGCACCCTTGTTTTGCGTGTTTAAATTTTGACCACTAATTTTATCAATAATACATTTGTTATTTGTTGTAAAAATCATAGAATACGAATTTAATGGTATAACATGCATGACATATAACATATAATTCATGTTTCGTGGTCAAATTGGTGGTCAAACTTAGACCTCAAAAAATGTGTGTGGGGACCGGGGGACGGGGAGGGTGTAGCTCGTTAACTTTTTACTTAGACTAGTTACTGGCAGTAACACATGCTTTTGGCAGTATTCTATGTACTGAGACAAACAGTTATTCTTCTCACTAGTTTAATTTTTATGAATTGAGTATGATTTAGCTTCAAATTATCCTGTTGCAGGTATGAGCGTTTCCTCAAAATTATGATTTTGAGTGTTTTAAAGAAGACTCAAAGGCCAGTGAAATTTTGGTTCATAAAGAATTATCTATCTCCACAATTTAAGGTAGATCATCTTATTTTGAGTTGATTAATTAATGAGCAGATGTAAGGTGTCTCTGTTGTTGTCTAACGTGTAATCGTGCCAGGATGTTATACCCCAAATGGCTCAGGAATATGGATTCGAGTATGAGCTTATCACATACAAATGGCCAACATGGCTGCACAAACAGAAAGAGAAGCAAAGAATTATATGGGCATATAAGATCTTGTTTTTGGATGTCATATTTCCACTTTCCCTGAGGAAGGTACTTTTATCTATATTATGATCTACTTACAAGTTTCATGTTCTTCTATAACCGTAAGCAATTCTATCCTCATTGTCTTCTAATGATATTGTTTCTCTGATACTTTAATATAGGTTATTTTTGTCGATGCTGATCAAATTGTGAGAACAGACATGGGAGAGCTGTATAACATGGATCTGAAGGGCCGTCCCCTTGCATATACTCCATTCTGTGATAACAACAAGGAGATGGATGGCTACCGATTCTGGAAACAAGTTAGTTACCAACTTAGCACAAACCATATTACTGCTGTAGATCAGATTATCTAAACTTAAAAATGAACATGGTTTCTCAATTGTCTACTGACTTCTTTTTGTTTTCCCCCCTTTGGTGAAAGGGTTTCTGGAAAGATCATCTGCGAGGAAGACCATACCATATCAGGTGGGTAACCTTTTACATGAAGTATGCTTTGATTGGTTATTGCTATTATTGTGTAAATGATTGTTATTGTTTCAGTGCTCTTTATGTTGTTGATTTGGCCAAATTTCGACAAACGGCCGCTGGGGATAATCTGCGGGTTGTTTATGAGACACTCAGCAAGGACCCCAATAGTCTATCAAATCTTGACCAGGTACATAATGTTGGTTGGAACTGGCCGGTACTGCATGATTAGTGGCTGCAGCCTGCAGACCAGGGTTTAAGTTGCTGAGGATGCTGATGAACTGGATTTCTTGAAAAGGCCTTATTATTGGAATTCAAATAAAAGATTTCGCACAATATACATGTTTAATTCGAACAGCATTTAAACAATTTAAATATTATACTACTCCCTCCGACCCATATTAGTTGACATGGATTTGTCTAAATTCGGACGTATCTAGCACTAAAACATGTCTAAATACAACCGAATCTTGACAAATCCAAATCAACTAATATGGGTCGGAGGGAGTACTTGATTTGAAAGTTAAATAGCTGCACGACATGGCAGAATGAATCACTTCTTTCTATTCACAAAAAGCTCAAAAACTTCCATATCAGGTGCATGTAAAATCCTGTATCTAGGACCAGGCTCCATAGTGCAAATATTCATACAAGTGAACATGAGTGCAATGCTTACTTGTAGCACTTCTACCCAGGATCTCCCAAATTATGCTCAACATACTGTGCCCATATTCTCACTCCCTCAAGAATGGCTATGGTGTGAATCTTGGTGTGGAAATGCCACAAAGGCAAGAGCAAAGACCATTGATCTCTGCAACAATCCGATGACAAAGGAACCAAAGCTTCAGGTAAATTTTGTGACTTTGTCACAATTTGTTCCCTATTGCAGTCTAATACTACTACCACTATTTTTGTTGGCTAATTGTAAGATCTCTATTCACTCTCTAGGGTGCCAAAAGGATAGTTCCGGAGTGGGTTGATTTTGACAGTGAAGCAAGGCAGTTCACAGCACGAATCTTAGGGGAGAATGTCGAAATTGCCGAATCCACTTCTCCACCCTCTGATGCACCGAAGCCTGATGATAAAGACTCAAGCCAAGATGTGAAAGATGAGCTATGAGCAACCACTGTAACCCCCTTAGCTTGATCATCTTCAAAGAAAGACTACTGGTCTGATGCCCCAGCAGAAAACATAGCTGGTGCACAGGATAGCATAGTGCAGGTACCATGGCAACTATAAACGCACTATACCATGAGCATATTGGTTGTAGCCCTGAAAAGCTTGTCACCATCATCGATCTACCGCAACACAACATTTTTGTACACCCAAATTCCATAGGGCTAACTTGCCTGAAATAGGTTGACGATGGATCGATCTAGTATGTAGGTGGTGCTGTGATAGATGTGTAGAATGTTTCTGCAGGAAACATTGTAACTGTGAACAATTTATATACTCAAAGATGTTGCTAGCGCTGCAAAAATTATTGGCATCTACTAGTTGCAAGACAGCTCAAAATTTATTGGCATCTACTAGTTGCAGGACAGCAGCAAAATTTGGCCGAGACTTGGACAATTTTGATGCCATGCTTTGAGCCCTAATTTTAGTGCTCGGCCAAAGAAGTGCTTTGATCCAAAGTAGGTATGAAATCAGAAGTAGTTGAGCTCTTTGTTTGAGGACGATCTCCAAATTGCTAGTCCTAATCAAGGGTGTATGCGTGTGCACTCATTCGTTGCTCCTCTACTGAAGACTGATCCTGGTGTCATGTCAAGCTTTCAAAATTTCTTTGGAAGGATTAAAAGTTCTCTTGGGAATCCTTGGGTTTTCAACTTACCTCAATCTTAAACTACCGCATATTCATTTTATGGTTGAAATCGTTGGGCAGTACAGGTCCTGCATAGGCGTACATTCGGTTTGAAGCCTATGCGGGATCTGCTCTGGTGTTTAGCGGTCAACAAATCGTAGAAAACGTCAAATTTTGAAACAATTTGATGCTACTATCTCGGCTTTTGCAATTTTGAAGCAGTCTCATTAGATTGTCCACTCCACTAGAATCCGTGTTCAAAATCTAGGTCTCTACTTTGAAGACCTCGAGGTGCTCTCTCTCTTCACCATCTCCGCATGTTCTTCCCACGAAATGTCGATGCCCGACCTCAAATCAAGCTCTAAATCAACATGTAGATTCAAGCTACAAAGCCGAAAACCAAAACCAGAGAGAAATTTGGTGAATTTCAAACCCTAACTAGAAAGGGGATCAGATCTACTTGCCAAACGAATCTAGTAGCTCGTCGAACAAAGCCTTGTCCTCTGGAGCGAAGTATCTAAGGGGAAGTCTTTCTTTTGGGGGGAGGCTGAGGGGGAAGTCTTGCGGGTTCTTGTACCCACGGCCTTCCCTTGCGCAAAGTGGGAGAACAAGCAAGAGTTGCAGGGACGGTAGCGCGACGAAAATAGATAATGGCACGGGTGACTAGATCGACAACGACAACAATGCATGGGTAGCAACCAAGGCTTGAAATGCCTGTCTCGCAAGTGCTGCTGCGGAAAACTGGATATCTAGCTCCGTAAACCACGTATGTGCGGGTTCCTGAGTGGGATTCGTGGTTTCCATATAAAAATTGCAGATCAAGCCGATATGTGGTATCTGAACGTCCAACACTGAATTGTTAATATGAACATTCTCATCGGTTGAAGTTTAGAATTTTAGCAAATGAGCATGATACTTTTGGTTTAATAATACACTAAAAGTACATGGAAGGAGATAGCAACATGCGAACGTTGTTCTATCCGTCAAATCTACGGTAATCATCAATCGGTACTATAATGTCTCTAATCTGAAATGCAGAGAGGCCAAGCTCGCCATGGCTCCATGCTAGTAGCTAGTGCGACCCCATGCCTCCAAGGGTGATGGACCCCATGCCTTCCCACATGTCGTCTGTCCAACCGACCTCCTCCTCATCGACGCCCTCCTGCTCGCCCTGCCACAGCCTGCCCCCGCTCGCGTCTGACAGCAACCAAAACCACCATGCAGCTCAGCTCACCTCAATGGATCTAAAAATTTACTCGATTCAGAACGAATTGGCAAGAGATCTTACAGTGGTTGTATAGGCCATTGTCGCACTGGCCACGGCCGGTGGACCTTCCCTTCCTCGTCGAAGGCGGTGGCCTCGGCCTCGGGTCATCGCCGAGAACCACCACGTGCCTGGTGTTGCTGGTGTTGCGCTCGTCGCCGCCTCCTAAGCACGTCAGATCGATGTCACGTCACAAGACAACTCACAAACTAGTAGCGTGATGTGAGCGAGGAAGGGGAAGAGGAACTCAACAAAGGGATGTGCATGCACCGAGGGGGTTCTTCCGCTTCCTCGGCTGCGGGCGGTGGCTCCCTGCCGCGATGTCCTCGATGTCGAGCCAGACGGCACTGCCGCTGCCGCCGTCTTCGTCCATGTCACCCCCAGCCTCCACGGAGCATTCCGCTCTCGCCGCTGGGGGTGACGAGTTGTTGAACCGCTTGAACACCGCCGCGTTCAGAGCACCCGCGGCGCCGACCTCGCCGCACACGTTCTTCGCCGAGGATCCCACTGATGAGAACGCGCTCGTCTTCTCCTACCAGGTCCCGGAACGAAATCACCTCTTGTTGGGTCGTCTCCATCAACAACATGAAAGGAAATGCGACGCAAGTGGAAAAAAGATAAGAGCATATCGATTGATACCTTTATAGTCTTGTTGGTGACTCTGACGATCTACCACTTCGGTGGTGCCGACAGGGAGTTCGGAATCTCGTCCTCATCCAGCATCGGCAGCGGCGGCGGCCGAATCAGTTCCCCATCGGCAAATCTGCAGGATCACAAATACGAACACGAGGCTTAGAGAACGATAGATCCAAGACGGAGCAAACTTTGGGGAAGAAAAGAATTCTGTGGTGGTTTCCCTCTCCTCTACCTAGGCTTGAAGAGGAAAGATTGTAGGATGGTTTGGCCGCGGGACGATCTCGGGTAAGCTTTCTGCTTCTCCTTCCTCATCCTCTCTCCCCCCAAATTTTGGCTCTCTTTCCGTTTCTCCTTTCTTTTGTCTAGACCATATAGCCCGCCTAAATTCCTTGGCGCCAAAGGTCTTCAAAATGCAAGCCTCCCGCCAAAAAATTTGGGGATAAATCTCAAGGCACAAATGCATTGCCGGAGGCCAGTTGAGCCTAACCTAGCTATTCAGTTAAGATTATCATATTCTAGATCTTAAGACACCAATTCGATGCAAAATTGCAAGAGCGCAATATATTATTAGCATTTATCGACAGGAATGTTGTTACAAGTGCAAAACTGAAGTTCCATCGATGTTCTCCTACTTCTGGTTTAGGATCCTGCGGTAGAGCAGGACGATGAACAGCAGTCGCACCATGGATATGACCAGGAGGACGACCACCAACACTGGGCCCATGCTCCACATGTTCGTAGAGCCATGCTTCTTCCTATGGCGGCGACGACGACGTGATGCCATCTGACGGTAGTACTGCATCGAGCTAAGAAACACTACCTCACATTCTCAAATAGAAGGCACTAAAAAGTGCCTCCAAAAGTAGACACATTGCCTTAAATTGTTATCTAAGGCAATTTTTTTTGCATCTGCTATCGTTGTTAAATGTATTTGGAGGCATACCTAAAAAGTGTCTTGTAAAGTACTTTTGTAGGCATATTTTCTAATGCCTCTTTTGTTATGTAAGGCATATTCAATAGTGCCTTGTAAGTAGTTTTGTAGGCACATTTTCTAATGCCTCTTTTTCTTATGTAAAGCATATCCAATAGTTCCTTGTAAAGTGAGTTTTAGAGGTAGTGGCAATAGTGCCTTGTAAAGTGAGTTTTAGAGGCAATATCAATAGTGACTTGTAATATGAGTTTTAGAGACAATGTCAATAGTGCCTTGTAAAGTGAGTTTTAGAGGCAATGTTAATAGTTCCTTGTAAAGTTAATTTTAGAGGCAATTTCAATAGTGCCTTGTAATGTGAGTTTTAGTGGCAATATCAATAGTGCCTTGTAAAGTTAGTTTTAGAGACAATGTCAACAGTGTCTCGTAAAGTTAGTTTTAGAGGCAATGTCAATAGTGCAAATACAAATCACAGGTTCAACTTATAACATAGCAATACAAATCACAGGTTCAAATATAGCTGCAGTCACATTACACCGTCTGTGATCACATTCATCTTGTAACTATGAAGCAAAACACCTTTCTGCCTCAAGCCTATGAATGAATCTACATTTTGTAACTATGGATGCATCTACAACAAAAAATAGCACATCTTCATGCCTCAAACCTACGAACTTAAACTTTTCTTCTTCTTGGAACTTGGCTTGTCATGAACTGCAACAACAGCCCGCAACTCTGGTTCAGCAGCATTAGTTTGGTTCTCAGTTCTTGATCTTGCTAGCACTTGAAGCTTGGAGGAGCTTAAGATTGATTCATGCACAACATTGATAGTTGTAGCCTACATGATTAGTTCATATATGTTAGTCCATATAACTAATAAAGTAATCACAAATATGCAACATTTTAGTAGACTGAAAGCGCATTATGAACATTCAGAACATACATATATGAAAATCAATTGCTTACATCACAGCTAAAGTTATGATTTCACATATCTTCTCATACAATTCCATTGAATTTCATACATAAATCAACGGTCAACACACAAGTGAAACCATCCCAAAACATACAGGTGCATCAACTAAACATTTGTTACCAAAGACCTTCTGTTCTATGTTGCTTCTGTAGCAGATCGGGTTACAAGCTTATCTTTAGGATCATCTTGCACTGGACATAATTGAACTTGTAAACTTATAGGTGTGAAATTTAAAAGCTGGAAGGGTTGCCAAAAGATAGCAAGCAGGATCAATAACTAAAGTAATAATGATCACAATCTATTTGCATCTCAACTTCTAACATTAACTTGGGCATATACACCTTACTTGTTTGCATCACAAAGTTATCAAAATTGACAAGTATTTAAAAAATAGTGATTTAGTGCTTTATTCCAAGATCCTCTCAGATTTGATTTTTTTGGAAAAGAGTAAATATTAATATCACAGGGATACCAATTACACCCAACATCTGCAACAACGCATGCCCTAGCGGCCCTACGGATGCACATAGCCCAGAAAAAAAAAGAAGAATTAAAAAAAAGTCCCGCTACAGAGACCTAATCCTCAAAACAACGACACTGACACCATCAGAACAACACCAGTAGTCCTTCACTTCAATAAAAACGCCTTTAAGAAGGAAACAGTGCCCAAGCACCGTCGTTGCCCGATCAAATATCATAGGTCATTGCCAGGCACAACCAGTTAAGGCCAGACCTTGGATTATCACCCTGCAAGGTAAGACTATGAACTCCCCCTGTGTTGTCTTCCCGCACCAACAGTAGCTGCAACGAGTCCCAGATCACGCAACAAGATCTCAGATTTGATACAAACCATACAACTGACAGCCTATGTACATGGCTCTTTGCAAGATAAGCTAAAACTGCAATACCCAATGTTGTTAAGTGGAACTGCAGAACAATGCATAGGGGAAATGTACCTCTGAGAAAATAGCAGTATGGAGTCTAGGGAGGATCTGTGAGCTCCAGTAGATCAGTTTTTGTGATGTAGCGATAGCAGTTTCAACCAAGTTGATTCTGTGATGGATGAACACAAACACAACTTATTATTTTCATACAATGGCTAATACAATCAGAAAATAATCAATGGGGTCAGATTGAAGATATGACATGAGCACATAGCTGAACCTACCTATCTAATATGCATAACAACACCAAATTATATATTTCACCCTATTGAGGACAAATGCAGGGCTTATTGCTCACTACAAAATAGAAATAACAGGGAGTTAAGTAAATGCATTTCAGATTTGCAAAAATAATTGGTATAACGAACCTCAAGAGGATGCACCTTATGAAACTGTTATTAGTACCAACAAAAGTAGCAGTTTCACAGAAGTTGGTTCTAAAATGGAGGAAAATGAATGTAATACATTTTTTTCTATATGTGCCTAAGCAATCATCACAGTACATGCGGAGTCAATGCAGACCAGTTGATGATATGAGAGCTTAGCTCCTAAGGATGCAAACGGGGAACCTTTAGGGTACCCTATACCCTCAGTACAAAAAAATGAACTAAATTTTCACAATTCTTAACTTTTTGAGAAAACTAGTTCATTTGTTTGTACTAGAATAAAATAGAGGGTACCCTAAAGGTTCAAAACTTGCATCTCTAATAGCTCTAGCTAATCTACAAGACTATAATCCACTCAGCAATAACTTGGAGTTTTTTTGATGGTGGGCAATAACAGGGAGTTAAGTATCTACATTTTAGTTCGTCAAAATAGTTTGCATGAATCACTGTTGCAGATTGAACTATAACATATAATAAGATATCACCCCTGTAGTGAGTTGATTGGTTGCGTAGGAAACTATACCTCTTCATTCAGAAATTTGAAATCCTACAAGTACATGATACTTTTCTTGCCATTGAGGGATAACCAGAGTTATTGTACTTGTGGTATTCCCCGTCCTTGCACTATAATTGCACAAAGCTTCCTTGATCCTAACATAGGAAGGAAAAAATAAATAAAAAGTTACATGGAAAGATAGAATACGATGAGCTCAAATAGGAGGTATAGATAACTAGGAAAAAATTGTTGGGATTACTAGATGGTAAGAAAATAGGAAATTCCAACAAACAAGTACTTAGTAAAAAATTTACTATTTACTTAACTTGCTGGGCATGAGGTTGATTTAGCACGCATGGCACGCCGCTCGTCGCACGTCGCACGCGCACGTCCTGCGTGGCAACGTGGGTTAATGGGCCTAGGTCATTTTTTGTCTGTTTCTACCCCCACTCCTCCGCATCACGACACAGACTAACTCCCTCTCTGTCTCGCTCGCGCTCGCTCTGCTCTCTCTCACTTCCTTGCTCCAAACCGCAGTGCGGGGGCGGTTCCGTTCCGGCGTTCCGGCGACTGGAGGTGGTGGTGGTGGTGGAGCAGTTCCAGCAAGGGAGAACTGGCACGGCCGGCGGAGGTCTACATCAGCGATTGGAAGGCGGTGGAGTGATACATCGGAAACGTATATATAATTTTTGATGTTCCATGCTTTTTTAGTATCTAATTTGCTTTGCTTTGTCTACACTTTGAGGTGTTTTTATATGTTTCCTGGAACTAACCTATTAACAACTTGCCACAGTACCAATTGCATGTTTTCTTCTATTTTTAGTTCCAGGAAGGCAGAAAATCAATATTCTTGGAATTAAATGGGGCAAAAGCCAAAGTCAATATTTTATCGTGGGCAACACGAAGCCAGAAGACGAGACGGAGAAGGCTCACCAGGGGGCCACACCCCCTGGCTCGCCCCTTTGCCTATAAGAAGCCCCCGATAAAGAAACCCTAGGCACCCGATCAAAACTCCACGAAACCGTCTGTAGCCGCCACCATCGTCCCTAGATCGGGGGGGGGGGGGATCTGAAGTTCTTCCCGGCACCCTGCCGGAGGAGAGATCATCCCGGAGGCCTTCTTCTTCATCATGCCAGCCTTCGTTATGAAGCGTGAGTAGTTCCACCTTGGACTACGGGTACATATAGTAGCTAGATGGTTGTATCTCCTCCTTGTGCTTTCATGTATAGATCTTGTGAGCTCCGTTCATGATCAAGTTCTAATCTATTTGTAATCATGCATGTTGTGTTTGCGGGGATCCGATGGATATTAAGATTACTATGTCAGATTGATTAATGGTTTTGTCTATTTGATTCTATCATGTCTGTGTTATTTGAGATCTTGCATGCTCTCCGTTGTTAGTAGCTATCTGGGCCAAGTAGTTGTTAGTGACTTCAAGAGGGGGTATTTATGCTCGATAGTGGGTTCATGCCTCTAGTTTCCAAGGGAAGTGACATAAATCTCTTCGGTTGTAGATGTGTTGTTTCCACTAGGGAGAAAATAACGGTATCTTGTTCATGGAACAAGTGGATTGTTTATCTTACACACTTTGCTTAAAGCAGTTGTTTGTTGCTTACAACTTAATACTGGAGGGGGTTCGGATGATAACCTGAAGGTGGACTTCTAGTCATAGATGCAGTTGGATGGCGTCTATGTATATTGTTGTATTGCCCAATCGAATCTCATAGGATCTTTTTGTCTAGTATTGGCGTTATTATGCCTTGCTCAGTTCCTGTCAATTTCCTAGCTATAATTTGTTTACCCTTCATGCCATGTTTGTTTATCTAAGGAGAGCACCTCTAGTGAACTATGGACCCTGGTCCAATCTTTACCATTGATACACCTTCCACTATTACTGTTTACTTGCTGCAAACCATCATCACCTTCCACACCATACAGTTAATCCTTTGTTACAGCAACCGGTGAGATTGACAACGTCACTGTTATTTGGGGCAAAGTCTTGAGTTTGTGTTGTGCAGGTCTCCATGTTGCTTGCATGTAACATCCCAAAAATATTGATCAAAGTTATCAAATTCCAATCACTCACAATTAGGGTTAACAAAAACTTTTGTTAATCAAAATCAATATGAATGCATGTGTGTATGTGATGATTGTATGAATGCATGAGTGGAATTTTGTGATTGTTCTAAATAGCAAGGAATGGTTTAAAGATTAAAACAACATCATCTAAAACATTTTCAAGCAGAAACAAATCAAGAGAAAATAAAAAACAAACAAAACAAGCAAATGGGCATTTTGCCAATCTTGCTCACTAGGCCACTTTGAGTGTTTGTAGTCCAAGATTTCAAACAAAAACAATTCCATTTATTTTCACCCCTTGCTAGACCAAGTAAAAGTGAACCCAAGCCCACATTTCAAACTCACAGAAACAATTGGCAACTTGATTCAAATGACAATTCAAAATTAAATCTTTAACATATGTGAAGATCACCCATTTTCAAAAAAACCAACCAAACCAAATCACCTTGACATTTCCAACTAACAAGAGACTACCTAGTATGTAACTAGTACACCCACGAAGTTTGAACCAAAAATTCAAATTAAAATATCTTTCGTCCATTTCATCAAACACCTTGCAAACACAAATCCAACAAGCAACAAACACTATAGTGAGCAGTGATTTGGCCTAACTTGTTCCCTCTCTAGCTCACAACAGACATTTAGTAGATCATCTAGCTCAATTAAAAAGCTCTAGCACCACTGTGAGCTTGCCATTGCCATCAATGGTGAGCATGCCGAGTCTCACCTTGCCACCCCATGGTCTACAAAAAGCTAGGAGTAGCACCAAGCCTAGCCACCATGTCTGGGACATTGACCACCGTCCACCGCCACCCCCTGTCCAAAGCCAACAATCAGCAAACCACTGGACCACTCTAGAATCGCCGCACCCTATGCCTCTGCACCATGCCGAGAGCGCGCTAGAGCGCCGCACTCGACACGCACCCATAGACCGCGCGCCGCCCTTGTCGCGTGCAAGCATGATCACCACCGTCCCAGGAGGCTGCCAGACAACCCCGTTCGCCGCCGCGCGACCCGTAGCCATGGTGCGCCATTAAAATGCCCGTTGGACCCGCTCAGAGAACCGCAGTGTTTCGACTGTCTCGCATCGCCCCACGCCGCGTAACCATGCCGTTGAGCTTCGCCAGGGAGCACAGCACCGCCCCTATCGTCGCCCATTCCTTTAGCTCGTTGTGCAGACGGCCACGATGAGCTCCACCCGCGCCCTTCGGTCCCCTCGCTACACTATAAATAGAGGCCACCCCTGCTCGATTTCTTCACACCAAAACACTCCCCTCTCTCTCAAAAGCACCCCACCTCACTCCTGGAGCAATGCGAGCAGCAGGTCGCCGGAATTTGGCCAGAGTCTGTCGTAGAGGAGGAAGAAAGGAGCCAGCGATTGGAGCCGCCCCAGGAGAATGCGTCGGTACCAGGAGGTTCGCCGTTGTTGACTTCGTCGTTCGCCCCCATCGCCGACCCTCGCCTGAGCCCCAGTGAGCCCTCGTAGACCCCCACTGGCCGCTCTAGGGTTCTGTCTCACTGGTGTTGCCCGACGGAGACGATAGGTCTCAGCCGTTCGATTAGAGTTTGATCGCATTGCCTAGATCACCCCGTACCGTGATACGTCGGAAACGTATCTATAATTTTTGATGTTCCATGCTTGTTTAGTATCTACTTTGCTTTGCTTTCTCTATACTTTGAGGTGTTTTTATATCTTTTCTGGAACTAACCTATTAACAAGTTGCCACAGTTACTGCTCGCTTTCTTCTTTTTGGTTCCAGAAAGGCAGAAAATCAATATTCTCGGAATTGGATGGGACAAAAGACAAAGTTATTATTTTTCCCGGAGCAACACGGAACCACGAAGAAGAGACGGAGGGGGGGCCACAGGGTGGCCGCACCCCGTAGGCGCGGGCAAGCCCTGGGGGCGCCTACAGGGGGTGTGGTCCCCCTGGACCCCCACCGACCTTGATTCCTGCGCCTATAAGAAGCATCCGACCCAAAAACCCTAGGCAATCCAGAAGAAATCCACGAAAACCTCCATAGCATCGCCGCCACCGAAGGGGAGATTCGGGGGACCGAAAGTCTCTGTTCCGGCACCCTACCGGGACGGGGAAGTGCCCCCGGAGCCATCTCCATCGATCTCCACCACCATCTCCATCACCGTTGCTGATTCCCATGATAAGGAGGGAGTAGTTCTTCTCAGGGCTAAGGGCTCCACCGATAGCTGTCAACACCTGGATTTTTAATCCCAGATGCCTGTTATGCCATACATCGCAATCCCAGGATTACCATTTTTGCGAGACATAACAGATTTGGATATCACAGTACATCATCCATTACAAACCATACATAAGGTCTTACACAAATAAGGATCTCATGATCTAGTTCTTAATACAACTCAAGCAGCGAAATAATGTAAAGATAATGATTGCGTGGGTGAAGCTCCATCTTCAGGGTCATAGGCAATGCTAACAATGGGAGATGATCCTAGTTGTCGTAACCTTTCTGCGGTCCGTCATCCTGATACTCCTCTTCATAGTCTGGCCACGGGAATAGCCAGGGACAAAGCCATGAGTACTCTTCAAGTACTCGCAAACTAATACTAACAAGTGAAGGGTTTTTGTAGTAGGATACTAAGCTCTAGGGTTGTTTTGCAAAAAGCCAGATTTACCTCTACTAAGTTCAGAAGCAAAGAAATCTAGTTGAAAGTTTTAGAACACCTAAGTAGGAACTTGAATTTCATATCACAACTCTGTTGTGGTCAAGTCAAAGTCATAAACCATTTCATAAGTCATTTTGAAAACATCTGACGATAGAACAGTATGACCACTCCAACTGTCCATAACCGCGGAGGCGGCTATTCGAATAGTTTGACACTCTGCAGAGATTGTACACTTTCACCACAACATTCGATACATCCGTCAGGAACAATCCTGAATTCACCATACTCAGTATGTGGATAATCAATCCTAACCATTCAATTACACGCCCTAGTATAGGCACCTCTCCTGTGAGTTTGGCCTCCCAACCATGACCAACTGTCATCTTGGGTACTGCACATGTGGACAATCTTCACAAGGTAGCCTCATCTCAGACCTTGGCCGCAAGGGAATCCATACTAAGGTATATAAATTTCCAGTCAAGCCCTACCCAATTTTCGGGTATTGTGGTTGTACGGTAAAATTGGAATGGTATCGCATCCAGACAACCATCAGTTTTATAAAGGGCTAAGGTTCATGCCTCAACATTTTCATCATCAGAATCATCTGGTGTTTGAGAACACATGGCAAAACATTTCAGTAGAATGACTCATCATTCTAAGGTTTTCATAACCATTTTCACCAATTGTTCCCATCTAAAGTCGATCAAGTTTTATCCTTAGCACTAGCATCTATAGGTGGGGGTAAATACTAATGGTGGATGATAAACCAGTGGGTATTAACTAAGTTTAATATCATGCCTTAGGATGACATCAAGATTATCTAACTTAGGACAAGTTTATGCTTTTTATGCTACCTTAAATTATCTTTCTAGAATCTACAAGTTACTAAGTAAACTTTGGATAGAAAGCTTTTAATAAAGAAAATAAAATACTAAGCTTGCAAGTAAAACTAGGATGGTGTGTCAAGTGGGTATAATCACATATGCTTAAGGCATATAGTTGGCATGGTAACAAGCAAGTAGTAGCTTGCATAAGTAGGGTATCTTGCAAGTGTTAGCTTGCCTTGTGCAGAGCAGTGGTTGAAGTTCTCCTCGGCTTCTTCCTCGTAGTATCCTCCTTCCTCCTCGTATCCTTGGTCGGTACTAGCGTCTATAAATAAATACGAGGTACACAATCACCAAACAATACTTAACTATTGCTAATCATCACACAAAGGTTCACACTAACATTACAAGGATTAAAACACTTGTCCCATTTATTTTATTTTGAGAAAGTAATTTCTACTCATTAAAAAACTACTTACGATTTAATATTCTCCAACTCAAACATGGGATCATGTTGACACATGTCATCACCACATATTTCAGTACATGGGAATATGATTTAAAGTGGTGTCACAACTTAATAAGGTTTAACCTTTTTATTTTATTTAATTAAAGTGACTAGAAATGCCTATGTGGCATTCTTTTATTACTTGATCATTATTTCTGTAAGTAAACCTATATATTTTTATATATTCTGAAAGGTATGGGTAAATGTGATTTTTGAGAGTTGGAATCAACTCAAAAGCTCTTATGGTTGAATTTTGAAAATGTTTGAATGCAAGCTTCTGCCTTGTTATTTTTACCATGGGTGATTTACAATCTAAATGGTTTGAATCCAACGGGCTTGGATTAAGCATTCCAATACCTTTCTAACAAAATTGGTTTCATGCATTTTGGTTCAGTGAATCGAGTTGGGTGGATTTTTGAATCTAGGTATAGAATTGTGTTTGAAATTAAATGAATAAAAGTAAATTTGAATTGTTAGGTCGCGCGTGACGTTTAACTGGGCCAGCCCACTATGCACAACGCACGCGCGTGATGGTTAAGTGGCTGTCCCCATGCATCAGTGAGACAGTGAGGGGCAAAGCGGTACGGGGTGATCTAGGCCGCACGATCTAACTCTAATCGAACGACTCTGGTTCATCGTCCACGTCGGGCAGCGCCGACGAGACAGAACCCTAGCACGGAAGGTGGGGGTCGTGGGAGGCTCACCGGGGCTCTGGCGATGGTCGGCGACAGGGGCAAACGATGAAGTCAACGACGGCGGTTCTCCTGGTACCGGCAGCTTCTCCTGGGGCGGCTCCAATCGACGGCACCTCTCCTCCTATGCAGCGGCGAACTCCGGTGAAATTCTGGCCACCAGTGCTCGCCTTGCTCTGGGAGTGAGTGGGTGTGATCAGTGAGAGGTGGGGAGTGAACTGGTGTGAAGAAAACGAGGGGGAGGTCTCCTTTTATAGTGGCTGAAGGGGGACCGACGGGCGTGGGCTGATCTCGTCGTGGTCGATGGCACAGAGGGCTAATGGCATGGGCAACGATAGGGGGTGGTGCTGTGCTCCCTGGCGAAGCTCAACGACATGGTGGCGAGGCGTGGGGCGGTTGTAACTACCTCGGTGAATTACGCTCTTAGTTACAAGCCTGGATGAGCGGAAATGGTTAAAATAGTACGGTGGGGCCAAATGCCACTCACAGGTAGACCTTTCGGCCGTCCTAACCATTTCCAAAACATCGGGACAAGAACGGCAGGCGTAATCGGCGGCGAAGGGATCAACTACATACACAAATGAGTATGTATGCAAGCCACATACAGTCCTCGAGCCATTCCATCTAAAAGAAATAGAAATATTACAGCATACCGGCAAGATCCAAATATCCTAGATAGATATAATAGTTTAGGATATCTCCTCATACATCAAACATCGAGTATCGGTGAGCGGAAAACAAGATCCGAGTACGGATAAGAAGCAAATCGGCATAAGATGCCCCATAAATAAACTCATCCATACAGATCTCACGAATCCCGTTCCCGGAATCTCTACCGAGTGATCGTTGCCCATCGTTCGTCTCCTCCACCGGTATCCATCTTGCAGTATACTGTTCATCTGAATCAAACAATTTATCGTGTGAGACCCTAGGGGTACTCAGCAAGTCTTTATGCCTCTAAAGGGACACAACACAGGGTGACGCAATTGCAGCAAAAGATAATACCTAACAATTCTAGGGATACTGCTAACCATCCGCCTAACCAAAGATAGACGCGGATGTCCGTGAATTAATAACAACAGTTAGAACAGTAATTAATGCAGATCCATCCTCCTCCTCGCCACCAACGAGGAAGCGGGAACACCCCTCCGTTGGCAGTTTATTATCCATTCCATGAGTATTGCACTATTTACTAGCAGGTACTTAGTCAAATTAAAAGCGGTACTTTAGTTATACTTGTCTATGATCGAAAACGTGCTCCAAGTCATCCATAACATGCGGACACGGCTTTGAAAGATTTACCTGAGGGGTGCACGAATAGCAACACACTCGATCAACCTCAGAAAAACCAAATCAAAACCAACGAGGCATTCACGACAAAGCGATCACGAGATTCAGAAATATTTGAGGCCACCCCACTAAGCTACCATAGCGAAGTTGGCGGCTCAAACGGACCTGGGGTTTGTGTGGGCGGATGGCAATGGGAACGAAAATGTGGTGGGCTTGTCGTCTGGTAACGTGTCACGGTCCTAACATCTGAGTGCTCACGCACAATCTTAAATAAAGCGATAAAGCATGGCATAAGTACAAGATAGTAATAAAGCCCCAAACTACTTTGTGGCCCCAAGAAATAAGAATGAATCAAGCTCGCTCGGGGGTTCATAAGGCCTCCGGATGTGGATAGTCGAATGGTCAAGGAACAGGAATCAAGTACTCGGGGTCCTCACGGGACACAAGTGATCATGAAGAACCTAATAGCAGATTTGGCCCACCGGTGCCACTTTAATTAGTTATCCCATTTATCCTCAGGTTAAGTTGTTTAGGTACCTGGTTTTGCATCAGACACTCACATACCCTACACATGCTGTTCTACGACCCGCATGGCTCAAAAAACTCCTGTAGTAATGGCTCATGGGTTGGAGGAACAAGCTTCGGTGGGGTTTAAATGTAAAGGCTATGCAGTACTTGGGATTCAGTTTAATACAATCGCGACTCAATGATGCAAGAATAAGAGAGAGGCAATAGGTACTATATGTATGCAAGCATGTGGTAGTGCTTGCCTGGCAGCTCGGTTGAAGCGAGGGATGGATCTGGGTAGTGCTCACAGGTTTCTTGATATATCCACCTTTCGTCTATTCGAAGAAGAACCAAACAAACAAGGGCCAACATAAATAGAGTGCACAGCATATGAATTAAAATGCGACAAGCAAACAATCATGCCATGATGAATGATGCACAATTTGCATGGCAATAATGTAGCATGGCATGGGTGAGGTGTGGAATACAAGAATAAAGCATTTTATGGAGTTTTAGTCACCTTTTATCCTCAAATAAGTTGCTGTAACCTTTATATTTATATGATGCATGCTGCAATTCAGAACATGGAATGCATATATAGAACGGGCTCGTCGCGCTGATCAATTTAGACATATTATTTGTCAAATTTGGAGTTATAAAACCAAAGTTATTAATTAATTAAGAAAAAGGGCATTTTTATTGTAATTTTAATCATCTCGAAATTTTAAAGTGCTAAAACATTATTTTGAATAGCATATTTGAATTCATCACATTTTTCTGATTCAAAAATATATATCATATGTTGAATTTGGAATTATATTTTAAAAGATATGAAAAACAGATTTGAATTTAAATTTAAATCAATTTTGGAAAAGGTTTAATTAAAACAGACACAGGAAAAACTTTTCTTACTCAGCCCGTCCCATCCATAGCCACTGACGGGTGGGGGCAAACGGAATGGGGCCACGCGCGCAAAAATCCTTTTTCTACCGCGGCTCTGGCTAGCCCACGCGGTTGACAAGCGGGCAATGGCTCAGCCCCACATGGTGGTGGGACTGCGGCGAATCGACGGTGGGGAACTAGGTGCCGGGTGCGAGAATTAAAAGGTGGGGATTTTGCAAGATGACCACGACCCAGTTCTTGTTTCTCTTCTTCTCGCATCTGGCGAGTGCGTCTTGTGGCGTGAGCGGGATTCGATCCTGTCGCGGAGTGCGTCTTGAGGTGACCGGTGTGGTGGTGCTAGGGAGCCGAAGAAGGCGGTAGCGCCTAGATAAGCTTGTTGCGGCGCGGGATAGCTGCAGACGCCGTCGAGCTCTGGCGCGTGTGGGGTGTTCGACAAAACGCACGGCGGGGCTAGCGGATGACGAGCGAGGCGTGTCGAGAGGAAGGAGGTGCTCACCGCGGGCTCGGCGGTGGTGTTGGATCAGGCGGGGGCGTGACGGATCGTCGACGACGCAGACGCTCCGGCGGGCTAGGGTTTCGTCGGGCGGCGCCGGTCCTGGCGTTCCTGGGCTTCTCCTTCTCGTCTGGGTGTACTGGGCGACGCAGGGGGATGTCCTCGATCTCCTAGGCCGCTTCCACGACGAGCTTGATGGCGGAGCAGCGAACGACGATGTCTTGGCGTGGCGGCGCTTTTGGTGGTCGGAGAGGTATGAGGGAAGAAGGAGGCGGCTCTGGGCGGATCTGGGGCCTTGAGAGTCGTGTGGAAGGAGGAAAAAAGGAGGGAGATGGAGGAGACCAGCTGTGGCAGGGGGTAGATAAGGTGGCCTCGGTGCCACCTTTTTCCTCTCCTCCTCGGCACGTGCTCGGCCATTTGGGCTGGGGGCTGGTCAGGCCAGGCAGTGAGGCTGCAGGGTGGGGCCGGCATGAGGAAGAGAAGAGAGGGAGGGACTAGCTCGGGTTAGGTTAGATGGTGGCCTGTTGGGGTTAGGTAGATGGGGTAGTCTTGGGTTAGGGTTTTGTTTAGGGTTAGAGAGAGGGGTGGCTGGGGTGTGGGCCAGGGAGAGAGAGGAGGTCAGGTGGCCCTCATGGTAGAGAGAGAGAAAGAGAGAGAGGGAGATGGTGTAACCACAGGAGCATGAGCAAGCATGAAGGGTAGGAGATGGTCATGGGGATGGTTTTGTAAGATCATGCATGGCACTACACAAGAGAGGTGGATGAGGTTTGAAGGCACAAGGCAAGAACAAAGCAAGGTAGGACGGATTGGGAGAAAGAGAGAGATGAGAAGATGATCCACTCAAAATCAAATAAAACCAAAGGAGGACAAAAGATGGTGATGGTTGCATGGCCCATGCAAGTATTATATGCCATGTGTTAATCTTGTGAAAACAAAATAAAATCTCATGGCATTTATTTATGTGCATCCTCAAAAGATGGAGTAAGGGCCAAGCTACGGATTTATAGAATTAGATCCACCCAACCCACATGAGCTAGAATAAATATCAAAAGAAAAAGAATTACAAGCTCATGGTTATTGGAATGGTGGAAGTATAAGGTGGTGACAAGGAAAGGTGATGGAGTTGAATAAAAGATATGCCCCCAACTCAACTTGGGAATTTAAACAATATATCAATAACCAAATACAATATCACGAGACAAAAACAATTTACAATGCATATGAGAGGAGAACCAAAACAAAAAGGGTTTTATATGATGCTCAAATGCAAGGTGGCATGATGACATGAGCATGATATAATTATGATGCAACAATTATATATAGAAAGTAGCATTTATATAGACTAGGCTAGTAGCATTGCAATTGTTAGACAATTGGGATGCTACAACTCTCGCCCACTAAACAAGAATCTCGCCCCGAGATTCCTAGAAAAAAGAAAACAACACAAGGAGAGGCGGGTGTTCGAACGAAGGTGACCCTCACGTTCCCAAGTTGATGAACAACGGAAAAAACTTGCTAGACTTGCTGCGAGTCTTGCGTTTTGCTTGAGAAACAACGGTTAGAAGAGTTGAAGGATTGTCGTGAGACAAGAAGGATAGGATGGACATAGCTCCGGTTTTCTCAAGAAACATGATAAGAGAAATAGAACCACTTGTGAAAGAAAGGACAAGATGATGTATCATGGATATAGAAAGGCACACCGTTAAGATTAAAGATTTACCGATACTAGAGAGGATGAATCTTTGTCTCGCCGGAAGAAAAGAGCTAGGTTGGAGAGGTTTGAACCACTATGACAATAGCATCGTATCTTCTCTCGGATTTGAGAAATGAAGTACGGAAACAATATTGCCTTCAAACAATAGAGTCCCTTGATATCAACAGAAATATTTAGTTAGACATCGTTGGATTAGATTCTTGTTGCGCCGGTAAGACCCAAAGGATCACACAATTGAGGTGCGCGGATATAACTTCCAGAGACGGATGTGAAGCCAGATCATGGTGGAATCCCGAGAAGCAAAGAATATGGAGGATCTGGAGTTTATTGTAGAGATACTTATTGCTTTCTTTAGCCTTGAGGCTAACTCAATAGATTTGCGGCTGATGGCATCAACCATAATTGGCTTTACCACAGAAAAAGAATTGATGAAACAAAGAGAGAGATAGTTTCCTTTCATCTTGTTTGGGGATGTCGAGCATCGATAGAAAGACGAGGAACGAAAGGAGTTTGCGTCTGTTTCCACCAGATAATTGAAGATTTTGCTCCATCTAGAATAGACAGGCCACCAACAAGAGATTATTGATTACTTTCTTCGAGAGAGCACTCCAGAAAAACAAGGACGGAAGTAAAAGTATCAAGGGATAAAGGCCACTTCTAACTTCCGTGGAATGAGTGAAATCACATTAATTCACCAATTCAATGTACAAGAGCAAATGATAAGAGTAGTGGTATGGTAGCTACTCCATCCCGCACTCAAAGAATTACTCCGCACATGAATAAGAAAACCATGCAACCCAACTACCGAAACAGACTGAAGGTATTGACAAAAACTCATGGGACTACGCTAGAAAACAAGGATAGATGCAAACGATTTGCCGGGTTCACAGATAGATAATGATGATGATGTTGTTGTCATGTCGGAAATACCAAGCCCTCGGAAGATATGAAGGAAGATTGCGGAGAACAACTGCAAGATCCAACAGCTACAGAAAAGATAGCACCAACTTGAACGAAAGGAATACAAGATCTGGAAGGTCTTCATGGCCTCCGGTGGATTGAGCATAGACGACAGAGCGAGAGGGTTTCAAGAGATTACTTGACGAGACTGAGGTGAAAGAACTCCATGTTCTTCTTGAAATGATTGAGAAAGATTTAGCAGTCTTGAGGAAATCTTCGGCGGAACGACGATGATAACTCGCCAACAAGGAAAGACTCTAGGTTTGATTGAAGATGGAAGATGGAATTAATAATGGACTTGCTGATTCCAGAATTGGAGCAATCTATTTAGCAGAAGGACGTGGCCGAGATAGGTGACTTCAAAAAGTCAGAATTCTCACTTTGAGACTTTGCACACAGGCAGTGCTCACGAAGCTTGAGAGAAAAAGACACAGATGATCTTCCATGTCCTTCCATTGATATCGAATAGGCAAGCATATTATCAACATATACCACCATGGATTAACAGGATATTCCCAGAATATCAAGTTCAAGAGGCGGGAGAAACGAATAAATGCTCGAAACGCTTTCTGAGCTCAACGCTCTTTGAAAGATCAACGTTACGAGTAAGGATTCCTGTTGAAGAAGATGCGCTGGCAGAATAGGTTATCTGGTCCTTTGGAAGAGAACAGGAAATGCCACCTGGTTCACATTGTCGATCGGATCACCGGTTACAAAGATAAAGAGATCTTGGATAAGAACCGATGATAGCTCATACCTTAAGCAAAGCTATCAGAGACGAAAATATGCAATTCCCTCATCTCAAAGAGAATTTTGCAGATGTGGAGTTCAAAAAGATGTGCAGCATGATGGACAGATGATAGACCGCCGTAGTGCTTTGAGAAACTCCGGATTGCCAAAGATGCTTGAATATGCATAGATATGATCACGGTGTACTCAAAATCACAGGAGATAACTGTCACCATTTGGAGGATAGTGGTGATTGCATTTTCCATATTCCACTCATGATAAGTGTCATATAGCTATGCCGAGAACCAAATTACAATCACCAGCATCGGATCGACACATGTTATGTAATTAGCCCAAGAGAATTGGAGATGAAATGAAACTCTAGGATTAAGCGCCGGTGACAAAAGAATGAGTTAGCATGGACATGCTGATAAAAGGGAGATAAATGATGTTTCACACATGACTGAAAAGGAGTGTGGAAGCACAGATGTATCAAAGAAATTTTTTCCTCATTTTTCGGCATTAAAATACCAATAGATGTGCAAAATCACTTATCAGGTAGAGATTAGCAACTCCACATTCTGTGAAAGCATGCTGGAAGGAAGAACACCCTTAAGAAGATGGCACCGGTTAACAAGGAGTCAGATAGATCGCGCCGGTTTTCAAAAGCTGTCAATATGGAATGTACCAGATTGATAACCAAAGGCAGATTGTGATAACAAATTGGATGCAACAGATAGACAAGGAATTACACACACACACACACACTTTCTATGGTACTACGGAAACCCAGAACACGTGAATCCTAGTTTGAATTTTAAGAGGAGGATTGAAAACGTTACACTTCCTTACCAGAAAAGGGTGGGTGGGTGGGTAAGAAGAAAAGTGGAAGTCCTACTCTCGCGTTTTGTTTTGTTTTTCCTAGTATACATAGCTACCAAAAATATTTGCTAGGCGACAACGACCATTTGGCTAAGACCACAAGGGCGGATGGCTCGATACCAATTGTAACTACCTCGGTGAATTACGCTCTTAGTTACAAGCCTGGATGAGCGGAAATGGTTAAAATAGTACGGTGGGGCCAAATGCCACTCACAGGTAGACCTTTCGGCCGTCCTAACCATTTCCAAAACATCGGGACAAGAACGAGCGGTGTAATCGGCAGGCGAAGGGATCAACTACATACACAAATGAGTATGTATGCAAGCCACATACAACAGTCCTCAGAGCCATTCCATCTAAAAGAAATAGAAATATTACAGCCATACCGGCAAGATCCAAATATCCTAGATAGATATAATAGTTTAGGATATCTCCTCATACATCAAACATCAGTATCGGTGAGCGGAAAACAAGATCCGAGTACGGATAAGAAGCAAATCGGCATAAGATGCCCCATAAATAAACTCATCCCGCCCACAGATCTCACGGATCCCCGTTCCCAGAATCTCTACACCGAGTGATCGTTGCCCACATCGTTCGTCTCCTCCACCCAGTATCCATCTTGCGAGTATACCTGTTCATCTGAATCAAACAATTTATCGTGTGAGACCCTAGGGGTACTCAGCAAGTCTTTATGCCTCTAAAGGGGACACAACCTGGGGTGACGCAATTGCAGCAAAAGATAATACCTAACAATTCTAGGGATACTCGCTAACCATCCGCCTAACCAAAGATAGACGGATGTCCGTGAATTAATAACAACAGTTAGAACAGTAATTAACAGATCCATCCTCCTCCTCGCTTACCAACGAGGAAGCAGACGAACACCCCCCAATCCGTTGGCAGTTTTATTATCCATTCCATGAGTATTGCACTATTTACTAGCCAGGTACTTAGTCAAATTAAAAGCGGTACTTTAGTTATACTTGTCTATGATCGAGAAACTGTGCTCCAAGTCATCCATAACCGCGGACACGGCTTTCAGAAAGATTTACCCTGCAGGGGTGCACGAATAGCAACACACACTCGATCAACCTCAGAAAAACCAAATCAAAACCCAACGAGGCATTCACGACAAAGCGATCACAGGATTCAGAAATATTTGAGGCCACCCCACTAAGCTACCATAGCGAAGTTGGCGGCTCAAAGCGGACCCAGGGTTTGTGTGGACGGCGGTAAACGACTGGGAACCGAAAATGTGACTGGCTTGTCGATATAGCAAAACGTGTCACGGTCCTAACAATCTGAGTGCTCCACGCACAATCTTAAATAAAGCGAAAGCATGGCATAAGTACAGATAGTAATAAAGCCCCAAACTACTTTGTGGCCCCAAGAAATAAGAATGAATCAAGCTCGACTGGGGGGTTCATAAGGCCTCCCGGATGTGGATAGTCGAATAGTCAAGGAACAGGAATCAAGTACTCGGGGTCCCACGGACACAAGTGAGCATGAAGAACCAAATAGCATATTGCCCACGGTGCCTTGTCATGAGTTATCCCATTACTACTCGGGTTAAGTTGTTTAGGTACCTCGTTATCCATCGACACTCACATACCCTACACATGCTGTTCTCGACCGCATGGCTGAAACAACTTCGTAGTAATGGCTCATGGGTTGGAGGAACAAGCTTGATGGGTTTAAATGTAAAGGCTATAGATTTGGGATTCAGTTTAATGCAATCGCGACTCAATGATGCAAGAATAAGAGAGAGGCAATAGGTACTATATGTATGCAAGCATGTGGTAGTGCTTGCCTGGCAGCTCGGTTGAAGCGAGGGATGGATCTGGGTAGTGCTCCTGGGTTTCTTGATATATCCCCTGCTCAGCGTCTATTCGAAGAAGAACCAAACAAACAAGGGCCAACATAAATAGAGTGCACAACATATGAATTAAAATGCGACAAGCAAACAATCATGCCATGATGAATGATGCACAATTTGCATGGCAATAATGTAGCATGGCATGGGTGAGGTGTGGAATACAAGAATAAAGCATTTTATGGAGTTTTAGTCACCTTTTATCCTCAAATAAGTTGCTGTAACCTTTATATTTATATGATACATGCTGCAATTTAGAACATGGATTGCATAGATAGAACGGGCTCGTCGCGCTGATCGATTTAGACATATTATTTGTCAAATTTGGAGTTATAAAACCAAAGTTATTAATTAATTAAGAAAAAGGGCATTTTATTGTAATTTTAATCATCTCGAAATTTTAAAGTGCTCAAACATTATTTTGAATAGCATATTTGAATTCCTCACATTTTTCTGATTCAAAAACATATATCATATGTTGAATTTGGAATTATATTTTAAAAGATATGAAAAACAGATTTGAATTTAAATTTAAATCAATTTTGGAAAAGGTTTAATTAAAATAGACACAGGAAAAACTTTTCTTACTCAGCCCGTCCCATCCATAGCCACTGACGGGTGGGGGCAAACGGAATGGGGCCACGCAGCATAAAAATCCTTTTTACATGGCTTCAGCTAGCCCACGCGGTTGACAAGCGTGGCCCATGGCTCGGCCCACATGCCGGGTGGGGCTGCAATGACGACCGGTGGGGTACTAGGTGCTGGGTTGCGAGAATTAAAAAGGTGGGGGGATTTTTGCAAGATGACCATGACCCCGGTTTACTGTTTCTCTTCTTCTCGCATCTAGCGGGTGCGCAGTGCGGCGCTGTGAGGGATTCGATCCCGGTCGCGAGGAGCGCACGAGGGGGACTAGTGTGGTGGTGCTAGGGGAGCTGACAGAAGGGCATGCGCGGCCTAGATAAGCTTGCTGCAGCGCGGGATAGCTGCAGACGCCGTCGAGCTCTGGCGCGTGTGGGGTGTTCGACAAAACGCACGGCGGGGCTAGAGCGGTACGGCGAGGCGGAGCATGTCAGGGAGAAGGAGGTGCTCACCGCGGGCTCGGCGGTGGTGTTGGATCGGGCGGGGGCGTGGCGGATCGTCGACGATGCAGACGCTCCGGCGGGCTAGGGTTTCGTCGGGCGGCGCCGGTCCTGGCGTTCCTGGGCTTCTCCTTCTCGCAGGTGTCTTGGGCGCGAGGATGTCCTCGATCTCCTAGGCCGCTTCCACGACGAGCTTGACGGCCGGAACGACAAGGACGACGATGTGCTGGCGGCGGGCGGCGTCGGCTGCTGGTGGTCGGAGAGGTATGAGGGGAAGAAGGAGGCGGCTCTAGGGCGGATCTGGGGACGCCAGAGAGTCATGTGGAAGGAGGAAAAAAGGAGGGAGATGGAGGAGACCAGCTGTGGCAGGGGGTAGATAAGGTGGCCTCGGTGCCACCTTTTTCCTCTCCTCCTCGACGTTTCTCGGCCATTTGGCTGGCTGGGGCTGGTCAGCAGGCGAAGGAGGCTGCAGGGTGGGGCCGGCGTGAGGAAGAGAAGAGAGGGAGGGACTAGCTCGGGTTAGGTTAGATGGTGGCCTCTTGGGGTTAGGTAGATGGGGTAGTCTTGGGTTAGGGTTTTGTTTAGGGTTAGAGAGAGGGATGGCTGGGGTGTGGGCCAGGGAGAGAGAGGAGGTCAGGTGGCCCTCATGGTAGAGAGAGAGAAAGAGAGAGAGGGAGATGGTGTAACCACAGGAGCATGAGCAAGCATGAAGGGTAGGAGATGGTCATGGGGATGGTTTTGTAAGATCATGCATGGCACTACACAAGAAAGGTGGATGAGGTTTGAAGGCACAAGGCAAGAACAAAGCAAGGTAGGACGGATTGGGAGAAAGAGAGAGATGAGAAGATGATCCACTCAAAATCAAATAAAACCAAAGGAGGACAAAATATGGTGATGGTTGCATGGCCCATGCAAGTATTATATGCCATGTGTTAATCTTGTGAAAACAAAATAAAATCTCATGGCATTTATTTATGTGCATCCTCAAAAGATGGAGTAAGGGCCAAGCTACGGATTTATAGAATTAGATCCACCCAACCCACATGAGCTAGAATAAATATCAAAAGAAAAAGAATTACAAGCTCATGGGTTATTGGAATGGTGGAAGTATAAGGTGGTGACAAGGAAAGGTGATGGAGATGAATAAAAGATATGCCCCCAACTCAACTTGGGCATTTAAACAATATATCAATAACCAAATACAATATCACGAGACAAAAACAATTTACAATGCATATGAGAGAAGAACCAAAACAAAAAGGGTTTTATATGATGCTCAAATGCAAGGTGGCATGATGACATGAGCATGATATAATTATGATGCAACAATTATATATAGGAAGTAGCATTTATATAGACTAGGCTAGTAGCATTGCAATTGTTAGACAATTGGGATGCTACAGCGGTGCTGATCGGTCGGAACACGTCGATACTCTGGGCGGGTCCAACGGCGAATTTAATGGCGCACGGGTGCTCCTGGTCACGCGGCGGCAAACGAGGTTGTCTGGCGGGTGCTAGAGTGTTGGCGATCACTCATGCAAGAGGCGAGGGCGGCGCGCGGTCTGTGGGTGCTGGTCGAGCGTGGCGCACTGGCGCGCTCTCGATATGGCCGCAGAGAGAAGGTCACACGCGTTCTGGGTGTTCTAGTGGCTGGCTGTGCTCGGTGCTAGGACAGGGAGTGGCGGTGGACGGTGCTGCGTGTTCCAGACAAGGTTGGCGGAGCTAGTTCTTCCTCTAACTCGCTGACGACATTGGGGTTGGCAAATTGGCTCGGCATGGTGACCATTAATGGCTATGCCAAGCTCACAGTGGTGCTAAGGCTTGTTAATTGGGCTAGATCATCTACTGAGAGTGTAGTGAGAGCTAGAGAGGGAACAAGGTTGGCCAAATTCACTGCTCACTATAGTGTTTGTTGTTTGTTTGTTTGTTTGCTGCAAACAAGGTGTTTGATGAAATGGCCGAAAGAAATTCAAATTTGAATTTTGGATTCAAACTTGGTGGGTTTGCTAGGCACATACTAGGGAGTCTCTGGTTAGTTGGATTAGTCAAGGGGCACTGGTTTGGTAGGGTTTTGAAAATGTCTGATCTTCACATATGATAAAGATTCAATTTTGAATTGTTATTTGAATGAGGTTGCCAAATGTTTCTGCAAGTTTGAAAGGTGGGATTTGATTCATTTTTACTTGGTCTAGCAAGGGGTGAAAATAATTGGAAAAGTTTCTGTTTGAAATCTTGGACTAGAAACACTCAAAGTGACCTAGTGAGCAAGATTGGCAAAAATGACCATTTGCCTTAATAGATTTGTTTTTGATTTTCTCTTTATTTGTTTGTACTTGGAAATGTTTTATATGATGTTATTTTCATCATTAAACCATTTCTTGCTATTTAGGTTAATCACACAAGTTCATTCATGCATTTATCAAATCATCACATACACACATGCGTTCATATGATTTAAATTAATCAAAGTTTTTTTAACCCTAATTTTAGTGATTAGAGTTTGATGATCATTGTTTTATTTTTTTGGGATGTTACAGTAGCTATGTGTTCATCTCTCTCTATGCATGATCTTGTTGTGGTCATGAGCTTTGTAATCAAGTAGATCTACCTTGCTACTCAAGTGCTTCATTAGTTCTCTGCTCTCCCCATGTGTGTGAAAGTGACAACGTGCACGCCATGGTGGCACTTCGGCTTGAGTCTACATAAATACTCTTTGTGCTTTAATAGATCTATGCTTTTCCCCACGTGTGTGAAAGTGACAGCGGGCATACCGTGTGTGGCACTTTGGCTAGATTGAATATTTGTTATGAGTTATATTTGGAGTTGGATGTCTCTATGAAATTGTGGTGTTTGTTGGAACCATCTAGCGCTCAAGGTGACAGTGTGGGGTTATCTAGATTGGGGAAGGCGGACTTTGAGGAGTGCTGTTATAGCCCTACCGATGATTAGAGTGTCCAACCGGAGAGTAGTTAAGAGTAGTATCATGAAGAGAGGATATTTATATGAGAGAGTGTTCACTAGTGAAAGTATGATCCCTAGGACTTGTTTCTAAACATTGAAACACCGTTTGCTACTAGATCTGTTGCATGTTTGCTTGCTTCCTTCAGTTTGCCTTTAGTCTGTTCCTCCACGCCATCAACTATTTTCTGGCACCGTTACCCCACGTCAACAACAAGTTAGAAGCTCTTTTCTGGTACCGTTACCACTTGTATTTCACTATCTCTTCGCCGAACTAGTGCACCTATACACCTGACAAGTGTATTGGGTGTGTTGGGGACACAAGAGACTTCTTGTATCTTGATTGCAGGGTTGCTTGACAGGGAATACCTTTGACCACTTCCTCCCTAAGTTCGATAAACCTTGGGTAATCCACTTAAGGGAAACTTGCTGCTGTTCTACAAACCTCTGCACTTGGAGGCCCAACAACTGTCTACAAGAATAGAAGTGCGTAGACATCAAGCTCTTTTCTGGCGCCGTTGCCGGGGAGGTAAGGTAAAAGGCACTCACATCCTTCGGTGTGAGTGCTCGAAGTTATTTCCTTTAGATTCTGCAATTGTGACTTTTTGTTTCTTGTTTTCACTAGTTAGGCTTAATGGAAAACAACAACAAAATTAGAGAGCTTTATATTATTTATCTTGAGTTAGGACATGAAGTGTTTGAAGAGAAAATTTAAAAACCTATGGAGCTTTATTTGCATGCTAATAGCAATGTTATTAGTATGAATTTTTTGAACACCATTGTTGCTAATGCTATGGAAAAGTCTAAGCTTGGGGAATCTAGTTTTGATGAAAATGATATTTTTAGTTCCCCAGCTTTGGAAGATAGCCATCTATTGCTTATGATGATACCAAACCTCCCATATATGATGATTACAATGATGACTATGATATTTTTAGTCCACCTACTATTGAGGAGAAAGTTTATTGTGATTACAATATGCCTCCTATATTTGATGATTATGGTGATGAGAATGATAGTGATAGCTATTTTGTTGACTTTGCTCCCACTACAATTAATAAGAATGCCTTTGCTTATGTGGAGAGTAATAATCATTTTATGCATGTGGCTCATGATAAGAATGTTTTATGTGATAATTATATTGTTAATTTTGTTCATTTTGCTACTGAAAGTTATTATGAGAGAGGGAAACATGGTTTTATTCATCTCAATAATATTAAGTTTCCCCTCTTTATGTTGAAAGTCTTGAAGTTGCACTTATTTTTCTTTCCTATGCTTGTTGCTTTGTGCTTTCATGACTTGTTTCTTTACAAGATTCCTATGCATAGGAAGTGGGTTAGACTTAAATGTGTTTTGAATTTTGCTCTTGATGCTCTCTTTTACTTTAATTCATATTTCTTATGAGATCATTTTCTCAAACTATCAAAGCCTAACTTAAAGGCATTAAAGAAAAGTACTTGTTGGGAGATAACCCAAGAGTTTTCTTGAGTCTTGGAAGTTATTACTTCTGTAATGACCTCTCCTTATCCTTTTTGTTTGCTTTTTGTGCCAAGAATGATCTCTAATGAGAGGGAAGTAAGATTTGAGGAGTTGCTATCCCGAAACAGATTCCTGTCCTCCACCATAAAAATTTGTGAATAAATCCCCCAGTATGTTAGATAACTTTTGTTAGTTCAACACTTTTTGATTTGAGCAATAGAAGATGTTCGAAAAAATCGGTTTCTACCTGCTGGTCTGTTTTGACAGATTTCTGCCATTATTTGCATTTGGTTCTTATTGATTCCTTTTTGTTTTTTTGGGAAATTGAGATTTTTGAAGGAGTTGCTACAGTAGCTTGTGTTTTTAGTGAAAAGTCTTGCTGTTCCAAAGCCTTACCTAAGGGTCTAATTTCTTTTGAATACACTAATGTTGCTAATGAAGATTATGTGAAGTTTTGTATGAAGGAAAAATTTCAGGTGTAGAGAGAGAATGATGAAATGAGATGAAGAATGGACAAAAGCTCAAGGTTGGGGATGCCACCATGGTGTCACCCCAAGAAATATCCAAGAGGTACAAGCGTCAAAGCTTGGTAATGCCCAAGGCATCCCCTTCTTCATCAATAAAAAGCTCAGGTCTTTCTAGACACTTTGTTTTTATTCTTTCATGCATTGTTGTGTTGTTCTTGGAGCGTCTTAGTTTTCGTTTTTGGTTTTCGTTTGCTTAGTTTGCTTGAGTAAGTTGGTTGGTTACACCGCACTTCTTTTGGAGAGATACACACTCTGTTTCCATTGCCTAGAACACTCTAGTTTTCACTCTTATTATTTTGTGAGTGTTCACTTTTGCTAGCACTGCGTTCAGCCTTAGTTTTCTTGTGCTTCCAGCTTAGAACTTTTTAGTTCTTCTTTGTGGATTTGTGAGACAAGCTCACTGATATTTACTGATTATTATCTTTGTGAGTTGTTTCAAATAAGTTGTTTGGTGTTAGAAAAGAGTAGAAAGTTTCATGCTTATAGTGGTACAAAAGGGAGCTTGTTTTTACTGTGACTTAGACTTTATCATGTCATGCTAGGTGTTGCTTTGACCTTATTCTTAGTGATTGTTGCTGTAGCATGACTTGTTCCAAACAATTAGGATTGCTTAATGTGCCTTGAAAGAATCACGCATTGTTTTAGCATACAAAAGCATAGTATTGTGGTATTCTCCTTTGATGCTTTGTTTGGGTTGACTTGGCACATGCTCACACCATGTTATGACTATGACAAGTCACCGTAGACTCTATGATCATTTAGTCCTTGACTTTTAGTACCACTCTATGCCTTGATTAGTAATGCTTTGTTCACTGCATGATTATGGACATTATTGCTCTCTTAGTTAGTTGCTCCCAGTCTTTTGCTAACCTCCACTTGTATGAGTAAGTTCTACTCATGCTTCCAACTCCCAAGAAACCAAGTTTTTCCAAAGTGTCCACTATAAACTCCTATGCATGGTGTGTTACACCATTCCAAGTATATTCTTGTTTTCAACTATCTTCCAATTAAAAACTATTTTGTTATGTGAAAACTTAGTGATTAAAGCCCTCACGAACTTGATGGCACACTTTATTCTTTGCCCTAATAAACTTGAACCATTGTGACAACTTTGTTGTATATGCTCGCACTTATAAGTTGGAATTAGCACAACCGTGCTATCACGGGGAACATTTCAACATTGCACTTGTACTTTGTACTCAGTTGATATCATGCTCTTTTGTCTATGGATGTCACCGGTGTGAAATAAAGAGGGAACTTGTAAGTCCATGGAGTTTGTATCCTGTGTTAGAGAAACGCCTGGGACGCTAGCCTAAGCCATGCATAATCATGGTGGAAACTTGTAGCATCACCATAGTGACATCTATGAAGCATTCTTCTTATAAAAAGGAGACACATTGAGAAAAGAGGAAAGAGAGAAAAAAAGCACCATATTCCCATGGTAAATAAGAAGATTGTTGAGATGCTCATTGTTTTCTTGCCTTGTCATTTTGGTTATGGGATAGCTCCCGTACCATGTGGAAGGGGTACCCCGTTGGCGGTTCTCTATGATATGCAAATACTTACAATGACAAGAACTTACAGGTGACTGAAGTTGAGTAGCATGATGTGTGGCCCTCGTATTCAAGGGACTTGAGATTGCCAACTTATACTTCGTCAAGCATATACTCCATCTTTGTTCACTTTAACCTTAATCACTTCAAGATGCTTATGATAGGGGCAATGATGGCTGAAAGCTAACAAGTACCAGAATTTTTGGAAGCTCTTTTTGAAACTTGTAATCCCTGCTTCCTTTACAAAAAGGCCTTTCTTTCACCACTATTGAGTCTCCACCTTCTACCTTTAGGCACCATTAAGAGAGCATAGTTGTCATTCTGTGTGCAGTGTTCCAAAGCTTATTAATTGATGCATATCGTGATATTACTTGTTCTTGTGCTATTTGTTTCTAGTCACCCTTGTGAACTTTGAAGGTGTCCTATGCATCTATATTTTCTAATCTATGAGGGACAAGCTGATTGCCACTATGCTATATTTTCTGTATGTGAAACAAACAAACGTTTTTCAATGCATGTTATTCATGATCTTTGCTTGTAGCCTTTCATGTTGCATGCATAGTTACTTTGTCTTATTGTTAGAACTCCATCTTTCATGCACATGTTTAGAGTTCTTTGATCCCAACTTTCAATGCTTGCAAATGGTTAGATCTTTATTGTGAGGGTGCATGTCACCTAAAAAATTATTCTTTTTATCACTTACCTACTCGAGGATGAGAAGGAGTTAAGCTTGGGATGCTTGAAACGCCGGAAATGTATCTATAATTTTTGTTGTTCCATGCTTGTTTAGTATATACTTTTCTTTGTTTGTCTATACTTTGAGGTGTTTTTATATATTTTCTGGAACTAACCTATTAACAAGTTGCCACAGTGCCAGTTGCCTGTTTTCTTCTGTTTTTGGTTCGAGAAAGGCAGAAAATCAATATTCTCGGAATTGGACGGGACGAAGCCAAAGTTATTATTCCCCCGGAGCAACACAGAACCACGAAGCAGAGCCGGAGTGGGGCCACAGGGTGGCCGCACCCCCTAGGCGCGGGAAAGTCCTAGGGGTGCCCATAGGGGGTGTGGGCCCCCTGGACCCCCACCGACCTTGATTCCTGTGCCTATAAGAAGCATCCGACCCAAAAACCCTAGGCAATCCAGAAGAAATCCACTAAAACCTCCACAGCACCGCCGCCACCGAAGGTGAGATTCGGGGGATAGAAAGTCTCTGTTCCGGCACCCTGCCGGGACGGGGAAGTGCCCCCGGAGCCATCTCCATCGATCTCCACCACCATCTCCATCACCGTTGCTGATTCCCATGTTGAGGAGGGAGTAGTTCTTCCTCAGGTCTAAGGGATCTACCGGTAGCTATGTGTTCATCTCTCTCTCTCTCTATGCATGATCTTGTTGTGGTCATGAGCTTTGTAATCAAGTAGATATACCTTGCTACTCAAGTGCTTCATTAGATCTCTGCTCTCCCCATGTGTGTGAAAGTGACAACGTGCACGCCATGGTGGCACTTAGGCTTGAGTCTACATAAATACTCTTTGTGCTTTAATAGATCTATGCTTTTCCCCACGTGTGTGAAAGTGACAGCGGGCATACCATGTGTGGCACTTTGGCTAGAATGAATATTTGTTATGAGTTATATTTGGAGTTGGATGTCTCTATGAAATTGTGGTGTTTGTTGGAACCATCTAGCGCTCAAGGTGACGGTGTGGGGTTATCTAGATTGGGGAAGGCGGACTTTGAGGAGTGCTGTTATAGCCCTATCGATGATTAGAGTGTCCAACCGGAGAGTAGTTAAGAGTAGTATCATGAAGAGAGGATATTTAAATGAGAGAGTGTTCACTAGTGAAAGTATGATCCCTAGGACTTGTTTCTAAACATTGAAACACCGTTTGCTACTAGATCTGTTGCATGTTTGCTTGCTTCCTTCAGTTTGCCTTTAGTCTATTCCTCCACGCCATCAACTATTTTCTGGCACCGTTACCCCACGTCAACAACAAGTCAAAAGCTCTTTTCTGGCACCGTTAGCACTTGTATCTCACTATCTCTTCGCCGAACTAGTGCACCTATACACCTGACAAGTGTATTGGGTGTGTTGGGGACACAAGAGACTTCTTGTATCTTGATTGCAGGGTTTCTTGAGAGGGATAACTTTCAACACTTCCTCCCTGAGTTTGATAAACCTTGGGTAATCCACTTAAGGGAAACTTGGTGCTGTTCTACAAACGTCTGCACTTGGAGGCCCAAAAACTGTCTACAAGAATAGAAGTGCGTAGACATCATACCGCTTCGCACCCCTGTCTCGCTGACTGGTGGGGACATCCACTTAAACCCACCCGCGCGCACGCTGTGCACCGTGGGCCCACCAGGTTAACCTCCCGCGTGACCCAGTAATTCAAAATTTAGGTTTATTCTTTTAGTTTCAAACGCAGTTCTATACCTAGATTAAAAAATCAACCCATGTCGATTCACTAAACCAAATTGCATGAAATTAATTTTGTTAGAAAGGTACTAGAATTCTTAATCCAAGCCCGTTGGATTCAAACCATTTAGATTTGTAGCTCACTTATAGTAAAAATAACAAGGACCTAGCTTTTCTGCATTCAAAGATTTTTCAAAATTCAACCACAAAAGCTTTTGAGTTGATTCCAACTGTCAAAAATCACATTTAACAAGACCCTTTTGAATATATAAAAATATCTAGGTTTACTTGCAGAAATATTGGACAAGCAATAAAAGAATGCCCCATAGGCATTTCTAGTCACTTTATTTAATTAAAATAAAAAGGTTAAACCTTATTAAATTGTGACACCACTTTAAATCACATTCCCATGTACTGAAATTTGTGGTGATGAGATGTGTCAACACGATCCCATGTTTTAGTTGGAGAATATTAAATCTTAAGTAGTTTTTCAATGAGTAGAAATTACTTTTCCAAAATAAAATAAATAAGACAAGTGTTTTTATGAATGTAATGTTTGTGATGAGGCTAGGTCATCTAGTGAAAACCTTGGTGTGATAAATAGAAGTAATTAAGTATTTATTTATAGACGCTAGTACCGACCAAGGATACGGGTAGGAAGGAGAATACTACGAGGAAGAAGCCGAGGAGAACTTCAACCACTGCTTTGCACAAGGAAAGCTTATACTAATATCTTAGCAAGCCTAACACTACAAGTTATCTTAGCAAGCTACTATCTTAACAAGCTAAGCTAAACTATGCAAGGTTTACTTGCAAGCTTACACCACTTGATACCCAATCCTAGTTTTATTTACAAGCTTAGTTATTTTATTTCTTTATCAAAGCTTTCTAGTTAAGGTTACTTAGTGACTTGTAGATTCTAGAAAGATATTTAAAGGTAGCATAAAGAGCATAAAACTTGGCCTAAGTTAGATAATCTTGATGTCATCCTGAGGCATGATATTGAACTTAGATAAGATACACTTGATTACCACCCCTCATTAGTGTTTACCCCCACTTGTAGATGCTAGTGCTAAGTATAAAACCTGATCACTTTAGATGGGAATACTTGGTGAAAATGGTTATGAAAACCTTAAAATGACGAGTCATTCTACTGAAATGTTTTGACATGTGTTCTTAAACACCAGATGATTTTGATGATGAAAATGTTAAGGCATGAGCCTTAGCCCTTTACAAAACTGATGGTTGTCTGGATGCGATACCATTCCAATTTTACCGTACAACCACAATACCCGAAAATTTGGGTAGGGCTTGACTGGAAGTTATATACCTTAGTATGGGTTCCCTTGCGGCCAAGGTTTGAGCCAAGGCTACCTTGTGAAGATTGTCCACTTGTGTGCAGTTCCCAAGATGACAGTTGGTCATGGTTGGGAGGCCAAACTCACAGGAGAGGTGCCTATACTAGGGCGTGTAATTGAAAGGTTGGGATTGATTATCTGCATACTTAGTATGGTGAATTCAGGATTGTTCCTGACGGATGTATCGAATGTTGTGGTGAAAGTGTACCACCTATGCAGAGTGTCAAACTATTCGAATAGCCGCGTCCGTGGTTATGGACAGTTGGAGTGGCCATACTGTTCCGTCGCCCAATATTTTCAAAATGACTTATGCAATGATTTATGACTTGACTTGACCACAACAGGGTTGTGATATGAAATTCAAGTTCCCACTTAGGAGTTATAAAACTTTCAACTAGCTTTCTTTGCTTGTGAACTCAGTTAAGGTAAATCTGACTTTTTGCAAAATAACCTAGAGCCTAGTACTTCCTATTCAAAACCACTTCACATGTTAGTACTAGTTTGCGAGTACTGAAAGAGTACTCATGGCTTTGTCCCTGGCTATTCCCGTAGCCAGACTATGAAGAAGACTATTAGGAGGACGGACAACAGGAAGGTTACGACAACTTGGATCATCTACCATCGTCAGCATTGCCTGTGACCATGAAGATGGAGTCTCACCTACGCTATCATTATTATTATGTTATTCCGCTGCTTGATTTGTATTAAGACTGGATCATGAGATCCTTTATTTGTTGTAAAGACCTTATGTATGGTTTGTAATGGATGATATACTATGATTTCCAATCTTTTATGTCTCACAAAAATGGTAATCCAGGGATTGCGATGTATGGCATAACATGCATCTGGGATTAAAAATCCGGGTGTTGACATTGCAACACCTTTGGGACGTTTCCTTCCTCCTACTGGTTCGATAACCTCGGTTTCTTATTGAGGGAAACTTACCTGCTATACTGCATCATACCTTCCGCTTGGGGTCTCCCAACGAAGTGCTGCTGCACTCATCAAGGCTTTTTCTGGCACCGTTGCCGGAGAGGCTAAGGACGTCTTCACAAGGGGAGTCCTCCTCAACCTTTCTCTTTTCTTTGTTTTTAGTTTGCTTAGTTTCTTTTGTTTGGTTTTGTTTGCCTCTTTTTATCAAAAAATCCAAAAAAATTAGTTTAGTTTGGTTTGCTTTCTCTTATCAAAAACATAAAAAAGTTAGTTCCCACTCTAGTTGCTGGTCTGTTGTTGCCTTGCTTGGTCATGCTTTCTATCAATGGATGGTTTCTTTGAAACTAGTTCTTATTGGCAAGGTGGGTTCACGGAATAACAAAATAATTATTATAAGGAACACCGTTTTTCACAAAAGGGAAACACCTATGGGAACAAATTGATAAATTGAATACTATTGCTAGAGAGGTGTGCTCTACTTATAATGTTACTTATGTCTTTGATAAAGCTTGTTGCTGTAGGAGGTATAAACACCTCCCTTTTTAATGTGAGTATAATGATAATGTTACCATATCTTCTTATGTTAAAGGAAAGTATGAATTTTATGATGTGGAACAAATTGAAGAATTTATTGCTTTCAAGGGTTCATTTGAACTTGCCAGTTTGCTTGAAAATACTGATGATGCACCTTAAAAATATGAGGTTTATGAGATACTTAAATTTTGCTTTGATAATTACAAGGAATAAAATGGATATATTATTGAATATTTTAATAGATGCTTTCCACAAATGGAAGAGACTAATGCCTTGCAGGAGCCTATGGAAGAAGAAATTGTTGAAACTGGAAGCTCATTATATGAAAAAGAGGAGGAGAGTGATGAACAAAAGGAGGAAGAATGGATTATCTACCCATGCCTACCTTCTAATGAGAGTAACTCTTTATCCCTTACATTATTTGATTGTCCCCCATGCTTACCAAAGGAGGATGAATGTTATGTTCCTGTGGATCCTTTTGACATATCTACTTTGGGTAAAACCTGTGAAGGTTTTAATCCCACTATTTTTGAGCTTGATAGAAATTATGTGTTTGTAGATCATGAAAAGCTTGCTTTATGTGATAGTTATATTGTTGAGTTTATTCATGAGGCTACTGAAAATTATTATGAGAGAGGAAAATATGGTTATAGAAGTTTCATGGTACTAAAACACCTCTCTATGTGCTGAAAGTTTTGAAGTTGCTCTTGTTTTATCTACCCATTCTTGTTACTATGTGCTTCTTTGATTTATTTTCTTACAAGGTTCCTATGCATAGGAAGTGGGTTAGACTTAAATGTGTTTTGAATTTTCTTCTTGATGCTCTCTTTTACTTCAATTCATATTTCTTATGTGAGCATCTTCTCAAACTATCATGCTTAACTTAAAGGCATTAAAGAAAAGTACTTATTGGGAGATAACCCAAGAGTTTCCTTTAGTCTTGGAAGTTATTACTTCAGTAATAACCTCTCCTTATCCTTTTTGTTTGCTTTTTTTGCCAAGAATGACCTCTATCGAGAGGGAAGTAAGATTTGGGGAGTTGTTGTCCCGAAACAGATTTCTGTCCTCCACCATAAAATTTCACGAGGAGTCTCTATAAGTCGGATTGAGCTGAAAATTTACGAATAAATCCCCTAGTATGTTAGCTAACTTTCGTTAGCTCAACACTCTTTTGATTTTAGCAACAAAAGATTTTCAAAAAAATCGGTTTCTACCTGGTGGTCTGTTTTGATAGATTTCTGCCATTATTTGCATTTGCTTCTTATTGATTCCTTTTTGAGTTCTCTTTTGGGGAATTGAGCTTTTTGAAGGAGTTGATACAGTAGCTTGTGTTTTTAGTGATTTTTTTTTACTGTTTTAGAACTAAAACCCAAAGGTCTATTATCTTTTGAATACACTAATGTTGCTAATGAAGATTGTGTGAAGTTTTGTATGAAGGAAAATTTTTAGGTGTAAGGAAAGAATGATGTAATGAGACGAAGAATGGACAAAATCTCGATCTTGGGGATGCCACCCCATGTCACCCCAAGAAATATTCAAGAGGTACAAGCGTCAGATCTTGGGGATGCCCAAGGCACCCCCTTCTTCATCAATAAAAAGCTTAGGTCTTTCTAGACACTTCGTTTTTATTGTTTCATGCACTGTTGTGTTGTTCTTGGAGCGTCTTAGTTTTCTTTTGCTTTGCTTAGTTTGTTTAGTTTGCTTGAATAAAGTAGTTTGGATCCCCGTTCTCGCTGTGTTGTTTCAAAAGAAAAAGGTTGATTGGTGTTGGAAAGGAGTAGAAAGTTCTTGCTTGTAAGTGCAAGTGGAGTTTGCATTGACTGTGACTTAGACTTTAGCATGACATGCTAGGTGTTTTTTTTTTACCTTATGCTTAGTGATTATTGTTGTAGCATGTCTTGTTCCAAACAATTGGGATTGCTTAGTGTGCCTTGAAAGAATTATGCGTTGTTTTAGCATACAAAAGCATAGTATTGTGGTATTCTCCTTTGATGCTTTGTTTTGGTTGACTTGGCACATGCTCACACCATGCTATGACTATGAGCAAGTCACCATAGCCTCTATGATCATTTAGTCATTGACTTGTAGTACCACTCTATGCTTTGATTAGTAATGTTTTGTCGCTCTGCATGATTATGGCCATTATTGCTCCCTTAGTTGGTTGCTCACAGTCTTTTGCTAGCCTCCACTTGTATGAGTAAGTTCTACTCATGCTTCCAACTCCCAAGAAACCAAGTTATTCCAAAGTGTCCACTATAAATTCCTATGCATGGTGTGTTACACCATTCCAAGCATATTCTTGTTTTCAGCTATCTTCGAATTAAAAAGTATTTTGTTATGTGAAAACTTTGTGATTAAAGCCCTCACAAACTTGATGGCACACTTTATATTCTTTTCCCCTAATAAACTTGAACCATTGTGTCATCTATGTTGTATATGCTTGCACTTATACGTTGGAATTAGCAGAACCATGTTGTCATGGGGAACATTTTCAACATTGCACTTGTACTTTGTACACAGTTGATATCATGCTCTTTTGTCTATGGATGTCACCGGTGTGAAATAAAAAGGGAGCTTGTAAGTCCATGGAGTTATCTATTTTGTATTAGAGAAACGCCTAGGCCGCTAGACTAAGCCATGCCTAATCATGGTGGAAACTTGCAGCATCACCATAATGAGCATACTGTGAAGCATCCTCAATAAAAAGATATGCACATAGTAAATAAGAAGATTGCTGAGATGCTCATTGGCTGCTTGCCTTGTCATTTTGGTTATGGGATAGCTCATGTACCATGTGAAAGGGGTACCCTGTTGGCGGTTCTCTATGATACACATGTACTTACTATGACAAGAACTTACAGGTTACTGAAGTTGAGTAGCGTGAGGTGTGGCCCTCGTATTCAAGGGACATGAGATTGCGAACTTATACTTTGTCAAGCATACACTCCATAGTTTGTTCACTTTAACCTTAATCACTTCAAGATGCTTATGATAGGGGCAATGAGGACTGAAAGCTAACAAGTACCATAATTTTTGGAAGCTCTTTTTGAAACTTGAAATCCCTGCTTCCCTTATGAAGGGCCTTTCTTCCACTATTATATTGAGTCTCCACCTTCTACCTTTAGGCACCATTAAGAGATCATAGTTGCCATTCTTAGTTCTATGTGCAGTGTCCCAAAACTTATTGATTGATGCATATTGTTGATATTACTTTCTCTTGTGCTATTTGTATCTAGTCACTCTTATGAACTTTGAAGGTGTCCTATGCATCTATTTGCTACTCTATGAGGGTCAAGCTGAATTCCACTATGCCATGTTTTCTGTATATGAAACAAACAACCGTTTTTCAATGCATGTTATTCATGATCATTGTTTGTAGCCTTTCATGTTGCATGCATAGTCACTATGTCCTATTGTTAGAACTCCATCTTTCATGCACATGTTTAGAGTTCTTTGATCCCAGCTTTCAATGCTTGCAAATGGTTTGATCTTGGTTTTGATGGTGCATATCATCTCAAAAATTATTATTTATCACTTACCTACTCGAGGACGAGCAGGAGTTAAGCTTGGGGATGCTTGATACGTCGGAAACGTATCTATAATTTTTGATTGTCCGTGCTTGTTTAGTATCTACTTCGCTTTGTCTACACTTTGAGGTGTTATTATATGTTTTCTGAAACTAACCTATTAACAAGTTGCCATAGTGCAAGTTGCCTTTTTTCTTCTGTTTTTGGTTCTAGGAAGACAGAAAATCAATATTCTCGGAATTGGATGGAACAAAAGCCAAAGTCAATATTTTACCGTGGGCAACACAAAGCCAGAAGATGAGACAAAGAAGGCTCACCAGGGGGCCACACCCCCTGGCCGTGCGGGTGGTCCCACCCCGCGCCTAGGGGGTGCAGCCGCCCTGGTGGCCCCCCTGGCTCGCCCCATCGACTATAAGAAGCCCCCGATGCAGAAACCCTAGGCACCCGATCAAAACTCCACGAAACCGTCTGTAGCCGCCGCCATCATCGTCCCTAGATCGGGGGCGATCTGAAGTTATTCCCGGCACCCTGCTAGAGGAGAGATTATCCCGGAGGCCTTCTTCTTCATCATGCCAGCCTTTGGTATGAAGCGTGAGTAGTTCCACCTTGGACTACGGGTCCATGTAGTAGCTAGATGGTTGTATCTCCTCCTTGTGCTTTCATGTATAGATATTGTGAGATCTGTTCATGATCAAGATCTAATCTATTTGTAATCATGCATGTTGTGTTTGCGAGGATCGGATGGATATTGAGATTACCATGTCAGATTGATTAATGGTTTTGTCTATTTGATTCTATCATGTCTGTGTTGTTTGAGATCTTGCATGCTCTCCGTTGTTAGTAGCTATCTTGGCCAAGTAGTTGCTAGTGACTCCAAGAGGGGGTATTTATGCTCGATAGTGGGTTCATGCCTCTAGTTTCCAAGGGAAGTGACATAAATCTCTTCGGTTGTAGATGTGTTGTTGCCACTAGGGAGAAAACAACGGTCTCTTGTTCATGGAACAAGTGGATTGTTTACCTTACACACTTTGCTTAAAGCAGTTGTCTGTTGCTTGCAATACTAGAGGGGGTTCGGATGATAACTTGAAGGTGGACTTCTAGTCATAGATGTAGTTTGATGGCGGTCTATGTATATTGTTGTATTGCCCAATCGAATCTCATAGGATCTTTTTGTCTAGTATTGCATTGTTATGCCTTGCTCAGTTCCTGTCAATTGCCCTGTTGTAATTTGTATACCCTTCATGACATGTTTGTTTATCTATAGTGAACTATGGACCGCGTTCCAATCATTACCATTGATACACCTTCCACTGTTATTGTTTACTTGCTGCAAACCATCATCACCTTCCACACCATACAATTAATCCTTTGTTACAGCAACCAATGAGATTGACAACCTCACTGTTAGTTGGGGCAAAGTCTTGAGTTTGTGTTGTGCAGGTCTCCACGTTGCTTGCAGCACCTTTGGGACGTTTCCTTCCTCCTACTGGTTCGATAACCTCAGTATTTTAGTGAGGGAAACTTGCCTGCTGTACTGCATCGTACCTTCCGCTTGGGGTCTCCCAACGAAGTGCTGCTGCACTCATCACGGAGGCATTGATTTTCTCGGGGATTCTCGGCGGAATCTGATGATTGACGCCCAATTTTTCATGGAGATCCATGTAGGATTTAGGCGAGCACATTTTCGACACATTTCGAGCACCATGACAGATTAGGCGGTACGTTTTACCTTCCAATTCCGTGAATCCCCATGAATTTCGTCTCCTCTGTGTGTGTTTTTCACGCAATTTTGTGTGGTTCTCTCGATGTGGATTGGCTCCAGGGGGTTCGCATGTGATTTTGCATGGTTCTCTATGGTTTCGATTCACGGTGGATTGCTCTGTAGGGGTTATATGAAGCACATTCATCCTTTTGTAGGGGTGGATTTGCGCATTAAGGAAGGGGATCTGGGGGGATTTTGATGCGCACTATTACCAGAGGAATAGGATATGATTTAGTAGTTGATTAGTTTGCTTTTTTGTTGATTAGTTGCTTTTGTTCTCAAATAAGTTGCCAGTACAAACATCGTTTGTTTCATACATGACAATACTAGTTGCTAGTAGAAGTTTTTGTTTTGTAGTCTGTGATAATAGAAGTTGCTTGTCTCACACTTTTTAGTTGCTCAACCTGGCAAGTTTGTTGGCTACATGATAATAGAAGTTGCTTGTCTCACACTATTAGTTGCTCAATCTGACAAGTTGTGTCTGAAATTTGTTTGCTGAACCTAACATTATTTGTTGCCTGCATGGCAATAGAAGTTGGTTGCCTGGCATTTAGTAGGTGCTACGACACAAGTAGTTGGTTTTTCCAACATGTTTGTTGCCTACATTGGACTAGTAGTTGCACAGTTTTTATTACCATGGTGCCTATAAGTACTGTTTTCATGTCATGAGCAGTTTGCTCAACCAAACCTGTCCGTTTGCTTATCTGACATAAGTAGTTGGTAAAGACAACATGTTTGTTTCATACATCCAAGAAGAAGTTGCTAGTTAAAGTTTTAAAACTTTTTATGTGTTTCCATGCTATTGGTTTAGCAGGTTTGCATGATGGATGGGTATGATCCATCAGCAGGTGGGGGCTCATCTTAAGGGATCCAACAAACTAAGGTTCCACCTACGAAGGAACCTACTAAACAAAATAAAATCAAGGCTCTGGCTAATCATGAACGGCCTCCTGTGAAGCAGTCTAAAAAGACAATTGCAAAGAAACTTGTTGGTGATATTGTTGAAATGGCGGAGAATCCAAAAAATAAGGGAAAAAATGTTGCAACCAGAAAAAAAGCGGACAACTCTGATGTAAGTTCTACCCATGCTATCTACATTGTACTCATGCTAAATCTTATTACTTGTCATTTTTATATTCAGTAGGTAGTTGCTTCTCTGCAGTAGGTAGTTGCTTACATGCAGTAGGTAGTTGCTTCTCTATAGTAGGTAGTTGCTTATCTGCAGTAGGAAGTTCCTTCTCTGCACTAGGTAGTTGTTTATTTTCAGTATGAAGTTGCTTCTCTACAGTGGATAATTGCTATTGTTCTGCCATATTTTTGGCGCCTATATGGAAACTATATAATACATTTTTTTGCATGCTTGAATTATAGGCTCAGGAAATTGGGAAATCAGAAACAGGTCATCGCCTTAGCGTTTTGTCACACTAAACAATAGTTTGATAGGCATACAAAAGATTGCACTGATTGATAAGAAGTTTGGTGGCCTGTTGAACATCGGTGCATTCACCATGCCTCTTGAACTCAGTCAGTGGGTTATGAAGTGCTATGACCCCAACACCTCTGAGTTGATCATACCTGACCACGGAAAGATACGGGTCGATGCAAAAAGTGTGCACAGGATCTGGGGGCTGCCCAACTCAGGCTTAAAAGTGTGCTACAAGATGAATGTTGATATTACGCGACAAATGATGGAGGATGACGGTTTCCCGCCAAATGGCAGTCCCGATCTTACCAGCTAGTGTAAGATGATTAATGACATGGGAGGGAAATCAAACGATATGTTTGTTCGAGCTTGGGCTGTAATGGCATACAACTTTCTCGCTCCCACAACTGGTCTAAAAGTTAGCCCACACTGCTATCCTGCTATATATAACACTGACCTCATTCCCCGCACGAACATCTGTCAGTTTGTTGTCGACCAGATCAGGCTTGCTTTTAGTTCACTGAAAAACAAAAAGTCTATGTGTTGCTGCGTTTATCACCTGATGGTAAGTGCATGCGGTGACCCAACATACCACTGCATGTGTAGTACACTATAGTCGTTGACATGACATCCATAGAATACCGTTCCGTAAATATCACATCCCTCAGAGTGGTACAACAGAAACATTGCGGGTCCATATTACAAAAGTACACACATTATTATTATTACAATACCGGAAGTTCAAGGCTTCCAAAATATTCAACTTACAAACCAAAATATAAAGTGTTTCAGCGGAATTCAAAAGTAGCAACTCCGACTAGGAGTTGAGCTCAGCAGCTAATTCTATAGAGTTGATGCTGCTCGGCTCCGTTGGTTACTACTAACTAGGGATACTTAGTTGGACTCGTTATCATCGACACCGTAGCGGATCTCGTAATCCACTCCTTCAACACCTCTGGATAGATCGGGTTCCTCGTAGAACACATCTTCTTGACATTCGGCTGCATACATTGGCACGTCTTAAGGATCCTCAGAGTCTAAGCAAGGGATCAAAGGAAAGAATGAGTAATAGCGTTACCCAACAAGTTCATTATATGCAAGGTGGGAAGTTTTATGCTCTAACTACCATCTCGGATTATAAATCCTTGGCACTATGCAATTTTTGTAAATCTTTCTTCAAAGATTGGTTTTATTCTGAAAAACTATGACAATCAGCCTTCATAGGTTGACCAGAACTTTCATGGAGTTCCTTTCCTGCCGCGTTCGTAGCTCCTTCCCGGAACAGGGAGTAACAAGTTACTATTTTTATACTCTGCAGAGGTGCGTTACTTTCCCATGAGAGATCAACTCCTTGTTGCACAACCGGGCGTACTTTCCGTCCACAATTCCATGATGTGGGGCCCAGTAGTTGGTCCAAGCCAATCACTGCCCCCTTCGCGACCTCACATGCCTCCTTGGTGTACACCATGCCCACATAATGAATTACGGCAATGGTTTGTACAAACCGTTAGATGCCAGAACTATCGTGGGACGATAAGGGTTCCCACCCATATGCTGCATATCCTCTACGAATTACCAATTAATATGCATGCTATGAGGATAACAGCCACGACCTGCACATCCGACTTCATACGAGAGGAAGAAGATACAGCTGACTTCTCTATCCCATTCCAAATCTCATGGCTAACGCGTAATATACGGCGCTAGAATCACTGATGTCAGGGGTTATTAAGTCCCTACTTGATTATCATTGTTGCAAATATAACATTAAGTTCTATTGCTCCATTATATCACCACTTAGGATGATATCTATGATTTCTTTATTTGTGAAAATAATATTTTCTTTCTTTTATAGCATATATGGTAACACACAATTTGCAAATACTTTGATAAAGACTCTTCAAAGGACATGAGCAAGTGATGAACTTGCCTTGTGGTGGCAAGGTAGTGAAGTCTGATGCTTGCACTGGACCTTGAGCTTCTATGTCTACAAAAACATCATTATTGCCCGGTAAGGACAATATTTAAAGAAGCAAAATGATTATGCAATAATGTAATGCATCATTTAACTTGATATGCATTCACCCCATTATTATAAAAAGTTATTTTTTATAATAAAGGATTTATAAATATTACTTTTTTAATTTTTATAACATATATTGAATTATTTTATTTTATTTCCCTTTTATTTGACTTTTATTGATTTAATAATTCTTTTAGGAATTATCACTTAAACATCAAAAATTGTTATTAAATATTTATTTAGTACTTTTAAAAAATACTACAATATTAATACATAATGAAAGTGATTTTTATTTATTTTTATCATCTTTCTATGATTTTGTAAAATTCCATGAGGAATATATAAATTACAAATTCTTAATAAAATTTAAATGTCCGAAATTTTACATCTTAATTTATTTGGATAGTGTGGATTATTGTGAATCCAAAAATATTTTATTTATAATTTTTGGACTTTTATTTTATTTTCTAGAATTTAATTAAGTCCAGGTATATTTTGGTCTTTCCTATTTATTAAAACAGGCCTGAAAAGATTTCTGGGCTGGGTTAATCTTATTGGGCCCTAGTGGCCCATTAGACATATTAAAAAATAACCACCCCGAAGGGTCTGGCCCAACTCAGCCCACTCCCTCGCTGCCTCTCTCCCTCGAGCTCATCCTCTCCTCCTCTTACCTCGACCCCGTGGTCGATGATGTCGCCGCCGGTGATTCCCGCCGCCATGGGCCGTTCTGGTCGCCGTCGTGGTGCAACAGGAGGTTGTCGACGACGCCCATCCTTCCTATCCAACTGGGTTTGAGCATGGGGCTCCCATGCGACGGATCGATGCCGTCCCGAACCCTAGGGTTTGGGGATTGGCGTGGATCTTGGTGCTGCCGCTGTCGTCGACGTCGTGGTGATTCGCCTCGCCTCTAGGCGTGGTCAGGGTCACTGCGGTAGCACCATATGGGTTGCAGCGCCCCTCCTGGGGTGCTCCCCGTGCCGCCATGGTCGTCGGCCCCTCTTCTTCCTCTTCTAGTCTCCAGCGAGGACGTTTGGTGAGTTCTTTTCCTCTCCCCTTGTGCTCTCTGTGCTCACTCATCCCATGCTGGATGTTGGCACTGACCTCTCTGGTCACTGTCTTGTCCTGATTAGGATGGTTTATTTCATTTAGTGTTTTGTGTGTTAGATAACAATATCAAGGATTATTTAATGTGTGTTGAAGTGTTGCAGCTATCTATGAGAAAAAAAGGGAAAAGGATTATGCTTTTGGGGGCGGATAATCCGCCCCTCCCTCTTCCCAAGTAGGCGCAAGCCCCAGAAGGGGGCGGAGTTTTGGCCGGATTTTCCGGCCCCGCCGGATAATCCGCCCCTCAGGGGGCCCGGATAGTCCGCCCCCTGCTCATCGCCAAGGCGCAAGCCCCAGTGAGGGGGCGGAGTGTTGGCCGGAATTTCCGGTCTGGCCGGATAATCCGCCCCTCAGGGGGGCCGGATTATCCGCCCCCCAAGATCTTCACCAAGTTTCGCTGGAGCCAGCCCCAGAGAGGGGGCGGAGTTTCCCCCGGAGAATCCGCCCTTGGGGCGGAGTTTTCCCAGGGGCGGATAATCCGCCCCCAAAGTTGTGCAACGGCCAGATCTGGGGAGGGGGTATTTAAGCCAGCCTTCCCCCTCCTGCCAGAACTCTTGATTCATTCGAAAAAGACCAGATCAGATCTGAAAGCTTCATCCAAGAGAGCTCCACCTAGATCCACCCACAGGCCCCATCCCTTGGGGAATTGAAGGAGGAGAACTCGATCTTCATCATCAGCAATCAAGCGCTTCATCTCCTCTCCATTCATTTGGAGAACCCCCGATCTAGTATTTCTTGCAAATACCTAGATCCTTGTTTTTGTTTATATTGATAAACCTTGTTCTTGTGGCAGCTTGTTGTCATCTCAGGAGCCCCCAATTCGGTTGTGGGTGCATGCCCCGATAGTGTTGTAAAAGGCACCGGTTCCCGCCTTGAAGGGATCCAATAGTGGAGAAGGTGGATCAGGCCTCTCGTGGCGAGATCCATCGGAGAATAGGGTGAGGCCTATTGTGGCGTGGTGGTCTTAGAACCGCCCACCCCTCCAACGCAGATGTACTTCCCTTAACAAGGAAGGAACTGCGGTAAAACAAATCCTGGTTCCGCGTGCTCCACTACGGTTTCCTCGCTCCTCTTTTTACGTGCTTAGTAGTTAGGGTTGCATATAGGGAAATTCTCGTAGTTGCATATCTAGAGAATTTACTTTGTGTCAAGCCTAAAATTGAAAAAGTACTAAAAATTGGTTAGCACCTATTCACCCCCCCTCTAGGTGCCCATACGATCCATTTCAATTGGTATGAGAGCCTCGACTCTTATTTCGGGCTTAACCGCCTAAGAGAAGTATGGGTTCCAAGGTAGATGGGAGTGATGCTCCGGAGGTAGTCACCATCAACGATCTCAAGACGTTGGAAACAACCTTGGTGAGTTCAATGGAGGCTAAGATGGAAGATATGCGTCAATTGATAATGCTTCTCTCCACATCCGCAGCATCACCTCCATCTAACTCTGAGGATACCACTCCGCAATCCAAGGAAACGGGTAAAACTGTTTCCAAAGATAAAGAAGTGGTTGGTGATGATACTAGCAAGAGCTCCTCCTCGAAAAAGGATAGCGGTAAAGATGGATACAATGAGGTTTCTCATGTGTATTCCCCTGATCCACCTATCCCTCACCCACATATACATAATAGGGGTGATCCACCCAAACTTTCTGCATCTACTTTTACTCAATGGCAATTTTTGATGAAATCTCATGTGTGCAGTTCCTCCATAGAGTTGTGGAAGATCATCGAAAATGGTCTTCATGTTGGAAACCCCAACAATCTCACAAGAAGAGAAGTGGTCGATAGCCAACTCAACGCTACAGCTCTACACATGATACAACTTGGTGTGGGTGACAAAGATATGCCACACATTCAGCATCTTAGTACAGCGAAGGAAGCTTGGGATGCTCTCACCGAGCTCTTCATCGGAAATGAAAGTATGAAGAGGAATAGATATGATGCATTGAGCAACGAAGCTGAAGGATTCTATATGTTGGATGGAGAAGACCATGAAGATATGTATATGAGGCTTAAGGCTATAGCCACAAACTTCAGAAATCATGGTGCCACTCATGTTGATGATGCATGGATCAAGCGCAAATATGTCAGTGCACTTATGCCGTTTGAGCCCACAGATTTGAAAAGTCTCCAAGGTAGGCATAACTATCACCTCATGACATCCAATGAGGTAATGCAAGAAATGGCCGCCTTCAAAGTGGCTGCCAAGAATGCCGAAGATGCTCGTGCTCGAGCTATGGGGATGCAAAAAGGGGTCAACGTGGCCTTGAAGACTAGTGTGATTGATCATGATGAATATGCCCTAGAAGGTCTGGACTGTCCTGAGGATATAAAAAGGATTCATGCACAATACTTGGCTCTTTATGCTAGAAACTTCTAGAAAGATCCAGCCAAGGCTAAAGCTGAACTTGAACGCAAGAGTGGAGCATATGGAAGAAAAGAAAATGGTCCCAAGCTGAGAACTTGTTTCAACTGTGGTGACCGGCTGCACTTCGTAGCTGAGTGTCCATATCAAAGTAGGGAGGATAATGGAGGAAGACTCATTTTCAAGGACAAATCAAAAGCTCCACGTAAGAAACAGTTTGTAAAGAAGAATTCTCCTTTCAAGAAGCAACCAAAGATTGTTCTAGTGGCTCAAGAAGAATATTCATCGGGGAGTGAAGATGAGGACGAGGACGATAGCTCTCAAGAGGTGGAGGCTATAGACACCACATCTACATCAACATCTCTCTTCGACTCTCCGAATGAAAACATCATCAACAAGAATGCTACTTGCCTCATGGCAAGAAGCTCCGAGGTAACTTCTTCTAACTCTTCTTTTCCTAAGGCTATGATTGACATGGATGATCCTACTAGTCTTAAGGTTAAAGAAGAGATTATTGCTTTGGATTATTTCTACACTAACTTGCAAGGTGAGCACAAAGTTCGTTTTGAAGCTCTTATGGATCAGCTGGCCCAAAACAAAGCTCTCCTTGAGGAAAAGGGCAGAATTGAAAGGGAGGATGCAATGGAAATTGCATCCTTAAAAATGCTCTTGAAGAGGAGGAAGAGGCTCGGGTCTCTCTTGAAGAGAGGCTTGAGTCTATTGAAGAGTCACATGATGAAATTGTGACTAAACTTGTTAAGGAACGTGACAATGCTGTCACCAAAGCAAAGAAGTTAAAGAAGGAAATGATTGACTTTGGGGCTGCTCATGATAGACTCTCCGAGGAATTGGAGAAACTTGACAATGCTCACAAGGCGTTGAAAAACAAGTTCTCTATTCTCAATGAGTCACATGATCAGCTTCAAAGTCGATTGGCCAAATATGATACTCCTAGCTCGTCCAACTCAACATATAGTAACAAGGAAAATGCTAGTGTGGAAAAAGAAGTGATCAAGGACATCACTACCAAGGACAAAGGTGTGCTTGATGAAGTCCTTGGCAAGCAAAGGTCAAATCATGGTAAAGAGGGACTTGGGTATGTCACCAAGTCCAAGAAGAAAACCAAGAAGAACAAGACCAAGAATGTGCAATCAAAGATAAGCACCGCTGAGAAGAATGTCACAAAAGACAAGACTAATAATATTGGTTTTGCAGAGTCTCACAATCTGAATTATGAACTCTTTTGTGATGACTATGGTGATGTTTATGCTTATTATTTCGGTCCCTTTGATGAATATATTGCTTGGTCTATTTGGGTCCCAAAGACCCTTGTTACTAACATGAAAGGACCCATTGAAAAATGGGTACCTAAAACCAAGAAGTAATTTTCTTGCAGGGCTATGCTTCCGGTGGGTCGAAATGGGTGCTGGATAGTGGCTGCACTAGTCATATGACCGGAAGCAAGGAGATCATCACGGAGATGCGTCCAAATCATGATAATATCACAGTCTCCTATGGTGATAAGTCTAAATCTCAGGTATTGGGTCTTGGCAAGGTTGTGGTTGCCCACGATATCTCTCTCGTGGACGTCATGCTTGTTGAGACCCTCGGTTACAACCTTCTTTCTGTTCATGCCCTTGGCAAGATGGGTTTTGCTATTTTTATCGATGATGATTTGGTGGTACTCTTGTGGAGCAAGTCTCTAAAGGTCGCTTTCGTTGGATACGTCGAAAATGACCTGTATGTGGTGGACTTCTCGGGGAAAACCACTTCGGGTCCGATGTGTCTATTCGGAAAGGCCGACGTGGGCTGGCTATGGCATCGCCGTTTAGCCCATGTCAACATGAGAACTTTGCAAAGTCTCTAGAAGGGTGGCCACATCCTTGGACTAAAAGACAATGTCTCTTTTGCCAAAGATCGTGTTTACAGGGCTTGTGTAGAAGGAAAAATGCATGACTCTCCCCACAAGAGGAAGACTATTGTGTCATCAAAGAGGATCTTGGAATTACTTCATGTGGATTTATTTGGTCCTCCTTCTCATGCAAGTCTTGATGGGAAGAAATATTGCTTGGTCATTGTCGATGATTACTCAAGATATACATGGGTCTATTTCTTCAAGCTGAAAAGTGAGACTCAACAAACCGTCATTGACTTTGCCAATGAAGTTCAACATCAACACAATGTTCCTATCTTGGCAATTAGAAGTGACAACGGCTCCGAATTCAAGAACTACACTTTGAATGAGTTTCTAAGCGAAGAGGGAATTAGACATCAATATTCCGCATACACCCTCAACAAAATGGTGTAGCCGAGAGGAAGAACCGGACTTTGATGGATATGGCAAGATCTATGTTGGCTGAATTCAAGTATCCTTATAATTTTTGGGCTGAAGCCATATACACTGCTTGTCACTCATCAAACCGGCTCTACCTTCAAAAGATTTTGGACAAGACTCCATATGAAATACTTACCAGTAACAAGCCCAACATCTCATACTTCAGGGTATTCGGGTGTAAGTGTTTCTTTCTTATTAAAGGTGTCCGCTGTCAAAATTTGAGTCTAAGGCTTTAGAAGGTATTTTTGTTGGTTACGGTGCCGAATCCCACACTTATAGAGTCTACAACAAGCTCACTGGGATTGTTGTAGAATCTTGTAGTGTGGAGTTCGATGAAAATAACGGCTCCTTTGTAGGGCAAGTTGATGTTTGTGATGTAGATGTTGAAATACCCCAAGATGCCATAAGAAGAATGGGCGTGGGATTTTTCCGCCCCATTGAGGAACCCCTTGTGGCGGATCGCGAAGGACAATGCTCCACACATGTGGAGCCCTCATCTACACAAGATCAACAAGCTCCTACTGTTGGAGAAAATCCTGCACCAACACCGCAATCTGCTGAAGATCATCTGTCCCCTGGACAAGTTGGTAGTCCCAGGCCGGAATATCCGCCCCCTCCAAGGGGCAGACAATCCGCCCCTGGCACTCCAACTTGTTCCAGAGGATCCGGAGGAGAAGTCAAAAACTCTGAAGCTCCCAGGCCAGATTCTCCGGCCCCCGAGGGCGGATTATCCGGCCCTGGGTCTCCAACTCCTGTCAGGCACTCTCAGGAAGAAGACTCTGGTACTTAACCTCCCAGGCCGGATAGTCCGGCCCCTCCAAGGGGCGGATTATCCGGCCCTGAAGAACGAACTCAGCAGCAATCTTCTGGTGTTAACGCAGACCAAGATCAAGGGCAGGGCAGTAATCAAGACAAGGATACAAATACTGAATCAACTCCTAGAAACAATAAGGACATTGAGGCTCATCGTAAGGCTCGTGCTGGTCGGAACCTTGAACTAAGAGGTCATACTCTTGACAAGGTTGTTGGTGATCTACGACGAAGGGTATCCACTGGAAGAGAACTTGCAAGCTTCTGTGATCATCAAGCTCACATTTACATGGTTGAACCGAAGAAGGTTTTTGATGCTCTTGAAGACCCTGATTGGGTTGTTGCAATGCATGAAGAATTAAATAACTTCAAACGCAACAAAGTTTGGAAGCTCGTAGAGAAACCAAAGGATTGCCGCAATGTTGTCGGCACCAAGTGGATCTTCAAGAACAAACAAGATGAAAATGGCATTGTTGTGAGGAATAAAGCACGACTCGTGGCTCAAGGATTCTCTCAAGTGGAAGGAATTGCTTTTGGCGAGACTTATGCTCCTGTGGCTCGTCTTGAGTCCATCCGTATCCTTCTTGCATATGCAGCTCATCATAATTTTAAATTACAACAAATGGATGTTAAGAGCGCTTTCCTTAATGGTCCTCTACATGAGTTAGTATACGTCAAGCAGCCCCCGGGGTTTGAGGACCCCAAATTTCCGAACCATGTCTACAAACTCGATAAGGCGCTCTATGGCCTTAAACAAGCCCCACGCATGCGGTATGAGCACCTTAAAGAGCTTTTGCTAGACCGTGGATTCGAAGTTGGGAAAATCGATCCCACTCTTTTTACTAAGAAGGTTAATGGGGAGCTTTTTGTATGCCAACTTTATGTAGATGACATTATTTTTGGCTCTACTAACCAAGCTTTTAACGATGAATTTTCAAAGCTTATGACTGACAGGTTTGAGATGTCCATGATGGGTGAGCTGAGGTTCTTTCTTGGATTTGAGATCAAACAACTTAGAGAGGGAACCTTTATTAATCAAGCTAAGTACATCCAAGACATGCTCAAAAGGTTCAAGATGACGGATCTCAATGGCGTTGCTACCCCAATGCAAACAAAGTGTCATCTTGAGCTCAATCCCAAGGGTAAAGACGTGGATCAAAAGGTATACCAATCCATGATCGGCTCTCTCCTTTACCTCTACGCATCTAGGCCTGATATCGTGTTAAGTGTAGGAGTGTGTGCAAGGCACCAAGCCGCTCCTAAAGAAATCCACTTAGTGGCGGTCAAGCGAATCTTCCGATATTTGGTTCATTCCCCAAATTTTGGGTTATGGTATCCCAAGGGTTCAAGTTTCTCTCTATGTGGTTACACTGATTCAGATTGGGCTGGTGACAAAGATGATAGGAAATCAACCTCTGGTGCATGTCAATTCTTGGGCAGGTCTCTAGTGTGTTGGTCATCAAAGAAACAGAATTGTATTTCACTCTCAACCGCCGAAGCTGAATATGTTGCTGCTGCAAGTGCTTGTACACAATTGTTATGGATGAGGCAAACTTTAAACGAATATGGTGTCAATTGTGACAAAGTGCCTCTATTATGCGACAATGAAAGTGCTATCAAAATTGCTTACAATCCCGTGCAGCATACAAGAACAAAACATATAGAGATTCACAACCACTTTATTCGGGATCATGTTGCTCGTGGTGATATTGCACTATCCTTTGTGAGCACGAAGAACCAACTTGCTGATATTTTCACGAAGCCTCTTGATGAAGCAAGATTTTGTTATTTGAGGAATGAGCTAAATATCATAGATTCAAGGAGCTTGGCTTGACTACCCTTGCACACTCACTTGCTCTTATTCATGTATTTGGTTTAGATGCGGGCATAGACATAGGGGGAGTGTGGTCCTAATTGATTGGGCCAACCCTCCCCCCATAATGCCGAAAGCAAGTAAAATCATTTCCCTTAATATCATTTTGTGATATGTGGGTCATCGATGAGCATTGGTTTTGAACTCAAGATACATCTTCGCGGTGTCATGCCATGCGCTCCAACATGGTGGCTTCGGCCACCGCCCTCTTCCTCGAGAAGAGTTGGTTTCTCATGGGTCTCGTTGGATTTTCTTGCATATCTCATGTTCTTATGGAAAACACACTCAAATTTGGCTTTTGATTGATTTGATTCTTGCAAATTTGGGTGTGTAGTACCATCTCAGTTTGATGCTCTCAACCCAAGCCTTTCTCTCCCTCCTTGAACCATCTATTCTTGCACACAAGTCCTCTAAAACACCATCGAGAGGTTTGCTAGGTTGCTCTGGCCTGTATCTGTAATTTACAGAATTTCAGGGGGGGGCGGATTATCCGCCTTAAGTGGGGGGCGGATTATCCGCCCCGGGCGAAATCGGCCCCTTATAGGCTGGGTCGGGGAGGGCAGGCTCAAACAGAGCAGCCAGTCCTCCCCCAACCCTACCTCTGCCCCCCCAGCCGCCGCCGGAGCATCCGCCTCTCCTGGAGTCGATTCGACCACCGGATTCTCCGGGCTCTCCCCGGATCTTCTTCACCTCGCCTCCGGGTATCTTCTCCTCCGCGATTTTCCTCCAATGAGTGAGGGTAACTCCCTCATCTCTCTCCTTTTGTATGGGATGCATTTTATTTGGTGGAAATCTCGTTGTAGAAGGTCCTTGGTGTTGTTCCTTACATGCTAGAATCAGTAGAATTGCAACCCTAGTACCCGATCTGTTTTGCCATGGTAGATCTGAGCCAATCCAGAAAATTTCTGCGGGGGGCGGATTATCCGCCCCTGCCAGGGCCGGATAATCCGGCCTGGAGATTAAAATCTGGTCTGTTTTGGTCCTGCTTCTGCAAATACACATCATTGGTTATGGGTTGCATTGCTACTCTTTCTCCGTGTTTTTCTCCTGGACTTGTGTGTATGCTTATCTCCATGCTATCCCTCTCATGATTTTCACAGGTGGTTCCAAGCCGACCAAGACCTTCGTCCGTCGTTCCCGTGCCTGTTATCTCAAGCCTACTGCAGAAGGGAAGTTCATTGACGAGACCGAGGTCAGCAGAGCAGCAAGAGAGGCTGAATGGATGGCAAAGGCAAGTAAGAAAACTAAGAGGACCGCATCTCGCAAGGGAAAACAGTCTCGGCCCAATTACAAGGCTATGGACAGTCTTCAGTATGCCACCATTCGCCAGACTGATTATTATGATGAGGCTGACAGTGATGGTCCCCCCGAGGACTCTATGTTTTGGAATGCCCACTTTCGGGCTATTCATGATGATGTCTATGCTACTCTCAAGCTTCGCCCCATGCGTCCCATCAATTTGACTGAGGCTCAATCCAAGACAAGGCTCATTAAGGCACTAGATGTGACCAACAAGATGGGGCTGCACCACCTCATGACTATCCAATGCAACTATGATTCCTCTGTGGTGCGATAGTTCTTCTCAACTCTGGTGATTTGCGGTGATGAGCGCCGTACTATGAAGTGGATGGCAGGGACCACCATGATTCAGTCGGACTTTCGCACCTTTGGGCAGGTTCTTGGTTATGCATTCCATGGCCGTGACACTCCTTCGGGCCACCGTATCATTTCTCCTCTGAAGCCTTCCAAGGATACTGCACTTGCTCCTTGCCTTTCCTCTAATGGTGTTGCTGGTACTTTTGCTGGTCTCTCTCCCTTGTATGCAGCCCTTGTTGGCATATTTAGGGACTACATCGCTCCTAGTGGTGGCAACAATGACAGGATCCGTGGCCACCTGGTTCCACTTCTTGCTTTTGCTCACGAGTGTGCCACTAACTCTGGATCAGCCATAGGTTACAAACTGGATGTCATGGACTATATTTATCATGAGATGACGGATGCTATGATCAACAGGCTCTCTATTCCTTATGCTCCTTTCATAATGATGCTCGTCAAGCATATGTTGCCACATGAGGATTTTGGCTCTGCTCTGGATGGAATTCACAAGCCCAAGAAAATCTACAACAAGGCTCAGAAGACCCATCACCCTTCCACTGCCCCGGAGTCCTTCATGCGTGATGCTCGGGCTAGTGGTCGTCGTTCCACGGTGTCCCCAATGGCACGCTAGGTTAAGCAGCTCACTTGGTTCCAGCGGCACATTCTTTGCATGGGCATTGACACTCACAAGGGCCAATATGAAGCGTACTGCAGGGATCATGAGAGGGATCACACGCAGCATCTTATTCTCCACCATGTCTTAGGTGCCACTGGCCATCCACCTCCTCCCACTGCTCCGGATCTGTATGCTCAGTGGAACACCTCAGGGATCAACTATGGCGAGCTCGAGAGTTGCCTCTTTCCTCCCCCACCGAGGGAACCCACTCCTCCAGCTGATGACGATGATGATGAGTATGATGAAGAGGAAGGGGATGGGAATGACTACGACGAGGATGAGGAGGAGTGATCTCCAGGGGCGTTAGCATCGCTCTTCTTCCTTTTTGGCGTTTCGATGCCAAAGGGGGAGAAGTAGTTCTATTAGGTCTCGTGGATTTGCAAGGGTCGGGCGCAAGCATCCTTCTTTCAGTCATTTTATTTGCTTGCTTGTGCCTTTTTAGCGTGAACTCATTTGCTATTTGAGTTTGATTATGTAAGACTTTGTCGTGTTTCACTAAGTTTGGTACGTTGTGTGGTATTCATGGATTTCTAGATTTATCTATTGTGGATCTCATGGAATTCTGGATTTATCTATGGAGGCATATTTGATGGCATATGGAATCATGGGCCTATCTAATGTATGCCTCAATATTGCTGGTATGATTGGGATGTGTTTGGAGGCTATCAAACAAACTATATTCTTTGGCTATATTCTCATCCCGGTGGTATGACCTTGTTTCCCAAACCACCTTGTTTCAATTATCTTTATTATGGAAGTTGTGTTCTCTCTAGTGTGTGTATTTGTATTCAAATACAAATTTTAAATATGCACACATCTAGGGGGAGCGTCTTCCATTATTTAAGGTGGCATTAGCCGGTTTCATTGCAAATCCTAATATTGTCATGTAACACCAAAAAGGGGGAGATTGAAAGAACATTTTATAATCCTTAGTGTTTTGTGTGTTAGATAACAATATCAAGGATTATTTAATGTGTGTTGAAGTGTTGCAGCTATCTATGAGAAAAAAAGGGAAAAGGATTCTGCTTTTGGGGGCGGATAATCCGCCCCCACTAGGGGTGGATAATCCGCCCCTCCCTCTTCCCAAGTAGGCGCAAGCCCCAGAAGGGGAGCGGAGTTTTGGCCGGATTTTTTGGCCCCGCCGGATAATCCGCCCCTCAGGGGGGCCGAATAGTCCGCCCCCCTTCTCATTGCCAAGGCGCAAGCCCCAGTGAGGGGGCGGTTGGCCGGACTTTCCGGTCTGGCCGGATAATCCGCCCCTCAGGGGGGCCGGATTATCCGCCCCCCCAAGATCTTCACCAAGTTTCGCTGGCGCCAGCCCCAAAGAGGGGGCGGAGTTTCCCCCGGAGAATCCGCCCTTGGGGCGGAGTTTTCCCAGGGGCGGATAATCCGACCCAAGTAGGGGGGCGGATAATCCACCCCCAAAGTTGTGCAACGGCCAGATCTAGGGAGGGGGTATTTAAGCCAGCCTTCCCCCTCCTGCCAGAACTCTTGATTCATTCGAAAAAGATCAGATCTGAAAGCTTCATCCAAGATAGCTCCACCTAGATCCACCCACAGGCCCCATCCCTTGGGGAATCGAAGGAGGAGAACTCGATCTTCATCATCAGCAATCAAGCGCTTCATCTCCTCTCCATTCATTTGGAGAACCCCCGATCTAGTATTTCTTGCAAATACCTAGATCCTTGTTTTTGTTTATATTGATAAACCTTGTTCTTGTGGCAGCTTGTTGTCATCTCAGGAGCCCCCAATTCGGTTGTGGGTGTGTGCCCCGATAGTGTTGTAAAAGGCACCGGTTCCCGCCTTGAAGGGATCCAATAGTGGAGAAGGTGGATCAGGCCTCTCGTGGCGAGATCCATCGGAGAATAGGGTGAGGCCTATTGTGGCGTGGTGGTCTTAGAACCGCCCACCCCTCCAACGCAGATGTACTTCCCTTAACAAGGAAGGAACTGCGGTAAAACAAATCCCCGTGTCTCCGCGTGCTCCACTACGGTTTCCTCGCTCCTCTTTTTACGTGCTTAGTAGTTAGGGTTGCATATAGCGAAATTCTCGTAGTTGCATATCTAGAGAATTTACTTTGTGTCAAGCCTAAAATTGAAAAAGTATTAAAAATTGGTTAGCACCTATTCACCCCCCTCTAGGTGCCCATACGATCCATTTCAGATAGTCCTGGTAGTGGTACCAGCTATTGTTTTTGAATCAAAGCTTGGTAAAAATGATAGTAAGCTTGATCATTATCTGGATCCAAAGGATTAGTTTCTAAGGTGCTACCCTTAATCTAGGGATGTGCCTAGAAATTAGATCTTAGCTATATTTATGCTTGAATTGTAATATATAGCTTGACAAACAGAGCAATTATGTTGTTCTAAGCTCTGGTTGGATCCTTGTACTTTGCTGTTTGCTTTTAGAGTTTAAAATATCTATGATGGATTCACCCCACTTGGGTGATTTCTGAGAGTTTGTTTCATAAAACAACACATGCTTCTGTCTAGATAATATGATTAGATCATGTGAGGGTTTTATTGTAAGATCCCTCCCTTTTAAAGGTAAGGATCCCTGTGATTGCAATGCTAGTCCCTAGATCAATGCTAGCATCCACAGTTTAAGATGAAGTACACAGAAATAAAGGTCATTATTACATATCATTCCAGAGACAAACATAGTCTTTTACAACTCCATGGCCATAAGCCTAGTACAAGAGTTTAACCATAACAATATAAATAAGTCTTCATCTTCATGTGCCATAGGCAAGCATGTTGAGTGTAGACTCATAACCCCTAATCATCATCAGAGTAACCTGCAACATCACAAGTTATAGCCACAGTGGGTCAATACATTGGAATAGTATTGGCAAGTGATACCTTAGTAGAATACTAACATCTAGATACTATATGAATTTGGCTAAGTGTAGCTTAGGCTTGCTTTGCTCAAAATAGGTTTTACCTATTAGTTGAAAACACTAAGTTTTTCTTTGACAAAACTTTCCCAAGGAACCACCAATAGAAATTGGTGAACCTTCACCCTTGTTCAACCACAAGTTTTAACTTAGAAAATTGGGATGAGGAGATTCTTGATAGCTTCCATGTCTTGATGCTCAAGTTGTCCAATACTAGGGACATGGCTAAGTACTTAGATTCTTCCATCTGCAGAGGTTGTGCACTTTCCCCACAAGACTTCATTTTCACCAAGACAGGACCTTTCAGAAGCCTTTCCTTAGACCAAATGGACGCGCTCCAAACCTATCATCCCACTACCACCAACTGTCCAAATGGCTAAGTTATTGCAACCTATGTGATCCAGGCAGAGCCCATAATGCCATGTGGCTGCACTATAAGCTTCTTAACGTTTGGCATCTCAAATCCCTTTGTTCCTGGGTGGATTTCCACAAGTGTGATACACAAGGTAAACCATAGAAATGGGCCTTGTGTAACCACTCAACACAAACCAATCTTTCCATTCCACTCAGGTGTTTCATTCATTTAGTTGTTTTATTAAGCAAAACATAAGTCCAATGACTTAGAATTATTTCTCATAGCATGATTATATAATCCACCCATGGTTTCTACTAGCTAGGCTAAGAATGGCAATAGCAAATATCTTAACTTAGAGGAAATTCTGACATTGCTACAACTACTAGGATTTCCCAAGCATAGTATATAGATACTTAGAAAAATAATCATGCAAGTTCTATACAAAATATTTCTAATGCATAGGTAAAAATATTGGGATAGAAACATGAAGCACCACTTGCCTTGGTAGCTTGGAGAGTAGCAACAATCTTCACAACCACAATCACTATTAGCACCAAAATCTACACATAAAATAATGGCACCAAAATCACATACCAAAATATACAAGAAAAAATATATGAATGCATGCAAATGCCATGTGATGATTTTTCTACACCAACAAGACAAGTATACAGTACTGAAACATAAACAAGACCAAGATACTCAAAATAAACTTTATTTGATCTTTAAATCATTTTTCAAATAATTTCTATACTCAAATTAAGCCTATAAATGTCTCTGCAAAAATAACCAATTTTACAGAAGCAAAACATTAAACACATTGCATAAACAGATAGAATTCTTTCTCTTGATTCCAATGATATAAAATTTGCAAAATTTAAACGTGTGGATCAAAAGTTATGAATTTTGCAAGTTTGAATCACTAATAGATCAAATTTCTGTTTTAAATCTAAACTCAGGCCACGCGACGTGTTCTGATTGGCCCGTACCGGTTCGGGCAGATCGATCAACGAGGGCCATTGGATTTAAAGAAGATCGTGCGGCACAGATCTGGCGTACCCCTTCGCGTAAGTGATTCTATCGCAGCCGACGGATCCAGATCTAACAGCCGCTGATCAAACGACCACTAACTGGCGGCGCACGACGACGGTGAGCGGCGGTGCGCTCAGTCTACGGCATCGCGACGGCTACAGAGGGGGCTGGGGTCAGTGGAGGGGCTTACCAGACTCGCAGAGGCGTGCTGGAGCTCAACGTAGCAGTGGCTTGTCAAGGGGCGCACGGACACGATGGAAATTCCTCGTCAGTGTGGAGTCTGGCGTCGGGCACGGCTGTTCGTCGTTGTTGCCAGCGTTGTAGATCATGCCAGAGTGAAACAAGCGGTGTGTTAGGTGCGCACTAGTCTGGAGAATACGTGAGCAACAAAAAGAGAGACGGGGGCGGTCGGGAACTACCAGGAGACGTCGCCGGAGTTGAGACAGACGGCGGTGCTTGCTTGACGTTGAGGTTGCCGATGAATGGGAGCGCGCGCGGGCGAGTGGGTGATACTGGCAGATGCAGAGGGAGATGGGGAACTCACTCGCGGTGTCAGGAAGGCAAGGGGCGATGGTGGTTGGCCGGAATTTGAGCTGAAGCTCGTCGGAGCAGTGGGTGGTTCGGGGTCGATTCCGAGCAGCCTAGGGGCAGAGAGAGGGAGGCGACTGGGGAAAAGGAGGGGAGGACGCATGCGATTAATTATGCAAGGTCGGGGGAGAGAATTACTCGCGCAATCGATCGAATTGATGCGAGGTTTAATCACCGGAAATAGCTGGCGTGATTTGGGGGAGAAGGGGCCGCGGGGTGGAGACGACGACTGGCGTGTGGGGCCTGGCGTTCAGTGAGAGAGAGAGTTACGGAGTGGGGGCCAGTTGTCGGCGACTACGCGGGTTAACCCTTCGGTGCGAAATGTTTTTCTGCGGGGAGAAGCTGCTGGGCTAAATGGGCTGAGTGGGCTAGGTTGGGCTAGATTAGTTAGTTTGCTTTATTTTTTTCTTCCTTTCTCTTTTTCTTTTTTTCTGATTGAATTTCTGGTTGAATTCAAATGCTCAAATCAAATCTGTTTCAAATAAAATTTTCTCCAAACATTTGTTTATGGATTCTTGCATCCAGTGGTGTGTAAAACATCTATTCACACTCAAATTCAAATTGGGTTTTGAAAATGAAATTTAAACCATGCCTTAATTATATGTTTATAATTAGTATATGAATGGTTTCTAATTCATAATTTGTTTTTGAAAACCTTGACCAAACCTTAGAAACATCACTCAAGCTCATGCTCAAATCCTTACTGATTAAAATAAGTATTTTTCTTATTAGAAGGTAGCAATATGGCCATTGCCTTGCTTACATAAAATAATAAGCATACAAATGCTTTTGTTTTTGTAATAACTTTGAAAATAATTCTAAAATGATCATGAATGCATGGATGATATGCAAGACTTTGAAAACATGATTTTAGGGATGTTACAAATCTAACCCCCTTAAGGTGAATCTCGCCCTCGAGATTCGGATTGGCTAGCAAATAGGTGAGGGTGGTCTTTTCGAAGATCATCTTCTCTTTCCCATGTTGCTTCTTCTTCGGAATGATGGTTCCATTGAACTTTTCAGAATTTGATAGTCTTAGTCCGAGTAACTCTTTCTGCAGTCTCAAGAATCTTGATAGGTTTTTCCTCATAAGTGAGATCACTTTCCAATTGAACCTCCTCCAAAGGTATAGTATCCTTCAAAGAAGTCTCTTTCATCTCTGGATGGCATTTCTTTAGCTGACTCACATGGAACATATTGTGTACTGCAGACAAAGATTCTGGCAATTCAATTTCATAAGCTACTTCTCCTTTACGACTCAGAATCTTGAATGGTCCCACATATCTTGGGGCCAATTTTCCTTTGACTCCAAATCTCTTCACTCCACGAAGTGGTGACACTCTAAGATAAGCTCTATCACCCACTTCATAGGTGACTTCTCTACGCTTAGGATCTGCGTAGCTCTTCTGTCGGGACTGTGCTATCTTCAATCTGTCCTTTACAAGCTTGACTTTCTCTTCAGCCTCTTTGATTAGTTTTGGTCCGAACAAGTTTCTTTCTCCCACACCATTCCATAGTAATGGGGTGGTACACTTTCTCCCGTAGAGAAACTCAAATGGTGCCACCTAAATACTGGCTTGATAGCTGTTATTGTAAGAGAATTCTGCGTAAGGCAGACTTTCATCCCAACTGGCTCCATAGTCTAGGGCACATGCCCTTAACATATCTTCTAGAATCTGGTTGGTCCTTTCTGTCTGTCCATCAGTCTGAGGATGAAAAGCAGTGCTGAATTCCAATCTCGTTCCCAATGACTCATGTAGTTGCCTCCAAAAATGAGAAGTGAACTGAGTTCCCCTATCAGACACAATACTCTTGGGTACTCCATGCAAACATACAATCCTACTCATGTAGATTTTGGCTAACTTAGCACTTGTATAGGTTGTCTTCACGGGTATGAAATGAGCCACTTTAGTGAGGCGATCCACTACTACCCAAATAGAATCATATCCTGACCTGGTCCTTAGCAATCCGGTGATGAAATCCATGCCAATCTTGTCCCACTTCTAATCAGGAATAGGTAGTGGTTGTAGTAATCCTGCTGGTTTCTGATGTTCCGCTTTCACTCTACTACATACATCACACAAAGCAATATGTTCGGCGATGTCCTTCTTGAGATTATTCCACCAAAATCTGTCCTTCATATCCTTGTACATTTTGGTGTTACCCGGATGAATGGAATATGGTGAGTTGTGTGCTTCCTGTAAAATCAGATTTCGAAGCTCTGGATCTTGCGGAACGCAGATACGTTTTCCATACCATAAAGTACCTTGTTCGTCTTCATGGAATCCTTTGGATTTTCCTTTGCCAATCTTTTCCTTAATCTCTTCAATTTCCTTGTCTGTCTTTTGGGCTTCCTTGATCTTGTCCAACAATGTGGGTTGAACATCCAGTGACATGAGATGTCCTTCAGGCACAATCTCCAATCTGAGGTCTCTAAATTGGGCACACAGATCATCTGGCAATTCTCCCTTAGTAAGGCCATTCAGAAATACCTTACGGCTTAGAGCATCCGCTACAACATTTGCTTTACCGGGATGGTATTGTAAACTCAAGTCATAGTCCTTGATGAGTTCTAGCCATCTTCTTTGTCTCATGTTGATTTCTTTCTAGGTGAAGATATACTTCAAACTTTTGTGATCTATGAACACTTCACATCGTTTTCCCAAAAGATAATGTCTCCATGTTTTGAGTGCATGGACAACAGAGGCTAACTCCAAGTCATGCGTAGGGTAATTTACCTCATGAGTTTTGAGTTGTCTCGAGGCATAAGCCACAACTTTCCCTTCTTGCATTAAAACTGCTCCTAATCCATGATGAGATGCATCACAATACACTTGGAAATCTTTATCCAAATCTGGCAAACATAAGACCGGTGCTGTCACTAGTCTCTTCTTCAATTCTTAGAAACTGAGTTCACATCCTTTAGACCAAGAAAACTTCTTGTCTTTCTTTAATAACTCCGTCATTGGCTTAGCTACCTTGGAGAAATTCTCAATGAACCTTCTGTAGTATCCTGCCAAGCCAAGGAAACTACGCACTTCCTTTACTGACTTAGGAGGTTCCCATTCAGTTATAGCTGACACTTTTGCGGGATCAACCGCTACACCATCTCCTGACACAACGTGTCCAAGAAATCCCACTTCATTCAACCAGAATTCACATTTGCTAAATTTGGCATACAGCTTATGCTCTCTAAGCTTCTCAAGTATCAAACGCAAATGTCCTTCATGCTCTTCTTTGCTCTTGGAGTAGATCAAAATGTCATTGATGAAAACGACAACAAACTTGTCAAGGAACTCCATGAACACTTTGTTCATCATATTCATGAAGTAAGCTGGTGCATTGGTCAAACCAAATGGCATCACGGTGTACTCATACAATCCATACCTAGTAGTGAAAGCTGTCTTAGGTATGTCTTGTTCCCTTATCTTAAGCTGAAAATAACCTGACCGGAGATCAATCTTTGAGAACACACAGGCTCCTTCTAGCTGATCAAACAAATCATTAATTCTAGGAAAAGGATATTTGTTCTTGATGGTCACCTCATTGAGTGAACGGTAATCTATGCATAACCTTTGACTTCTATCTTTCTTTTCCACAAATAAGACTGGTGCTCCCCAGGATGAAGAACTTGGTTGAATAAACCCTTTCTGTAACTGTTCTCCAAGTTGTTTCTTGAGTTCTTTCAACTCATCAACTGACATCTTGTATGGTCTCTTTGCTATTGGTCATGATCCTGGCAGCAAGTCAATCAGAAATTCCACATCCCTATCTACTGGCATTCCCGGCAATTCTTCCGGAAACACATCCGGATATTCACTCACAATTGGCACACTGTCTATGCTAACCCCCTTAAGAGAATTTAGCTTACTTCCTTTTGATTCAAAGTTAGACTTGAATCTTATCCGTTTCTTTTTCGGGGTTGTGAGTGCGACAGTATGATTAGCACAATCTAGTACTCCTTCATACTTGGTCATCCAGTCCATTCCCAATATTACATCCAGTCCTTGGGAATCTAGGATTATCAGACTTACTGGAAACTTATGCTTTCCAAACTCTATCACTAGATCACGGCATCCAAGACTTACTATCATATCTCCACCGGGAGAACTTACTTTTATTGGACACCCAATGTTTTCAGTTGGAAACCCATTTCTATCAACAAATGCTTTTGATATGAATGAATGTGATGCACTAGTATCAAAAAGAACAAGTGCTGGAATAGAATTGAGTTTGAACTTACCAGCCACAACATCGGACTCCTCATAGATTTCTTCCACATTGATGTGGTTCACTTATCCCTTCTGGAAAGGGTTGGGCTTGTTGGGTCCTTCAACTTTCTTTTCTAGGCATTCATTTGCATAATGCCCCATCTTCTTGCACTTGAAGCATTCAACCTGACTAAGATCCTTCTTGACAGGCTGGCTTCCACTACCACTTCCACCTCCATTGTGGTGGCTCTTGTATCCACCCTTGTGATTCTTGTACTTGTCATTGTCATGACTATGGTGATGCTTGTTGTCATGATGACGGTTGTGGTTGTGGTGGATGTTGTACTTTCCATGCTTGTGGGATCCAGAACTCCCACTATCATCATAATGCGAACGCTTGTGAGACGATCCCGAGTTGTGCTTCCTCTTTCTGCTTTCAACCTGTTTCATCTTGCTCTCCAAGATGGCAGCCTTGTCACAAAGAGATTGATAGGTGGGGACATAGGCCACAGATAACTGCAGAATCAGTTCATCATTCAATCCTTCGGGGAACTTCTCTTTCCTCTTGGCATCAGTATCAACTTCATTCGGTGCATAACGCGCCAGATTGTTGAACTCCTCAATATATTCAGCCACACTGCGGTGGCGCTGCTTCAGATTGTGAAATTCCTTCTTCTTCAAGCTCATCATTTCGGATGAGATGTGAGCTGTATGTAAACCATCTTCAAAGATAGCCCATGTCACATCCTCAAGGGGAGTGGTGATCTGGAAGTTATCCCACCAAGTAGCTGCTGGTCCTTCCAACAAGTGTGCTGCAAACCTGACTTTCTCCTCGTCGGTACAGCCGACAGTTACCAAATCCTTGTTCACTGAACGTAGCCAATCATTGGACACCATGGGATCAGTAGTTCCTGAGAACTTTGCAGGCCTCAGTCTTAAGAAACTGGTGAGCATGTCAAATCCGGGTGGATTGTTCTGATTGTTGTTGTTGTTGTTGTTGTTGTTGTTGTTATTGTTGTTGTTGTTGTTATTCTGATTCTGCATGAAAGTGGTCATCATCTGCATTAGCTATGTATGTGCTGTCATCAGCTGCTGCATCTCGGGGGTGACATTGTTGTTGTTCGGGTTGGGGTTGGCACGTCAAGGAGGCATCTGTGGTTTTCAAATAAGGATAAGAATGAGATACCCATAGATGCTTATTATGCACAATACACCAATAGCAAGCCACAAGTTCAACGACATAAACAAATCATCAAAGTAACATAAAGTTCAACGACATAAACCACAAGTTTGAAAAGCAAACACACCAATAGCAAGCCATCCACATGTTGGATGGTCATTACGACTAAATAATCATAAGCATGGTAAATGATAGATAATTGAGTAGTCATCACTACTCCTCTGCATCAACCTCCTCATCAACAAGTGTAAGACCTGCATTCTCCATAGCGGTCTTGTATTCCTCGACATTGGTAGTCAAGGCCTCTATCTTAGACTTAAGAGCCCTCTTCTGTGAACGAAGTCTCTCAATCACACCCTGCTGATGCTCGAGCTCGAAGTCCTTGGCCTCTAGTTCTGCAGTCATCTCTCGAATCCTCTTGTTCCTGTCTTGGACTCTTTTCTCTTGGCTTTTGAACTTCCTGTCCTGGCTCTCGAACTTAGCCTCCATTTCCTTGACTATCTCGTCTTTCTCCGCGAAGAGCTTGTCCTTCTCACGAAGCTGCACCTAGAGCTCGTCATTGCTAAGCATGACATTGGTCCTATCAGTATCTAGGTGCCTAAGTAGAACCTCTAGGTCCTGAAGGTACAGATGAATCGGCTCTGCCGTCTCTCTAGCAGCATCCTCGAACTCAATAGCCACACCATCCTCGTCGCGTATTCCGAAGGCGTGGAAGTGAGTACCTCTAACCTCCCGAGAGTGCCTCCCTAAGAGACGCCCAAGTAAATCCTGCATGACTACCTCTAGGCCTCTCTCCCTATCGTCATGCATAAGCTTGAAGGTGATGGCCTCCGTGGCTGGCTCAGTCTGGCGTCCTGGCTGAGTAACCTTGAAGCCCCAAAGTTCCTTCCTCTCAAACTTGGTGAGGGGAAGCATCATGATGCTAGGGAGCGAAAGATTGAGCACACTAGTGAGCTCAATAATACGAGTGCCAAAACGAGTTCCCTTGAACTCTTCATCCATGCTGATAGTAACATTAGGCATCTATTTTATAAGATAGAAAAAGTTAGAATCAACATCAAAAGAGAAAATCACAAGACAAAACATCACAGGCATATCATTAAAAATCAAAACACACAAGTCATGGCATACACAAATCCATTACAAGCATCCAAGGTTCAACATAACTTAGAAAACATTTTTGGGAAATAAAAACGATAAGTGTGGTGGTCCAACTAATGAAGTACGTTACAACTCTCACTCACTAGACAAAATGGCTATCAAAGCATCCTTAGTAGCCATCTTTCTATCTTGTTCACAAGAATCCCAAATCAAGTCTATGATGTCTTCCCTTAGTTGTTGGTTGGTAGCCTCCAACTCTTGGGTATGCTTCTTTTCTTCCCTAAGGTCATTTTGGGTGTTGAGCATTCTGCATTTGAGCCTATCACCAAGTTCTTTGATGGCCTTCCAAGCTGCATCCCTTGCAGAGTCAAAGAATGTGGTGTGCATCACTGAGTTGGTGACCATGCAGAATCCTGATTCTTTGTGGCTGTCTTCATTGTTTTTGTACAAGTGAAGTTGCACCCACCAATACTCTTCTCCTTCATCCATCACAGGGAAACCTTTGTACACAGCTGCACCATGTATCCCCATGGTAACCATAAGGTTCTTGAGGGCTTTTGGAAATTCAGTCTCACACTCCAAAGTCATGGTCATGAGTGGACCTTTCCTTACGGCTTCGTTGATGGAGTTCATCTACAAATAGAGATGAGAAAGAAGATTAGAAAAGTTTACGAGAAGAAAAAGACAAGTGTAGAATATTTTCAAAGTGTTGAAATTTTTCCTTAGTGGTTTCTAATCCAATCCTAGGGTTATAATCCTACAGGCAACATAGTTCTCTGATACCATCTGTAAGATCCCTCCCTTTTAAAGGTAAGGATCCCTGTGATTGCAATGCTAGTCCCTAGATCAATGCTAGCATCCACAGTTTAAGATGAAGTACACAGAAACAAAGGTCATTATTACATATCATTCCAGAGACAAACATAGTCTTTTACAACTCCATGGCCATAAGCCTAGTACAAGAGATTATCCATAACAATATAAATAAGTCTTCATCTTCATGTGCCATAGGCAAGCATGTTGAGTGTAGACTCATAACCCCTAATCATCATCAGAGTAACCTGCAACATCACAAGTTACAGCCACAGTGGGTCAATACATTGGAATAGTATTGGCAAGTGATACCTTAGTAGAATACTAACATCTAGATACTATATGAATTTGGCTAAGTGTAGCTTAGGCTTGCTTTGCTCAAAATAGTTTTTACCTATTAGTTGAAAACACTAAGTTTTTCTTTGACAAAACTTTCCCAAGGAACCACCAATAGAAATTGGTGAACCTTCACCCTTGTTCAACCACAAGTTTTAACTTAGAAAATTGGGATGAGGAGATTCTTGATAGCTTCCATGTCTTGATGCTCAAGTTGTCCAATACCAGGGACATGGCTAAGTACTTAGATTCTTCCATCTTCAGAGGTTGTGCACTTTCCCCACAAGACTTGATTTTAACCAAGACAGGACCTTTCAGAAGCCTTCCCTTAGACCAAATGGACGCGCTCCAAACCTATCATCCCACTACCACCAACTATCCAAATGGCTAAGTTATTGCAACCTATGTGATCCAGGCAGAGCCCATAATGCCATGTGGCTGCACTATAAGCTTCTTAACATTTGGCATCTCAAATCCCTTTGTTCCTGGGTGGATTTCCACAAGTGTGATACACAAGGTAAACCATAGAAATGGGCCTTGTGTAACCACTCAACACAAACCAATCTTTCCATTCCACTCAGGTGTTTCATTCATTTAGTTGTTTTATTAAGCAAAACATAAGTCCAATGACTTAGAAATATTTCTCATAGCATTATTATATAATCCACCCATGGTTGCTACTATCTAGGCTAAGCATGGCAATAGCAAATATCTTAACTTAGAGGAAATTCTAACATTGCTACAACTACTAGGATTTCCCAAGCATAGTATATAGATACTTAGCAAAATAATCATGCAAGTTCTATACAAAATATTTCTAATGCATAGGTAAAAATATTGGGATAGAAACATGAAGCACCACTTGCCTTGGTAGCTTGGGGAGTAGCAACAATCTTCACAACCACAATCACTATTAGCACCAAAATCTACACATAAAATAACGGCACCAAAATCACATACCAAAATATACAAGCAAAAATATATGAATGCATGCAAATGCCATGTGACGATTTTTCTACACCAACAAGACAATTATAGAGTACCGAAACATAAACAAGACCAAGATACTCAAAATAAACTTTATTTGATCTTTAAATAATTTTTCAAATAATTTATATACTCAAATTAAGCCTATAAATGTCTCTGCAAAATAACCAATTTTACAGAAGCAAAACATTAAACACATTGCATAAACAGATAGAATTCTTTCTCCTGATTCCAATGATATAAAATTTGCAAAATTTAAACGTGTGGATCAAAAGTTATGAATTTTGCAAGTTTGAATCACTAATAGATCAAATTTCTGTTTTAAATCTAAACTCAGGCCACGCGACGTGTTCTGATTGGCCCGTACCGGTTCGGGCAGATCGATCAACGAGGGCCATTGGATTTAAAGAAGATCGTGCGGCACAGATTTGGCGTACCCCTTCGCGTAAGTGATTCTATCGCGGTAAGCGGATCCAGATCTAACGGCCGCTGATCAAGCGACCACTAGCGGCGGCGCGACGGCGGTGGCCGATGCGCTCAGTCTACGGCATCGCGACGGCTACAGAGGGGGCTGGGGTCAGTGGAGGGGCTTACCAGACTCGCAGAGGCGTGCTGGAGCTCAACGTAGCAGTGGCTTGTCAAGGGGCGCACGGACACGATGGAAATTCCTCGTCAGTGTGGAGTCTGGCGTCGGGCACGGCTGTTCGTCGTTGTTGCCAGCGTTGTAGATCATGCCAGAGTGAAACAAGCGGTGTGTTAGGTGCGCACTAGTCTGGCGAATACGTGAGCAACAAAAAGAGAGACGGCGGTGGGAACTACCGGAGACGTCGCGGAGTTGAGACAGACGGCGGTGCTTGCTTGACGTTGAGGTTGCCGATGAATGGGAGCGCGCGCGGGCGAGTGGGTGATACTGGCAGATGCAGAGGGAGATGGGGAACTCACTCGCGGTGTTAGGAAGGCAAGGGGCGACGATGGTTGGCTGGAATTTGAGCTGAAGCTCGTCGGAGCAGTGGGTGGTTCAGGGTCGATTCTGAGCAGCCTAGGGGCAGAGAGAGGGAGGCGACTGGGGAAAAGGACGGGAGGACACAGGCGAATAAGTATGCAAGGTCGGGGGAGAGAATTACTCGTGCAATCAATCGAATTGATGTGAGGTTTAATCACCGGAAACACCGGCGTGATTTGGGGGAGAAGGGCATGAGGTGGAGAGACGACGGCGTGTGGGGCTGGCGTTGATGAGAGAGAGAGTTACTGAGTGGGGGCAGGTTGTGGCGACTACGCTGGTTAACCCTTGATGCGAAAATGTTTTCTCAGGGAGAAGCTGCTGGGCTAAATGGGCTGAGTGGGCTGGGTTGGGCTAGATTAGTTAGTTTGCTTTATTTTTTCTTCCTTTCTCTTTTTCTTTTTCTGATTGAATTTCTGGTTGAATTCAAATGCTCAAATCAAATCTGTTTCAAATAAAATTTTCTCCAAACATTTGTTTATGGATTCTTGCATCCAGTGGTGTGTAAAACATCTATTCACACTCAAATTCAAATTGGGTTTTGAAAATGAAATTTAAACCATGCCTTAATTATATGTTTATAATTAGTATATGAATGGTTTCTAATTCATAATTTGTTTTTGAAAACCTTGACCAAACCTTAGAAACATCACTCAAGCTCATGCTCAAATCCTTACTGATTAAAATAAGTATTTTTCTTATTAGAAGGTAGCAATATGGCCATTGCCTTGCTTACATAAAATAATAAGGATATAAATGCTTTTGTTTTTGTAATAACTTTGAAAAGAATTCTAAAATGATCATGAATGCATGGATGATATGCAAGACTTTGAAAACATGATTTTAGGGATGTTACATTTATGATGCTCACCACAAAATCTGATGATTGTGGAGTAAGGTGATGATGTTGATCTTGTTTTGATGAGCTCCTGAGCTTGACCTTGAGCTAGCCTGCTCCTCCTAGATCCTGGACTTGATCTTGCTGTCCACCTGATCCTTCCCCCTCCTTATGTTACCATCCTGATGATGAGATCTGGGCTTTGGTTGGTTAGCTGCTGGCTAAGTTGGTTGTTCTTGTGTGTGTGCAATGAAGAGATGCACTAGTGCCTCTCCATGGCTGTGCTGCTGGTTTTGGTGTGTTGGAGCTGTGCTGTGAGACTGACAGCACATCACATGCATTTAGTTGTGTGTCCTGCTTGTGTGCTTGCTGTGCACTTGTGGATATGTTCAGAATTTTGAAATTGATTGTTATCTGGTTAATTTTACCTGGCTGGTGAAACTTGCCCCTCTTGGCTGTCATTTGACTTCTGGATTCAAAATTATGGAAGATTTATCTTTTCACTTGCCCCTTCTATAATTTCTCAATGATGAACTTGTTCAGTGCACTTCCCTGACATGTCCGAGAGAAAAACAATACTAACCCTAACTTTCCTTTTTCTATTTAGTTTCTGTTTGTTTTGCAGGTACATATTTAAATTGAAGATCTTAGTTTAGATTTAGTTATAGAATAATTCAATGTACTCTTCTTTATACTTTTGTAATTTTCATTTTATTATTTTTTAATCTTCATTCTATTCTTTTGTAATAAAGATTATATTATTATCAATAAAGAATATTCTTATTCTTTATTTATTTGCTTTTGTGAAATGTGTGGATAATTTCAATAAGTTACATTTTTGTAACTTATTTATTAAATGAAAATATGAAATAATTATTCATATTCTTAATTGTTTTCTTTAGATAAAGTTTTGAGTTATAATAATTAACTCTTAATTGAATCAAGATTCAAACCTTCTTCCTAATTCATTTGAATTATAATTCAAAAACTCAAGTTTAAAATTCAAATTCATTTTAAAACACATAATTCCTCAAAGATCATATCAAAGTCTATAGCAATCATCCTTTAAGACTAAACCTAATCTCAAAGTATGAAAGAAACCTTGATCACTTAAGGTTTTTATTTGGCGAAAATTTTACCCACATTTTCACAGATGAATGCATGCAACATTCCAAATTCCTAAATCTACCCTTCGTTAGTTCCTAAATGCTGGGATGTTACAGACTTCCCCCCCTTAAATTAAACTTCGTCCCGAAGTTTGTGGAGATGTACCTGAATAGTTCTGGATAGGCTTTTCTTAAATCCTCTTCTTTCTCCCATGTGGCTTCCCTTTCAGGGTGATGTTCCCACTATACCTTGCAATATTTGATTGCTCTGTTTCTCAATCTTTTCCAGTTTTCTTCCAGAATCTTACAGGGCTTTTCCATATAGGTCAAGTCTGCTTGTAGTTCCATCTCTTGGTGTGTGATTGCATCATCTGGAACTTTCAAACATTTACGAAGTTGTGACACATGGAAAACATTATGCACCTGAGCCAATCTTGATGGTAACTCTAAAGCATAAGCTATAGTTTTGTTTTGACTCAGTATCTTGAATGGTCCGATGTATCTTGGACTCAATTTTCCTTTATCTCCGAACCTTTTCACCCCTTTCATTGGACTTACTTTCAAATAGACCATATCTCCCACTTCTGGATGCCATGATCTTCGACTTTGATCCGCATAACTTTTCTGCCTACTCTGAGCTATTTTCAGTCTATCCCTAATCTTATCAATGATATCTTGTCTTTCCTTGATATAATCTGGCGCAAATTCTTTCTCGCTTGTGCTCATACCAACATATTGGTGATCTACACTTCCTTCCATACAAAACTTGGTATGGGGCTGCCTTCAGACTACTCTGATAGCTATTGTTATAAGAAAATTCTGCCAATGGAAGATGATCTTCCCATGTTCCTCCGAAATCTAGTGCACAAGCCCTTAGCATGTCTTCTAGTATTTGATTTGTTCTTTCAGTTTGAACTCCTGTCTCAGGATGATATGCTGTGCTGAAATCTAACTTTGAACCAAGTGCTTCATGCAATTGTTTCCAAAATGCTGAAGTAAACACTGATCCCTATCGATTTGATCTTTTTGGGTACTCCATGCTTACTTACTATCTCTTTGACATATACTTCAACTAACTTCTCGGCATTATCTTTTTGATTCACTAGAATAAAATGTGCACTCTTAGTGAGTCTGTCCACAATTACCCATATCATATCCTTCCTTTTTGGTGTCATGGGCAATCCTGTGATGAAGTCCATACCTATTTCCTCCCACTTCCATTCAGGAATTTCCAAGGGTTGTAATGGTCCTGCTGGACTTTGATGTTCAGCTTTCACCCTTTGGCAAGTATGGCATTCAGATACATATTTTGCAATGTCCCTTTTCATGTTATTCCACCAGAATAGTTCTTTCAAATCCATATACATCTTAGTACTCCCTGGATGTATAGAATATGGTATTTCATGTGCTTCTCTGAGTATGACATCTCTAATCTCAGTCACATCAGGAACATAAAGACGGTCTTGAAACCATAAAGACCCATAATCCCCAAGGCGAAAAACCGATTTTTGCCCTTGAGATATCCTCCGAATTTCCTCAGCAATAAAAGGATCTTCTGCTTGATGTCTAAAAATTTCTTGCTTAAGATCACCGTCCTGCTCTGCAACTACCTGCATAGTAGCTAATCCTCCAAGAACCTCTGTTCTAATGAATTGAAGTTCTAATCTTTCCAAGTCCATTTGTAACTCTTTTGGTAACTCCCGATTATTAGGCTGAATATCTGCACTCTTTCTGCTTAAAGCATCAGCTACAACATTTGCTTTCCCTGGGGTGTAGTTGATTGTTAAATCATAATCCTTGATTAGTTCCAACCAACGCTTCTGTATCATATTCAATTCCTTTTGAGTGAAGAAATATTTGAGACTTTTATGGTCAGTGTATAACTCACATCTGGCTCCATAAAGAAAATGCCTCCATCCTTTCATCGCAAAAACTACTGCTGCTAACTCTAAATCATGAGTTGGATAGTTGACTTCATGTGGTTTTAGTTGTCTTGAACCATAAGCAATCACTTTCTGATCTTGCATTAATACACAACCCAAACCTTCTTTAGATGCATCACAGTATACTGTGAAGTCCTTCCCTGTTTCAGGAACTGCTAAGATTGGAGCTGTGGTTAATCTAGTCTTCAACTCTTGAAAACTTGCTTCACATTTCTCATCCCACTTGAATGGTGTATTCTTCCTTAATAATTTTGTCATTGGTCCGGCTATTTTGGAGAAACCTTCAATGAATCTCCAATAATAACCAACCATTCCTAAGAAACCTCGAATTTGCTTCACATTGGTCGGTGCAGTCCACTCTAGTACTGACTGAACTTTAGATGGATTCATAGCAATTCCATCCTTACTGATCACATGATCGAGGAATTCTACCTCATCAAGCCAAAATTCACACTTACTGAACTTAGCATAAAGTTTGTGTTCCCTTAGAGTCTGCAATGCTATTCTTAAATGATCAACATGCTCTTCCTTATCCTTGGAATATATCAGAATATCATCAATAAAGACTATGACGAACTTGTCCAAATATGGCATGAAGATCTTGTTCATCAGATTCATGAATATTGCCGGTGCATTGGTCAAACCAAATGTTACTACCAGATACTCATGATGTCCATATCTTGAGACAAATGCTGTTTTTGGAACATCTTCCGGTTTGATTTTTATTTGATGGTATCCAGATCTTAAATCGATCTTTGAAAATACTCCAGCTCCTTTCACTTGATCAAACAAATCTTGAATTCTTGGTAAAGGATACTTTTTCTTGATAGTGACGTTGTTTAGGTTTCTATAATCACCACACATCCGTCTTCCACCATCTCTCTTATCCACAAAGATTACTGGTGTTCCCCATGGAGATACACTTTCCTGAATAAATCCTTTTCTGACTAACTCATCAATTTGCTCCTTGAGTTCTTTTAACTCTTTGGGTCCCATTTTATATGGTGCTTGAGCTATTGGTGCTGTACCAGGAATTAGGTCAATAGTAAACTCTATCTCCCGGTCTGGTGGCATTCCCGGTAGCTCTGCTAGAAAAACATCTTCGAATTCATTAACTATAGGAATCTCTTCCAATTTGACCTCTTTCATTGAGTTCAACTGCAGATCCACCATGATATGACTGTGCTTATCTGCTTGATAAACTATCCTTGCTCCACTTGGATTTTTGATTGAGACAGTTTTCTCCTCACAATTTATCTGAGCTCCGTGTTCCATCATCCAATCCATCCCCCGCACTACTGCAATTCCCTTCAAAGGAATCACATAAAGGTCTGCGAAATAAGTACAACCATAGATCGAGATAACCCGATCTTGTTTTATGTGGCGTACAATCACATTCCCTCCTGTCGTAACTACGGTCATAGGTCTTTCTAACGTTGCCCTTCTAATCCCGAACTTATCACAAAATTCTTCAGAAATGAATGAAGTAGTTGCACCAGTATCAAATAGAACTTTGCCGGGATTGGTAAGGATATTGAGCGTACCTATCACTGCATGCTCCGAATTATCCACCTCCTTGAGGGTTGCACAGTTCAGTTTCCCGGCAGGTCGGTTCCGCTTGCCATTATTGTTCTTGCCATTATTTCCTCCTTTATTGGGCTGTCCATTTCCTCCACTGGCTTGTCCTCCTCCCTTGGTAGGCCAACCTCCTGGTAGTTTGCTCCGACAATCGGGCTTGATATGCCCCTTCTGACCACAACCATATCAAATCACTACAGGCTTTTTGCATTCCCTCTGGAAATGCCCTGGAATTCCACAATTGTTACAAATAACATTCCTTCTCGGATTGGATTGATTTCCACCACTGCCCTTGTTATTATTATTGTTATTGTTGCCATAATTCCTATTCCAAGGTTTGAACTCCAGGTTGGGTTTAGGTTTGCTTGCCTGAATTCTCTTGGTTTCCTTCTTGGCTCTCTTCCTCCAGTCCTCTTGGACATTCTTATAATCATCTTCAAAAGTAATGGCTGCATCCAACAACTGCTGATAAGTTTGCTTATTGGCTAACCTTAGTTGCATCTTCATAAATGGATTTAATCCACGCAGGAAACGCTTCTTCCGCTTCTCTTCAGTGTTGACATCCTCCTCAGCATAGCAAGACAGTTGACTAAAGTCCCGGATGTACTTCATAACACTAGTATATCCTTGCTGAAGCTCCTCAAATTCTCTCCGCTTCAATTCCATAACACTTTCTGGAACATGATATTCACGGAATCTCTGCTTGAACTCTTCCCATGTAAACTCCCTTCCTGGTTGTTGCATGGCCAACTGATTCTCCCACCATGATGCTGTAGGTCCACTTAGAACATGAGTTGCATACCTCCATTTCTCCTCATCATTGCAACCTACAGTTTTCAGCTTCCTTTCAGTATCTGCTAGCCAATCTTCTGCATCCATTGGTTCAGGAGCTGATGCAAAAGGTAACGGTCTTGCATTCTGGAAATCAGATAGACTCACTCCACCTTCAGGTGCCCTCTGATTTGCTCACCCAAGCAACTCTTCCATAAACTTGTTCTGGGTCTCTTCCATCATTTGCATGAATTGCATAAAGTTCTGCTCCATTAACGGCCTCATTGGTGGTGGTGGTGGTGGTAATGCTCCTTGATTTGTTGCATCTGCATCGGCCTTCTCCTTGGCCTCTCGCTCCATCCATTGCTGCTCAGTTTCCATTTCTACACCCGTATCCATGACCCTCTAGTCCTGCAACATAAAGCGAATACTCATAATTACATCATGCACATGTGTTCTGAGCTCGAATTTACACACAAAACTAGTCACACAATGAAGATCCAAAGAAAATCCAAATGTGCATTTCACATATGATACATACTATCATAATAATACAAAGTCATTACAACATATACCATATAGGTATAATCACAAAACTACCTTATTCATCTCACTATCTTATTTCTTGGAGTACAATACACAGTACGTGATATCACTAACTAATTGCCTCCTTCTAGTAGTAACTACGCTCATCGTACATGCCTGATGTCCAACCGTGATGACGTGTTGTTCGTCGCACATTTTGTGGAACATATGGCCTTCCATAAGGAACATACTCTGTATCTGAAGTGTCAGGACTTGAGTCATTACTCAACCTGAGCGCATTGACTCCCTCCAGCTCATCTGAAAAGTCTTCAGAAACATATTCAATATTATCTCCAGCCTGGATCTCCTGAGATTCATTTCTTGAGTTGTCAACAGGATACGCAGATCCTGCTGCTTCCCAGGTGCTCTCTTGGGCAAGATAATTAAACACTGGATAATGTATATTCCCTAGGTTTTGAGAAGATGTTGATGATTCAAACACTCTCTCCTCAGGATCTTCTTCTTCATCCTGATTATCTATTGACATGGTATTCCTACTACTATTATTAGGGTTCATCCTTGCACCCATCCAACTAGATTGTCCAACATTTCTGTCAGAACCATCTGTGGACATCTGGTGTTCATGAGATCCATTATATGATCCCATTCTCCAACCATCCGAATTCTCAATAGGAAGTTCTGAGTCAGAACCATCCTCTGAGCCCTGTGGTACTGCATACCTCATATACATAGTAGGATCATGTATAGGTTCAGGTCTTGGTGAATAAGGATATGGTATAAAAGATTCAGGATCTATAGGTATATCCTTAAAGATAGGTGTTGCACTACTACTTGCTTCCTTCTCTAAATGAAATGCTAACTGCTTCCTCCTTTCCGGATCAGTTAGATCCTCTAACATATCATTTTTGTCTTCAACAATCACTTGATGGGTCTTATAAAAATACGCAACGAGTGTTCGGTATCTATCCATAAACTTGGAAGCTAACTTAGGATGCTTCTTAACCAAAGTAAGATGATCCGGTATAGGCTCTGAGTCTATAGAATCATGAGGTATCACAGAGAATGTGCTACCTTCTAACTCCTTGGTTTTCTGCTCCCGGATATTAGCTATCGCCTCCACAACAACAACATGATATGATGCTAAATGACTCCTACCTTCTCCTATAGGTAGATCGTGATATAATCCAAGCTTCTCTGGAAGTTGGATACTCACACGATACTTGGATAACATCCGTCCATCAAGGTAAGTGATAGTGTTCACTAGAATTCTAGTTGGACAACTAAAGAGCTTTAAAAGTTGACGAAGTTGGTCTGTGAATGATCCTTGATAATCATCAAGAGTCTCCTCTTTCCTTACCAAAGTCTGTTTTAGAAACTTTGGTGCCATATCTCTATATATCAGAAAAATAATTTTGATTAGTATCCAATGATATATTGCATCATAACAAATAATTATCGCACTAAAATATATAACAAAATATTCTCATTTGAATACCCATTATATTACTTTTAGAGAATTCTTTATCGTTGCTAATTTTCCTACAGGTAATACCCTTTACTAGGTTTCCAACCTAAGGTCAAAGAAATTTGCTCTGATACCAACTGCGGTGACCCAGCATACCACTGCATGTGTAGTACACTATAGTCGTTGACATGACATCCACGGAATACCGTTTCGTAAATATCACATCCCTCAGAGTGGTACAATAGAAATATTGTGGGTCCATATTACAAAAGTACACACATTATTATTATTACAATACCGGAAGTTAAAGGCTTCCAAAAGATTCAACTTACAAACCAAAATATAAAGTGTTTCAGCGGAATTCAAAAATAGCAACTCTGACTAGGAGTTGAGCTCAGCAGCTTATTCTATAGAGGTCATGTTGCTCGTCTCCGTTGGTTACTACTAACTAGGGATACTTAGTTGGACTCTTTATCATCGACACCGTAGTGGATCTCGTAATCCACTCCTTCAACACCTCCGGACAGATCGGGTTCCTCGTAGAACACATCTTCTTGACATTCGGCTACATACATTGGCACGTCTTCGGGATCCTCAGAGTCTAAGCAAGGGATAAAGGAAAGAATGAGTAACATCGTTACCCAACAAGTTCATTATATGCAAGGTGGGAAGTTTGATGCTCTAACTACCATCTCGGATTATAAATCCTTGGCACTATGCAATTTTTGTAAATCTTTCTTCAAAGATTGATTTTATTCTGAAAAACTATGACAATCAGCCTTCACAGGTTGACCAGAACCTTCATGGAGTTCCTTTCCTGCCGCGTTCGTAGCTCCTTCCCGGAACAGGGAGTAACAAGTTACAATTTTTATACTCTGCAGAGGTGCGTTACTTTACCCATGAGAGATCAACTCCTTGTTGCACAACCGGGCGTACTTTTCGTCCACAATTCCATGATGTGGGGCCCAGTAGTTGGTCCAAGCCAATCACTGCCCCCTTCGCGATCTCGCATGCCTCATTGGTGTACACCATGCCCACATAATGAATTACGGCAGTGATTTGTACAAACTATTAGATGCCAGAACTATCGTGGGACGATGAGGGTTCCCACTCATATGCTGCATATCCTCTATGAATTACCAATAAATATGCACGCTACGAGGATAACAGCCACGACCTGCACATCCGGCTTCATGCGAGAAGAACAAGATACAGCTGACTTCTCTGTTCCATTCCAAATCTCATGGCTAACGCGTAATATACGGCGCTAGAATCACTGATGTCAGGGGTTATTAAGTCCCTACTTGATTATCATTGTTGCAAATAGAACCTTAAGTTCTATTGCTCCATTATATCACCACTTAGGATGATACCTATGATTTCTTTATTTGTGATTTTTTTTTCTTTTATAGCATATATGATAACACACAATTTGCAAATACTTTGATAAAGACTCTTCAAAGGACATGAGCAAGTGATGAACTTGCCTTGTGATGGCAAGGTAGTGAAGTCTGATGCTTGCACTGTACCTTGAGCTTCTATGTCTACAAAAACATCATTATTGCCCATGTAAGGACAATATTTAAAGAAGCAAAATGATTATGCAATAATGTAATGCATCATTTAACTTGATATGCATTCACCCCATTATTATAAAAAGTTTTTTTAATAATAAAGGATTTATAAATATTACTTTTTTAATATTAATAACATATATTGAATTATTTTATTTTATTTCCCTTTTATTTGACTTTTATTGATTTAATAATTCTTTTAGGAATTATCACTTAAACATCAAAAATTGTTATTAAATATTTATTTAGTTTTTTTCAAAAATACTACAATATTAATATATAATGAGAGTGATTTTATTTATTTTTATCATCTATCAATGATTTTGTAAATTTCCATGAGGAATATATAAATTACAAAATTCTTAATAAAATTTAAATGTCTGAAATTTTACATCTTAATTTATTTGGATAGTGTGGATTATTGTGAATCCAAAAATATTTTATTTATAATTTTTTGACTTTTATTTTATTTTCTAGAATTTAATTAAGTCCAGGGGTATTTTGGTCTTTCCTATTTATTAAAATAGGCGTGAAAAGATTTCTGGGCTGGCTTAATCTTATTGGGCCCTAGTGGCCCATTAGACATAGTCAAAATAACCACCCCGAAGGGTCTGGCCCAACTCAGCCCACTCCCTCGCTGCCTCTCTCCCTCGAGCTCATCCTCTCCTCCTCTGACCTCGACCCCGTGGTCGGTGATATCGCCGCCGATGATTCCCGCTGCCGTGGGCCATTTTGGTCGCCGTCGTGGTGCAACAGGAGGTTGTCGACGATGCCCATCCTTCCTATCCAACTGGGTTTGAGCATGGGGCTCCCCTGCGACGGATCGATGACGTCTCGAACCCTAGGGTTTGGGGATTGGCGTGGATCTTGGTGTTGCCGCTGTCGTCGGCGTCGTGGTGATTCGCCTCGCCTCTAGGCGTGGTCAGGGTCTCTGCCATAGCGTCGTATGGGTTGCAGCGCCCCTCCTAGGGTGCTCCCCGTGCCGCCATGGTCGTTGGCCCCTCTGCTTCCTCTTCTAGTCTCCAGCGAGGACGTTTGGTGAGTTCTTTTCCTCTCCCCTTGTGCTCTCTGTGCTCACTCATCCCATGCTGGATGTTGGCAATGACCTCTCTGGTGACTGTCTTGTCCTGATTAGGATGGTTTATTTCATTTAGGGTTCTTATCATGTGATTGATCATGTATTGGATGAATTAGATCATGTGTGGATGATCTGTAAGCATGCTAAATGGTTATTAACCTAAGGCTTGTTGCTTGAGATAAACTATAATGGTTCTGATGGCTTATTAGATGCTTTTATGCTTGGATTGCATATGATTCAGATGGTATAGTTGCTTTGGAACCAATGCTTGGTAAAGTCAGTGACTTGATAACTTTCCACTGTCATTTCATGGTTTAGGATCATGGTTATGGTGTGATGAAATCACTGTCTTAGTGTTGTTGGCTTAGAAATTAATTTGTGGTTTGAGATCAAAATGATATCAAACCGTACAGATAAACATTGGCATGTTTTAATTATGATTCCTGATAGGAAAATGATTAGTACATTGATTTGTTGAACCTGTGATGATTGGATGTTTATCCTGATTCATATAGAATTGTTCTTGTGACACCATCTTGGTATGGCACACAAGATTGATTCTTATTCATTGATTGGGTTGGTTTAAGCTTAAGACAAGCTTGGCTTCATAAGATAAATAGAAATGTTCTTATTTGACATTCCCTGAGACCAATGATGTTGGTCTGAGGCTTAGGGGTTTTAGGCCTTATCTAATTGATTCATATAGATAGTCCTGGTAGTGGTACCAGCTATTGTTTTTGAATAAAAGCTTGGTAAAAATGATAGTAAGCTTGATCATTATGTGGATGCAAAGGATTAGTTTCTAAGGTGCTACCCTTACTCTAGGGATGTGCCTAGAAATTAGATCTTAGCTATATTTATGCTTGAATTGTAATATATAGCTTGACAACCAGAGCAATGATGTTGTTCTGAGCTCTGGTTGGATCCTTGTACTTTGCTGTTTGCTTTTAGAGTTTAAAATCTCTATGATGGATTCACCCCACTTGGGTGATTTCTGAGAGTTTGTTTCATAAAACAACACATGCTTCTGTCTAGATAATATGATTAGATCATGTGAGGGTTTTATGATGCTCACCACAAAATCTGATGATTGTGGAGTAAGGTGATGTAAGATCCCTCCTTTGTAAAGGAAAAGGATCCCTGTGATTGCAATGCTAGTCCATGGATCAATAGCTAGCATCCACAGTTAAGATGTAATATCAAGAAACAAAGGTCATAATACAACTTTATAACCAGGAATAAAATATTTCATTACATCTTACATAGCTCATTTGGCTATTACATTACATTTGCAGCAGGATATCTATAAGCTTGGGGTCCTTCATCTTCAAAGTGCCACAGGCAGACATGTTGGTTGTAGACTTTGTAATCCTAATCAATCAACTTCACTATATCAAACAAACCTGCAACATAACAAGTTACAGCCACAAGGGTCAATACATTTGAATTGTATTGGCAAGTGATACTATGGTAGTATAGTGGAGTCTATCATCTATATGCATTTGGCTAAGTGGAGTTGAGGCTTGCATTGCTCAAAATATATTTTTCCTTATCATTTGAAAACACTAAGTTTTTATTTAACAAAAACATTTCTCCCAATCAAAGATTGAAGATCCTTTAACCCTTGTTCAACCACAAGTTTTTAACTTAGAAATTTGGATGATGAGATTCTTGATTGCTTCCATGTCTTGATGCTCAAATTGTCCTTTACCAGGGACATGGCTAAGTACTTAGATTTTACACTCTACAGAGGTGGTGCACTTTCCCCACAAGACTTGGTTTCCCAAGACAAGATCTTTCAGAAGCCTTCCCTTAGACCAAAATGGACGCGTTCCAACCTATCAAACTCTACCACCAACTGTCCATATGGCTAAGTTCTTGCAACCTATGTGATCCAGGCAGAGCCCATAATGCCAAGTGGCTGCACTTGAAGCTTCTCAACATTTGACATCTCAAATCTCTTTGTTCCTGGGTGGCCATCCACAAGTGAGATACACAAGGTCAACCATAGACATGGGCCTTGTGAACCACTCAACCAAAAACCACCAAGCAATTACCATTCCACCCAGGTGATTCATTAACTTAGTTGTTTTATTAAACAAAAACACAAGTCCTCAGACTTAGAAATTTTTCATAGTATGGATATATATCCCACCCTTGTTTTCTATTAGCTAGGCTAAGCTTGATAGTAGTAGGAATCTTAACTTAGGAAATTTTACTAGGTTTTCCTATAGCAAGGTTTATACTTAGCAAAAATTCCATGCAAGTTTTACTTAGAGAAATCACTAATGCATAGTGAAAGTAATGGGACAAAAAGTATGAAGCATCACTTGCCTTTTTGGTAGAGTATAGGTTCACTCCTTGTCCTTGCAACAATCACACTCTTCAAGTCACTACAATTCAATCAAGCAAGGCACAATCTCAATCTACCAATCAAGCAAAACATCACATAAAATAATAAAGTCAAGGTAATGCATGCAAACATGCCAAGCTTTGTTTTGTTTGAAAAGTGGTTCCTAATGGGTCATAAACATTTGAAAGCACCTAATGATCATTTTATAAAGTGGCAAAGTCATTTGCAAAAGATTTCACTTCAAAAACCATTTTCAAAACAAGGTATCATTTTATGTGGTGTAAAAATGTTTTTACTAAGGCATTAATCTCTAGAGTTCACAAAATATGTTCTCAAACCACAAAAATTTGTGTTTAGGGTCAGAGAGCTTAAAACAAAACATTTCCCAAAAGTTTTCTTCCGAAACCATTTTTAATAAATAAACTATATTTTTATTTGACTAGAAATGGTTTTAAATCAAAGAATCATTATTTTCCTTCACCAAATATATTTTTGAGACCACAAAGTGTTTCCTAGGGTCAGTAGGTTCAAATCACACCATTTTCCAAAGATTTTATCCCCAAAAACATTTTTGAACAATTTTTACAATCTAAACAAGCATACAAATTTTTCTGCAAAAACAAACCATTTAACAGAAACTTTTTACTCAACAAATGGCATGGTTGGCTAGGGCTTGTTCCACTGATTCCATTGATATAAAGTTTGCAAATTTTGGACGTGTGGATCAAAAGTTGTGCTATTTACAAAATCACAAGTCTAATTGATCAAATTCTGTTTTTAAAACCAACTCTGGGACACGTGTCTGTTTCCTATTCGTCGAAAACGTTTCGTGTGGATCGACTAACACAGACCGTAGGATTAAAACTGATCTGTGCGGCTTAGATCGTCGCATACCCTTTCGTTTAAGTGAACCTAACACAACCGCAAGATTCGCATCTAACGGCTCAAAGCATCTAGACCAAGGACGGGCGGCGCTCGACGGCTGCGCGCGGCGGCGACGGTCAGACGACGGCGGAGTCGATGCTACAGGAAGCGAGGGAGGAGAGGAATATGCTCACCGAGATCGTCGGACTTCGGTGGTGCTCAACGTGGCAGTATCTCGTCGAGGGCGCACCGGGTAGTCCTGAATCGCTCGCCGGAGCTGTGCTTCACCTCGAGCGCGAGCAGATGTTGTCGGAGGTGAGCGTCTGGGGTGCAAGCGAGAGTAACAACGCATCAGGAAGATGCACACGAGTTCAAGGTTCACGAAAACACTCACCAGTGAGCAAGGGGCGCACGAGGCCATCGGCTATGGCTCACCGGAGTTGGGCTTATCGTCGGTGGCGCTCAGACATGGTCAGAGTCGAGGCTGCAAGGCATGTGCACGCAAGCTAGTGCTATGGGGAGGTTCGCCTGGAGGTGGGGAGGGTGTTTGTGTGCTTGGGGAGGCAAGTGGTGGCGTGGGGCTGCCGGAATCCTCGCCGGAGCGTCGTCGGACAGTGGCGGTGTTTGAGCGAAATTCGACAGCCTGGGGGCGCACTTGGGGGAGGAGACAGAGGGGAAATGGAGGGGAGACGCTGGCGTTAAAATGGGCGTGGTCGTTGTACTGAATAAACGCGGCAGTAACGAGTATTGACGCGAGCTTTAATCGGCAGAAACCGCCGGCGATGTTTGCGCGCGGGTGGAAACGATGAACAGGAGGGGTGGGGTCTGCTGGTCAGCGAGAGAGAGGAGAGGGGAGTTGGGTCCACCGGTCAGTGGCCTCGTGGGTTCAAACGCAGGTGTGAATCGTTTTTCCTCGGGAGAGAGGGAGCTGGCTGCTGGGCTTAGTGGGCTAGGATAGTTGGGTTGGGCTGTTTCCTATTTTTTTTGTTCTGAATTCTTTTTTCCTTTTTCCAATTCTATTTATATTTTGAAATTCAAATCACAAATCCAACATTCAAATTAATTCAAACATTCATCACACTTTGCAATCGAATTTGATTCTGTTTAACAACATAAACCAAATCCCAAATAAAATAAAATAATTTTATTCTTTTAGGATCTATTTAATAATTAAATAAAATAGACCTTAATTATAAATTCAAATAGGTTTTTATTTATTTAATAAAATCTCCTTTTGAAAACTAAATATTATCAAAACCAAATCAGTAGGTTTTATTTGAAAATAAAAGAATACTTGGAAAACTTGTTTAAAATAAAATATCATTTTTATTTTTAGGGTCCACTAATAATTAAATAAAATGGACTTTAGTTATTAAATCAAATAGGATTTGTTTTATTAAAATCTTTATTTTGAAATCTAAAATAAAACCAAAAACACTTCAGTAGGTTTTATTTGAAAATAATAAACACTTGGAAAACTTATTTAAAATAAATTAATAAGTTTTGGTGTTTAATTAAAATGGTAAACCTTTTATTTAAATAAAATTGGATATTAAATCGTTATTATTTTATTTAAATAAACCTTTACTCTTTTAATCAAAGCAAAACATTTTAATTCAAAAGATTGTCCAAGGTTTAATTTGGCTCTATAAAATAATGCTTATTTATAAATCTATCTTTTCTTTTGAAACCAAATCTTTTTATTAAATGATTCAAAATAGTAATTCCAAATATTTAAAATATTTTCTTTATTAATTGTTTAACTTTTCAAATCCCTTTAGGATTTGTTTGATCAAAAGGGTTTGAAGGTTTCCAATTGGAATCAAAAAGTTTCTTCTCACCCTGAAAATCAACAAAGTTTTATTTTATTCATTTGTTTTTCACATTACAAGATTTGGAAAATCTTGGGATGTGACAGGCTACCACCCTTAAAATAAATCTCATCCCGAGATTGGGAAGGCTAGGGTTACAAGTTGGCTCAAAACATCTAGGGTACTACCACCCTTAAAATTTTTCCAACTAATTTACATATTGGTTTGCTTGGGATCTTGATGTAACTTTCCTGGACAGAAGTTTGCATAGTGGCCTAGTTCCTTGCATTTGAAACACATCACTTGGCTGATGTCTTTCTTTTCCTTTGGTATCATTGCCTCTTGTTTGTTTCTTTGGTTCTTCTTCTTTTCTGGGCATTCATTGGCAGTGTCCCATCTCTTTGCAATTGTAACATTGCAACTGTCTTATGTCCTTCTTATTAGGGTTGGGGCATTTCTTCTTCTTCTTGGGTCTCTCCAAAGCTAGGAGTTCTTCTAATTCATGTTCTTCATATCTCACCTCAGAAGTGGGAAATCTTTCTCTCTTCTTGGGGCAGTTACTAGAGATATGACTTTCTTCTTCACAATTAGGGCATTGATCTTCATGCTCCTTGCATGTATGAACCTTGTCTCTACAAATATTGCATGCTTGGGTTCCTTCTAGAATAACATCTTTGTCATCCTTGTTGTCATTAGCTCTTTGGGAAAAGTTTTCTCCCATGTTGATCATTTGAGTAACCAATCCTTGCAGCAGTTGGGATTGAAGTTTCAAAATCCTTTGTATGGCTGGGTCTAGTCCATTGTTGTTGGCTAAGAGCTGAGTTGTCTCTTGTCTCAACTGGTTTTGGGTTGCTAAGCTTGATAGTAGAAGGAATCTTAACTTAGGAAATTTTACTAGGTTTCATCTACTAGGTTTTCCTATAGCAAGGTTTATACTTAGCAAAAATTCCATGCAAGTTTTACTTAGAGAAATCACTAATGCATAGTGAAAGTAATGGGACAAAAAGTATGAAGCATCACTTGCCTTTTTGGTAGAGTATAGGTTCACTCCTTGTCCTTGCAACAATCACACTCTTCAAGTCACTACAATTCAATCAAGCAAGGCACAATCTCAATCTACCAATCAAGCAAAACATCACATAAAATAACAAAGTCAAGGCAATGCATGCAAACATGCCAAGCTTTGTTTTGTTTGAAAAAGTGGTTCCTAATGGGTCATAAACATTTGAAAGCACCTAATGATCATTTTATAAAGTGGCAAAGTCATTTGCAAAAGATTTCACTTCAAAAACCATTTTCAAAACAAGGTATCATTTTATGTGGTGTAAAAATGTTTTTACTAAGGCATTAATCTCTAGAGTTCACAAAATATGTTTTCAAACCACAAAACTTTGTGTTTAGTGTCAGAGAGCTTAAAACAAAACATTTCCCAAAAGTTTTCTTCCAAAACCATTTTTAATAAATAAACTATATTTTTATTTGACTAGAAATGGTTTTAAATCAAAGAATCATTCTTTTCCTTCACCAAATATATTTTTGAGACCACAAAGTGTTTCCTAGGGTTAGTAGGTTCAAATCACACCATTTGCCAAAGATTTTATCCCCAAAAACATTTTTGAACATTTTTTACAATCTAAACAAGCATACAAATGTTTCTGCAAAAACAAACCATTTAACAGAAAATTTTTACTAAACAAATGGCATGGTTGGCTAGGGCTTGTTCCACTGATTCCATTGATATAAAGTTTGCAAATTTTGGACGTGTGGATCAAAAGTTGTGCTATTTACAAAATCACAAGTCTAATTGATCAAATTGTGTTTTTAAAACCAACTCTGGGACGTGCGTCTGTTTCCTATTCGTCGAAAACGTTTCGTGTGGATCGACTAACACAGACCGTAGGATTAAAAGTGATCTGTGCGTCTTAGATCGTCGCATACCCTTTCATTTAAGTGAACCTAACACAACCGCAGGATTCGCATCTAACGGCTCAAAGCATCTGTACCAAGGACGGGCGGCGCTCGACGGCTACGCACGGCGGCTACGGTCAGACAACGGCGGAGTCGATGCTACAGGAAGCGAGGGAGGAGAGGAATATGCTCACCGAGATCATCGGACTTCAGTGGTGCTCAACGTGGCAGTATCTCATCGAGGGGCGCACCGGGTAGTCCTGAATCGCTCGCCGGAGCTGTGCTTCACCTCAGGCGCAAGCAGATGTTGTCGGAGGTGAGCGTCTGGGGCGCAAGCGAGAGCAACAACGCATCAGGAAGATGCACACGAGTTCAAGGTTCACGAAAACACTCACCAGTGAGCAAGGGGTGCACGAGGCCGTCGGCTATGGCTCACCGGAGTTGGGCTTATCGTCGGTGGCGCTCAGACATGGTCAGAGTCAAGGCTGCAAGGCATGTGCGTGCAAGCTGGTGCTATGGGGAGGTTCGCCTGGAGGTGGGGAGGGTGTCTGTGTGCTTGGGGAGGAAAGTGGTGGCGTGGGGCTGCCGGAATCCTCGCCGGAGCATCGTCGGACAGTGGCGGTGTTTGAGCGAAATTCGACAGCCTGGAGGCGCACTTGGGGGAGGAGACAGAGGGGAAATGGAGGGGAGACGCTGGCGTTAAAATGGGCGTGGTCGTTGGACTGAATTAACGCGCCAGTAACGAGTATTGACGCGAGCTTTAATCGGCAGAAACCGCCGGCGATGTTTGCGCGCGGGTGGAAACGATGAACAGGAGGGGTGGGGTCGGCTGGTCAGCGAGAGAGAGGAGAGTGGAGTGGGTTCAAACGCAGGTGTGAATCATTTTTCCTCGGGAGAGAGGGATCTGGCTGCTGGGCTTAGTAGGCTAGGATAGTTGGGCTGGGCCGTTTCCTATTTTTTTTGTTCTGAATTCTTTTTTCCTTTTTCCAATTCTATTTCTGTTTTGAAATTCAAATCACAAATGCAACATTCAAATTAATTCAAACATTCATCACACTTTGCAATCGAATTTGATTCTGTTTAACAACATAAACCAAATCCCAAATAAAATAAAATAATTTTATTCTTTTTAGGATCTATTTAATAATTAAATAAAATAGACCTTAATTATAAATTCAAATAGGTTTTGATTTATTTAATAAAACCTCCTTTTGAAAACTAAATATTATCAAAACCAAATCAGTAGGTTTTATTTGAAAATAAAAGAATACTTGGAAAACTTGTTTAAAATAAAATATCATTTTTATTTTTAGGGTCCACTAATAATTAAATAAAATGGACTTTAGTTATTAAATCAAATAGGATTTGTTTTATTAAAATCTTTATTTTGAAATCTAAAATAAAACCAAAAACACTTCAGTAGGTTTTATTTGAAAATAATAATCACTTGGAAAACTTATTTAAAATAAATTAATAAGTTTTGGTGTTTAATTAAAATGGTAAACCTTTTATTTAAATAAATTTGGATATTAAATCCTTATTATTTTATTTAAATAAACCTTTACTCTTTTAAACAAAGCAAAACATTTTAATTCAAAAGATTGGCCAAGGTTTAATTTGGCTCTATAAAATAATGCTTATTTATAAATCTATCTTTTCTTTTGAAACCAAATCTTTTTATTAAATGATTCAAAATAGTAATTCCAAATATTTAAAATATTTTCTTTATTAATTGTTTAACTTTTCAAATCCCTTTAGGATTTGTTTGATCAAAAGGGTTTGAAGGTTTCCAATTGGAATCAAAAAGTTTCTTCTCACCCTGAAAATCAACAAGTTTTATTTTATTCATTTGTTTTTCACATTACAAGATTTGGAAAATCTTGGGATGTGACAGGTGATGATGTTGATCTTGTTTTGCTGAGCTCCTGAGCTTGACCTTGAGCTAGCCTGCTCCTCCTAGATCCTGGACTTGATCTTGCTGTCCACCTGATCCTTCCCCCTCCTTATGTTACCATCCTGGTGATGAGATCTGGGCTTTGTTTGGTTTGGTTGCTGGCTGTTGTGCTTGGTTAGCTGCTGGCTAAGCTGTCTGTTCTTGTGTGTGTGCAATGAAGAGATGCACTAGTGCCTCTCCATGGCCGTGCCGCTGGTTTTGGTGTGTTGGAGCTGTGCTATGAGACTGATAGCACATCACATGCATTTAGTTGTGTGTCCTGCTTGTGTGCTTGCTGTGCACTTGTGGATATGTTCAGAATTTTTGTAATTGATATCTGGTTACTTTTACCTGGCTAGTGAAACTTGCCCCTCTTGGCTGTCATTTGACTTTTGGCTTCAAAATTATGGAAGATTTATCTTTTCATATTGGTGAAACTTGCCCCTTCTATAATTTCTCAATGATGAACTTGTTCAGTGCACTTCACTGACATGCCTGAGAGAAAAACAATACTAACCCTAACTTTCCTTTTTCTATTTAGTTTCTGTTTGTTTTGCAGGTACATATTTAAAGTGAAGATCTTAGTTTAGATTTAGTTATAGAACAATCCAATGTACTCTTCTTTATACTTTTGTAATTTTCATTTTATTATTTTGTACTCTTCATTTTATTCTTTTGTAATAAAGATTATATTATTATCAATAAAGAATATTCTTATTCTTTATTTATTTGCTTTTGTGAAATGTGTGGATAATTTCAATAAGCTACATTTTTGTAACTTATTTATTAAATTAAAATATGAAATAATTATTAATATTCTTAATTGTTTTCTTTAGATAAAGTTTTGAGTTATAATAATTTACTCCTAATTGAATAAAGATTCAAACCTTATTCCTAATTCATTTGAATTATAATTCAAACACTCAATTTTAAAATTCAAATTCATTTTAAAACACATAATTCCTCAAAGATCATATCAAAGTCTATAGCAATCATCCTTTATGACTAAACCTAATCTCAAAGTATGAAATAAACCTTGATCACTTAAGGTTTTTATTTGGCGAAAATTTTACCCACATTTTCACAGATGAATGCATGCAACATTCCAAATTCCTAAATCTACCCTTCGTTAGTTCCTAAATGCTAGGATTTTACAGTGCACAACTTTTTTTAATCATAGAGAGATGTTCTATGTAGTTGCTTTTGTGACTCATCTAGTTGCTCAACACAGCCTGTTTGTTGCTTATATACAACTAGAAGTTGCTAGAACATGTTCTTTTTAGCACATCTGAAGCATGTTTATCTCTTGAGTAGTTCTTTTTTACTGTCATATTAAGTTTTTCTTAAAACAAACCTGTTTTATTGCATATATGTAACTAGAAGTTTCTAGCTGAACACAAAGTTGCTCAAACCATCCTGTTTAGTTGCCTATATGATATCATGAATTGCTAATAACCATGTTTTCATTGCAGCTCCTTATAGAATATGCTTTGCATTTAATTCATATTATTTCCCTGTTTTCCCTGTCAAGCAGCTACTATACCTAGATTTTGTAGAGGTTGACGAACTCATCAGTCAGTGTTACCCTCGAGTATATGCTTGGGACAATGCCTTGATAAATAAGGTCAAGAAGAAAGACATGATCAAACTAAGGGTTTTTGGGAAACTACAAGTAAGCGTGATATGCTTGTTTTTTTACATTTTCTTCTCCTTCTATGCCTACTTTTTCTATAACAATCTCATTTTAATAACCTACTTTGTCAAAAAAAGCTCAAGGAAAAATACAGAGACACACATCATGGAGGACTTTTTGGCGGATTGCTAAAGGCTGAACAGTTCGTCACCGCAAATTTGCTGCCAAATTACGACCAGTGTGTGAGTACCTCATTTTTAGTTGCTCAACATGACAAGTTTGTTGCCTACACGACAATATAAGTTGCTTGTCTTACACTATTAGTTGCTCAGCATGACAACTAACTTGTGTTCTTATTCATTTTTAATAACAAACTTGGTGAGAAAAAAGAAACTTTCTGCTTTGGTCCATGTAGCATGCTGAGATTTTGAAGAGAACATGGCAAAGTTTGTCAATGGCATTGGCAAAATAGAAGAAACTATTGTAACTGGCAGAGGTCAACCAAGACCTACGAAGAGATGAAGAAACAATAAGCAAGACGAAGAATCGGTGTTCCTGATGAGGACTCTGACAACTATGATGAGGAAAATAGCAGGCAAGACTACGATCATGTGGTTTATTGTTGTAGTTTGTCATTCTTTATTTCAAATTACTTTTTTATCACTAACTTACTTTTAATTTTTTGGCCCTTTTGTTGTACACAGCAAAGAATACGTCGACAATGATGACGACGATGATGACGAGTCCGACCAGCAAAAAAATGATGAGGATGAGGAGGAAGGGGAGGGCATCAGCAGCAACGAAGATGATGATGATGGCGGTGCTGGGAACATATGATCTAGCAGAGGAGTAGATGAAGACGATGATAGCGACAATGATAGTTGCACAGATCAGTACTATGTTGAAAACAGGGAAACAAGGTCCGCTGCAAGGTAGGGGGCAAAAAGGAAGAGGGAAGCCGAAGGCGATGCTGAACAGACTCAGGAAGAACTTGCCCAGGCTACAGAACAAGTTAGTCAGCCTAGTGGAAAAACACTGGCGCAGACTAGGGTTGAAGTTGCTAAGAAGACAGTGGATGAAGTTTCTTAGACAAGTAAGAAAGTTGCTCAGACAAGTAAGCAAGTTGCTCAGACCAGCAAGGAAGTTGCTCATCAAGTCAACAAGGAATTTGCTGGGAAAAAATTGAGGTAGTTTCTCAATAGTCAAGGGGGCAAGTTGCTAGTAACATGGAGCAAGTTTCCCATACCAGTGCAAAAGTTGTTGTCACTAGTGAGGACGCTGTGCAACAAACCAAGGAGAATATTTGCTGATACCAGGGGGAAAGTTATTTATACCAGGAAGGAAGTTCCTGCTGCCAGGAAGGAAGTTGTTGAAAGTATCCAGAGAACTACTGAAACTAGGGATAAAACAGACGGACAACCCACAAAGGTTGTTGAACAGAAAAGCATGGATCAAAATTCACAAACAAGGGAAGAAGTTGCCCCAATCGTGCAACAAGTAGTTCAGCAAAACAAGATTAAATTTGTCCAACAGACAATGCTGAAAAGTGTACCACAGACCATGCAAAATGTTGTACAACAGGAGACCAGGGGTAAAGTTACCGAGACCAAAGGTAAAGTTGATGATACCAGTGGTAAAGTTGCTAAGGCCAGTGGGAAAGTTGCTGACACCAGTGGGAAGTTACTGAGGCCATGGAAAAAGATGGGCAACCTGCCCAGCAGCAAATACCAACTGAAGAAGTCACGATGGAAAATTGTCTTGCCCCGCTGGCATCCCAATAGTTTTTGCTGGCACCACTATTTTGTATACTTCGAAAACTAGTCCTGATGCACAGTCTGACGAGGTTCGATCTCGTCAATGCCCATTATTATGAGCTTGGGTTTTGGAGAAGGTGGGGATGCTGGAGATCGCGGAACGGTTAGCAAACAAGCAACACGGGGACACGAGGTTTACCCAAGTTCAGGCCCCCGGAGGGAAAACCCTACTCCTGCTTGTCTGCTCTTTGATTACGGCGGAACCGAAAGTTACAGAGGTGCGCAGATGCAATCTGGCGTGAAGCCTTTATATAGATAGGCAGGTCCCGGGCGTAGGTGGAGTCGGTTACAGATTAGGGTTTGCCGTTTGAAATTCTATCTACACTAGCCTTGTTCTTCAAGCATCCGAAGGCGTCATGGGCCTAGGCCATCCGAAGTCTCTGCAGGCCGCATATCTTGCAGTGGGCCTTCCTTCGGGCTGGACTAGGTATGCTGATGTTGTGTACCCGTGGGGTATAACCATATTATTAGCCCCCGAGTGCTCAGTTGAATCACAGATTCGGCTGGGGACTCCTCAATCCTTCGGGTACAGTTTTATGCCTGTTTATAAGAGAATGGTTTTTAGTTTGTAAGGATTGCTGATGCGTGTGCCTGACTCTCCTGACGGATCAGGGCCAGTTAACTGTCATAGGACAAAACAACACGATCTTCTTCAGGTTCGAGTCCCTACACTCGAACCTGGAATGGATGCTGGCATAATTCGACTCAGGCCGCTAAGGTCTTACAGTAGTCAAATTCCAGTAATTTTCGAGTGATGTACCTAACGTGTCCGTGAGGGTTTTCATCGCATCTGTTGACACAGGTTTTTACTGGTAGAGCGCAGTCAGGTGCGTTACCAGGCCATCAGATGATATCTGTAGGTCTTATCTTTGCGTCGCAGACACATCATTCGAAAGTTTATCATCGCGGAGGTGTTTCGGGTGGCCAAGGAGGATGCTTCTCACTTAGCGTTAATTTCGGCAAAGTTGCCAGTCCGGATTTTGTCGTGTTTGATACGAAGGATCACAGTCAAATAATTCATAGGATGCGCGGCCAGCGCTCCCTATGAGAGTATCCCCCAAGTGTCTGTTCGAGTCGTAGACTTGAGCAGAGACTTTAGTTCAGTTAGTTGAGCTCCAGCTCCGTAGGACACAATTTTTTCGGATGCTTGATCAATCCTCCCTATGGGAGTAGCCCCTGAGTCCTTAGTGGAGTCGTAGACTCGACGTAGGACTCGAAAAGATCGAGTGGTGTAGTACCTTAATCATGCCTCAGGTGCACGACCATCGCTCCTGATAGGAGTAGCCCCTGAGTAGTTGCTTGAATTGTAGATTCGAGTGAGTACTTTTAATTATCAGCCGAAGATTTCCAACCATTGCTAGCTTTGTTTTGATGACGTCAGTGCTAACGATCGGTGACCTCAACCGTCTGCGGCTCCAGCGGTGACGTAACAGGACAAATGTGGGTCCCACTTTCTGACTTGGAGTTGACTAGTCATGCGCGTCATGGCGAGAATTACGGTGTCTCCTCGATTTCCGTGCATAGTGGACGGCGTGCGGGCGACGGTTCACTGCTGCATTGACATGTGGACGGTTGGATTTGACCATAGCGTTAGGGCTTCTGGATGAACGGTTCCCATTCGTCGTCTTCATCCTTATAACTGTGGGGAAACAGTAGTTTGTTTTCATCCTTTGCCATTTGCTTTCACTGCCTCCATTTTCACGAGCTCGTCTTCACGCGCACTGGACACTCTTCGATAGTTTCCTTATTCTTTCTTGTGCGCGCACCGCTGCCATCGACGCTCTGCGATGGTGAAGTGGAAGAAAGCCTCCGCCGGAGCGGGCTCGAGTGCTGCTGGCGGCGGCAAGAAAAGCACCACTGCCCCTCGAATCACCGATGGCGGGTGGAGGCGCACGGAGACATGCGAGGGTGACCTGCGCAAGCTGCGTGATGCGGGTTTAATCCCACAAGACAAGGAGGCCATCCCGGCGATGAGGTAATTCCCCGTCCACCCGTAGGGTTTCAGGTGATGTTTGTCGCCTTCGTTCTTCGCGGCCTTTCTCTCCCAGTCCATGATTTTCTTCATGGACTTTTGTTTTTTATGGCATCCAACTCCATCATCTTTCTCCCAATTCTCTTCTCCACATCGCCTGCTTCATTATTTTTTGCGAGTGCTGGCTCGGTATTGAGCCACACTTTGGTCTCTTCCGGAAGCTCTATTCCGTGAAGAGGCAGTCTGGCACCGGCAGGGTCTACCCGCTCGGCGGCTGCATTATTTCCCTTTGATCTTCTGTTCTCTTCTTTTCCTTCTCTATGTCTGAGTCTATCCAATACAGGTAGAAAAAGTGGTTTTATATTCGTGACTCCATAGTGGACGGGCAAAATTTCGGCCTTGCCCCCTTCGACTCTGCCCAGGAGATCCTGGAAGAACCATATCCTGGAGGGCGAGGTGGCGGAGGTAGAGGAGCTCTACCGTCAGGTGGAGGCGCTCCAGATGGAGCCTAGGAAGGAGGTCAATGGTGTGTATATAATACGTACCTTCCTCAAACGTCGTGTGCAGCCACTCAAGGCGAGGGCGCATCCGATGTTTCTTTACGCTGGCCGCAAAGACCCGATGAGGGTCTCAGCCGAGGAGTTATCCCGAGGCGACCATGATAGAGATCTTCGGCTGCTGCTGAAGTACAATTCTGAGGAGGATCTTCCGAGGAGGTCATTGACGTCCCCCTTCAATGCCACGAAACCAGTTCTGCAGGTGTAGATTTGCGACGTGTGCGCCTTTTTTGAGTGCTTTTCCTTATGATTGCTTGTACTGATCTTTGATGTCTTCATTATGCAGGAGTTCAAGGTGGATGGCATGGTGCCTCCACTGCCCGAAAAGTTTCCGATTGCGCCGGGCAAGGAAGTTGTGGACTCTGAGTCCGAGCTTCCACCGGCGCAGTCGCCAACTCATGAAGCCCCCGAGGCGAGCGAGGGACATGCCCATAAGAGGGCACCGAGTTCGAGTGAGTCTTCGGATGCCTCGACTCTTCCAATGCCTAGGGACCCGTCCTTCCTTGTGCGCCACAGCGGGGATGAAGGAGCTTCCTCCTCACCGTTCTCGGCCATGCCTCTGCGGGCTATGGCGCCGCAGCCACCGGCCAATAAGAAGAAGAAGGAGAAGGCGCTGCCCATATTTCATTTGAGCGACATCGACTCGTAAGTACCTTTGGATGCTATTTGCTCTTGTTTTTTGCGTATGCGCTTTTCTTCTTGCTTTGATGAATGTTTTCCTTGCAGCCATTGCTCGGAGGCTCTCTTAGTGAGGGCTCCCAGGAGGCCGTAGGGGAATCGAAACTGACGGCCCCTCCCTCTTAGACGGTGGCCAACTCTAGGGGCGATGCTCCGAACCCCTCTCGGTAGGAGGCTCGAGTAGTCTCACTCAGAAGACTGCACCTAGACCTTCGGAGTCCCTGTTTGAGCATGTAAGTTGTTTTTTCATTTTTTTGTCCTTTAGGGAGCCCCTGAGCCCTTTTCGGGTTGTTCTGTTTAATGTTCTGCTCTTTTCGGGGCATAGCCCCCGAGCGCTTTTTTCTGATGCTTTCTTGATTATTTGCTTCTGCTTCCTTTCGCAACCCTTTGTGCATAGTGCAAATCTTCTCATCCAGCAGCATCTGGCGCTGGAGGCCAGCATGAAGCAGCTGCAAGGTTCTATACTTTGCTTATTTCTGTTCGTCTGTCACACGAACAATGCTTGTGTCACTCATGTGTTTGTTGGTTTATTTTCAGAAGAAAAAAATGATGCCCTTCGTCGGCTAGACGCTCTTGACAAGAGCCTCGGTCGAGCGGAGAAAAAGGCTGTGGATGCTGCTGAGGTGAGGGAGCGGCTGGAAAAGGAGGTGGCCACTGCTGCTGAGGCGCAAGAGCGCCTACGGAAGGAGTTCGCGGATCGCGAGAAGGAGCTTGTTGCTGCAGCTGCTGCTCACGAGAAGGAGATGGCCGATAGGCTGATGGCTGCGGCCAAGGCGTTCTCCGGTAAGTGTCTTGCATGTGACTTGTTCTTTTCGATTTTCGGCTGCGCTTTTCTTCTTGTCCTTATTCGGCTCCTGCATGTTCTTATTTGTGCAGATGCTTCGGGCATTGCGTTTGATCGCAATATCTTGGAGCATGGGAGCGCTCTGTATGATGCCATCACAGCGGTCGAAGATCATTGAGGCACTGCTGCTGGCTCCCTTGCCAAGGCCAAGGAGGTTCTCCAGCGTTTCTACAAGGAGATCATGCCCAAGGGCGCTGCCCTTGAGGATGTTGATTCTCTAGCGGATGCGCTTTCAGAGGATGCCCCTGCGGCCTACAAGCGCAAGCAGAAGGGCATCAACGCTTCCGTGGGGCTGGCCATGGCCATGGCATCCGGAGTGGAGTTGGATCTTCACCACGTCACCTCTCAGATGCCAATAGTGCCCGACGGCTCAGAGGTAGCCTTTGCTCTCTTCGGCTCTCGCTGTAAGCGTTATGGTCCGAAGCTTATCAACTTGCTGGCGGACTATGCTGCGAAGCAGCAGGGGGAGGCCAAGAGCAGGCACTCTGGCTCCAAGGCCACTCTGGATGCGGGTGCATAGGCTTCTTTGCTATAGTTTTAGGATAGTGTATCCTCTTTTGTAATGTATGCTTTTGTTGATGAATAATCCATCCTTTGCGCCACACGGTAGTCATTAATGTATATAAGTTACTTTGGCGAGCTATCTTCAGAGATGTTTGTGATATTTATCTCCTTGCCTGTTTTGCCTTTTAGGGTCCTTTGGGTGGTGCACCCATTGGTACTTTGACTACGCCAGATCCACGACCATCGTTGGATGATGCGTCGCAGCTAGTTCTTCTTCGTGGCCGCGTCCACATCCTGGAGAAGGAGATCCTTGGCGTTCTAGGCCATGCAGACGTGTGGAAGTCAAAAACTGAGCGGGCTACCGCCAGGGAGGAGTATCTGATGGGGGAATTGCGTCAGTTGAGCAAACAACTGCAATGTAAGTATTCTTGAGCTACTGCTCTTTTACGGGTGCGCCTTGTTTGCATGCCACCTTATCCTTAATGTTCTGTAGGTGCCAACCTTGTTCCGAGGGAGGAGAAGGAGCGCATTTCAGTTCGGATCAATTGCTTGACCCAAGAGGACATGGAAGCTAGAGGATTTTTCTAGATGGAGCGTGCCCGGGCCACCGTCCTTGCGACTGTGTAGGATCATGTGCATCAGATGTCACGGGTGCTAAGGCAGGTGAAGACTTTCCTGGCATCGATTATGTACGTCATGTTTCCTCTGGATGAAGTGCCGTCCACCCTGTGGGGCTTGCTGTCGAAGTTTCGGGACGTGAATCACGTGAGGGAGTTGGTGCGGCAGCAGCTGGTGGCAGGGGTGAAAGCCGCCCTTTCGCTTGTTTGGCTGCATCGCCCTAACGTTGATCTTGCGGCGGTGGCGGCTGGGCCGCCCCCTCGACCAGATGGTGGCCTCTGGGACATGCGCCCGCATTATGCGGCTATTAGGAAGTATGCCGAAGAGATTATAGATATTTTTGAGCATCGGGCGCACGCGATCCTTCAGAATAGGTAGGTCCTGAAAAAAGATAGATGTAAAACTTGTATATATTTCGACTGGGCTTGTTGTGCCCTTTGTTGTAAAGATTATTTGTGTTAGCACGTAGTGCTTTGTTGTATGCATGTCCTTTTCGTTAGCCTGACGTGGTCAGCTACTCAGGTTTACATGCGTTGTTTTCGGACGATGTAGTCGTGATGTGGGACGGAGCCCCCGAGTGTGTTGTAACTGAAAGTAATGCAAGGAAAAGAGATTTTTGGACTGTGGACTTAGCTTTTATTCATATCATAACAAGGAGGCACATTGTTCGGCTGAGTAGCCTTGGCTGAGTAGCCTTATTGAAAGTAAAGATGGGTAGCTAGGGGTAGAAGGGTCGCAATTGTGCAACGTTCCATGGGTTGGAGTATGCGACTCCTGACTTGATGTCCTTGAGGCGGTAGGCGCCACCTGGGATGACTTCGGTGACGATGTAGGGTCCCTCCCAGGGTGACTCGAGCTTCTTCGGCCGCTCTTGCTTGAGTCCTAGGATGAGGTCTCCTTCGATGAAGGACCTTGGGCGTAGCCGACGGCTGTGATAGTTGTGGAGGCTCTGCTGTAGACCGCCGAGCGAGCCGCGACGATGTCGCGTGCCTCGTCGAGTGTGTCGACAGCGTCTTCGAGTGCGGCCGTTGATTCGGCTTCGCTGTAGGAGACGACCCGTGGGGCCTTATGGCGTACTTTTGCAGGTAGCACGGCTTCGCCTCCGTGCACCATGAAGAAGGGTGTGTGGCCAGAGGACGGAGGGTAGCGCTTCTGCCAAGGCTCCCGCAAGTTGTTCGAGTGGGCTGAGTAGGCGTTTCTTGATTCCACCGCCTATGAGACTGTTGGCCTTTTCGACCTGTCCGTTGGTTTGTGGGTGCGCCACGGAAGCGTAGGATATGTTGATGCCAAGGCCTTTGCAGAAGTCCTGAAATTCTTTGGAGATGAAGTTCGACCCATTGTCCGTGATGATGTTGTGTGGCACGCCGAACCTGTAGACTATGGACTCGAAGAACTTGACATCCGTTTTTCCCTTTTGGTTGGTGACAGGCATGGCTTCGATCTACTTGGTGAACATGTCGATTGCAACCAGGAGGTAGACGTGGCCTCCTTTCGAAGATTTGGGCAGTTTGCCGATCATGTCGAGGCCCCATTGGGTATGGGCCTGAGCTCTGACCCTGGTGTGTGTGGCTTGTCCGCAAACCTCTAGCAGCCGTTGCATCTATGGACGATGTCTTTGGCATCGTTCAAGGCCGTTGGCCAGTAGAATCTAGCTCGTAAAGCTTTGGCGACGAGGGCGCAGCTGCCCGCGTGATGGCCACAGATGCCCTCGTGGATGTCTTGGAGGATGGTTTTGCCGTCACCGATGGTGACGCATCATTGGAGTACACCCGAAATGCTGCGCTTGTATAGTTCGCCATTGATGAAGGTGAAGGCCTTGGACCAGCGAGATATGCGTCGTGCATTTGTCGGGTCATCAGGCAGTTCTCTGTTTATCAGGTACTGAAGGTACGGCTGCATCCATGTTTCTTCTATTGCCATGACCTGCATCAAGCTGACCAACTCGACCTCTGTTTCGAGCTTTTCGGGTCCTTCCTGTCCTTCGGGTAGCGCAGCCCCCGAGTGCTCTGCTTCCTCGGGTGATCCCTTGGGGAATTTCCTCTTGATGGAAGGTACACAGATTTGTTTGAGGACCACACCTTGTGGCACCCGTGCGTAGGTGGAGCCGATGTTGGCGAGTCTATCAGCCTCCTTGTTGCTTTCCCTTCCAACGTGGAAAAGCTCGCAACTGTCAAAGTCTCCTTCGAGTGAGTTGTAGAGTGCATGGTATGCGATCATCTTGGCGGCATGTGCGTCACACTCGTTCATCGTCTGCTGGACGACGAGGTTCGAGTCAACGTAGATGAATAGGCGAGTTGCGCCGCAGATCTTGGCCATCCTCATGCCATGGATGAGGGCATCGTATTCGGCCTTGTTGTTGGAGGCACAAAATTTTATCCGAAGGACGTATTTCATCTTATCGCTTTGCGGGGACGTCAGTATGACGCCAGCTCTTGCTCCAGCCTCGCGTTTAGAGCCGTTGAAGTGCATCGTCCATGACCGCGTCATGTCCAGGGTGTACGACAGCTGGAGCTCCATCCAGTGGATGAAGTTGTCAGGGAGGACCTAAGATTTGATCGCGTGGCGTCGCTCGTAGACTATTTCTAGAGGAGATAGCTCGATGCCCCACAGGGCTACGTGTCCTGTGGCTTCGAGGTTGTTCAGGATGTTGGACAGTGGCGCCTCATTGACGACCATTATCTGATGCTCCTGGAAGTAGTGGCTCAGCCAACGAGCCGTCATGAACAAGCCGTAGGCGAGTTTCTGATAGTGAGGGTACCTCTGTTTTGTTGGCGCCAGTACCTCGCTGAGGTAGTAGATTGGGCGTTGGACCCCATGGGTCTTGCCATCTTCGGGTCATTCGAACACGAGTACGGTACTTACCACCTGATGCGTGGCTACTATGTATAGCAGCAGAGGCTCGCGTTCCTTTGGCATGACCAGGACGAGCGAGGTGGAGAGCGGGCCGCAGATCTTGAATGTGTCGTTCGCCGGTGTCCACTCGAATTTGTTTGCTTTATGGTAAACGGTAGAACAGGTCTTCTCACCCATGCGGCTGATGAATCTGCTCAGTGCCACGATGCACCCAACAAGTTGCTGAACACCTTTGAGGTTCTTCGGCTTCTCCATTGCTAGTATGTCCCGGATTTTCTTCGGATTCGCCTCGATTCCCCATTGGGAGATGAAGTAGCCAAGTAATTGGCCAGATGGGACGTCAAAGGCGCACTTTTCTGGATTCAACTTGATCTTGTAGTGATCAAGTTTATCGAACGTCTCGTGGAGATCGTCGATCAGTGTCTTGGCTTCCCCGGTCTTCATGACTATGGCGTCGACATAGACTTGGATGTTGCAACCTATATGGTTCTTTAGACATGCCTGCATGCACCTCTGGTATGTGGCACCTGCGTTCTTTAACCTGAAGGGCATGGTGTTGTAGCAGAATACCCCGAACGGCGTGTTGAACGCTGTTTTCTCCTGATCTTCGACCTTCAGCCAAATCTGATTGTAGCCTGAGTAGGCGTCGATGAAGGAGAGTTTCTCGCATCCTGCAGTCGAATTGATGATCTGATCGATCCGAGGAAGGAGGAAGTGGTCCTTGGGGCAGTGCTTGTTGAGCGACGTGAAATCCACGCACATCCGCAGGATGTCCGTGTCTTTCTTTGGGACTAGCACGGTGTTGGCTAGCCACTCTCTCTCCTTTATTTCTTGGATTAAGTTGGCATCTAGGAGTCTATTGACTTTGATTCCAACTGCTGCTGCTCGTGGTTCGGACAGTCATCAGATCGACTACTTGACTGGCCTTGCTTCCGGGAACACATTCAGTGCGTGCTCGGCGAATTCCCTGGGAACTCCTGGCATGTTCGTAGGACACCAGGCAAAGATTTCTCAGCGCTCATGGAGGAATTCGACGAGCGCTCTTTCCTATGCGAGACTAAGGTCGTTGGCAATCAACGCTGTCTTGGATGCATCGGTTGGGTGGACCTGCACCTTTTTCGTGTTGATTGTGGAGTCGAACGACGTATCAGGTGAGTTTTGCCTAGCGACTGGGGGTGCCCCGTTGTCTGTCACCTCTCGTAGTCTTGTGAGCTCCTCTTGCATGCCGAACGACTGGGAGATTATGTTGAAGTCTCTATCGCAGTGGTCCGATCGGGTGAAGCTTCCCTGGACCGTGATGACGCCTTTTGGCCTAGGCATCTTGAGGAGAAGGTACGCGTAGTGCAGTACTGCATAGAACCTTGCGAATGCTACACGCCCAAGGATGGCGTGGTACTGTGCCGTGGCATAGTGCAGTACTGCATAGAACCTTGCGAAGGCCAATCCACCACTTCAAACTCGAGCCGCTCACACCGAAAGTTTTCGGGTTTGGCAAAGATGACGTCGAGCCATATATTTCCCAGGGGATATATGCCCTTCCCTAGGACTATGCCGTGGAACATTGTATCAGATTGTTCTAGGCTGCACAGCGGGATCCGCATCGCTACGAGGGTGCTGGCGAACATCAGGTTTATGCCGCTGCCGCCGTTCATGAAGACATGACTCATCTCGAATCCTCCGATCTGCGCCTCGAGCACCAGGGAAGCATGACCTGGGCGAGGGATCTGGCGGGGATGGTCCGAACGATCGAACATGATGCAGGACTCCAAGCCACTGAGGTACTCAGGGATGGCGGGTGGAGCGGTTACAGCGAGGCAGACCTGTCGAGTGATCTTCTTTTGCACCCCATTGGTAGGGCGTCCCTTCTGGATCATGAGGGACCCTTTTGGTGGTGGATATCCACCTATGCCGTTGTTTGGCGCATGTGCGATTGCGGGATTCGACGGTCCCATGGGTGGTGGTGGAGGAGCTCCATGGGCGATGTCACCTGGTGCAGGTGCGGGTCCGAACGCGGGGTTCACGATCTGGCGCCGCATTTGGGTCAGGCCCTCGCTGAGTTTCTGGAACTCGCGGCAGTCCTTGAGCATGTGGCTGGCCTTCTTCTTGCCATCCTGCTTGTCGATGTAGAAGTGGATGGTGCATGGGCCCGACAATTTGTCGTATGCTGAAGGTTCGGTGTCACGACCGCGGCGCTACCACGTTTGTGTAGGGCGTCCTTCGTCGCGGAAGTTGCCAACGCGGTATCCTCCGCTGCTGCGGTTGCTGTTGTTGCAGCGTTCGGCGTAGTCAGCCGCAACCATGTTGGGTCCGTCGTGATCATCGTACATGCGCGATCTTCGTTTGTTACGGCGTCCGCGTCTGTGCCCAAACTCATCCTCCTCAACCCAATGTGCCTGGTGGAGGGAATCCTCGCCATCTGCCCACCTATTGGCGATGTCCATGAGGTGGTTGAGTGTCTTGGGCTTGACGCGCCCAAGTTCTTCCTTGAAGTCCGAGTGCTTGACTCCATCCTTGAAGGCGTCGATCGCTCTCTCCTCAGAGATGTGTGCCGTGTAGTTCTTGATGTTGGACCAGCGCAAGATGTACGAGCGAATGGATTCTCCCTTTCGTTGAGTGCAGGCCCGTAGCTCCTCGATCGAGGCTGGCCTCTTTCTGGTTCCCTCACCATCCTAGGATGGGGAAGCCGAAGAAGAGTGCCGGAGCTGGGATGAGCACCGCCGACGCTGCCAAGAAGGGAACCGACGGTCATGTCACTAACATCGGCTGGCAGCGGTCAACCATGAAGTCTGTGGGCCTACGCCACCTGCACGAGGCCCATGTGATCTCACAGAAGGAGGAGGATTGCATTCTCCCTTGTCTAGAGGTATTCCCTGATTCTCCTGCTGTATTTTGGGTTATGTTTCTTGCATTTGTCCTTTAGGGCCTTTATCTTCTTGCCCACGATTTCATTCATGGGATTCTCTTTCTCTACAGGCTTCAACCTCATCAGTTGTCGCTCAATTCCATTCTTCACATCGCATGTTTTATCACCCTCCATGAGTGCTGGCTCGGAATCGAGCCACAGTTTGACCTCTTCAAGAAGCTTTATGCCTTGAAGAGGAAGTCCAACTTTTGTGGCACAATTTACGAAGTTGGTGGGTGTGGGATATATATCCGCCCAACCAACAATATTTTACTTTCAATCTCGTCGAGTCTATGCAAGGATGTAGGAAAAAATGATTTGTGATGAGAAGATGGCCGACCAACTCTACTGCCTTCCTCCATTCTACGCAGACGCGGAGATCATAAGGAAGCATGCTTGGAAGAATGACATTCCTTCGGGTGAAACCGAGGTTGTTGAGGCGCTGTACAAGCGCGTGGAGGCCTTGCAGCTGCGACGCAGACAAGAAGTTACCGGCATCGACATCATCCGCACTTTCATCAAGAATTGGATACACCCCCTCCAGGCCAGGGCGTATCTGATGTTTTTATATGCTGGCATCAATGGTCCGACGAGGGTATCATCAGAGGAGCTGTCATTGATCGAACTCAATAGGACCTTCATGCCATTGTTAAGCCTTGGATATGATGAGGCCTTGCTGGTGGAGACATCGACTGCTCCCATTAGTGCGTCCAAGGATGTTCCTCAGGTGAGATCCTTATTTGTGTCTGATACTTCTTGTAACATTGTGCGGTCTTGATGTGATTGCGACTGACACAGTTTGCTTGTTGTTTGTAGGATCTGAAGGTGAAAGAGATGATGCCTCCCCTTCCTGAGAAGTTCAAGAAGGCTTCAAACAACGAGGACATGGACGAGTCGGAGTCGACCATCCCTTCTACCTAGTCACCATTGGAGGAAGCCACCGAGCTTAGAGACGACAATTCTCGCAAGAGGAGCCGAAGTGAGGGCTTGGATTCTTTAACGCCGATGGCATCGAAGGGGCCTGCTTTTCTGCAGGAGCATGCATCTATTGAAGCTGCTACTAGGCTGATTCCGATGGTGCCAATCTAGGCTATGGCTCCTAAGTCGCAGGCCAAGAATCAGAAGAAAACGGAGATCTTTGACCTCTCCGACATCGCCATGTAAGTATCCTTTATCTTTGACCTCTCCTGTGTCGCTGGGTTTTACGACTGATGGTTTGTGTTGTTGCCGCTGGTGTTGGATTAGGGGGACTTCTATGGATGAGTCCGTGAAGAAAGAGGTTGAAGAGGTCGCTGTTGAATCCAGGGCGGCGAGTGCCAAGGCAGCGGCGCCATCCCAAAAATACGGTGGCTAACTCCGGCAGTAGCACTTCGAGTTCCTCCAAGCCGAGGACTCACAAGATTGTTACCCAGATGACAACTACGCAACCTTCAGAGTCTTCAGGTGAACACGTAAGTGATCTCAAAACTATGCTAACGAGCCCCTAAGCCTTTCATAGTGCTAACTTGGTCTGCTGTGATCAACCCTTTCCGCGGGAGCTTAATCATCTAGGGCAACAACATGTGCACCTTGAATCAGATCCAACTGATATTTAGGGGGTAGCCTTGAGGATATTCGACTGATCTTTTTTCCTTGGATATAGATCAGAACAACGAAGCGCTTCGCCAGCTGACTTCTCTAGAGAAGAGTCACGGCAAGGCGGATACTAAGGAGAAGGGCACCGTGGAGGTTCTCGAATGCTTCAAGGAGGAGGCGAAGGAGCATGAGGAGAAGCTAGAGGATGAGACAGCTGAGCGGGAGAAGGACCTTGCTGACCAGCTTATGGTTGTTGCCTAGGCCCTATCTGTTAAGATACTCATGTCATGCGAGTCCTCCCTTCTTGTTCTACGTTTCTGCTTTTCTTGAGTTGATAAGTACCGTTTTTTGTAGAGGCAACTGGCGTCGTCTTCGACCGCCAAGTCTTGGAGCACGGAGATATTATGGCTGGTGTTGTTGTTGCGGTCAAGGACCATTGCAACTCCGCTTGAGACACCTTGGTTAAGGCTAAGGAGGTACTTAGCCATTTCCACTGGGAGATATTCCTGAAGAGTGTTGTTCTGGACGATGTCAACTCCTTGGCAGAGGCTTTGCTGGCGGATGCGCCTACTAAATACAAGAAGACGTAGAAGGGTGCGGGTGCATCCCTTGGGCTGGCGATGGTGCAGGCGTGCGACACCTAGCTGGACCTCAGCAAGGCCACCTCCAAGATGCCCGTTGCAGCGGTTGGCTTTGAGGTAGCCTTCGCTCCCTTTTCTTCTCATTGTAATAAGTACGGCCCACGGCTCATCGATCTGATCGCGAGGTACTCAATGGAGCAGAAGTTATTGGCCGCGGCTAAGGCCATGGAGGCAGAGGCTGCCACGGACGTCGCGAAGCCCTCGGGTGGCGTAGTCGTATCTTTAGCCTAGTGTACTTGCTGCCTAGAAGTAGGTCATCATCATTTGTATTATACAATGTCTTGAACTACTACATTTTAGATTTTAGTTGTAAGTATATGTATTGTCTTCTTTCCCCTTGGTTGTGCTCTTACTGTGATATCGCCTCATTTGCATAGGGTTCTAAGAATATTGTTCCGGTGGCTTCACCTGTCCCTTGGCTATGTCGCAGCCAAGGTAAAATGAGATGTCGTAGCTTATGCTGCTTCACGACCACATAAAGATCATGGAGAATGACATTGCCATCATCCGTGGCCATGCAGACGTGTGGAAGTCAAAGGCAGAGAAAGCCTTTGAGAGGGACAAGTATCTCCTTGGGGAATTCACATAGATTGGTGAGCAGCTGCAGTGTAAGCAGGATTAGGCTGTTCATTCTTTGCCATTGCTTGCTTACTTGTCGTCTGACATGATGTTGTCCTTTGTAGTTGTCAATATCATTCCATAGGAAGAGAGAGAGAGAGAGAGAGAGAGAGAGAGAGAGAGAGAGCATCGATATTCAACTGAACTGCCTAATTCAGCAGGAGCTGGAGGCTGGAGGGTTCTTCTGGATGGATCGGAACCGAGCCGTGGTGGTGGCGATGGTGCAGGACCGAGTTCACAAGGTGCTTGAGGTGTTGAGGCGTGCGAGGTCAGCACTCGCTGGGATCTTTAGTGCTATGTTCCCCCTGGATAAGGCTCCGTCCAGCGTACTAGGGCTGCTGAAGAAGTTCCGAAACATGGGCGCGGTGAAGGAGTGTGTGCGCCAGCAACTCGTTGCGGGTGCCAAGGTTGCTCTATCCCTTGTGCACCTGCACCGCCCAGATGTTGATATGGCAGAGATAGTGGCAGGGCCACCTGATCCTCCTGATGGTATGGCATGGAATATGCACCCGCACTATCGCGTGGTTGCTCAGGATGCTGAAAATATTGTTCAGCTGTTTGATGAACGCACCAATGTAATCCTTCAATGTCGACATCAATAGATTTTCCGGTGTACAAAGATGTAAAGCTTGTATAGTTTTAGTTGGGCTTCCTTTGCTCTTGTAAGTATTTTATAATTTATGCATGTGATGCATTTCGATTGTGTAAATAGGCATGCCCTTTTCGTTAGCCTGACTCTCTATCAATCTTAGCCCATGCTAGCCTATCAGTTGGGTTGCAACTGGGATGGAGTTTTTGAGGGTTCGATTGCATAGTCAGCTACTCAGGTGGATGCGAGGGTAAGGAGCCGACGAGGTCGTCGGGGTAGGCATAGCCCCCGAGTAAAATTTGTATGTTAAATTGCAAGGGAGAAAACATATTGGCCAAGGATCTTAGATTTTATTCACTTCAGAGCAGGAGGTACATGTTTCGGCTGAATGGCCTCGCTGGATAGCCTTATTAAAAGTAAAAACATCCAGGGGTTGAAACGTCGTAGCTATGCGACATTCCAAGGGTTGGAGTATGTTACTCCGGATTCTACGTCTTTGAGGCGGTAGGCGCCACCTGGAATCACCTCGGTGACTACATAGGGTCCTTCCCAGGGGGATTCGAGCTTCAAGTGCCCCTTCTGCTTGAGTTGCAGGACGAGGTAGCCTTCAACGAAGGACCTTGGTCGCAGTCGTCGGCTATGGTAGTTGTGGAGGCTTTGTTGATACACTGTCAAACGAGCAGCGGCGATGACGTGTTCTTCTTCTAGTAGGTCGACGGAGTCCTCGAGTGAGGCCGTAGATTCAGCCTCACTATAAGCGACGACCCATGGTCCTTGTAGCGCACTTCAGCTGGTAACACCGCCTCGGCGCCGTGCACCATGAAGAAAGGCGTGTAGCCGATGTTGTTGTTTGGTGTTGTGCGCAAGCTCCAAAGTACAGAGGGTAGCTCCTCTGCCCAGGCTCCCACTGCTCATTCGAGAGGTCATAGGAGTCGCTTCTTGATACCATTGTAGACGAGGACATTGGTCTTTTCGACTGGACCGTTGGTCTGGGGATGTGCGACTAAGGCGTAGCTGATGTTGATGCCAAGGTCATCGCAGTGGAACTCCTTCGAGGTGAAGTTTGTTCCATTGTCGGTGATGATGCTGTGTGACACTCCAAACCTGAAAATGATATATTCGAAGAACTTGATGGTGGTGGTGCCAGTTTGGTTAGTGACTAGCATGGCCTTGATCCACTTGGTGAATTTGTAGACGACGAGGAGGAGGAAGACGTAACCTCCAGGTGAGGACCGCTGTAATTTGCCAACCATGTCAAGTCCCCATTGCGCGAAGGGCTAGGCTAGAGGTATTGTCCGCAACTCCAAGCCTGGTGTGTGCGGCTTGTTGGCAAACTATTGGAAGGCATTGCATATTTTGACTATGCTCTTGGCAACACACATCACCATTGGCCAGTAGAATCCAACCCGTAAGGCTTTGGCGACTAGGGTGCGACTTACACCATGTTGGACATAGATGCCCTCATGGATGTCGAGGAGGATGATTTTTCTGTCACCACTGGTGACACATCGTTGGAGGACCCCGGTAATGCTCCATTTATAGAGCTCACCATTAATTAGGGTAAAGGCTTGATGGGGTTCGTTGCATAGAAAAAAATTCCTATGGTTGCAACTGTTAAGATCGAATCTAGGCGATACTTGTAACGGTTAATAGAAGGACTCACCCTCATAGATCATAAGCAGGAAAATGTTCCTGCAAACAAACGTGGTTGATGTATATGTACACGACCGTCCCTAAGGACATGCAGACGATCAACGCCACAGACGGGCAGCGCCTCTGTAATCGATCAAACGTTCGGTGTGCTGACGACTCCTGAACCGTCGCTCCAGCCGAGAAACGGAAGTACCGGATCTCCGGGAACTCCAACAGCGCTACTCCATGGTAGAGGTGGTGTAGGGGAAGGTTTAGAGCAGGGCTTCGCCGAGCACCTTTTTCTAGTGGCAATGGGCAAGGCAAGCAAGGGGGAGAAGATGCCAACCAAAGGGCATATGAGAGGATAAAATGAGTGTGCGTGAGAGAGAGAGGAGGATGCAACCTCCTTTTATAGGGGGAGGGGGTAACCCTCCCATGGACGACGGATAAGAGGTGCCCCTCCCCTCCTTTCATTCATGTGAGTGTCCTCTCCACTCACATAATTCCCATCTCCACTTTCTCCCATTTATGCTCTACTCAAAAATCAAAGGTCTTTCCATTAAAGCACTTTAATTCCCTTGTTTTAATGCAACACAATTTAATGAACACTTCATTTAATGAGTAATTTATTTAATGAACACATTAACATTTTGATCCATTTCTTTGTATCGATACCCCGAAACTAATTCGGCAGATTTGATAGAACAATTTTCTGCGATGTCCATTGAATTCCCATGTGTTCCATATCCGATCAATAGCATCGACTAACCTTAAGTGTGTATTCCTACGGGTTCGAGAACTATGTAGACATGATCGAGACTTTCTCCGATCAATAATCATTAGCGGGATCTAGAGATCCATAATGACTCCCACTAGTTCCACAAAGATCAGATGATCGTCCAAACCTCTTTCATTGTAATCAACTTCCTTTTTGTTTCGCGATATTTTACTTGTCCGAGATCCGATCACTTGGTATCATCCATACCATGTTTAATCTTGTTCCTGACAAGTACTCTTTTTCTCGTTCCTATGATATGACATTCTAGTGATCAAATCACTTGCTTGCAAGCTATGTCAATGTGATATCACCGAGAGGGCCCTAAGTATATCTCTCTGTCATCCGCATGGAAAAATACCAATCTTGATCCACGATCCTCAACTAACACTTTCCAAATACCTGACGACACCTTTATAATCACCCTGTTACGGTGTGACGTTTGATGGAATCAAAGTAATCTTCCGGTGAAAGTGATTGACATGATATCATGGTCTAAGGATATTAAGTTACTACGAATGTGATAGCAATGTAAACTTGATGACATGATCGTATTGCTATATCTACTGCGGGTGACTGTTCATCATATCATTCTCTAATGATATGACCCTGTTATTAACAACATTCATTTTTCATGATCAGGAAACCTTTGATCATCCGTTAATCAACAAACTAGTATAAAGAGACGCTTTACTAGGAAACTTTTCTGTTTATAAATCACACATGTATTAATGTTTCCTATTAATACAATTATAGCATGAAAAATAAATATCTATTATAAACCTGGAATAGCATAATAACCAATTTATTATTGCCTCTTGGTTATATTCCTTTCAAGGCTTTAGAACTATGAGAGATGTGTCGGGCGTCCGTTGGGTCATCTTGCAGCTTCTTTCTCACTAGGTACATAACATACGGCTAATTCCATGATTGCTCGATCATCATGAACTCCATGAGGTTTTCGATTGAATCTTTTGGCCCTTTTTTGCGGGTGCCTTGGATTTGTCGGGTGGCGTAGCTCCCGAGTGTGCTATTGTGTCCGATGTGTCCTTAGGTGGCTTGAACTTGATGGACCGCTCTCATATCTTCTCTAGGAATACGCCTGGTGGAACCGGGGCACATGTAAAGCCAATGTTGCCAAGCTTATCGGCCTATTCATTGATCTTGCGACCGACATGCCGGAGCTCACAGCCGTCGAAGTCTTCTTCAAGTGCGTTGTAGAGGCCACAGTAGGTGATCATGTTGTTGCTGACAGCATCACATTGGTTCATTGTTTGATGCACTACGAGGTTGGATTCGCCGTAGATGACTAGTCAAGTTGCGCTACAGGCTTTAGCCATGCACATGCCGTGAAGAGGGCCTCGTATTCCGCTTCTTTGTTGGATGCTAGAAATTTCATCCATAGCACATATCACATCTTGTCGCCTTGCGAGGATGTCAAGATTACTCTGACTCCGACTGCTTCTCGATGTTTGGATCCGTCGAAGTGCACCGTCCAGACTCGCGACATGTCTGGTGTGTCCGGAAGCTGGAGGTCCATCCAGTGGACAAGAAAGTTAGGGATCACATGCGACTTGATGGCGGTGCATTGATCATAGATGATGTCCCACGGGGACAGCTCGATGCCCCAAATGGCCACCCTCCCTGTTGCTTCGGGATTGTTGAGGATGTGGGACAGTGGTGTGTCATTGACTACCATGATCTGGTTCTCCTGGAAGTAGTGGCGCAGTCGTCGTGCAATCATGAATACGCCATAGGCCGGCTTTTGATAGCGGGGGTACTAATGCTTTGTTGGTGTCAGTACCTTGTTGAGGTAGTATATTGGGTGTTGTACCCTGTGGTTCTTGCCTTCTTTGGGTCGTTTAACAACGAGTGTGTTGCTACCCACCTGATGCATTGCCTCTATGTATAGGAGCATAAGATCCTTTTACTGAGGCCTCACCAGGACTAGGGACGTTGACAGTAGATGCTTGAGATCTTCAAAAACCTCTTGATCTTCAGCCGTCCACTCGAACTGTTCCGATTTGCGGAGGAGTTGATAAAAGGGGAGAGCCTTCTCACCCATGCGACTAATAAATATGCCTAGTGCCGTGATTCTCCCAGCTAGCCGTTGGACACCCTTGATGTTCTTCGGCTTCTCCATGGCCAGTATGGACTTTATCTTATTTGGATTCTCTTTGATGCCCCTCGCAGAGATGAAGTACCCAAGTAGTTAACCGGAGGGACTCCAAAGGCGCATTTTTCCAGGTTCAGCTTGATCCTATAACGATCAAGGCTGTCGAACATCTCATGGAGATTGTCGGCCAACGTTCTGCTCTCTTTGGTCTTAACCACTATGTAGTTGACATATACTTGGATGTTATGACCGATCTGGTTTTTAGGTAGGCATGCATGCACCGTTGGTAGGTTCCACCTACATTCTTCAGACCGAAGGGCATTGTGTTGTAGCAGAAGACTTCGAATGGCGTGATGAACACTGTTTTCTCTTGGTCCTCCACCTTAATCCGAATCTGATGGTAGCCTGAATAGGCATCAAGGAAGGAGAGACGCTCACACACCGCGATGGAATCAATGATTTGATCGATCCGTGGTAATGGGAAGTGATCCTTCGGGTAGTGCTTATTGAGGGACGTGATGTCCATGCACATTGATGGCACTGTATCAACATGGAGCGCTTCATCGGGAAACCCCAAGAGCAAGGTATGATGCAGCACAACAGCAAGTCTTCCCTCAGTAAGAAACCAAGGTTATCGAACCATTAGGAGGAAGGAAACGTCTCAAAGGTGTTGCAAGCAATGTGGAAACCTGCACAACACAAACTCAAGACTTTGCCCCAACTAACAGTGCGGTTGTCAATCTCACCAGTTGCTGTTAGAAAGGATTAAATGTATGGTGAGGAAGGTGATGATGGTTTGCAACAAGTAAACAGTAATAGTGGAAGATGTATCAATGGTAAAGATTGTACCGGGGTTCATAGTTCACTAGAGGTGTTCTCCTTAGATAAACAAACATGTCATGCTGGGTAAACAAATTACAGCAGGGCAATTGACAGGACTGAGCAAGGCATAACAATGCAATACTAGACATTCATGGTCCTATGAGATTCGATTGGGCAATACAACAAGATACATAGACCGCCATCCAACTGCATCTATGACTAGAAGTCCACCTTTGGGTTATCATACGAACCCCCTCCAGTATTAAGTTGCAAGCAATAGACAACTACTTTAAGCAAAGTGCGTAAGGTAAATTATCCACTTGTTCCATGAACAAGAGACTGTTGTTTTCTCCCTAGTGGCAACAAGACATCTACAACCTTAGAGATTTCTTTCACTTCCCTTGATTAAATAGAGGCATGAACCCACTATCGAGCATAAATACCCCCTCTTGGCCAAGATAGCTACTAACAACAGAGAGCATGCAAGATCACAAACAATACAGACATGATAGAGTCAATAAGACAAAACCATTAATCAATCTGACATAGTAATCTCAATATCCATTGGATCCCCACAAATACAACATGCATGATTACAAATAGATGAGATCTTGATCATGAATGGAGCTCACAAGATCTAGACATGAAAGCACAAGGAGGATATACAACCATCTAGCTACTACATGGACCCATAGTCCAAGGTGGAACTACTCACGCTTCATACCGGAGGCTGGCATGATGAAGAAGAAGGCCTCGGGATGATCTCCCCTCTGGCAGGGTGTCGGGAAGAGCTTCAGATCCCCCTGATCTAGGGACGATGGTGGCGGCGGATATAGACAGTTTCATGGAATATTGATCGGGTCCTTAGGGTTTAGGCATCGGGTGATTCTTATAGGTGAAGAGGCAAGGCTGTGAGGCGGCTAGGGGGCCCACACCCTGCCCAAGCGTGGCCTAGGGTGGGCCCACACCTGGGGGGTGCAGCCGCACTATGGTGCCCCTCTGTCTCTCCTATGGGCTCCGTGTTCTCCTCGGTGAAATATTGATTTTGGGTTTTGTCCCGTCCAATTCCGAGAATATTTCCTTACTAGCTTTTCTATAACCAAAAACAGGTAACTGGCACTGTGGAAACTTGTTAATAAGTTAGTACCAGAAAACATATGAAAAGCACCTCAAAGTGTGGACAAAGAAAAGAAAAGTAGATCTAATCAAGCATGGAACATCAAAAATTATAGATACGTTTCCAACGTATCACACATCCGCAGGATATCCGTGTCTGTTTTGGGCACTAGCACGGGGTTGGATACCCATGTGCTCTCCTTGATCTCCCGTATGAAGTTGGAGTCGAGGAGTCTATTGACTACCATACCGATCGCCTCGGCTCGTCCCACGGACAATCGAAGCATCAATTGCTTGACTCGATGTGCATCAGGATACACGTTGAGGGCATGCTCGGCGAATTCCCTGGGAACTCCTGACATGTCCACATGACACCAGGCGAAGATCTTCCAGCGCTCATGGAGGAATTCGACAAGCACGAGTTCCTATGTGGAACTCAGGTTATTAGCGATGATGGCCATCTTTGTGGGGTATGTCGGATGGACCTGGATCTCCTTGGTGTTGATCTTGGAATCGAATGACTGATCAGGATCATTTTTCTTGGTGATAGCGGAAGGCTGGTGTTTGTTGACTCCATGAGCTGTGCCAACTCCTCCTGCATGCCAAAGGACTAGCATATTCTTTTGAATTCCCTGTTGTAGATATCGGACATGGTGAAGCTACATGGCACAATGATGGTGTCCTTTGGTGCTGGCATCTTCAATAGGAGGTACGCGTAGTGAGGTACCGCCGGGAACCTTGTGAATGCCATGCAACCAAGTATGGTATGGTATTGTGATGGCCAATCAACTACGTCGAACTCAAGAATTTGCGCCTTAAGTTCTGGGGCCATGACAAAGATGACCTCGAGCCAGATTTTTCCTAGGGGATACACTCCCTTTCCTGGGATGATGCCGTGGAAGGTCGTGTCGGATGCCTCCAGGCTAGATATCGAGATCCACATGGCCTCCAGGGTGCTGGCGAACATGACGTTTATTCTGCTGCCACCGTCCATGAAGACCCGACTCATCTCGAACCCTCCTATATGCGCCTCGAGCACTAGGGTAGAGTGGCCTAGGCGAGGGATTTGGCTAGGGTGCTAGGATCAATCTAAGGTGATGCAGGATTCTGATCCATTGAGGTATTCAGGTACGGCTAGTGGGGAGGTGACGACCAAGTTTATTTGGCGGGTGATCATCTTCTGGATCATGTTGGATGGATGCCCCTTCTGTATCATCATAGTCCGTAGCACGTTGGTACAGGTCTCCTCCATTATTTTGAGTCGGCGCAGCCATAGGCTGCATGGGTCCTCTAGTTGGTGGTAGTGGGGCGCCATTTGGGCAGAGCCGAACCCTTGGTTTATTGTGTCACATTGTAGCAGGGCGTACCCGTCATGGAGCTTCTAGAACTCTCGACAGTCCTTGAGCATATGACTAGACTTCATTTTTCCGTCCTGCTTGTCGATGTAGAAGTGTATGCTACATGTACCCATCAACTTCTCCATTGTGGAGGGTGCGTCATCGCGGGTGCGATGCTGCCATGATTATGTGGTATTTCCACTGTCACGGTAGCTACTACTGTGATAGCTCCTGTTGCGGTTTCCATAGTTGTGGCGGTCGGCGTAGCCAACTGCGACCATGTCGACTTCTTCGCGGTCATTGTAGCCGTGTGATCATCTTTTTGCTTGGCGGTCGCATCTGCGGCCAAGGTCGTCCTTGTCGTCTGAGCGCACTCGGTTGTTGTTGATGGGGTCTTCGCCATTTGTCCAGCAATTGGCAATGTCCATCAAATGGTCGATGGTTTTGGGCTTGGTGTGGCCTAGCTCTTCCCTAAGCATGCAGCGTCTCACTAAGTTGAAGGCATCGATTGCCCGCTCCTCAGAGATGTCCTTCGCGGAGTTCTTGATGATGGACCATCGCTAGATGTAGGATCAGAGTGGATCGTTGGCCCTCTGTTAGCAGGCGCTTAGCTCTTTGATTGAGGCTGGCCGCTTGTAGGTGCCCTTGAAGTTTTGGACGAAATTGTAGACCAGCTCCTCCCAGCTATGGATGGATTCAGAGGGGAGATTGTTAAGCCAGGCTCGCGCCGCAGCCTTCAGCTGCAGCTGAAGGCATTGCATGGCCGTGTTCTTGATTCTGCCATGGCACTTGTCTGATGAGATGTGCTCCTATTGGTTGTCGAACTTCGGGTTATCCGAAGGAATCTTGAAGCCCTTGGGCATCTGTGATTGCTGTATGGATCGGCTAAAGCATTTGGCACCGTAGAGCTCCGTGTCCTCATCCTCCACCTCCGTGGAGAACGCGTTTGGCGCACATATTGTTGATTTTTCTCTACGTGTGCTCGCATTGGGATTCGGAGGGTCACCTCCGTTTCTGGCATTGGGATTTAGCGGTTCAGTCCCATGCCGTGATTATCGTGAGTGTGTCACCGTTGGTGATAACCCCGCACATGTAGCGGTACGGGAGATCTTAGCTACCACAGCTTTTAGATCCAGAGCCATAGGCTTCCTCTCCCATCAGGGGGTCAAGTAGATCGGAATTGTAACTGATGTTGCTATCCGAGGTGTAGACCATCGTAGACGCGTTGAGTGTGTCCAACATGCCGATCGGAGGTGTCCAGGATGTTGGGGATATACTTTCCGGGTATACCCACATGACTCGCTGACCATGGTGGCCCACCAATGGGTTAGAGCTTTGCTTCATGAGCGGCCCAATCAGAGAAAGAGGAGGAGCCACTTCTGGCTACGGCAAGGCCCAGAAGAGTTACCAACTTAGGTCTGCAGTATTACTTGTAGTCCAAGATGTATCTAGTTACCGACTCTTTAACATGGCCGGATAGGTCTCTCCTGTAACCCTAGGTCCCGGTGACTATATAAACCAGCCCTATGGGAGCCTTTAGGGCACCAGATCATAGATCAACCACAACCTCCTCGCACAGGTGAACCTCTCTTGTAATCCGCTATAGCATCCGGCTCTCACTGATATATTACTAGGTTTCTAGCAGGAGTAGGATCCAATCACCACAGTCGGATCTGAACCTGAGTAAACTTGTGCTCACCGCTCCTAGAACACCTTATGTCTCACACCCCATCTTCTCAACACCATCAGGACCCCCTATGGCGTACTTGTCGACAATCTGATGACAGTTGGCGCCCACCGTGGGGAAGGTGACTTTTGGAGCTTCATTTCAGGTGGAATCTGCGCATGCAGGAATCGGCAAAACAATCTCCATGGGTCGCGTGGTCTACGCCAGTGATGTCCCTCTCGTCCTTCTCGACGAGACTTGGATTCCGGCTAAGGATACCGTGACAACCTACACAATCATGTCATCGGTGGGATTGACATCTACCTCATCTTCGCTGAACCCGCCCAATCCACCCTTGAGGTGATGACCATAGCAGAAGAAAAATATGGATCTGCTCTGTCCGCAGAGGCGGAAGAGTTCAAGATCTCGGAAAAAACCTAAACCCACCTAGCCAGCTCCTATAGTGGAAGAAGTGGTGGAAGAAAAATCTAGATCTTATCTCCCTGTTGAGATCGGATACAGGGATGAGGAATATATTCGCTTCGGATCTGGTTCTACCGATGCCGGAGCAGAAAAAACACTCTTGAAGCATAGGATAAAGCAGATGATGAAGCGCCCCTACATCGATTACAAAGCAATCGCCAAGATCAACCAGAGCTTTGAGATGGCAGAGGCGGAAACCCAGCTGTGCCGCTACCCTTAGACCATGAACAAGAAGAAGCATTGATATACCACGTGAGCTCTGGATCCGACTCTGTCGATGCTGGAGCCGGAAACGATTCAGTTCTTGACGCAATCGAAGAAAGTGTCGACTTACCTGATTCCCCTCAGGAATCAATAACGTCGCATGAACTTCAAGACTTCGAGAAAGAGATGGAGGCATACGAAGAAGAATACACCTCCAAACCAGCGCAAGGTGAGCCGGAGAACCCTCCGAGTCCATACGATAGCATGGACGAAGATTACACCACGCAAGATGACATGGACATCGGAGATTCGTCCGAGGTCTAGAATTCAACCACTACGAAAAGTACCGACAGAAGTTTATCTCCCGGTACTGGACCGAAGGCCGTCTTTTGCACCGGTATGCATGTTAAGGCTACTAGGCGGTCAAAGAAAAAGAAGAACAAGTATCCTACACCGGCGGAGCCGGAGGTCGAGGAAACCAACGAATAAAAGGTTGACGAAGAGATCAAGATGGAGAATCGGGACAGAGATCCAACTAACCCCACACCGATTGACCCTCCTGTGGATGGACACGTTGTCACCAAGCGTGCACGTGAAATTTACGGAGACGCTCTCACGATACCAATGCCAACTACTTTGGATCTTACTACGGATGCGCTGGAGAAAAGGGCCGAGGACCTAAAAAATACCGTTTGTTTTTGCTCGAGGAGGCTACGCGCATCGTCTAGCTCAGACAGCAGTTAGACAGCAATCTTGCCCAGTACCAGTCAGAATTCAAGCAACTACCAAACAAGACAAGGGGAGGTCCGGTTCTTCCTAATAAGAATCCAGATGTCCATAAGGATTTATTTGACGGTAAATCTAGAGAGAAGATCCGAGTTTACAGCATGCCAGTGGAGAAAGTTGCGGCTCCTCAGGCTATCCTCGCCAATAATCCGTCTCTAGAGCAGGTCTGACAAAGCGTAGAATTACTGAACAAAGGATTAAAACAGCAGAAGACAACTACGTTATTCAGTGGCAAGATGGCCTCAAAGTCGGCATTTTGCCACACTGGCGCAGATCAAAGCGCTAATGAAAGACCCCGCAGGGATACAGATCAACGCTATCGTCCCCAGGGAGAAGAAGAAAATTCAAGGATTGGATCAAACGGTCATCATCGCAGGCCCGCACGTGACTGGTCGAGAGTTATTCCAGCTGCGTCCGAAGACGCCATCAGGGCATTGGTGCATCATCAGGGCCATCATCAAAGAGAAGACCCAGAGGTGCGCCGCCAGCGAGAACAGGACCGGCTAAGAATGCCACCCCCAAGCCGTCAGGCTGGTAATGCCAATCGAAGAGACGGTCCGGACCATCCCAAATCAAGTAGGGACAGGGCCCGAAGAAATCAATCTTGGAGTCATCATAATGAGGCTCCACCTGCACCGCGTAGTCTAGCTGGAAATAACCCACCGGGACCACCATCACCTCCGGATAGCGACCATGAGGGATATCATCGCAGCCATGGAAGCCACAGGGGCGGAGGTGGCAATGGTGAAAGAAGAAGTAGGAATCCGACTCTGCCGCGCAGAAGCCGCGAGCCACCAAGGCACTGATCTCTCGCGCCAAACGACGCTCGTCATCGCATTGACTCAAACATAGAGGCGTAGCGGTACGAACAAGAAGACATATACATGGGACCTAAATGCTTTGGCCCGCGTATCCGTCAAACCAAATTTCCAGTTGACTTTGGCATTGCCACGCACATTCAACCCTACGATGGCGCAGCTCGACCAGATACTTGGCTTCAAGATTTTTTCCAGGCTTGCTGCATCGCCAAAGGAGGAAATAGCCTGGTTGCAGTCTAATATCTCCCACTTATGTTGCGGAAGACGGCTCGATCATGGCTCAATGAGTTACTAGAGAATTCAATTCACAACTGGTATGATATCCAAAGTGCGTTCTTTTCAAACATCGAGGGAACATACAGGAGGCCCTGCATAGTCAGAGACTTGCAGCGTTGCACTCAGAGACCCCGAGAAACCTGCCGAGATTACCTCGGACGCTGGATCGACACAAAAAACTCCTATGAGGGAGTAAACAAAAAAATTGCGATTGAAGCTTTCATCGCAGGACTTCCAGTCAGACTTTTGCATCACAGACTGAAGTGTGGCCATGTCACAGATTTGGGAGAGATGATAGAAATGGCGAGCAAATATGATGAGGCCGATGATGATTCAGAAGGACTGCTGAATATTCTAGCCAATCCAAATGTGGCCAAGCAGCAGAAGCAACAAACTCAGAAGCGCAAGAATAGCTCGGAAGATAAACCGGCTCCGATCAATGTAGCAGTTAACGCAACATTCAGATCTGGAGGACGAGGAGGGAGCGGATGTGGCTGGGGACGAGGCCATAGAACTTCCCGAATCTAGGGCAGAGGAGATCAGCAACCCGGAAGAACCTATACCTGGGATGACATTGCCAACAATCCCTTTGTTCATCACCTGGACAGTAACGGAGGCTCTACCCACACAAATTCCGAGTGTCGTTTCAATGACAACATCAAAAAAGACGAATCCGTTGGCTACAGGGCCAAGCGACAAAAAGGAAAGAAAAATTCCGAGAAAGGCAAGGAGCCCAAGGAAGATTCCGACATGGAAGAAACGGACACCTCACAACCCAGGTTAGATGGAAAGAAGGACTATCCCACAATGAAGGACACATACGTCTGCTTCCTTGTAAATCAGTTGGCTAAGGTCAAAAAGGAGGTTCTCCGTGAGCTCAATGCCACGGTTCCAGCTGTCCCCACCAATTCCTAGATTGGTGGGATGTAACCATCATCTTTGACCACACAGATCACCTGAGGAAAATGCATCGTCGGTTGAAGTACCCTCTGGTCATGAATCCTCTTATTGATGGCTATGAGTTCTCTAAAACTCTCATGGACGGTAGACGCAACATCAACATCCACTACATCGAAACGCTCCACCGTATGAATATCCACAAAAGCCAGTTGAGTTACAATAGTGTAACTTTTCATGGCATTGTACCAGGGAGACAGGTGGATTCTCTGGGTGAGATCACACTGGACGAGACATTCGGAACCCGAGATAACTATAGGATCGAGCCACTCTCTTTTGAGGTGATACCATTCAAAAGTGCTTACCACGACATATTCGTGCGTCCGTCTTACTGGGTGTTCATGGCTCGTCCTTGTTACATTTACAACATGATAAAACTTCCAGGTCCAAAGGGCATCATCACCATCCGGGGACATCTGAAGAAAGCGCGAGACTGCAAGGAAGGATTTGCCGCCTTTGCTAAAGCCGTGCTGCACGCCTAGGAGTACGAGGAGATCAAGAAGACCATCGACCTGTCCGATATGCCTACCATGAAGAACGAGGTGCTAAATCCAAGCATGCAGTTCAAGCGTCGGAAGAGACGAAGAATACGTCGATGAAGGATGATGATCCCTCCAAGACGATGAACATAGGGGTAGGCTTAGACCATGCATAGGAAAGCGTGCTCATCGAGTTCCTCGAAGCTAATAGTGATATCTTCGCATGGCAGCCTTCTGACATGACTAGAGTACCTAGGGAACTTGCCGAGCACTCTCTTTATGTACACTAACGCTAAACCCATCAAACAGTCCTTACGATGGTTTGGTGATGAAAATCACAAAGCTATAGCTAAGGAATTAGCCCGACTAGAATTAGCCGGATTTATCGTAGAGGTCATCCATGCTGAGTGGGTGGAAAATCCTGTACTCGTCCCTAAAAAGGACACTATTGATTTAAGGATGTGCATTGACTACCCTATCTTGAAAAAGGCTTGCCCTAAAGATCCGTTCCCTTTGCCCAGAATCGATCAAGTTATCGACTCAATGGCAGGGTCGAAACTACTCTGTTTTCTAGAAGAATATTTCGTATATCACCAAATACCGATGAAAGAGTCGGATCAACTAAAGACATCTTTCATCACACATTTCGGAACCTTCTACTATAAACTATGCCTTTTGGCTTAAAAACGCAGGAGCTACACATCAACACATAATGCAGCGTTGCCTTAATGATCAAATCCAACGCAATTTACATGTATACGTAGATGATATAGCACTGATGTCCAGAAATATGAAACACTTATTTCCAACTTAGAAGAAACATTTTCTAGCCTACGAAAATTTAACATAATGCTAAATCCGAAGAAATGCTTCTTTGGAATTCCAGCCGGAAAATTATTAGGTTTCATCATGTCTGAAAGAGGCATAGAGGTGAATCAGGAAAAAATTAAGGCTATACTCAACATTACCAGGCCGACTCGCCTGAAGGACGTGCAATGTCTCACTGGTTGCATTGCAGCAGTGAGTCGGTTCGTCAGCCGACTCGGAGAACGAGCCGCGTCTTTATACAAACTCTTGATGAAAACCGACAAATTTGTCTGGACCCAGGAAGCCGACGCTGCTCTACAGAGTTTGAAAGATCTACTTTTGAACCCACCAATTCTCGCGGCACCAGAGTCTTAGGAGCCTATGTTACTTTACATTGCAGCGACTAACAAAGACATAAATGTGGTAACATCAGTGGAGCGCGAGGAATAAGGCTATGAGCATAAGGTGCAGCGTCCAACATACTACCTGAGTGAGGTCCTAACAGAATCGAAACAACGGTATCCACACCATCAAAAGCTAGCCTATGGAGTGTTCTTTGCCTCCAGAAAGCTACGACACTACTTTCAAGAGCACAATATCACAGTGGTGAGTACTGATCCTCTGTGAGATATAATCAACAATCGCGACGCCGCAGGACATGTTGCAAAGTGGGGAATAGAGCTTGCAGCTTTTGACATCGAGTACAAGCCACGAACAGCAATCAAGTCCCAAATACTTGACGATTTTGGACCCTACATTTTGACGGGTCAAAAGCTCGAGGAGGCTCGGGGGCTGGCATGGTGCTCAAATCACCCCCAAGGAGACACGTTGTTCTACGTGTTAAAAATACACTTCACAATAACAAATAATATTGCCGAGTAGGAAACATTGTTACATAGAATACGCATGGCCAAAGATATTGGCATAACTAGACTCATGTGTTACGGAGACTCAGATTTAGTTGCTCAGCAAGTATCCGATATCTGCAATGCAAACAAGCACATGGAAGCCTACAAAGTTGTTGTGGATGAATTATCTAAATCGTTCGAGGGTTTTGAGGTTCAACACATCCCTTGAGCAGAAAATGAGGAAGCAGATGCTTTCTCAAGGATAGGCTCTGCACGGAAACAAGTCATGAATGGCACTTTTTGATATGTCCAAAACGTATCTACTTTCCCGAACACTTTTGTTATTGTTTCTCCTCTAAACGTGTGTGATTTGGATACAACTAACCCGGACTGACGCTATTTTCAGCAGAATTAACTTTCATGCCAAAATTACCTTGGAGTGGGGCTCTGGTTTATACGATGATGTTCACTGACGGGGAAGAGAGAGAAATTATTTTGCCCCAAACCACTTTGTTTAGTATTTGCCAGGGATCTTGGTCACGCTCCAAGGAGGAGATGGACGAGCAGCTACGCATTCGTGGTTTTCACGGACACTACCAGGGTGATGCGCCCTCTTATGACCACTCTGTGCACTACACAAGGGCGTCCTCGAGGTCGTACCAGGACGAAGGGTCCTCTTCATCGTATTACGGAGGTGCACCTTCTTGGTCGCCATGGAGTTGAGACCCACTTAGGCCAAAAGACTAAGCTCTGGGGGAGGTATACCGACATCACACTCATCTATATATCATGTTTCGTCGGTTCTTTGTATATCCATGTTTCGCTTTCTTTTTGGTTTTTGTTTCTGCTTTCCCAAAACACAAAAATACCAAAATTATTTTTGTTGTTTATCTTGGTTTGTTTCTTTGCTTTTTTAGCTTTGGTTTGCCTTAAAAGAAAATCCAAAATGATTTTTGCTTTGTTTGTGTTTTCTTTGTTTTGTTTTTGCTTTGTGTGCTTGCTTTAAAAAACCGACAACACCAAAAATATTTGTTGTTCTTCTTTGGTTTTGTGAAGTTCTTTGCAGGGTTCAGCAGTCCTCGGTGGAGTTTGGTTTCATGTTATTATTCAAGCCACACAAGTGAAGGGCAATAATGAAGATTAAGACAACTTGAGATGTGGTAAGAGGCTGGTAACGAACTCTATTTGTTTTCATTTTTGTACATATACTCATCATTGTGAGCATGCTTATTATGTTCATGTAAGGTGTATGTTATTTATGCATGCTTAGTAGTTCTTGCTATCTTATGATTAGCTCCATCTTGCTAATAGTTTGTAGCATGTCATATGAGTGTTTGCTTGCATTGTTCTATTCATAACTTGTTATGATATTGTGGTATCCTCCTCTAAATGTTTCATGTGAATCGACTTGGCACATGCTCGCGCATGCATATGACTCATGCATATGACTCATGCATATGACTGAACAATAGTCAGTAAGCCTCGATGATTTATTTTGCCTCAGAGTTCTTGTATCACTTTCATGCCATAATTAGTCATGTTTTGATGCAAGCATGATTATGACAGTTATTGCTCTCTTGTTTGTCGCTCCCTCTCCATTGCTAGCCTTCACTTGCACTGAGTATGATTTCTACTTGTGCATCCAACTCCCCAAAACCAATATTGCCAACAGTGTGCACCATACCTACCTATTAGCATCATTTGCTATTCAGTTCATATTCATTATGCCTTGTTTTCTTCCAAATAAAATGTTTGACTATTTTGAGAAAGTTAGTTAGTAAAGCTCTCACGAACTTGATGGCACACTTTATTTATTGCACTTAATAAACCTGAACCATTGTGACTGTCCATGAAAGTTATATGCTTCCAAATTATACGCTGGGAGTTAGCAGAACCGTTCTGTCACGGGGAACGCTTTCAACACTTATGGATATATATCCGGTTGATATCATGCTCTTTTGTTTTCGGATGTCATCGGTGTGAAATAAAAGGGGAGCTTGTAAGTTCATGGAGTTATATATATGTGTTAGAGAAACGCCTGGGCCGCTAGCCTAAGCCATGCCTAATCATGGTGGAAACTTGCAGCATAACCATAATGAGCAATTTGTGAAGCATCCTCAATAAAAACCTATGTAAATAGCAAATAAAAAGATCGTTGAGATGCTCATTGTCTGCTTGCCTTGGCATTTTGATTATGGGATAGCTCCTATATCATGTGCAAGGGGTACCCCGTTGGCGGTTCTCTATGATACGCGTGTATTTACAATGACAAGAACTTACATGTAACTAAAGTTGAGTAGCATGAGGAGCGGCCCTCGTACTCAAGGGACATGAGATTTCTAGTTTATGGTATGTCAAGCATATAACTCATATTGGACCTCACTTTCACCTTAACCATCTAAAGATGCTTATGATAGGGGCAATGACAGCTCAAAGCTAATGAGTACCATACTTTCAGCATTTGGAAGCATTTCAAAATATTCAAAACCTTTTCACTTCCTTGGTGAGTCACCACTTATTCTATGAGCACCTTATTGAGAGCATAGTTGTCATGCTTAGTGTAATGTGCTTGTCTCAAAACTTGGTTAATTATGTCATGACCTTGATGCTTGTATCTATGATATCTTTACTTCTAGTCTTCACTTGAACTTTAGAGGTTCCTCGGCATTTATATTGTGCTCTACAAACAAAGGAAAGCGAGATACCACTCTATCATACCTTCTTATGAGCATTGCAATGTTTCTTATGTTTATATTTCATGCTACTTATTATTATTGAGTTGGAATCTCTTCATAGCTTGCAATGACTATTAAGTAGACTTAGTTGCATACTCCTTATTATGAATTGTCTAAGTATCTACTCCTGTGCTGAGAATATATACATCATATGAAGCAAATGTGTTCGTGAAAGTTCTTTTATCGCACTCAGTTTTCAACTGAATTGCTTGAGGACAAGCAATAAGCTAAGCTTGGAGGGAGTTGATACGTCCAAAACGTATCTACTTTCCCGAACACTTTTGCTATTGTTTCTCCTCTAAACTTGTGTGATTTGGATACAACTAACCCGCACTGACGCTGTTTTCAGCAGAATTACCTTGGTGTCTAGTTTTTGTGTTGCAAATCAACTATCAGGAAAAATCTCGAAAATATGCCAAAAATTCTATTTCACCAGAAGAATCACGGAGCCAGAATATGAGACGGAGTAGGGCTCTGGGGGGCCCACACCCCCCAGCCACGCGGGCCAGGCCTGGCCACGCCTGGAGGGGGTGTGGCCGCCCTAGGCACCCCCTCGGACTCCCTCTTCGCCTATAAGTTGCCCTTTGACATAAAAACCTAGGGGGGTCGACGTTTTTTCAGAAAGAGTTCCGCTCTGCCGCCACCACCAGAAACCGTGATCCGGAACCAGAAACTCCGTTCTGACACCTTGCGGGGACGAGGAATTTGGAGAGGATCATCGCCATCGTCATCACCAACGCCTCTCCATCAACCATCCATGTTTCCCTCATCCATGAGTGAGTAATCCCCCGCTGTAAGCTATGGGGATGGTAGGGATTTGATGAGTTCTATCATGTAATTGAATAAGATTGTTAGGGCATGGTGCCTAGTATCTCTATTAGTGCTATTTGACTTTGTTGCAACTTGTTGTGCTTAATGCTTGTCACTAGGGACCGAGTGCCATGATCTCAGATCTGAACTTATTATTGATTCATTATGATAGTATTGTTTGTGATCTTATCTGCAAGTTGTGTACACATATCATTGTCCAGATCCAAAGGTCCCGAAGTGACAGAAATTGGGACAACCTGAGGGGATGGCTGTGATGTGAGGATCACATGTGTTCACGGAGTGTTCATGCTTTGCTCCAGTTCTTTATTAAAAGGAGAACCTTAATTGCAGTAGTTCCCTTGAGGTCCCGCTGCAACCGGCTGGCAGGACAAAAGATGTTGTGCAAGTTCTCATTCGAGCATGCATGACTATATATGGAGCACATGCCTATGATTGTTTAGTACTTGGATGCTTTATCTTATTTATCTGCAATTTCCCTAGATCTTGAAGTTACATGTTTAGACTCGTCTATGCAATGCCCGTCCATCCATCCCTATGCCTACCGCACTCATATCCTACTGTTTGCTACTTCTATTACTATTTATCTTGTTTTACATTTGCTATTTATTTGCTATTGCTACTACAAACTATTGCTACTGATAAACTACTATGATCAAGAACTATTTCCAGGTGCAGCTGAATTGACAACTTAGTTGTTAAGGATTGCAAGTATTCTTTGGCTCCCCTTGTGTCGAATCAATAAATTGGGTAATAATACCCTCGAAGACTATTGTGATCCCCTATACTTGTGGGTCATCACTTTTCTAGAGCACCTAAAAGTCCCCTCCATCACATGAGTTGATGAGGACTATCCGACGAAATCAGACTCACCTCTAGTAGCAGTTCTGGCTATAATTCCTAGCTGGACAAAACCCTATCTGGATTTCCTGATAGACTGAAAATTACCCGAAGACAAAGTTTTGAGCCGGCAGATAGCAAAAGCCTATACAATAATAAAAGGTGAGCTCTATAAGCGGAGTGTTTCTAGGGGTTTTCAACGCTATATTTCTCCGGAAGGAGTGGAAATCTTACGAGAAATCCACGAAGGAAAATGCGGTCATCATGCTGCAGCCAGATCTTTAGTGGCAAAAGCTTTTAGACACCGATTCTTTTGGCTCATAGCTAAGGCAAATGCCAAGAAACTAGTCAAAACGTACAAAGGCTGCCAAAAGTACACCCATCGGGCACACGTTCCGGATGATCAGCTGTGAACAATCCCTATTACATGGCCATTTGCTGTCTGGGGGCTTGATATGGTAGGGCCGTTTCGCACGGCAAAATGTGGATTTACTCACCTACTAGTTATGGTGGATAAATTTACAAAATGGATTGATTCTAAACCCGTAACAAGTTGCAATGGAGCCAGCTCCAGAAAGTTCGTTGAAGACGTGATCATCCGATTCAGATATCCACACAGTATAATTACTAACAACGGGAGCAACTTTTCCATGGGAGAACTTGCCGAATTCTGCAAGGAACAAGTGATCCGACTTGATATTGCATCAGTTGCACATCGACAAGCCAATGGACAAGTCAAAAGAGCAAACGGTCTAATTTTACAAGGACTCTGACCTCATCTCGAAGCACCGCTTCATCGTGCTGCGAGGGCTTGGGCGGAAGAATTGTCGTCTGTGATATGGAGCTTACGAACAACTCCTAACAGGTCAACCGAATACACTCCTTTTTTGGTTTATGGTGCAGAAGTGGTTCTTCCAAGTGATCTAATTCATCAGTCTCCTAGAGTCAAAGCATATATTGAAGAAGATTCTGAAGTCTCTCGACAAGATGATCTCGACATAGTCGAAGAAGTTTGCGTTGTTGCTGAGCAGAGATCTACAGCCTATCAGCAGAAGTTACGCAAGTACCATAGTCAACGAGTTCAAAATCGTTCCTTCAGAAGAGGCGATTTGGTTCGCGGACTCGTGCAAAAGAGAAAGCACAAACTTTCCCTAATTTGGGAAGGACCTTTTATGACTAGTAGAGTTCTGCATAACGGGTCATATTATCTAACCAATATGAGACCACTCAATGAAAGACTGGATACTCGGAAGAGAAAGAGAGCTGGCGGTAGTACATACCCGGATGATATAGACCGTCCATGGAACGTTGCACACCTACGTCATATTTCCTTGCAATCATATATGTACATGTTCAAAGTGAAATAAAGTATTGGTTTCCACATATATTATTCTTGAGAAATTTTCTGCCATCTTGTTTCGAAAAGAGCATGTTGCTTTTAAAAATCCCAGAATGCTTCAAAGTACTTTATGCTCATGCTCGTTCTGGTTACGGTATTTGAATATCTAAAAAATGTTACCTTAGGGTGTAAATTTAATTTTTCGTTTATACTTGGGTTTTTTATCTGATTTCTTAGACGTGTGCACTTTACGAGTAATGAATTGTTGGTACTGGAAGCCGGCTTTGTATCCGATTTTAAACAGGTTTAGCAATTGAGCTCCATTGCTCGACAAAGTTTCTGTGCTGAAGGTTGGCTGGCTCATGAAAGGGATGAGGCAGAAAGCCAGATAAAATAAAAAGTGTAAACACATAATGCTTAAGAAAAGTTCGATCATACACATAAAAATATATACAAGTGCTAAGTAGTAAAGCATCAGTTCTTACAAACCAGCACGCATTCAAAAGCAAAATATTGTTCTCGTCATTACATGCCAAATAAAAAGTTTAGAATAATGCATCAAGATATTTATGCTGCAGATTGATGACCCACAAGTTAGGGGGTGTATCATAGTACTTTCGATAAATAGGAGTGTCTATCCCAACGAGGACCAGAAGGTGTTGACTAGTGGTTTGGAGCAGGAAATCTCTGTAAATACTTAGCAAACGGATTTTTAGAGGTTTTTGACAAAGCAAGGAAATAAAGTGCAAGTAAATAAAGACAGGAAATAATTGCAGCAAGTGGCCCAACCCTTTCTTTGCAAAGGACAAGCCGGTGGAAATACTTATGATGACCAAATATTCTCGAGGACACATGGGAATACTGTCAAGTGCTTTCGTTTTATATAGTTGATTAATCTTCTTTGGTTTTATAAGTGTTGTGTGGGTGAACATGTGCTAATGTACCGACCTTACTTGGACTAATACATACTTGTGATTAAACCCCTTGCAAGAATCCACAACTACAAGAAAGTAATTATAATAAAAACCTAACCACAGCCTTAAACTCTGAGATCCTACACTCCCTTGTCCAAAGGTTTCCTAATGGGGGTTCATGTTTATGTCACTCCCGCAACCCCACAATTAGTAGCCAAATACAAAATGCATTCCCCTAGGCCCATAAATGGTGAAGTATCATGTAGTCGACGTTCACATGACACCACTAGAAGAATAGCACCACAACTTAAATATTAAACCATTGAATAGTACCTCAACACAATTCCACTACTAACAACATGACTTCTCCCATGTCCTCAAGAAATAAACGAACTACTCACGAGACATCATATGGATGAAGATCAGAGATGATATAATGATGGATAACAATATGAACATAAACAATAAGTCAATGGTTCCACTCACAAGCATCAACTACAATAGTAATCAACACCGGGAAAGTTTCCCCTAAGAACTATGCAAGATTCAACACAATTGTTACAACGGGATGGAGTGGTGATGATGATGCTGGTGGAGATGGTGGTGTGGATGATCATGATCATCCCGATCAAGTCTAGCTTGATGACGGTCTTGATGGAGACGATCTCCCCTCTTCAGGAAAGAATTTCCCCAGCAGAAATCTGTCTGCCGGAGAGCTCTTTCTCTCTCTGTAGTTTCCGCCCTGCAGAGGCGACGGAATCTTTCTGTGGTCGCTCCCTGAACTTTAGGGTTTCGGGAGGAATATATAGGCAAAGGGCCGGAGCCAGAGGTGGGCTAGGGTGGCCACACCCCCTGTAGGCGCGGCCCAGGGTGGCCCGCACCTAGGGGGTGTGGGCCCCCTGTGGCCCAACTCCGCATCCCCTTCTGGCACCCTTCGTCTTCTAGGAAAATATAATTTTCTGTAGTTTTTTTGTTATTTTTCCAATCTTTGCGAAATTGCATCCAAACACCGCTTTTTCCATCAGAATCCTGACTCTGGCAGTTCATCCTCCAAGAATCATCCAACATGCAAAAACAAATGGAATAACATAAGTATCACCTCTTAATATGGAATATATCAATGAATAGAATCAAATTATGATATAGAATAGTGATGCAAATTGGACGTATCACAGTTTCAGCGGTGGTGATGGATACCTTGGAGCGCTGGAGTCGACATCGTCTTCACCTTGATCCTGCGACTCGGAAGCTCCTTCGATAAGGCTATCTTCTGGCTCTTAGGGTGAAGGAGGCACAACGACGGATTGGAAGAATGGCGTCGTGTAGTTCGTCATCTCCGCCACGCGACAAGCATAGCCCACGAAAGATTATTGGATGGCCTTGATGTCCTGTGGGTTATCCTCATCGTCCTCGTCGGCGATGCCCTTGGTGACATGTCAGATCTCCATGTCGCTATGGTGGTTCATCACCATGGTAAGGGCAGTCTGTGCAGCAGTCCGATCATAGGAAATCTTGTAGTCTTCGATGAGCTTCAGAATCTCCTTGACCTTGTCCCTCACCTCAAGCACTGTTATTTTGTGCAAGTCAGAAAGTCTGATCGACTCGCCAGCCTCTTCAAGAGTTTGGCGGAAGTCGAAAAGAACATATCTGACCAGTTTTATGCGCTCGAGGCGAGGTTCAGAGGAAGGGGAGTCGAAAAGATGAAGAGGATCTGGGAAAGAACCAAAAATCAAATTTGACTCAAAGAAAGTCAAAAATCAAGGGAAGAGTGAAAGTCAGAAATCTTACCTAGCACACAGTGGTTCCACTGAGCACGCACCTCTCGGAGACTCTTCAGCTCTGCTTCTATGGCCTAGGCTAGATCTTTCTGGCTCTCAAAGTACTTCCTGAGATTATCAAGTTGTTTATCTCGGAGGGAGAACAGCCTCTCGAGCGTCACGGTCTCCATGTTCCTTGATTCTAGGACGGCGCTCATGGATTTATCTGATTCAACCTTTAGCTTCTCAAGCTCGTCCCGGAGTTCAGCATTTTCCATTTTTAAGACCTTGAAATTCTCGGCCTCCTCGACCTTCTTGCTGGATTCACACAACAATTCTGCAAAGGAAAAATTATCAGTCGACTGAACAATTTGACTATGGCAATCACTAATGAAAAAAGGAGTCGAAAAGATTACCTTCCTCCTCATCTCTCTCCACCTTCAACTTGGAATTCTCAAGTTGCAGAGCCTTAATCTCCTTGCGCTTGTTACATATGTTCTTGAGCAATTCCTGGTTGGAAGATGCAATTTTCTGTAAGTTTAAAGACGGAATACCATCAGACGGCTACTAAGACTCAGGCTGCAACTTTAACCAAGTCAAAATACAGCACGAGCCTTGGGGGCTAGACTACATCGTTCTTTTGCATCCTATAAGCATCAACTCGGATTTAATACTATGATGTTTATCCAACTTTATGCTTGGGGGCTAGAGGATATGATAATAAATACTACAAACGAGATTCGAAAAACTTACAATGTGCTCCAAGTGTAGCTTGTCGAATCCGAGTTTCGTGTTATGAAACACTTTCTCGGCAAGGGAGAGGGAAGGAACGTTTGTTGTTGGAAGCTCGCCAGACTCGATTTTTGCATCCCGGACCAAAATTTGGTCCAGAAGATTCAACAGCTTCACGTCTTCCGTCTCTTGGCTCGCTGCCTCCAGGGTGAGGGTTTATTTCTCGAGACTGGACTGAGCCAGCTTGAGAATTTCTTCCTACTTTTTCCGCTTCAGGCCGAAGGCAGGAGAGCCGGCCATTTTATCCACCTCCCCTGTTATTGTAGCTGCTGTTGTCATGGTTTATATTCTGAAATTAATCGTAAAAATTATGCCTAATAATCCATCATTTCCCCCAAATTATACCTCCATAAAACCTTCGGAATTTCAAATCATAGCAGAAACCACTCACTGGTAAACTCTAGCCCCAAAAAATTAGTGAATTCTACCTCTGCCCCACCTCGCCCCACCCACCCACAGGGATTCCACCTTTCATCTCCCAATCAATACTTTAGTGAGCAATCATGAAAAAAACTAAAGCTATTTTGTAAAAATTTACCTACACTTAATCGCACAATTGATACTGACGTGTTAAAATGAAATTTCCGAATCATACGAGAGCGAGATGAAAGGGGGAGAAGGAGGCGACCTGTAGAGTCGGTACCAGACGACGTCGTAGTAGGCGACGACATGCAGCGGGTGGAAGACCATGGCGAGGCCGGTAACGTCACGGGCGCAGAGATAGCACGCACAGTTGGCGAGCACGTCACCATCGAAGTATGCGAGCGTCCGCCCCGGCAGCGGCGCCAACATCGCTGGCGAACAGAACCCTAGGCCGGAGTCTCATGCACGGGCGGGAGGTGGTGCGCTGCTGCCACGAGCCACCGAACGTTCCTTGCAGCGATGTCGCGGCGAGCTCGACCGTCGAAGGGACTGGCGGCGACCGCACACTGGGAGAGGAAGGGGATGGGAGGAGGAGGTCATGGGAGCATGACGAGGAAGGCATGGAGGGTGGGTGGCGGACCGGCACCGGCCGGCTATCGCACACGAGAAGAGAAGGGGGCATCAGGAGGCGTCTAGGGTTTCCGAGACAGAGTGTGTTGTGCGTGGTTTTTATATGCGGAACTAAAAATGATCTATGGTTTTCATCGGCCGAGGAGGCCAATCGTATGGCTAGTAAAATCTGATTTACCTGAGAGCTCCTTAAGCCTCCACCAATTACATTTTTAGATGCAGAATGTTATTTGCTTTACCCATCTTCTTGTTTTTGTTCTAACCAAGTAATGTAATAAGATATGCTTTATGTATATTTACTTTTTAATTTGCTGATTTGATTTCAATCGTATTTACATGAGCAAGAATTGAGCGTACTAATGAAAACAAAAATAAAATCTAAACATCAGAGAAAGGATTTGGTGCACATGTGTACCAGTGCTCCTTTCAGTTTAAGATTTTTGAAAATTTTAAAACCTTACATTTCTATATCTCTAAAAATTATGACGTTAAATATATAGATAGATATATACATAAAGAATGTATGTAAAAAAAGTCCTGTTAAAAAATAATTTATATTTTAGCAAATAAAAAACAAATTTCTGACAACAGATATGCTATTTTACTACTATTTATAGTCAGAAATTTGTTGTTTTTAGGTTGGTGTGAGTTGCTCGATCCCGGATCTCATGATGCACCTTCAAGACACATGGAGATCTTTCTTAACATCTGAAATCACCGCTGAAAAAGAGGTGCACCGTATAAAGAGACGGTGCCATGGAAGTAGTCCCGGCATAATTGCTCATTGCTGCCGTCTTGGTTACGGTCCAGCGCGGCGGCGTGGCCCTTCACCGAGCCATAGTATCTGGGCAACGTCGCCTCATTGTGCTCATGGATAAGCACGGTTGCGGGCATGAAAATGTCACTATCATCGTCAGACTCGTCCGGCGACGGCTCGATAGAGGTCTTGAAGAAATACTCGTCTAAGCTACCAGCCATTATGCACGATGGTTCGATTGAAATCAATTAAATGCACAACGATCGTTGTGTGGAGAAAACAAAAAAAAGGGATGAAACACCCGATACCTATCCCGATCGGCAAAATGGTTGAACAGGTGGACTGCAGTCGTGAACAAGGCCGTGTCGAAGACCGTGGGCTGGCAAGTTCTTGTAGGCATGGCCAGCTAATGTCGAGAGCAGCATCCTGCCGGTCCTCCTAGGACATGCCATCGACCGGGCAAGAAAGGTCCAGCAATGGCCACAACTGCTCGGCTACTTCGGCGATTGCACATGAAGCAAGAGCTTGGCTACTTCAGTGACAAGAACTCTGGAAGGGGGGGGGGCGGCTACCGGTACCGATGATGGCTTTTCGCTGCCTTTTCTGGTAAGCCGACGACGACCTCACAACGTAGGGTGGGAGGAGGGCTAGGGAGAAGCGGATGGTAGGGATATGGACGGCTGACTGGATGGCCATGTGAAAAAAAGGAGAGGACACGCTCGGACTATCCATTCCACTGCAAATATGGTCCAATTTTAAATTGGGAATTTGCCAAACCGGTCCAGGGCTGCTGCTCCGTATGCGGATGAACATTGGGCGTTTACTCAGGCTGGTCGGACAGGAATCAAACACGGACCGTCCGATTGTAGGGCCCCTTTCTTTTCAGCTTTTTAGGCAGCTTCTCATAAAAGCTACCCTCGACCAACTTTTTCCAGAATCTCATCTGCTAAAATCGTTTATACTTTTAAATTGACGTTGAAACTACTAGTTAAGAAGTTTAAACAAATTTTGAAGATGAGATTCTGGAAGAAGCTGGTCGAGGATAGCTTCTGGAAGAAACTGACCAAGAAGCTGAAAAGAAGGGGGCCTAAACCGATATTGCAATGCCTTCATAGGCTAAGAGCAGCTGTGAATCTGCCAGGCTCCTTCTAGTGGTAGTATTATAAACAGTATTATGCATGTTAAGTTGGCCAAAAACACTGACATGGCACATCAATTAATAAAGAAGGGATCCTAGCATCATATATTATCATAACACGTAAAACTAAAATATTTGATGGCAACAATAGTTTGCATCGATATTTTAAATATAAGCCGGGACAAAAGGCACACGTGGCGATGCCATTGCGCGTAACATGTAGGTAACGGTGTCGATGGCTCCATGCCTTCATGTGTGTGCCGCTGTGGGTCCACCGTGCGCACATGGCCAAACTGTCAGACCCAGTTTACCTACCTACAGACTCTTATTTGACGGGATGTGACCATTTAGAAAATAAGTGCGATAGGTTCGACAAGAGTCGCGCTATACGCACGGCATTTTCCAGACGATTCACACATGACGTGGCCATAGCAGCGTCGTGTGCACAACAGTTTCGGTTCGACAATTCGTCCGATGTAAGAGAGTACTCCGTAGTAGATATCAAAAACCCCTATAATTCATGGTCATGTAAATCAGTTTTTGGTTTAAAAATCGTCGCCGTGAATTAGAAATTGTATTCGACATTGGAAACTTTAGAAATACTCGTTCACGAGAAATTTGAGCCTAATCGCATAGCTGCGTCTCGGCAATTCACACTTTAATTTACAATATAGGACGAACACAAAAGGTGGAACAAAGATCGCCGTCGCTACCCTATCCTACTGTGATCAAAATAGGCTCCGGGACACCTTACAAGAGCCTAGGGTGTGGTGGAGACGCGGCGGCGAGCTCGGTCACAGTCGGAGAGGTCAACCACCTCCTGCTCCTTCTCCTGCTTGACGCGGGAGCGCTGCCTCTCCATGGCCTCCTGTTGCGCTATCACGTACGCCAGGTGCTGGTTGCGGCGGTGCTAGGCGTCCTCCTGCACGCGTCGCTCCTCCTTCTGCCGCTCCGTGTCCTCGGTCTCCTCGACAGCGAGCATCGCCCAGGGGAGGTCTTCCGCCGCCCGTTTCGCTCGTACAAAGCGACTCCGCATCATCTCCAGTGTGGTGCTCGGCCTCGTCGTCGTTGACGATGTGCTCGCCCGCATACGCGTCGCTCGACGACACATACATGTCTAGTGAGGACGGGGGCACATCGGAGTCAGAGTCCGAGAGCTCGAGCGACAGAAATGGGGACCGCCGATCAGTGCGTGAGCTCCCCACCTCCGCGTCATTGTGTTTTCATCGAAGGAAGTGTGCAGGAGGCAATGGAGAACGAGGCCTGCGGGCAGAGCGGCACGCCATGCTCCCGTGCTCCGTGTCCTCGGCCTGGTGCACGCGTAGGCGCTCCGGCACGGCTCCCCTTGGCGAATGTAGCTAGCGTAGCGCATCAGCGGCGATGTGCTGCCTCCGCTCCTGCTCGTCAATCTAGCCGCGGAAGGGACCGCCGAGTGACGCACCGCTACAACCAATCTAGCCTCCCCCGACTACGATTGAACGGCGGCGTGACGCCATTTGGCTTTGGGAGGGGCGGATCTGCAACTGGTAGGTGGATTGCGCGGCAGCAGCGGCGAATTGCATGGTGGTGGTGAGGTGGCATCGCGGTGGAGAGGAAAGATGACTCGGCTCGCGACCTAGAGATAGGGTTGCGAACCCTACATATTGGGGTGATGCGACGAATTCTCGAACCACCAAATAATTTGGGCCGGGATGTGTTTACGCTATCTGTTCAAATCACATTTTGGGCCAGAAACCATAAAGTTACCGAAATCTTTGTTTCATGTGCGTTTTTGGCGTCTGCTAGAGATGCTCTCTATTGCGTAAACAGAACCATAACAACGAAAACATAGGCTATCAAAATCGCCAGACTAATGTTTAGAGAATAGAAAAATTTTACTTTCTTCGATCCATAACAACTGTGTCAACTTTGTTTAGATATACACGTATCTTAAATTTGTTTTAGCATTTACCAACACACATCTAGGTAATAACACGCGCATGGAGTGGCTGCACCCGCGGCAGACCTAAAGTCTAAACCGACCGTCTACGTAATAAGAAAAGTATTTGAAGCATGTCGGCTGTTGTATATTGAGAGTTAATTTGATGCCGTTTGGGTTTTACTAAGAACTAAAGTTGAGGCTAGTTGACCTTTTCTTTGTGTAAATACTACATATCGTGGTCCGATGGAAAACAAGCCATTGAAACCTTCCAATACCATCCATTTACTAGTCTCCATCGAACGGCCTAACATTTCTTTTTCAGTTTTTCTCCCGTTAACTGCGTAGATTAATTGCTATCCCAAAATTTCTGGCTAGTTATGATACCTCCCGCTGGCCTACCACAAATGAATGTGCTTCTCCTCGTTTTTGTTCTCATCGCCGTCCTGCAGATCAGCCCCGCCACGCCTTCGCTTCTCACTGCATGGTGACATGCGCCTCCATCTGGATCGATTCCTGCACCGACACGCGACGTTTCATCGTGGGGATCATTTTTCGGTGCATCCATGATGCGTCCGACCGACAAGTCTACACTCTGGCCGCATGCAACGGGTCAGAGGTTGATTTCATCGGTCGGCGTAACCATCAACGACGACATGAACGAGAGCAAGGTAATTGCAAGTGGCTTGGGTCCTAATCTGCTCATATCTTCTCTACTTTCGAAGTTTAAATCTGTGCAATCTCTCTCTATAATTTATCTCCCGAACATGCCTACTTCACTGTCAACCAGGCCTTCATGTTGCAGCGTCATTTTTTCCATGCCGCTCCAATCCCTGGCGTCGCCGAGGAGTGGAAGGAAGCATAACCAACATCTGCCAGAAGCACAGTCACCATCTGAATGAAGCACACAATCACCATCGGATGGATGTAGGCCACAATCAGGTTGTGGCATATGAAGGAAGCACGACACCGTCATATGAAGGAAGCACTGCCACCGTCTGTAAGAAGCACGATTTTACCGTCGGAAGGAAGGCCGACAAAATCGAACGGTGGCGTCTGAAGGAAGCACGGCCATCATCTGAATGGAGTATGGCCACCATCGGAAGGAAGCAATTTAATTCCTAGATTGTGCAAAGCCTAACCACATACTCCTAGACGGAGTATAACACATTTTGGTTTATGGAAGCAGACATGAAGCAAATAAAGTTGTGCTTCATCCAGCGCAGGGGCATGCGTAGCCGCATATGAGGAAGCATACAAGAAGAAAGTAGGACAAGTAATAGTCATTTGTAATTACCTCTCTTGTAAAAAAATGTTATTTCAGACTTCAATGTTTTTTCTATGAAGCAATTTTTTCATTCAATGGTAGCAAAAGTTTATTTCTTTCCAAGCATCGTCCCCAATTTATATGAAGCATGCATAATAATGAACAATTTTATTACGGTTGGAAACAATTTTATGTTAGTATGTTGGAAGCAGTATTAGATGGTCGATGGAAGCAATACCATGCTTCTCTAGAAACATAAAATATTTTGTATATATCATAAAAAATTGTTTCGATTACACCTAAAATAAGTAGTAACAAGCAACATTTTCTTCCTCATAAAATCCGATATTAGTTTCCTAAAATAACAATGACAATTCAAATTGGAGTATTTAATTCCAAAAACCATTTAATTGGCATTAGTTACTAAAATAAATGCCGAGAATTTCTGCATGCAAACTACTAGTCCCAAGTTTCCATCCTACGCTCAAGATGAAACAAATCATACGGCTGTGCCGGGGTCCGATGGGAAGCTAGGATCGGAAGCCGATCCTTAGCTTGTGTGTGTTCAACATGAAAGTTCGATATAATTTAGGCTGCTTGATCGCAATGTCTCGGCTTCTCTCATATATTTATAGGCAAATACAATTACATATTACATGTATAGAAAATGTATTTAGCTAGGTGACTTGAAGTATACTCTAAGATGATGGCCGACCTTCTTCTTCTCTAACACGCACCTGCAGTTTGAACCAGAGAAATAATTGACGTGAAGACTAGAGCAAAACTCTCTGAACAAATTGGTAGGCAGGCACTTAGTAAAAATGTCAGCATATTGCGATGTAGAAGGAACATGTAACACATGAACAATGCCGAGAGCCACCTTCTCCCGAACAAAATAAATATAACACTCGATGTGTTTGGTGTGTCGATGATGAACTAGATTTCCTAACAAGTAGACAGCGCTAGCATTGTCACAGTACACGATGGTGACGGTCTCGATAGGACAATGAAGCTCCTGCATGAGTTGCCGAACCTAGCAGGATTCTTCTACGGCCATAGCAACTGCGCGGAATTCCACCACAGCACCAGAACGAGAAACCACCGTCTGCTGGTGAGACGACAAGCTGATCAAATTATCTCCAAGATGCATGCAAAATCCCGACATAGAGCGTTGAGTATCCGAGCACCCAGGCCAATCAACATCCGAACAGGAAACGGGAGAGTGAGAAGGAGAACATGTAAGGTGAGACCATGATGAAGATTACCCTTGTGGTAGCGAAGGATACGTTTAATGAGAGAGAAGTGAGGCTCGCGAGGGTCATGCATATGTAGACAGACTTGTTGGATGGCATAGGAGATGTCAGGACGTGTGAGATTGGCATATTGAAGGGCTCTAGCGAGATTACGGTAGAGAGTAGGGTCGGAAACATGAGGACTGGTTGTATAGGAAAGTTTTCCTTTGGTTTCAACAGGAATAGTGACAGGGTGAACATTGAGGATGTATTGGTGCTGAGAAAGGTGAATGCTATTGGAGGAACGGGTGACTGAAATGCCTAGAAAATGATGAAGAGGACCGAGGTCTTTCATAGAAAATTCGCAGCTAAGGGCTGATGTGACGTGAGTGAGGATTGAGACCATGGAGGATATCAAAATTATGTCATGGGCATAGATAAGAAGATATGTTGTGTCAGGACCACAATGAAGAATGAAGAGAGATGCATCGAATTTGGATCCGACGAAACCGATTTTGCATGCAAACGAGGAGAAGCATTGAAACTAGGCATGTGGCGTCTGTTTGAGGCCGTCTAGATATTTTAGGAGGCGTTATATATGAGTAGGATGCTTAGGATCGATAAAGCAAGATGGTTGTTGACTATAGACCACCTCGTCGAGATGACCATGCATAGACACATTTTAACATCAAGCTGGTGTATCGTCCAATAGTGAGAGAGGGAAAGAGATAGAACAATATGAATGGTGGTTGGTTCAACTACATGGCTAAAAGTTTCATCAAAATAAACGCTAGACTATTGTGAGAAACCACGAACCACCCAACGAGCTTTGTCACATGCAAGGGAACCAACATAAATATATTTGTGGTGAAAAATCCATTTACCGGTCATGATGTTAGCAATGTGTTCCCATCGGGAAGCAACTCGTGTAGGTACTTCGGTTGATTATCAAAGAATGTGTCGTTGCATTTGTATTTTGCCTTAAGATCCAGAAGATTTACCATGACGTCTAAACGAGTGTGCTCTGGATTGCAACCGTCATACAATGGAGTTTTCGCATCTTCCTCCAGTTGCTCCAACTTTGCTATCTCTTTAGATGCAACCCTTTTTGTATTGTTCTTCTTTCAAAACAACTCTTTATAATGAGAGTCGCCCATCATGCCAGCCAAGGATGACTCTTGGGTGCCTTGCACCTCATCTTGTTCATGCTCTTCCTCTTCATGATCATCTTCGGACATCTCCTCGTCATCATCATCTTCATACCCTCCTCCAATCCCTCCCTCTTTAGGATGGTCCTCCTCGAAATCAACAACCTCATCCTCCTCTTCCTCTTCCTCGCCGTGAAGTGTCCAACATGTGTAACCAGGCATGAAATTATTTGTAATCAAGTGCATCAAAATAGTTCCATTGAATGCTTTATACATAACATTGTTCTTGCATTTTGCACATGGACATTTTATTTTCCTGGCATGCTTGTTGCGCTGTCGCAAATGACAAGAAGCCTTGTGGGCTTCGGTCCATATGGATGTTGATGCCTATAAGATATAAGAAAATTTATTAGAAAATTTCGGCATGAACTTTGCTAAATATTGGACATATATAAGTGCCAAATTTTACGAAATGGGAATTAATCAACATTTCGCCAATAAATTTCTTGTGTACCTGCAAGAACAAACACAACACACGCCATGTTCGCAAGAAACACAATGGTCGCCGTCATCACACTAGGCACACAAAATCACATATATGCGTGCATATGCGCATGAAACACACAATCACCATAAGCTACCGAATTTTATCCTCACCTTTGGAGCTCGAGGGCCACGTAGATCTGCTAGCTCGATGTCGATCCAACATGTGGTGAAGAGAGAAAGAGAAATGGAGAAGATAGTGTATGGAGGCTTTTGTCTCACTAAACAAAGAGAATAATTCATTTAATGCATGGGAAAGTGAGAAAATTATCTAGGAGGTGGAGGAGAGTGGTGTGGACAAGAGAATTCATAACTAAGGCTAATTTATTGACTAGATCTAGATAATTTAAAGAACGAGAGAGTGTGTCACAAAAGAACAACAGAGAATGGGGAAAGTGAGAAAGAAGAGAAGGAAAGGGGAGGTCACATGTCAAATAGTGGCTGCAACATAACTAGTGGGGTTCGAAATACTCGAATGCCGCCGCTAGGCTAAATAAAAATAGCGTTAAGGCTTGTGTAAACTCTACCACTATACATGGACGACTGTTCCCCGCCTAAAGTTGTCGCGACGTGCAATTTAACAAAAAACCGTTAGTAACCAGCCTATTCGTGGCGTTCAGAAAAGCCCTCCTGGCTCACGTTGTGGTCCCCACTTAATGGCGACGCTCGATCTTTTTCAAATGCCAGGAATACTCTGTAACGCCGGCGTTCGGATTTTCTTGATCGCCACTACTATTTTGTCTAATAGTGGTGGCTCCTTTTTTTTATTGAATGCCACTTGAAAAATGACTACTATAAAAGTTTTCCTATTAGTGGGATTACAAGACGAGAGGGACAATTCGCTAATACCAAGAAGATTAATTACTCACTCTAATTAATTTATACATGCACTAATAGTTTTCACATGCACAAGATGCTAGAGAAAAAATTATGGACATGATAAGAGATGAAACAACATGCATTGGGGGGATTGAGAGAAAAGAGAGCTATCTAAATTAATTAGTAACGGTAATTAAGACAATAAAGGAGACACGTCTTATAATTTCTAACAATTTTAAAAATCTTTCTAGACTTATAATCCCAAACATAGGGAGTATTTGGCTAGGTACCCTAGAGTATACTCCAAAATGATGGTCGACCGCCTCCTTCTCTAACACAACAAAAAAATAGATAACCGTGAGCCGCGTGATGACCATAGAGATGCCAGCTAGGCACCCATGCATAGATGAATACTAGGAAATTTGGTGCGGCGACATGCCGTGCCCGTGAGATGATTGTTGGAGATATGCCCCAGAGGCAATAATAAATGTAGTTATTATTATATATTTGTGTTTATGATAAATGGTTATATTCATGCTATAACAGTATTAACCAGAAAGATTAATACTTATGTGATTTGTAAACTAAATTAGAGTCCCTGGTAAAGCCTCTTTATAATACTAGCTTGTTGATTAATAGATGATCATGGTTTCTTGATCATAAACATTTGATATGTTGTTAATAACAAGGTCATATCATTAGGAGAATGGTATGATGGACATACTCCTATAGATAAGCGTATCATAAAGATCAAGTCATTTTAATAGTTCAATTGCTATAAGCTTTTTGATACATAGTAACCTAATTCCTTCGACCATGAGATCATGCTAATCACCATCACCGGAAGGATGCTTTGATGACATCAAACACCACACCGTAACTGGGTGGCTATAAAGATATCATTGAGTGTTCGGAAAGTATGGGTTGAGACACATGGATCAAGAGTGGGATTTGTCCATCCATATGACAAATAGATATACTCTGGGCCCTCTTGGTGGAATGTCATCCAATTAGCTTGCAAGCATGTGACTGGCTCACAAGGGATTACATATCACGGGAACGAGAAAAGAGTACTTATCGGTAACGAGGTTGAACTAGGTATGCAGAGATACCGACGATCAAAACCTTGGATAAGTAAACTATCGTGAGACAAAGGGAAATTGGTATCGTATGTAAGTGGTTCGTTCGATCGCACAGTAATCGTATAAATATGTGGGAGCCATATGAATTTCCAGATTCCTCTATTGGTTATTGATCGGAGAAGTGTCTCGATCATGTCCGCATAATTCACGAACCGTAGGGAGACACACTTAAGGATTCGATGTTGTTGAGTAGTTATGGAATGATGAGTAAGAGACCGAATGTTGTTCGGAGTCTCGGATGGGATCCGGGATATCACGAGGAGATCCGAAATGGTCCAGAGAATAATATTCATATAAGGAAAGTCCTGTTTTGGAGTTGAGGAATGATTCCTGTGTTTTCACCAGGAATGTTCTAGAAGGGTCCAGAAGGTCTGGCACTCCGGAGGGGAAGGGTACATGAATGTGTCATGACAATATGGAATGGTTGCATCATGTACTAGGTCACTTGGCTGGGCAAATAAAGGGAGAAATCAAATCCTAGTTTGAAAGTCAAACGCCAATTTGAAAAAGTCAAACGGCAAGTTTGCTTGGTGGAGGGAGAGTAGGAAACCTACTTGGGGAGGAGTTCCCCTCCCTCCACCCGCCGGCCAAGGAGGACGAGTTGGGGGAGGACTCCCTCCTCCCAACCGGCCACCCTCCACCTATATAAGGAGGGGTAGGGCGCCCCTACCCCTCACACCCAAAACCCTAGCCCTAGCCGCCGGCCTCCTCCAAGCCGCCGCCGCCACCTAGGGTTCCTCCAACTCGCCAAGTTGGGGCTTCTCCAAGCCCTAGCCGCCTGCCACACCCTCCCCTTGGTGCCCTCTAAACCCTAGATCACCAAGGCCTCTCTCATAGTCCACCATACTCGCACCGGCTTAAGGCGAAGCCCTGCGGGATCTCCCCTCTACTTCCGACACCACGCCGTCGTGCTGCCGGAATCGCGAGGAGAGTGCTACAAACTCCGCTGCCTGCTGGAACAAGGGAGAGGAAGGTCTTCGTCGAGTACCGAACGTGTGACCGACTGCGGAAGCGCTGCCGGAACGCAGGGCCAGAAGGATCGTCTACACGATCTTGAGATCGGCTAGAGTACGACTACATCACCCACGAGAATCTGCTCTCGTTAACCGCTTTGGAATCTTCGAGGGTGAGTTCCTCTATCGACTCGTTGCTACAATCTAGTAGATAGATCTTGGCTTGTTTGTTTGCATGCGGTAGAATTTTTTTGTTTTCCATGCTACGAACCCCTACATTGGTATCTGAGTCGTGTCTATATGTAGATCTGTTGCACGAGTAGAACACAATGGTCATTGTGGGCGGTGGTGCTTTTATTATCAATTGCTTTTTGTGTACTTTGCATCTTGCGGTATGATGGGATGAAGCGGCCCGGGCTAATCTTACATGACATCGTTCATGAGACTTGCTCCATGCTCAACATGCAACTTGTATTGCATAAGTGGCTTTGCGGGTGCCTGTCTCTCCCATCATAGTATAGATCCAATTTATAACGGGCACTTGATAGTTCAAGCATCAATGTTGTGGTTCTTGTTCCTAAGTTAGAGCGACACTTATTGAAAGCCCCAAACCACGTAAAATATGCAAAGAAATTAGAGGCGTCTAACTTTGTTTTGCAAGGGTGTTCTGTGATGTGATATGGCCATGATTGTGATTATATTTGATGTATGCAATGTTCCTTATTGTAAGTTGGCAACCGGCAGGAGCCATATGGTTGTCTTTAAATTCTGTTAAGACCCGCGTGTCTATTCAAAGTAGTTGTAATAGTTGAAGCTGGTGGACGACAACCATGAAACGGAGCCATTGACCTTGATGCTATACCGGTGATGATGGAGATCATGTTCGTGCTTGAAGATGGAGATCGGAAGCACAAGAACAAAGTCCATATCATATCACATATTATGAATTGCATGTGATGTTAATCCTTTATGCATCTTGTATTGCTTAGTTAACAACGGTAGCATTATAATATGATCCCTCAAGCACACAAATTTCAAGTTTTAAAGTGTTTGTCCTTAGTAAGCACTGTTGCTAAAGCTCGTTGTTTCGAAGCACCACGTGATGATCGGGTGTGTTAGATTCTGCGGGTGTATACAACGTGAGCAAGCCAGATTTGCTCATGCGGAAGCTAAGGTTTGATCTTGACGAGCCTAGCATGTACAGACATGGTCTCGGAACACGAATCACCGAAAGGTAAAGCATGAGTCATATAGTAGATATGATGAACATGTTGATTGTTCACCATTGAATCTACATCAACTCTCGTGATGATCGGTTTTGATGTGGTGGATTTGGTTCATGTGATCACTAAAACAATGTGAGGGATATTGTTTTGAGTGGGAGTTCACCTAGATTAATTTAACTATTAATTAGAACTCAATTTGTCATAAACTTAGTCTAAACTATTGCAAATATGTTGTAGATCAATGGCGGCCCCTACCATCAATTTTAATGCGTTCCTAGAGAAAGAAAAGTTGAAAAACAATGGAAGCAACTTCACGGATTGGTTCCGCAATTTGAGGATTGTCCTCAATGCTGGTAATTTGACCTATGTGCTGGATGCACCGCTGGGTGAATCGCCTGCAGCTACTGCTACCGATGAAGTAAAGAATGTTTACCTCACTCGGAAGAATCAATACTCCACAGTTCAATGTGCTATCTTGTATGGTTTGGAATCGGAGCTTCAGAAAAGTTTTGAGAACCAAGACCCACATGATATTGTCCGTGAACTCAAAATGATATTTGGGGCTCACGCGGCAGTTGAAAGTTATGAGGCTTCTGAAAAGTTCTTTAACTGCAAGATGGAAGAGGGCAGCTCCATCAGTGAGCATGTGCTTAAGATGTCTGGGCACGCAAACAAACTCCAAAGTTTGGGTATAATGATTCCTAATGCTTTGGGGATTTACCGTGTCCTCTAATCACTGTCACCAAGTTACAAGAACTTTGTGATGAACTAGAATATGCAAAACATGAACAAGACGTTGCCAGAACTCTTCTCCATGTTGAAATCTGCAGAAGTGGAGATCAAGAAAGAGCATCAAGTGTTGTTGGTCAATAAGACCACCAAATTCAAGAAAGGCAAGTCTAAGCAAAAGGGAAACTTCAAGAAGGGTGGTAAGAAAGTTGCCGCACCGACGAAGAAGACCAAGGCTGGGCCTAAGCCTGATACTGAGTGCTTTTACTGCAAGGGAGAAGGTCACTAGAAGCGGAATTGCCCAAAGTACTTGGCGGATTTTAAGAACGGCAACATCAAGAAGAAAGGTATATCCGATATACATGTTATTGATGTGTATCTCACTAGTACTCGTAGTAGTGCCTGGGTATTTGATACTGGTTCGGTTGCTCATATTTGTAACTCGAAACAGGTACTGCAGAATAAACGGAAGCTAGCGAAGAACAAGGTGACGATGCGCGTTGGAAATGGATCAAAGGTTGATGTGATCGCGGTTGGCACGCTACCTCTTCATCTACCATCGGGATTAGTTTTATACTTAAATAATTGTTATTTGGTGCCTGTGTTGAGCATGGACATTATATCTCGATCATGTTTGTTGCGAGACGGTTACTTGTTTAAGTCCGAGAATAATGGTTGTTCGATTTATATGAGTAATATGTTTTATGCACATGCACCTTTGATAGATGGTCTATTCTTATTGAATCTCGATCATGGAAATACACATATTAATAACATTGAAGCTAAACGTTTGAAATTGAGCGATAACTCGACCTATATGTGGCACTGTCGTCTTGGTCATATTGGAGTGAAGCGTATGAAGAAACTCCATTCCGATGGACTTCTTGAATCACTTGATTTCGAATCACTTGAAAGATGCGAAGCATGTCTGATGGGTAAAATGACTAAGACTCCATTTTCTAGGATGATGGAGCGAGCTACGGACTTATTGGAAATCATACATACCGATGTGTGTGGCCCAATGAGTGTAGCATCGCGCGGTGGTTATCATTATGTTCTTACCTTCACGGATGACTTGAGTAGATATGGGTATACCTATTTCATGAAACATAAGTCCGAAACTTTCGAGAAGTTTAAGGAATTTCAAAGTGAGGTAGAGAATCAACGTAACAAGAAGATTAAATTTCTACGATCTGATCGTGGAGGTGAATATCTAAGTTACGAGTTTGGCGAGCATTTGAAGAAATGCGGAATACTTTCACAATTGACACCGCCGGGAACACCATAGCGTAATGGTGTGTCTGAATGTCGTAATCGAACTCTCTTAGATATGGTTTGTTCTATGATGTCACTTACAGAACCGCTATCCTTTTGGGGTTATGCATTAGAAACAACCGGATTCACTTTAAATAGGGCACCATCTAAATCTGTTGAAACGACACCGTATGAATTATGGTTTGGGAAGAAACCTAAATTGTCGTTCCTTAAAGTTTGGGGTTGCGAAGCTTATGTAAAGAAGTTACAGCCGGACAAGCTTGAACCCAAAGCGGAAAAATGTGTCTTCATAGGATACCCGAAGGAAACTATTGGGTATACCTTCTATCATAGATCCGAGGGCAAAATCTTCGTTGCTAAGAATGGATCCTTTGTAGAGAAAGAATTTCTCTCGAAAGAAGTGACTGGAAGGAAAGTAGAACTCGACGAGGTTGTTGAACCTTCTCTCGAACTTGCGAGTAGCGCAGCACCGGAAGTAGTTCCGGTGGCGCCTACACCAATAAGAGAGGAAGCTAATGATGATGATCATGAAACTTCGGTTGAAGTTGCTAAAAAACCTCGCAGGTCAACAAGAACTCGTACCACTCCTGATTGGTATGATCCCGTTATGAGTGTCATGTTGGTGGACAACACCGATGACCCTGCGACATATGAGGAAGCGATGATGAGCCCAGATTCCAATAAATGGCAAGATGCCATGAAATCTGAGATTGGATCCATGTACGAAAACCAAGTATGGACTTTGGTGGACTTATCGGATGGCGGAAAGGTCGCGAGAACAAATGGATTTTCAAGAAGAAAGCAGATGTTGATGGTAATGTTACTGTCTATAAAGCTCGACTTGTCGCAAAAGGGTTTCGACAAATTCAACGAGTTGACTACGATGAGACTTCCTCACCAGTAGCGAAGCTAAAGTCTGTGAGGATTATGTTAGCAATTGTTGCATATTACGATTGTGAGATATGGCAGATGGATGTCAAAACGGCATTCCTCAATGGAGACATTGATGAAGAGTTGTATATGATGCAACCCAAAGGTTTTGTCGATCCTAAAGATGCTAACAAGGTATGCAAACTTCAACGGTCCATATATGGATTGAAGCAAGCATCCCGAATTTGGAATCAACGTTTTGATAAGGTAATCAAAAGTTTTGGTTTTATACAAACTTATGGAGAAGCTTGTATTTACAAGAAAGTGAGTGGGAGCTCTGTAGCATTTTTAATATTATATGTAGATGACATATTGTTGATTGGGAATGATGTAGACCTTCTTAATAGTGTCAAAGAATATTTGAATAATAGTTTTTCAATGAAAGATCTTGGCAAAGCAGCTTACACATTAGGCATAAAGATTTATAGAGATAGATCGAGACGCCTAATATCATTGTCACAAAGTACATATTTGGACAAAGTTCTAAAGAGGTTTGGAATGGAAGATAGCAAGAAAGCGTTCTTGCCCATGTTGCCTAATACGACCTTGAGTAAAACTCAAAGTCCAGCAACGACAGAAGATAGAGAAAGGATGAGTAAGACTCCCTATGCCTCAACCATAGGATCTCTAATGTATGCCATGCTATGTACTAGACCCGACATTGCATATGCTGTTAGTTTGACTAGCAGATATCAAAGTGATCCAGGAGTGGATCATTGGACAGCGGTCAAAAACATCCTTAAGTACTTGAGAAGGACTAAGGATATGGTTCTTTCTTATGGAGGTGATGAACAACTCGTTGTTAATGGTTACACCGATGCTAGTTGGAACATCGATCCGTATGATTCTAAATCTCAATCTGAATACGTATTTACTTTGAATGGTGCAGTAGTTAGCTGGAGGAGTGCAAAGCAAAGCGTTGTGGCAAGATCTTCAACTGAATTGGAATACATAGCTGCTTCAGAGGCTTCACAAGAAGCGATATGGATGAAGGAGTTCATTACAGAGCTCGGTGTGGTTCCAAGTGCGCTGGACCCAATGTCTATCTACTGTGATAACATGGGCGCCATAGCCAATGCGCAAGAACCAAGGTCACACAAGAATCCGAAGCACATCAAGCTACGTTTTCACGCTATTCGAGAACATGTCCAAGATGGTGACATAAATATTTGCAAAGTAGACACAGATCTAAATGTGGCGGATCCATTGACTAAACCTCTCCCGAGGGAAAAACATGACCAACACCAAACTGCCATGGGTGTTCGGTATATTACCATGTAATCTAGATTAGTTGACTCTAGTGCAAGTGGGAGACTGTTGGAGATATACCCTAGAGGCAATAATAAATGTAGTTATTATTATATCTTTGTGTTTATGATAAATGTTTACATTCATGCTATAACAGTATTAACCAGAAACATTAATACTTGTGTGATTTGTAAACTAAATTAGAGTCCCTGGTAAAGCCTCTTTATAATACTAGCTTGTTGATTAATAGATGATCATGGTTTCTTGATCATGAACATTTGAGATGTTGTTAATAACAAGGTCATATCATTAGGAGAATGGTATGATGGACATACTCCTATAGATAAGCATAGCATAAAGATCAAGTCATTTTAATAGTTCAATTGCTATAAGCTTTCTGATACATAGTAACCTAATTCCTTCGACCATGAGATCATGCTAATCACCATCACCGAAAGGATGCTTTGATGACATCAAACACCACACCGTAACTGGGTGGCTATAAAGGTGGCATTGAGTGTTCGGAAAGTATGGGTTGAGACACATGGATCAAGAGTGGGATTTTCCATCCATATGACGGATAGATATACTCTGGGCCCTCTCGGTGGAATGTCATCCAATTAGCTTGCAAGCATGTGAATGGCTCACAAGGGATCACATACCACGGGAACGAGAAAATAGTACTTATCGGTAACGAGGTTGAACTAGGTATGCAGAGATACCGACGATCAAAACCTCAGATAAGTAAACTATCGTGAGACAAAGGGAAATTGGTATCGTATGTAAGTGGTTCATTCGATCGCAAAGTAATTGTATAAATATGTGGGAGCCATATGAATTTCCAGATTCCTCTATTGGTTATTGATTGGAGAAGTGTCTCGATCATGTTCGCATAATTCACGAACCGTAGGGAGACACACTTAAGGATTCGATGTTGTTGAGTAGTTATGGAATTATGAGTAAGAGACCGAATGTTGTTCGGAGTCTCGGATGGGATCCGGGATATAACAAGGAGATCCGGAATGGTCCGGAGAATAAGATTCATATAAGGAAAGTCCTGTTTCGGAGTTGAGGAATGATTCCGGTGTTTTCACCAGGAATGTTCTAGAAGGGTCCGGAAGGTCCGGCACTCCGGAGGGGAAGGGTACATGAATGTGTCATGACAATATGAAATGGTTGCATCATGTACTAGTTCACTTGGCTGGGCAAACTAAAGGGAGAAATCAAATCATAGTTTGAAAGTCAAACGCCAATTTGAAAAAGTCAAACGGCAAGTTTGCTTGGTGGAGGGAGAGTAGGAAACCTACTTGGGGAGGAGTTCCCCTCCCTCCACCCGCTGGCCAAGGAGGCCGACTTGGGGGAGGACTCCCTCCTCCCAACCGGCCACCCTCCACCTATATAAGGAGGGGTAGGGCGCACCCTACCCCTCACACCCAAAACCCTAGCCCTAGCCACCGGCCTCCTCCAAGTCGCCGCCGCCACCTAGGGTTCCTCCAACTCGTTGAGTTGGGGCTTCTACAAGCCCTAGCCGCCGGCCACACCCTCCCCTTGTTGCCCTCTAAACCCTAGATCACCAAGGCCTCTCTCATAGTCCACCATACTCGCATCGGCTTAAGGCGAAGCCTTGCGGGATCTCCCCTCTAGTTCCGACACCACGCCGTCGTGCTGCCGGAATCGCGAGGAGAGTGCTACAACCTCCGCTGCCTGCTAGAACAAGGGAGAGGAAGGTCTTCGTCGAAAATTTAAGCGTGTGACCGATCATGGAAGCGCTGCCGGAACGCAGCGCCGGAAGGATCGTCTACACGATCTTGTGATCGGCAAGAGTACGACTACATCACCCATGAGAATCTGCTCTCCTTAACCGCTTTGGAATCTTCGAGGGTGAGTTCCTCTATCGACTCGTTGCTACAATCTAGTAGATAGATCTTGGCTTGTTTGTTTGCATGCGGTAGAATTTTTTTATTTTCCATGCTATGAACCCCTACAATGATATCGTTGTTTATAGTAGTCTTAAAACAATACCGCTGAAGAAATCGCCTGGTACAGGGAATAGCTAGTGGTACTAAGATATATTTAGATCTAATTACATAATTAAGGGTTGTCTCGCTTAAGTAGTACATTATCTAGCAAAAATGATTCAAAACAACAATAGAATTCAATGGTACACCTTTCTTAGTCAAATCATTCAATGGTTCATTCTCTAACTGAGATGCTAACTGGTTCCTTCATTCTGGATCAGTTAGATCCTCTAACATGTCATTTTTATCCTCTACTATGACTTGATGTGTATTATACAAAGACCCAACAGTTATTCGATATCAATCCATAAACTTGGAAGCTAACTTAGGATGCATGTTTACTAAAGTAAGATGATCCGGTTCTGGCTCCGAGTCTATAGAATCATGAGGAATAAAAAAAAATGAGCTCCCTTCTAACTCCTGGGCTTTGTGCTCGCGGATATTGGTTATAGCCTCCAAAACAGCAATATGGTATGCTGCTAAATGACTCCTACCTTCACCTATAGGTAGATCGTGATATAATCCAAGCTCCTCAGGAAGTTGGATACCCACACGATACTTGGATAACATACGACCATCATAATAGGTTATGGTATTCACTGGGATCTTAGTTGGACAACTAAAAATCCTTATGAGTTGACGAAGTTGATCAGTGAATGATCCTTGATAATCATCGAGAGTCTCCTCTTTCCTTACCAAAGTTTGTTTTGGAAACTTTGGTGCCATAACACCGTATACCAAAAATATTTTGATTAGTAATCAATTAAAATATTTCATGATAACAAAGAATTATTGCACTAAAATATACAACGGAATATTCTCATTAGAATACCCATTATACTCTTTTAGAGAATTCTTTATCATTCCTATTACTCCTACATGTAATACCCTTTACTAGGTTTCCAACCTAAGGTCAAAGAAATTGCTTCGATACCAACTGTGGTGACCCGGCATACCACTTCATGTGTAGTACACTATAGTCATTGACATGACATCCACAAAACACAGTTTCGTAAATATCACATCCCTCAGAGCGGTACAATAGAAACATTGCGGGTCCAAATTACAAATATAAACACATTATTATTATTACAATACCAGAAGTTCGAGACTTCAAAAGATTCAACTTACAAACCAAATATAAAATGTTTCAGCAGAAGTTTTAAAGTGGCAACTTCAACTCCTAATTGAGATCAACAACTTATTATCTATAGTTCATGTTGCTCGAATCAATTGGTTACTAATAAATAAGGCAGTTATTCCGACTCATTGTGCTCTCCTCCATAGACAATGTCGTAGTCCACCCCTTCGACAGCACCAGACAGGTCTGGCTCCTCGTAGTAGACCTCCTCTTAGCTTTCAGCTGCATACCATGGGGTATCTTCTGGATCCTCAAAGTCTAAGCAGGGGATCAAAGGACAGGTTGAGTAACATCGTTACCCAGCAAGTTCATTATATGCAAGGTGGGAGGTTTTATGCTCTATCTACCACCTCGGACGATTAGTCCTTGGCACTATGTAGTTTTCGTAAACCTTTCTTCAAAAATTGATTTTATTGTTAAAAACTATGCCCATCAGTCTTCACAGGTTGACCAGAACTTTTATGGAGTTCCTTTCCTGCCGCGTTCGTAGATCCTTACCAGAACAGGGAGTAACAAGTTACAGTTCTTACACTCTGCAGAGGTGCGTTACTTTACCCATGAGAGATCAACTCCTTGTTGCACAACCAGGCATACTTTCCCATCCACAATTCCATGATGTGGGGCCTAGTAGGTGATCCAAGCCAATCAGTGCCCTTTCTCGCGACGCCACATAGAACACGACCCCCCAAGCAGAATGACCTCTGTCATTCTGCATAGCGGAAATAACTATGGTTGACTCCTTGAGGACTCCAGTGAGCAGTCAGGAACCTGGCCGCCCCCATCAATATGAGGACATACCTACAACGGTCTCTCAGGGATAGTCTAGACACTAATATCGCGGGGAACTAAGGGGTCCCACACATGCTGAGCCACGTAAGGAACAACAACGTCACGAGATGGTCATCTTGTTCATGTGAAAGGAGGAAGATCCAGCTGACTTCTTAGTCCCATTCCAAATCTCATGGTTAATGCGTGATATATGGCGCTAGAATTACTAATGTCATGGGTTGTTAATTCCTAGGTGATTAATCTTATTGCAAATGGAAACCTAGGTTCCATTGCTCACCTTATCCATATCACCACTTAGGATGATATCTACATTTATTTGTTTTGAGACAATAATATTTTCTTTCTCCAAAAAAATGATGATAACACACAATTTATAAATACTTTGATAAAGACTCTTCAAAGGACATGAGCAAGTGATGAACTTGCCTTGTGATTGCAAGGTAGTGAAGTCGGATGCTTGCACTAGACCTAGAGCTTCTATGTCTACAAAACACCTTTATTGCCCGGTAAGGACAATATTTAAAGAAGCAAAAATAAATATGCATAGTAATGTAATGCATCATTATTATTTAATTTCTTCGTGTGTTTTACCCAATATTTTAGTTTATGGAATTTCTTTATGTAATAATGGAATTCATTTTAAGGAATAATCTTAATATTTTAGAAATATTACATTCACTATTTTTATAATGTAATATATTATTAATAGAGTAAAAATGTAATTTTTATTTAATTTTAACTCTTATAATTATTTACTTAATAATTCTTTTTAAGGATAAGCATTTTAATTAAAGAAATTTTATTTTGGTATCTTAAATATTAATTTAGTATTTTTCTAAAATACTATAATAACTAAATATGATAAAAAATATTTTTATTTATTTTTAGGTATTTTCTTGTTTTTTACAAAATTCCTTATGGGATATGTATTATAAAAATCTTTAACCTAAATTTATATTATTGAAAATAAATCTCTTAATTTAATTAAATAACTTGTATTATTATAAATCTAAAAATATTTTATTTGGATTTTTAAGACCTTTATTTTATTTTCTGGAATTTATTAAATTCTAGGGGTATTTTGGTCTTTTGCTAAATCATAAAAATCCCTTTAGTGTTTGGGCCAACCCCATTGGGCTATTTGGGCCCATCTTGGCCCAGTTGGCCTAGTCAAAACAGCCCTCCGAAGTGGTACTGGCCCTATCGGCCCAGTACACTTCCTCTCTCTCTCTCTCGTTTCTCGCCTCTTCTTCTTCCTCGACCCCATGGTCGCCGACACCACCGTCATGTGATTCACGCCACCATGGTCCTCCCTAGCTGCCATCGTGGAGCATGGCATGGTTGTTGACCCCGCTCCTGCATCTAGTCCATTTCGATTTGGCTTTGGGGTTCTCCTGCATCCAGGGTGGCTCCGTCCGAACCCTAGGGTTTGGGTTGATGCTGGTGATGCCTCCGCCGCTGCTCCAGTGGTGCTATGGGTGTTCGTATGTTGCTATGGTGGTGCTGCTCGTCCTCAAGCGTTGATGTGGCTGCCGCCTCGGCTCGGTGCGGGTTGTAGTGCCCCTTGGGTGTTTCCCGTGCCACCGTGCGCTCGTCGGCCCCTTTGCTTCCTCTTCTAAACTATAGCGAGGACCCATGGTGAGTTTGATCTTGATCTCCCCATCGTTTTTCTTGTCCTCTGCCTCTCATGTTCTATTCTGTGTGTCTCTGGTGTGCATCCCTAATTAGGTTCATGTCCTGCTCTTGGGTTCCTCCCTAAGTATATGATAGATTGGAACTAATGGTGATAATTAGTGAGGATTGTGATAAAGTACACTAAATTGATCACTGTTCACAATTGATTTTTATGACGCTGGTGGCCTTATTGTATTGATTCCACTGGATAATTGGTCATGGCCTAAATGGTAATGCTACTGTGGAGTTTTACTTATGGTATTGGTGATTTGTGAATTCACCACTGTCAAGATATTAATCTTGTGAGTACTGTCAATGATTACCCACTGAATTGTTGAGCTCTAACTTGTGAGATTATGTTCAGAATTAAGTCAATAATGTGATTATAGTGATACTCTGATTATAGTGAATTCACCTCAAGCGTTAATGTGGCTGCCTCATTTCGGTCGGGTTGTAGTGCCCTTAGGTGTTTCCGTGCCACTGCGTCGTCACGCCTTTGCTTCCTCTTCTAAACTATAGCGAGGACCCATGGTGAGTTTGATCTTGATCTCCCCATCGTTTTTCTTCCTCTGCCTCTCATGTTCTATTCTGTGTGTCTCTGGTGTGCATCCCTAATTAGGTTCATGTCCTGCTCTTGGGTTCCTCCCTAAGTATATGATAGATTGGAACTAATGGTGATGATTAGTGAGGATTGTGATAAAGTACACTAAATTGATCACTGTTTACAATTGATTTTTATGACGTCGGTGGCCTTATTGTATTGATTCCACTGGATAATTGGTCATGGCCTAAATGGTAATGCTACTGTGGAGTTTTACTTATGGTATTGGTGATTTGTGAATTCACCACTGTCAAGATATTAGTACTGACAGTAGTACTGTCAATGATTACCCACTGAATTGTTGAGCTCTAACTTGTGAGATTATGTTCAGAATTAAGTCAATAATGTGATTATAGTGATACTCTGATTATAGTGAATTCACCTCAAGCGTTGATGTGGCTGCCGCCTCGGCTCGGTGCGGGTTGTAGTGCCCCTTGGGTGTTTCCCGTGCCACCGTGCGCTCGTCGGCCCCTTTGCTTCCTCTTCTAAACTATAGCGAGGACCCATGGTGAGTTTGATCTTGATCTCCCCATCGTTTTTCTTCCTCTGCCTCTCATGTTCTATTCTGTGTGTCTCTGGTGTGCATCCCTAATTAGGTTCATGTCCTGCTCTTGGGTTCCTCCCTAAGTATATGATAGATTGGAACTAATGGTGATGATTAGTGAGGATTGTGATAAAGTACACTAAATTGATCACTGTTTATAATTGATTTTTATGACGCCGGTGGCCTTATTGTATTGATTCCACTGGATAATTGGTCATAGCCTAAATGGTAATGCTACTGTGGAGTTTTACTTATGGTATTGGTGATTTGTGAATTCACCACTATCAAGATATTAGTACTGACAGTAGTACTGTCAATGATTACCCACTGAATTGTTGAGCTCTAACTTGTGGGATTATGTTCAGAATTAAGTCAATAATGTGATTATAGTGATACTCTGATTATGTGGATGGATATATACTTGGTAATGATTCCTGGTTTGATTCCAGGAAGATGATATTTAGTGTCTTACAAGTTTATTTATGCAAGCTAAATAATGGATCTACTTGATTTAGAATCCATTCTTGTGACACCATCTTAAAATGGCACACAAGTCTAGGTTCTACTACTGGCTTGATTCTATTGATGCTTAGCATTGGATTTATGTCAAAGCTAAGTTAGAAACTCCCTATTTAAACATGACAGCCTATGATGTTGGTCTGAGGCTTAGGAATTAGATTCCTTTCATGTTGTCCCCTATAGACATGTTCTGATATTATCCTTAGTTACTGGATCTTGAATCATTTTGGATAAGATGGTTGGGGTTCTCATGGCTTTATATGGGCTCATAAGCTTTATGGATTCTGGGGTGCTACTCTACTAGGAGATGTGCCCAAAATTCATAAGCTAAGCTATGGACATATTGGAATATAAGATTTGGCTATCATATACAGGATTTATGATGCTGGTCTGAGATCCTAGGTTGATTTGTAAGATTTTATCATACTCTTAATTTAAAAAGATCATCTGTGATGGATCCACCCCACTTGGGTGATTTCTAAGAGATCTAGATATAAAACAACACATGTATCTGAATCTAGAGAAGACGATTAGATCATGTGAGGGTTTTATCTCACCACAATTGTTAGATTACTGGTGTTGTGGCTGATTGATTTGGTTGGATAGATCTGGCTGATGGTGCTGCTGGCTTGATCTTGTCCTTCACCTTCTGGTTCCTATAAGCTTGGCCTTGACCTTGCTATCCACCTGATCCACCCCCTCCTTATGTCACCATCTGGTGAGTACTTGGATGAACTGATGTATGGTTTGGCTGGTGATTTGTTTGGCTTTGGTAAGCTTGGTGTATTCCTGGTTTGGTGTTTGAAAGTGAGAATTAGCTTGCTGGAAGCTTTGCCACGGCTGAGCTCTTCCCCTTTTGCTTGTGTAGCTGCTGCTGCTGTTGTGTTGACAGCACACACCATGCAGTTAGGTGTTTGTGCTGTCTGGCTGCTTAGTGCATGGTGTGGATTAGATCGATGATGTGTTTCACCTTTTGACCTTTTATAGTTCACTCACCTGGTGAAACTTGCCCCTTTTACTTGCTGCTAATATCTGACTTGTGGCTTATTTATTATGGAAGAACAGATTCTGTCATATTGGTGAAACTTGCCCCTTTAACAAATACTAAATGATGTAAACTTGAGCAGTGCACTTCACTGCTCTCCACTAAGAGTAATCCTAACAACTAATCTTTTATTTTCTTTTTGTTTGTTTTGAATTTTGTTGCAGGTACAAGATCTGGATATGCAAGATTTAGTATAGGATCAGATAGATAGACATAATCTCCTTGTAATTTCTATTTTATTGTTTTTGTAACAATCTTTTAATAGTTTATTATTTAGATTCCATTTATTGTAATTCCCTTACTGTAGTGAACCGTTCATTGGTTTAATGAGTTCATCATTATAAAAAATGGGTATGGAATAAGGATAAGAAATAAAGAATCATTTCTTATTTGAATTACTTTATATTGAATTCTATTATTATTTATTATCTCTTTATTATAACAAATTATATTACTAAATCATTTTGAAAATCATTTCAAAATACCAAATTTTATTCTTTTAAATGTAAGTTCAAATTTGAAATTTTAATTCAAATTCTCCCCCCCAAAACACATTGATTCATAATGATCATGTCAAAATTTATAACGATCACTCTCAATAGCTATTCCTACACAGAGAGAGTGAAAGATACTCTGTTCACTTTAGGTTTTTGTTTGGCAAAAAATTTACCCGCATTTTACACATGAATGCATGCATATGCACAAAATCCTAGTTCTACCCTTCGTTGGTTCCTAAATGCTGGGATGTTACAAATACACTACCCATGGAAGTCAACCCTTGGTCGAGAGACCGACACGGCTAAATTGTGTGGCACAAGGGCACTGAAAGTATTCGGGCCTTGCGTCATCCACGAAAACGCCACCCCGAAGCCACCATTAGAGTCGCCTAGCTCGACTGACCCACCGGGCCAAGACAACCGCACACACTTCGTATAGCAACCGGTCCTCCACATCCTTATGCATAGCGACTCGAACAGTTAAGTACCACGCACTGGTACTTGCCCAAGTCTATACCCACACGGATCAGGAACACACTAAGCATGAGAGCGTGACCTGGACTCGCCACACTACTGGCTTTCCGAGTCAGGTGGAGAGATGCATTACAAACAACGCACCATGTCCTCACCCACCTTGGGCATGCGACTAGAACGGCTAACTACCATGCTCGGGGACTCGCCTAACCGACCCCGCCCGCGTCCGGCAAAACAACCAAGTATAGATCACCCCTTGGGGTCGCCAAGCAACTGGCTCTATGAGCCACGGCGAGCCGACTGTGACTATACTAACAGTCTAACACTAACAAACTTACACACATATGAGGTAAACCCCATTAAAGGGTGGACACACTTGGGGACTCGCACAGCAAATAGAAATCACAAAGAAATGCAGAACGATTCACGTATTTTCCTTTTCCTCAGTAGCAAAATACATTGTTCATTGTTGAGGTTCATACAAAAGCACTCAGTCGCTACAACTAACATGACGCCCCAGGGAAACTTTCTATTCCGCAGGCTTCAAAGAGGATGCACCACCACCACCCCTGACCCGGATAGAGGGTTCCCAAGGGTTCGCCGGATACATCGTCAATTTCTTTGCCATTGCTGACCAGAAAGGTTTCTCCAACTTCAGATCGTGATGCTGTGGTTCGGGTTCATTCGGCGCCACCACCGTCTCGTGGTACGGAAATAAGTTGTGACACCCCCGGGATCAGGGCTAAACAAATCTCAGACCTCATCCTGACATAAGCATAACCTTGAGCTCGAGGATATCTAGTGAAGAATCGGTAACACGGAAGTGACCCTACGACACAAAATTTATTGCAGCAAGCTCATAACTAAGCAAAGAACCAAATTATTACACGCAGAATCACTGACCACAAACATCAAACAACGGAAGGCAAATTATGCTATTAAGTATAGCAAACTTAACAAATGGCCTAAGAGGCCTAAAGCATAACGATGACGTCCCAGCCCATAGATTCTAGGCTGCCGGCCGGGAACCCCAAGCTTCTCGTTGGTGTCGATGTCATATGGAACTAGTCTTCAAGGGAATCACTTACTCTGCTACAAAAGTATCAACAAAGCAAGGGTGAGTACATGGTGTACTCCGGAAGACTTATGGCTGTTGGAGTTGTTTTGCATAAAGCCATCTTTGTTTTTAAAATAAGAGAGAGAAGAAGCTCGTCTATTCAAAACATTTTAAAAGGGGATAAGAGAGTGACATCTCCGAAATATTGATCATCATCTTTTGATATCCACCAATTCATCATTATCTGAACCCTATCTAGGATCACCCCCTCGTACCCATGAGGAAGCATCCTTAAACACACGTTGATCTGCCAAGTTTTATGATTACTTTTATAGTTCTCTATGATCTTAGAATTCGGTCACCAAGAATTCATAACCGTGAACACGGCTTTTCGAAAAGATTTAACCCTGCAGGGGTGTACAACTTTACCCACACGTACTAACCTTCTCTTAATGCCACATGATTAGCCTTCTTCCTTAGAAGTATGGTAGATGGTGGTTAGACACGACCTTTACCTTGCTTTTTCCGAGACCATGAGTCACACCCTAAGAATGGTTCTGCCATAACGGGTCAAATCCCGAAGCCGGTCCCCGGAGATGTGAGGAGATGTTGGTTCACCAGGGGCTCCATCGACCGCAAGCAAGCACGGCCACACTTACATACCTATTATGATACACCTTCACCCGCCAAATCTTCCAAAATGTTTTCAATTCGTATGTCGAATGGAACGCCCGAACTATGTGACTCATGGAATCTAATAGGCAAGTTAGTCACTCGTGAGGTTTTCCAGGCCCCGTGTGATTGTACGCTCATCTCAGTTCCAAAGGTAAGAACTCTCTTCCTAGTGGTGGTGAGCATGGGACTAGAAAAACCACATCCCAACGTGGCCTCCCATACAAGCCTTATCATGTTTAATATCATACCACTGATCTCATCTCAACAATATATCTCTATCTCTTGTCGTAATAGATTCTCTGCATTTGACACATCATTTGGATGAACCAGAACTGACAGCTAAGCATGGATAAGCAAGACATGGGTATAAGCTTTAGCAGTGCACACAAGCCAAACCAAGTTATGCTAGGAGCAATGGATCAGGTAATATAAGCTCAAAGAGAGTAATGCAACATATAGGATACTCTATCTATCGATAAAAGACCATAGTAGAATCATATGCATCATGGCAAGAATTGAAATACTTTCAAAAACATAGAATTGTATCATGGTGGGGTTGTGCTTGCCTTTGCCTGTTGATAGCAGAAAACAGAGCTTCAGGCATCTGGTACTTGACTTGGTTACAGTTGGTCAAGTACTGTTCGTCGATCTTCGATGGTCTTGATCTCAGTATTCAATATCGATCTCGATCTCGATATCGTCTTCTACCAAAGAAGAACCAAACACCGAAAAGAGAGGGAAACAATCAACACATGGCATTGGTGCAATGCTCAAGCAATGATGATGATATGACAAGTTAAATTGCATTGAAATGTAACCCTAAGACATGCTCGACAATTTAATCGGGGTTCTGAGGGGTTGTAACATCCCAGGATTAACACCTAGAATTAGAGAGGACACATGTGTGTGCATTGCATTCATGCATCAAAAAATCCGGGGAATTTTCGTGCAAAACTAAAGAAGCTATAGAGGGATCGAGATCTCTCTTGTTCTGATGGAAACATTAGGGCAGGTGCGATAGATTTAGACATGACTTCTATTGTATTTTTGTGTTTTAGAGGAAGACAATTCAAAATTTGAATATTTAATCGATATATTTGAATATTGAAAGAATGTGAAATAGAATAAGAATTGGAAATTAAATTGTAATAAGAAATAAGAGGTGAACTCTTATTTCTGAAAATATACACTAACTATAAGTCTCAATTAATAAAACAAAATTGAAAGAAATGAATGATGTAAACATTTATAGGTTAGATGTAAATATTTATAGGTAAGATGTAAAAATTTATTTGGTTCCAAGAAAAATGGAACACTTTATTATATAATACAATGTTATATTATTGTTACAATAAAAGAATAAAAGTAAATTTATATAAAACAAATAAATATAAAAAATAATTACATAAATAAAATAACTAAAAGAATTCTTTATTATAAGCAGATACATATATTAAAAGGCCTACATTCATTCAAATAGAAAAGAATATGGCAATATGAATAATACAAGAGAGAGAAATTAATCATCATACTTAAGGAATAGACATAGACCTTATGTCTCAAAAGTATAAACATACATGATGACAGTGCTGTAAAGAATTGGTTCATATTTTTAAACAAGATATAATATTACAAAAATAAAAAAAAATTAAAATCTATTATTATACCATATTACACTGACAATTACAATATTCAAAGTAAAAAATAAAAACAATATTACAAGAATAATAGATAGAATCCTAAACTAAATCTTCATGACCTAAGGATTTCCTTCTTGATCTTGTATATCTGCAAAACAATTTAAAAGGACACAAAACAAAAGTAAAATAATAAGGGGGTTAGAGTATATATTGAGCCCTCAGATATCAACAGTGAAGTGCACTGTTTTGTCTCATCATAGAGCTTAATTTGAAGGGGAAAGTTTCACCAAATGAATAGTAACTATTCTTATCAGATAATAGCCTCGGAGCACCATCATTGGCCAGGGAATTTTTTTACCAAAGTCAAATAAAAAGGCAATTGGTAAAACATCAGATTTTCACTTGATCTGATCCATTTAGGTGAGGCAAGCCCATAGACAGCTCACACAACACATGCAAATGTGTGTGTTGTCAACACATAGAGAATCAGGGAACCAATAAGGCAACCTACTGCCGTAGAAGCAAAGCCAACACTGCTCTACTTTCTGTCCAAACCAATTCCTAACCACATCCATGCAGTTCTATCCACACAACAGGTTCTTCTCAAAGAACACCCATTCATTTCTTCACACCATCACCATACGCACCACCCAATCAGCATCTGGTTGCTTATTTAAGCCATCCAAGAGGAGATCAAGTAGTAGAAGGAGGGGGAAAGGAGGCATATCACAGGAGAATAAGTAATCAAAAGAAGCCAGTTCTATAGGATCCAGAAGGACAAGGTTCAGGAGAACAAGATTCACATGTGTAGGCTGATCAAGAGCAAGGCAGCAGTATTAGAAGGTGCAAGCCAAGGGAGAAGTAAGGAGGAGCGGATCTAGAAGCATCCAGGAACAAGATCCACTAGGAACCACAAATTACAGCACAGAATCAGCAACAACAAAAGGTTGCTATACCACTAATCATGCATAGTATCTGTTCTTATTATATTTCACCATCATAAACAAGGGAATAAAGGGGGTTATTGCAAACCAATATCTAATCAACTACTCTGCAACTAGCACCTTTCTAGGAGAGTAGGAGAATAGTTTATCTCTCAGAATTGCATAGAAGTGCTATGCAAATTCATCATAGAGAGTAGAAGGCAACCAAGTAAGTATCTGTTTTTATCAAGATTTAGTGTCTCAGCCTTTGTATCATAGACTGGAACATATTGCACACAACCAAAATTCAAGGGCTAGTGTTCCTTAACCATGTAAAACTCATTCTAGAGTTAATTAGCCTCATACCATACATCATGGGCATTCAAGTCATAAATTCTCATCCAATCAATTCACACCAGTCACAATACCAACTCATTTACCCTCACTGCTAGCAGTAGATTAACCAATATATGATCCATATTAGTATTGGTTCTTATCATTTTAAGAAAGCAAATCATTTGAAAAGTAAGCTCTCAGTGAGCATAGAGTTGCTATGCTAATTACATCCTAGAGCTAGAATAAGGCAACTACGGTATTTTCTTTAAAGGAAATCCAAGCCTCGGTCTTTTGCATCCTTGGCATTGGACTAGAAATTTAGCCAGAAAATAAGCCAGAGAAGATCTATCATTTTCCTAGACCATGAAACCAGGAATCATTTCTAGATCATATGGACACTTCACTGCCATCTTGACAGTAATAACAGCATATGCAAGTTATACTTGCAGAGCATCTTCCTTTAGAGGAAAAACTCAATTCTCCAACAATACATCCAGTAATATTATTTTGTTTGCTTTGTTATCAATACAAGCATACCGTTAAATCAAATATCAACCATGAATCAGGCCGCATGGTTAAGTAACACAAAAACTAGCAGGATTGAACCATCAATCACTCTAATCCAACCACATCATAGAAGTCACTAGACATGAGCCACTAGACTAATCATGGCCAGTAACCTTACTAAAGTGCATCAATCTGAAACAAGATCAAGCTTCTTGTATAGATGGAAATACAAGGATTTAATAACCACAAGCCATCCAATATTTTTCATCAACATAGTTTTCTCCACTTAGCAGTTCAAAGGAAATCAGATCCTTATCACACAAACACTAGGACAGAGCATCTGTGCTACTTAGGATAATCCTATCATCATAGAGAGAACTGAAGAGAGGAATCAAGTGGAGAAAAGAAAAAGAGAATTTCCATTTACCCGTGGTCCTTGCTTAGAGATTGAAGAGGAAGCAGATGGGGTCGTCGGTGGCTGGTACGGCATGGCGGCACAGGGAGCGCGGTGGCACTCGACCTGCACCAAGCCGCAACCTATAGTCCATCAGTGTCCCGAAGCACCACCGCAAGCTCAAAATCGAAAACCTAGCACCATAAATAAGATAGGGGCGAGCCCGTTATAGCCTTAGAGGCAAATCGAACTGGAGGGCCAAGTCGTATAGAAGGAGGAGGAGCTCCGGCGACCGGTGGGAGTAACCGGGATGGTCTACACCGCCTGAATCGTCGGGTAACAATGGCGACGTCGGCCAGAGAGGAACGAGAGGGGAGAGGGTGAGCGTCGCATGCGGGGTGTGTGTGAGGGAGATGTACTTGGGTCAGTATTGACCCAAGTCTAGTGGGCCAAATGCGTTAGTGGGTTGGGCTGGCTCACGGGCTGAGCCCAGTTCCAAAAAGAATAACTAAATAAAATTTAATGTAAAAAGAAATAAAATATTATAAAACTTAAATTAAATAGTTTAATGTAAGAAACACTTTAAGTATTTTTCTAAAAATAGGGCTACCTCATAAGAATATATATAAAATATTAAAATCATCACCAAAGTAAGAGTTACTTAATAAAAATATAAATTTACTGTTAAATAAAAATATAAAGCAAATAAATATTAACACCATTAAATCCTAAGTGAAATTTCATAAAATAAGGAAAAATCCTAAAAATGAATAAAAAACATTTTTGTGTAGAAAAATAAATACACTATTTTATAAAAATACTAGCCTAATTTTTTTAAATAAAATATAAAATAAATATTCAAAGACATTTAATCCTTGACGAAATTACATAAACATAAGAAAAATACTTAAAACTAAATAAAAATCATTTTAAACAAAATCTTAGAAAAATAAGAACTATAATTTAAAACTATAATCATGTATTATTACATCACTAAATTCAATATATATCATTTATTAAATGTTTATAAAATAATAAACTTATAAAATCATAACTTATTATTTAAAATTCATAAAAATACAAATAATATACCAAAATAATCACAAAAATAATACCTACATGTTAAAAATATAATATTCCACTTTTGGGGTAAATAAAAAATTTAAAACACTTTGAAAACTTGAATTTAATCCTATTTGCTTAGTTAATAATTCATATAAGGATAAATAAAAAATGATAATATTTCTAAAATTAGTAAATTGAGTCTAGTAAATAGTATTAGTCTTAAATATTGGTAATATGAAGTCAAAATTGGTTCAAAACATTTTAGATACAATTTTATTGAATTATCCTTCAACCACAAGTTTATAAACAAATCAAAACACTATAGTGAATCCATAAATAGTTAAGTAATGTTACTCCCTTGATTACAAATTATAACCACACCTTTATAAAAAGATAAATGATTCTATTCCATTATCCGGTTAAGAAACCACTATTCAAATAAAAGTAATGCCATTCTTAAATAACTTTAAGGAAACTATATAAAGTGAACAAGATACAAATATCATAAGCATTACACCCTAAGTCCATTTATGTTCTTAAAGTTAATTTTAGTCTAAAAGACTTTAAATATTATAATAAAGACTTTATTATGTGTTTTATAGTTAACTTTGGTCTATTTTTAATTAAGACCTATAGCATCTCAATACTAAACTAACCAAGTAAAAACCAAGGTAGATAAGTCTCAAATACTACTAATATCATTATTCAATTGGAGTACTTCTTTCTTACTTAAAGACTATAACTAGAAAGAACACCTAATAAGGTTAATTTAAAGTTTAAATACTTCTTATTAATTAAGTAAGATTTTCTTCAAAAGTTATTCGTTTTGCCACCTTAGTCAACAGATGACAATTACTCATAATCACATTACTTTATACTTTACTTATACACTTAGGATTGTTAACACTTAAGTTCCTTATAAATGTTATTACTTGTAAAGTAAAACTTGAAGATAAACCAACTCTTAAAAGAATCACCTGAATTCACTTCATTAAAAAGTATTAGGGATCCACTTCATGAGTTTTACAAAATGCATAGCATTACTTATGCATAACTACATACTGCTTCTTTAAACTTTAGTCCTTACCGGACCAATGATGCTGATTTCAGATATTGGATCTTATATTGTCTCGAAGACTGTGAGTGCATAATCTTGCAATCACAAAAGGCAAGTTCACACTTGCTCATGTCCTTTGATTATTTTTTGTAAAGTATTTTGCAAATCCAGTGTTGTCATCACCTGCATTTGAAAAAGGTCAGAAAACACTATTTTCATAATAATATGGTTATAGGTTATTTACCATGAGGTAATAACCTACTATGAAAGTTCTGGTTGTAAAGGAACATATTATCTAGGACTTAACAACCAATGTCGCCAGTGATTCTTGCGCCGTATATAACGCGTTAACCATGAGATTTGGAATGGGACGGAGAAGTCAGTTGTATCCTTTTCCTCTCGTATGGAGGCAAGACGACCTTAACGTGATGTTGTGATTCCTTGTGCGGATCCAACGTATGGGTGGGCACCCTTACGCCCCACACTTTTGGTGTCTAGATTATCTATGGATGGTGTTTAGTGTATGGACCATTTAACATGGCACTTTCTAGGGCAACACGAGGTCATAGAGTCTTCGGGAACCCATCAGGGTTTTAGCCTGTCTGAAAGGGGGCTTAACGGAGGTGAGCGGGCCCCGAAGGATTGTGCAGACGTATGAGGTTGCGGAGAGGGCAGTGATTGGCTTGTATCTTAGACTGGCCCCAAACCAAGGAAGTATGGACAAGGTCATGACTTGGTTGTGCAACAAGGCTAAGGTCTCTCATGGGTAAAGTAACACACCTCTGCAGAGTGTAAGAACTGTAACTTGTTACTCCCTGTTCCAGGAAGGAGCTGCGAACGCGGCGTGAAAGGAACTCCATGAAAGTTCTGGTAAACCCATGAAGGCTGACGAACATAGTTTTTCAGAATAAAAGCAACCTTTGAAGAAATATTGACAAAAACCTGCATTGCCTACGACCCATGGTCTGTGGCTGTAGATATAGTGCATCAAACACTCCTTTTCTAGTGAACTTGCTGAGTACGCTCGTACTCAACTTATCCTCTTAACCCTTGCTAGGTTCTAAAGCCAGTACAGACGATGTCTACATCAAGTTATTCTCCAGGAATTATCACCAGAATCTAAAGTTCTTCAATAAAGTCAACAAAGTCAACATATACATCAACTCAAGTGGAAGACGAAGTTATTGATTAGCTAGGAATATAATCCCTAGCCATAGAACCTATTTCTGTAGTGTATTACAATAGAAGCAATGCTAGACCATTAGTTAAGATACTAGTATTAATATTATGATAGTTTTTGAGTTGTTTATTTCTGATTCTCCTTTGTAAGAAGTTTCTTTCTCTCTCTTTAACCTAGAGTGTTCTCTTGATCTTGTGTAAAGAGTTAAGTTGTAACCTATAGTCATGTCTTGGACCTGTTGTGTTTCTGTTGTACCACTATGAGGGATGTAATACTAGTGAACGGTGTTTTGTTGGTGTTATGTCAACGACTATAGTGTACTATATCATGCAGTGGTATGCTGGGTCACCGCAGGGGTGCAAACCCTAATTCAGGAAAACCCCGGAGGCATATGAGAGGGGTTATATTTTTTCTAATTAAACTTGTCATGTAATTTGCTTATCATTGCATGATTATATCTTAAATAGGTAGATATCATTTTTCTGAACATTTGATATATTATAGATAATATTCTGACTTATAAACAATTAGATATGATTTTCCCAATTTAAATCCATTTTAAATCATTTTAGGAAATTATAAAACCTTTTTGGATTATATTAAATATTTATCCACTTGGTCGCACATGTCATATGTTTATTTATTTCAGATATTAAATTACAAAAAGAATAAAATCCTGGTAGGAGGGGCCCATAGGGGTTATTTATATTTCCAGAAAAGAATTACAGAAATGATTTTAATAAAAAGAAAAGAGGATATATTGCCTCATGCTGATGTCAGCATGATATCAGCAATGGGGGTCCTTCAGATCGATGCTGGACTGGGCGACTGTGAGCACGCGGGCAAGCGAGGAGGGGTGCGTTGGATGTGGAGAAACACGGGCAACCAGAAAGTGGCGACACTGCTATGGATTGACCACCAGAACATGGCCGACAAAGACGAACGACGACGGTGGCGGTATGTGCTCGTGGCGGAGGAGACCGAGAGGAAGAGGGAGGGATTGGAGGGCACAGGGGTGCTTAGGGCATCATCACGATGAGGGTAGAGAGGCCGGGGAGGTCGGAGGAGCTTGGATGGCGGTGAATCGATGGCGACAACAGCGGAGAGCGATAGTGAAGTTGAGCTTGGGTGGCTTGCTTCCGAGTGCGCACGGCCGATTCCTTCGGCGGGGATACGTAGTCCAGCATGGTGGTTCTCCAGATCTTCATGGCGAGGTATGGCGAGGTCAGGGACGGCGAGGCTCAGCAGTGACCATCAGGCTAGGGTTTTGGCAGAAGGGGAAAACCAGCAGAGGGAGCGAGAGGAGGAGAAACGGGCATGAGGAGAGGCAACTCGGTGAGGGCGTTCTTATCTTGGCGTCCAATGGCGGTGGAGGGCATCGTTACACGGCAACGTTCGATGACGGAGGCGCTGCCAGGCAGTTGCTTGCGTCGACGGGAGGAAGAAGAAATACATTGGACACCGAAAGGGTATGGGCCGAGATGGGTACGTCTGGGACGCGGCTAGCACGCGTGAGTGATAGCGAAGAGAGTGACAGGGTGGGCTGTGGCCTGGATAAGCTCTGGCTCTAGTTTTTTTATGGAAACCATTTTCCAATTTCTGTTTCTGTTTTCTCTTTTGTATTTGAATTTGTTTTGGGTATTTCAAAAATACCAGAAGCTTTTATAAAACTAGTAAAATTTTGTGGGGCCCTCTTAGTCCATTTGGGCTCCATAATTTTGGCACTTTTCAAAATACAAAACCTTTTTGAATGCATATCAAAAAGAGGGGAGGATTAGGGTTTTAGGGTTTTGCATTATTTTCTTACATGCATTTTTCAATATGATGCTCATGAATGCACAAACAAATCCCTAAATACGATTAACTAAAACTGGGGTGTTACAGCTCTATCCCCCTTACGAGAATATTGACTCGAGATTCCTAAGGTAGGAAGAGTGACAGAGAGAGAAAGAAACAGGACCAATCTATAGATAAGAGGGAGACACACTAAACAACACACATAGTATCTCATGGTCAACTCATGGATGGAGTGTTCAAAAACAACTCTAAGCTGACGACACGAAACACGTCAAGGTAAAGGAGGAAACACGAGGAGATGGTTTCAAGTTTTTAGATAGATGGTCTTCATAAGGATTGAGACCATGGAGTTTATGGAAGATCTTAATCTTCTAAAAATAAAGGTTCCGACAGAAAGAACATGACCACACACTTTGAGAGAAGAACCTCTACTAAACAACTTAGGTAGAGATTTCAGGTTGGAGAGATATGGATCAGCAAAACCAAGATGTTGAACTATTTTTGAAACAGAAGAGTCACTTTTCATTCAACAAAAGGCCAAGACAGAAAGGTGTTTTGTTGAGAGGACTCATAAGAGTCACAAGAAACGTGTAATTAAGAGGAACTATAGATTACCAAAATCATAGCCACTCTTAAAACATGGCCAAGAACGAAGGAAACTCTTTATTCATCCAGGTATACCAAAATCTTTGAAAGATTATGGTATCCCTTTACACCACTAGATGAATAGGTAAGAAGATTCCTGATAACACGAGAAGAAAGAAACTTCATTATTAGACTTCGATTACTTGGCACAACAATGGTCGCCAACATAAAAGAGTCTAGTGGATCGACCAAGAGACATTTAGCAACACTACTTTAAATGTTCTCCTCGATGTTCGAGAAATCAAACATCAAGTAAAGATCGAACTTCGGATACAAAGGAAACCATAAGAACAACTCCTATAATAACTCATAGAAGGGGCCTCATGAAGAGTGGTTTTTATTGCTGAATCAAGAGAATATGACAAAAGGTCTTTCCGGCTAGGTATGTCAACCATTACATCAATCTTGCCTGATTTACAAAGAGACCTATGTCGAAACCTTGAAATAACACCAACTATCATTGCTTCTTGAGATTCAACTTTGGTTAGACGAAAAGATATTTTAGACTCAGCATGTCCGACAAGAAAGTTTCCAACATTTACCACAAAGGTAAAGTTACTAGATTCTCAAGATATGGACTACAATGTAAAGCTCCAGAAGACTGAGCTAGATTGCTAGACCCATGTATTAGCAACTTGTCAAAAGACAACTGCACACATATAAAGTACTAACAATAAAACACATATATGTCCTTAAGGAAAAGATAACTCTTCTCGAATCCACGACGACATCTTTCAACATTTGCACATGAATCATAGAAGGTCACTTCTAACATCCACAACTCATATTTCGAGATGACTCAAGGATGGTTCTCAAAATTTTCTAGCATTAATGTCAATTGTTCCATATGAATCTTGTCTAGCATGGAGAAGATAAGGATGTCATTTATGGGCTCAACAACAACTTATCTAGACACTCCAAGAAGATGGACTCATATGTTGCCTAAACAAGGCAAACATACTGGTCAGACCAAAGGACATGAAGATGTACTTAAGTGAAATATCACAAGTAGAAACACCATCAAGATAGTCCTTGGAACTGAGTTTAATTTGGCGATAGCCCAAACTCAAATCGAAGACGGGGGGAAATAATATATCCACAAAGAAAATACTATATTTCTTCAACACAAACAAAACTAGACATCCCTTTAAGAAGGAACAGAGTCAGCTAGAACTTTATCTTACAACTATCCAAGTTGTTGTTTAAGCTCAACTAACTAGTTTAGGGGTATCCAGTATAGATCCTTGGAGAAAGGTGTAGTTCAGAGAACTTGCTTTCTCAAGAACTTGACAAGACGGTCATGTGGCAACATGGCGATACTTCTAGGAAGACATCCAGAATATCACGAACCACCGATATGTCACATAGTTGGAGAGGAAACTTGCTTTACAAGGCAAGAGGACACAATCTTAGAGCTTCAGCACGAGCCTAACTATTTGACCGAAGAGGGTGCACTAGAATGACATACTTGGTAGCACAGTGAAACTTCACTTAGTGATAGGGTTAATCATCACGCTAAGAATGATACAATGTCCTTGGAGTTCAAAGGAATACGAATTGCTAAGAATCTCAGATGGCCACATTATTATGCACACGCATCATTCACAAGCGCGAAAGCTTGAGGAAGGGTATGTAAAGATGTGTGAGAGTATCACTTCATTAAGGGGTCATGCAGCACAACATTTTAGTATAAAAGAGTGTGATACTTTAAGGAAGAACATACAGAACCTAATGAATGCCTGTTGATCTGCGGATTATAACACTTTGACCTGGTCCTAGATATGACGAGGTACTAAAGTTTGTTTCCCCTGACATTCCGAAATGATTTGTCATGACGGACCACAAGAGTATCTTGCATCGGGAGACACCAATGCAAATTTACTACCTGGCTACCAACTGGTAGATAGGTCAGAAAACAACAAGGGGAAGGAAGAACATGCTCATGATAGAATTCCGAGATGTGGATGCATAAGTCAACAATCTTCCGAAAACCAATGCAAATAAGGGGAAAGGTGTGGCAGAGTCATGAGGGTAGATGCGAGACTCTCGAGGAGTACTCTTGTCGTGATCTATTTGGTTCCATTAAAGAACATCTGCCGTAGCTAGTTGTAGGGGAAGTCCTTAGTTGTCGAAATTTAATATCGACAATAACCACAAGCTTTAAGGCCAGAACTATAGTACCAGCCATCCTGAGGCAATGTGTGAACATTAACGACAGGGTCAAAGGATTGGATCTTGGGTTAAAGGCCAACTTCATGTACAAGATTCAAAACCAGAATCCAGCAAAATCCGGGACCTTCGGTTCAAGTCAAAGGTTAAAACCCAAAGAAAGGAGTAACTACTATTTGAGTGACAGAGGGTACAATACAACATAGTAATCATGAGGTAGCTTCTAAGAGAAGAAACAACTTCTGAAGTACCCAACAAACAAAAAGGAGGCACACGAGCCGAAAGGGAACCTCGAATCCTAAAACAAAACACTATGGATCCAACAATATAATATTGTGGGTCCAAAACACAGAGAGATCATGATAGAAAGGAACCTCTCAGATGAAATGAGCAAGGGAAACAAGGAATTCACAACACACACAACTCTAGAGATCTCAACACTAGGTCAACTGGTTGAGAAATGACATGCCCACATGGCACCTAAGATTTGAAAGACTGGAAGAGACATCAATTTTTTCCAAAGTCAACCCAAGATAAGATAACCCGGAGTTAGAGTAATACTAGATAAGGAGTAAAAGAAGCATACTAGAGTTTTTGCAAATACTTGTAAGCTTTGAAGTAGTTTTCACAAGAACTAGACTCAACATAGACCAATAGCAAGGTTTTCCTATGGTCAGTACTGCTCTGATACCAAAACCTATGACACCCCCGGGATCAGGGCTAAACAAATCTTAGACCTCAGCCTGACATAAGATTAACCTTGAGCTCGAGGATATCTAGTGAAAAATCAGTAACACGGCAGTGACCCTACTACGACACAAAATTTATTACAACAAGCTCATAACTGAGCAAAGAACCAAATTATTACACGCAGAGGTCACTGACCACAAACATCAAACAATGGAAGGAAAATTATGCTATTAAGTATAGCAAACTTAAGAAATGTCCTAAGAGGCCTAAAGCATAATGATGATGTCTCAGCCCATAGACTCTAGGCTGCCGGCCGGGAACCCCAAGCTACTCATTGGTGTCTATGTCTTACGGAACTTGTCTTCTAGGGAATCACTTACTCTGCTACGAAAGTATCAACAAAGCAAGGGTGAGTACAGGGTGTACATGGAAAGACTTATGGCTGGTGGAGTTGTTTTGCATAAAGCCATCTTTGTTTTTAAAACAAGAGAGAGAATAAGCTCGTCTAATCAGAACATTTTAAAAGGGGATAAGAGAGCGACATCTTCAAAATATTGATCGTCATGTTTTGATATCCACCAAGTCATCATCATTTGAACCCTATCTAGGATCACCTCCTCGTACCAATGAGGAAGCATCCTTAAACACACGTTGATCTTCCAAGTTTTACGATTAGGTTATAGTTCTCTATGATCTTAGAATTCGGTCACCAAGCGTTCATAACCGTGAACACATCTTTTCGAAAAGATTTAACCCTGCAGGGGTGTACAACTTTACCCACACGTACTAACCTTATCTTAATGCCACATGATTAGCCCTCTTCCTTGGAAGGCCGGCAGAGGGTGGTTAGACACGACCTTTACCTTGCATTCGCCGAGACCATGAGTCACGCCCTAAGGATGGTTCTGTCGTAATGGGTCAAATCCCGAAGCCAGGGCACAGAGATGTGAGGTGAGGTTGGTTCACCAGGGGCTCCATCGACCCGAAGCAACCCCGGCCACGCTTACCTACCTGTTATGATGCACCTTCACCCACCAAATCTTTCAAAATATTTTTAATGCTTATGTCGAATGGAATGCCCAAACTATGTGACTCAATGGAATCTACTAGGCAAGTAAGTCACTCGTGAGGTTTTCCAGGCCCCATGTGGTTTTATGCTCGTCTTGGTTCAAAGGCAATAACTAGGTTCCTAGTGGTGGCGAGCATGAGACTAGAAAAACCACATCCCACCATGGCCTCCCATACAAGCCTTAGCATGTTTAATATCGTACCACTGATCTCATCTCAACAATATATCTCGATCTCCTTTCATACTAGATTCTCTGCATTTGACACATCATCTGGATGAACCAGAACTGACAGCTAAGCATGGATAAGCAAGACATGGGTATAAGCTTTAGCAGTGCACACAAGCCAAACCTAGTTATGCTAGGAGCAGTGGATCATGTAATATAAGCTCAAAGGGAGTAATGTAACATATAGGATACTCTATCTATCAATAAAAGACCACATTAGAATCCTACGCATCATGGAAAGAATTGAAATACTTTCGAAAACATAGGATTGTATCATGGCGGGGCTATGCTTTCCTTCGCCTGTTGATAGCAGAAAACAGAGCTTCAGGCATCTGGTACTTGACTTGGTTATAGTTGGTCAAGTATTGTTCGTCGATCTTCGATGGTCTTGATCTCGGTCTTCAATCTCGATCTCAATCTCGATATCATATTCTACCAAAGAAGAACCAAATACCGGAAAGAGAGGGAAACAATCAACACATGGTATTGGTGCAATTCTCAAGTAATGATGATGATATGATAAGTTAAATTTCTTTGAAATGTAACCCTAAGACATGATCGACAATTTAATCGGGGTTCCGAGGGGTGAAAACCCTAATTAGGGAAAACCCCGGAGGCATATGAGAGGGGTTATATTGTTGTTCTAATTAAAATTGTCATGTAAGTTGCTTATTAATGCATGATTATATCTTAAATAGGTAGATATAATTTTTCTAAACATTTTGATATATTATACATAATTTTCTGACTTATAAATAATTTGATATGATTTTTTCCCAATTTAAATCCATTTTAAATAATTTTAGGAAATTATAAAACCTTTTTGGATTATATTAAATATTTATCCACTTGGTCTCACATGTCATATGTTTATTCATTTTAGATATTAATTTCCAAAAAGAATGAAATCCTGATAGAAGGGGCCCACAGGGGTTATTTATATTTCTAGAAAAGAATTACAGAAATGATTTTAGTAAAAATAAAAGAGGATATATTGCCTCATGCTGATGTTAGCATGACATCAGCAATGGGGATCCTTCAGATTGATGCTGGACTGGGCAACTGTGAGCGCGCGGGCAAGCGAGGAGGGGTGCACTGGATGTGGAGCAACGCGGGTAACCAAAAAGTGGCGGCGCCGCTGTGGATTGACCACCGGAACATGGACGACAACGAAGAATAATGACGGCAGTGATAGGCGCTCGTGGAGGAGGCGACAAAGATGAAGAGGGAGGGATTGGAGGGCACTTGGGTGCTTAGGGTCTCACCACAATGAGGGTAGAGAGGTCGGGGAGGTCGGAAGAGCTTGCACGGCGGTGAATCGACGAGGACAACGACGGACACCGGCGCTTGGGTGGCTTGATTCTGAGCGTGCATAGCCGATTCCTTCAGCGGGGATATTTAGTCTAGCACGGTGGTTCTCTAGAGCTTCATGATGAGGTACGACGAGGTCGGGGACGGCGTGGCTCGGCAGTGACCATCAGGCTAGGGTTTCGGCAGAAGGGGAAAACCAGACGAGGGAGCGAGAGGAGAAGAAATGGGCATGGGGAGAGGCAACTCGGTGAGGGCGTTCTTTTGTGGCATCCAACGGCAATGGCAGGCATCATAACACGACGACGATCGACGACAGAGGCACTGCCAGGCAACTGCTTGCATCGACAGGAGGAAGAAGAAAAACAGAGGACGCCAAAAGTGTAACATCCCAAAAATCATAATTTGTAAAGCTTGCATTGCATTCATGCATTCATAAGCATTTGATCTTTTTCAAATAAATTTCAAACATAAGTAACCATATTTATGCCTATTACTTATTCTAGTGAGGCAAGGTTTATGCTTTATTTTCTATATGTGATTAGTATTTGATCAGTGTTGATGGAAAGTAAATACAAGGCCACACAAAAGTTTCAAAACAATTCAAATTTAAAAACCATTCATATGCCTATTATAATTATTTAGTTAAAGGCATGGTTCTAAACTTTATTTTCAAACCCAAAATGATTTTGAGTGTAAATGGATATTTTACACATCCTAGAAGAATAAAATTCTGGAAGAAATTTGAATTGAAACAGATTTCAAACACTTATTCAAATTCAAATCAGAAATCAAAACAGAAAAATAAATAGAGAAAAGAGGAAAAAAATAAAGCCAGCGACCTAACTAACCCAACCTACCCGCGGCCCAGTAGCCAGCCCAGCAAGCCCACCCGGGAAAACCCCCTCCTCTCTCTGTTTCTCACCTCGCGCGACCACACCCACTCGCTGACTCGTGGAACCCACCACCGCGACAGCTCAGCGTCGTCAATCTCACGCTGAAGACCAGCTCGCCGTGGCCATTTCCTCCCCTACGCAAATGCGCTTAATTGGCGTTGATTGCTCGCGAGATTTTCGCCCCCACTCCGGGTACTTAATCCCCACCCCTCTGCGACCATTTCCTCTCAATCAACACCCCTTCTCTGCCACCAGGCTGCCCGCAATTTCATTTGCACCGCCGCCGTACCGAGCGTCTCCGACGACTAAATTCCGGTGAGCCCGACCGCCCCTGTCCTTCTAGTTCATTCAAGCGTGGTCCTTGTGGTATTGTGCAACTTCTGACACCTCTGGTTTGCCTGCGTGTGACCTAGGTCATCGCCCCCGTCCACCTCTGCGAACGATAGAACTGCCGCTCAACTCTGGCGAGCGATTTAGGTAAAGTCCAACCGCCCCTTGTCTTCTCCCTGACCCTGCCATGTTCGCCTGATCGCTGTGCACGCGCTGATGCCCTTGCCTTGTGTTAGGGTGGTCCAGAACATCGCCAATGTTGCCGTCCACCCGAGCCTGACGCTGTCCTCGACTTCGACGAGCTCCCACAGCCACAACAGCTCGCCCCTGTCCATGCCAGCAGCATCTTGAGCTTCCTCGCAGCCTTGCGACACCGGTAAGCATCGCCACTGCCCCCAGCCCTCGCTAGAATCGCCGGACCATCGCCGCCAGTAGTGCCACCGCCTCTGCTCGCCATTTGCACCGCTAGTTCTTGGCAGAAGGAGTTGATCCGCTAGATCTAGATCTAGCGGTCTAGATTAGAATCAGACGCGAAGAGGTAGGAGTAGATCTGGGCCTTAGGATTAGATCTAGCGGTCCATGTTTGATCTGATGCGAAGGGGTAAGATTCGATCTGGAGTGTTGTATTTAAGTTAGATCCAACGGTGCGGGCGCGTGATCCAGCGCGAACCGGTACGGGCCAATCAGATTGTGCCGCGTGTCAGGTTTTTCTGTTTTAAATTTAGATTTGAATCTATTAGTTATTCAAACTTGTAAATTTAATAACTTTTGTTCTGTTTATCCAAAAAATATAAATAATATACCATTGGAATCAGAAAAAGAAATCCTACACATCTATCGGCTTAGTTTTGTATTTTGTTTCAGTTAAAATATGATTTTATGCAGAGACATTTGTAGGCATATTTTGTGTATAAAAATTATTTGGAAAATGTTTTAAAGGCCAAATTAAGTTTATTTGGTGTATAATTGTTTAAGTGTATTGTTCAGGACTGTTTTGCTTGTCTTACTTGTTTTAGAAAAATCATCACATGGCATTTGTATGCATTCATATATTTTTGTTTGATTATTTGAAATGTGAATTTGGTGCTATCATTTTATGTGTAGATTTTGGTGCTAGTGGTGATTGTGACTGTGAGGATTGTTGTTACTCTCCCAACTATCAAGGAAAGTGGTGCTTCATACTTTTGTCCCAGTATTTTGACTATGCATTAGAAATATTTTGTATAGGACTTGCATGATAATTTTTGCAAAGTATCTATATGCTATTCTTGGGAAATCCTAGTAGTTGTAGAATTGTTAGAATTTTCTCTAAGTTAAAATACTTGCTATTACCATGCTTAGCCTAGCTAGTAGCAACCAAGGGTGGATTATATACATGCTATGGAAAAATATTGCTAAGTCTTTGACTTATGTTTTTGCTTAATAAAACAACTAAGTGAATGAAACACCTGGGTGGAATGGTAATTGCTTGGTTGGATTTTTTGAGTGGTTACCAGGGCCCATTTTCCAATGGTCTACCCTGTGTATCTTACTTGTGGAATGCCACCCAGGAACAAAGGGATTTGAGATGCCATATGTTAAGAAGCTTCTAGTGCAGCCACATGGCATTATGGGCTCTGCCTGGATCATATAGGTTGCAATAACTTAGCCATATGGACATTTGGTGGTAGGGGATGATAGGTTTGGAACGCGTCCATTTGGTCTAAGGGAAGGCTTATGAAAGGTCTTGTCTTGATAAAAATCAAGTCTTGTGGGGAAAGTGCACCACCTCTGCAGAAGGAAGAATCTAAGTACTTAGTCGTGTTCCCGGAAAAGGACAATTTGAGAATCAAGACATGGAAGCTATCAAGAATATCCTCATCCCAATTTCTAAGTTAAAAACTTGTGGTTGAACAAGGGTAAAGGTTCACCAATGTCTATTGGTGGTTCCTTGGGAGTTTTTGCCAAACAAAAACTTAGTGTTTTCAACTGATAGGTAAAACCTATTTTGAGCAAAGAAAGCCTAAGCTACACTTAGCCAAATTCATGTAGACGCTAGATACTATTATTCCACTAAGGTATCACTTGCCAATACTATTCCAATGTATTAACCCACCGTGGCTGTAACTTGTGATGTTGCAGGTTACTCTGATGAGGATTGGGGTTATGAGTCTACACTCAACATGCTTGCCTGTGTCACATGAAGATGAAGACTTTTATTCATATTGTTAAGTTAAAATCTTTTACTAGCCTATGGCAATGGAGTTGTAAAAGACTATGTTATCTCTGGAATGACGATGTAATAATGACCTTTGTTTCTGTGTACTTCATCTTAAACTGTGGATGCTAGCAATTGATCCAGGGACTAGCATTGCAATCACAGGGACCTTTACCTTTATAAAGGTGGGGTCTTACAGATGGTATCAGAGCACTGTGTTGCCTGTAGGATTATGACCCTAGGATTGGATTAGATTAAGAAACCCCTAAGGAAAAAATTTCAACACTTTGAAAAATTTCCACACTTGTCTTTTTCTTCTCGTAAACTTTTATAATCTTCTTTCTCATCTCTATTTGTAGATGAACTCCATCAATGAAGCCGTGAGGAAGGGACCACTCATGACCATGACTTTGGAGTGTGAGACTGAATTTCCCAAGGCACTCAAGAACCTTATGGTTACCATGGGGATACATGGTGCAGCTGTGTACAAGGGATTCCCTGTGATGGATGAAGGAGAAGAGTATTGGTGGGTGCAACTTCACTTGTACAAAAACAAGGAAGACAACCACAAGGAGTCAGGATTCTGCATGGTCACCAACTCTGAAATGCACACAACATTCTTTGACTCTACAAGAAATGCAGCTTGGAATGCCATCAAGGAGCTTGGTGATAGACTTAAGTGCAGAATGCTAAACACCCAAAATGAGCTTAGAGAAGAAAAGAAGCATACCCAAAAATTACAGACTACCAACCAACAACTAAGGGGAGACATCATAGATTTAATATGGGAGTCTTGTGAACAAGATAGACAGATGGCTACTAAGGATGCCCTGATAACTATTTTGTCTAGTGAGTGAGAGTTGTAACGTACTTCGTTAGTTGGACCACCACACTTATCGTTTTTACTTCCAATTTTTTTTGTCTAAGTTATGTTGAACCTTTGATGTTGTAATGGATTTGTGTATTCCATGACTTCTGTGTTTGATGCTAAAAGATGTGTTTGTGATATTATGTCTTGAAAATTTTCTCTATTTGTGTTGGTTCTAACTTTTCTCTATCTTATAAAAATAGATGCCTAATGTTGTTATCAACATGGCCGAGGAGTTCAAGGGAACTCGTTTTGGTACTCGTCTCATTGAGCTCACTAGTGTGCTCAACCTTTCACTTCCTAGCATCATGACACTTCCACTAACCAAGTTTGAGAGGAAGGACCTATGGGGCTTCAGAGTCACACAGCCGGGACGCCAGACAGAGCCAGCCACGAAGGCCATAACTTTCAAGCTGATGCATGAAGACAAGGAGAAAGGCTTAGATGTAGTCATGCAGGAGTTACTTGGGCGCCTGGTAGGAAGACACTCCACCGAGCTTAGAGGTCTTTACTTTCACCCCTTCGGGAGACGCAACGAGGAGGGTGAGGCTATAGAGTACGAGGATGCTGCTAGAGAGACGATGGAGCCGATTCGTCTGTACCTCCAGGACCTAGAGGGTCTTATTAGGCACCTAGATACTAATAGGACCAACGTCATGCTTAGCAATGATGAGCTCCAGGTTCAGCTTCGAGAGAAGGACAAGCTCTTCGTGGAGCAAGACGAGAAAGTCAAGGAAATGGAGGCCAAGTTTGAAAGCCAGGACAAGAAGTTCAAGAGCCAGGAGAAAAGAGTCCAAGACAGGAACAACAAGATCCGGGAGATGAAGGAAGAGCTAGAGGCCAAGGACTTCGAGCTTGAGCATCAGCAGGGGGTGATCGAGAGGCTTCGCTCATAGAAGAGGGCTCTTAGGGCCAAGATTGAGGCCTTGACTGCTAGTGTTGATGAGTACAAGACCGCCATGGAGAATGCAGGTCTTACCCTCGTTGATGTGGAGATTGATGCGGAGGAGTAGTGTAGACTACTCGATTATCTTTCATCTACCGTAATTTGATTATTGAGTCACAATGACCATCCAACATGTGGATGGCTTGCTATGGTGTGTTTGATTTTTCCAAAACTTGTTGTTTATGTCATTCAAACTCTATGTTATTTTGATGCTGGGTTATTGTGATTGTCTATGTGATGTATTGTGCATGTTAAGCATCTATGGGTATCTCATCCTTAACCTTATTAAAACCACAGATGCCTCCTCGACGTGCCAACCCCAACCAAAATAACAACAACAATGTCACTCCCGAGATGCAATAGTTGATGACATCACAATATCAACTGATGCAGATGATGACCACCTTCATGCAGAACCAGAATTAGAATAACAACAACAACAATAACAATAAAAATAACAACAACAACCAGAATAATCTGCCAGGATTTGACAGATTTCTAAGACTGAGGCCTGCAAAGTTCTCGGGAACCACTGATCCAATGGTGGCCAATGATTGGTTACGCTCAGTGAACAAGAACTTAGTGACTGTCGGCTGCACCGACGAAGAGAAGGTCAGATTTGCAACACATCTGCTAGAAGGGCCATCAGCAACCTGGTGGGACAACTTTCAGATCACCACTCCCATTGAGGATGTGACTTGGGCTATCTTTGAGGATGGATTCCGTACAACTCACATCTCATCCGGAGTGATGAATTTGAAGGACTTCCACAATCTGAAGCAGCGTCACCGCAGCGTGGCTGAATACATTGAGGAATTCAACAATTTGGCGCGTTATGCACCGGATGAAGTTGATACAGATGCCAAGAGGAAGGAGAAATTCCTCGAAGGACTGAATGATGAGTAAATCTATAGCTGTCTGTTGCCTATGTCCCAACCTACCAATCACTTTGTGACAAGGCTACCATCTTGGAGAACAAGATGAAACATGTTGAAAGCAGGAAGAGGAAGCATAGCTTCGATAAGCACAGCTCGGGATCGTCTCACAAGCATTCTCATCATGATGACAGTGGGAGTTCTGGATCCCACAAACATGGAAAGTACAACAACCACCACAGCCACAACCGCCATCATGACAACAAGCATCACCGCAGTCATGATAATGACAAGTACAAGAACCACAAGAGTGGACACAAAAACCACCACAATGGAGGTGGAAGTGGAAGTCAGCCTGCAAAGAGAGATATCAGTCAGGTTGAATGCTTCAAGTGTAAGAAGATGGGGCACTATGCTAACGAGTGCCCAGAAAATAAAGTCGAAAGTGCCAACAAGCCCAATCCCTTCCAAAAGGGACAAGTGAACCACATCAATGTGGAAGAAATATATGAGGAACCTGATGCTGTGGCTGGTAAGTTCAACCTCAATTATGTTCAAGCACTTGTTCTTTTTGATACTGGCGCATCACATTCATTCATATCAAGAGCATTTGTTGATAGAAATGGACTTCCAGTTGAAACTATTGGGTGTCCTATAAAAGTAAGTTCTCTTGGTGGAGAAATGATAGTGAACTCGGGATGTCATGACCTAGTGATAGAATTTAGGAAGTATAAGTTTCCCGTTAATTTGATAATCCTAAATTCCCAAGGATTGGATGTTATTTTGGGAATGGATGACTAAGTACAAGGGAGTGCTAGATTGTGCCAATCATACTGTCACACTTACAACCCCAGATAATAAAAGGATTAGATTCAAGACTAACTTTGAATCGAAAGGGAGTAAGATAAATTCTCTTAAGGGGGTTAGCATAGATAGTGTGCTAATTGTGAGAGAATATCCGAATGTATTTCCGGAGGAATTGCCGGGAATGCCACCAGATAGAGATGTGGAGTTTCTGATTGACTTGCTGCCAGGATCTGGACCAATAGCAAAGAGACCTTACAAGATGTCAGTTGATGAGTTGAAAGAACTCAAGAAACAACTTGGAGAACAGTTGTAGAAAGGATTTATTCAACCAAGTTCTTCATCTTGGGGAGCACCAGTTTTGTTTGTTGAAAAGAAGGATAGAAGTCAAAGGTTATGCATAGATTATCGTTCACTCAATGAGGTGACTATCAAGAACAAGTATCCTTTGCCCAGAATCAATGACTTGTTTGACCAGTTAGAAGGAGCCCGTGTGTTCTCAAAGATTGATCTTTGGTCAGGTTACTTTCAGCTAAAGATAAGGGAACAAGACATACCTAAGACTGCTTTCACCACTAGGTATGGATTGTATGAGTACACCGTGATGCCATTTGGTTTGACAAATGCACCAGCTTACTTCATGAATATGATGAACAAGGTGTTCACGGAGTTTCTTGAAAAGTTTGTTGTCATTTTCATCGATGACATTTTGATCTACTCCAAGAGCAATGAAGAGCATGAAGGACATTTGCGATTGATACTTGAGAAGCTTAGAGAGCATAAACTGTATGCCAAATTTAGCAAGTGTGAATTCTGGTTGAATGAGGTCGGATTTCTTAGACACATTGTGATAGGAGATGGTGCAGCAGTTGATCCCGCAAAAGTGTCAGCTGTAACTGAGTGGGAATCTCCTAAGTCAGTAAAAGAAGTTCGTAGTTTCCTTGGCTTGGCAGGATACTACAGAAGGTTCATTGAACATTTCTCAAAGGTAGCTAAGCCAATGACGGAGTTACTTAAGAAAGACAAGAAATTTTATTGGACTGAAGGATGTGAACTCAGTTTCCAAGAGTTGAAGAAGAGACTAGTGACAGCACCAGTCTTATGTCTGCCAGACCTGGAAAAGGATTTCCAAGTATATTGTGATGCATCTCACCAAGGATTAGGTGCAGTTCTGATGCAAGAAGGGAAAGTTGTGGCTTATGCCTTGAGACAACTCAAAACTCATGAAGTGAATTATCCTACTCATGATTTGGAGTTAGCCTCTATTGTCCATGCACTCAAAACATGGAGACATTATCTTTTGGGAAAGAGATGTGAAGTGTTCACAGATCACAAAATTTTGAAGTATATCTTCACTGAGAAAGAAATCAACATGAGACAAAGAAGATGGCTAGAACTCATCAAGGACTATGACTTGAGTTTGCAATACCACCCTGGTAATGCAAATGTTGTAGCGGATGCATTAAGCCGTAAGGTTTATGTGAATGGCCTTACTAAAGGAGGGTTGCCAGATGATCTGTGTGCCCAATTCAAAGATCTCAGATTGGAGATAGTGCCTGAAGGACATCTCATGACATTGGATGTTCAACCCACCTTGTTGGACAAAATCAAGGAAGCTCAAAAGAGGGACAAGGAAATTGAGGAGATTAAGGAAAAGATTGGTAAGGGAAAAGACAAAGGATTCCATGAAGACGAACAAGGTACTTTATGGTATGGAAAACGTTTCAGCATTCTGCAAGATCCGGAGCTTCGGAAACTGATTTTATAGGAAGCACGCAACTCACCATATTCCATTCATCCGGGTAACACCAAAATGTACATGGATGTGAAGGAAAGATTTTGGTGGAATATTCTCAAGAAGGACATCGCCCGAACATATTGCTTTGTGTGATGTATGTAGTAGAGTGAAAGCGGAACATCAGAAACCAGCAGGATTGTTACAACCACTGCCTATTCCTGATTGGAAGTGGGACAAGATTCGCATGAATTTCATCACTGGACTGCGAAGGACTAGATCGGGATATGATTCTATTTGGTAGTGGTGGATCGCGTAACTAAAGTGGCTCATTTCATACCCATGAAGACAACCTATACAAGTGCTAAGTTAGCCAAGATTTACATGAATAGGATTGTGTGTCTCCATGGAGTACCCAAGAGTATTGTGTCTGATAGGGGAACTCAACTCACTTCCATTTTTGGAGGCAACTACATGAGTCATTAGGAACGAGATTGGAATTCAGCACTGCTTTTCATCCCCAGACTGATGGACATACAGAAAGGACCACCAGATTCTAGAGGATATGTTGAGGGCATGTGCCCTAGATTATGGTGCTAGTTGGGATGAAAGTCTACCTTACGCAGAATTCTCTTACAACAACAGCTATCAAGCCAGTATTGAGATGGCACCGTTTGAATTTCTCTATGGGAGAAAGTGTACTACACCATTGCTATGGAATGGTGTTGGAGAAAGAAACTTGTTCGGGCCAGAACTAATCAAGGAAGCTGAAGAGAAAGTCAAGTTTGTAAAGGACAGATTGAAGATAACACAGTCCCGACAAAAGAGCTACGCAGATCCCAAGCGTAGGGAAGTCACCTATGAGGTGGGTGATAGGGCTTATCTTAGAGTATCACCACTTCGTGGAGTGAAGAGATTTGGAGTCAAAGGAAAATTGGCACCAAGATATGTTGGACCATTCAAGATTCTAAGCCGTAAAGGAGAAGTGGCATATGAGATTGAATTGCATGAATCATTGTCTGCCGTTCACAATATGTTTCATGTGAGTTAGTTAAAGAAATGCCATCCGGAGATGGAAGAGACTTCTTTGAAGGATACTATACCTTTGGAAGAGGTCCAATTGGAAAGTGATCTCACTTATGAGGAAAAACCTATCAAGATTCTCGAGACTGCAGAAAGAGTTACTCGGACAAAGACCATCAAATTCTGGAAAGTTTAGTGTAACCACCATTCCTAGGAAGAAGCAACGTGGGAAAGAGAAGATGATCTTCGGAAAGACCACCCTCACCTATTTGCTAGCCAATCCGAATCTCGAGGGCGAGATTCACCTTAAGGGGGTTAGATTTGTAACATCCCAAAAATCATAATTTGTAAAGCTTGCATTGCATTCATGCATTCATAAGCATTTGATCTTTTTCAAATAAATTTCAAACATAAGAAACCATATTTATGCCTATTACTTATTCTAGCGAGGCAAGTGTAACACCCTCAGAATCGGCCCTATGCAAGTTTCAGCGATTCCCGCCAAACCCGCATAGAAACGATTCAAAGGTGCCCACCAGGCACTTTCGTGCAGGTGGAAAACGAAGTAATATCATTACACAATAGTCCACGATGGAACCCACAGAATAGATATATACAACAACGACTCCATGAGTCAAGAATACATATATGCAGTACAAAGATCCAAATCACCTTGAAAATGATACATCGTCCGACTACGAACAAGATGCAAATGAGGCTAAGAGCCCTGAAGAATAACTAATGGCGTCCATAACCCTGCCCAGGCCAAGCCGGAAGGGTAACCCTGCTAACGACGTCGATCTCAAAACCTGCTTAACAAAAAGGGGTCCCGATAAAGGGCGAAGGAAAAAGAGAGCGGTCAGTACTGAGGCCAGTACACGGCGAGACTAGAATTCGGCGGTCCTCGCCTACATAGGTATGGTGGACTGAAGCGGCAGCGCAGCATGCACTAAACAACCTATAGAGACTCAATACAACTGGCGGCTATCAGATAGGGATAAGAAATACCTATTCGGATCCAACCTGAAACTATCATCAAGCATACCCATCCTGGTATTTCCCCCTCGAGACCAAACGAGGAAGTCAACCGAGGAACTCACACAGTTGGCAGTTTTATTCATTTCGTTATAGTTGCGGCAATTTCTAGTCAGATATAGATAGCATGAGTCATCCTGATATAATAAGCAGTGGGCAGTTTTAATTAACCATTCCGTTGTAGTTATAGTACTTGCTAGTCAGATACATATAGTATGAGGCATCCCAAAACCCAGCAGTTGTTGGTACTTTTATTTAGCCATTCCGTTATAGTTGCAATACTTACTAGTCAGATACAATGGTAACAGGCGACAACCCAAACCAGCAATTGTTGGTACTTTTATTTAGCCATTCCATTATAGTGAAGCTAATTACTAGTCATTATAAAGTCAAATTTATAGCACTACTTTAGTTATAGTTGTCTATGATGGAGATACTGTGCTCCAAGTTGTCCATAACCGCGGACACGGCTTTCATAAAGTTTTACCCTGCAGGGGGGCACAAATAGCAAGACACGCACGATCAACCTCGAGAAAAATCAAATGAAAACCCAACGAGGCATCACGACAGAGCAATTGCAAGATTCATATAAATTTTAGGGGGCCACCCCACCAAGCTACCCGCGACGAAGTTGGCCGGCTCCGGAATGGACCCAGAGGTTTGCGTCAATGGCTGTAAACGACTGGGAACCCGAAAGTGTGACTGGGCATGTCGATACCACGGAAACACTCCGCTTACCTAAACAGTACAGTCACTCCACATGCAATAGTAAATAAAGCAGTAAAGCATGACATAAGTACAGGATAGTAATAAAGCCCCAAACTACTTTGTGGCCCCAAGAAATAAATATGACTCAAGCTCTGGCTAGGGGGATTCATGGTCCCACATGCGGATAGTGCGAATATTCAAAGAACAGGTATCAAGTACTCGGGGTCCTACGGGACACAAGTGGACGGTTAAAAACCAAATAACATCTATTGCCCACCTATGCCTCTGCATTATTTACCTACTTCAATTTTAGTTATTAAACGATAATTAAAACCATGATCATCTCCAACATAAAGCATATGGCATTCTTCCAACAACTGTGGTACTTGACGGCACGCAATAGCACTTGAGCAAGCGACTACGACACGCAAGTCCAACTATCTACCAAGCAACAGGTAATAGGATGTGTCCAAGGCAATATAAGGCTGCATGTGATATCACGGGTACGAAAACTAGAGCATCGCAACACAGATAGCAATAGATCACAGGAGGAAATAAAGACTAGAAATGTAAAATAGGTAGAAAGGGGGAGAATGCTCGCCTGAAAACATTGCCGAAGATTCATCCGAAGATCAGGTTGACACTCGCATCAACTCATCGGCCTAATCCGTGAAGAAGCAAAGAACTAGAAGAAACAACGGATGCACTATTTAATACTACGGCAGAAGATCGGGCATGATGCATGTATGATGTATGACATGGCAAAGATGCGATGCGATTAGGCAATATTAAACGAACCCGAAGTCCCGACAATTTATTAGATGGTTCATGTTGTTTAGATACCCCGCAATTTAAATGTTGTCTTAACAAGGAAAAATTATACCACCGATTCGATGCACAAATTTAAATGGGACCAATATTGGACTAGATTCGTCCGCATATGGTCTCCATATTAATTATTAGGTGAATCGGCATAATGCCCCCAAACCACAAAATATGTATGCGACATGAACAATTTATATGCAACAAGTCATAATGTCTTATATATTATAAAATATAGGGTGTCGGATAGGGGTCACACATTGGCGGATCGAAGATCTTAGTGTCGGAGGGGTTCGGTTTGTTCCCGGAGGGATCGGTCTTCGAATTCATGTCGGCGCACTCGGGGTCTTGGCGTCCGGGAGGAAGAACATGGAGTTCCGTGTAGGCGATCTTCGGGTCGGAAGAGGAAGAAGAGCACGCTAGGTTCGGTCTTGTCAGCATGAAGATCTTGGCAACAATTGGCAGCGAGCAAGACCAACGGGAGAAGGCATATGGACTAGCATGTCCCAATTCCACACCACATAGATCAACATCACTAGCACCAGAGGAAAAAAACACATAGAGCTGGACACGAGAACAGCCGCCACGCAGACAGACACACGCTCGTGGCCAAGGCCGACGGCGGCAGGACTTGTGGCGTTCGGGTAGAGTCGGAGCAGAGCGGAGGCCGAGGCCTTGCTGCGCGCGTGCGGCTGCCTCGCGAACGCCGCCGACGGACAGGGGTTTTGTGGAACGGGGAGGCGTAGGCGGCTAGCGGAGCAGCGTGGTGCTCGACGGCCAGAGAGAGGGTGGCCGGGACGAGGTGGTGTTGGCGGTGGTGCGGAAGGACAGGAGGATGGCAGAGGGGTGGCGTCGGCTCGCAAGGCCGATGGCGAGGAGAGGGCGCGTGACGGCGCGGTCCAGGAGGAGGCGGTCGGGGACGGAACCGATGAGGCAAGGCGGGGGCGATGGCGCCATGGGGAGCTTGGCATCCGGCGGAGAGGAGGACCCGAGGTGGCACAGGTGGCGGCGGCGCCTGGTGTTGTAGGGAGAGGAGCGGGGTCAGGGGAGGTTGCGTCGTGAGGTTGGTGAGCGGGCGAGAGGACGCGGGGCGATGGGGAAAACGGGGTGGGGCCAGGCTGGGAGCAGCCAGGGAGACGTGACGGGGTGGGTGGTTGACCAGGCATGGTGGTGTGCATCGTTGTGTCGTGTATGTGTGTGTGCTGCCTAGCGGCGGCGGCTGGGGTGGGAAAATAGGGTAGGTGACATTCTAGGGTTTGGCTAGGGTTAGGATTAGGGTTTGGTTGGAGGTGGCCGGCTGGGCTTTTGGGCCTGGTTGGCTGCCTCCCAAAAATAATATGAACTTTTTATTTAATATTTAAAAGATGTTTGTAATTAGTTTTTAGACAAATAAAATATCCAGATAGATCTGGGGTTTGTATTTTGAAATAAAGAAGGGGAGTATTATAAAAAACAAAATAGGATTTTGTATTATACTTTTATGACAAGGCATGCATTATGATGTCATGATGATGCACAAAACACAAACGCGGCGATTTTCTAGTAGTGGATTTAACCGGGGTGCTACAATTCGACACCACTAACAATGGATCTCGCCCTCGAGATCCGCCTCCTAATACGGGGAAGAAAGCCGATGATATGAATCTTCTCGCTTCGTGTAGATCCTCGCGACACCACTAACAAGGGTTCCTTCTTCATCTTGAAATTGGCGACACCACCAACAAGGGTTGTTGCTCACGTTCGTCGATAGAGCTCTCCGGAGAACAAAGTCGAAGGTAGAGGTATCAAAAGATAAGGCCACCTCTAACTTCTGTGGAAGGATTAAAATTGCATCGATCCACCATTCAATGTATAAGAGCAAATGATAAGAGTAGTCGGATGGTGATCAGTCCATCACGCACCCAAAGCATTACCCTGTACATGAATAGGATAATCGTGCAACCAACTCTCAGAATTAGACTGAAGATCTCAACAAGTGAGGTTTGGAAACAAAGGAGGGATGGAGATTCTCATTAGACCTGATGTAGATGACTTCGTCTTATCGGAAAACAACAGAGGATAGAAAGAAAAAATTTAGTGAATTTTCGGTCCACTGGAAGGTACAACACAGGATGATTCCTCATATAGCATGAAGACCAGTTGTCGAAGCACCGTTACAAGAGGATGGAAGTGAAACCCTGAAGGTACGACGGAACCCAACCACGAGAATTCCTAGACTCGAAGAAAAGATAAGAGAGAAGATTCAAATCACGCAAAGGTAGGGGGAGAAAAGTAGAGGGGTAAGGAGTAAAAGCAGACCTAATCAGATCTATCCAACCAATTTTCCAAAATAGTTTTGACGCTCTACATCGGCCGTTAGCTAGGTTATCCTACAGACTGGACCAGTGGGGTATCGTAACTGCTGGGCTCTGATACCACTCTGTAACACCCTCAGAATCGGCCCTATGCAAGTTTCAGCGATTCCCACCAAACCCGCATAGAAACGATTCGAAGGTGCCCACCAGGCACTTTCGTGCGGGTGGAAAACGAAGTAATATCATTACACAATAGTCCACGATGGAACCCACGGAATAGATATATACAACAACGACTCCATGAGTCAAGAATACAGATATGCAGTACAAAGATCCAAATCACCTTGAAAATGATACAGCGTCCGACTACGAACAAGATGCAAATGAGGCTAAGAGCCCTGAAGAATAACCAATGGCGTCCATAACCCTGCCCAGGCCAAGCCGGAAGGGTAACCCTGCTAACGACGTCGATCTCAAAACCTGCTTAACAAAAAGGGGTGCCGACAAAGGGTGAAGGAAAAAGAGAGCGGTCAGTACTGAGGCCAGTACACGGCGGGACTAGAATTCGGCGGTCCTTGCCTACATAGGTATGGTGGACTAAAGCGGTAGCGCAGCATGCACTAAACAACCTATAGAGACTCAATACAACTGGCGGCTATCAGATAGGGATAAGAAATACCTATTCGGATCCAACCTGAAACTATCATCAAGCATACCCATCCTGGTATTTCCCCCTCGAGACCAAACGAGGAAGTCAACCGAGGAACTCACACAGTTGGCAGTTTTATTCATTTCGTTATAGTTGCGACAATTACTAGTCAGATAACTATGACATTAAGTATAGCAAACTTAACAAATGGCCTAAGAGGCCTGAAGCATAACTATGACATCCTAGCCCATAGATTCCAGGTTGCCGGCCGAGAACCCCAAGCTACTCGTCGGTGTCAATGTAGTACCAAACTGATCTGTAGGGAATCACTTACTCTTCTACAAAAGTATCAACAAAGCAAGGTGAGTACAGGGTGTACTCCGCAAGACTTATGGCTGGTGGAGTTGTTTTGCATAAAGCCATCTTTGTTTGTAAAACAAGAGGGGGAAGAATCTCGTCTAATTAGAGTATTTTAGTAGGTGATAAGAGAGCGACATCTTCAAAATATTGATCATCATCTTTTGATATCCACCAAGTCATCATCATCACCTGAACTAGGATCACCCCCTTGTACCCATGAGGAAGCATCCTTAAACACATGTTGATCTACCAAGTTTTACGATGTAACATCCCAAAAATATTAAACTTGGATCATCAAACTCTAATCACCAAACTTAGGGTTAACAAAAACTTTTCCAACTAAAAATATGAAAGCATTCATATGTGTGTGTATTAAAATTTGGATTCTTTTGAATTTCCATGGTTCTGTGTTTCTTTGCTTGTAAAATGATTCTTAGGTGAAATAAACAGCATCTAAACAATCCCCAAACTTTTCCCAAAGACAAACAAGTCAAAACAAATAAATTAAGTGAATGGTCACTTTGGCCAAATTAACTCCCATGCCTATTTTGGCTATCCCTAACCTTCAGAACTTAACAGAAACATGTATGGATCTTTGCACCCCTTGATAGTACTCATAATAAGGTACCAAGGCCCACTTTGTGATCATCCAAAAACATTCAAATGCTTAGTTTAAATGAAAGTTTAAAATTGAATCTATTTCATATGGGAATATCCCACTATTTCAAAAACCACTCAAACCAACTCAATTTTCAAAACCCAAGCATCCACAGACTCCCCAGTACATGCCTAGCACACCCACCAAAAATCTTTTCAAAATTCAAAACTTAAGTTCATGCGGCCATTTCATCAAACAGGTTGCAGATTCAAATCAACAAAATCAAAAACACTATGTTGAGCAGTGTTTTGGGCCAACCTTGTTCCCTCTCTGGTTACAACTAGCCTTAGTAGATCATCTAGCAACCTTAACTAATCTCTAGCACCACTGTAAGCTGGCCAGTGTCATCAATGGTGAGCAAGCCGAGAGCACCCATGTCACCCCAGTGTGGACAGCAAGCTAGGAGAAGAACTAGCCGTGCCAACCTTGTCTAGCATGCAGCCCATGCCTCACCGCCCCCTCTCGACCAGCCCTAGCTCGGAGACAGCGACCAGAACCGCCAGGAACGCCGCGCCCGTGCCGCTGTCGACCATGCCGACGCGCACCGCAGAGCACGCGCCGTTCCCACGCCACCCGACCACCTCGAGCCCTCTCCGTCCGCCAGCATGTACCCCACCGTCCCAGGAGACCACCAGACATGTTCGTTTCACCGCCCGTACCCCGTAGCCACCGCTCGCCGTGGAGTTCGCCGCCTCTGCCTCGCAGAGCATCGCATGTTCCCGACCATTTGCCACTGCCCCTACACACGCATTTAAGCTCTAGAGCATCGCTAGGAGACCACCCGTCGATCGCCAATCGCAGCCATGCCTCTAGCCGCCCATAGCCGTGTCGCCACCGTCGCCTGCCCATCCCTCTCGGTCTTGCCGTCGAGCCTATAAAAGGAGACGACCCCCGCTCAATTTCTTCACACCATCTTACTCCCCTCATCTCACTGATCATTCCATCCCTTAGCCGGAGCACGAGGAGAAGCAGTTCGCCGGAATTGCGCCGGAGCAGGCCACCTCTGGAGAAGAAGGGAGCCGTTGATTTCGACCACCCCCGGAGCTGCCGCGACCACCCTTGAGTTCGCCGTCGTCGACTTTGTCGTTTGCCCGCCTCGCCGTCGCCACTGGAGCCCCGGTATGCCCCCTATGCACCCCCACCGAGCCGATCGGGTTTGAGCTCGCTGGTGACTTGTTCATCGTCGACGACGACTCTCAGCCGTCGATCTTAATTCTAATCCAACACACCACATCGCCTGCATCAGCTTGCTTTATGAGCCACCGACAGTAGACCCCCACATCGATTCGCCTCGTCGCTGGAGTGACACTGGGCCGGCCCAATAACCCTTCCCGCGCAGCCCACTCGTTGAATTTACCTTTTTCTATTTTCATTCAAACTCAGTTCTGTACCTAGTTTCAAAAATCAACTCAGCTCGATTCAGTGAACCAAATTGCATGAAACTAATTTTGTTAGAAAGGTATTAAAATGCTTAATCCAAGCCCGTTGGATTCAAATCATTTGGATCTATAGATCAACCCTGGTAAAAATAACAAGTCATAAGCTTTTCTGCATTCAAACATTTTTCAAATTTCAACCATAATAGCTTTTGAGTTGATTCCAACTTTCAAAGATCACATTTGATCATACCTTTAAGAATATATAAAAACATATGGTTTACTTATAGAAATAATGTTCAAGTAATAAAAGAATGCCACATAGGCATTTCTAGTCACTTTTTTTAATTGAAATAAAAGGTTAAACCTTATTAAATTGTGACACCACTTTAAATCACATTCCCGTGTACTGAAATATGTGGTGATGACATGTGTCAACATGATCCCATGTTTGAGTTGGAGAATATTAAATCTTAATTAGTTTGTCAATGAGTAGAAATTACTTTTCTAAAAATAAAATAAATAAGACAAAGGCTTTAATCTTGAATGTTAGTGATGATGCTAGATCATCTATAGAACCCTTTTGTGTGATGATTGAAAATAGTTAAGTATTGTTTGGTGATTGTGTACCTCGTACTTATTTATAGACGCTAGTACCGACCAATGATACGAGGAGGAAGGAGGATACTACGAAGAAGAAGCCGAGGAGAACTTCAACCACTACTCTGCACAAGGCAAGCCTTACTAATCAAGTTGACCTATGCAAGCCTAATACTACCAGTTGATTGAGCAAGCTAACACTTGTAAGATACTCTAATTTAGCAAGCCTATACTGATACTGATGCAAGCTAATACTTGCTTGTTACCATGACCACTAGATGCCTTAAGCATATGTGATCATACCCACTTGATACCACTCCTAGTTTTACATGCAAGCTTTATACTTTATTTCTTTATCAAAGCTATTACTTAGAGTCTATTTAAGTGACTTGTAGATTCTAGGAAGATAATTGAAGGTTGCAAAAAGAGCATTAAATTTGGCCTAAGCTAGATAATCTTGATGTCACCGTAAGGAATGAGATTGAACTTAGTTAAACTCCACTTGTTTACCACCCCTCATTAGTACTCACCCCCACATGTAGACGCTAGTGCTAAGCATAAAACTTGATCAACTTTAGATGGGAATACTTGGTGAAAAGGGTTATGAAAACCTTAGAATGATGAGTCATTCTACTGAAATGTTTTGACATGTGTTTCCGAACACCAGATGATTTGGATGATGAAAATGTTAAGGCATGAGCCCTTTCCCTTTATAAAACTGATGGTTGTCTGGATGCGATACCATTCCAAATTTATCGTACAACCATAATACCCGAAATTTCGGTAGGGCTTCACTGGAAACTTATATACTTTAGTATGGGTTCCCTCACGGCCAAGGTCCGAGCTGAGGCTACCTTGTGAAGATTGTCCACCTGTATAGTACCCAAGATGACAGTTGGTCATGGTTGGGAGGCCAAACTCACAGGAGAGGTGCCTATACTAGGGCGTGTAATGGAAAGGTTAGGATTGATTATACGCATACTGAGTATGGTGAATTCAGGATTTGTTCCTGACGGATGTATCGAATGTTGTGGTGAAAGTGTAGAATCTCTGCAAAGTGTCAAACTATTCGAATAGCCACGTCCGCGGTTATGGACAGTTGGAGTGGCCATACTGTTCCCCCGTCAGATGTTTCCAAAATGACTTATGAAATGAATTGAGCTTTTGACTTGACCACAACTGAGTTGTGATATGAAATACAAGTTCCCACTTAGGTGTTATAAAATTTCAACTAGCTTTTCTTGCTTCTGAACTTAGTAGAGGTAAATCTGGCTTTTTGCAAAACAACCCTAGAGCTTAGTGTCCTACTACAAAAACCCCCTTCACTTGTTAGTATTAGTTTGCGAGTACTTAAAGAGTACTCATGGCTTTATCCCTGGCTATTCCCATGGCCAGAATATGAAGAGGAGTACCAGGACGAAGGACCCTAGGAAGGTTACGACAACTAGGATCATCTACCATCATCAGCATTGCCTGTGACCCCGAAGATGGAGCTTCGCCTATGCTACCTTTATTATTACGTATTTCCGTTGCTTGAGTTGTATTAAGAACTGGATCATGAGATCCTTATTTGCGTAAGACCTTATGTATGGTGTGTAATGGATGATGTACTATGGTATCCAAATCTGCTATGTCTCACAAAAATGGTAATCCTGGGATTGCGATGTATGGCATAACAGGCATCTAGGATTAAAAATCTGGGTGTTGACAAGTTGGTATCAGAGCCATCCTGACCATTGGAGACCCTAGTTAGAGTGGCCGTTTGAATCAAAAACTTAGTTTCAAAACCAAAGGATGGAAATATTTACAAAAACTTATTCCCATTCTTATCACCTTGTTTCTTTCATGAAAATTCATGTTCCTCAAAAACTCTTGGAAAATACATAAAATTTGACACACTTGATTACTCTACTAACTTACTCATCCTATATTCTTATAGATGTATGTGAAGTACAGCAAGTTTTATCAGTTGGGGAATGGAGGAGGCCTTATCTTTGAGCGGGATTTGGACCAGCTTTCAGAACTTCTGGAGCGTCCACACCCCGAGTTCTTCAGAGCTCAGCTCAATGATCAAGGAGGAGAAGATCTGCAGTGGTTAATTGTTGCAAGTCTTCGAGAAAAGATTGAACCTCCCACTGCGGAGGGAATTCAGTTTACCTTAAGAGAGAACAACTGGCTCGATGGACTTGCCAGAGCAATGCAGGAATCTCTCTCCTGTCTGTGGGGCAGAGCATCAATCAGATCAAGGGTACCCGCTTTGAGTTTTTTCCAAGGTGTGATGCTATGGGACAGCAACTGGAAGCCCCATACCACCCCGAGCTGAAGACTTAGTTGTACCACCTCAGCTTCATGATGTATGATCGTCAGCAGGAATTGGATAATTGCCGTGACTACTCGAACCACAAGTCCGCCATCATCAAGGCGAAGGATCAGACCATCGCCATGCTAGCGAAGGATCACAAGTCTCGTCGCCGTCAGCTTGACAAGAAGGAGCGCATAATTCCCCGTCTTCGCCACCATATCTCGGATTTGGAGGAGACCATCCACGAGAGAGACATGCAGTTGGAGGAAAGGGAGAATGCCGGAGAAGACCTGCGTGGAGACCCCTACTCCTATCTCAGCGATGATGATGATTTTCTGGAGGATCAGGCCATGGACTTCTTCACCGATGAGGATGATTTCGCCTTCATCGATGACGATGAGGATGATGAGGATGACGAGTACACTGACTCCGAGGAGTAGTAGCACTTGAGAACTAGTGTTAGTGAGTTGTATTCGGTACCACTGTATCGTAGTTTCTAGAATGGTTCTTAAAACCATCTGTTTTTCCTTTGTTGTGGTGTGTGTTGTATCGTGTGCTATGAATGAATGAAAAGCAAGTTGCTAGAAAACCTAAGTCAAACTTTAAAAACTTTTCAAAAGTCCCTGAACCTTAGAAATTTCCCTCTTTTCTCAGGATCTATCTCAATCTTCAGATGCCTCGTGGAGGAAGTGGTTCATCCCCGGACCTGATGTTGCAGATCCTGCAAATGTTGGTTTATGACCGCGAAGCTGAAAGAGCCAAACATCAAGCCAACCTAGCCACCCTTCAGCAGATAGCTCAGCTAGCCCACAACAATCAAGGCCAAGGAAATCAGGACAACCATGGATCTAAGCTCAAGAATTTCCAGAATACCAATCCACCCATTTTCACTAAGTCAGAAGAGACTTTAGATGCCGATGATTGGCTGCAAACCATGGAAAACAACCTGGAAGTCGCCGGACTGGAAGCTAACGAGAAAGTTCTGTTTGCCACCCACTATCTAGCCGGAGATGCAAGAGCATGGTGGAACAGCGTTCGTGCAATGACCGGAGGACAGATGATGACCTAGGAGGAATTCAAGGTCAAGTTCAGCAGAACCCATGTGCCACCGGGTTTGATCAAGAGGATGAGAGATGAGTTCAGAGAACTGAAGCAAGGAAGGATGACCGTAGTGGAATACCATGACAAATTCTTGTCATTGGCTAGGTATTCCCCGGATGAGATCGACACCGAAGCCAAGAAGAAAGAATGATTCCCGAATGGTCTGCACGATGAGATGCAGACGGTAATCAATATCCCTTTGTCGACATCAAGCTCTTGTCGACTCTGCCATCCAGATGGAAGGAAAGATCAACCAAGCCAATGAGAATCGCAAGCGTCGCATGATGCATCCGCCAGGAACCCATCAGACCCCAAAGTATCGCCCTAACCCATCTCCAGGATTTTCCCCGAGAACCAACAGACCCCCGATGAACCGTTCGACCTATCCCAACCGTGGAAACCCGAGGCCTGGAGGAAATCAAAACAACCCCGGCAACTCTAACAATTTCAACCGTGCACCACCCAAGTTCAACAACAACAATGCTGCCGCCAACACCAACACTGCCCCGAGGACTGGAAGCAATGTTGTGCCTGTTGCAGCAAAGGACAAGTCGCAAGTGACTTGTTATGACTGTGGAAATAAAGGCCACTACTCCAATGAGTGCCCCAAGAAGAATGCCGCAACCCCATTGCCAATGCCCCAGCTCAGCAACAGCGTCGTGTTCATCCCGGAAGAAGGTTTGCCCTAGGGAACTCGCTCAACCGCAACGGCCGTCTTTTTCTCATGCATGCTGAAGAAGCCCAGGAAGCGCCAAACGTCGTGATGGGTATGTTTTCTGTTAATTCAGTACTTGCTAGAGTGTTGTTTGATTCTGGTGCATCGCACTCATTTGTCACCGAAGAATTTGCATGCACTAGTAAGATTCAACCAACCAAACTGAAGCATGTTATGATTGTTCAAATCCCCGGTTCAACCACCAAAGCTAGGCAAATTTGCAAAGTCGTCCCTATCCAAATCCATGGCATAGATTTTTATTCTAATCTAATAGTACTCGAAACTAAAGGTTTGGAAGTAGTACTAGGAATGGATTGGATGTCCAAACATAAAGGATTAATCGACTGTGCCAAGAAAGGCATAACCATGACCAGTACAGCTGGAGTATCAATCGAGCATATATCTGAAACCTTACCTCGTCAATTCAAGTGCAACAAGAGTATAGCCCAACCTACCATTGACCAAGTCTAGATAGTCTGTGAATACCCCGATGTATTTCCAGATGTTTTGCCCGGTATGCCCCCAGATCGGGATATCGAGTTTATCATCGAACTAATCCCCGGAACAGGACCCATAGCCCAGAGATCATATAGTATGAACCCGTCTAAACTAGCAGAACTCAAGAAGCAACTAGATGCCATGTTGGAAATTGGATTGATTCAACCAATTGCGTCACCATGGAGATCACCTGTCTTGTTTGTGGACAAGAAGGATGGAGGTAACCGTTTGTGTACGGATTATCAGAAGTTGAATGATGTCACTATCAAGAACAAGTACCCATTGCCCAAGATAGAAGATTTGTTTGATCAGTTGGCCGGTGCCAAAGTGTTTTCTAAGATTGATCTTAGAACAGGCTATCATCAACTCAAGTTTCGTGCAGAGGATATTCCCAAGACTGCCTTTACCACCAGATATAGATTATATGAGTATACTGTCATGTCTTTTGGATTAACCAATGCCCTCGCTTATTTCATGAATCTCATGAATAAGATTTTTATGGACTTCCTGGATAAGTTTGTCGTTGTTTTCATCGATGACATTCTGATTTATTCCAAATCAGAAGAAGAACATGAGCTACACCTAAGGACCATTCTTGGAACCCTTAGAGAGCATTAGTTGTATGCCAAGTTTAGCAAATGTGAATTCTGGTTACCGGAGGTAGGATTCCTCGGCCACATTGTATCAGCCGGAGGAATTGCCGTTGACCCTGCAAAGGTGAAAGATGTCGAAGATTGGCATGCCCCAACCACTCAAACCCAAGTTCGTGCATTTCTCGGATTGGCGGGATACTACCACAAGTTCGTAGAAGGTTTCTCGAGTATCGCCAGACCCATGACTCAATTGCTGAAGAAGGACAAGAAGTTTGAATGGACGGACAAATGTGAATCGAGTTTTCAAGAACTCAAGAGGAGATTGATTTCAGCCCCAATCTTAATCATACCGGATATCACGAAGCCCTTTGATGTGTATTGTGACGCATCCAAGATTGGTCTCGGATGTGTGCTAATGCAAGAAGGCAAAGTTATATCTTATCTATCCCGACAACTGAAACAACATGAGAAAAATTACCCAACCCATGACCTCGAACTCGCAGTCGTAGTTCTAGCCCTGAAGATATGGAGGCATTACCTGATGGGAAATCGTTGTGAGATATATTCGGGTCACAAGAGCCTGAAGTATATATTCACTCAGAAGGAGCTGAATATGAGACAGAGAAGATGGATTGAGCTAAACAAGGATTACGATCTGGACATTCACTATCACCCCGGTAAAGCCAACGTGGTAGCAGATTCCCTTAGTAGATTGCTGTGCCGCTTGAACTCCATGATTTTAAAGGAGCAACCAATCTTGCACAAAGAGATGGAAGATTTTCGAATGGAATTAGTGAGTGAAGGATTTTTTGGTAGCATAAAACTTCAACCCACTTTGATCAGCCAGATCAAAGAGGCGCAAAAAGGAAATGCTAGTATTGACACAATCAAGCGTCGTATCGGTACATGCAAAGTACCCGGATTTACCGAAGATGAAGAAGGAGTTCTATGGTACAAAGGACGCCTTTGTGTACCAGCGGATTCTGAGTTGAAAGAAGTTATTATGAAGGAAGCTCATGATACTCTTTATTCTATCCACCCCGGAGGAACGAAGATGTATCAAGACTTGAAAGAACAATTTAGTGGCATAAGATGAAGAGAGAAATTGGAAGCTATATCACTAAGTGTGATATATGTTAAAGAGTCAAGGCGGGACATCAAAGACCCGCTGGATTGTTGCAACCGTTACAGATTCAGGAATGGAAATGGGATTCCGTTGGAATGGACTTTATCACCGGATTGCCTACTTCTAGTAGGGGAAATGACTCTATCTAGGTCATAGTGGACAGATTGTCCAAAGTCGCCCATTTCTTACCAGTCAAGACCACCTATCAGAGTTCGAAGCTAGCGGAGTTATACATCGCTAGAATCGTCAGTTTGCACGGAGTCCCCAAGAACATCGTATCGGATCGAGGAACTCAGTTTACCTCGAGATTCTGGAAGAAAGTCCAAGAAGGATTAGGAACCCGACTAGATTTCAGCACCAACACCCTCAGACCGACGGACAAATGGAGCGAGTAAATCAAATACTCAAAGACATGTTGAGAGCATGTGTGCTAGAGTATGGATCTAAATGGTAAATTGCCTACCGTTCGCAGAATTTTCATACAACAACAGTTACCAAGCTAGTTTGCAAATGGCCCCATTTGAATTCATGTACGGAAGGAAGTGTCGCACCCATTTGAACTGGTCAGAAGTAGGAGAGAGTCAGATTTTCGGACCCGACATCCTACGAGAAGTAGAAGAGAAGGTTCACAAGATCTGTGAGCACCTCAAGACAGCCCAGTCCAGACAGAAGAATTACACCGACAAGAGACGTCGAGACCTCGCCTTCAACGTAGGAGAATTTGTGTATCTGAAAGTGTCACCATTGAAAGGAATGCAGTGTTTCCAACTCAAGGGAAAGTTAGCCCCCAGATATATCGGACCCTTCAAAATTCTGAACCGTCGAGGAGAACTGTCGTATCAATTGGAACTACCCGAAGAGATGTCAGCCGTGCACAATGTGTTCCATATCTCATTACTTCGCAAGTGCCTCGAAGTCCCGGAGAAGACTGAAGTGTTCAAGAATATTGATCACCGGACCATAGAGATCAACGATGACCTGACCTATCCTGAAGTACCCATCCGTATTTTGGAAGAAGCCTTCAAACTACCAGAACCCGAAGCATCAAGTTTCTCAAGATTCAGTGGAGCAACCACACAGAAGAAGAAGCTACCTCGGAGCGCGAAGATCACATCAGGACGGAGTTTCTCGATCTCTTCAAATCCTAGGTAATCTTTTTCGTCCTTTTTCAAATCTCGGGACAAGATTTTGTTTAAGGGGGGAAGGTTTGTAACATCCCAAAAATATTAAACTAGGATCATCAAACTCCAATCACCAAACTTAGGGTTAACAAAAACTTTTCCAACTAATAATATGAAAGCATTCATATGTGTGTGTTTTAAAATTTGGATTCTTTTGAATTGCCATGGTTCTATGTTTATTTGCTTGTAAAATGATTATTAGGTGAAATAAACATCATCTAAACAATCCCCAAACTTTTCCCAAAGACAAACAAGTCAAAACAAATAAATTAAGTGAATGGTCACTTTTGCCAAATTAACTCCTATGCCTATTTTGGATATCCCTAACTTTCAGAACTTAACAGAAACATGTATGGATCTTTGCATCCCTTGATATTACTCATAATAAGGTACCAAGGCCCACTTTGTGATCATCCAAAAACATTCAAATGCTTAGTTTAAATGACAGTTTAAAATTGAATCTATTTCATATGGGAAGATCCCACTATTTGAAAAACCACTCAAACCAACTCAAATTTTAAAACCCAAGCATCCACAGACTCCCCAGTACATGCCTAGCACACCCACCAAAAATCTTTTAAAAATTCAATACTTAAGTTCATGCGGCCATTTCATCAAACAGGTTGGAGATTCAAATCAACAAAATCAAAAACACTATGTTGAGCAGTGTTTTGGGCCAACCTTGTTCCCTCTCTGGTTACAACTAGCCTTAGTAGATCATCTAGCAACCTTAACTAATCTCTAGCACCACTGTAAGCTGGCCAGTGTCATCAATGGTGAGCAGGCCGAGAGCACCCATGTCACCCTAGTGTGGACAACAAGCTAGGAGAAGAACTAGCCGTGCCAACCTTGTCTAGCATGCAGCCCATGACTCACCACCCCCTCTCGACCAGCCCTAGCTCGGAGACAGCGACCAGAACCACCAGGAACGCCACGCCCATGCCGCTGTCGACCATGCCGACGCGCACCGCAGAGCACGCGCCGTTCCCACGCCACCTGACCACCTCGAGCCCTCGCCGCCCGCCAGCATGTACCCCACCGTCCCAAGAGACCACCAGACATGTTTGTTTCACCGTCCGTACCCCGTAGCCACTGCTCGCCGTAGAGTTCGCCGCCTCTGCCTCGCAGAGCATCGCGCGTTCCCGACCATTTTCCACCGCCCCTACACGCGCATTTAAGCTCTAGAGCATCGCCATGAGACCACCCGTCGATCGCCAACCGCAGCCATGCCTCTAGCCGACCGTAGCCGTGTCGCCACCATCGCCTGCCCATCCCTCTCGGTCTCGCCGTCGAGCCTATAAAAGGAGACGACCCCTGCTCAATTTCTTCACACCATCTCACTCCCCTCATCTCACTGATCATTCCATCCCTTATCCGGAGCACGAGGAGCAGCAGTTCGACAGAATTTCACCTGAGCAGGCCGCTTCTGGAGAAGAAGGGAGCCGTTGATTTCGAACACCCCCGGAGCTACCGCGACCACCCGTGAGTTCGCCGTCGTCGACTTTGTCGTTTGCCCGCCTCGCCGTCGCCACTGGAGCCCCGGTATGCCCCCTATGCACCCCCACCGAGCCGCTAGGGTTCGATCTCGCCGGTGACTTGTTCATCGTCGACGACGACTCTCAGTCGTCGATCTTCATTCTAATCCAACGCACCACATCGCCTCGTACCGCTTCGCGTTTTATGAGCCACTGACCAGTAGACCCCCCTGTCAGTTGCGCCCCGCGCTGCGATGTGACACTGGGCCGGCCCAATAACCCTTCCCATGTAGCCCACTCGTTTGAATTTAGCTTTTTCTATTTTCATTCAAACTCAGTTCTGTACCTAGTTTCAAAAATCAACTCAGCTCGATTCAGTGAACCAAATTGCATGAAACCAATTTTGTTAGAAAGGTATTGAAATGCTTAATCCAAGCCCGTTGTATTCAAATCATTTGGATCTATAGATCAACCCTGGTAAAAATAACAAGTCAGAAGCTTTTCTGTATTCAAACATTTTTCAAATTTCAACCATAATAGCTTTTGAGTTGATTCCAACTCTCAAAAATCACATTTGATCATACCTTTCAGAATATATAAAAACATATGGGTTTACTTATAGAAATAATGTTCAAGTAATAAAAGAATTCCACATAGGCATTTCTAGTCACTTTATTTAATTGAAATAAAAGGTTAAACCTTATTAAATTGTGACACCACTTTAAATCACATTCCCATGTACTGAAATATGTGGTGATGACATGTGTCAACATGATCCCATGTTTGAGTTGGAGAATATTAAATCTTAAGTAGTTTTTCAATGAGTAGAAATTACTTTTCTAAAAATAAAATAAATAAGACAAAGGCTTTAATCTTGAATGTTAGTGATGATGCTAGATCATCTATAGAACCCTTTTGTGTGATGATTGAAAATAGTTAAGTATTGTTTGGTGATTGTGTACCTCGTACTTATTTATAGATGCTAGTACCGACCAATGATACGAGGAGTAAGGAGGATACTACGAAGAAGAAGCCGAGGAGAACTTCAACCACTGCTCTGCACAAGGCAAGCCTTACTAATCAAGTTGACCTATGCAAGCCTAATACTACCAGTTGATTGAGCAAGCTAACACTTGCAAGATACTCTACTTTAGCAATCCTATACTGATACTGATGCAAGCTAATACTTGCTTGTTACCATGACCACTAGATGCCTTAAGCATATGTGATCATACCCACTTGATACCCCTCCTAGTTTTACTTGCAAGCTTTATACTTTATTTCTTTATCAAAGCTATTACTTAGAGTCTACTTAAGTGACTTGTAGATTCTAGGAAGATAATTGAAGGTTGCATAAAGAGCATTAAATTTGGCCTAGGCTAGATAATCTTGATGTCACACTAAGGCATGAGATTGAACTTAGTTAAACTCCACTTGTTTACCACCCCTCATTAGTACTCACCCCCACTTGTAGATGTTAGTGCTAAGCATAAAACTTGATCAACTTTAGATGGGAATACTTGGTGAAAAGGGTTATGAAAACCTTAGAATGATGAGTCATTCTACTGAAATGTTTTGACATGTGTTTCCAAACACCATATGATTGGGATGATGAAAATGTTAAGGCATGAGCCTTAGCCCTTTATAAAACTGATGGTTGTCTGGATGCGATACCATTCCAAATTTATCGTACAACCACAATACCCGAAATTTGGATAGGGCTTCACTAGAAACTTATATACTTTAGTATGGGTTCCCTCACGGCCAAGGTCTGAGCTGAGGCTACCTTGTGCAGATTGTCCACCTGTGCAGTACCCAAGATGACAGTTGGTCATGGTTGGGAGGCCAAACTCACAGGAGAGGTGCCTATACTAGGGCGTGTAATGGAAAGGTTAGGATTGATTATCCGCATACTGAGTATGGTGAATTCAGGATTTGTTCCTGACGGATGTATCAAATGTTGTGGTGAAAGTGTAGAATCTCTGCAGAGTGTCAAACTATTCGAATAGCCGCGTCCGCGGTTATGGACAGTTGGAGTGGCCATACTGTTCCCCCGTCAGATGTTTCCAAAATGACTTATGAAATGAATTGAGATTTTGACTTGACCACAACAGAGTGGTGATATGAAATACAAGTTCCAACTTAGGTGTTATAAAATTTGAACTAGCTTTTCTTGCTTCTGAACTTAGTAGAGGTAAATTTGGCTTTTTGCAAAACAACCCTAGAGCTTAGTGTCCTACTACAAAAACCCCCTTCACTTGTTAGTATTAGTTTGCGAGTACTTAAAGAGTACTCATGGCTTTGTCCCTGGCTATTCCCATGGCCAGACTATGAAGAGGAGTACCAGGACGAAGGACCCCAGGAAAGTTACGACAACTAGGATCATCTCCCATCGTCAGCATTGCCTGTGACCCCGAAGATGGAGCTTCTCCTACGCTACCTTTATTATTATGTATTTCCGCTGCTTGAGTTGTATTAAGAACTGGATCATGAGATCCTTATTTGCGTAAGACCTTATGTATGGTTTGTAATGGATGATGTACTATGGTATCCAAATCTGTTATGTCTCGCAAAAATGGTAATCCTGGGATTGCGATGTATGGCATAACAGGCATCTGGGATTAAAAATCTGGGTGTTGACATACGATTAGGTTATAGTTCTCTATGATCTCACTCCATTCCCAAGTCGTCCATAACCGTGGACACGACTTTCCGAAAGATTATTACCCTGTAGGGGTGTACAACTTTACCCACATGTACTAACCTTCTCTTAATGCCAAGCTATTAGCCCTCTTGCTTGTAAGGCCGGTAGGGGGTGGTTAGACACGACCTTTACCTAGCTTTTTCCGAGACCATGAGTCACGCCCTAAGGATGGTTCCGCCATAATGGGTCAAATCCCGAAGCCGGTCCCTAGATATGTGAGGCGAGGTTGGTTCACCGAGGGCTCCATCGACCCCAAGCAAGCCGACCACGCTTACCTACCTGTTATGAATGCACCTTCACCCGCCAAATCTTTCAAAAGGTTTTCAATGCGTATGTCGAGTGGAACGCCCAAACTATGTGACTCATGGAATCTATTAGGCAAGTTAGTTGCTCGTGAGGTTTTCCATGCCTGTGTGGTTGTACGCTCGTCTTGGTTCAAGAGGCAAGAACTCGGGTCCTAGTGGTGGTGACCATGGGACTACAAAAACCACATACCACTATGGCCTCCCATACAAGCTTTAGCATGTTTAATCTCATATCACCTCTGGTCTCATATCATCATGTTCTCCTATCATACTAGATTCTCTGCATCTGATACATCATCTCGATGAACCAGACTCAACAGCTAAGCATGGCTAAGCAGGACACAGATATAAGTTCTAGCAGTGCACACAAGCAAAACCTAGTTATGCTAGGAGAAGTGGATCAGGTAATATAAGCTCAAAGGGAGTAATGCAATAGATAGGATACTCTATATATTGATAAAATACCACAGTAGAATCGTATGCATCATGGCAAGAATTGAAATGCTTTCGAAATCATAGGATTGTATCATGGTGGGGCTATGCTTGCCTTTGCGTGTTGATAACACATAAGCAGATCTTCGGAAGATTGTACTTGACTTGATTATAGTTGGTCAATTATTGTTCATCGATCTTCGACGGTGCTGACCTCGGTCTCCGATCTCGATCTCGATATTGTATTCTACCGAAGAAGAACCAATCACCGGAAAGAAAGGGAAACATTCAACACATGGCATTGATGCAATGCTCAATCAAGGATGATGATATGACAATTTGAATTGTATTCAAAATGTAACCCTGAGACATGCTCGCAATTTAATCGGGGTTCCGAGGGGTATAAATCCTAATTCGGGAAAACTCTGGAATCACCTATGATGGGTTACTATGTTGTTCTAATTAAACTTGTTATTAAAGTTGTTGAACAATGCATGATTATAGCTTAGATAGTTAGATCTCATTTTTCTGAACAATTTGATATATTACTTGTATTTTTCTGACTTATAAATAATAAGTTATTGATTTTACAAGATTATATCAATTCCTGAAATAATTTAAACCATAAAATACCTTTACTGCGTCATTATGATGTCAGCACAGGGGGGTTGTTTTTCACCGGGGCTAGGTCTAGCCATTGTGGCTGACTGGTGGGTCCAAAGCCACATCAGCAGCCCCGCAAGCAAAATGGGGTCAGGGCTGGTTTGACCGGCTGACCCACACTCGCTGACGTCAGGTGACGTCAGCACGATGTCACGCCGGCGGTGACCTCCTAGGTGGGCGACAGAGACGGCGGAGCACAACGAACGGGGCAGCACGGCTATGCGCGTTTGAATCACAACGACGAGATGAGCCTAAATCTAGCAGCGTCGCTACCTATAGGTCAACGGAGCAGCGACTACGGCGAACGGCGGCAATGCATCTTGCAGGTGGCTGCGGCGGTGGCGGTACATAGCAAGAGAGGGCGAATGGAGGGGCGCCTAAGAACCAGTAGCTCATCGTGATTCTAACGGAGGGGTCGGGGAAGGTAGGCGAGGCCTAGAGAGCCGGCAATGGAGACGGGGGTGCTCATCGGTGTCGGGGAAGACAGTGAGGATGGCGACGATTGGGGGCTTCCCTCCTCGATTCCTTTGGCGGAGACGCGACACAATATGGTGGAGCTCGTGGGCTACTCGGCTAGGCTCGGGGTGGCCAGGGGCGACGACGACGAGCGACGTATGGCCGGCTAGGGTTTGGTGGAGAGGGGATTCGAGGAAGATTGAGCTCGATCGAGTGAGGAGGTAGATAAGGGAGGAACAGACATGCGGGACGGGGTATTATCCTCCTCTCTGGAGCGGCGGCGGGCATCACAACACAGCGGGGCGGCGGCGCCACCGAGTTGCTTGCCTGAGAGGAGGAAGACGATGAAGGGGAGATTGAAGCGGTACCGGGACGCATTGGGCTCTTGCTGGGCCGGCTGCGGGTGCTCTAGGCAGCAGGGAAGAGAGGAAAGGGAGCTGGGTCGGCTGGCTACGGCCTGATTAGCTGCTGCTGCTATTTTTTTCCAGACACCTTTTTCTTTTTCCTGTTTTGATTTCTCTCTTTGAAATTTTTATTTGAATCTGTTTTGGGTATTTCAAAAATACCAGAAGCTTTTATAAAACTAGTAAGATATTGTGGGGCCCACTTAGTCCATTTGGGCTCCATAATTTTGGCACTTTTCAAAATATAAAACCTTTTGAGTTGATTTATGAAGAAGAGGAAACTAGTGTTTAGGGTTTGCATTATTTCTTGTTGCATTAATTTTTAGATGATGCTCATGATGCACAATCAAAACCCTAATTAGTATTAACTAAAACTGGGGTGTTACATATGCCCCCCAGATCGGGATATCGAGTTTATCATTGAACTAATCCCTGGAACCAGACCCATAGATCATAGACCTTATAGTATGAACCCATCTGAACTAGTGGAGTTGAAGAAGCAACTGGATGCTATGCTGGAGTTAGGACTGATTCAACCAAGTGCGTCGCCATGGAGATCACCTGTTTTGTTTGTGGATAAGAAGGATGGAGGTAATCGTTTGTGTACGGATTATCGGAAGCTGAATGATGTCACCATTAAGAACAAGTACCCACTGCCAAAGATACAAGATTTGTTTGACCAGTTGACCGGTGCCAAAGTGTTTTCTAAGATTGATCTTAGAACTGATTATCATCAACTCAAGATTCACGCAGAGGATATTCCAAAGACTGCCTTCACCACCAGATATGGACTATATGAGTACACTGTCATGTCTTTTGGATTAACCAATGCACCCGCTTATTTCATGAACCTCATGAATAAGATTTTTATGGACTTCCTGGATAAGTTTGTCATTGTTTTCATTGATGACATTCTGATCTATTCCAAATCAGGAGAAGAACATGAGCTACACCAAAGGACCATCCTTGGAACCCTTAGGGAGCATCAATTGTATGCCAAGTTTAGCAAATGTGAATTCTGGTTATAGGAAGTAGGATTCCTCGGACATATCGTGTCGGTAGGCGGAATTGCTGTCGACCCTTCTAAGGTTAAGGATGTTGAAGAATGGCAAGCCCCAACCACCCAAACCCAAGTTCGTGCATTTCTCGGATTAGCGGGTTATTACCGCAAGTTCGTAGAAAGATTCTCGAGCATCGCAAGACCCATGACCCAATTTTTGAAGAAAGATAAGAAGTTTGAATGGACTGACAAATGTGAAGCAAGTTTCCAAGAGCTCAAGAAGAGATTAATCTCAGCCCCAATCTTGATTATGCCGGATATCACGAAGCCTTTTGATGTGCTTTGTGACGCATCCAAGATCGGTCTCGGATGTGTGCTAATGCAAGAAGGCAAAGTCATATCCTATCTATCCCGACAACTGAAGCAGCATGAGCATAATTATCCTACCCATGACCTCGAACTAGCAGCCATAGTTTTAGCCTTGAAGACATGGCAGCATTACCTCATGGGTAACCGCTATGAGATTTATTCGGATCACAAGAGGTTGAAGTATATTTTCACCCAGAAGGAGATGAATATGAGGCAAAGGAGATGGATAGAGCTAATCAAGGACTATGGTATTGACATTCACTATCACCCCGGAAAAGCCAATGTGGTAGCCGATACCCTTAGCATATTGCCGTGTCGACTGAACTCCATGATTCTGAAGGAGCAACCAAGTTTGCACAAGGAGTTGGAAGATTTTAGAATGGAATTAGTTGGTGAAGGAATTTTGGCTAGCATAGAACTTCAACCCACTTTGCTTAGTCAGATCAAGGAGGTATAGAAAGGAAATGCTAGTATCGACGGAATCAAACGTCGTATCGGTACAGGGAAGGTACCCGGATTCACCGAAGATGAAGAAGGAGTTTTGTAGTACAAAGGACGTATCTGTGTGCCAGTAGATTCAGAATTGAAACAAGCTATATTTAAAGAAGCCCATGATACTATTTATTCTATCCACCCCAGAGGAACGAATATGTATCAGGATTTGAAGGAGCAATTTTGGTGGCATAAGATGAAGAGAGAAATCAGAAGATACATAGCCAAATGTGATATATGTCAGAGAGTCAAGGCGGGACATCAGAGACCCGCAGGACTATTGCAACCATTGCAGATTCCGGAATGGAAATGGGATTCAGTCGGAATGGATTTTATCACCGGTTTGCCTACATCTACTAGGGGAAATGACTCTATTTGGGTCATAGTGGACATACTGTCCAAAGTCGCCCATTTCTTACTAGTTAAGACCACTTACCAAAGTTTGAAGCTAGCAGAATTGTACATTGCTAGGATAGTTAGTTTGCATGGAGTCCCCAAGAACATTGTGTCGGATCGAGGAACCAATTTACCTCGAGGTTTTGGAAGAAAGTCCAAGAAGGATTAGGAACCCGACTGGATTTCAGCACAGCTTATCACCCTCAAACTGATGGAAAAAACGGAGCGAGTAAACCAAATACTCGAAGATATGTTGAGAGCTTGTGTGTTAGAATATGGATCTAAATGGGAAGACTGTCTAACTTTTGCAGAATTTTTATACAACAACAGTTACCAAGCCAGTTTGCAAATGGACCCATTTGAATTCATATATGGAATGAAGTGTCGTACCCCTTTGAAATGGTCGGAAGTAGCAGAGAGTCAGATTTTCGGACCCGACATCCTAAGAGAAGCCGAAGAGAAAGTTCACAAGATTCGTGAGCACCTCAAGACCGCCCAATCCAGACAGAAGAGTTATGCAGACAAGAGACATCGAAACCTAGCCTTCAATATCGGAGATTTCGTATATCTGAAAGTATCACCCTTGAAGGGAATGCAACGTTTACAACTCAAAGGAAAGTTAGCCCCCAGATATATTGGACCCTTCAAGATTTTGAATCATCGAGGATAAGTATCGTATCAACTGGAACTGCCAGAAGAGATGTCAGCCGTGCATAATGTGTTTCATATCTCGTTACTTCGCAAATGCCCAGAAGTTTTCAAGAATATTGATCACACAACCATATAGATCAACGATGACCTAACATATCCTGAAGTACCCATCCGTATTTTGGAGGAAGCCTTCAGAACCACCAGGACCCGGAGTATTAAGTTTCTCAAGATCCAGTGGAGTAACCACACTGAAGAAGAAGCTACCTGGGAACGAGAATATTACATTGCGACTGAGTTTCCAGATCTCTTTAAATCCTAGTTTTTTTTTCAAATTTTGGGATGAGATTTTGTTTAAGGAGGGAAGGTTTGTAACATCCCAAAAATATTAATCAAGGTTAAATTCTAATCACCCAAATTTAGGGCTAACAAAAACTTTTGTTAATTAAAACCAACATGAATGCATGTGTGTATGTGATGAATGCATGAATGCTTGCCATGACTTGTTTGATTGTTATGAATCGCAAGGATTGGTTTAAAGATGAAAACAACATCATCTAAATCATTTCCAAGAAGAATCAAATCTATAGAAATTCAAAAACAAACAAAATGAGCTAATGGTCATTTTGACCAAAGTTAACCACTAGGCCACTTTGAGTGTTTCTAGTCCAAGATTTCTAACAGAAACAAATCCAATTCTTTTCACCCCTTGCTAGACCAAGTAAAAGTGAACCCAAGTCCACCTTGCAAACCCACAGAAACATTTGGCAACCCTATTCAAATGACATTTAAAAATTGAATCTAGTTCATATGGTAAGATCACCATTTCTCAAAACCCACCAAACTAGTTCACCTAGACAAATCCAAACAACCAGATACTACCCAGTGTGTGACCAATGCACCCACCAAGTTTCATCCAAAAATTCAAATATAAATTTCTTTCGGCCATTTCATCAAACACTTAGTGAGCACAGTAAACCTGCCTAACTAACACTGTGTTTGATCAATGCTTTGTTCCCTCTTTGCACCCTACTCTCACCACTTGTCTCCCCCAGTGACCACACCAGCATTGAATAAACCTAGCAAGCTACCATCACCATGTTGTGCATGCCTGAGCCACCCCTTGCAAGCCGACCATGGGAAGCTAGCAGGAGCCTTCGCCGCGCCTAGCCACCATGTCCAGGAGGCAGCCTATGTCCACCGCCACCCCCTGTCCAGCCCTCGAGCACTACCAGGCCATGGACCACAGAGAATGTGCCGCGCCCAGTTCGTCTCTGCCATGCCGAGAGCACGCCAGAGTGCCACGACCCACACGCTCGCACACGCATGCCCCAGGAACCTCCCAGACATCCCCGTTCGCCGCTACGCGACCCGTAGCCACTGTGCGTCATCAAAACCGTCGTCGGTGCCGCTCAGAGCACCAACGCGTTCCGACCATTCTCGATCGCCCCTTGCCGCGCCATCAAGTCGTTGAGCACCGCTAGGAGACCGCGCACCGTCCTAACCCCCGCGCCATGCCAGTAGCTCGTTGTAACGCTGACCCCGACGAGCTCTGCCCATGCCGCTCGGCCTCTCAACCTCGCCTATAAAAGGAGGCCTCCCCCGCTCCATTTCTCCACACATCTCACTTCCCACCTCTTACTGATCCTTCCCACTTCTTCTCGGAGCAAGGAGAGCTCAGCATCGTCGGAATTTGGCCGGAATCTACCGCCTCTGGACGAGAAGGGCGCCGTTGATTGCGGCCACCCTAGGAGAAACCGCCAGTACCAGGAGAACTGCCGTTGTTGATAACCTCATTCGCCCCCATCGCCGACCCTCGCCTGAGCCCCGGTGAGCCTCCCCAGACCCCCACTAGCCGTGCTAGGGTTCGTCCCCATCGTGTCCTGTTCAGATGAGTATGATGGCCGTGAGCCGTTGATCTTACATCTAATCCTACAATCAAAATCATCACATACCCCTTCGTCACCCTCTATCTCACTAACGAGTGGGGACACCACTTAAACCAGCCCCTTGCGTTGTGTGTAATGTGGCCTAGTAACTCTCCTCTCATTGACCGCTTAGTTTAAATTTAGATTTTTCATTTTAGTTTCAAACCTAGTTCTCTCTGTTGATTCAAAAATCAATTCAAAGAGATTCAGTGAACCAAATTGCATGAAACTAATTGTGTTAGAAAGGTATGGAAATTCTTAATCCAAGCCCGTTGGATTCAAACCAGTTGGAATTGTAGATCACCTATAGTAAAAAATAACAAGGCAGAGACTTTTCTGCATCCCAACATTTTTCAAAAATCAACCATAAATGCTTTTGGGTTGATTCCAACTCTCAAAAATCACATTTGATAAGACCTTCCGGAATATATAAAAATATCTAGGTTTACTTGCAATAATAATGGACAAGTAATAAAAGAATGCCCCATAGGCATTTCTAGTCATTTTAATTAATCAAAATAATAATGGTAAACATTATTAAATTGTGACACCACTTTAAATCACATTCCCAAGTATTAAAATATGTGGTGATGACATGTGTCAACATGATCCCATATTTTAATTGGAGAATATTAAATCTTAAGTAGTTTTTCAATGATTAGAAATTACTTTTATAAAATAGAATAAATAAGACTATGTCTTTAATCCTTGTGATGATGATAGGTCATCTAGTTTGAACCTTTGTATGCTAAATAGAAGTAGTTAAGTATTGTTTGGTGATTGTGTACTTTCGTATTTATTTATGGACGCTAGTACCGACCAAGGATACAAAGAGGAAGGAGACTACTACGAAGAGGAAGCAGAGGAGAACTTCAACCACTGCACTTCTCAAGGCAAGCTATCTAATGCAAGCCATCCTGGCAACTTACCACTTGCAAGTTTCTTAACCATGCAAGCCTTAAACTACAAGTGGATTATGCAAGCTAATACTTGCAAGCCCCACAATACCAATTAACTTGTGCAATGCATTAGGCATGCTTTGATTAGACAACCTTGAGTATACTAAATCCCAGTTTTACTTGCAAGCTTGATTATTTTATTTTCTTTATCAAAGCTCTTTATTTAGGTTTACTTAGTGACTTGTGAATTTTGGAATGTTATTAGAGGTAGCATAAAGAGCATAAAACTTGGCCTAAGGTAGATATAACTAGACGTCATCCTGGGGCATGAGATTAGATTTGATAGTCACACTTGATTAACACCCCTCATTAGTGATTACCCTCAATTTAGTGGCTAGTGCTAAGCATAAAACTTGATCAGTTTAGATGGGAATACTTGGTGAAAAGGATTATGAAAACCTTAGAATGATGAGTCATTCTAATGAAATGTTTTGACATGTGTTTTGAACATCAGATGATTTGATGATGACAATGTTGAGGCATGAGCCTTAGCCCTTTTATAAAATTGATGGTTGTGTTCGGATGCGATACCATTCCAATTTTACCGTAGAACCATAATACCCGAGTTTGGGTAGGGCTTTACTGGAAGTTTATATATCTTAGTATGGGTTCCCTTGCGGCCGAGGTTTGATATGAGGATACCTCGTGATGATTGTCCACCTGTGCAGTTCCCAAGATGACAGATGGTCATGGTTGAGAGGCCAAACTCATAGGGAAGGTGCCTATACTAGGGTGTGTAATTCAAAGGTTAGGATTGATTATCCGCATACTAAGTATGGTGATTCAGGATTGTTCCTGACGGATGTATCGAATATTGTGGTGAAAGTGTACCACCTCTGCAGAGTGTCAAACTATTTGAATAGTCGCGTCCGTAGTTATGGACAGTTGGAGTGGCCATACTATTCCGTCGTCAGATGTTTTCAAAATGACTTGTGCAATGAATCATGACTTTGACTTGACCACAACAGGGTTGTGAAAGTGAAAACTAAGTTCCCACTTAGGTGTAGAAAGATATTAAACTAGCTTTCTTTGCTTCTAAACTCAGAGAGATAAATCTAGCTTTTTGCAAAACAACCTAGAGCTTAGGATTCCTACCTGAACCACCTTACTTGTTAGTGATAGTTTGCGAGTACTTAAAGAGTACTCATGGCTTTGTCCCTGTCTATTCTCGTGGCTAGACTATGAGGAGGACTACCAGGAGGATGGACAACAGGAAGTCTACGACAACTAGGATCATCTCCCATCATCAGCATTGCCCGTGACTATGAAGATGGAGCTTCGCCCATGCTACCGTTATTATATTATTCCGCTGTGTTGATTGTATTAAGACTGCATCATGAGATCCTTTATTTGTAAGACCTTTATTATGGTTTGTAATGGATGATGAACTATGGTACCAATCTGTTATGTCTCACAAACATGGTAATCCTGGGATTGCGATGTATGGCATAATAGGCATCTGGGATTAAAAATCTGGGTGTTGAAAAAGTGCACCTATGGGACTCACCCGCTCGGGTACTTGTCCGCTCGACGACTTACCCACTCTGGGACTCACCTGCTCGGCAACTCGCCCGCTCGGGGACTCTCCCCCTCGGCGTCTCGCCCGCCGCTACCAAAAGAACGTGGAAAGGACACTCACCAAGAAGTGGACGACAGTGCTTTGTGAATAAATTCTCCAGGGCCGACAAATGATTTTGCAAACCAGCAACGACGCGTCGGAGACTTTCCGCTTACCCTCCGCCGCGACGTTCGTGGCCTAGGCCCTCTCTTCTGACGAGGTCATCTCCTTCTTTGCCGCCTCTAGCTCCTTTGACAATGAGGCGCTCCGCCCCTCCACTGCGGCCAGCGCTGACTTCAAAGACACCAGCTCGGCGACCGGAACATAACCCTCATGGGCCTTGGTGATCGCGGCGGTGAGGTCCTCTGGTGGAATGAAAAATGCAGTCAAATACGCGTACAACAACAAGAATACAAGTTAATAGAGGTGAAATCAACTCACCTACAGTCGCCTGCAACTGCCTATTAGCATCTTGCGCGTCCCGTAGATCGTGCTCTAGGCGTTCCTTCGTAGCCTACCGATCGTCCGATTTACGATGAAGACCCTGTACAAAGGAAACTACATGTAAGGGACAACCAAAGATCTAAGAATCTAGCCGCTGAAATTCAGCGACTAGATCCTCGGGGACTGGACAACCAAAAATATAAGAATCTAGCCACTGAAATTAAGTGACTAGATCCTCAGGGACTGGACATACCTGGATGGCAGCGCCTAGCATGCTGTGCAGCTCGATGGCATCGGCCGACGACAACATGAACGATGTACGCCTGCGTCTCTTCCCAAAATCACCATCAACAACTTCAGGAACTTGAGGCGACTGCGTTCTAACATCCGTGGAAGATGCTCTCGCCACAAAGCGAGGGAACATCGTGGTCGTCACTGCTGGAGCACTAGCCACGGGCACCGACGCCCCTGCCGGCGCGGTTGACTCGCCTAGCTACGAGCTCGCGACCGCCTCCCCTCCAAGGAAACGGTTCCTCTTACTGGTGCCTCGACTAGCGCGTCAACTGGCCCTTCCATCATAGCAGCAGAGTCGCCCTCCTCCTTCTTCTTCGCGCCTTCGACTGGCACCTCGACTGTGTCGCCCTTCCTCTTCTTGGAAGGGTCGGTCTCCCTTCAGGGAGACTAGCGGAACCTTGTCCTCCAAAGGGTGAACGATCTTCTTAGCACAGGTTCTGCAAAATGACACGGTAAGCACTCCGACAAATGACCCCGAAAATTGCTGCGGGTCACCCGACGCAAACTTACTTGGCGACGGGAATGAAGCGCAGGCTAGTGCTGATGTGAGCCGGCTTCTCCAACTCCGGGCCCAACTTGCAAGTGAGCCTCCTCTCGAACATGCTCGTGGCCCACGAAACTGCGGGCTTCTTCAACGATGAGGCCGTTGCCGCGGGCACTTCCGGCCCAGGCAACATAGGCTCCCCCGGTGGCAAGGACTTCGACTCCGTGGCTGTGGCAGCCCCTGGCCCCGAAACCACTATGAATGGCGGTAGGATCGCCGCGAGTGGGATCACGCCCTCCACCACGACCTCGATTACCGATCCCTTCACCGGAGCTGGATCCTCTAAAATCTTCATCGAGGCACCAGTTTACGCATCATCAGGCTCTTCGTCTGACTCGAAAAACGTTGCTGATCTAGGCGGCGATGTCGCCTTTGGTGCTGCCTTCTTTGCCGGCGACTTTGGCTTCTGCATGGTCTTCACTGGCATAGCCACACGCCGCGAGCTGTGCTCCTACACATCTCCTTCATCACTGCCGCTCTCATCGAGGATCCGACTTGCCTCGATTTCATGCTGCTTCTGCCCGCGGGTCTTCCGATCCACGGGCGCAGGCGCGGAGACCTCCACCACCTTGTCCTCGCTATCAGAGGACTCGTCTGAATCCTCTCCAAGATCCTTGGATATCTCTTCATCGATAGGAGGGAGCCAGTTCTCCAAGACATGAAACAACTAACAAAGACAAACAACATCAAGAAACTGCGACTACGCCTCTGCGACTGCGAAGACAAAGAAGAAACTCACTGTTGGCGCCTGGCGTTTCCCCGTGGCGGTATACAGAGCGTGTCCAGCCTTTGGGTCGGTGTACTCCTCCTTCGTAATCTTCTTTAGCACAGCGGCGTAGTCGTCGGCATCCCAGTTCACCGAGCACGCCTTCGTTTCGTCGTCCCTGCCAGTGTACTGGTACATCCAATGGGACCGACTAGATAACGCCACCAGTCACCACCCAAGCCAACAATTGTATAGGTTGATGGTTTTCAAACCCTCCTTTTTGAGGATCTAGATCTGTGTCAACATTTCGTCCATGACTATCCTCTAGTCGCCGGGAAGCTTGGTCGTCAGCAGCCGATGCGGCTCGCTCCTCTTGGCGGTATACATTGAGAGAGACACCTCGCCGTCCAGCGTTGACTCGCTCACATAAAACCAGCTCTTTTTCCACTCGCTGGTGGATTTCTTTGGGAGCATGAGGTCTAGGAAGGTAGACTTGGTCTTCAACTAAAAGGTGATGCCACCCACCGCTAGGATTGGGCCGCCTACCCCTTCGCGGCTAACGTGGCCATGGAACAGATCCAGCCACAGGGGAAAATAGGGACGACACCCCAGATATCACTCGCAAAACTCCACGAAAATGGCGAGTTGCTCGATGCTCTGCGTCCCCAGATTTGACGGTTTAATCGCGTAATACATGCAAAACCTCGGAAGAAGATCGAAGTGGGGAAGTCGAGTCCCCTCTCTAGGTGACTCAAGAAACAGATGAACTCTCCGGGGCGAGGCTTGGGCTCCGTCTCCCCGGCCATAGGGATTCTCCACTTTCCCTTGCAAAGAATCCCCACTTCCTAGAAAGATTTCAGCGATGCCGTGATGCATTTAGATTTGCCCCACAGATCCTTCAGAGGCTCCATTGATAAGATCAAGAATCTCTCCGTCCAATTCTGGATCGGGAGAAGGTGGAAGACTGAGGAAGTGCGGGGTTGGAGAAATGCGAAGAAGATTCGCAGTCCCCTCGTCACTCTTCTTAGAAAGGGACGCTTCCCACCAGTCATGGAGGAGCCGTTACCTCGCGGTAATTACACCAATACTACCGTTGGATTACCCAATGGCTAGTTTGAACAAGCTGATGGTCCAACTTCACTCACTCGACTCGCCGACCCACTCGTCGACACTACGATTCGACTGGTCGCCAATGCTGCGACTGAAGACACACACAGGAGATTCCTTCCTTCATCAAGGTAATCCTCCGCCGATTCGACTGGGTGTCCAAATTGAACCTGCCTACTCCAACTGCCAAAGAACACCGCGCCGAACCAACGCTAGCCTCGGGGATTACTGATGGGGATATGCCGAATGGGGTATACCCAGCAACATGTTTCCTACTGGACCAAGGTCCTGGCGAGTGGGCCTGCAGGACGACGACTAGAATGCGGCTGAAGATGAAACCTGGCGACTGGAAGCTGGAGGCCTAGAAGCGTAGATAGGCCCAGACGGATTAGTTCAAGTCCTCTGAGTCCTTAATTGACTCAGTTGTATATCTGTAAACCCTAGCGAGGTACTGCTATATAAACCTCCCTAGGGTACACTCTGTACTCATGTTCCATCATACACCCCATCGACTCGCTGCCTAGCCTCTAAGCTCGCCACCATTGTACTTAAGCAATAATACAATCTAGCAGGAGTAGGTCTTTACCCTACAAGGGACCGAACCTAGGTAAATCCTGGTGTCTTAGCCCTCATCTCGTTCCATAGATGGTTGATCACTCTTGCCCCAAATCCTACTACTCGCTACCCCTGGTAGCATCTGTCGTGGACATTCCCATGACATATGTCGAATGGGACGCCCGAAATATGTGACTCATGGAATCTACATACTTCGGATGAATGTTCATCACACCATTCCAATAATGTTGTGACCTCGTTATTAACAACATCCAATGTCCATGATCAGGAAACCTTTGATCATCTTGTTAATCAACGAGCTAGTTTATAAGAGAGGCATAGCTAGGAACTTCCTTTTTGTTTATTAAACACACATGTATTAACGTTTCCATATTAATACAATTATAGCATGAGAAATAAACATTTATCATAAATAAGGAATACGATAATAACCACTTTATTATTGCTTCTCGGGAATATTCCCTTCAACATCCTCACAAGGGTGCGCCGTTGGATCCTCCTAGCCAGCCCTCGTGACCTTGTCGACTAGGGAGGGCCCATTGTCACCTGGGTCGACTGCCGCCTCCTGGTGTGCGGTCGCCGCCCCTTTATAGGCCTGCTTGAGGGAGCGCATGGCTTGATCACCATGAACTTAGTCAGCGTCATAAACTTGACCATGTTGTAGGCATTGTGGGTGACCACCATGAACTTAGTCAGCGTCGGCTAGCCTAGGATGGAATTGTACGGCAGGACAATTCGGGCAACATCGAAGTTGATGAGCTCCGTGCGGTAGTTCTCGTTTGTCCGGAATGTGACGGGGAGCTGGATTTGGCCAAGAGGCAGAGTGGTGCCCTCCGTGGCCCCCATGAATGGTAGGGCAGGGAGGAGGTGCGTGACTGTCACTCGCAACTGCTTGAAAGCCTCCTCTGGGAGTACATTCATCCCAGCCCCTCTGTTGATGAGGATCTTGTCCACCGCGAATCTTGCGATGGTGGGGTGTAGACCAGGGGTACCATGCTCACCAGGTGGGTGGAGCCAGGGTGGTCCTCAATTCTTAAAGGAGATCAGTTGCTGTGACCACCTGAGCGGTGAGGCGATAGCGCTAGGCCTTTCCGCCTCTAGTTCATGAGAGAACTGCTTGAAGTGCCGCCTAGAAGCAAGAGCTTGAGAGCCTCCTAATGTGCAGGTGACGGTGTCGGACGCGCCTCGGAATAGGGAGATTCCCAGGACAGGATCCATGCATGGGCTCGGCATCATGGCACCGACCATCGGGAGGACCTCGGAAACGCGCCTCAGCCCCTACCTGGCGCGCCAGATGTCAGAGATTGTGTCCCGTGAAGGAACTAGGGTCCAACGAGCCCTTGGTTTGAGAGGGGGCTAACCACACGATTCAAGGAATCTTGGCGACAGTGGTGATGACGGAGCAAGCACACGACATAGAATAGACACGGGTTTTTTACCTAGGTTTGGGACCCTCATGAGGAGGTAAAGCCCCTACTCCTGCTTTGTTTTATTTCTCGCATGCTTCGCGAGGGTGGAATGGTGGAGGAAACTCTAGAGTTTTAGATCTCAGGGATCGACCCATTATAAGTTAGGATGAGAGCTCCTTATATAGCAGCGACGGGCCTCTTCCCCCAACTCCTGGATGGGAAGGGCTACCACAATGCCGATCTTTGAGATCCCGTTCCAAAATACTACTTTCCGTGGAACGAGTCTACCCTCTTGGACATTGTTTGTCCTCCCTAGGATTCGGTGACTGTTGATGTCTCGTGCAGGGGTGTGCCTACCTCTAGTCTCTTGCATCAAAATAGGGGGAACACCATCCTGCCCACTAGGGCCCCGACAGCCTTGCTTTTGACTAGGCCCTGCCCTCGGGACCGTGTTGGGGTGGAATACAATGCCAATGTTGATCTTGTCATCTTCCTTTAATTGGCACGTCCACGTACCTCCCTCGTATGGAAGAAATATCTATAACACCCTAGTTTTAGCTAATTTATACTTACAATTTGATTGTGAATTCATGAGCATCATCTTTTAAAATACATGCAAGAAACAAGATTAAATACAAACCCTAAACCCTAATCTTTGCCCTCCCATTGAAATCAATTCAAAAGGTTTTGAATTTCAAAAACTCCCAAAAGTGTGGAGCCCCAAATGGACTACAAGGGCCATGCAGTATTTAAGATATTTTGTAAAGCTCTCTGATATTTTTAAAATATCCTAAAACAGATTTCAAATCATTTTACAAAAAAAATACAAATAGAAAAAGAGAAGGTTTTGCAGATAAAAACAGAGCCAGCAAAGCAACCAGGCCGGCCCAAAGCTTCTCCCCTTCTCCCTGCCGCTTGCATGCAGTAGTGCTTTGCCCACCTGTGGCCCACCTAAGCCCAACCCGGGCTACCCCTTCGTCCTCGTCATATTCGACAACGATGACAAGCAACTCGGTGTCATGCCGCTCGCCGTCGATCTCCGCCCGCTGTTGCGATGCGCTGCCACCCCCGGACGAGGATAAGAGCGTCGCAGCATCTTTGCCTTCTCCTCCCCTGGTCTTATCCCCTCCACACTCGCCCTCTTTCATCTCTGCGAGCTCCTAGAAACCCTAGCCACGGGTGCCGTCTTGAGCCACCGTCTCCAACCTTCCCTCGCACATCAGAGACCGTCACGAGCTCTGCCTCGTCCTCCTCTCCCTGTCCACTGAAGATCGTTTGCTGGGTTGCCTCCTACCGCCAGAATCAAGCCGTTCTCCCTCGCCTCTAACGAGCTCCGTCGTCGCCATCGTCGTCGGCCTCGACCTCCTCCGGCCCTGCCGTCACCTCTGTTAGAATCACTGTGAGCCTGTGGTCCCTGTGGACCCTTCTGCTTCCTCCCTCTTGCTCCGTAGCATGCTGCCACCATAGCTCGTCGTTCGCTGCCGTCGGGCACCATCGCAGCCACGCCTCCGGTGACCAAAACCTAGCTGCGTTGCCACCCACGTGCTCACCTCGCGCTGCTGAGTAGAACGCGCACCCACACGTAGTCCTGCGAGTCCCCTATCACCGTCCCCGTCACTGATATGTGGCCCACCGCCGTGCTAGCGGCATGCTAATGTCAACATGACATCAGCAACACGCGGGGCAGCCCCGGTCAAACATGGGTGGGTCCCATTTGCTAGTGTGGCAGGTGATGTGGCCTTGGGCCCATTAGTCAGCCTATGTGTTTAGGTTTAGGCCTAGTGAAAAATAAACCCTTCCCTTTGGTGATGTCAGCTTGAGGTAATAAAAGGCATTAATAATTTCAGAAAATGATATAAATGTTATAAATTCAATATCTAATTATTTATAAGTTAGAAAAATACGTTTAATATATCAAAATGTTCAGAAAAATGAGATCTATCTCATAGCATCAAAACCATTTATTGTTCAACAACTTTAATGACAATTTTAATTAGAAGAACCAATTGAACCTCGAAGGTGATTCCGAGGTTCTCCCTGTTCTAGGGTGTAGCATCCCGGGTAAAAACACTAATCTAAAATTGCTTGTTCTTTTAACTGTGTGTATCATCATGACATAATCATGCATAGTTTTGTATCTTAAAACATTTTGGTAAAACATATTTTATCTCTACACTGCTTCCCTCTTTTATATTTGTCTAAAACCTATTTACAACAATGTTTTATTTTAAAATAAATAATAAACACGTTTTATAAAACCGGGGGAGGCAGCTCAGCTAGCCAGGCCCAAAAGGCCTAGCCGGCCAAGCCACCTACAACCCCAAACCCTAATCTACCCCAACCCCACTTTTTCCTCCCAGCTGCCGCCGCACTCAACTCACGTACGCACCCTTGTACACAACACCACACCCACACTACCGCTCCCCACACCCCACCCCGACAAACCGCCTGCCCTTGGGTCCCACCTGCCGCGTCGCACCCACCAACCCAGTAGCGCTCCTTCATCATGTTCCCCTACCCGACGCGTCATCCTCCTCTCCTCTGTGTCCCGCCGCCACCGCTCGATGCGAACCGCTGTCGGCTTCTTCCCTCAAACCCCCTTCATTGCCCTGCCCGAGCAGCGCTGCCAGGCCGCCTGCCTCGTCACCCTCTCCTCCCTCCGAGCCTGCCACCCTCTCCGTCCGCCGCCACTAGAGCGTGGTCGTTCCACTCCCCGCCGCCTTCGCCCCACCCCGCAGCCACCACCGCTCATGTGGTCGTGCTCCTCGCCTTCGAGCCTGCATCGCCGACCTCGGCCCAGCCTCACGCAGGCTTGCTAGCGCGCGACCTTCTCTGCACGCCCACTGATCCGCCGGCTGGTCCCTTCCTCTTCCCTACGAGCTTGCGCCCCGATCCCTGTCCTTGTCTCCTCCGTCCTTTGGTCACCACCGCCGCCGGGATGGCCTCTTTCTTCCCAAGTTTTCTCTGCCTGCAGCCGTTTTGAGTGGAAAATGTCGTGTTGGTGCTGTTCATGTGACTTTTGGCTGCCCAACTCAGAGCCCATGTTCACGCGGTGTTTTCGGTGTGGTGATTTTTGAGCCCACATCGACTAACTTCACTATGATGCTAAAGATGACCCGAGGAACCGAACAGTGTCAAGATCTCCGATACCACAATCGTGGTCATTCATAGTTCGTGGGATGACACTAAAGTTTCTCGATGACAAACAAGATCGACACCGAGTGGACAAGGTCATCTTCCCGGACGCCATGACTTCCACGGAATCCGAAGGCTGAATCCTGAAGCCCTAGATCCGAAGATCCGAAGACCGATCCCGGCGAGACCGAACCCGCGACCCTCGGCGAACCCCAAGATCGTCGAACCCCCATGTGTGACCCTTTTCTCAAAGCCCTTTTTTTATAAATGATATATATACTTATGCATATAAATTGACATGCTTGCATACATATTGTGTGGTTTGGAGGGCCTTATGTCGATTCATGTCATAATTAAATATGGAGGCCATATGCGGGTGATTCTAGTCCAATATTGGCTCCATTTAAATTTGTGTAGCGAACCGGTGACCTATTTTGCCTTGTTAATACAACATTCAAATTGCAGGGTATCTAAACCACATGAACCTTCTAAATAATTGTCGGGGCCCCGGTTCTGCTTAATATTGCCTAGTTGCATCGCATCCTTGCCATGTCACGCATCATACATGCATCATGCCGATCTTATGTCGTAGTATTAAATAGCGCATCCGGTATTTCTTCTAGTGCTTTGCTTCTTCACAGATTAGGCCGATGAGTTGATGCGAGTGTCGACCCGATCTTCGGATGAATCTTCAGCAATGTTTTTAGGCGAGCATTCTCCCCCTTTCTACCTATTTTACATTTCTAGTCTTTATTTCCTCATGTTGATCTATTGCTATCTGTGTTGCGATGCTCTAGTTTTCGTACCCGTGATATCCCTTGCAGCCATTATATTGCCTTGGACACCTCCTATTACCTATAGTTTTGTAGATAGTCGGCCTTGCGAGTCGTAGTTGCTTGCTCAGGTGTTGTTTCGATATTGTCATGTACCACCGTTGTTGGAGAAATGCCTCATGCTTAATGTTGGAGATGATCATGGCTTTAATTACAGTTTAATAACTAAAATTGAAAGTAGGTAAATAATGCAGAGGCACAGGTGGGCAATAGATGTTATTTGGTTTTTAACCGTCCACTTGTGTCTCGTAGGACCCCGAGTACTTGATACCTGTTCTTTGAATTTTCGCAATATCCGCATGTGGGACCATGAATCCCCTTAACCTTAGCTTGAGTCATATTTAAATTATAGGGGCCACAAAGTATTTTGGGGCTTTAACTATCCTATACTTATGCCATGCTTTACTGCTTTAATTACTATTGCGCGTGGAGCGACTGTACTGTCTAGGTAAGTGGAATGTTTCCGCGGTATCGACAAGCCCAGTCACACTTTTAGGTTCCCAGTCGTTTACAGCCATTGACACAAACCTCTGGGTCCGTCTCGAAGCCGACCAACTTCATCGCGGGTTGCTTAGTGGGGTGGCCCCCTGAAATCAAATATGAATCTTTTGAATGTTCTATCGTGATGCCTCGTTGGGTTTTCATTTGTTTTTTCCGAGGTTGATCATGCATGTGTTGCTATTTGTGCCCCATGCAGGGTAAAACTTTCTGAAAGCCGTGTCCGCGGTTATGGACGACTTGGAGCACAGTATCTCTATCATAGACAACTATAACTAAAGTAGTGCTATAAATTTGACTTTATAATGACTAGTAATGAGCTTCACTACAACAGAATGGCTAAATCGTACAGGGACGCTATATCGTTTTAAAGGTGATTTGGATCTTTGTATTGTATATCTATATTCTTGACTCTTTGAGTCATTGTTGTATATATCTGTTCTATGGGTTCCATCGTGGACTATTGTGTAATGGTATTACTTCGTTTTCCACCCAAACGAAAGTGCCTGGTGGGCACCTTTGAATCGTTTCTATGCGGGTTTGGCGGGAATCGCTGAAACTTGTATAGGGCCGATCTGAGGGTGTTACATAGGGTTTGCACCCCTCGGACCCTGTTTAAAATGGTCGAGCATGTTCTAGGGGTTCATTATAATACAATTAAACTTGTCATATCATCATCCTTTCTTGAGGATTGAATCGATGCCATGTGTTGATTGTTTCCCTTTTTTCCAGTGTTTGGTTCTTCTTGGTAGAATACGATATCGAGATCGAGATCGAAGACTCATATCAACACCGTTGAAGCTCAAAGACCAATATTTGACCAACTATAATCAAGTAAAGTACAAGATGTTCGAAGATATGCTTATTGGTTATCAACGGGCAAAGGAACACAATGCCCCACCATGATATAACCCTATGATTTTGAAAGTATTTCAATTCTTTCCATGGTGCATACGATTATAATGTGGTCTTTTGTCGATTGATAGAGTATAATATATATTGCATTACTCCCTTTGAGCTTATACTACTTGATCCACTACTCCTAGCATATCTAGGTTTAACATGTGTGCACTGCTAGAGCTTATATATGTGTCCTGGTTAGCCATGCATTGCTGTCAGTGCTGGTTCATCCAGGTGATGTATCAAATGCAGAGAATCTAGTATGATGGGAGAACATAATGGGATGAGATCAGAGGTGACGTGAGATTAAGCATGCTAAGGTTTGTATGGAAGGCCACGGTAGGATGTGGTTTTTGTAGTCCCATGCTTGCCACCACTAGGAACTGGTTTCTTGCCTTTGGAACCGAGACGAGCGTACAACCACACTGGGCTTGGGAACCCCTTGACTGACTAACTTGCCCATTACTATCAAGGTCATTGTGTTTATATTGCTATAACATCATATGAAGTAATCTTAGTCCTTAGACCATGAGATCATGTCAATCACTAACACCGGAAGAGTATCTTGATAACATGAAATGTCACACCATAACAGGGTGATAATAAAGATGGGTTTAGTGCTATGAAGGTGTCATGTTGAGGCTCATGGATCAATAGTGGAATTTGTCCATCCCGGTGATGGATATTTTCAGAACCCGGATTTTTAATCACAGATGCCTGTTATGCCATACATCGCAATCCCAGGATTACCATTTTTGCGAGACATAACAGATTGGATATCACAGTACATCATCCATTACAAACCATACATAAGGTCTTACACAAATAAGGATCTCATGATCCAGCTCTTAACACAATTCAAGAAGCGGAATAACGTAATAGTAACGATAGCGTAGGCGAAGCTCCATCTTCATAGTCACAGGCAATGCTGACGATGGGAGATGATCCTAGTTGATGTAACCTTCCTACTATCCTTCTTCCTGATACTCCTCTTCATAGTCTGGCCACAGGAATAGCCAGAGACAAAGCCATGAGTACTTTTTAAGTACTCGCAAACTAATACTAACAAGTGAAGTGGTTGTGGAATAGGAAGTACTAAGCTCTAGGTTTTTTTGCAAAAAGCTAGATTTACCTTAACTAAGTTCAGAAGCAAAGAAAACTAGTTGAAAGTTTTATATCACCTAAGGGGGAAACTTGAATTTCATACCACAACCCTGTTGTGGTCAAGTCAAAGTCATGAATCATTTCACAAGTCATTTTGAAAACATCTGACGACGGAACAGTATGGCCACTCCAACTGTCCATAACCGCAGACACGGCTATTCGAATAGTTTGACACTCTGCAGAGATTATACACTTTCACCACAATATTCGATACATCAGTCAGGAACAATCCTGAATTCACCATACTCAGTATGCGGATAATCAATCCTAACCTTTCAATTACAAGCCCTAATATAGGCACCTATCCTGTGAGTTTGGCCTCCCAACCATGACCAACTGTCATCTTGGGAACGGCACAGGTGGACAATATTCACAAGGTAGCCTCAGCTTAGACCTTGGCCGCAAGGGAACCCATACTAAGGTATATAAATTTCCAGTCAAGCCCTACCCAATTTTTGGGTATTGTGGTTATACGATAAAATTGGAATGGTATCGCATCCAGACAACCATTAATTTTATAAAGGGCTAAGGCTCATCCCTTAACATTTTCATTATCAAAATCATCTAGTGTTCGGAAACAGATGTCAAAACATTTCAGTAGAATGACTCATCATTTTAAGGTTTTCATAACCATTTTCACCAAGTATTCCCATCTAAAGTTGATCAAAGTTTATGGTTAGCACTAGCATCTATAAGTGGGGTAAATACTAGTGATGGGTAATAAACAAGTGGGGATTAGCTAAGTTCAATCTCATGCCTTAGGATGAAATCAAGATTATCTAACTTAGGCCAAATTTTATGCTTTTTATGCTACCTTCAATTATCTTTCTAGAATCTACAAGTCACTAAGTAAACTTTTGATAGAAAGCTTTTAACAAAGAAAATAAAATACTAAGCTTGAAGTAAAACTAGGATGATGTGTCAAGTGGTATAATCACATATGCTTAAGGCATATAGTTGACATAGTAACAAGCAAGTAGTAGCTTGCTAACCTGCAAGTGTTAGCTTGCTTAATGAGTAGCTTGAAAGTATTGGCTTGCAAGGTTGCAAGTATAGGCTTGCCTTGTGCAGAGAAGTGGTTGAAGTTCTCCTCGGCTTCTTCCTCGTAGTATCCTCCTTCCTCCTTGTATCCTTGGTCGGTACTAGCGTCTATAAATAAATACGAGGTACACAATCACCAAACTATTTCTAATCATCACACAAAGGTTCACACTAGATGATCTAGTATCATCACTAACATTACAAGGATTAAAGCACTTGTCACATTTATTTTATTTGAGAAAAGTAATTTCTACTCATTGAAAAACTACTTAAGATTTAATATTATCCAACTCAAACATGGGATCATGTTGACACATGTCATCACCACATATTCCAGTACATGGGAATGTGATTTAAAGTGGTGTCACAATTTAATAAGGTTTAACCTTTTTATTTTAATTAATTAAAGTGACAAGAAATTCATATGTGGCATTCTTTTATTACTTGAACATTATTTCTGTAAGTAATCCTATATATTTTTATATATTATGAAAGTTATGGTTAAATGTGATTTTTGAGAGTTGGAATCAACTCAAAAGCTCTTATGGTTGAATTTTAAAAAATGTTTGAATGCAGAAAAGCTTTTGCCTTGTTATTTTTACCATGGGTGATCTACAAATCTAAGTTATTTGAATCCAACGGTCTTGGATTAAGCATTCCAATACCTTTCTAACAAAATTGGTTTCATGCATTTTGGTTTAGTGAATCGAGTTGGGTTGATTTTTGAATCTAGTTATAGAACTGGGTTTGAAATTAAATGAATAAATCTAAATTTGAATGAGTGTGTTGCGCGGGATGTTTAACTGGGCCGGCCCACTACGCACAGTGCGCGCGCGGGCTGGTTAAGTGAGTGATCCCACTCGTCAGTGAGACAACGAGGGGTGAAGCGGTATGGGGCGATTAGGATCGTAGGATCTAACTCTAATCGAACGGCTCTGGTCCATCGTCCACGTCGGGCAACACCGGCGAGACAGAACCCTAGCATGGCCAGTGGGGGTCGTGGAAGGCTCTCCGGGGCTCAGGCGATGGTCGGCGATGGGGGCGAATGACGAAGTCAACGACATTAATCCACCTAGTACCGGCAACTCCTACTGGGGCGGCTTCAATCGATGACGCCTCTCCTCCTCTGCAGCGGCAAACTCCGGTGAAATTCTGGCCACCTGTTGCTCGCCTTGATCCGGGAGCGAGTGGGTGTGATTAGTGAGAGTTGGGGAGTGAACTGGTGTGAAGAAAACAAGCGGGGGAGGCCTCCTTTTATAGTGGAAAAAGGGGACCGAATGGCGCGGGTGGAGCTCGTCGGTGTCAACGGCGCAGAGTGCTACTGGCATAGGCGACGATAGGGGGTGGTGTTGTGCTCCCTGGTGAAGCTCAACGGCGTGGTCTTGCGGCATGGGGCGTTGCTAAACGGTCGGAACATCGCGGTGCTCTGGGTGAGTCCGCTGGCAATTTTAATGGTGCACAACATGCGTGGTCTGCGCGGCGATGAACGGGGTTGTCTGGCGGGGTGCTGGGATGATGGCGAGCACGTCTGCAAGCGACGAGGGGGGCGCGCAATCTATGGTCTGATGTTGCTAAAGGCGCACTGGCGCACTCTCGGCACGCACACAGAGAGACTGGGCGCATGCTTGGAGGGTGGTCCAGTGGTTGGCTACGCTCGGGGCTTGGACAGGGAGTGGCGGTGGACGGTGCTGCGTGTCCCAGACAAGGTTGGCGAGGCTAGTGCTTCCTCTAGATCGCTGGCGACATGGGGGTGGTAATGGTTCTCTCGGCATGGTCACCATTAATGGCTAGGCTTGCTCACAGTGGTGCTAAGGATTGTTAAAGAGGCTAGATGATCTACTAAGAGCTTGTTGCAACCAGAGAGAGAACAAGGTTGGCCAAATTCACTGCTGCAAATAGTGTTTGATGTTTGTTTGTTTGTTTGCTGCTGACAAGGTGCTTGATGAAATTTCCGAAAGAAATTTAAATTTTAATTTTGGATTCAAACTTTGTGGGTTTGCTAGGCACATACTAGGGAGTATTGGGTTGGTTGGATTGGTCAAGGGGCACTGGTTTGGTTGGGTTTTGAAAAGGTGTGATCTTCACATATGTTAAAGATTAAATTTTCAATTGTCATTTGAATGGGGCTGCCAAATGTTTCTACAAGTTTGAAAGGTGGGCTTTGATTCACATTTACTTGGTCTTGCAAGGGGTGAAAATAAATGGAAAAGTTTCTGTTTGAAATCATGGACTAGAAACACTCAAAGCGGCCTAGTGAGCAAGATTAGCAAAAATGACCATTTGCTTTATTTGTTTTGTTTTTGATTTTCTCTTGATTTTTTTCTTCTTGGAAGTTTTTTAGATGATGTTATTTTAATCTTTAAACCATTCCTTACTATTTAGTTGAATCACACAAGTCCATTAATGCATTCATCAAATCATCACATACACACATGCATTCATTTGGTTTTTATTTAATCAAAGTTTTTGTTAACCCTAATTTTAGTGCTTAGAGTTTGATGATCATTGTTTCATTTTTTTGGGATGTTACAAACCTTCCCTCCTTAAACAAAATCTTGTCCTGAGATTTGAAAAATAAGAAAAAAGATTACCTAGGATTTAAAGAGATCGGGAAACTCCGTCCTGATGTGATCTTCTTGCTCCCAGGTAGCTTCTTCTTCAGTGTGGTTGCTCCACTGAATCTTGAGAAACTTGATGCTTCGGGTTCTGGTGGTTCTAAAAACTTCCTCCAAGATATGGATGGGTACTTCGGGATACATCAGGTCATCGTTGATCTCTATGGTCTGGTGATCGATGTTCTTGAAAACTTCAGTCTTCTCTGGAACTTCAAGGCATTTGCGAAGTAACGATATATGGAACACATTGTGCACGGCTGACATTTCCTCTGGCAGTTCCAATTGATATGATACTTCTCCTCGACGATTCATAATCTTGAAGGGTCCGATATATCTGGGGTCTAACTTTCCTTTGAGATGGAAACGTTGCATTCCCTTCAAAGGCGACACTTTGAGATACACAAAATCTCCGATATTGAAAGCGAGGTCTCGACGTCTCTTGTCGGCATAACTCTTCTGTCTGGACTGGGCGGTCTTAAGGTGCTCACGAATCTTGTGAACTTTCTATTTTGCTTCTCGTAGGATATCAGGTCCGAAAATCTGACTTTCTCCTACTTCCGACCAATTCAAAGGGGTACGGCACTTCCTTCCATACATGAACTCAAATGGGGCCATTTGCAAACTAGATTGATAACTGTTGTTGTATGAAAATTCTGCGAAAGGCAAACAGTCTTCCCATTTAGATCCATACTCTAGCACACATGCTTGCAACATATCTTCGAGTATTTGATTTACTCGCTCCGTTTGTCCATCAGTCTGAGGGTGATAAGTTGTATTGAAATCTAGTCGGGTTCCCAGTCCTTCCTGGACTTTCTTCTAGAATCTCGAGGTAAACTGAGTTCCTCGATCTTATACGATGTTCTTGGGGACTCAGTGCAAACTGACGATTCTAGCGATGTACCACTCTGCTAGCTTCGAACTCTGGTAAGTGGTCTTGACTGGTAAGAAATGGGCTACCTTGGACAATCTATCAACTATGACCCAAATAGAGTCATTTCCCCTACTAGAAGTAGGCAATCCAGTGATAAAGTCCATTCCAACTGAATCCCATTTCCATTCCGGAATCTGTAATGGTTGCAACAGTCCTGCGGGTCTTTGATGTCCCGCCTTGACTCTCTGGAAAATATCACACTTGGCGATATAACTTCCGATTTCTCTCTTCATCTTATGCCACCAAAATTGTTCCTTCAAATCCTGATACATCTTCGTTCCTCCGGGGTGGATAGAATAAAGAGTATCATGGGCCTCTTTCAAAATAACTTCTTTCAACTCCAAATTTGCTGGTATACAGAGACGTCCTTTGTACCACAGAACTCCTTCTTCGTCCTTGGTGAATCCGGGTACTTTGCCTGTACTGATACGACGTTTGATTCCGTCGATACTAGCATTTCCTTTCTGCGCCTCCTTGATCTAACTAATCAAAGTGGGTTGAAGTTCTATGCTAGCCAAAAATCCTTCACTCACTAATTCCATTCGGAAATCTTCGATCTCTTTGTGCAAACTTGGTTGCTGCTTCAAAATCATGGAGTTCAAGCGGCACGGCAATCTGCTAAGGGCATCTGCTACCACATTGGCTTTACCGGGGTGATAGTGAATGTCCAGATCATAGTCCTTGATTAACTCAATCCATCTTCTCTGCCTCATATTCAGCTCCTTCTGAGTGAATACATACTTCCGTCTCTTGTGATCCGAATAAATCTCACAATGATTTCTCGTGAGATAATGCCTCCATGTCTTCAGGGTTAGAATTACGGCTGCTAGTTCAAGGTCATGGGTTGGATAATTCTGTTCATGTTGTTTCTGTTGTCGGGATAGATAAGATATAACCTTGCCTTCTTGCATTAGCACACATCCAAGACCTATCTTGGATGCGTCACAATACACATCAAAGGGCTTCGTGATATCCGGCATGATCAAGATTGGGGCTGAAATCAATCTCCTCTTGAGTTCCTGAAAACTCGCTTCACATTTGTCTGTCCATTCAAACTTCTTGTTCTTCTTTAGTAATTGGGTCATGGGTCTTGCAATACTCGAGAATCCTTCTACAAACTTGCGGTAGTATCCTGCTAATCCGATAAATGCACGAACTTGGGTTTGAGTGGTTGGGGCTTGCCAATCTTCAACATCCTTTACCTTCGCAGGGTCAACGGCAATTCCTCCGGCTGATAAAATATGTCCGTGGAATCCTACCTCCTGTAACCAGAACTCACATTTGCTAAACTTGGCATATAGCTGATACTCTCTAAGGGCTCCAAGAATGGTCCTTAGGTGTAGCTCATGTTCGTCTTCTGATTTCGAATAAATAAGAATGTCATCGATAAATACAACAACAAACTTATACAGGAAGTCCATAAAAATCTTATTCATGAGGTTCATGAGGTAAGAGGGGGCATTGGTTAATCCAAAAGACATGACAGTATACTCATATAATCCATATCGGCTGGGAAAGGCAGTCTTTGGAATATCCTCTGCACGAATCTTGAGTTGATGATAGCCAGTTCTAAGATCAATCTTAGAAAACACTTTGGCACCAGTCAACTGGTCAAACAGGTCTTCTATTTTTAGCAACGGGTACTTTTTCTTGATGGTGACATCATTCAACTTCTGATAATCCGTACACAAATGGTTACCTCCATATTTATTGTCCACAAACAAAACAAGTGATCTAAATGGTGACGCACTTGGTTGAATCAATCCAATTTCTAGCATGGTATCTAGTTGCTTCTTCAGTTCCACTAGTTCAGACGGATTCATACTATATGGTCTCTGGGCTATGGGTCCGGTTCCAGGTATTAGTTCAATGATAAACTTGATATCCCGATCTGGGGGCATACCAGGCAAAACATCTGGAAATACATCGGGGTATTCATCGACTATCCGGACCTAGTCAATGGTTGGCTGGGCTATACTCTTGTTGCATTTGAATTGACGGGGCAATGTTTCAGATACATGCTCGACTGATATTCTGGCTGTACTGGTCATGGTTATCGCTTTCTTGGCATAGTCAATTAATCCTTGATGTTTGGACATCCAATCCATTCCTAGTACTACTTCCAAACCTTTAGTTCCGAGTACTATTGGATTAGCATAAAAATCTATGCCATGGATTCGAATAGGGACGGCTTTGCAAATTTGCCTAGCTTTGGTGGTTGAACCAGTTATTTGAACAATCATAACATGCTTCAATTTGGTTTGTTGAATCTTACTAGTGCATGCAAATTCTTCAGTAACAAAGGATTGCGATGCTCCAGAATCAAACAACACTCTTGCAAATACTGAGTTAACACAAAACATACCCAACACGACATCTGGCGCTTCCTGGACTTCTTCAGCATGCATGAGAAAGACACGGCTGTTGCGGTTGAGCGAGTTCCCTGGGACAAACCTTCTTCCAGGCTGAACACGACGCTGCTTCTGAGCTGGGGCATTTGCATTGGGGGCTGCGGCAATCTTCTTGGGGCACTCATTGGAATAGTGACCCTTGGTTCCACATTCATAACAAGTCACTTGCGACTTATCCTTTGCTACAACAGGCACATCATTGCTTCCAGTCCTTGGGGCAGTGTTGGTGTTGGTGGCAGCATTATTATGGTTGAACTTGGGTGGTGCACGGTTCAAATTGCTGGGGTTGCCGGGGTTGTTGTGACTTCCTCCGGGCCTTGGGTTTCCACGGTTGGGATAGATCGGACGGTTCATCGGGGGTCTGTTGTTTCTTGGGGCAAACCCTGGAGATGGGTTGGGGCGATACTTTGGTGTATGGTGGGTTCCTGGTTGATGCATCATGCGACGCTTGCGGTTCTCATTAGCTTGGTTGATATTTCCTTCCATCTGAATGGCAGAGTCAACTAAGGCTTCAATATCAGCAAATGGGATATTGACTAACACTGTCTGCATCTCATCGTGTAGACCATTCAGGAATCTCTCCTTCTTCTTGGCTTCTGTGTCTATCTCATCAGGTGCATACCTTAGCCAATGACAAGAATTTGTCACGGTATTCCACTACTGTCATCCTTCCTTGCTTCAGTTCCCTGAATTCATCTCTCATCCTCTTGATCAAACCCGGTGGCACATGGGTTCTGCTGAACTTGACTTTGAACTCTTTCCAAGTCATCAGCTGACCTCCTGTCATCACGCGAACGCTGTTCCACCATGCTCTTGCATCTCCGGCCAGATAGTGGGTAGCAAACAACACTTTCTCGTTGGCTTCCACTCCTGCAACTTCTAGGTTGTTCTCCATGGTTTGCAACCAATCATCTGCATCTAGGGGCTCTTCCGACTTAGTGAAAACAGGTGGATTGGTGTTCTGGAAATTCTTGAGCTTAGATCCATGGTTGTCCTGATTTCCATGGCCTTGATTGTTGTTCGCCATGTGAGCTATCTGTTGAAGGGTGGCTAAGTTGGCTTGGTGTTTGGATCTTTCAGCTTCGCGGTCAGAAACCAACATTTGCAAGAGTTGCAACATCGGGTCCGGGGATGAAGTGCTTCCTCCGCGAGGCATCTGAAGATTGAGATAGATCATGAGAAAAGAGGGAAATTTCTAAGGTTCAGGGGTTTTGAAAAGTTTTCAAAGTTTGACTCATATTTTTCTAGCAACTTGCTTTTCATTCATTCATTCATAGCACACGATACAAACACACACCACAACAAAGGAAAACAGATGGTTTTAGGAACCATTCTGTAAAGCTATGATACAGTGGGACCGAATACAACTCACTAACGCTAGTGATCAAGTGCTACTACTCCTCGGAGTTAGTGTCCTCATCATCCTCATCATCATCGATGAAAGCGAAGTCATCCTCATCGGTGAAAAAGTCCATGGCCTGATCCTCCAGAAAGTCATCATCATCGCTGAGATAGGAATAGGGGTCTCCACGAAGGTCTTCCCCTGCATTCTCTCTCTCCTCCAACTGCATGTCTCTCTCGTGGATGGTCTCCTCCAAATCTGTGATCCAGTGGCGAAGACGGGCCATGATGCGCTCCTTCTTGTCGACCTAACGGCGACGAGACTTGTGATCCTTCACTAGCATGGCGATGGTCTGATCCTTCTTGGTGGCAATGTCGTACTTGTGGTTGGCGTAGGAACGGGCATTGTCCAACTCCTTCTGACGGTCATACATCATGAAGCTGAGATGGTCCAACTGAGTCTTCATCTCATGGTTATATGGGGCCTCTAGTGGTTGTCCCATAGCATCATGCCTTGGTTATAATTCAAAGCGGGTACCCTTGATTTGATTGATACTTTGCCCACACAGACGAGCAAGATCTTCCTGCATGGCCCTGGCAAGTCCATCAAGCCAGTTGTTCTCTCTTAAGGTGAGCTGAATTCCCTCTGCAGTGGGAGGTTCAATCTTTCCTCGGAGACTTGGAACAACTAACCACTGCAGATCTTCTCCTTCTTGATCATTGAGCTGAGCTCCGAAGAACTCGGGGTGTGGACGCTCCAGCATCTCTGACAGCTGGTCCAAGTCACGCTCAAAGATGAGGTCTCCTCCATTCCCCAACTAATAAAACTTGTTGTACTTCACGTCCATCTGTAAGAATATAGGATGAGTAAGTTAGTAGAGTGATCAAGTGTGTCAAATTTTTTGTAATTTTGCAATAATCTTTGAGGAACATGAATTTTCATGAAAGAGTATAAGTGATAAGAATAAGAATAATTTTTCATAAATACTCACTTCTTTGGTTTTGAAACTAAGTTTTTGATTCAAACGTCTATTCTAAACTAGGGTCTCCTATGGTTAGGATGGCTCTGATACCAACTTGTCAACACCCGGATTTTTAATCACAGATGCCTGTTATGCCATACATCGCAATCCCAGGATTACCATTTTTGCGAGACATAACAGATTGGATATCACAACACATCATCCATTACAAACCATACATAAGGTCTTACACAAATATGGATCTCATGATCCAGTTCTTAATACAATTGAAGCAGCGGAATAACGTAATAGTAACGATAGCGTAGGCAAAGCTCCATCTTCATGGTCACAGGCAATGCTGACGATGGGAGATGATCCTAGTTGTTGTAACCTTCCTTCTGTCCTTCTTAATGATACTCCTCTTCATAGTCTGGACACGGGAATAGCCAGGGAAAAAGCCATGAGTACTTTTTAAGTACTAGCAAACTAATACTAACAACTGAAGTGGTTTTGGAATAGGAAGTACTAAGCTCTATGGTTGTTTTGCAAAAAGCCAGATTTACCTTAACTAAGTTAAGGTGCAAAGAAAACTAGTTGAAAGTTTTATATCACCTAAGGGGGAAAGTTGAATTTCATACCACAACCTATTGTGGTCAAATAAAATTCATGAATCATTTCACAAGTCATTTTGAAAACATCTGACGACGGAACAGTATGTCTTTTTGATAGAAAGCTTTTAATAAATAAAATAAAATACTAAGCTTGCAAGTAAAACTAGGATGATGTGTCAAGTGGGTATAATCACATATGCTTAAGGCATATAGTTGACATAGTAAAACACAAGTAGTAGCTTGCTAAGCTGCAAGTGTTAGCTTGCTTAATGAGTAGCTTGCAAGTATTGGCTTGCAAGGTTGCAAGTATAGGCTTGCCTTGTGCAGAGCAGTGGTTGAAGTTCTCCTCGGCTTCTTCCTCGTAGTATCCTCCTTCCTCCTCGTATCCTTGGTCGGTACTAGCGTCTATAAATAATTAAGAGGTACACAATCACCAAACAATACTTAACTATTTCTAATCATCACACAAAGGTTCACACTAGATGATCTAGTATCATCACTAACATTACAAGGATTAAAGCACTTGTCACATTTATTTTATTTGAGAAAAGTAATTTCTACTCATTGAAAAACTACTTAAGATTTAATATTATCCAACTCAAACATGGGATCATGTTGACACATGTCATGACCACATATTCCAGTACATGGGAATGTGATTTAAAGTGGTGTCACAATTTAATAAGGTTTAACCTTTTTATTTTAATTAATTAAAGTGACTAGAAATGCCTATGTGGCATTATTTTATTACTTAAACATTATTTCTGTAAGTAAACCTATATATTTTTACATATTCTGAAAGCTATGGTTAAATGTGATTTTTGAGAGTTGGAATCAACTCAAAAGCTTTTATGGTTGAATTTTAAAAAATGTTTGAATGCAGAAAAGCTTATGCCTTGTTATTTTTACCATGGGTGATCTACAAATATAAATGGTTTGAATCCAACGGGCTTGGATTAAGCATTCCAATACCTTTCTACCAAAATTGGTTTCATGCATTTTGGTTCAGTGAATCAAGTTGGGTTGAAATTAAATGAATAAATCTAAATTTGAATTAGTGGGTTGCGCGGGATGTTTACCTGGGCCGGCCCACTATGCACACTGCGCACACGGGCTGGTTAAGTGAGTGATCCCACTCGTCAGTGAGACAACGAGGGGCGAAGCGGTATGGGGCGATTAGGATCGTATGATCTAACTCTAATCAAACGGTTCTGGTTCATCGTCCACGTCGGGCAACGCCGGCAAGACAGAACCCTAGCGCGGCCAGTGGGGGTCGTGGGAGGCTCACCGGGGCTTAGGCGATGGTCGGCGACGGGGGCGAACGACAAAGTCAACAACGTTGATCCTCCTGGTACCGGCAGCTCCTCATTTTGGATGAGAATTTTGGTTACAATATCTGGAACAATGTTTTGGTTACAATATGATATAGTATAATGTATGTTCTCATTTTGGATGAGAATTTGTGAAGGTTGGAGATGCTAGACATCCTAATCATCCAAAAGGGTTTTGGAAAGTAACGTTATACTCACGATTCGCCTTTATAAGCTAAATTATCTTGATCATGAAAGTTGTCATGACAAGTATGAATAGAAGATGTATGTAAAGTGTTTACTACACTAAAAGATACTAAAGAATGGATTTTGAAAGAATGACGGTCATTTGATGATGGTGATCTAATTCAAAGTGCAAGTCCAAAGGTATTATTATTTGAATATACACGCTTTGTACTATGTGTCATGTATATGACGCCACTATTGATGTTGATAGATTCTTTTAAAAAGGAAAAGGAAATGCTGAAAGAGAATCTATAAAATATATTTGGCAGAAAAGAAAATGCTGGAAATATCTAGTTTAGGTATATAGAAGATATACATGTTATGGTTGTATTATTTGCTTGTTAAACAATATGGTTCTTGGGTATTGGATACTGAATTGGTTGGTATGAAATTTCATATAGAACGACGCAATTCATGAACTACAATGGCCTAAGTAACTAGCAAGAGAATATGTGATGATGATCATCGAAAACAAACAAGCCCTTGTTTGTATTTTTCGTTTACATCAAAGCTTGCCTTCAAGATTTATTTTAATAATAGTTATTTAAATCAGGGATTATGAGAACAAAGATTGTTCAAATAATTACAGTATTCCATATAAGATGGATGATTTACAAATATAGTTGGAGAAATCACATCCATAAAACTAATGCTAAAATGTTGCAAGACAAATGATTAAAAGATCACTTATGAAGTGACATCACCGTTTAAATTATATTGGAAAGAAAAAATGAAGAATATCCATATTCATGGATTTTTGGAGTCTTTTATTGGATCAAGTGACCCTTGTGAGATTTTCCTCGGGATAATTAAAACTTTGTTCAAAAGGCCAAAGAATAACGATCGACTAAATTATTGGAATTTATACATATCGATGTATGTAGTCCATTATGTGTAGTCGTAAGCGATGGATTTCAACTTCATATGCTTTCTCTGGAAATTTGAGTGAATATTCACTTAATGAGAAAGAAGTATGAAATATTTGAAAAGGTTCAAAGACTTTGAAGATGAAGTGGAAAACCAATGTAACAAAAAAATAAATAATTTATGATTTTATCATAAAAGGATTTATTTGAGTTGCAAGTTTAGCAAAACACCTAGATTTGCATCTCCCGAAACACCATAGGAATATGGAGTGTTTGAGATTTGTAATGAAACCTTGTTTGACATGGTTGGATTAAAGGTGTTATTTATAAAACTGCCATTATGTTTAAAAGATTAAAGCTTTAGAGACTACCGCTTTTACACTGAAAAGAGCTCCATCTTGATCCGTTGAAATGACACCATGTAAGTTATGGTTTGGGGTAAAACCCAAGTTGTCATTTCTTAAATTTTGGTATGCTAAGCATAAGTAAGATGTTTACAACCAAAGTTAGATGAGCATGTCTTTGTAGGTTATTTCGAATAAAAATTGGGTATTCCTTCATAACACCGAGGACAAAAGGGTTTATCGCTTGAAATGTGAAGTTTCTTGAAAAAGGAATTTTTCGCAAAAGTTAAGTGGGAGGACAATAGAACTTTGGTAAGGTTAACGAACCTTAGCTATATGTGCTGAGTTGCGCAGCGTCGGAAAATGTTCTAGAGGCAGCCAGAATGCTCATGGCTCACGTGCCTCAAAGGTTGTGGTCACGGAGGTCTAAGTTCCTATTGAACCAAATAGGTCGAATAGACAATCAAATGCTGAAATTTGAGAGTAAATCATTATTGTTTGACAATTATGAAACGACTACATGCAAAGAAGGGATGATGGGCCCTGACTCCATCAAATGGTTTGAAGCCATAAAATCCGTGATAGTTCCATACATGAGAAATCAAGTTTTTTGAACTTGGAAGACCCTCCGGAAAGGTGTAAAAACCTATCGGTCGTATATGAATCTATAAAGAAACAGACATGGATGTTTCACATCTATGAAATAGTAGACATGTCATAAAGTTTTTTACGACAATATTCAAGGAGTTGACTATGACAAGATTTGATCTTTCATAGCGATTTTTAGTCTGGACGGATTAAAGTAGCAACCACTATATATAATTTGGTATATGGTAGATGAATAAACAAAACAAAGTTCTTCTAAAAGAATGGTTACCTAGGACGTGTGCATGACACGATCCAAAAGGTTTTGTTAATTCAAAGGATGCTAAAAAGGGCATGCAAACTTCAATGGTTGAAGTAAGCATCGCGGAGTTTGAATCTTCACCGTGATGAAACTGTTAAAGGAGTTTTCATCTGGAGATGATGAAGATGCTTGCATTTTCAAGAAATTAAGTGGGAGAATTGAGACATATTTCTAATACATTATGTGGAGGACATTGTGTTGATTGGAAATGATGTATCTTTTATTGACAAAGGTTAAGAATTTCATTTCGATAAAAGACTTAGGCAAAACCCGAATATTTAGCATGAATGTCTACATGGATAGACAGTGACGCTAATATGGTCGTGCCAAACATACATATATGAGATATTGAAGGGGTTCAATATAGAAATGACAAGAAAAGGATCTTGTCACATGGAAGAGAATTGAATCAAGATTCAAGTGTATCGATACTTGATAAGTGAAACAAGATTCAAGTGCTTTGACACTTGATGAGTGAAATCACAAGAATGTTTTGATCAATCATACCATAATATATACACATCCAGATATGTCCTATGCTCTAAGTGTTATGAGTATACACCAGAATGAATCATAAAATGATCATTGGATGATAGTAAGGATATTCTTATAATCTTTATGAAGAATTAAGAATAAATTCCATTTGTATAAGAGACAAATAGTTCATTGAAAAATGATACTAGTTTTGTCACAAGATACAAATTAAATTTATCTCAATTTAAACTATGGGTGGCACAATGTAATGGAAAGGAGATTCCATGATGGATTTGGATTCAAAAGTTAAGACATTGTGACGGATACTACAACAAAAGGCTAAGTATATGACTGCTATAGTAGCAGCAAAGGAGGGCATTTGTGTCAAGTATTTTGTTATCAAACTAAGGTGTGGTTTGCAAGGGGCTAACACTAAAGATATATTGTACGATAATAGTATCGACATGTTTTAACCCAAAGGAACTAAAGGTCTCACCAAAATACCAAATTTATATAATGCCATCTCATTAGAGAAATGAGTGATGCGTGGAGATGCAAAGACATGCAAATACACACAGACCTGAAAGTTTCAGATATGTAGATTATGTTAACCACTTGCAATTGCGTATATGGAACACCAGAAAGCCATAGGTGTTCAATACACAAAGTTTCTAAACTAGATTATTGTCTCTAGTGCAAGTGGGAGACTGAAGGGAATATGCCCGAGAGGCAATAATAAAGTGGTTATTATCGTATTCCTTATTTATGATAAATGTTTATTTCTCATTCTATAATTGTATTAATACGGAAACGTTAATACATTTGTGTTTAATAAACAAAAAGGAAGTTCCTAGTTATGCCTCTTTTATAAACTAGCTCGTTGATTAACAAGATGATCAAAGGTTTCCTGATCATGGACATTGGATGTTGTTAATAACAAGGTCACAAAATTATTGGAATGGTGTGATGAACATTCATCCGAAATATAGCATTACGATCAAGGTCATTGTGTTTATATTGCTATAACATCATACGAAGTAATCTTAGTCCTTTGACCATGAGATCATGTCAATCACTAACATCGGAAGAGTATCTTGATAACATCACGTCACACCGTAACAGGGTGATTATAAAGATGGGTTCAGTGCTATGAAGGTGTTATGTTGAGGCTCATGGATCAAGAGTGGAATTTGTCCATCCCAATGACAGATAGATATACTCTGGGCCCTCTTAGTGATATCACATTAGTTAGCTCGCAAGCAAGTGATTTGATCACTAGAATGTTATATCAAGGGAACGAGAAAAGAGTACATGTCGGTAACAAGATAAAATCGGCTGAGGGAGGCATATGGCCGAGGGAGGCATACTCGGGAGATGGATACACGTCTTGTGCACCCATAGGATCCTCAAGCAGCAGGGCACCACCACCTGACGTGGCAGACATAGGGCTGGCCCGTCCCTCTTTAGGCAAGCGGTCCTCCGCCTAAGGGCTGGGGGCTTCGTGCGACGGTGATCCTCGGGCCTCAGAGGCACATGGCTAGAGGTGCTCCCAACCCGATAGAGAGATCTGTAGCCACCCCCAGTTCGCTCCAAAGCCCCTCCAGAGCCTAACTCCGGAGTCTTCTTCTTCTCAAGCTTGTACCACAATGGATAATTGAAGGGGCAGGACAGAAAGGGGAAAAGCAAGGGAAAATGAAGAACTCACGAGGCCTACTCACCCCTCAACGCTCGCCCACACCAGGGACCAATTGACCCTCCGTGCTACCGGAGGAAGGAAGGCAAAGACCTCGTTAGAACTTGGGTGCTTCCCGGCCACACGCGCCGAGAGGGAGGCATCTGCCACCCCTGTTCCTACAACGGCCGCACGTTCCGCACGGCCAGCAGAGTCGCGGGTATCGGATTTAGGAGGATCCATGACACCCTTGTCCAAAGATGACACGCTGTTGATCATCCTCCCGCGACGGATAGAGAAAAAATATTCGGAGTCACCGCCGGGGTTCGCATCCTCATCATCCAGATCGACCAAGGGGGACACACCCCGGGCATCAAAGATGGGGAGCCCCGTGCGAGTGGTCTGCATGTCGCCCTCCAGATACAGGGGATGCATGCCAGGGGAAGCTTCGCCACGAACTCCACTTCCAGAAGTAGGCGCATGCGGGCGGCCACCGGGTCCTTAGTACAGATCCCTCCCATGAGTCAGGTTGCATCATGGTCAGCCGACATGGTCCAGAGAGGCCTCCGGTGCTCCTGACGAGGAGCGATATTCTTCTGTAGGAACTCCTTCATCACAATCTCGCCATTCAGACCCTGGATCCTCAAGTGTGCCATGCCCCTCGCGAGGGGGCCGGGGCCCATGCAGGCAGCCGCCTCGCGAGCCCATCCGGGATTCTCCATGACCGCTCTCGCCGGGATTCAGAGCTACGGCCATGCCCGGAGGGCATCCACCAGGACACAGCCATCGCGGAACTCACACACCACACAAAGGATGGAGATGGGAAGGAAGTACCCTTCTTCTTCGGCGAAGAACCCGACGCCGCCAAGGTTGTCCTCCAGCGAAAGGACAAGGAGGCGGTAGAAATGCCAGAACAAGGCCACATATGGCATCATCCTGACGAAAGCCTCACACCAGTTCGTGAAGGTGGCTAGGAGCGTCACGCTCCATGGGTTAAGATGGAGTAGTTGGATGCAGTAATGCTCCAGAACAGCAAGGAGAAACGGAGAGAAGGAGAACAAGGCTGGGAGCGATGGAATGGGTAAAGACCAGGGCCATGGTGGCGCGTCACCCATCTCTTCTAACTCGGTTGCCCCACACCCGTGAGGCGCCCCACTCATCCGAGTTGGCGACATCAGCTTCTAGACCTTCGCCAGCCCCTCCTTGTTGATGATTGTCGCCTGCGGCAAGATCCCCTCATTCAGTGCAGGGAAGCTTAAAGCAACAGGAGAGACATGCGCTCTCTTGGAGGGGGGCATCTCAGAGGTCACTGGGGGAGAGTGAATGGAGTCAAACAAGGGCGCAGGAAGGTCGGTAGTGGATAAGATGAAGTGAGTCGGGCCTTCAAGTTTGGGGTTTTATGGGAAGTGCGGACTCCATGGCCAGGGGATGAAAACAGTGGCTCCCAAATCGAACGGACCTTCCTGCATGGGCACGTGGAAGCTGCGGACAGCGTCCTCGGGGAATCATGCGTGAACATGACCGCTCGTGTTCCCGGGGCTAGTTGGTCCCTTGACTTCCACACCCCTCCGAGGGACGCGTGAAAGACAAGCGACAAGGGGCTACTATCGGACTACTGGTACTAGGGGTACCCCATCCTTCTGAGTCGCCAGGCCCACCAGATATGCCCTCTATGGGGCTCGCGAGGACCTCAACCCTCGGGAAGGAAGAAGAAGCGTGGGGGCGTCAGAAGGCACCACGATCAACCACACCATGAGCCAAGATTTCCAAGGCCTAGGCCTAACGAGGAGGAGCATCGAAGATCGGGTGCGCGATGCACTATACAATGCGCCAACGGTTAGTCCAAGCGAATACCAGTCCACCTCAGGAAAGCAAGATGCTACCCTCCCCTCTTTATGAAAAGATGGAGGAGGTGATGCAAGATGGTGGCGGCGCCTGGCATACTACTTTGGTGCAAGAAAGCTAGGGTGACATAGCGTAGCGGTAGGGCGACCGTCCACCACCTCGGTGCTACAACTGGCCGGCGGCAGAAGGAGACAAAGCAGGGTGGAACCTCGTGGGTGGGAATGTGGTAGCCCTTCCCGCCTAAATATTTGGGGAAGAGGCCCGACGCCGCTATATAAGGATCCCTTCTCCTACCTTAGAACGGGTCGATCCAGAGATCTCAAACCCTAGAGTTTCATCTACCATTGTACCCTCGCGAGGCATACGAGCAATACAACAAATCAGGAGTAGGGGCTTTACCTCCTGACAAGGGTCCTGAACCTGGGTAAAATCCTGTGTCACTTCTCTGTCGTGTGATTGCTCCGCCATTGCCACCGTTGTCATGAACTCTTGGAACCGCGTGTTCATGCCCCTCTCGAACCAAGGGATCATTGGGCCCTCGTCCCTTCGTGGGACAAATCTCTGACATCCACGCCTAAGGTATTCAGGACCCTGCGTAGAATCTCGAGGTATGCCTCGACCTCATGGCCGGCATGGAGCTCCGGTGCGATGAAGCCCTTAACCCGCAGGAGAGGAAGGATAGTGGCACCCTGCTCCACAAGGTAAGAGAAGGACTTGCGCTGAGCCTCCAGCACCTCACGATCATGTCATTCGCGCTCTTCGAAGGCATGGGAAGCAGTAGTAGCGGTCCCCTTTAGGATCTCGATCTCGCCTCGAAGTCCCTCGGCCTCCTGATGCGAGCCGTCCTGAATATTCTCCGCAGCCTCAAGAGCCCGACAAAGCGTCGAGCTCTCTTCTAGCTCCTTGGTGAGGGACCCCTGAGCCTATAGCAGTTTAGCGCCAGCCTCGCAAGCTTGAGCCTGAAGTTCTCCCTAGCATTGGGCCACCGCCGCCTCCCAAGAGGAGATGCCTTCCCTGCGAGAAGGCAGGGCGTCCCCAAGCTAGGAAGCCTGGGATTTGGCATCAGCAATGATCTTCGCCGACCGTGCTGATGCATCTTGGAGCACGTCCTACACATTAAGGAGGGCCTTCTCCCGCTCCCACTCCATCGTATTCTAGGCTTCGTGAAGCTGCCTTCGGTCCAAGACCAGCTGGTGGTCCTCCCTAACAACAGCCTCCAGGAATCGGGCCATCTCGGCGCGTGTGCCAGAAACAAGCTTACCCAGGAGCTTGGCTCGGGGGGCATACCCCGGCTCTGGCACGACCACGACCAGTGCCCGAGAGTCACCGGACCCCTCATTAGAAGGGCACTTCTTACCTGACAGGCGGGTAGGGGCACGGGGGTTAGCCCAGGAGATGCGCAGCCTTTAGAACTATGGACTATGGCCAACCCAGGGTCACCCGTGCACGGGTCTGGAGAAGGCCACGATCCATCAGGGATCACGCTCCCCGGTGACCCAGGAGAGGCAAGCATGTCCTCTGCAGGCGTGATGCCCCTGACCTCGCCCTCAATAGAAATGCCTGTCTCCGGAGGTCTCCTTTGGGAAAGATCTCCGCCCGTCTTAGACACTTCTAAGACCGTGGGCAGTGGAGAATAAGAGGCAGAGACCACGCGGGTTGGAGTCACCATCGTCCTCGCCTCGGGCACTGCCGGCATGACCCGGGTCTCCTCGGATCACCGGGCAAACCTTCTTGGAGGTGGTTCGCTTCAGATGCCGCTGCTTCCGCTGGCGGTTCTCTCTACAAAGTCCCGGCGGGTGAGATGGGACGTAGGAATTTGGAGAAAGATGGGAGGCCTGATAACAGCTTACTTGGAAGCACCTGCGGACAGAGGCCGCACGCCCCAGTCACCCCGGCTTGTGCCGGGAGAACGAAGGGCCTCGCGAGGCGAGATCCACCACTCCTAGACGCTGCTCCCTTGGGAGGGGAACCCTCCTCCCCGCTAAGACCAGCAAGAGCCGGTGTACGAGCGTGCTTCTTCCATGACGCCTCTTGAGGGTCAGCCTTGCTGGCCGATCTCCTCGTCTCCATGGCCTCCCCCACGACGGCCTCTAGAAAGCCGTGCGGGCTGCGATAGGAGAGTCCGTGCCCAAGGAGTTCGAGCGCTTCCCCGTATGGCCAGGAGGGAGTAATCCCCACTCGTCAAACTGAGGAAGTGAATCATGAATTTCATCCTTGAGAGGGTCGAGGTAGAGGGGCAGGACCTTCTCAGGTAGCTTAGACATGGTGGAGGTGTGGAGAAGCTCGTGGACGAACCCCGCCACCATGGAGTCGTCGATGATGCCGTCCCCTAGGGTCGAGCGATCCTTTTTGCCCAAGTCCCATAGATCCTTGATGTGCTTCTACAATGGAGCGATCCGAGGAACTCCATGGCCACTAGGGGCCCCTGTCAGGCCAGCCGAGTTGAGCAACTCGATGCATGCATTCAGGGCATCGACCTTGTCCTCCTCCAAGCTCGCCACAGACCTTCGGTTGCTGACCTTCGCGGCTAGTGCTGTGGGAAGCTGAAGGCGGGGGATGTTTTCCCGGACGTCCATCAGAAGCTAGCGCTTCCAGAAATCCTCCATGTGCTTCATCCAGCCCATCTGGAGCCCAAACGACCCCTCCTTCCCGAAGAAAGCATAGCCGACTATGTGGGAGGTTGAACTTAGGCGAAGATCATGCATCTGGAGCAGCAATGCCACGGAAGGCTTCACCTTGACAAACATCTCGCACTAGAAGGTGACGATAGCGAGGGTGGTGATGGAGTTGGGCTGAAGATGAAGGGTGGAGATCTGGTAGTGTTCTAGAACCGCCATCAAACATGGGGAGAATGGGGGTATCAACCCCGCTATGATGGTGTGGTAGATGAACGGGCGTACCGCGTCGACGAGGCTCGCCAGATCCACATACCCGGGCCATACCCGAGTCTCCCCCCACTCGTTCCAGCTTGAAGCGAACTACAAGCAACATCGGTCGAGCCCAGAGTTAATGCAGATCATGGAGGGCATCAGCACTTCTCCGGTTTCCTCTACCTCCTCAACCCGGGAGGACCAGCAGGCGACGACTTTCCCTTGGTCAAAACCAGAGCTCCCTAGCGAGACATCACGCGTGGTGAGTGCTTATGGTTGGCCGAGGGCGGAAGTATGCGAGGAAGCAAGTCGAGAAGGAGACACTGAGAAGAATGGATCTGGGTATGTGAAGGCTGGCCCTTCCTTATGAGCCGAGATTGGATCTGGGTGGATGCGCCCCTCCCGAGCAGGCTGCTAGGGAACTGTGGCCATCCGACCCTTCATCCCCATTAGTGGGAAATGTGGGCCGAGCGCCCGGGGGCTACTGTCAGACATCTGGTACTGAGTTTACCCCGGTCCATCCGCCACTGGCATTCCCAGCGGGACCTAGGCGTGCCTCGCGAGGGTTTGGTAGGCCCCCTACCGAGGGACACCTCTCCAAGCGACCCTGACGGCCTCTGGAGGGGAGTATACGCCTTGGATGCCTCCCTCGGGAGGGTCCTGGCCGAAGATATTTCGTCCATAAGGAGGAGGTACACGGACGCGCCAATCATAGGAAGACGACAAGATCAACAATGGCATTGGATGCCACCCGGACGCGGTCCATAGGCCAGGGCCTAGTCAAAAGCAAGGTTGTCGAGGCCCTAGCAGGCAGGATCGTGTCCCTCCTGTTTTGATGAAAGAGGGAGGAGGAAGGTGTGCCCCGGCACGAGATGTCAGCAGTGACAGAAGCCCTAGGAGGACCGACACTTTTCAACAGGGTAGACTCGTTCCATGCAAATTAGTCTTGTGGGCCAGGATCTTGAGGAGAAACATTGTGGTAGCTCTTTCCCGCCCAGGAGTTGGTGGAAGAGGCCCGTCGCCGCTATATAAGGAGCTCTCCTCCTACCTTAGAACGGGTCGATCCCTGAGATCTAAAACCCTAAACTTTACACCACCGTCGTACCCTCGCGAAGCATGCGAGCAATACAACAAAGCAGGAGTAGGGGCTTTACCTCCTCACGAGGGTCCCGAACCTGGGTAAAAAACCTTGTGTATACTCTCTGTCGTGTGCTTGCTCCATCATCGCCACCTCGCCAAGATTTCTTGAATCGCGTTGTCAGCCCTTCTCGAACCAAGGTCTCGTTTTAGAACCTAGTTCCTTCGCGAGACACAATCTCCGACAGGTGCCACTACTCCGTCGTGCCAAAGTTGTCATCATCCACGAGACCATCCAAGTGCCGAATCTCCTTGGGTGCCATGGCCACCTAAACAGACACACGGATTACTGTTTGAGTTGTCTAGGTAATTACGCAATGTTAGAGAAACTCCAACATCTTACCCATATATGGATAAGAAAAAGTTGTTTAGGTAAGAGGAGAGATAAGGTATAGATAAGGATAATTTGGTTCACTTCTCTAGATTAACCATATGAGCCTATCCAAAACTACACTAAGAAATTCTACATGTAGAACCCACTTGTCAGTGGGTCATTCTTTTATCATTTTCCCTTTATCCTTCCTTGTCCACCCAACACATACTTCCCTGCTCTCCTACCTGTCCGCCATTGGAGAAGCCCCGCCATCGGAGAAGCCCTGCCACCGGAGAAGCCCTGTCGCCGCTGCCCCACAACAGAGAGACCTCGATCATCCCCAGCACTCTCCTCCCCGTCCGCCAGCACCCCACCCCGCCCCGAGAAGCCCAGTGGGAGTCAGGGACACCGGGATCGAGATTTTCCCAGCCGGAATCAATCTTCCCCAGCGAGAATCGAGCTTGGCACCGGCGGGCTTGATATTCGCCACAACAATGTCGGGAGCGGAGGGGGGATGGTTGGTGAGGACACTTGGAAGGTGGGTCCAGGGTTGGGCGACGCGATCGATGGTCACCGGCGAGCACACGCGATGGGGGCGACGGCACGGCATCATGAAGCTGATGACCTACAAGTATAGGGGGTGTATCGTAGTACTTTTGATAAATAAGAGTGTCGAACCCAACGAGGAGCAAAATGTGTTGACGAGCCGTTTGGATCAAGGATTCACTGTAAATACTAGCAAACGGATTTTTATGGGTTTTTGACAATGCAGATAAATAAAGTGCAAGTAAATAAAAGATAATAATAATAATTGCAGAAAGTGGCCCAATCCTTTATTCAGTAAAGGACAAGCCGGTTGTATTACTTAAGATGACCAAACGTTCTCGAGCACACATGGGAATATTGTCAAGTGCTTTCGCTTCATATAGTCGATTAATCTTCATTGGTTGGATAAGTGTTATGTGGGCGAACCTATGCTAATGCACTACCCCATACTTGGACTAATACATACTTGTGATTATACCCCTTGAAAGCATCCGAAACTACAAGAAAAGTAATTAAGATAAAAACCTAACCACAACATTAAACTCTGAGATCCTACACTCCCTTATGCAATGGTTTCCTAACGGGGTTTAGGTTTATGTCACTCCGGCAACCCCACAGTTAATAGCCAAATACACAATGCATTCCCCTAGGCCCATGAAGGTGAAGTATCATGTAGTCGATGTTCACATGAAACAACTAGAAGAATAGCACCACAACTTAAATATCAAACCATTAAATATTACTCAACATAATTCCACTACTAACAACATGACTTCTCCCATTTCCTCAAGAACTAAACAAACTACTCACGAGACATCATATGGATCAAGATCAGAGATGAAATAATGATAAGTAACAATCTGAACATGAACAATAATCCAATGGTTTCACTCAATAGAATTAATCACAACAAGTAATCAACACCGATAAAGTTTCCCCTATGAACTATGCAAGATTCTACCCAATTGTTACAGCGGTACGGCATGGTGATGATGGTGCCAGTGGAGATGATGATGATCCCGATGAAGCCTAGATTGATGATGGTGTCGATGGCGATGATCTCCCCTCTCCGGGAAGGAATTTCCTGATAGATTTCTGCTTGCCGGAGAGCTCTTTCTCTCTCTGTAGTTTCCACCCCGCAGAGGCGGCGGAATATTTCTCTGTTGGCTCCCCAGTGTTAGATTTTCGGGGGGTAGATATACACGAAAGGGTGGCGCCAGAGGTGGACCAGGGTGTCCACACCACCTGGTGGCGCGGCCCAGGGGACCCTCGCCTAGGGGTGGTGTGGGCCCATGTGGCCCATATCCACTCCAACTTATGGCTTGCTTCATCTTCTGGAAAAATAGGAATTCCCGTATATTTTCTAGGATTTTCTGATCTTCAGAAATATTGCATCTAGACAGCACTTTTTCCATCAGAATCCTGACTCTAGTAGTTAATTCTCCAAGAATCATCAAACATGCAAAATAGATGCAATAACATAAGCATCATCTCTAAATATGAAATATATCAATTAATAATAGTAAATTATGATATAAAATAGTGATGGAAAATGGATGTATAAACTCCCCCCAAGCTTAGACCTCGCTTGTCCCCAAGCAAAAACTAAACTCGGTAAACATGACCACATGTTTATGGAGTGAAGTGTCGATAAAAATAATACGGACAAGAAACATCAAATTTATCAATACCCAAATCATAATATAAAGCAACTCACCTTATACAACTTAACTTGCAATGAGTAAGGTAGTCACAATAAAGGTGCACAAATAAAATCATAATTGGTGATGGCAAAATATGTTCTTGGTCAGAGAACATTTACCAAGTTATACTTATTTTTGAGCAAAGCTTTTATAATGAAACTTATATTACAGCAGTCTTTTGCTCAAATATAACGTTTTCTTCACAAAACAATGATAACTTTCAAAGTTATATTCATTCAGATAAGAGCATTGTGCAAAACAAGGAACATAAGAAACAAGATTGAATAAATCAACATATAAATGATTGAATCACAACAACTCAAATGCTTGCTTGATATAGAGAGGAATAAGTTTACTGACTCAACATAAAAGTAAAAGATAGGCCCTTTGCATAGGGAAGCAGGGATTAACAAGTTTCATAAAGCTTCCAAAAATTATGGTACTCATTAGCTTTGAGCTCTCATTTCCACTATCATAAGCATCTTGAAGTGATTAACGTTAAAGTGAAGGCAAATATGAGTTATATGCTTGAAAAATCACAAGTCGAAAATCTCATGTCCCTTGAGTACGAGTATCGTTCCTCATGCTACTCAACTTTAGTCACAAGCAAGTTCTTGTCATACTAAGTATATGTGTATCATATAGAACCACCACGGGGTACCCCTTGCCCCATGACACGGGAGCTATCCCATATCAAAATGACAAGGCAACAGACAATGAGCATCTCAGCGATCTTTTATTTACCATGAGCATGATTTTTCATTTTTTTTCTTTTTTTCCTTTCTTTTCTTTTTTTCCCCAAAGATGCTTCATAGAATGATCATTATGGTTATGCTGTAAGTTTCCACCATGATTAGGCATGGCTTAGGCTAGCCGCCCACACGTTTCTCTAACACATATACAAACTACATGGACTTACAAGGTCCCCTTTTATTTCACCCTGCCGACATCCATTAACAAAAGAAGATGATATCAACTGAATAGATATGTACAATGTCGAAAGTGTGCCCTATGATAGCATGGTTCTGCTAAATCTCAACTCATAATTTTCAAGCATATAAGCATCATAGATGGTCACAATAGTTCAAATTTATTAAGTGCAAGAAAATAAAGCTGGCCATCAAGTTCGTGAGAGCTTAACTAACTAATTTTATCATAACAATTTTTTTTAATTTGGAGGATAGATAAAACTCAAGAATTTACTTGGAATAGCAATGATGCTAGTAGTTAGATATGGTGGACACATATGGCATATGTTTTGGTTCAAGGTTTGGATGCACGAGAAGCATTCCCTCTTAGTACAGGTTTTCGGCTAGCAAGGCTAGGTAGCAAGCATAAGAGTTGAGTGAAACAAGCAAATACACATATGATAGAAACAATCATGCAATCTTCCTTGGAAGCACAAACAATCTTAACTTGAGAATACTAAGCTTATGAGCCAATCAAGCAACAAAGATAATGAAATATGTCTATAAGTACTTTTTCTTCTCAAACCTTAGAATATTGTTGCTACTGACCAAAGCTAAGTTTTCTAAAACCAACTAAATTAACTTAATGCTCCTGAAGTGACACCAATACAAACAACAAGATCAATCATATAACAGAAATTGCAACCTAAAATAAGATGTGCAAAAAGTAAATGATAAAACTTCTTATTAATATTCCATAAAAGGCACTCACACAAAGGGATACATAGATAAGAAACTAAAGGAGAGATATTTCCACAATGCAAACCATCCTATATGATAACTTCTCTACTCATGATATGACTCTACTAAAAGGGTAAAAAGATAAAATATAATGATGTGACACCGCGACACTCCCCCAAGCTTGGAACAAACCAAGGGGAGGGCAAAACCCGATGACAAATTACTCCTTCGGTGGTGGTCCAGAGGAAGACATGGAGGCTCCAAAACTGAGAACTTCCCTGACAGAAGCAGATCGAAACAAAAACACGACAATAAAACGATATACGGACCCCAGGGGATCCGGGTGATTATATATTACAAAGTTTAATGACAAAAGGAAGGTACTGGAAGAAAACGGGTCAGAGACGAGCTCCGAGGCGGCCACACCACCTAGTGTCGTGGCCAGGTTGGCCCGTGCCCAGGGGTGGTGTGAGCCCCCAGACTCCGTTTCCGTCCCTCTTTCGACTCATGATCTTCCATATTAAATAAAAACTACAAAAATATAAATTGAAAAGTTTTTCGCAAACTTTTTCTTGACCCGAACAGTTACCTATTCAAAAACGGGCTCTGCGGATTCCTGAATTTGGTCTTTAATAAATTCTTCCGAAGTCATCACTTGAATAATATCGATATCTTCATTATAAGAATCTCCAAAAATATAATGTTTGATCCTTTGACCATTTACCACTTGCGTAGTGTTGTCTCTCAATGAAGAAATTTTATTGCACCTGAATGATACACCTCTTAAATAATAAAGGGTCCTTCCCATTTCGAAAGTAATTTTCCTGCCAAAAATCTGAGATGAGACCTATACAATAGAACTTTCTCACCAACATGGAGCTCTCTCTTAAGAATTATCCTATCATGCCATTTTTTTAACTTTTTCTTTAAAGAGTCTAGAATTTTCATAAGCTTCACTTCTCCACTCATCTAAAGAACTCAAGTCAAGCAATCTTTTCTTACCAGCAAGTTTAAAATATCTATTAAGTTCTTTCACTTCCCAATAAGCTTTGTATTCTAATTCTAAAGGCAAGTGACATGCTTTTCCATAAACCATTTTGTAAGGAGACATTCCCATAGTATTTTTATAAGCAGTTCTATAAGCCCATAAAGCATCATTCAACTTTTTAGCCCAATTTTTTCTGTATCTATTAATAGTCTTTTGCAAGAGATAACAATTTTTCTAGACGCAATGAAATGCTTATGAGTTATTCTCTTGTTATTGGATTTAAATGAAATACTCACGAGACATCATATGGATCAAGATCAGATATGAAATAATGATAAGTAACAATCTGAACATGAAGAATAATCCAATGGTTCCACTCAATAGCATTAACTACAACAAGTAATCAACATCGGGAAAGTTTCCCCTACGAACTATGCAAGATTCAACGCAATTGTTATAGCGGTACGACGTGGTGATGATGGTGCCGATGGAGATGATGATGATGATCACGATGAAGCCTATCTTGATGATGGTGTCGATGGCGATGATTTCCCCTCTCCGAGAAGGAATTTCCCCAGTAGATTTCTGCCTGCCGGAGAGCTCTTTCTCTCTTTGTAATTTCCACCCCACAGAGGCGTCGGAATTTTTCTCTGATGGCTCCCCCAGTCTTAGGTTTTTGGGGGGTAGATATACGCGAAAGGGGGGCACCAGAGGTGGACCAGGGTGGCCACACCACCTGGTGGCGCGGCCCAGGGGGACCCACGCCTAGGGGTGGTGTGGGACCCCTATGGCCCATCTCCACTACATCTTCTGGCTTTCTTCGTCTTTTAGAAAAATAGGAATTTCCGTATATTTTCTAGGATTTTCTGATCTTCGGAAATATTGTATCTAGACAACACTTTTTCCATCAGAATCCTGACTCCGGCAGTTAATTCTCCAAGAATCATCAAACATGCAAAATAGATGAAATAACATAAGTATCATCTCTAAATATGAAATATATCAAGGAATAATAGTAAATTATGATATAAAATAGTGATGGAAAATGGACATATCATAAGCTCACGAGGAAGTTTCCGCGTGGAGTGGTTCGGCCTTCTCCGGATAGTTTCGCTGACGTGCCATCTTACCCAAAACCTGGTATCCAAAAAATGATAGAAGGGGCTAAAAAATGGGTGATCAACTAAAAATTTTCAACGGGGACTACTTTTAGGTAAACTGTTGGAACTGTATTTTTGTTCCATATTACCCAAAAAAAGTGGTTAAGCTCTTGCAGATTCTCTTATTTGTTTCGTAACCCCTACCAGCTGGCCGGTCCTGAGGCTGTCCACAACCGAGGGAGAAGACTAGAGTCGAAGCACACAAGAATTACACAAGAATTTCACACAAGGAACAAGAAGGAGCTTTATTGATATCTCTCTGGTAAGTTCACGTACAATGATTTCTCCTCTATATATAGACTAAAGGGGATAAGGATACCCACATGGGCTAAGCTAGCCTGGTAGAGGCCTCACCGATTGGGCCCCTACCGGCCTAGTTTCCCAACACTCCCCGTAGGTATTTTATCTATATAACCATGTCTCAAAACTACGAAAAAACCCAATGGAAAAAATATGGAGAAACGTACATGGTATAACTCTTGCTATGTTGCACGAATTGCCTCATTAAAAACCTCATGTGAGAAACTTCATAAAACTCACTAAGGGAAAAAGAGTACAATTCACTTAACTATAAAGTTAAGTACTCAATCATCAGGATCGAGATTTCAGCGATGAGTTTGTGAAGATTATCCCCCTGAACCTTGCATCTCCCTAAGTCTCATCATGCCAATTCCACGAACACATCTCTCGAAAGAAGATGCTAGCAATGATTTAGTGAACAAATCAGCAAGATTTTCACATGACTTAGTATGCAAGACTTTTACTTCGTTCAACTTTTGCAGTTCATGTGCATAGAAGAACTTGGGGTTTATATGCTTTGTGAGATTGCTCTTCACGTAACCCGTCTGGACTTGTGCAACACAAGCAGCATTATCTTCATAAATAATTGTTGGGGTTGATACGGTGTTCAGCCCACATGACAGCTGGATGTGGCCGACTACCCGTCGAAGCCATACGCATTCTTGTGATGCTTCATATAATGCTATGATTTCCGAGTGGTTCGTCGAAGTTGACACAAGAGTTCGCTTAGACGATTTCCAGGAAATCATTGTTCCACCACAAAGGAAAACATATCCTGTCTATGACTTGGATGTGTGCGGGTCCGAAAGGTACCAAGCATCTGCATAGCATACAACAGATAGGTCTTGGTTCTTTTGGTAAAACAAGCCAAGGTCTTTGGTCCCTTGTAGGTACCTACAGATGTCCTTAACGCCTTTCCAATGCCTCTTGTTAGGCTTAGAACTATACCTAGCAAGCATATTGATGGTGAATGGAATATCCGGCCATGTACAATTTGCGAGGTACATAAGTGTGCCAACTGCACTTAAGTAGGGGAATTCCGGCCCCAGAATTTCCTCCCCCTCTTCTTTAGGCCTGAACGGGTCCTTGTCTTGCTGCAAAGATCTTCCGACCATCGGGGTCTTAGAAGGATATGCTTTGTCAAACCCAAATCGTTCCAACATGTTCTGGGTGTAGGCCGACTGGTGAACTAGAATCCCAGCAGGGGAATGCTCAAGTTGTAGACCCAAGAAGAACTTAGTTTTGCCTAAGTCTTTCACCTCAAATTCCGACATAAGGTAGGAACTCGCTTCCTCAATATCATCATGTGTACCGATTATATCCAAATCATCCACATACACTGAGATAATACAGAAACCATCTTGTGATCTCTGTATAAAAACACATGGGCAATCTTCCTTGCCTGTGTAGCCCTTTTGATAAATGAAATCGCTTAAATGATTATACCACATCCAACCTGACTGTTTTAGTCCATACAATGAATTCTTAAGGTCAACACTGTATAAGCTCTTGTTTGTTGTATCCTGGTTCGGAACAGGGATACCTGCTGGTACTTTCATGTATAAGTCTGAATCCAAGTTACCGTATACGTAAGCGGTGACAACATCCATCAGTTTCATTTTTAAGTACATGTTTACTGCCATTGAGATCAAGTATCTAAAGGTAATTCCATCCATGACCGGGGAGTAGGTTTCCTCAAAGTTGACACATGGTTGCCGAGTGAAATCTTGAGCAACGAGCCTTGCTTTGTACCTTACTACTTCATTATTCTCGTTTCTCTTTCAAACAAAAACCCACTTATGGCCAACGGGGCGAATGTGGGGAGGAGTTAGACAAACAGGTCCAAATACCTCTCTTTTGTTTAACGATAATAATTCAACAGTGATTGCCTTCTGCCAATCTTTCCAATCTGACCTTTTCTTACAATCAGCAAGCGTGTTAGGCTCAAGGTCAAGATCTATGATTGAGGCAATTTTCTTAGAAAAATTAACATCGACATTTGCCATGGCTCGGTTGTTGACTCACCCGAATTAATATAGTTAATGTCCATTTCGTCATGGAGTGCATCAGGCACATCATCTTGCTCCACCGGATTTCTGAATCCAGAGGCCAGGTCCTTTAGCTTTCTGATGTCTACGCACTTCTATTCTTGTAGACAGTTGTTGGGCCTCCAGGTGCAGAGGTTTGTAGAACAGCAGCAAGTTTCCCTTAAGTGGATTACCCGAGGTTTATCGAACTCAGGCAGGAAGTGGTCAAAGGTATCCCTCTCAAGCAACCCTGCAATCAAGATACAAGAAGTCTCTTGTGTGCCCAACACACCCAATACACTTGTCAGGTGTATAGGTGCACTAGTTCGGCGAAGAGATAGTGAAATACAAGTGGTATGGATGATTATAATACAACGGTGCCAAAAAAGAGCTTGATGGCATGGAAAGACTATAGGTAATCTGAAATAAAGATGGAAGCAAGCAAACATGTAGTAAATGGTGTTTCAATGCTTAGAAACAAGTCCTAGGGATCATACTTTCACTAGTGAACACTCTTATATAAATATCTTCTCTTCATCATACTACTCTGAACTACTCTCCGGTTGGATAACTCTAATCCATGGTAGGGCTACAAAATCACTCCTTAAAGTTTGCAATCCCCATCTAGATAACCCCACACTGTCACCTTGAGCGCAAGATGGTTCCTTCAAACACCACAATTTTATGAAGACATCCAACTCCAAATATAACTCATGACAAGTATTTATGTAATTTCTAGCCTAAGTGCCACATGGTGTGTACGCTGTCACTTTCACACACGTGGGGAAAAGCAGAGAACTATTAAAGCACTTGAGTAACAGAGTAGATCTACTTGATTACAAATCTCATATTCCCAATAATATCATGCATAGAGAGAGCTATGAACACATGCTACCGGTAGAGCTCTTAGCCTCGAGGAAGAACTACTCCCTCCTCATCATGGGAATCACGAACGGCGATGGAGATGGTGGTGGAGATCAATGGAGCTGGCTCCGGGGGCACTTCCCCGTCCCGGAAGGGTGCCGGAATAGAGACTTCTGTCCCCCGAATCTCCCCTTCGGTGGCGGTGGCGCTGTAGAAGTTTTCGTGGCTTTCTCTCAGATGTTTTAGGGTTTCTGCATCAGAGGCTTCTTATAGGAGAAGAGGAGAGGCGAGGAGGCAGCCAGGGGGGCCACACCCCCTGGTGGCGCCACCAGGGGGTACCCGCACAATCGTATGGTGTGCCCACCCTGGTGCCCTACTCCTCCTCTGCTCCACGTTTCCGTATTGCTTCGGGAAAAATAGGCAGATTGGCTTTTGTCATGTCCAATTCCGAGAATATTCATTTTTTAGCTTTTCTGAAACCAAAAACAGGCAACTGACACTGCGACATCTTGTTAATAGGTTAGTTCCAGAAAGTGTATAAAAATACCTCAAAGTGTAGACAAACCATAAGATAGTTGGCACAAAACAAGCATGGAGCATCAAAAATTATAGATATGTTTATGACGTATCACTTTCCCGCTCTGATGTGTGTGCACACAACTTCGTTGGGTTTTTCCGATATAGGAAAATTCAAGTCCAGAATTTTGTGCACTGAAATATCCGTACTTGTGCCAGGTCTCAACTGGCTCCCCTCAACAGTGTAGACTGTAGTAAATCTCTCTTATCTTTTATCTTCGGGCGTCCCTGGGTACTTGGGATTTGAGAAACCGGATTACGCGTCCTCTTAGGCCTTGGAACGGGAGCGGGTATACCATCATTTTTCTTTGGGATTTCAACCTTTTCTGGTGCATTGCGTGCAGACACATGCGACTTTGTCACAGTCTTTAAATCACTAAAATGATTAGGCAGTTGATTAGCTAGGGAGTGAAAATCTAGTATCTTTTGTACTTCTCGATTAGACTCAACAGTGTGCGGGTCATGAGCGTGGATCCCCGTGGCTTTCCATGTGATTTCTCCACTTTTGTCATCCAGGGATTGATTACCTCCCCCAAAGTCGGAAAAAGATCCTCGTCAAAAATGTAGTCAGCAAAATGGGTCATGTGACAGTCACCTGTCAAGGGGTCCAAGAACCTGATTATGGACATAGTCTCATAACCAACGTATATCTTCGACTTACGAAGCGGTCCCATTGCTGATTGTTGGGCTAGTGGTATAGGTACATATACCTCGCAGCCGAACCTACGTAGGTGGGAATTTTTCGGTGCCGAACCTTGCGCAAGTTGGATAGAAGAGTGGATGTTGTAGGCTGATAGTCAACGTTGATGAGATTAGCAGCGTGTAACACCGCGTGTCCCCAACATGTAGTTGGTAATTACAACTCTGAAGGAGTGTTCGGGCAATGAATTTAATTCTTTTAATCAATGCCTCCGCAAGTCCATTTTGAGTGTGGATGTGCGGTATAGAGTGCTCAAGTTTGATTCATGTTGCCATGCAATAATCATCGAATGCTTTTGAAGTAAATTCTCTGGCATTGTCCATTCGAATAGACTTTAAACAATAATCAGGGAATTTATCCTTTATGGCATTGTCCTTATGTTGTAGGCTGATAGTCAAACACCACAATTTCATAAAGACATCCAACTCCAAATATAACTCATGACAAGTATTTACGTAATCTCTAGCCTAAGTTCCACAGGGTGTCCATGATGTCACTTTCACATTGATACGTCCAAAACGTATCTACTTTCCCGAACACTTTTACTATTGTTTTTCCTCTAAACTTGTGTGATTTGATACAACTAACATGGACTGACGCTGTTTTCAGCAGAATTACCTTGGTGTCTAGTTTTTGTGCAGAAAATCAACTATGAGGAAAAATCCTGGAAAATATGCCAAAAATCCTATTTCACCAGAAGACTCACGGAGCCAGAGAACGAGACGGAGGGGAGGCCTGAGGGGCCCACACCCCCTGTCGCACAGGTGGGCCCAGCCCATGCCTGGAGGGGGTGTGGCTGCCCCAGGCACCCCCTCGTCCTCCCTCTTTGCCTATAAGATGCCTCTTGAGCTAAAAACCGAGGGGGGTTTGACGTTTTTCCAGAAAGAGTTCTGCTTCGCCGCCACCACCACAAACCGCGATTTGGAACCAGAAACTCCGTTCTGGCACCCTGCCGGGATGGGGAATTTGGGGAGGATCATCGTCATTGTCATCACCAATGCCTATCCATCAACCATCCATGTTTCCCTCATCCATGAGTGAGTAATCCCTCGCTGTAGGCTATGGGTACGGTAGGTATTGGATAAGTTCTATCATGTAATCGAATAAGATTGTTAGGGCATGGTGCCTAGTATCTCTATTAGTGTTATTTGACTTTGTTGCAACTTGTTGTGCTTAATGCTTGTCACTAGGGCCCGAGTTCCATGATCTCAGATCTGAACTTATTATTGAATCATTATGATAGTATTGTTTGTGATCTTATCTGCAAGTTGTGTACACATATCATTATCCGGATCCAAAGGCCCCGAAGTGACAGAAATTGGGACAACCTGAGGGGATGGCTATGATTTGAGGATCACATGTGTTCATGGAGTGTTAATGCTTTTATCTGGTGCTCTATTAAAAGTAGCACCTTAATTGCCAGTAATTCCCTTGGGGCCTCGCTGCAACATGCTGGCAGGACAAAAGATGTTGTGCAAGTTCTCATTGCGAGCACGCATGACTATATATGGATCACATGCCTATGATTGTTTAACACTTGGATGCTTTATCTCATATATCTGCAATTGCCCTAGATCTTGAAGTTACATGTTTAGACTCGTCCATGCAACGCTCGTCCATCCATCCCTATGCCTACCGCGCTCATATCCTACTGTTTGCTACTACTGTTACTATTGCTCCTGTTTTACTGTTGTTGTTGCTTTGTTGTTGCTACTACAAACTATTGATACTGATAAACTTCTGTGAGCAACAACTATTTGCATGTGCAGCTGAATTGACAACTCAGTTGTTAAGTCTTGCAAGTATTCTTTGTCTCCCCTTGTGTCGAACCAATAAATTGGGTAATACTACCCTCGAAGACTGTTGCGATCCCCTATACTTGTGGGTCATGAAGACTATTTTATGGCGTCGTTGCCCGGGAGCATAACTTTATTTGTAAGTTCACTTGGATATATTATTGTTCACTGCTATTCCTTTCATCATGGGGAAGTCTCGTGATGGAAAGTTTCCTATTTTACCATCCACTACAAGAAGAGGTACAGTCCTAAACACCTCTTCTGCTCTTGATTCACCGTCTGTTATAAGTAAGCTTGTTACACCACCACCACATACTCATGCTACACACACTGCTGCTACTATTGAATCTGAAACTACTTCGGATACTCATGATGTTACTTCTATTGTGCTTGATGCGAGTGGTTCATTAGGTCCTTTCCTAGATGCTACTATGACTAGTCTAGGAAATACTGAAACTCCTAGTGAAGACACTATTACACCTAAGTCTAGAGAGAGATATGATATTAATGATGGTTACATTGAATTTACTGATGAATTTATTGAGGAATGCCAAAATACACATGGTGCTAGTGCTATTAAGAGTCTTCTTGAGAGACGCACTATTATTCCTAAACTGTCCTCTGATCCTGAGTTTGCCACCTCTCCCATAGATATTAAAGATGAAGATTATGATTTTTCTCTTGATTTATCCTATTTAGACATTGTTGAGAAAGAACCTTTTTGTGGGACTGAGAGTGAGAGTGCAGTGTCACATATGAATGAGCTTTCCACTATGAGTGCTTTGTTCTCTAATGATTTTAAGATGCGCAAGTACTTTGTTACTAAGATCTTCCCTTTTTCACTGAAAGGAGAAGCTAAATATTGGTTTAATAGATTACCTCCTGGTTCCATTGATAGCCCTGATTGCTTGATTGCTTCTTTCTTCTAGAAATATTTTCCTCCTAGTGCTAAATCTTGGTTTGCAGAGACTTTTTGATTTTAAACAGGGAGAAGAAGAGAAATTGCCTGAGTCATGGACAAGGTTCTGTTCCTTGATTCATGCACATCCTAGATGTCCATTACCTAAAAATGAGCTTCTTGATATTTATTATAATGTACTAACTGATGATTCTAGGACATACCTAGATAGTTTTGCTGATTGTGTTTTCAGGAAAAGAACTCCTATAGATGCTGAAGAATTAATGGCTAAAATAAACAAGAATTATGATGATTGAACTTCAACTAAGCTAAATACACCTGAGCCTATTACTCCTGAACCAGTTGTGCCTGAACCAGTTCCAACACCGACACCAAAGAAGAGGGGAATGATTGCATTAAATGATAAAGTAATGAAAGAAGGTAAGAAATGTCTTAAGGAGAAAGGTATTAGAGCTGAAGATGTGAAGAATCTACCTCCTATAGAAGAATTATGTAATCCAATTCCCCACTCATCTACTATTGAGGTACACTCTCTCTACTTTGATGAAGGTGATATTCCCTATGGTAAGCCTCATGATTAATGCTTAGAGGAACTTGACACATTTATTGTTAAACAAGGTAATTTTAATAAACAAGTTCAGAATCATTTATTGGAAAACTCTAGAGCTATTAATGAGTTGAAAGATATTGTGGAAAGAACTGCTAATAATATTAAAATTCTTTGTAAACACTTTCAAATGGTTCAAACTCAAATTGATCAACTTGCTAAGGTACAAAAGGATATTCTAGTTAATGCATCAGGAGATAAACATGCTTATGGAATTAGAACTAGGAGTGGTATAGCTACTCAAGATCCTTTATATACTGAAGGACACCCTAAAAGAATTGAGCAGGATTCTCAACAGGGTGAAAGTAGTGGTAGTCCTTGAAAGAGAAAGAAAAAGAAACATAAAATAATTGAGGAACCACTTGAACCTGTTGTAGATCCTAATAGTATATTTGTCTCTGATACTAAAACTGAGAGTGGTAATAATAAAAATGATGCTCCTGATACTGAACCTGAGAGTGGTAATACTGAACCTGAGAAGCACACTAAGAACACTAGGTACACTAAGGAAGATTTTATTGCTAAAAACATGGTAGTGAGAGAGAACCTTGGGTGCAGAAACCTATGCCTTTTCCCAATAAGAAACACAAGTCAAAGGAGGAAGAACACTACAACAAGTTTTGTGAGTGGATGAAACCTTTATTTCTGCAAATTCCTTTGACTGATGCTATTAAGCTGCCTCCTTATTCAAAGTATATGAAGGATATTGTCTCTAATAAAAGGAAGATTCCTAATGAGGAAATTTCTAATTTTCTTGCTAATTATTCCTTCAATGGTAAGGTTCCAAAGAAACTTGGTGATCTAGGTATACCAACTATTCCTTGATATATTAAGAATACTTATGTTAGAACTGCTTTATGTGATTTGGGAGCTGGAGTTAGTGTTATACCTTTTTCTCTCTACAAGAGACTCCAGCTAGAAAAGTTGATACCAACTGATATATCTTTGCAAATGGCCGATAAGTCTACTACTATTCCTGTTGGTATATGTGAGGATGTTCCTATTTAGGTGGCTCATAATTGCTTGGTTTTGACTAATTTTGTTGTGCTTGAAATGCCTGAAGATGATAATATGTCTCTTATTCTTGGGAGACCTTTTCTTAATACTGCAGGTGATCTCATCAATTGTAATCAAGGAAGAGTAACTTTTAATATTAATGACAAAGAGCATATTGTTCTGTAACACCCTCAGAATCGACCCTATGCAAGTTTCAGCGATCCCCGCCAAACCAGCATAGAAACGATTCAAAGGTGCCCACCAGGCACTTTCGTGCGGGTGGAAAACGAAGTAATATCATTACACAATAGTCCACGATGGAACCCACAGAACAGATATATACAACAACGACTCCATGAGTCAAGAATACAATATACAGTACAAAGATCCAAATCACCTTGAAAACGATACAGCGTCAGAAATGCGGACAAGATGCAAATTGAGCTAAGAGCCCAAGAATAACAAATGGCGTCCATAACCCTGCCTGCACCAAGCCGGAAGGGTAACCCTGCTAACGACGCCGATCTCAAAACCTGCTCAAACAAAAGGGTGCCAAAAGGGCAAAGGAAAAGAGAGAGCGGTCAAGATCGAGGCCAAGACAATGAGGCTAGAATTCAAGGTCCTCGCCTACATAGGTATGGTGGATCGAGCGGCAGCGCAAAGATGCACTAAACAACCTATAGAGACTTAATACAACTGGCGACTATCAGATAGGGATAAGAAAGACCTATTCGGATCCAACCTGAAACTATCACCAAGCATACCCATCCTGGTATTTCCCCCTCGAGACCAAACGAGGAAGTCAAACCGAGGAACTCACACAGTTGGCAGTTTTATTTATTCAGTTATCGTTGCAGCAGTTACTAGTCAGGTATCGATAGTCATCCTGATATAATAAGCAGTGGGCACTTTAGTTGACCATTCCATTGTAGTTGTAGTACTTACTAGTCAGATACATATAGGTGAGGCATCCCAAAACCCAGCAGTTGTTGGTACTTTTATTTAGCCGTTCCGTTATAGTTGCATTACTTACTAGTCAGATACAATGGTAACAGGCGACAACCCAAACCAGCAATTGTTGGCACTTTTATTTAGCCATTCCATTATAGTGAAGCTAATTACTAGTCATTATAAAGTCAAATTTATAGCACTACTTTAGTTATGGTTGTCTATGATCGAGATACTGTGCTCCAAGTCGTCCATAACCGCGGACACGGCTTTCAGAAAGTTTTACTCTGCAAGGGGGCACAAATAGCAACACATGCACGATCAACCTCGAGAAAAACCAATAAAAACCCAACGAGGCATCACGACAGAGCAATTGCAAGATTCATATAAATTTCAGGGGGCCACCCCACCAAGCTACCCGCGACGAAGTTGGCCGGCTCCGAGACGGACTCAGAGGTTTGTGCCAATGGCTGTAAATGACCGGGAACCCGAAAGTGTGACTAGGCTTGTCGATACCGCGAAAACATTCCACATTTGTTCCTAAACAGTACAGGCGCTCCACGCGCAATCGTAAATAAGCAGCAAAGCATGGCATAAGTACATGATAGTAATAAAGCCCCAAACTACTTTGTGGCCCCAAGAAATAAATATGAATCAAGCTCTGGCTAGGGGGATTCATGGTCCCACATGCGGATAGTGCGAATATTCAAAGAACAAGTATCAAGTACTCGGGGTCCTACGGGACACAAGTGGACGGTTAAAAACCAAATAACATCTATTGCCCACCTGTGCCTCTGTATTATTTACTTACTTCAATTTTAGTTATTAAACAGTAATTAAAGTCATGATCAGCTCCAACATAAAGCATAAGGCATTACTCCAACAACTGTGGAACATCGACGGCGCGACGCAACACCTGCGCAAGCAACTACGACTCGCAAGGCTGACTATCTAGCAAACAACAGGTAATAGGATGTGTCCAAGGCAATTTAATGGCTGCAAGGGATATCACGGGTACGAAAACTAGAGCATCGCAACACAGATAGCAATAGATCAACAGGAGGGAATAAATACTATAAAAGTAAGATAGGTAGAAAGGGGGAGATTTGCTCGCCTGAAAAACATTGCTGAAGGTTCATCCGAAGATCGGGTCGGCACTCGCATCAACTCATCGGCCTAGTCCGTGAAGAAGCAAAACACTAGAAGAAACACCGGACGCACTATTTAATACTACGACAGAAGATCGGGCATGATGCATGTATGCGGTATCACATGGCAAAGAGGCAATGCAATTAGGTCATATTAAGCGGAACCGGGGTCCCGACAATTAAGTATATGGTTATAGTTGTTTAGCTACCCCGCAATTTAAATGTTGACTTAACAAGACAAAAATGTCACCGGTTTGCTATGCAGATTAAACAGAGCTCAATATAAAACTAGAAAAAGCCCGCATATTGACTCCATATTTAATTATGAGGTGAATCGGCTAAAATCCACCAAACCACGTGATATGTGTGCAAGCATGATAATTTAAATGCAACAAGTAGATATCATATATTATAAAAATATGGGGCTCGGAAAAGGGTCACACATCAAGGAACGACGATCTTGGTTAGGGTCCGACGGGTTCGGTCTTCGGATCGACGAGGAGGAACAAAACACGAGGTTCGGCCTTCAGGTTCCGGGTGGGAGAGCTCGGAGTTCCGCGGTCTTCGGCTCCGTGAGGAAGATCTTGAGGTACCGGCGGGTTCGTTGTCGGTGGTCCTTTGGGTCCCTTGATTCTCAGGATCTCTCGGCTACAACTTTGTTTCCCCGTCTCGATCCATTGAGTGGCAGCACTTCATGTGACAAGATCTTGTCGAGAAAAACTCGAGGCAGTGTGGTCTTCACTTTGGAGTTGGTAGCACCGAAGTTTACTACACGTGGAGAATAGTGGAAGACAAAGGCAGAGGCAACATCCCTCCATCTAACATGACATGAGAAAAATCCACCATGAGGACATATGATAGCCTCAACGTGAAGTATCAACAGGCCTACAAACATTTGGACTAGAATGACCGAAGAACAAATAGGTGAGGGCAGCACCGATGGGAGTCCCGTGGTGGAGGCCCAGGCAAGCACGGCCATGGCGCCAGAGACGGAGGAGAAGGCCACGCTGGCCGGCGGAAGGTGCGGAGGGCGGCAGGGTCGGAGGTGGAGGGGCCCCTGCAGGAGGAGGCGAGGCGCGGTGGTACTCCCTGGCAGAGCGACGGTCGCAGGACGGTGGAAGGAGGCCGGCCGATGATGAGGTTGAGGGTCTCGGCGGCGCTCGCGGCAAGGGGAGGCGCCGGCGCGAGGACCGAAGGGCGATGCACTGCTGCTGGTGGCGGGGGCGAGTTCTGCAGGGCGGGCTCGGGCAGGACCGGGCGGGCTCGGGCAGGACCGGGCGAACTCGGGGAGGCCTGGCGAGGGGAGGAGGCGACGGCGAGGTTCGCGACGGGGAGGAGAACAGCGATGCGGGCGGCGGCAGTAGCGGCGGGGACCGAAGCAGAGGGTCGGGGTCGGGACGGCCTGCAGCGTTCGCTGGCGGCGGAGGCGAGGAAGGCCAGAGGTGGCGCTTAGGAAGGCCGAGGAGAACCGTGGCAACGAGGAGAAGGCGAGGCCGACAGGGTGCTCGCGGTGAGAGGAGGGATCCAGGGAGGCGGGCGTCGCTGGGCCTCCAGCGAGCAGGGCGACGACCGGGCTCAGGATGGCGACGGTGGCTCGACGGCCGGCCACGGGAGGGGAAGGGGCGCCATCGGGCGGCAGGCGAGGTAGGGGATCCTGGCGGAGGGGGTGCGAGAGGAGCAGGGTGGGTTGCGGAGAGGAGCAGGGACGACGGGCGTACCACGTCGGTTACGGGGTGGGGCTGGCGAGAGGAGAGTGGGGTGGGGCCAGAGGGTGGGGATGGTGTTGACCGCGTGCGTGGTGGGTTCCTGGCGGCGGCGGGTGGGGTGGAAGAGTGGTGGAGGCAGGGGTTGGTCTAGGGATTAGGGTTTGGAGGTTTTGTCTAGATGGGCCGGGTAGTAAACTGCTGGCTTGTCGGGCTTTTGGCCTGGCAGGCTGGCGGTCTCCCCGGACAAAAACAATTTTGATATTTAATATACTGTTACATTTTAAAGCCTTTTGTAAATGATTTTTAGACAAATCAAAATATCTGATGGCCGGGAGTTTGATTCGAAATCAGACGGGGATATTTGGAAAAACAAGATAGGCTTTTGAAAAATAGTTATTCAAAAAGATGCATGCTGATGTTATGATGATGCACAAAGTATTATTTAATCACGATTTTCTAGTAGTGGTTTTACCCGGGGTCCTACAATTCGACACCACTAACAATGGATCTCGCCCTCGAGATCCGCCTCATGGTACGGGGAAGAAGGTCGACGGTCTGAATCTTCTCGCTTCGTGTAGATCCTCGCGACACCACTAACAAGGATTCTCTCTTCATCTTGAAATTGGCGACACCACCAACAAGGGATGTTTCTCATGTTCGTCGAGAGAGCACTCCGGAGAAGCAAGACGAAGGTAGAGGTCTCAAAAGGTAAGGCCACCTCTAACTTCTATGGAAGGAGTAAAATTGCTTGATCCACCGATTCAATGCACAAGAGCGAATGATAAGAGTAGTGGTATGGTCGCGACTCCAACCCGCACTCAAAGCATTACTATGTACATGAATAAAGCAATCATGAAACCAACTCTCGGATTCCAGACTGAAGATCTCGACAAACGAGGTTCGGAAAGCTTAGGATACAAAAGGGTGATGCTGGCTCTTCATCGGATCGGATTGGAGATGATGTCATCGTGTTGGAAAACACAAGAAGATATAAAGAAAAAATTTAGTGAATTTTGGTCCACTGAAAGGTTCAACAGAGGAAAATTCCTCAGATAGCATGAAGTCCGAATGTCGAAGCACCGTTACAAGAGGATGGAAGCAAAACCCTGAAGGTACAATGGAAACCCAACCACGAGAAATCCTGGACTCGAAGAAAAGATAAGAGAGCAGATTCAAAACACGCAGAGGTAAGAGGAGAATAGCAGAGGGGTAAGGAGTAAAAACAGGCCTAATCAGATCTATCCAACCGATTTTTCAAAATAGTTTTGACACTCTACAACGTCCGTTAGCTAGGTTATCCTACGGGCTGGACTAGTGGGGTATCGTAACTGCTGAGCTCTGATACCACTCTGTAACACCCTCAGAATCGACCCTATGCAAGTTTCAGCGATCCCCGCCAAACCAGCATAGAAACGATTCAAAGGTGCCCACCGGCACTTTCGTGCGGGTGGAAAACGAAGTAATATCATTACACAATAGTCCACGATGGAACCCACAGAACAGATATATACAACAACGACTCCATGAGTCAAGAATACAATATACAGTATAAAGATCCAAATCACCTTGAAAACGATACAGCGTCCGAGTACGGACAAGATGCAAATTGAGCTAAGAGCCCTGAAGAATAACCAATGGCGTCCATAACCCTGCCCAGACCAAGCTGGAAGGGTAACCCTGCTAACGACGTCGATCTCAAAACCTGCTCAAACAAAAGGGGTGCCAACAAAGGGCAAAGGAAAAAGAGAGAGCGGTCAAGATTACAATGAGGCTAGAATTGGCGGTCCTCGCCTACATAGGTATGGTGGATCGAGCGGCAGCAAGATGCACTAAACAACCTATAGAGACTTAATACAACTGGCGACTATCAGATAGTGATAAGAAAGACCTATTCGGATCCAACCTGAAACTATCACCAAGCATACCCATCCTGGTATTTCCCCCTCGAGACCAAACGAGGAAGTCAAACCGAGGAACTCACACAGTTGGCAGTTTTATTTATTCAGTTATCGTTGCAGCTATTAGTCGTAGTATCGATAGTCATCCTGATATAATAAGCAGTGGGCACTTTTAGTTGACCATTCCATTGTAGTTGTAGTACTTACTAGTGAGATACATATAGGTGAGGCATCCCGAAACCCAGCAGTTGTTGGTACTTTTATTTAGCCATTCCGTTATAGTTGCAATACTTACTAGTCAGATACAATGGTAACAGGCGACAACCCAAACCAGCAATTGTTGGCACTTTTATTTAGCCATTCCATTATAGTGAAGCTAATTACTAGTCATTATAAAGTCAAATTTATAGCACTACTTTAGTTATAGTTGTCTATGATCGAGATCATGCTCCAAGTCGTCCATAATCATGACACGGCTTTGAAAGTTTTACCGCAAGGCACAAATAGCAACACATGCACGATCAACCTCGAGAAAAACCAATAAAAACCCAACGAGGCATCACGACAGAGCAATTGCAAGATTCATATAAATTTCAGGGGGCCACCCCACCAAGCTACCCGCGACGAAGTTGGCCGAGACGGAGTCAGAGGTTTGTGCCAATGGTCAGAAACGATCGGAACCCGAAGTGTGACTGGGCTTGTCGATACCGCGAAAACATTCCACATTTGTTCCTAAATAGTACAGGCGCTCCACGCGCAATCGTAAATAAGCAGTAAAGCATGGCATAAGTACAGGATAGTAATAAAGCCCCAAACTACTTTGTGGCCCCAAGAAATAAATATGACTAAGACCCTGGCGCATGGCTCAATAGGATTGATAGGAAACCCATACCAACAAGTTGCAACTTCTTTTCCGGAAGCTCATTCGAAAAGAACTCTAAGGTTAAGTGTGCTTGGCCTAGAGCAATTCTAGGATGGGTGACAGACCGGGAAGTGGGTAACCGGGTGCGCATGAGTGAGGACAAAGTGCGTAGAAAAGACTAGTGTTGGTCTGTGGGGTTAGTCTAGAGATCCTATTGAGCTGCCAAGTGGCGATAGGCCGTCCGGAGTGACCGGGGTGTTACAAATTGGTATCGAGCCGACCCTCGCGTTAAGCAGCGTGTGCGGGTCAGTGGCAGACATGTGGCGCATGGCGCGTGTGGCCCGGAGTGGACACGGCATGGCACATGTGCCGGCACTGGACGCATAGACGTGTGCCAAGAGGGGACGTTCCTGGCTTGTGGTTGATCGACGAGGACGTCGATCTTCTAAGGGTGGGTGTATGTGAGACCCTGGCGCATGGCTCAATAGGATTGATAGGAAACCCATACCAACAAGTTGCAACTTCTTTTCTGGAAGCTCATTCGAAAAGAACTCTAAGGTTAAGCGTGCTTGGCCTAGAGAAATTCTAGGATGGGTGACCGACCGGGAAGTGGGTAACCGGGTGCGCATGAGTGAGGACAAAGTGCGCAGAAAAGACTAGTGTTGGTTTGTGGGGTTAGTCTAGAGATCCTATTGAGCTGCCAGAAGTGACAGCCGTCGGTCCGGAGTGACCGGGGGTGTTACAGTTTATTTTCCCAGGAAGGTTGCTAAGAGCTATTGCCTGAATTCCATTGAAAAATTGAGAGCATCAAGGTTGGAGAAATATATTGTCCCATTCCACAAGAAAGTTTTCAAACTATTATGATTGGGACCATTGCTATCAAGTTTTAGGTAACATAATCAATTTGTTGAATGCAAAGTTTTGTTTCATATAAGATTGTTTTGGTAACAAGACTTGATCAACCTTGTTAACAAAAGGGAAGTGACAGCCGTCGGTCCGGAGTGACCGGGGGTGTTACAGTTTATTTTCCCAGGAAGGTTGCTAAGAGCTATTGCCTGAATTCCATTGAAAATATTGAGAGCATCAAGGTTGGAGAAATATATTGTCCCATTCCACAAGAAAGTTTTCAAACTATTATGATTGGGACCATTGCTATCAAGTTTTAGGTAACATAATCAATTTGTTGAATGCAAAGTTTTGTTTCATATAAGATTGTTTTGGTAACAAGACTTGATCAACCTTGTTAACAAAAGGATTTTAATGAACAAAACAATGCTTTCATTGTGGTTATACTTGCTCACTTTTACTTTTCTCCTTCTTGGTCTTTGTTATCCCTCTTGTTAGCTTTGGTTTTGCTAGTTGTTTGCTTGTTAGAGTGTCTTAGAACTTCTGTAGTTTTGTTTTTGGTTTGCTTTTGCTTCTTCTAAAAAAATCTTTTCTGCGAGAAAATCAATTTTCATACCCTGAAAACTGGCCAAAAATAAAGTTTTCTGAAAAATCCCAGAAAATTAATAATAACTTTTTCCTCGAAAAAAGGGGCAGAGGGACACTTGGAGTGGTCCAGGGGGACCCACCAGGCCAGCACACCCCCTGGTGGGGCCTGGCCTGGGTGTGGCCCACTTATGGCCCTCCAAGATGCCTCCTCCCATCCACCTTCTTTCTCTCTCCCAAAAAACATCGGAAAACTTTCTCAAGATCGAGTTCTTGCTGCTCTTGCTCCCGATTTTCGATCTCCTTGATCATCCCATCTTTGCTACTGATTTTTGGAGGGATTGCTCCTTGGTATGTGCCTCCCCCGCTTGTACAATTAGATTTGTGATTGGTAGATTGTATCTTGAGTATTTTGCTGCTACATGTGTCAGGTTGTGTGAGCTTGCATGCTTGTTCTATGCTTAGAGATTACATTTTGATGCATGTGTAGCCCTCTAGCAAGTTCCTATAGTAGTTTTTCATCATTTATCAACTTGGAAATCACTTGGTTTGATGTTTGTCTAAAAATTTCAGAAAAAAAGAGGTCATGGACAACCACACCTATAGTGAAATATTTGAGAGTGATGCTCCTAGAAGGACAAGGCCTTCAAGATCGTCCTCCCGAGCTAGGCCCTCATACAATGAGGATCATATTACACCACGATTTGGCGACGAGAGAGATGAGGGGGATGCGCACCCTTCTACCTTTCCTTGTCCAACCTTTTTGCGGGCTGCTGGGATTCTCAATGATTTTATAACCTTGGTTCCGAGGGTTGGACTAAGGAGTTATATGCAGGATGAGAGCATGCAGTATGCTATGCTCACTAAAACCTTTGTGGAGAGCTTATCTTTTTCTAACAGCCTGTTCAAACCAGATATGTCTTTAAAAATCTATAATAGGCCTTACTCCATGACATTGAAGAAATTTTGTGAGATCCTGGGTATTGGTATAGATGGGATGGTGAAGAAGATTCCAGATCAACCCACTAATTTGTTGGAGATCTACCTCGGGATAACTAATGATGATGACCGTTGATGGCGCCCAGCACTTGTCGTGTGATGCTTCGTTGGAAACCCCAAGAGCAAGGTATGAAGCAGCACAGCAGCAAGTTTCCCTCAGTAAGAAACCGAGGTTATCAAACCAGTAGAAGGAAGGAAACATCACACAGGTGTTGCAAGCAACGCAGAGACCTGCATAACACAAACTCAAGACTTTGCCCCAACGAATCAGTGAGGTTGTCAAGATCACCGGTTTGCTGTAACAAAGGATTAAATGTATGGTGTGGAAGGTAATGGTTTGTAGCAAATAAACAAGTAACAGTGGAAGATGTATCAATGGTAAAGATTGTACCGGGGTCCATAGTTCACTAGAGGTGCTCTCCTTAGATAAACAACATGGCATGAAGGCTAAACAAATTACAGCAGGACAATTAACAGGAACTGAGCAAGGCATAACAATGCAATTACTAGTCAGAAAGATCCTATGAGATTCGATTGGGCAATACAACAAGATACATAGATCGCCATCCAACTACATCTATGACTATAAGTCCAGCTTCAGGTTATCATCCAAACCCCCTACAGTATTAAGTTGCAAGCAACAGACAACTGCTTTAAGCAAAGTGTGTAAGGTAAACAGTCCACATGTTCCATGAACAAGAGACCGTTGTTTTCTCCCTAGTAGCAATAGCACATCTACAACCGAAGAGATTATTGTCACTTCCCTTGGAAACTAGAGGCATGAACCCACTATCGAGGATAAATACTCCCTCTTGGAGTCACTAGCAACTACTTGGCCAAGATAGCTACTAACAACGAAGAGCATGCAAAATCACAAACAACACAGACATGATAGAATCATAAAGACAAAACCATTAATCAAACCAATATAATAATCGCAATATCCATCGGATCCCCGCAAACACAACATGCATGATTACAAATAGATTAGATCTTGATCATGAACGGAGCTCACAAGATCTATACATGAAAGCACAAAGGAGGAGATACAACCATCTAGCTACTACATGGATCCATAGTCCAAGGTGGAACTACTCACGCATCATACCGGAGAGAAGGCCTCCGAGATGATCCCCCCTCCGGCAGGGTGCCGGGAAGAACTATAGATCCCCCCGATCTAGGGACGATGATGACGGTGGCTACAGACGGTTTCATGGAGATTTGATCAGGTGCTTAGGGTTTCTGCACCGGGGGCTTCTTATAGGTGAAGGGGGAGGTCGAGAAGGCGGACAGAGGGGCCACACCCCTCCCAGGCGCGGGCCCACCCCTGGCCGCGCCTAGGGGCTCTAGCTGCCCTGGCCCGCTTCTCCGTCTCCCCTCTAGACTTCTTCTTCCCCACGAAAAGTAATTGACTTTGCCGTTTGTCCCTTCCAATTCCGAGAATATTTCTTTACTAACTTTTCTGGAACCAAAAACAGCAGAAAACAGGCAACTCGCACTGTGGCGACTTGTTAATAGGTTAGTACCAGAAAACATGTAAAAAGCACCTCAAAGTGTAGACAAGCAAAGCAAAGTAGATAGTAAACAAGCATGGAGCATCAAAATTTATAGATACGTTTCTGACTTATCAAGCATCCCCAAGCTTAACTCCTGCTCGTCCTCGAGTAGGTAAGTTATGAAAAGAATAATTTTTGAGGTGACATGCACCCTCACAAAAAAGATCCAACCATTTTCAAGCATTGAAGGCTGGGATCAAAGAACTCTAAACATGTGCATGATAGATGGAGTTCTAACAATAGGACATAGTAACGATGCATGCAACATGACAAGCTACAAACAAAGATCATGAATACCATGCATTGAAAAACGTTTGTTTCACAGACAGAAAACATAGCATAGTGGCAATCAGCTTGTCCCTCATAGAGTAGCAAATAGATGCATAGGACACCTTCAAAGTTCACAAGGGTGACTAGAAACAAATAGCACAAGGACAAGTAATATAACAATATGCATCAATCAATAAGCTTTGGAACACTGCATACAGAATGACAACTATGCTCTCTTAATGGTGCCTAAAGGTAGAAGGTGGAGACTCAAATAATGGTGGAAGAAAGTCCTTTTATAAAGGAAGCAGGGATTTCAAGTTTCAAAAAGAGCTTCCAAAAATTATGGTACTTGTTAGCTTTCAGCCCTCATTGCCCCTATCATAAGCATCTTGAAGTGATTAAGGTTAAAGTGAACAAAGATGGAGTATATGCTTGACGAAGTGTAAGTTGGCAATCTCAAGTCCCTTGAATACGAGGGCCACACCTCATGCTACTCAACTTTAGTCATATGTAAGTTCTTGTCATTGTAAGTATTTGCATATCATTGAGAACCGCCAACGGGGTACCCTTGCACATGGTACAGGAGCTATCCCATAACCAAAATGACAAGGCAAGCAGACAATGAGCATCTCAGCAATCTTCTTATGTACCATGGGAATATGGTGCTTTTTTCTCTCTTTCCTCTTTTCTCAATGTGTCTCTTTTTATAAGAAGAATGCTTCATAGATGTCACTATGGTGATGCTGCAAGTTTCCACCATGATTAGGCATGGCTTAGGCTAGTGGCCCAGGCATTTCTCTAACACAGGATACAAACTCCATGGACTTACAAGTTTCCTCTTTATTTCACACGGGTGACATCCATAGACAAAAGAGCATGATATCAACTGAGTACAAAGTACAAGTGCAATGTTGAAAACGTTCCCCGTGACAGCACGGTTTTGCTAATTGCAACGTATAAGTGCAAGCATATACAACATAGATGACACAATGGTTCAAGTTTATTAGGGGCAAAGAATATAAAGTGTGCCATCAAGTTTGTGAGGGCTTTAATCACTAAGTTTTCACATAACCAAATTGTTTTTAATTGGAAGATAGCTGAAAACAAGAATATACTTGGAATGGTGTAACACACCATGCATAGGAGTTTATAGTGTACACTTTGGAATAACTTGGTTTCTTGGGAGTTGGAAGCATGAGTAGAACTTACTCATACAAGTGGAGGCTAGCAAAAGACTGGGAGCAACCAACAAAGAGAGAAATGATGGCCATAATCATGCAATGCAACAAAGCATTACTAATCAAAGAAAAGAGTGGTACTACAAGTCAAGGACTAAATGATCATAGTCATAACATGGTGTGAGCATGTGCCAAGTCAACCCAAACAAAGCATCAAAGGAAAAAACCACAATACTATGCTTTTTGCATGCTAAAACAACGCATAATTTCTTCAAGGCACACTAAGAAATCCCAATTGTTTGGAACAAGACATGCTACAGCAATAATCACTAAGCATAAGGTCAAAACAACACCTAGCATGTCATGCTAAAGTCTAAGTCACAGTCAATGCAAGCTCCTCTTGCACTTCAAGCAAGAACTTACTACTCCTTTCCAACACCAAGCAACTTATTTGCAAAACAACACAGCAAGAACGGGGGTCCAAACTACTCAAGCAAACTAAACAAACTAAGCAAATCAAACAAAAACTAAGAAGATCCAAGAACAACACAACTGTGCATGAAACAATAAAAACAAAGTGTCTAGACAGACCTGAGCTTTTTATTGATGAAGAAGGGGATGCCTTGGGCATCCCCAAGCTTTGACGCTTGTACCTCTTGGATATTTCTTGGGGTGACACCATGGTGGCATCCCCAAGCTTGAGCTTTTGTCCATTCTTCATCTCATTGCATCATTCTCTCTCTACACCTGAAATTTTTCCTTCACACAATCTTCATTAGCAACATTAGTTTATTCAAAAGATATTAGACCTCTAGCACGGCTTTGAAACAGCAAGGATTTTCACTAAAACACAGCTATTGTAGTAACTCCTTCAAAAAGCTCAATTCACCTAAAGAGAACTCAAAAAGGAATCAATAAGAAGCAAATGCAAATAATGGCAGAAATCTGTCAAAACAGACCAGCAGGTAGAAACTGATTTTTTCGAACATCTTCTATTGCTCAATAAAAAAGTGTTGAACTAAAGAAAGTTAGCTAACATACTGGGGGATTTATTCATAAATTTTTAGCTCAATCTGAGTTAAAGAGAGTCCTCATGATTTTTTTTAGTAGAGGACAGAAATCTGTTTCGGGACAGCAACTCTCCAAATCTTACTTCCCTCTCAGTAGAGGTCATTCTTGGCACAAAAAGCAAACAAAAAGGATAAGGAGAGGTCATTACTGAAGTAATAACTTCCAAGACTCAAGTAAACTCTTGGGTTATCTCCCAACAAGTACTTTTCTTTAACACCTTTAAGTTAGGCACAGAAGCAAGAAGAATCAAGTATTTTCAAATGAAGAATTGCCCCTCTTGTTCTTTCCTTTCTTACCTTTCTTCTTCTCTTTAGGGAAGATATGATTGCTTACCGGAGGAGAAAAGTGCATAATGCCTTTTCCCACATCTATTACCGCTCCAAAGTGTTTCAGTAGGGATCTTCCAAGTGTAATCTGTCCCTTGCCTACACATTGAATAACAAGATAATCAGTAGACACCATTTTCCCTGAGATTTTTGTAAACACACCTTCAGCTATTACAATGGGCAATATAGTGGCATTGTTGGTAAGAGAGATTTCCTCTCCTCCTTCAGTAAGCTCCCAAAGACTCAAGGAATCATAAATATCTTTAGGCATGAGGCAAAATTCAGACATGATATCACAGCGAGCATTAAAAAGTGTAGTGTTTATTGAGACTTTGATTGTGGGAAACCACTTTGAAGGCCCGGAATTTATGGGAACATAATCATGGTAAGCCCTAAGCGTGTGATAGCAACTATTCATAGCAGCAGTACCGGTCTCAAGAGTGTTCAACCTAGCAAAAGTATTTGTGAAAGAGGAATCAGACTTGCCAGGTGTACCATAAATCATGATCAATTTCTTTATGGCATCAAAAGCTTCATCCTCGGTACATAGCAAAAAAATCTTTCTCAGCCACAACATCCAAAGCATATCTATAACGAAGAGCAATACCGCGGTAGAAACTATCAATAACCAAGCTAAGGCTCACCTTAGGCTCAGTTTCCCTCTATAAAGCAGAGATTCTGGACCAAACTTCTTTAAAACTTTCTTCACTTTTTTGCTTAAAAGTGGAGATTTCTACCATAGGGGAAATAAAGGTTGGTCCAAAACCAGACATGGTAGCAACTAAAGTAGGAACTAATTTTTTTGTATTTTTGAATAAAGAGAGCAAACCAAACTAGACTAATTTTTTTGGTTTTTTTGGAAAGAGGCGAACAAAACCAAGCAAAAGAAACAAAGCAAACTAAAAACAAAGTAAAGAGAAAGGAAGTGAAGGACTCCCCTTGTGAAGACGTCCTTAGCCTCCCTGGCAACGGCACCAGAAAATAGCTTGATGGCGCCCAGCACTTGTCGTGGGACGCTTCGTTGGCAACCCCAAGAGCAAGGTATGAAGCAGCACAGCAGCAAGTTTCCCTCAGTAAGAAACCGAGGTTATCGAACCAGTAGGAGGAAGGAAACGTCACACAGGTGTTGCAAGCAACGCGGAGACCTGCACAACACAAACTCAATATTTTTCCCCAACGAATCAGTGAGGTTGTCAAGCTCGCCGGTTTGCTGTAACAAAGGATTAAACGTACGGTGTGGAAGGTAATGGTTTGCAGCAAGTAAAGTAGTAATAGTGGAAGATGTATCAATGGTAAAGATTGGACCGGGGTCCATAGTTCACTAGAGGTGCTCGCCTTAGATAAACAATATGGCATGAAGGGTAAACAAATATAGCAGGGCAATTGACAGGAACTGAGCAAGGCATAACAATGCAATTACTAGTCAGAAAGATCCTATGAGATTCGATTGGGCAATACAACAAGATACATAGACCGCCATCCAACGACATCTATGACTAGAAGTCCACCTTCAGGTTATCATCCGAACCCCCTCCAGTATTAAGTTGCAAGCAACAGACAACTACTTTAAGCAAAGTGTGTAAGGTAAACAGTCCACATGTTCCATGAACAAGAGACCATTGCTTTCTCCCTAGTAGCAATAGCACATCTACAACCGAAGATATTATTGTCACTTCCCTTGGAAACTAGAGGCATGAACCCACTATCGAGCATAAATACTCCCTCTTGGAGTCACTAGAAACTACTTGGCCAAGATAGCTACTAACAATGGAGAGCATGCAAGATCACAAACAACACAGACATGATAGAATCATAAAGACAAGACCATTAATCAAACCAACATTATAATCTCAATATCCATCGGATCCCCGCAAACACAACATGCATGATTACAAATAGATTAGATCTTGATCATGAACGGAGCTCACAAGATCTATACATGAAAGCACAAAGGAGGAGATACAACCATCTAGCTACTACATGGACCCATAGTCCAAGGTGGAACTACTCACGCATCATACCGGAGAGAAGGCCTCCGGGATGATCTCCCCTCCGGCAGGGTGCCGGGAAGAAATTCAGATCCCCCCGATCTAGGGACGATGGTGACGGTGGGGACGGACGGTTTCGTGGAGATTTCATCGGGTGCTTAGGGTTTCTGCATCGGGGGCTTCTTATAGGCGAAGGGGGAGGCCAAGGAGGCGGACAGAGCGGCTACACCCCTCCCAGGCGCGGGCCCACCCCTGCCCGCGCCTAGGGGGTCTGGCTGCCCTGGCCCGCTTCTCCGTCTCCACGCTGGACTTCTTGTTCCCCACGAAAGTAATTGACTTTGACGTTTGTCCCGTCCAATTCTGAGAATATTTCTTTACTAACTTTTCTGGAACCAAAAACAACAGAAAACAGGCAACTGGCACTGTGGCAACTGGTTAATAGGTTAGTACCAGAAAACATGTAAATAGCACCTCAAAGTGTATACAAGCAAAGCAAAGTAGATACTAAACAAGCATGGAGCATCAAAACTTATAGATACGTTTCTGACGTATCAACTGTATAGCCCAGCGGGGAAAGATAAGAAATATTCAACTCCCAGCTATCAGGTACTTTTCTTATTATCTTGCCCCTAGTAGTCTTGGTAGGGAGAACACTAGCAATATTTCCAACTATCATTTGGCCTTCCTAGCTGCTACGCTCAACAATGAAACCAGGTAAAATCTTGGTTCTCTCATTGCTCGTTGCTTAGCTGCTAAGAGACCCATTTATGGGGGTATTATTGCAGCACGTGTTGTTCCTGCCTTAGACCTTGTTGTTTATCCAAATGATACAGTTTTGGCTCCTGAGAGGCTTGATCTTGCTGCCATGAAAGCGCATCACTTTGTCACTACTGGATCTACCCTTGAGAGTATGGTTTATAGAATGTTGTTTACTGACGGGGAAGAGAGAGATCCCTCTGCGCCAAACCACTTTGTTCAGTATTTCCCAGCGACCTTTGTCACGCTCCAAGGAGGAGATGGACGAGAAGCTGCGCATTCTTGGCTTCCATGGACACTATCAGGGGGACGTGCCCTCATACGACCCCTCTATGCACTACACAGGGGAGTCCTCGATCTCGTACCAGGACGAAGGGGCCTCCTCGTCGTATTATGGAGGTGCACCTTCTTGTTCACCATGGAGTTGAGCCCCACTTAGGCCAAAAGCCTAAGCTTGGGGGGAGGTATACCGACATCACACTCATCGATATATCATGTTTCGTCGGTTCTTTGTATATCCATTGTTTCGCTTTCTTTTTGGTTTTTGTTCCTGCTTTCCCAAAACACAAAAATACCAAAAATATTTTTTTTGTTTCTCTTGGTTTGTTTCTTTGCTTTTTAGCTTTGGTTTGCCTTAAAGAAAAATCCAAAAATATTTTTTCTTTGTTTTGTTTTTGCTTTGTTCGTTTTTGCTTTGTGTGCTTTCTTTAAAAAAATCGAAAACACCAAAAATATTTGTTCTTCTTCTTTGGTTTTGTGGGTTCTTTGCAGGGTTTAGCCGTCCTCAGTGGAGTCTGGTTTCATGTTATTATTCAAGCCACACAAGTGAAGGCAAATAATGAAGTTTAAGACAACTTGAGATGTGGTAAGAGGCTGGTAACAAACTCTATTTGTTTTCATTCTTGTACATATACTCATCATGGTGAGCATGCTTAGGCTGTTCATGTATGGTGTATGTTATTTATGGATGCTTAGTAGTTCTTGCTTTCTTGTGATTAGCTCCAACTTGCTAATAGTTTGTAGCATGTCATATGAATGTTTGCTTGCATTGTTCTATTCATAAGTTGGTATGATATTATGGTATCCTCCTCTGAATGTTTCATGTGAATCGACTTGGCACATGCTCATGCATGCATATGACTAAACAATAGTCAGTAAGCCTCGATGATTTATTTTGCCTCAGAGTTCTTGTATCACTTTCTTGCCATAATTAGTCATGTTTTGTTGCAAGCATGATTATGACAGTTATTGCTCTCTCGTTTGTCGCTCCCTCTCTATTGCTAGCCTTCACTTGCACTGAGTATGAGCTCTACTTGTGCATCCAACTCCCCAAAACCAATATTGCCAATAGTGTCCACCATACCTACCTACTAGCATCATTTGCTATTCAGTGCATTCATTATGCCTTGTTTTCTTCTGAATAAAATGTTTGACTATTTTGAGGAAGTTAGTTAGTAAAGCTCTCACGAACTTGATGGCACACTTTATTCCTTGCACTTAATAAACCTGAACCATTGTGACTGTCCATGAAAGTTATATGCTTGCAAATTATAGGCTGGGAGTTAGCAGAACCGTGTTGTCACAGGGAAGGCTTTCAACACTTATGGATACATTCCCAGTTGATATCAAGCTCTTTTGTTTGCGGATGTCGTCGGTGTGAAATAAAAGGGGATCTTGTGAGTTCATGGAGTGATATATATGTGTTAGAGAAACGCTTGGGCTGCTAGCCTAAGCCATTCCTAATCATGGTGGAAACTTGCAGTATAACCATAATGAGAAATCTGTGAAGCATCCTCCATAAAAACCTATGCAAATAGAAACTAAAAAGATCGCTGAGATGCTTATTGTCTGCTTGCCTTGTCATTTTGATTATGGGATAGCTCCTGTATCATGTGCAAGGGGTACCCCGTTGGCGGTTCTCTATGATATGCATGTATTTACAATGATAAGAACTTATAGGTAACTAAAGTTGAGTAGCATGAGGAGCGGCCCTCGTAGTCAAGGGACATGGGATTTCCAGTTTATGGTTTGTCAAGCATATAACTCATATTGGACCTCACTTTCACCTTAACCATATAAAGATGCCTATGATAGGGGCAATGAGAGCTCAAAGCTAATGAGTACCTTACTTTCAGCATTTGGAAGCCTTTCAAACTTTTCAAAACCTTTTCACTTACTTGTTGAGTCACCACTTATTCTATGAGCACCTTCTTGAGAGCATAGTTGTCATTCTTGTGTTTGTCTCAAAACTTGGTTAATTATGTCATGACTTTGATGCTTGTACCTATGATATCTTTACTTCTAGACTCACTTGAACTTCAGAGGTGCCTGAGCATTCATATTGTGCTATACAAACAAAGGCAAGCGAGATGCCACTCTATCATACCTTCTTATGAGATATTGCAATGTTGATTATGTTTATGTTTCATGCTACTTATAATTTTTGAGTTGGAATCTCTTCATAGCTTGCAATGACTATTGAGTAGACTTAGTTGCATACTTCTTATTATGAATTGTCTAAGTATCTACACCTGTGCTGAGAATATATACATCATATGAAGCAAATGTGTTCGTGAAAGTTCTTTTATCGCACTGAGTTTTCAACTGAATTGCTTGAGGACAAGAAATAATCTAAGATTGGGGGAGTTGATACGTCCAAAACGTATCTACTTTCCCGAACACTTTTGCTATTGTTTTTCCTCTAAACTTGTGTGATTTGATACAACTAACATGGACTGACGCTGTTTTTAGCAGAATTACCTTGGTGTCTAGTTTTTGTGCAGAAAATCAACTATTAGGAGAAATCCCGGAAAATATGCCAAAAATCCTATTTCACCAGAAGACTCACGGAGCCAGAGTACGAGATGGAGGGGAGGCCTGAGGGGCCCACACCCCCTGCCGCGCGGGTGGGCCCAGCCCGCGCCTGGAGGGGGTGTGGCTGCCCCAGGAACCCCCTCGGCCTCCCTCTTCGCCTATAAGATGCCTCTTGACCTAAAAATCGAGGGGGGTTCAACGTTTTTCCATAAAGAGTTCTGTTGTGCCGCCACCACCATAAACCGCGATTCGAAACAAGAAACTCCGTTCTGGCATCCTGCCGGGACGGGGAATTTGGGGAGGATCATCGCCATTGTCATCACCAACGCCTCTCCATCAACCATCCATGAGTGAGTAATACCCCGCTGTAGGCTATGGGGATGCTAGGGATTGGATGAGTTCTATCATGTAATCGAATAAGATTGTTAAGGCATGGTGCCTAGTATCTTTATTAGTGCTATTTGACTTTGTTGCAACTTGTTGTGCTTAATGCTTGTCACTAGGGCCCGTGTGAAATAATCTCATATCTAAACTTATTATTGAACCATTATGATAGTATTGTCTGTGATCTTATCTGCAAGTTGTGTACTAATATCATTATCCGGATCCAAAGGCCCCAAAGTGACAGAAATTGGGACAACCTGAGGGGATGGTTGTGATGTGAGGATCACATGTGTTCATGGAGTGTTAATGCTTTGCTCTGGTGCTCTATTAAAAGGAGCACCTTAATTTCCAGTAGTTCCCTTGAGGCCCCGCTGCAACGGGCTGGCAGGATAAAAGATGTTGTGCAAGTTCTCATTGCGATCACGCATGACTATATATGGAGCACATGCCTATGATTGTTTAGTACTTGGATGCTTTATCTCATTTATCTGCAATTGCCCTATATCTTGGAGTTACATGTTTAGACTCGTCCATGCAACGCCCGTCCATCCATCCCTATGCCTACCGCACTCATATCCTACTGTTTGCTACTACTATTGATCATGTTTTACTGCTGCTATTGCTACTACAAACTGTTGCTACTGATAAACTTCTGTGAGCAAGAACTATTTCTAGGTGCATCTAAATTGACAACTCAGTTGTTAAGGCTTGCAAGTATTCTTTAGATCCCCTTGTGTCGAATCAATAAATTGGGTAATACTACCCTCGAAGACTATTGCGATCCCCTATACTTGTGGGTCATCACACACACGTGGGGAAAATCAGAGATCTATTAAATCACTTGAGTAACAGAGTAGATCTACTTAATTACAAAGCTCATGATCCCAATAAGATCACGCATATAGAGAGAGATGAACACATAGCTACCAGTAGAGCACTTAGCCTCGAGGAAGAACTACTCCCTCCTCATTATGGGAATTAGCAACAGCGATGGATATGGTGGTGGAGATTGATGGAGATGGATCCGGAGGCACTTCCCCGTCCTGATAGGGTGCCGGAAGAGAGACTTATGTCCCCCGAATCTCCCCTTCGGTGGCGGCAGCGCTGTAGAAGTTTTCATGGCTTTCTCCCAGATGTTTTAGGGTTTCTGCATCAGAGGCTTCTTATAGGCGAAGAGGCAAGGCGAGGAGGCAGCCAGAGGGGGCCACACCCCCTGGTGGATCCACTAGGGGGGTACCCGCGCCACCATGGGGTGTGCCCACCCTGGTGCCCTACTCCGTCTCTGCTTCGCGTTTCCGTATTGCTTCGGGAAAATAGGCAGATTGGCTTTTGTCCCGTCCAATTCCGAGAATATTCATTTTTTTAGCTTTTCTGAAACCAAAAACAGCAGAAAACAAGCAACTGGCACTGCAGCATCTTGTCAATAGCTTAGTTCCAGAAAGTGTATAAAAATACCTCAAAGTGTTGACAAAACATAAGATAGTTGGCACAAAACAAGCATGTAGCATAAAAAATTATAGATACGTTTACGACGTATCAAGCATCCCCAAGCTTAACTCCTGCTCGTCCTTGAGTAGGTAACTCATTAGAAGAAGAATTTTTGAGGTGACATGCACCATCACAATCTTGATCAAACTATTGTAAAGCATTGATAGCTGGGATCAAAGTACTCTAAACTTGAGCATGAAAGATGTAGTTCTAACAATAAGACATAGCAACTACATTGTAACATGAAAAGTTACAAACAATGATCATGAATAACAATGCATTGAGAGACATTTGTTTGTTTCACATATAGAAAACATAGCATAGTGGCATTCAGCTTGTCCCTCATGGAGTAGAAAAACATAAATGCATAGGACACCTTCAAAGTTCATAAGGGTGACTAGATACAAATAGTTCAAGAACAAGCAATATAAACATTATGAATCAATCAATAAGTTCTGGGACAATGCACATAGAACTAAGAATGGCAACTATCCTCTCTTAATTGGTGCATAAAGATATAAGGTGGAGACTCAATATAAAAGTGGAAGAAAGGCCCTTCAAAGGGAAGCAGGGATTTCAAGTTTCATAAAGATCTTCAAACAATTATGGTACTTGTTAGATTTCATCTCTCATTGCCCCTATCATAAGCATCTTGAAGTGATTAAGGTTAAAGTGAACAAAATATGGAGTATATGCTTGAAAAAACATAAGTTGGCAATCTCATGTCCCTTGAGTACGAGGGTCGTTCCTCATTATACTAAACTTTAGTTACCGGTAATTTCTTGTCATAGTGAGTACATGTGTATCATAGAGAACTGCCAATGGGGTACCCCTTGCCCTATGATACAGGAGATATCCCATATCAAAGTGACAAGGCAAGCACACAATGAGCATCTCCGCAATCTTCTTATTTACCATTGGAAAATGGAGCTTTTTTCTCTTCTTTCCTCTTTTTTTCTTTTTCTCTTTTTTATATCTCTCTTTTTTATAAGAAGAATGCTTCATAGATTGCTCACTATGGTAATGCTGCAAGTTTCCACCATGATTAGGCATGGCTTAGGCTAGAGGCCCAGGCGTTTCTCTAACACATATACATAACTCCGTGGACTTACAAGCTCCCCTTTTATTTCACACCGCCGACATCCATAAACAAAAGAGCATGATATCAACTGGGTAGATATTTACAGGTGTTGAAAGCGTTCCCCGTGACAACACTGTTCTGCTAATTCCCAACTTATAAGTGCAAGCATATAAAACATAGATGAAACAATGGTTCAAGTTTATTAGGGGCAAGAAAAATAAAGTGTGCCATCAATTTTGTGAGAGCTTTAATCACTAATTTTCACATAACAAGTTTAATTTGGAAGATAGATAAAACAAGAATATATTTGGAATGGTGTAACACACCATGCATAGGAATTTATAGTGGAATCTTTGGAATAACTGGGTTTTTGGGAGTTGGATGCATGAGTGGAGCTTACTCGGTACAAGTGGAGGCTGGCAAAAGACTAGGAGCGACCAACAAGAGAGCAATAATGGCCATAATCATGCAAAGCAACAAAACATTATCAATCAAAGCATAAAGTGGTATCACAAGTCAAAAACTAAATGATCATAAAGGCTAAGGTGACTGGTTCATAGTCATAACATGGTGTGAGCATGTGCCAAGTCAACCCAAACAAAGCATCAAAGGAGAATACCACAATATTATGCTTTTGTATGCTAAAACAACGCATGATTCTTTCAAGGCACATTGAGCAATCTCAATTGTTTGGAACAAGTCTTGCTATAGAAATAATCACTAAGCATATGGTCAAAACAACATCTAGCATGACATGATAAAGTCTAAGCAACAGTCAAAACAAGCCCCCTTTTTACCACTATAAGCATGAAACTTTCTACTCTTTTCCAACACCAATCAACTTATTTGAAACAACTCACAAAGATAATAATCATTAAATATCAGTGAGCTTGTCTCACAAATCCACAAAAGAAGAACTAAAAAGTTCTAAGCTGAAAGCACAAGAAAACTAAGGCTAAATACAGTGCTAGCAAAAGAGAACACTTACAAAACAATAAGAATGAAAACTAGAGTGTTCTATGCAATGAAAACAGAGAGTGTCTCTCTCCAAAAGAAGTGTGTTGGGATCCAACCAGCTTATTGCATCAAACCAAACAAACGAAAACTAAAAACAAAGACACTCCAAGAACAACACAGCAGTGCATGAAACAATAAAAACGAAGTGTCTAGAAAGACCTGAGATTTTTATTGATGAAGAAGGGGATGCCTTGGGAATCCCCAAGATTTTACACTTGTACCTCTTGAATATTTCTTGGGGTGACACGGCGTGGCATCCCCAAGCTTGATCTTTTGTCCATTCTTCATCTCATTACATCATTCTTCCCTTACACCTGAAAATTTTCCTTCATACAAAACTTGACACAATCTTCATTAGCAACATTAGTGAATTCAAAAGTAATATAACATTTGGGTTTAGTTTTAAAATAGCAAAACTTTCATTAAAACACAAGCTACTGTAGCAATTCCCTCAAAAATCTCAATTTACCCAAGAGAACCCAAAAATAAATCGATAAAGAGGCAAATACAAATAATGGCAGAAATCTGTCAAAACAGACCAACTGGTAAGAACCAATTTTTTAGAAGACCTTTTGTTGCTCAAATCAAAAAGTGTTGAACTAACGAAAGTTATCTAACAACCTGGGGGACATATTCAGAAAATTACATCTCAATCAGATATACATATATTTTTCATGAATTTTTACAGTGAAGCGCAAAAATCTATTTCGGGACAACAACTCCCCAAATCTTACTTCCCTCTCATTAGAGGTTATTACTAGCACAAAATCAAATAAAAAAGATAAGGAGAGGTTATTACAGAATTAATAACTTCCAAGACTCAAGAAAACTATTGGGTTATCTCCCAAGAAGTACTTTTCTTTAACGCCTTTAAGTTAGGCTTGATAGTTTGAGAAGATGCTCACATAAGAAATATGAATTGAAGTAAAATAGAGCATCAAGAAGAAATTTCAAAACACATTTAAGTCTAACCCACTTCCTATGCATAGGAATCTTGTAAAGAAACAAATTATGTAAGCACAAAGCAACAAGCATAGGAAAGCAAAATAAGTGCAACTTCAAAATTTTCAACATAAAAAGGGGAAACTTCATATTGTTGAGAATACATAAAACATGTTTACCTCTCTCATAATAACTTTCAGTAGCAACATGAATAAAATTAAGAATACAACTATCACATAACACATGCTTATCATGAGCCACATGCATAAAATAATTAATACTCTCCACATAAGCATAGTCATTCTTATTAATTGTAGTGGGAGTAAATTCAACAAAATAGCTATCATTATTATTCTCATCACCAATAATTGTTACACCCCCGAGATTAGGGCTAAACAAATCCCAGACCTTCGTCTAACATAGGCTTAACCTTGAGCTCGAGAATATCTAGTGAAGAATCGGTAATACAGCAGTGACCCTACGACACAAAATTTATTAGAACAAGCTCATAATTGAGCAAAGAACCAAAATATTACAAGCAGAGGTCACTGACCACAAACATCAAACAACGGAAGGCAAATTATGCTATTAAGTATAGAAAACTTAACAAATGGCCTAAGAGGCCTGAAGCATAACGATGACGTCCAGCCCATAGATTCCAGGCTGCCGGCCGGGAACCCCAAGGTACTCGTTGATGTCGATGTAGTACCAAACTGATCTTCAAGGAACACTTACTCTGCCAAAAGTATCAACAAAGCAAGGGTGAGTACAGGGTGTACTCCGCAAGACTTATGGATGGTGGAGTTGTTTTGCATAAAGCCACTTTTTTTTATAAAACAAGATGGAGAAGAAGCTCCTCTAATCAAATTATTTTAAAAGGGGATAAGAGAGCGACATCTCCAAAGTATTGATAATCATCTTTTATATCCACCAAGTCATCATCGTCTGAACCCTAACTAGGATCACCCCCTCGTACCCATGAGGAAGCATCCTTAAGCACACGTTGATCTATCAAGTTTTACGATTAGGTTCTAGTTCTCTATGATCATCACATCCGTTCCCAAGTCGTTCATAACCGTGAACATGGCTTTTTGAAAAGATTATTACCCTACAAGGGTGTACAACTTTACCCACACATACTAACCTTCTCTTAATGCCAAGATATTAGCCCTTTTCCTTGGAAGGCCGGCAGAGGGTGGTTAGACATGACTTTTACCTTGCTTTCGTCGAGACCATGAGTCACGCAATAAGGATGGTTCCGTCGTAATGGGTCAAATCCCTAAGCCGGTACTTAAAGATGTGAGGCAAGGTTGGTTCACCAGGGGCTCCATCGACCTCAAGCAACCCGGTCCACGCTTCCCTACCTGTTATCAATGCACCTTCACCCGCCAAATCTTTCGAAAGGTTTTCTATGCATATGTCGAATGGAACGCTTGAACTATGTGACTCATGGAATCTACTAGGCAAGTTAGTTAGTCATGAGGTTGTCCAGGCCCCGTGTGGATGTACGATCATCTTGGTTCAAGAGGCAAGAACTCGGGTCCTAGTGGTGGCGAGCATGGGACAAGAAAAACCACATCCCACTGTGGCCTCCTATACAAGCCTTAGCATGTTTAATCTCATATCACCTCTAATCTCATCTCATCACGTTATCCTGTCATACTATATTCTCTGCATCTGATACATCATCTGGATGAACCAGCACTGACAGCTATGCATGGCTAAGAAGGACACAGATATTAGCTCTAGTAGTGCACACAAGCCAAACCAAGTTATGCTAGGAGCAGTGGATCAGGTAATATAAGCTCAAAGGGAGTAATGCAACAGATATTATATTCTATCTATTGACAAAAGACCACAGTAGAATCGTATGCATCATGGCAGGAATTGAAATGCTTTTGAAATCATAGGATTATATCATGGTGGGGCTATGCTTGCCTTTGCCTGTTTATAACCAATAAGCAGATCTTCAGAAGCCTTGTACTTGACTTGATTAGAGTTGGTCAAATATTGTTCTTTGATCTTCGATGGTCTTGATCTCAGTCTTCGATATCGTACTCTATCGGGAAGAACCAAACACCGGTAAGAAAGGGAAACAATCAACAATGCCATCGATGCAATGCTCAAGCAAAGATGATGATATGACAAGTTAAATTGCATTGAAATGTAACCCTAAAACATGCTCGGCAGTTCAATCGGGGTTCCGAGGGGTATAAACCCTAACTCGGGGAAACTCCAGAATCACCTATGAGGGGTTACTATGTTCCTCCAATTAAACTTGTCTTGAAAGTTATTGAAAAACGCATGATTATAGCTTAGTTAGATAGAGCTCATTTTTATGAACATTTTGATATATTATTTGTATTTTTCTGACTTATAAATAATTAGATATTGAATTTATAAGATAATATCAATTTCAGAAATTGTTAAACCATTTAAAAAAGGATTTACTGCATCATCACAACGTCAGCACAGTGGTGGGGTCGTTTTTCACTTGGGCAGAGCCTAGCCACAGTGGCTGATGTGTGGGGCCAAAGCCACATCATCATCCACGCAGCCAAATTGGGGCCCGGTCAGGCTTGACCGGCGCTGACCACGCGCGGTGACGCTCAGGTGACATCACCGTGACATCACCGACAGCGGTGAGCTGCAGAATGACGTTGGGGACGGTGATAGGGGGCTCGAGGGGATATGCGGTTAGGGAGGTTCGACGCAGGGGAACAAGACGAGCCAGAAAAGGGCGGCGCCACTAGGTAGGGGTCGCCGGAGCTAGGAGAACGGCGGAGCACGGCGGTGGAGCTTACGGTTTGACGGCGAGAGACGGCAGCAGAGCGAGACGGCTGCAGGTTCCGGACCAGGAGCTCACCACGAGGCTATTGGTGGATACGGTGTGGCCAAGCGATGCCCAGAGCGACGGCAAGGAGACGGCGGTGCACATCGGGCTCGGAGAAGACGATGACCTTGGGAACGATTAGAGGCACACGATGTCGATTCCTTCGATGTGGTGGCTCACAACGATGAGGCAGAGCTAATGGTGGCCTCAGAATGGCGAGGGGTGGACGGATACGTCAGGGCGACGATGAGCTCCGAAGCTAGGGTTTCGAGTTCGGGAAAACTAGGAGAGAGGGAGGTCGAGAGAGAGAGAGCGGAGGAGGATAAGGACGGGAGAGACATTCTGTGGTGGTCTTATCCACCCTCGGAGCTCGACGAATGGCAGGATGCAGGCGGTGGGCATCGACGGTGGCACCGGTGGCACCTAGCTGCTTCCTCCCGAGGAGGAAGATGACGAAAGGGGTGGTGAAGCGGTATCGGGCCATGCTGGGCTGCGCTTGGGCCGGCTGCGGCTGCTGGCTGCGCGCGCTGAGCGACGGGTAGAGGGGAGAGAAGGGAGAGCGCAAGCTAGGCTGGGCCTAGACTGTTGCTGCATTTTTTATAAAAACCCTTTTTCTTTTTCTAAAATCTATTTCTCTTTTGTAATTTCAATTTCAAACTGTTTTGATCCATTTCAAAAATTACCAGAGGTTTTATAAAACTATATAAAATAGTATGGGGCCCTTTTAGTCCAATTGGGCTCCAATATTTTGGTAATTTTCCAAAATATTCAAAACCATTTGGATTGTTTTCAAACAGAGAGAGGGAGATATTAGGGTTTAGGGTTTTTACTTTATTTCTTTAATGCGCAATTTAAATTATGATGCTCATGAATGCATAAACAACCCTAATATAAGGATAACTAAAACTAGGGTGTTACAGCTCTATCCCCCTTATGAGAATCTCGACCCGAGATTCCAAAGGTAGGAACAGAGACAGGGAGAGAAAGAAATAGGGCCACTCTAAAGATAAGAGGGAAACATACTAAACAACACACAGAGTATCTCATGGTCAAATCATGGATGGAGCATTCAGAAACAACTCTGAGTTGAGAAACATGAAACATCAAGGTAACGGAGGAAACAATATGAGAAGGTTTCAAGTTGTTAGATAGCTGGTCTTCATAAGGATTGAGACCATGGAACTTACAGGAGGTTTTGAAGCTTCTAAAGAAGAAGGTTCCAACAGGAAGAACATGACCGTAGACTTTGATAAATGAACCTCTACTGAATGGCTTAAGTAGAGATTTTGGGTTTCAGAGATATGGATCAACAAAACCAAGCTGTTGAACTACTTTTGACATAGAAGGATCAGTCTTTCATCCAATATAAGGCCAAGAGAAAAAGGTGTTTTGGTGGAGAGGACTCATAAGAGTCACATAGAACATGTAGCAAGAGGAACTCCTGATTACCAAAATCATAGTCACTCTTAAAACATGGTTGAGAACATGAAGGGAACTCTTTATTCATCCAAGTTTATCGAAATCTTTGCCAAAGATCGTGATATCACTTTACACCACAAGATGAATAGGCGAGAAGATTCCTGATGACACGAGAATAAAGAAACTTCATTCTCAGCCTTCAATTATTTGGCACAACCATACACTTGCCAACATAAAGGGTCTGGAGGATCGACCGGGAGACATTTAACAACACTACTTTAAATGTTCTCCTTGATGTTCGAGAAACGAGGCATCAAGTAAAGGTCGAACTTCAGTGACAAAGGAAACCATAAGCTCAACTACTATAATAAATCATAGAAGATGCCTTATGAAGAGTGGTTGTTATTGCCAAATCAAGAGAATATGACAAAAGGTCCTTCCGGCTAAGTGTGTCAACCATTACATTAATCTTGCCAGATTTACAAAGAGACCCATGTCAAAACCTTGAAGAACACCAACCATCATACCTTCTTGAGATTTAGATTTGGTTAGGTGGAATGATACTTCAGAATCAACATGTCCGAATAGAAAGTTTGCAACATTTACCACAAAGGTTAACTTACTAGATTCTCAAGATATGGACTATAGTGTCAAGCTCCAAAAGACGAGCTAGATTGCTAGACCCATGTATTTAGCAACTTGTCGAAATACAATTGCACACATATAAAGTACTAACAATAAAACACACATGTGTCTTTAAGGAAAGAGAGAGAACTCTTCTTGAATCCACGGCGACATATTTCAGTATTTGCATGTGAACCGGAGAAGGTTACTTCTAACATCTAGAACACATACTTCGAGATGACTCGATGATGGTTCTCGAAAGTTTCCAACATTAATTCCCAATGTCCCATATGAATCTAATCTAACATGGAGGAAATAAGGATATTGTTGATGGTCAACCACAAACTTATCGAGACACTCCAAGAAGATGAACTCATATGTGGCATGAACAAAGCAAGAATACTGGTCAGACCAAAGAACATGAAGATGTGCTCAAGTCAAACATCACAAGTAGAAACACCATCAAAATAGTCCTTGGAACTGAGTTTGATTTGACGATGGCCCAAAATCAAATCAAAGGCGGGGAAGATAACATATCCACAAAGGAAATACTATCTTTCTTCAACACGAACAAAACTAGTCAACCCTTTAAGAAGGAACAAAGTCAGTTAAAACTTTTGTCTTACAACTCTCCAAGTTATTGTTTAAGCTCAACCAACTAGTTCAGGGTTATCCAGTATGGATCCTTGGAGAAAAGAGCAGTTCAGGGAACTTGCTTGCTCAAGAACTTGACAACACGGTCATGTGGCAAAATGGCAATACTTCTAGTAGACATCTAGAATTTCACGAACCACCGATATGTCACTTAGTTCGAGAGGAAACTTGCTTTGTAAGGCAAGAAGACATAGTCTTAGAGCTTTGGCATGAGCCTAACTCTTTGACGGAAGAGATGCACTAGAATAGCCGACTTGGTAGCACAATCATCCTTTGCTTAGTGATAAGGTTAACCAATCACGCTAAGAATGACTCAAATGTCCTTAGAGTTCAAAACAATAATAATTGCTAAGAATCTCAGATGGCCACATTATTACACACGCATCATTCACGAGCACGAAAGCTCGGAAAAGGGTGGGTAATTATGTGTACGAGCATCAATTCATTAAGGGGTCATAAAACTTAGCATGACCTCTTAGTATAAAAGAATGTGACACTTTAAGGTAGAACAGATAGAAGGTAATCAATGCCTCTTGATCTACGGATTACAACACTTTGACCTGGTCATGGATATGACGTGGTACTGGAGTTTGTTTCTCCTAGACATTCTTAAATGGTTTGTCTGGACGTACCACAAGAGTATCTTGCATCCGAAGACACCAATGCACATTTACTACTTGGCTACCAACTGGTAAACAAAGGTCAGAAAACAACAAAGGGTAAAAGAACACGCTAAGGAAGGAATCCCGAGATGTGGATGCATAGATTAACAATCTTCCGAAAACCAATGCATAAGAAGTGTAAGGTGTGGCAGAGTCACGAGCATAGATGTGAGACTCTCGAGGAGTACTCTTGTCGTGATCTACTTGGTTCCATTAAAAAAATCTCTGCCATTGCTAGTGGTAGGGGAAGTCCTTAATTGTCACAATTCAATCATGACAATAACCACAAGCTTGAAGGCTAGAATTGTAGTACCAAACATCCTGGGGTAATGTATAAACTTTAACAACAAGGTTCAAGGACTGGATCTTGGGTTAAAGGTTAGCTTCATGTACAAGATTCACAACACCAGAATCCAGCACAATCGGGGATCTTAGGTTCAAGTCCAAGGGTTAAAACCCGAATAAAAGAGTAACTCCTACTTGAGTGACATAGCGTACACTTCAAGATAGTAATCACAAGATAGCTTCCAAAATAAAAAAACGACTTCTAAAGTACCCAACAAACGAAAAGGAGGCACACGAGGCAAAAGGAAACCTCGAAGCCTAGAACAGAACACTGAAGATCCAACAATATAATATTGTGGGTCCAAAAGACAGAGAGATCATGATGGGAAAAAATCTCTAGAGTGAAACAGAGCAAGGGGAACAAAGAACACACACACACCAAACTCTAAAGAACCCAACACTAGGTCAAGTGGTTGAGAAACGACATGCCCAGAAGGCACCTATACTTTGAAAGACTAGAAGAGATATCAAAATTTCTTCAAAATCAACACCAGATAAGATGACTTAGAGTTAGAGCAAAACTGGATAAGGAGTAAAAGAAGCATACTAGAGTTTTCGCAAATACTTTTCATCTTTGAAATAGTTTTCACAAGCACTAGACTCAACATCGACCAATAGCAAGGTTTTCCTATGGTCGATACTGCTCTGATACAAAAACCTATGAAACCCCCAGATCAGGGCTAAACAAATCTCAGACCTCTGTCTGACATAAGATTAACCTTGAGCTCGAGAATATCCAATGAAGAATCGCTAATACATCAGTGACCCTATGACACAAAATTTATTACAACAAGCTCATAACTGAGCAAAGAACCAAAATATTACAAGCAGAGGTCACTGACCACAAACATCAAACAACGGAAGGAAAATTATGCTATTAAGTATAGCAAACTTAACAAATGGCCTAAGAGTCCTGAAGCATAACGATGACGTCCCAGCCCATATATTCCAGGCTACGGGCCGGGAACCCCAAGCTACTCGTCGATGGCGATGTAGTACCAAACTGATCCTCAACGAACACTTACTCTGCCAAAAGTATCAACAAATCAAGGGTGAGTACAGGGTGTACTCCACAACACTTATGGCTGGTGGAGTTGTTTTGCATAAAGCCACTTTTGTTTATAAAACAAGAGGGAGAAGAAGCTCGTCTAATCAGAGTATTTTAAAAGGGGGAAAGAGAGCGACATCTCCAAAGTATTGATAATCATCTTTTATATCCACCAAGTCATCATCATCTAAACCCTAACTAGGATCACCCCCTCGTACCCATGAGGAAGCATCCTTAAGCACACGTAGATCTGTCAAGTTTTACGATTAGGTTCTAGTTCTCTATGATCATCACATCCGTTCCCAAGTCGTTCATAACCGTGAACACGGCTTTTCGAAAATATTATTACCCTCCAAGGGTGTATAACTTTACCCACACGTACTAACCTTCTCTTAATGCCAAGCTATTAGCCCTCTTCCTTGGAAGGCCGACAGAGGGTGGTTAGACACGACTTTTACCTTGCTTTCGTCGAGACCATGTGTCACGCAATAAGGATGGTTCCGCTGTAACGGGTCAAATCCCGAAGCCGGTCCTTAAAGATGTGAGGCGAGGTTGGTTCACCAGGGGCTCCATCGACCCCAAGCAACCCGGTCCACGCTTCCCTACGTGTTATGAATGCACCTTCACCCACCAGATCTTTCGAAAGGTTTTCTATGCATTTGTCGAACAGAATGCCCGAACTATGTGACTCATGGAATCTACTAGGCAAGTTAGTTAGTCATGAGGTTTTCTAGGCCCCGTGTGGTTGTACGCTCATCTTGGTTCGAGAGGCAAGAACTCAGGTCCTAGTGGTGGCGAGCATGGGACTAGAAAAACCACATCCCACCATGGCCTCCCATACAAGCCTTAGCATGTTTAATCTCATATCACCTCTGATCTCATCTCATCACGTTCTCCTATCATACTAGATTCTCTGCATCTGATACATCATCTGGATGAACCAGCACTGACAGCTATGCATGGCTAAGCAGGACACAGATATTAGCTCTAGCAGTGCACACAAGCCAAACCTAGTTATGCTAGGAGCAGTGGATCAGGTAATATAAGCTCAAAGGGAGTAATGCAATAGATAGGATATTCTATCTATCGATAAAAGACCATAGTAGAATCATATTCATCATGGCAGGAATTGAAATGCTTTCGAAATCATAGGATTATATCATGGTGGGGCTATGCTTTCCTTTGCCTATTGATAACCAATAAGCAGATCTTCGAAAGCCTTGTACTTGACTTGATTAGAGTTGGTCAAATATTTTTCTTCGATCTACAATGGTCTTGATCTCAGTCTTCGATCTCAGTTTTGATATCATACTCTATCAGGAAGAAACAAACACCGGAAAGAAAGGGAAATAATCAACAATTGAATTGATGCAATGCTCAAGAAAAGATGATGATATTACAAGTTAAATTGCATTGAAATGTAACCCTAAAACATGCTCGGCAGTTTAATCGGGGTTTCGAGGGGTATAAACCCTAACTCAGGGAAAGTCCAGAATCACTTGTGAGGGTTACTATGTTCTTCTAATTAAACTTGTCTTGAAAGTTATTGAACAATGCATGATTATAGCTTAGTTAGATAGAGGTCATTTTTCTGAACATTTTGATATATTATTTGTATTTTTCTGACTTATAAATAATTAGATATTGAATTTATAAGATTATATCAATTTTATAAATTGTTAAACCATTTAAAAATGGATTTACTGCATCATCACGACGTCAGCACAGGGGTGGGGGTTGTTTTTCACTTTGGCAGAGCCTAGCCACAGTGGCTGACATGTGGGTCCAAAGCCACATCATCATCCACGCAACCAAAGTGGGGACTGGCCAGGTTTGACCGACACTAACCACGCGCGGTGACGCTCAGGTGACATCACCGTGACGTCACTGATGGCGGTGAGCTGCAGAACGACGTCGGGGACGGCGATAGGTGGCTCGAGGGGATGCACGGTTAGGCGGGTTCGACGCAGGGGAACAAGACGAACCAGAAAAGGGCGATGCCGCTAGGTAGGGGTCGCCGGAGCTAGGAGAACGGCGGCGGAGCTTACGGTTCAACGACGAGAGACGACTACAGAGCAAGAGGGGAAGGATGGAGGGGTCCCTTCGGACCAGGAGCTCACCACGAGGCTATTGGTGGTGACGGTGAGGCGAGGTGATGCCCGGAGCGACGGCGAGGCAGACGGCAGTGCACGTCGGGCTCGGAGAAGACGATGACCTTGGCGACGATTGGAGGCACGCGGTGTCGATTCCTTCGACAGGGTGGCTCACAACAGCGAGGCGGAGCTAATGGTGGCCTCATAATGACGAGGGATGGACAGATACGGCAGGGCGACGGCAAGCTCCAAAGCTAGGGTTTCGGGTTTGGGAAACCTGGGAGAGAGGGAGGTCGAGAGCGAGAGAGGGGGAGGATAAGGACGAGAGAGACGTGCTGCGATGGTCTTATCCACCCTTGGAGCTCGACGAACGGCTGGATGCAGGCGATTGGGATCGATGGCGGCGTCGGTGACACCCGGATGCTTCCTCCTGAGGAGGAAGACGATGAAAGGGGTGGTGAAGCGGTATGTCGCTACTGGTCAGCTTAATGGCTGGCCGCTGGCGGCAGGCGTAGAGGGGAGAGAAGGGAGAGGGCAAGCTAGGTTGGTTCTAGGCTGCTGCTACTGCATTTTATTTATAAAACCCCCTTTTCTTTTTATAAAATCTATTTCTCTTTTGTAATTTCAATTTCAAATTGTTTTGATCCATTTCAAAAATTACCAGAGGTTTTATAAAACTATATAAAATAGTGTGAGGCCCTTTTAGTCCAATTGGGCTCCAATATTTTGGTAATTTTCCAAGATATTCAAAACCATTTGAATTGTTTTCAAACAGAGAGAGGGAGAGATTAGGGTTTAGGGTTTTTACTTTATTTCTTTAATGCATAATTTAAATTATGATGCTCATGAATGCACAAACAACCCTAATATAAGAATAACTAAAACTGGGGTGTTACAATAATCATCAAATATAGGAGGCATATTGTAATCATAACTAATTTTCTCCTCAATAGTAGGTGGACTGAAAATATCATATTCATCATTGTAATCCTCATATATTGGAGGTTTGGTATTATCATAACCAATAGAATAGCTACTTCCAAAGTTGGGGAACTAAAAAGATCATTTTCATAAAAACTAGTTTCCCCAAGCTTAGACTTTTCCATAGCATTAGCAATAATGGTGTTCAAAGAATTCATACTAATAACCTTGTTATTAGCATGCAAATAAAGTTCCATAGGTTTTTTAATTTTCTCTTCAAACACTTCATGTCCTAACTCAAGATAAATACTATAAAGCTCTCTATTTTTTTTGTTGTTTTCCATTAAGCCTAACTAGTGAAAACAAGAAACAAAAATACAAAATTGCAGAATCTAAAGGAAATAACTCCGAGCACTCACACACCAGCAACAGTACTATAAGATAGCTTAGTAGCCAGAGGATGTCAGTACCTTTTACCTTACCTCCCCGGCAACGGCACCAGAAAAGAGCGTGATGTCTATGAACTTATATTCTTGTAGACAGTTGTTGGGCCTCCAAGTGCAGAGGTCCGTAGAACAGCAGCAAGTTTCCGTTAAGTGGATTACCCAAGGTTTATCAAACTCAGGGAGGAAGCGGTCAAAGGTATCCCTCTCAAGCAACCCTGCAATCAAGATACAAGAAGTATCTTATGTCCCCAACACACCCAATACACTTGTCAGGTGTATAGGTGCACTAGTCCGGCGAAGAGATAGTGAAATACAAGTGGTATGGATGATTATAAGACAACGGTGCCAGAAAAGAGCTTGATGGCATGGAAAGACTAAAGGCAATCTGAAATAAAGATGGAAGCAAGCAAACATGTAGTAGGACTAGTTGTAAATGGTGTTTCAATGCTTAGAAACAAGGCCTAGGGATCATACTTTCACTAGTGAACACTCTTATATAAATATCTTCTCTTCATGATACTACTCTGAACTAGTCTCCGGTTGGATAACTCTAATCCACGGTAGGGCTACAAAATCACTCCTTAAAGTTTGTAATCCCCATCTAGATAACCCCACACTGTCACCTTGAGCGCTAGATGGTTCCTTCAAACACCACAAATTTTATAAATACATCCAACTCCAATTATAACTCATGACAAGTATTTATGTAATTTCTAGCCTAAGTGCCACACGGTGTGTACGCTGTCACTTTCACACACGTGGGGAAAAGCAGAGAACTATCAAAGCACTTGAGTAACAGAGTAGATCTACTTGATTACAAAGCTCATGATCCCAATAAGATCACGCATAGAGAGAGCGCTGAACACATGTTACCGGTAGAGCTCTTAGCCTCGAGGAAGAACTACTCCCTTCTCATCATGGGAATCACGAACGGCGATGGAGATGGTGGTGGAGATCAATGGAGATGGCTCCGGGGGCACTTCCCTGTCCCGGAAGAGTGCCGGAATAGAGACTTATGTCCCCCGAATCTCCCCTTCGGTGGCGGCGGCGCTGCAGAAGTTTTCGTGGCTTTCTCTCAGATGTTTTAGGGTTTCTGCATCAGAGGCTTCTTATAGGAGAAGAGGAGAGGCGAGGAGGCAGCCAGGGGGGCCACACCCCCTGGTGGCGCCACCAGGGGTACCCGCGCAACCGTAGGGTGTGCCCAGCCTGGTGCCCTACTCCTCCTCTGCTTCGTATTTCCGTATTGCTTCGGGAAAAATAGGCAGATTGGCTTTTGGCACGTCCAATTCCGAGAATATTCATTTTTTTTAGCTTATTCTGAAATCAAAAACAGCAGAAAACAGGCAACTGGCACTGCGACATCTTGTCAATAGGTTATTTCCAGAAAGTGTATAAAAAATACCTCAAAGTGTAGACAAACCATAAGATAGTTGGCACAAAATAAGCATGGAGCATCAAAAATTATAGATACGTTTATGAGGTATCACTTTCCCGCTCCGATGTGTGCGCACACAACTTCACTGGGTATTTCCGATATAAGAAAATTCAAGTCCGGAATTTTGTGCATTGAAATATCCGTACTTGTGCCAGGTCTCAACTGGCTCCCCTCAACAGTGCAGACTGTAGTAAATCTCTCTTATCTTTTATCTTCGAGCGTCCCCGGGTACTTGGGATTTGAGAAACCAGATTACGCGTCCTCTTAGGCCTTGGAACGGGAGCGGGTATACCATCATTTTTCTTTGGGATTTCAACCTTTTCCGGTGCATTGCGTGCAGACACATGCGATTTTGTCACAGTCTTTAAATCACTAAAATGATTAGGCAGTTGATTCTCTAGGGGGTGAAAATCTAGTATCTTTTGTACTTCTCGATTAGACTCAACAGTACGCGGGTCATGAGCGTGGATCCCCGTGGCTTTCCATGTGATTTCTCCACTTTTGTCATCCAGGGATTGATTACCTCCCCCAAAGTCGGAAAAAGATCTTCGTCAAAAATGTAGTCAGCAAAACGGGCCGTGTGACAGTCACCTGTCAAGGGGTCCAAGAACCTGATTATGGACATAATCTCATAACCAACGTATATCTTCGACTTACGGAGCGGTCCCATTGCTGATCGTTGGGCTAGTGGTATAGGTACATATTCCTCGCAGCCGAACCTACGTAGGTGGAAATTTTTCGGTGCCGAACCTTGCGCAAGTTGGATAGGAGAGTGGATGTTGTAGGCCGATAGTCGAACGTTGATGAGATTAGCAGCGTGTAACACCGCGTGTCTCCAACATGTAGTTGGTAATTACAACCCTGAAGGAGTGGTCGGACAATGAATTTAATTCTTTTAATCAATTCCTCCGCAAGTCCATTTTGAGTGTGGATGTGCGGTATAGAGTGCTCAAGTTTGATTCATGTTGCCATGCAATAATCATCGAATTCCTTTGAAGTAAATTCTCTGGCATTGTCCATTCGAATAGACTTTAAACAATAATCAGGGAATTTATTCCTTATTTGTATGATCTGGGAGATCAACTTTGGAAAAACATGGTTCCTTGTTGACATGGTTCCTCGCACGCCTTCTTGTTGGCCTTGAACGTGTCCATGACGTCCTTGGGGGCCAGACACTAGCTGGAGAAGTGAGTCTTGGAGCCACAACGGAAGCAGTCCTGGGGCCTTGCCTTCCCCTTGCCCGCCTTGCGTTGCTTGGCCGGGTTGGAGGAGTTGGGGCCCTTCTTGCCTCGCCTCTTGTGGATGGTCTTGCGCACCTTGTAGGCGCCGGCATTAGCTTCATGACTTGGGCCCCCTGTGAAGGGTTGCGCGAAGAAGTTCTTTTTTATAACATTGTCTTGCGCCTTGGCCACTTGGAGAGCATCAATAAGCACTTCATATTCTATAAATCCTTTCTGGCGGTAGTTTCACGAGGACTGGATAGTGGAAGGATGGAATGTAGAGAGAGTCTTGTCTATGTTCTGCTGATCATTGGGAGTTGTGCCACACAGATGAAGAATGGTACAAATCCGGTGTAACACGGAGTTGTACTCCCCCACAGTCTTGAAGTCCGCAAGCCTCAGAAGAATCCAATCCGCCTTTGTCTGTGGCTGAATAGTGTACTTAATCCTATAGAACCGCTTATTGAGTGCGGTCCAAAGGGCAGAAGCACTCCGTTAGGCCATGTACTCATTATTAAGAGTCTCACACATGTGATGGCAGAGGAAATGCAGTGCTTTGGTGTTGTCCGCCGGGATGGTGGTGCTGGGAGCCGTCGGGGTCCCCGCACTCAGCAGATCCTCGATGCATCGGCCCTCGAGGACTATCTCCACATCTGAGGCCCAAGTCAGGTAGTTCAGCCCATCCTGAGTCAACTCTAGGAACTCATGGCTCACGATTCGGTCATCTGCAATTTATGCAAAGTGTGTAAGATAACAACAGGTAATCGGTTGTATAAATACGATAATCGATACAATTATTCAAATATGACGGTGTTACAACATTTAAATAAAAAGGGTACGTGCTAATTATGAATTGCAAAGAATTAAATCATACAAATTAATTACTACAGAGAACATAGTACAAAAACATGTACAAAGAGATGGTATTAAAGACACGTTCTAAACGTGAAAAATGGTCCGAAAAGACGATTCCCGAAGCTACTTTTAGCGGACTCTGCACGGCCCCCTTTTTTCGTCGGAATTAGGCAACAGGCCTAAAAACGGACATAAATAGGCCACGGCCCAGCCAACCGTGCCCACTCTTTTTTCTTTCTGCGGGCAAAAACGGCCTGGCCACGTGGGTCCGCCCACCCTAACTGCCCGAGGAAACAGGGGATCGATCGATCCCCACGATCCCCTCGACTTCCCGATGGCCAGCGCCAGTGAGGCCTGCGCAGCGGCGCGGCACGGGCGAGCGCGGCGGCAGGCCAGCCGGCGGGGCTCGCGCAGCGGTGCGGCTTGCCTGCAGGTGCGCGGCTAGCAGCAGCTGCATGCGCGCGGCCAAGCGGCAGCATAGTGTCCAGCGAGCGGAGGCGGCCAGCATCGGCACGTGTGCGCAGGCATCGGCGGCTAGCAGCAGGCACGGCATGGCTCCGCGGACAGCAGGGCACGACGAGGCAGGCGGCGCGCGGTGGCTTGCAGCGCGGCCAGCAGGGCCGGGTCACAGCGGTGGACGCAGCAGCGCGAGCGCGGGGGGCGGCCAACACTGCGCGCAACCAGCAGCAGTGAGGGCGCGCGAACGCGCCGGCCAGCAGGGGTTAGCAACTTGCGATACGCGGCGCGGCCAACAACCATGCGGGCCGGCAGAGGTGCGGCCAGCGGCTCGCGGTGGCACGTCTAGCGGCACACGGCGGCGCGTCTAGCGGCGTGCGGCGACCAGCGGGGCCGGGCGGTGGCCATCGTGCAGCCCGTGTGCAGGCGGATGCACCGGCGTATGGCCAGCAGCGCGGGTGCCGAGGCTCGGCCAGCGGGGCGCGGTGTGGTGCCAGCATGGCCGTGCGTGTGCAGCAACAATGGTACTGCATGTACTTGCCCAGATCAGAAAAAAATGGACGATGGTAAAACCATAAAGAGAATCGCGATCAAAAAAACTAGTATTTGTGGCGATACAGATCAACTGGGTCTAATGTATCGACTCTCTAAAGTGTAGTCAAAAAATCTTCACATCCGAGAGAATCGATATTTGGTTGGCAACAGTATGTCTGCTCGACTCTCGGAGAGAAATCCACACAATAGATGAGATCTAATCTATAATCTAAACACAAAAATTGAAAGAAAATCGAACGACAAATCTATTTTTACGGTTAATTTCGGATTATCTTGTACGAAAGCCTGCGTGATACAAGCTCGATGGTGGCTTGACAGAGGCTCGACGGAGAGACACGTGCTGATAACATGTTTCGCAACCCCTGTCGGTTGGCCGGTCCCGAAGCTGCTCCATAACCAAGGATGAAGACTAGAGCCGAAGCACATAGGAATTTGATACAAAGAACAAAAAGTAGCTTTATCTGATAAGTTTACCTACAATAATTGCTCCTCTATCTTATATTTACTAATTGGAGGGCTCGTACGAGGCTCCATATTAATCCTTGAGAGAATCATCGTAAGCCATCCGATCAAGTTTAACATACAATTATGACCTTTAGATTGCTTCCTCGATCCGATAGGTACCAACCCGAAGAGTTCCCTGCAGCTGTGTCCTTATTGGTCTTTGGCCCCTCCATCGCGTTCTAGCATACGTACCCCTGTGTCTGGATCCGTGTTAATTTGAGCATGCCAGGGCGTTGGAACAAGAGCTGCAGGTGGCTCGATCAGCTGAAATCAACCCAATTCGATGGTCGCCTCAATGCTGAGAAGCTATAGGTGCTCCTGCCGCCCGTGCCACCGCAGAAATAGCTGATTAATTTGGTTGCCTGCAAGATTTGTCTTTTTTTTGCGGGTAAGATTTGTCGCTTATTAGTAGAGCTATATGCATCGATCGGCCATGCAGGTGAAAAATAATTGGGATCAGATATACAAGCATGCACTTTAAGTCTGAATCAAGTCCATGGCATGTCAGATCAGAATTAATTTTGTTTTTTAGTATTGTTTTATATTGTCTATCTATAATTAATTCCTGCCACACGATTAGATCCAAATCCAGTTTTTTGGTTTTTCGAATAAAGATACAGATTTTTGGTCACGCCGTGTTTTGCTAATTAGAAACAAGCTGGTATGGATGCATAGATTGATCCAAGTTGCGCTTAATTAATTCAATGGGAGGATGTAAAAAAAAAACCTATTCCTCTCCCTGCGTTCCCCCATCTTCTCCTCCCGTTGAGAGTCGTTCACCCCGTCCCAGGCCAATCTAAGGCTCCTCTTGACGGCGATGCCGCTCGAGGAAGCTAAGGAGAGGCACCGGCTCCAGTAGTCTAGGTCTTAGGATTAGATTTGGTAGATGTTGTCCCCTTGTGGCGATTTGGAGTAGGTCACAAGATCCCATCGGCAGGATCTGGCGCGCCCGATGCTCCCCCCCCCCTCGAGACGCCGCTCCGGTGGCAAGGGCGGTGGCAAGATCGGAGCCTGAAGCTCGGTATCTCCAAGAATAAGGCCGTCTTCCCCTTTCTCTAGAGGTCCTCCGATCTGGCGTTCCTCCACGGCGCTAGGCGTTCACCGGCGACGCCGTACGTCGAGTTTCCATGGTGGAATCTGGGCGGCGATGGTGAACCCGGTGAGGCCTTCTTCAATAAGTGGACAGTGGTTGCTTCGGCTCGTCAACATCACCATCCTCTACGCTTGCCTCCCCGAGTCCATGGCAGGTTCTTCGGGTCTGATGGTGAGCCGTTTCTTACTGTGTGGTGTTGGCGTGTTTCTTCGGCTCTGGCTCTGCCTTCCTCTCTGTCTTTCTTCTTCTTATTCTCCTCGAGCTCCATGGTGGGGATAGGGGAAGTTGTTCACAGAGACGAAGGTCAGCTAGGGTGGAGTTGGGGTCAAAGAACCTTTTTATCTGGGAGCTCATCCTCTGCATCTAAGAAGATGCCAGAATCCTTGGCCAAGATGGCATCATTCATGTCGGTATGCTCCGACAATCACTCAACCTCCATTGAGAGGCCCTTTTCGAGCTCAGGTGCTGGGAGCTTTACCGGGCCGGAGGCAAGTGGTAGCGTCCCCGTCTTCGTCCATGGTTGCAGCACGCTGGTCTCTCTGCTCCACAGTGGGGAAGAGGAAGGGCTAAATTGTAATTCTCAATCTTTTAGCAAGGTCCTTTCTACAAATGCCAGGGATCCATGTGTTATTTTCTTATCCTATGGGATCCTTTGTAATAATTTTGTACCTCTACTGCTACATTAATGAAAGGTTCTAGCCCCTTCCGGGGCACTCCGCGCTTCAAAAAAAAATTTAATTCAATGGCACCTCTACTATTTGGCCATTGTTTCCTTATATCTACATATAAACTACTCCTCGTTTAAAAAGGATGACCTAGATTTGTCTAGGTTCGCACGTCTCTAAACACGTCTTATTGTCTAGATATATATAAATTTAGACAAATATTTGACATCCTTTTTGGTATGAAGGGAGTATTTTTAGTGTTTGGTTCAAGTAAATTAACATACATATTCCATGCAAGTTCCCATCAATATTTTTGTAGGAAGAAACGGATGTGATTTTTAAAGTACGTGTACAAAAACTAAGTTAGTGCTAAAAAACTTTTTCACCATACTTAAGTGAAGCTCAAAAATGTATCTACCAAAACACAAAGCGTCGTAGATACAACCATTAAACCTCGATGAATATAGTCATGAATGACAGAAGGAAGTAGTTCTCATATTTCATATTTCTTATGGCTTTGGGGTATTTTCAGTACAGATAGATAAGAAAATGTAGTAACTCATGCCTACACATAAATTAGAAACGGAAATATGACATGGATTGCTGAACAATACAATATATAATTTCTCATGATAAGTAATCAATTAATTTTGCTGACTTTCAAATTGGTTCATGAATTAAGAGTAGATCCCAGAAATGTGCAGACTTTCAGATATTATTCTCATGATAAGTAATCTATCAATTTTACTGAACTGTAGAAACTGTTTATAAATTGAGAAGATAAATTATTCTTGGTTCATGAGCCTTTCAAAATGATTTTAAAAGCGTTTCTTGACGGTAGAGTAGATCCCAGAAATTTGTACTTCCAGATATTAAGAGGGTCGATCGTGACCAGGAGCCCATGGAGAACGGTACTTTTAAAATAAAAGTGGTATTTCAACGTCAATATTTGACTGTTTTCTACATATACATGCAGATGATTTATACATACGTGTAAGATTTTGTTACAAGACACGTGTTTTGAACTATATGGAAGTGAAAAATAAGTGAACATAAAGTAGGCATAAAAAAATCAATTTTGGTCTTCATGTTTGTAATTTTTGCACAGATGGTATATGAAGATCTAATTGTATACAAAATTATACTACAACATAAACATCAAAATACACTTGGATATAATATTTTTAAACAAAAAATGAAGAATTTTTAATTTCATAATTTGGGATCCCTAGAGCTCGAACTTCATCTGAAGATTTCATGCTGACCGTGGTGGTGATATGGAGACCAAGTATGAATATTTTTGTACATATACATAAATATGATTTCTACGAATGTATATAAACATTTGCATTTTTACATTTTCATAATCAAGAGCACTTTTTTGTTGACGGCCATATTTCGACATCTAATTTGTTGAAATATTATTTTATACAAAATGTTCTAACCAATTCTAAGAGAGGAGTCCACATATTTGTAATAACTAAAAAAATGAGATAAAAATTAGTCTATGCGATACACGGATCAACGACTAATTTATAGACTAAAGGGGATAAGGATAACCGCATGGACTAACCTAGGCATGGTAGTGATCTCCTAATGGCCTAGTTTCCCAACATTGTTACTTGTTTCATGGGTCTCTAGGAAACTTCTCCATAAACTGTACGGTCAATCATTGCAAGAATCCAAGTCTTCGCATCACATCACTATAAAAGCGTGTACGCCGCCCTTCGGTTATTCACGAACTAAATGCCTCTGCCAAAACCGCCAGCGTCATAGAACAAGGACCCAAGAAAGCCAAGAACCGCCCGCGCCGCAGTCATAGAGGTGGCCCGCGCCTTCTTCCACACCCCACAGCGGCAGCACGACCTCGCGGAGCTCCACATCGAGGCTGACCAATCCCCGGTCGCCTTCTCCGATCCCTGCGCGGCCGGCCGCAAGGGCCGCTGCCTCTTCCCCTCCTCCCCGCGCAAGAAGATGTTGGTCGAGCTGCCTCCCTTCTTCGCGCCCGTGCTTTCCCCGCCAGCCAGCGCGGGGCGCAGCGCCGGCGCTTTCTCTTCGGCGCTGTCGCCATCTAGCGGGAGCAACCGTAGCTTCACGTTCCGTGCTTCAACGGAGGCGCCCGCGGAGTCCAATCGCAGCGGCGCGTTGGCGTTATTGACTTCGCTGGAGCGGCCGCTGACACCCATGGGCTCCACCGCCAGCAGCAGGTTTGGGGTCTCTTCTCGGCCGTCGTTCTCGCCCGGTACCGGGGGCGCCAGAGAAACCGGCGCCTTCGCGTTCTTGGCTTCCCTGAACCCAGCGTGCACGGGATCTAGGGGCAACGACGGCGGGGAGTTGGCATTCTTGGCTTCTCCGAAACCGGCGTCCAGGCTCACAGGTTCTTCAGCGTCCCCGGAAGCCAAGGTGTTGTCTCCCATAGGCCCCGGGATTGGTGGCGGTGGCGATCTCGTCGTCTCGCCGCCACTCCCACTCCTCCTTGCGTGTTAGATAATCACGTGTCCTACACGTATTAAAATTACAGTCCGAGTAGGTGTAGGTGTCTAGGTACTATACGTATATGTATTAGACTAGGTTTAGCTACCGAGTCGGTTGTCTAGTCTTGTCATATATATATGCGTGTATCTTGGCCTGTAAACAACACCGTGGAGTTGAGCAATACAAGAGAGAAAGCAAGGCTCGACAAGAGCCTTTGGCAATCAAAGTTGTTTTGCGTGTGCGTGCGTGAGTGTACTAGTTAGATCAAAAGAATCGATCGGCTAACAGCACGTGCATCTCGACGGAAGTTATCAGATACGTGCGTGTCGTCTCGTCGGAATTTCCTCGTCAGTGTCGTCGGAAAGTACTCGACGACAGGGGCTGTGCTAACAATTGGTATCAGAGCCAAGGTCGTCGCCTGTGATCTTCTGAAAGTACTAGGAGGTCATGGCGATGGTGAAGTTTGGCGAGAGCTCGGCATCGGCACCGGTGACAGAGATGGTGGGGGCGGTTTTGTATCCGTGCCTCGATCGCAAGGACTACGGGCTATGTGCACTCAACATGGAGGTGGCCATGGAGGCTCAGGAGGTTTGGGAGGCCGTCGATCCAGGAGGCAACGAGTACGTCAAGGGAGGCGCGAAGTACCGGAAGGATCGCCAAGCGTTAACGACGCTCTACTCCGTCGTGCCGAAGGACGTGATGCAGCACCTCGTCGGAAAGAAATCGGCGAAGGATGCATGGAAGACGATCAAGATCTTGCACCAAGGTCATGCCCGCGTGAAGGAAGCGCATATTCAAACTTTGACAAAAAGCTATGAAGATCTGAAGATGGAGGAGAGCGAGACGGTTGATCAGTTTGCCGCCCGTTTCGTTACCCTTGTCAACGCAATGAGGGGATATGGCGAGAAATTGGATGAGATCAAGAACGTCAGAAGGTTCCTGCGTGCGGCGCCGACGCGCTACATGCAGATCGTTACATCGATCGAACAATGTCTCGACCTGAATACATTAACGGTTGAGGATCTCGTCGGAAGATTCAAGGCACACGATGAGAGAATCCGGATCAGCTTCGATGATCCAGAACAGGTTGAGCACCTGATGCTCACAAAGCAGCAGTGGATGACTCTTTCAAAAGAAAAGCAAGGAGGCTCCACGAGCGGCAAGGAGAAGCAACGCCCAGCGAAAAAGTACATTGTGGGGCAGGAGGATGAAGATGACGCCCCGCCACGAAGAAAGTTTGACATAAAGAAAGTAAGGTGTCATAATCTGCAAGTAGCTCGGTCACTTCAAGGCTGATTGCCGGAAAGCACCAAAGGAAAAGGAGAGGGCTCTCATCGCCCAGGAAGGAGATGATGGACCGATGATGCTGATGCTCGAAGTAACTGAGTTAAAGGATGAGGAGGATCCTCCATCACCGGCTATGGAGATTGTGGCGCAAGTGGATCACGATCTACCGTGTGTGCATCATGAGGAACAGAGTGCCCCGTTCCCATGTGAAACCACGTTTGAGGCAAGTAAAGCCTCAGAACTTGTTCATGGCGATCTATGCGTTGGAATCTCACCCGCAACTCCGTCCGGCAATAAGTTCTTTATGCTTGTGGTGGATGATCATAGTAAATACATGTGGATTGTGTTGCTGAAAAGTAAGGATCAAGCTCAACAAGCATTCGAGAAGATCAAGGAAGCCGAAGAGTTCAAGGTGGAGGCAAAGATAAGAGTTCTACGCATTGATCAGGAAGGCGAGCTGCATCAAACCGTGTTGACCATGGCACGGAGGATGATGAAGAGTAAAGGTTTGCCAGGAAAATTCTGGGGTGAGGCAGTCAATACGGCTGTGTATTTGCTGAACATGGAATCTCGAGAGTGGAGTTGGTATAACACCGACGAAGCATGGTACGGATAGAAGCCCTCGGTTGATCATCTTCGTACTTTTGGATGTGTGGCGATGTAAAGGCGGAATTGGCGAGCAACGATTCGATGATCATGACGGGCTATGAAGGCTCAAAGACATACCGCTTGTGCAATCCTTATACCAATAAGGTGGTTTTCAAGGGAGACGTAATCTTTGAGGAAGGCAAGTCATGGAATTGGGGCTACAACGAACCGGAATATTCAACTTTTCATGTCACGTGGGATCTTGAGTATGAAGAAAATATGGATTAATCGAGCTTATCCTTGTCAGCAAGTTCGGGCCCAGAAGACATTGAAGGCCTAGGGGCAGCTCCAAGCGTGGACACCAGGCCAGAAGCACTAGGGATTCTCCCAGAAGACAAAGAGTTTGAAGAAAAGGCTAGTCTGTGACCGTAAGATACAGAACTGAAGGGTGTATAGATGCATGTGCAGATACACTGCACTTGTTTGCCCAAAAATTAGAGGAGGAGGGGGAGCTGAAGTGAGCCCAGCAAACAGGCCAGCAAGGCCAGAAGGCGATGGTCCAAGAGTGTGGACTGGTGGCCAGATAGATGGAGGAGACCCAACAATAGGGGGTGCAGATCCATCAAAAGGCTTTTCACATGGTATAGAGAAGCTAGAAGAAAACCAATTTGAGTTACCTCCTACTTATTTGTTCTATTGCATCCAAGAGCACCGGCAAGTAGTAGATCAAATATGTGAGGCATCGATGAGAAAGTACTTCATCAAACCAAGTATAATGTCTCAAGGCGTGGACAAAAAGGATAGTCGGGGTGAAGGCATGGAGAAGGGCGCGGACAAAAAGGACTGTCGGCATGAAGCCATGGAGAAGTCGACAAAAGCAAAGTCGGTGACATGGGTACTGAGTAAGGATGCGGCGAAAGCAATGCCGTGGATGACACCCGCGAAAAGCAGCTGGCGCATTTGGGACCCAGGTCGATGTAAAGAAGCACATCGTGATTAGGGGGTGATTGTTAGATAATCACGTGTCCTACACGTATTGGAATTGCAGTCCGAGTAGGTGTAGGTGTCTAGGTACTATACGTATATGTATTAGACTAGGTTTAGCTACCGAGTCGGTTGTCTAGTCTTGGCGTGTATCCTGGCCTGTAAACAACACCGTGGAGTTGAGCAATACAAGAGAGAAAGCAAGGCTCGACAAGAGCCTTTGGCAATCAAAGTTGTTTTGCGTGTGCGTGCGTGAGTGTACTAGTTAGATCAAAAGAATCGATCGGCTAGCAGCACGTGCATCTCGGCGGAAGTTATCGGATACATGCGTGTCGTCTCGTCGGAATTTCCTCGTCAGTGTCGTCGGAAAGTACTCGGCGACAGGGGCTGTGCTAACATTGCGCCCCTCCTGATGCCGGCCTCTCCGGTGTGCAAGGCCGAGGGGAGCACCCTCTAGTCACGACGCCGCGGGAACAAGCGGCAGAGGGAAGAGAAGCTGCAGATCACCCTGCCGCCGAAGAAGATCGCCAACACGGGAGCGTCAGCTGCCAGCGAGCCTTCCCCTCGCTCCATCCTGTCTGTATCGTCGACCAGCCCTGCTGCACGTTCGTCAATTCGCCGGCGAAGGCGACCAAGGAGGTATCACGATTCACGACGCTTCCGCCTCCCTGTTCGATCTTCCGCATCTTCAATCGAGTTCGTTGATTTCCTCGTGCGCTACTGTAGTTATTTGTCATTTGCGTCTCTGATTCCGTCGGATTCGATCGTTGTAGGAAGCCAATAGGGACGTCCTCACCGCCAGCACCGCACTCCGCTCATCTTTAACGACCGGGACCTGCTGCATGTTCGTCACGTCGCCGACGAGGCCGTCCAGTGAGGGGTGGACACAAAGCTTGCGGCCCGAGCCTCGAGCTCGATAAGGCTTGGTTTGGGCTCGGCTTGGCCAAGCCTAAACCTTGTTATTAAGACTCGAGGCTTGACAAGCCAGCTCGGTGAAGCTCGCAAGCCGGCTCGAAGGCTAGATAAAATTAAAATTTTCTTTATAACCTTTGCTAAAAATAAAAATAATTCATAAGTTTGCAACACAAATATATGTGTTCGGTCCAACAGAGAGTGGCATCATGCACTTATTTTCTTTAGTTCAATTAAAGCACATGTCTTAACATGAAGTTCAACACACGTGAACTCTAAGTTTTATGACTATGAAATTCAAAGAAAAAAATTTCACTTCAAATCTATAAAGTCAAAGTGATCCACAAGTTGTGCCTAAGTGATCCGAAATGTATATTTGAGATAAAAGATAAAAGTAAGACAGGCACTGCAAGAATTAGCATTAGTTTTACAAGATTTATACATGCTACAAAACAACTACTATTCGTTAGTACTCCAATCAGAATTTAACCAATAGAAGTAGTACTAGATTTGCATTATCTACTCCAATCAGAATTTGACCACTATGAGTACTAGATTTTCATTATCCCAACACACGTATATAGATATATAAATACATATAAGCAATTTCAGTCATGTGCACAAAAACAGCAGGACAATAGCTATGAACAGCGACGGTTGCAATCTCAACAGTAGCAACAACATCGATGCATGTAGAACATACTCAGACCATACAATTTCAATCACGCCAGTAGGAGCAGCAGTCGTGAGCAGACGAGCAATTCTCGGGCAGACGAGCAATTCCCTCAGACACTGGCAATGGCGGAGGGCAGGCACCGGCACTAATCAAAGCGGCGCCGCAAGATCTCATCTCACGGAAGAGGGAGTATATGGGGGTGGGTGATGGCTAGGCTACAGTTGGTTCGCAATGATGGAGGTGGCCGGCGCTGACCGAGGGTGAAGATAGGACGGAGTAGGGGTAGGAGATGATCCATAGGGGCTAGCTGCTCTGTGTGTTGGGTTGGGATCGATCTTGATGGAAGGGACAGAGATTCACGCGGAGACGGAAGGAACGGAGGGGAATCAGCCGCTCAGCCTAACGAGCTGACGAGCCGAGCTCCGAGCTTCACCGAGCGAGCCACGAGCCTCAATTCTAGAGAGTTTGGTACACCAAGCCAAGCCCTAGCTCGGCTCGATTTTCCCGAGCCTGGCCGAGCCGAGCCACGAGCCGGCTCGGCTCGGCTCGATTCCACCCCTACCGTCCGAGGTGGACAAGGCGAGCGGGCCGGTAATTAAGCCTGTTTTTTTCTCTTTGCCGGTTCTTCCGTTCCTTGTTGTCCCTGCCTTATTCTATGTTTATCCTATCACCTGAATCGTTAAGAAGTGCAATGTGAACATTTTGTGTCAGTTCCATCTATGCATTCTTCAGTTAATGGTTGGTTTATAGCTACTGGTTTCTTCATCTCCTGTCCACTCCTAGCATTTTGGCAATTTGCATAGTGAAATCCATGCGGTGTTAATGGTTGGTTATTGTTACAGGACTGCGGTGCGAGATTGGCCGGCGTGTGCGGAGACGACGGCGTCGGCTCGCAGGTGACGGGTGCAGGCGTGCAGATGGTGGTGAGCGTGACATTCTTGTGCGGTGCACGGAAGAAGTTCTGCTTCGACCACTGTCACTGACAAGCTCAAGCGTCCATCCATCAGCATTGTTAATGACTTCGTCTATGGGGCTTGGATGGTCCCCAATTTTTCTATGTTTTCGTCTAGCCTAAATATAGCACGACCGTAATTGCATTGTGTAACGAGAACTGTACCAAATGATGAAACGATCTGTCTCTACTCTCTCTGGTTGCCTGGCTGTTTTCTTCTTGATTATTTTTATGAGATTGCTAACTCTCGGCCGCCTGAGATTTTTGTTAGCGCTCGATCGACGCGGTTGGCCGTTCGTTTTTTGGTTGTCTTGAAGATTTGCGTTGGTTGTCTCCACGTTTGTTTCTTGCAGCGAGTCGGCCCATGTTCTTGGGATTTTATGTTGGTTCGTTTGTATATGTCGTTTGTTGGCCTTTTTCTATTTTTGTTGGGCTCCCAGTTTGGTTCTTGCACCTTATAAGCTTGTCTCTTTTCTTATTGCTGGAGTAGAGGAATTGGTGAGTGGATAAGAAGGTAGCGAGGAAGGATATAGGTCGAGTGACGGCGGAGATCTAGGAGGTAGTCTGTCGGTAGTGAGGTTTTGGCGCTTAATTATTCCTGTTTGTGTTTTGTGTGATGTTCTTAGTCGTTTGTTTTCTATGCGTGTTTGTGTTTGTGTTTCTGTTTGTGCAGGTCGTTGTTTGTCAGATTCAGATTATTTGGCATCTGTTGTTAGTCAGATTCAGAGGTAAAATGAGATCTACACTCGATGCTCATTTTTTCGTAAGATTTTACATTGTTTGCAAGCGGATTGCTGTTCATCAGTTAGTAGGCAAGTTCGTCATTTCGCGTCCTGCAGATCTTATTTTTGTTTTCATCAAATTGTTTAGAAATATTTGTGATATAGTTTGTTTCCCTAGCTAATCTTTTTTCCAGAAATGAATGTTATGTAGTGTTTTGCCTTATAGGATGCGCCACATTTTCTGGATGTGATGTAGTTTGTTTTGCATCTTGTTTCGTAGCTATGATGTAGTTTTTTTGATAGTTCTTTTTTTATAGGATGAAGTGCCAAGTTTGTGGAAGCAGGGGGTGTTTGTGGCCAGGGGCAGAGTAAGAAGAACTACTTGCACATTAGGTTCTCGAGCGTCTTCAAAAGACATTTGGCAAGTACCCTTTTTTTGCATTTGTTGGTTCTTTCTTAGTATCTTTTGCAAGTATATTTTTTAAGTCAAACTCATCTATAATGTGTTCATATTTTTTGTTCTTTTTGAATGTGTAGATAGTGCCATGCTATGCACTGAAAAAGTTCAACAAAGCTACAGATGCAATGTTGTATGTGGAAACTGTGGATAAGGAATTGTATGAGTTTAACATGAATAAATCTTCACATATGACTTGCATTTTTTGTGGTGATTTCAAGAAATGTCGTAACCATTACAATATGAAGCATGGAGACCAAATCAGGTTGGACATCAACAATGATCCTCCATATATGTTTATGCATCCACTTGACACTCTTGGGTGTGACATGCCAAGGGTAGATGGTAAATGCACCCAACTGATTGTAGATTTATTTTTCTGCTCCTTGTTTGTTTTATTTTTATTTTTTTATATTCATGACCACAAATACTATATTACAGATGATTTTGACTTCAAAAATACTGCTAGAGCTATTGTGGTATCAAAAGATCTGGAACTAAGCAATGTAGAGATTGCGAGGATCAACAGATATGTGCGGAATCGTGGATTAGGACTTGGGGGTATTTTTCTGCACATTATTACCAACTCTGACATATCCATCAACAACTTGGTAATGAACTTATAACACTAGTATTTTTTAGCTTTTTTTTCATTTTCTATTTTTCTATATAGATTGACAACCATACTTATTTTCTGTAATTGGTTTTCATTGATGTTCTCTTTTTTTCAGCATATTCCCAAGTTTGTTGTATCAGCGCTGGATGTTTCACGCAGCGGAAGGGTTCGTCTTGTTGGTGGTGAAGATGGTGTTAACAGGAATGGGTAGTACTACACCTCAACTGATGGGAGGGTTCGGTTCAAGACTGCATAGGAGAGCTTTGTTGCTAATAACAACCTGGATGCTGGAGTTGTTGTTCTTATCATGTTTCAGAACTCTTCAAGTGGACTACGCATTTCCATTGATGTTGTGCGTTAAAAGTTTGTGTATTTAAGACTTTTTGCAAAGACTATCAAGAGTTCTTGTGGTATTAGTTCTATTTTAATGTTACTAAGACTCTATGTTGATTCAGAACAACTAAGTTTAAGTGTAACGTTTGCTCTTTTGTTGCCAACTATGTAAGTATATGTGTGAAGTATCAGACTTGAGATGGATATTTTATTCTTTTTTGGTGTGATGTTTCTTGTTGGTTGTTGTTGTGAAGTTTTTGTCTATAAGTTGGAATTGTAGGTACGATACTGAACGTTTCATCATAATCTGACTGCATTTGAAGTTTTATTTAGTTAGGTTTTGTTTCTTTGAATTATTATTTTTTGCTAGCATGATGAGAAAGAATAAGGAACCGTAGGTTGTATTTTTACATAATCTGAATTTTGTCTTTGTTGATTTTTTCAATTTTTGTAATTGATTTTTTTCAAAAAATAGGTGTTTACTCACAGAAATTGTAGGGTACAGTACTGAACGTTTCATAATAATCTAACTGTATTTGAACTTTTGTTTAGATAGGTTTTGTTTCTATGAATTTTGTTTTGTTACCGCAATGAGATAGAAGAAGGAGCTGTAGGTTCTATTTTTTACAGAATCTAAATTTTGTCTTTGTTGTTAGTTCAATCTTTTTAATTGAATTTTTTGTACACGAATAAATTTTTACTTTTCAGACATTCTATGTAATAACACGATGGAAATATGGCATAAGTTTAGGGTGAGTTTGTAAACCAGTTTCAATGAATGAATAGTGGGACCCACATTTCTATAGGTGGACATCGTCTATTTGCTACACGTGTACAACGAGAGCCGTGACACAGCCTCATTTCAAAATCTCAGAGAGAAAGAAAGGAAAGGGGAAAGAGCTCCTAGGGCGGGAGGGAGCACCTCGCGCTCCCATGGCAGAGGAGGACCTCGCGCTCACCGCCGCGTATTTCCTCAACAGTGTCGGCGACTTCTACTTCATGTTTCCGCGCGATATTGCAACGAATCGCACTATGGAGGTACTGATGATTTCCTCGCATCTATAGCTCCTTTTTACTCCGCGGAAAAATATTATGCGATGGTGTTGCATTCAGTCGATTGATTCAAAATTGAGGGCGTTGTAAGTTAGAGGCGCTTTCATCAGTACAAGTGACTGGAGATTTAGAGTTCGAGGTTCAAATTTCCACCGATACTAGAGATTATCTGGCCCGCGCGTTATTTTTGGCAACCAATTGTTCACATGAAGGTTTTCTCTTATGAGGAGGCATCGAGCAGATCTGAGAACACTTTTTTCCTGGGGAAACATGCATATATTTGTGCGAGTTTTTGTGATTTTTTCGAGTTGAAGGTGCTGTTACAGGGAGCGGAATTTGGGGTCCAGAGGGGGAATGCAGGGAGGGGCGAGGGTGGTGGATGTACTATTCGTAGTTTTCGGGTTGAAGTTGTTGTGACAACGATGGGACACTACAAGAAATGTGTTATTCTATGACCTTCTCATAGTGACCATGTTTAAAATCGTCATAGAGTTATGACGATTTCGCACCAGATGGTCAAAAGTCATTCGGAAGGTTTAAAACCTTACAAAATTATGACGATTTTACTCAGGATCGTCATATTTTTATTAGCTCAAATCGTCATAATATGACGAATATAGCCTACGATGTTATTTGAACCTCACTACGACGATTTAAAATCCTCATAAGGTCCAAATTAATATAGGTTAAAATTGATAGTTGGCCACGTCAGCAATTGTGCCTATGTGTCGTGTCTATGTGTCAGTTTTTTACTATGTGTAATATTCGTGTCTTAATATCTATTTCTCTATGTGTGACTACGTATCATATCCGTTTGTTAATATTTGCTTACATGGCGTTGTTTAAATCTTCTTACATGGCGTTGCTTACGTGTCATATATGTTAAACTCTAACAAGGATGAGTTATTTACAAAAAAATTACATATCATATATGTTAAACTGCCACGCGGGAACTTGAACCCGCGACCTCCTAACCAAACCAGGCGACCCATATCACTACACTAACCAATATTTCTTGTCATATATGTTAAACTCTAACACATATACGTTACACTCTAACAAGCACATGAGTTATTTGCAAAAAATAGGCCACTCGGGGACTTGAACCCATGACCTCCCAAGCAAACACGCCTACCCATACCACTACACCAACCAATCTTTCTTATCATAATACCACAACGACCCATTATATCTATAAAATTGTTCCGCCTGGGGTGATTTCTCTGCCACGATGGGCCTTAGTGGGACGGGAGCGGGCCGCGATGGGCCTCTGTGAGGGAGTGGGAAGCGGCAGATTAGGGCCCGGCCAGCTCGCCTTGTTTAGTTTTTTTGTTTTCTTAATTCTTTTGTAGCTTTTTCATAATAAGTCTAAAATAATTGTTTTTTCTTTCTAAATTTTTGTAAATTCAGTAGAACATCTTAGGATATTAACTAGAAATACTTTGATTACTTAAAAATAGTGGATTTACTAATTCCACATTAGTCCATAGTAGGGACAATATCATAATTCAAAATATGGGTTAAAAATAGTGCATTTACTATTTAAATTATTTTATTTTTATTTCATGTCATTTGCTTGTTTACTGTAATAATTTTCTATCATGTACTTGTTTCATTTTTGTAGATTATATAAGAGGCTCAAACATGCTATGGTGATCTGGAAACTAATGAACCAAATATAAATGTCAACTCTAGAAGTCCAGCAACTGCAAACATGGAAGATGTAGTTGGAACATATGTTGCCCAATCAAAGACTTCTGAACTTGTTTCTATGTTATCTGACAATTCTATTTGCAGTAAGGTTAGTTTTTCTAATTAATTGTTTGCTTTTTTCTACTTTTCGTATTATTCAAATTGTTTACTTCACTTGTTTTTAGAGATATATACTTCTATAAATAAATGTTTTTAATGCAAGCAGATTAAAGAAGAAATTGCTTCTATTTTTGAAAACACCATGAAAGATGAAGATATAAATGTGCAATCAAAAGAAGCAGCACTTGTGCTTGATGTTGTACGTTTACTGATCCATAATAATGGAGAGTGAGGTGACACTGAAAAGATAAGTGCAGAACAAGAACACCATAATTCAAGCAACATCAATAATGCGTCCCAGAGTACGTTGAAACTTGACTCAACAGAAAGTATTAATCCAGAATCAGTTGTAGGTAGAATTTTTTCTGATGTGTTTCTTTGTATTTCTTTGTTATATTTTCTTTTTTATATGTTTTGACATTGTTTTTAACTTTACCAATACTTTATTATGCAAATATTAGTTTCACTCGCAACCAAAAAACGGAGAGCGGCTGATGAAGTTTCTATCCAGCAGTCACTAAATTCTGTCTTTGATCAACAACATAAAGTGGCAAAGATTAGTGAAGAAGAAGAAACAAATGATCAAGTGGCAAAGATTAGTGAAGAAGAGTGTACAAGAGAAAAGGTAACAACTACTGTAAATGTAAGTGAATTTTTAAAATTTTATTGCTATCACTATTTTTTAGGTTTTTATTTTTGTTTGTGCTTTTCCATTGTTTTTGTTCAGGGCTATATGTTATCAAAATGGATTACACTACTGATATGCAACATTTTCTGTTATCTATGCTTATAAATTAATATTTATGTTATGTAGGACAAACATAACACATGTAGTAGCGCTAGTTTCAATCACATGTTGGAAACTGAACAGAATCTTGAAATGACAATTGGCAAAGAAGTTTTGCCTGATTTTAATTATGAATATGCTACTTCAGTTGAAATAATCAATGCAAATGTGTTTTGTGGCTTCGAAAATAGTAAAAACATAATGAAGGTATAAAAAATTCTAGTTGAATTCATGGAACCTTATAGTTTTTATTTTTAGTTTTTAATACATTTCTTTTTTTTGGATCTAGAGCTCTCATGATGACATAAAAGATTGCTCAATTTTACAACAACATCCAACCAATGATATTCTGCAAGATTTAGGTTTTAAGTTTTAACCCTCCTTTATTGTGTAATTCATGGTCTTCTCAGTATCATATATCATATAACATAATAATATCATGTATTTTTACATTTGTGTAGGAATTGAACAGGTTAAATTTTTATTGCCAAATGTTCTTGTCAATTTGTCCAGATATGGTGAACACACAACTGCTGTAGTAAAAGAATTATTGAAGGTTCAAAATTAAATTTTTTTTGCAATCTATTTTTTTGTTCTTTTATTTTTTGATGTGAAATTTTTATTGTAACATTCTCCTTTTGTGTTTTGATAGCATGGTTTATGTTCTGTTGCAATAGAAACATTAGGATACTGGAAGGAAGTTATAGTGTATGAAGATACAATACATGTAATCAAGCCAAAGAAGCACGACAACATCAAAATCCTGAGAGGACCGATGATTGGATGTACAGGAACAATGATTGGAACATATAACTCCAATGGAATTATAAGGGTATAATGATTTCCAGAATTTAAAATTATTGAACTGGATATGCTTGGAATTCTCAAAATTGTACCTAACCAACCGAAAGAAAAGACACAAATTGAACCAGAGAGATACATTCATGGTACTAAATCTTTATGTGTGTTTAAAACTTTTCAGTAATATTTATTCTATGCTTTTCAGAAAAGATTTTTTAAATTGTCATACTAATTTTTCTTCTGCTTTTGGTTATTCTAGGTAACGAGCAGTAGAACAATAATCAGAAGATTGGATCCAAGAAACTTGAGAATGGTGATTTGAAAATAACAAGTTACATAGATAGTTCCTTGTACATTGATGAAGTAAGAAAGAAGTATCATTTCAATGATGACTCAGTGCCTAGTTTCAGACTTTTCGAATACAATGATGAAAGATGGACTTATATCGACGAGATAGTTTTGTGGAGGCCTCTAGGCATGTCTTCGGAAGAATACAACGCTAAAATAGAGGTGATTTTTTTATCTTATTTTTGTTTTCTTCTTTTTATAAGTTTTTTAGAATCAATTATAACATTAGTTCACTTTTCTGTATGTTTAAAATAACAGAATGCCAAGCATATTATAGGGTTATGTATGATTCTTTTCATAGAAAGAATCAACACAGTGTCTCAAGCAAGGTAATATAACCATATTATGCAATGAAGCTTTGTTCATTTTAATTGTTTTCCCGTTTTGTTCCCTGTTTGTTTATAAGTTTTTCACCTATATGTTTTTCAGATTTCAAACAACTAATCCAACTACTAAAGAATATAATGTAACCAAAAGCAAAATAATATCTGTGATCTAACAGAATCTCCAGATGATAATGAGCACTCCATTCTAAAGATTTTGGTAAATGTTGTTTTTTATTCAAATGTCAAATTCTATTCAGCTAGTTGTTTTTTGTTTTTTATTTCTTTTCTTCTATGTGTTAAAATTCGGATCCTCCACCTCTTTCATTTAGTAGAAATGTTGGCAGCAGCTCTATTAAATCATCTTCAAAAACACCTAGTTCAATGGTATGCAATTATGAAAAAACAAAAAATTGCATGATCTATCTTCTATTTATTGTTTCTTTTTTGTTGAATTTATTTTTTCATTTAACTTCTTTGGTACAGAGATATTTCAAAGAATAAATAGTAGAAATAAGACTTTTCGATGATGACAACAATAGCTGCAAAAATGTATGCATATTAAACATGAATATATTGTGTCATTGCATGTTTATTTGTAATTGCACATCTGATTTTTTGTAATTGCATAATCCTTTTGAAATTGCAAGTTCATGTGTAATACATGGTTTTTGCTCTATGAAATTACATGTTAATGTGAAATTGATTGCTCATGTGCATTTGCATGCCAAATTAGTTTTAATGTGTAATTTCATGTTAATGATGAAATTGCATTGATATATGAAATTGCATGTTAATGTGTAATTGCATATTCATGTGCAATTACAAACGTTTTTGTTGTTGAAGTTGCATGATAATGTGTAGTTCAATAGTCGTGCGCATTTTCATATTCACGTGCAATTACAAACGTTTTGTTGCTGAAATTGCATGATAATATGTAGTTCAATGGTCATATGCAATTAAAAATTGTTGCCGAAATTGCATGTAGTTGAATGGTCATCCGCATTTGCATGTTCACGTGCAATTACAAACATGTTTGTTGTATTTACATGTTCACTGAAAATGTGCATTTGCATGGTCATGTGCAATTACAAACATCTTGGTCGCTGAAATTGCATGATAATGTATGCGCATTTGCATATTCATGTGCAATTACAAACATGTTTGTTGCCATGAAAATGTGCATTAACATGTTCGATGAAAATGTGCATTTGCATGTTCATGTGCAATTACAAACATCTTTTTCACTGAAATTGCATGATAATGTATGCGCATTTTCATATTCATGTGCAATTACAAACATGTTTTTGCTAAAATTGCATATTTGCAATTGCATGATCATGAGAAATTACAAAGTTATGCTTCATTCCTGAAATTTTTAATTGTAATGTGTAATTGCATCATGATGAGCAATTTGTAATGTGCCTTATGCTTGATATCTAAAACTGCGATATGCGTATTTTTTTGCATGTTCAAATTTGAATTATGTTCATGCACAACATTCATGTACTAGCACTAGGCAAATTAAATAGCAGATAATGTTAGGAAAATTAAATAGTAGTTGTGGTTACTGATTGACATATTATTAATCTAGATGAATATATGTTCAATTTTAGTGTTGTTTTTTCAGACAGTCTTTGGCTGTTCAGTCTGTTGTACTTTACTTTGTATTTTGTCTTTCGAACTAAGATCCTCTAAATGTGTACTTGTAACCATTGCATGTTATTATTTATTTTTGCAGTCTTTTGAACAAGTTTAGAACACATGAACTAGAATTTTTAGCGAGTCTTGCAATGTAATGGGCAGCAAAACAGATGATTTTTATAACACAAGCCTAAGTTTGCCTAGTGCTAGTTCATTATCTGGTAAAGAAAACTTGCCACCAAAAATAATTTTGCAGCCTAGCAAGTTTCTTTCATCTCCTTACGACAACAACATGAGAAGACCAATCACAGCAATTGAATATAAAATGTATGAAGTATTGACAACCCTTTGTGATGATGATCAATTGAATATGTAAGTTCATTTGTCATTTCCTTTTTGTTAACTTAATTTTTTATGTATGTTTTTTTTATAGTTTTTGAATGCTTTGTTTTATAAATATAAACTAAGTGGGAAATTAACAAGGATAACTGTAAAGTTTTGTTGGATCAACCAGGGAAATCATTCAAACAAGATGGATGGGTAGAGGATATTATTCAAAGATAACCACCCAAAACAATCATGATAGAATTGTGTTTCTAGATTTTTATTTTCCTATTATTTTTATTTATTTTACTACTTAGTTTACTTTATTACATAGCACAAATTCTTTTTCATCACAGGATTACTTCCTAGAAAAATGGAAAATAGAAGATGGTAGAATTGAATTGAAAGAGAAGACATTTAAATCTTTCAAAGGAGCTTATTCAGCTAGGCCACTCCATCTAGCCAACATGGTACATTATCTACTACATGTTTCAATAGAATACAAGTGAAAATATTTTAATTGTTTTTTCTTTTAAGTAAATAATTTTTTGTTAATTATTTATGCAGTTGTACTTCTTTATTATCATGAGTCTTCACTGGTTTGTTTTCGCTGTTGATATAAAATCAAGAAATTCATCTTTCTTGATTCAATCTATGGGAAGCATGAGAGTTTTCAAGTCACTGCTTCAGAACTTCTGGTGGGTTTTCAAATCATTATTTTCTTAATTATTTTTTGTTCAAGGATTTTTCATTTGTGTAATGTTTTTTTTAAAATGTTTGGTATGCCAGGTTAAAAACTTCATAACAACTTGGAATGAAACTGGACAGAGGAAAATTGACTTTAGTACTTATGAAAAAGTATATCAAATGTGCCTAAGCAGAAAGAAGGGTAAGTTCAATATGCATGTTTGTTTTTTCTCTGTTTTTGTGTAATATATGTTGCACTTTGCTTATTACCTTTTTTATGTATTAACACCAGAGATAATTGCGGGATCCATTGTATGAAATTGATGGAATTATATTGCGCAAGAAATCATGCTTCATACGCTAACTCAGATGCCGACAACCCATACTTCGGCATCAGATATGTAATTGACAACTTATTCACACGACACAATATTGAAAATTACGTAAAAAACCTTGTATCAGAATTTGATTTAAAGGTACTTTTCAAGCATAACTCTTAGCTATTTTTTAAGTTGTATCGACTGAATATTGTTTTAAGTCATTGTTTTTATGCTGATATTCATGCATGCATACAAAGAGAAACACCAAATTGTGAACTTCGACTGATATCAAAAAGGATTGTTCGAAGTTACTAGTTCACAACATTTTCATTTCTTTTTTCTTTGTGTAATGTGAGAGGATGTAGAATACGTGAGCAAGATGTATTGTTTCTTCTAATTCGATAAACTGTTATCTTTTTTGTAAAAGATAAATTGTGGTCTATGTTGACTTTATAAAAATATCCTATTGTTACTTTTAACTCAAGTTCTTTGTGTTTTTGTTTTTTTACTTGTACATTTATTTTTGATTACAAGTGTGAAATGCATGCTAATGAATTTCACACATTAAGGTATGCCAACTTTTCTAAATAGTAATCATCCGATCCATTTGTTTTATATGTATGATAATTTTGGATATCTCATTTTCTGTTTTTTCATTATAGGTTTGTGGTCTGGGTTATACATTCTATACAGAAATAAGACGAAAAAAAATTAAAGGTAAGAAACATACACAACTGCTAACTTTTTCAATATGCTGCATTTCTTACTTATAAATATTACAGAATCAAACAAAATAGTAAACATTTTATATTGTGCTCCTTGAATTTTTTGTAATTCCTCGTTAACAAAAAAAAATCACGCTGTATCAACCGATGGTTCTTTGTTTTTTCAGCTTTTTTCGAGGTTTCCTAGGAGCTGATGTCTCCTTCCTTGTTCTTTTACTAGCACCATTAATCCCTGTCAAACAAATAATGATGAAGATTTGTAAGCAAAATATTTATTTCTAGGAAATAAATCAACACAAATAAATTTTGAAAACAATACCTGATGGTTTCAGTGGTACTTGTTTGTTCTTTTTTTCAAACAATGAAGTAGTTAAATGAAGGTTTGCGCACTTCTGAATACTGTGCTCATGGCTAATGACTGCAAGTTATTTGGTTTTTTGACATTAATTCTTCAAAGAAACTCTTCTGTCTTTTGTCCCCCTTAGGACGTCCTTTTGAACAAGCAATGTCTGGCTTCTAAAGGAAATTTCCAAATCCATTTTTATGTGGAACCTTTTCTCATACAAAAGGTTGCACACCAACGCGTTGTTCCTATAAATCTGACAACTCCTCTGCAACTATCATCTCATACAGTTTTCTTCAGTTTTCCTGCTCTCTTCAAGAAGATACAAATACTTGGTCTGAGAGGTTGATGCATCTGAAGCTATGCTTGACATTTTTCTAGACATCACAGTGTGTCTTAGGTGTCTATTTGTTGTTGTTGTTGTTAGATCTATAGGTACATTTCTTTTTTCCTCCATAAAATCTTTTCTGTTCTTAGGCATCCAACGGTCCATGTAGTATTTCTGTGGTAGTTCAGTTATATTGAGGTGTGTGAGAACTCTAAGAACATGAGCACACACAATACCATCCTTCTGAAACTCCCCACAGATGCAAATGTAGTTTTCATCCTGAATATTTAACAAGCACAACATATATGCTTGACCTTATTTCTCGTATAGCTATAATGTTAGTATTGTAGACTTCATATCTAACATGCTTCTCAACTTATTCACACAGAAGTTTTGTTGAAAATATAATTTTCTTTTGGAATCTTTAGAAAATTTTACGGTTGTATATGCGCACAGCTTGGAACTCAAGCTCTGTACGGAGATGATAGTCTGGTTCAGTTGTTCTTGTAACTGAGTCTTGATGTCTCTCTTTCTCTTCAATACCTTCTGAAATTGTCTGGTACTCTCCTAGGAAACTGATCACACTAAAACTTGAACCAACATTGTCTTTTAAAATGGCATTTGTTCTCTCACTTCTTGTAGTTGTATGTATGAAGGGGAAGAATGCTGTCTTGAAGTAAACAGGTACAAATTTTTGCCTGTTGTCCCACATTGTTTTCAGAAATTTGAGGTGTCCAACATTGTTTTTCAATATCATTTCTTGCCATAAAGTTTCAAACTCTGCAACTATTAACGAATTACATAGAATATTACTGAAGTCTGCATGGAAAAATGGAATCTTACTAAAACTTCTTCCACACTTTTCTTCTGCTTTGGATGAAAAAACAATTCCTATGAATCGAGTCAGGGAAAACAAATGGTATTGCTATTGACATTGCAACATCCTGGTCTGTTATAATTGTAATTGGAGCTTTGCATCCCATGCATTTGTGGAATGTTTAGAACAACCAAATAAATGAATCAGCTTGTTCATTGTTTAGTATAGCACATGCAAACATACAGTTCTGACCATGACCTGTGACTCCAACAAATGATGCAAACAGTAGGTTATATCTATTTGTTTGTAAGTTGTGTTAAAACTGAGACAATCACCATATAAGTCATACATTCGCCTGGAGTAACTGTCAGCCCAGAAGATGTTTTCTACCTTATCACCCTTACCAAGTTTGAAATCATAAAAGAACATTGGATCCTCATCTTGTCTCTTTCTGAAATATTCCAACACTTGTGTCATATCACTAGTCTTGTTTTCATTCCTTATAGTTTTCCTTACATTACTGACATACTTCTTGTCATAAGGAACATTTCTGGGTTTATCACCTCTCAGATATGTTAAGATTACCATTATTTTTATTGTATCCATTTTGACAGAGGTAAAAGTGCGGATAAACAATTTTTCATCACTAGTCATCTTCTTGTGTGATCTTAGAAATTTTTTCTCATCTTCAGGACCGAGATCATGATTATGCTCTAGCTCAAGCCCTGTTACAATCCATTTTCCATCCCTTAGAGACACGGTCATTTTTGCAAGACAGCCTGTAAATTCAATAGGATTTTTCTTTCTTTTCCTTTTTTCCGCAGGAGCTGTTCCTGTTCTTTCATTCTTCCTCTGTTGTTTGCGATTTTTCCTTCTCTCCAACTCTTCTACATCAACTGGTATTCCAGCCCTATTGCATTGATATGTTCTCCTTGTTGGTGGCTTCTCTGCACTACTACAGCTGTTGTAAAAAGTTTCTTTCTTGACTGAAAAACCACAAATCAAACCATACTCATTGTAGAATGCATAAGCAGCATCATCTGTGTCAAATATCATGTTCATGGTAGGAACATGGTGACTCTGTGCTTCTTGGCTGGAAGTTCTAGCTGCGTTGATACTGTCGTGCTCCAGAAATATCCTAATGTCTTCTGTGGTAAGCTACCCAAGTTCTTCATTGTCAGTTGCAGGAATGTCTTCAATTGGATTATTTTCAAAAGCATCATTAACATCATATGGGGGACAAGTTTCTTCATCAGATGAGACTACATCAACAAGGTTGTCTTCATTTGCTCCAGGTCTGGTAAAAAAATTTGTTGGCACACTTTCTTCATCACTTTTTTGCTCTTCATAATGCTCTGTCAAGATGTCTGAATGTTCATTCTTCTCTACATATTTTTGTGAGTTGTTTTGTAATTGACATTAATCTCTATTTTCTGAAAATGCTTTTGTATTTGTATAGTCAACGTCAAAGTTTCCAATCTACAGTTGAACCACAATTAAAAAAACTAAAACAATATAAAACACCAAATAAAGAACGTCAATAATCAATAATTATCAAACAATTTTTTGTTTTAATTACCTCAGTATCCTTGTGTTGAGGAATCCCTTTGTTCAAGTTATTAATATATTCCTGACTCAAACTTGGTTCTTCAACAGCATGCATCATTTGTGTAAATGAGAGATTAGAGTAGTCAAACATACTCCCCCGCCCAATAAACTTGCATATCCCCGTTTTATAAATAATATCATTGAAAATGTTAATTAGTATTATTTTTTATAACAAAAAATGTTTTAAAAATTGGAAAAGTAAAGAAGCAAAGTACCTTCCATTGGCTAGCACTGTTGTTCAAATAGCTGTTATGCATTACTGGATACTAGAATGAGACATTTGCTGCAGTAGTCCACAAGTAGGAATCTGAATGCAAGAAAAATATGAATGATTTTATTTTTTTATGTAACATGCATAAGTTTGTACTTATTTATTATTTCGAAACCTGCAATTCTTTTGAGAAAACACTTCCATGAGGTTTAAAACTTTCTGCACTTGAACTGGCAGCATAACTACCCTGCAAAATTGTTATCAAATGCAAAAACTATTAAGCAAAATGAACAAGGTTAATTTTTTTAACATGTATTACATAATTTCCTTTGTTGATTGTTGTAGTAAAATAATACCTGGTTTGGTTGAAAAATATAAGTGGTAGTCTGATCATTCATAGATTTTCCTTTATATCTATTGTTTGAAGCTGGAATCTGCATACCAAATGAATATGCATTTCTCTATCATCCTTGTCTTAGATTTTTTCACTGCAAAATTACTGTTACCCATGTGCCTATTATAGAATCGTCATACAGACGAAAATAATCTGTAGTAACAAAAGTTTTGTAGTTGAGAAAAATAATCAGTTTCTCTCGTTTTTTCATCGGGATGAAAGTTGATTGTACGAAAAGATCTCTTTCCAGATGAAAAGGAAGAAATCAACAAGTACTTCTTGACTGTTTTAAGGAGGAAGAGAATCAAGTTACAAACAGATCACTTACCCTGGTTAGTGCTTCATCCTGAATCCATGTCTTCTTTCTTCTTTTATCAGTTCATCATGGCTGCCTCGGGGGAGTGAGGGTGAGGAAGAAGGAGGGGGTTGCAGATATGCTTTTTAGGTGAGAGGGATGACGGTCAAGAAGGAGTCTTGCTTTCTTACGTGGGGAAGAAGAATGCCCGGTTTTGCAGAAAAAGGGCTTTTTGTTCTTACTTTTTTGTTCAGACCACTACAAAGTCAGGATAGTACTTGGGCTTTTCTATCGGTATAAGCCCAACAAATATTAAATAGTAAAAATAAAATTTGATAACTAAAAATCCCAATCAAATTGAAAAGCCCACAATAGGAACAAAAACAAAATAGACGGGGTCCACGAGACCAACCGAGGTACGTGATGTCAATCGATCGGGGTGACGTCAATCGACCGGGGTGACGTCGATCGATCCAGATCTAAGGAAAATCTCGGTCACCCGAGAGTTAGTCGTGTCCTTATTTTTATTGAAAATAGCTCGTGGATCTAGTAAACTTGTGCGGTTCCTTATTTTTTGGTATCTTCATTTATTGATTTTCTTTTCCGATTCTACCCACTTATTTCCTCACATGCCAGCCCCTTTTAACTTAAAGCATAAAAGTTGAGGGTTGAGCTGGAAAAAGTTTATATACCCCAATAGCTTCCAGGTTGCGGACTCTAAACCCCTCAACTTTAAAACGACATACTTAATCCCCTAAACTTCCTAAAACTAAGCAATTGACCCCTATCATGTTTTGCATAGTTGTTTTGCTGATGTGGAGTCGAGGAAATGTTGTTTTGTGTGGATATTTGCACTCTCCCTTCCCATCGTTCTCCCCACAAAGTTCGTGACCGCCACCACGGAAGACCGCGACCACATTGATGTCATGCATGCCCCCGTGCTGGAGTAAGCAGTTGAAAAGCTTCGCCTTGGCCTGTAACATCCCAAAAATATTAAACTTAGATCATCAAACTCTAATCACCAAACTTAGGGTTAACAAAAACTTTTCCAACTAAAAATATGAAAGCATTCATATGTGTGTATTAAAATTTGGATTCTTTTGAATTGCCATGGTTCTGTGTTTCTTTGCTTGTAAAATGATTCTTAGGTGAAATAAACATCATCTAAACAATCCCCAAACTTTTCCCAAAGACAAACAAGTCAAAACAAATAAATTAAGTGAATGGTCACTTTGGACAAATTAACTCCCATGCCTATTTTGGCTATCCCTAACTTTCAGAACTTAACAGAAACATGTATGGATCTTTGCACCCCTCGATAGTACTCATAATAAGGTACCAAGGCCCACTTTGTGATCATCCAAAAACATTCAAATGCTTAGTTTAAATGATAGTTTAAAATTGAATCTATTTCATATGGGAAGATCCCACTATTTCAAAAACCACTCAAACCGACTCAATTTTCAAAACACAAGCATCCACAGACTCCCCAATACATGCCTAGCACACCCACCAAAAATCTTTTCAAAATTTAAAACTTAAGTTCATGCGGCCATTTCATCAAACAGGTTACAGATTCAAATCAACAAAATCAAAAACACTATGTTCAGCAGTGTTTTGGGCCAACCTTGTCCCCTCTCTGGTTACAACTAGCCTTAGTAGATCATCTAGCAACCTTAACTAATCTCTAGCACCACTGTAAGCTGGCCATTGTCATCAAGGTGAGCAGGACGAGAGCACCCATGTCACCCCAGTGTGGACAGCAAGCTAGGAGAAGAACTAGTCGTGCCAACCTTGTCTAGCATGCAGCCCATGCCTCACCGCCCCCTCTCGACCAGCCCTAGCTCGGAGACAGCGACCAGAACCGCCAGGAATGCCGCGCCCGTGCCGCTGTCGACCATGCCGACGCGTACCACAGAGCATGCGCTGTTCCCACGCCACCTGACCACCTCGAGCCCTCGCCGCCCGCCAGCATGTACCCCACCGTCCTAGGAGACTACCAGACATGTTCGTTTCACCGCCCGTACCCCGTAGCCACCGCTCGCCGCGGAGTTCGCCACTTCTGCCTCGCAGAGCATCGCGCGTTCCCGACCATTTGCCACCACCCCTACACGCGCATTTAAGCTCTAGAGCATCGCCAGGAGACCACCCGTCGATCGCCAACCGCAGCCATGCCTCTAGCCGCTCGTAGCCGTGTCGCCACCGTCGCCTGCCCACCCCTCTCGGTCTCGCCGTCGAGCCCATAAAAGGAGACGACCCTCGCTCAATTTCTTCACACCATCTCACTCCCCTCATCTCACTGATCATTCCATCCCTTAGCCAGAGCACGAGGAGCAGCAGTTCGCCAGAATTGCACCGGAGCAGGCCACCTCTGGAGAAGAAGGGAGCTGTTGATTTCGACCAACCCCGGAGCTGCCGCGACCACCCCTGAGTTCGCCGTCGTTGACTTCGTCGTTTGTCCGCCTCGCCGTCACCACTGGAGCCCCGGTATGCCCTCTATTCACCCCCACCGAGCCGCTAGGGTTCGAGCTCGCCGGTGACTTGTTCATCATCGACGACGACTCTCAGCCGTCGATCTTCATTCTAATCCAACACACCACATCGCCCTGTACCGCTTCGCGTTTTATGAGCCACTAACCAGTAGACCCCCCTGTTAGTTGCGCCCCGCGCTGCGAAGTGACACTGGGCCGGCCCAATAACCCTTCCCGCGCAGCCCACTCGTTTGAATTTACCTTTTTATGTTTTCATTCAAACTCAGTTTTGTACCTAGTTTCAAAAATCAACCCAGCTCAATTCAGTGATCCAAATTGCGTGAAACCAATTTTGTTAGAAAGGTATTGAAATGCTTAATCCAAGCCTGTTGGATTCAAATCATTTGGATCAGTAGATCCACCTTGGTAAAATTAACAAGTCAGAAGCTTTTCTGCATTCAAACATTTTTCATATTTCAACCATAATAGCTTTTGAGTTGATTTCAACTCTCAAAAATCACATTTGATCATACCTTTCAGACTATATAAAAACATATGGGTTTACTTATAGAAATAATGTTCAAGTAATAAAAGAATGCCACATAGGCATTTCTAGTCACTTTATTTAATTGAAATAAAATGTTAAACCTTATTAAATTGTGACACCACTTTAAATCACATTCCCATGTACTGAAATATGTGGTGATGACATGTGTCAACATGATCCCATGTTTGAGTTGGAGAATATTAAATCTTAAGTAGTTTTTCAATGAGTAGAAATTACTTTTCTAAAAATAAAATAAATAAGACAAAGGCTTTAATATTGAATGTTAGTGATGATGCTAGATCATCTATAGAACCCTTTTGTCTGATGATTGAAAATAGTTAGTATTGTTTGGTGATTGTGTACCTCGTACTTATTTATAGACGCTAGTACCAACCAAGGATACGAGGAGGAAGGAGGATACTACGAAGAAGAAGCCGAGGAGAACTTCAGCCACTGCTCTGCACAAGGCAAGCCTTACTAATCAAGTTGACCTATGCAAGCCTAATATACCAGTTGATCGAGCAAGCTAACACTTGCAAGATACTCTACTTTAGCAAGCCTATACTGATACTTATGTAAGCTAATACTTGCTTGTTACCATGACTAGATGCCTTAAGCATATGTGATCATACCCACGTGATACCCCTCCTATTTTTACTTGCAAGCTTTATACTTTATTTCTTTATCAAAGCTATTACTTAGAGTCTACTTAAGGTTGCATAAAGAGCATTAAATTTGGCCTAAGCTAGATAATCTTGATGTCACCCTAAGGCATGAGGTTAAACTTAGTTAAACTCCACTTGTTTACCAGCCCTCATTAGTACTCACCCCCACTTATAGATGCTAGTGCTAAGCATAAAACCTGATCAACTTTAGATAGGAATACTTGGTGAAAAAGGTTATGAAAACCTTAGAATGATGAGTCATTCTACTAAGATGTTTTGACATGTGTTTCCGAACACCAGATTGATTTGGATGATGAGAATGTTAAGGCATGAGCCTTAGCCCTTTATAAAAATGATGGTTGTCTAGATGCGATACCATTCCAAATTTACCGTACAACCACAATACCCGAAATTTGGGTAGGGCTTGACTGGAAACTTATATACTTTAGTATGGGTTCCCTCATGGCCAAGGTCTGAGCTGAGGATAACTTGTGAAGATTGTCCACATATGCAGTACCCAAGATGACAGTTGGTCATGGTTGGGAGGCCAAACTCACAGGAGAGGTGCCTATACTAGGGCGTGTAATGGAAAGGTTAGGATTGATTATCCGACATCGAGTATGGTGAATTCAGGATTTGTTCCTGACGGATGTATCGAATGTTGTGGTGAAAGTGTACAATCTCTGCAGAGTGTCAAACTATTCGAATAGCCGCGTCCGCGGTTATGGACAGTTGGAGTGGCCATACTGTTCCCCCGTCAGATGTTTCCAAAATGACTTATGAAATGAATTGAGATTTTGACTTGACCACAACAGAGTTGTGATATGAAATACAATTTCCCACTTAGGTGTTATAAAATTTCAACTAGCTTTTCTTGCTTCTGAACTTAGTAGAGGTAAATCTGGATTTTTGCAAAACAACCCTAGAGCTTAGTGTCCTACTACAAAAAAACCCTTCACTTGTTAGTATTAGTTTGCGAGTACTTAAAGAGTACTCATGGCTTTGTCCCTGGCTATTCCCATGGCCAGACTATGAAGAGGAGTACCAGGACGAAGGACCCCAGGAAGGTTACGACAACTAGGATCATCTCCCATCGTCAACATTGCCTATGACCCTGAAGATGGAGCTTCGCCTACGCTACCTTTATTATTACGTATTTCCGCTGCTCGAGTTGTATTAAGAACTGGATCATGAGATCCTTATTTGTGTAAGACCTTATGTATGGTTTGTAATGGATGATGTACTATGGTATCCAAATCTGTTATGTCTCGCAAAAATGGTAATCCTAGGATTGCAATGTATGGCATAACATGCATCTGGGATTAAAAATCCGGGTGTTGACAAGTTGGTATCAGAGCCATCCTGACCATAGGAGACCCTAGTTAGACTGGACGTTTGAACCTCCCACTGCTGAGGGAATTCAGTTCACCTTAAGAGAGAACAACTGGCTCGATGGACTTTCCAGGGCCATGCAGGAAGCTCTTGCCCGTCTGTGTGGGCAGAGTATCAACTAGATCAAGGGTACCCGCTTTGAGTTTTGTCCAAGGCGTGATTCAATGGGACAGCCACTGGAAGCCCCATACCACCCCGAGCTGAAGACTCAGTTGGACCACCTCAGCTTCATGATGTATGATCGTCAGCAGCAATTGGATAATTGCCATGACTATTCCAACCACAAGTCCGCCATCATCAAGACGAAGGATCAAACCATCGCCATGCTAGCGAAGGATCGCAAGTATCGCTGCCGTCAGCTTGACAAGAAGGATCGCATCATTGCCCGTCTTCGCCATCGTATCTCGGACTTGGAGGAGACCATCCACGAGAGAGACATGCAGTTGGAGGAAAGGGAGAGTGCCGGAGAAGACCTGCGTGGAGACCCCTACTCCAATCTCAGTGATGATGATGATTTTCTGGAGGATCAGGCCATGGACTTCTTCACCAATCAGGATGATTCCGCCTTCATCGATGACGATGAGGATGATGAGGATGACGAGTACACTGACTCCGAGGAGTAGTAGCACTTGAGCACTAGCGTTAGTGAGTTGTATTCGGTCCCACTGTATCGTAGTTTCCAGAATGGTTCTTAAAACCATCTGTTTTTCCTTTGTTGTGGTGTGTGCTGTATCGTGTGCTATGAATGAATGAAAAGCAAGTTGCTAGAAAACCTGAGTCAAACTTTAAAAACTTTTCAAAAGTCCCTGAACCTTAGAAATTTCCCTCTTTTCTCATGATCTATCTCAATCTTCAGATGCCTCGCGGAGGAAGTGGTTCATCCCCGGACCCGATGTTGCAGATCCTGCAAATGTTGGTTTCTGACCACGAAGATGAAAGAGCCGAACGTCAAGCCAACCTAGCCACCCTTCAGTAGATAGCTCAGCTAGCCCACAACAATCAAGGCCAAGGAAATCAGGACAACCATGGATCTAAGCTCAAGATTTTCCAGAATACCAACCCACCCGTTTTCACTAAGTCAGAAGAGCCTTTAGACGCCGATGATTGGCTGCAAACCATGGAAAACAACCTGGAAGTCGCCGGAGTGGAAGCTAATGAGAAATTTCTGTTCGCCACCCACTATCTACCCGGAGATGCAAGAGCATGGTGGAACAGCGTTCGTGCAATGACCGGAGGACAGATGATGAACTGGGAGGAATTCAAGGTCAAGTTCAGCAGAACCCATGTGCCACCGGGTTTGATCAAGAGGATGAGAGATGAGTTCAGAGAACGGAAGCAAGGAAGGATGACCGTAGTGGAATACCGTGACAAATTCTTGTCATTGGCTAGGTATGCCCCGGATGAGATTGACACCGAAGCCAAGAAGAAAGAATGATTCCTGAATGGTTTGCATGATGAGATGCAGACGGTATTGGTCAATATCCCCTTTGCTGATATTGAAGCTCCTGTCGACTCTGCCATCTAGATGGAAGGAAAGATCAACCAAGCCAATGAGAATCGCAAGCGTCGCATGATGCATCAGCCAGGAACCCATCAGACCCCAAAGTATCGCCCTAACCCATCTCCAGGATTTGCCCCGAGAACCAATAGACCCCCAATGAACCATACGACCTATCCCAACCGTGGAAACCCGAGGCCCAGAGGAAATCACAACAACCCCGGCAACTCTAACAATTTCAACCGTGCACCACCCAAGTTCAACAACAACAATGTTGCCGCCAACACCAACACTGCCCCGAGGACTGGAAGCAATGTTGTGCCTGTTGCAGCAAAGGACAAGTCGCAAGTGACTTGTTATGACTGTGGAAATAAAGGCCACTACTCCAATGAGTGCCCCAAGAAGAATGCCGCAGCCCCCAATGCCAATGCCCCAGCTTAGCAACAACGTCGTGTTCAGCCTGGAAGAAGGTTTGCCCCAAGGAACTCGCTCAACCGCAACGACCGTCTTTTTCTCATGCATGCTGAAGAAGCCCAGGAAGCGCCAAACGTTGTGCTGGCTATGTTTTCTGTTAATTCAGTGCTTGCTAGAGTGTTGTTTGATTCTGGTGCATCACACTCATTTGTCACCGAAGAATTTGCATGCACTAGTAAGATTCAACCAACCAAACTGAAGCACGTTATGATTGTTCAAATCCCTTGTTCAACCACCAAAGCTAGGCAAATTTGCAAAGCCGTCCCTATCCGAATCCATGGCATAGATTTTTATGCTAATCTGATAGTACTCGGAACTAAAGTTTTGGAAGTAGTACTAGGAATGGATTGGATGTCCAAACATAAAGGATTAATCGATTGTGCCAAGAAAGCCATAACCATGACCAGTACAGCTGGAGTATTAGTCGAGCATATATCTGAAACCTTACCTCGTCAATTCAAGTGCAACTAGAGTATAGCCCAACCTACCATTGGCCAAGTCCGGATAGTCTGTGAATACCCCGATGTATTTCTAGATGTTTTACCTGGTATGCCCCCAGATCGGGATATCGAGTTTATCATCGAACTAATCCCCGGAACAGGACCCATACCCCAGAGACCATATAATATGAACCCGTCTGAACTAGCAGAACTGAAGAAGCAACTAGATGCCATGTTGGAAATTGGATTGATTCAACCAAGTGCGTCACCATGGAGATCACCTGTCTTGTTTGTGGACAAGAAGGATGGAGGTAACCGTTTGTGTACGGATTATCGGAAGTTGAATGATGTCACTATCAAGAACAAGTACCCATTGCCCAAGATAGAAGATTTGTTTGATCAGTTGGCCGGTGCCAAAGTGTTTTCTAAGATTGATCTTAGAACAGGCTATCATCAACTCAAGATTCGCGTAGAAGATATTCCCAAGACTGCCTTTGCCACCAGATATGGATTATACGAGTATACTGTCATGTCTTTTGGATTAACCAATGCCCCCGCTTATTTCATGAATCTCATGAATAATATTTTTATGGACTTCCTGGATAAGTTTGTCGTTGTTTTCATCGATGACATTCTGATTTATTCCAAATCAGAAGAATAACAAGAGCTACACCTAAGGACCATTCTTGGAACCCTTAGAGAGCATCAGTTGTATGCCAAGTTTAGCAAATGTGAATTCTGGTTACAGGAGGTAGGATTCCTCGGCCACATTGTATCAGCCGGAGGAATTGCCGTTGACCCTACAAAGGTGAAAGATGTCGAAGATTGGCAAGCCCCAACCACTCAAACCCAAGTTCGTGCATTTCTCGGATTGGCGGGATACTACCGCAAGTTCGTAGAAGGTTTCTCGAGTATCGCCAGACCCATGACTCAATTGCTGAAGAAGGACAAGAAGTTTGAATGGACGGACAAATGTGAAGCGAGTTTTCAATAACTCAAGAGGAGATTGATTTCAGCCCCAATCTTAATCATGCCGGATATCACGAAGCCCTTTGATGTATATTGTGACGTATCCAAGGTCGGTCTCGGATGTGTGCTAATGCAAGAAGGCAAAGTTATATCTTACCTATCCCGACAACTGAAACAGCATGAGCAAAATTACCCAACCCATGACCTCGAACTCGCAGCCGTAGTTCTAGCCCTGAAGACATGGAGGCATTACCTGATGGGAAACCGTTGTAAGATTTATTCAGATCACAAGAGCCTGAAGTATATATTCACTCAGAAGGAGCTGAATATGAGACAGAGAAGATGGATTGAGCTAATCAAGGATTACGATCTGGACATTCACTATCACCCCGGTAAAGCCAACGTGGTAGCAGATGCCCTTAGCAGATTGCCGTGCCGCTTGAACTCCATGATTTTAAAGGAGCAACCAAGCTTGCACAAAGAGATGGAAGATTTTCGAATGGAATTAGTGAGTGAAGGATTTTTGGCTAGCATAGAACTTCAACCCACTTTGATTAGCCAGATCAAAGAGGCGTAGAAAGGAAATGCTAGTATTGACGGAATCAAGCATCGTATCGATACAGGCAAAGTACCCGGATTTACCGAAGACGAAGAAGGAGTTCTGTGGTACAAAGGACGCCTTTGTGTACCAGCAGATTCTGAGTTGAAAGAAGTTATTCTGAAGGAAGCTCATGATACTCTTTATTCTATCCACCTCGGAGGAACAAAGATGTATCAAGACTTGAAAGAACAATTTTGGTGGCATAAGATGAAGAGAGAAATCGGAAGCTATATCGCTAAGTGTGATATATGTCAAAGAGTCAAGGCGGGACATCAAAGACCCGCTGTATTGTTGCAACCGTTACAGATTCCGGAATGGAAATGGGATTCCGTTGGAATGGACTTTATCACCGGATTGCCTACTTCTAGTAGGGGAAATGACTCTATCTGGGTCATAGTGGACAGATTGTCCAAAGTCACACATTTCTTACCAGTCAAGACCACCTACCAGAGTTCGAAGCTAGCAGAGTTATACATCGCTAGAGTCGCCAGTTTGCATGGAGTCCCCAAGAACATCGTATCGGATCGAGGAACTCAGTTTACCTCAAGATTGTGGAAGAAAGTGCAAGAAGGTTTAGGAACCCGACTAGATTTCAGCACCGCTTATCACCCTCAGACCGACGGACAAACGGAGTGAGTAAATCAAATACTTGAAGACATGTTGAGAGCCTGTGTGTTAGAGTATGGATCTAAATGCAAGATTGTCAAATCAAATGACTCTATCTGGGTCATAGTGGACAGATTGTCCAAAGTCGCCCATTTCTTGCCTGTCAAGACCACATATCAGAGTTCGAAACTAGCGGAGTTATACATCGCTAGAATCGTTAGTTTGCATGGAGTCCCCAAGAACATTGTATCGGATCGAGGAACTCAGTTTACATCGAGATTCTGGAAGAAAGTCCAAGAAGGTTTAGGAACCCGTCTAGATTTCAGCACCGCGTATCACCCTTAGACCGATGGACAAACGGAGCGAGTAAATCAAATACTCGAAGATATGCTGAGAGCATGTGTGTTAGAATATGGATCCAAGTGGGAAGGCGTACGCCGTTTGCAGAATTTTCATACAACAATAGTTATCAAGCCAGTTTGCAAATGGCCCCATTTGAATTCATGTACGGAAGGAAGTGTCGCACCCCTTTGAACTGGTCGGAAGTAGGAGAGAGTCAGATCTTCGGACCCGACATCCTACGAGAAGCAGAAGAGAAGGTTCACAAGATTCGTGAGCACCTCAAGACCGCCCAATCCAGACAGAAGAGTTACGCCGACAAGAGACGTAGAGACCTCTCCTTCAACATAGGAGATTTTGTTTATCTGAAAGTGTCGCCATTGAAGGGAATGCAGCGTTTCCAACTCAAAGGAAAGTTAGCCCCCAGATATATCGGACCTTTCAAGATTCTGAACCGTCGAGGAGAAGTGTCGTATCAATTGGAACTACCTGAAGAGATGTCAGCCGTGCACAATGTGTTCCATATCTCGTTACTTCGCAAGTGTCTCAAAGTCCCCGAGAAGGCCAAAGTTTTCAAGAATATCGATCACCAGACCATAGAGATCAACGATGACCTGACCTATCCCGAAGTACCCATCCGTATTTTGGAAGAAGCTTTTCGAACTACCCGAACCCGAAGCATCAAGTTTCTCAAGATTCAGTGGAGCAACCACACAGAAGAAGAAGCTACCTGGGAGCGCGAAGATCACATCAGGACGGATTTTCCCGATCTCTTCAAATCCTAGGTAATGTTTTTCGTCCTTTTTCAAATCTCGGGGCGAGATTTTGTTTAAGGGGGGAAGGTTTGTAACATCCCAAAAATATTAAACTTGGATCATCAAACTCTAATCACCAAACTTAGGTTAACAAAAACTTTTCCAACTAAAACTATAAAAGCATTCATATGTGTGTGTATTAAAATTTGGATTCTTTTGAATTGCCATGGTTCTGTGTTTCTTTGCTTGTAAAATGATTCTTAGGTGAAATAAACATCATCTAAACAATCCCCAAACTTTTCCCAAAGACAAACAAGTCAAAACAAATAAATTAAGTGAATGGTCACTTTGGCCAAATTAACTCTCATGCCTATTTTGGCTATCCCTAACTTTCAGAACTTAACAGAAACATGTATGGATCTTTGCACCCCTTGATAGTACTCATAATAAGATACCAAGGCTCACTTTGTGATCATCCAAAAACATTCAAATGCTTAGTTTAAATGACAGTTTAAAATTGAATCTATTTCATATGGGAAGATCCCACTATTTCAAAAACCACTCAAACCAACTCAATTTTCAAAACCCAAGCATCCACAGACTCCCTAGTACATGCCTAGCACACCCACCAAAAATCTTTTCAAAATTTAAAACTTAAGTTTATGCGGCCATTTCATCAAACAGGTTGTAGATTCAAATCAACAAAATCAAAAACACTATGTTGAGCAGTCTTTTGGGCCAACCTTGTTCCCTCTTTGGTTACAACTAGCCTTATTAGATCATCTAGCAACCTTAACTAATCTCTAGCACCACTGTAAGCTGGCCATTGTCATAAATGGTGAGCAGGCCAAAAGCACCCATGTCACCCTAGTGTGGACAGCAAGCTAGGAGAAGAACTAGTCGTGCCAACCTTGTCTAGCATGCAGCCCATGCCTCACCACCCCCTCTCGACCAGCCCTAGCTCGAAGACAGCAACCAAAACCGCCAGGAACGCCGCGCCCGATTGTCGACCATGCTAACAGCAGAGCACGCTGGCGTCGCCACCCGACCACCTCGAGCCCTCGCCGCCCGCCAGCATGTACCCCACCGTCCTAGGAGACCACCAGACATGTTCGTTTCACCGCCCGTACCCCGTAGCCACCGCTCGCCGCGGAGTTCGCCGCCTCTGCCTCGCAGAGCATCGCGCGTTCCCGACCATTTGCCACCACCCCTACACGCGCATTTAAGCTCTAGAGCATCGCCAGGAGACCACCCGTCGATCGCCAACCGCAGCCATGCCTCTAGCCGCCCGTAGCCGTGTCGCCACCGTCGCCTGCCCATCCCTCTCGGTCTCGCCGTCGAGCCTATAAAAGGAGACGACCCCCGCTCGATTTCTTCACACCATCTCACTCCCCTCATCTCACTGATCATTCCATCCCTTAGCCGGAGCACGAGGAGCAGCAGTTCGCCGGAATTGTGCCGGAGGAGGCCGCCTCTGGAGAAGAAGGGAGCCGTTGATTTCAACCACCCCTGGAGCTGCCGCGACCACCCCTGAGTTTGCTATCGTCGACTTCATCGTTTGCCCGCCTCTCCATCGCCACTGGAGCCCCGGTATGCCCCCTATGCACCCCCATCGAGCCGCTAGGCTTCGAGCTCGCTGGTGACTTGTTCATCGTCGATGACGACTCTCAGCCGTCGATCTTCATTCTAATCCAACGCACCACATCGCCCCGTACCGCTTCGCGTTTTATGAGCCACTGACCAGTAGAACCCCCTATGAGTTGCACCCCGTGTTGCAGAGTGACACTGGGCCGGCCCAATAACCCTGATGGGAAGGCCCAAATTTGAAACTAGTTCTAGCCCTAAAGACATGGAGGCATTACCTGATGGGAAACCGTTGTGAGATTTATTCGGATCACAAGAGCCTAAAGTATATATTCACTCAGAAGGAGCTGAATATGGTAATCCTGGGATTGCGATGTATGGCATAACAGGTATCTGGGATTAAAAGTCCAGGTGTTGACATGGCCCCTCCTCTTCCTCGTCTCGGTGATTTACTCGGGGAGCTCAGAAATCGACTTCATGGTCCACTTCTTCCCGGCCTCTGACTAAGCACCAACACGTCCGATTCATCGTTGTAGTCCCTCCTCCATCCTCGCCAACCTCCCATCGTCCTCAGGGTCATATCTGAGCTCCCCGACCAAACTGTGGTCGTTTTTGTGCACCGTGGTGTTCGGCCAGAGAGCCTTGATCAGATATTTCCTCGAACAACTTATGCTTGCTTCACCGGGAGCATAGAGTTACGCTCATTCGATTCCATGCCGGGATGGCAAGTCGGAAACGATGGCGAGGCGATAGGGAAACCTCGAGTGTCAGAAGATGAAGGTCGCGACCATCGATGCGCAAGCTCGTGGCGCTGATGGAGATCTTGTCAGTGGGAGGACGACATGGAACTGGTTCCTCACGATGGGTTCGTGCACTCCACACGGTATTGTCTCCTCCTCCAGTACAAGACCATTTTCTTCTCACACGTCTTTACTGCCCGTTTCTTGAGTGTTCCTCTGCCATTGCCCATGGCATTGACGCCGCCGGCGGTGACTTCCTATTCACCGGCTCCAATGGACGAAAGCCACATAGCAAGGACATCGTGCATGATTCCATAGTTAGCTATTTTGAAGGACTCCAGCGAGCTGAGCTACGAGCGCCATCAGCGTGATGTGTTTCTCCCCTATACAAGACGAGGAGGGGGTCATCAGCTGAGATACGACCTACGGGCTGCCTTTTGTTACCCTCCACCTCCACGAGGTGATCCTCTTTGTGCGTTCGCATTGCTAGCGAATGACAGATTGACATGTGGCAAAACTGGCATTCAAAACAGCTATCCATACACTTGGAGGTTGATTTCCTGGTTTTAGAAAGTGTAGGTGTCAACACCCGGATTTTTAATCCCAGATGCCTGTTATGCCATATATCGCAATCCTAGGATTACCATTTCTGCGAGACATAATAGATTGGTACCATAGTTCATCATCCATTACAAACCATAATAAAAGTCTTACAAATAAAGGATCTCATGATCCAGTCTTAGTAAAATCAACGCAACAGAATAATATAATAACGGTAGTGTGGGAGAGGCTCCATCTTTATAGACACAGGCAATGCTGATGATGGGAGATGATCCTAGTTGTCGTAGACTTCCTGTTGTCCATCCTCCTGGTAGTCCTCCTCATAGTCTAGCCACGAGAATAGACAGGGACAAAGCCATGAGTACTCTTTAAGTAATCGCAAACTATCACTAACAAGTAAAGTGGTTCAAGTAGGAATGCTACGCTCTAGGTTGTTTTGCAAAAAGCCAGGTTTATCTCTAGCTCAGTTCAGAAGTAAAGAAAACTAGTTTAAGGTTTTATAACACCTAAGTGGGAACTTAGCTTTCACTTTCACAACCCTGTTGTGGTCAAGTCAAAGTCATGATTCATTTCACCAGTCATTTTGAAAACATCTAACGACGAAGCAGTATGGCCACTCCAACTGTCCATAACCACGGACGCGGCTATTCAAATAGTTTGACACTCTGCAGAGGTGGTACACTTTCACCACAATATTCGATACATCAGTTAGGAACAATCCTGAATTCACCATACTCATTATGTGGATAATCAATCCTAACCTTTCAATTACACACCCTAGTATAGGGACCTCTCCTATGAGTTTGGCCTCCCAACCATGACCATCTGTCATGTTGGGAACTGCACAGGTGGACAATCATCACGAGGTAACCTCAACTCAAACCTCGTCCGCAAGGGAACCCATATTAAGATATATAAACTTTCAGTCAAGCCCTACCCAAATTCGGGTATTGTGGTTGTATAGTAAAATTGGAATGGTATCGTATTCGAACACAACCATCAGTTTTATAAAGGGCTAAGGCTCATGCCTCAACATTTTCATCATCAAATCACCTTGTGTTCACTAACACATGTCAAAATATCTCATTAGAATCACTCATCATTCTAAGGTTTTCATAATCATTTTCACCAAGTACTCCCATCTAAAGTGATCTAGTTTTATGCTTAGCACTAGCCACTAAAGTTGGGGGTAATCACTAATGAGGGGTGGTAATCAAGTGTGACTTATCTAATTATAATCTCATGCCTCAGGCTGACATCAAGTTCTACCTAACTTAGGCCAAGTTTTATGCTCTTTATGCTACCTATAATATCTTTCCAAAATTTAAAAGTCACTAAGTAAAGATAACTAAGGAGCTTTTGTGCGAGCGTGTCGAGCGCGGCGATCTAGCGCGCTCTAGACATGGCAGAGACAAACTGGGCGCGTGTGTTCTTGGTGGTCCACTGCTTATCAAGGTCGAGGGCTGGACAGAGGTGGCGGTGGATGGTGGCCTGCTTCTTGGACATGGTGGCTAGGCGCGGCGATGGCTCTGGCTCGCTTGCCATGGTCAGCTGGCAAGGGTGTGCTTGGGCATGCATGACATGGTGCAATGGTAGGGGTCTAGGCTGGTTTAATGCTGGTTTGCTCACTGGGGATACAAGGGTGATGAATGGGTAACAAGGTTTGGCAAAATTACTGCTCAAAACAGTGAAGTTTGGCAGAATTTGGTTTGTGTCTCCAGGTGTTTGATAAAATGGCCGAAAGAATTTCATATTTAAATTTTTGGTTGAAACTTGGTGAGTGTACTGGGCACATACTAGGTAGTCTCTGGTTGATTGGATTTGTCAAGGTGAACTAGTTTGGTTAGGTTTTGAGAAATGGTGATCTTACCATATGAACTAGATTCAATTTTGAAATGTCCTTGGCATAGATTTGCAAATTGTTTCTGTGGGTTTGCAAGGTGGGCTTGGGTTCACTTTTACTTGGTCTAGCAAGGGGTGAAAATAATTGGATTTGTTTCTGTTTGAAATCTTGGACTAGAAACACTCAAAGTGGTCTAGTGAACAAGATTGGCAAAAATGACCATTAGCTTATATTGTTTGTTTTTGAATTTCTATGGATTTGATTCTGCTTGGAAATGATTTAGATGATGTTGTTTTCATCTTTAAACCAATCCTTTCCATTCATAACAATCACACAAGTCCATACCAGCATTCATGCATTCATCACACTCACACATGCATTCATATGGATTTTAATTAACAAAAGTTTTTGTTAACCCTAATTTGGGTGATTGGAATTGATAACCTTGATTAATATTTTTGGGATGTTACAAAACTTCCCTCCTTAAACAAAATCTCTTCCCGAGATTTGAGAAAAAGAAAACTAGGATTTAAAGAGATCTGGAAACTCTGTCCTAATGTAGTCTTCTCGCTCCCAGGTAGCTTCTTCTTCAGTGTGGTTATTCCACTGGATCTTGAGAAACTTGATACTCCGGGTCCTGGTGGTTCTGAAAGCTTCTTCCAAAATACAAATGGGTACTTCAGGATATGTCAGGTCATTGTTGATCTCTATGGTTCGGTGATCAATATTCTTGAAAACTTCGGTCTTCTCCGGGACTTCTAGGAATTTTTGAAGTAACGAGATATAAAACACATTATGCACGACTGACATATCCTCTAGCAGTTCCAGTTGATACGATACTTCTCCTCGACAATTTAGAATCTTGAAAGGTCTGATATATCTGGGGGCTAACTTTCCTTTGAGCCGGAAACGTGGCATTCCTTTCAAAGGTGACACTTTGAGATACACAAAATCTTCGATATTGAAGGCTAGGTCTCGATGTCTCTTGTCGGCATAACTCTTCTGTCTGGATTGGACGGTCTTGGTGCTCACGGATCTTGTGAACTTTTTCTTCTGCTTATTGTAGGATGTCGGGTCCAAAAATCTGACTGTCTCCTACTTCCGACCAATTCAAAGGGCTACAACACTTTCTTCCATACATGAACTCAAATGGGACCATTTGCAAACTGGAACTGTTGTTGTATGAAAATTCTGCGAAAGGCAGATAGTCTTCCCATTTAGATCCATATTCTAACACACATGTTGTCAACATATGTTTGAGTATTTGGTTTACTCGCTCCATTTTTCCATTGGTCTGAGGGTGATAAGCTGTTCTAAAATCCAGTCGGGTTCCTAATCCTTCTTGGACTTTCTTCCAAAATCTCGAGGTAAACTAAGTTCCTCGATCCGACACGATGTTCTTGGGGACTCCATGCAAACTGACTATTCTAGCAATGTACAACTCTTCTAGCTTAGAACTTTGATAAGTGGTCTTGACTGGTAAGAAATGAGCGACTTTGGCAGTCTATCTACTATGACCCAAATGGAGTCATTTACCCTACTAAATGTAGGCAAACCAGTGATAAAATCCATTCCTACCAAATCCCATTTCCATTCTGGAACCTGCAATGGTTGCAAGAGTCCCGCGGGTCTCTAATGTCCCGCCTTTGCTCTCTAACAAATATCACCCTTGGCTATGTAGCTTCCGATTTCTCTCTTCATCTTATGCCACCAAAATTGTTCCTTCAAATCCTGATACATCTTCGTTTCTCCGGGATGGATAGAATAAAGCATATCATGGGCTTCTTTCAAAATAGCTTGCTTCAACGCTGAATCTTCTGGCACACAGATACGTCCTTTGTACCACAAAACTCCTTCTTCATCTTCGCTGAATCCAGGTACCTTCCCTGTACCGATACGACGTTTGATTCCGTTGATACTAGCATTTCCTTTCTGCGCCTCCTTGATGTGACTGATCAAAGTGGGTTGAAGTTCTATGCTAGCCAAAAATCCTTCACTTACTAGCTCCATTCTGGAATATCCCAATTCCTTGTGGAAACTTGGTTGCTCCTTCAGAATCATGGAGTTGAAGCGACACAACAATCTACTAAGGGCATCTGCTACCACATTGGCTTTACCGGGGTGATAGTGAATGTCCAAATCATAGTCCTTAATTATCTCTATCCATCTCCTTTGCCTCATATTCAGCTCCTTCTAGGTGAAAATATAATTCAGGCTCTTGTGATCCGAATAAATTTCACAACGGTTACCCATGAGGTAATGCCGCCATGCCTTCAAGGCTAAAACTACGGCTGCTAGTTCAAGGTCATGGGTAGGATAATTCTGCTCATGTTGCTTCAGTTGTTGGGATAGATATGATATGACTTTGCCTTCTTGCATCAACACACATACAAGAACAACCTTGGATGCGTCACAATACACATCAAAAGGCTTCGTGATATCTGGCATAATCAAGATTGGGGCTGAAATCAATCTCTTCTTAAGTTCTTGAAAACTTGCTTCACATTTGTCCGTCCATTCAAACTTCTTATCTTTCTTCAACAATTGGGTCATGGGTCTTGCGATGCTCGAGAATCCTTCTACGAACTTGCGGTAATATCCCGTTAATCCGAGAAATGCACGAACTTGGGTTTGAGTTGTTGGGTCTTGCCATTCTTCAACATCCTTAACTTTGGCGGGGTCAACAACAATTCCTCCTACCGACATGATATGTCCAAGGAATCCTACTTCCTGTAACCAGAATTCACATTTGCTAAACTTGGCATACAACTAATGCTCCCTAAGGGTTCCAAGGATGGTCCTCAGGTGCAGCTCATGTTCTTGTTCTGATTTGGAATAGATCAAAATGTCATCGATGAAAACAACGACAAACTTATCCAAGAATTCCATAAAAATCTTATTCATGAGGTTCATGAAATAAGCGGGGGGATTGGTTAATCCAAAACACATGATAGTGTACTCATACAGTCCATATCTTGTGGTAAAGGCAGCCTTTGGAATATCCTCTACGCGAATCTTGAGTTGATGATAGCCAGTTCTAAGATCAATCTTAGAAAACACTTTGGCACCGGTCAACTGGTCAAATAGATCTTCTATCTTTGGCAGTGGATACTTGTTCTTAATGGTGAAATCATTTAGCTTCTGATAATCCGTACACAAACAGTTACCTCCATCTTTCTTGTCCACAAACAAGACAGGTGATATCCATGGCGACGCACTTGGTTGAATTAGTCCTATCTCCATCATAGCATCTAGCTGCTTCTTCAGCTCCACTAATTCAGATGGGTTCATACTACAAGGTCTCTAGGCTACGGGTCCGGTTCCAGGGATTAGTTCAATGATAAACTCGATATCCCAATCTGGGGGCATACCAGGCAATACATCTGGAAATACGTCGAGGTATTCACAGACTACTCTGACTTGGTCAATGGTTGGTTGGGCTAGACTCTTGTTGCAATTGAATTGACGGGGCAAGGTTTCAGATACATGCTCTATTGATACTCCGGCTGTACTAGTCATGGTTATGGCTTTCTTGGCACAGTCGATTAATCCTTTATGTTTCGACATACAATATGTTCCTAGTACTACTTCCAAATCTTTGGTTCCAAGTACTATTAGATTAGCATAAAAATCTATGCCATGGATTCTGATAGGTACGGCCTTGCAAATTTGTCTAGCTTTGGTGGTTGAACCAGGTATTTGAACTATCATAACATGCTTCAATTTTTTTGGTTGAATCTTACTAGTGCATGCAAATTCTTCTGTAGCAAATGAGTGCGATGCTCCAGAATCAAACAACACTCTTGCAAGTACCGAGTTAACAGAAAACATACCCAGCACGACATCTGGCGCTTCTTGGGCTTCTTCAGCATTCATGTGAAACAGACGGCCGTTGTGGTTGAGCGAATTCCTTGGGGAAAACCTTCTTCCAGGCTAAACACGGTGCTGCTGCTGAGCTGGGGCATTCACATTGGGGGCTGCTGCAAGCTTCTTGGGGCACTCATTGTAATAGTTACCCTTGGTTCCACATTCATAGCATGTCACCTGAGACTTGTCTTTTCCTGCAACAGGCACAACATTGCTTCCTGTCCTCGGGGCAGTATTGGTGTTGTTGGCGACATTGTTGTTGTTGAACTTGGGCGGTGCACGGTTGAAATTGTTGGAGTTGCCGGGGTTGTTGTTGGGGTTTCCTCCGGGCCTTGGGTTTCCTCCTCCACGGTTGGGATAGGTTGGACGGATCATCGGGGTTCTATTTTTTCTTGGGGCAAATCCTATAGACGGTTTGGGGCGATACTTTGGGGTATGGTGGGTTCCTGTTGATCCATTGTTCGACGCTTGCAGTTCTCATTGGCTTGGTTGATTTTTCCTTCCATTTGAATGGCAGAATCCACTAAGGCTTCAATGTTCGCAAATGGGATATTGACTAACACTGTATGCATCTCATCATGCAGACCATTCAAGAATCTCTCCTTCTTGGCTTTAGTGTCAATCTCATCTGGTGCATACCTAGCTAATGACAGAAATTTGTCACGGTACTCAACTACTGTCATCCTTCCTTGCTTCAATTCTCTGAATTCATCTCTCATCCTCTTGATTAAACCCGGTGGCACATGGGTTCTGCTGAACTTGAGTTTGAATTCATCCCAAGTCATCATTTGTCCTCCATTCATGGAGCGAACACTGTTCCACCAAGCTCTTGCATCTCCTGTCAGATAATGGGTGGCAAATAGTACTTTCTCGTTGGCCTCCACTCCTACGACTTCTAAGTTGTTCTCCATGGTCTGTAGCCAGTCATCAGCATCTAAGGGATCTTCAGACTTACTAAAGATGGATGGATTAGTGTTTTGAAAGTTCTTGAGAATGGATTCATGGTTGTCCTGGTTTCCATGGCCTTGATTATTGTTGGCCATCTGAGATATGTGTTGAAGGGTGGCTAGGTTGGCTTGACGTTCGGCTCTTTCAGCTTCACGGTCTGAAACCAACATTTGCAAGATTTGCAACAATGGGTCCAGGGATGAATTGCTTCCTCCGCGAGGCATATGAAGATTGAGATAGATCATGAGAAAAGAGGGAAATTTTCTAAGGTTCAGGGGTTTGTTTTTGAAATGTTTTTAATGTTTGCCTCAGATTTTTCTAGCAACATGCTTTTCATTCATTCATAGCACACAATACAAACACACACCACAATAAGGAAACAGATGGTTTTAAGAACCATTCTGTGAAACTACGATACAATGGGACTGACTACAACTTCACTAACGCTAGTGCTCAAGTGTTACTACTCCTCGGAATTGGTGTGTTCATCATCATCATCATCAATGAAGGCGGAGTCATCATCATCGGTGAAGAAGTCCATGGCTTGATCCTCCAGGAAGTCATCATAATCACTAAGGTAGGAACAGGGGTCTCCACGGATATCTTCCCCTGCATTCTCCCTCTCCTCAAGATGCATGTCCCGCTCATGAATGGTCTCCTCCAAGTTTGTCACCTTGTGAAAAAGGCAGGCAATAATGCGATCCTTCTTGTCAAGCTGACGACAATGAGACTAGCGATCCTTCACAAGCATGGCGACGGCCTGGTCCTTCTCGACTGTGATGGCGTAGTTGTGGTTGGCGTAAGAGCGGGCATTGTCCAACTCCTTCTGCCAGTCATACATCATGAAGCTTAGATGGTACACTTGATGCTTCAACTCCGGGTTATATGGTTCCTCCAATGGCTGTCCCATAGCATCACGCCTTGGGTAATACTCAAAGCGTGTGCCATTGATCTGATTGATGCTTTGTCCACATAGACGGGCAAGAGCTTCCTGCATGGCCTGAGCCGGTTGTTCTCTCTTAAGGTGAACTGGACTTCCTCTGAGGTGGGGGCTTTAATCTTCCCTCTGAGACTTGCAACAATCAGCCATTGCAATTCTCCTCCTTCCTGATCGTTGAGCTAGGCTCCGAAGAACTCGGGGTGCGGGCGCTCCAGAAGTTCTGAGAGTTGGTCCAAATCACGCTCAAAGACGAGATCTCCTCCATTGCCCAACTGATAGAAGTTGCTATACTTCACGTCCATCTATAAGAATGTAGGATGAGTAAGTTAGTAGAGTGATCAAGTGTGTCAAATTTTATGTAAGTTTGCAAGAATTTTTGAGGAACATGAATTTTCATGAAAGAACCTAAGTGGTAATAATGAGAATAGGTTTTCATAAATACTCACTACTTTTGTTTTTGAAACTAAGTTTTTGATTCAAGCGTCCATTCTAAACTAGGGTCTCCTATGGTCAGGATGGCTCTGATACCAACTTGTCAACACCCGGATTTTTAATCCCAGATCCCTGTTATGCCATACATCGCAATCCCAGGATTACCATTTTTGCGAGACATAACAGATTGGTACCATAGTTCATCATCCATTACAAACCATAATAAAAGACTTACAAATAAAGGATCTCATTATTCATTTCACCAGTCATTTTGAAAACATCTGACGACGGAATAGTATGGTCACTCCAACTGTCCATAAACACGGACATGGCTATTCGAATAGTTTGACACTGTAGAGGTGGTACACTTTCACCACAATATTCGATACATCCGTCAGGAACAATCCTGAATTCACAATACTAAGTATGCGGATAATCAATCCTAACCTTTCAATTACACACCCTAGTATAGGCATGTCGTGGTGTGGAACACGGCAGAGCCATCGGGGATGGCAAAGAAGGGACACACGGATGCATTCGGTGGCTCACGCAACGGGTTGGGCACGGTGCACTGCAAACACAGGGACATACCCAGGTTCGGGGCCCTCTTGGCGAGGTAACACCCCTACTCCTGCAAGATGAAATATGTATGGGAGCTCGATGCTCAGTACAAGTGCTCCTTGAGCTGTTTCCTTAGCTACAATCGATGGCTAGAGGAAGATGGGAGCTAGATGCTAACACTTCTCTTCTTCTACTATTTTCACTTGTTTTCTCTCTACCTCTCCCTTGTCTCCCTAGAACCCTGGCTCTGCCCTCCCTTATATACTGGTCTGGGGGGAAGATTACAGATCGGGCCCTAGGGTTTACTGTTTGGATATGGGTTTATAGGGCAGGGCCGGCTGCAGGGCCCAGCCAGTGGGCCAGGACCCAGTCCGCCCTTCTTTTAGCGTCATCCTTCTCTTTAGTGGTCACCCGGGCTTCCTTTGGGGCGTCACCCTTGCTTTAACGGTCACCCGGACCACTTTCGCCAGTCCAGCCGACCGTCTTGCTTTATCTTTGTCTTGTAGCGCTGGTCATGACGGCATGCCAGCTTCCTTGATGACGAGGGAGAGCCAGAAGCATACTCCGCATGGAGCGTCAGTCCTTTCATGCTCTCCATTGAATCCGAGGTGAGCCGGGTGGGAACAGCTACCCGGCCGGTTCTTCTGGCCACTAGCTAGACGGGCCAGCCCGGAAGGTTATAAGCCCAACCGGGCTTGCTTGCCAGACGGCTAGAGTTGTATTTCTTGGAGGCCAGGCGGCCTGCATCTTCTGGAGCCGGCCTACTTATGCCTGGCTTTCCCCACCCGGGGGTTATCCCCCTGACACTAGTCCCCGAGAACGTATGGTCTTGGCCGGTGGGCAAGATCTTCCGTGCTCCTTCTTTTCCAGAGAGGTTGCTTTACTTTCTCCGACTGCAGCTTTTGCTTTCCGGCTGGAGTCAACTGGCTGCGGAATCGATGGCCGTCCACTGGGCATAAACAATGAAGGCAGATACCGGCTGGCGGAGCTAAAGACGAAACGTTGGGCTAGATGATGTCATTGATGCCGTCACCCACGCCTGTGGCTCTGGCACACGTCGCGTCAGTTTGACTTCCGCGTCGCTCCGTCAGTTTTTGGCAACTGCGCACGCAAATGTGCCGCAGCCCTTCCTCGGGTCAAGGGCGCACGCCTCGCCTCCCGCTGAAGCCCGGGGATCTTCTGTGGAAATCACGACGTCGCAGGGGATCTAGAGCCGAAGCGTCGTGCTGCTGTGACACCGTGACGCCACGCGTCGCGCAGAAGCTGAAGGGTCGACGTTCCCGCTTGCAGGGATAAATAGGGCTCCGAGTGGATCGGTTACCACACTTGTCCATCCTCCGGCTCATCTTCTCCTCGTTCCCTTGCGTTCCTTGTTCTTGTGCGCCCTCTCCCTGTCGCCGCCGACCACCTTCTTTCCACTAACCACGGCATCCTCCTCTTCCGAGATGCTGCCGGAGCAATGCGGCGGTTGGTGTGGGTCCTTCGTGACCGATGAGCTCATCAACAACTATCGGCGGGGGAGGTTTCTTCCCTCGTCGTTGCTTGTGAAGCACCGGCTTGCGCCGGAGGGGGAGCAGGTGCCGTACCCTCGCCCGGGGGAGCGCATCGTCTTCCTCGCGCACTTCGCGTGCGGCTTCGGCCTCCCCGTCAGCCCATTCCTTCTCCAGATCTTTGTCTTCTTCGACCTCCAGCTTCATCACCTTGGCGCCAATGCCATGGCGCAACTTCGCACTTTACGTCCTGCTGCGAGTCATACCTTGGGGTGTGGCCCGAGGTGGGGAACTTTCTCAAGTTCTTCCACTTCAAGGCCCAGAACATCGTCAAGGGTGGCTCGCTAACACGGACGGGCTGCTGCGCCATCTACCCGCGGACTTCCTCGCCGATGCCGCGGTTCGAGCTCCCCGACAACGTCAAGCTATGGCAGCGCACATATTTCTATGTGAGCAATGCCACGGAGATTGATTGGATCTACCTTTCGCCCTTCACCGACGTGCCCTCGTCGCAGAGGGCCTGGACGACGAAGAGCATGGGCGCGGTGGCGGACCTCGATCGGATGGCCGCCCGGGTGGAGATGATGGTGGGGACGGAGAGGCTCACCGCGCGGGACATCACCTTGTCATGGGTGGTGCGTCGCGTGCTTCCGCTGCAGAAGTGGTCGCACAAGATGTGCCATTTTCGACCGCCAACGATCCGACGAGGACGTCGCGGAAGGATGTGCCCATCCAGGACCTGCGGAACTGGATTTCCATGATCTCCAAGTTCCGCATCGAGGCCAACTGGGCATACTCCTGCCCCCCGTACCATCGCGGCCGCCTGCCGCCGTCGGTAAGTTTTTCTATGGTTGCTTTGCGCCTCGCTTCTTGCGTTTGCTAGCTTTCCTTGGGTGCCTTATGCCCCCCTTTTTGATTAGTTGTTCATGGCGCAGATGGCCGAGGATGGCATGGGTGACTTCCCACTTCCGTCCTTCTTGGAGGACAGGAAGCCGAAGAAGTAACCCAGACGGAACCCGAAGGGTTTCTGGTCCGGGCGTACGACGGCCCCCCGGATCCTCATGGTAGGTTGCTGTCCGCAGCTTTTTCTTTCACCTTTTCTCTTGAGGTTATGGTCTTTGTTCTTTGCTTGTGCCGCAGTCGATGTCACCGACGAGGAGGGTCCCCGAGAAAGACCCGGGGCGAGAGCCCGGGGAAAGAGGGCGGCAATTGTTGCTGTTACCGCTCAAGTTGAGACGAAAAAGACGCGCCGAGGGCGTCAGGTTGTTGCTCCACCCTCCGTCGCCGGGTTAGTATCTCTCTTGCCCTTGCTTGCCATTCTGTGGTTTTGCTGGCTTCTCCTTTGACTCTTTGTTCTTTGCAGCGAGGCCATGGTGCTTGGCAACGGAGGTGCCGCCATCATGCCTCCTCCACCTCCTCCTCCGATTGAAGAGGTGGCGAGGACACCAGCTGCGCCCGCGCCGGCTGCGGCCAGCCCGGATGCATCAGCCGTGCCCTCTCCGCCCAGGGCGCCTGAGGGCTCTCCGACCACGGGGCTGCTGCACCAGGCCCCTGCGTCTTTGCGGTTGGGCAAGATGCTTGCGGCTGCGCAGGACCCGAAGACCGCCTCCCTCTCCTAAGGGCTGGAGTGAACCCGACTTGGAGCGATGCTCCGAGTAGTTCCGCCAGGCCTGTCATTACGGAGGTGACGGAGGGAGTGGGGGCCGCGCAGGCGGCTGCGGCGTATGCTGGTCAGCCGGCTGGGAGGGAGTTGGTGGTGGCTGCGCCTTCGGGTGCAGCTGCTGATGATGACGAGGTTGTCGTCACCGGCTCGACGCCAGCTCCGGCTGTGCTGACGCCGGCTGCGATCCTTGCCCAGCTCTCTGGCTCGGCACCCGTCACGCTCAACCAGGTTCGCCACCTGGTTGAGGGAATGGAATAGGGCCTTGGCGAGGCCAAAAAATTGTCTGTTTTGATGGAGGTGAGTCGTTGCCCTTCATACATTTTCCGCTCTTTCATTCGTTTTGCTCCTCTATTGCTCATTTGCTTTCTTGCTGCAGAAAGCATTTATGGAGTCGGTGAAGAACACACGGGACCTTGGCCGTAAGATTGCTTCTTTAGATCTGTCTTGGCGATTGGCTCCCTTTTCCCATTTTTTGTTGACCATCGGGTATCCTCCTACAGCCATGATCCAGGACAAGGAGAAGGAGCTAGAGCGCCTCAAGGCTGAGGTTGCCCAGCTGGAAGAGTTGAACAAGGCGTGACAAGCGCAGTTTGATCAGCTCGCCACGGCCAAACACCAGCTTGAGGTTAGCATGGAGTGGGGCAAGAAGACGGCTGATATCCGGGCGGAGGCGCTGAAAAACTTTGAGACGATCTGCACCCAGCAGGAGGGGACAATATAGTCTCTTCGCCGCAGGGAGGAGGAGCTCAATTAGCACCTCCAGAACGTCTCGGAGATGGTCATCAGTAAGTTTTTCAGCTACTCTCTTTCACTGTGCCGCGACTTTCTCGGTCTTGTCAGTTTATTCTGCTTTGTGTCTGGCTGCAGCTCACTATCCTGAGGCGACCGAGATGGGCACGGAGAAGCTGTCGCTGGAAGAGGTTGGTCGTGACCTGACCGCCCTCGACCTGGTCAAGGTGGTGGCGGAGGAGAGCAACGGCTTGCATGCTGTTGGCAATGATCTCTTCCACTACATCTGGCCAGACGCGGGCCTGGTCGTGCATGACATGGCCAGCCTGGCCGTGGTGCTATCCAAGGGCATCGACGTGCTGGAGGTGCACAAGGAGTTGAATGCTCGAGGCGGGGCGGAGATGGCGCTTGCGATGGTGAAGTCATGGTATCCTGGCGTCGACCTGAGCGTGATCGACCGCGGCTTCTGCCATAGGATGACTTACGAGGGTCTTCGCGAGAGCCTTCCTATGCTCCAGGCCTGCGGGGTGAAGATCGGCACCTACGTGGGCCTGGAGCATGACTTCAGCGCCCCCGAAGAGCCGTGGCAGTTCCACTGGGAGCCTGCGCCTTGGAATCCCATTGACGTAGCCTCCAGCAGCCAACCTCCTCCTGCTGACGCCGGCGCCGCCCATGCTGATCCAGCCACCGCTCTTTCTACTTCGCAAGCTCCTGACTCTTGATCCCCGGGATGCCGGGTGTATTTGTTAAAATTGCTACTCTGATGTGCTACACTTCGGCTGACTTCTATCGCCGATCTTTTAATTTGTGCGGAGCCTTCGTGCTCCGTTTTATGGCTTGGTGCCTTTTGCTAATATTTGTTTGTGTCTTCGTCATTTGCGGTCTTTTATGCTCGCGCCGGCTGGATAGCCACCCGGGTTCGAGCTCTTTTTGTCGTCTTGACTTTGTTTTGTGGGTGCGCGGGAGCGCGTCCACTGGGTGTAGGCCCCGAGGTTCGGGCCGGCTGGGGTAGCCAGCCGGGGCGAAGCTCTTTTGGCTACTTTCACTTGAGTTTGTGGGTGCGCGGGAGCACGTCCACTAGGTGTAGTCCCCGAGGTTCGGGCCGGCTGGGGTAGCCAGCCGGGGCGAAGCTCTTTTGACTATCTTGACTTGAGTTTGTGGGTGCACGGGAGCGCGTCCACTGGGTGTAGTCCCCAAGGTTCAGGCCGGCTGGGGTAGCCAGCTGGGGCGAAGCTCTTTTGGCTACCTTGACTTGAGTTTGTGGGTGCGCGGGAGCGTGTCCACTTGGTGTAGTCTCCGAGGTTCAGGCCAGCTGGGGTAGCCAGTCGGGGCGAAGCTCTCTTGCCACCTTGTTTCCTGCCAACTTGTGACTCAGGTCGTGCAAGACAAAGCGTTGCTTTGGGTTAGTTTTCTTGTGCATATGCTCATGCGTGAGTTGGTAACTATCGTAGGAGAAAAATAGACTCGCGCCCCTTTGAGTTAGGCCGCGAGCAGCTCCCCTTTTCTCATCGAGTATTGGCCCTTCTAGCATTTTTCCTTGCCGGCCGTCAGCCGAGTTGCGGTCTGCAACCGGAACCGAAGGAGTTGATATGTTGGCGTGCCTCACCATACTTCGGTTCGCTGTTGTTGGCTTAACTTTTGTAGGGTGCAACCAGTTCGCCTGGACGCCCTTGCTTTCTATGCCGGCATCTTCTTGCCACATGCGCTTTGAGTTTTTGCTCTTGCCAGGTCGACAGCCGACGTGCATACTGAAGCCGGAACCGAATAGGTTACTCGAGGCGCCGCGTGCAATATTATGCCATCTGTACAAATCATGGGGCCTAGGCCAGCCAGCACGAAAATGCAGAAGGTGCACAGAATTGGGACGAAGTCCTTAGCACTGCGCCAAGGCTCTCATTCTTGTTCACTTGTTACATAAAAAAGGAAGATACATACACTTTTCTAAGTGTAAAATGGCCGGAGTAGGCTGGCATTCCATGGGCGCTCTGTCTCCTCGTCTGAGCGATCTGCCTTGTTCTTCATCGGTTGCTGTGCGTCGATCAGGTAGTACGAATTGTTGTGGAGTGCTCGGCTGACGATGAATGGTCCTTCCCATGGCGGGGACAGCTTGTGCATTCCTTTGGTGCTCTGGACCAGGCGCAGCACCAGGTCTCCTTCACGGAAAGAGGTGGGCCGGATCTGGCTAGCGTGGTATCGGCGCAGGTCTTGTTGGTAGATTGCTGATCTGGACAGAGCCAACTCGCGTGCCTCCTCGAGCAAGTCCAAACTATCCTCCCTTGCCTCCTTGGCTTCCTGCTCCATGTAGAGCTGCTTGCGAGGTGCGTCGAACTGGATGTCCGTGGGGAGAATGGCTTCTGCCCCATAGATGAGGAAGAATGACGTGAAGCCGGTTGAGCGATTGGGCATGGTGTGTAGGCTCCAGAGCACTGCTGGCAGCTCCTATATCCAGCATCCAGGTGACCTGACGAGCGGTTCGATGAGCCTTGGCTTGATTCTAGGTAGCACCAAACCATTGGCGCACTCGCATTGTCCGTTGGACTGTGGGTGCGCAACCGATGCTAGGTCCAGGCAAATCCCTTTTTCCCCGCAGAAACGAGCGAAGACTCCTTTCGCAAAGTTGGTTCCATTGTCAGTGATGATGCTGTGAGGGTAGCCGAACCGGAAGATGATGTTTGTGAAGAACTTGATCACCGTCGCCCCATCCAGCTTCTTTATTGGCTTTGCCTTGATCCACTTGGTGAACTTGTCCACGGCGACGAGAAGGTGCGTCATGCTAGATCGAGCTGTCTTGAATGGCCCAACCATGTCCAGGCCCCAGACTGCAAACGGCCAGGTGATCGGTATTGCCTTGAGCGCCGCTGACGGCGTGTTCTTCAACTGACTGAATCTCTGGCAGCCGCTGCATGTCTTGACTATTTCTTTTCCTTCAGCGTCGTCGGCCAATAGAAACCATGCTGAAGGGCCTTGGCTGCTATTGCCCTCGACGAGGCGTGGTGGCCACACTCGCCCTGGTGTATGTCCGTTAGAAGCTTGGCTCCTTCCTCTCGACTGACGCATCGCTGGTAGATGCCTCCGACGCTGCGCTTGTACAGCTCGTTGTTGATGATGGTGTAGGCGCTTGCCCTTCGTCGCACTTGTCGTGCTGCCACCTCTTCTGTTGGGAGTTCACCCTTGGCCAGGAAATCCATGAACGGCTTCCCCCAGTCGGGCGCCTCGCGTATGGTGTGCACCGTCTGTATGATGAGCTTGATCTCCTCGCGGACGACCAGCTCCGGAGTGTCGGGCGGTCTGCCGGGTGGAGGGGTGCTAATGTCGACCATGGGCAACGTCGAGGTAGTCCCCGGGTGCGGCGAGGCAGTCCCCAGGTGCGGTGAAGCATTTCCCTGGTGCGGCACAACAGTCCCCGGGAGCGGCACGGCAGTCCCCGAGTGCGGTGAAGCCGTCCCCGGGTGCGGTGCGGCGGTCGCCGGGTGCGGCGCGGCACCGACTGCTCCTGGATCCGCGTCGAGCACGATGGAGTCGGACTCTAGTGAGGGAGTGATGGAGGGCTTGTGCATGTGCTCGAGAGAAACTCCAGGCGGTATGGCTTGTCTTGTTGACCCGACCCTGGCCAAAGCGTCAGCGGCTTCATTGTTGGCTCTGGGTACATGGTGAAACTCACATCCTTCGAAGCAAGCGCACAACTACTGGACGAAGAAATGGTAGAGGGCCATGTTCGCGTCCCTAGCGTCCCATTCGCCAGATACTTGTGTAAGTTTCCCAACCTTTAATAAGGTAGAGATCCCTGTGTTTACAATGCTAGTCCCTGGATCAATAGCTAGCATCCATAGTTAAGATGTAATATCAAGAAACAAAGGTCATAATACAACTTTATAACCAGGAATAACATAATTTATTACATCTTACATAGCTCATTTGGCTATTACATTACATTGCAGCAGAATATCTATAAGCATGGGGTCCTTCATCTTCAAAGTGCCACAGGCAGACATGTTGGTTGTAGACTTGTAATCCTAAATCATTAAACTTCACTAATATCAAACAAAACCTGCAACATAACAAGTTACAGCCACAAGGGTCAATACATTTGAATTGTATTGGCAAGTGATACTATGGTAGTATAGTGGAGTCTATCATCTATATGCATTTGGCTAAGTGGAGCTTAGGCTTGCTTTGCTCAAAATAGATTTTTCCTTATCATTTGAAAAACACTAAGTTTTTGCTTGACAAAAATCACCCAAGGAACCACCAATAGAAATTGGTGAACCTTAAACCCTTGTTCAACCACAAGTTTTTAACTTAGAAATTTGGATGATGAGATTTTTGATAGCTTCCATGTCTTGATGCTCAAATTGTCCTTTGCCAGGGACATGGCTAAGTACTTAGATTTTACACTCTGCAGAGGTGGTGCACTTTCCCCACAAGACTTTGTTTCACCAAGACAAGATCTTTCAGAAGCCTTCCCTTAGACCAGAATGGACGCGTTCCAACCTATCATTCTCCTACCACCAACTGTCCATTTGGCTAAGTTCTTGCAACCTATATGATCCAGGCAGAGCCCATAATGCCAAGTGGCTGCACTTGAAGCTTCTCAACATTTGACATCTCAAATCTCTTTGTTCCTGGGTGGCCATCCACAAGTGAGATACACAAGGTAAACCATAGAAATGGTCCTTGTGAACCACTCAACACAAACCATTCCTTCCATTCCACCCAGGTGATTCATTCACTTAGTTGTTTTATTAAACAAAACACAAGTCCTCAGACTTAGGAATTTTTCCATAGTATGAATATACATTCCACCCTTGTTTTCTACTAGCTAAGCTAAGCATGATAGTAGTAGGAATCTTAACTTAGGAAATTTTACTAAGGTTTCATCTACTAGGTTTTCCCATAGCATAGTTTATACTTAGCAAAATTCCATGCAAGTCCTACTTAGAAATATCACTAATGCATAGTGAAAAATAATGGGACAAAAGTATGAAGCATCACTTGCCATTTTGGTAGAGAGTATAAGTTCACTCCTTGTCCTTGCTACAATCACACTCTTCAAGTCACTACAATTCAATCAAGCAAGGCACAAGTTCAATCTACCATTCAAGCAATTCATCACATAAAATCATAGAAACAAGATAATGCATGCAAGCATGCCAAAGATTGTTTTATTTGGAAAAGTGGTTTCTAAAGGTTCACAAACATTTGAAAACACCTAATGGTCATTTTATAAAGTGGCAAAGTCATTTGCAAAAGGTTTCACTTTATAAACCATTTTTAAAACAAGGTATCATTTTATGTGGTGTAGAAATGTTTTAGTAAGGCATTAATCTATAGGATTCACAAAATATGTTTTCAAACCATAAAACTTTGTGTTTAGGGTCAGAGAGTTTATTTCCAAAACATTTCTCAAAGGTTTTCTTCCAAAACCATTTTTAATAATTAACCCATATCTTTATTTGACTAGAAATGGTTTTAAATCCATAGTTCATTCTTTTGTTTCACCAAATACATTTTTGAAACCACAATTTGTTTCCTAGGGTCAGTAGGTTCAAAACAAATCATTTGCCAAATATTTTATCCCCAAAATCATTTTAGAATAATTTTTATAACCTAAACAAGCATACATAAGTTTCTGCAAAAACAAACATTTTACCTGAAGCTTTTTACTAAACTAAGTGCATGGTTGGCTAGGGCTTGTTTTCCTGAATCCATTGATATAAAGTTTGAAAATTTTGGACGTGTAGATTTAAAGTTATGGAATTTACAAATTTGATCATCTAATAGATCAAATCCTGTTTTTAAAACAAACTCTGGGCCACGTGGAATGTTTTGATTGGCCGAAAACGGTTCGCGAGGATCGACTAACGTGGGATGCTGGATCTAAATCAAATCTTACGGCGTAGATGCTCTCATACCCCTTCGATAAGTGACTCTATCCTAGCCAATGGATCTGCATCTAACGGTTGCTGCGCGTTTGACCTAGAATGAGCGGCGCTGACGGCGGCGGCGCTCTGGTGGCGAGGTTGCCGACGATGCAGGATGCGAGAAAGAGAGAGAGGGAGCTCACCGAGTTCGCAGCACACTGCTGATGCTCAACGTGGTCTTTGTTGGCCAAGGGGCGCACTGGTTCCTGGGGAATTGCTCACCGGAGTTTCTACTGGCGATGACACGCTCTGGCGTCATCGGGGACATCGCTACAGGACACGAAAGAGCGAAGCAATGAATCTGTTAGAAGCGCGAGTGAGAGGAGAGTGTAGGAGGGTCATCCCGAGATGGAGGAGAAGTCGTGGCTTACAGGGAGGCATCGCCGGAGTTGAAGCAGACGGCGGCGCTTGCTCGATGATAGCGTTGTCAAAGCGGAAACCAGCGGATGAGCGTCTTGATCTTGGGAGGTGCGCCAGAGGTCAGGGAGTCTACTGGTATGCGCCAGGGAGCAAGAGGCGGCGGGGAATGGCCGGAATTGTCGCCGGAGTGCGTCAGAGGCAGTGGCAGTGCTGAGAAGAATTGGAGCAGCCTGTGGGCGATCTGGTGCGAGCGAGAGAGGCGAAATGGAGAGGAGGGACAAGTGACTATGAGGGCACAGACGAGGGCGAGGTTTATTCCCGCATTGAAGTGGATTAACGCGAGGAATTTACGTCTGGCAACGGCAGTGAGGAAAGAGGGGCGCGGCCACCGCGGGGAGGAAGAAGGTGAGCTGGCGGTGGGGTCGTCTGGCAACGAGAGAGAAGGAAAGGGAACGGGGTCCACCGTTCAGCGTCTTCGCGGGTTCTTTTGCGAGTGAGGAAAACGTTTCGACAGAGGGGTTGCAGGTGGGCTTGCTGGGCCTAGTTGGGCTGGCCGGCTGGGCTGGCTCCTTTTATATTTTTTTCCTGTTCTGTTTGTTTTCTCTTTTTCCTTTTCTTTTATTCTGTTTTGGTTTTGTTTGGTCAATTCAAACATCCATTTGAATTCAAAACCTTGCCAAATTTTGTGTAGCTTTAAGCACTGATTAGTATTGTATTCTGATGTCAATTTTTGAATAAAACCTTATTCATTTTGGGGTCTTTTATTTATTCAAAATAGGCTCTAGTTTTTAATTAGATAGGATTTAATAATAATTTTAATCCTCCAAATCTTTTCAGTAGGTTTTGTGTACTTAAAAAGGGTGTCAAATAATTCATCTTGAATTATTTGGAAAAGCTTTTAATATGATTCATTAATCATTTAAAATTTGGGTTTGTCTTTATCAAATGGAATTTGGTGTAAGCCATTTTATTTTAGTTCGGAAATTCTTTATCCTTTTATTTTATTTGGATTGGAACTAAATTCATTCCATTTGTTTATGGATTTGGTCAAGGTTTGGTTTGGTCTTTAAATATTCTTTAATTAATATTTCTTTCTTTATCTTATAAAATCCATATCTTTTTATTTAGAGATCCAAACTTGGTGATTCCAATTTGTGAAGTCTTATTTGATATTTATTTATCCTTTTAAATCCTTTTAGGATTTATTGCTCACCAATTGGTATGGATTTTTAGATGGGTTCTTTATTAGCTTTGGAAATTTAATTTCCTTATCTTATTAGATTCATAGGATTTTATTTATGGTTCAAATTTAAGGGAAACCAATTTATATGGCTTTATAATATTTCTATTTGTCTTTCTTGATCCTTTGTGAATGTTTGTTGATCAATCATTATATGGATCTCATCCATGGATTTGGAGATAACTTGGAAATGATTTTATTCCATTTGGGTTTAGGGTTTGGATTTATTTTCCAAGTGTTTAAATTTCCAGATACATTCATTGAGGAATGCATTTCCCTTGATTTGGATATTTTTGTTGGATTCAAAATTTTACCAAAGTTTGTTCAAGATGGGGTTTTAAGTTTCCTTTTAGAAACAAAAGTTTCTTTTCACCCTGATTTTCAACAAAATTTATTTTGTTTATTTATTTTTCACATTACAAGATTTGGAAAATCTTGGGATGTGACAGGCTACCACCCTTAAAATAAATATTGTCCCGAGATTTGGGGAGGCTAGGGGTTACAGGTTGGCTCAAAAGCATCTAGGGTACTACCACCCTTAAAAAATTTCCAACTTAGTTACATATTAGCCTTCTTGGGATCCTGTTGAAATCTCTCTGGACAAACATCTGCATAGTGTCCTTTGTTTCCACATTTGAAACATGTGACAAGGCTGAGATCCTTCATTGGCTTGTTTATCTTGTGCTTCATCTTTTCTGGACAATTGCTTGCATAATGTCCTGGTTCTTTGTATTTGAAACACATCACTTGGTTATTATCTTTATTCTTCTTTTCTGGGCATTCATTGGCATAGTGTCCCATCTCTTTGCAAGTGTAACATTGCACATGGCTTTTGTCCTTCTTTTTCTTGGGTTTCTACAAAGCTAGGAGTGCTTCTAGTTCATGTTCTTCATATGCTATCTCATAGGTAGGAATGTCTACTGGTCTCCTTGACCTTCTATTACTCCTTGGATAATACATATGTATCTTCTTTGGTCCCTTAAATTGAGTCATGCTGTTGGGAGGTACAAGCTGAGATTTTCCTTTGTCTTCATCCTTCTTGGTAGACTTGGCTCTCTCATGGTAGTCTGCAATCAGTTGTTGCACTCCACCTTGTTTCCTTTGTTCAACTATGGAATAGATGGGGCATTGGATAGGGACATGATTGTTTCCTTCACATAGGTAACAAGTAGCTTGAGATGTGGGGCATTGGTCAATTGGATGTTTCTCTTCACAATTGGGGCATTGATCTCCATGTTCCTTGGAAGTGTGATCCTTGTCTCCACAAATATTGCAAGCTTGGGTTCCTTCTAGAATAACATCTTTGTCATCCTTGTTGTCATAAGCTCCTTGGGAAGAGTTTTCTCCCATGTTGATCATTTGAGTAGCCATCCCTTGCAACAATTGGGATTGAGTTTCCAAAACTTTTTGCATGGTTGGGTCTATCTCATTGTTGTTGGCTAAAAACTGAGTTGTCACTTGGTTCAACTCGGTTTGTCTTGCAAGCAGTTGGTCTCTCATGTGCATCTCTTGGTTGTTGTTGTTGTCATCATCCTTGATGTTGGAGTCTCTTGGAGAAGTCATCTGTTTGGGTTGGATTGGGATTAGAATAGGCAAGAGATTTCTAAGGAAATAATTCTAATTACACACATCACAATTCATTCAAGCAATGTGCAAGCAATCACAAACAAGCATTCCACTCAAACAACAAGTTTCAAGCATATTTTTAGACAACCAAAAATATTTTTGTTACACCACATAAGTTGGTGTGTTTGACTTAAACTAAATATGGTGGTCCATCTATATGGTTCACTTGAAATCATTCTATCCTTCTTAGTTAATTCTTCATGAACAAAATCTTTGTATCCTTAGAAAATTTCTTGCATCTTGGTCTCAAACTTCAAAGGTGATGATGGTTCCTTCTAAGTTGTACTTCCTTAGTCTTCAAGTCTTGAGTAACATTTCTTGTCACACTTGTAGTTCTTAGTAATATCTAAGGTTGAAGTTCCTTGGTGAAAATGTTGAAGATGTTGAAGTCATTAAAGTTGAAGATGTTGAAGTCATTAGAGTTGAAGAAGTCCTTAGCACATGGTGAAATCTTTGGCCATGGGGTAGGCTTTATCCATCAAGTTTGAAAATAGAAGAGATGTAGAATCAAAACCAAAATGGTTGAGGAAAGAGTTTACAAGATTGTTTGTAAATAAGTTTTGGAACAAATACAACTCCTATTTTTCTAAGGGTTTTGTCCAATCCTAGGTTTACAAATCCTACAGGCAACACAATGCTCTGATACCATCTGTAAGGTTCCCAACCTTTAATAAGGTAGAGATCCGTGTGTTTACAATGCTAGTCCCTGGATCAATAGCTAGCATCCACAGTTAAGATGTAATATCAAGAAACAAAGGTCATAATACAACTTTATAACCAGGAATAACATAATTTATTACATCTTACATAGCTCATTTGGCTATTACATTACATTGCAGCAGGATATCTATAAGCATGGGGTCCTTCATCTTCAAAGTGCCACAGGCAGACATGTTGGTTGTAGACTTGTAATCCTAAATCATTAAACTTCACTAATATCAAACAAAACCTGCAACATAACAAGTTACAGCCACAAGGGTCAATACATTTGAATTGTATTGGAAAGTGATACTATGGTAGTATAGTGGAGTCTATCATCTATATGCATTTGGCTAAGTGGAGCTTAGGCTTGCTTTGCTCAAAATAGATTTTTCCTTATCATTTGAAAAACACTAAGTTTTTGCTTGACAAAAATCACCCAAGGAACCACCAATAGAAATTGGTGAACCTTAAACCCTTGTTCAACCACAAGTTTTTAACTTAGAAATTTGGATGATGAGATTTTTGATAGCTTCCATGTCTTGATGCTCAAATTGTCCTTTGCCAGGGACATGGCTAAGTACTTAGATTTTACACTCTGCAGAGGTGGTGCACTTTCCCCACAAGACTTGGTTTCACCAAGACAAGATCTTTCAGAAGCCTTCCCTTAGACCAGAATGGACGCGTTCCAACCTATCATTCCCCTACCACCAACTGTCCATTTGGCTAACTTCTTGCAACCTATATGATCCAGGCAGAGCCCATAATGCCAAGTGGCTGCACTTGAAGCTTCTCAACATTTGACATCTCAAATCTCTTTGTTCTTGGGTGGCCATCCACAAGTGAGATACACACGGTAAACCATATAAATGGTCCTTGTGAACCACTCAACACAAACCATTCCTTCCATTCCACCCAAGTGATTCATTCACTTAGTTGTTTTATTAAACAAAACGCAAGTCCTCAGACTTAGGAATTTTTCCATAGTATGAATATACATTCCACCCTTGTTTTCTACTAGCTAAGCTAAGCATGATAGTAGTAGGAATCTTAACTTAGGAAATTTTACTAAGGTTTCATCTACTAGGTTTTCCCAGAGCATAGTTTATACTTAACAAAATTCCATGCAAGTCCTACTTAGAAATATCACTAATGCATAGTGAAAAATAATGGGACAAAAGTATGAAGCATCACTTGCCTTTTTGGTAGAGAGTATAAGTTCACTCCTTGTCCTTTCTACAATCACACTCTTCAAGTCACTACAATTCAATCAAGCAAGGCACAAGTTCAATCTACCATTCAAGCAATTCATCACATAAAATCATAGAAACAAGATAATGCATGCAAGCATGCCAAAGATTGTTTTATTTGGAAACGTGGTTTCTAAAGGTTCACAAACATTTGAAAACACCTAATGGTCATTTTATAAAGTGGCAAAGTCATTTGCAAAAGGTTTCACTTTATAAACCATTTTTAAAACAAGGTATCATTTTATGTGGTGTAGAAATGTTTTAGTAAGGCATTAATCTATAGGATTCACAAAATATGTTTTCAAACCATAAAACTTTGTGTTTAGGGTCAGAGAGTTTATTTCCAAAACATTTCTCAAAGGTTTTCTTCCAAAACCATTTTTAATAATTAACCCATATCTTTATTTGACTAGAAATGGTTTTAAATCCATAGTTCATTCTTTTGTTTCACCAAATACATTTTTGAAACCACAATTTGTTTCCTAGGGTAAGTAGGTTCAAAACAAACTATTTTCCAAAGATTTTATCCCCAAAATCATTTTAGAATAATTTTTATAACCTAAACAAGCATACATAAGTTTCTGCAAAAACAAACATTTTACCAGAAGCTTTTTACTAAACAAAGTGCATGGTTGGCTAGGGCTTGTTTTTCTGAATCCATTGATATAAAGTTTGAAAATTTTGGACGTGTAGATTAAAATTATGGAATTTACAAATTTGATCATCTCATAGATCAAATCCTGTTTTTAAAACAAACTCTGGGCCACGTGGAATGTTTTGATTGGCCGAAAACGGTTCGCGAGGATCGACTAACATGGGCCGCTGGATCTAAATCAAATCTTACGGCGTAGATGCTCTCATACCCCTTCGATAAGTGACTCTATCCTAGCCAATGGATCTGCATCTAACGGTTGCTGCGCGTTTGACCTAGAATGAGCGGCGCTGACGGCGGCGGCGCTCTGGCGGCGAGGTTGCCGACGATGCAGGATGCGAGAAAGAGAGAGAGGGAGCTCACCGAGTTCACAGCATACTGTTGATGCTCAACGTGGTCTTTGTTGGCCAAGGGGTGCACTGGTTCCTGGGGAATTGCTCACCGGAGTTTCTACTGGCGATGACACGCTCTGGCGTCGTCGGGGACATCGTTACAGGACACGAAAGAGCGAAGCAATGAATCCGTTAGAAGCGAGAGAGAGAGGAGAGTGTAGGAGGGTCATCCCGAGATGGAGGGGAAGTCGTGGCTTACAGGGAGGCGTCGCCGGAGTTGAAGCAGACGGCGGCGCTTGCTCAGTGATAACGTTGTCAACGAAGCAGAGCACGCGCGGATGAACGTGCGGTACTGGGAGGTGCGCCAGAGATCAGGGAGTCTGCTGGTATGCGCCAGGGAGCAAGGGGCGGCGGGGAATGGTCGGAATTGTCGCCGGAGTGCGTTAGAGGCAGTGGCGGTGCTGAGAAGAATTGGAGCAGCCTGTGGGCGATCTGGTGCGAGCGAGAGAGGCGAAATGGAGAGGAGGGACATGCGACTATGAGGGCACATACGAGGGCGAGGTTTATTCCCGCATTGAAGCGGATTAACGCGAGGAATTTACGTCTGGCAACGACAGCGAGGAAAGAGGGGCGCGGTCACCGCGGGGAGGAAGAAGGTGAGCTGGCGGTGGGGTCGTCTGGCAGCGAGAGAGAAGGAAAGGGAACGGGGTCCACCGATCAGCGTCTTCGCGGGTTCTTTTGCGAGTGAGGAAAACGTTTCGGTAGAGGGGTTGCATGTGGGCTTGCTGGGCCTAGTTGGGCTGGCCGACTGGGCTGCCTCCTCTTATATTTTTTTCCTGTTCTGTTTGTTTTCTCTTTTTCCTTTTCTTTTATTCTGTTTTGGTTTTGTTTGGTCAATTCAAACATCCATTTGAATTCAAAACCTTGCCAAATTTTGTGTAGCTTTAAGCACTGATTAATATTGTATTCTGATGTCAATTTTTGAATAAAACCTTATTCATTTTGGGGTCTTTTATTTATTCAAAATAGGCTCTAGTTTTTAAATAGATAGGATTTAATAATAATTTTAATCCTCCAAATCTTTTCAGTAGGATTTGTTTACTTAAAAAGGGTGTCAAATAATTCATCTTGAATTATTTGGAAAAGCTTTTAATATGATTCATTAATCATTTAAAATTTGGGTTTGTCTTTATCAAATGGAATTTGGTTTAAGCCATTTTATTTTAGTTTGGAAATTCTTTATCCTTTTATTTTATTTGGATTGGGACTAAATTCATTCCATTTGTTTTTGGGTTTGGTCAAGGTTTGGTTTGGTGTTTAAATATTCTTTAATTAATATTTCTTTCTTTATCTTATAAAATCCATATCTTTTTATTTATAGATCCAAACTTGGTGATTCCAATTTGTGAAGTCTTATTTGATATTTATTTATCCTTTTAAATCCTTTTAGGATTTATTGCTCACCAATTGGTATGGATTTTTAGATGGGTTCTTTATTAGCTTTGGAAATTTAATTTCCTTATCTTATTAGATTCATAGAATTTTATTTATGGTTCCAATTTAAGGGAAACCAATTTATATGGCTTTATAATATTTCTATTTATCTTTCTTGATCCTTTGTGAATGTTTGTTGATCAATATTTATATGGATCTCTTCCATGGATTTGGAGATAACTTGGAAATGATTTTATTCCATTTGGGTTTAGGGTTTGGATTTATTTTCCAAGTGTTTAAATTTCCAGATACATTCATTGAGGAATGCATTTCCCTTGATTTGGATTTTTTTGTTGGATTCAAACTTTTACCAAAGTTTGTTCAAGATGGGTTTTAAGTTTCCTTTTAGAAACAAAAGTTTCTTTTCACCCTTTATTTTTCACATTACAAGATTTGGAAAATCTTGGGATGTGACAACTTGTTGCACCACCAAGTCCGAATCTCCGAAGCATAGCACCCTCTGAATGCCTATCTGCTTGGCCATTTTGAGCCCATGGATGAGCGGTTCGTACTCGGCGACATTGTTGGAAGCTTTGAAGTGGATCTGGAGAACGTATTCCAGCCGGTCGCCTTTGGGCGAGTTTATAACGATTCCGACTCCGAGTCCTCCTCTCATTTTCGACCCGTCAAAGTGTAGCGTCCAGTAAGTTGAGTCCGGCACTGGGGTCATGTATTGTGTCTCCACCCAATCGACGATGAAATCAGCCAATGCTTGCGACTTGATTGCCGTGCGTGGCTCATACTGGATGTTATGCGCAGCAAGCTCGATGGCCCATTTCACCACATGGCCAGTGGCGTCTTTGTTACCGATGATCTCCGCGAGTGGGGCCAATGCTACCACCCGGATGGAATGCTCCTGGAAGTAATGCTTGAGTTTCTTGGCGGCCATGTACATGCCGTACACCAGCTTCTGGTAGTGAGGGTAGTTCTGCTTGGATAGCGAGGGCACCTCACTCAGGTAGTATACGGGGCGCTGGACCATATGAGCCTTTCCCTCCTCTGGCCGCTCGACGACCAGTACCACGCTGACCACTCTGTTTGTGGCAGCGATTTACATCAGCATGGGCTCCTTTGCGGCTGGTGCCGCCAGGACGGGTGGCGAGGTGAGCATGCGCTTGAGGTCTCGGAAAGCTTCATCCGCCTGAGCTGTCCAGACAAATTTGTCTGTCTTCTTCATCAGCTGGTACATGGGGAGGGCCTTTTCTCCTAGCCGGCTAACATACCGGCTGAGTGAAGCGAGGCACCCGGTGAACTTCTGTACGTCGCGCAGGTTCTATGGCAGCTCCATGCGCTCGATGGCTCCGATCTTCTCCGGGTTCGCCTCGATTCCATGCTCGGAGACGAGGAAGCCTAGGAGCTTGCCGGCTAAGACACCAAACAAGGAACCTCTCCCATGAGTTTGGCCTCCCAACCATGACCATCTGTCATCTTGGAAACTGCACAGGTGGACAATCATCACAAGGTAGCCTCAGCTCAAACCTCGGCCACAAGGGAACCCATACTAAGATATGTAAACTTTCAGTCAAGCCCTGCAAAAATTCGGGTATTGTGGTTGTATGGTAAAATTGGAATGGTATCGCATCCGAACACAACCATCAGTTTTATAAAGGGCTAAGGCTCATGCCTCAACATTTTCATCATCAAATTACCTTGTGTTCACTAACACATGTCAAAACATCTCATGAGAATCACTCATCATTCTAAGGTTTTCATAATCATTTTCACCAAGTATTCCCGTCTAAAGTGATCAAGTTTTATACTTAGCACTAGCCTCTAAAGTTGGGGGTAATCACTAATGAGGGGTGGTAATCAAGTGTGACTTATCTAAGTATAATCTCATGCCTCATGATGACATCAAGTTCTACCTAACTTAGGCCAAGTTTTATGCTCTTTATGCTACCTATAATATCTTTCCAAAATTTACAAGTCGACGTGGTGACCCACCTCTCTGATGGCTCTCTCCACCTCTCCTCTCTGCCACCACCTCTCCACCTCTCTTCTCATCGGCGGCCATGGATCTCTATCTGATGATCTCTTCTAGACTCTTCTTTGTGGGTGTTTATATTAGTCATCATGGATTCACTACTCCTTTGGGATTTTTCAAATGGATCCAGGGTGGCTCATCAGGTACGTCGTCTTTTTAGATCCTCTGTTCACTTTGATGGAGGTCCTTCGGCAGAATTCTATTTGGTGGTCAGATTTCTGGATTTCAACTTCTCTCTGTCCACTATCAATGTGGCTCTGGCCTTGGAATCATGTTTGGGTGGATCTGCTCAGAAATTCAAAGTTTGTTGGCTCGATGAAAGAAACTTTCGTTTCTCTGTGGCTTCAAATCGTGTGGGTCATTTTATTCATGCGTTAGAGTTCTTCAAATGTGAGGATTTTCACTGCTTGTTTCTGTTATATCATGGAAAATCCCCAATACAATCAACTTTTTTTGATCGGATTGAGGACTGCGCGTATGATAATGATGATCATTGGAAGGTTGGTGTTAATGCCAGAGCTAGATCGGTTCCATTTTTAGGAATATTCCTGGTAATCTCAGGCGGAGTTCTTCTCTTGATTCATCAAACAAAATGGCGATCAAAATGGATTTGAATTTCTTGCGAAGCTCTTCCAATCATTCTAATAAGGATTTCAATTCTTTTCTTAAATTGGGATGTCTGGAATTTTCCTTTGATCCTGTTTCCAATCTGATCTGGAATTCAAATTCAAATTCTATGCCGTTGAAGTTTGGTCATGGCCTCTCTGATACTCGGTTGTCTCGTGAGATTTTTACGCTTAGTCATATTGAAGATCTTATCCAAGCAAAACTCACACATTCAGAAATTATCGGGTACGTTCAAACTTTCAAACATGCATGCACACGTTGTCTTTCCTTATATCACATGGTGTCGTTATGTCAGAGTCAACCGAGATGCTTGGGTTGTTTAAAACTAGGTCATGTTAAATCTGATTGTTCTTTTGTCCCTAAGAATCTGGAGTCCAATTCGGTTAAGAAAGATTTCTTGGTTGTTAAGGCTGATCAAACTAGCTCTGAGGTGTCTCTATCCTCTTCGGTTTTCAAGCGTCCTGTTACAAAAATCTGGGTTCGAAAATCTGCTGGCAAGTTTTGCTTTAGGTGTCTGACAGAGGGGCATGTTTCAAACTTCTGTTTCAATGTCCCACGTTGTCAGTTTTGTTGGAGATATGGGCATTCAGTTACTGGATGCAAACAAGATAAACAGCGTTTGCGAAAAATTTGGGTGCCAAAGATAAAAACTGTGAAATCTGACGAAGTCTGTTTGCTTTCCACCTTCAACTCACAGCTTTCGTTACCTCTCCATTATCTCAAACTTGTTCCCGGACTGAACCTTGATCACATCATGGCCAACTATCACTGCAATCCACTGGCCTTTGTGCCAACTGGGTTGGCGATTGATAATGGCCCTCAGGGACGCAGAGTTCATGTTGATCTTGCTGTCAGCGCTGAGGCACCTTTGAACCACGACAACTATGCAATCGCCGAGACAGATGTGCAAGCGCCAATTCAGCAAAGGTATCATGCTCGCATAGAATTACGTCGTCGCTTAAATCGGCAAGGTTTTCATGTCAGTAGTATGGAGGATTACCCTATTGGGTTAGGGCTGTTTACATTTGCAAATTCTTTTGTCAGAGATAGAGTAGTTGGCAGAGCTTATACTATTGATGATTGGATAGGAATCACCTTTGTTAAGCATGATGAAGGTTTGAATATGAGGATTGCCTCTTTAGGTAGAGAGAAGTGGATAATGTTTCTGAATTTCCCTCTGGATTACCAAACTGAATATTGGATAGAAAAGGCAGTTTCTTTATTTGGAAAACTTCAGATTTGGTACAATATTAGTGAGGAGGACCATGCTTGCATTCTGGTCAAAGTTTGGATAATGAATGATGCTTTAGTTCCAAAAAGTTTGGTTTTGAGGCAAATGGGTGGTCATAGAAGGGCTTGGGATGTTCCTGTTTATTTACTTCGCAGTATCCAATGGAATGCGCACATGCATATTATTCCTGAGGATACTGAAGATGAGCCACCTGCTGATGGCGAGCCTCACCCTTTTTATGCTGCACACACATCTGCTGAGCAACGCTTTCAACAGCGGTTTCAGGGTTGGTTACAGAGGAATGGGATTTTTGCCCAGGGTAATGGAAACAATGCAGCTAATACTGGTAGAAATATCCACAGAGAAGCCAGAGACTCAGTAAGGAGAAACCTGGGTTTTGACAGTTCCAACTCAGCTCCATTGATGATTTTGCCAAGTAGGGGACAAGTTAATTATCAAGCCCTTGCAAGGGAACAGGGGGTTCATTTTTTTGCTGGAGTTCATCCATCTCCCAATAGTTTGACTGACAGTCCTTTATCTGCATGGAATGATATGATTTCTGATTATAATAGTAGCTCAACTGAATCAATGCAAATTATAGTGAATGATTCTGATATGGCTGAATCTTTAGCTCAAGGAGCTGCAAGAGGGTCAATTCAGCAGGAGATACCTCCTTCTTTTATGATTGCAAGGACAGTCTTAATCAATTGGCAACAGCCAGACATTTTCTGGGGAGATAAGTCATTGTTTGGATCAATGTTTCCATCGCCAAGTTTGATTAAACCAGACTTTTCTGCTGAAAAGATCCTCTGTCATACTGAGGTTGATGACAACTTTAGGACCAGAAGGGTGGCTAGGAGGCAGTTTTTGGATGATTCTCCTAATCTTGGGGAGGAGTGTTTTATTTCTGAGGTGTAGAATACTACTGGGATACATTCAGATTCAGAGGATTCTGGGATGGTAGTGTAGAAATATTTGGGAAAGACAAAAGGAAAAGGGAAAAAATCTGTCTCTGTAGTGGCTATGCGTAGGAGTCCAAGAAATAACATTTATAATGGATTCAAGGTTGATATGCCTACTGACTCAAGGAAAAGGAAATCCAAGGTCAAGGACATAGTTGTTCCTGGATTCACGAATAATAGTGGATTGGATCAAGGGTCTGATGACAACAGCTCCGCTGATTCTGAACTTTCTGAAATCAATAACCCAGCCTCTCCCATTCCTCCTGCCACTCCCATTTCAGTGCTTCAGAATATTGGTGTTAACATTTGTGGCATTCCTCCAGAGGAACTCTAGGAGGACAAGCTTGAGAAGGACCATGATGAAGAGGAATAAGCTTAACTGCTTTTATGCTCTTTCAAATAAATTTACATCATCTTTTATTCAGAACCTATCTGTTATTGTAATAAGGATTTCCTTTAGGAATTATTCACAGGTGTGCCTACCTGTTCTATTCATTTGCTTTTTGTTATGAATTACTATCTAAGACAGTGGAACATTCTCTATTGGAATGTTAGAGGTTTAAATTCAGAGGGTAAACATAATGCTCTTAAAAATCATATTGATTCCTCAGGTTGTGCAATCATTTGTCTGCAAGAGAAAAAAAGAGAACATTTTGATCATTCTTATATCAGGAAATTTTGTCCTAGAAGATTTGATAAATTTGTCTGTTATCCTTCAGTTGGAAATTTAGGGGGGCTGTTGGTAATCTAGAATAGTGCAATTTTCAGTGGGCAAGTTAGTGAAAATTTAACTTCGGCAATAACTATTAAGTTCACTTCTTTGCAAACAAACTGTAGTTGGTTTCTATCAAATATTTATGGGCCATGTGATGGAGTGGAGAGACAGGAATTTGTGAATTGGTTATATAATCTGCAAATTGATAGTCTGACCAATTGGCTACTCGTTGGTGACTATAATTTTTATAGATCACAAAATGATAGAAACAGAATGGGAGGAAACATTGATGACATGATACTTTTTAATGATATTATTAGAGCTCAAAATTTGGTTGATCTACCTTTACAAGGTTCTTCTTATACCTGGAGTAACATGCAATCTGAACCTTTATGGGAGAGACTTGATTGGTTTTTCACATCCAATAATTGGACTACTACATTTCCAAATACCACAGTTAGAGTTATGTCAAGACCAGTATCTGATCATGTGCCCTGTCTTATTTCTATTCAGTATTCAATCCCAAAATTTAGTTATTCAGGTTTGAAATTTTTTGGATTCATCATCCTGGATTCAGAGAAACTGTTATTGCTGCCTGGCAAATTCTAGTTTATAGTAATAATCCTGCAGTGGTTCTGAATGGTAAATTAAAACGGTGGAGTAAGAAGGGCCTTAAAATTGTGGAGTAAGAATATTTCCAAATTATCACTTCTCATTGAAAACTGTCAGAAAGTCTTAAAGCAAGTGGATGATTTGGAACAGGTAAGAAGATTGACAAGGGCAGAGTGGAATTTCAGGATGATTCTTAAAAATCATATTGTAAGATTACTGTCTTATCAACAACAGTATTGGAAAAAGAGATGCACTGAAAGATGGATTAAGTATGGTGATGAAAATTCAAAGTTTTTTCATAGAGTGGCTACTGAAAGGCATAGGAAGAATTCCATTGCAGTGCTTCATTCAGAGAATGATTCAATCATTATTGACCATGATGGGAAAGCTCAGTTGCTCTTCCAAGCTTATAAATTGAGATTGGGAATTTCTGAACCCCATGAGATGAAATTCAATCTGCAAAGTTTGTTCTCACCTTTAACTGGTCTTCATGAGATTTGTTCACCTTTTTCAAAGAATGAGATTGATAAGGTGGTTAATAAAATACCTTTGGATAAAAGTCCTGGACCTGATGGCTTTAATGGATGCTTTCTTAGAACATGTTGGGATATTATGGCTACTGATTTTTACAAACTTTGTGATCAGTTTTATCAAGGAAAGGCCAATATGGATAGTATTAATAGTTCATTTATAACTCTAATCCCAAAAAAGAGTTCTCCAACTGGTGTGAATGATTTTAGGCCAATCTCTTTGCTAAATAATTCATTGAAATTACTGACAAAAATTTTACAAGACAGACTGCAGATTTGGCTTCCAAGACTGGTCAGTGAAAATCATTATGGTTTTATAAAAGGAAGAACTATCCAAGATTGTTTAGCTTGGACTTTTGAGTATATCTATCAATGTCAAGCTTCCAAAAAAGAAATTGTGGTGTTAAAACTAGATTTTGAAAAAGCTTTTGATATGGTGGAACATGATGCCATAATTGACATCCTTAAAGGCATGGGTTTTGATGAGCTATGGCTAAAGTGGATAAGATGTTTACTTTCATCTGGGCACTCTTCAATTTTACTAAATGGAGTTCCAAGGAAAAGTTTCAAATGTAAGAGGGGAGTCAGGCAGGGGGATCCTCTATCACCTTTATTATTTGTGGCTGCTTCTGAACTACTTCAAAAGGTGATTAATAATCAAATGCTGAATGGAAACTTTAATCTTCCAATTCCTTGTGGGAGTAAATTTCCTATCATTCAATATGCTGATGATACTATTTTGTTTGTCAAAGACTCAAATGAGGAAGTTATCCATCTGAGAAATATATTATTGGATTATGCTACATCAACTGGGCTGAAAATCAATTTCCATAAATCCAGCCTAATTCCAATCAATATTTCTGAGGCTAGGGCTCAAGAATTAGCTACTATCTTTGGATGTGCTATTGCAAAAATGCCTTTCACATATTTAGGACTGCCTATGGGGACAACAAAGCCTGTAATTACAGATTTATTACCTTTGGTTGACAAAATTGAGAGGGAAGTGACAAGTGCTACTCTTTTAATGTCTCATGCTGGGAAACTAGCTTATGTCAATGCAATTCTATCTTCAATAGATACATATTCAAGGTGTACTATTGAAATCCATCCTAAGATTCTAGAATACGTGGAGAAGATCAGAAGAAGATGTTTATGGACAAAAAACACTGATAATGGTGAAAAGTGTGTTTCTTTGGCTGCTTGGGAGATGGTTTGTAAGCCTAAAAATAAAGAAGGTTTAGGAGTCTTAAATATGAAGCTACAGAATCAAGCTCTACTGCTTAAATTTTTAAATAAGTTCTATAATCATCAGGACATTCCCTGGGTGAATCTTATCTGGTCAACTTACTATCAACATTCAGTCCCTCATGCTACTAATCCAGTGGGATCTTTTTAGTGGAAATAAGTTCTGAAATTATCCCGTATTTTCATAGGAATAACATCATGCACAGTTAAACAAGGAAATAATGTGCTTTTTTGGAAGGACAAATGGAATGATGAGATTAAACAGCGGTCTTATGCAAGATTATTTTATTATGCACTGAATGAGGATATTACTGTCAGAGATTTTTGTTCTACAGAGGATTATCAAAATCTGTTTCACAACCCACTTTCCTTACAAGCCTTACAGGAGTTACATCAAGTTGAAATGGAAATTTCTAATCTGAGCTTGACTGAACAGTGTCAAGATGAATGGAAATTTATTTGGAGGGACAATTATACTTCACAGAAATATTACAAATTTTGCTTTAGGCTGCTTCAACCACCTGTGCAATTTTCATGGATATGGAAATCTAAACTATGGCAAAAGCTGAAGGTCTTCTCCTGGTTATTGCTCTCAGACAGATTAAATACCAAGAATATGCTTCGAAGAAGAAATTTCAATGTGGGTCAAGGCCAAAATCACAATTGCCCTCTATGCAACCTTAATACTGAAGAAACCCTGGAGCATTTATTATTTCTCTGCCCATTCAGTATAGCTTGCTAGCTCAGATGTAATATCAATTGGATGGGTACAGGGAGCAGATTCCAATTACTAAATGAAGCTAAACAAAATTTTCAGGAACATCTCTTCTTTGAACTGTTTGTTATTTCAGCCTGGGGAATTTGGAAAGAAAGGAACAATCTTATATTTCAAGGAATTGCACCATCAATTCAAGCTTGGAGAGCTAGGGTGAAATCAGACTTACAATTGGTTAGGTTCAGGGTTAACCAAAACCTGGAACAAACCATAGATTTTTTATTGATACGATTTAGTTATTCCTGATTTTATATTTCTTTTGCTGCCATGGTAGCTCTTTGTATATATGTAACTTTTATCTGATCAATATAGTACCACAGTAGGAGCCACTCCTACTGTTTATGGTAAAAAAAATGGGATTTGGTGTAATCAAAGGGGTATAATCACATATGCCTAAAGGCATCTAGTTTTCATAGTTATCATGCAAGTGTTAGCTTGCGAAGTTCTAGCTTTCTTAGATAGCTTGCTAATTTAACTTGTATGGTGAATCTTGCCTTGTGTAGTGCAGTGGTTGAAGTTCTCCTCTGCTTCTTCTTCGTAGTAGTCTCCTTCCTCTTCGTATCCTTGGGCGGTAATAGCGTCTATAAATTAATACGAAGTACACAATCACCAAACAATATTTAGCTACTTCTATTTGGCACACAAGAGTTTACACTAGATGATCTAGCATCATCACAATCATCACAAGAATTAAGAAAAAAGTCTTACTTATTTTATTTTAGAAACTAATTTCTACTCATTGAAAAACTACTTAAGATTTAATATTCTCCAATTAAAATATGGGATCATGTTGACACATTTCATCACCACATATTTCAATACTTGGGAATTTGATTTAAAGTGGTGTCACAATTTAATAAGGTTTAACCTTTTTATTTTAATTAATGAAAGTGACTAGAAATGCCTATGGGGCATTCTTTTATTACATGTTCATTATTACTGCAAGTTAATCTAGATATTTTTATATATTCAAAAAGGTCTTATCAAATGTGATTTTTGAGAGTTGGAATCAACTCAAAAGCATTTATGGTTGAATTTTCAAAAAAGTTTGAATGCAGAAGAAGAGTCTCTGCCTTTTTTATTTTTACTATAAGTGATCTATAATTTCAAATGGTTTGAATCCAATGGGCTTGGATTAAGAATTTCCGTACCTTTCTAACAAAATTGGTTTCATGCTATTTGGTTCAGTAAAACTCTCTAAAATGAATTTTGAATCTACTGCTAGAACTGGGTTTGGAACTAATTAGATAAATCTAAATTCAAACTACTGGGTCACGCAGGAATTCTAACTAGGCCGGCCCACTGTGCACAGCGCGCGCGGGGGCTGGTTAAGTGGTGCCCCACGCATCAGTGAGACAGGGGTTGGCAAAGGGGTACGGGCTAACAATGACCACAGGATTAGACTAAGGATCAACGGCTCACGACCTTCGTCCTCGTCGAACAGAACATGGCAGGCTCGAACCCTAGCGCGACCAGTTGGGGTATAGGGCGGCTCACTGGGGCTCAGGCGATGGCAATGGGGGCTAATGACGAAGTCGACGACGGCGGTTCTCCTAGTACTAGCGGCTCCTCCTGGGGTGGCTCCAATCGACGGCACCCTTCTCCTCCAGTAGCGGCAGGCTCCAGCGAAATTCCGGCGAGGGAGAGCTCACCTTGCTCTGGGAAGAGTGGGGAAGGATCAGTGAGAGGTGGGAAGTGAACTAGTGTGAACAAAACAAGCAGGGGAGGCCTCCTTTTATAGGTAAGCGAGAGAGGCCGAGCGGCATGGGCAGTGCTCGTTAGGGTCGGGGTTAAAGTGAGATAACGGCATGGCTGAGGCTAGGGGACGGTGCGCGGTATCCTGGGGATCCACAACGGCTTGATGGCGCGGCAAGGGGCAGTGCGGTTTGGTTGGAACACGCTGGTGCTCTGAGCGGCACCGACGATGTTTTCGACGATGCACAAGTGCTCCTGGTCGCGCGGTGGCAAACAGGGATGTCTGGTGGTCTCCTGGGACGGTGGTGATCAAGTAGATGACAGCAAAGGCGAGGCGCAGTCTGTGCGAGCGTGTCGACTGCGGCGAGCTGGCGTGCTCTGGACATGGCAGAGACAAACTAGGCGCGTGTGTTCTTGGTGGTCCAGCGTTTATCAAGGCTCGAGGGCTGGACAGAGGATGGCTGTGGACGGTGGCGTGCTTCCTGGACATGGTGGCTAGGCGCGGCGATGGCTCTGGCTAGCTTGCCATGGTCGGCTGTCAAGGGTGTGCTCGGTCATGCACGACATGGTGCAATGGTAGGGGTCTAGGCTGGTTTAATGCTGGTGTGCTCACTGGGGGAGACAAGGGTGATCAATGGGGAACAAAGTTTGGCAAAATTACTGCTCAAAACAGTGAAGTTTGGCAGAATTTGGTTTGTGTCTCCAGGTGTTTGATGAAATGGCCAAAACAATTTCATATTTGAATTTTTTATTGAAACTTGGTGAGTGTACTGGGAACATAGTAGGTAGTCTCTGGTTGATTGGATTTGTCAAGGTGAACTGGTTTGGTTGGGTTTTGAGAAATGGTGATCTTACCATATGAACTAGATTCAATTTTGAAACGTCCTTGGCATAGATTTGCAAATTGTTTCTATGGGTTTGCAAGGTGGGCTTGGGTTCACTTTTACTTGGTCTAGCAAGGGGTGAAAAGAATTGGATTTGTTTCTCTTTGAAATCTTGGACTAGAAACACTCAAAGCGGTCTAGTGAACAAGATTGGCAAAAATGACCATTAGCTTATATTGTTTGTTTTTGAAATTCTATGGATTTTATTCTGCTTGGAAATGATTTAGATGATGTTGTTTTCATCTTTCAACCAATCCTTGCCATTCATAACAATCACAAAAGTCCATACCAGCATTCATGCATTCATCACACTCACACATGCATTCATATGGATTTTAATTAACAAAAGTTTTTGTTAACCCTAAATTTGGGTGATTGGAATTGATAACCTTGATTAATATTTTTGGGATGTTATATTAGGGGATTACATATGCCATTTTAAAGATTTGGGAAAAAGGTCTATATACCATCCTGTAACGCCCCCGAATCAGTTCAATGCAGATATTAGCATTTCCGCCAAAATCTGAATATAAACAATTCAAAGACGCTCACTAGACACTTTCGTGTGGGTGGATTCTATTACAAGTAGTTACATAAAAATAGTTTACAACATAACCCACAAAAAACATATATAAACAACAATGACTCTACGACTCAAGAATACAAATGATACAACACAAAGATACAAATCACGATGAACACAATGTAGTATCCGAGTACGGATCAGAACCAAATGGGACTAAGAGTCCTAAATAATAACCAAGCGGTGTTCATAACCCTGCCCATCCCAAGCCGGAAGGGTAATCTTGCTAACATCACATACCTATGAAAGAAAAGGGTGCCGACTAAGGGCAAAGGAAAACAAAAGGAGACCAAGTAGTATTGAGGCCATTACATGGCAAGTCTTAGAATTTGGCGGTACTCGCCTACATGGGTATGGTGGGCTCAGCGGCAGAAAAACTTGTACTATCTAACTTATAGAGACATTCTACAACTTCAGCTATTAGAGCAAGATGAGAGAGTGCTATACGATATCAAGAATATAACACCAGGCATAACCCATCCAAATATTTCCCCCTCGAAGACCAGTCGAGGAAGTCCTCTTGCGGAACACACATGGATCAATTTTAATTATCTAGTTGTTTACCTAGTAAGGCTAATTACCAGTTATATTATTAGAGGTGAAACATTAGTGACGTTGTCTATGATCATGACAATGTACTCCTGAGCCGTCCATAACCATGGACACATGGCTTTTCGAAAATATTTATCCTGCAGGGGTGCACTACTGTACCCAAAAGCATCTTCAACCCTTTAGGCAACATATTACGCATGCCTTCGGAATCTCACAACAAGAACTGACCCATAACTAAGCGTGTATCTAGAGGCATCACCTACCGTGTGGAACAAACCAAGAGATACGACGATTCTCAAGGAAGACACAGTGACTGCGTCTACTATACCGAACGACCCCTGGAAGATAACTTGTAGAGCTCCCCTTGGAACCGCTGGCATGTACCGCTTTTATGATGTATGCCCGGGCTATCATCACCAAGTACGAAGACATATCATACTCACCATATCCGAGAACATATTATACATATGCACCAAATAGAAAACCAATTTGTGACCCACTGGATAAACGAATACCGCCGGTAGTTGAGGGAGGGGTTCCTAGAGGGCCCCAAGTTTGGTTAGCGTGATCAACTCAGAACTGGTATCGTAGAATGAACGGTTCCTAGGTTGACTCAAACAGTTCCCAAAGGTGGTCCTTGTCGGGGCCTTATCATTAGGTGAATCCATGACCAACATCATATTAATTATCTTATCACCAAAAAATATCTAAGTATCATGTACCACATGTATAAGAGCGATACTAAGCATGCCTACGACTCACAAGGACGAGCTAGCTAATGAAACATGACAATAGGATAACCAAGGCCATATGGTAGAGCAGGTAAATAAAGGAGCAATACAAAAACATTGACGATAAGGATAGCAATAGATCAACAGAAGAAAGTAAAGACTATAAATGTAAAATAGGTAGAAGGGGGAGAATGCTCACCTGAGAAGGTCAACCGAAGGTTTTTCGTATCTCACATCAACTCAACATCCTATCCAGGAAGAATCAAACCACTATAAACAACAACCAATGAAATATTTAATACTATGGTGGAAGATCCGGCATGTTTATGATATGATGCATGGCATGGCGATATGCGGTCTAACTTAGCAATATTAAGCGGGATCGGAGTCCCGACAATTAAATCGAATATTTAAGTTGTTTAGGTATCCCATAATTTAAATGTTGACTTAACTAGGAAAAACATGGAATCAGTTCGCTGCAAAAATTTAAAAGGAGTCGAGATAACAAAAGTATCCTGCATATACACTTCATATTTAATTATGAAGTGATTCGACAAAATACCCCAAACAACAAAATATAAATGCAAGCATGCAAAATTTAATATGCACCAATTTATATAGATGGAAATTTATAAAATAGGGATAGGTAGGGTTCACACGTTGAGGTACGAAGAGCTTGGGTTCGAAGGGGTTCGGGTTCCTTCTTCGAATCCAGGAAGGAGAACTTGGCATTCCGGGAGGGAGATCTTCAAGTTCAAAGGATCCGTAGGGTAGATCTTCGGATCGGTGACATCACATACGTCTCTTTAGAAGATCTTGTTAATGTGCTCAAACAGGGTAGGTGGTAGAACTTATCGACGTGGCAGCAGAGCTTGACATTGGGTATTTGCGCATGAACAACAAAACAGCGAAACCGCGGCCTGCACATACGGCCACCACTGAAACATGTGGAAGACGACGAATAGGATAACATCAACTATAAAAATATCTAGCTAATTGGGATAGGAGCCATTAGAGGCATGTTCTCGGGATTACAACGGGAGACGCCCTTGCGGATCTTGGTCACACGCTAGAGACAAGCACAAGGGTCAAGCTCGTACGTAGGTGCGCGGGGAGGCGAGGAAGACGATGGAGGATGACGCGGGCGACACGCGGGTCAACGGGGACGGCAAGGTCAAGGTTGAGCCGGAAGGGATGTGACACATGCGGGACGAGGGTGGAGGTGACCTACACACGGGGCGTACTAGGTGGGGCCGTGCATCGCTGGCAAGGTAGAGCACGAGATCATGTGCTCGGCCACAGGAGGAGACGAACGACGGTGGGTATCGTGTGGAGGCGGCGTCGAGGTGCTACAGGGCTCCCTACAGGGACGCGCTCGTGAGCGTGGTGGCACGCCCGGGGAATAGGAGTCGCGACGAGAGGCGCTCGGGCTCCACTCATGAGAGGCAACAGAGGGGGAGGGCAGTGAACGGCAATGCTACGCTTGGGGAGAGGAGCACACAGAGGCGGCCGACAACAAGGACGATGCCGCTCTGCTGAAGGACGGCCCTAGGGTGGAGCCTGCATGCGTCGAGGAGCTCACAGATGGGGTGGGTGCATGCAGACATGGAGGTGACCAGGAAGGCGGCCACGCGTCGGGCTGGTGGTAGATGAAGCGAGGTCAGCGCTAGCAAGGGCAATAATGCTAGAGCTACGGAATATTTGTTACGGAAAGCATTTACGGACTGAGGTGGAACCATCGGGTTGGTTTAAATTTATTGTCTTCCGAGAAAATAGGATCTGATCCCCAATGTGCTCCCTCCACGTAATCCCGTAGCTTGATTACGTAAGGATTTAGTCCGTAAGAGTAGCAAGGGGGAGGCACTCGCTGGCGGTAGCGTCGGCGACAGGGAAGGAGACAAGGCTCGTGGGGATGGTTTGGTGGATTCCAATCGAGAGAGATGGGGTGGGGTCATGCAGAGAGAGTTGTGTGGGTGATCGACGGGTTGTGTGTGTAAGTCCCATGCGTGTGTGGTGTTGTGTGGCTGGGTGCGTAGCGTGCGTTGTGGTGTGGTCTAGCTGTGTGTGTGCGCTGTTTTGGTTGGTGTGACTGTGTGTAGGTGCGAGTGACTGCAGGGTCATGCGGTGTGTGTATTGTGTCCAGCGGGTTGTGGCGGCATGTGAGGTGTGCTGTGTTAGTGTTAGGGTTAGGATTAAAATTTGGCCAGCCCTATGCGTCCCCCGAGATAACTGTTCCGATCCCCCGGTTCCCTGCGTGACACGTGTCTCTTTTTTTTTCAGATTTTCGCTTTTGCTATAAATTATCCCATTTTCTACAAAACGTCTATCTTTTGCTACATGTAGCAAACAACGGTTCGGTCTAAAAAATAGAAAAACAGCTGGACCTCGTCGGAGATTTCGCCGGAGACCTTGCCGGCGACCGTGTAGCAAAAATGTTGTGCTGATGTAGCATATCCGACCTCGCCGGAGACTCGTCGGTAGACCTCGCCGGAGACCTCACCGGAGTTTCGCCGGAAACTATGTAGCAAAATAATTGTGCTAATCTGGCAAAACCGGAGAACATTTGTAGCAAAATATTTGTATTAGTGTACAATTTTTTTCGCCGGAGATATCGCCAGGATCTCGTCGAAATTCATAGGTGCAGAAATAAGTGTAGCATTTGGTGAACATGAATGTAGCAAAACCAAAACGAATACATAGCAAAACATAAATGAGTATGTAGCAAAACCAACCCCGCTAAAGGTAGCAACATCATGCACTCATGGTGGCAATATCGTAGACCCAAGGTAGCAGAGCAGTCTGCCGTCGGTAGCAACGGTCTATACCCAGGGTAGAAAAAAGCCACCCGCCATCAGTAGCAACGTCGCCAACCATGGATAGCAACAGTGCCGACCGTCGGTAGCAAATTCATCCTTTGTAGGTAGCATGCACGAGATACGCCATCTCGAATCGCCCTTCCAGCCGGAGTTGGGAGAGAGGGGAGCATCTCCATGGTGAAGTCCATCTCCGGCGACAAACGGGAGCACTACCGTCATGGCCTCCATGTTGGTGCAACAGCGCGTAGGTTCTAGGCGAGTGGAGGCCCAGGTTCTAGGCGAGCATGCGGGGGACGGCGAGCGAGCGTGCAGGCAATAAGCCAGTGGCACGGCGGGCGACCTCACCGACGAGACCTCATGGCGGCGCGAGCGTGCTTGCCGGTGTGGAGGCAGCGACAACTGAGCTCGTGAGGCCTCTTCGAGGACGCGATCTATGGTGAGCAGAGGGAACGACCGGCGGCAGAGAGAGAGCTCGAGTCCGGCGACCATCATCGGCGGCCGACAGCCGGCGGCCGACGGCCTGCGTGGCCAGGCGAGCTTGAGGCAGGGAGCGGATGCGGTGGTGCCGTTGACATTTTTTCTCTCAATAGAGATAAGGAAATGAAGCTCCAAGGATAAGAACCGTGCAGGAGAAGATAAGACGTGGGAGGGTCCCACCCCCACGTGATGTGCGGGAGGAAACCCAGAGGATTGATCCCCGGGGGAGGCCTATCATTTTCCTTAGGATTTAGGTCATGGGATAGTAGGCTGCTACTAGCTGAGCCTGGTCAGTGGTGGCCTCCCGCAGAAAAACATTTTATTTATTTGTTTTATTTAAAAATAGGTTTGCATATAGTTTTTAAGCAAACAAAATATCCTGAAAGATCTAGGTTTTATTTTGAAATAAAGAAAGGGGACTAATTAGAAAACAAAATAGGGTTTTGGTGAAAATATTTTAGGGAAAAAATATGCATGGTGTCATGATGATGCACAAAAAGAAAATAGTAAGCAATTTTTATTATGGAATATTTTTTGGGCATTACAGCTGGACATCACTAACAAGGATTCCATCCTGAGAGCCAAGCAAAGACACCGAGAGTTTAATTATTGGATCTTCTTGCATCTTGATGATGGTCGCGTCACCACTAATAAGAAATCTTGCTCTGTATTGAAATTTTTTACACCACCAAAAAGGGGTTGTTGCTCACCTTCTTCAAGGAAATACTCCAGAGAGGCAAATGAGGAAGTAAAGGTCTCAAAGGTAAGGCCACCTTTAACTTCCATGGAAGGTGTAAAAGTCACATTGATCCACCAATTCAATATACAAGAGTGAATGATAAGAGTAGTCGGATGGGGATCAGTCCATCGTGCACCCAAAGCATTACTCCGCACATAAATAGGATAATTGTGCAACCCAACTCTTGGAATTTAGACTGAACATCTTGAAAAGCAGCGTTCGGAAAGCTTTAGAAAAGGATCTAGAGTTAAGGAGGTCGTCGTCTTATAAGTCGCAAAAAAGGGGCAACATATGAAAAGAGATCAGATAGGATGAAAACCAGATTTAGAGAAACCATTGGAAAAGAAAGGGAAGAATATTCTAAAGGTACAACAGAAACCCAACCACGAGAAATCCTGAACTTGAAGAAAGGTAAGAGAGAAGATTTAAACCACGCAAAGATAAGAAGATAATAGCATAGGGTAAGGAATAAAATCAGAGCTACTCAGATCTATCCAACTGATGTTCTAAAATAGTTTTAACACTCTACATCGTCCTTTAGCTAGGTTATCCTACAGGCTAGACTAGTGAGGTATCGTAAAACTTTGCTCTGATACCACTTGTAGCACCCCTGAATCGGGTCAATGCAGATCTTATCCTTTCCGCCAAAATCCGCATAGAAATGATTCAAAGACGCCCACCAAACATCGTGTGGGAGTATTCTATTACAAGTAGTTATATTACAATAGTTTACAACAGAACCCACAAGAAACATATATATATATATACAACAACAACAATTCTACGAGTCAAGAATACAAATGATTCAACACAAAGATACAAATCACGATGAACACAATATAGTATCCAAGTATGGATAAGAACCAAATGGGACTAAGAGTCCTACGGAATAACCAAGCGGTGTCCATAACCCTTCCCAGGACAAGCCGGAAAGGTAACCTTGCTAACATAGTCGAACACATACATGTCAAAGACAAAGGATGTTGTCAAAGGGAAAAGAAAAGAAAAAGAGATCAGTCAGTAATGAAGCCATTAGACGAAGAGTCTTAGAATTCGGTGAAGGAGATATCCCCTAGCAAACTTTATTAATACTAAACTTTAATACACGGTGGTATGTAAACAACCAGATCTGTAGTTACCTCTAGCAAACTAGCTCATTGGGCAAGTGATGATCTCATGGTTTCGAGATCATGGTGATAGCGCCGATTAACAATGAGGTCACATTATTGGAGAATAATGTGATAGACAAACACCCAACGTTAATCACAATGAGATCTAGTTACTTAACGTTCGTCATTGATGATAAGATAGAAACATCGTGGCCTATATCCTTCGACTGTGAGATAATGCATAATCACCGTTTTGGAAGGAGAATTTGATGATATTAACTATCAAGTTGTGAAAGGGTGATCATAAAGGTATCGTTGGGTTTCCCGAAGAGACGGTTTGAGGAGTTTTTATCAAGACTAGGATTTGCCAATCCATGTAACGGATAGATACACATGGCCAACTCGATGGCGTTGCATTAACGAAGCTTGCAAGCGTATGACTAGGTCATGATATGCAATGGCACGAGAACTAGTAAACAAGCTCATTGGAAACGAGATCGAACACAAGTATGGGGATACTTGAGATCAAATCTCGTATGACCTAGGTATCGCATGGCAAAGGGAATAGAACTACACCATTAAGGTTCAAGCGATGAGATTCATTAATGCACGGGTGATCATTATGGGCATCCATGTCCCGCTGTTCATCATTGACGCAAGAGGGGTCTTGGTCATGTACGTAGCATCTCCGAGCGGAAGGGTGGCACACTTAAGGGTGGGGACGCATTGGGATCGAACTGGCACTACATGAGAATAAAGAGAGGGAAAGATCGAAAAGGTACCGGGTAGGGGTCCGAAAGGAGTTACAGAGTCTGAAATATGATGATATATGTGTTTTATATTAATTAGTTGAATTAATATTAAAATATATTTTATTATTTATATTTATGGGCAGCTATTTTCCTATTGGGCCGCTTCCGGATAGAAGGGACCATAGGACTAGGCGCAAAAGGAGAAGGGAGAGGGCCCGGCCAGCCGAAACCCTAGTGTTTCCCACCCGCGGAGTTGGGATGGGGGTTGCCGGTGGTGGCAACCCCCATGGTCACAAAGTCTTGGGGGGGGGGGTTCCACCCCCTTAGCCCTAGGGTATGACCCCCCCATCCCTCCTATAAATAGAGGAGCCCCTCCCCTCTATTTGCACCACAACAACAAGTTATATCCTCTCCCTCTAAACCCTAGAGCTATCTCCATCATATTGGATCTAGCTCTTGGGATTAGATCTCCACCTACGCACTACCGTCATGCACACAGGACGGTTCAGATTCCATCTTCATCCGCAGCTATGCCGGATCAGAGTCCGGGAGACGTCCCTACACCGAACGTGTGTAGAGCTTCGAGGCGCTTGTCTTCATTGTTATACGCCTACCTGCATAAGGCATGGCACGGTCTTCAATGGTATGAATTTTGTCCTCCCTCTCTGTTACTTATGTCTATATAGAATAGATCTTGGTTGTCGTCTTTGTGTAGCTAGAATTTTTTGTTTCCTGCTGCGAACCCCAACATTCGGCGGTCATCGCCTACATGGGTATGGTGGGCTCAGCGGCAGCAAATATTGCACTATCTATCTTATAGAGACACACTACAACTTCGGCTATTAGAGCAAGATGAGAGAGTGCTATACAGTAACAAGAATATAACACCAGGCATAACCCATCCGAATATTTCCCCCTCGAATATCATTTGAGGAAGTCCTCTTGCAGAACACACACGTTACAATTTTAATTATCTAGTTGTTTAGTTAGTAAGGCTCATTACTAGTCATATTATTAGAGGCAAAACATTTTTGGTGTTATCTATGATCATGACAATGTACTCCTGAGGCGTCCATAACCATGGACACACGTCTTCTTGAAAAGATTTACCCTGCAAGGGCGCACTACTTTACCCAAACACATGGTCAACCCTTCATGCAACATATTATGCGTGCCTTCGGAATCTCACAACAAGAACTATCCCATAACTACGAGCATATCTAGATGCATAAACTACTGTATGGAACCAACCAAGAGGTACGGCGATTCTCAAGGAAGGCACAACTTTGCACCTACTATACCGAATGGCCCCTGGAAGATAACTTGTAGAGCTCCACTTGGAACCGCCAGCATGTATCGCTTTTATGTATGTATGCCTAGGCGGTCCACCAAAATCATATCGTAGTCACCATGTCCAAGGACATATTATGCATATGCACCAAATGGAAAACCAATTTGTGACCCTCTGGATAAACGAATAGGGCTGATAGTTGAGGGAGGGGGGGGGGGCGTTCCCAGAGGCCCCCATGTTTGTTTAGTGCGATCAACTCAGAACTGGTATCATAGAACGAATAGTTCCTAGGTCGACTCAAGAAGTTCCCAAGGTGGTCCCTGCCGGGGCTTATCATTAGGTGAAGCCATAACCAATAACATCAGATTAATTATCTTATCACCAACAATATCCAAGTATGATGTACCACCTGTATGAGATCTATTCTTCTTGGCAGAGGACGGGTACTTGTAGACATCGCGGTCGTCGGTAGCGCGAATCCTAGCGCTTGGCGGGCATCGTAGCGCAGACGTGCGACAGAGGCATGGCCATCGAGCTTGTTTGGCAGTGGGAGGAAGACGACGATGCGTCAGATGATTGAAGCGGTACGAGGCCGTGGTTGGGCTGAGGATGGGCTGAAGTTGGATGCTGCTGGGTCATGCCAAAGGAACAGAGGGAGCCGGGTTGGGCCAGGGAGAGCCCAAGAGAGAGGGAGAAAACCTTTTTATTTTTCCAAAACATTTTCCAAATTCTATTGTATTTCTCTTTTTTATTTTCAAATTCAACTCTATTTCCAAAATTACTAGAAGCTTTATAAGAATATACAAAATACTCAAGAGCCCTTGTATTCAATTTGGGCTCCAATAGTTTTGGTAGTTTTCGAAATATTCAAAAACTTTTGAATGGTTTTAGAGAGAGAGGGGAAATAGGGTTTAGGGTTATAATATATGTTTCTTGTTGTTTGCATTATTACTTTGTCTTAGAAAAATACATGATGCTCATGAATGCAAAATCAACCCTAATTACTATTTAAATAAAACTCGGGTGTTACATCCGCATATGGTGTCCATACTATTGGCCTAGTTTTCTTCAACGTCTTGAAGAAGGGGAGGACCTGATCCCCCAGCCGGGATATGAAACGCCCTATGGCGGTGATACACCCGTTTAGACGATGCATGTCCTTGAATTGCTTAGGAGATGCCATCTGGTCGATGGCCTTTATCTTGTCGGGATTGGCTTCGATTCCCTAGTGAGAAATCAGGAAACCGAGTAGCTTCCCCTAGGAGACCCCAAAAACACATTTTTTGGGGTTGAGCTTTAGGTTGATCTTGCACATTTGTTGAACCTCTCGTCCAAGTCCTCGAGCAAGGTACGTTGATGCTTGGTTTTCACCACGATGTCATTGATGTAGGCCCCCACATTGCAGCCCATCCGAGTCATGAGACATGCCTGCATGGCGTGATAGAATGTGGTGCTGTCGTTCTTCAACCTGAATGACATGAAGGTGTAGTAGAAGCAGCCCTCCGGGGTGATGAATAACATCTTATATTCTTTTACTTGTCACACTTGATTTGATGGTACTCGGAGAAGGCGTTGAGGAAGCAGAGTAGATCGCATCCCGCCGTGGAATCAACAATTTGATCAACTCGCGGCAATAGGAACAGATCCTTTGGACATGCCTTATTCAGTTCCGTGAAGTTGATGCACAACCTCTTGTTGTTTATGTGGGGACTGGGCACCAAAAAAGGGTTCAAGACCCATGTCGGCTTCCACACTTCCTGGATGACCTGACCAGCCTTTAGCTTCCGAACCTCCGAGATGATGCAGTATTGCTTGTCTTGGGCTTGATGCCGAACTTTCTGGTTTACCGGGTGGGCTCCCAGGCTCACTTCTAGACGGTGCTCGATCACCTCCCTTGGGACCCTGGGTGGACCCACGGGTTCCTAGGAGAACACATCAGTGTTCTCTTGGAGTAAGGTGACGAGTGCGCTTTCCTATTTGTCTGTGAGGTGGGATCCCATGGTGATGGAGCAACCTTCCCCCTCGAGTAGAGGGATCTTATTGGTGAGGCTGCAATCCTCGATTAGGCACTTCTTCCACATGACTGATGAGCTCAACGCATCTAGGTCTCGTGAGCCCTAGGAAACTGATGTTGCGGTCTCCCGGTATGACTGCTCCATGCAAAAGACTGTGTCTCGAGGATCAGCCTTGACAGTGATGAGCCCTTTTGCAGCCGGGATCTTCATAGTTGAAAGAGCATGTGGGCCCCCATGTGTGGTTTTGGTAATGAATGACAATATTTATGGACTAATGTGTGTATTAAGTTTCACTTGTAGGAATTTTCCATTAGCATCGCTTGGAGCATGTGTTGGCTTCAAGGCCGATGAAATGAAGAAAAAGATGTGTTGTGCAAGCTCAAAATGCACTATCTATAGAAGCTCTCATGTTTGATGCTTGCCATCCTCGGTGGTCATGGATCAATGAGGTGCAATCAAAAAAGGTGTTCCATCTTGAGAAGGTCAAGCTCGTCTACATCGCGCTCAAGTGGAATGCTCAAGGCAAAGGTAATTTTTATACGTTTTCCCTTTTGCTGGTCTCATGTTGTTAGTTTGGAGACCGGGTTTAGGATAGATATCCGTACTATCAAGAGGGGCTCTCGAGTGAGTATCTCGATCATATCGTTCGGGGAGAGATCAAACCTTTGCATACTTAGCATCATCATTCTTGTTTGTTATGTGGATCTTATCCTTGTGAGTAATTTAGAGCTTGTGGTAATTCTTATGAAAAGTTTTAATTCATCAAAGACGGATTTCCCCTTTATATCTTATTGCAGATTTGATCTTTGAGGTTTCCTGGTTTCTCACCAAGGGAGGTATCTTACTTTAAAAGACATGAAGTATTCCCACTTAGTGATAACCAATATTTTCCAACAAAATAGCTCTTTTTGTCCTATTTCCAACAAAATTGGTTTCGAATCAAACGGAGTTTCCTAGCTCAAGTTATGAATGGTTGAAGTTTGCCTCTTATTTTTTTAAAAAGGAAAAAAAGGATTTTTCAGCTGTTGGGCCAGGCGGTACTATCGCAGCCTGCTATCTCCCGCCCTATGCGCCGTGCTCCCCCACTGCCTCGCCCGACTGCTCGATCTGGTGGTACCGGGCCTTGGTGGTAGTACCATCCTGCCTGACCGGTAGTACCAGGCGGGCTGGCCCAGCGTGCCTCCTAGCTCCTACAGCCACCGCTCCTCCCCTGGACCTTCTGCTACCACTGCGCCAAATTGCGCTTGTTGTATGCCTCCCCGATCCCCTTCTCTCGCCAGCCGCTCACGTTGACCCACCCCTTTGCTTCCTAGAGCGCACGCCTGGTTCGCTGCGGGGTGGCTGGGCGATAGTACCGGCACAATCCGGTACTATCGGCCCAATCCAGAAATAGGCCCCCGATGTGCAGAAATCTTCCCCCCTTTAAATAGTCCTTCTCTCTTCTTTTTATTTACTTATTATTGCTCTATTTTTGCTCAAGCTTTTCCCCATTTTCTCCACATCTCTTGAGCTTGATTTCTCTCTTTTCCCCCAATGATTCTTGCTCATATTTGAAGGGAAGATTGAGGTGATCTAGATCTACAATTTGACCAAACCATATCATCTCTTTGTGAGTGATTATTTGGGATCTAGATTTTGGGGTATTTTGTGTTCCTCTTTGGTACTTCCTCTCTTATTCCCCCAATTGCTTTATTAGCTTTGTTGGAATTTTAGAGTGAAGGATTGGAGCATCTTTTTGGTTTTCTTGCCATTCGCATTAGGTGCATCGGGTTGAGTTCTCCTTAGAGGATTTGGTTCGTGATATTCATTAGAGCTTGTCCCTCTTGGGTTCTTGGAACCCTAGATGGTTGTGTGGAAGTTTTCGGTCTCGAAGCTCGAACATTGGTTGTAAAGCTTCAAGATCGAGTTGGGAGACTCCAAGTGTTGTGGAGGTCTACTCAACAAGTTTGTAAATGTTTCTTTCACCACCTTGAAGGCCACCATATAATTTATCGGGTGGTTGCCATGCGGCGGGTGCTCGGGAGAATAGGGTGAGGCCTTTTTTGGCGTTGGTGTTCTTAGTACCGCCCACCCCTCCAACAAGACGTACTTACATTGTGGAAGGAACTCGGTAAAATATCGCCGTCCCCACCTACCTCGGTTATCTCTATACCCGAGATCTTTACTTATGCACTTTACATTGTGATAGCCTTCATGCTTGAAGTAATCTATATTTTGCTATCACCTTGTTGCTTGTCTTGCTTAACATAAGTTGTTGGTGCACATAGGTGCACCTTAATATATATAGGCTTTGTGCTTAACAAAATAAAATGCTAGTTTTATTCCGCCTTTGTTAAGCCCATCTCGTAAAAGTTTTTAATATCCTATTCACCCCCCTCTAGGTGGCATCCCTGATCTTTCAATAGTGTTGTAGGTGTAATGGGTGGCTGCCATGAACTTAGCCAAGGCTGGCCGCCCAGTGCGCAGTTGTACGGTAGAAGGATATTTGCCACATCGAACATGATGTTCTCCATGTGGAACTTCTCGGGCGTCCCAAATGTGACGGGCAGGGTGACTTGCCCCAGTGGTTGGGTCGCCCCTAGGTTAATCCCTTGGAACATTCCAGTCTGGGAGAGCTGTTCCATGGGGATCTAGAGCTGTCTCATGATTTGGGAGGATAGGAGGTTTAGGACCACACCTCCGTCCACTAGAATCTTGGTTACCCTGACGTTCTTGATGGCTGGAGAGACCACCAAAGGAAAGACCACATTCCCGCGTATCGGGTGGGGTGAAGCATCAAAGTTAACCGATATGGCCGACCACTTGAGGGGGCGCTGAGTGTCCATGCTAGGATGTACAACACACACCTCTCCGTGAAGCCGTTTGACGACACCGTGTGAGGGAACACCGAGGCACCCCCATGTAGGCACATGACGTCACACAATCGAGAGTTTGTCTGGGCGCCCCCGTGCGACGCTTTGTGGCATGCATTTTCTCGGGTTCTGACTAGGAAACAAACAAGGTGCAAGTTTCCTTGTCTGAAAGTTCTAGATTGCCTTCGCCTAGTCGCCGCAATGGCCAAGGGAACGATCTCGTCAAGGCGTGGGCCTGTTGACTAGTGGTTTCATAGGATGCATCCCACGAGATCTACTAGTTGAACAAGCCAAGATCCCAACCTAGGGCTACATCCAATGGCCTCGGGAAGGAATCGAAGGAGGGCGTCAGCTACCGCCAGCGCAACCCCTAGTCTAAGAAAATCTCCCAGGGTGGTGGTAGCTCGCTGGAGGCATTGTTCTCCCTGCCTTCTGGAGCTTCTCCTAAGCTATCCGGTTCCACCCCACCGTAGGGGGTAGCAAAGAACACAGGGCATATCCCACCACGATTGGTTATGTTGATGATACGGGTTCTCCTCCTTGCCCGTTCAGCCGTGCAGATCGTATGTTGCCGGCACCCCCTCTGATCCAGCACCGCCATGTGCGAAGGGAGGACTGTGCTGCCGGAAAAGGATGCTCAGAGAAGTGCGCCCCCTACCTGGCGCGCCAGATGTCGTGTCTTGATTTTTGAAACCGGGGGTGTGAATCCCCTTTGTTGTTCGGCTAGGGGCACACTCTTGCGAGCTCGATCGATGAAATAGATGAACACACTCACAGAAAGAGAGACGGTTTTTTACCCAGGTTAAGGTCCGCGATGAGCGGATCCCTATGTCCTGCAACTATCTACTATCTTATTATCACAATATTACACTGGTCCTTTCCCCCTTCTCTAAGTTGACATGTGCCTTATTTTATACGGGTAAGGGGACCCCACAGGGGTTGGATCACACGTGGTGGTGAGGGCTTATCCACACGGAGGTCGTGTCCTACAACATGGCTTAGCAATCCTGCCTTGATGATGTGCACTGCTTACTTGACTATAGCAGATTGGTACTAGACTTGTGTTGTCAGCTTGATTCTTGTCTCTGGGCAGCCTACCCAGGCCAGGGCTGTCGGCGGGAGTATTACCGAGACCCGGGAGGACATCCCGGCAAAATCCTTGAGTGGCCACGTGGCGAGACGGACATGCATGAAGGCCACACGTCGTTTGATTTCTATCAGTGGGCGATGCGTGGTCTTGGTCTTGCTATTGCTCTAGTGTGTAGTGTTCCCATGACGCAGTCTATACTTGGGTCAGACATCATAGGATAGCTGTTTGTCTCTATCTTCAGAAGACCTTCTGAGTTGAGCAACAGATCCATGGATCTACTCAGGGAGAACTCTCCCGGTCTCATGGCTAGCCATTTCGCGGGACGCTTGGCCAGGACCCCATTGTTCTGTGACCCGTGGAGAGCAAGAATCTGACACCGATGATGCTTTTACTCGTGCTCGGATAATGGATTCTCCTACCTTGCTTTGAAGGCCAAGGATCAAGTCTATGAAGAATAAAATGATGACTTGGAAGTGATAGGAGGTGATGCTGAAGACATAAAGTGTGCCTTGCATGAGAATTTAGCTCTAGCCTCGAGGACTTTTTGGAAGAACCAAGGAAAGGGTAATGCATCAAGAAACAACACATAGGTCAAGACCCAAGTTAAGATCATGCTACAACTGTCAAGAAACAAGCCACTGTATTCCCGAATGCCCGTATGAGAAGAGACAATACCAAGGAGGAAGACTTGTATTGAAGTCCAAGTACAAGCCCACTCCAAACAAGAACTTCGTCAAGAAATCCCAAAATAAGAACTATGGCAACAAGAACTCCTCCAACCAGAAGGAGCCACAAAATATGTTTTAGTGGTTCGTGAAGAATACGAAGAGAATAATGAGAATGAGAGCGATGATGAATATAAAGGAGAGATTGTGGGTGTGGCCACCATTGCCACAATTTCTACCACTTCTGCTACTTCAACCTCTTCCACTACTACTACTACCTCAACTACTTCACCGACATATCTCTTTGACTCTCACAATGAGAACAAGCTCGTAACTAAGCCCACGTGTCTCATGGATAAAGCCTCCATGGTAACTCCATCCCCAACTCCTTATACTGATGCATCTTCGTATGATGATGATATGAGTCTCGAGATTATGAAGGAAATGGTGGAATCCACAAGCTTCTTGACTAACTTGGAAGGTGATGTCAAGATTTGTGTTGAGACCCTCATGAGCCAACTAGGTGAAGCACACTATATCATAGATGAAAGAGATGATACCTTCCCGAAAATGTTTAGGCATTCTCATGAGGCCACCATGGAGATAACCGCCTTGTCAAATTCTCTTGAGGAAGAGCAAAGTAAAAGAGTCATTTTGGAAGAGACCAATATTGCGCATGAAGAATCCTTTAACTTGAATGTCTCAAAACTTGTTAAAGAACATGATCATTCTCTTGCCTTAAGTAAAGTTCATAAAAAATGAAAACCTCGAGTTTGGGGTTGGTCATGCTAGACTAAATGAAGAGTTTGAGAAACTCAAGAAGGACCATGAGGCCCTATTGAGAAAATTATCTAATCTCTCAAAGTCACATGAACAACTTCAAACTCAAGTGACAAAATAAAGTTCAACCATGTCAACTAGTGTTGCTTCATGTTCTACTAACCCTTGTTGTGAGCATGGCGATCTTGTTGAGGAGAACAATAGGTTGAAGGCCTCGATTGAGAAGGGCCTTGTCTCTTGCATAATAGGTGAGAAAAGTCTAAATGCCCTCTCGAGTAATCAAAGGGACAATGTTACTAAGGAAGTACTTGGATTTGCAGCAAGTCAAATAGGAAAAGCAAGGTAAAGAACAAGAAGAAGAACGTGCCTAATCCCTCTCCCAAAATTGTTACCTTTGTGGAAGAGGGGGATAAGGCAAGAGAGAAGGAATCATGTGTTAATGTGGGTGGTGATGAACCATCTCACAATGACTTTGCGGGAAAATATAACCAATCCTATGTCCTTATGAAATCCTATGATGATCAAGTGTTTGCTAAATATGTAGGCACCTCTTATGGTGATGATTACCATTGGGCCATTTGGGTTCCTAAGATACTTGTGACTAACATAGAGGACCCATTCAATAATGGGTACCTAAGACCAAGCATTGATTTCTTGTAGTACTATGCTTCCGATGGAAGAAAGTGGGTGCTATAGTAGTGCCACTAGTCATGTAACACCCTAGTTTTATTAACCTTGATTAGTTGTCCAGAATGCAAAAATTAGTGGGAACAAAAACTTTTTCTTACTTAGTGTGCAGTAGTTCTGTGTTGATTGATATTCCTTTGTTTATGCTTATGTTGTTATCAAGAAACCTCTCTATCCTACCAAATGTTTACAAAATCTATTTAACAAAAGATATGTCTTGGCTTATCTTACATATTCTCAAATGTTATGGCATTTAAAAAACAAGAGCCAAGATGATTTTTGTGACAACAAATGTTTTAGTATATTCTATAGACAAAATTATGGAGATCTATATGGTATCATCTCCTTATGTTTTCAAAATAGAACTTCCAAATAACCTTACCTCTAGTCTTTCCAAATCTTTTGTAAAGCTATTTGTCTTGTCCCTCTTGGTAGAAGTACCAAGGGACTCTCACCTTCTTCAAAACTCTAATTACTTCCCTAGACCTTAATCAAAGGTTACATGTGATTATAGTAGTAGCCTTGATATCCTTGATATGAATTGCCTTGATCTTCTTGTTAAGAGGTACCTTGATCTGTTGTTTGTAAGCTTGCATGTCTTGACCTGCTTATAGATATGAGCTACCCTAGGAGATCATCCTATAATAACTAAACAAAAAAACAACAATGCTACCTCTCTTGAGGAGAATTCATCAAACCCTAAGTAGGAAGACTATCTTCCTCCTTGCTATCCTACACCACTTGAAGATCCCAAATTAATAAACTTACATTTGCTCCCTAGGATTTGTGCCCACACTACCCTCATCCTTGAGCGGTGATCATCTATCCCCAACACTTACTCTTTATCTAGGAAACCAACTACTTAGTTTCCCAAGATAGTTTTGGCTTCTATTCATCAAAGTGATCATTTGTTGCCCTTATTAGATTCAATTTTGAGTCTCCTTATTTTATAATTTCTTTTGTCGGATTGTCGACAAATACTCCATAGGGGGTCCTAGTGGTGTTGGAAAGATGGGGTGTGAGACATCAGATGTTCCAGGAGCGGTGAGCATAGGTTTACCTTGGTTTAGATCCGACTGTGGTGATCGGATCCTACTCCTTCTTGCAACCCAGTAATATATCGGCGTAAGCCGAATGTTACAGCGGATTACAAGAGAGGTTCGCCTGTGCGAGTTGTGATTGTGGTTTTAAGATTGGTTGTGTGCTAAAGGCTCCCATAGTGCTGGTTTATATAGATACCAGGACCTAGGGTTACAGGAGGACCTATCCGGCTACGTTACAGAGTCGATAACTTGATACAGCTTGGACTACAAGTAATACTACATGCCTAAGTCGGTAACTCTTCTGGGCCTTGTCTTAGCCGGAACTGGCTCATCCTCTTTCTCTGACTGGGCCGCACGTGAAGCAAAGCTCTAACCTGTTGGTGGGCCACCCTAATCAGCGAGTCCTGTGGGTATACTCGGAAAGTATATCCCCAACAGTAGCCCCCGAAAGTCTCCAAGATCCAAAGTTGGATAAATCGTCTAGCTTGATGGTTTCTTAGTCTTGAGAATCTTGAAGGGTTCCAGAAAACTTCATTTAGTAGTGTAGGATTCCGAGTCAGTTGATGTGACACCCCCGGGATCAGGGCTAAACAAATACCAGACCTCCGTCTGACATAAGCTTAACCTTGAGCTCGAAGATATCCAGTGGAGAACCGATAACACAGAAGTGACCCTACGACTACAAAAACTACAAAGGTACTTGGTACCACATTCATTCTTCCCTTAGTGTTGGGGTTAACCAATCATTCTAAGAATGACACAATGTCCTTTGAGTCCAAAACAATAATAATTGTTAAGAATCTCGGATGGCCACATTACTACGCACACGCATCACTAACAAGCACAAAAGCTCGAGGGAGGATGGTATATATGTGTAAGAGCATCACTTCATTAAGGGGTCATAAAACTCAGCATAACCTCTTAGTATAAAAGAGTGTGACACTTTAAGGTAGAACAAATAGAAGATAATCAATGCATCTTGATCTGTGGATTACAACACTTTGACCTAGTCCTAGATATGACGAGGTACTGGAGTTTGTATCTCCTGACATCCCGAAATGGTTTTTCATGACGGACCACAAGAGTATCTTACATCGGAAGACACCAATTCATAGTACTACTTGGCTACCAACTGGTAGACGAAGGTCGGAAAACAACAAGGGGAAAAGAACATGCTCAGGATAGAATCCCGAGATGTGGATGCATAGATTAACAATCTTCTGGAAACCAATGCAAAGAGAGGGGAAGGTATGGCAGAGTCACGAATATAGATGCGAGACTCTCGAGGAGTACTCTTGTCGTGACCTATTTGGTTCCATTAAAGAACGTCTGCCATAGCATGTGGTAGGTTAAATCCTTAATTGTCACAATTCAATCGTGACAAAGACCACAAGCTTGAAGACTGGAATTGTACTACCAGCCATCCTGAGGTAACGTGTGAACATTGAGGACAGGGGTCAATGGAATGGATCTTGGGTTAAAGATCAACGTCATGTACAAGAATCACAACACAAAATCCAGCACAATCAGGGGTCTTCGGTTCAAGTCCCAAAGGTTGAAACCCAAGAAAGGAGTAACTACTACTTGAGTGACATAGCGTACAGTGCAAGATAATAATCAGGAGGTAGCTTCCAATAGAAGAAACGACTTCTGAAGTACACAAGCAAAAGAAAAGGAGGCACACGAGGCGAAAGGAAACCTCGAAGCCTGGAGCAGAACAATATGGATCATTATATTGTAGGATCCATAAAACAGAGAGATCATGATGGAAAGGAATCTCTCAGGTGAGTAGGAGAAAAGGGAACAAGGATTACACAACACACACAATTCTAGAGAACTCAACACTAGGTCAACTAGTTTAGAAACGACATGCCAAGAAGGCACCTAAGCTTTGAAAGACTAGAAGAGATATCAAAACTTTTCCAAAATCAACACCAGATAAGATAACCAATAGTTAGAGAAAAACTAGATAAGGAGAAAAAGAAGCATACTAGAGTTTTCACAAATACTTTTCAGATTTAAAATAGTTTTCACAAACACTAGACTCAACATCGACCAATAGCAAAGTTTTCCTACGGTCGGTACTGCTCTGATACCAAAACTTGTGACACCCCTGGGATCAGGGCTAAACAAATACTAGACCTCCGCCTGACATAAGATTAATCTTGAGCTCGAGGATATCCAGTGGAGAATCGATAACACATCAGTGACCCTACGACGCAAAATGTATTACAGCAAGCTCATAACTGAGCAAAGAAACAAATTATTACAAGCAGAGGTCACTGACCACAAACATCAAACAACGGAAGGAAAATTATGCTATTAAGTATAGCAAACTTAACAAATGTCCTAAGAGTCCTGAAGCATAATGATGATGTCCCAGCCCATAGATTCCAGGATGCCGACCGGGAAACCCAAGCTATTCGTCGGTGTCGATGTCATATAGAACTCGTCTTCAAGGAACACTTACTCTGCCAAAAGTATCAAAAAAACAAGGGTGAGTACAGGGTGTACTCCGCAATACTTCTGGCTGGTGGGGTTGTTTTGCATAAAGCCATCTTTGTTTATAAAACAAGGAGAGAGGAAGCTCGTCTATTCAGAATATTTTAAAAGGGGATAAGAGAGCGACATCTCCGAAGTATTGATCATTATCTTTGATATCCACCAAATCATCATCATCGAACCCTAACTAGGATCACCCCCTCGTACCCATGAGGAAGCATCCTTAAGCACAAATTTATCTGCCAAGTTTTCCGATTAGGTTATAGTTCTCTATGATCTTAGAATTCGATCACCAAGCGTTCATAACTGTGAAAACGGCTTTTCGAAAATATTATTACCATGCATGGGTGTACAACTTTACCCACATGTACTAACCTTCTCTTAATGCCACAATGATTAGCCCTCTTCCTTGGAAGGCCGACAAAGGGTGGTTAGACATGACCTTTACCTTGCTTTCGCCGAGACCATGAGTCACGCAATAAGGATGGTTCTGCCATAACGGGTCAAATATCGAAGCCAGTCCTTAAATATGTGAGGAGAGGTTGGTTTACCAGGGGCGCTATCAAACCCAAGCAACCCGGTCCAAGCTTCCCTACCTGTTATGAATGCACCTTCACCCGGCAAATCTTTCAAAAGGTTTTCTATGCATATGTCGAATGGAACGCCCGAACTATGTGACTCATGGAATCTACTAGGCAATTTAGTTGCTCATGAGCTTGTCCAGGCCTCGTGTGGTTGTACGCTCGTCTCGGTTCCAAAGGCAAGAATTTGGTTCCTAGTGGTGGCGAGCATGTGACTACAAAAACCACATCCCACTCTGGCCTCCCATACAAGCCTTAGCATGTTTAACTTATATCACCTATGATATCATCTCATCACGTTCTCCTGTCATACTAGATTCTCCGCATCTGATACATCATTTGGATGAACCAGCACTAATAGCTATTGCATGACTAAGCAGGACACAGATATAAGCTCTAGAAGTGCACACAAGCCAAACCTGGGTATGCTAGGAGCAGTGGATCAGGTAATATAAGCTCAACGGGAGTAATGCAATAGATAGGATACTCTATCTGTCGATAAAAGACCACAATAGAATTGCATGCATCATGGCAAGAATTGAGATGCTTTCGAAATCATAGGATTATATCATGGTGGGGCTATGGTTGCCTTTGCCAGTTGATAACCGATAAGCAGATCTTTGGGATTCTTGTACTTGACTTGATTACAGTTGGTCAAGTATTGATCTTTGATCTTCGACGGTGTTGATCTCGGTCTTCAATCTCGATCTCGATATTGTATTTTACCGGGAAGAACCAAACACCGGAAATAGAGGGAAACAATCAACACATGGCATCAACGCAATGCTCAAACAAGAATGATGATATGACAAGTTAAATTGTATTGAAATGTAAACCCTAAGCATGCTTGGAAATTTAATCGTGGTTTCGAGGGGTACAAACCCTAACTCGGGGAAACTCTGGAATCACCTGTGAGGGGTTAATATGTTCTTCTAATTATACTTATCATGAAATTTGTTGAACAATGCATGGTTATAGATCTAATAGACAGAACTCATTTTTATGAACATTTTGATATATTATACATATTTTTCTAACTTCTAAATAATTACATATTGAATTTATAAGTTAAAAATAATTTCTGGAATTTCTGAAAAAGGTTAAAGGATTTATTATTCACTCTGAGCTCAGGATGATGTCATTACGTGGCCGGGGCTATTCTCACTGGGGCTAAGGCTACCCCTAGTCACTAACGACTGGGCCCCATGGGATATTATTCTTATTTCCAGAAAAGAATTACAGAAATGATTTTAATAAAAAGAAAAGAGGATATATTGCCTCATGCTGACATCATCATCACTATTGCTCACAATGGACCACGGTTATGACGATAGGGAGCGTGCGGGGCGCTACAGATGGGTGCGTTGGAACGAGCTCGTAGGGGCAGACCAGAAGGTGGTGGCGCCGCTGGTTTTGGGTCGCCGGAGCTTGGTCAACGACGAGCAACTACAGCGGTGGTTGATGAGCTATGGCGGGGACTTGAACCAGAGAAATAAGGGAGTAGTGGAGATGTCCTAGAGGATCAGGAGCTCACCACGGACCGAACGGAAGCAACGACGAGGCGCGACGAGGCCAGAATCGACGAGGATGGCAGTGGAGCTCGTCGAAGACCGAGGTCTAGATTGGGGCCTCTGGGGCCACGTCGGCTTGCTCAGCTTGGTAGGAAGAACGTGAAGGGAATATGCCCGAGAGGCAATAATAAAGTGGTTATTATCGTATTCCTTATTTATGATAAATGTTTATTTTGCATGCTATAATTGTATTGATACGGAAATGTTAATACATGTGTGTTTAATAAACAAAAAGGAAGTTCCTAGTTATGCCTCTCTTATAAACTAGCTCATTGATTAACAAGATGATCAAAGTTTCCTGATCATGGACATTGGATGTTGTTAATAACGAGGTCACAACATTAGTGTAATGATGTGATGAACATTCATCCAAAGTATAGCATTATGATCAAATTCATTGATTTTATATTGCTAGAACAACTTACGAAGTGATCCTAATCCTTAGACCATGAGATCATGTCAATCACTAACACCGGAAGAGTTTCTCGATGACATCAAACGTCACACCATAACTGGGTGATTATAAAGATGGCTTCAGAACTACTAAAGTGTTATGCTGAGGTTCATGGATCGAGAGTGGAATTTGTTCATCCCGATGACGGATAGATATGCTCTGGGCCCTCTCGATGATATCACATTGATTAGCTTGCAAGCAAGTGATATGATCACTAGAATGTTATATCACGGGAACGAGAAAAGAGTACATGTTGATAACGACATCAAACTAGGTATAGAGATACCGATGATCGAATCTCGGACATGTAATATATCGTGAAACAAAGGTATTAAGATACTAGCGTAAAAGGTTCACACGATCATAGAAGTCATCGTTGAATGTGTGGGAGTCAGCACGGATCTCCAGGTCCCGCTGCTGATTATTGATTGGAGAGGGGTCTTGATCATGTCTGCATTATTCGTGAACCGCAGGGTGACACACTTAAGGGATATCGACACCATTCGGAGCAAATGATATGTCAGAAAAAGAAAAGGAAAGCGCAGGAATTTATTTCACTAGACACCAGAACTGTTTCAGTTGAAATGGAATACTAGCAAGGGGTTTTATGTGAATGTTTGTTAATTAAAGTAATTAACAAAATTCTGAATAAATAAATAATAGAGTTTTATTTAAATGAGAGCTTGCATTAAATTTGGTGGAAATTTAATGCATGTGAGTGGATTTTTGAGTGGAGGCTCTTTTATGGGAGTGGAGGCTTTTCATTTTGAGTGGGAGCTCCACCCACATGAATGTGGGAGAGGTGAGGGCAGCCCCCATGGCTTGGCCCCCTTGGGTGCCCCCCTCTCCCCTATAAAAGGCCCCCCTCTCATCCTCTCAAACCACACCTCCTCGCGAAGGATCTCTCTCTCCCCATTTAGAATTTCCCCATGGTCTCGGATCAGCGAGATACATGTTCCCGGTGGATTTTTCTGGAAGGATTTTTTGCTTCTGCTGCTTCTCTGGAGCGAGGGATCGGAGGTTGTCGGGGTACCCGTACGTGTGTGCGATCACGGATGCACCACTCCTTTGCGGTGCTGGACTTGATGGTGCTGGACTGGCTGGACCAGATGGACTTCATCACGATCTTGAGATCGGCAAGCGTTCGTCTACATCATCCATGAGTACAACCTCGTTAACGCTATTCGTTCTTCGAGGTTATGTATTCTATGGATGTATATCCACCCGTTGCTTATATCTAGTAGATAGATATTGGTACTTAGATGTTCCCATCGTAGGAATTTTTTTTCTATGCTGCGAACCCGACAGAACGTGTCCACCATGACGATCTCAACGGTAGCCATGGCTTGGACTAGGGCGGTCGGGAACGGTGGGGATCGTCGGAGCCAGAGCGGCTAGGGTTCAGGCAGAGAAGAAATTGGGGAAGAGGAAGAGGATCAGGCTCGTCCGGTGGCTGCAGGGGGTCTTATAGGCGTCGACGATGTCGGTAGCATGCATCTCCTTATGACGGGCATCACAGCGAGGCGAGGACAGCGCCGGCATCGACACGCAGCAGCTTGGCTGCTTCGCCGTCCTTCTATCGTCGAGGAAGAAGAAAGGGGAAAGAAGAGAAGGGGTACGGGCCGGCTATGGGCTTCGGTTGGGCCAAGGGAAAGGGAGAGAGGAGAGGGAGGTGGCTAGGCTACGGCCTGGCTTGCTTGATCTAGTTTTTTTATTCCAGGAACTTTTTCCTTTTTCCAAAATCTGTTTCTCTGTTGAAAAATGATTTGAGTACTGTTTTAAATAACTCAAAATACCAGGACTTTGTAAATATGTTGAAAACAATGTGGGGGCCCTTTGACACTATTTGGGCTCCACTATTTTGGTAACTTTCAAATTCAAAACATTTTGAATAGATTTCCAAGTGAGGAAGGAAATTATGGTTTTAGGGTTTAGCTTTAATTTTCTCTTTGCATGCATTTTTTAGAGGATGATGCTCATGATGCACAAACAAACCCTAAGTAATATTTAAGTAAAAATGGGGTGTTACAGTTGAGTCGGATATGTTTTGTTCTGAGGAGTCATGAGGAAGCTACCCCCTCTCTCCTATACGCGTGGCGTAAATCACGCGACTAACAAACGAATCTTGGCGTAGAGACAAATAAAAGAGAGGACAAAACCCTTCTCTCCTAGATTCATCTCTCCACCGCTTCATTCATTGCCTTCTCGTACTCCTCGAGCACTCCGTATCCATTCCCATCTACACTCCGCGAGAAAATCACTTTCCCCCACCAATCCTCAATCTTTCCCAGAGCAATGTCATCTGCATCTGGTTCTAGAGCGGTGGCGGGTGCCTCGGCGGCGGATGATAAGAAGATGCGGGGCCTCTGGGTCCCTAGCGTCATGGACGACGCCGAACTCCATGTCACGGAGGATGAGGGATTCATCATCGCTGGTGCGTGGCAGAGATCCTCAGGACACGCCATTCCCACCCGCGCAACGGCGAGCGGGTGCTGTTCGGCACGCATATCGACCATGGCCTTAGCCTGCCACCATTGGAATTCTTCATCGAGGGACTCAAATATTACAGTGTGCAGCTCCATAACCTTCCTCCCAACTCTGTGCTTGATCTTATCACTCACGCAGCTCTGTGCAAGGGGTTTCTTGGCATTAGGTCAAGTCTCACCCTTTTCTGGTACTCTATTGTAACACCCTCAGAATCGTCCCTATGCCAGTTTCAGCGATTCCCGCCAAACCCGCATAGAAACTATTCAAAGGTGCCCACCAGGCACTTTTGTGCGGGTGGAAAACGAAGTAATACCATTACACAATAGTCCATGATGGAACCCAAAGAACAAATATATACAACAATGACTCAAAGAGCCAAGAATACATATATACTATACAAAGATCCAAATCACCTTTAAAACGATACAACGTCCGAGTACGGACAAGATGCAAATTGAGCTAAGAGCCCTGAAGAATAACCAATGGCGTCCATAACCCTGCCCAGGCCAAGCCGGAAGGGTAACCCTGCTAACGACATTGATCTCAAAATCTCCTTAAACAAAAGGGGTACCGGCAAAGGGCAAAGAAAAAAAGAGAGCGGTCACTACTGAGGCCAGTACACGGCGATACTAGAATTCGGCGGTCCTCGCCTACATAGGTATGGTGGACTGAAGCGGCAGCGCAGCATGCACTAAACAACCTATAGAGACTCAGTACAACTGGCGGCTATCAGATAGGGATAAGAAAGACCTATTCGGATCCAATCTGAAACTATCACCAAGCATACCCATCCTGGTATTTCTCCCTCGAGACCAAACAAGGAAGTCAACCGAGGAACTCACACAGTTGGAAGTTTTATTCATTCTGTGATAGTTGCGGCAATTACTAGTCAAATATAGATAGCATGAGTCATCCTGATATTATAAACAGTGGGCAGTTTTAGTTAACCATTCTGTTGTAGTTGCAATACTTACTAGTCAGATGCATATAGCATGAGACATTCAAAAACCCAACAGTTGTTGGTACTTTTATTTAGCCATTCCATTGTACTGAAGCTGATTACTAGTCATTTCAAAGTCAAATTTATAGAACTACTTTAGTTATAGTTGTCTATGATCGAGATACTGTGCTCCAAGTCGTCCATAACCGCGGACACGGCTTTCAGAAAGTTTTACCCTGCAGGGGCGCACAAATAGCAACACACGCACGATCAATCTAAAAAAAACCAAATGAAAACCCAACGAGGAATCATGACAGAGAAATTGCAAGATTCATATAATATTTCAGGGGGCCACCCCACCAAGATACCCACGACAAAGTTGGCCGGCTCCGGAACGAACCAAGAGGTTTGCGTCAATGGCTGTAAACGACTGGGAACCCAAAAGTGTGACTGGGCTTGTCGATACCGCGAAAACACTCTGCTTACCTAAACAGTACAGGCGCTCCACGCGCAATAGTAAATAAAGCAGTAAAGCATGACATAAGTATAGGATAGTAGTAAAGCCCCAAACTAGATTGTGGCCGCAAGAAATAATATATGACTCAAGCTCTGGCTAGGGGGATTCATGGTCCCACATGCGGATAGTGCGAATATTCAAAGAACAGTTATCAAGTACTCGGGGTCCTACGGGACACAAGTGGACGGTTAAAAACCAAATAACATCTATTGCCCACATGTGCCTCTACATTATTTACCTACTTCAATTTTAGTTGTTAAACGATAATTAAAGACGTGATCATCTCCAACATAAAGCATAAGGCATTTATCCAACAACTGTGGTACTTGACGACATCGAACAACACCCGAGCAAGCAACTGCGACTCGCAAGGCCGATTGTCTACCAAACGACAGGTAATAGGATGTGTCCATGGCAATATATGGGCCGCAGGAAAGTATAAAGGGATACAAAATCTATAGCATCGCGACATAGATAGCAATAGATCAACAGGAGGAAGTAAAGACTAGAATTGTAAAATAGGTAGAAAGGGGGAGAATGCTTGCCTGAAAACATTGTCGAAGGTTCATCCGAAGATCGGGTCGACACTCGCATCAACTCATCGGCCTAATCCGTGAAGAAGCAAAGCACTAGAAGAAACACCAGATGTACTATTTAATACTACGGTAAAAGATCGGGCATGATGCATGTATGTTGTATGACATGGCAAAGGTGCAATGCGATTAGGCCATATTAAGCGGAACCGGGGTCCTGACAATTAATTAGGTGGTCCATGTTGTTAAATACCCCGCAATTTAAATGTTGTCTTATCAAGGCAACAATATGTATCTGGTTCGCTACACAAATTTAAATGGGGCCAATATTAGACTATATTCACCCGCATATGGCCTCCATATTTAATTACGAGGTGAATTGACATAATGCCCCCAAACTCACATAAATATGCATGCAAGCATGACAACTAATATGCAACAATTCATATAGATATCAATTTATAAAATAGGGCTCGGAAAGAGGTCACACATGAGGGTTTGGCGATCTTGGGAGAGGGGTCCGGGTTTCAGACGGCTGGATCGGTCTTCGGATTCGGGGCGTCGGGGCTTCAGTTTTCCATGTGGCATTCTTGGCGTCCTTGTTGGAGTTCTCGGGTGTAGGTGGCAAACTCAGGTCGACATGGTGGTACTCGGGTAGCGCCATGTGCATTCTTCAGAACATCGTGGGAGGAGGAAGGCGCCCGAACTTGCAAACCCACACACGAGATATGCCGTGGCAGAAGTAGCGCCCATACATCCAACTTGCCCCAGGTAAAAACACAATGAGCAACCACATAGACCACAACAAGGTGGATATCATTTGTTTCACTAGGACGGACAAAAAAATGTGTTGTCCAGGGGATGAGCCAGAGAAGGCGCGCAGGAGGTTGGTCACGGCGGCCTGCGGAGCAACACGGGTGGCTCGCGGCGAGGTGCTGGCCGGAGGTCGCATCAAGGAAGAGGAAGCGGCGACCGACGCGGAACGGGGCAGATGAGGTCGCACGGTCCCTGACGGCGCACAACGAGCTTACAGGTGACAGCGGAGATCAGGGACACACGCGAGAAGGTCGAGGATCGTTGACGCGACCAGAGGCAGGGGACACAGCGCTGTGGGACTGGCGAGGGCGTGTCCGCATGGTCAAGGTGGATCGCAGGAGGCACGGGGCCGACGGAGATGGGGACCAGCGAGGGATGGGGAGGTCGCACGAGCGCAGGAGGTGCTCGGGGAGGAGGCCCAGCGGCGCCGGCGGAAGAGAAGGGAACGCACGGCGAGGGCGGGCCGATAAGGGCCACGGGCACGGGGCAGAGGTATGGCGAGGATGGTACCACAGGGGAGGGTGAGGCCGGTGAGCGGTGCTGCACAGGGAGGAGCGGCGTCGACAGCTCTGGCTGAAGCCTTGGTCCGTTGAGGAGCCAGATCGAGGAGAGCGGTGGATGCTGGTGGGGATCCCGCAGGGCTGCAGAGGTTGGAATCGGGGATGGGAGGGGAGAGGAGTATACGCGAGGTGGGAGAGGAGAGGAGCAGCCTGTTCGCTACAGGGTGGGGCCGGTCTCGCGGGAGCGGGTCGCTGGGAGCGTGCGGGTGTACCGCGAGGGTCGTGCGTGTTTGCCGATGGGTTTGGCGTGACAGGGTGGTCGGGCTGGATCTGAGGTGTGGCGTGCGTACAACGCGTGAGTGTGTTTGGTGGGTGGCGACTGAGGGAGAGGGTGGGGATTAGGGTTAGATGGGATAGGCATGATCTAGGGTTAGGGTTTAGATTTGTATATGGGGTAGTAGGCTGCTGCCAACTGGGCCTTTGGGCCTGGCCGGTGGCGGTCTCACCCGGTAAAATAGGTTTCGTATTTATTATTTTTATTTCTTTTAAACTAAAACATTTACACATCGGTTTTAAACAAATGAAAGATCCGGACGGATCTAGGGTTTCGATTTGAACAAAGATGGGAATCTCTAGAAAACAAAATAGGCTTTTGGGAAATTGTTTTAGGCGAATAAATACATGATGATGCACATAATAAAAACAACATCGATTTTCTAGTATTGGTTTTCCCCGGGGTGCTACAACTATGGTACCCGAAGAACTCCATCAGTGTTGGTGTTCCTTACACCACTGGCACTCTTAGCTTAGTCCTTAGGAGAAACTGAGTTTATCCTAGGACTAACGCTAGCGAATCCGTCAAACACTGGGCCAAAACCTTCTTTTATCATAAGGATATTCCGGTTCCTGGAAAGGCGGAAGGTCTTCCGGCCTTTGTCGACGGTGTTGCCTCCCACCAAAAGTCATGGGACGCGGAAGCACCGAAACTGTCGGATATCTTGATCCTCGCCAAGAGGAAAATTGAGTTTCTGATGAAGCACATGGAGCTCCGTGGATCTGACTAGATACACTACTGGCTAGAGCACAAAATTCAGCCTCTGGAGCACCATGGAGATTGCCTCATGTACCAGATCACCGGCAACAAGAAGGACACTATGTGGGTCAGCCCAAACCGGATTCCGGAGAAGGATTACAAGACCCTCATGCAATATTTGATCAAGGACAGAGTGGAACAAAAAGTTTCGGATGTCTCCATGAAGATGTTGACGTCCCACCGTCCTCTGAATCTGGTAAATATTTCGACTCTGCTTGTCGTTCTTTTCTGTTCTTTCTATGACCCTATTTTCATTGATGCCTTTTGTCAGCTCGAGAAACTCCCCAAGTCTGAGCTAGCTCCACTAGAGGGCTATCTCTCAAATGATCCGGAGGCGAAGGAGGATGATGAGGTGCAAGAAGTTTCCTCCTCCCAGAAGCACAAGGCAAAGGAAGTTGTTATCACTGCTGGTAGCCAACTGCTGCCAGTAGTTCAAAAGTAAGCACCCTGTCTTTTGTTTTCAGTACCTTGTACCTTTATTTCTTTCCAAAGCACACCTAACATTCGGATTTTTTGCTTCAGAACTAAAGCAGTTTTGAACAGTAAGACGAAGCCAGACAACAAACTAGGGAAGCCACTGCGTTAGCAAAAGCTTGTTATTTCGCCTGCCATGCCGCCGCCGACTCCATCCAGTACTGCATCAGCACCAGAGGCATATGCCTCTCCTGGTGTTGGCAACATCTCGAAAGCCCTGGTAACCGTTCGTGGCCAGGCAACTAACTAGGGTGAACCCGTCAAGGGTAATAAACCCATGGTAATATCTATAGGAGCATTGGATAAAATGGTCGGCTCTGCTGTCTCTGGCCTGAAGAGGAAGAAGAAGGAGATCCTCAGGCTGGCTCAGTCCAGCCTTGAGAAGCAAACCCTTACCTTAGAGGCAGCAAGCTAGGAGCAGGAGGACGTCAAGCTAGTCAGCCTCCTGGACCAAAATTTGGTCTGGGACGCGAAGATAGAGTCTGGAGAACTCCCAGCGACAGATGTTCCCTCCATCTCCCTTGCCGAGAAAGTGTTTCACAACACTAAACTCGGATTTGAGAAGTTGCACCTCGAACACATTGTAAGTTTCCGATTCTTATTTATAGTTATTTTATTATCATATCCTCTAGCCCCCAAGCATAAAGCCGAATAAACATCGTTGAATCCAAGTTTCTGCTTATAGGATGCAAAAGAACGATGTAGTGTAGCCCCCAAGGCTCGTGCTGTATTTTTACATAGTTAAATTTGCAGCCCGAGTCATAGTAGCCGTCTGACGGTATTCCGTCTGCAAACTTATAGAAAATTGCATCTTCCAACCAGGAATTGCTCAGGAACATATGAATAAACGCAACCTTGAGAATTCAAAGTTAAAAGTTGAAAAAGATGAAGCAGAAGGTAAACTTTTCCGACTTCGTCTTTATCAGTTATCTATTGTCATAGTCAAAATTGTTCTATCTGACTGATATTTTTCTTTGCAGAACTGTTGTGCGAGTCTAGCAAGATGCTGGAGCAATCCGAGAACTTCAAGGTCTTGGAAATGTAGAATGCTGACCTCCGGGACAAGCTTGAGAAGCTTACTATTGAATCATAGAAATTCGTAGCTGCTGTCCTGGAGTCAAGCAACCATGAGACCGTGAGGCTCGATAAGCTGCTAGCGCTCCGAGACAAACAATTGGAAGCTCTTCAGAAGGACTTCGATAGTTAGAGGGATCTAGCCCAAGCCACAGAGAGTGAGATGAACAGCCTCCGCGAGGAGCATGCCTAGTGGGATTATTCTGGGTTAGGTAAGATTTTCGACTTACTTTATTCAATTGGTTTTTTCGAATTTCTTTTGAGTCAAATTTTGAATTTTGCTTCTTTCCCAGCCCCCTGAACCTTTCCGACTCTCCTACCTCCGAACCTCGCCTCGAGCGCATCAATGTTGTCGGAGATATTTTGTTCTATTTCCGCCAGACTCTTGAAGAGGCTAGCGATTTGGTCAAACTTTCCAACTTGCAAAATATGTTAGTGCAAGAGGTGAGGGACAAGGCCAAGGAGATTTTGAAGCTTTTCGAGGACTAGAAGATCTCCTATGCTCGGACTGCTACATAAACTACTCTTACCATGGCGATGAGCCACCACAGCGAGATGGAAATCTGGCACATCACCAAAGGTATTGCCGAGGAACACGATGAGGGTAACCCGCAGGACATCAAGGCAATCCAAGATTCCTGTGCAGGTTACACTTGCCATGTGGCGGAGATGACCAATTACACGAAGCCATTCTTCGAATCCGTCGCTATGCCTCCCTCGCCTCAAGAGCCAGAAGAGAACCTCGCTAAAGTAGCTTTGGAGTCTGAGGTTCAGGGCGACATTGTTCTCGACTCCAGCGCTCCACGCTCTTCATCACCACCACCCGAGTCTGCAACATAAAAAATTTATATGCATTATTCTGAACTTTGGGCAATGTAATGATGGAAACAACTATTTTGATTGCGCTGGTCTGTAAAAACTGATGTTTTTACTATCATAGCACTTATGTTTATATATATTTTTATGTTTGTGCTTGAAAATTTTCTGAATCACTAGTTTTTTATGCTTATACGTATTGTTTTATCTGGCTCTCAGCCTCGTCCCTTTCATGAGCCGGCCAACCTTTAGCACAGAAAATTTGCCGATCAACGGAGGTTAATTGGTAAACCAGTTTAAAATCGGAAACAAAGCCGGCTTCTAGTACCAACAATTCATTACTCGGAAGATACTCGCGTCTAAGCAATCAGATAAAAAACCAAAGTATAAACAATAAATTGAATTTTTATCCTAAGGTAACATTTTTTAGATATTCAAAAATCATAACCAGAACGAACATGAGCATAAAGTACTTTCAAGCATTCTGGGATTTTTGAAAATGACATGCTCTTTTGGAAATAAGATGGAAAAAAACTTCTCAAAGATAACATATGAGGAAACCAAAACTTTATTTCACTTTGAACATGTACATATATGATTACAAGGAAATATAACTAAGAATAGAAGGGACGTAGCTGTGCAATATTCCATGGATGGTCTATCTCATCCGGGTCTATGCTACCGCCAGCTCTCTTTATTTTCCGAGTATAATATGACCCATTATGAAGAACTCTGCTAATCATAAAAGTTCCTTCCCAAATCGGGGAAAGTTTGTGCTTTCTTTTTTGCACAAGTCGGAGAAGGCAAATTGCCTTTCCTGAAAGAACGGTTTTGTACTCTCTCACTATGGTACTTGCGTAACTTCTGCTGATAGGCTGTAGATCTCTACTCAGCAACGACGCGTACTTCTTCGATTATATAAAGATCATCCTGTCGAGAAACTTCTGCATCTTCTTCGATATACGCTTTGACTCGTGGAGACTGATGAATTAGATCACTTGGAAGAACTGCTTCTGCACCATAGAACAAGAAGAAAGGAGTGTATCTGGTTGATCTGTTAGGAGTTGTACGCAAGCTCCATATCATAGACGGTAATTCTTCTGCCCAAGCCCCCGCGACACGATGAAGCAGTGCCTCGAGACGAGGTCGGATTCCTTGTAAAATAAGACCGTTAGTTCTTTCGACTTGTACATTAGCTTGTGGATGCGCGACTGATGCAATATCGAGTCGGATCCCTTGTTATTCGCAGAATTCGGCAAGTTCTCCCATGGAAAGTTGCTCCCGTTGTCAGTGATTATACTATGCGGATATCTGAATTAGATGATCACGTCCTCAACAAACTTTCTGGTTATGGCTCCATCGCAACTGGTTACGGGTTTAGCCTCAATCCACTTTGTAAATTTATCCACCATCACTAGTAGGTGAGTAAATCCACATTTTGCCGTACAAAACGCCCTACCATATCAAGCCCCCAGACCGCAAATGGCCATGTAACAGGGATTGCTCACAGCTGTTCAGCCGGAACGTGTGCTTGATGGGCGTACTTTTGGCAGCATTTGCATGTTTTGACCAGTTTGTCGGCATCCGCCTTAGCTGTAAGCCAAAAGAATCTGTGTCTAAAATCTTTTGCCACTAAGGATCTTGCTACAACATGGTGACCACACTCGCCTTCGTGGATCTCGCGTAAGATTTCTACTCCTTCCGAAGAAATACATCGCTGGAAAACGCCAGAAACACTCCGCTTATAGAGCTCACCATTTATTATAGTGTAGGCCTTTGCTCGTCGGACGATCTACCGACTCAAGACTTCGTCTTCGGGTAATTTTCCGTCTATCAGGAAATCCAGATAGGGTTTTTTCCAGCTAGGAATTACAGCCAGAACTGCTATTAAAGGTGATTGGGATTTCGTCGGATAGTCCTCATCAACTCCGGTTATGGAGGGACCCTTAAATACTCTAAAAAAGCGCCATCCGGTACTTGTTTCCGTGCAGAACCTATCCTTGATAGAGCATCTGCTTCCTCATTTTCTACTCGAGGGATGTGTTGTACTTCAAAACCCTCGAACAATTTAGATAATTCAACCACGACAGCTTTGTATGCTGCCATGTGCTTGTTTGCATTGCATATATCGTATACTTGCTGAGTAACTAAATCCAAGTCTCTGTAACACATGAGTCTTGTTATGCCAATGTTTTTGTCCATGTGTATTCCATACAGCAATGCTTCATACTCGTCAATATTGTTGGTCGCCGTGAAGTGTATTTGTAACACATAGAACAACTTATCTCCTTGGGGTGATTTGAGCACCACGCCAGCCCCCGAGCCTCCTCGTGCTTTTGATCCGTTAAAGTGAAGGGTCCAAAATTCCGAGTCTAGAGGACTTGTATTTTCTGCCGTCTCTGTCCAATCAACAACAAAGTCAACAAGTATTTGGGACTTGATTGTTGTGCGTGGCTTGTACTAAACGTAAAAAGCCACAAGCTCTATTCCCCACTTTGCGATAGGTCCGGTGGTGTCGTGATTATTGATTATATCTTGCAGGTAAGCGGTGCTCACCACTGTGATCTTATGCTCTTGAAAATAGTGGCGTAGCTTTCTGGATGCAAAGAACACTCCATAGGCTAGATTTTGATGGTGCGGATACCGTTGTTTCGACTCTGTCAGGACCTCACTTAGGTAATAAGTTGGACGTTGCATCTTATGATCGTGGACTCCCTCCTCGCGCTCCACTACTGTTACCACACTTATGACCTTGTTGGTCGCTGCAATGTAGAGTAACAATGCAGTCTCAGCTTCTTGGGTCCAGACAAATTTGTTGGTTTTCTTCAAGAGTTTGTATAAGGGTGCGGCTCTTTCGCCCAGCCGGCTAACGAACCGACTCATTGCTGCAATGCAACCAGCGAGACGTTGCACGTCCTTCAGGCGAGTCGGCTTGGTAATGTTGAGTATAGCCTTGATTTTGTCCCGGTTCACCTCTATGCCTCGCTCTGAGACGATGACCTAAGAATTTTCTGGCTGGAATTCCAAAGAAACAATTCTTCAGATTTCGCATCATGTTGAATCTTCGTAGACTAGCAAATGTTTCCTCCAAGTCGGAAATTAAAGTTCCCTTCTTTTTGGACATAACTGCTATTTCATCTACGTATACATGGACGTTGCGTCCGATTTGATCGTTTAGACAATGTTGCATAGTATGTTGATATGTTGCTCCTGCGTTCTTTAAGCCAAAAGGCATAGTTTTGTAGTAGAAGGTTTCAAAAGGAGTGACGAAAGACGTCTTTATTTGATCTGACTCTTTCATAGTTATTTGGTGATATCCGGAATATGCGTCGAGAAAACAGATTAATTTCGACCCTGCCGTCGAGTCGATAACTTGATCGATTCTTGGCAAAGTAAACGGGTCTTTTGGGAATGCCTTGTTCAAAGCGGTATAATCAACACACATCCTTAAATCAATAGTGTCCTTTTTTGGGACGAGACAGGATTTGCCACCCAATCTGTGTGGTTGACCTCTGTTATGAATCTAGCTAATTCTAGTCGGGCTAATTCCTTGGCTATTGCTTTGCGCTTTTCATCACCAAACCATCACAAGGACTGTTTGATGGGTTTAGTGTCAGAGTACACATTAAGAGAGTGCTCGGCAAGTTCCCTAGGTACTCCAGTCATGTCAGAAGACTACCATGCGAAGATGTCACTATTAGCTTTGAGGAACTTGACAAGCGCACTTTCCTATGCGAGGTCTAAGCCTACCCCAATGTTCGTCGTCTTGGAGGGATCATCTTCCTTTAGCGACATTTTCTTCATCTCTTCCGACGCCTTGAACTGTATGCTTTGCTTTAGCACCTCGTTCTTCATAGCGGGCATCTCAGACGGGTTGATGGTCTTCTTGATCTCCTAGTACTCCTGGGCGTGTAGCACAGTTTCGACAAAGGCATCAGATCCTTCATCGCATTCTCACGCTTTCCTCGGATTTCCCCGGATGGTGATAACGCCCTTTGGACCTAGAAGTTTAATAATATTGTAGATGTAACAGGGACAAGCCATGAACGCCCAGTAAGCCGGACGTCTAAAGATGGCGTGGTAAGCACTTTTGAACGGTACCACCTCTAAAGAGGTTGACTTGGTCCGATAATTATCTCGGGTTCCGAATGTCACGTCCAGAGTAATCTCACCCAAAGAATCCGCCTGTCTCCCTGGTACAATACCATGGAAATTTACACTGTTGTACCTCAACTGGCTCTCGTGTAGCTTCATGCGGTGAAGCGTCTCCATGTAGAGGATGTTAATGCTACTTCCACCGTCCATGAGTGTTTTAGAGAACTCATAGCCATCAATAAGAGGATTGACGACTAGAGGGTACTTTCCCCGATGATGTGTTTTCCTCGGGTGGTCTGAGCGATCAAAGGTGATGGTTACATCCGACCAATCCAGAAGTTGTGGAACAGTCGGAACCATAGCATTGAGCTCACAGAGAACCGCCTTCTTGTCTTTAGCCGGCTAAGATCCAAGGAAGCATACATATGTGTCTTTTTTAGTCGAAAATTCCTTCTTTCCATCCGACTTGGGCTGTGCAGCATCCGCTTCTTCCATGTCGGAATCTTCCTTGGGCTCCTTTCCTTTCTCGGAATTTTTCTTTCCTTTTTTTCGCTTGGCTCTGTAGCCAGCGGATTCATCTTTCTTGATGTCGTCATTGAAACTACACTCGGCATTTGTGTGGGTAGATCCTCCGTTACTATCCAAGTGGTGGACACATGGATTGTTGGCAATGTCGGCCCAGGTATAGGTTCTTCCGGGTTGCTGTTCTCCTCTGCCTTGGATTCGGGAAGTTCCGTGGTCTCGACCCCGGCCTCCTCCGCGCCCTCCTTTTCCTATAGATCCGAACGTTGCATTGATAGCTGCGTTGTCCGGAGCCGGTTTATCGTCCAAGGTGTTTTTGCGCTTCTGAGCTTGTTGTTTTGGATGTTTGGCCGCATTGGGATTGACCAGAATATTTAGCAGCCCTTCTGAATCATCATTGGCATCAGCATATTTGCTAGCCGTCTCTATCATTTCTCCCAAATCTGTTTCGTGGTCACGTTTCAGTCTATGATGCAAAAGTCCGACTGGGAGTCCTACAATGAAAGCTTCTATCGTAGTTTGCTTGTTTACTCCTTTACAGGAGTTCTTCGTGTCAATCCAGCGTCCGAGGTAATCTCGACAAGTTTCTCCGGGTCTTTGCATGCAACGCTGCAATTCTCCAACTGTGCAGGGCCTCCTATATGTTCCCTCGAAGTTTGAAAAGAACACACTTTGCATATCATACCAGTTATGAATTGAATTCACTGGCAGTTCATTGAGCCATGATCGAGTCGTCTTCCTCTACATAAGCGGGATATATCAGACTGCGACCAGGCTATTTCCTCCTTTGGCGATGCAACAGGCTTGGAAAAAAAATCCTAGAGCGAGGTATCTGGCCAAGCTGCGATGTCGTAGGGCTGGATGTGTTTGGCAATACCAAAGTCAAAAAGAAATTTGGTCTGATGTATGCGTGGGCCAAAGAACTTGGGTCCCACGTACACATCTTCTTCCTCGTACCGCCGCTCCTCTATATTTGACTCAATGTGATGGCGAGCATCGTTTAGCGAGAGAGATCTGCGCCTCGGAGGCTCACGACTTATGCGCGGTGGAGTCTGATTTCTACTTCTTCTCTCACCATTGCTGCCTCCGCCCGTGCGGCTTCCATGGTTACGTCGGGATCCTTCATGGTCGCTGCCTAGGGGCGAGGGTGGCCCTGGTGGATTATTTCCGGCTAGGTTACGCGGTGGTTATGGAGCCTCATTATGCTGACTCTGATGCTGGTTTCTTCGTGCTCCGTCCCTACTTGATTCAGGATGATCCGGATCATTTCTTCATCCGGTGTTACCAGCCGGACAGCTTGGTGGTGGCATTCTGAGCTGATCTTGCTCCCGCTGGCAGCGTGCTTCCGGGTCTTATCTATGGCGGTTGTTTTGCCGACGATGGTCCTGATGAGGAGCCATTGCCCTGATGGCATCTTCGGAGGCAGCCGGAATAACTCTTGCCCGGTCACGTGCTGGCCTACGAGAGTGGACGTTTGAGCCGGTTCTTGAATTCTCTTCTTCTCCAAGGGGACGATAGCGTTGATCCGTATCCCTACGGAGCCTTTCGTCGGAGCTTTGGTTGGCGCCAGTGTGGCAAAATTCCGACTTTGAGGCCAGCTTGTCACTGAATGACGCGACCATTTTCTGCTGCTTTAATCCTTTGTCCAGCAATGCAACGCACTGTTGGCCCTGCTGTGGAGATGGATTATTGGTGAGGATAGCTCGAGCTGCAGCAGCATTTTCCAATGGCGTGCTGTAGACTCGGATCATCTCTCTGGTTTTTCCGTCAAGTAGGTCCATGTGGATATCCGGGTTCTTGCTAGCAAGAAACGGGCCTCCTCTTGTTTTGTTTGGATGTCGCTTAAAATTTGATTGATATTTGGCAGGATCACTGTCTAACTGTTGCTTAAGCTCGACGATGCGTGTGGCCTCTTCGAGCAAAAACAGACGATGCTTTTCCAGGTCCTCAGCCCATTTCTCCAGCGCCTCTGGTGTAAGATCCGAAGCCGTTGGGATTGGAATCGTGAGACCCTCTCCATAAATTTCACATGCACCAGTGGTGACGACGTGTCCATCCATAGGAGGGTCGATCGGCGTGGTATTAATCAGATCTCCATCCTGATTCTCCATCTCGATGTCTTCATCAACTTTTTCTTTGTTGGTTTCCTCGACGTTCGGCTCTGCCAGTGTCGGATTCTTGTTCTTGTTCCTTGACTGCCCAGTATCCTTAACGTGCGTACCGGTGGCAAAGACGGCTTTTAGTCTGGTACCGGGGAATAAACTTCCGTCGGTACTTTCCGTAGTGGCTGGCTTGTGGACCTCGGATGAATCTCTGGTATCCATATTATCCTGCGAGGTGTAGCTTTCATCCATGCTATCATATGGACTAGGAGGATTTTCCGGCTCACCTTGCGTTGGCTTAGAGGCGTGTTCTTGTTCGTACTCCTCCATCTCCTTATCGAAATCTCGAAGTTCCTGCAACGTTATTGACTCCTGAGGTGAGCCAGGTAAGTCAGCATTTTCTTTGATTGCATCAAGGACTGGCGTCTCTAGCATCGACAGAGTCGGGTCCAGAGCTTATGTGGTACACGAAACAATGCCTCTTCTTGTTCATGTTCTTGAGGTAGTGGCACAACTGGGTTTCCGCCTCCTCCATCTCAAAGCTTTCCTTGATATCGGAGATTGCTTCGTAATCGATGTAGGGGCATCTCGTCATCTTCCTTATCTTTCTCCTCAAGATTGCTTCTTCTACAACATTGGCATGGCCGGATCCGTAGCGAATATATTCTTCGTCCGTGTATCTGATCTCATCAGGGAGATCAGATCCGGATTTTTCTTCCACTGCTTCTTCCACTACATGAGTGGGCTGGGTGGGTTCGATTTTTTCCGGGATCTTGAACTCTTCCGCTTCTACAGATAAAGTAGATCCGGCTTTTTCTTTGTCCATGATCATCACCTCAAGGGTGGGTTGGGCTGGTTCAGTGAAGCCGAGGTAAATATAGATCTCGCCGATAGACATGATCGTGTAGGTCGTCACTGGTTTGCTAGCCGGAATCCAAGTGTCATCGAGAAGAACGAGGGGGACATCACTGGCGTAGACCACGCGACCCATGGTGATAGTTTTTCCAATTCCTGCACGCGCAGATTCTGCCTGGAACGAAGCTCCAAAGGTCTCCTGCCCACGGTGGGCGCCAACTGTCGTCAAATTGTCGACAAGTAGACCATAGGGGGTCCTTGTGGCATGGAAAGGTGGGGTGTGAGACGTCGGATGTTCCAGGAACGGCGAGCACAAGTTTATCCAGGTACAGATCCGACTGTGATGATCGGATCCTACTCCTGCTAGCAACGTAGTAATATATCGGCATAAGCCGGATGCTACAACAGATTACAAGAGAGGTTCTCCTGTGCGAGTTGTGATTGTGGTTGTAAGATTGGTTGTGCCCTAAAGGCTCCCATAGGGCTGGTTTATATAGATACCAGGACCTAGGGTTACAGGAGAGACCTATTCGGCTACGTTACAGAGTCGATAACTAGATACAGCTTGGACTACAAGTAATGCTACAGGCCTAAGTCGGTAACTCTTCTGGGCCTTGTCATAGCCGGAACTAGCTCATTCTATTTCTCTGACTGGGCCGCCCGTGAATCAAAGCTCTAACCCGTTGGTGCGCCACCCTGATCAGCGAGTCCTTTGGGTATACCCAGAAAGTATATCCCCAACAATTTCCAAAGCAATGGAGACCAACTCAAGCCATGGATACCTTCTTCATAACCTACTCTTAAACATCATTCACTAAATGATGATTTTGGAACCTTGCATCCCACTAAAACGATTTGATCTTTTGTCCTAGTCGAAAAACCTAAACCAGCCAGATTTGACTAAGTCTGAATCTGTTATCAGGATCCCATCTTTGAGTATCTACCTATATTAATCCATAGGCATTCTTGTAAATGCACTAGAACCATATTGTACAACATTATGTGTACTTGAAAACCACACTCTTGACCTTAACCATATCCCCCTTGGACCCACTTGTCCTTGATGGTTTTGTAGTCAAGAAAATAATTTGTTTTTGTAAACTCTTTCAACATACCTACTTTGGCAGAAGCTCCCAACTCCACCTCAAACTCCTTGGACAACTCTTTGCATGGTTATTCTCTACTCGACCTTGTCTATCAAACCATACTTCCCTTGTTATGATGGAAGCTTTGTACTTCTTAAACCATCATGGTTTTGGAGGCAAGATGATAATATGTTTTGATAACCTTATTTTCTACAAAGTTTGGCATCAATTCTAGAAGCCTTCCACCATGACCAAGATCAACTCTTCATACTCTGCTAATCTACATCAGATGGATAATCTGTCCATGTGACCCATGGTCCAAATGAAGCATTGAGCCACTTAATATAGCATGATTAAGTTGGTATGGTTATATTAACACTACTAGGAAAAGGGTTGTTCGTGGCGCACATGAAAAGCCCATTCATGGCGTGGTGCGCCACTAGGCATACGATGCGGCTAAAAAGTGTCCGTAGCGCACTACCTTGATGCGCTACAGTTATATGAGGATAGATGTAGCGCACTACCAGGTGCGCCATGGGTAGGGGTACATGTGCGCCACATATGTGTTTTTTAAAAAACAAAAAATGCAAAAAACACCCATGTTTTGAATTGCAAAAGCAATCTGGTCCAGAAATCACCGTTGTCGCGTCGCTTCGCCGGAGTAGGTGGCCGTGGCCATGACCTACCACCGCAGGGATGTGCGGCAGGACGTGTCCATGCTAGTCCTCATCGGCGTCGAGGCAATAGGAGGAGGTGTGGTCGGAGGAGACAGCCGGAGGTGCGTCGGAGGTGTAGTCAGAGGTGGACAGAGGTATTGTCGGAGGAGGTGGTGGCGGCGGCGGCTGGAGGACGTGTGGTCGGAGGAGGCGACGGCGACTGCTGAAGGAGCTGGTTACCCGTGGTCGTCCTTGGTCGGAGGAGGCCGAAGTGAGGAGAAGGAGAAGAGGGAGGAAGAAAAGAGGAAGAGAAGAACAGAGGGAGGAAGGAAGAGAAGATGAAGAGAAGAAGAGAGGGAGGAACGAAGAGAAGAGGAAGGAAGATAAGAAGACATGGAGGAAGAGAAGAGGAAGAGAAGAACAGAGGGAGGAAGGAAGAGAGGGAGAAAGGGAGGTAGGTGGGTGGGGTGGTGATTTGAATTTTGAATCCCGCCCAATTTACTCGTGGCGCACTAGGTGGTGGTGCGCTACGGGTAAGTTGCCTCAATTTTTTTCTGCAGCAAAAAATCTTGTTTTTGCCATAACTTTTTACTCTTTTCGAATTTTGAGATTCTAAAAAATTTCTAAACGACCTTCAGGAGTTGCAAGCGGATCTGGAATCTCGTTCTGGTCATTTTGGTATATTATACGTTTTTTTACATCGTATGAAAAAGTTATGGCAGTTTTACCATGGCATGACTTTTTTTGTAGAAAAACTCGAAATTCATGTTTGTTAATTTTCCTAGAAACTAGACCACATTATCTACCTAAATATGAAAGGATTTTATTTTTTGAAGTGTTTTTCATTTTATTTTATTTTTTGCAAAGCTAAAAAGGAGATCCATCGGGGGGTGGAGTTGGTGTAGGCCACTTAGCCGTAGGGCACTAGGGCAGAGTGCCCTACGACTAAGTTGACCCAGCTGCTGCAGCACACATACCTGTAGCGCACTAGGTCAAGGTGCGCTACGGATAAGTTTCACATCCGTAGCACACCTTGACATAGTGCGCTACGGGTATGTGTGTTGCGGCCACCTGTGCCCTGGCCCACACATAGCCGTGGCGCACCACCCCCATGCGCCACACTTACGATATTTAGCCATAGGGCACCTGGGGGCAGTGCGCCACGCCTATTTTACCCATGGGGCACCACTAGCACGTGCGCCACGGATGTGTGGATTACCTATAGCCGTTTTCCTAGTAGCGTAAAACCCTAGATCACTAATATTAACCAAACATCAAATTCTTAATTTGATTTCTTTCCAAACCCAATCTAGTGAACTTCTCCATCACCTGGTCAAACACAACATTAGCACCCACCCATCACGACTTGCGCATGTAGGAATTGAAGAAGAACTAAGTTAAAATCAATAGTGTGTATCATAATGGAACTTTGTGAAATCATCAAAACCACACCCAACTTAGCCATTAAATCAACCCAACACCCTCTCCCTCTGGCCATGGCACTATAGCCCTATCACTATAGATCCTATACCCCTTGTCATTTGTGCTTGGAAGGAAGGAGAGAAAGAACTAATGGACAAGCATATTAAATAATGCCCCTTACTTGCTGCAGCCCTATCCACTTCTCTGCACACCCCAGAACCCCATCCACCTCTTTCCACTGTCCTCATTGCCCTATACATGGCAAACACCCCTCTCCATGACCTCCCATGGACATAGTCCATCATAAATCTCCTCTCTCGGGCTAAAAGGGCCAGAGTCCACCCAGCCCCCTCCAGGCATCCCCATTTCCTCCCACACCTCCCTACTCATCTCCCCCGAGCTCTAGAGCCTTACCCAAGGCCTTCCCTGCGTTGTAGGAGGAAGAGATCTCCCCTCGGCCATTCCTCTAAAGGTTTAAACCTCTATCGAACCAGACCACCTCTTCCCATTTCTCTGCCTATAATGACCTTCTCACTTAGATCTACCTACTCATTCCCCTCTTTTGCCTTAGGAACGCCGGAGGGTGCTGCCCTAAGATCATGGTCGAACGAAGCTCCTCTAGCAAGCCAAATGTTACCGAGTCCCAGCATCGATGCATGCACCCCCTGGGAGCCGCCCAGGACCACCGCACCCCCTTGGTGACCCCTCCGTCGACATGCAACCGCCCCAAGAAGCACCCCGGTTGGCATCCGATTGTGCTCTGCGGGAGATGGCATGCGAGCTCCTTCTCGGAGGGGAATCTAGATTTTTCTCCCATGTCCAAGCTCGCATTCGTGTACTTCTTCGCCCTGGAGCCTCCACGTCAATGTAGGATCCCTAGGTGAGCCTCCACGCGCTCTCAGTATCCCATTAGGGCTTCATGGTTCTCACCAACATCGAGAGGAAGAGGACAATCGAGCGTTGTACATCGCCTTCTAATCGGACATCCCACATCGCTCCATACCGCTTCGGCACCCCTGCATCACTAACCAGTGGGACCGGCCCTATAGTCATTTGAAACAACCTCTCGCGTGTTTCCGTAGGCAATTTGGGCCGGCGGAGCGCTATGCGGCCCAGCGCTGTGTAGATCTGGCCCAACACTGGTTTTTCTTTTAGTTTTATTTTATTTTTTTTCAGATCTTAAAATAACCACTAGGATTTAATCCATATAAAAACTAAAAATACATAACAATACCTAATAACCAGTAGGATCTAAATTTCACTAAAGCTCAAGTTAATTCTCCATCATGTAGAGCAAGTCTCTTGCCCATAATATTTTTTTATATTTTCTAGCAATTAACCTACTAAAAAGTGTCCTTTTCAATTATACATCAACATCTAAAGTTTTAGATATCCAAAATATATGAACCTAATTCCTACCGGTAGCTACTAAGAATATCTATCATGTGGACTTGGTCCCATGCCAAGAGGATTTGTAGCCTTACTGGAGTAAAAATAACAAAAACCATCCAGATCTTAGTTTATAAATTTCTCTAGGTAAAAATACAAAATATTTTGACTTGGTTCCAAATCACAGTGAACTTGTACTACTAATCTAAAAAACCCTAGGTCCTCATAATTTATTGAGCTACTAATAAATTTTAATGAATTAGACACTTATGCATGTGGATGTTTCACTCAGTAAATCATAACACTACTTGTATAACTCTAAAAATGGTGAAACAAAATCCTAATGGGAGGTATATGTGATGCCTTTCTTGTGTCCTTGGTTTCATACCAAAACCCATGTAAATTACAGCTGTTGAAAAAGAAAAATTGCTTGTAGAATTGACTTTGGGAATTTCCTAAGGGCATTCTAGTAATTATTTTGAGCTAAAACCAACTCCCGGTGAACTAGTACTCCAGTATCTTCCTAACCCTAAGAGGAAATATTTATTTAACTTACCAATATTTTCTGGTGAATTAATCACCAAAACAGAAGTTTATTCCTCTAGAAAAATGTTGAAACCACTGATGACAGTTTTGTTATTGCAATACCTGCCTACTGATACCACACTTACATACTGGTAACATATAGAAATTGATCCTGGTATAAAACCCCTTGTTTGAATAGTGTTTAACATTTAAATCATAAAAGAAGTTCTCAAAAGGCTAATAATATAAATCCAATTGCCATGTGTTCTCAAAACATACTGAAAGGTACTGCTGTCTTGCTCATTTTCTTGTTGTATTGTACTGGTGCTTGTTTTCCTTGTGTTGATTCTCATATCTTGCTTGTTTGCACGTGTGCTCTGCGACGACGATAGTTGCGATTGTAATAATGTGAAGGAGGAAGCATATTTATTATTATTGGATTTCTAAGAAGAATTCCAGAGACATATTGCAGGTCACAGGCAAGCCACCATTATCAATCCCATTTTCTTATATCTTTCTCATACATGTTTTACTACTACTTGCATTACTTTTACTATCGTGTATTTATCGTATCCATATATTGGTTTCTCCAAGCAGTGCTATAGTGTATGAAGGGAATATGCCCGAGAGAAAATAAGAAAGTGGTTATTATATTATTCCATGTTTCTGATAGATGCTTATTTTTCATGATATAATTGTGTTAATTGTAAACGTTAATACATGTGTGGTTAATAAACAAATAAGAGTTCCTAGTTATGCCTCTCATTTAAAATAGCTAGTTGATTAATAGATGATTAAATGTTTCCTTATCATGAACATTGGATGTTGTTAATAATGGGGTCACAACATTGGTAGAATTATGTGATGAATACTCACCCAAAGTATAGTAATACGATTAAAGTCATTATGTTTACATTGCAATAACATCATACGAAGTAACCCTAATCCTTAGACCATGAAATCATTTTAATTGCTTACAGCGGAAGAGTACTTTGATAACATCAAACGTCACACCATAACAGCGTGACTATAAAGTTGGGTTTGGGTACTCTAAAAATGTTATGTTGAGTATCATGGATCAAGAGTGGGATTTGTCCATCCTGGTGATAGGGAGATATATACTGGTCCCTCTCGGTGATATCACATTGATAATAGCTTGCAAGCAGGTGATTTGATCACAAGGAATGTTATATCACGGGAATGAAAGAAGTTTACTTGTCGGTAACGAGATCAAACTAGGTTTGGGGATATCGATGATCGAATCTCGGGCATGTAATATATCATGAGACAAAGGGATTTAGTTACAACATTAAAGGTTATCACGATCACTAAGTCATTAATTGGAGAGGGGTCCCGCTACTAATTATTAATTGGAGTGTGGGATTCAGTACAGATCTCTAGGTCCCGCTACTAATTATTAATTGGAGAGGGGTCGCTATCACGTCTTCATTATTAACAAATCATAGGGCTACACACTTAAGGTATACCGACAACAATTAGGTAAAATAACAGAGAAAGATTTTGAAAGCGCTGGAACTATTTCGATGGACAACAGAATTGTTTTGGGTCAAATTGCTGAAAATGGTTTCAGATGTAATATAGAATTATTGTAAGGGGTTTTATGCAAATGTTTGTTAATTGAAGTAATTAAAAAAATTCTATATAAAATAAATAAAATAGTTTTATTAAATGAGAGATGGCATTAATTTTGGTGGAAAATTAATTCATGTGAGTGGAATTGTGAGTGGAGAGGTTTTATGTGAGTGGAGCTTCCACCCACATGAATGAGGTAGAGGTGGGGAAACCACCTTGGACACCGTCCATGGACTTGGGCCTGCCCCCTCCCTCTATAAAAGGATCCCTCCTCCTCTCTCACAAGTACAACTCCTCGTGGAGGATCTCTCCCCCTATAAAATATTTCCCATGGCTTCGGATTAGCGAAGTACATGTTTCCGGTGGTTTCTCTATAAGAATTCATTATATCCGCTGCTTTGCTGGAGCAAGGACTAAGAGGTTGTCGGGGTATCGGACATGTGTGTGATCATGGATGCACTGCTGTTTTGTGGTGCTGGACTTCATCACGATCTTGAGATCGACAATTGAACAACATCATCCACGAGAATAATCCCGTAATGCTTTGTCAGTCTTCAAGGGTAAGTTATATATGGATTTATAACCACCCGTTGCTTGTATCTAGATAGATAGATCTTGGCGCTTCGATGTTCATATCATAGAAATTCTTTTGTTTTCTATGTTGCGAACCTAACAGTGGTATTAGAGCCGGATCTATGCGCATATACTTGTATGGGTAGAACACATATGAGTATGTGGGCGTTAATGATCATGTTATTGCATCATCTTGTGTATTTTGGATAATAGTGGCAAAGTGGGATGAAGCGGCCTAGACTAACTTTACATCTCCTCGCTCATGAGTCATGTTCCACGCTTGACATGCAACTAGTTTTGCATAAGTGGCTAGCGGGTCTGTATCTCTCCCACTATAGTTAATATCTAATTTACAACGGGTTGCTAATAATTTGATTATCATCTTTGTGGTACCATGTCAATATGTAAGAATGGTTCTATCTCCAAGAGCCCTAAACCACGTAAAAATATGCAAATGATAAATTAGAAGCGGCTAGTTTTAATTTTGCTGGGCATGTGTCGTGATGTGTGTCAACACCCAGATTTTTAATCCCAGATGCCTGTTAAGCCATACATCGCAATCCCAGGATTGCCATTTTTGCGAGACATAACAGATTTGGATATCACAGTATATCATCCATTACAAACCATACATAAGGTCTTACACAAATAAGGATCTCATGATCCAGTTCTTAATACAACTCAAGCAGCGGAATAACGTAAAGATAACAATAGCATGGGCGAAGCTCCATCTTCAACGTCACGGGCAATGCTGACGATGGGAGATGATCCTAGTTGTCATAACCTTCCTGCGGTCCGTCATCCTGATACTCCTCTTCATAGTCTGGCCACGGGAATAGCCAGGGACAAATCCATGGGTACTCTTTAAGTACTCGCAAACTAATACTAACAAGTGAAGGGTTTTTGTAGTAGGATACTAAGCTCTAGGGTTGTTTTGCAAAAAGCCAGATTTACCTCTACTATGTTCTGAAGCAAAGAAAGCTAGTTTAAAGTTTTATAACACCTAAGTGAGAACTTGAATTTCATGTCACAACTCTGTTGTGGTCAAGTCAAAGTCATAAACCATTTCATAAGTCACTTTGAAAACATCTAACGATAGAACGGTATGGCCACTCCAACTGTCCATAACCGCGGACGCGGCTATTCGAATAGTTTGACACTCTGCAGAGATTGTACACTTTCACCATAACATTCGATACATCCGTCAGGAACAATCCTGAATTCACCATACTCAGTATGCGGATAATCAATCCTAACATTTCAATTACACGCCCTAGTATAGGCACCTTTCCTGTGAGTTTGGCCTCCCAACCATGACCAACTCATCTTGGGAACTACACAGGTGTACAATCTTCACAAGGTAGCCTCAGCTCAGACCTTGGCCGCAATGGAACCCATACTAAGGTATATAAATTTCCAGTCAAGCCCTACCCAAATTTCGGATATTGTGGTTGTACGGTAAAATTGGAATGGTATCGCATCCAGACAACCATCAATTTTATAAAGGGTTAAGGCTCATGCCTCAACATTTTCATCATCAAAATCATCTGGTGTTTGAGAACACAAGGCAAAACATTTCAGTAGAATGACTCATCATTCTAAGGTTTTCATAACCATTTTCACCAATTGTTCCCATCTAAAGTTGATCAAGTTTTATGCTTAGCACTAGCATCTACAGGTGGGGGTAAATACTAATGGTGGGTAATAAACCAGTGGGTATTAACTAAGTTCAATCTCATGCCTTAGGATGACATCAAGATTATCTAACTTAGGCCAAGTTTTATGCTATTTATGCTACCTTCAATTATCTTTCTAGAATCTACAAGTTACTAAGTAAACTTTGGATAGAAAGCTTTTAATAAAGAAAATAAAATACTAAGCTTGCAAGTAAAACTAGGATGGTGTGTCAAGTGGGTATAATCACATATGCTTAAGGCATATAGTTGGCATGGTAACAAGCAAGTAGTAGCTTTCATAAGTAGGGTATCTTGCAAGTGTTAGCTTTCCTTGTGCAGAGAAGTGGTTGAAGTTCTCCTCGGCTTCTTCCTCATAGTATCCTCCTTCCTCCTCGCATCCTTGGTCGGTACTAGCGTCTATAAATAAATACGAGGTACACAATCATCAAACAATACTTAACTATTGCTAATCATCACACAAAGGTTCACACAAAGTGATCTATAATTATCACTAACATTACAAGGATTAAAACACTTGTCCCATTTATTTTATTTTGAGAAAAGTAATTTCTACTCAGTGAAAAACTACTTAAGATTTAATATTCTCCAACTCAAACATGGGATCATGTTGACACATGTCATCACCACATATTTCAGTACATGGTAATATGATTTAAAGTGGTGTCACAATTTAATAAGGTTTAACCTTTTTATTTTATTTAATTAAAGTGACTAGATATGCCTATGTGGCATTCTTTTATTACTTGATCATTATTTCTGTAAGTAAACCTATATATTTTTATATATTCTGAAAGGTATGGTTAAATGTGATTTTTAGAGTTGGAATCAACTCAAAAGCTCCTATGGTTGAATTTTGAAAAATGTTTGAATGCAGAAAAGCTTCTGCATTCTTATTTTTACCATGGGTGATCTACAAATCTAAATGCTTTGAATCTAACAGGCTTGGATTAAGCATTCCAATACCTTTCTAACAAAATTGGTTTCATGCATTTTGGTTCGGTGAATCGAGCTGGGTGGATTTTTGAATCTAGGTACAGAACAATGTTTGAAATTAAATGAATAAAAGTAAATCTGAATTGTTGGGTCGCGCGGGACGTTTAACTGGGCTGGACCACTACGCATAGCGCACGCGTGGGCTGGTTCAGTGGTTGTCCCCATGCGTCAGTGAGACAGTGAGGGGCGAAGCGGTACGGGGTGATCTAGGCCGCACGATCTAACTCTAATCAAACAGTTCTGGTTCATCGTCTACGTCGGGCAGCGCCAGCGAGACAGAACCCTAGCGCGGCAGGTGGGGGTCGTGGGAGGCTCACCGGGGATCAGGCGATGGTCGGCGATGGGGGCGAACGACGAAGTCGACGACGGCGGTTCTCCTGGTACCGGCAGCTTCTCCTGGGGCGGCTCCAATCGACGGCGCCTCTCCTCCTCTACAGCGGCAAACTCTGGTGAAATTCTTGCCACCTGGTGCTCGCCTTGCTCCGGGAGTGAGTGGGTGTGATCAATGAGAGGTGGGGAGTGAACTAGTGTGAAGAAAACGAGCGGGGGAGGTCTCCTTTTATAGTGGCTGAAGGGGACCAACGGGCGCGGGCTGAGCTCGTCGTGGTCGACGACACAGAGGGCTAATGGCATGGGCGATGGTAGGGGCGGTGTTGTGCTCCCTGGCGAAGCTCAACGACGTGGTGGCGAGGCGTGGGGCGGTGCTGATCGGTCGGAACATGTCGATGCTCTAGGCGGGTCCGACGGCGAATTTAATGGCGCACGGGTGCTCCTGGTGGTGCGGCGGCGAACGAGGTTGTCTAGCGGGGTGCTGGAGTGTTGGCGATCATGCACGCAAGCGGCGAGGGCGGCGCTCGGTCTGTGGGCGCTGGTCGAGTATGGCGCACTGGCGCGCTCTCGACATGGCCGCAGAGAGAATGGTCGCGCGCGTTCTGGGTGGTCCAGTGGCTGGCTGCGCTCGGGGCTGGGACAGGGAGTGGCGATGGACGGTGCTGCGTGTTCTAGACAAGGTTGGCGGGGCTAGTTCTTCCTCTAGCTCGCTGGCGACATTGGGGTTGGAAAATGGGCTCGGCATGGTCACCATCAATGGCTATGCCAAGCTCACAGTGGTGCTAAGGCTTGTTAATTGGGCTAGATCATCTACTGAGAGTGTAGTGAGAGCTAGAGAGGAAACAAGGTTGGCCAAATTCACTGCTCACTATAGTGTTTGTTGTTTGTTTGTTTGATGCAAACCAGGTGTTTGATGAAGGGGTTAATTGGATCTATGCCACTATGAATTCCACCACTTGGAGAAATGCCATTACAAAAACTAGACTTGGAGAAATGCCATTACAACTTCTTGATACATCTATGTATGCCAATATATATACTTAAAGAGAATAACGGTTGGAATAATACATGTATTCTAGTGTGTGTATCAGTATTTACCAAAATACCCCTGATTTCACGTACAACAGCATTTTGGGCTCTTTCGGGCGTCAAAAATTTCGAAAAATTCAAATTTTTGCCCAAAATTTAAACTTCTTAAAAAAATCTGAAAAAATTACAGAAAATAAAATACACTAATACGAGTACACTGTTCTAATATGAGTCATTTCTGGGCATATATAGACATCTAAACTGATATTTTAGGTTTTGAACAGAAATTTGTCAAATTTTGGCCAAAAATTCGAACTTTACAGAAAAATCTGAAAAAATTACAGAAAATCTAATACACTAATATGAGTATACTGTTCTAATATGAGCCATTTCTGGGCACATATAGACAGCTAAACTGATAATTTTAAGTTCTGTCCAGAAATTTGTCAAATTTTGGCCAAAATTGGAACTTTACAGAAAAATCTGAAAAATTTACAGAAAATCAAATACACTAATATGAGTATACTGTTCTAATATGAGCCAATTCTGGGCACATTTGGGCCCTTAAACTGAGGTGCAAAGTTCTGTCCAGAAACTTTTGACACCAAATGCACACAATTTCAGCAGCATTTCGCCATAAATTATCATAGATTACAAGCATAATAGTCCATATAGCACCTTAGAAGCATGATTTAATAGTTCACATAATAGATTCTAGAGCATAATAGTTCACATAACTGATACCAAAAGCTATTAGAAGTGAAACATAACTAAATCAACTACATTAGCCACCAAGCCAGTACAAAAGACTCCTTTTTGCACCAGATGTAGTCTGCACTTCTTGAGGTGGAGGTGGAGGTGGAGGAATAACAGGAGCAAATGGAACATTCTTCTTGGATTTTTTCCTTTAGATGAAGGCTTCTTCACTGGGGTCTTTCTCTTGGGCTTCTCTTGTGCTGAAGCTTTCTTCACAGGTGTCTTCTTTTTGGGCTTTTGTGGAGTTGTCCTAGCCTTTTTCCTGCATTGACAACATGTGGTTTAGATTCAGTAAAAACATATTGGGTAAAGTGCAGAAATTTACCTAACAAGGTTGATAAGGATTTCATCATCTGATGCAACACTATCTGTTGTAGCATCCACTTTCTTCCTGCAATATGAACAAGATATATTAATTTGACAATATAAGATATAAAAAGAAATTCACAAACACAAGTAACCACTTAATCACCTTTTGTTTGTCGGTGTAGATGGATCTGGTATATCTTCATATATATCATCTACTGCCACATACTTAGGATCAGTAGCCTTACATGTCTTCTCCATGTGCCCAGGTGCCTTGCATCTCTTACACTTGACTATTTTCCTTCTAGGTTCTAGCCAACCTCTAATTCTTTGAACTCTTGGCCTACCCGCTACAGTCTGCTGTAATGGAGGGTGCACCTTGAATCCCACATCAACATTTATCCATTGTGACTTGTCTGTCATGGAAGGGATTCTCCCACCATATGCTGCCTTGAACTTTTCCACAGAGTAGTAGTCATCCACATATATCTGAATCTCAGCACCATTAATGCTACAAATGAAGGCAAGTGCATGCATACATGGCTTTCCAGAAACTTGCCAAACTCTACATGTGCATGTGCGAGTTTGTAAGTTGACAATGTGCCTTTTGACAAATTTCATATCCAACAAAGTCACCTTTGCCTCATGTTCAGTGGTCCAAAGAATCTTGTTTCGGCCAATTGGTTTGCTAAGAGCATTTAGTTGCTTAATGACATGAGGAAGAATTCTGCTATTCAGTTTTTCACTTACTTGCCTTCTAACACAGAACTTCTCGATGACAAGCTCCCTAATTCTATCAAAAAGGTTGCAAATATTGAGCCCTTTGAAGTCTTTTATTTGCTTGTCGAAACTCTCAGATATGTTGTTTGTCAAATAGTCAACCTTGCTGGCCTCTCCAAAACCACATCTATACCACAATCTATGGTGATACAAATCTAGATATTCAATTGCTGCTAGGTTTTCTTCTTTTATTAAGATCATATGATGCCTAAACTTACGATCTGAGAAAGTCCATGCAGCTGGGTATAGATTATCCGTGTACACTTTACCATGAAACTTCTTCATGAAATTTGCATATAAATGCCTCATGCATTCTCGGTTTTCACAGTTAGGAAACACAAGATCAATGGCTATTTCTAATCCTTTGCATGCATCACTAGAAATAACAAGTCCAGGAGGGGAACCGATAGCTCTATGCAATTGTTTCATGAACCATTCCCTTAAATTTCCCATTAAGTGTCGTTGAGTCCACACCAACATAAGGCCTACAACCAGCTAAGAAACCATCTATGCAAGTCTTGAATGCAACAAACATTCTGTTGAAGTGATACTTATTTCCATTTTTCAGTAGTTCTATCTCTACAATGTTCCCTGGGCTTTTCTGTTCTATCTCAGCTTTCCAATTAAAAAGCAATGGAAAACTATCTTCATAACTACCATGAATTTGATCGAGTGCTACTTTCATACCATACCAAGTCTTGTTGTACTCATCTTGCAGCTTTGCTCTAGCTTCTTTTGCACCAACACCAGGATTTTTCTTCACCCAATCCCCGATCCGATCAGCAATCCATCCCTGTGAAGCCATTGTGCAATTTGACAACTTTTTCGTTGGACAATTGTGCTCAAATGGAAGTGTTTTTATGTGCGAAAGATAAAAGGCCAACTACATAAGTATAGTGCAGCAAAAAAATCTTGCAAATAAATAACAAACATGTAAACAAGGCATAGCATGACTGTTTTACCATCTGGTAATACCGACGCATGGATGCGCCATTTACACGTCGCATGTGCACACCGAGCAATAAATCTAGTGCTATCGGTTTTGATTTTAGCCAACTTAAACCCAACAATAATAGCTCGCTGCCTTACAGCTTTTCTGCAAGCCACAATGTCAGGAAAAAGAGCCCCAACTCTGATGTCTGGGTTCTCAGGGTCATGCACCACACTATACCCAGTAGGGTCAATGTCATTCACTTCTTCCTCTTCATGGTGCGCAAACACATCAGCATCATCTTCCACCCGAATATCGCCGCCCTCCTCAACACACCTTGCTGAGACATCTACATGGACATCATACATGTACTCATCATCTACCCCAACATACTCCTCAACTATGTTAAATGGGTCATGTTCTATAACATCGGGAAATGGCACCACTTGTGCATATTGCTTTAAGGGCGAGATGGAATTAGATGTTGCAGTCTTACTAGGAGTTAGAGAGCATCCTTGAAAACCGACCAGTAGCACGTCATTATCAGGAACTGTTGGCTCAGACACATATACACCATTATCAATCATAGGCACAAGAGTTTCAGAACATGAGTTATCAAGCACAAGAACAGAAAGTGCAATCTTCCTCTCTGTTCTATACATGTCAAACATCACACGAAATCTATCAGTCTTAGTTAGTCTAATTTCTTGTGCCATTATCATGTTAAAATACCACACAGTGATACTCTGATCCCTTCCGACTCTCAAATCTGCATTTAAACCATCAATAAGCACATCCATAGAGAAATCATCCGAGATCGCATTCCATCTAATTGTTTTTCCCTTCACATATGATTTTCTACCATTCGATTCCTTCAAGAAAAAACCTTGAACAACAATGTCTAAGCTAAATCGATTCGGCAGTTCAATCCTACAAATTTCAAAGAAATAGAGACATCAAGAGATATAATGTACAACCTCTGTACATTCACAGAGACATAGGTCGGGTACTCACACTGATGAATCAGGAACAAGGGCCTCCATTGCCTCCTACAGAGCAACCTCCGCGTCTCCGACAAGAACCGCCGGCCGCCGGCCGCCTCCACCGCGGGCGCCTCCCACCGCGGGCTCCTCCCGTAGCGGGCTGCTCCTGCCGCATGCGCCTCCCGCCGCGCGCGGGCTCTTCCTGCCGCAGGTGCCTGCAGTCCGTCGCGCCGGCAAGCTCGCGGGCTGGGCTCGTCGCGAGGGTTCGGCGGGAGCCTACTGTCCGTCGCGCCAGCGAGATCGCGAGCTTTTAGGGTTCGTCCGTGCGGGACTGAGGGCGTGCGGGAGTAAGGTCGCGGCCTCGTGAATTAGACTCGATCGAGTCAGTTTTTCCCCTATCTGTCTATACGTACAGGGACTGTATACTACCTATATAACTGAATGTATATGCTATTGTAATGACCATAATGGCATACATAAAGGTATCAAGAAGTTGTAATGGCATTTCTCCAAGTCCAGTTTTTGTAATGTCATTTCTCCAAGTGGTGGAATTCATAGTGGCATAGATCCAATTAACCCTTGATGAAATGGCCGAAAGAAATTCAAATTTGAATTTTGGATTCAAACATGGTGGGTTTGCTAGGAACATACTAGGGAGTCTCTGGTTAGTTGGATTAGTCAAGGGGCACTGGTTTGGTTGGGTTTTGAAAATGTGTGATCTTCACATATGATAAAGATTTAATTTTAAATTGTTATTTGAATGAGGTTGCCAAATGTTTCTGCAAGTTTGAAAGGTGTGATTTGATTCATTTTTACTTGGTCTAGCAAGGGTGAAAAGAATTGGAAAAGTTTCTGTTTGAAATCTTGGACTAGAAACACTCAAAGTGACCTAGTGAGCAAGATTGGAAACAAATGACCATTTGCCTTAATTGATTTGTTTTTGATTTTCTATTTATTTGTTTCTGCTTGGAAATGTTTTATATGATGTTTTATATGCTATTTAGGTTAATCACACAAGTTCATTCGAGCATTTATCAAATCATCACATACACACATGCATTTATATGATTTAAATTAATCAAAGTTTTTGTTAACCCTAATTTTAGTGATTAGAGTTTGATGATCATTGTTTTATTTTTTTGGGATGTTACAATGTTGAAATGTTAGAATTTTAAGTATGGTTGGATACTCTTGGAAATTATAAAAAATCAAAGTGTGAACACCATATACCTTAGTGTTACAAAAATGGAATGATGTAGATCATACCATGATGCACAAGATAGTGATCAAGTGCAAGAATCATATCATATCACTTTTTGCATATAATGTTTGTTTGCATCTTATTTTTCTTGTATGGTGATTTTTTAGCATTATAAGATGATCCCTCATTTCAAGATAAAGATAAAAATGTGCTATTCCTTTAGTATGCACCATTAATAAAGTTCGTCGTTTTGAGACACCACGTGATGATCGGGTATGATAGACTCTTCCTTCACATACAACGGGTGTATGGCAGATTTACACACGCGGTACTAAGGTTCTTCCTTAGCGAGCCTAGAATGTACAGACATGGCCTCAGAACACAAACCGAAAGGTAAATCATGAGACATATAGTTGATATGATGAACATATAGATGCTCGCCTTTGCAGCTGCACCAGTTCACGTGATGATCAGTGTTGGTCTAGTGAATTTGGTTAATGTAATCACCAAAATGACTCGAGGGATGTTGGTTTTGAGTGGGAGTTCATGTAGTATCAAAAACTAAATCAAAGTGAAGTTTCATAGTTTTGTGTAGTCATTGGCATCCATTTACTACCTTGTTCTTAGTTATAATTGAGATAATAGAACTGTAGAATTTTGGATATTTACTTTACAAACTAGTATCTTCTTATTTTGAGTGTCAATCTAAAGTTTAAAATTACTATTGCAAACTTTCAGGAAACTGCATTTACTCCATGAAGTTTAGTAAGTAGTATGAAATCAAGAGTAACAATTCCAGTGTTAGTATCAAAATATCCTGTTTGCATCCATGATACTTGACATTCAAAAGATATTTTAGTATCAAAGTTATCTAGGAGCTAAAAGAATTGTTTTAGAACCATCATGTGTGGAACATATTGTAATATCTAAAACAATGTTTTTGGTTGAAATATGATAGAGTATAAAGGTTTTGAGAACTAACATTATACTTGCCATTCTCCTTTATAGGCTATAGTAGCTTGATCATGAAAGTTGTCATGATAGGATGAATAAAAGGTGTAGGTAAAATGTTTAGTACACTAAAAGATTACTAAATAATGGATTTTGAAATAACGCCAAGTATTTGATGATGGTGATCCACTTCAAAGTGCAAGTCCAAAGATATTAGTATTTGACTGACATTCCTTGGCCTATGTGTCATGTTTATGCTGCCACTATTGATTTTGATAGATTCTTCTAAAAAGGAAAGGAAATGCTAAAAGAGAATCTCAGAAATATTTGGCAGAAAAAGAAAAGACTGGAAATATCCAGCATAGGTATATAAGTGATATACACATTATGGGTGTATTCTTTGCTTGTTAAACAATGAGGTTCTTTGGTATCATTTACCAGATTGGTTGGTGTGAAGTTTCATACAGGACAACACAGTGCATGAACTATAATGCCCTAAGTAAGTAGCAAAAGAATATGGGATGATGTTCATCGGAAACAAATAAAGTATTGGTGTGTTTATCGTTACATCAATCCTAGCCTTAAAGATTTGCTTTAATAATTTTTATTTTGTTCCAGTAGTATGAGAAAATTTGTTGTTTAAATAATCACAGTATTCCATAGAAGATGGATGAACTCTTACAAGTCTAGTTGGAGAAATCATGGCCATAAACAGCAATGCTAAAATGTCGCAAGACGAAGTATTAAAATATCATTTATGAGTGACATCGCCATTTAAATTATATAAGAAAGAAAACATGAAGAAACTCCATGTTGATAGATTTTTGGAGTCTTTGATTTTGATCAAATGACGCTTGTGAGACTTTCCTAAAGATAATTAAAATTCAGTTCATAGGCCAAAGAAGAACGAACGACTAACTTATTGTATGTTGTACACGTTGATGTATGTAGTCCATTATGTGTGGTCGTGAGCGATGGATTTCAACTTCATATACTTTCCTCGTAAATTTTATTGGATATATGTGTATATTTACTTAATGAGTAAGAAGTATGAAATATTTGAAAAATATTGAAAGACTTTCAACATGAATTGGAAAATCATTGTAACAAGAAAATAAAGATTTATGATTGGATCATAGAGGAATATATTTGAGTATTGAGTAAAACACCTAAGGATCATAGAGCAAAACACCTAAGATTTTGAGGAATCGTTCCATGGATTTGCATTTTCCAGAACACCATAGGAGTATTGAGTGTTCGAGATATGTAATTAAACATTGTTTGACATGGTAAGATCTAACATGTCATTTATAAAACTGGCATTATATTTTAGAGATCAAAAGTTTATAGACTACCGCTTTTTACACCGAAAAGAGCGCCATCATGATCCGTTTAAATGACACCATATGAGTTATGGCTTGGGATAAAACCGGATTTGTCTTTTCTTAAATTTTAGTATGCTAGGCATAAGTAAAATGTTTATAACCAAAGTTGGATTAGCACATATTTTTAGGTAATCCCAGATAATTTGTTGGGTATTCCTCCATAACACCAAGGACAAAAGTATTTGTCGATTAGAACGTCAAGTTTCTTGATAAGGAATATTTTGTGAAAAGTTAAGTGGGAGGACAATTGAACTTTAATTAGATTGATGAACCTTAAAAACATGGGCTAAGTAGCACAGCGCAGGAAAGTGTCCTAGAGGTGGCCATAATGATCATGGTTCCCGTGGTTACAAAGGTTGTGATCTTGAAGATTTGAACTTGGAAGACCCTCCAGAAAGACATTAAGCCTATCGGTCATATTTGGATCTATAAGGAACATACATGGATGTTTCACATCTATGAAATAGTAGACATGTAGGAAAAGAGTTTATGACAACTACATATAATTTCATAGCGATATTTAATATGGACGGATTATTGTACCAACAACTACATATAATTTTGGTATATCAAAAAAGGTAATTCTAATAGAATGGTTCCCAAGGACGTGTACATGACACGGTCCGAAGTGTTTTGTTAATTGAATGGATGATAAAAGGGCATGCAAACTTCAATAGTTAAAGTAAGCACCACAGAGTTGGAATCTTTACCATGATGAAACTATTAAAAGATTTAATTTCATCAGAGACGATGATGATGCTTGAATTTGCAAGAAATTATGTGGGAGCGTTGAGATATATTTCTACTACATTATGTAGAAGACATGTTGTTGATTGGAAATGATGTATCTTTTATTGATGCTGGGTAAGAATTTGGTTAAAATTAGATTTTGGTGAAAGACTTAAGAAAAACCCTAATATTAGGGATATACTAGTAGGAAAAGGCCTAGTGGCGGTGTTCAAAAAATGAGATTCGTGCATTGAACCCACATGCCACTAATATCACGGCACTGGTAGGTCATAGTGGTGTCCGTCTCCACCGAACGCCACCAGTAGGAACCATAGTTGTGACGTTTATGGGCAACGCCACGAGTGTGAAACTACCATGGCGTTCGGTCTCTACCAGTGGCGTTCGCACTACGCGGTATTACTATCAGCATAATGGTGGCGTTCACACTAAGCGCCACCAATGCTGTAATTGTTGGTGGCGTTTCCTTGTTATCGAACATTGCGATTGATTATTCCAGGGCCAAAATAATTAAATTTGCTGCCGTTGGCGCACTCAAATATTTCATGGTCACAATCAAAATACTTAGTTACAACATCTCAGTCAATAGAGGTAGTTAGTTCATCTCATTCATAACACAATTAAAATATCTTACATAAGAACTATTGGATCAACTAATGCATGACTACATAGAAGATGGTTTCAACTACTTATAAGATGAACATAGAAGATGCTATCACATAACATAGAAGATGAACAAGTACACAATAAAGATAGATTGAAAAATAATTATCTATTTCTTGAAGCTAGTAGACCCGGTCACTTTCTTTTCAACTTCATAGTTGCTTATATTTTCCTCGGGCTTAAGGGAGTTGAAGTACTCCTCCTCCGCCATCTCTTTTGTTGGAAAACCTTTGAAGGAGTTATTGGAATAGCCTATAACTTGTTTACTACATTCATCCCATGAATTGTAGACTCCCAGAACCTTTTTTTGACATACCGCATACCATTTATCATAGAAACAAACATAGGATGGTACACATCATTAGCAACAACATGTAAGTAAGACCAAAATCATAAAAGAAAATCATGACATGTTGTCAATCCTACCAAATGTGTTGACATCGAAGATGAAGGGGTGATGGATTTTTTCTTCGCCATCTTTGATCTAAATATGAAGTTGCATAGACAATTTTTGTAAGAACAAAGCAAACACATGCGAAAAAATAGCTGTGCCGCCACTTTTTGGTCACCGGAATCCCGCTGGCATCAGGTGGATAGGCGGCAAACTCACCAACATGGGTGTCATGGAGGTGGAGGCGTCGAGGAGGTGGCTCCATGCATGGCCGGGGTCGGCAAGGTGGGAGGCATCGGTAAGGTGGCCCCATGCATGGTTGGGGTCAGGGAGAGGCTGTGGAGCATCGGGGAGGTGGCGCCATGCGTGGCCAGGGTAGGGGAGGTGGGGAGGTGGCACTGTGGCCGGGCGTCGAGGAAGGTGGTGGCATGGACGGGCGTCGGGTAAGATGGTAGGACCGCCCGGTCCGGCGCGGACGTGGTCAGGGAGGTGGCGACGCGGCCGGGGTCGGGGAGGTGGTGGCTCGGACAGGGTCGGGGAGGTGGCGGCACACGCGTTGGCGAGGTGGAAAAATGGCTTGATCTGAATCCACAATGCTTATATCATATTAACTTTGTTGTAGTAGCGGCGTTCAAGAAATAAAAACATCGGTACTATGATGATAATAGTGGCGCTCGCACGGAAATAAACGCCTCTAGCGTTACTGGTAGTGGCGCTCAACTTCTTGTGGATGCCACTAGTATGTGTGATCTATATTTTATGTGGGCTTTCAAGAGCATCTTAATTTGTTCGTTCATCTCGCGATTTCATCATGATAGTACAAAATATGATATTTCATCATTATAGTGTGTACTAAAAAAGGGGCACATGCTTCTTAATTCGTTCGTTCATCTCTTGTACTAAAAAATTCATCTCGTCGAGACTTCATTGCTATAAATTAAGAAAAGATATACATAAATATAATAGATCATCATCGTCTCTCATTCAGAGTTTGAAAATCTTCTCAGTAGTCTTCATCTTCTTGGCAGGGATCCTTGTATATCTTAGTTTCATAGTGTGACTCTTTCTTTTGAATGGAAGATCATCAGCTATGGACAGTGTAGGTAAGGTAGTTCTAATCCTTCTCCTAACATATGGTTGACCATTATCTATATTTTCTTCTTCTTCCTGTGTGTGGCCGTATTGATCATAGTCTTCATCTGCGGCAACTGCATCCATTCCAACAATTTTCCTTTTTCCTCTTGTCACGATAACACGACTTGGCCTTATCAGATCGGTTACAGAGAAGCATTGGTCCACGTCTTTAGCAAATACCCAAGGTTTATTTTGGGAGGTGAGTTTTTGTGTCGATGGAGGTATGACCATGGAAGTGAAATAACAATGTTCATCTTTGACATCATTTCCCATCTAACACAGAACATTGTTTTCTTGTATAATCCTGAGTAATTTAGTTCCCAAATCTCTTTTCTCATGCCATAGTATCTCGTCTTTCCAGTACCTTTCTCCTTCGTAGACATCATTGTCACCCCTGAGTTCTGGTAATCACTAGTTTTGTATTTGTTCTCTATATATAATGTGTACCTGTTGATGTCGTATGCTTGATAGGTTGCGAGGTTGCATGCGGGGCCATTTGCTAAGGAAAAAATGAGCTTTGTATTCTGAGTACCCGGTTCCAATGGTTCGTTCGTAAAATTTTCTTTGAACCAAGCCGCGAACTTGGAGTTGTGCTCTCTAGTGACTTGGTTATCACTGATCTTCTTCTTTTTAGGAGTTGGTTTGAACTCATTTTGGTGATTCAACCAAGGATTGATAATGCTTAAGTGTTGTAGCACAACTAGGTTTGCTCTATCGAAATCTTTATGTCGGCTTGGTTTATCAATGTCCACATGCAATTCCCTCATCAAAGTGGAATGACCTATTCCTAGAAGCCTTCTAGAGTATTTAGGGGCATACCAAGAGATGTGTCGACTTTCATATAATTATTGTAGAATGAGACACACTCCTCGGTCAGATATCCCTGGACGATGCTTCCATCCGGATAGGCCCTGTTACAAACATAATGCTTTATGTGCCCATTCATCCTTTCAAATGGCACCATTGAGAGCAAGAATATAGGGCCCAAATCTTTGATATGATCGACAATATGGAGCAAGAGATGCATCATAACATCAAAGAATGCTGGAGGAAAGTAGATCTCAATGATCTCTTTCCTTATCCTTTCGACACGCTTAAGGCTAATCGACTTTCTTGACATGACGTCAAAAATATTATAGAAGTCAAATAGTGTTTCACGAATAGGATTGTCCATTACCCCTCTAAGTGCAATTAGAAGTAACTACATCAGCATCACGTGACAATCATGAGACTTCATCTCGCTAAACCTTTGTTTCTTGATGTCTAGATATCTTTTTATGATCCCACAGTAACCGGAACTAACTTTGATACCAACAAGGCACTTGAAGACTTAATCAAGCTCATTTGGATTCAAAGCGAAGCAAGAGGCAGGGAATGTGTTGGTGCTAACTTTTTTGCCCTTAGCTATGTTGTCCTTCTCACAATCTCCGTGAAGGTCTTTCCTTATATTCAACCGGATCATATCTCTTCTTGCCTTAGGTCCATCTTTTGTCTTGTTTGTCATGTTGAACAGTGTAGCAAGCAAACTTGTAGCACCCCGGATAAATCCACTACTAGAAATCACCTGTCTTTATCTTTGTGCATCATCATGACATCATCATGCATACTATTTTCTCCTAAAATTATTTCGCTAAAACCTATGTTGTTTTCTACTTAGCCCATCCTTTAATTTTAAATGAAACTCTTGGTCTGTCCAGATCTTGTATTTGTTTTAAACTATTTATAAAACATTTTTAGAACAAAATAATTAAATAAAATCATTTTATAAACTAGGGGAGGCAGTCCAGTCGGTCAGGACAAAGGCCCAACAGGCTAGACCACCTACTACCCCACTACACACCAAACCCTAGACCTAAACCTAACCCTAACCCTGTTCCTCCCCTGCCGCCGCACCACTCAACCGTAGTGGACACACACGCCACTCACCCTCGCGCGCTAGCGCACACACACACCAAACCGGACACCACCCACCTGGCCCCTGCCCAACCACGGCCACCACCCCGTGGTACACCAACACAACCCCACGCACACCAGGACCCGGCCCCACCCCCACCGACAACCACTCACGCGCCTACCTCGCGACCCCATCCCCCTCGATCGATTCTGCCGCCGCTGCCCTCATCTTCCTCTCTCTCTCTGCAAGCTCGCCTTTGAGCCGCGACCTCCTCTCTCCGCTCCCTCTGCTACACAGCACCGCCCCTTCCCCGCCTGCGTGTGTCCTACCTGCGACCCCGCCTCGGCCACCGGACCACGCGCGTCGTCGAGTGCCGCCGGTCGCCTTCTCCATCTCCGGCCGCCCTCTCTCCGCCTCGCCATGACCCTCCGCCGCCTGCTACCCGTCACCGGCCAACCTCCTCCGCCGGTCCTCCACCTATACAACCTCGCAGACGTCCTCCGTTTTTTTCCTGCGGCCACCCGACCTCCTTCACATCATTGTGTCCTGGTTCCTCTACAGTGACACCTGCTTGCGCCTTGTAACCTGTGTATCCAAGGAGTTCAGCCCGCAAGGGGGCATCGGCATGCAAACCTCTCATTCTTTTTATCTAGCTGCATCTTTTCAAGTGGTGTATGCTTCAGTGTTGTTAGTGTCAAGGTTATGTCCGAGACCTACACTCACATTACCCGTACCTCTGTCTAGATCCTTGTCGATGCCGAGCCCGAGGCCGACACTGGTTATAAGCCGAGACCACAAGATCTACACACGGATCCGAGGACCGAAGATGCCCGGAACGCCAAGATCGCCTTTCGGACCCAAAGACCGAACCCGGCGTTCGAGTACCGATATCCCGAACCCTCAGCGAAACCCAAGATCGCCGATACCCAATGTCTGACCCCTACATAACCTGGCCTTATTTTATAAATTGCCATATATAAATTGTTACATATTAAATTGTCATGATTGCATTCTTAACATGTGGTTTTGGGGGCATGATGCCAATTTACCTCATAATTAAATATGCAGACCATATGCGGGCGAATCTAGTCTAATATTGACACCATTTAAATTTGTGTAGCGAACCGATGCCATTATTTGACTTGTTAAGACAACATTGAACTTGCGGGGTATCTAGACAACATAAACCACCTAACTAATTGTCGGGACCCCGGTTCTGCTTAATATTTCCTAATTGCATCTCACATTTGCCATGTCATACATCATACATGCATCATGCCGATCTTTTGCTGTAGTATTAAATAGTGCATCCGGTGTTTGTTCTAGTGCTTTGCTTCTTCACAGATTAGGCTGATGAGTTGATGCGAGTGTCGATCCGATCTTCGGATAAACCTTCAGCAATGTTTTCAGGCGAGCATTCTCCCCCTTTCTACCTATTTTACTTTTATAGTCTTTATTTTCTCATATTGATCTATTGCTATCTGTGTTGCGATGCTATAGATTCCGTACCCTGTTATACTTCCCTGCAGCCCCTTATATTGCCATGGACACATCCTATTACCTGTTGTTTGGTAGGTAGTTGGCCTTGCGAGTCGTAGTTGCTTGCTCAGGTGATGAGTCGCACCGTCGATCTTCCATAGTTGTTGGAGTAATGCCGCATGTTTAATGTTGGAGGTGATCATGGCTTTAAATACCGTTTAATAACTAAAATTGAAGTAGGTAAATAATGCAGAGGCACAGGTGGGCAATAGATGTTATTTGGTTTTTAACCGTCCACTTGTGTCCCGTAGGACCCTGAATACTTGATACCTATTCTTTGAATATTCGCACTATCCGCATGTGGGACCATGAATCCCCCTAACCCTAGCTTGAGTCATATTTAATTTCTTGGGGCCACAAAGTAGTTTGGGGCTTTATTACTATCATGTACTTATGCAATTATTATGCCATGCTTTACTGCTTTATTTATTATTGCGCGTGGAGCGCCTGTACTGTTTTGGAACCCCGTGCCACATTTTCGCGGTATCGACAAGACCAGTCACACTTTCGGCTTCCCAGTCGTTTATAGCCGTCGTCACAAACCTCTGGGTCCATTTCGGAGCCGGCCAACTTCGTCGCGGGTAGCTTAGTGGGGTGGCCCCCTGAAATCTTATATGAATCTTGTGAACGTTCTGTCATGATGCCTCGTTGGGTTTTCATTTGTTTTTTTCCGAGGTTGATCGTGCGTGTGTTGCTATTTGTGCCCCCCTTGAGGGTAAAACTTTCTGAAAGCCGTGTCCGCGGTTATGGATGACTTGGAGCACAGTATCTCGATCATAGACAACTATAACTAAAGTAGTGCTATAAATTTCACTTTATAATGACTAGTAATCAACTTCACTACAACGGAATGGCTAAATAAAAGTACCAACAACTGGTGGGTTTTGGGATGCCTCATGCTATATGTATCTGACTAGTAAGTACTACAACTACAACGGAATGGTTAACTAAAACTGCACACTGCATATTATATCAGGATGACTCATGCTATCTATATCTGACTAGTAATTGCCGCAACTATAACGGAATGAATAAAACTGCCAACTGTGTGAGTTCCTCGGTTGACTTCCTCGTTTGGTCTCGAGGGGGGAAATACCAGGATGGGTATGCTTGGTGATAGTTTCAGGTTGGATCCGAATATGTCTTTTTTATCCCTATATGATAGCCGCCAGTTGTATTGAGTCTCTATAGGTTGTTTAGTGCATGTTGCGCTGCCGCTTCAGTCCACCATACCTATGTAGGCGAGGACCGCCGAATTCTAGTCTCGCCGTGTACTGGCCTCAGTACTGACCGCTCTCTTTTTCCTTTGCCCTTTGTCGGCACCCCTTTTGTTTAAGCAGGTTTTGAGATCGACGTCGTTAGCAGGGTTACCCTTCCGGCTTGGCCTGGGCAGGGTTATGGACGCCATTGGTTATTCTTCAGGGCTTAGCCTAATTTGCATCTTGTCCATACTCGGACGCTGTATCGTTTTCAAGGTGATTTGGATCTTTGTACTGTATATTGTATTCTTGACTCGATGAGTCGATGTTGTATATATTTGTTTTGTGGGTTCCATCATGGACTAATGTGTAATAATATTACTTCGTTTTCCACCTGCACGCAAGTGCCTGGTGGGCACCTTTGAATCTTTTCTATGCGGGTTTGGTGGGAATCTCTAAAACTTGCATAGGGCCGATTCTGAGGGTGTTACAGAGTGGTATCAGAGCTCAGCAGTTACAATAACCCATTGGTCCAGTCTATAGGATAACCTAGCTATCGGATGTTGTAGAATGTCAAAACTATTTTGTAAAATCGGTTTGATAGATCTGATTAGGTCTGCTTTTATCCTTACCCCTCTTCTTTTCTCCTCTTACCTTTGCGTTTTTTGAATCTGCTCTCTTATCTTTTCTTTGAGTCTAGGATTTCTCGTGGTTGGGTTTCCGTCGTACCTTCAGGGTTTCACTTCCTCCTCTTGTAACGGTTCTTCGACATTCGGCCTTCATGCTATCTGAGGAATGTTTCATCTGTTGTACCTTCTAGTGGACCTAAAAATTCACTAAAAATTTTCTTTGTATCTTTTGATGTTTTTCAATGCGACTACCTCATCTGCATTACGTATGATGAAGAACTTTCATCATTCTTTTATTTCCAAAATTCGATTAACAAGATCTTTAGTCTGAATTCCAAGAGTTGGTTGCATAATTCTCCTATTCATGTGCAGAGTAATGCTTTGGGTGCACGATGGACTGATCACCATCCGACTACTCTTATCATTCGCTCTTGTACATTGAATGGTGGATTGATGCAATTATACTCCTTCTATGGAAGTTAGAGGTGGCCTTATCGTTTGATGCATCTACCTTCGTCTTTTGTTTATCCGGAGTGCTCTCTCGACGAACATGAGCAACACCCCTTTTTGGTGGTGTTGTTGATTTCAAGATGGAGAAGGAATCTTTGTTAGTGGTGTCGTGAAGATCTACATGAAGCGAGAATATTCAAACCGTCGGCCTTCTTCCCCGTACCATGAGGCGGATCTCGAGGGCGAGATCCATTATTAGTGGTGTCGAATTGTAGCACCCGGGATAAATCCACTACTAGAAATCGCCTATCTTTATCTTTGTGCATCATCATGCATACTATTTTCTCCTAAAACTATTTCGCTAAAACCTATGTTGTTTTCTAATTAGACCCTCCTTCAATTTTAAATGAAACTCTTGGTCTGTCCAGATCTTGTATTTGCCTTAAACTATTTATAAAACATTTTTAGAACAAAATAAATAAATAAAACCATTTTATAAACTAGGGGAGGCAGTCCAATCGGTCAGGCCCAAAGGCCCAACCGACTAGACCACCTACTACCCCACTACACACCAAACCCTAGACCTGAACCTAACCCTAACCCTGTTCCTCCCCTGCTGCCGCCACCACTCAACCGTAGTGGACACACACGCCACTTACCCTCTCGCGCTAGCACACACACACACACCAAACCGGCCACCACACCATCCCTCTGTCTCTGTGACCCCACCCGCCTGGCCCCTGCCCAACCACGACCACCACCCTGCGGTACAACAACATAACCCCACGCACCCCACGCACACCCGGACCCGGCCCCACCCCCACCGACAAACGCTCACGGGCCCACATCGCGACCCCATCCCCCTCGATCGATTCTGCACCCGCTACCCTCATCTTCCTCTCTCTATGTGCAAGCTCGTCGTCGAGCCGCGACCTCCTCTATCCGCTCCCTCTGCTACACAGCACCGCCCCTTCCCCGCCTGCGTGTGTCCCACCTGCGACCCCGCCTCGGCTGCCGGACCACGTGCTTCGTCGAGCGCCACCGGTTGCCTTCTCCATCTCCGGCTGCCCTCTCTCCGCCTCGCCATGACCCTCCGCCGCCTGCAAGCCGTCGCCGGCCAACCTCCTTAGCCGGTCCTCCACCCGCACGACCTTGTAGACGTCCTCCGTTTTTTTCCTACGGCCGCCCGAGCTCCCTTTACATCGTTGTGTCCTGGTTCCTCTACAGTGACACCTGCTTGCGCCTTGTAACCTGTGTATCCCAGGAGTTCAGCCCGCAAGGGGGCATCGGCATGCAAACCTCTCACTCTTTTTATCTAGCCGCATCTTGTCAGGTGGTGTATGCTTCAGTGTTGTTAGTGTCAAGGTTATGTCCGAGACCTACACTCACATTACCCGTACCTCTGTCTAGATCCTTGTCGATGCTGAGCTCGAGGCCGACGCTGGTTATAAGCCGAGACCACAAGATCTACCCACGGATCCGAGGACCGAAGATGCCCGAAACGCCAAGATCGCCTTTCGGACCCGAAGACTGATCCCGGCGTTTGAAGACCGATCTCCCGAACCCTCAGCGAACCCCAAGATCACCGATACCCAATGTGTGACCCCTACCTAACCTGGCCTTATTTTATAAATTGCCATATATAAATTGTTGCATATTAAATTGTCATGATTGCATTCTTAACATGTGGTTTTGGGGGCATGATGCCGATTCACCTCATAATTAAATATGGAGACCATATGCGGGCGAATCTAGTCTAATATTGACTCCATTTAAATTTGTGTAGCGAACCGGTGCCACTATTTGACTTGTTAAGACAACATTTAACTTGCGGGGTATCTAGACAACATAAACCACCTAAATAATTGTCGGGACCTCGGTTCCGCTTAATGTTGCCTAATTGCATCGCACCTTTGCCATGTCATACATCATACATGCATCATGCCCGATCTTTTGTCATAGTATTAAATAGTGCATCCAGTGTTTGTTCTAGTGCTTTGCTTCTTCACAGATCAGGCCGATGAGTTGATGCGAGTGTCGATCCGATCTTCGGATAAACCTTCATCAATGTTTTCAGGCGAGCATTCTCCCCCTTTCTACCTATTTTACTTTTATAGTCTTTATTTCCTCTTGTTGATCTATTGCTATCTGTGTTGCGATGCTATAGATTCCGTACCCCGTTATACTTCCCTGCAGCCTCTTATATTGCTATGGACACATCCTATTACATGTTGTTTGGTAGGTAGTTGGCCTTGCGAGTCGTAGTTGCTTGCTCAGGTGATGCGTCGCACCGTCGATCTTCCACAGTTGTTGGAGTAGTGCCGCATGTTTAATGTTGGAGGTGATCATGGCTTTAAATACCGTTTAATAACTAAAATTGAAGTAGGTAAATAATGCAGAGGCACAGGTGGGCAATAGATGTTATTTGGTTTTTAACCGTCCACTTGTGTCCCGTAGGACCCCGAGTACTTGATACCTGTTCTTTAAATATTCGCACTATCCGCATGTGGGACCATGAATCCCCCTAACCCTAGCTTGAGTCATATTTAATTTCTTGGGGCCACAAAGTAGTTTGGGGCTTTATTACTATCCTATACTTATGCAATGATTATGCCATGCTTTACTGCTTTATTTACTATTGCGCGTAGAGCGCCTGTACTGTATTGGAACCACGTGCCACGTTTTCGCGGTATCGACAAGCCCAGTCGCACTTTCGGGTTCCCAGTCGTTTATAGCCATCGTCACAAACCTCTGGGTCCGTTTCGGAGCCAGCCAACTTCGTCGCGGGTAGCTTAGTGTGGTGGCCTCCTGAAATCTTATATGAATCTTGCGAATGTTCTATCGTGATGCCTCGTTGGGTTTTCATTTGATTTTTCCGAGGTTGATCGTGCGTGTGTTGCTATTTGTGCCCCCCTGCAGGCAAAAACTTTCTAAAAGCCGTGTCTACGGTTATGGACGACTTGGAGCATAATATCTCGATCATAGACAACTATAACTAAAGTAGTGCTATAAATTTGACTTTATAATGACTAGTAATCAGCTTCACTACAACGGAATGGCTAAATAAAAGTACCGACAACTGCTGGGTTTTGGGATGCCTCAAGCTATATGTATCTGACTAGTAAGTACTACAACTACAACATAATGGTTAACTAAAACTGCCCACTGCTTATTATATCAGGATGACTCATGCTATCTATATCTGACTAGTAATTGCCGCAACTATAACGGAATGAATAAAACTGCCAACTGTGTGAGTTCCTCGGTTGATTTCCTCGTTTGGTCTCGAGGGGGAAATACCAGGATGGGTATGCTTGGTGATAGTTTTAGGTTGGATCCGAATAGGTCTTTCTTATCCCTATCTGATAGCCGCCAGTTGTATTGAGTCTCTATAGGTTGTGAGGTGCATGTCGCGCTGCCGCTTCAGTCCACCATACCTATGTAGGCGAGGACCACCGAATTCTAGTCTCGCTGTGTACTGGCCTCAGTATTGACCGCTCTCTTTTTCCTTTGCCCTTTGTCGGCACCCCTTTTGTTTAAGCGGGTTTTGAGATCGACGTCGTTAGCAGGGTTACCCTTCCGGCTTGGCCTGGGCAGGGCTATGGACGCCATTGGTTATTCTTCAGGGCTTAGCCTAATTTGCATCTTGTCCGTACTCGAACGTTGTATCGTTTTCAAGGTGATTTGGATCTTTGTACTGTATATTGTATTCTTGACTCGATGAGTCGCTGTTGTATATATCTGTTTTGTGGGTTCCATCGTGGACTAATGTGTAATGATATTACTTCGTTTTCCACCCGCATGCAAGTGCCTGGTGGCCACCTTTGAATCGTTTCTATGCGGGTTTAGCGGGAATCGCTAAAACTTGCATAGGAACGATTCCGAGGGTGTTACAAAACTCTCACACACATTCTTTGTGATATGCATGAGGTCGAGACAATGAGGCATCTCAAGAATGGTCCAATATTCGAAGTCCTAGAAAACATACCTCCTTTTCCATACTTTATGGGGATATGCCGAGTGGGGTATGCCCAGCAGGGCGTTTCCTACTAGCCCATATTACCAGCGAGTGGGCCTGTAGGACGGCGATTGGACCGCAACCCAACAAGGATCCAGGCGACTGGAAGATGAAGGCCCAGAAGCGTAGCTAGGCCCAGTCGGATTAGGTAGCGCCATCCGAGTCCTTATCCAACTCGGTTGTAGATCTGTAAACCCCAGCGAAGTGACTCTATATAAACCTCCCTAGGGCATGCATAGGACTTACGATCCATCATCCACGCCCTGGGACTCGCCGCCTACCCGCCGAGCTCGCCCTTGTACTCTACCATCAATACAATCTAGCATGAGTAGGTCTTTACCCTCCGGGGGCCGAACCTGGATAAACCCTAAGTCTCCGCCCTCATCTCGCACTGCAGATGGCTAGCCGCCCTTGCCCCTCGTTCTACTACTCGCTGCCAATTGCAGTGAATGACGTGGCCATTCCCACGATAGTGGCGCCCACCATGGGGCCTGGCCAGTCAGGCCTGTGTTCTGCGGCGAGATCCAACTTGCCTATCAACAAGATGATCGCCACCAGCCGCATGATCGCCATGGGCGAGATCCTTTAGATCTTGTCGAGAAGCTACGTCCCGGCGGCACGCCCGGTCATGCATAGCGTGATCATGCCGGTCGGCACGATCAACCTCTTCGTCGGCTTCACCGACATCATTGTCTCAGAGGACTCGGCTCGCATCCCCGAGTCGCCACCGCGCAACCGGCTCTCTGAGAGTTAGGTCTGCACCATCCATCGCCTCGCCTTCGAGTACGGCTCGGCCAACAACAACGTGGCCGAGACAAACGTGGTCGTGGAAGATGCGGCCCTCAATGACAATGCCGACTCAGCGACCCCGGCGTTAATCGCCAGAGCCATTGTCGCCGCGTCACCCGCGGGCTCCATCACCCAAGTCTCCAACGTGGGGGACTTCGAGGATCTGTCCATTCTCGGGATCTTCGACTCTAACACCGGGTCGGAGAACTTCGGAGACCTCCATTCCGGATAGGGTCGCTTCGTCGTGACCTACATGGCGAGCGGCATGAGCGCCCCGCCAGACCCCTTCTCTACGCCGATCCCGCCGACCGCGACAGCGACGAAGGTCGAGGAACTCCGCCTGTGACTAGAGGAGGCGGTCCGCAAGGAAGAAGCCGAGCGCGGAAAATTTCTCCTCGAGCAAGCAACGGTGCAAGAGCTCTCGCTCTACCATCAGCGCCGCATCAGGTTGCGCCTGAACCCCACCGTTCATGGCCGCGCCCTGAACTTCAACGACGAGAATGACCCGGCTCGCATGGCCGACCGCGTGGCCTGTGAGAATGCGCCACCAGGAGGAAGTGCCCGGCCACCACCGGGCGCAACAGCGAACGGTGCTCCCCCGCCACCCGGTCGCACGCCCCCTCCGGACCAGCCAAGGATCATGATCTCCCTGCAAGAGCGGGATGGAACAGCCTCCCGCTGTTCTCCACTCCAATGGACAACGTCATCGCGAGTCAAGGCGTGGTCGCCAGCCTCAAAGTGATGGGGGAAGGCGCGTTGCAGATCCAGTACGACAAGGCTCTACTCACCAAGGCTGTCGAGCAGCAAACTGCAGGTGCCGATTCGTCGGATTCATGCACTCCCGCTCTTCAGGAAGAAGGGCATCCTTGAGCGGCCGCCCAACTATGGCAAATACTCTCAATTGCCCACCTCTCCAACCACGACCCGTGAACGCGGCACTCTCTACCAATGACCCACGATCGACGAACAACATGAGTGCGGCCAACGGGCAGCCAGTCGACGCGTGGACCCACATCATCAACAACCAAAGCTGGCGCGCACGCCAGCCCGACGACTTGAGGCACACCCTCATGAACCGCCACGACGGCGAGCCAAGGGGTGAAAAATATCCGAGGCGAAAAATATCTGGCGAACTTCAAAGCACCAAAGGAGATCGAGAAGTACGATCCCTCGTACGACCCGTCCGTGTGGCTGAAAACGTACCTGATGGCGATGGGAATCGCCAGCCACACCGACCTACTCGCCGCTCGCTACCTTCCCCTAGTGATGGAGGGAGCGAGCTGGCAATGGATCGATACCCTCCTCGCGGATAGCATCGATTCCTGGGATGACATGCGCGACGCCTTTTTCAGGGACTTTGAGGGTTCTTACACCCGCGCCACCACCATCAAGGACCTGGAGTGATGTGTCTAGGGACCCCGTGAGTCGACCCGCACCTAGGTCCAATGATGGCAGGATTTGTGGTTCAACGCGGCCGACATCCACCCAGACACGGCAATACACCGCTTCAAGACCTCGTGCCGCTACGAGCCCTTGGTCGCCAAGCTCAAGCGGGTGTACAAGACACTCGACAACATCCCAGGCCTCCTCGAGATTGCCAAACGGTACGCGGAGGAGGACCCGAACCAAGAAACCGATGACGAGTCGGGTGGAAACCGCCGCCCAAGCGGCCATGACAACGGAAGGCGACCCGAGCTACGCTACAGCAACACTCGCCTCACCGTCAAACGACGCGGTGAAGGGCGAGTCGACTTCGTCGCCAATGCCATTTGCGCCCCACGCGAACCAAAGATCTTCCGCCGCGACGGAGGCCAATGTCGCGATAGCAGAAACTACAAGGCGAGGCCAAAATTTGACCTCGTGGCTCTCCTTAACCAGCCATGTGTGTTCCACAGCAGGAAAGGGAAGCCTGCCACGCACACGACCGCCGACTGCCACTCCCTGAGGGAGATCGAGATGGCACGGCGTGCACGGGAAGTCCCCAACAACCACCCGCCAAACGGTGGGGCATTCAGAAATGAGGTCGGCTCTCTCCACACCTTCACCGGTTTCAACACCAAGCGCGAAAAGAACGTCATCGCCCGCACCATCGCCGTCAACGCGGTGTCCCAAGTCAATTTTCCCCGCTTCCTCAATTGGTCCGAGCAGCGGATCACCTGGAGCCGAGAGGACCACTCACCACGGATCGAATATCCGGGGCGAGTCGCTTTGGTGGTCAAGCCCAAAGTGGGCGACTATTGGCTCCCCAAAACACTGATGGACGGTGGAAGCTCCATCAAGATCCTCTACCTAGACATATTCAGGCGACTGCGGCTACCGTAGTCGATGATCAAGACGACCCACACCACCTTCCACGGCATCGTCCCTGGTCAGAAGGCGTACCCGATTGGCAAGGTGATGCTGCCAGTCACCTTCGGCACACCAGCGAACTTCCACACCGAGCGGATCGTCTTCGCGCTGGTGCCCTTCAACAGCCCCTACCATTGTGTCTTGGGGCGGCAAGCGTTTGCCAAGTTCATGGCGGCGCCACACAACGCGTACAACACGATGAAGCTCCTAGGGCCGTGCGGTATCATCACCGTCCACGGCGACCCCGACATGGCCGCGGAGTGCAAGGCTAAGGGCACCAAGCTCGCCGACGCCCCGTCATCGCCGTAGAAGCAAACCACGTGGAGGAGCTCGCCAAGTACACGAGCGGGGTCGACAATGACGACCCCACAATACTCAAGAAACCCAACTCGGAGAACGGCGGCTCGACGGCATTCGTGGCAACCATGCACACGGGCTCCGTCGAGCTGGTCCCAGGCAACTCCAGCCAAACGCTGACGATCGGGACAGGGCATAAGCCTAGCATAGGAAGGCGCGCTCATCGAGTTCCTATGTGAGAATCGGGACATCTTCGCATGGAAGCCATCCGACATGCCTGGTGTCCCGAGGTAACTCGCTGATCACAAACTCAACACCGACCCCAAATCATGACCCATCAAGCAGTCGCTGCAGCCCTTCAATGAAGAACGCCGTCGAGCAATCACTGAGGAGGTGCAGTGCCTACTCGCTGCAGGCTTCATACGGCCAATCAAATACTCCAAGTGGCTATTAAACCCATTCCTGGTCAAGAAGAAGAACGGGACCTCAACAGCACCTGCCAAAAGGAGCAGATCGTCCTCCCGCGGATCGATCAAATCATCGACTCAACCGCGGGATCGGAGTCACTGTGTTTCCTTGACGCCTACTCTAGACATCGCGCATGCACTCGGATTCTTCCAGAGGTGCATGTAGGAGTGCCTTGCGAGCCAAATTGGCCGCAACATCCACGTCTACATCGACGACGTGGTGGTGAAGTCCACCTGCCAGGGCGACCTACTCGCCGACCTGGCCGAAACCTTCGCAAATCTGCGGAGGTACAAGATCAAACTAAATCCAGGAAGTGCACCTTCGGTGTACCTACTACACAGTTGTCGGGGTATGTAGTCTCCAAACGAGGCATCGAGGCGAACCCGACCAAGATCAACACGATCGCCCGGCTCGGCAAACTCGAGTTCCTACACGATGTCCAAAAGTTGGCCGGGTGAGTCGCGGATCTCAGTCGCTTCATCCCCCGGCTAAGCGAGAAGGCAATGCCTCTCTACCGCCTAATGCGCAAGAACCCCACGTTCCAGTGGGACAAGGAGGCAGACGACGCGCTCCATGCACTCAAGGAAATGCTACTCGCTGCCCCCGTCGACAAGGAGCCCATGCTCGTCTAAGTCGCGGCATCCGAATGGGTCGTCAGCACCATCATGGTCGTCGAACGACCAGAAGAAGGCAAGGAGTGCCCGGTGCAGCGACCTGTCTACTACATCAGCGAAGTACTCATCGAGTCGCGACAGCGCTACCCGCAGTATCAGGAGTTGGTATATGCGGTCTTCCGAGCGCAGCGGCGACTGCCGTGCTATTTCTAGGAGCTTCCAATCATGGTCGTCTCCTCGGCATCGTTGCAGGATATCATCCACAACCGTGAAGCGACTGGACGAGTCGCCAAGTGGGCCATCGAGATCGGCGTCCACAACATAAAAGTATGAGCCGCGCAAGGCAATCAAGTCGCAGACCCTGGAGGACTTGCTCACCGACTGGGAGGAGGCCTAGCAGCCAGAGAAACTGCAGTTCTCCACTACTGGTCGTTACACTTCGACGGGTCCAAGAACACAGACGGCGCAAGGGCAGGGATCGTCCTCACATCCCCCAAGGGTGACAAGTTGCGCTTCATACTGTACCTCGACTTCACCCCCGTCACCAACAACATGGCCGAGTACGAGGCCCTCCTTCATGGCATGCGAGCAGCCAAGGAGATGAAAATCAATCGTCTGTGCTGCTATGGCGACTCCGACCTAGTCACCGCACAAGTCGTCGGCACCTGCGATGCCGTCTCTCCCACCATGTCGGCGTACCGCCAAGAAGTGGACCAGCTGGGGGACACTTTGCCGGCTACTCCGTCGAGTGGATCGACCGGGGAAAGAACAAAGAGGCCGACGCCCTCTCTCGCATCGGGTCGGCTCGCCTCACGCCACTCGCTGGTGTTTTCCTCAACACCATCACCAAGCTATTCGTCTCTCCCCCGAGGGGGATCGACATCGGGATACCACTGCAACCAGAACTAGCCCTGGTGGCCATGGTCACGGAGCCAAGCGACTGGACCGCACCATACGTCGCCTACCTGGAAGGAGGGACCCTGCCCGCAGAGGAGGCGGAGGCCCGCATGATAGCACGCCGCTGCAAGTCCTTCGTCATCATCAACGGCTAGATCCACAAGCGTAGCGTGACCGGCGTTTTCCAACGCTGCGTACAACCCGCGGAAGGTCGCAAAATCCTCCAAGACATCCACGCCGGCGACTGCGGCCACCACGCTGGCGCCTGATCCCTGGTCACTAAGGCCATGCGACATGGTTTCTAATGGCTCACCGCACACGCCGACACGGTCAACATCGTCCAACGCTGCGTCGGGTGTCAGAAGTACGCCAACCAGACGCACGTACCAAGCTCAGCGCTCAAGACCATCCCCATAACCTGGCCATTCGTCGTATGGGGCATGGACATGGTGGGCCCGTTCAAGAAGGCCCCCTCCTTCTACACCCACCTCCTAGTCGCAGTCAACATATTCACAAAGTGGGTGGAGGCCAAGCCAGTCCGTAAGTGCGATTGAAAGACCGCCACCAAGTTCCTACGTGAGCTCATATATCGCTACGAGTTCCCGCATAGAATCATCACAGACAGTGGCACCAACTTCACCAAGGGAGCCATGGCCGAATTCTGCGAGGAACACAACATACGACTCGACCTCGCCTCAGTCGCCCACCCGGAGTCCAACGTCTAGGCGGAACGCGCTAACCCGAGCATCCTCCACGGCCTGAAGCCGCGACTGCAAGTCCCCCTCAAGCAAACACCGTGGTGCTGGGTCGAAGAGCTCCCCTCCGTCATCTGGGGAAACCACACCTCCGTCAACAGGTTGACCGGATTCACCCCCTTCTTCATGGTGTACGACGCTGAAGCCGTCATGCCAATTGACCTAGAACACGACTCGCCTCGGGTCGCCAATTACGTGGAGGTCGACAACAAGCTCGCACGCCGAGACAGAGTCGACCAGCTCGACGAAGCACGCGACCTAGCGCGCTCCCGCACCGCCATCTACCAGCAAGGACTCTGCCGCTACCACAGCCGCCGAGTCTGAACTCGCACCTTCCAGGAAGGCGACCTGGTCCTGCGACTGATCCAGGACAAGAAGGGCATGTACAAGCTCTCTCCCCCATGGGAGGTACCATTCGCCATAGGGCAATTCCTGGGCAACGACGCCTACTACCTAATCGACGTTTGAGGCGACAGACAGCTCGACGTCAAGCGGCCATGGAATGTAAACCTCCTAAGGAAGTTCTACACCTAGAACTCCAACATGTACTCCCCCCGCTATGAAATAAAGAAGATCGATTCGCACAAATTGTGTCCGCTCTCCATATCTTGTGCCACTCGCACTCGTAAAAACAGCATCACGCTAACCGTGGAAGTCAACCCTTGGTTCGCGACCGGCACGGCAAAGTAGTGTGATACAAGGGCACCGATAAATTTCGGGCCTTGTGTCGTCCATGAAAACGCCAACCCGGAGCCCCATCGGAGTTGCCTCGCTCGACTGGCCCGCCGGGCCAAGACAACCGCACTCGCTTCTCTCAACGACCCAGTCCTCCACATCCTTGGTGCAGCGACTCGAACGGTCAAGTAACACGCTCGGGGACTGACACCATTCCAAACCCACGCGGCTAGGGAAAACACCAAATATGAGAGTGTGTCCTGGACTTGCCACGCGACTGATTCTCTGAGTCAGGTGGAGCGACGCGCCAAATACAATGCACTTCGTCCTCACCTACCTTGGGCACGTGACTAGAAAGGCTAAGTAACATGCTCGGGGACTCGTCCAACCGACCCCGTTCGCGTCCAGGAAAACGGGTAAGTATATAGCATCCCTTGGGGTCGCCATGCGACTGGATTTTCAAGCAACGGCGAGTCGACCTAAACTAACTAAATAATAACAAGCATACACACAAATAAACGAGGTAAACCCCACAAAGGGCGGACGCGCTCGGTGACTCGCACAACCAAATAAATAACAGTCAAAACAAAACTGACAAAAGCACTCATGCATTCCTTCCAGCAACAAAATATGTTCGCTTACAAGGGCTACTTTACTTTACAACTAATGCCAATCAACAAACTGTTCTACTCCGCAGGCTTCGACGATGACGCGCCACCATCTCCACGGACATGGATGAAGGGAACCCACGGGTTTGACGGATACATCATCAAGGTGCCTGCCATCGCCGCTCGGAATGGCCGCTCCACCTTGAAGTCACGGTCCGCTGGCTCCGCGTCAGTCGGGGCGACGATCATCTCCTGATATGGTAGGAGGTCGCCCATCGCCAACACCTGGTCGGTGTAGACCGTGGCCCAGTCGGTCAGCTTCAGCACATCGGAGATTTCGACCGCGCCTGTTGCCGAAGGGTTCCCGCTGGTGGCGTCATCAAGGTCGAAGTCGTCGGGGAAGTGCGCGAGCCCAAGGCTCAGCGCAGTTGCAGCTCCACTTCAGAAAGCTGACCGCGACATGAACTCCACAACCGCTGGAGCCTTCTCCAGATAGCGCCAGACTTCGGTGAACTCGCTGGAGATCACCTCTGTCGGCAAGATCTCCTAAAGATATGTGCGAATGAAAGTCACCGAGAGAGCGGCAGAGTCCACCAGCATGGTGACACAGTGTCGCGCATCGTACGACTCCGCCTCAGCCTCGTCGTCAAGAATATTCCCTGCGAAGCACAAGCAGTTCACAATCAGAAGGGTGAAAAAGCGCAAAGGCGACCCACACGTTTGGGGACTCGCCAAGCCAACTACATGCAAGACAAAGGAACTCACCAATCAAAGGATGACAGAGCCCTGCAATGAAATCCTGAAGACCAGACAAGTCCGTCTGCAGCCCCGCGACGAGAGCATCTGACACCTTCCGCTCTTCGACAACGGCGGCGACATCCGCCTTAGCCCTCTCGTCAGCTGAGGACGCTTCCGCCTTGGCCGCTTTGAGATCCCGCTCGAGCTCGTCCACTCGCTTTTCCGTGGTGGTCAATGACGACTAGGCAGCCGTCAATTTGCTCATAGGGACCAAACCCTCGCGAGCCTTGTCCACCGCGGCCGCATGACCCTCTGCACCAACACGAGCATGAGTATGAAATCATAAAATACGTCCATGGAGAAGGGCATCTCAAGTTCTTACCATCAGGCGCTTGAATTTGTTCGTTCACCTCCCGCATGGAGCGGAATTCCTTCTCCGGACTCGCGCTGGAGGCCCTGCACAGACATGGCAAACGTCAGCCAAAAATTACAAAAATTCCTAAGTTCCTAGCCGCTGAAATTCAGCGACTAGCCACTCGGGGACTGGACAGCGAAGAAGTTCCTAAGCACCTAGTCGCTGAAATTCAGCGACTACCTGCTCGGGGACTGGATATTGAAAACACAGTAAGAATCTACCCGCTAAAATTTAGCGACCAGATCCTCGGGGACTGGACATACCTAGATAGACACACCCAGCATACTGTGCAGCTCGACCGCGTCCACCAACAGGAGCACGAGAGGTGTGCGCCTGCGATGCTGCTCGACCTCCGAGCCCAAAACTTCGGGCACCTAGGCCAACTGCGCCGACGCGCTCATAATGGAGGCCCTCGCCACAAAGCGAGGGAAGGTCACCACTGCTGCTCCCGTAGCGCTCGTCGACGGGGCCGTTGCCCCGACCAACGCCACAACTTCCACTTGTTGTGACCCCGCGTCTATTACGGCCTTCAGGGCCGCATCCACTCCAGTCGGAGCCTCACTTGGGGCGTCGACTGGCTCATCCGATATTGTGACGACCTCATGGCCCTTTGCTCTCTTTGTGCCTTCAGCAGGCGCCTCGACCTCATCGCCCTTCCTCTTCTTCGAGGGATCGTCCTCTGCCCCCGCGGTGCCTACTGGAACCTTAGCCACCAAGGGGTGGCCGATTTTCTTTACGCTAGTCCTACAAAACGACATTATCAGCAAGTTCACAAGACAAGTACAAGCCAGTCACTCAAAGGACTATACAAAAAATACTTACTTAGCAACTGGGATGAAACGTAGGCCGGTGCGGATATGCGCTGGCTTCTCCAACTCTGCGCTGGCTTCTCCAACTCTGGCCCCAGCTTTAGGCAGAGACCCGTCTCGAACAAGCTCGGAGCCCACGACACGGACGCCTTCTTCGAGGATGAAGCCGCGGCAGGAAGTTTCCCGGCGGTCGACGCAGGTGCCTCCCGTGGTGGCGATGCCCCTGCGGGTGGAGTAGCCTCGAGCCCAGTGACTACGGAGAAGGGTGGTGGCAGCGACACCAACGACACTTCATCTTCTACCACGGCCGCATCAGCTGCCGCAGTAGCCCATGCCAGCGTGCTGGCCCCGGTCTTGTCGGCCGCCCTGGTCGCTTCGGAGCTACTCGCAGACCGAGGCGGCAACACCGCTTTGGCCGGCCCCTTCTTCTTCTGCGGCGACTTCTTCTTTGATAGCGTGGCCGCGCGCCAAGAAGTGTGATTCAAGGGCCTCGCCTTCACCCCCATCATGAGCCTCGAGGCTCTTGCTAGCCTCAAGCTCGTGCTGCTGTTGCCCGCAGGTCTTCCGAACCATGGGTTCAGCGACCTCCACGGCGTTGTCATCATTGTCATTGTCATCATCATCGTCGTCACCTCTAACATTTCCCTTGTCGGAGGAGGACTCCCTCTCGTCCTCAACAGACTCGCTCGAGTTTTCGTCATCGGCGGGTGGAAGCCAACCTTCCACCACTTGGAACAGCTACACAAATGAAACACAATCAGTAAAAGCCACGACTGTAATTCTGCCACTGCAAAATGAACAAGGAAAAGCAGACTCACCGGCGGTGCCTTGCGCTTCATGGTATACAGGGGAATCCCGGCCCTCGGGTCGAGATATTCTGCGTCAGTGCTCTTCTTTAGAGTGAGGGCATAGTCGTCGGCGCTCCACTCGACGGTACAGGACTTGGTCATGTCGTCCTTGCCCGCGTACTCGTACATCCAATGGGAGCGGCTGGCCAGAGGCACCAGCCACCGCCCAAGCCAGCAGTTGTACAAGTTGATGGTTTGAAGACCCTTCTTCTTTAGTTGACGGATCATCGTCAACATTCGTCGACCACCATCGCTGGTCAAGTGGGAGCTTTGCGACTTGAAGCCGACGCGGCTCGGGCTGGTCGGCGGAGTACATCGGAAGCGCCACCTCGTCGTCCGGTGTCGACTCGCTCACATAGAACCAATGTTTCTTCCATTCGTTCGCTGCCTTCTTCGGCAGCATGAGGTCGAGGAACGAGGCCTTGGACTTCAGATGGAAGGTGAGGCCACCTGCAGCCAGCACCGGGCCGCCTGCCCCTTCACGTCCAACCCGCCCGTGTAACAGCTCCTGACACAGGGGGAAGTACGGGCGGCAGCCTAGATAGCACTCGCAAAACGCCATGAAAATGGCGAGTTGCTCGATGCTGTGCAACCCTAGATCTGACGGTTGGATGCCATAGTATGCACAGAAGTGACGGAAGAAGATGGAGGTGGGAAGCCGAGCCCCCTCTCCAAGTGGCTGGTGAAGTAGATGAACTCCCCGGCGCGCGGATCTAGTACCACCTCTCCGGCCGCGGGGATTCGCCATCTCCCAGCGCAGAGGATTCCCGCATCCTCGAAGGATTTCAATAGCGTCTTGGTGCATTTGGATCTTCCCCACGAATCAGTTGGAGGCGCCATCGATCGAAGGATCTAGGCTCACGGGGTCGCTCTGGATTGCTCTAGATCGCTCTGGGTCGCTACGGATGAATGGGAGATTGGGAGACGCGCAAGATCGGAAGAAATGTGGAGAATGATCATCCTTCGCCCGTCACTATCCTTATATAGCAGTTGCTATCCGCCATTTTTGGGAAGCCGTTACCGTGTGATGATTACGCCGATATTACCGTTGGATTACCCCAACGGCTAGTTTGACCAAGATTGATGGTCCAACTTCGTGTACTCGACTCGCCAGCTGCAGCGATTCAACTTCTCGCCGGCCCATTCGCCATAGCTGCGATTCGACTACTCGCCGATCTGTTCTCCATAGCTGCGATTCGAATACTCGTTGACTGGTCGCCATTGCTGCGGCTGAGGAAATATGTTAAAGGAACTCTCTTTCGTTGAAGGAGTCCACCGCCGATTCGATTGGGCGTCCAAATTGCACCCGAATACTCCGACTGCCAAACAACACCTGGGACGAATCAACGATGGCCTCGGGGACTATTGATGGGGATATGCCGAGTGGGGTATGTCCAGCGGGACGTTTCCTACTGGCCCATAGTGCCAGCGAGTGGGCCTGCAGGAAGGCGACTGGATCGCAACCCAACAAGGATCCAGGCGACTGGAAGCTGAAGGCCTAGAAGCATAGCTAGGCCCAGTCAGATTAGGTCAAGCGCCCTCCGAGTCCTTATCCAACTCGGTTGTAGATCTGTAAACTCTAGCGAGGTGACTCTATATAAACCTCCCTAGGGCACGCATATGACTTACGTTCCATCATCCACCCCCTGTGACTCGCCGCCTAGCCATCGAGCTTGCCCTTGTACTCTATAATCAATACAATCTAGGAGGAGTAGGTCTTTACCCTCCGGGGGGCCGAACCTAGGTAAACCTTGAGTCTCCGCCCTCATCTCGCACCACAGATGGCTGGACACCCTTGCCCCTCGTTCTACTACTCGCTGCCGATTGCAGCGTTTGCCGTGGCCATTACCACGACAATACTTCAAGGAGATCTCCCTTCTGCTTGTCTCCCGGCTCTAAGGGCTTCGGATTCTTTCATGTCTCAAGGAAGTCATGCTCATCCAACATGTTCTTGTTGTTGATTCCTTTTCTCGTTGTTGGATTTGGAAGGTGCTGCTCATTACCATCAAAAAGATGTCCTTGCCTTCTCCACTCATCATCTTGCAGAAGACACATCCGAGCCCCAGTGTACATGGTTTTCCGAGATCAACATACTGGTAGCTGCAGATGAGGTGTTTGATACATACACTTAACACACCCATTCTGTCTGTGGCACCGCTGACCAGCGAGATACCCATAACCGAGATAGTCTTGCATAGTGGTGATCATCAGACCTCTCATTGGGAAATGACTTTGTATGTTGGAGTCCCAAGTGTTGACCCCTGGCTTACTCCATAGTATTTGGAGCTCCTCCCTAAATATATTGAGATACACGTCAATATCGTTTCCTGGTTGTTTTGGCTCTTGAATTAGCATAACTATGTGTATGTACTTCTTCTTGAAGCATAGTAAGGGCGGTAGGTTGTACGTACATACAAACACGGGCCAAGTGCTATGATTTATGCTTTGGTTTCCAAATGGATTTATTACATCTGTACTCATACCTAGCCTCAGGTTCCTTACATCACCTGCAAAATGTGGGAAAACAAGGTCGAGTAATTTCCATTGGTTACCATCTGCAGGGTGTTCTTAGCACATGATCACATGCATTGCCTCTTTCCTTGTGCCAACGCATGAGATTTGCTTCCGTTGGGTATGCAAAATACAACTGTAGAAGTGGAATGAGCGTGAAGTACCAGATGAACTTATGAGGAGCTTTCCTTCCTAGTTTGTACCGGGATGTCATGCACACTGGACACTCTTCCAGGTCTGCATACTCATTGCGATAAATGATGCAATCGTAGAGGCACGCGTGGTATTTTTCAACCGGCAAATCAAGAGGACAGACGATTTTCTTGGCCTCATTTATACTAGTAGGCAATGTGTTCCCATCGGGAAGCAACTCGTGTAGGTACTCAAGTTTCTTATCAAAGAATGTGTCATTGCATTTTTATTTTGCCTTAAGATCCAGAAGATTTAGCGTGACTTCTAAACTAGTATGCTCTAGATTTCAACCGGCATACAATGGAGTTTTCGCATCTTCGTCCAGTTTCTCCAACTTTGTTTTGTCTTTAGATGCAGCCCTTTCCATATTGGTATTCTTTTGAAACAACTCTTTATAATAAGGGTCGCCCATCATACCGGCCAAGATGACTCTTGGGTTCCTTGCACCTCATCTTGTTCGTTCTCTTCCTCTTCATGATCATCTTCGGACATCTCCTCATCATCATCATCTTCATACCCTCCTTCAATCCCTCCCTCTAGCGGATGGTCCTCCTCAAAATCAACAGCCTCATCCTCCTCTTCCTCTTCCTCGCTATGAAGTGTCCAACGTGTGTAACCAGGCATGAAATTATTTGTAATCAAGTGCATCAAAATAGTTCCATTGAATGGTTCATACATAACATTGTTCTTGCATTTTGCACATGGACATCTTATTTTCCTGGCATGATTTTTGTACATTTGCGCTCTCGCGAATGACAAGAAGCCTTGCGGGCTTCGGTCCATATGGATGTCGATGCCTACAAGATATAAGGAAAATTATTAGAAAATTCGGCATGACCTTTGCTAAATATTGGACATATATAAGTGCCAAATTTTATGAAATGGAAATTAATCAACATTTTGCCAATAAATTTGGCACTCTCGTGTACCTGCAAGAACAAATAGAACACGTGCCATGTTCACGAGAAACACAATGGTCGCCGCCATCACACTAGGCGTACAAAATCACATATATGCATGCATATGCGCATGAAACACACAATCACCATAAGCCACCAAATTTTATCATCACCTTTGGATCTCGAGGGCCACGTAGATCCGCTAGATCGATGTCGATCCAACACATGGTGAAGAGAGAAAGAAAAGTGGAGAAGGTAGTGTATGGAGGCTTTTATCTCACAAAACAAAGAGAATAATTAATTTAATGCATGGGAGAGTGATCTAATTAGCCAGGGGGTGGAGGAGAGTGGTGTGGACAAGAGGATTCATAATTTTGGCTAATTTATTGGCTAGATATAGAGAATTTAGAGAGTGAGAGTGTGAGGGAGTATAGAGTGTGGAAAAAGAACAAGAGAGAATGGGGAAAGTGAGAAAGAAGAGAAGGAAAAGGAGGTCGCATGGAAAATAGTGGCTACGATGCAACTAGTGTTGTTCGAATTACACGAACACCACCGCTAGGCGATATAACAACAGCGTTAAGGCAGGTGCAAACGCCACCACTATACATGGAAGAAAATTGGTCTATGCCTAAACTTGCCGTGATGTGCAATTTACCTAAACACCATTGGTAACCAGACTATTCGTGGCGTTCATAAAACACAAACACCGCAACTATGTTGGACCCGGCTCCCATCATGGTCCCCACTTAATGGCGGCGTTCTCCCCTCCGCAAAGGCCAGGACTATGTTGTAATGCTGGAGTTCATGTTTTCTTGACCGCCGCTACTATTTTGCCAAATAGTGGTGGCGCCTTATAATTAGAGGACGCCACTAGAAAAATGACTTCTACAAAGGTTTTCCTACTAGTGATAAATTTCTAGATGGATAGATTGAGAAGCTACTATGGTTCTACCAAATGTACATAGATGAGATATGAAATGAGTTCAATATAAAACTGATAAGAAAATTTCTTGCCAGATGGAAAAGATTGGATCAAGATTCAAGTGTATTGACACTTGGTGAGTAAAACGAGATTCGGGTGTTTTGACACTTTGTGAGTGAATCACATAAATGTTTTGATAAATCATACCGTGATATGTACACATCCAGATATGTCCTATGCTCTAAATGTTAAGATCATATACCAGAGTGACTCATAAGATGATCATTAGACAATAGTAAGGATATTATTATGATCTTTGGAAGAACTAAGAATATATTATGTATGTAGAGGTGATACATAGTTCATTGTAGATTGTTACACTGGTACTAGGCAGATAGTTCATTGTAAAGTGTTACATTGATACTGGTTTTGTCACAAGATACAAATTATGGTTATCTCAATTTACACTATGGATGGCACAATATAATGTAAAGAAAGTTCCATCATGGATTTGGATGAGTTCTAAAGTTAAGACACCGTGAAGGATACTACAACAAAGGCTGAGTATATGACTGTTCTAGTATTAGCAAAAGAGCACATTTGTGTCAAGTAGTTTGTTATCAAACTAGGTGTGGTTCACTATGGGCTAACACTATGATAATATAATGTGGGGCAATAGTATCAACATGATTTAACCCCAAGGAACTAAGGTCTCACCAAAGTACCAAATTTATATAATGCCATCTTATTCGATAATAAGTGATGCATAGAGATGCAAAGATATGCAAATACACACAGACCTAAAAGTGTCAGATATGGATATTAGGTTTACCACTAAAAACACGTATGTATAACACCAGAAATCCATGGGTGTTAAAATACACCGGTTTCAACTAGATTGTTGACTCTAGTGCAAGTGGGAGACTGAAGGGAATATGCCCGAGAGGCAATAATAAAGTGGTTATTATCTTATTCCATGTTTATGATAGATGTTTATTTTTAATGCTATAATTGTGTTAATTGGAAATTTCAATACATGTGTGGTTAAAAGAAAAATAAAATTTCCTAGTTATGCCTCTCATTTAAACTAGCTCGTTCATTAACGGATGATCAATTGTTTCCTGGTTATGAACATTGGATGTTGTTAATAAAAGGGTCATATAATTTGTGGAATGATTTGATGAACACTCACCCAAAGTATAGTAGTACGATCAAATTTATTATGTTTACATTGCTATAACATCATATAAAGTAACCCTAATCCTTATACCATGAAATCATGTTAATTGCTAACACTGGAAGAGTGCTTTGATGACATCAAACATCACACCGAAACAGGGTGACTATAAAGGTGGGATTTGTTACTTTGAAAGTGTTATGTTAAGTCTCATGGATCAAGAGTGGGATTTTCCCATCCCTATGAAGAATATATATACTCTCGGCCCTCTCAATGAAATCACATTGACAACAACTTGGAAGCATGTGATTTTATCACAAGGAATTTTATATCATGGGAATGAGAAAAGAGTAATTGGCGATAATGAGATCAGTCTAGGTATGGGGATAACGATGATTGAATCTCAGACATGTAATATATCATGAGACAAAGGGATTTAGTTATGACATTAAGGGTTCTCACGATCACTAAGTCATCATTGAATCTGTGGAGACAGTACGGATCTCCAGGTCCCGCTGCTAATTATTGATCATAGAGGGGTGTCAATCATGTCTACAATATTTGCGAACCGTAGGGTGAAACACTTAAGGTATATCGACCCCAATTGGAGCAAATATAATACGACAGAAAGATTTTGAAAGCACTATAATTATTTTGCTGGACACTGGAATTGTTTCGGGTCAAATTGCTGAAAATGATTTCATATGTAATATCGAACTATTGCAAGGGTTTTATGCAAATAAATGAGAGATGGCATTAATTTTGGTGGAAAATTAATGCATGTGGGTTGAATTATGAGTGGAGAGGTTTTATGTGAGTGGAGCTTCCTCTCACATGAATGAGCGAGAGGTAGGGGCACCACCTTGCCAGCTGGCCCTGGCCTTGGGGCTTCCCCTCCCCCTATAAAAGGAGCCCACCTCCTCCCTCACAAGACACCTCCTTGTGAAGGATCTCTCCCTTCTATAGAATATTCCCCATGGTTTCTGATTAGTGAAGTACATGTTCCCGGTGGTTTCTCTAGAAGGATTTGATGCTTCCGCTGTTTGGCTGGAGCGACGACTCAGAGGTTGTCAGGGTACCGAATATGTGTGCGATAACGGATGCAATGCTGCTTTGTGGTGCTGGACTTCATTATGATCTTGAGATTGGAAAGTGAACGACTACATCGTCCACGATAATAATCTCGTAACACTTTGTCGGTCTTCGAAGGTAATTTCTCTATGGATGTATATCCACCCTTTGCTTGTACCTAGGTAGATATATCTTGGCGCTTAGTTGGTCATATCGTAGGAAATTTTTTTGTCTTCTATGCTTCAAACCCAACAGTGTACTGTAGGGAAACCCCCTTAGAAGCACCCATTACTCCCCTTAGAAAGTAGGCTTGGTGATTAGCACCTTGTTCCATCGAGCCTTGTTTCTTGCAGCTAAAAATCTTGGGTTTGGATGTTTTGAAAGCAAAGTATTCAATTTTTTATAGAAAAACCTTGGGAAGGTTGTCCTTGCCGAGGAAAACTATTTTATAAAGAAAAAGTTTTTGTCAGCTTTACGAAAGGAAGGATGAAGGATGAAGGAAATGGTTTTTTTCAAAAGGGCACTTGATCACTAAGCATGTCCCTAGAACAACTACTCGGTGCAACCACGAGTATCCCGGAAGGGGACGGTGAAAGTGCAACGGACCTCGACTATAGGTGGTAAATAGGATTTTAAAATTATTGGTTTAGGCTCTAATAAACAGAATAAAACTAACATTTAATTTATAGAGCACAAAACCTAACCACTAGGTTCAACTAAGTGCACCAACAACCTATGCTAAGCAAGACAAGCAACAAGGTGATAGTAAGATGAAATACTTCAAGCATGATGGCTATCACAATGTAAATTGCATAAGTAAAGGACTCGGTTGAGAGATAACCGATGGACGTAGAGACCAAGATTTTTATCCCAAAGTTCACTTCCAAAGAAGCTACATCTCCGTTGGAGAGGTGCGATGGCGCAATGCTCTCCGAATGCCACAAGTGGATCACCTAAGGGTGTGGCGGCTCCATGCTCACCTAACGCCACACAAGGCCTCACCCCAAGATGCAAGGGCACACAACACACCGATGGCACAACAGGCTCACCCTCTTCTCACATGAGCTCGCCACAAAGGCCTACTCACGATCCACTAAGGGACACTTGAGGGAGGTCACCAAACCCTAAAATGAAGGAAATATCTCCACAACTCAATTGGAGGCTCCCAACAACAAAGCCACAACAGGCTATAAGCTTGAGGCCGTATGAAGTCAAAACACCAACTGCACAACCATCTAGGGTTCCAAGAACCCAAGATTCAAAATCCCACAATCTTGTACTCGCCGCATCTCCGTGGAGAACTCAAACCTATGCAACAAATGCAAGGGAAAGTCCTTCACTCCCAAATTCAAACAAATCTATCTATTGGGGCAATAAGGGAGGAAGAACACAAGAGGAGAACACAAACTATCAAATATATATATCCCAAGGATTCCTTCTTAAACAAGGGATTTGGTTTGGCAGGGTTGTAGATCTAGATCTCCTCTCTGAAAACCCTCAAAAAGATGCAAGGATCATAATAAGGGAAAGGGAGAGGACAAGCACTTCAAGGTCAACAATGGAGGAGAGAGAGAGAGAGAGAGAAAAACAGACCAAAAGAACTCGTACCCACGAAGGGGAAGAGGATCCCCTTTTAAAGAGCTCCCATATCTGACCGTTTGGGCAAAAACGCGACCCTGGCCGGTACTAACGGTGGGAGGGCAAAACTGCTATGCGAAAGAAAGAAACAAAGCCTGGTCGGTACTACTGCCGGTCCACCGGTACTACCGACATGGACAGTACTACCTCCTTTACTTCCGACCAAAGTTCCATCAAATTATACACACCAAAAACAAGGTTACTGAAATGAAACTAGGGTGAGAGGAAAGATAGCTAGAAAATCACCCGGTACTATCGGTGGCAATTACGTCCGAGCGATACTTCTGGTGCCTAGCCGGTACTACCGTCCGCGCTGATCCAACGACTTCTTCCGACTGGTTCTACTGGTTAACTTCCAACCAAAATTCTTCCAAATAGCACACAACTAATAGATAGGTTACTGAACCAATCCTAGGCCGAGCGGAAGTAGCCCCGGTACTTACCAGCAGCAAACATGCCCTAGCGGTACTATCGGTGGCAATTCGGAACTTCCACCCAGGGAAACTTCAGAAACCAAAACTATAAGAAATTTCGTATCTGAACTCGAAACAAGATGAAACCATTTTTTCGAAAGCTACCGACCAATAGAATCCATAAAGGGAGATCCAACCAATTTTGTTGGCACTACTGTTGAAATATTGGGTATTACCAAGGGAGAAAATATCAGGAATAAATATGTGAGATATCTCCCAAGGTGTGGAGCCAGAAAACCCGCAAGATCAAAACCGCAATAAGATATGCAAGGGAAATCCTTAATTGACGAACTAGAGCTTGTTAAGATGATAACCACAAGGTCTATATCCTCACATGGACAAGATCCAAATAACAACCAAGAAAGATGATGCAATAATACAAATGTTTGATCTCTCTCCGAAAGATGCGTCCGAGACACAAAATCGAGAGACCCTCTTGATAGTACGAATATCTATCCTAAACCCGGTCTCCCAACTAACAACATGAGATGGATAAAAGAGAAACCATATCAATATCATACCTTTTCCTTGAGAATTCCACTTGAGCTTGACGTAGACGATCTTGTATTCTTCAAGATGGAACACCTTTCTTGACTACAGTTGTTCGCGCTTTGCTTGATGAAGATTTGCGACTTGCTCCCCGATACTCCATGGGGAAACCTCTTCTTTGAACTTGTCTTTATCACTTCATGATAACCGAGGATGGGAAGCTTCAAGCATGAGATCTTATATAGATGGTGCATTCTTGATCTTGCACTTCATTTTTATATCCCCATAAGGATGATGTCTTGATGATGCACATGAGGAACTCCATCTTCTTATTCATTTATTCATCTTTTTACCTTGAGACGAACACATGGTGCAACAGATGCCAATGGAAAAAACCTACAAGTGAAACTCAGTTTACACATCAGTCCATGGAGATTGTCTCACAACTCCTATGGAAGGGAGATGGGGAAACGAGTCCCTCTGATCTCTTCTGAAACCGGGTCGGATCCTACATTTTGCACAAGTTGCCCAGAGGAACCCAAACACTGTAGTTGCCTAAAGCCAGACGGTTACTATGTGCCTCTCAATGAAAGTGCATTTCCCAAGAGGGGAACTCTATCTAGTTGGATTTTGAAGGTACCTAGCATCCCGATGCTAACGAATCTAACACCTTTCTGGTTGCACTTCCTACTAACACCACTAGCCTAACCCCTGTTCTCACCAATCATCCTCCCCGCCCTTTTGACAGGAAGTTTCTAAAAGAAGACAAAAAGATCCACCTACTGGAGATGTGAATTCATGAAGACAACAAGTCTACTCTTCAATCGCTCCTACGCAAAGTCAAGAAATCAAGAGAAGATGGTCTCTCTAAAGTTGGATGTCTCTACCTCGACTATAAGCTAGCAAGTGAAAGGAATATGCCCGAGAGCCAATAATAAAGTGGTTATTATCTTATTCCTTATTTATGATAAATGTTTATTTTGCATGCTATAATTGTATTAATACGGAAACGTTAATACATGTGTGTTTAATAAACAAAAAGAAAGTTCCTAGTTATGCCTCTCTTATAAACTAGCTCGTTGATTAAGAAGATGATCAAAGGTTTCTGGATCATGGACATTGGATGTTGTTAATAACGAGGTAACAACATTGTTGGAATGATGTGATGAACATTTATGCAAAGTATAACATTAGGATCAAGGTCATTGTGTTTATATTGCTATCACATCATATGAAGTAATCTTAGTCCTTAGACCATGAGATCATCTCAATCACTAACACCGGAAGAGTATCTTGATAACACCAAACGTCACACCGTAACAGGGTGACTATAAAGATGGGTTCAGTGCTACGAAGGTGTTATGTTGAGGCTCATGGATAAAGAGTGGAATTTTTCCATCCTGATGACAGAGAGATATACTCTAGGCCCTCTCGGTGATATCACATTAGTTAGCTTGCAAGCAAGTGATTTGATCACTAGAATATTATATCACGGGAACGAGAAAAGATTACATGTCGGTAACGAGATAAAACTAGGTATGGAGATACCGATGATCGAATCTCGAACATGTAATATATCGCGAGACAAAGGGATTATGTTACATGCATATAAGGTTCACACGATCAAAGAAGTCATCGTTGAATATGTGGGAGTTAGTACGGATCTCCAGGTCCCACTACTGATTATTGATCGGAGAGGTGTCTCGATCATGTCTACATTATTAGCGAACCGTAGGGTGACACGCTTAAGGGATACCGACACCATTCGGAGCAAATGATATGCCAGAGAAAGAAAAAGAAAGCGCAGGAATTTATTTCACTAGACACCAAAATCGTTTTGGTTGAAATTGCTGAAACTGGTTCTGCATGTGAAATTGAAATGTTATAAGGGGTTTTATGTGAATGTTTGTTAATTAGAGTAATTAACAAAATTCTGAATAAATAAATGAATTAGTTTTATTTAAATGAGAGCTTGCATTAAATTTGGTGGAAATTTAATGCATGTGAGTGGATTTTTGAGTGGAGGCATGTTTATGTGAGTGGAGGCTTTTCATTTTGAGTGGGATCTCCACCCACATGAATGTGGAAGAGGTGGGGGCAGCCACCACGGCTGGGCTCCATGCCCCTTGGGTGCCCCTATCCCTATAAAATGCCTCCCTCTCCTCCTCTCAAAGCACACCTCCTTGCGAAGGATCTCTCTCCCCCCTCTAGAATATCCCCATGGTCTCGGATCAGCGAGATACATGCTCCCGGTGGCTTTTTCTGGAAGGGTTTCTTGCTTCCGCTGCTTTGCTGGAACAAGGGCGCGGAGGTTGTCGGGGTACCCGGACATGTGTGCGATCACGGATGCACCACTGCTTTGCGGTGTTGGACTAGATGGTGCTGGACCTGCTAGACCGGATGGGCTTCTTCTCGATCTTGAGATCGGCAAGCGTTCGACTACATCATCCACGAGTACAACCTCGTTAATGCTATTCGGTCTTCGAGGGTATGTATTCTATGGATGTATATCCACCCATTGCTTGTATCTAGTAGATAGATCTTAGTACATAGTTGTTCCCATCATATGAATTTTTTTGTTTTCTATGCTGTGAACCCTACAATGGTATCAAAGCCGGATCCATGTGTAGATGCTTTGCATGGGTAGTACACATATGTATATGTGGGCGATGATGATCATGTTATTGCTTCTTAGTTGTACTTTGGATATTGGTGGCATAGTGGGATGAAGCGGCCCGGACAAACTTTACATGTCCTCGCAGATGAGACATGTTCCACGCTTGACATGCAACTAGTTTTGCATAAGTGGCTAGCGGGTGTCTGTCTCTCCTACTATATTCAATATCTAATTTGCAACAAGTTGTCAACAATTTGGTTATCCTTGTTGTGGTTCATGTTTGTAGGTAAGAATGGTTCTATCTTCGAAATCCCTAAGCCACGTAAAACTTGCAATGGATAAATTAGAGGCGTCTAGTTTAGATTGTTGCTGGGCTAGTGTCATGATATGGTGATGTTGTAAGTAAAAGTATAAGTCGATACTCTTACAACACATATAACGTAGTTCCATAGACCTTGTCCTTACACATAAAGGAATGATGAGGATCATACCACGATGCACATGATGGAGATCAAGTGCGAGAACCATATCATTTCACTTATTAACATGTGATGTTTGTTGCATCTTATATTGCTAGTTTGGCGTTTTATTAGCATAATAAGATGATCCCTCATTTAAATATCAAGATAAAAATGTGTTCTTCCTTAATTATGCACCAACAATGTTTCTTCGCTTTAAGACATCACGTGATGATCGGGTGTACTTGAATCCATGAGCATATCTTGGGTGTAAGACAGTTTTACACACGCGAATACTAAGGTTCTTACTTGGCGAGCCTAGCATGTGCAGACATGGCCTCGGAACACGGACCGAAAAGTTAAGCATGAGTCATATGTTTTGATATGATGACCATATGGATGCTCGCCTTTGAAACTACACCGACTCACGTGATGATCGTGTAGGGTTCGCAGCATAGAAAACAAAAAATTTCCTATGATGGGAACTATGTACCAAGATCTATCTACTAGATACAAACAACGGCCGGATGTATATCCGTAGAGAACATACCCTTGAAGACCGACAAAGCTTAACAAGTTCAACTCGTGGTTGATGTAGACGATCTCTTACCGATCTCAAGATTGAGAGGAAGTCCTAGCGCCGCAAAGAAGCAGCGCATCCGTGCTCGCACACACGTACAAGACACCGAGCAACCTCCGCCTCCTCACTCCAGCGATGCAGCAGAAGCACAACCCTTTCTTTCCGAATAGCCACCGGTAACATGTATCTCGCTAGTCCGAGACCATGGGGAATAAATTCTAGAGGGGAGAGAGATCCTTCACGAGGAGGTGTGAGTGAGAGAGAGGAGAGGGGGTGCCTTTTATAAGAGGAGGGGGCACCCAAGGGGGTGGCCGCCGGCCATGGGGGCTGCCCTCTCCCCTCCTTCATTCATGTGGGTGGACACTCCACTCACAAAAATCCATTCCAATCCCTCCACTCAAAATCCCACTCAAACTTCCTATTAAATTTCCACCAAATTTAATGCAAACTCTCATTAAATAAAACTCTTTTATTTTATTCAGAATTTTGTCAATTACTTTAATGACAAACATTCACAAATAACCCCTTTCTAGAATTCTATTTAAAATGCATAACCTCTTTATGCAATTTCACCCAAAAACCAGTTTCGGTATCTAGTGAAATAAATTCCTGCGCTTGTTTATTCTTTTGGCATGAAACATTTGCTCCAACTGGATGTCAGTGTCCCTTAAGTGTGTCACCCTACGGTTCGTGAATAATGCGGACATGATCGAGACCCTTCTCCGATCAATAATCAGTAGCAGGACCTGGAGATCCATACTGACTCCCACACATTCAACGATGACTTTCCTGTGATCGTCGGAACCTTTTACGCTTGTATCTTAATCCCTTTGTTTCACGATATATTACATGTCCGAGATTCGATCATCGGTATCTCCATACCTAGTTTGATCTTGTTACTGACATGCACTCTTTTCTCGTTCCCGTGATATAACATTCTAGTGATCAAATCACTTGCTTGCAAGCTAACCAATGTGATATCACTGAGAGGGCCCAGAGTATATCTATCCGTCATTGGGATGAACAAATTCCACTCTTGATCCATGATTCTCAACATAACATTTTAGTAGTTTTGAAGCCATCTTTATAATCACCTAGATACGGTGTGACGTTTCAAGTCAACAAGAAACTCTTCCGGTGTTAGTGATTGGCATGATCTCATGGTCTAAGGATTAGGATCACTTCGTAAGTTGTTTATAGCAATATAAACTCAATGACTTTGATCGTAATGCTATACTTCGGATGAATGTTCATCACACCATTACACTAATGTTGTGATCTCGTTATTAACAACATCCAATGTCTATGATCAGGAAACTGTGATCATCTTGTTAATCAACGAACTAGTTTATGAGAGAGGCATAACTAGGAACTTTCTGTTTGTTTATTAAACACACATGTATTAACGTTTCCGTATTAATACAATTATAGAATGCAAAATAAACATCTATCATATACTTGGAATACACATAATAAACACTTTATTATTGCCTCTCAGGGCATATTCCCTTCAGTCTCCCACTTGCACTAGAGACAATAATCTAGTTACATAGTAATGTATCTAACACCCATGGAGTTCTTGTGTAGATCATGTTTTGCTCTAGGGAGAGGTTTTGTCAACGGATCTGCTACATTGAGATCCGTATGTATTTTACAAATCTTGATATCTCCATCCTTGACATGATCACGGATGGAGTGAAACCGGCGCTTAATATGCTTGGAATGCTTGTGAGACCTTGGCTCTTTGGCATTGGCAATGGCACCATTGTTGTCACAATAGATCACCATTGGGTCCAACACTTTGCAACCACACCTAGTTCGGATATGAACTCCTTCATCCAAACTGCTTCCTGAGCCACTTCCGAAGCAGCAACATATTCGGCCTCTGTCGTTGATCCCGCCACCACAGGTTGTTTGGAGCTCCTCCAACTAACTGCTCCGCCATTCATGAGAAATACGTATCCGGATTGAGACTTAGAGTCATCTGGATCGGTGTCAAAGCTACCATCGACATAACACTTAGCGACGAGCTCTTCTTCACCTCCGTATACAAGAAACATATCCTTAGTTCTTCGCAAGTACTTAAGGATATTCTTAACCGCTTTCCAGTGTTCTGAACCTGGATCCGATTGGTACCTACTAGTCAAACTAATAGCATGTGCCACATCCGGTCTTGTACATAGCATGGCGTACATTATAAAGCCTATGGCTGAAGCATAGGGGACTTTGTCCATTTTCTCTCTTTCATCCGTCGTAGCCGGACTTTGAGTCTTACTCAATGTCATGCCTTGTGTCATAGGTAAGAACCCCTTCTTACTATCTTCCATTTTGAACTTCTTTAAAATCTTATCAAGGTATGTACTTTGCGATAGCCCTATTAGGCGCCTAGATCTATCTCAATATATCTTTATGCCTAATATGTATGATGCTTCACCTAGGTCCTTCATTGAAAATTTGCTGTTCAGATAACTTTTAACACTGTTTAAAAGATCTATATCATTTCCGATCAATAATATGCCATCCACATATAATATCAGAAATACCACATTGCTCCCACTCACTTTCTTGTAAATACAAGCTTCTCCATAAGTTTGTACAAATCCAAACTCTTTGATCACCTCATCAAAGCGGAGATTCCAACTTCGTGATGCTTGCTTCAATCCATAGATGGATCGCTGAAGCTTGCACACCTTGTTAGCATCCTTAGGATCGACAAAACCCTTTGGTTGTATCATATACAACTCTTCTTCAATATTACCATTGAGAAACGCGGTTTTGACATCCATCTGCCATATCTCATAATCGAAATATGCAGCAATTGCTAACATAATCCTAACTGACTTTAGCATCGCTGCGGGGGAGAATGTCTCATCATAGTCAACTCCTTGAATTTGTCGAAACCCCTTTGCGACAAGTCGAGCTTTATAGACGGTTACATTACCATCAGCATCAGTTTTCCTTTTGAAAATCCATTTGTTCTCCACGGCCTTTCGGTCGTGAGGTAAGTCCACCAAGTTCCAAACTTGATTTTCATACATGGATTCCATCTCAAATTTCATGGCTTCTAACCATTTGTTGGAATCCAGGCTCATCATCGCTTCTTCATACGTCACAGGGTCATCATTTTCATCAACCATGAAATTCATGATAGGATTTCTGTACAGCTCGGGAGCTGCACGCGTCCTGCTAGACCTGCGAGATTCAGTAGTACTCTCTTTCGGAGTTTCATGATCATTATCATTAGTTCCCTCTTCAACAGGTGAAGCCAAATCCGTAACAGCTTCCGGCGCTGCTCTACTCGCCATACTTTGAAGAGAAGGTTCAATAACCTCTTCGAATTCTACCTTCTGACTACTCACACCTTTCGTGAGAAACTCTTTCTCTAGAAAGGATCCATTCTTGGCAACAAAAACCTTGCCCTCGGATCTGAGATAGAAGGAATACCCAATTGTTTCCTTAGGGTATCCTATGAAGACGCATTTTTCCGCTTTGGGTTTGAGTTTATCCGGTTGAAGTTTCTTCACAGAAACATCGCATCCCCAAACTTTAAGAAATGATAGCTTAGGTTTGTTTCCAAACCATAATTCATACGGTGTCTTTTCAACGGATTTAGATGGTGCCCGATTTAAAGTGAATGCACAAGTTTCTAGTGCATAACCCCAAAATGACAACGGCAAGTCCGTCAGAGACATCATAGATCGAACCATATCTAATAAAGTACGATTACAACATTCTGACACACCATTTCGCTGTGGTGTTCCGGCAGGTGTGAGTTGTGAAACAATTCCACACTCTTTCATGTGAGTGCTAAACTCGTAACTTAGATACTCACCTCCACGGTCGGACCGTAGAAATTTGATCTTTCTATTACGATGATTTTCCACTTCATTCTGAAATTCCTTGAACTTTTCAAATATTTCAGACTTGTGTTTCATCAAGTAGATATAACTGTATCTACTCAAATCATCCGTGAAAGTAACAAAATAACGATATCCACCTCGCGCCGACACACTCATTGGACCACATACATCAGAATGTATGATTTCCAATAAATATGTCGCTCGTTCCATTGAACCGGAAAACGGCGTTCTAGTCATCTTGCCCATAAGGCATGGCTCACATGTATCAAATGATTCAAAATCAAGTGATTCCAAAAGTCCATCCGAATGGAATTTCTTCATGTGTTTAACGCCAATATGACCTAGACGGCAGTGCCACATATATGCGGATATATCATCATTAAGTATAATCCTTTTAGCATCAACATTGTGAATATGTGTAACATTATTATCGAGATCCAAAAGAAATAAACCATTCATCATCTTTGCATGACCATAAAAGATTTCATTCATATAAATAGAACAACCACTGTTCTCAGATTTAAATGAATAACCACTTCGCATTAAACATGATCTAGATACAATGTTCATGCTAAGTGCTGGCACCAGATAACAATTCTTCAAGTTTATTACTAATCCTGACGGCAAATGGAGAGGTAGCGTTCCGACGGCGATCACATCAACGCTTGATCCATTGCCGACACGCATCTTGACCTCACCCCTTGCTAGCGGTCGCTTGTTCCGCAGCCCCTGATTCGAGTTAAAAATATTAGCAACTGAACCAGTATCAAATACCCAGGTGCTACGGCGAGCACTAGTCAAGTACACATCAATAACATGTATATCATATATACCTTTGTTTGCCTTGTCGGCCTTCTTGTCTGCCAAATACTTGGGGCAGTTGCGCTTCCAGTGGCGAGTCCCCATGCAATAGTAGCACTCGGTATCAGACTTAGGTCCAACTCGGGGTTTCTTTTTAGGCACGGCAACCGGCTTGCCGCCCTTACTTCCCTTCCGTTTTCCCTTCTTGTCTTTCTTGAAACCAGTGTTCCTATTGATCATCAACACTTGATGTTCCTTTTTGATCTCCACTTCTGCAGTTTTAAGCATTGTGTAAGCTCGGGGAGACTTCTTCATGCCTTGCATATTATAGTTCATCACAAAGCTCTTATAGCTAGGTGGCAGAGACTGCAGAACACGATGGATGCCTAAGTCAATGGGAATCGATATTCCCAAGGACACAAGCTTATCGGCGTAACCCGACATCTTGAGTACATGCTCACTAACGGAGTTGTGCTCTTCCATCATGCAGCTAAAGAACTTTTACGAGCGTTGTAGCTCTCTACAAAGACATGTGTGTCGAAAATCATTTTCAACTCACCCATTGTATCAAATGCATTGCCGTTTTCGAAACGCTTTCGAAGTTCCGGCTCTAGCCCATACAATATGTCGCAATGAACTAAGTTGTGGTCCTCCTGACGAGTCTGATAGACATTCTTCTCCTCGTTAGGGTCATCCTCAAAAGGTGGGGGGCCTAGGGGCGCTTCTAGCACATATTGCTTTTGTGCAGCAGAGAGGAGAATCCTCAAATTCATGGCCCATTGGGTAAAATTGCTACCGTTCGTTGCAAGTTTCTCTTTCTCCATGAACACATTGAAATTAAAAGCAGGTGGTGCCATCTACAACAGAATTTGTAAAGTTTAGACTAAGTTTATGATATATTGAGTTCAACTAATCCACATTATGAATGAACTCCCACTCAAAAACGACATCCCTCGTGCCTTTTTGGTGATTACATGAACCAAATCCACTACACCAAGTACGATCATCACGTGAGTCGGTGTAGCTTCAAAGGCGAGCATCAAATGGGCATCATATCAACTATATGACTCATGCTTAACCTGTCGGTCCATGTTCCGAGGCCATGTCTGTACATGCTAGGCTCGCCAAGTTAGAACCTTAGTATTCGCGTGTGTAACTGTTTTACACCCGATATATGGTCGTGGATCCAAGAACACCCGATCATCACGTGATCTCTTGGAGCGACGAAAACATAATCGGTGCATACTAAAGGAAGAACACATTCTTATCTTGATATTTAAATGAGGGATCATCTTATTATGCTAACAAAGCGCTAAACAAGAAATATAATATGCTATCAAACATCACATGTTTATTAGTGAAATGATATGGTTCCCGCATATGATCTCTATCATGTGCATAATGGTATGATCACTATCATACCTTTATGTGTAAGTCCAAGGTCTATGGAGTTTACACGCTATGTGTGTTGTAAGAGTATCATCTCATACTTCTACTTACAACATCACCATATCATGACACTAGCCCAGCAACAATCTAAACTAGATGCTTCTAATTTATCCATTGCAAATTTTACGTGGCTTAGGGCTTTCGAAGATAGAACCGTTCATACCTACGAACATGAACCACAACGAGGATAACCAAATTGTTGACAACTCGTTGCAAAATAGATATTGACTATAGTAGGAGACACAGACATCCGGTAGCCACTTATGCAAACTAGTTGCATGTTAAGCGTGGAACAGGTCTCATGTGCGAGGACATGTAAAGTTTGTCTGGCCGCTTCATCCCACTATGCCACCAATATCCAAAATTACAACTAAGGAGCAACAATATGATCATCATCGCCCACATACTCATATGTGTACTACCCGTGTAAAGCATCTACGCATAGATCCAGCTCTGATACCACTATAGGGTTCGCAGCATAGAAAACAAAAAATTTCCTACCATGGGAACTATGTACCAAGATCTATCTACTAGATACAAACAACGGGCGGATGTATATCCATAGAGAACATACCCTTGAAGACCAACAAAGCTTAACGAGTTCAACTCATGGTTGATGTAGACGATCTCTTGCCGATCTCAAGATCGAGAGGAAGTCCTAGCGCCGCAAAGCAGCAACGCATCCGTGCTCGCACACACGTACAAGACACCGAGCAACCTCTGCATCCTCGCTCCAGCGATGCAGCGGAAGCACAACCCTTTCTTGTCAAATAGCCACCGGGAACATGTATCTCGCTAGTCTGAGACCATGGCGAATAAATTCTAGAGGGGGAGAGAGATCCTTCACGAGGAGGTGTGAGTGAGAGAGAGGAGAGGAGGTGCCTTTTATAGGAGGAGGGGGGCACCCAAGGGGTGTCACGCCATGGGGCCCCTCCCTCCTTCATTCATGTGGGTGGACACTCCACTCACAAAAATCCATTCAAATCCCTCCACTCAAAATCCCACTCAAACTTGCTATTAAATTTCCACCAAATTTAATGCAAACTCTCATTAAATAAAACTCTTTTATTTTATTCAGAATTTTGTCAATTACTTTAATGACAAACATTCACAAATAACCCCTTGATAGAATTCTATTTCACATGCATAACCTCTTTATGCAATTTCACCCGAAAACCTGTTTCGGTATCTAGTGAAATAAATTCCTGCGCTTGTTTATTCTTTTGGCATGAAACATTTGCTCCAACTGGATGTCAGTGTCCCTTAAGTGTGTCACCCTACGGTTCGCGAATAATGCGTACATGATCGAGACCCTTCTTCGATCAATAATCAGTAGCGGGACCTAGAGATCCATACTGACTCCCACACATTCAACGATGACTTTCCTGTGATCGTCGGAACCTTTTACGCTTGTATCTTAATCCCTTTGTTTCATGATATATTACATGTCCGAGATTCGATCATCGGTATCTCCATACCTAGTTTGATCTCGTTACTGACATGCACTCTTTTCTCGTTCCCGTGATATAACATTCTAGTGATCAAATCACTTGCTTGCAACCTAACCAATGTGATATCACCGAGAGGGCCCAGAGTATATCTATCCATCATTGGGATGAACAAATTACACTCTTGATCCATGATTCTCAACATAACATTTTAGTAGCTTTGAAGCCATATTTATAATCACCTAGATACGGTGTGACATTTGATGTCAACAAGAAACTCTTCCGGTGTTAGTGATTGGCATGATCTCATGGTCTAAGGATTAGGATCACTTCGTAAGTTGTTTATAGCAATATAAACTCAATGACTTTGATCATAATGCTATACTTCAGATGAATGTTCATCACACCATTACACTAATGTTGTGATCTCGTTATCAACAACATCCAATGTCTATGATTAGGAAACTATGATCATCTTGTTAATCAACGAACTAATTTATGAGAGAGGCATAACTAGGAACTTTCTGTTTGTTTATTAAACACACATGTATTAACGTTTCCGTATTAATACAATTATAGCATGCAAAATAAACATCTATCATATACTTGGAATACACATAATAAACACTTTATTATTTCCTCTCAGGGCATATTCCCTTCAGATCGGACTTGGTGTAGTGGATTTGGTTCATGTAATCACCAAAAAGACACGAGGGGTGTCATTTTTGAGTGGGAGTTCATTTCTAATTTGGATTAGTAGAACTCAATTTATCATAAATTAAATCAAAGTGAATTCACATAATTTGTTGTAGTCATTGGCATTCGTTCACCACCTTATGATTAGTTGTAATTGAGATAATAGAACTATAGAATTCTGGATATTTGCTTTACGAACTGGTATCATATTCTGTTGAGTGTCAATCCAAAGTTTAAAGTCCTATTGCAAACTCTGTTTACTCCGTGAAATTTAATAATTGATATTAAATTGAGAGTAACAATTCCTGTGTTAGTATCTTAAGTATCATGTTTGCCTCCATGATTCTTGATTTAACTATCGAGTTAATCTAGGAGCTGAAAGAATTGTTTCAGAAACATCATGTGTGGCAGATATAACGATATCGGAAACAATGTTATGGTTGCAATATGATAGAGTATAATATATGTTCTCATATTGGATGAGAATTTGCAAAGGCTAGAGATGCTAGACATCCTAATCATCCAAAAGGGTTTTGGAAAGTAATGTTATATTCACGATCCGTCTTTCTAAGCTACATTAGCTTGATCATGAAAGTCGTCATGATAAGGATGAATAGAAAATGTATGTAAAGTGTTTACTACACTAAAATATTACTAAAGAATGGATTTTGAAAGAATGTCGATCATTTGATGATGGTGATCTACTTCAAACTGCAAGTCCAAAGGTATTAGTATTTGAATATACATGCTTTGGACTATGTGTCATGTATATGGCGCCACTATTGATGTTGATAGATTCTTTTAAAAAGGAAAATAAAATGCTGGAAGAGAATCTATAAAATATATTTGGCAGAAAAGAAAATACTAGAAATATCCAGTTTAGGTATATAGATGATATACATGTTATGGTTGTATTCTTTGCTTGTTAAACAATGTGGTTCTTGGGTATTGGATACCGAATTGGTTGGTATGAAATTTCATACAGAACGACGCAATTCATGAACCACAATGGCCTAAGTAACTAGCAAGAGAATATGTGATGATGTTCATCGAAAACAAACAAACCGTTGTTTGTATTTCTCGTTGACATAAAAGCTTGCCTTCAAGATTTGTTTTAATAATAGTTATTTAAATCAGGTATTATGAGAACAAAGATTGTTCAAATAATTACCATATTCCATATAAGATGGATGATTTATAAATCTAGTTGGAGAAATCACATCCATAAAACTAATGCTAAAATGTCGCATGACAAATGATTGGAAGATGACTTACGAAGTGACATCACCGTTTAAATTATATTGAAAATAAAACATGAATAAACTCCATTTTCATGGATTTTTGGAGTCTTTGATTTGGTGAAATGACGCTTATGAGACTTTCCTCGGGATAATTAAAATTTTGTTCAAAGGCCAAAGAAGAACCATGGACTAAATTATTGGAATTTATACATATCGATGTATGTAGTCCATTATGTGTAGTCGTAAGCGATGGATTTCAACTTCATATGCTTTCTCCGAAAATTTGAGTGAATATTCACTGAATGAGAAAGAAGTATGATATATTTGAAAACGTTCAAATACTTTCAAGATGAAGTGGAAAATCATTGTAACAAGAAAATAAATGATTTATGATTTTATCATAAAAGGATTTATTTGAGTTGCAAGTCTAAGAAGAAAATAAATGATTTATGATTTTATCATAAAGGGATTTATTTGAGTTGCAAGTTTAGCATAACACCTAGATTTACATCTCTCGAAACACCATAGCAATATGGAGTGTTTGAGATTTGTAATAAAACCTTGTTTTGACATGGTTGGATTAAAGGTGTTATTTATAAAAATGCCATTATGTTTTAAAAGATTAAAGTTTTAGGGACTACCGCTTTTACACTGAAAAGAGCTCCATCTTGATCCGTTGAAATGACACCATGTAAGTTATGGTTTGGGGTAAAACCCAAGTTGTCCTTTCCTAAATTTTGGTATGCTAAGCATGAGTAAGATGTTAACAACCAAAGTCGGATGAGCATGTGTTTGTAGGTTATTTCGAATAACCATTGGGTATTCCTCCAAAACATCGAGGACAAAAGGTTTTGTCGCTTGAAACGTGAAGTTTCTTGAAAAAGGAATTTTTCATAAAATTTAAATGGGAGGACAATAGAACTTTAATAAGGTTAACGAACCTTAGCTATATGTGCTGAGTTGCATAGCACCGAAAAATGTTTCGGAGGCAGCCACAATGCTCATGGATCACGTACCTCAAAGGTTGTGGTCACGGAGGTCTAAGTTCCTATTAAACCAAGTAGGTTAGATAAACAATCAAATGCTAAGATTTGAGAGTAAATCATTGTTGTTTGACAATAATGAACCGACTACATGCAAAGAAGCGATGATGGGCCCTGACTCCGTCAAATGGATTGAAGCTATAAATTCCGTGATAGTTCCATACACGAGAAATCAAGTTTTTTGAACTTGGAAGACCCTCTGGAAAGGTGTAAAAACCTATCGGTCGTATTTGGATCTATAAAGAAACAAACATGGATGTTTCACATCTATGAAATAGTCGACATGTCATAAAGTTTTTTACGACAATGTTCAAGGAGTTGACTATGTCAAGATTTGATCTTTCATAGCGATATTTAGTCTGGACGGATTAATGTAGCAACCACTACATATAATTTTGGTTACCTAGGACGTGTACAAAACACGGTCCAAAGGGTTTTTTTAAATTCAAAGGATGCTAAAAGGGCATGCAAACTTCAATGGTTGAAGTAAGCATCACGGAGTTAGAATCTTCACCGTGATGAAACTGTTAAAGAAGTTTAATTTCATCAGGAGACGATGAAGATGCTTGCATTTGCAAGAAATTAAGTGGGAGCGCTAAGACATATTTCTAATACATTATGTGGAGAACATCTTGTTGATTGGAAATTATGTATATTTTATTGACAAAGGTTAAGAATTTCATTTCGATGAAAGACTTAGGCAAAACCTAAATATTTAGCATGAATCTCTACATGGATAGACAATGATGCTAATATGCTCATGCCAAACGTACATATATGAGATACTGAAGGGGTTCAATATAGAAACGACGAGAAAAGGATCTTGTCGCATGGAAAAGAATTGAATCAATATTCAAGTGTATCAACACTTGATAATTGAAATAAGATTCAAGTGCTTTGACACTTGATGAGTGAAATCACAAGAATGTTTTGATCAATCATACCATGATATGTACACATCCAGATATGTCATATTATCTAAGTGTTATGAGCATATACCAAAATGAATCATAAAATGATCATTGGATGATAGTAAGGATATTCTTATAATCTTTTGGAAGAATTAAGAATATATTCCATTTGTATAAGTTACAAATAGTTCATGTTAAAGTGTTACATTGATACTATTTTTGTCACAAGATACAAATTAAGTTTATCTCAATTTAAACTATGGGTGGCATAATGAAATGGAAAGGAGTTTCCATGACGGATTTGGATGAATTCCAAAGTCAAGACATTGTGATGGATACTACAACAAAAGGCTAAGTATATGACTGCTATAGTAGCAGCAAAGCAGGGAATTTGTGTCAAGTAGTTTTTTATCAAACTAAGGTGTGGTTCACAATGGGATAACACTAAAGTTATATTGTACGACAATAATATCGACATGATTTAACCCCAATGAACTAAAGGTCTCACCAAAAGACCAAATTAATATAATGTTATCTCATTGGAGAATGAGTGATTCATGAAGACGCAAAGACATGCAAATACACAAGGAGAAGCGTCAGATTCGTAGATTATGTTAACCACTTGCAATTGCATATATGGAACACCAGAAAGCCATAGGTGTTCATAACGCAAAGTTTTCAAACTAGATTGTTATCTCTAGTTCAAGTGGGAGACTGAAGGGAATATGCCCGCAAGGCAATAATAAAGTGGTTATTATCGTATTCCTTATTTATGATAAATGTTTATTTTGCATGCTATAATTGTAATACGAAAAACGTTAATACATGTGTGTTTAAATAAACAAAAATAAAGTTCCTATTTATGCCTCTCTTATAAACTAGCTCGTTGATTAACAAGATGATCAAAGGTTTCCTGATCATGGACATTGGATGTTGTTAATAACGAGGTCACAACATTGTTGGAATGATATGATGAACATTTATTCGAAGTATAGCATTATGATCAAGGTCATTGTGTTTATATTGCTATAACATCATACGAAGTAATCTTAGTCCTTAGATCATGAGATCATGTCAATCACTAACACCGGAAGAGTATCTTGATAACATCAAACGTCACACCGTAACAGGGTGACTATAAAGATGGGTTCAGTGCTATGAAGGTGTTATGTTGAGGCTCATGGATCAAGAGTGGAATTTGTCCATCCCGATGACGGAGGTATATACTCTGGTCCCTCTCGGTGATATCACATTAGTCAGCTTGCAAGCAAGTGATTTGAACACTATAATGTTACATCACGGGAACAAGAAAAGAGTACATGTCGGTAACGAGATCAAACTAGGTATGGGGATACCGATGATCGAATCTCGGACATGTAATATATCGTGAGACAAAGGGATTAAGTTACATGCGTATAAGGTTCACACGATCACAGAAGTCATCGTTGAATATGTGGGAGTCAGTACGGATCTCCAGGTCCCGCTGCTGATTATTGATCGGAGAGGGGTCTCAATCATGTCTACATTATTCGTGAACCATAGGGTGACACACTTAAGGGATACCGACACCATTCGGAGCAAATGATATGCCAGAGAAAGAAAAAGAAAGCGCAGGAATTTATTTCACTAGACATCAAAATCGTTTCAGTTGAAATTGCTGAAACTAGTTCGGCATGTGAAATTGAAATGTTATAAGGGGTTTTATGTGAATGTTTGTTAATTAGAGTAATTAACAAAATTCTGAATAAATAAATAAAATAGTTTTTTTAAATGAGAGCTTGCATTAAATTTGGTGAAAATTTAATTCATGTGAGTGGATTTTTGAGTGGAGGCATGTTTATGTGAGTGGAGGCTTTTCATTTTGAGTGGGAGCTCCACCCACATGAATGTGTAAGAGGTGGGGGCAGCCACCATGGTTGGGAGCCATGCCCCTTGGGTGCCCTCCTCTGCCTATAAAAGGCCTCCCTCTCCTCCTCTCAAAGCACACCTCCTCGTGAAGGATCTCTCTCCCTCCTTTAGAATTTCCCCATGGTCTCGATCAGCGAGATACATGTTCCTGGTGGCTTTTTTTGGAAGGATTTGTTTCTTCTGCTGCTTCGCTGGAGCGAGGGCACGGAGGTTTTTAGGGTAACCGGACGTGTGTGCGATCACGGATGCACCACTGCTTTGCGATGCTGGACTGGATGGTGCTGGACCTGCTGGACCGGATGGACTTCTTCTCGATCTTGAGATCGGCAAGCGTTCGACTATATCATCCACGAGTACAACCTCATTAATGTTATTCGGTATTCGAGGGTATGTATTCTATGGATATATATCCACATGTTGCTTGTATCTAGTAGATAGATCTTGGTACATAGTTGTTCCCATCGTAGGAATTTTTTTGTTTTCTATGTTGCGAACCCTACAGCAAGTAGTGTAGTCAAATCTCTAACATACTTTGATCTAACTTCTTGAAGCTTCGTTAGGAAAACACTCCGACAAGATGTTGGAGAATGAATGTATCCGAAGACCCCGACTCAAGACATAAGATCTACTCAACCAGCAATGACCCCTAGTAATAAAAACTCTAAGGTGGGAAGACTACGCCTTCCCATTCAATTCAAGTAAACCCTCCTCTGGAGGATACCTTAGGAATATTTAACCCCTCAACCCGCTGATAGAAAACGATAACACTACCCCATCAGAATAGACCCCTCTAGAAGCTTTAGGAAGTTATAGATGACTACTCGGAAGATATCTCAGTTGATTCCAATTCAACCTCCTGCATCAAACATCAAATCTCGAGTCACCAGCTGCAAAAATAAAATAAGTTTGACCTTAGCAACAAAGTCAGACATCTACTCATTCCTCCCTGTACCCAAGAAGCTCAAAATCCAGAAGGTAAGAGCACCTGAAGCAGAAAACATTACTCTCCAACTAGTATGAAGCAACATAAAGAGTCAAGATTTATAGAAGGTTTTATGGAGACACTCATATACTACTTCATTGGAATACCAACATGAAGATCCCTCATACCCTACCCACTTAGATTTAACCTGTTTGAAGTTCTGTAGTCAACCCCTTTAATAGACTACTGAAAAATAAAAGTAATGTAGGAGCCTCTTAAGACGTAGCCTATACGGATGAGATAATCCTCAAAGAAGAGTCATGGACCCCTTGAGAAGCAATAGAAAGCCGCAGAACTGATGCTCGTAAAGTTAATTAGGAACATTTCCAAGTAGATATTTTTCATCCAGTGTCAACTCTTGAGATATCGTGCCTAAAAAGAGAAAAAAATCAATCCTCATAGCAAGTTCTGAAGCTGATTCAACTTTCCCTACCTCCACGAAGTCGGAACTGCAACTACTGACAAGGCAACCACTCTCGAAGATGAAGTTCAACATAAGACTGTCCCCTAGACTCCCTAGCACTATCCTTCAGAATCTCGGGACGATATTCTTTTAAAGGGGGAAGGTCTATAAAACCCCACTTTCAGTAACCTTGATTAGTTGTCCGGAATGCAAAAATCAGGGGGAACAAAAACTTTTTCTTTCTCAATGTGAATCAATTGTGTGTTAATTGTTGTGTCTTTGTTTGTGCTTTTGTTGTGATCAAGATACTTCTATATCCTCTCAAAGGTTTACGAAAGCTATTTAACAAAAGATATGTCTTGGCTTATCTTCCATATTCTCAAATGTTATGGCATTTCAAAATCAAGAGCCAAGATGATTTTTGCAACAACGAATGTTTTAGTATCGTCTATTGAACAAATTATGGAGATCTATATGGTATCATATCCTTATGTTTTCAACACAGAACTTCCAAATAACCTTACCTCTAGTCTGTCCAAATCTTTTGTAAAGATATTTGTCTTCTCCTTCTTGGTAGAAGTACCAAGAGACTCTCACCTTCTTCAAAACTCTAAATGCTACCCTAGACCTTAAGCAAAGCTAGGATGTGCTTATTGTCGTGGTATTGCCGACGAGTACGCCATGGAGGGATCCTCACAGTGCGTGTTTAGAGATGTGGGGGAAGGCGGTAAGTTGGCGGGTATGAGGTAACACAGGTTACCCAGGATTAGGTCCCATGACGGTTGCGCAACCCTAATCTTGCTATAAATCACTATAAGGGCAATACGCTGAGTTACATGATTGGTTCGTTGTGAGAGGTATGTGAATCTATTTGTTTTGTTGTGCCCTAAAGGCTCCCGTAGGTCTGGCTTATAAAGACGTCAGATCCTGGGGTTAGAGGGAAAGGTCCTAGACAGACAGGTTACATAGTCCTACACTAGCACCAACTAGTCTACGCGTCTTGCACTACAAGGCTCCGAGTATGTCGGTGACACCATCGTAGCCTTCCTTATCTGGCATGGGTCTCCCTTTTGTATCCATCTAACTGGGCCGCCTAGCAGGCCATGGTCCTTGCTACCAACTATGGGACACCCGGGTTATCCGGATTAGAGATATGCCATGGTGATACCCATTTAGCATATCCCCAACAATAGACCCCAAAAAACTCCAAGATCTAGCACCGTCTTGCCTCTTTAGATCGAATGCTTCGTCTAGGTGATGTCAGAAAATCGTCAAGCAATATCTTGTATTCCTCCAAGGAACCCTACAATATTCTCCGTCTTCAATAGGTAAGTAGGAGAATCACTGAGTCTTCCATCGTACTCTTCTCGTACCCGGACATGATCCGTCCATGCCGAAATCTTCAAATGTGACTGTTCATCTTCATATGTCAATAAGAGGACGTAGACCATAGCCTAGTGATGCCTCGTAACTCACACATGCAGTAAACATAATAATAGAGATTTTAGCACGAGAGAAATCCGAAACATCGAGCGGCGGCGGTGGGAACGTGGAGAAATCTTCGCGCACGTTCTTGCACACGCTGTCCCTGCATCGACCATTAGATGATCTTGCACGAATCTTGATGCCGGGTCTATATATTTTAACTGCGGTGGTCAATTTATTTTTCACCTCATTCGCTCCCGCATAATCTTCTTCCTCCAGCCCAAATCCTCCTTGAGCACATCGTGTGCATGCAGAGAAAACCCTAACTCTCTCCCTAGCTTCCAGTCCATCTCCTCCTCACCAATGGCGAGCAGCAGCAGGAATCCTTCGATAGCGGCGATCGACGAGGCTTCGGCCAAGCCTTCTATCATGGTCCATGTCGTACCGGAGAGAGTGGTGGTGCCGCGCTCCACCGTGGTGGAATCAACCGGCGGCGACCATATTCTAGTGGCGCTCGAGCTGCTGGAAGAGGAGGATGACTGCAACAAGGGTGAGTGGCGTGGATCGGAAATCTTCGATGGCGATACCAAGGAGATGATAACCGAGGGGGACCTCCCTGCGATGGAGGGTCTGGTCTGGCGGGCGGCGCCGACCGGCGAGGTCGTCCCTTCTCCCTAACCCAGATAAAAGGTATACCACAGAGCCCAATTCGTATGCGGTGTTTCCTTGCCGTTGTTTGAAATCTGCATCCAAGTCCTCCAACACTTCCGGGTTCAACCTCAGAACCTCTCCCCCAATAGCATCCTCCCACTTAGAAACTATGCATATCTGTGTAAGGGATACCTAGGGATTAGGCCAAGGTTAGATCTATTTATATATTTCTTCACCATAAAGAGGGAAGCCGGAGTGAGAAAGGAGGAGCTCAGGAACTGTGGAACCATCAGCTTCAAGATTAGGCCTGGACGGTGGTTTGCCGACATTGTAGTACATGACTCCTATAAGAACTGGCAGTGTGCATACTTATATGGCCCAGATATCCCTCTGGTCGGCCGAGAAGCATCGTACCCGGACTTCATCGACAAGGCCACCGCCGAAGCCCCTGCATGGAGATCGCAAGCCCTCAACCCCTCTGACGATGAGGCCTCCCGCGCCATAAGGCAGATTGAGTGTCTCATAGAGACAGGTCTGACCGACTTGGACCTGGCAATGTGCTGGTTCATTACGCGGATCCAACCTCTACACCACCGCGAGAAGTTGATGTGTCAGTACACCAAGTACAGAAAAGATACCCTCGGGATTTTCAAGGATAACTTTTCCAGTGACTCCATCAAGCTCCGCCTCAAGGACATTGTCAAGGTGAAGGACCGTAAGCATGGCTTCGCCATCACCTATGACATGGTCGAGGACGATAAGTGCCCAAAGGTAACTTTCATTTCTTTACATTGCTTTGACATATAATCCAGTTCTTCTGACTTGAACACGTACTTCCGTATAACACGTTGGTTTCACTTAACATCTGGGGTACTTGGAGGATACCTGCATGGCTCCCCAAGTCTATGGCCCCAAGATGAAGGAAGTCACTATCGTGTCCGACGATGAAGTCCCGCTAGTGCTAAAGTGGAAGAGCTCCACCTCTGATGCTGTCGGCGGGGGCAAGAAGAAGACGGAGGGTGGAGACTCCAAGAAGTCCACCGCCTCCCTGGAGGCGGAGAAAATAATATTAGCTAGCATCCCTTTGACCAAGGCGCCATCCGTTGTGTAAGCTTATTTTCCTCCAATATTGTCGCTTGCTTCTCTTATTCCTGTACATATACATTGTACGTTTCAGGAAAAATTCTAGTTTGAATTTGAAGAACAACTCCAAGACAACTGGGGCTTCTAAAAACATTAGAGATATGTTTGTCCAAGGTTCTCCCATCGTTGCTCCTCCTACCCATGTCGTCCAACCCTCTACTGCACCTGTCAGATCTCCGAATATGGCAGCATCTAACCCTTCCATCATGGAAGTGGACAACACTCCTTCATAGGAGGTCCCTGATGCTGTCACGTTGACCCTTGTACCCGGCGAGCAGACGATGCAGGAAAGCACCTCCTCCAAAGTGGTTGAAGCTCCGGCTAAGGATGCTGGTGCAGCGTTGACTTCTCATAAGCCCAACGCTTACTCCGAGTGCCTCTGTGGTGACCTCGAGCCAGGCAAAGGCCCCTAAGATCATAAGCCCAACGCTTACTCCGAGCGCCTCTGCCGCGACTCCTGGTGCAGCGTTGACTTATCCAACATGTGGCCTTGAGGAGCTTCTCAAGCAGGCGGAAATCCTCTGTATAAATACAGTTGCCTTTGGAAAACTGTTTACTGAAACTTCCACCAACCTCAAGATCATTGCCTATGTAAGTTTTCTATGCCTTTGCATTTCATATATAATATCCCACTGTAGCCCCCGATGATTTAGACGGAAACCCATATGTCTTTTGGTCTGAATGCTCTAAGAGTGACTAAGTAAGAAACTTTATGCTGTAGCCCCCAAGTATGTAGTTTGAATGAATAATTCTGACTAGATACTTTTAGAGTAGCATACATTGTATGTAAATTTCAATAATGTAGCCCCCAAGCCTCTAGTTGAAACAAAATAGTTCTGACTAGATGCTTAAAGAAAGACTAAGCATAGCTTTCAGTTTAAAAACTCTTACTGTAGCCCCCGAGCTTCTAGGTGGAACCAAATAATTCCGGTTAGATGCTCCAAGTAGACTAAGTATCTTTTGTTTCTATAGAATGAGAATGCTCGGAGGGTTACCACCAACGAGAAGTTCCATAATATGCGCAAGGATCTTGAAGCTGAAAATGGTAAAGCCTCCTATTTGAAGGAATAGATCACCAATAACAAGAGTCTGTTTTCTTCTCAGTTTCATTCTCGACTTGATCTTGTGCCTTCATCTTCTGACTACTCATTATGCTTTGCTATTTCTACGACTTGCAGAAGTTGTCGCCAAAGCCAAGGAAATTGTCGAGCAGTCAAAGCATATTCAGGAGCTTGACAGTGAAATCAAGATCTTGAAGCAGGAGCAAGCCGACACCATTAAACTGCATGAAGAAGCACTAGATGCCGTGCAAGAATCTGCCAATACGGAGATGAACCGCCGTAAGGAAGAGATCCTGATCCTACGGAGCAGAAGAAAGCTGCTGACGAGCAGAATGCTCGCAACCTTGAGGCATACAAGACTCACCGAAAGGAACGGGACTCCATGGCGGAGGTTCTCCAACAAGCTGAGAGCAGCATCTTTGGTAATCTTTCTGCGTATTTTACTTCTGTAAGTCAGGTACTTTATATTGATTTGGTGAACTCATGCCCTCAATTTTTTTTCGAAAATGTAGCTCTCATTGGCCAATCCAACATGGGTGACAGTGCTCCTCTGCCAAAAGAGTGTATGTTTATTTCCGACAACTTCATCAACACCGCGATCACGCGGGCTAAGGAGATTGCCAATCCCTTGGACATCAACATCAAGGCGGTGGACTCCGTCATGAAGTTCTTAGAAATCCTCCGCCGAGGCCCCGAGCATATCATAATCTAGAAAGCTTCATGTACCCGGGGTGGCGCCAAGATGGCCTTAGCCATGGTCAAAGCTCACTATGATGATGCCAAAATCGACATGGTGACCTCTGGTCTCCCCGACATAGACGAAGACGGAAAGAAAATTGACAACAATGCAATCTGGTATTCTCTCGTTGGCTATGACACCAGGGTCGCCCAATTGGTCAAGGAGGATGTCTTCGTGCCTCTTGAGGTGATTGATGCTAACCAGGCTGGCTCCGAGTCCCTAAAAACCACCAACTTTGTTGATGAACAAGATGGCTTCCCGTCGCTGACGATACAGCCTCGAAGTCTCCTGCGCTAGAAGAATGAAAAACATTTGTAATTTATCTCTTCTGGTCATGTATTTATGTGGGAAAAACAATGTTGTTTGTCTAAGGCAGAAAACTTGGCCATAAGCCTCCACTACTTAAGGACTAGTTCCAGCATGTATGGTTGTATATATTTTTTTAAGAAAGTGTTGGCTTATCCATTACTTTGGCTTTTATGATTGACCTTTCATGAGTTGGAAGACCCTTAGTCAGAACCATGTGCTCAGGTGATGATGCCTAATGGCACCGTCAAGAACCTAAGAACAAAATCGCCGAATTCGAGAGCCAAGAGTCACTACTCCAGAATTAACATAAAAACGACAAAGAACGTGTCGACCAAAAAACTTAAGTTAACGTGCATAGGCGGAATTTTCACAAGTGCAAATGCAAAGCTAGTGTATAAAGGTTTTACATGATCCAAAAATGAACACTAAAGGAGGTAAAAGACTCAGGCATATGAGTAAACCAAAAGCTTTATTTCATTGATCATATAAGAAGTACACAGTAGATAATAAAATATGCTAAGTGTAAAAAGGACGTAGTTGTGCTATGTTCTATGGCCGATCAAGATCAGGGTAGTCATCATCCGGTTCATGTCGCTTACGCTTATGATTCTCGTTTGGCCTATCTTTCAACTCACAATTATCAATGAGGTTATAGGAACCATTGAGAAGCGCCTTGCTTATGATGAATGGTCCTTCCCAAGGTAGGGATAATTTGTGTGACTTTTTCTGCTTAAGTTGGAGCACCAGATCCCCTTTCTTTAAACGAGCTATGTCGAATGTGGCAACTATGGTAACTGTGTAGCTTCTACCAGTAGATGGCAGATCTCTGGCATGCCAGCACGCATTCCTCCTCTAGAAAGTACACATCTAAGCGTCTGGATTCTTTAGCGTCATCTTTGTCATAGGCGGAAACTCTTGGTGAATCGTGGAGGATGTCGGAAGGTAGGACTAATTTTTCTCCATATACCATGAATAAAGGGGTGTAGCCGGTGGATCTATTAGGAGTAGTTTGTAAACTCCACAAGACAGATGGCAATTCTTCCTCCTAGGCTCTAGCTGCTCTATGCAGCGGTGCTTCTAAACATGGCTTTATTTCTTGCAGAATTAGTCCATTATCCCATTCAAAATGACCATTAGATTGTGGGTGAGCCGCATATTCTAGGTCAAGGCGGAAGCCTTTCTCATAACAGTAAGCCTCTAGTTCTCCGAGTGATAAGTTGCTACCATTGTAGGTGATGATGCTATGTGGGAGACCATATCTCACAACTAGGTACTAGACAAACTTAAGGGAAGTTGCCCCATCGAGCTTTCTAATGGGTTTATCTTCTATCAATTTTGTGAATTTGCCAACTGCTACTAGCAAATGCGTAAACCCACAAGGTGTCGTCTCCAATGGTCCAACCATGTAAAGCCCCCAAACTACAAACAGCCAAGTTATTGGTATGGTTCGAAGTTCTTGAGCTGGTACATGTGGTTACCAGGCATAATATGGACACCCGATGCATGTATCAACCAGCTTGTCGGCGTCCGCCTTCACGGTCAGCCAGTAGAATCCTTTCTGGAAGGCTTTGGATACCAAAGATCGGGGAGCTGCATGATGGCCGCAATCTCCGAGATGAATCTCACGAACGATATTGATACCTTATTGCTGGGAAACGCACTTTAGGTATACACCTATGGTGCTTCATTTGTAGATCTGCACATTGATTATGGTATAGCCCTTTGCTCGACGTTGTATTTGCCGACTTTCGACCTCGTCGATGGGCAAAGTTCCATGTTTGATATAATCCATGAACGGTTTGTCCAAGATAGAGGGACTATTGTTACTGCATTAACAAATGAGTCAACTCTAGCTGGACTCTCGGGGTATGCTCCCTTCACAGATGGGGTCCATAGATGCTCCAGAAAAACGCCTAGCGGATTTGGTTTGCGGCCCGATCTAAGCTTTAACAACAGATCAACCGCCTCATTTTCCTCCCTCTTGACGTACTTGACTTCTTAGCCTTCGAAGCACTTGGCTATCTCGTCTACTTCGTCTTGTTATGACACCATCATAGGGTTCCACACATTCTAGGTGCCATCCACCTGCTGAGCAACCAAGTCGTAATATGCACAGCAAACTATGCTCTTGATGCCAATATCCTTGGCTACACGAAGTCTGTGAATGAGTGCTTAATATTTCTCCATGTTATTAGTAGCTTCAAAGTAAATATGTAGGACATAGTGCAGATTTTATCCTGTTGGTGACTGTAGAAGTACACCAGCCCCCGAGCCATTGAGTAGCTTTGATCCATCAAAGTGCATTACCCAATACTCTGGTTCCGGTACGGGAGTATCATCTGTCATCTTCGTCCAATCTACAATGAAATCTGCCCAGGCTTGTGAGTTGATAGCGTTGCGTCTCTTACAAGTGATTTCGAAGGCAGCAAGCTCAATGCCCCAATTTTCCACCCTTCTTGTAGTGTTGTTGTTGTTGATGATGTCGGAAGTAGTGCCTTAGCTTCCTAGAAGCAAGGAAAACTCTATAAGCTAGCTTATGGTAGTGCTGGTAACGCTGCTTGGACTCCGTCAAGACATTTCTTACATAGTAAACTGGTCGTTGTACTCCGTACTCATGCGTTGGTTCCTTCCGCTCCACCATGACGACGATGCTGATAACCGGCTTGTGGCCACCACGTAGATCAACATAGGCTCCATTGACTAAGGTGCTGCAAGCATAGGCATAGAAGAAAGTATCCTTTTTAGCTCCTTAAGTGCAGCGTCCGCCTTGTCTGTCCATACAAATTTGTCCGCCTTCTTCAGCAACTTGTATAGCGGCAGATCCTTCTCTCCAAGTCGGCTGATGATACGGCTTACTGCTGCAATGCATCCTGTGAGCCTTTGGATGTCCTTCAGGCATATCGGACGATTGATGTTGAGGATGGCCTTGATTTTCTCTGGGTTGACCTTAATCCATGCTAGGAAACAATGAAGAGCAACAATTTGCTGGCTGGAACCCTGAAGACGCACTTCTTGGGGTTAAGCATCATGTTGTACTTTTCGAGGTTATCGAAGGTTTCCTTTAAGTCGGTGATTAAGTTGTTGGAATTTTTTGACATCACCGCGATATCTTCCACATAGGCATGAACGTTTCGACCAATTTGGTCATGGAGGCAACATTGCATAGTCTATTGGTACATAACACCTGCGTTTTTTATCCCAAAGGGCATCATGACATAGCATAACATGCCATAAGGTGTGGTGAACGAAGTGGCCAATTGGTCCGACTTCTTCATCTTAATCTAGTGGTATCCTGAGTATGCATCTAGAAAACATAGAAGTTATGATCTATACGTCGAGTCAATGACTTGGTCAATGCGAGGCAAAGCAAATGGATCCTTCGGACATGCTTTGTTCAAGCCGGTGTAATCAACGCACATTCTTAATTCTTTGGTTCCCTTTTTGGGGACAAGTATAGGATTGGCCACCCAATGGGTGTGAAGAAGTTCTCGGATAAAACTAGCCTTAAGTAACCTATCTATATCCTTGCCAATGGCACCTCTCTTCTCATCCCCAAAGCATCGTAGAGGTTGTTTCATCGGTTTGCGTTTTGGATCAATGTTTAAGATGTGCTCGGCAAGTTCCCTAGGTACATCTTTCATGTCGGCAGGTTGAGAGGAAAAGATGTCCCTATTCTCACGGAGGAACTCGACGGGCGCGCTTTCCTATTTGGGATCCAAGTTCATCCCAATAGCGGTGACCTTGGAGGCATCGCCTTCCACAAGTTCCACCGGCTTGGTCTTGATGGCGGCCTTGAAGGAAGGATCAGAACAGAAATCTGTTTCTTCAATATTGGCATCTCCGAGGCGTCGACCTGGCTCTAGATCTCCTTGAATTCTTTTCCATAGAGGACAACTTCTACAAAGGCTGCTTCTCCAATCTTGCAGTACCTTGCTTTTGAAAAGCGTCCAGCAACGATGATGACACCGTTTGGTCCGGGTATCTTGAGCTTGTTGTAGAGGAAGCATGGATTGGCCATGAAGGAGTAGAAGATGTAGCATCCAAATATGACGTGATACATGCTCTTGAAGGGGAACACTTCGAAGGTCATGCACTCTTGGCGGTAATTGTTGACATCACCAAAGGCGACCGAAAGGGTGATGCACCCATGAGACCGAGATTCTCGGCCAGGAATTACGCCATGAAATACGGTGCTGGTTCGCCTTAGGTTGGTATCCATCAAGTTCATCTTGTGTAGTTTATCCAGGTACATGATGTTGATGATGCTTCCACAATCCACAAGGAAGTTGGTGAACTCACTACCTTCAATCAGGGGGTTGATGACCATGGCATACCGGTTCTCTGTTTGAACAAGGTCGGGATGATCCTTCCTGTCCCATGTGATTGGAACTTCCGACCAGCGCGGGTACAGGGGAACTAAGGGTAGGGTGGCCATAAATATCCTCAGAGAGGTCTTCTGTGCCTGGATAGTTGGGGTGCCAAGGAAAGTGTGGTAGACGGGTGCCTTCTTCTTGAAGGTATTCTTGCTTTTTCCATCGCCTTTTTCAGCATGCTTGGGGTCTACGTCCTCGTCCATGTCACTTGAATCCTTGGACTCCTCTTCAATCTTCTTCCCTTTTACATTGCCTCGCGATCTGTTCTTCCGGCTTCGCTTGTAGCCAGACTCCGAGTCTTCCTTGAGATCGTTGACGAACTTGCATTGATGGTTGGTGTCAGTGCTTTGCCATTGGCATCGAGGTGAACGAAGCACGGCATATCACAGTACTCCTTGTACGTCTGAGGAATGTAGGGTGTTGCTGAAGTGATTTCACTACCACGCTGCTGCCCAAGACCAGCCCCCCGGCCTCGGCCTCGCTGTCTGACATCACCTCTGCCTGCAAATGTCATGCCGACCATGTCGGAAGCTAGCTTTTCTTCTGGCAGATTCTTCCACATATTGGTGTCTTTCCTCTTAGCTAGGGTTGGAGTCAAAATTGCTGGCAAGGATCCGGGAGCATCATCATCGGCAGTCGTGAACTCACTGGCCAAGCAGATCATCCGATTGAGATCTAGCTTGTGATTGTCCTGCAAGCGCTTCAACTTATGCCAGATCAAGGTGCTCTTTTCCAATCCATCGATGTAGGCGGCCATAGCGGTCTGATCGTGCACTCCTGCACAAGAATTTTTCATATCCAGCTAGCGGGAGAGGTAGGCTCGAGATGTCTCGTCCTTTTTCTAGACGCACCATTGTAGATCGCCGATAGTGTAGGTACGTTTGTACGTACCGTCGAAATTCTTGGTGAACGCTTCATGCATGTCCAACCAATTGCATATGGACTTCTCTGGCAAGTCGTTGATCCATTGGCGGGTCGTGCCTCTCAACATAAGTGGGAGGTACTTGACGGTGAAGTTAGGGTTTCCCCCTGCGATCTTGACTGCTTCACTATAATCCTGTAACCACGTAGCTAGCCTGGCAGTGCCGTCACAGGGATTAATCATCTTGTCAATCCGAAAACTCTTGGGGTAAGTTGTGGCCCGTATCACAGGGCCAAAACAACGTGGTCCCAAGTATTGTCCCTCCCGGGCCTCCTGAATCTTGTCCAAGTGTGAACATGCATTGTATGGCTTCGGGCTCGCTTTTTTCTTGTTGCCTCCATAGGAAGGGTTGCATGAACGACACGGTCCCCCTCCACCATGGTGGATGCTAGGGGGTGACAGAGGCGCAAGTGGCGGTGGGTTAGCCTTCTTGTTGTTGTCCTCCTACGGCTTCTCCTTCCTGTCGCGGTTGCTTATCGGACGCGGAGGGTCATGGTGCGACCTGCTCCAGTTCCCATGGTTGGCACTGCGCTCTCTGTCATGACGAGGCTGATCCACACTGTCGCAAATGATGATGCCACCTTGGGGGCGTCTAGGTCGAGGCATGCTATGTGGTGGTGAGCTTTTGGGTCTTCGTGATGCCGAGAAGATTGGGCGGGAGGGCCAGCGATGAGGGTGAGCCTTTCCTCCGTGGTTGGAAGATATGGGAATAGCGTCAGCCCTGTTGCGTATGTCCCTCCGTCTTTGTTCTGATGAACCCATTTGAGATCCGACATCGTGAGGAGATCTTTCCCTTTGCTGCTTGGGAGCGCTAGACTGGCAATATGTCGGGTCAGACTCTAGCCTCTGAGAGGTGGCCTTTTCCTGCTGTTTGACAGCCTTGGCGGCGAGGTCATAGACCTGATCCACATCTACGGGTGATCTATCCTGCTCCAGTAGAGTCTTGGCGACGACCAAGTTGAGGGCGGGCATGGGCATGACTTGCTTTCCATCTTTGTCAATGTATGGTTTAGCTTGTGCCGGCTTCAAAGGAGCCCACCCCAAGTTGCGTTGTATGCCAGGGTTGTTGACGATGTGAGCCAGAGCTTTCTTGGCCTTCTACTGCTTGAGCAGAGTCTTGTACTCGGCCTCCATGGCTCTAGTTGTTTCGATCGATTTATGCGCCTTGGCCAGATCTCGATCCAACTTTGTGCCTTGCTCCGCGATGGCATGTGCTTCCTCTAGTAGTTGCTGGCGCTTCTCATCGAGCTGGACAACATTCTGTATATGGGCCAGGGTCATAGGCTCAACGAGCAAATTTTTGTACATCACTCTATCAACTAGTAGTGATTTGGGTAGCCGCATACATAGATGGTGGTGGCGGAGGATTTGCGGGGTTGGCGTTGCTTGGACCGGAAGGGAATTCCTGTGGCTGTTGCACTAGGATAGCTAGAGGGGGAATGGCCTTCGCCTGACCATTGTCGGCATCATCAGCTGGTCCTTTCAGGTTGTCGTGCGGCTTAGGCGGATCTGCTCCGGTTTGATCTTCTTCCATCACACCCCCGGTGGCGACGAACACATGATGGGATGTGACGGCCTTGTCGGCCCCCTCCTCGCGATTGATCTCCTACTCCATTTCCTTCATGGCAGAGTTGAGCTCTTCCGGGTTGACGTCCATATCCTCCGAGTCTATGTTGATGTCAGTATAAAGCACATCCAAAATGGAGTCGGAGGGTGTGGGAGCTTCTTCGATGACGGAGGATGATGCTAAGGAAGCGGGACCATTGGCTGGTGGCGGCGGTGGCCTGTGTACGGAGATAGTACCTTCTTGAGCCACCCCATCAGCAGCGGCAAAACCCTGATAGAATGAAAGTTACCCAAAGACGAAGTCCTGAGCCAGTAGATCGTCCGACGAGCGAAAGCCTACACTATAATAAATGGTGAGCTCTATAAGCGGAGTGTTTCTAGAGTTTTTCAGCGATGTATTTCTCTGGAAGAAGGAGTGGAAATCTTGCGAGAAATCCACGAAGGTGAGTGTGGTCACCATGCTGCAGCCAGATCCTTGGTGGCAAAAGCTTTTAGACACGAATTATTTTGGCTTACATCTAAGGCGGACGCTGACAAACTGGTCAAAACGTGCAAAGGCTGTCAAAAGTATGCCCATCAGGCACACGTTTCGGCTAAACAGCTGCGAACAATCCCTACTACATGGCGATTTGCGATCTGAGGGCTTGATATGGTAGGGTCATTTCGCACGGCAAAATATGGATTTACTCATCTACTAGTGATGGTGGATAAATTTACAAAGTGGATTGAGGCTAAACCCGTAACAAGTTGCGATGGAGCCGCAGCCAGAAAGTTTGTCGAGGACGTGATCATCCAATTCAGATATCCGCACAGTATAATTATTGACAAAGGGAGCAATTTTTTCATGGGATAACTTGCCAAATTCTATGAAGAACAAGGGATCCGACTCGATATTGCATCAGTCGCGCATCCACAAGCTAATGGACAAGTCGAAAGAACTAACGGTCTTATTTTACAAGGACTCCGACCTTGTCTCGAGGCACCACTTCGTCATGCCGCGGGGGCTTGGGCAGAAGAATTACCGTTTGTGATATGGAGCTTACGTATAACTCCTAATAGATCAACCGGATACACTCCTTTCTTCTAGGTCTATGGTGCAGAAATAGTTCTTCCAAGTGATCTAATTCATCAGTCTCCAGGAGTGAAAGCGTATATCAAAGAAGATGCAGAAGTTTCTCGACAGGATGATCTCGATATAATCAAAGAAGTACGCGTCGTTGCTGAGCAGAGATCTACAGCCTATCTGCAAAAGTTACACAAGTACCATAGTCAGAGAGTACAAAACAGTTATTTTAGGAAGGGCGATTTGGTTCTCCGACTTGTGCAAAAAAGAAAGCACAAACTTTCTCCGATTTGGGAAGGACCTTTTATGATCAGCAGAGTTCTGCATAATGGGTCATATTATTTAACCGATATGAGACCAGTCAAGGAAAGACCAGATACTCGGAAAAGAAAGAGTTGGCGGTAGTACAGACCCGGATGAGATAGACCGTCCATGAAATATTGCACAGCTACGTCCCTTCTATTCTTAGTTATATTTCCTTGTAATCATATATGTACATATTCAAAGTGAAATAAAGTGTTGGTTTCCTCATATGTTATCTTTGAGAAGTTTTTGACATCTTATTTCCAAAAAGAGCATGTCATTTTCAGAAATCCCAAAATGCTTGAAAGTACTTTATGCTCATGTTCATTCTGGTTATGATTTTTGAATATCTAAAAATGTTACCCTAGGGTAAAAATTCAATTTATTTTTTATACTTTGGTTTTTTATCTGATTGCTTAGACGCGGGTCTCTTCCGAGTAATGAATTGTTGGTACTGAAAGCCGGCTTTGTTTCCGAGTTTAAACTGGTTTAGCAATTGAGCTTCATTGCTCGGCAAAGTTTCCGTGCTAAAGGTTGGCCAACTCATGAAAGGGACAAGGCAGAGAGCCAGATAAAATGACAAGTATAAGCATAAAAAATAGTGCTTCAGAAATTTTCAAGCACACACATAAAATATATACAAAAAAAGTGCTATGATAGTAGCATCAGTTCTTACAACCAACACAATTAAAATAGTGTTTCCATCATTACAGACCAACACAATAGTGTTTCCATCATTACATTCCCAAGTTTAGAATAATGCATATAAACAGTTTATGTTGCAGAATCAGGTGGTGGTGATGAAGAGCGTGGAACGCTGGAGTCGACATCATTGTCGCCCTGGACCTCGGACTCGGAAGCTGCTTTGACAAGGCTGTCTTCTGGCTCTTGAGGCGAGGGAGGCATAGTGACGGATTCGAAGAATGGTGTCATGTAGTTGGTCATCTCTGCCACACGGCAAGCGTAACCTACACAAGAACCTTGGATAGCTTTAATGTTCCGCAGGTTACCCTCATCGTCCTCATCGGCGGTACCCTTGGTGACGTGCCAGATTTCCATATCGCTATGGTGGCTCATCACCATGGTAAGGGAAGTCTGTGCAGCAGTCCGAGCATAGGAAAGCTTCCAGTCTTCAATTAGCTTCGGAATCTCCTTGGCCTTGTACCTCACCTCTTGCACTGGCATCTTATGCAAGTCAGAAAGTTTGACCGACTCACTAGCCTCTTCAAGAGTCTGGCGAAAGTCGAACAAAATATCTCTAACGAGCTTTATGCGCTCGAGGCGAGGTTCAGAGGTAGGAGAGTCAGAAAGGTTCAAGGGGGCTAGGAAAGAATCAAAAGTCAAAATTTGACTCAAAAAAGAAGTCAAAAAATCAATTGAATAAAGTAAGTCGGAAATCTTGCCTAGCACAGAATGATTCCACTGGGCACGCTCCTCGCGGATACTATTCAGCTTACTCTCTGTGGCTTGGGCTAGATCCCTCTGACTATCGAAGTCCTTCTGAAGATCATCTAATTGTTTATCTCAGCCGGCTATCAGCTTCTCAAGCCTCACGGTCTCATGGTTGCTTGACTCCAGGAAAGTAGCTACGGATTTCTCCGATTCAATGGTAAGCTTTTCAAGCTTGTCCCGGAGCTCAGTATTCACCAATTCCAAGACCTTGAAGTTCTTGGATTGCTCCACCATCTTGCTGGATTCACACAACAATTCTGCAAAGGGAAACATATCAGTCGGACAGAACAAGTTTGACTATGACAATAGCTAAATGACAAAGATGAAGTCGAAAAAGTTTACCTTCTGCTTCATATTTTTCAACATTTAACTTTGAATTCTCAAGGCGCAGGGCTTTGATTTCCTTGCATTTATTGCATATATTCTTGAGCAATTCCTGGTTGGAATATGCAAGTTTCTATAAGTTTAGAGACGGAATACCGTTGGACGGCTACTAAGACTCGGGCTGCAAATTTAACTAAGTAAAAATACAGCACGAGCCTTGGGGGCTACACTACATCATTCTTTTGCAACCTATAAGCATCAAGTCGGATTCAATGATGTTTATCTGACTTTATGCTTGGGGGCTAGAGGATATGATAATAAAATAACTTCAAATAAGAATCAGAAACTTACAATGTGTTCCAAGTGCAACTTCTCAAATCCAAGTTTAGTGTTGTGAAACACTTTCTCAGCAAGGGAGAGGGAGGGAACGTCCGTCGCTGGGAGTTTGCCAGACTCTATCTTCGTGTCCCGGAACAAACTTTGGTCTAGGAGGCTGACCAGCTTTACATCCTCCATCTCCTGGCTTGATGCCTCTATGGTTAGAGTTTGCTTCTCAAGGCTGGACTGAACCAGCCTGGGGATTTCCTCTTTTTTATTCCATTTTAGGCCGGAGGTAGCAGAGCCGGCCACTTTATCTAACACTCCTATAGATATTACCATGGGATCATTACCCTTGACGGGTTCACCCTTGTTAATTGCCTGGCCACCAACGGTGACCACGACTTTCGAGATGTTGCCGGCACTAGGAGAGGAGGAAACCTCTAGTGTTGATGATGGAGTACTGGTTGGAGTTGGTGGCGGCATTGCTGGGGAGATAACAAGTTTCTGCTGACGCAGTGGCTTGTCTGGTTTGTCGCCTGGCTTAACCTTACTCTTCAAAAGTGCTTTAGCTCTGAAGCACGAAAATCCGAATGTCAGGTGTGCTTTGGAAAGAAAGAAAGTTATAAGGTACTGAAAATAAAGGAAGGGTGCTTACTTTTTAACTACTGGCAGCACTTGACAACCAGCAGTGATAACAACTTCCTTCTCCTTGCGCTTCTTGGAGGCGGAGGCAGAAACTTCTTGCACATCGTCATCCTTCGTCACCTCTAGATCCTCTCAGAGATAGCCATCTAGTGGAGCTAGCTGGACTCGGGGAGTTTCTCGAGCTGACAAAGTCAAAAAAGCATCGACCATCTAGTGGAGCTCGCTAGACTCGGGGAGTTTCTCGAGCTGACAAAGTCAAAAAAAGCATCGATGAAAATAGAGTCAGAGAAAGAAACAGAAAAGAACGACAAAACGCAAAAGCAGAGTTGAAATATTTACCAGAGTCAGAGGACGGTTGGACGTGAACATCTTCATGGAGACATCCGGAACTTTTTGTTCCACTCTCTCCTTGATCAAATACTGCATGAGGTCCTATAATCCTTCGCCGGAATCCGGTTTGGGCTGACCCGCATATTATCCTTCTTGTCGCTGGTGATGGTGTACATGAGGCGATCTCCATGGTGTTGCAGAGGCTGAATCCGGCACTCCAGCCAGCAGTGGATCAAGTCGAATCCACGGAGGCCCATGTGCTTCACCAGAAACTCAATCCTCCTCTTGGCGACGATCAAGATATCCGACAGTTCCGGCGCCTCCGCATCCCATGACTTTTGGTGGGGAGCGGCACTGTCGACGAAGGCCGGAAGACCTTCCGCCTTTCCAGGAGCCGGAATATCCTTATGATAAAAGAAGGTTTCCACCCAGCGTTTGACGGATTCGCTAGCGTTAATCCTAGGAAAAACTCGGTTTCTCCTAAGGACTAAGCTAAGGTGCCAGTGGTGTAAGGAACACCGGCACTGTTGGAGTTCTTCCGGGTACCATGGTAGTACCGGAAAAGGGTGAGACTTGGCCTAATGCCAAGAAACCCCTCGCACAAGGCTGCATGAGTACTAAGCTCTAGCAGGGAGTTGGGAGGAACATTATGGAGATGCACACCGTAGTATTTGAGGACCTTGCTGAAGAAGTCCGATGGTGGCAGGCTAAGGCCACAGTCGCTGTGCGTGCCGAACAGCACCCGCTCGTCGTTGCGCGGGGAGGGAATGGTGTGTCCTGAGGCGCTCTGCCACGCGCCAGCGACGATGAAGCCCTCATCCTCCATGACCTGGAGCTCAGCATCATCCATGACGCTTGGGACCCAGAGGCCGCGCATCTTCCTATCGTCCGCTACTGATGTACCCGTCGCCGCTCTGGAGCCAGATGCAGATGCCATCGCTCTTGGAGAATGAAGGATTGGTGGGGGAAAGATATTTACTCGCGGCGTGTAGATGAGAGTGGATGTGGAGGGCTCGAGGCGTACGAGGAGGCAATGAATGAAGCGGTGGGGAGATGAATCTGGGAGAGAAGGGTTTTCTCCTCTCTTTTATTTACCTCTACGCAAAGATTCGTGCGTCAGTCACGCGATTTGTGCCACGTGTATATGAGATAGGGAGGTAGCTTCCTCGGGACTCCTCCACCCCCTCGATTCTTGCATGAGCATTAAAACGGTGCTCCGTTGACGGGACTCCTGTCAGTGATAGGACCTGGTCTGAAAAGTTGTCAGACAGCACGCCGCTGTAAAATCCGGCTGATGTTACGAACTGAGCAAGGAAAAGAAGCCAGAACAAAACATATCCAACTCAACTGACTCAGAATCCTACACTATTTAATGAAGTTTTCGGGAACCCTTCAAGATTCTCAAGACGAAGAAACCATCAAGCTAGACGATTTATCCGACTTTGGATCTTGGAGACTTCTGGGGGCTACTGTTGGGGATATACTTTCCGGGTATACCCATAGGACTTGCTGACCAGGGTGGCCCACCAACGGGTTAGAGCTTTGCTTCATGGGCGGCCCAGTCAGAGAAAGAGGAGGATCTAGTTCCGGCTACGACAAGGCCCAGAAGAGTTACCGACTTAGGCCTGTATTATTACTTGTAGTCCAAGCTGTACTTAGTTACCTACTCTGTAACGTAGTCGGATAGGTCTATCATATAATCCTAGGTCATGTGACTATATAAACCAGTCCTATGGGGGCCTTTAGGGAACAACATCACAACTTACTCGCACATGCGAACCTCTCTTATAATCCGCTGTAACATTCGGCTTACGCCAATATATTACTGGGTTGCTAGCAGGAGTAGGATCCGATCACCGCAATCGGATCTGAACCTAGGTAAACTTGTGCACACCACTCCTGGAACATCCGACGTCTCACGTCCCATATTCTCAACGCCATTAGGAACCCCCTATGGCGTACTTGTCGACAATCTGACGACATCGCCAGCAGGTCCGGTTCGTTGAGGAGGCCAGCGTCATGGAGAGCAGTGGAGAGGACTTCTGTTGACGTGGAGAGGTCGAAGGACTTGACCTTGGTGCGAATGGCTTTGGACATGGAGTCGATGTAGTTCACTTCTTCTAACGCTGCAATGCGGTTGCTGCGACGTAGCTTACTGACCGCGTCATGTGCTTGCATCTCCTACACTCGACGCTTGCGCAACACGTTCTCATGAACATGCAGGAGGAGGGAGGCTGTGTTGAGGGGATCAGGGGGCATAGAAGAGTTAGGTCATGAAGGTTTAGCACTGATTTTCTTTGTTGATTTCTTGTTAGGATTAGAAGGGGTTTGGGGGAGGAGAACCTGGGTTGTGAGTTTCCTCATTAGAGGTGGCGAGGTCCTGAAGAGACGCGATGAGTTCCTAGGCATCTCTGACCACCATGTCGGCAACGGGCATAGTTGGTCCTTGAGTTGCTGACTGCAGACGGAGGCCGATCTTGGCTTGTCGCATCAGTCTGGGTGTCGCGGTTTACCGAGGTTGGCGGTGTGGGCGCCGAGCCATTTGGTGCAGGAGCAGATGGGAAAGTGGGTGGCGGTGGCGGGGGAATGCCATGAACCGGGGGCATGTATTGCATGTGTGCCCTGGGGACCAGGGCCCAACGAAACTTCTCGTCGATGGCGATCATGATGACGTCGTCGTTGGGCATGCAGAGGATGATGGCCGGTGGCGTGCGCGTCTGGGCTTCCACCATGACAAAGGCGCGCACGAAGGTGAAGTCAGCCCCGAAGAAACAACATTGGTTGACACATCACAGTTTCCCCATGTGGCCGAACACGTAGCTCGTGCCCGCCTCATGCCACGGCTCTAGTGGGAATTCATTGGCCTGGAGCTCGACCATGTGCAGGTACCGCGTGGTGCAGCGGTTGTCGGCGATTTCTGGGTGGTGCAATGAGACGGTGTTCCCTTCAAAAGGGAAGGGGGAGCGGTCGATGGCGGCGTCGCGGTCGGATCGGGAGTTGAAAATGCGCAGGGCAGAGCCTAAGTATGAGGCCGCGAAGTAGAACGGCCCCACTTGTGGGTTGAGCTCGATGGCGTCTTAGATGTGACAGAACGGGTTAGGAAGTGGGGTTTCCTTGAGGGCATAGGCGAAGTGGTGCGCGTCAGAGACGACTTCCACGGGCACAAAGATCTCGATGATGCCGAGTGAGGCAGAGTGGGAGCTGCTGGCGCTAGACCAACCTAGTGAGAGTGGTAATGTCCTGCGCTAATCATCTTTATTTTTAGTATACATGAACCAATCTAATGACGCCGAAGAAGAAACAGGTGATCAAGTGCTGCATGATCACGTATGAACCACGTGTCCCCACTAATCTTCTCTGTCTGATACCATCCTACAGGAACTAACATCATGGTGTCAAGGAAAAAGCATATCATGGCGTCGATCACCATCGTCCGCAGTCTAGGGCAATTCACGTATGAGCGGTGGCTACGATAGCTGAGATTCATGACTACTGGAGTTAAGTACGTACCATGTCTGAGTAGAACTAGATTAGCGAGTCCTAATCCTACTTCAAACTATTTTAGTTGCTATATATACATGTGTAGGCACTACTTTAAATGTGCGACCTCTAGGCTCTTGTTGGAATTATGCCCTAGAGGCAAAAATAAAGATGTTATTATTATAATTCTTGTTCATGATAAAGTTTATATTCCATGCTAGAATTCTATTAAGCGAAAACTTTGATACTTTTGTGGTTTATGAACAACACCGTGTCCCTAGTACGCCTCTATGGACTAGCTCATTGATTAATGATGGTTAAGGTTTCCTAACCATAGACATGAGTTATCGATTAATAATGAGATCATGTCATTAGGAGAATAATATGATAGACAGACCCAAATTAAGCAGAGCAATTAGATCGTGTCATCGATTTCATCTTTGCGAAGCTTTTTCCTATGTCAATTATTGTATTCCTTAGACCATGAGATAATACAACTCCCTGGTATCGGAAGAAAGCTTTGAGGTCATCAATCGTCATCCTATGTGAGGGTGATCATAAAGGTGTCTCTCAGGTGATCGGAAAGTACTTGTTGGGTTGTATGTATCGATATGGAATTTTTCCCTCCCGAGTCGGAGAGATATACTTGGGCCCACTCGGTAATCGATATCAACACCGCTTGCAAGCACGTGGTTAAGGAGTTAATCACAAAGTGATATCGGATTACGGAACGAGTAAAGTACTTGTTGTGAACGACATTAAACTAGGTATGCCGATACCAACGATCGAATCTCGGGCAAGTAAAATATCGCGTGACGAAGGAAATACATATATGGGATTAATTGAATCCTGGCATCGTGGTTCATCCGATATGATCATCAATGAATATGTGGGATTCAATATGGGTTTTCAGATCCCGCTGTTAATTATTGATAGAAGATCATGTCTGCATATTCTCAAACCCGTAGGGTCACACACTTAACGTGCATCGACGCTAGGATAGAATGGATAATTGGTTTATGAGTTTTTTGTTTGGAGTCTCGGATGAGACCCAGGACATCACGAGAGGTTCAGGAATGGTCCGGAGAATAAGATTCATATAAAGGAAAGCAGTTTTTGGATTTCGGAATCGTTTCGGAGTTTATCGGTATTGTACCGGAAGGTTCTAGAAGGTTCTGGAGTGGGACCAACGTGGGCTCACTTGTCGGAGGCCTGCGTGGGCCTAAGGGGAAGTGCCCTGGCCACTTTGGGCCAGGGGCACAAGGCCCCTAAGGCCCAGCCGGCCAGCCCTAGGGGAAACCCTAGGGGAGCCTTCTAGAAGGGGGGATGACTTGCCCCCCACTCCACCCATTGGGCCGCCTCCCTAGGGCTTGGAGGAGGGGTCAAGGGGCCAGCCAGCCCCCTATATAAGAAGGGCAGGGGCGCAGCCTCCCCCCCCCCCACTCCAACCCTAGCCGCCAACTGCTGCCCCTTCATCTCTCTCTCTCTCCCGACTGCGTGTAGGCGAAGCCCTGCCGCAGAAACTCTCCACCATTAGCACCACGCCGTCGTGCTGCAGATCCAATCTATCTCTCCACCATACTTGCTGGAACATGGAAGGAGGAGACGTCGCTGCACCGTACGTGTGCATCTCTCAGAGGCGCCGCCACTTGCGGCGTAGGATTGGATCGGATCGCGAGGAGGAGACGGCGAGTACGACTACATCAACCACGTTCTATTGAAAGTTTCTGCTGTGCGATTTCTTCAAGGGTATGAAGATCTCATCTATCTCTCTCGTTGATTACATCTCCTAGATTAGATCTTGGCTTTCTTGTTCGCATCCGTAGGAAATTTTTTGATTTACTATGCTGCGAGACCCTTTAGTGGTATCAGAACTAGATCTATGCGTAGATGTGTTTCACGAGTAGAACGCAACATGCTTATTGCGGGCGTTGATGTTTTCTATTGCAAACCTCTTGTTGTGTATTTTTTATGGCGCGGCATAGCGAGATCGAAGCGGTCCAGGCCAACTTTACGCGACCTTGTTCGCGAGACCGGCTCCGCACTTGACGTGTGGCTTGTTCCACACATGCGGTGGATGGATTTCTCTCACTATAGTAGTCATGGGATTTACAACGGATGTTAGCAACCATAATATCACCGTTGTGGCTTTCTGTAGGTAAGAATCGTTCTTAGCTTGTTATTCCCATAAGCCACGTAAACATGCAACAACAAAGTAGACGCGTCTAACTTGTTTTTGTAGGGAGTGTTTTGTGATATGGTATGGCCCAAGACATAATGTGTATGAATTGAGATGTATGCAATGATCATGTTTTGTAATAATTCACGACTTGCATGTCGATGAGTTCACAACCGGTAGAAGCCGTATGGTTGTCTTTATAATTATACTAGCTGAATGTCCGTGCGTTGCCACGGTTACTTAAGTTTCTTTACTCGACGTACATATACAATGAATATGAAAATTCATGTATTCGTAGAACTATATTCCGATAAAAATCTATAACTCAATATAGTATGCACAACGAGAACATATAGTGCTAAATTGCTCTTATTAATTAAGATCTAATTCGTGACATGCTTAAGAAAGGGCTCGACTTGTCCAAGTAAGACAAGCACTCTACCTAATGGGACACTCTTTCTCTTCTCATCGGTCATTGTGCAACCCTAGAATCCAGATGTACCTAGACAATAACACAAAACTTTCGCTCATCGCAAATCCCCCCGCGCCCCAGCCCATCGACCATGTTACCACCAAGCTCAAGCCTCTTTGATATTGTTTCTCGGACTGCTAGAACACACGGAGAGATCTGCTCGGGATGGTCAAGGAAACATATATCATGAGTGGCTACGAATTTATTTTGTATGCTAACTTCATTAATTTGTTTGAATCTGATTGACAATGGTTGACAATGGACTGCTAGAGCACTCTGTTTTTTATGGGAATTGCATCCATAAAAGCCGGTGTATGTTTGTAGGTTTAACCGAACTCTGGGTTGTAATGTGTTTCTCTGAAAAGTGTGTAAACAACATAATGAGAGTATCTGATAATTTTTTCTACATCCCAAACATTTAAGCCCTTTTTTTTGTCGGTAGTTTACTACACTTATCTAAAGACAGAGAGATAATCAAATTTAATAACATCACTATTGTGTTTTTTAGTATATTTTTCCAAATACAACTTGATTATCAAATTTAGCACAGATTACACATGATCGATACATTAGGAACCTCACGCCTCACACAAATTCGCACTGTGCACCTCTTTTCACTGTATCCCAATACTTTCGGTTCGCACTGGAGCTGCAATCTCACAACACTATTCACACTCGTAATCTAAAGTCAGTACTACCAAATTACACAAAACTCCATTTTAATCTAACACCAATGCCCTGGATCGATCAGACGCGCAAGAAGTTGAAAAAAGTGAGAACTCCAGAGTCTAATGCCAATCTATTAGCTTGTTTGACAGTTGGCAGGCGCCACATGCCACTTCTTTGAGGCTTTTTATCATACATCTGAATGGCGTGATCCCAGACAGCAACGTAGAAACACAACCTGCAATATCGCAACAAATCAAGCACTCGACACAATCACCGCTGGACTCCGAGGCCTTCATCCTGTGTGACACTCCGCACCTACAGGACACAGGCGCCGGCTCGCCGGTCGGGACCGGCCGCGGCAAGAAGGAGGGTCCCTCGCTGGTTCTGCAGCTGGGGTGTGTCAGCCCGCGCCAGGAGGCTGGAAGGACAAGCTCGTGGGGCTGTATGGCATGGAACTTGGTCGGCGCCTCGACCTCTCCGCGTGATGCGATACCGACCGCCACTGAAGTAGGAGAATCTTACCTGTCGGGCGCGGATGAATTCCCAGCTCCACCTCCACCAAAAATTCATAGCTTCCCTGGAGGAGGAGCGGTAGAATATGACCTTTAGCTTGATTTGTGACGCAACAATCCAAATGAATTTCTTCCAGGATAGTAGGACACTGCCGCCGCCCGCCCACGGTTCCATGCACTCCCTGTCTCCCTCGATGCTGGTCCTAGCCTCCTGAGCCGATCCTCCCGACCGGGATCCACTGCCGTCGGCCCGCCTCCTCATCCGTAGGCTATCCCCCCGTGCCCGATCAAGACACTGGCGCCATCCAATCCCCTCCGACCCACTGCAGATCTTCACACACATCGACTTCCGTTGCTGCCGGGACCGTGCCGCCACTACTATCCACCCCCAGATCCCTACCGCTGGTCGCCTCCTCCCTCCCCTCAAGTATTGGCCCGGTGCTCCCCATCTCCATACCCAGTAGGGCCGCTGCCCTCCACGCGGTTGTGAGCCCAAAATTGGGGAAGCGGCCATGGGAGGAGATCTATGGGGTGGCGGCGATGTCCAAGGGGCGCTTCTATTGGAGAGTAGGACAATCATTCGGGCGAGCGAGGTTGGGAAGGTTCGGGGCGGGGTGGCTGGCGGGGTGGCCGGCCGCGTGGCTGCGCTCGGGGATGAATAGGGAGAGGTTTTTTTATCTCACTTGGCGGTGGCATACCACGCAAAATCCTCAAACAGACAGGGGCAAAATCGTCCATAAAAAATCGGAACGAAAAAGCAGACGGAAGAACCTACCTCTGTATAAATTAGTAGATAGATATGACCTGCGTGTCAACTTCTTATACGCCATGTAATAGCTTTACTTTATCGCTAAGTAGTTAGCAATAGTTGTAATTGCTATTCGTGGTGGAGGCAATCATGGTGGAGTGATGGAGATCATGCTGGCGCGCACAATATGGAGATCATTGCGCAGAGATTGGCTATACCATGTCACATAAAATTATATACATGTGATGTTTATTTTTTTATGTATCTTATTATGCTTAGATCACGACGGTAGCATTATAAGATGATTCCTCACTTAAAGATCAAGATAAAATTGTGTTCTCCTCATGTATGCACCGTTGCGAAAGTTTGTCGTTTCCAAGCACCTCGTGATGATCGGGTGCTATAAACTCTACGTTCACATACAACGGGTGCAAGTCAGTTTTGTACACGCAGAAATACTTGGGTTTGACTTGACGAGCCTAGCATGTACAGACATGGCCTCGGAACACACGAACCGAAAGGTTAAACCACTTGAGGGATGAATGATATGATCGACACTTTGTTGTCCACCATTGAAACCACATCTCTTCTCATGAAGATCGGATTAGGTGTGGTGAATTTGGATCGTGTTCACTAAACAACTTGAGAGATGTTGAATTTAGTGGGAGTTCATCTAGTAATTTGATTAAGCTGAACTAGTTATCATGAACATAGTCTAAATTGTATTTGCAAATTTTCTAGACCAAATGGCTAAGCCCAACTTCAATTTCAACGTTTTTGCTGAGAAAGAAAAGCTTAAGAACAATGGGTCTAACTTCACCAACTGGTTTCGCAATCTGAGAATCATTCTCGCTGGCGGACAAAAGTACTATGTACTTGAGAAAGCGCTAGGTGACGCCCCTGCTACTGATGCACCGGCTGATGAAAAAGTTGTTTATCAATCACGCAAAGATGATTATGGAGTGATTAAGAGTACCATGTTGTTTGCTATGGAACCGGAACTTCAAAATCATTTGAGGAGTTCGCCGGGCCCTTTGATATACTTGAGGAACTGAAAACCATGTTTCAGACTCAGGCCTATTCTGAGAGATATGAGATCTCTGAGAAGTTCTTCAACTGCAAGATGTAGGAAGGGAGTTCCGTTAGTGAGCACGCCATTAAGATGCCAGGCTACACTCAACGTCTTGAGCAACTGGACTGCAAGATTCCAGAAGAGCTCAAGATTGACAGAGTTCTGCAATCACTCCCTCCTAGCTACAAAGGTTTTGTAGTTACTCACAATCAAATTGGTTCCACTGATACGATCACTGAGCTCTTCGCTAAGCTGAAAGCTGCGGAGGTGGATATCAAGAAAGATAATCATGTGTTGATGGTCAACAAGGCCGCTAGCTTTAAGAAAGATAAGGGTGGAAAGAAATCCTTCAAGAAAGGCAGCGGCAAGCGTGTTGCCCCTGCTGAGAAGAAGCTCAAGTCTAGATCTAAGCCGGACACTGAGTGCTTATATTGCAAGGACAAGGGTCACTGGAAGCACAACTGTCCGAAGTACTTAGCGGACAAGAAGGCTGGCACCATTAAAGGTATATTTGATATACATGTTATTGATGTTTACCTTACTAGTGCTCGTTGTAGTGCCTGGGTATATGATACTGGTTCGGTTGATAATATTTGTAACTCGAAACAGGAGCTACGGAATAGACGGCGGCTAGCAAGGGATGAGGTGACGATGCGCGTTGGCAATGGATCAAAAGTTGATGTGATGGCCGTCGGCACACTCTCCTTAGTTTTACCTTCGGGATTAGTTTTAAACCTTAATAAGTGTTATTATGTGCCTGCGTTGAGCATGAACATTATATCTGGATCGTGTTTATTGCAAGACGGTTATTCATTTAAATCAGAGAATAATGGTTATTCCATTTATATGAATAACATCTTTTATGGTCATGCACCTGTTGTGAATGGTTTATTTCTTCTGAATCTCGAAAGCAATGAAACGCACATCCATAACATTGAGGCTAATAGATGCAAAGTAGATAGTGATAATCCAACTTATTTGTGGCACTGCCGTCTAGGTCATATTGGTGTAAAACGCATGAAGAAACTCCATTCTGATGGACTTTTGGAGTCTCTTGATTTTGAATCATTTGACACGTGCGAGCCGTGCCTCATGGGCAAGATGATCAAAACCCCGTTCTCCGGAATAATGGAGCGAGCAACGGACTTATTGGAAATCATACATACCGATGTATGCGGACCAATGAGTGTTTCGACGCACGGTGGATTTCGCTATTTTCTCACTTTTACTGATGACTTAAGTAGATATGGGTATATCTATTTAATGAAACATAAATCTGAAACGTTTGAAAAGTTCAAAGAATTTCAGAACAAAGTGGAAAACCATCATAACAGGAAAATTAAATTTCTACGATCCGATCATGGAGGTGAATATTTGAGTTATGATTTTCTCACGCATCTTAAAGCAAGCGGAATCGTTTCGCAACTCACGCCACCCGGAACACCACAGCGCAATGGTGTGTCTGAACGCCGGAATCGAACTCTATTAGATATGGTGCGATCAATGATGTCTCTTACAGATTTTCCGTTATCATTTTGGGGTTATGCATTAGAAACCGTTGCATTCACTTTAAATAGGGCACCATATAAATCTCTTGAGACGACACCGTATGAACTATGGTTTGGTGCTAAACCTAAGTTGTCGTTTCTTAAAGTTTGGGGATGTGAAGCTTACGTCAAGAAGTTGATGCCGGACAAGCTCGAACCCAAAGCGGAGAAATGCGTCTTCATAGGATACCCTAAGGAAACGATTGGGTATACCTTCTACCACAGATCCGAAGGCAAAGTGTTTGTTGCAAAGAACGGATCCTTTCTTGAGAAGGAGTTTCTCTCGAAAGAAGTGAGTAGGAGGAAGGTAGAGCTAGACGAGGTTATTGAACCTTCTCTCGAGTTGGAGAGTAGCGCAGCGCCTGAAATTGTTCTAGTGCCATCTGCACCAACAAGAGAGGAAGCTAATGACGAGGATCATGAAACTTCAAACGATGCTACTACTGAACTTCGCAGGTCGACAAGGTCACGTGCCACTCTTGAATGGTACGGCAACCCTATCTTAACCGTCTTGTTGTTAGACAACAGTGAACCTACGAACTATGAGGAAGCAATGATGAGCCCAGACTCTGAGAAATGGCTAGAGGCCATGAAATCCGAATTGGGATCCATGAGCGAAAACCAAGTATGGACTTTGGTGGACCCTCCTAGCGACCGTAAGGCCATTGAGTGCAAATGGATTTTCAAGAAGAAAACGGACGCGGATGGTAATGTTACTGTCTATAAAGCTCGGCTTGTCGCAAAAGGGTTTCGGCAAGTTCAAGGTGTCGACTATGATGAGACTTTCTCTCCCGTAGCGATGTTTAAGTCAATTCGGATTTTATTAGCAATTGCTGCATTTCATGATTATGAAATATGGCAGATGGATGTCAAGACTGCATTCCTCAATGGCAACATTGATGAAGAGTTGTATATGATGCAGCCCGAAGGTTTTGTCGATCCTAAGGATGCTAATAAGGTGTGCAAACTTCAGCGTTCCATTTATGGACTGAAGCAAGCATCTCGGAGTTGGAACCTTCGTTTTGATCAAGTGATCAAGAGCTTTGGATTTGTTCCAAATTGCTACGAAGCTTGTATCTACAAGAAAGTGAGTGGGAGCTCGGTGACATTTTTAGTACTATATGTGGATGACATATTGATTATTGCAAATGACATCGGTATGCTTAACAATGTGAAGAGTCATTTGAATAAATGTTTTTCAATGAAAGACCTAGGAGAAGCTGCTTATATATTAGGCATCAAAATCTATAGAGATAGACAAAGACGCCTAATAGCTTTAAGTCAAAGTACATACCTAGAAAAAGTTCTGAAAAGGTTCAGAATGGATAAAGCAAAGAAAGGTTCATTGCCCATGTTGTCAGGTAAGATATTGAGCAAGGCTCAGTGTCATTCTGATGGCGATAGAGATACTATGAGCAAAGTGCCATATGCCTCGGCCATAGGTTCTATCATGTATGCCATGCTATGTACTAGATCGGATGTGTCCAATGCTCTTAGTTTGACGAGCAGATACCAAAGTGATTCAGGAGTGGAACACTGGACAGCCGTAAAGAACATCTTAAAGTATTTAAATAGGACTAAAGAAATGTTCTTGGTCTATGGAGGTGATGAGCAGCTCGTCGTAAAAGGTTACGTCGATGCTAGTTTCGACACCGACCCGGATGATTCTAAATCTCAGACAGGATACATTTATATTTTGAATGGAGGAGCTGTGAGCTGGAGAAGCTACAAGCAAAGCGTGATCACGGGATCTACAACAGAAGCGGAATACATGGCTCCTTCAGAAGCATCAAGTGAAGGACTTTGGATCAGGAACTTCATCACTGAGCTTGGTGTGGTTCCAAGTGCCTTGGACCCACTAGAGATATTGTGCGACAACACTGGCGCCATAGCGCTGGCTAAGGAACCAAGATATCATCCAAAGACCAAGCACATCAACCGCCGTTTTCATATAATTCGAGATTATATAGCAGATGGAGATCTGAAGTTTAGCAAAGTACATACGGATCTGAATGTCGCAGATCCGTTGACTAAACCTCTTCCACGAGCAAAACATGATCAGCACCTTAATGCCATGGGTGTTAGATTGTTGCCCGATGTAAACTAGATTATTGACTCTAGTGCAAGTGGGAGACTGTTGGAATTATGCCCTAGAGGCAATAATAAAGATGTTATTATTATAATTCTTGTTCATGATAAAGTTTATATTCCATGCTAGAATTGTATTAAGCGGAAACTTTGATACTTGTGTGGTTTATGAACAACACCGTGTCCCTAGTACGCCTCTATGGACTAGCTCATTGATTAATGATGGTTAAGGTTTCCTAACCATAGACATGAGTTGTCGATTAATAATGAGATCATGTCATTAGGAGAATGATATGATGGACATACCCAAATTAAGCAGAGCAATTAGATCGTGTCATCGCGTTCATCTTTGCGAAGCTTTTTCCTATGTCAAGTATTGTATTCCTTAGACCATGAGATAATATAACTCCCTGGTATCGGAATAAAGCTTTGAGGTCATCAAACGTCATCCTATGTGAGGGTGATCATAAAGGTGTCTCTTAGGTGATCGGAAAGTACTTGTTGGGTTGTATGTATCGAGATGGAATTTGTCCCTCCTGAGTCAGAGAGATATACTTCGGGCCCACTCGGTAATCGATATTAACACCGCTTGCAAGCACGTGGTTAAGGAGTTAATCACAAAGTGATATCGGATTACGGAACGAGTAAAGTACTTGCTGTGAACGAGATTGAACTAGGTATGCCGATACCAACGATCGAATCTCGGGCAAGTAAAATATCGCGTGACGAAGGGAATACATATATGGGATTAATTGAATCCTGGCATCATGGTTCATCCGATATGATCATCGATGAATATGTGGGAATCAATATGGGTTTCCAGATCCCGCTGTTGATTATTGATAGAAGATCATGTCTGCATATTCTCGAACCCGTAGGGTAACACACTTAACGTGCATCGACGCTAGGATAGAATGGATAATTGGTTTATGAGTTTTTTGTTCAGAGTATCGGATGAGACCCAGGACATCACGAGAGGTTCCGGAATGGTCCGAAGTATAAGATTCATATAAAGGAAAGCAGTTTTTGGATTTCGGAATCATTTCGGAGTTTATCGGTATTGTACCGGAATGTTCTAGAAGGTTCCGGAGTGGTACCAACGTGGGCCCACTTGTAGGAGGCCTGCGTGAGCCTAAGGGGAAGTGCCCTGGACACTTTGGGCCATGGGCACAAGGCCCCTAGGGTCCAGCCGGCCAGCCCTAGGGGAAACCCTAGGGGAGCCTTCTAGAAGGGAGGATGACTTTCCCCCCACTCCACCCCTTGGGCCGCCGCCCTAGGGCTTGGAGGAGGGGTCAAGGGGGCCGGACAGCCCCCTATATAAGGAGGTAAGGGGTGCATCCTCCCCCCCCTCACTCCAACCCTAGCCGCCAACTGCTGCCCCTCCATCTCTCTCTCTCCATCACAGAGGCGAAGCCTGCCAGTAAACTCTCCCACCATTAGCACCACGCCGTCGTGCTGCAGATCCAATCTATCTCTCCACCATACTTGTTGGACCAAGGAAGGAGGATACGTCGCTGCACTGTACGTGTGCATCTCTCGGAGGCGCCGCCACTTGCGGCGTAGGATCGGATCGGATCGCGAGGAGGAGACGGCGAGTGCGACTACATCAACCACGTTCTATTGAACGTTTCCGCTGTGCGATTTTTTTAAGGGTATGAAGATCTCATCTATCTCTCTCATTGATTACATATCCTAGATTAGATCTTGGCTTTCTTGTTCGCATCCGTAGGAAATTTTTTGATTTACTATGCTGCGAGACCCTTCAGCTCTATCAATCGAGCGATTCCTAATGTCAGTGGTGGACCCAGGATTGGAGTTCGCTAAGATGAGCATATATATATATATATATATATATTCGAATCACTTGTTAACGGTCCAAGAACACATATAAGAGACGACAAAAAACAAGAAATAGTAGTACAGAGATACAGAAGATAGTACCAATCAATGGTTTAGTTCATTCGAAACTTGAACATATTACCAAATCAATGGATTTATTATTTTGAGTCCAAGTCTTCCATGACTTCATCAACCGTAGAAGAACCAATACCTTCAAAAAAGCAAACATTTTTCATTAGAAAGTACACAAACATCAAGTGAAATAGTCAATACATACAATATGAGTACCAAAACACCAAGGTAAAATTCCTCTATGTTTCTTGTATCCTTGAAAACGATATAAAATATCATCATTGATGGAGTGAAATACATCTCGCTCAATATAGCAAACTATGCTATAATTCTTCCAATCATCACCCATTTTATTCCTCAACTCGGTCTTGATAATGTTCATAGCTGAGAAAGCTCTCTCCATTGATGTCGTTGCAACCGGTAAAATCAATGCCAACTCAATGAGGCGATACACCAAAGGAAAAACTGTGTGTCTACCGGTCTGAACCATCTTCACAGCAAGATTACCAAGGTCATGACAACTCACAAAATCCGAATCACCTCTAACATCAGCAATGAATGTCTCAAGTTCATTTCTAAGGAGAAAAGAAATCTCATACATGGAGAAGTCATCAGCATACATCTGAGCAAGTTCAACAAGTTTGTCTTCATCAAAATTAGCAAATGAGTTCTTTGGATCAAGACAAGCAATGCACCTCAACAATTGAGTAGATTTTTTTAGCAAAGCGGTTATTCAACTCAACAATAATTTGGTCATGGACAACATTGAATATTTCATATCTAAAGCGATGATAGTAGGTTACCATTGTACTTCCACGAACCCTTGAGCGACCTTGAGCAGGTATAGTATCATCCATGTTTGGCACTACAATGTTATATTTGATACAAAAGTCAGTTGTCTCTTTGAAGAGTTCATCCCAACCATTTTCTCTAATACCTTGAAGCTTATCCAATGTTACACCAATCAAACTCACAGCACAAACAATGTTTTGATCTTTCTTTTGCAAACAATGTGACAACTCATTAGTTTTTCCCAATAGTCTGATCATAAGATGCAATATGAGAACAAATTCAAAGCTCTCCATCTGAGAAATCAAACCACCCGCTGTGGTTCTTTATGTAAGACTTTCTCCATCATCGTGAACATTCTCTAGTACATGAAGAACAGTTTCCCACATCATAATGAATCTACACAATGTTTTATGGTGTGCGCCCCACCTTGTATCCCTGGGTTTTACAAGGTTGGTTGCTTGGTTTTTCCCTCTTCCTAAAAAAATTGACCTAGACTCCAATTGACTCACAATAATGTCATGCTGATGTTGGAGGACTTCATCATGTATTTTACAAGAAGCATTAACAGTGTTGACAATTAAAGTGGTGTGGTTAAAGAAATCCAATACAGAGGAACAACACTTGGCAACAGCAACAACCACTAACTGCAACTGATGGGCAAAGCAATGGATGTAAAATGCATATGGATTTCATCCAATATCAACCTTTGCAACCCACGAAACTGCCCCCTCATGTTAGAAGCTCCATCATACCCTTGCCCTCTCAATTTAGACATAGACAAGCAATGCTTAAGAAACATACCATCCAAAGATTCCTTTAGTGAAGTGGCTTTCGTGTTAGGAACATGCTTTATCCCAATAAATCTCTCAATCACATAACCTTGTTTGTCAACATACCTACATAAGACAAAGAATCATAAGTAAAGAATTAATTAACTAACATGTAAATGACAAAACAACAAACAAGCTACTAACCTCAAGACCATAGCCATTTTGTAATGCGTGGAAATATTAAAAATTAGAAATTGATTGTTATTTTATTTTATGAATCATCATGCATATTTTATTCGTAAAATTATTTTATCAAACCATATTTTGTTTTACTAAATATCCATATGGTTTTATTAAACCCGTCTCTCGTTCTTATTTTAAAATTAAAACAAATAATATTTCTCGCAGTAAAATGCTTATCTTGTTTTATAAATAAAACTAGGCCCAAAAGCCCGTCTAAAGTTTTGGCCCAAAACTATCCCCATCTAGTCTACGGATAAATACCCAATTCCCCTTCTTCCTTATCCAACCCTAGCCCCCAACTCTGCCAAAATCGAGATCCCCTTGTCCTCCAAAAATCCTGACCGCTTGCTTCGAGATAAGATCTAAAAAATCTCCACCTCTACTTCTGTCCATTTTACGTACTATTCATTGCTTCCTTGCCTAATTCATGTATGTGCACGATTCATCTAGAGAGCTACCCATGATCCAATCGATCCGTGCATCTCCAACTCCACCGGATTCCATGCTGCTACGCTCGCACTTCCCGTGCCTTTGTCAATCTTCGCATGCAGCTCCATCAAATAGTTGGCCCTGTCAGCCTTGCCCCCATTCTGCTTGGCCGCCTGCGCACACCAGAACCCCATCGCTGCAACAACAGCTTGGTTGCTCGCTGCTCCACATCTCCCATCGCTTTGCTCCTTGTTTCTCTTGTTGGCGTGCGAGCCACTGCTCCCCTATCAATCATGCGCGGCGCTCTCTTGTTGCCCCGCGCATGCACCCCTACCCATCCGATCATCAGCTTGGGCAGCCTCGGGTCGCCGCACACCCCTGTCCCGGTGCGTGGAGGCCACACAGAGCAGCCTCGCCGTTTGTATCCCGCGGGCCAGCGCCTTGCTGCTGCTTGCCATGCGTGTGTGTATGTTGCTACTTGTTCCAGTCTTATTCCCAGCGCCTAGAGGCCACCAAACGAAGGTCATCACCCCTCTTGTTGCGCCTAGCTGTAAGGTGTTCGAGCTAATGTTCTCTTGAGACATGTCCTCATCATAGCACTCACATATCATGTTTTGTTTTGTCTCCTACTGCCCATCTTGGTACTCTCCTCTATGCCGCGTTGAATCAGCTTCGCGTGTGTTTTTTGTCTGTCCATGGGCAGATGGATACAGCGTGCCGTCGTGTTTTGTCTTCAATCTGCCACCGGCAGTTTCTTTCGATGCGGTAATCCGTTAGCACGACACCCCTATATGTATCTTTCTTGTCTCCCATGTGTTCGACTAAATGACTACGAGAGTGTCGGTTCCGGTTTCTACTACATCAACATGTTTTATCCGTTGTTGTTCTGTGGGCCTTCCTTTTTATTAAGTTATGCCCCATTTCAACACATCGGTCCGTCGTCGTCATTCTAGCAAGATCTACTTTCTGGTTTCTTCCACCACTTCATCTACATTCCAAAGACCGTCTTCGTCACCTCGATCCAAACCGTGAGACTTCGACCTATCCTTATTTTTATAAACTTTCCATGTATCTAGTTGTATATTAAACTATTCATGCTTGCATACATATTTTATTGTTTGGGGTATTTAATTGATTCACGTAATAAATAAATATGGAGACCATATACGGGTTATATTTATATTATCTCGACTCCATTTAAATTTGTGTAGCGAACCGATGCCATGTCTTGTTAAGTCAACATTTAAATTGCGGGGTAGATAAACAACTAGAACCATATTATTTATTTGTCGGGATTCCAATTCCGCTTAACATTGCTAATTTAGACCGCATATTGCCATGCCATGCATCATATCATAAACATGCCGGATCTTTCGCCCTAATATTTAATATTGCATCCGTTGCCTCTTCTAGTATTTTGCTTCTTCACCGGATAGGACGATGAGTCGATGCGAGATACGACAAGCCTTCGGTTTTCCGACTTTGTCTCACAGGCGAGCATTCTCCCCCTTCTACCTATTTTACATTTATAGTCTTTACTTCCTTCCTTTGATCTATTGCTATCCTTATTGTCGATGCTATAGTATCGTTCCTTTATTTACCTGCTCCACTATATTGCCTTGGTTATCCTATTGCCTTGTTTGATTAGCTAGCTTTGTCCTTGTGAGTCGTAGGCATGCTAAGTATCGCTCTCATACAGGTGGAACATGATACTTGGATATTGTTGGTGATAAGATAATTAATCTGATGTTGTTGGTTATGGTTTCACCTAATGATAAGGCCCCGACAGGGACCACCTTTGGGAACTGCTTGAGCCGCCCTAGGATCCGTTCGTTCTACGATACCAGTTCTGAGTTGATCGCGCTAACCAAATGTGGGGCCTCTGGGATCCCCCTCAACTACCGGAGCTATTCGTATATCCAGAGGGTTACAAAATTGGTTTTCCATTTGATGCATACGCATAATATGTCCTCGGACATTGGTGAGTTGATATGTCTTCGGACTTGATGTTTTGGTGGACTGCCATGGCTTGCATACATAAATCGCGGTACACGGTGGCGGCATCCACGGTGTGTACAAGTTACCCTGAGCCCGATCCACCGATGGCGCCAAGCGTGCCTTCCTTGAGAATCGTCGTACCTCTTGGTTGGTTCCCCACAGTAGGTGATGCCTCTGGATATGAGCGTAGTTAAGGGACAGTTCTTATTGTGAGATTCGGATGGCACGCGTGATATGTAGCCTGAAGGGTTGAGCATGCGTTCGGGTACGGTAGTGCACCCCTGCAGGGTAAACCTTTTCGAGAAGTCGTGTGTCCACGGTTATGGACGCCTCAGGAGTACAATGTCATGATCATAGACAACACCACTAATGTTTTACCTCTAATAATATGATTAGTAATTAGCCTTATCAACTAAATACCTGATTAACTAAAATTGTCACCGTGTGTGTTCTGTAAGAGGACTTCCTCGGCTGGTCTTCGAGGGGGAAATCTTTGGATGGGTTATGTTTGGTGTTATATTATTGTTACCTCATAGCGCTCTCTTATCTCTCTCTCATAGCCAAAGTTGTAGCGTGTATCTATAAGTTAGATATTGCAAGATTTGCTGCCGCTGAGCCCACCATACCTATGTAGGCGAGGACCGCCGAATTCTAGTGTCTTGGCCTCGATCTTGACCGCTCTCTTTCTGTTTTTCCTTTGCCCTTTGCCAGCACCCTTTTGGCTTGACAGGTATGTGATTGACGACGTTAGCAAGGTTACCGTTCCGGCTTGGCCTGGGAAGGGTTGGACACCATTTGGTTATTCTTCAGGAATCTTAGTCCCATTTGGATCTTGTCCGTACTCGGATACTATCTTGCTTTCTTCTTGAGTTGTATCTTCATATTGTACCTTTTTTATTCTTGACTCGTTGAGTCGTTGTTGTATATATAAGTTTTTGTGGACTCTGTTGTAAACTACTGTGATGTAACTACTTGTATTCATATCCCACCCACACGAAACTGTCTGGTGGGCGTCTTTGAATCGCTTCTATGCGGATTTTGGCGGGAAATGCTAAGATCTGTATAGACCTGATTCGGGGGTGTTACAAGTGGTATCAGAGCAAAGGTTTACGATACCCCACCAGTACAGCCTATAGGTTAACCTTGCCAACGGTCGATGTCTAGTGTCAAAACTATTTTACTACAAATGCGTTGGATAGATCTGATTAGCTCTGCTTTTACTCCTTAGCTTTAATCTTTCCCCTCTTATCTTTGCGTGTTTTGATCTGATCTCTTACCTTTTTCAAGTCTAGGATTTTCTCGTGGTTGGGTTTCCGTCGTACCTTTAGGGTTCCGCTTTCCTCCTTTTGTAACGGTTGTGCTACATCTAGATTTTGCTTTATGTAACCTCTTTTCTTATGCTTCCGGTGTTTTGCGATTCCTAAGATGATGACCTCTTTATCTTTGGATCCTTTTTCCGAAGCTTTCCCAACACCACTTGCCAAGATCTCCAGTCTGAATCCTGAGAGTGGTTGCATGATACTTCTATTCATGTATAGAGTAATGCTTCGAGTGCGGGATGGAGTCATGACCATACCACTACTCTTATCATTTGCTCTTATACATTGAATTGATAGACTAGTGCGATTCTTACTCCTTCTTTGGAAGTTAGAGGTGACCCTGTGGCCTCTTTCTTCGCCTTTGTTTTTCTGGAGTGTTTCCTCGAAGAACGTGAACAACAACCCCTATTGGTGGTGTCGACAACTCCAAGATGGAGCAAGAATTCTTGTTAGTGGTGTCGCGACCATCAACCTAATGCAAGAAGATCCAATCATCAACCCCCTTACCCGATGTCCTTGTTTGGATCTCGAGACACAATCCTTGTTAGAGGTGTCGAGTTGTAATGCCTGAAAAATATTAAAAATTAGAAATTAATTGTTATTTTATTTTATGCATCATCATGACATCATCATGCATATTTTATTCGTAAAATTATTTTATCAAACCATATTTTGTTTTACTAAATATCCATGTGGTTTTATTAAACCCGTCTCTCGTTCTTATTTTAAAATTAAAACAAATAATATTTCTCGCTGTAAAAGGCTTATCTTGTTTTATAAATAAAACTAGGCCCAAAAGCCCGTCTAAAGTTTTGCCCAAAACTAGCCCCATCTAATCTAAGGATAAATACCCAATTCCCCTTCTTCCTTATCCAACCCTAGCCCCCAACTCTGCCAAAATCGAGATCCCCTTGTCCTCCAAAAATCCCGACCGCTTGCTTCGAGATAAGATCTGAAAAATCTCCACCTCTACTTCTGTCCATTTTACGTACTATTCATTGCTTCCTTGGCTAATTCATGTATGTGCACGATTCAGCTAGCTAGCTACCCATGATCCAATCGATCCGTGCATATCCAACTCCACCGGATTCCATGCAGCTACGCTCGCACTTCCCGTGCCTTTGTCAATCTTCGCGTGCAGCTCCATCAAATAGTTGGCCCTGTCAGCTTTGCCCCCATTCTGCGGCACGCACACGTAACCCCATCGCCGCAACAACAGCTTGGCTGCTCGCTGCTCCACATCTCCCATACGCATGCTCCCTTGTTTCTCTTGTTCGCGTGCAGGCCACCTGCTCCCCGATCAACCGTGGTGCGCGGCTCTTCTGTTTTCCCCCGTGCGCAAGCACCCCTACCCAGCCGATCAACAGCTTGGGCAGCCTCGGGTCGCCGCACACCCCTGTCCTGGTGCGTGGAGGCCACACAGAGCAGCCTCCCCGTTTGTATCCTGCGGGCCAGCGCCTTGCTGCTTCTTGCCATGCGTGCGCGTATGTTGCTACTTGTTCCGGTCTTATTCCCAGCGCCCATAGGCCACCAAACGAAGGTCATCGCCCCTCTTGCTGCGCCTGGCTGTAAGGTGTTCGAGCTAATGTTCGCTTGAGACATGTCCTCATCATAGCGCTCACATATCATGTTTTGTTTTGTCTCCTACTGCCCATCCTGATACTCTCCTCTATGCCGCGTTGGATCAGCTTCGCGTGCGTTTTGTTTGTTTGTCCATGGGCAGATGGATATAGCGTGCCGTCGTGTTTTGTCTTCAATCTGCCACTGGCAGTTTCTTTCGATGCGATAATCCGTCAGCCCGACACCTCTGTATGTATCTTTCTTGTCTCCCATGTGTTCGACTATATGACTACGAGAGTGTCGGTTCCGGTTTCTACTAAATCAACATGTTTGATCTGTTTTTGTTCTGTGGGACTTCCTTTTATTAAGTTAGGCCCTATTTCAACACATCGGTCCGCCGCCGTCATTCTAGCAAGATCTACTTTCTGGTTTCTTCCACCACTTCATCTACATTCCAAAGACCGTCTTCGTCACCTCGATCCAAACCGTGAGACTTCGACCTATCCTTATTTTTTATAAACTTTCCATGTATCTAGTTGTATACTAAACTATTCATGCTTGCATACATATCTTATTGTTTGGGGTATTTAATTGATTCACGTAATAAATAAATATGGATACCATATGCGGGTTATATTTATATTATCTCGACTCCATTTAAATTTGTGTAGCGAACCGATGCCATGTCTTGTTAAGTCAACATTTAAATTGCGGGGTAGATAAACAACTAGAACCATATTATTTATTTTTCGGGATTCCAATTCCGCTTAACATTGCTAATTTAGACTGCATATTGCATGCCATGCATCATATCATAAACATGCCGGATCTTTCGCCCTAATATTAAATATTGCATCCGTTGCCTCTTCTAGTATTTTGCTTCTTTACCGGATAGGACGATGAGTCGACGCGAGATACGACAAGCCTTCAGTTTTCCGACTTTGTCTCATAGGCGATCATTCTCCCTCTTCTACCTATTTTACATTTATAGGCTTTACTTCCTTCCTTTGATCTATTGTTATCCTTATTGTCGATGCTATAGTATCGTTCCTTTTGGTGGACTGCCATGATTTGCATACATAAATCACGGTACACGGTGGCGGCACCCCCGGTGTGTACAAGTTACCCCGTAGGGCCTGATCCACCAGTAGGCGCAAACGATGTGCCTTCCTTGAGAATCGTCGTACCTCTTGGTTGGTTCCCCAGAGTAGGTGATGCCTCTAGATATGCGCGCAGTTAAGGGATAGTTCTTGTTGTGAGATTCGGATGGCACGTGTGATATGTTGCCTGAAGAGTTGAGCATGCGTTCGGGTACAGTAGTGCACCCCTGTAGGGTAAACCTTTTTGAGAAGTCCTGTGTCCATGGTTATGGACGCCTCAGGAGTACAGTGTCATAATCATAGACAACACCACTAATGTTTTACCTCTAATAATATGATTAGTAATTAGCCTTATCAACTAAATACCTGATTAACTAAAATTGTCACCGTGTGTGTTCTGTAAGAGGACTTCCTCGACTGGTCTTCAAGGGGGAAATCTTTGGATGGGTTATGTTTGGTGTTATATTATTGTTACCTCGTAGCGCTCTTTTATCTCGCTCTCATAGCCGAAGTTGTAGCGTGTCTCTATAAGTTAGATATTGCAAGCTTTGCTGCCGCTGAGCCCACCATACCTATGTAGGCGAGGACCGCCGAATTCTAGTCTCGCCGTGTACTGGCCTCAGTACCGACCGCTCTCTTTATGTTTTTCCTTTGCCCTTTGCCGGCACCCTTTTGGCTTGAAAGGTATGTGATTGACGACGTTAGCAAGATTACCCTTCCGGCTTGGCCTGGACAGGGTTGGACACCGTTTGGTTATTCTTTAGGACTCTTAGTCCCATTTGGATCTTGTCCGTACTCGGATACTATCTTGCTTTCTTCTTGAGTTGTATCTTCGTATTGTACCTTTTGTATTCTTGACTCGTTGAGTCGTTGTTGTATATATAAGTTTTTGTGAACTCTGTTTTAAACTACTGTGATGTAACTACTTGTATTCATATCCCACTCACACGAAAGTTTCTGGTGGGCGTCTTTGAATCGCTTCTATGCGGATTTTGGCGGAAAATGCTAAGATCTGCATAGACCCGATTCGGGGGCGTTACACATTTGCTCCTTTATAGATCCATCTCTAGACTCATCAACAAGTAGAGAAAAATTCCTACCTCCAATATCAGAGATAATGCATTTGGTGGTCTCTTCCGCACAAGCCCGACATATATCCTTTTGTATCTTATGACAAGTTTTCCCACCGGCACTATCAAGCAAAGTCCTAGCATTTGGATCTTTTTTCTTGTACCAACTCATCATCTACAAAAAGTTCCCCTTATTCTTTGAGCTCGGAGTCTCATCATGACCATGGAAAGCGAGTGCTTGCAACATAAGAAATCTAACAACACCCAAAATAATGATACGACGAGCTTTGTATTCTTGTTGATCCTTTTCGGTCATTTGTTCCATCACATGTGCCACAGATTGCCTTTGATTTTTAAAAGCCTCATAACACTGTCTAGCTTTATTGTGAGCACTACCGATTTTACCAACATGCTCACCAAGAACACTAGGTCCATCTTTCCAATTTTTTAAATCCCGCCTTTGTGAATGATTCAATGCCAAAGTTTTGTGCTTTAGGTTGCTTAAAAAGAAAGCAATAGAAACAAAATGCGCATCTTTAGCAACACTATACTCCAACCAATCACCATGATCCTTGAACCAACTATCATGAAAGCTTCTAAGTTTACCGGCTTTTCCAAAAGGTGTCCTTTTATATTTGTAACCAAAAGGTTGGCATGGACCCAAATTAATATACTCTCTTCTAGCAATATCTTTAATGTTTGGATCCAATTCCTCAATAGGTATCCTAAGACCAGGATCAGAAACAATAATATCCATACCAAGGCGAGTATTAGCATTGGCAACACGATATGAAAGGTTGTCACTTGCTTCACTTGAGATTGAAGCCAAAGGTCCACTTTGGGAAGTTGAATCAGTTCTAGTTGCTTCTTCTACTTGAGGAATTTCTTCCACTCGAGGAGCTTCTTCGGTTTGAGGATTTGCATTTGTTGATTGGTCCGGTTTCGAGATCAACGGATAAAATCTCTTCATCTTGTGTTCCTGCAACCAACATTGAATCGATTACAAACATTTACCAAATCAACAAATTAGTTTAATCAATAATCAGTGCATCCAATTGAAACAAAGGGGATGAACTAATGAAGAACTGATGCAAACTAATGATCCCACAATACCCACCGATGCTGCCACTGATTTAACAGACAGGAATGGGAAGGGCCGGAGGGGCAGGAGCTGGGCGAGGCGGCACGCGGCGGCGTGGCGCAGCCAGAAAGGGGCAGGGGCAGGCAGGGGAGGCCAGGCGTGATCGGCGGTCGAGGCGGGGGAGGCGCAGGAGGCGAGGCGGAGTAGGCATGCAGGAGGGATCTAAGGGAGAGGAGGACTGGAGGAGGGCCTCCTACCGGCGTGGCCTGGTTTGTCCGCTCGTCGCCTCGTCGGTGTGGAGTGGCGGCGCCGTGCGAGGAGGAGCTTGGCAGAGAATCTCGCGAGCGCTCCTGGAGTCGAGGAGGCGACCACGACGCCCCGATCGAATTTGTTTTTTCTAGATGGTAAGTGAGATTGTGGGATGCGACCCAGGCCATGGCCCTGGTTGCCCTGGGCCTAGGTCCTCCCCTTCCTAATGTGTTGAGTTTACATGTTTTGCGTACGTGAGTTCTACTACCAAGGATTCATGAGGCTACCTTGGCGTATGTCTCTCGGCGAGTTATGGTCTCGGCGAGGGCATGTTGTTGCTCCTCCTATTCCGGCACGCGGAATCTTTAGCCAAGTGCATGCGCGAGATCGCGGACGCGCTCAACCACATGGCCAGAAGGAGCTGATCACTGGCCACTTCTCTATGAAGGAGGCGCAACATTGAGATCCACGATGTCCAACCTCGCCATCCTTTGCGAGAAGATTGAGATTGCATGGCAATGAGATCACGAACAACATGAGAAAGTGACCGGTGCATGGATATCTATACTATCTATATACCAATATAGATGCATATGAGCCGTTAGATCTTTTATATTGGACGGCTGGCATTCAATCGGTTGAAATAAGTAACAGCGTGGCATGCATCATTGGATCTTGTAATCGAACGGCTTGCATTGCAGGGATTCGCAGTGCACGTGTGTGCTGCTCTGTTTACTCTGCAACAGTCATCTGACAGACCATGAGGTATTTTAAAGGGTACTACTTGGAGGATCGAGAGTCTTCTAGGCTGTTCCTACCACCCTGTCGTGCAAGCTAGGATAAAAACGACCATGCAAAACTACGATGGGGCGTGTACATGCGCAAGAAAGCATGCTTCTCTACAAATAAAGATACATCCAGACTTCTAGAGAGAGCGTCTAGGCATTAGAGATAACATGTTTAATGAATTTAACAAGTCCGGGAGCATAAGTTTTGCGAGCTTGAAGTGCAGAGTTATTTTAACAATAGAGGAAGCAGAATGTATGCAATAAAATTAAAATTTGAATGAATTTCTATTTTCCATCTTAAGAGAAGCTGTCATTTCTAAATTATCGACCGACTTGCGAAGGGAAGCGCTAATTCCTTTTGTGTGTACATCTACCCAGTTTTGCATATAGTTCAAATCATCATACTTATTTATATATAGTTTATCATTGATAGAAATTCCTATATTTAAAATATAATTTTTATCATATTAAACGTTCCAAAGAGACCGGGTCAATTTCCCTGAATTTTCTATTGAAGTTGAATCATTTTTGTAAAACAAAAAATCCGAAGAAAATGAAAGACTATAATTCCACGGAATTACCCATTGATGCAAGTACAATATTGAATAAATCTATTTATGTTTCTTGGTGGAGATAATGGATCTTTGAAAATGGGATTACTCATAATGATCGCATAGAAGGGAGGAGGGTCGCTTTTAATATGTCAGGACAATCAGCAAAAGACGAGTGCGGATGATAAAAAATCCGTAAGAATAAACGTGTGCAAGAATTTCAAAGAAATATCACCACAATATAAGTCAGAATGCGGATTTTCTACCTGGGATAGATATGTACATGTAACGATGTTGAATGTATGTTAATACGTTCCCTTCTAGATAAAAAAGACATATTTTCAACCATACCGATGAAAATAACACATCATCCACATATCTGGATAAAAAATAAGGTGTACCGAATAAAACAACACACTATTCCACCATCCAGACAAAAACATGGCATCTTTCTATTCATAGCGGATAAAAATCACACATCGTTCACCGATGCGGGCAAAAAAGACATCTTCCCAATCATACAGATAAAAATAACACACCCTTCTCATCGGGATAAAAATAGGGCATCTTTCTAACCATACCGGATAACACATTGTTCGGACTTCACCTTCCAAAAAAAAGACAGTCGGTTGAAGTGAACAACAAGTTTAACTCCAGATGTGGGTGCGCAGCTATCCACATGGTAGCTAGCTATTTTGCATATAAGTTAACAAAGGAAAATATGAGATACATTAAGAAAATTTTGACCAAAACATAGGTTTTAGTACATAAACATAAAAAAAATTCTATTTTGTCAAACACGCCCACTCGATAGTGATATAGAAGTGGTCTATGATTTTTTTACCGACTCGAGTTGTCACATCGGTTTTGATGGTATAACCTAAACGATTAACTGTGGTGAAATTTTGAAAAATATTCATAGCATAATTTCTTTTGGCAACATTGATAACCTAAATTGGTTGAACATGCAAAGCATGTGCCATTTGCTAGTAGGAAATAAGAGAAGAGATATAGTGGTGTGAACAGAAAACTCCACCAAGTCGGCTGCTTCGTTTTCAGACAATCCACCTTCCGTCCGACATGAATGATTGAGCCATCGCCTATGCAGACCGACAACTACATGACGTTTGCACAGCTTCATGTTTGTTCTCAACAAGTTCGTGCCAGTTTCGTACTCGGTTAACGTCAACTGAACCATGAATGAGATATACCTAAATTGTAGTGGTAGCATGATCGAAAAGCTGAGGAACAAGCAAGAAGGAAACAAATTTGAAAGGAGATGATTTTAGGTTTCTTGCGTTTGTGCATTTTTTCTTACGATTTACGGGCATTTTCCTACTCATTTGACCAGTAGTTATTTTTTTTGAAAAATAACCTATTTTTCTTGAGTAGTTATTTTAATGGTTTGACCTGTTTTAGCGAAAATAGGGCTGGCCCGGTTTCCCCAGTATACTCCTCGCGGGCTCGGGGGCCGGCCCACCCGGCGCTCCCGATATGACTTCGCCAGGCGAGCCCTCCTTCCCTTCCACCGTCGGCGGCGTGCACGACCTTCTCTCCTGCTGCCAGGAGAGGCGATTCCGGCCTAGCCGAAGCAGCCGCCCAGTTCTTCCTCCGGGGACCTTTGCCTCGTTGAGGCGGATATCCTCACGCCATCCGTCCTCCATTCCCGGCACCGTTCCAGGCTTGCTACACCAGCTCTAGCTGCGGCGTTGCCCTTACCACCGGTACAATCTCTACTCTATGCTACAAACCTTTGCTGTGCCTGTTCTTCAACAGGGTCTCCAGTGGCGGAGACCTAAGCAAAAACCCTGAACCCCGTCTGCTCTGCTGTTTCGTTAATTCGCTGGCACGAAGAAGCATTGTTCTCTTCCTTTTCCTCTGATTCAAAATTCCCCTGCCTATTCAGTGTAGAGGCGGAGGCGCGTTCAGGGGCAAATCGCGCTGACATGGTGGTTCAGTAGAATGGAACATTTGGGAGGCGCAAGTTGCCACCGGTGTGGTCCGTGGCCGATTGGCTCCGCCCCAATTATCGTTGTCACCGCATCGATGATGCACTCTTCACGGATTAGAGCACACTCGGTGAATTTGGATTTGCCCCCTAAAACCGAGCGGAGAAATGGTGCTGATCTAGTGGTGATGAGGCCTTACCGGAGGCCACGGTCAGGGGACAATTTCGTCAAGCGGAAGAATGTGGATAATGTAGTAGTGATGCGTCCAGGCCGAAGAATGCAGGATGATTTGGTGGATCATGCAACCCCTGGAAATGACAGAGCGCCTGTGGATATTGACAATGTCATTTTGTCCCTGCAAGCTAAACCATGGAAGTGCTTGGGTCAGAACTTAGACGAGGGTGTGGATTTGCCCAAAGATAAAGCGATGATTTATGCTGGCAACCTTCGCCGGTACTGCAACAATGGGAAGCTCATTCAAGCTTGCTGCGTGATTGATGAAATGGTGCTACATGGACAAATTCCGGATTCTAAGTGTTGTAATAGATTAATCCGTGGCCTTGTGAAAACTGGCAAGGCAAATAAAGCCAGGGACGTTCTTGAGGTTATGGTGCTCTCAGGTGGGATTCCAGACACTATCACATGCAACATGCTGATCGCCCAACTTTGCTGCACAGGGAAGCTGAATTCTGCGATGAACGTATTGGAGGAGATGAGGTATGGCGGTAGCTCTCCGAGTGGCATTACTTTTAACACTCTGATTAGGTGCATGTGCAACCAGCACATGTATGACAGGGCAATCACCTTTTGGAAAGAGAAATTAAGAATAGGTTGGCCACCATATGTTATGACGAGCACCTTACTTGTTGATCTTATATGCAAAAACTGTGGTCCTAAGCGTGCAATGGAAGTCTTGGATGAACTTGCTCTGGAGGGATGTCAACCAGATATCGTCACCTACAATGCTCTTATCAGTGCATCATGTAAAGCTGGCAGGTTGAAGGATGCGGAGATCATCTTAATTCGTCTTATTGCTGAAGGTCTTGAGCCAAATAGTACAACTTACTGCATTTTACTCCATTCCCTCTGCAATAAGAAAAGGTGGGCTGAGGTTTGTGATTTACTTTCGCACATGAACCACACAAATTGTGAGCCTGATGTAACTGCCTACAATATCTTTATCAATTACTTCTGTAAGTATGGACATCTAGATCAGGCTATTGATGTGTTGGAGAAGATGGTTAGTGATAAATGTTTTCCTGATATAGTGACGTACAACACACTCCTGAATGCCATATCTAAAGAGGGTATGGTTGAAGAAGCTCTTGTGATAGCACATTGCATCAGAGAAAATGGATGGCAGTTGGTTCGTATTACGTACAACACCCTGATAGATGCCTTAGCAAACAAGGGTGAGGTGAAGAAAGCTATGGCTCTCTTTGATGAGATGACGAGTGATGGGATCAGTCCCGATGACATTACTTATGGTTCACTTGTTATGGGCTTCTGTAAATAAAAAAAACATAGCTGAAGAGGCCCTGCAGCTCTTGAATCGGACGGTTGCTCTTGGCTTTCAGGTTAAAACAACTACTTTTGTCATGGTAATCCAGGCATTATGCAGAGATGGCAAAGCGGAAGCTGCTGCTGAAATACTGAGAGTAATGGTATCAGAAATTAAGAACAACAGTAATTCATTTTATCTATCTATAGTCAGAAGAGTGGCCAAATCAGGCAGGATTGAAGAAGCAGAAAGGCTGCATCGGGAGTTAGTTGACTGCAAGATCCTTAAACAAGTTTCCCCTGTTGTGTTGAGCAGCTAGTCACTAGAGTGTAATGTTCTCGAAGGTACTTTGTAGTCATGGAATATGCCACTCAGCTTAACTTAGCAGATAATTCCTGGAAGTTGTGCATAACGTCTCGGCAAGGTCCTTTCTGTTCTATTCAGTGGCTGTTTGTAATGAATTTTATGAATGAAGTTTGAAGCGTGAGATTGCCATCTTATTCAGTCTATTGCAGCTAAATTTTGAAATTCACCTTATATTATCTAGACTCTCGATTGTTTATATTTTAGTGATGTTCAAAGAGTAGAGTACATCCATTGTCCATGACCTGCCACGTCACTCAGGTCCACAAACTCCGGAACCATGTGCTTACACCCCTAAACGTGTTAAAAGGGTTCATCAGAGGTCAAAATCGTTATTTGATACCTCTGACCGCTGATACTCACGCTTATAGAAGTTGATGACGTATATGCCCATTGAGCATTAAAAAATTGGTTTAGGCTCAGTTCGCTGTTGTTGTGCTGTCCTGTGCTTATTTTGTACTAGCTGCTATGGAAATAAGTGAAGCAAATCTAGCACTCTGTCTGGTAATCAAGATTAACGTTAGATAAACTCTGCTGTCCAATGGATTTCCTCTGCATGTTCCACCTATTTTTTGAGGAAATACAGCAGGAGAGTCTCCTACTGCTCATATATTAATAAAATATAAAAACTATTTACGGAATATTTACATGACTACCATGGTAGGGCCATGGTTCCCTTTTTTATTACAACTAGACTCTGAAGGTGGCGACAAAAGATGTGATAGTGTCTCTGAGTTCAGCCTTTACTCTGCACCCTAGCAGAGCAGAGTCAGTTTTGAAGCTATTTAGCCAGGATCGAGTCAAGGGGATCGCATGATCAAAGTGTTTCCTGACCACCACGGTGTGTGTAAAAAACGATTCTTAGCCATCTCTCACCTCCTATTAAACCGGTTCCATAGAATCTAAAATAAGAAGCGGTTCAAGACTTTGATTCGCTTTTTTTCTGCAGCTGTGAGGCCTAGTAGAAGAATTGTGAGGCAAAGGCAACATGCATGCAGATGATGTAAATGGTGGGTCCAACTATCGATTCCATACACTACAACACTCTCACATCGGTTCCTAAATCTGACATAAATTTTATTGAACCGACGTAGCCGTGTGGCTGGTCCGATCCACTGTTTCCAAATATTCCATGCCCCCCCCCCCATGATAACATATTCCAGAAACAGAGCCATTCAGGAGGCAACATTTATCTTTTGACCGAGATCAAGAGAGCAGCCCCAATGTATTCCAAGTATATCCCAGCATTTTATACTAAAACTGCACTCGAAGAACAATTGATCCCTAGTTTCTCTCATCTGGTGGCAGACCACACACTTGTTATCAGATATAGGACATCTCCTATGACATAACATGTCTCTCGTGTTCAATCTGTCCATCACCAACAGCCAAGTAAACACCATTTGCTTCATCACACATTTGGTCTTCCGTATAAGAGGCAGGCTAGTGAGGGATCACATCTCTGAAAATGAACTCATAGAATTATGCACTTCGTAATCATCATGTCACCAAATATAATGCCACTTATCAAGCATTGTAATATCTGCATCTACAAGTTGCACATAATTCTGTAACTGAGTAAGCTCTCTACTAGCTTCATCAGTGTCGTGGTGGTGGCACGGTAGATGCGGCTAAAGATGTGGCCAATGTGTGCTAGAAGGATCCAGGGAGGGATGATGTAGTGGTTTCTACACACGAAGAAGTCACTCACAATCCTTTCTTAGATCAACAATGGTTACACTTGCTCCTAGAGCTGTATCAGAGGGAGAGGAGGAAGAAGCACTCAACTACCCTCTTAAGTGTAAAATGAATCGATCCCCCTTCTAAGAGATCCTGGCTCACCTTATAAAGGGGTGGCCAGGGTACATTAGGGTTGATGTGGATGGCATATTCCTCAAATATGCTCATCCCAAAGTGGTAATTCGGTGGGAGCCTTTCCCTGTGTCTCTTCTATCGACGACAATAACCCAGACCCCATGACATGTGAGTGTTGGGCTTTGGGACTGTCACCTCCGTGACGCCTCTTCTGTCTCTCTGACCTTTGTCTGTAGAGCTTGGCACTGTAAAAATTTCTGGGAGGGGGGGGAGACAGAGCGCAGTTTTGACTTCGGGGCTCGTTCTCTCCTTCTCGAGCAAGCTTCCCCGTGACTCGACCTCGCCCTGTATGACTCGGCCAAGCACACACCTGCAAGTACAAAGCATAGTAAATACGGTGCCGATATATATAATATCGGTCGAGTCAAGCCTTATCAGCCTAACTTGGGTTAATCCGGTCCTTATTCGGTCGGTATTTGTATTACTCGACCGGGTCATCCTTTGACCCGGTCAATATCTTAGTGGGCCTCGCCCTTTTACCTTAGCTTGACCCTACCTGGGGTCATCCCCCCAACATTAGTCCCCGAAGCTGGTGCGGCCTCGGTTACTTTAGTCGGCAAGGCCACAGCAGGTTCATTTTCATCCGGAACCTGAATTCGTGTTGCCGACTTATCTTTCAGTCGGCTTATTTTCAAAGGGTACTTTGATTTCCGCATTGTTGGTCTTCGACTCATCCTGGGTTTTTTTGAGTTAAGATTCCAGTTGCCGAATCATTTTATTTCATCCGGGGTATCTTCCTTAACTTCTCTCATAAGTTTCGTCCTGCGTGTCAATAATCATTGCTTGATGCCTCGTTCCTAGGGACGCCGCAGTAATTACTGACACGGGAACAATTATCTCTGCGAGAGGTCACATCTCACAGCGCCCCTTCGATTACCACAACGGTCATGGCGGGAGGATCGTCGCCTGTGCCGTGTAACCGCTCGTGCGGCACCACTCAGCGGTTGCCACCGCGCGATACACGCGTGTATGGGGTAACCGTTGTGGCTGCACGATCCCATGACCCTTCGTGGTTTGGGTCGATAAATAGGGGAGCGGGGTAACCCTTGTTTCACTTTCCCCCACTCCTTTGCTTTCCTCTTCGCGCCACCGCCGCACAGCTCTTCCTCTGTGATTGCGCTCGCTCGTAGCCATGCGTTCGCACTACGCGCTCTCTCCGTTCCACAGACCGCTGGCCATGGCGGCAGCTCCTCCGCCGCTGTGATGGGTCCTTGGCAATCTTGCCCATTCCCTGCCACCGCGAGCACTTCATCTTCTTCTATTTCCTCCTTCGAATCCATGGCTAGTAGCCAGAGCGTCGTCGCCGCCGGTGGAGAAGAAGAAGTTGCCACCGCCTCCAAACGGGGCTCCTGGCAAGGATCTACGGTGACCCGGAAGGAGATCGAGTGGCTCATCCAAACTCGCCGTATCCCGTCCGAGGTGACCTGTAGGTTACCCGGCAAGGATCTTGCCCCCATCACCGAGCCGGGTGAGTTTGTTGTCTTTCTTTCCCACTTCGCCCGAGGTTTCGTCTTCCTCTTAGTGACTTTGCCAAGGAATTTCTCAAATTCTTTGGCCTCTAGCCTCACCACCTGCCGGCTAATGTCGTTGCCTCCCTTTCCGCTTTCATCTCGGCCACAGAGGGGTACTTCGGCCTCTGGCCTTCCGTAGATCTCTAGGCCAAATTCTTTCAAAATCGGGCCAACATGGTGCCGAATAAGGGTGTGCCCTCCTCCATGAAGTCTCTTACGCAGTGTGGCGCTGCGTCGGTAACACCTCGGAAGAAATCCATCTTCCCCCGAGTCACCGGCTTAGAGTCGTGGAAGAAATGGCACAAGACTTTATGTGAAAAACAAGGGTGACGAAGACAAGATCTGGCTGTCGGCCTTCTCTGTTGGCGTGCCCACGAGGAAGAATTGGGACTTCGACCTGAAGAGGACCAATGCTCTTGCCGAGTCATTTGAGCTCCAACTCAAGGAGCTGACCCGGGCCAGGTTATGCAGCGATGATCTTATGGCTACCTTTATTAGCAGCTGAGTCTCCCCGCTTCAGAAGCGCACACATAAGCTTTGCTATATGAGCGGTCATTTGGACCCGAACCGGGTTTCCTCGGTCGAGCTTGATAATGACCAAATCCGGCGAACGCGTCCGGACTATCTTTAAGACGGAGATGGCCGAGGATTGGAAGTGGGGCATGAAGCCCTTCACTCGCGACAACCTCCCACCAAAGGTAACTAAACTCCGAATCACTTTATCCGAGCTATGTTTTACCTTGGATCTATCAAGCATTTAAATTCTTCTTGTGTTTCTTTCCTTAGAAATTTGCTGAGTATTCTGCTAAGGACGACGAGATACTTGCCCTTCCTTGGAACAAGGATCACGACACCTTGGATGAGGGTGATCCTGACTTGGAGGAGTTCATACCGAAGCCTGAGTCGGCTCCCACCCGAACTCGGGGTAAGACTTCCAACCGAGCCGACGATGATGACTCGGATGAATGCGAGGTTCTCGAAGTACTTAATGCGGTGCCCCTCTCATATGCCTATCCGGCTCCTTTTTTCCAGCTAATCCGGATGGGCAGGTGCACGACGTGGCTCCCGTTGTTGTGGGAGGCCAAGGACCAATAAGGAAGCGCGTTGCTGCCTCGGATCCTCCCATCAAGCCTCGCAAGAAACGGGTCAAGGTGCCCGCCAAGAGGGCCCCCAAGCCTAAAGTGCCTTCCGTTGTTACCTCGTAAGCTTTCTTATCCGAATTAATTTTGTATTTCTTCTTTCTCTCTTTCTTTTTCCATCTCAACTTTTCTAATTGTTTTACTTTGGCAGTGCTCCACTCGACATCCCTCGGAGTGGACCCTGCATGGTCCGAGATGACGTCTGGATTCAAAGCCTGCCTCGAGATGAGCTTCCACTAGCGCCGACTAACAATCCACCTCGGCAGGAGGATGCAAATGTTGGCGCTGGCGACTGCGCAGATACTGCCATGCCAGATCAACCAACTGATCCGGCCGTGCCCACCGAGATCGCCGAGATTCGGCATGACGAACCAACGCCTGTCGAGGCGCCCGTTGTCTTGGCCTCTGCTCAAATTCAAGACCCAGCTCCTCTTGCTCAAGCGCCTGTGCCAGCATCTTCTGGGTCTTCCTAGACTCGGCAACAAGGTGAAGCGCAGCAGAGCCTATGCTCTAAGTCTCAATCTCCTTCTACGACTCCCTCAACCACTCCAACTACAGCTCGACCTTCTAAGTCGCAGCCAGTGGCCGAGCCATCTGCCAAGTCAAAGAAGGGTGGGGCTGCTGCTAAATCATCTCATAGGAAAGCTAGTGACGCTGCCTCTCAGCCCTCCATCGCCAATATACTCAAGAAAGGCACCACTGCCTTTGCATCTGCCCCAGATGCCGGTACACAGATGATACTCCACCAAAGTCCGGCGGCTGCAGCGGTAGCTAGGCAAACCCAGGAGGACAAGGGCAAGGTGTTGATGCGCACCTTAAGTGGTGAAAGCCTTGGCTCCTTGGCCGAGTATGCTAAAAATTGGAATGCTGCTGACGAGACCGGGGTCAACTTTGTTACCAATCCAGGAACGAGGAGTTTTCGTCTCCCCGACATCAGCAGTTGGTTGCATCTTGCTAGCCGAGTCATCCTCGAGACTAATGGCATGAATGAGGTAAACACCTCGGCTTACATTGTACATTCTTGCATAACATAGCATATAACCCATTAGTCCCCGAGCCTCCGGGGGAGTGAGTTATCATTCGGTCGGATGCTCCCTTTATCTAGTGCATTATTGTAGCCGGGGTGCTTTAGCTAATCATATTAACTTATGCAGAATTTGTCTTCTGCTTCGAATATCCAGCCACCTAGATCTGGATCAAGTTTTACTTAGTTTGGATATTTAGGTTCGAATATCCAGCGACCTAGATCCGGATCAAGTTTTACTTTGTTCTGGTCTTTCAGTTTAGCTTTGAATATCCAACCACCTAGATCCGGATCAAGTTTTATTTGGTTCGGATCTTTAGCTTCGAATATCCAGCCACCAGATCCGGATCAAGTTTTACTTGGTTCGGATTTTTCAGTTTATCTTTGAATATCCAGCCACCTAGATCTGGATCAAGTTTTATTTGGTTCGGATCTTTAACTTTGAATATCCAGCCACCTAGATCCGGATCATGGTTTACTTTGTTCGGATTTTTTAGTTTAGCTTTGAATATCTAGCCACCTAGATCCGGATCAAGTTTTACTTGGTCCGAATCATATAGTTTAGCTTTGAATATCCTTCTGAACTTACTTCTCTGTTTTTTCCTTTTTCAGATTGCACACAACCGGCGCACGGCCGAGTTCTAGAAGCTGTTTTTCCCATAGGAAATTGCAGTCCAAATATGAGAAAGTGGCGCCCATTCTGCATAAGACTGGTAAGTCTACTGTCACCTTATTTCTGACATTTTCCTTTTGGGTTTGTCCAGCCGAGCTAACTTTTGATTCGCCCTTTGCGCAACCAATCTAGACATTCAAAACAAGGCACTTACTGAGAAAGTTTCCAAATTGGAAGGTAATTCGGCTACTTTGACTCAGCCTTTCTGATATCAAGTTTTTGCTGCTTTGTGAAATTCCTCATGATATTTTACCTCAGCTCAGCCGAATTAAGACTTTGCAGAATCCCACCAAGACTGCACCTCTATGCCTGACCCGATGCTACATTTTCTCGAACAAGCAGGAGATCACTCGGCCAAGCTGAAGGAGAAACACGATGAAATAGCTCGACTTTGTGCCGAGGTTGAGGGTTTGAAGAAGACTCAAAAGTCTGAGATGGACAAGCTCGACCAAGAGTTCTCTGAAGAGAAAAATCGACTTACCCTTCAGCTTGAAAACGACAAGGAGCTCCTCAGCACTGCCGAGGTTACAGCCAAATCCTGCCAGGATGAGCTTGCGAGGCTGGACAAGAAACAAACCAGCTGGAAATCCGACCTTGCCAAGATCATCAAGTTCATCCATGGAAATTTTCTTTTTCCTTATCTCGTGATTCCTGTCTGAATTATACTTATCATCTTTTATTGACTTGTAGTTTCCTTCCTCTTCAGGCAACTTCCCATAGTGCAAAGCCCGGAGCGCTAAGTGTGTCAAAGCTGCTTGTCCCCGCCGAGGTGATACCAATGAGCCGGAGCGTGAGTACTCGATGGAGGATTACTTGGTCAGCATCGGCACTGCCACTAAGCCCATGAAGCATTTTGCGTGGATCTCGTCGATGCGTCCATTCGGGTGCTGCATGTGCTCTGGCCGAATGAGCCAAGATTGACTCGCGTGGGAGCACTGGCAGAGAAGTTGATGCACTGCGAGTCACAGATTTGCCTCTAGTGAGAGTCAGCGGCGCGCGATGGTGTTGATACGACGTTGTCCTTTGTACTTCCTTGGTACGAAGGCATCTTCCTGGACATCTTGCAAAATCCTCGCACAGTCTCACGCTGGACTATTGACTCGGATCACATGCCCGCAGGCAAGCTTGGACCCATTAGCTCATCCAATATGCCAATGTGCATGGATGGAATGAGGGGCCGAGTTTCCTCCTAGACGACATTGAAGAAGATGCCGAGTGTAACACCCTCGGATCGTCCCTATGCAAGTTTTAGCGATTCCCGCCAAAACCCGCATAGAAACGATTCAAAGGTTCCCACCAGGCACTTCCGTGCAGGTGGAAAGCGAAGTATTATCATTACACAATAGTCCACGATGGAACCCACAGAACATATATATACAACAACGACTCCATGAGTCAAGAATACAGATATATAGTACAAAGATCCAAATCACCTTGAAAACGATACATCGTCCGAGTACGGACAAGATGCAAATTGAGCTAAAAGCCCTAAAGAATAACCAATGTCATTCATAACCCTGCCCAGGCCAAGACGGAAGGGTAACCCTGCTAACGACGTCGATCTCAAAAACCTTCTACAACAAAAAGGGGTGCCGGCAAAGGGCAAAGGAAAAAAGAGCGGTCCGTACTGAGGCCAATACATGGCGAGTCTTAGAATTTAGTGGTCCTCGCCTACATAGTTATGGTGTACTGATGCGGCAACGCAACATGCACTAAACAACCTATAGAGACTCAAAACAACTATCGGCTATCAGAGAAAGATGAGAAAGGCCTATTCGGATCCAACCTGATACTACCACCAAACATACCCATCCTAGTATTTCCTCCTCGAGACCAAACGAGGAAGTCAAGCCGAGGAAACTCACATGGTTGGCAGTTTTATTCATTCTTTCTGTGGTGGTTATTCAACTTACTAGTCATATCAGATACAAGTCAAATAATAACAGTAAACTTTAGTTATAGTTGTCTATGATCGAGAACTATGCTCCAAGTCGTCCATAACCGCAGACATGGCTTTTTGAAAAGATTAAACCCTGCTGGGGTGCACCAAAGTTTCCATACGCATCTACATCCTTGTTGTCAGATTAGGTAGGTAGAAGATCACAAAAAATACACCCAACGGTATGTCGACGGGGTTTCGGACACGACGTTTCCCAGATCCAAAGCAAGAACATGGGGGCCACCCCACTAAGCTACCTGTAACGAAGTTGGCCGGTCTCCAAGACAGACCCAGTGTTTGTGACAATGGATATCAACGATTGGAAACCCGAAAGTATGACTGGGCTTGTCGATACCGCGAAAACATTCCACATTTGTTCCTAAAAAGTATAGGCGCTCCACGCGCAATCGTAAATTAAGCAGCAAATCATGGCATAAGTACATGATAGTAATAAAGCCCCAAACTAGTTTGTGGCCCTCGGTACAATACTTTGAAATCAGGTACTAAATCGATGGGGTGCCCACACACCCCACCTGTGGTTAGTGCGCTCGATCTCGGAACATGTGTCAAGAACTCGGGGTCCTACGGGACACCAGTGAGCGGTTAAAAACCAAATATTGTCTATTACCCACCAGTGCCTTTGCATTATTTACCTACTTTCAATTTTATTTATTAAACAGTAATTAGATCCATGATCATCTCCATCATTAAGCACGTGCCAACCACCCCACAACTGATACAATTGCGACAAGAAGATAACGAAGAACGAAAACAAAAAACACAGCAAGGGGACATAGATTTAACGTGGAAAAACCTCTCCAACAAAAAGAGGAAAAAACCACGGGCGCCAGCCAGCGAAACTTCACTATATCGAGGAGTGTTTACAAACGTCGGGGATTTCACAGATGCAACTCTCCCAACCGGCGGCTTACAAGGGGTTTACACTCGGCCCAAGCCTCCCGGCGACGGGCCTCGCTCCACTCGTCAGAAGTTGGCCTATACTTTGTAGAATTTGGATCAACACATAACAAACTCCACCTTGAGACAAATTCCTCCTTGTAGCATCAACATCAACCATCTCCCTGAACAAACAAAGCAAATACTTTCGGCGCCAATAGCCACTTGGGCTAATCAGTTAAACCAACTAAGTTCGAGCAAAGCTCAAACTTAGCAACAGGAACATGTTTAGTCATCATATCAGCAGGATTATCATGAGTGCTGATCTTGCATACCTTTAATTTACCTTGAGCAACAATGTCTCTAACAAAATGGTACTTGACATCAATGTGCTTAGTTCTCTCATGGAACATCTGATCTTTTCTAAGGTATATGGCACTTTGACTGTCACAAAACAAAGTAATGCAAGAATCATCTCCACAAAGCTCAGCAAACAAACCTTTCAACCAAACAGATTCTTTGCAAGCTTCAGCAATAGCCATGTATTCAGCTTCAGTAGTAGATTGTGCAAAAGCAGCTTGCAATGTAGCCTTCCAGCTAACAGCACAACCACAACCATTAAACACATAACCTGTGAGGGGTCTTCTCTTATCCAAATCGGCAGCAAAATCTGAATCCACATAGCCAACGAGTCCCTCACCGGTCCTGCCGAACTTCAAACAAGCATTGGAAGTGCCAAGAAGGTACCTGAAAACCCACTGAACAACCTTCCAATGTTCTTTACCAGGATTAGCCATGTATCTACTTATCAAACTCATAGCATATGATAAATCAGGACGAGAACAAACCATGGCATACATCAAAGAACCAACAGCACTAGAATATGACACCTTTGACATGTACTCAAACTCTTCATCGGTAGTAGGACATTGAGAAACTGACAATTTAAAATGAGGAGCAATAGGAGTACTAACTGAGTTGGCACCATCCATATTAAAACGATGAAGAACTTTCTTAATGTAACTTTGCTGACTAAGAAATAACAAACCAGATTTTCTATCTTGGGTAATCTCCATACCTAAGATCTTCTTAGCAGCACCAAGATCCTTCATCTCAAACTCACTACTTAGGTGTGCCTTCAAAGTAGCGATTTCTTTCATGCCCTTGGCAGCAATTAACATATCATCAACATATAGAGGCAAGTATATAGGTGACCCATCAACAAACTTGATATAAACACAACTATCATATTTAGACCTCTCAAAACCATGTGAGATCATAAATGAATCAAACCTTTTATACTACTATCTTGGAGATTGCTTTAAGCCATAAAGAGACTTCTTTAATTTGCACACAAAATCCTCTTTACTGTGCACTATGAACCCTTCGGTTGGTCCATGTATATTTCCTCATCAAGCTCTCCATGCGTAAAAGCTCTTGACATCTAACTGCTCAAGCTCAAGATCACGCATAGCCACAATACTAAAGAAAGTACGAATGGAACTATGCTTCACAACTAGAGAGAACACATCATTGTAATCAATACCTGGAATCTGGCTGAACCCTTTTGCTACTAACCTTGCCTTGTACCTTGAAGGCTCTTTGGGAGATAGACCTTCCTTTTTCTTGAAGATCCACTTGCAGCGGACCGCCTTCTTTTGTTTAGGCAAGCGCACAACATCCCATGTGCCATTTTTCTCAAGCGATTGCATCTCTTCTTGCATAGTAGAAACCCACTTCTCGCGGTCAACGGATGCAATGACTTCATTATATGTAGCAGGTTCAGAATCGTTCTCCACTCAAAGACAACTCAAAGCATAATGTACAAGATTACACTCTTCAATTAAACGAGGACGAGGACCACAATTACGCCTATCAGCAGCAATGGACTCATGTGGCTGCTGCAAAACAGTAGGTGAGTGCTGAACAACAATATCATCAATGTTTTCCTCATGTGTATCTTCGACGATAGCATCATTATCAACAGTTTTCTGCAGGTTCTCCACTCGCACACTAATTCCCTCCTCTCGAACAGCAACAGGAGAGGTATCTGATGACAAGCTATCATGATACATAACGGACTCATTGAAAACAACGTTTCTACTTAGCAAAATCTTTTTAGTTTCAGGATTCCATAGTTTATATGCTTTAACTCCTGAACCATAACCAAGGAATATGCACTTAACAGCCCTAGGCTCTAACTTTCCATTATCAACATGAGCATATGCGGCAGCCAAAACTCTCAATCAGGAATAATCAGAAAGTAACCTGACCATACCTCAATGGAAGTTTTCTTCTCAAGTGGAATAGAAGGTGACCTGTTGATGAGGTAACACGCTGTGTTGGCTGCTTCAGCCCAGAAACGCCTATGCATACCTGCATTAGACAACATACAACGAGCCCTCGAGGTGATGGTTCTGTTCATGTGCTCTGCCACGCCATTCTGCTGAGGAGTATATGGGATGGTGTGATGCCTGATCATGCCATCGTTACTGCAAAACTCCTGAAACTCATTAGAACAGAATTCCATACCATTGTTAGTACGTAGTACCTTTACCTTCTTCTCAGTTTGCTTTTCAACCATAACTTTCCACTTCTTAAAAGCATCAAAAATATCAGATTTATGCTTCAAAAAATAAGGCCACACTTTTCTTGAGTAATCATCAATAATAGTAAGCATGTAATTAGCACCACCAATAGAAGTCTTACGGAATGGACCCCATACATCAGCATGCACATAATCTAATATGCCTTTGGTGGTATGAACGGAAGCATTGAATTTAACTCTTTTATGCTTACCAAAGATGCAGTGCTCACAGAACTCAAACTTACTCAAGCTGCAACCATCAATCAGTTCTCTCTTGACCAACTCCTCCATGCCTTGTTCGCTCATATGCCCAAGACGCATATGCCACAGATGTGTTTTACCACAATCATCAGAAGTAACAGCAGCAGCAATACCAGGCAAAGTGCTACCTCTAAGAACATATAAATTTAGCAGAATTCATATCACCTATCATGTGAATAAGAAAACCTTTTGATACCTTCAGAACTCGATGCCCACTGGCATACTTGTATCCATCAACGTCCATGGTACTCAGAGAGATCAAATTTCTGGCCATGCTTGGTATGTGCTTCACCTCACTCAACGTGCGTGTCATGCCATCATGTGTCCTGATCTTAACAGATCCAACACCAACAATATGGCATGGGTTGTCATTCCCCACACGCACAAAATATCCGATGCAGACTCATATGAACTGAACCAATCTTTGTTACATCAAATATGAAACGAACATGCAGTATCAAGTATCCATTCATCATCACGAGTAGCACAAGCAGCAAAAACAGCTAAGCATTCACCATCAGAACTATCAGAAACAACAACAGCCTTACCAGTACCTTCGGACCTATCTTTCAGTTGGTAAGTTCCGTTTCTTTTCTCCTTATTCTGCAACTTCCAACAATCATCAATAACATGATTAGATTTCTTACAATACCTGCAGAATTTATCCTTTCCCTTGGACTTTGAACGACTTCTACCGTCCTTGCTCTTATCCCTGTTGCCATAGTTGTTGTATCTCTGCTCGGTCCTGCCACGAACCTGCAGAGCCTCAGCCTTGGATGACGTCCCATCTGACCCTACCATAGTTTTCATCTTTTCCCTCTGTTTGAGGGCGTCATGTACTTCGGCAAGGGTTAGTTCATCACGGCTCAACAATATTGTATCACGAAAATGTGTATAGGAACTAGGCAACGAGCATAAGAGTAGAAGAGCTAAATCCTCATCATCATATTTTACCTCCATAGACTGCAAGTCTGAAACAATCTCTTTAAAAACAGATATGTGATTCATTACCGATCCACCTTCTTGCAGCCTATGCGAGAACAACTTCATCTTCACGTTCATCTTACTAGTTAGATCCTTTGACACACAGATCGTTTCCAGTTTTTCCCATAGGGCAGCAGCAGATTTCATCTCCAGTACTTCCTGCAAAATATTATTGGACAAATGAAGTTGAATCAAAGACAAAGCCTTACGGTCCTTCCGCTTCTCTTCGGCGGACCAGGTTTTAGCATCCTTTTCACCGAATCCATCCAGCGCTTCATCCAGATCAGAAGTTTGGGCGAGAATCGCCCGCATCTTCACCTGCCACAAGGAGAATCTTGTGGTGTAGTCCGGCTGTGGTAGATCGAACTTCAATGACGACATGTCGCAAACCCTAGATTAGAACCTGGGGCTCTGATACCACTTGATACAATTGCGACAAGAAGATAACAAAAAACGAAAACAAAAAACACAGCAAGGGGACACATATTTAACGTGGAAAAACCTCTCCAACAAAGAGAGGAAAAAACCACGGGCGCCAGCCAGCGAAACTTCACTATATCGAGGAGTGTTTATAAACGCCGGGGATTTCACAGATGCAACTCTCCCAACCGGCGGCTTACAAGGGGTTTATATATCGGTAGAAACCTAGGTCTTCGACGATCTGTACCGTAATAGAAGGTGGCCTCGCTCCACTCGTCAGAAGTTGGCCTATACTTTGTAGAATTTGGATCAACACATAACAACAACAGTAGAACATCGATGACGCGATGCAGCACCTGAGCAAGCGACTACGACTCGCAAGACCGACTATCTACCAATAAACAGGTAATATAAGGTGTCCATGGCAATATAGAGGCTGCTGGGACGTATAAAGGGTACGAAATCTATAGCATCGCAACACAGATAGCAATAGATCAACATGAGGAAATAAATACTAGAAATATAAAATAGGTAGAAAGAGGGAGAATGCTCGCCTGAAAACATTGCCAAAGATTCATCCGAAGATCAGGTCAATACTCGCATCAACTCATCGGCCTAATCCGTGAAGAAGCAAAGCACTAAAAACACCGAATGCACTATTTAATACTACGGCAGAAGATCGGACATGATGCATGTATGATGCATGGCATGGCAAAGGTGCGATGCAATTAGGCAATATTAAGTGGAACAGGAGTCCCGACAATTAATTAGATGGTTCATGTAATTTAGATACCCCGCAATTTAAATATTGTCTTAACAAGATAAAATATGGCATCGGTTCGCTACACAAATTTAAATAGAGCTAAAATAAGACTAGAGTCGCCCACATATGTGCTCTGTATTAATTATTAGGTGAATCAGCATAATGCCCCTAAACCACAATATGTATGCGAACATGTTCAATTTAATATGCAACAAATAGATGTTGTATATATTATAAAAATAGGAGAGGTCTCAGAAAAAGGGTCACACATGGGTTCGATGATCCATGCTCCGAAGGGGTTCAATGGGGTTCGGACTTGGAACGGGGCTTCGGATCCGTGTAGAAGATCTTGAAGTCTTGACTCCGGAGGTCTTAGGTTTCCATCTCCACGACCTAAGATTTTGGACTTTCCATCGATGACGGTCTTGGCGAGATATCCGGTGCATCGCGGTTCTTCGACTTCGCTTCGACCATCGGTCTCGGGCACCCACGTGGTATCATCGATCTTGTGCAAATGCCCATCCATCTTGTCCAACGCGAGGGTCTCGATCAACCACGCCACCACAACTTCTCTCAGCAACATTGCTACCATGTTTGTACACTGAAACCACATCACATCAAAACATACATCACTACCACCACTTCACAAAAACAGAACAGCACGGGCCCATCAATGCACATGGCATCGAAAGGAGTCTTGGTCATTGAACTGCCAGCGATGTGGCGGGCCAGGCAGGGGTAGCGGCTCGTGGTGGCGAAGCTCCGGGGCGATGCGGCTGGAGGCGAGGACGAGCTCGGGCGCAATGGCTCACGGGCGGTCGGAGAAACGGGGAAGGAGCCTGCGGCGGCGGCCGCGGCCTAGGCAGCACCGGGGACAAGGGTGATAGAGACGGAGGCGCGCAGGGCACGGGAGGAGGTCGCGGAGGATGGAGACGATAGAGGCGGATGCTGACCGGATGCGGAGAAGAGAGCCACGACACGAGCCACGTGGGTTGCAGAGGCGGGTTCCCGAGGAGGCGGACGGTGGCACGGTGGGTAGCGGAGGGCCTGCGGCGGCCAGATGTGGCGGAGAGGGAGAGAGGAAAGCGAGGAAGGTGGGGAGGGGATTGCAGGCGTGAGCGACCGTGAGTCCATGAGGAGAGACAGGGTGGAGCCGGGGGATCGTGAGGCGTGGGCCAGGGGATTAGGTGGGACGGGGAAACGTGGGGAGTAGGCTAGGAGATACGCGTCGCTAGCAACGTGTACACGAGCGGGTTCGGCGGGCAGAAAGAAAGAGCAGGAGTGGGGATTTCAGGGTGTGTTTGGTAGCCCGGGTCTACCCAGAATCTCTATCTCTCCTTATACATGTTGAGTCTAGTCTAGTTAAACTGAGATTTTGGCATGTGTTTGCTAGCACGTGTTCGTTGATACCTATTGAGGTTAGATGTTGTTTGGTGGGTTCTTTTCTGTCCAGAGATGCTGAGGCACATGTACAAAAAATAAAATTACAAGGAGGTCCAAAAAAGCAATCGGGTCCTCAGATCCCGACCACCGCATCGGGCTGGAGGTGGCGCGCCGGAGCTTGTTGGCGTGGCGGCGTGAGGAGGCGCTTGGCGGTGGAGCTTGACGTCGTGGCTGTGTGAGGAGGTCAACATGCCTTGGTGTGGTGGCCGGCGGAGCTTGGTGCTGTGGAGGAGGGCGGCAGAGGTTGGTGCCCTAGGAGATGTCGACGTGAGCCTTGGCTGGCAGTCATGGCGGCGTGACGAGGCGCGTCCTCGTCGAGGCAGAGATCGACCGTGCTCGTGGCTAGCGGTCGTGGCCGATGGAGCTTGGTAGCGTGAGGAGGCGCGTTCTCGACCTTCCATGCCGCGGAGGCCGGCGAGACGATGAAGTGCAGTTCTGGGCGGGCAGCGGCGGAGTCCGGTGTCAAGGAGGCGGCGATGGTTGCCTACGTCGAGGAGGTGGTTGCCGGCGTAGAGCAGAGGTGGACAGAGTCGCGCGTGAGAGAGAGAGAGAGAGGAGAGAGCCGGCTAGGGAGAGGGAAATGAGGGGGTGGGGTGGGTAGGGCGGTTTGTAGGGGTTCGTAGCATGGAAAACAAAAAATTCTACCGCATGCACACACAATCAAGATCTAATCTATGATCAAGCCAAGATCTATCTACTAGATCGGTGCAACAAGTTGATAGAGTACTAACCCTCGAAGATCCAAAGCGGTTAACGAGAGCAGATTCTCGTGGGTGATGTAGTCGTTCACTTGCCGATCTCAAGATCGCGTAGACGATCCTTCCGGCGCCGCGTTCCGGCAGCGCTCCTGCAGTCGGTCACACGTACAGTACTCGATGAAGACCTTCCTCTCCCTTTTCCAGCAGGCAGCGGAGGTTGTAGCTCTCTCCTCGCGATTCCGGCAGCACGACGGCGTGGTGTTGGAAGTAGAGGGGAGATCCCGCAGGAATTCGCCTAAGCCGGAGCGAGCATGGTGGAGTAGAGGGAGCCCAAACGATCTAGGGTTTAGAGGGCTGAGGTTTAGAGGTAGCTAGCAACTAGAGTTTAGCTAGTCGGTAGCGGTTTAGAGGAGATCTAGATTGGTCGCAACTAGAGAGGGGGCGGCGGCCAACCTAGGGTTTCTTGGGCGCCTAGGGCAAGGGGGATACCTTGGGGTGCACCCCTACCCCTCCTTACATAGGTGGGGGACGTCCAAGGGTGTTCCCAACCCAGGTGGAAACCCTCCCTAACTCAGAAACCCTCCCTAACTCGGGAACCATGTTGGGATTTGACTTTTTCAAACTGCCTTTTTGACTTTCAAATTAGAGTTTGATTTCTCTCTTCCAAGTGTCCAGCCAAGTGACCTAGGACATGATGCAACCATTACACTTTGTCATGACACATCCATGTACCCTTCCCCTTCCGGATCGGTGAACCTTCTAGACCCTTCTAAAACATTCCGGTGAAAACACCGAAATCATTCCCGAACTCCGAAATTGGACTTTCCTTATATGAATCTTATTCTCCGGACCATTCCGGGTCTCCTCGTGATATCCCGGATCCCATCCGATACTCCGAACAACATCCGGTCTCTTTACTCACATTCCATATCTACTAAACAACATCGAATCCTTAAGTGTGTCTCCCTATGGTTCGTGAATTATGCAGACATGATCAAGACTCTTCTCCGATCAATAACCAATAGAGGAATCTAGAAATTCGTATGGCTCCCACATATTTCTACGATTACTTCATGATTGAATGAACCATTTACATACGATACCAATTCCCTTTGTCTCACGATACTTTACTTATCCGAGGTTTGATCGTCGGTATCTCTGCATACCTAGTTCAACCTCGTTACCGATAAGTAATCTTTTCTCGTTCCCGTGATATGTGATCCCTTGTGAGCCAGTCACATGCTTGCAAGCTAATTGGATGATATTCCACCGAGAGGGTCCAGAGTATATCTATCCGTCATATGGATGGACAAATCCCAATCTTGATCCATGTGCCTCAACACATACTTTCCGAACACTCAATGCCACCTTTATAGCCACCCAGTTACGGTGTGGTGTTTGATGTCATCAAAGCATCCTTCCGGTGATGATGATTAGCATGATCTCATGGTCGAAGGAATTAGATTACTATGTATCAGAAAGCTTATAGCAAATGAACTATATTAAATGACTTGATCTTTATGCTACGCTTAACTATAGGAGTATGTCCATCACATAATTCTCCTAATGATATGACCCTGTTGTTAATAACATCTCTATGTTCATCAGGAAACCATGATCATATATTAACCAACAAGCTAGTTTAACAAGAGGCTTTACTAGGGACTCTTTTATGTTTACAAATCACACAAGTATTAATGTTTCCGGTTAATACAATTATAGCATGGTATGTAAACATTTATTATAAGCATGAAGATATGATAATAACCACTTTATTATTGCCTCTTGGGCATATCTCCAACAGTCTCCCACTTGCACTAGAGTCAATAATCTAGTTTCAAACCTGTGTGCATTCAACACTTATGGCTTTCCGGTGCTGTATTTACACGATTGTTAGTGGTCAACTGATCTCCGGATCCGACACTTTAAGGTTCGTGTGTAATTGCATGTCTTTGCGTCTCTACGCATCACTCATTCTCTAATGAGATGGCTTTGTATAAATTTGGTCCTTTGGTGAGACCTTTAGTTCCTTGGGGTTAAAACATGTTGATAATATTGTCGTACAATATATCTTCATAGTACTATCCCGCTTTGAACCACACCTAGTTTGATAACAAACTACTTGAAACAAATGCCCTCTTTTGCTGCTATTATAGCAGTCATATACTTAGCCTTTTGTTGTAGTATCTGTCACAATGTCTTAACTTTGGAACTCATCCAAATCCATTATGGAACTTACATTCCATCATATTGTGCCACCCTTAGTTTACATAGAGATAAACTTAATCTATACTTTGTGACAAAACTAGTATCAATGTAATACTTTTACAATGAACTAACCATCTATTTGTCACTTCTACAAAATAATATATTCTTAGTTCTTCTAAAAGATCATAAGAATATCTTTACTATCGTCCAATAATCATCTTATGAACCATTCCAGTATACGCTCATAACATTTAGAGCATAGGACATATCTGGATTTGTACACATCACAGCATGATTGATAAAGTACTCTTTGTGATTTTATATATCAAGTATCAAAAATAATTGAATCTTTATTCAATCCTTCCTGTGCAACAAGTACTTTCTTGTAGTTTCTATATTGAACTCATTCAATATCTCATCTATGTACTTCTGGCACAACCATATTAGCGTCTCAATTTATCCATATAGACATTGATGCCAAATATTCGGGTTCTGCCTAAGCCTTTCATCGAGATGAAATCCTTAACCTATGTTAATAAAAAGATACATCATTTCCAATCAACAATATGTCTTCCACATAATGTATTAGAAACATGTCTTAGCGCTCCCACTTAATTTCTTGCAAATGCAAGCATCTTCATCGTCTCCGATGAAATTAAACTCTTTTAACAGTTTCATCATAGTGAAGATTCTAACTCCGCAATGCTTACTTAAACCATTGAAGTGTGCATATGCTTTTAGCATCCTTTTAATTAACAAAACCCTTTGGACCGTGTCATGCACACATCCTAGGTAACCATTCTATTAGAAGAACTTGTTTTGTTTATTCAACTACCACATAACAAAATTATATGTAGTGTTTGCTATATTAATCCGTCTAGACTAAATATCGCTTAATGAAAGATCAGATCTTGTCATAGTCAACTCTTTGAACATTATCGTGAACTATTTCCCGACATGTCGATAATTTCATAGATGTGAAACATCCATGTCTATTTCTTTATAGATCCAAATACGACTATAAGGTCTTGCACCTTTCCAGAGGGTCTTTCAAGTTCAAAGCTTGATCTCTCGTATATGGAACTATCACAGATTTTATGGCTTCAAACGATTTGACGGAGTCAGGGCCCATCATCGCTTCTTTCCATGTAGTCGGATCATTATTGTCAAATAATGATTTAACTCTCAAATCTTGGTATTTGATTGGTTACCCGACCTACTTGTTTCAATAGGAACTTAGACCTCCGTGACCACAACCTTTGAGGCACGTGAGCCATGAGCATTGTTGCTGCCTCCGGAACACTTTTCAGCGCTGCGCAACTTTGCACATATAACTAAGGTTCTTTTAACCTTATCAAAGTTCTATTGTCCTCCCACTTAACTTTTCATGGAAAATTCCTTTCTCAAAGAAACTTGATGTTCTAAGCGACAAACATTTTTGTCTTTGGTGTTATGGAGGAATACTCAACGATTATTCACAATAACATACAAAGATATGTTCATCCGATTTTGGTTGCAAACATCTTTCTTATGCATAGCATACCAATGTTTAAGAAAGGACAACTTGGGTTTTATCCCAAATCATAACTTTATATGGTGTCATTTCAACGGATTATGATGGAGCTCTTTTCAGTGGAAAAATGGCAGTCTCTAAAGCTTTAATCTTTAAAATATAATGGCAGTTTTATCAATTACACCTTTGATCTTACCATGTCAAACAAGGTTTCATTGCATATCTCGATTATTCCATACTCATATGGTGTTTCGGGAAACGCAAATCCATGGAACGATTCCTCAAATCTTAGGTGTTATGCTAAACTTTATAACTCAAATATCTTCCTTTATGATCCTACATAAATTCTTTATTTTCTTGTTACATTGATTTTGCACTTCATCTTGAAAGTCTTTAAACTTTTCAAATGTTTCACACTTCATCCTTATTAAGTAAATATTCATATATTCACTCAAATTTTTGGAGAAAGCATATGAAGTTGAAATCTATCGCTTTTGACTACACATAATGGACTTCATACAACAATATGTACAAGTTCCAATAAGCTAGTCATCCGTTCCCTTTGGCCTATGAGCGGAGTTTTAATTATCTCTAGGAAAATTTCACAAGCGTCATTTGATCAAAAATCAAAAGACTCCAAAATTCCATCCACATGGAATTTCTTCATGTTTTCTTTCCAATATAATTTAAACGGCGATGTCACTTCCTAAGTGATCTTTCTTATCAATTGTCTTTTGACATTTTTAGCAATATTTTCATGGATGTGATTTATCCAACAAGATTTGTAAATCATCCATCTTTTATGGATTACGGCAATTATTTGAACAACCCTTTTGTTCTCATAATACCTGATAAAACAAATCTTGAAGGAAAGCTTTGATGTTAACGAGCAACACAACAACCCTTTATTTGTTCTCGATGAACATCATCACATATTGTTTTGCTAGTTACTTAGGCCATTGTAGTTCATAAATTGTGTTGTTTCGTATGACGATTCACACCAACAAATTCAATATCCAATACTTAAGAACCACATTGTTTAATAAGCAAAGAGTATAGCAATAACATGAATATCCTCTATATACCTAAGCTGAACAATTCTAGTCTTTTCTTTTCTGCCATATATTTCTGAGATTCTCTTTTAGTATTTCCTTTTCTGTTCGAAAGAATCTATCAACATCAATATTGGAGCCATACACATGACACATAGTCCAAAGCATGTATAGTTAAGTATCAATGTCTTTGGACTTGCACTTTGAAGTAGATCACCATCATCAAATACTTGGTGTTCTTTCAAATTCCATTCTTTAGTAATCTTTTAGTGTAGTAAACATTTTATCAAATATTCACCCTTATCATGGAACTATTCATGATCAAGCTACTTTTAGCTTATAACGGTGAATGGCGAGTATAATGTTGCTCTCCAAAACCTTTTGGAGGATTAGGACGACAAACGTCTCCAACCTTTTTCAAATTCTCATCAAATATGAGAACATAAACGTTGCCATATTATACTCTCTCATGTTGCAACCAAAACATCATTTCAGATATCGCAATATCTTCCACACATCATGGTTTCTGAAACAACTCTTTCAGATCCTAGATAACCTTGATATTAAAACAGTCTTTTGAATATCAAGAATCATGGAGACAAACATGATACTTATATATTAACACTGGAATTGTCACTCTTGATTTAATACCAATTATTAAACTTCACGGAGTAACCGGAACTTCCTGAAAGTTTGCAATAGGACTTTTAAACTTTAGATTACCACTTCAAAACAATACGATACTAGTTCGTAAAGTAACTAACCAGAATTCTATAGTTCTATTATCTCAATTATAACTAAGAGCAAGGTGGTAAACGGATGCCAATGACTACAACAACTATGCAAATTTACTTTGATTTAATTTATGATAAATAGTGTTAACTTTTAATCATATTGCTATTGAACTCCCACTCAAAACAATATCCCTCACATTGTTTTAGTGATCACATCAACCAAATTCACTACACCAAGTCCGATCATCACGTGACATGATGTAGTTTCAAAGGCAAACAATCATCATGTTCATCATATCATCTATATGACTCATGCTTTACCTTTCGGTATTCCGTGTTCCGAGACCATGTCTGTACATGCTAGGCTCGTCAAGATTAAACCTTAGCTTCCGCATGAGCAAATCTGGCTTGCTCCCATTGTATACACTCGCAGAATCTAACACACCCGATCATCACGTAGTGCTTAGAAACAACGAGCTTTGGCAACAGTGCCTACTAAGGACGAACACTCTATAACTTGATATTTTTTGAGAGGGATCATCTTATAATGCTACCGTCGTGAACTAAGCAATACAAGATGCATAAAAGGATTAACATCACATGCAATTCAAAATATGTGATATGATATGGCCTTTCTTCTTATGCTTCCGATCTTCATCTTCAAGCACGAACATGATCTCCATCATCACCGGCGTGGCGTCAAGGTCAATGGCGCCGCTCCATGGTTGTCGTCCACCAGCATCAACTATTACAACTACTTTGAATAATAGACACGCGGGTCTAGATGAAATTAAAAGACAACCATATGGATCCTGCCGGTTGCCGACTTACAATAAGGAACATTGCATACATCATATATAATCACAATCATGGCCATATCACATCACAGCACACCCCTGCAAAACAAAGTTAGGCGCCTCTAATTTTCTTTGCATGTTTTACGTGGTTTGGGGCTTTCAATAAGTGTCTATCTAACTTACGAACAAGAACCACAACGTTGATGCTTGAACTATCAAGTGCCCGTTGTAAATTGAATCTTTACTATGATGGGAGAGACAGACACCCGCAAAGCCACTTATGCAATATAAGTTGCATGTCGAGTGTGGAGCAAGTCTCATGAACGATGTCAGGTAAGTTTAGCCCGGGCCGCTTCATCCCACCATACCGCAAGATGCAAAGTACACAAGAAGCAATTGATAATAAAAGCACCACCGCCCATAATGACCATTGTGTTCTACTCGTGCAACAGATCTACATATAGACACAGCTCTGATACTACTGTAGGGGTTCGTAGCATGGAAAACAAAAAAATTCTACCGCATGAACACACAATCAAGATCTAATCTATGATCAAGCCAAGATCTATCTACTAGATCGGTGCAACAAGTTGATAGAGTACTAACCCTCGAAGATCCAAAGCGGTTAACGAGAGCAGATTCTCGTGGGTGATGTAGTCGTTCACTTGCCAATCTCAAGATCGTGTAGACGATCCTTCTGGCGCCGCATTCCGGCAACGCTCCCGCAGTCGGTCACACATATAGTACTCGATGAAGACCTTCCTCTCCCTTGTTCCAGCAGGCAGCGGAGGTTGTAGCTCTCTCCTCGCGATTCCGGCAGCACGACGGCGTGGTGTCGGAAGTAGAGGGGAGATCCCACAGGGCTTCGCCTAAGCAGGAGCAAGTATGGTGGAGTAGAGGGAGCCCCGGCGATCTAGGGTTTAGAGGGACGAGGTTTAGAGGTAGCTAGCAACTAGAGTTTAGCTAGTCGGTAGCGGTTTAGAGGAGATCTAGATTGGTCGCAACTAGAGAGGGGGGCGGCGGCCAACCTAGGGTTTCTTGGGCGCCTAGGGCAAGGGGGATACCTTGGGGTGCGCCCTACCCCTCCTTACATAGGTGGGGGGACGTCCAAGGGTGTTCCCAACCCAGGTGGAAACCCTCCCTAACTCGGAAACCATGTTGGGATTTGACTTTTTCAAACTGCCTTTTTGACTTTCAAATTAGAGTTTGATTTCTCTCTTCCAAGTGTCCAGCCAAGTGACCTAGGACATGATGCAACCATTACACTTTGTCATGACACATCCATGTACCCTTCCCCTTCCGGATCGGTGAACCTTCTAGACCCTTCTAAAACATTCCGGTGAAAACACCGAAATCATTCCCGAACTCCAAAATTGGACTTTCCTTATATGAATCTTATTCTCTGGACCATTTCGGGTCTCCTCGTGATATCCCGGATCCCATCCGATACTCCGAACAACATTCGGTCTCTTTACTCACATTCCATATCTACTAAACAACATCGAATCCTTAAATGTGTCTCCCTACGGTTCGTGAATTATGCAGACATGATCGAGACTCTTCTCCGATCAATAACCAATAGAGGAATCTGGAAATTCATATGGCTCCCACATATTTCTATGATTACTTCATGATTGAATGAACCATTTACATATGATACCAATTTCCCTTTGTCTCACGATACTTTACTTATCCGACGTTTGATCGTCGGTATCTCTGCATACCTAGTTCAACCTCGTTACCGATAAGTACTCTTTTCTCGTTCCCGTGATATGTGATCCCTTGTGAGCCAGTCACATGCTTGCAAGCTAATTGGATGATATTCCACCGAGAGGGCCCAGAGTATATCTATCCGTCATATGGATGGAAAAATCCCAATCTTGATCCATGTGCCTCAACACATACTTTCCGAACACTCCATGCCACCTTTATAGCCACCCAGTTACGGTGTGGTGTTTGATGTCATCAAAGCATCCTTCCGGTGATGGTGATTAGCATGATCTCATGGTCGAAGGAATGATATTACTATGTATCAGAAAGCTTATAGCAAGTGAACTATATTAAATGACTTGATCTTTATGCTACGCTTAACTATAGGAGTATGTCCATCACATCATTCTCCTAATGATATGACCCTATTGTTAATAACATCTCTATGTTTATGATCAGGAAACCATGATCATATATTAACCAACAAGCTAGTTTAACAAGAGGCTTTACTAGGGACTCTTTTATGTTTACAAATCACACAAGTATTAATGTTTCCGGTTAATACAATTATAGCATGGTATGTAAACATTTATCATAAGCATGAAGATATGATAATAACCACTTTATTATTGCCTCTTGGGAATATCTCCAACACGGTTGACCCCTGTTTTTTCGGTCCAGTTGCGACGCACGGGAGGGTATTTTCCGGGCGAGCTCAGCCATGCCGAGTAGCGAAGCTCGATTTCAGCTTCGCTATCGGGCAGGGCTGCGAGGGCTTTTTCGTATGAGTTGGGCAGTGCTGAGACGGGAAACATGGGCTACCAAACACCCAAATTGCTAAAAATCTTGGTTGAGATGGGAATTTTTGGGCTGCCCCGGGCTACCAAACACACCCTCAGTGTCGTGCGGGGATTGGGGCTGGGGCCAAGGGCGCGGGCATTGTGTGCAGCGTGCATGCGTGTATGAGTTGTGTGCCGTGTGGGTCGACGTGGTGGGGTGGGGTGTGGCGATGAGTTGGATTGAACCAGGGGGTGGCGGCGGGATGGGACTAGGTGTGTGGGGATTAGGGTTTGGGGTTGGTAGCTAGTTAGGGTTTCTAGGTTTTTGGTTAGCTTGGGTTGTAGGTGGACTTCGGTTGGGCCGTTGAGCCTGACCGGTGTCTCCCTCCCCTAGTTTTATAAAAAAAAAATATCTAAATTTATTTTTATTTTTCAAACCTTTTGTAAATAGTTTTAGATAAACAAAATATCCGAGAAGGCCGGAGGTTTCACATTCGAATAATGAGAGGGATATTTGTAGAAAACAAAATAGGTCTTCTAGAAAAATAGTTTTAGACAGATAGATGCATGCTGATGTCATGATGATGCACAAAGATAAGACATGCAATTTTCTAGTAGTGGTTTTTTCGGGGTGCTACAATTCGACACCTCTAACAATGGATCTCGCCCTCGAGATCCGCCTCATGGTACGGGGAAGAAGGCCAATGGTCTGAATTTGCTCGCTTCATGTAGATCCTCGTGACACCACTAACAAGGGTTCTTTCTCCATCTTGAAACCGGCGACACCACCAACAAGAGACGATGCTCACGTTCGTTGAGAGACACTCAGGAGAAACAACGGTGAAGGTCAAGGTATCAAAAGATAAGGCCACCTCTAAATTCTGTGGAAGGAGTAAAATTTTTTGATCCACCGATTTAGTATACACGAGCGAATGATAAGAGTAGTCGGATGGCGATCAGTCCATCGCGCACCCAAAGCATTACTCTGCACATGAATAGGAGAATTATGCAACCAACTCCCGGAATTCAGATTGAAGATCTTGACAAGTGATGTTCAGAAACAAAGGAGTGATTCTTGTTCTTCATAGGTTCTAACATAGATGATATCATCATGAAGGAGAACACCGGAAGATACAAAATAAAAAGATTAGTGAATTTTTGATCCACTAAAAGATATAATAGATGAAAGATCCATCAGATAGCATGAAGACCGAATGTCGAAGCACCATTACAAGAGGATGAAAGCAAAACCCTGAAGGTACGACGGAAACCCAACCACGAGAAATCATATACTCAAAGAAACGATAAGAGAGCATATCGAAAACACGTAGAGGTAAGAGGAGAATAGCAAAGGGGTAAGGAGTAAAAGCATACCTAATCAGATCTATCCAATCGATTTTCAAAAATAGTTTTGACACTCTACATCGGCCTTTAGCTAGGTTATCTTACAGGCTGGACTAGTGGGGTATCGTAACTGCTGAGCGCTGATACCACTCTGTAACACCCTCAGATCTTCCCTATGCAAGTTTTAGAGATTCCCGCCAAAATCCGCATAAAAACGATTCAAAGGTGCCAACCAGGCACTTGCGTGCGGGTGGAAAGCGAAGTAATATCATTACACAATAGTCCACGATGGAACCCACAGAACATATATATACAACAATGACTCCATGAGTCAAGAATATAGATATATAGTACAAAGATCCAAACCACCTTGAAAACGATACAGCATCCGAGTATGGACATGATGCAAATTGAGCTAAGAGCGCTGAAGAATAACCAATGATGTTCATAACCCTTCCTAGGCCAAGCCGGAAGGATAGCCCTGCTAATGACATCGATCTCAAAAACCTGCTAGAACAAAAAGGGGTGCCAGCAAAGGGCAAAGGAGAAAAGAGCGGTCAGTACTGAGGCCAGTACAAAACGAGTCTTAGAATTCAGCGGTCCTCGCCTACATAGGTATGGTGGACTGAAGCGGCAGTGCAGCATGCACTAAACAACATTTAGAGACTCAAAACAACTGTAGGCTATCAGAGAAAGATGAGAAAGGCCTATTCGGATCCAACCTGATACTACCACCAAACATACCGATCCTGGTATTTCCCCCTCGAGACCAAACGAGGAAGTCAAGCCGAGGAAACTCACACGATTGGCAGTTCTATTCATTCATTCCATGGTGGGAAAGTGCACCACCTCTCGAGAAGGAAAAACCTAAGTACTTAGCCGTGTCCCCGGCAACGGACAATTTGAGCATCAAGACATTGAAGCTATCAAGGATCTCCTCATCCCAATTTATAAGTTAAAAACTTGTCGTTGAGCAAGGGTTAAAGGTTCACCAGTGTCTATTGGTGGCCTTGGGTGATTTTCATCAAACAAAAACTTAGTGTTGTTCAATTGATAAGGAAAACCTATTTTGAGAAAAGCAAGCCTAAGCTACACTTAGCCAAATTCATATAGAAGTTAGAAACTACTATTCTACTATGGTATCACTTTCCAATATTATTCCAATGTATTCACCCACTGTGGTAGTAACTTATGATGTTGCAGGTTACTCTTATGAGGACTAGGGTTATGAGTCTACACTTAACATGCTTTCATGTGGCACATGAAGATGAAGACTTTACTTTATTTACTTATGTTATGGACTCTTGTACTAGCCTTTGGCTATGGAGTTGTAAAAGACTATGTTTGTCTCTGGAATGACGATGTAATAAAGACCTTTGTATTTGTGCACTTCATCTTAAACTATGGATGCAAGCATTTGATCCAGGGACTAGCATTGCAATCATAGGGACCTTTACCTTTATAAAGGTGGGGTCTTACAGATGGTATCAGAGCACTATGTTGCATGTAGGATTATGACCCTAGGATGGATTAGACTAAGAAAACCACTAAGGAAAAATGTAACTCTTTGCAAAATCCACACTTGTCTTTTTCTTCTCGTAAACTTTTTCTAATCTTCTTTCTCATCTCTTTTGTAGATGGCCGCCATCAATGAAGCCGTCAAGAAGGGACCACTCATGACCATGACTTTAGAGTGTGAGACGGAGTTTCCAAAGGAACTTAAAAACCTTATGGTTAGCTTGGGGATACATGGTGAGGCCGTGTACAAAGGGTTTTCAGTAATGGATGAAGGAGAAGAGAATTGGTGGGTGCAACTTCACTGGTACAAAAACAAGGGAGACAACCACAAAGAGTCGGGATTCTACATGGGCACCAACTCAAAAATGTATACAACATTCTTTGACTCTGCAAGAAATGCAGCTTGGAATGCTATCAAGGAGCTTGGTGAAAGACCTCAAGTGTAGAATGCTCAACACTAAAAATGATCTTCAAGAGGAGAAGAAGTATACCCAAGACTTAGAGACCGCCATAAAACGTCTAAGGGAGGATATCATAGACTTAGCATATGAGTGAGAATTGTAACGTACTCCGCTAGTTGGACCACCACACTTGTCGTATTTTCACAAAAAAATGTCTAAGTTATGTTGAACCCTAGTGTTTGTGGTAGATTTTGTATGCCATGACTTGTATGTTTTATGGATGATGTATGCTTTTGCTTTCATTCTACTTTCTTGATTTTATCTTACTTGTGTTGTTCTAATATTTCTCTATCTTATATTAGATGCCTAGCTTTGTGATCAGCACTGCCGAGGAGTTCAATGGAACTCGTTTTGGTTCACGCATCGTGCAGTTTACTAGTATGCTCAACCTCCCGCTTCCTAGTATCAAGGCACTCCAGCTCACCAAGTTTGAGAGGAAGGACCTTTGGGGCTTTAGAGTCTCGCAGCCGGGACAATAGACGGAGCCACTCACGGAGGAGATTTCCTTCAAGCTGATGCACGATGACAAGGATAAGGGTCTAGATGTAGTCATGCAGGAGCTACTCGGACGTCTCTGCGGACGCCACTCCACTAAGCTTAGAGGCCTCTACTTCCACCCGTTCGGGAGACGTGACGAGGAGGGAGAGGCATTAGTGTATGAGGGTTCTACTAGAGAGACAATTGAGCCATTTTGTCTATACCTCCAGGACCTAGAGGGCCTTATTAGACACCTCAACACCGATAGGACCAACGTCATGCTTAGCAATGACGAGATCCAGGTTCAGTTGAGGGAGAAGGACAAGCTCTTCGCGAAGCAAGACGAGATCGTCAAGGAGATGGAGGACAGATTCGAGAGCCAGGACAAGAAGTTCAAGAATCGGGAGAAAAGGGTCCAAGACAGAAACAAGAAGATCAAGGACATGGAGACTAAGATAGAGGCCAAGGACTTCGAGCTCGAGACCCAGCAGGGAGTGATTGAGAGGCTTCGCTCACAGAAGAGAGATCTCCATGCGAAGGTCGAGGCCTTGACCACTAGTGCAGAGGAGTACAAGGCCGCCATGGAGACAGCAGGTCTTACTCTTGTTGATGTGGAGGTCGACATGGAGGAGTAGTGTAGACTACTCGACTATCTTTTATCTATCATACTTTGATTATCGAGTCACAATGACCATCCAACATGTGGATGGCTTGCTATTGTGTGTTTACATTTTCAAAACCTGTTGTTTATGTCGTTCAAACTCTATCTTATTTTTGAGCTTGGTTATTGTGATTGTTACTCCGTGATGTATTGTGCATGTTAAGCATCTATGGGTATCTCATTTCTTACCCTTATTGAAACCACATATGCCTCCCCGTCGTGCCAATCCCAACCAAAACAACAACAATAACGTCACTCCCGAGATGCAACAGTTGATGACAGCTCAAGCTCAACTGATGCACATGATGACTCAGTTCCTGCAAAATCAGAATCAGAATAACAACAACAACAACAATAACACCACCACCACCAACAACAATCAGAACAATCCTCCAGCATTTGACATGCTCACCAGATTTCTGAGACTGAGGCCTGCAAAGTTCTCGGGAACCACTGATCCAATGGTAGCCAATGACTGGTTACGTTCAGTGAACAAGTACTTATCCACTGTTGGCTGCACCGACGAGGAAAAAGTTAGGTTTGCAGCACATCTGCTCGAAGGACCAGCAACAACATGGTGGGACAACTTTCAGATCATCACTCCCCTCGAGGATGTGACTTGGGCTATTTTTGAGGATGGTTTCCGTACAGCTCACATCTCATCCAGAGTGATGTACTTGAAGAAGAAAGAGTTCCACAATCTGAAACAGCGTCACCGCAGTGTAGCTGAGTACATTGAGGAGTTCAACAATCTAGCACGCTATTCACCAGATGAGGTTGATACTGTTGCCAAGAGGAAGGAGAAGTTCCTCGAAGGATTGAATGATGAATTGAACCTGCAGCTATCTGTTGCCTATGTCCCAACATATCAATCACTTTGTGACAAGGCCACCATCTTGGAAAACAAAATGAAACAGGTTGAGGGTAGGAAGAGGAAACATAACTTTGATAAGCACAGCTCGGGATCGTCTCACAAGAATTCCCATAATGATGATAGTGGAAGTTCTAGATTCCACAAGCATGTTAAGTACAACAGCCACCACAACCACAACCGTCATCATGACAACAAGCACCATCGCAGTCACGATAATTACAAGTATAAGAACCACAAGAGTAGACACAAGAGCCACCACCGTGGAAGTGGTAATGGGAGTCAGCCTGTAAAGAAAGATATCAGTCAGGTTGAGTGCTTCAAGTGTAAGAAGATGGGGCACTATGCTAATGAGTTCCCAGAAAAGAAAGTTGAAGCAGCCAACAAGCCCAACCCTTTCTAGAAGGGACAAGTGAACCACATCAATGTGGAAGAAATTTATGAAGAGCCTGATGCTGTGGCTGGTAAGTTCAAGCTCAATTCTTTTCCGGCACTTGTTCTTTTTGATACTGGCGCATCACATTCATTCATATCAAGAGCATTTGTTGATAAAAATGGACTTCCAATTGAAACTATTGGGTGTCCTATAAAAGTAAGCTCTTCCGGTGGAGAGATGATAGTGAACTTTGGATGTCATGATCTAGTGATAGAATTTGGCCAGTTAGTTTGATAATCCTAGATTCCCAAGGATTGGATGTTATTCTGGGCATGGATTGGATGACTAAGTATGAAGGAGTACTAGATTGTGCCAATCGTACTGTCACACTCACTACCCCGGATAAGAAACGGATTAGGTTCAAGTCTAATTTTTAATCTAAAGGGAGTAAGTTAAATTCTCTTAAGGGGGTTAGCATAGACAGTGTGCTAATTGTGAAAGAATATCCGGATGTGTTTCTGGAGGAATTGCCTGGAATGCCACCAGATAGAGATGTAGAGTTTCTGATTGACTTGTTGCCAGGATCTAGACCAATAGCAAAGAGACCTTACAATATGTCAGTTGATGAGTTGAAAGAACTCAAGAAACAACTTGGTGAACAGTTGCAGAAAGGATTTATTCAACCAAGTTCTTCATCTTGGGGTGCACCAGTTTTGTTTGTTGAGAAGAAGGATAGAAGTCAAAGGTTGTGCATAGACTACCGTTCACTCAATGAGGTGACTATCAAGAACAAATATCCTTTGCCTAGAATCAACGAGCTGTTTGATCAGCTAGAAGGAGCCCGTGTGTTCTCAAAGATCGATCTCCGATCAGGCTATTTTCAGCTTAAGATTAGAGAGAAAGACATACCTAAGACTGCTTTCACCACTAGGTATGGTTTGTATGAGTACACCGTGATGCCATTTGGTTTGACAAATGCACCAGCTGTAGCATCCCAATTGTCTAACAATTGTAATGCTACTTGTCTAGTCTATATTTTGCTACCTTCCTACATGTCATTTATTGCATCATCATTATAACATGGTCATGTCACCATGCCACCTTGCATTTGATCATCATATAAAACCCTTTTTTGTTGGTTCTTATTCCACATGCATTCATATTATATTACTTGTAATTGCCTCTTATATATTGTAGTTGGTTCTTGATATAATGTTTAATGCCCAAGTTGAGTTGGGGGCATATCTTTTATTAACTCCACTACCTTTCTTTGTCATCACCTTACAATTCCACCATCATAATTATATGTGAGCCATTGCAATTAATTGGTGTTTGAATCTATCTCATATGTGTTGGGATTGGATCCACTTCTATTTCTACATGCTCCCATATGTGATATATGTTGTTTTCACAATATCGAATATGGGGAGCTGCATGGCCACCTTTGCATGCTATGTGAGTAGAACATTCTTTCTATCTTCTTTATGGTGTGAATTTGAATATGTGAGCATGTTTGAATATAGAAGGGGCTAAATAATCATCTAGTGGAAACCACACACTAGCCTTACCCCTTTACATTCATTTATGCTTATTTTTTCATCCACTCCATAGTAGAATCAAGTTGTATATCTTGCATTGGCCTTATTCAATTTGAGTGCATGTATGGATTTTAGGACCATATTGATTTATGGTTGTTCTCACAACTACAAGTGATGGCATTTAATGTCCATGCATGGCCCATGCAAGGTTGTAATCTTCTAATTTTGTTTGGATCTTCATTTGTTTTTGGAGTAGTGTTTGTTGGTTTGAATTCAAATAATGTCCAAGTCAAGAAAGCTATCCTAGTCCACCATCTTGACTATCTTTGCTCTTCTTGGTTATAGTTGATCTTGTAGGTTGCAATTCTCACAAGAGCTTGTTTCAAACTATAAAACCTAAACCCCTTTTTTTCGGCTACTCCCCATCGCCACCTCCTGGAGTCCTCTGCCTTTTATCCCTCTGACCCGAAGAAGCAGCCGCCAGAGAGAACTCCCATAGGCACAAGCCCTTGTGCACCCGACCCACACCCAGCGAGCCCTCCCTGTTTCCTGCCTGGACACATGTTGCACACCACCCTGCCCCGATGCAACTAGGCCCAGACCCTGGCCCCTTTCCTCTCTGATTCGACCAAGCCCTCTTCTGTTTCTCTTCTCTAGCTGATCACGTGCTCGATCAAGCCCTCCACCCCTTGCCCCTCGCGTGGTCCTGCCTCCACCCTACCTCCTGGGCATAAAGTAGCAGCAAGGACAGAGCCTCGTCTCCAACTACCCCCCTCTCCACCCCATCTGGATCGAGATCCATCTCCCCTCCATCTCCTACCTCCAGAAACCCCATCGCAGTGGCCATTAAACCCTAGTCGCTGTCTACCGCGACCCTGTCGCCGTCCTGCTATTGTCGCTGCCGAGCCAGCTTGTCCACGAGGTGTGTCTGACGCTGCTGGTGCTGCTCAAGTTCAGGGACACGAGGAAGGAGCAGCAGCACCTCGACGCCGATGCCGTCCCCGTGCACCTGGCGCTCACCGTCGCCGCCCGTGACCTCGTCTTGATCACCACCGCCATCTCCGACCCCTCCTCGGTGAGCTGCCGCCTCGACCCTCCTCCCTCGGTGAGAAGCCTCGCCGAGCTCTGCCACACCCTGTGCGCGCCGCGCCTGGCAGCAGCAGAACGCCTCTGCAGACACAACGTACATCCCTCAATCCACTCTGTTCTCATCAAGTTTCCGAGAATTGCATCCCCTGTATTGCGTAGATTACTTGACCAATTCTGTAGCCCTATGTCCCCTCCTTGCGCAGGTCCAAACCACGTTCAATTTCATTCCCTGTGCCTCTCTCTATCAACTCTGGAAGATCGCTCGTTTTCACAGTGCATCTGACAGAAATTCAGCAACGCTCTCCATTTTTTTACCTCTCCGTTCTTCGTCGTTTCCCGGCCGCTGCAGCCCTCCTCCGACAGTACTTCCTGAACCATAGTTGGAGCCCTAGATTTCCTCTTAGTTTTCCATTTTTGCGGCACCATCCAATTCGGAGCAGTATCGTCGCCATCTTCGACGGGAGATTGCTAGATCTACCATAAGCGGCCAGAGCCCTGCATTTCAGTTCGTCAGTAACCACCGGCTGCCACCGGGTGTTTGCACTTAAGCCCTCCTATTTTGCGCACCCTGAACCCGCATTCCCTCCCCGTGTGTCTTTTTTCTAAAAAGGCTCTCCACCATCCGTTGACCTTAACGAGCGCTTCCCCCCAGCCTTACCTGCGCCCAGGTGGCCCGCAGCTAGCCCGGCCCCATCTGTCACTCTCTTGGAGTAACTCCACGCAGAGTGAGAAAAGCTGCCAGGGTTTTTCTTAAAATCAAATAAAAATCAGAAAATGTATCAAACTTAAATAATTCAAATCTTTAAAACTATTTTAAATTTGAAGAAGCTTTCAAAATGAAATATGAATCATTTTTAAATATGAATTCAACCATGTTTTCAAAGTTGCCCAGTTTTGACTCTAACTAGTCAAACCTTTGACATTTGACCATATTTTAATTAATTTGCATTCAGTAATATTTTAAATCCATTTTTCCAAATAAGATATGTTTTGAACCAGAAAAATGTGAGGAATCTGTTTATGCTATTTATAATATCATTTGAACAATTTAAAATTTCAAAATAATTTAATTGTTAATAAATGCCTTTTCTTAATAAATTCATAACTTTAAATCCGTAAATCCGAATTCGGTAAATAATACGTCCAAATCGATTAGCGCAACGAGACCTCTCCAACCATGATATCCATGTTATCTTTTGCATCATGCATTAAGAGCAGTTTTTTAATCAGTATTGTTTATGCAAGTAAACCATGATAAATAAAATTGGGACCTAATTGCTTATTATTAATAATGCCTCACAAATGCTATATCATTAATGTGTTATGCCTCTAATACCTTTTCGACATAGTTTGCATCATTAACTTGCTACGTCATGCATCATATCATGATCATGCCGATTCTTTCGCATTAGTTGTAATTGTTGCATCGCTTGTTTCTTTTAGTGTTTGCTTCTTACCGGATAGGACGATGAGATGTTGTGAGCTTTGACAAGTTCTTCGGTTATGAAACTTCGACAATGTTTTTCAGGCGAGCATTCTTCCCCTTTCTACCTATTTTACATTTTTAGTCTTTACCTCCTCCTGTTGATCTATTGCTATCTGTGTTGCGATGCTCTAGTTTTCGTACCCGTGATATCCCTTATAGCCTCTATATTGCCTTGGACATATCCTATTACCTGTTGTTTGGTAGATAGTTGACCTTGCGTGTCGCAGTCGCTTGCTCAGGTGATGCCTCGTGTCGTCGAGTACCATAGTTGTTGGAAGGCTGCTATATGCTTTATGTTGGAGATGATCATGGTTTTAATTACAGTTTAATAACTAAAATTGAAAGTAGGTAAATAATGCAGAGGCACAAGTGGGCAATAGATGTTATTTGGTTTTTAACCGTCCACTTGTGTCCCGTAGGACCCCGAGTACTTGATACCTGTTCCTTGAATATTCACACTATCCGCTTGTGGGCCCATGAATCCCCTTACCATGAGCTTGAGTCATATATTATTTCTTGGGGCCACAAACTAGTTTGGGGCTTTATTACTATCTTGTACTTATGCCATGATTATGCCATGCTTTACTGCTTTATTTACTATTACGCGTGGAGCGCCTGTACTGTTTTGGAACCCCGTGCCACGTTTTCGCGGTATCGACGAGCCCAGTCACACTTTCGGTTCCCAGTTGTTTACAGCCGTCGTCACAAACCTCTGGGTCCGTCTCGGAGCCGGCCAAATTCATAGCGGGTAGCTTGGTGGGGTGGCCCCCTGAAATATTATATGAATCTTGTGATTTCTTTGTCGTGATCCCTCGTTGGGTTTTCATTTGGTTTTTCCGAAGTTGATCATGCGTGTGTTGCTATTTGTGCCCCCTGTAGGGTAAAACTTTCCGAAAGCCGTGTCCGTGGTTATGGACGACTCGGAGCACAGTATCTCGATCATAGACAACTATAACTAAAGTAGTGCTATAAATTTGACTTTATAATGACTAGTAATCAGCTTCACTACAACGGAATGGCTAAATAAAAGCACCAACAACTACTGGGTTTTGGGATGCCTCGTGCTATATGTATCTGACTAGTAAGTACTACAACTACAATGGAATGGTTATCTAAAACTGCCCACTGCTTATTATATCAGGATGACTCATGCTATCTATATCTGACTAGTAATTGCCGCAATTATAACAGAATGAATAAAACTGCCAACTGTGTGAGTTTCTCGGTTGACTTCCTCGTTTGGTCTCGAGGGGGAAATACCAGGATGGGTATGCTTGGTGATAGTTTCAGGTTGGATCCGAATAGGTCTTTCTTATCCCTATCTGATAGACGCCAGTTGTATTGAGTCTCTATAGGTTGTTTAGTGCATGCTTTGCGCCGCTTGATCCACCATACCTATGTAGGCGAGGACCGCAATTCTAGTCTCGCCGTGTCTTGGCCTTAATCTTGACCGCTCTCTTTTTCCTTTGCCCTTTGTCGGCACCCCTTTTGTTTAAGCAGGTTTTGAGATCGACGTCGTTAGCAGGGTTACCCTTCCGGCTTGGCCTAGGCAGGGTTATGGACGCCATTGGTTATTCTTCAGGGCTCTTAGCCCCATTTGCATCTTGTCCGTAGTCGGACGTTGTATCGTTTTCAAGGTGATTTCGATCTTTGTATTGTATATCTGTATTCTTGACTCTTTGAGTCGTTGTTGTATATATCTGTTTTGTGGGTTCCATCGTGGACTATTGTGTAATGATATTACTTCATTTTCCACCCGTACGAAAGTGCCTGGTGGGCACCTTTGAATCGTTTCTATGCGGGTTTGGCGAGAATCACTAAGACTTGCATAGGGCCGATCCAAGGGTGTTACACCAGCCTACTTCATGAATATGATGAACAATGTGTTCATGGAATTTCTTGACAAGTTTGTTGTCGTATTCATCGATGACATTTTGATCTATTCCAAGAGCAAAGAAGAGCATTTGCGTTTGATACTTGAGAAGCTCAGGGAGCACAAGCTGTATGCTAAGTTTAGTAATTGTGAATTCTGGCTGAATGAAGTCGGATTTCTCGGACATATTGTGTCGGGAGATGTTATAGCTGTCGATCCCGCAAAGGTGTCAGTTGTAACTGAGTGGCAATCTCCCAAGTCAGTGAAAGAAGTTCGTAGTTTCCTTGGCCTGGCAGGATACTATAGGAGGTTCATTGAGAATTTCTCAAAGGTAGCTAAGCCAATGACGGAGTTACTCAAGAAAGAAAAGAAATTTTATTGGACTGAAGGATGTGAACTCAGTTTCCAGGAATTGAAAAAGAGACTAGTGACAACACCAGTCTTATGTCTGCCAGATTTGGAGAAGGATTTCCATGTTTATTGTGATGCATCTCACCATGAATTAGGTGGAGTTTTGATGCAGGAAGGGAAAGTTGTGGCTTATGCCTCGTGACAACTCAAAACTCATGAAGTGAATTATCCTACTCATGATTTAGAGTTAGCCTTTGTGGTCCATGCACTCAAAACATGGAGACATTATCTTTTGGGAAAACATTGTGAAGTGTTCATAGATCACAAGAGTTTCAAGTATATCTTCACTCAGAAAGAAAGCAATATGAGGCAAATAAGATGTCTTGAGATCATCAAGGACTATGACTTGAGTTTGCAATACCATCCCGGTAAAGCAAATGTTGTAGCGGATGCTCTAAGCCGTAAGACTTATGTGAATGGCCTTACTAAGGGAGAATTGCCGGATGATTTATGTGCCCAATACAAAGATCTCAGATTGGAGATAGTGCCTGAAGGACAATCATGTCATTGGATGTTCAACCCACATTGTTGGATAAGATCAAAGAAGACCAAAAGTTGGACAAGGAAATTGAAGAGATTAAAGGAAAAATTAGAAAAGGGAAAGCTAAAGGTTTCCATGAAGACGAACAGGGTACTTTATGGTATGGAAAACGTATCTGCATTCCGCAAGACCCGGAACTTCAGAAACTGATTTTGCAAGGAGCACACAACTCACCATATTCCATTCATCCAGGTAACACAAAAATGTACATGGATGTGAAGGAAAGATTTTGGTGGAATAACCTCATGAAAGATATTGTGGAGCATATTGCCTTGTGTGATGTATGTAGTCGAGTGAAGGCAGAACATTAAAAACCGGCAGGATTATTGCAACCACTACCTATTCCTGATTGGAAGTGGGACAAGATTGGTATGGATTTCATCACCGGACTGCCAAGGACAAGATCGGGATATGATTCTATCTTGGTTGTTGTTGATCGCTTAACTAAAGTGGCTCATTTCATACCTGTGAAGACAACCTATACAAGTGCTAAGTTAGCCAAGATTTATATGAACAGGATTGTGTGTCTGCATGGAGCACCCAAGAGTATTGTGTCTGATAGAGGAACTCAATTCACCTCGCATTTTTGGTGACAACTACATGAGTCATTGGGAACGAGACTAGAGTTTAGTACAACTTTTCACCCCCAGACTGATGGACAGACAGAAAGGACCAATCAGATTTTGGAAGATATGTTGAGGGCATGTGCCCTAGACTATGGTGCTAGTTGGGATGAAAGTCTACCTTATGCAGAATTTTCTTATAATAATATCTATCAAGCTAGTATTGAGATGGCACCGTTTGAGTTTATCTATGGAAGAAAGTGTACTACACCATTACTATGGAGTGGCGTTGGAGAAAGAAACTTGTTCGGACCAGAATTGATGAAAGAATCTAAGGAGAATGTCAAATAGGTAAAGGACAGATTGAAGATAGCACAGTCACGATAGAAGAGATACGTGGATCCAAAGCGTAGAGAAGTCACCTATGATGTAGGTGATAGAGAGTATCTTAGAGTCTCACCACTTTGTGGCGTGAAGAGATTTGGAGTCAAAGGAAAATTGACACCAATATATGCTGGACCATTCAAGATTTTGAGCCACAAAGGAGAAGTGGCTTATGAGATTGAATTGCCTGAATCACTGTCTGCAGTTCACAATGTGTTTCACGTGAGTCAGTTGAAGAAATGCCATCCAGAGATGGAAGAAACTTCTTTGAAGGATACTATACCTTTGGAAGAGGTTCAGTTGGAGAGTGATCTCACCTACGAGGAGAAACCCATCAAGATTCTTGAGACTGCAGAAAGAGTTACTCGTACCAAAACTATCAAGTTCTGCAAAGTTCAGTGGAACCATCATTCCGAAGAGGAAGCAACTTGGAAAAGAGAAGATGATCTTCGGAAAGACCACTCACACCTATTTTCTAGCCAATCCGAATCTCGGGGGCGAGATTCATCTTAAGGGGGTTAGATTTGTAACATCCCAAAAATCATGAATTACAAAAGCTTTCATATCATTCATGCATTCATAGCATCCTTGGCTTGCACAAAAAATTTCAAAGTTGAATTCAAACAGAACCATTTCAAATGCCCATTTTATCTATCATATGAGGCATGGTTTTGAATTATTTTTAGAAGGGCCAAAATGGTTCTGAGTAGATTTGTGTGTTTTACACACTCTTGGATTCTAGCTTGGCCACATAAAATTTTGGAATAAGTTTGAATTGATTTGGAGTTGTTTTGAACATTCAAATCTTATTTAGAAAATCCAATCAGAAAAAGAAAAAATAAAAAAATAAAAAAAGGAGCAGACCAGCCAGAATGGCTCGGCCCACCCCCACGGCCCAACACGAGCCCACCCGGGAAAACCCCCCTCGCTCACCCCTCTGTTTCTCACCCGCACCCGCGCACCCCCTCTCACTGACACGTTGGCCTCATAGCCACGTCACCTTCTTCCCAAATCAATGCCGCAAACTCGCTGTCGCTGCCCATTTCTGGCCGATTGATTCGCGAATCAATTCACGTTAAACCTCGCAGTAATCCCGCTCCCAGAACCCCTCTACTTAACCCCCTCTGCTCTCCGCTCCTTTCCCCTCACCTACCACCCTCTGAGCGCTGCTAGGCTGTCCACAATTCAGCTCGCGCCGCTGCTGTCCCGAACAACTCCAGCGAACGAATTCGGTAAACCCTAGACCCCCTTCTCTCTGGTTGATACGTGTGTACTCGCCATGTCCATGCGCGTCTAACGCCACCTCTGGCTCGTCTTCCCGTGCCTTGTAGCGTCGCCAACGACAACTCCCGAGCAAGCCCGACGCCGATGCCAACTCCGACGAGGAATCGTCGCCGTGTCCGTGCGCTCTAGCCCCGTCAACGAGCACGTTGAGCTTCACCGCGTCTCCACGACCTTGGTAAGCACCAGTATCCCCACCCTTGCCCTCTGGCCTCGCCGAAGCATCACCGTCCTACACGCAGCCGCCGCAGTGGCCATTTGCGCCGCCCGCGTGTGGTCAAAGCGATGAGATCCGCTGGATCTAGATCCAGCGGTCAAGATTAGAACCAGAAGCGAATCGGTACGCATAGATCTAGGCCGTAGGATTTAGATCTGGCATTGTAAATTAGATTGTCAGCGAAGAGGTAAGTTGCGATCTGGTGCGTTCGATCTGATTAGATCCAATGGCGCGTAAGCGCGATCCTTCCCGAAGCGGTACCGTCCAATCAGGCGCTGCCGCGTGGCTCGATTTTTTAATTTAAAAACCAGAATTTGATTCAAACTTAGAAAATTCACAACTTGAGTTCTGTTTATCCAAAAAATGAAAATAAGATATCAAGGGAATCAGAAAAATAAATCCTACACTACTGTAGACTTGGATTTGTATTTTGCTTCTGTAAAATTTGTATTATCTACAGAATCAAATGTAGGCCTATTTTGGCTATATAAATTATTTAGAAAATGATTTTAAAACAAATTCAAGTTTATTTAGGCTATGATTAGTTAGTTTTGTGTTCAGTACTGTTTGGTTTGAGTGGTTTAGTGTATAAACTTCATTTCATTGCATTTGCATGCATTCATATGTTTTTGTTTGATTATTTGAATGTAAATTTGGTGCTATCATTTTATGTGGAGATTTTGGTGCTAGTGGTGATTGTGATTGTGAGGATTGTTGCTACTCCCCCAACTACCAAGGCAAGTGATGCTTCATGTATTGTCCTATTATTTTGACTATACACTAGTGATATTTGGTAGAGGGCTTGCATGAAGTTTTTGCTAAGTATCTATATGCTATGCCATGGGAAATCCTAGTAGTTGTAGTCTTGGTAGAATTTTCCTCTAAGTTAAGATACTTGTTATATTATCATGTTTAGCCTAGCTAGTAGCAAACAAGGGTGGATTATATTCATGCTATGGAATATTTCTAAGTCTATGGCTTATGTTTTTGCTTAATAAAAACAACTATATGAATGAATCACCTGGGTGGAATGGAAAGAATGGGTTTGTGTTCAGTGGTTACTCAGGGCCCATTTCTATGGCGTCCCTGGTGTATCTCACTTGTGCAAAGCCACCCAGGAACAAAGGGATTTGAGATACTTAGTGTTTAGAAGCTTCTAGTGCAACCACATGGCATATGGGCTCTACCTTGATCATATAGGTTGCAATAACTTAGCCAGATGGACATATGGTGGTGGGGGGATAGGTTGGAACGCGTCCATTTGGTCTAAGGGAAGGCTGCTGAAAGATCTCGTCTCGATGCATGTCGAGTCTTGTGGGGAAAGTGCAGCACCTCTCGAGAAGGAAAAACTTAAGTACTTAGTCGTGTCCTCGACAAAGGACAATTTGAGCATCAAGACATTGAAGCTAACAAGGATATCCTCATCCCAATTTCTAAGTTAAAAACTTATGGTTGAACAAGGGTTAAAGGTTCACCAATGTCTATTGGTGGTTCCTTGGGTGATTTTCATCAAACAAAAACTTAGTGTTTTTCAACTGATAAGGAAAACCTATTTTGAGCAAAGCAAGCCTAAGCTACACTTATCCAAATTCATATAGAAGTTATAAACTACTATTATACTATGGTATAGCTTGCCAATACTATTCCAATGTATTGACCCACTGTGGCTGTAACTTATGATGTTGTAGGTTACTCTGATGAGGATTAGGGTTATGAGTCTACACTCAACATGCTTGCCTGTGGCACATGAAGATGAAGACCTTACTTTATTTACTTATGTTATGGACTCTTGTACTAGCCTTTGGCTATGGAGTTGTAAAAGACTATGTTTGTCTCTGGAATGACGATGTAATAAATACCTTTGTATCTGTGTACTTCATCTTAAACTATGGATGCTAGCATTTGATCCAGGGACTAGCATTGCAATCACAGGGACCTTTACCTTTATAAAGGCGGGGTCTTACAAAGTGGCTCATAATTGGTTTTAACTGATTTTGTTGTGCTTGAAATGCCTGAAGATGATAATATGTCTATTATTCTTGGGAGATCTTTTCTTAATACTACAGGTGCTGTCATCAATTGTAATCAAGGAAAAGTAACTTTTAATATTAATGACAAAGAGCATATTGTCTATTTCCTAAAGAAGATTGATAAGAGCTATGGCCTGAATTCCATTGAAAATATTGAGAGCATCAAAGTTGGAGAAATATATTGTCCCATTCCACAAGAAAGTTTTGAAACTATTATGATTGAGACTATTGCTATCAAATTTGAGGTAACATAATCATTTTGTGAAATGCAAAGTTTTATTTCATTTTAAATTGTTTAGGTATCAAGACTTGATCAACCTTGTTAACAAAGGGATTTTAATGGACAAAACAATGCTTTCACAATAGTTATACTTGCTCACTTTTATTTTTCTCATTTCCTTTCTCCGCTCTTCCTCTTGTTAGTTTTAGTTTTGCTAGTTGTTTGCTTTTTAGAGTGTCTTAGAACTTATGTAGTTTTGGTTTTGGTTTGCTTTTTGCTTCTTCTAAAAAATATTTTTCTGCGAGAAAATCAATTTTCATAACCTGAAAATTGGCCAAAAATAAAGTTTCCCAAAAAAATCCAGAAAATTCATATTAAATTTTTCCTCGAAACAAGGGGCATAAGGCCACCTGGATTGGCCCAGGGGAACCCACCAGGCCATCACACCCACTGGTGGAGCGACCAGCCCTAGGGCGCGCCTAGCCTAGGTGGGACCCACCTGTGGACCTCCAAGATGCCTCCTTCCAGCCACCTCTTTCTCTCTCCTGAAAAACACCTGAAAACTTTCTCAAGATCGAGTTCCTGTTGTTCTTGCTCCCGAATTTTGATCTCCTTGCTCAGCCCTTCTTTGCTACTGATTTTTGGAGGGATTGCTCTCCGGTATGTGCCCCCTCCGCTTGTCCAATTAGATTTTTGATTGATAGATTGTATCTTGAGTATTTTTCTACTGTAAGTGACAGGTTGTGTGAGCTTGCATGCTTGTTCAATGCTTAGAGATTTCATTTTGATGCATGTTTACCCCTCTAGCAAGTTCCTATGGTAGTTCCTCATCATTTATCAACTTGGAAATCACTTGGTTTGATGTTTGTCTAAAAATTTCAGAAAAATCACTTGGTTTGATGTTTGAGAGTGATGCACCTAGGAGGACAAGGCCATCGAGATCATCCGCTCGAGCTAGGCCATCATATAATGAGGATCTTATTACACCGCGCTTTGGCAACGAGGGAGATGAGGGGGATGCGCACCCTTCTACCTTCCCTTGTTTTACCTTTTTGCAAGCTGCAGGGATTCTGAATGATTTCCTAACTCTTGTTTGGAGGGTTGGACTAACTGATTATATGCAGGATGGGAGTGAGCAATATGCTATGATCACCAAAACTTTTGTGGAGAGTCTCTCTTTCACTAACAACCCTTTCAGGACAGATGTGTCATTAAAAATCTATGATAGGCCTATCACCATGTCATTGAATTTTTTTACGACATTTTGTGTATTGGCATGGCTTGGACGGTGAAGAAGATTCAAGCTCGACCCACGGATTTGTTGGAGATCTATTGCAGGGAAACTAATGATGATGACCGCATAGCCCAGCGCGGAAAGATAAGAAATATTCAACTCCCAGCTATCAGATATTTTGCTTATTATCTTGCTACTAGTATTCTTGGTAGGGAGAACACTAGCAATATTTCCAACTATCATTTGGCCTTTCTAGCTGCTGCACTCAACAATGAAACCAGGTATAATCTTGGTTCTCTCATTGCTCGTCGCCTGGCTGCTAGAGAACCCATTTATGGGGGTATTATTGTTGCACGTGTAGTTGCTGCCTTAGAATTTTCTGTTGATCCAAATGATATAATTTTAGCTCCCCAGAGGCTTGATCTTGCTACCATGAAAGCACATCACTTTGCTATTGCTAGCTCTACCCTTGAGAGTTTGGTTTACAGGGTGATGTTTACTAATGGGGAAGAGAGGGAAATTCCTTTACCACAAACCACTTTGTTTAGTATTTAAGGGGACCTTGGTAACATTCCAAGGAGGAGATGGACTAGCAGCTGCACATTCATGGTTTTCATGGACACTACCAGGGGGACGCGCCCTCTTATGACTACTCTGTGCACGACACAGGGGCTTCCTCGAGCACGTACCAGGACGAAGAGGCCTCTTCGTCGCATTACGGAGGCACACCTTCTTGGCCAGGCTGGGATTGAGCCCCACTTAGGCCAAAAGCCTAAGCTTGGGGGCAGGTATACCGACATCACACTCATTTATATATTATGCTTCATCGGTACTTTGTATATCCATGTTTCGCTTTCTTTTTGGTTTTTGTTTCTGCTTTCCCAAAACACAAAAAGACCAAAAATATTTTCGTTGTTTCTCTTGGCTTGTTTCTTTGGTTTTTAGCTTTGGTTTGCCTTAAGAAAAATCCAAAAATATTTTGCTTTGTTTGTTTTTGCTTTGAGTGCTTGCTTTGAAAAATCGAAAACACCAAAAATATTTGCTATTCTTCTTTGGTTTTGTGAAGTTCGTTGCAGGGTTCAGCGGTCCTCAATGGAGTTTGGTTTCATGTTATTATTCAAGCCACACAAGTGAAGGGAAATAATGACGATCAATGACAACTTGAGGTGTGGTAAGAGGCTGGTAATGAACTCTATTGGTTTTCATTTTTGTACATATACTCATCATTGTGGGCATGCTTAGTCTGTTCATGTAAGGTGTATGTTATTTATGGATGCTTAGTAGTTCTTGCTCTCTTATGATTAGCTCCATCTTTCTAATAGCTTGTAGCATGTCATATGAATGTTTTCTTGCATTATTCTATTCATAACTTGGTATAACATTGTGGTATCCTCCTCTGAATGTTTCATTTGAATCGACTTTGCACATGCTCACGCATGCATATGAATGACCAAAATTCAGTTAAGCCTCGATGATTTATTTTGTCTCAGAGTTCTTGTATGAATTTTATGTCATAATTAATTTTGTTTTGTTGCAAGCATGATTATGACAGTTATTGCTCTCTCGCTTGCTGCTCCCTTTCTATTGCTAGCCTTCACTTGCACTGAGTATGAGCTCTACTCGTGCTTCCAACTCCCCAAAACCAATATTGTCAAGAGTGTCCACCATAACTACCTACTAGCATCATTTGCTATTCCGTGCATATTCATTATGCCTTGTTTTCTTCCAAATAAAATGTTTGCTTGTTATGATAAAGTTAGTTAGTAGAGCTCTCACGAACTTGATGGCACACTTTATTTCTTGTACTTAATAAACCTAAACCATTGTGACTATCCATGAAAGTTATATGCTTGCAAATTATAGGCTGGGAGTTAGCAGAACCATGCTGTCACGAGGAACGCTTTCAACACCTATAAATATATACCCAGTTGATATCATGCTCTTTTGTTTACGGATGTCATCGGTGTGAAATCAAAGGGGAGCTTGTAAGTCCATGGAGTTATGTATATGTGTTAGAGAAACGTCTGGTCCGCTAGCCTAAGCCATGCCTAATCATGGTGGAAACTTGCAGCATAACCATAGTGAGCAATCTATGAAGCTTTCTTCTTATAAAAAAAGAGAGACACATAAAAGAGGAAAGAGAGAAAAAAGCACCATTTCCCATGGTAAATAAGAAGATTGCTGAGATGCTCATCGTCTGCTTGCCTTGTCATTTTGATATGGGATAGCTCATGTATCATGTGCAAGGGGTACCCCGTTGGCGGTTCTCTATGATACACATGTATTTACTATGACAGGAACTTACCGGTAACTAAAGTTGAGTAGCATGAGGAGCGACCCTCGTACTCAAGGGACATGAGATTTCCAGTTTATGGTCTGTCAAGCATATATCTCATATTGGACCTCACTTTCACCTTAACCATCTAAAGATGCCTATGATAGGGGCAATGAGAGCTCAAAGCTAATGAGTACCATACTTTCAGCATTTGGAAGCCTTTCAAACTTTTCAAAACCTTTTCACTTCCTTGTTGAGTCACCACTTATTCTATGATCACCTTCTTGAGAGCATAGTTGTCATTCTTAGTGTAATGTGCTTGTCTCAAAACTCAGTTAATTATATCATAACTTTTATGCTTGTATCTTTGATATCTTTACTTCTAGTCTTCACTTGAACTTCAGAGGTGCCTTGGCATTTATGTTGTGCTCTACAAACAAAGGAAAGCGAGATACCACTCCATCATACCTTTTTATGAGCATTGCAATGTTTCTTATGTTTATGTTTCATGCTACTTATTATTTTGGAGTTGGAATCTCTTCATAGCTTGCAATGAATATTAAGTATACTTAGCTGCATACTCTTTTTATGAATTGTCTAAGTATCTACTCATGTGCTGAGAATATTTACATCATTTGAATAAAATGTGTTCGTGAAAATTCTTTTATCGCACTCATTTTTCAACTGAATTGCTTGAGGACAAGCAATAAGCTAAGATTGGGGGGAGTTGATACGTCCAAAACGTATCTACTTTCCTAAACACTTTTGCTATTGTTTCTCCCCTAAACTTGTGTGATTTGGATACAACTAACACGGACTGACGCGGTTTTCAGCAGAATTGCTTTGGTGTCTAGTTTTCGTGTAGAAAATCAACTTTCAGGAAAAATCCCGGAAAATATGCCAAAAATCCTATTTTACCAGAAGACTCATGGAGCCAGAAGATGAGGCAGAGGTGGGCCACGAGGGTCCCACACCCCCTGGCCGCGCGGGCTGGGCCTAGCCGCGCCTAGAGAGGGTGTGGCCACCTCGGGCACCCCCTCGGCCTCCCTCTTCGCCTATTTAAAGCCTCTTGACCTAAAAACTCAGGGGGGGTCGATGTTTTTCCAAAGAGAGTCCCGTTGTGCTGCCACCACCAGAAACCGCGATTTGGAACCAGAAACTCCGTTCTGGCACCCTGATGGGGAATTCCAGGAGATCATCGCCATCATCATCACCGACGCCTCTCTGATGACCCACAAGTATAGGGGGTGTATCGTAGTACTTTTGATAAATAGGAGTGTCGATCCCAACGAGGAGCAGAAGGTGTTGACTAGTGGTATGGAGAAGGAAATCTCTGTAAATACTTAGCAAACGGATTTTTAGGGTTTTTTGATAAGGCAAGGAAATAAAGTGCAAGTAAATAAAGACATCAAATAATTGCAGCAAGTGGCCCAATCCTTTCTTAGCAAAGGACAAGCCGGAGGAAATACTAATGAGGACCAAACGTTCTCGAGGACACATGGGAATACTATCAAGTGCTTTCGTTTCATATAACTGATTAATCTTCTTTGGTTTTATAAGTGTTGTGTGGATGAACCTGTGCTAATATACTGTAACATCCCAGCATTAGAGCTTAGAAATAAGGTGAACACAGATGTGTGCATTGCATTCATGCATAGAAAATCCGGATAATTTTCGCGCTTTTGAGAAAAACTTGTCAAAGTGATTGAAGCTTCTCTTAACTTGATGGAATTGAAGTAGATCATCAAGTTGACTGCGATAAGTTCCAATATGACCTTTGATAAAACCTTATTTTGGGTAAAGATGATTTGATCTAAGGGTAGATCAAATGCAATAAAATGTAACATCCCAAAAATATTAATCATGATTATCAATTCCAATCACCAAAATTAGGGTTAACAAAAACTTTTGTTAATTAAATCATATGAATGCATGTGTGTATGTGATGATTGTATGAATGCATGAATGGAATTGTGTGATTGATGTGATTAGCAAGGAATGGTTTAAAGATGAAAACAACATCATCTAAATCAAATCCAAGCAGAAACAAATCAAGAGAAATTCAAAAACAAACAAAATGAGCTAATTATCATTTTTGCCAATCTTGCTCACTAGGCCACTTTGAGTGTTTCTAGTACAAGATTTCAAACAAAAACAATCCCAAATATTTTCACCCCTTGCTAGACCAAGTAAAAGTGAATCAAAGCCCACCTTTCAAACTTACAGAAACATTTGGCAACTTGATTCAAATGACAATTCAAAATTGAATCTTTAACATATGTGAAGATCAACATTTCTCAAAACCCAACCAAACCAGTGCACCTTGACCTTTCCAACTAACTAGAGACTACCTAGTATGTGACTAGTACACCAACCAATTTTCATTCAAAAATTCAAATTCAAATCTCTTTCGGTCATTTCCTCAAACACCTTGCAAACAGAAATCAAACAAACATCAAACACTATAGTGAGCAGTGTTTTTGGCCAACCTTGTTCCCTCTCTAGCTCACAACATGCTCTTAGTAGATCATGTAGCTCATTTATCAAGTTTTAGCTCACTGTGAGCTTGCCATTGCTATCCATGGTGAGCATGCCGAGCCTCACCTTGCCACCCCAGTGTTGACAGCAAGCTAGGAGAAGCCCTAGCCTCACCAAACTTGTCTGGGACATTGACCACCGTACACCGCCACCCCCTGTCCAGCACCAACGCACAGCCAGCCTCTAGACCACTCTAGAACCGCCGTGCCCTATGCCTCTATGCCATGCCGAGAGCGCGCCAGAGCGCCGCACTCGACACGCGACCACACACCACGCGTCGCCCTCGCCGCTTGCATGTGTGATCACCACCGCCCCAGGAACCGCCCGGACATGCCCGTTCGTCGCCGGGCGACCAGGAGAGCCCGTGCGCCATTAAAATGTCCGTCGGACCTGCCCAAAGCACCGCAACATTCCGACCATCTCGCACCACCCCACGCCTCGCGACCATGCCATTGAGCTTCGCCAGGGAGCACAACACCGCCCCTACCGTCGCCCATGCCATTAGCCCACTATGACGACGACCACGACGAGCTTCACCCGTGCCCTTTGGTCCCCTCTTGGCACTATAAATAGAGGCCACCCCCATTCGATTTCTTCACACCAACACACTCCCCTCTCTCTCAGAACCACCCCACCTCATCCCCGGAGCAAGGCGAGCAGCAGGTCACCGGAATTTTGCCAGAGTCTATGCGGAGGAGGAGAAGAGGAGCCAGCGATTGGAGCCGCCCCAGGAGAAGCCACCGATACTAGGAGGTTCTCCGTCGTCAACTTCATTGTTATCCCCCATTGCCGACCCTCGCCTCAGCCCTAGTGATCCCCCATATACCCCCACTGGTCGCGCTAGGGTTCTGTCTCGCCGGTGTCCCCACCAGTCATAGCCGTTCGATTAGAAGTTGATCGTGTGGTTTAGATTGCCCCGTACTGCTTCGCACCCCCTGTCTCCCTGACTGGTGGGGACATCCACTTAAACTCACCCGCGTGCGCTATGAACTGTGGGCCAGGCCAGTTACAGTCCCGCACAACCCATTAGTTTGAATTTAGGTTTTTCCATTTAGTTTCAAACTTAGTTCTGTGCCTAGATTCAAAAATCAACCCATGTCGATTCACTAAACCAAATTGCATGAAACCAATTTTGTTAGAATGGTACTGGAATTCTTAATCCAAGCCCATTGGATTCAAACCATTTAGATTTGTAGATCACCTATAGTAAAAATAACAAGGTAGAAGCTTTTCTGCATTCAAACATTTTTCAAAATTCAACCACAAAATCTTTTGAGTTGTTCCAGCTCTTAAAAATCACATTTAACAAGACCTTTCTAAATATATAAAAATATCTAGGTTTACTTGCAGAAATATTGAACAAGCAATAAAAAATGCCCCATAGGCATTTCTAGTCACTTTATTTAATTAAAATAAAAAGGTTAAACCTTATTAAATTGTGACACCACTTTAAATCACATTCCCAAGTACTGAAATATGTGGTGATGACATGTGTCAACATTATCCCATGTTTTAGTTGGATAATATTAAATATTAAGTAGTTTTTCAATGAGTAGAAATTACTTTTCCAAAATAAAATAAATAAGACTAGTGCTTTGATGGTTGTAATGTTTGTGATGATGCTAGATCATCTAGTGAAAAACTTGGGGTGATAAATAAAAGTAGTTAAGTATTGTTTGGTGATTGTGTACCTTGTATTTATTTATAGACACTAGTACCGACCAAGGATACGAGGAGGAAGGAGAATACTACGAGGAAGAAGCCGAGGAGAACTTCAACCACTGCTCTACACAAGGCAAGCTAATATTTGCAAGCTACCAGTTGCATGTTACCTATGCAAGCTAACACTTGCCACTTTGAAAGTTAGATAACCTATGCAATGCATTAAGAATGCTTGGTTACATAAATTTAATTATACCCACTCCTAGTTTTATTTGCAAGCTTAGTTATTTTAATTCTTTACCAAAGCTTTCTTTTGGAGTTTTCTTAGTGACATGTAGATCTTAGAAAGATATTTAAAGGTAGCATAAAGAGCATAAAACTTGGCCTAAGTTAGATAAATCTTGATGTCATCCTGAGTCATGAGATTGAACTTAGATCATTTCACCCTTGATTATCACCCCTCATTAGATTTTACCCCACTTGTAGATGCTTGTGCTAAGCATAAAACTTGATTACTTTAGATGGGAATACTTGATGAAAATGGTTATGAAAACCTTAGAATGATGAGTCATTCTACTGAAATGTTTTGACATGTGTTCTTGAACACCAGATGATTTTGATGAAAATGTTGAGGCATGAGCCTTAGCCCTTTATAAAACTGATGGTTGTCTCGATGCGATACCGTTCCAATTTTACCGTACAACCACAATACCCAAAATTTGGGTAGGCTTGACTGGAAATTTATATACCTTAGTATGGATTCCCTTGCGGCCAAGGTTTATGATGAGGCTACCTTGTGAAGATTGTCCACCTGTGCAGTTCCCAAGATGACAGTTGGTCATGGTTGGGAGGCCAAACTCAAAGGGGAGGTGTCTATACTAGGGCGTGTAATTGAAAGGTTAGGATTGATTATCCACATACTGAGTATGGTGAATTCAGGATTGTTCCTGACAGATGTATCGAATGTTGTGGTGAAAGTGTACCACCTCTGCAGAGTGTCAAACTATTCGAATATCCGCGTCCGCGGTTATGGACAGTTGGAGTGACCATACTGTTCCGTCATCAGATGTTTTCAAAATGATTTGTGAAATGATTCATGACTTGACTTGACCACAACAGGGTTGTGATATGAAATTCAAGTTCGCACTTAGGTGTTATAAAACTTTCAACTAGCTTTCTTTGCTTCTGAACTTAGTAGAGATAAATCTAGATTTTTGCAAAACAACCTAGAGCTTAGTATCCCTACTCAAAACCACTTCACTTGTTAGTATTAGTTTGCGAGTACTTAAAGAGTACTCATGGATTTGTCCCTGGCTATTCCCGTGGCCAGACTATGAAGAAGACTATCAGGAGGATGGACCGTAGCAAGGTTACGACAACTAGGATCATCTCCCATCGTTAGCATTGCCTGTGACCATGAAGATGGAGCCTCGCCTACGCTATCGTTATTATTACGTTACCGTTGCTATGATTGTATTAAGACTGGATCATGTGATCCTTTAATTGTTGTAATACCTTATGTATTGTTTGTAATGGATGATGTACTATGATATCCAATCTATTATGTCTCGCAAAAATGGTAATCCTGGGATTGCGATGTATGGCATAACAGGCATATGGGATTAAAAATCTGGGTGTTGACAAGTTGGTATCAGAGCCATCATGACCATAGGAGACCCTAGTTTAGAATGGACGTTGAATCAAAAACTTAGTTTCAAAACCAAGGAAGTGTGTATTTATGAAAACTTATTCTCATTCTTATCACTTAGACTCTTTCATGAAAATTCATGTTCCTAAAAAATTCTTGCAAACTTACATAAAATTTGACACACTTGATCACTCTACTAACTTACTTATCCTATATTCTTATAGATGGACGTGAAGTATAGCAAGTTCTATCAGTTGGGGAGTGGAGGAGACCTCATCTTTGAGCGTGATTTGGACCAACTCACGGAACTTCTGGAGCATCCGCACCCCAAGTTCTTCGGATCTCACCTCAACAGTTAGGAAGGAGAGGAACTGCAATGGCTAATTGCTGCAAGTCTCCGAGGTAAGATTGAAGCCTCCACCACAGAGGGAATTCAGTTCACCATTAGAGAGAACAAATGTCTAGAGGGACTTGCCACGGCCATGCAGGAAGCTCTTCGCCGTCTGTGTGGGCAGAGTATCAATCAGATCAAGGGTACCCGCTTTGAGTTCTGCCCAAGGCGTGATGTTATGGGACAACCACTGGAGGCACCATATCACCCTGAGCTGAAGAACCAAGTGACCACCTCAGCTTCATGATGTATGACAGGCAGAAGGAGTTAGACAATGCCCGCTCCTAAGCCAACCATAACTACTCCATCGCTGCCCAGAAGGATCAGACCATTGCCATGCTAGTGAAGGATTGCCAATCTCGTCGCCGTCAGCTCGACAAGAAGGAGGGCATCATTGCCCGTCTTTGCCACAGGATCACCGACTTGGAGGAGACCATTCACGAGAGGGACATGCAGCTTGAGGAGAGGGATAATGCAGGGGAAGACCTTCGTGGAGACCCCTACTCCTACCTTAGTGATGATGATGACTTTCTGGAGGATCAGGCCATGGACTTCTTCATCGATGAGGATGACTTCGCCTTCATTTATGATGATGATGAGAATGATGAAGACACCGACTCCAAGGAGTAGTAGCACTTGAGCACTAGCGTTAGTGAGTTGTATCTGGTCCCACTGTATCGTAGTTTCCCAGAATGGTTCTTAAAACCATCTGTTTTTCCTTGTTGTGGTGTGTGTTTGTATCGTGTGCTATGAACGAATGAATGAAAAGCAAGTTGCTAGCAAAACCTGAGTCAAACTTTGAAAAGCTTTCAAAAAAAAACCTGAACCTTGGAAATTTCCCTCTTTTCTCATGATCTATCTCAATCTTCAGATGCCTCGCGGAGGAAGAACTTCATCCCCGGACCCAATGTTGCAAATCTTGCAAATGTTGGTTTCTGACCGTGAAGCTAAAAGATCCGAACGTCAAGCCAACTTAGCCACCCTTCAACACATAGCTCAAATGGCCAACAACAACAACAACCAATTCCATGGAAATCAGGACAACCATGGATCCAAACTCAAGAATTTCCAGAACACCAATCCACCTATCTTCACTAAGTCTGAAGAGCCCCTAGATGCAGATGACTGGCTACAAACCATGGAGAACAACCTAGAAGTAGCCGAAGTGGAAGCCAACGAGAAGGTACTATTTGCCACCCACTATCTGGCCAGAGATTCAAGAGCTTGGTGGAACATGTTCGTGCCATTAATGGAGGACAGATGATGACTTGGGATGAATTCAAAGTCAAGTTTAGCAGAACCCATGTGCCACTAGGTTTGATCAAGAGGATGAGAGATGAATTCAGAGAAATGAAGCAAGGGAGGATGATAATAGTTGAGTACCGTGACAAATTTTTGTCATTGGCTAGGTATGCACCAGATGAGATTGACACTGAAGCCAAGAAGAAGGAGAGATTCCTAAATGGTCTGCATGATGAGATGTAGACAGTGTTAGTCAATATCCCATTTGCTGATATTGAAGCCTTAGTGAATTCTGCCATTCAGATGGAAGGCAAGATCAACCAAGACAATGAGAACCGCAAGCGTAGAATGATGCATCAACCAGGAACCCACCATAACCCAAAGTATCGCCCCAACCCATCTCCAGGATTTGCCCCAAGAACCAGTAGACCCCCGATGAATCGTCCGACCTATCCCCACCATGGAGGAGGAAACCCAAGGCCCGGAGGAAATCACAAAAACCCTGGCAACCCTAGCAATTTCAATCGTGCCCCGCCCAAGTTCAACAACAACAATGTCGCCACCAACACCAATACTTCCCCAAGGACTGGAAGCAATGTTGTGCCTGTTGCAGCAAAGGACAAGTCTCAGTTGACTTGTTATGAATGTGGAACCAAGGGTCACTATTCCAATGAGTGACCCAAAAAGATTTCCGCAGCCCCCAATGCAAATGCCCCAGCTCAGCAGAAGCGTCGTATTCATCCTGGAAGAAGGTTTGCCCCAGGGAATTCGCTCAACCCGAACGGCCGTATCTTTCTCATGCATGCTGAAGAAGCCCAAGAAGCACCAGATGTCGTGTTTGGTATGTTTTCTATTAACTCAGTACTTGCAAGAGTGTTGTTTGATCCTGGAGCATCGCACTCGTTTGTTACCGAAGAATTTGCATGCACTAGTAAGAATCAACCAATCAAACTGAAGCATGTTATGATAGTTCAAATACCTGGTTCGGCCATCAAAGCTAGACAAATTTGCAAGGCCGTACCTATCCGAATCCATGGCATAGATTTTTTATGCTAATCTAATAGTACTTGGAACTAAAGGTTTGGAAGTAGTACTAGGAATGGATTGGATGTCGAAACATAAAGGATTAATCGAATGTGCCAAGAAAGCCACAACCATGACCAGTACAGGCGGAATATCAGTAGAGCATGTATCTGAAACCTTTCCCCATCAATTCAAGTGCAACAGGAGTCTAGCCCAACCAACCATTGACCAAGTCAGAGTATTCTGTGAATACCCCGACGTATTTCTAGATGTTTTGCCCGGTATGCCCCTAGATCAGGATATCGAGTTTATCATTGAACTGATCCCTGGAACCGGAACCATAGCCTAGAGACCATATAGTATGAACCCATCTGAACTAATGGAACTGAAGAAGCAACTGGATAATATACTAGAGATAGGATTGATCCAACCAAGTGCGTCGCCATGGAGATCACCTGTCTTGTTTGTGGACAAGAAAGATGGAGGTAACCGTTTGTGTACGGATTATTGGAAGCTGAAAGATTTCACTATCAAGAACAAGTACCCATGGCCAAAGATAGAAGACCTGTTTGACCAGTTGACTGGTGCCAAAGTGTTTTCTAAGATCGATCTTAGAACTGGCTATCATTAACTCAAGATTTGCGCAGAGGATATCCCGAAGACTGCCTTTACCACCAGATATGGATTGTATGAGTACACTGTCATGTCTTTTGGATTAACCAATGCCCCCGCTTATTTCATGAACCTCATGAATAAGATTTTTATGGACTTCCTGGACAAGTTTATCATTGTTTTCATCAATGACATTCTGATCTATTCCAAATTAGAAGAAGAACATGAGCTACACCTAAGGACCATCCTTGGAACCCTTAGGGAGCATCAGTTGTATGCCAAGTTTAGCAAATATGAATTCTGGTTACAGGAAGTAGGATTCCTCGGACATATCGTATCAGCCGGAGGAATTGCCGTTGACCCTGCTGAAAGGATCGTATGGGCACCTAGAGCGGGGGTGAATAGGTGCTACTTAAAATTTTCTTCTTTTTCAAATTAAGGTCTGACAATAAGGTAAATTCTCTAGATAATGCAACTAAGGTGAATTTACCTATATGACAATTATGCAAGAGCTACCGCAACATAAAGTAAGAACAAGTAAGTAAAGTGCGGTAAAGGATAGAAGTAACCAAAGTGGTGGACGCGGAGACACAAGGATTTGTTTCCCGTAGTTCCTTCCTTTTGAGGGGAAGTACGTCTACGTTTGGAGAGCGGGTGGTTTCAAACCACCAACGCCACGAAAGGCCTCCCTTGTTCTCCGATGAATCTCACCCCGACGGGATTGATTCACCTTCCACTATATCGGCAACCTTCAAGGTGGAAGCCGGCACCTTTACAAGTTTGGGGCACACATTCACAACTTAATCGGAGGCTCCCAAATACAAGCAAGTTGTCAAAGCAATCAAAGACAAGCTTGTAAGAACCAAAACAAGAACTAGGGTTTCCAAGAAAACACTAGAGCAAAGGGGCCCTCAATTGAATGAGGGAGAAATGAAGATCTCTTTTGGTGAAGTAGTAGATCGGGTCCTCCTCCTTCGATTCCCCAAAGATCAAAGACTTTGGGTGGTGGATTGAGGAGATATTGAAGATTTGGTGGCTCCAATGGTGGTCTTGACTTTAATGTGGATGAGCACCTTGTCCCAAGGTAGGTGGAGGGGTATTTATACCCCTCCAAGAGATCTAGCCGTTGGAGCCTTTAATGCAGAGGTAGTACCGTAAGTTTAAGCGGTACTACTGGAAAACTCCGGTACTACCGGATCTGGTACCGGAAGAGCAACTTTCAAACTTCATATGCCCCGCCGGTAGTATCACAACGGTGTTATTTAAAGCGGTAGTACCGCTTATGGGAATCGGTACTACCGGACGGGCAATGGAATATGCAACTTGATTGAAAGTCACGCCAGGTAGCAAAATGTGGTACTACCGCATTTTGCTACCTAGGCAGCCAGTGGCTTTTTCCAACATACAAAAGGCTACTACCACGCCAGGTACTAAAATGCCCGGGGTGAGCAGTGGCCTTTTATAGGTTGGAAAAAGCCTCTGCCGCGCATGGTACTAAAATGCGGTACTACCGCATTTTAGTACCGGAGCGGGCAGTAGCTTTTGACAAGTGGTCAAAAAGCTACTTTCGTGCTAGGTACTAAAATGCGGTACTACCGCTTTTTAGTACCTAGCCCGGCAGTGGATTTTGACAACTGATCAAAACCTACTGCCGCGTCCGCGCCAGGCAGAAATTTCTGGACAGTTGTTTAACCATTGCAAAACCTTTTTCAATGCACCTGCGATACACTTGGAAAATAATTAGTCTGATATGTGTGTTGTTATAAAACACCAAAATCACTAGGGATAGGAAATGCTCTTTCAATCTCCCTCTTTTTGGTGTTTAATGACAACACACATTTGCAGGGTAATCCAATGATGACAAGATAGAGATGGGGCTCCCCCTAGATATGTAGAATCAAGCCCCATTATATCTAATACATTACCTGGGAGTAGAAGTCGCACTTAGAGAACATACCTTTGCTAAATAACATGTGATGACCAATATTGATTAGGAATGGGGAAGGTCGTTACATACACAACATAAGATGGATCCAAATGAGAATAGCCATATTATACACAAGCTGGATCCATACGATAACCACATAGTCTCACCATACAAAGCACAAATAGTTAGTTCACACATAATAAGAGGCCAGTAAATAAAGTTCACAAGCGAATAAAAATCAATGGCAAGAACGAGCTTGTGACTTTTCCCTCGCAAATCCCGCATACCTAATGTGCAACTTCTCCCCCTTTGGCATCAAGACACCAAAAAGGGACAAGAGCAACACTATCGTCCCGGAGATCACTCGTCATCATCATCATCAACCCATGTATCCCATGCATCATCATGAGTTGGCGGGGCACGGAAGGAGGAGGTGGCATCATCATCCCAGTGGCTGTGCTTGGAGATCCATTGGTCTTCTGGGGTAATGTTGTTCTTGGAGCCCTTGGAGACGGTCAAACCTTAAGCCTCCATCATTTCTTTCTTACGAGCACATGACTTATTGGCATAGACATGGGCCTCGTCCATGCGTTTCTGATTGTCCACTTGGAAGCAGAATACCTGCTTGAGTTTGGCCTCAATCCTCTTGGCCCAAGATGGCTGAGCAGGCTTGCAACGTGAGACCACAAAGTCAGCATCCTTCTAGGCATCATCAGCATCACCGGATCCCTCCTCAACAGGGTTCCCATCCTCATCAACAATCTGACCATCGGCATTGCGTGGTTTGAGATGGGTCTTGATCAACAGATTCTTGTGGCGGTGAGTGACAAGGCGAAGAGAAGGCATGTCACGGGCAATCACGGGGCACTTGCTAATAATGAGAGCCATGATATACGGAGCAAAAGGAGGCACCCTACTTTGAAAAGTGGCACAGACCATTTCATTCCAAATAACATCCATCACATCCATAGGTTGACCGGAGTCACGGTGGTGAAAGGTGGCGAGCATGATATCCACCATGAAGGCATGTATCTCATCAACATTCCCAGCTCGGGGGGCGACAGTATCACGGAAAATGCGATGCAAGATGTCATATGTAGGTAGAAGCCCTTTGATCTTTCCAGGGATACCGCGCCCCCGGATGTACAGTGGTGCAAGAGCATCCTTCTTCTTGGGGCGATCATTGTTGTGGCACCGAAAGCCAATGGGAGTGTCCTTGCCATGGTCTTCGTACCTGAGAATAGCCGCGAACTCAGCCAACGTTGCTTGCTTGACAACACCCTCGGTCATCCAGGTGAATGTCCGAGACTGATTCTTGGCAAAGTGAATGGTTGCATAGAACTGAGTAATGAGCATTGGGTCATAGTTGCACCGGAACTCCATAATGGGAAGCAAGCCAATGTTGGTGCAAATCTCAAGAGCTTCACCAAAGTATTGCAGGTTCTTCCTCGCATGATTCATCTCGATCCACTTTTGAGGGACCACAAGTTTTTCATCTTTCATGAGTATCTCATGGAACACCCACTCCTGGAAATCCGTATAGAAAAGGCTACCTTGCCGAGCTTGAGATTGAGCAGCCACATATGGATTGACAGACCGCAGTTCATGAAATTTTGTCTCAGACAAATCAGTTAGCATCTTTGGCCCATATGGCCCTGAACTGTGGCTCTTGCAAGGACCGGAGGGATGAGGAGGTGGAGGAGCCTTACCATGACCAGCACTTTGCTTGAACCCCCCACCCCGACGACCACGAGTTGTTTGCAGTTTCAGACGGGCGCTAGGTTGAGGCATGATCTCCTCTTCTGACTCAGTCTCTGACTCTGACTCATAGTCCTCAATCTCATAGTGATCTTTGGAGCGTTTGCGAGATCCCCGGGAACCCCCTGCACCTATGAAAGAACGAGGGAGATAGCATAGGGGTAAGGGCACAAGAACCCGAGACAAACAGATGATGGAACTCTTGGTTTAAAAAAATTTGCTGTCAGTACAAGGCGGTAGTACCGGATCTGCACATGCGGTAGTACCGCACACCGGTAGTACCGGAAAAAGATTCCCGGTACTACCGGCCAGCAACCACAGTGCAGATCTGAGACATAGATCCATGTACGGGCAGTAAAATCAATGTAAAACAGGAATTCCATCGGTCTAAGAGGTAGATCTGGTAGATAACACAGGGTACAACCTCAAGAATACGTGTTTTAGCCAAGAATCAAAGTCACCCTAGATTCAATGGAGAAAACAAGTGAGAAGAAGAGGAGGGCGGTAGTACCGGGATCCATGGCGGTGGAGAATGAGGAGGAGCCCGAGAGGAGGCTGGATCCGGTGTGGATCCAGGAAAAGGAGAAGGGGGCGGGGCTCTGGCGACGTTCTCCTGCTCCGGCGGTGGCGGTGGTGAGGAGTGGAGACGGGGGACTAATGAGGCACTAAGAGGTGCCTCTCCCACGTCTCCAATCTTAACCGAGATGCATGAGCGGTAGTACCGGAGCCACGAGTGGTAAGCTACCGGTAGTATCAAGACCACTGGAAGTTTCCAGACAAGATCCTGGAAAATGATCCAGACGCGGTAGTACCGCTAGCCTTTTACGATAGTACTGTTTGGCGGTAGTACCGCTAGTTAGCACCGGTAGTACCGTAATCACCAGAACTGAGAGCCATGATACATAAAGTGGAAGGTTCTTGTGCAGAGTAGATGAGTTTTGTCGAGGGATAAGAATGGCTTGGGTCTAGAGAGTCACACTGATATGGTCCAATGCACTCAAAAATTACTAAAAACATATGAGGAGCCAAATGTGAGTGCACGACCAAAAGAACAAAACCAACTAGAGGATGACAAACACGAGTAAGAACCAATTCAAAAGTGACAAACATGAGTAAGCACATCAACCTCTCAAATGGAGGGGGCAGTGGCCTAGGCCACCATGTTTGAGTATACTCGGCTTGGCACCACGAAGATATATCTTGGGTCCATTACCGAAACTCATCATTAAGCTCACATATCACAAAATGATATTAAGAGGAATGATTTTGTTTACTTTGCGCATAATGGGGGAGGGATGGTCCAATCAATTAGGAACGCACTCCCCTATGTCCATGCCTACACCTAAACCAAATATGGGTCGAATATTAGGTGAGAGTGCAAGATAATCAAGTCAAGCTCCTTGAATCTACGATATTTAGTTCATTCCTCAAGTAGAAAAACCTTGCTTCATCAAGTGGATTCGTGAAGATATCAGCAAGTTGATCTTTGGTTGACACATAGGATAGATCAATATCACCTCGAGCAACATGATCTCTAATGAAGTGATGACGAATCTCAATATGCTTTGTCCTTGTGTGATCCACCGGGTTGTATGCAATCTTGATGGCACTTTCATTATCACATAGAAGAGGCACTTTGTAACAATGGACACCGTATTCCTTTAAAGTTTGCCTCATCCATAGCAATTGAGTGCAAGCACTAGCGGCAGCCACATACTCGGCTTCGGCGGTAGAGAGAGATATACAATTTTGCTTCTTAGAAGACCAACATACCAAGGACCTACCAAGAAATTGGCAAGCCCCAAATGTTGATTTTCTATCATCCTTATCACCCGCCCAATCCGAATCCATGTATCCACAAAGGGAAAATGTTGAGCCTTGAGGATACCAAAGACCATAAAATGGGGTATGAACTAAATATCGAAAGATTCTCTTGACCGCCATCAAATGGCTTTCTTTAGGAGCCGCTTGATACCTTGCACACACACCTACACTCAACACAATATCGGGTCTAGATGCACAAAGGTAAAGCAAAGAACCAATCATGGACCGGTATTACCTTTTGATCCACATCTTTACCATTTGGATTTTGTTCTAGATGAGTCTTTGTAGCCATGGGAGTAGGAGCTCCATTTAAATCTTGCATTTTGAATCTCTTGAGCATATATTGAGTATACTTGGCTTGATTGAAGAATGTCCCTCCTCTAACTTGCTTGATCTCAAAGCCAAGAAATACTCTCAACTCTCCCATCAAAGACATCCGGAACCTACTAGTCATAAGCTTTGAGAATTCATCATTAAAACCTTTGTTAGACGAGCCAAAGATAATATCATCAACATATATTTGGCATACAAAAAGCTCCCCATTGACTCTCTTAGTAAAATGAGTGGGATCGATTTTCCCAACCTCAAATCCACGGTCAAACAATAACTCTCTAAGGTGCTCATACCACGTGCGTGGGGCTTGCTTGAGCCCATAGAGCGCCTTATCAAGTTTGTAGACATGGTTTGGGAAGTTGGGGTCCTCAAATCCCGGGGTTTGCTTAACATATACCAATTCATTTAATGGACCATAAAGAAATGTACTTTCTACATCCATTTGTTGCAACTTGAAGTTATGATGTGCCGCATAAGCAAGAAGGATACGAATGGACTCAAGGCGAGCCACGGGTGCATACGTCTCTCCATAGTCAATGCCTTCAATTTGAGAATACCCTTGTGCAACCAATCTAGCCTTGTTCCTTACTATAATTCCATGCTCATCTTGCTTGTTTTTGAATATCCACTTTGTTCCAATAACATTGCGGCACTCCTTTGGCTTCTCAACTAACTTCCATACTTTGTTTCTCTCAAAGTTGTTGAGCTCTTTGTGCATAGCTTCCAACCAATCCGAATCTTCAAGAGCTTCCCACACTTTCTTAGGTTCAATCATGGAGATGTGTGCTTGATGTTCACCGAACCTCTTCAATTGTGCTCTTGTGGAAATGCCTTTCCTTAGGTCACCAACAACATTTTGTAGAGAGTGGTCTCTTAATTATAGCATTCTTTCTTTTCTAGCTTCGCGACGAGCATGGATCTCCGTGTTATTTCTTGGGGGGCCGTCTTCATCATTTTGATCCTCGTCTTGACCATCAACTTGACCTTGGTCATCATCGGAATCATCCTCCACATTGGGAGGCAAATATTGACCTTGATCTCGATCAAGTGCTCTTCTAGCATCAATTTGAGCTTGTTTCAAAGCAGTTTGTACGGATCTTCCTTGATCAACTGCCTTGGCACCACTTGACACCCGGGTGAAAGAATCAAGCTCCCCTTGACTAGAGTCGTCACTATGATCATCATGTTTAGGGTCTACATCTTGTCTTTGGCTTGAGTCATTGTCCTCCTCGGTGGATGGAGCTTGTTGATGTTGTGAAGATGAGGGCTCCACTTGAGTGGAGCATAGTTCTTCTCGATCCTCCATAAGGGGTTCCTCAATGGGGCGGATATATCCCACACTCATTCTTCATATGGCATCCTGAGGCATTTCATCATCTGCATCACAAGCATCAACACGCCCCCCTTGGGGACCATCATATTCTTCGAAGTTCACACTACAAGATTCTATGACGGCTCCGGAGAGCTTATCATAGATTCTATAAGTGTGAGATTCGAGACCATAGCCAACAAAAATACCCTCTAATGCTTTAGACTCGAATTTGGACAAACGAACACCTTTTATGAGATAGAAACACTTACAACCGAACACCCAGAAGTAAGATATGTTTGGCTTGTTACCGGTAATTATTTCATATGGAGTTTTGTTGATTTCTTTGCGGAGGTAGATCCGGTTTGAAGCATGACATGCGGTGGAGATGGCTTCGGCCCAAAATTTATATGGAGATTTAAACTCCGCCAACATGGTCCTAGCCATCTCAATAAGAGTCCGGTTCTTCCTTTCGGCCACACCATTTTGTTGAGGGGTGTATGCAGTGGAATATTGATGTTTAATCCCCTCATCACTAAGAAAATCATTTAAGGTGTAGTTCTTGAACTCGGTGCCGTTGTCACTTCTTATGATCAATATGGGAAGATTGTATTGACGTTGGACCATATTGATGAAGTCGATGAATGTCTTTTGGGTCTCACTCTTCAACTTGAAGAAATATACCCATGAGTATCTTGAAAAGTCATCAACGATCACCAAGCAATATTTCTTCCCACCAAGACTTGCATGAGATGGAGGACCAAAGAGGTCCACATGGAGGAGCTCCAAGATCTTGGTGGACTTGATGCGGTTCTTAGGCTTGTGATGAGCATCATGCATCTTCCCTAGAACACATGCCCTGCAAACACGATCTTTGGCAAAGGAAACATTTTCTTTTAGTCCAACAATATGGCCCTCCTTGTGGAGACTTTGCAAAGTTCTCATATTGACATGGGCTAGTCGGCGATGCCATAACCAACCCACATCAGCCTTTCTGAATAAGCACATCGCACTTGTAGTGGCTTGCCCTGAAAAGTCCACCACATACAAGTCATGTTCGACGTACCCAACGAAAGTGACCTTGAGAGACTTGCTCCACATGAGGACCACAATATCATCATCAACAAATACAGAAAAACCCATCTTTCCAAGAGCACGGACTGAAAGTAAATTGTATCCAAGGGTCTCAACAAGCATGACGTTCACGAGTGTAATGTCGTGAGCAACCACAACCTTGCCGAAACCCATTACCTTAGACTTTGACTTGTCGGCATATGTCACGATGATTTGATCATCATTTAGCTTTAAGTCCTTGACAATAGACGAGCTTCCGGTCATATGACTTGTGCAACCACTATCAAGCACCCACTTTGACCCTCCGGAAGCATATGTCTACAAAAGATCAAGCTAATTTTTAGGTACCCATTTTTCAATGGGTCCTCTTTTGTTAGCAACAAGGGTCTTGGGAACCCAAATGGACCAAGCAATATAACCATCATATGGGCCAACATATTGTGCATACACATCACCATAATAATCACGCATTAGAACATAGTGAGGGTTAGCACTTTACGCAAAGTCATCATGAGACATAGTTTTACCACTTGTGGTCTTACTATCCACAATGGCCTTATTAGTTTCTTGTGTGGGCTTGGCCTTCTTCTTCTTGTTGTACTTCTTCTTCTTAGTATTGGAGACAAAACCAATGCCCCCTTTATCACCACTAGGCCTTTCCTTACTCAAAAGATCATCAATGGACTTGTTTCCTTGTGGAAATGTGGCCTTAGCAAGCTCCCCTTCAACCTAGCATTCTCTTCAATAATAGTTGTACTACTAGATGGAATGAAGTTACTAGGTGAAGGAATATTGGCCAATTGAGTTTGAAGCGTTTCATGGGACTTTTTGAGTGACAAGAGTTCACTTTTCAAAGCCTTATGAGCCTTGTTAAGCAAACTAAAGTCCTTGGCAAGTTTTTCATGAACCACACCAAACTCAACCTTGTCCTTTTTAGCCCTTATGTATTTAGCAATAGCATGATCACGCTCTTTGATGAGTTTGTTAACAATAACATTGTTTGCCTCATCAATCCCTTCAAGTTTTAATTCAAGAGACAACCTAGTCTCTTGTTCTTCTTCTAGAGCATTGTTTAGAGCCTCTAGTTGTGTTCATGCCCAAGTTTACATCTTACATCTAGGATCTCTTGTTTGTGGGAAAGTTGATCTAGGATGTTACCAAAATGTATCTTAGTATCCCCTTATAGTTTAGTCATGAACTCATCAAAGGAAATTAATTCCTTTTTAACATCAAGAGACATCTCATCATCAGTTTCATCATTAGCTAAAGGAGTGGAGTGAGATGATGATGATACCTCCGTTCCCCTTGCCATAAGGCAAGTGACGTTCTTGATGGGAGAATTCTCATTTGGAGAATCAAAGAGAGAGAATGTTGGAGTAGAGGTAGTAGCTAGAGCCGCCACACCATTAGACGTTTCCTCTTCCTCTTCTTCATCATCTTCATTGTCGGAGGAGTATTCTTCATGAGTGATCAACACAATTTCTCCCGACTTCTTGTTGATGGGATTCTTCTTGATAAAGGGTTTCTTGTAAGGTGCTTTGAGAGTCTTCTTCAACACAAGCTTACCCCCATGATCTTCTCTCTTCTCATAGCGACAACTTGCCACAAAGTGATAGCGGTCACCACAATTGAAGCAAGTTCTCAATCTAGTTGTATTTTCTCTTTTCCCATTTGGGTTGCTTTTTCTTTGCATTTCCATCTTGGCCTTGACGGGGTTCTTCCAAAAGTTCTTTGCATAGAAGGCCATATATTGACCATGAGCAATCTTGACTTCATCGGGATAGTCCATGGAGAGGCCTTCATCACTATCATCTTCATCCCCTTGGTCCACAACTTTGGACTTCAATGCAACATTGACAACATTGCTCATACCAAGGGCACGAGCACGAGCATCTTTGGCATTCTTGGCGGCAACTTTGAAAGCAACCATCTCTTGCATAACTTCATTTGAGGTCATGAGATGGTAGTTGTGTCTTCCTTGTAGGCTCTTAAAGTCGGTGGGCTCAAAAGGCATGAGTGCACTCACATATTTCCTTTTTATCCATGCATCATCCACATGTGAGGAACCCACATTTCTAAAAGCGGTGGCGGTGGTCTTGAGCCTTCGGTACATGTCTTCGTGATCTTCACCTTCTTTCATGTAGAAGCCTTCGGCTTCATTGCTTAGAGCATCATATCGGTTCCTCCTCATACTCTCATTTCCAACAAACAATACAGTGAGGGCATCCCAAGCTTCCTTGGCAATGCTAAAGTGCTCTGTGTGTGGATAATCTTTTATACCTAAACCTTGTTGAATCATATGCAAGGCAGTGGCATTGAGTTGACTATTGACGACCTCTCTTCTTGTCAAGTTGTCTGGATCCCCAATAAAGAGTCCATGCTCGATGATGTTCCATAGTTCAATGCAAGAGCTACGCACATGAGTTCTCATTAGTGATTGCCATTGAGCAAATGTAGCAGATTCTTCAAGCTTAGGTGGGTCACCTCTATTGTATACATGAGGGTGAGGGATTGGAGGGTCGGGACAGTACCATGAATCACGGTGCTCACCCTTCCCACCATCATTTTGTGTGGAGGAATTAGTGTTGTCTTGTTTACCCCTAACCATTCTATCCTCAGGGGGATATGGGAGTATCCCCTTTAGGTAAAACGGATGGAGGATCCCCTTGAGGAGAAGGGGATGACGAGCCATCTTTGTCTTTAAGAAGTTGCTCAAGCATCTTATTGACTTCATTGACCAAGGAAGAGCTCAATCTTGTTTCCAAGTTTTTGAGATCTTCCATGGTCACCGTAGTATGCTCACCATCACCTTCCCCATCTTGGCTACCCATATTCTCTTAGGCGGTAAAGCCCAAATAAAGAGTCGAGGCTCTGATACCAATTGAAAGGATCGTATGGGCACCTAGAGGGGGGGTGAATAGGTGCTACTTCCAATTTTCTTGTTTTTCAAATTAAGGTTTGACAATAAGGTAAATTCTCTAGATAATGCAACTAAGGTGAATTTACCTATATGAAAATTATGCAAGAGCTACCGCAACACAAAGTAATAACAAGTAAGTAAAGTGCGGTAAAGGATAGAAGTAACCAAAGTGGTGGACGCGAAGACACAAGGATTTGTTTCCCGTAGTTCCTTCCTTTTGAGGGGAAGTACGTCTACGTTTGAAGAGGGGGTGGTTTCAAACCACCAACGCCACGAAAGGCCTCCCTTGTTCTCCGATGAATCTCACCCCAACAGGATCGATTCACCTTCCACTATATCGGCAACCTTCAAGGTGGAAGCCGACACCTTTACAAGTTTGGGGCACACATCCACAACTTAATCGGAGGCTCCCAAATACAAGCAAGCTGTCAAAGCAATCAAAGACAAGCTTGTAAGAACCAAAACAAGAACTAGGGTTTCCAAGAAAACACTAGAGCAAAGGGGCCCTCAATTGAATGAGGGGGAAATGAAGATCTCTTTTGGTGAAGTAGTAGATCGGGTCCGCCTCCTTCGATTCCCCAAAGATCAAAGACTTTGGGTGGTGGATTGAGGAGATATTGAAGATTTGGTGGCTCCAATGGTGGTCTTGACTTTAATGTGGATGAGCACCTTGTCCCAAGGTAGGTGGAGGGGTATTTATACCCCTACAAGAGATCTAGCCGTTGGAGCCTTTAATGCAGCGGTAGTACCAGAAGTTTAAGTGGTACTACCGGAAAACTCCGGTACTACCGGATCTGGTACCGGAAGAGCAACTTTCAAACTTCATATGCCCTGGCCACAGCGGTATCACAGCGCGGTGCTACCGTAAAGTGGTAGTACCGCTTATGGGAACCGGTACTACCAGACGGGCAATGGAATATGCAACTTGAGAAAACTTTCTGTCATGTCAGGTAGCAAAATGCGGTACTACCGCATTTTGCTACCTAGGCAGCTAGTGGCTTTTGCCAACATACAAAAGGCTACTGCCACGCTAGGTACTAAAATGCGGTACCGGGGTGAGCAGTGGCCTTTTATAGGTTGGAAAAAGCCTCTGCCGCGCACGGTACTAACCGCATTTTAGTACCGGAGCGGGCAGTAGCTTTTGACAAGTGGTCAAAAAGCTACTGTCGTGCTAGGTACTAAAATGCGGTACTACCGCTTTTTAGTACCTAGCCCGGCAGTGGCTTTTTGACAACTGATCAAAACCTACTGTCGCTTCCGGTAGCAAAAAGCGGTACTCCCGCTTTTTGGTACCGCGCCAGGCAGAAAGTTCTGGACAGTTGTTTAACCGTTGCAAAACCTTTTTCAATGCACCTGCTATACACTTGGAAAATAATTAGTCCAATATGTGTGTTGTTATAAAACACCAAAATCACTAGGGATAGGAAATGCTCTTTCACCTGCAAAGCTGAAGGATGTTGAAGATTGGCAAGCCCCAACCACTCAAACCCAAGTTCGTGCATTTCTCGAATTAGCGGGATATTATCGCAAGTTCGTAGAAGGATTCTCGAGTATCGCCTAACCCATGACCCAATTGTTGAAGAAGGATAAGAAGTTTGAATGGATGGATAAATGTGAAGCAAGTTTTCAAGAACTCTAGAGGAGATAGATTTCAGCCCCAATCTTGATCATGCTGGATATCACGAAGCCTTTTGATGTGTATTGTGACACATCCAAGATCAGTCTCGGATGTGTGATAATGCAAGAAGGAAAAGTTATATCTTATCTATCCCCACAACTGAAGCAACATGAACAAAATTATCCTACCCCTGACCTTGAACTATCAGCTGTAGTTCTAGCCCTCAAGACATGGCGGCATTACCTTATGGGAAACCGTTGTGAGATTTATTCGGATCACAAGAGCCTAAAGTATATATTCACTCAGAAGGAGCTGAATATGAGGTAGAGGAGATGGATAGAGCTAATCAAGGACTATGATCTGGACATTCACTATCACCCCGGTAAAGCCAATGTGGTAGCAGATGCCCTTAGCAGATTGTCGTGCCGCTTGAACTCTATGATTCTGAAGGAGAAACCAAGTTTGCATAAGGAGATGGAAGATTTTAGAATGGAATTAGTCAGTGAAGGATTTTTGGCTAGCATAGAACTTCAACCCACTTTAATCAGTCGGATCAAGGAGGTGCAGAAAGGAAATGCTAGTATCAACGGAATCAAACATCGTATCGGTACATGCAAGGTACCCGGATTCACCGAAGATGAAGAAGGAGTTTTGTGGTACAAAGGACGTATCTGTGTGCCAGCAGACTCGGAGTTGAAGAAAGCTATTTTGAAGGAAGCCCATGATACCCTTTATTCTATCCACCCAGAGGAACGAAGATGTATCAAGATTTGAAGGAGCAATTTTGGTGGCATAAGATGAAGAGAGAAATCGGAAGCTACATCGCCAAATGTGATATTTGTCAAAGAGTTAAGACGGGACATCAGAGACCCGCAGGACTGTTGCAACCATTACAGATTCTGGAATGGAAATGGGATTCAGTTGGAATGGACTTTATCACCGGATTGCCTACTTCTAGTAGGGGAAATGACTCTATTTGGGTCATAGTTGACAGATTTTCCAAAGTCACCCATTCCTTACCAGTCAAGACCACCTACCAGAGCTCGAAGCTAGCGGAGTTGTACATCACTAGAATCGTCAGTTTGCACAGAGTCCCCAGAACATCGTGTCGGATCGAGGAACTCAGTTTACCTCGAGATTTTGGAAGAAAGTCCAAGAAGGATTGGTAACCCGACTAGATTTCAGCACAGCGTATCACCCTCAGACCGATGGACAAACAGAGCAAGTAAATCAAATACTCGAAGATATGTTGAGAGACTGTGTGCTAGAGTATGGATCTAAATGGGAAGACTGTGTAGAATTTTCTTACAACAACAGTTATCAAGCTAGTTTGCAAATGGCCCCATTTGAATTCATGTATGGAAGGAAGTGTCATACCCCTTTGAATTGGTCGGAAGTAGGAGAGAGTCAGATTTTCGGACCCGACATCCTACGAGAAGCAGAAGAGAAAGTTCACAAGATCCGTGAGCACCTTAAGACCTCCCAATCTAGACAGAAGAGTTATGCCGATAAGAGGCGTAGAGACCTCGCTTTCAATATTGGAGATTTTGTGTACCTCAAAGTGTCGCCTTTGAAAGGAATGCAACATTTCTAGCTCAAAGAAAAGTTAGCCCCCAGATATATCGGACCCTTAAAGATTCTGAATCATTGAGGAGAAGTATCATATCAACTGGAACTGCTAGAGGAGATGTCAGCCGTGCATAATATGTTCCATATATTGTTACTTCGCAAATGCCTAGAAGTCCCGGAGAAGACTGAAGTTTTCAAGAACATTGATCACCGAAGCATAGAGATCAACGATGACATGACGTATCCCGAAGTACCCATCCGTATCTTGGAGGAAGCTTTCAGAACCACCAGGACCCGAAGCATCAAGTTTCTCAAGATCCAGTGAGCAACCATACTAAAGAAGAAGCTACCTGGGAACGAGAAGAATACATCAAGACGGAGTTTCCCAATCTCTTTAAATCCTAGTTTTTATTTTTCTTCTTTCTCAAATCTCGGGACAAGATTTTGTTTAAGGAGGGAAGGTTTTTAACATCCCAAAAATATTGATCATGATTATCAATTTCGAATCACCAAAATTAGGGTTAACAAAAACTTTTGTTAATTAAATCATATGAATGCATGTGTGTATGTGATGATTGTATGAATGCATGAATGGACTTGTGTGATTGATGTGATTAGGAAGGAATGGTTTAAAGATGAAAACAACATCATCTAAATCAAATCCAAGCAGAAATAAATCAAGAGAAATTCAAAAACAAACAAAATGAGCTAATGGTCATTTTTGCCAATCTTGCTCACTAGGCCACTTTGAGTGTTTCTAGTCCAAGATTTCAAACAGAAACAATCCCAAATATTTTCACCCCTTGCTAGACCAAGTAAAAGTGAATCAAAGCCCACCTTTTCAAACTTACAGAAACATTTGGCAACTTGATTCAAATGACAATTCAAAATTGAATCTTTAACATATGTGAAGATCACCATTTCTCAAAACCCAACCAAACTAGTGCACCTTGACCTTTCCAACTAACTAGAGACTACCTAGTATGTGACTAGTACACCCACCAATTTTCATTCAAAAATCAAATTCAAATCTCTTTCGGCCATTTCCTCAAACACCTTGCAAACAGAAATCAAACAAACATCAAACACTATAGTGAGCAGTGTTTTTGGCCAACCTTGTTCCCTCTCTAGCTCACAGCATGCTCTTAGTAGATCATATATCTCATTTATCAAGTTTTAGCTCACTGTGAGCATGCCATTTCCATCAATGGTGAGCATGCCGAGCCTCACCTTGTCACCCCAGTGTCGACAGCAAGCTAGAGGAAGCCCTAGCCTCGCCAACCTTGTCTAGGACATTGACCACCGTCCACCGCCACCCCCTATCCAGCGCCTACGCACAGCCAGCCTCTGGACCACTCTAGAACCACTGTGCCCTATGCCTCTATGCCATGCTGATTGCGCGCCAGAGCGCCACACTCGACACGTGACCACTGACCGCACGCCGCCCTCGCCGCTTGCATGTGTGATCACCACCGCCCCAGGAACCGCCCGGACATGCCCGTTCGTCGCCGGGCGACCAGGAGAGCCCGTGCGCCATTAAAATGTCCGTCGAACCCGCCCAGAGCACCACAGCATTCCGACCATCTCGCACCGCCCCACACCTCGCGACCATGCCGTTGAGCTTCGCCAGGGAGCACAGCACCACCCCCTACCGTCGCCCATGCCATTAGTCCACTGTGACGACGACCATGACGAGATTCACCCCCGCCCTCTGGTCCCCTCTTGGCACTATAAATAGAGGCTACCCCCATTCGATTTCTTCACACCAACACACTCCCCTCTCTCTCAGAACCACCCCACCTCATCCTTGGAGCAAGGAGAGCAGCAGGTCGCTGTGATTTTGCCGGAGTCTGCCATGGAGGAGGAGAAGAGGAGCGAACGATTGGAGCCGCCCAAGGAGAAACCACCGGTACTAGGAGTTTCTCCATCGTTGACTTCATCATTCACCCCCATCGCCGACCCTCGCCTGAGCCCGGTGAGCCCCCGTAGACCCCCACTGGCCGCGCTAGGGTTCTGTCTCGCCAGCGTTGCCTGACGGAGACGATAAGTCATAGCCATTCGATTAGAAGTTGATCGTGTGGTTTAGATTGTCCCATACTGCTTCGCACCCCTGTCTCGCTGACTGGTGGTGACATCCACTTAAACTCACCTGCACCAGGCGCCGTGAGCTAGCCTGCCATAATTCTCCAAGCAACCCATTAGTTTGAATTTAGGTTTTTCCATTTAGTTTCAAACTAAGTTCTTTGCCTAGATTCAAAAATAAACCCAGGTTGATTCACTAAACCAAATTGCATGAAACCAATTTTGTTAGAAAGGTACTGGAATTCTTAATCCAAGACCCTTGGATTCAAACCATTTAGATTTGTAGATCACCTATAGTAAAAATAACAATGCAGAAGCTTTTCTGCATTCAAACATTTTTCAAAATTCAACCACGAAAGGTTTTAAGTTGATTCCAGCTCTCAAAAATCACATTTAACAATACCTTTCTGAATATATAAAAATATCTAGGTTTACTTGCAGAAATATTGAACAAGCAATAAAAGAATGCCCCATAGGCATTTCTAGTCACTTTATTTAATTAAAATAAAAGGTTAAACCTTATTAAATTGTAACACCACTTTAAATCGCATTCCCAAGTAATGAAATATGTGGTGATGACATGTGTCAACATGATCCCATGTTTTAGTTGGAGAATATTAAATCTTAAGTAGTTTTTCAATGAGTAGAAATTACTTTTCCAAAATAAAATAAATAAGACAAGTGCTTTGATGATTGTAATGTTTGTGATGATGCTAGATCATCTAATGAAAACCTTGGGGTGATAAATAAAAGTAGTTAAGTATTGTTTGGTGATTGTGTACCTCGTATTTATTTATAGATGCTAGTACCGACCAAGGATACGAGGAGTAAGGAGAATACTACGAGGAAGAAGTCGAGGAGAACTTCAACCACTACTCTGCACAAGGCAAGCTAATATTTGCAAGCTACCACTTGCATGTTACCTATGCAAGCTAACACTTGCCACTGTGAAAGTTAGATAACCTATGCAATGCATTAAGCATGCTTGGTTACAGAAATTTAAATATACCCACTCCTAGTTTTATTTGCAAGCTTAGTTATTTTAATTCTTTACCAAAGCTTTCTTTTGGAGTTTACTTAGTGACTTGTAGATCTTAGAAAGATATTTAAAGGTAGCATAAAGAGCATAAAACTTGGCCTAAGTTAGATAAATCTTGATGTCATCCTGAGGCATGAGATTGAACTTAGATCATTTCACCCTTGATTATCACCCCTCATTAGAGTTTACCCCCACTTGTAGATGCTAGTGCTAAGCATAAAACTTGATCACTTTAGATGGGAATACTTGATGAAAATGGTTATGAAAAACTTAGAATGATGAGTCATTCTACTGAAATGTTTTGACATGTGTTCTTGAACACCAGATGATTTTGATGAAAATGTTGAGGCATGAGCCTTATCCCTTTATAAAACTGATGGTTGTCTAGATGCGATACCATTCCAATTTTACCGTACAACCACAATACCCGAAATTTGGTTAGGGATTGAATAGAAATTTATATACCTTAGTATGGATGCCCTTGCGGCCAAGGTTTGAGATGAGGCTACCTTGTGAAGATTGTCCACCTGTGCAGTTCCCAAGATGACAGTTGGTCATGGTTGGGAGGCCAAACTCACAGGGGAGGTGTCTATACTAGGGCGTGTAATTGAAAGGTTAGGATTAATTATCCGCATACTGAGTATGGTGAATTTAGGATTGTTCCTGACAGATGTATCGAATGTTGTGGTGAAAGTGTACCACCTCTGCAGAGTGTCAAACTATTCGAATAGCCGCGTTCGTGGTTATGGACAGTTGGAGTGGCCATACTGTTCCATCGTCATATGTTTTCAAAATGACTTGTGAAATGATTCATGACTTGACCACAACAGGGTTGTGATATGAAATTCAAGTTACCACTTAGGTGTTATAAAACTTTCAAATAGCTTTCTTTGCTTCTGAACTTAGTAGAGATAAATCTGGCTTTTTGCAAAACAACTTTTCTTCTGAACTTAGTAGAGATAAATCTGGCTTTTTGCAAAACAACCTAGAGCTTAGTATCCCTACTCAAAACTACTTCACTTGTTAGTATTAGTTTGCGAGTACTTAAAGTGTACTCATGGCTTTGTCCCTAGCTATTCCTGTGGCCAGACTATGAAGAAGACTATCAAGAGGATGGACCGTAGGATGGTTACGACAACTAGGATCATCTCCCATCGTCAGCATTGCCTGTGACCATGAAGATGGAGCCTCGCCTATGCTACCGTTATTATTACGTTATTCCGCTACTATGATTGTATTAAGACTAGATCATGTGATCCATTAATTTTTGTAAGCCCTTATGTATGGTTTGTAATGGATGATGTACTGTGATATCCAATCTGTTATGTCTCACAAAAATGGTAATCCTGGGATTGCGATGTATGGCATAACAGGCATCTGGGATTAAAAATCCGGGTGTTGACATAAAACCAAACCATTACACATTACTTAATTATTTACATCATATCCTTAAGAGATCATATAATGGTATTCATTACAGTAACTCATGAATACCAAGATATGAATATAACTTAAGTAATAAGGATGTAACAACTAAATCTTGACCTACCTTAATCTTATTTATTCCTACCATGAGCATTCATCACATATCTTTCTTTCTATATCAAGTCAAGATCATTCATCACATATCTTTCTTTCTATATCAATCCTTATCATATCTACTTAATCTTATTCTAATATCTGTTGTTCATCAATGTTGAGTAATCAACTATTGATTCACCAATTCTTAACCTATCAACCCTTGATATATTAACCCCTATACTTATCATAGCATTCACTTAAGTCCTTTTGAGAAAGAATCAAGAAGAGGTATGTAGTTATGCTAGTTATAGATATGATCTATAGGATGGGAGTGATTGAAGGGAATCGAATCAATATGGTAATTGGTGGAGTTAACTCACTCCTAAATGGATAGAAGAGTTATTTGGAATCTATAATTATATGGTGATAAAGAGGATTGCAAGGATGAATTCTGAAGATAGTTACTAGGAGTAATCTTATTGGATCAAGTAGGCATAGACAATGAATAATATCTCTTAGTCCAATAGAGATATTCATAAGATAAATATATACACCTGTAGTGTTGTATTGGTAAAAGCCTTGATTATCCAACTAGAAACCTAAGCCAAAAATGATCAAAGGATTGTAATGATCATGCTCAAGTCACTAGGAGAGAATGATTATATCATGTATAAGTGACATTGGTGGATATAACATGATTAAACCCTAGTACAAATATGTTATCCTAGGTTAGCCATGACAAGTCACCATGATATAATGTGAAGTTTGAATAGAAGATATTGGAGTAAAGTGGATAAAAGATAGTATGACTAAGCTGAAGCTAGTGTAGCATGGAGTTACTGAAGTAGTGTTATTCCTCTTAAAGGATAGTAAGCTTTGAGGAGAGTAGTTTGATATATACATCTACTGGAGTAATATTGGTGATGAGGATAAAGGAAGTATATGAAAGGAGTTAGAAATGACTACTTAATGGATTAGAGGTTATCATTAGTGGAGTGGATGATATAACCAAGTATAGATATGTGAAGATTATGAAAAGCTTTAGTGGCAAGCTTCTGAGATTATAAGTGAGATTACGGAGTAATTTGTGAAGTAAGAGAGTAATCATCCAAGTGGAATTAGATTCAAGAGAAATATTCTAGAGATGAGAATTATCTCTATGAGGAAAGTATTTAGAGATTTAGTGTCAAGCTCATTGGATTTACAAATGGATTTAGAAGGAGGAAGTGTTGATAAGAATATTCTTGTGAAGCAAAGCTCATCTTCTTAACACATGATGATGGATATGAAGAAGTAGTATATCTAGGAAAGGAGTTCCTTAATTAGAAGTCAATGATTATGAAGTATGGAAGATAGGAATTCTTGGTAAACACTCAATTTTAACTCTATAACCAAACATAATATCCATCTCACCTGTTTGATCAATCATCTTATTTCCACAATGGTTATAAGAATATTTTCCTATATCAAATCACTTATGCACATCTTTGTCATTTTCAACCATCATAATCATAGGTGCTTAGGAACTATCTTTATCAATTATTTCTCATAAGTTAACCTAAAGAACAACCCTACTATTTTATCCTGGAGGGTGATACCATTCATAAACATAAACATAAAGACAATTTGTCTTAACCATTAATCTTTATCCATGCCTATCCAAGGATCTAGGCATATTAAAATCTCCTACAAATTTCTGGTAAACATTTATAATTCAAAACCCTAATTTCTATTTAAATCATGATTGTCAATGTATAATTAATGTCTTAACCAAAATTATTAATACATTGTTCACTTATTATTGGAATTTGTATAATAGAATTTATCATTTTAAGAATCTTAATAATTAAATCCTCTTATGTATAATGAATGCTAAATAATAATAAATTTGGATATATTCTTTGCATATCCTTAACTATCTTAAACCATTCTCATTACAGTCATTAAGAAGAAATAAAAAATCATTTTATAAGAGTTTAATATAATAAACAAATCCCTAAACCCTAATTTTTACTTATTCTACTCAATAAATAACTTCTGATATAATTATGAGCATTGAAAAATACCAACATGATTAGAACAAACAATTAGAATAATTATCTTTGGAATATTTGGAATACTCTACAAAATTTCCGGTATTTAAATCATTGAGGAAATTTAAATTAAAAACAAATCATCAAAACAGAAAATAGAAAAGAATAAAGAAAGAAGAGGCAGCAGTGAATCCAGTACCATGGCCCATTTCTTCTCGCATCTATCTGTTTCTCGCGTGTAGCAGCTGCAGATTTCTCGCTCACTTTGCTGTGGCCCACCTGGCCCAGCACCAGCCCGCCTGAGGCCCGTACCTCTTCAGCCTCAATTCCCCGCCGTCTTCCTCGCCGGCAGAAGCAGCTGCGTGGCATCACGGCTATCGTTGATATTCGTCGCGCTACGATGCGCGCCACCGCCGGTGAGGATGAGGATAAGAAAGCCCATGCCTTCCTCTATCCACTTGTACCCGTATAACTCTCTCTCGCTCTCTCTATCTCTCTCGCACATAGAACACCGAACCAAGCTCGTCAGAGTTCGATGGAAACCGTCGATCCCAAGCTCCCCTAGCCTCCCTGAGGGCACCGCTAGACTCATCTCGTCGTTTTAGATCAACCTGCGGAAGGAATCGAGCCCCCACGCCCTCTATCGTCGACACCGTTCTCAAACTCCGCCGCTCGCCGTCGACGATGGCCACCTCATCCGACAACGTGTAGCTTCGCCGAGCCTCTCGCTATGCTTCTGGTGAGCTTACGCATCTCTCTAGCCTTCTCGATTTGCTTTTAGTCCTCTCTGTCGCTTCCCCATGGAGACCAGATCGTGCCACCGTCGGAGCTCGCCGGAGCTAATGTTCTGGTGACCATTCCGGGACGACGCGGCTATAGTTAGACTCCACGTTGCGTCCTCTCTCCAATGCACCAAACCACGCTAGCTAAAACGCCGTAGATCGCTGTCGGCGACCATGATCTGGTTGTGGAGGCCGCGCTGACGTCAGCATGACATCCTGCTGGTGTCACTCTGCCACCTCAGCGTCGTTTGACCGAGTCCTTGTCCCGCGTGGCACAACAATGTGGTCATGGCCCACCAGTCAGTGACTGGGGCTAGGTGTGTGCGGTATAAAAGGTTAGTGCCTATTTAGAAAATAATAAAACAATATACATTCAAACTCAAATAAATTCCAGAAATTAAATAAAATGATTAAATCTTATAAATTACATATCTTATGTTTTATAATTTAGAAAAATATGTGTAATATATGAAAATTTTCAGAAAAAATAAAATCTATAACATTAAACTATTATCAAACATTACTATGTTAACAATTTAAATTATTATTATTTAATAAAGATTTTATAAGTATTAATACTTTAAAATTTCATATTTTAATATTGGTAAATGTTAAAAATATAAATACAATACCAAAAATCATAGAAAAATAAGAACTATAATTTAAAACTATAATCATGCATTATTATTTCACCTAATTAAATATTTATTATTTATTAAGTGTTTATAAAATAATAAATGTTATAAAAATCATATCTCATTATTTATAAATCACAAAAATAAATGTAATATACCCAAATGATCACAAAAATAATACCTACATGTTAAAAATATAATATTACACTTTGGAGGTAAATAAAACATTTAAACACTTTAATAACTTGAATTTAAACCTATTTATTTAGTGATAATTCATATAAGGGTAAATAAAAATTGCTAATATTTCTAAAATTAGCCAATTGAGTCTAATAAATAGAATTAGTATTAAGTATTGATAATATGAAGTAAAAATGATTCAGCACATTTTAAATACAATATTACTGAATTATCATTCAACCATGAGTGTAGATCATTTTCTAAAAAGGTCCTTATCAATTATAAAAACTTCAAGAATGGTATTTTCAACCAAATAAAATCTTTAACCATTGTTTCACTCATAACTTTATAATGGACTAAATCCAAAGATAATACATAAGTAGTAAATAATATTGTCTACTTATTCACAAACCATAACCACACCCTTATAAGGAGATAAGTCCTTTTATACAATTATAGTGTTGAGAAACTACTACTCAAATAAAAATAATACCATTCTTATTTAACTTTAAAGAAGCATTATAAAATGAACAAGTACAGATATCATAAGCATTAAACCGTAAGTCCATCTATGTTCTTAAAGTTAACTTAAGTCTATAAGACTTTAAACATAATGCTAGGAACCTTATTATATGTTTTGTAGTTAACTTTGGTTTGTTTCAATTAATACCTACGACATATCAAAACCAAACTACCACATAAACACCAAGAAGCAACGACCACATTCGGTTAACCACAAAGATTGTTTAAACCTTAGAAAAGAAAGATTTTCTTCAAATGTTATTCATTTTTCCACTTCAAACAACAAATCTTATAATAATATCTCCAATTCTTAACAACTAAACTCAAGGACTTTAATCATAGTCAACAAATGGCAATTAATCATAATCACATTACTTTAAACTTTACTTGTATAATTAGAATGGTTACCACTTAAGTTCCTTATAAATGCCAATGCTTGTAAAGTAAAATTTGACGATAAAGAAAATCTTATAAAAATAGTCTTTGAGTAGCACTCCACATTTGTGTGTCTTATTATTGTATGGTATTATAATTACATGTTGTTCACACACACTCACAAGCCTTAATAAGAATCACAAGGGTGAAACCTATCTAAAAGGACAACACATTCTAAAGAAACCATTTCCAGTTTCCAAACCCTAGAACAACGTTATTTTGGGGATTTGAGTTTATCAAATTGCATTACATTACTTATGTATAATAGCATCTTGCTTCTTTAAACATTAGTCCTTACCGTACCAATGATGTTGTTTTTGGATATTGGATCTTATATTGTCTTGAAGACCGTGAGTGCATAATCTTGCAATCACAAAAGGCAAGTTCAGACTTCCTCATGTCCTTTGATTATTTTCTATAAAGTATTTTGCAAATCCAGTATTGTCATCACCGGCATTTCAAAAACGTCAAAAAACACTATTTTCATAATAATGTGATTATAGGTTATTTACCATGAGGTAATAACCTATTATGAAAGTTCCGGTGGTAAAGGAACATATTATCTAGGACTTAACAACCAATGTCACCAGTGATTCTTGCGCCGTATATCACACGTTAACCATGAGATTTGGAATCGGACAGAGAAGTCAGCTGTATCTTCTTCCTTTTGCATGTAGCCGGATGTGCAGGTCGTGGCTGTTATCCTTGTAGCATGCATATTAATTGGTAATTAATAGAGGATATGCAGCATATGGTGGGAACCCTCAACGTCCCATGATAGTTCTGGTATCTAACGGTCTGTACAAACCATTGCCGTAATTCAATGGGTGGGCATGGTGTACACCAAGGAGACATGCGGGGTCACGAAGGGGGCATTGATTGTCTTGGATCTTACACAGGGCCCCATACCAAGGAAGTATGGACAAGGTCATGACTTGGTTGTGCAACAAGGCTAAGGTCTCTCATGGGTAAAGTAATGCACCTCTGTAGAGTGTAAGAACTATAACTTGTTACTCCCTGTTCCGGAAAGGAGCTACGAACGCGGCGAGAAAGGAAATCCATGAAAGTTCTGGTAAACCCGTTAAGGCTAACTGACATAGCTTTTCAGAATAAAATCAACCTTTGATGAAATGTTTACAAAAACTTGCATCGCCTACGACCTATGTTCTGTGGCTGTAGATATAGTGCATCAAACACTCCTTTCTAGTGAACTTGCTGAGTACGCTTGTACTCAACGTATCTTCTTAACCCTTGCTAGATTCTAGAGCCATTAAGACGATGTCTACATCAAGTTATGCTCCAGGAATCATCATCAAAAGCTAAATCTCTTCAATGAAGTCAAGAAAGTCAACAAATACATCAACTCAAGTGAAGACAAAATTGCTGATTAGATAGGAATATAATATCTAGCCATAGAACCTATTTCTGTAGAGTATTGCAATAGCAGCAATGCCAGACCAATAGTTCAGATACTAGTCTTATTAGTATAATAGATTTTGAGTTGTTATTATTTGATTCTTCTTTGTACGAAGTTTCTTTCTCTCTCTTTAACCTAGAGTGTTCTCTACATCTTATGTAAAGAGTCGAGTTATAACCTATAGTCATGTCTTGGACCTGCTGTTTTTCTGTTGTACCACTCTAAGGGATGTAATACTAGTGAACGGTGTTTCATTTGTGTTATGTCAACGACTATAGTGTACTACATCATGCAGTGGTATGCTGGGTCACCGCATGTACCGACCTTACTTGGACTAATACATACTTGTGATTAAACCCCTTGCAAGCATCCGCAACTACAAGAAAGCAATTAAGATAAAAACCTAACCACAGCCTTAAACTATGAGATCCTACACTCCCTTGTGCAATGGTTTCCTAATGGGGGATCAGGTTTCTGTCACTCCGGCAACCCCACAATTAGTAGCCAAGTACACAATGCATTCCCCTAGGCCCATAAATGGTGAAGTATCATGTAGTCTACGTTCACATGACACCACTAGAAGAATAGCACCACAACTTAAATATTAAACCATTGAATAATACCTCAACACAAATACACTACTGACAACATGACTGCTCCCATGTCCTCAAGAACTAAACGAACTACTCATGAGACATCATATGGATCAAGATCAGAGATGATATAATGAAGGATAACAATCTGAACATAAACAATAATTCAATGGTTCCACTCATAAGCATCAACTACAATAGTAATCAACACCGGGAAAGTTTCCCCTAAGAACTATGCAAGATTCAACACAATTGTTACAACGGGATGGAGTGGTGATGATGGTGCTGGTGGAGATGATGGTGTGGATGATGATGATCCCGATGAAGTCTAGATTGATGATGGTGTTGATGGCGATGATCTCCCGTCTCTGGGAAGGACTTTCCCCGACAGAAATCTGTCTGCCGGAGAGCTCTTTCTCTCTCGGTGTTTTCCACCCCGCAGAGGCGGCGGAATCTTTCTGTGGTCGCTCCCTCGACTTTAGGGTTTCGAGGAGAAGATATAGGCGAGAGGGCGGAGCTAGAGGTGGTCCAAGGTGGACACACCCCCTGTAGGCGGGCCGCGCCTACAGGGGGTGTGGGCCCCCTTTTGGCCCAACTCCGCCTCTCCTTCTGGCTTCCTTCGTCTTCTGGGAAAATATAATTTTCTGTAGTTTATCTGGTATTTTTCTGATCTTCGTGAAATTGCATCAAAACACCGCTTTTTCCATCAGAATCCTGACTCCGGTAGTTCATCCTCCAAGAGTCATCCAACATGCAAAAACAGATGAAAATACATAAGTAACACCTCTTAATATGAAATATATCAATGAATAGAGGCAAATTATGATATAGAATGGTGATGAAAATTGAACATATCAACACCCCCCAAGCTTAGACCTCGCGTGTCCCCAAGCGAAACTGAGCTCAGTAAACATGTCCACAGGTTTATGGAGTGAAGTGTCGATAAAAATAATACGGACAAGACGCATCACACTTACCAATACACAACTCATAGTAGAAAGCAACTAACCATTATATAAATTAGCTTGCAACAAGTATGGGAGTCACAATAAAGATGCATAAAGATAAATCATAATTGGGATTAGAAAACTTTGTTCTTGGTCAAATAACAGTTGGCAAACAGTTTTCAAGTAAAGCTTTTGTAAGGAAGTTTATAACATGAGTACTCTTTGCTCAAAAATAAAAGGCTTTTCACAATGATAGCTTTCAAAGTAATACTCATTTAGATAAGAGTATTGTGCAAACAAGGAAGATAAAGAACATGACTGAATAAATCATCATATCAATGCTTAAAACACAACAACTCAAATGCTTGCTGGAGATAGAGAGGAATAGGTTTACTGACTCAAATTGGAAGTAGAAGGAAGGACCTTCATAGAGTGAAGCAGGGATTTCAAGTTCATAAAGAGCTTTCAAAAGATTATGGTACTTACTAGCTTTAAGCCCTTATTGCCCCTATCATAAGAATCTTGAGGTGATTAAGGTTAAAGTGAACAAAGATGGAGTATATGCTTGACGAAATATAAGTTGGCAATCTCATGTCCCTTGAGTACGAGGGCCGCTCCTCATGCTACTCAACTTTAGTTACCGGTAAATTCTTGTCATAGTAAGTACATGTGTATCATAGAGAACCGCCAACGGGGTACCCCTTGCACATGATACAGGAGCTATCTCATAATCAAAATGACAAGGCAAGCAGACAATGAGCATCTCAGCAATATCTTATTTACCATGGGAAAATGGTGTTTTTTCCTCTCTTTCCTCTTTTCAATGCTTAAAACACAACAACTCAAATGCTTGCTGGAGATAGAGAGGAATAGGTTTACTGACTCAAATTGGAAGTAGAAGGAAGGACCTTCATAGAGTGAAGCAGGGATTTCAAGTTCATAAAGAGCTTTCAAAAGATTATGGTACTTACTAGCTTTAAGCCCTTATTGCCCCTATCATAAGAATCTTGAGGTGATTAAGGTTAAAGTGAACAAAGATGGAGTATATGCTTGACGAAATATAAGTTGGCAATCTCATGTCCCTTGAGTACGAGGGCCGCTCCTCATGCTACTCAACTTTAGTTACCGGTAAATTCTTGTCATAGTAAGTACATGTGTATCATAGAGAACCGCCAACGGGGTACCCCTTGCACATGATACAGGAGCTATCTCATAATCAAAATGACAAGGCAAGCAGACAATGAGCATCTCAGCAATATCTTATTTACCATGGGAAAATGGTGTTTTTTCCTCTCTTTCCTCTTTTCAATATGTCTCTCTTTTATATATATAAGAAGAAAGATTTATAGATTGCTCATTAAGGTGATGCTGCAAGTTTCCACCATGATTAGGCATGGATTAGGCTAGCGGCCTAGGCGTTTCTCTAACACACATACATAACTCCATGGACTTACAAGCTCCCCTTTTATTTCACACCAACGACATCCGCAAACAAAAGAGCATGATATCAACTGGGTATGTATTTACAGGTGTTGAAAGCGTTCCCCGTGACAACATAGTTCTGCTAATCCCAACGTATAGATGCAAGCATATACAACTTCGATGACACAATGGTTCAAGTTTATTAGGGGCAAAAAAAATAAGGTGTGCCATCAAGTTCGTGAGAGCTTTACTAACTTGTTTTCACATAACAAAAAAAATTCTAAAGATAGATGAAGCTTGATAATTTACTTGAAATAGAAATAATGCTAATAGGTAGATATGGTGGACACAAATGGCACGGGTTTTGGTTTAAAGGGGTTGGATGCATGAGAAGTATTCCCTCTCAGCACAGGTTTTTGGCTAGCAAGGCTGCAAGCAAAAGAGTTGAAGGAAACAAACAAACATACAAGTGATAAAGTCAAACATGCAATCTTCCTTGAAGAAACAAAAGATCTTAAATAAAGAATACTAAGCTTATGAGCTAATCAAGAGAGAAAACGATATAAAATAACTGTAAGTGCTTTTCTCTTTTCCTTTCAAACCTCAAAAAGTATTGCTGCTGACCAAATCTTGGTTTGCGAAAACCAATTTAGATCTACTTGATGCTCCCAAAGTGATACCAATACTGATCAACAAGATCAATCATATAATAGAGATTGCAAACTAAAATAAGAAGTGCAAAAAGTAAAAGATGAAACTTCTCATTAATATTTTGTAAAGGCACTCACACCAAGGGATACATAGATAACCAAATAAAGGAGAGATACTTCCACAATGCAAACCAACCTATAATATAACTTCTCTACCCAAGATATGAATCTACTAAAAAGGTGAAAAGATAGAAGATAATGATGTGATACCACGGCACTCCCCCAAGCTTGGAACAAGCCAAGGGATACCAAACCTGATGACGAATTACTCCTTCGGTGGTGGTGGTGTTCCCTTGTCATCGTCAGACTTCCAAGGTAAAGGCTCCCCATCCACAAATGATGTCTTGGTCTCAAATATCCTGAAACTAGAAGCAGAGCTTATGTGTTTAAACCTAGCCTCATACTCACAGTTTTGATTTTGTATGTCGTAGAGCTGTGCTTGCAATTGATTGGTGGTCTGATGGAGTGAGAGGATTTCGTCTCAAAGCTCAGCAACCTCCTACATGTGCTTGGCGATGAGTTCTGAACTCATCTTATGGATGACGTCCACTTCGTGTTCCACCATCTTCTTCTACCTAAAAACTTCCTGCTCCAGTGCTTCCATCCTATCTTCCAGGCGACCTTCTCCTTTAGGGCCCTATATTTCTTTAATCTATACCATACCATCCTTGATAACCAACTCCTTGGGATGAACCTTCAACTCATACATGTATGGGTTGATGGCATCCGCGGAGGAATCCTCCATGGGTGATGCAGAGGAAGACATTGTGGCTACAAAACTGAGAATCTGCCTAACAGAAACAGATCGAAACAAAAACACGACGAGAACATGATATACGAACCTCAGGGGATCCGGGGATTATATACTATGAAGTTATATGACATAAGGAAGGTACTGTGCGAAAACGGGGCGGAGACGGACTCCAGGGGCTCACACCCCCTGGTGACGTGCCTAGCTAGGGCCCGCGCCACTGGTGGGTGTGGCTCACCTAGGCTCCGTTTCCTCGTTTGTTTCATCTCGTAACCTTCCATATGTAATAAAAACATCAAAAATATAAAGAAAAAGGTTTTTTGCGAACCTTCTGTTTGCAGCACTTTTTACCTAACCAAAGACAGACTCTGCAAATTTCTTCTCTCCATCACCTGAAAATTCCCTTCATACACAGCCTTACACAAACCTTATTGACAACATTAGTGTATGCAAAAACAATAAACCTTTAGGTTCAAACTTCAACTGAAGTCCATCAAAACAAAATCTACTATAGAAAATCCTTTCAAAAGCCCAAAAAGAATCTGAAAGGGAAACAATATAAGAGGCAAATGCAAATGATGGCAAAAATCTGTCAACACAGACCAGCAGGTAAGATTGATTTTTTCAAAAAACTTCTGTTGCTCAAATAAAAAAGTGCAAAACTAATGAAAGTTGGATAACAACTTGGGGAACAATCACAGAAAATGACAGCTCCATCCAAAGTACTTAGCTCCTTCACGAATTTTTACAATGCAGCATAAAAATATGTCCCAGGACATAAACTTTTCACAACTCCTCTACTTCTCAAAAGTGGTTGATCTTGACTCAAAAACCAAAACAAAAAGGATAAGGAGAGGTTATTACTGAGGTAATAACTTACAAGACTCAACAAAACAAAAACCAAAAGCAAACTAAAACGGGTTATATCCCAAAAGCTCTTTCTTTATAGCCTTTAAGATGGGCATTGATAATTTCAAAGATGCTCACATAGGAGATATGGATTTGAAGTGAAAGAGAGCATCAAGAAGAAAATATCAAACACATTTGAGTCTAACCCACTTCCTATGCAAAGGGGTCTCATGAGAAAACAAATTATTGAAACAAAAGGCCACTAGCATAGGAAGACAAAACAAATGCAACTTCAAAGCTTTCAACATAAAACGGGGAAACTTAATATTATTGAGATGCATAAAACCATGTTTCCCTCTCTCATAATAACTTTCAGTAGCACTTTGAATAAAGTTGACAATATAACTGTCACAAGAAACAACTTTACCATTAGAATGAGCATACTTACAATCATCAAAAAGAGGTCTAAGGTCATAAACTGGATCAATAGAAGCAAGTTGCTCAACCCTGAAATCTTCATTAGGCAAACTATTTTCATAAGGAGATTTAGCAAATTTGGAAAAGTTAAACTCATAAAAATCTTCATCAAACTTAGTTAAAACCTTCTCCTTCTTACAATCTATAATATCTCCACAAGTGTTCAAGAAAGGTCTACCAAAAATGATAGGAGAAGTTTTACTAGCTGTTGAACTAAGCACTAGAAAATCAGTAGGATACTTAATCTTACCGCAAAGGACTTCCACATCTCTTACAATACCAATAGGTCAAATGGTTTCCTTATTAGCAAGGTGAATAACCACATCAATGTCCTCAAGTTCACAAGGACCAATTTCATGCATAATTTCCCTGTAATGCTCATAAGGAATAGCACTAGAACTAGCACCAATATGACATAAACCATAATAGCAATGATCACCAATTCTAACAGAAAGCACAGGGACACTAGTTTTCCTAGGTTTTCTAGGATGAGAGACAATATTACAAGCATATTCATAGAAGACAATGTGCTCATCCTCTATATTTTTAGTGACAAGATCTTTCACAAGGGCTACTACAGGTTTAATGTTTATTTGCTCACCAGGTTCCATAGTTTTCTTTGTACTTTTGCTAACCACATTAGCTATGATATAATGTTCCTTTACCTTAGCAGGAAAAGGAATTTTCTCAACATAAGGTTCAGGCAAAATAGGATCAACAGAACAAACTTCAATGCTAGCAGGAACATGGGTAACAATATCTTTATAAGGTTCATGGTACTTGTCCCACTCCTTTTTGGGAATTTCAATATAAGAGGCAAAGGCCTTAAAACAATTTGCAAGAACTTGAGAATCAAGACCATACTTAGTACTAATATCACGAAAGTCATCAGTTCCCATAAAAGATTTAATGCATTCATAATCATAGTTTATACCTGACTTTCTTCCTTTGTCATTCTCCCATGCTTTAGTGTTCTCTTCAATACGGTCTAGAAGATCCCATTTAGCTTCTTCCTTCATGCGTGTGAATGATCTAGCACAAGAAGCATCTAGTAAATCTTTATCATGAAGAGAAAGCTTTGCATAAAAGTTATTAATAATAATATTGTTAGGGAGTTCATGAATAGGACATTTAAGCATTAATAACTTCACTCTCCCCCAAGCTTGGGCTGTACTCTCTCCATCACGAGTCCAAACGTTATATATTTGATTCCTATCCTTATGAATCTCACTGGGAGGATAGAATTTATAATAAAAGAGATGTACTATTTCCTCCCATTCCATGGATTGTCCATTCTTCAGCATATTATACCATTCTTCAGCTCTTCCTTTTAATGATATAGAGAGTAACTTCTTCTTCACATGTTCAGTTGTGATACCTGCACACTTAAACAACCCGCATAATTCATGGATAAAAAGCAAGTGATCACCAGGATGGACAGTTCCATCCCCAAAATAGTAATTATCCATAACACGATCAACAATACTTGTAGGTATCTTAAAAGGATCTATCTCAACAGGTGGTGATTCATCTACTACCCTAACAGTGGTAGTAGTTTTCCCAAACAGAAAACCAAGTGGGTTATCCATATTGGAAACAAAGTAACAAACGGAAATAAAAAAGCAATACTCACAGTAGAAGTTTCCTTTACCAGTTCCACTCTTCAATAGCGCTTCACTCCCCGGCAACGGCGCCAGAAAATAGTCTTGATGACTGACAAGTATAGGGGGTGTATCGTAGTACTTCCGATAAATAGGAGTGTCAATCCCAACGAGGAGCAGAAGATGTTGACTAGTCGTATGGAACAGGAAATCTCTGTAAATACTTAGCAAACGGATTTTTAGGGGTTTTTGATAAGGCAAGGAAATAAGGTGCAAGTAAATAAAGACAGCAAATAATTGCAGCAAGTGGCCCAATCCTTTCTTAGCAAAGGACAAGCCGGAGGAAATACTAATGAGGACCAAACGTTCTCGAGGATACATGGGAATACTGTCAAGTGCTTTTGTTTCATATAGCTAATTAATCTTCTTTGGTTTTATAAATGTTGTGTGGGTGAACCTGTGCTAATGTACCAACCTTACTTGGACTAATACATACTTGTGATTAAACCCCTTGCAAGCATCCGCAACTACAAGAAAGCAATTAAGATAAAAACCTAACCATAGCCTTAAACTCTAAGATCCTAGACTCCCTTGTGCAATGGTTTCCTAACGGGGGTTCAGGTTTCTATCACTCCGGCAACCCTACAATTAGTAGTCAAATACACAATGCATTCCCCTAGGCCCATAAATGGTGAAGTATCATGTAGTCGATGTTCACATGACACGACTAGAAGAATAGCACCACAACTTAAATATTAAACCCTTGAATAATACCTCAACACAAATCCACTACTAATAACATGACTTCTCCCATGTCCTCAAGAACTAAACGAACTACTCATGAGACATCATATGGCTCAAGATCAGAGATGATATAATGATGGATAACAATCTGAACATAAACAATAATTCAATGGTTCCACTCACAAGAATCAACTACAATAGTAATCAACACTGGGAAAGTTTCCCCTAAGAACTATGCAAGATTCAACACAATTGTTACAGCGGGATGGAGTGGTGATGATGGTGCTAGTGGAGATGATGGTGTGGATGATGATGATCCCAATGAAGTCTAGCTTGATGATGGTGTTGATGGCGATGATCTCCCCTCTCCGGGAAGAAATTTCCCCGGCAGAAGTCTGTCTGCCAGAGAGCTCTTTCGCTCTTGGTGTTTTCCGCCCCGCAGAGGCGGCGAAATCTTTCTGTGGTTGCTCCCTCGACTTTAGGGTTTCGAGGAGAATATATAGGCGAGAGGGCGAAGCCAAAGGTGGGCCAGGATGTCCACACCCCCTGTAGGTGTGACCTAGGGTGGCCCGAGCCTAGGGGTGTGGGCCCCCTGTGGCCCAACTTCTCTTCCCCTTCGGCTCCCTTCGTCTTCTGAGGAAATATAATTTTCTGTAGTTTCCCTGGTATTTTTATGATCTTCGCGAAATTGCATCAAACACCGTTTTTTCCATCAGAATCCTGACTCCGACAGTTCATCCTCCAAGAATCATCGGACATGGAAAAACAGATGAAAAGACATAAGTAACACCTCTTAATATGAAATATATCAATAAATAGAGGCAAATTGTGATATAGAATGGTGATGCAAATTGGACGTATCACTCTCCATCAACCATACATGTTTACTCCATCCATGAGTGAGTAATCCCCTGCTGTAGGTTATGGGGATGGTAGGGATTGGATGAGATCTATCATGTAATCGAATAAGATTGTTAGGGCTTGGTGCCTAGTATCTTTATTAGTACTATTTGACTTTGTTGCAACTTGTTGTGCTTAATTCTTGTCACTAGGGCCTGAGTGCCATGATCTCAGATCTGAACATGTTATTGATTCATGATGATAGTATTGTGTGTGATCTTATCTACAAGTTGTGTACACATATTATTGTCCGGAACCGAAGGCTCCAAAGTGACAGAAATTGGGACAACCGGAGGGGATGGCTGTGATATGAGGATCACATGTGTTCATGGAGTGTTAATGCTTTGCTTCGGTACTCTATTAAAAGGAGTACCTTAATTGCTAGTAGATTCTCTTGAGGCCCCGCTGCAACGGGCTGGCTGGACAAAAGATGTTGTGCAAGTTCTCATTGCGAGCATGTATGACTATATATGGAACACATGCCTATGGTTGTTTAGTACTTGGATGCTTTATCTTATTTATTTGCAAACGCCCTAGATCTTAAAGTTACATGAATAGTCTCGTCCATACAACGCTCGTCCATCCATCCCTATGCCTACCGCACTCATATCCTACTGTTTGCTACTATTGTTACTATTGCCTTTGTTTTACTACTGTTGTTACTTTGCTATTGCTACTACAAAACTGTTGCTACTGATAAACTACTGTGAGCAAGATTATTTCTAGGTGTAGCTGAATTGACAACTTAGTTGTTAAGGCTTATAAGTATTTTGTGGCTCCCCTTGTGTCAAATCAATAAATTGGGTAATACTACCCTCGAAGACTGTTGCGAGCCCATATACTTTTGGGTCATCATAGGGCAAGTGGCTCGCGGCGGCAAAGCTCCGAGGCAATGCGGCTGGAGGCGAGGACGTGCTCGGGCGCAGCGGCTCGCGAGTGGTCGAAGAAATAGGGAAGGCGCCTGCGGTGGTGGCCGCAACCCAGGCAGCGCCAGGGACAAGGGCGACAGAGACGGAGGCGCGCGGGGAGGTCGACTCAGGGGCAGAGCCGCGCGGGGACGGCTCGAGCACAGGGAACGGGAGGAGGTCACGGAGAATGGAGACGACAGAGGCGGGTGCTGGACGGAGGCAGAGAAGAGAGCCGCGGCACAGGCCACACGGGTTGCAGAGGCAGCGGGAAGGCGGGTTCCCGAGGAGGCGGATGGTGGCGCGGTGGTTAGAGGATGGCCTGCGGCGGCCAGATGTGGCGGATAGGGAGAGAGGAAAGCAAGGAAGGTGGGGAGGGGATTGTGGGTGTGAGCGACCGTGAGAATAGATGGGGTAGGGCCAGGGGATCGCGAGGCGTGGGTGAGAGGATTAGGTGGGATGGGGAAACATGGGGAGCAGGCCAGGCAAGACGTGTCACTAGCGACGTGTACGCGAGCGGGTTTAGTAGGCAGAAAGCAAGAGAGAGGGTGGGGATTTTGGTGTCATGCGGGGATCGGGGCTGGGGCCAGTGGCACGGGCGTCGCGTGCACCATGGGAGCGTGCGTGCATGTATGAGTTGTGTGTTGTGCGGGTCGACGTGGTGGGGTGGGGTGCGGCGATGAGTTGGATTGAACCAGGTGGTGGCGGCGGCGGGATGGGACTAGGTGTGTGGGGATTAGGGTCTGGGTTGGTAGCTAGTGAGGGTTTCTAGGTTTTAGGTTAGCTAGGGTTGTAGGTGGACTTCGGTTGGGCCATTGGGCCTGACCGGTGTCTACCTCCCCTAGTTTTATAAAACTTTTTATATCTATATTTATTTTTATTTTTCAAACCTTTTGTAAATAGTTTTAGATAAAAAAATATCCGAGAAGGCCGGAGGTTTCACATTTGAATAACGTGAGGGATATTTGTAGAAAACAAAATAGGGCTTTTAGCAAAATAGTTTTAGACAGATAGATGCATGCTGATGTCATGATGATGCACAAAGATAAGACATGCAATTTTCTAGTAGTGATTTTTTCAGGGTGCTACACCAAGGCAGAGAACAAAGATGACTAGGGAAAATGTTGGCAACGAGGAAGAAGATATGGAAGAAGAGGCCAGGAGGTTGGATGAGCATGAAGAGAACTTTGTGCCTGAAGACGAGGCCAAGGCCATCATTTCTCATAAAGCGTCCGAGGATACTTCTGTTGAGGCCGAGGTTCATACCTTGGAGGTGCCAGCCTCAGAGTCTTCTGCTCCCCTAGCTGTTACTGATGATCCGGCACCAATTTCTCCTTAAGCACTGTGAATTTGCAGTTTTATTAACTCCCCAGTATGTCGGGCAGCAGATGTAAGATATAATTATTTTGCAACTACTAAGTATGTAAATATCAGACCCTTTTGGGCGTAGTCCTTGAGTTTCATATTTCTTGTTCCCTCAAATTTGTCATTCGGCCCGTGTCTACCATTTTTTTGGCTTTTCGACTTATAGGTCCGAGCTTAACAAATCGAACTAACAATACTTAGAAATTTGGAGAATCAGCTCAAAATGATCTCACAGGGTGATAAATGAATTTAAATGCAAGGGCTAGTCAAAACATGAGTCGGCTCACGCACCTTTCCCTCCTTAGTCGTTTTTCATGTGTTCAACAACTTCTGGATTTTCTCTTGCTTGCCATGAAGCCTATTTTTTGGACAACAGCAAGTCAAAGAGTTGGACTTTGGTGTCGACACATTACTAACTCGGCTTTTGGATAGGGAAATTTAAGTCAGCCGACATATATATATAATAAATGCATAAGAGAATTTTATTAAGGCAGTACCCGAGTTATAGCTCGAGGTTTCATTCATTAGCTCATTGCTGGCATATAATCTGACATATAAAAGTTCAAGATACAATTCACTTCGGCTAGGTGTAAAATGGACAAAGTAAATCTACATTCCATGGCCTCTTTGATTCTTCACCTGACATGTCCGTCTTATTTTTCTGTTGTTCTTGAGCATCTATAAGATAATATGCATCATTGTGTAGTACTTTGCTCATAATAAGTAGACCCTCCCATGGAGGTGATAGTTTATGCATGTCGGCCATGCGCTGCACGAGCCGAAGCACCAAATCTCCCTCTCGAAAGACTCGTGGATTCACTTTCTTGTTGTGATAGTGTCTTAGCTTCTGTTGATACACGACAGATCTGGACAAAGCCAATTCCCTAGCCTCTTCAAGTAGATCAACATAGTTTTGCCGGGATATCTGATTCACTTCGGCTTCTGTGTATTGGGTGACTCTAGGCGAATCATGCACTATGTCGGCTGGTAATACAGCTTCTGCCCCATATACCAAAAAATTGGCTTATAGCCTGTTGATCGATTCGGAGTTATCCTCAGGCTCCATAACACGGACGGGAGCTTCTCAATCCAACACCCTGCTGATCTTTGCAGCGGCTCAATGAGCCGGGGTTTTATCTTGGACAGATCTTTCTACTTGCCCATTCGATGCGGGATGCGCAACTGATGCAACATCGAGTCTTATCATATTTTATCGGTAGAATCGAGCAAATGTTCCTTCGACAAAATTTGTGACATTATCTGTTATAATGCTATGTGGGTACCAATATCTCAGGATAATATCCTTAAGGAATTTCACTTTTGTGGGCCCATCACATTTCCTTATTGGTTTTACTTCAATCCACTTTGTGAATTTATCAACCATGACCAAAATATGGGTCGTGCCACCACGAGCTTGCTTAAATGGTCTGACCATATCCAAGCACCACATGGCAAATGGCCAAGTTATTGGTATGGTTTTTAACTGGGATGGTGGCATATGACATTTGCTCACATACCTTTGGCATCCATTACATTTTTTCACTAGGTCCTCCGCCTCTCGTAGGGCACTAAACCAATAAAATCCATGTCTGAATGCTTTGGCTACTAAGGCCCGAGATGAAGCATGATGCCCACATTCTCCTTGATATCAAGCAAGATTTCTCGGCCTTCTGCCGGATCAACGCACCTCTGTAGGATATTGGTTACGCTTCTCTTATACAACTCATAGTTTATTATGGTGTATGCCTTGGCCCTTCTTTGGATCTGTCTGGCGAGGACTTTAGCACTCGGAAAAATTTCATCTTTTAAGAATAGAAAAATTGGACGTGTCCATTCCAGTACTTCATGTGCCGGGGTAACTATTTCATCAATATCCATTACATCTACCGACATAACCTCTTCCGGGTTAATCTGACCAGTCCCCAAGTTCTGCGAGTTAGTCCCCGGGTGTGCCGAGTTAGTCCTCAGGTTATTCAGATTAATCCTCCCATCTATGTCCATTGGGTCAAACTCAGGCATTGTGCTGGACGGGATACAAATTGATTCAGATTCAGGTGATGGTATATTTGATGGTTTTCTGAGGTGTTCAAGGGCTATGCCGGGTGGGATGGACTTCCTAGATGATCCGAGTTTTGAAAACTCGGATGCATCATTTTCTGTCCTAGATACACGATGAAATTCACATCCGTCAAAGTACCCGCTTATCTTTCGCACATGAAACATGTATAGTGCCATATTAGCATCCATTGCATCCCAATTACCTGATACTTGTTGTACCACTAGGTCCGAATCACCAAAACATTGTATTCGACGTATACCAATGTCTTTTGCTACCTTTAAGCCATGGAACAGTGCCTCATATTTGGCTATTCTATTTGATGCAGCAAAGTGTATTTGTAACACATATTTAGCTAATATTTTTTGGGTGAGGTGAGGACTATGCCGGTACCTAATCCATCTTTCAATTTTAAGCCATCAAAGTGCATTTTCCAATAATTCGGATCAGGTAAGGGAGGTTCATATTGCATTTCATCCCAATCGATAAGAAAGTCGGCCACTGCTTGAGATTTAATTGCATCTCTTGTATCGAATTGTGGAGCATAAGGGGCTAGCTCAATTGCCCATTTGGCTATTCAGCCACTTGCATCTTTGTTGCCCATTATCTCGGCAATTGGTGCCTCACATATCACCTTTATAGGGTGTTCCTCAAAGTAATGCTTCAGCTTTTTTGCTGACATATATACCCTGTATGCCATTTTTGCTAATAGGGATAATTCTGTTTTGAGGCTGAGAGTACCTTGCTTAGGTAATATACTAGCCTCTACACCGACTTACCTTCCTCGTCACGTTCCACTACTACCACAACACTCACGACTCGGTTGGTCACTGCTATATAGAGCAACATCTGCTTTTTTGATAGTGGTGAAGCTAAAACAGGTGCAGAGGCTAGCATTTTATTTAATTCATGAAAAGCATTGTTAGCTTGTGGTGTCCAAGTGAATTTATCCGGTTTTTTCATCAATTGATATAAGGGCAATGCCTTTTCTCCAAGCCAACTTATGAACCGATTCAATGATGCCAAGCAACCTGTGAACTTTTGGACATCGTTGAGACACTTCAGTAGCTCCATGCGTTCTATCGCCCGAATCTTTGTCAGATTTTCTTTGATACCTCGGCTTGACACGTGGAAACCGAGTAATTTTCCGGCCGGAACACCAAAGGTGCATTTTTTCGGGTTAAGATTCATTCAGAATCTTCTTAGATTTGCGAATGTCTATCGCATATCATCTAATAATGTGTTTGGTTTTTATTACCACGTCATCAACATATACTTGTACATTTTTTCCAATTTGATCATGTAAGCATTTTTGCATGCATCTTTAATATGTCGCCCCTGCATTACGTAAGCCAAATGGCATGGTACGATAGCAATAAGCCCGTACAGGGTAATGAATGCAGTCTTTATTTGATCGGTCGGATTTAATGGTATATGGTGGAAACCAGAGTACGCGTCTACAAATGATAGTAACTCACAACCAGCGGTCAAACCAATAACCTGATCTATCCTCGGCAAAGGAAATGGATCCTTTGGACATGCTTTGTTCAGGTTGGTGTAGTTGATACACATACGCCACACCACAGCTACATTCATATCGTCTTTTTTCTTCTCAACCAGCACCGGATTAGAGAGCCAATCCGGGTGAAGTACTTCCATAATGAACCTGGCTGCAAGGAGCCGAGCTATCTCATCTCCAATTATTTTTCTCCTGTCTTCGGCGAAGCGGCAGAGAGGTTGCTTCACCGGCCTTGCATCTGGCCTCATATATAAAGAGTGATCTGCTAGCTCCCTCGACACACCTTGGAGATCCTGAGTGGACAAGCAAAGATATCCTGATTCTCATCGAGGAAGTTGACGAGTTCGGTTTCCTATTTAGCATTTAGGCTGGCACCAATAGTGACGGTGCACTCTGGGAACTGGTCATCGGTTTGAATCTTCTTGGTGTCCTTAGTCGGCTGAAAAAAACACTGCCATGTGGGTTGGCGAGTGTCAGCATATTCAGCTGTGCCGACTAAGCTAAAGCTTCCACCTTGAATCCTCCTCTTTTCCCTTGCAATTACCAATGACTCGGCCAGGTTTGACCCGGTCGAGGCACACTCCATTGATCTTCTGTAATCTCCAGCAATGGTGATGACCCCATTGGGTCCTGGAATCTTCATCTTCAAGTAACTAATATGAGAACAAGCCATGAACTTTGATAGTGGCGACCTTCCCAGCAGTGCATGGTAACAGCTTTCCAAATCCACAAACTCAAACTCCAAATTATCTGTCTTGCAGTTCTCCCTTGTGCCGAATAACACATTGATCCGGACCTTGCCAATTGGCTCACAAGACAACCCCGACACAATGCCATGAAAGGTAGTCTTAGTCGCCTGCAACATGTTCTCGTTGATACCGATCTTGTGCATCATGTCCTTTTACAGTATGTTTATGCTGCTTCCATTGTCAATCAACACCTTAGAGAACTTGACATTGATGTTTGTCCCAATGAACGTCGGATCTAGCACTAAGGCATATGATCCGGGGTTTGGCATGATCTTGGGATGATCCCTTATACTCCATGTGATTTTATGATCTGACCAGTTCATGTATCTCGGCACAGCCGGCATGACCACATTCACTTCCATATGCCTCCTCTTCATACTTTTCTTATATGTTAGCTCTGTAGTAAATACACAGCAAGCATGATGATGTTCTCTGTATTCATTTCTACCTCTTTGACAGGGGTTCCCATGGTTCTCTTGATTCTGATTTGCCACCTGGTGCACTGCTTCTCTTCTATCATGGTTCTCATATCTGGGTGGCGGCTGGTTCTCATACCTCGGCGGTGGTGGAGGTAGAGCCAGCTGATGTTGCGCATTTCCTCCTGTGAGTTGAGGTCTTTGATTCGGCTAGTTCAGCTCTGCACCACCTATTGCCATTTTCATCCAAGCACATTGCCGAGTTGTATGATTCGCCGGCCTGGCCGGGTTAGGAGTTAAATTTACAAGGCTAATCCAACATGGATTCATATGTGTACTTCGGTGTCTCCTGCCATTGCTTCTTTTGCTCGGGGTTCCACTATTTCTTTCCATCATTTCTCGGAGTCCACTGTTGCGAACTGTTCTTCTGACGCTGATTTCCCCCAGCACTTGGCTGATCTTGGGTTACAACAATAACTTGACTGGAATTGTATCGATAATCTGGCCTATCATATCTTCTCCTACCTCGGAATTAATTCCACCGGGATGACCCGACACCATCGCGAGCGTAATGCTCATGCCGATCATTCTGAACTGCCGGCATTAGCTCTAGCTGAGTCGGATCTCCCAATGCATATGAGTCGGCTATTCGGATTGTTTCGGCCAATGTGGTTGGCATATCTCTCTGTAGCCTCTGCCATAGTACACTCGCATACATGCACCCTTGTGCAAACCAAGCAGTCGCTTGCGATTCAATCACCCCTTCACATGAGTTTCTCAGGTTACACCACCGAGTCTGGAATTCTCGGTGAGTCTCATTCGGTCTCTGCTTGCACATAGCAAGCTATTGAGGTCTATTCGGACTCTTATACGTGATCGTGAAGTTGCTCACAAACATCTCCTCGAAATCTAACCAGCAGTTGATACTTCTTGCTGGCAACTTATTCAACCACAGTCTTGCTGGCCCTTCCAACATTTGTGGCACATATCTCTCTGCCCATCTAAGGTTGCCTTCTGCAATTTTCACTGCAGTAGCATAATTAATCAACCAATCTTGCGGCTTTGTGCTTCCATTGTATGTTTTTGTCCCTCTTGGCAACTGGAAGTTCGGCACAGGTGGCTCCTTCATGATCCGAGGTCCAAAGGATGTTGGACCCGAGGGATCTTGCCCTTCCAACAACTCGGATCTATATATCCTGTCTAACTTCAACCTTGCATCATCCGGCCGCAAATTTCTGTTTCCCATCATTTCTCCTATCACATGGTTATTAGGTCTGGCAAATCCGAAATTTTCCATTTCAAAATAACTGTCATTGTATCTGTTTTGTTCCAGGTTATGCGGAATTGGTCCTGCATCCCTCTCTTGCCGAGGTTCATACCTCGGCTGGCGTTCTTGCGGAGGATGTTGCCCTCCTCCTGCAGAGTGCTGCGGGCCAGGATTACCCCCCCCCCCCGTTGTTCCTTGGCCTCCATTTCCATGTCCAGGGTTTCTATTTCCACTGTTACCTCGGCTAGCATTGCCTTGGTTCACATTTTGTTTCCCAGCCACTGTCGGGTCATACAGAACCATCTGCTTATCTCTTCTCCCCGAGGTTACTTCCTTATATTTCCTTGATCCTCCATCGGGTGAAGATGCGGCGGCTGCTGATACTGTTGGGGCAAATCCAGCCGAATGAACAGCACGAGAACCTCTGGGTCTTGCCTGGTTGTTCTTGAGCAGTTTCTCATTCTGCTGATTTTCTATACGCACCAGCTCGATGACTCTCCTATTGCCTTTGCTGGGCTTCACCAGTCAGGCCTTCTATCTCGGCAGCTACTGCATCTGCAACTCTAAGGTTTTTCGCAGGTGTGCTATATCTCGGTAGCCCTGGGTCAGCCGAGTCACCCTGCCTAGATACATGTTCCTTGTTGATATCACTAAGGATATTCTTTCCCCTTATCCTAACACCATCTAGTCGAGTCGGGCTAGTGTTAAGCTTGTTTTCCCTAGCATACTCACGTAAAGTGATGTTAAGCGACTGTTGAAGTGCTGGTACTCTCCTAGCCTCCTCTAACATTTTCAACCTAGTTTCCTCTAGCTTGGCCTGTGCCTGAGCTGGGTCTAAAATATGAGCTACAGGAGTGGTTAAGTTTCCTATCTCTTCCTGCAATATGTTCTCCGGCCTTTCTAAGGGTGGCCCTCTGATACGTGTTGCCTTAGGAGTTACATTACGAGCCTCTGTCGGATCTGCTGCTGCCGGGTTCTAGCTTGGCCTAGCTCCTACGCCTGCTACGTGCGGGCGCGGTCATCATCACCTCGACGCTGCCTGTGGGGCGAGTGATACGCAGACCGCTAGCAGCGCTGAGGGGAGGCTCTCCCACAAGAATGACCCGTCGCAGATAGACACAGGAGACATCGACGCCGACGTACACCTTGTGCACGCCTAGGTTGATGAAGACACAGCTGCACGGTGGAGAGCACCTGGTGAAGTGGTGCGCGTTGTCATTGACGTAGTACCACATGTCGAAGCGCTGCACGAACCCGGAGATGATGCGCTCGCCGATGGTGATGAAGTTTCCCGTCCGGATCTTGACTCCAGCTAGAACCGCTGTTGGCCCCATGGTGGGCGCCAACTTTCATGGTGGTGGCACGACAGATGACATGGGTAGGCTAAAGATGGGGCCAATGTGTGCTAGAGGGATCCAGGGATAGTGGTTTCTACACACGAAGAAGTCACTCACAATTCTTTCTTAGATCAACAATGGTTACACTTGCTCCTAGAGCTATATCAGAGGGAGAGGAGGAAGAAGCACTCAACTACCCTCTTAAGTGTAAAATGAATCGACCCCCCTACTAAGAGGTCCTGGCTCACCTTATAAAGTGGTGGCCAGGGTACATTAGGGCTGACGTGGATGGATATTCCTCGAATATGCACATCCCAAAGTGGTAATTCGGTGGGAGCCTTTCCCTCTCTCTCTTCTATCGACGGCAATAACCTAGAGCCCATGACATGTGAGTGTTGGGCTCTAGGACTATCACCTCCGTGACGCCTCTTCTGTCCCTCTAACCTTTGTCTGTAGCGCTTGGCACTGTATATATTCCTGGGGGAGAGACAGAGCGAGTGTTGACTTCGGGGCTCGTTCTCTCCTTCTCGAGCAAGCTTCCCTGTGACTCGGCCTCGCCCTGTATGACTCGGCCAAGCACACAACTACAAGTACAAAGCATAGTAGATACGGTGTCGACATATATAATATGTTGGCCGAGTCAAGCCTTATTAGCATAACTCAGGTTAATCCGGTCCTTATTCGGTCGGCATTTATATTACTCGTCCAGGTCATCCTTTGAACCGGTCGATATCTCGGTGGGCCTCGCCCTTTTACCTTAGCTTGACCCTACCTGGGGTCATCCCGCCAACAATCAGACATTGGCAAGAAAAATTGGCCCCTAGAGCTTCTCGTTCTTTATATCTCTTAACCGAACAATCTTCAGTAAAAGCAAATGAGAACAAGTGAGGTAATTCATTCTGTAGCATTTTTCCCTCTGTCCAACAATCCTTTCAGAGAAGTACAGTATCACCAACGTTAACACTACATTTGGTTACCCCTCTGTATATATCAAACAAGTTACTCACATGTCCCCACCAAAAGGACCCACAAGCTTGCTTAACATGGGGGAAAACATTCTGATAGCATTTGTCTAAGATTAACATGACCCATGGAACATCAAGTTTGCTGAAAATTTGGTGCAAGTATTTCAATAGCAAAACTTGATTCTGTATCTTTAGGTCCATTATGCCCAAACATCCCTTTTCCTTTGACTGACAAACAAGGTCCCATGCAACTAAAGAATAGGGTTTTCCCTCTCTGTCCTCTGTTTTCCTCCAAAGGCAATGCCTTCTTGCCCTATCAATAAATTATATTATCTACAAGGGGATCTAATGAGAGGAGAGAGAGCGGAACTAATAAAAGTAACTCTGCCACCATATGTAAGCCAAATTTCTTAGATTGTTCTGTCCACAAGTGGGATCATTTCAGCTACTGTTGGCCTTGTTGTAGCAATAGGTAATAAGTGAAAGGCATTACTCCCACATGGCAACCCAGAACCTTAGCCAGATCTTGAGCTTTTCCATCATCAATATTAATTGGGATCAGCTGAGACTTGTGGAAATTAATTTTTAGACCTGTACATCGGGCATAGGCATGCAAGATAGCCTGCAGATTAGTTAACTGATCTCTTTCTGATTGAAGTATGAATATAGTATTGTCAGCATACTGGACCACAGGAAAATATTTTGATGCAGGTTGGGTAATAGGAAAATTCAGCAAACCTTTGGCATAAGCACAATTAATAATTACTTGAATAAGTTATGCACCAGAAACAAATAATAGTGGTGATAGGGGATCCCCTTACCTCAATCCCCTTTTGCATTCGAATTCAATCCCTAAAACCCTATTAACTAAAATAGAAGATGAGCCAGATTCAAGTATAAGATTTATCCAATTAATAAGCCTATCATCAAATCCCATATGATGAAGAATCTTGATAATTGTAGAGTGCTCAATTGTTTCAAAGGCTTTTTCTAAGTCTAATTTGGCCCAGTTCTTTTGGAGCTTTTGGACAGCTTAGAGGTCTAAACAAGATAAAGCCAAAAAGAACTCGATTTTAAGCTGTTTTTGTGGACAACCGGCTTCCACATTTCCTTCATGGTGGAGAGAAGCCGGGGTACCCCAACTTCCTGCGGCTTCCGGGTTCAACCGAAACGGTATAAGGTGATGCCCCTACGTTTTGCGCTATTTACACTACACTGAAATTCCACCACCCAGCCCTGTCAGAGAGAAATGTCTTTCCTACTCAGCCTGTCCCACCCGTACCACCACAACAAGGTACTAGGCGTCCCCCGGGGGATTTGTGCATTTTATCCCCCGGGTCCCCAGCCAACCACGTGTCCTCTTTTTTAGGTCAAAATCCCGCTTTTGCTACAGAAAATACCGATTTTGCTACATATTGTTCCGTTTTTGCTCCATGTAGCAAAAAACGGTTCAGTTCAGAAAATACAAAAACAGACTGGATCTCGCCGGAGATTTCACCGGAGGCCTCGCCGGCGACCGTGTAGCAAAAAGTTATGCTAATGTAGCAAACCCGACCTCACCGGCGACTCGCCGGAGGCTTTCGCCGATAGACCTCACCAGAGACCGAGTAGCAAAAACGTTACGCTATTGTAGCAAAACTACAAAACGGTGGTAGCAAAAAAAAGTACTAATGTAGCAAAAAGAACGACCTCGCTGGAGACATCATCGGTGCCTGCCATAGCAAAACCGACTTTGCTAGAGACTTTCGCCGAAAATGTCGTAGCAAATACTTTGTACTATTGTAGCAAAAATATAGAACAAAAATAGCAAAAAAAATTACTACTATTGTGCATCATCGTAGCAAAATCTCAAAACCTATTTATTGGTCGGTAGCATCACGATCCTTCATCTGTAGCGACGATGACCACTTCCAGTAGCATCGATGTCCTTCCTATGTAGCATAGTGCGGTATAGCAAAATCCGTCATCATCGGTGGTAGCGCCGCCCGTCGTAGGGAGTCACGGCGGCACGACGACATGACCTGCAGCGACGAGCGGCGCGCGAGTCACGACGGAGCGGCAAACGGAGCTGCGAGCGACACGGGAGTCATGGCAGCGCGGCGGTGGCGTGCATAGGATCCCATGGATGGCCGAGCTCCGTGGCACCACTGCAAACAGAGGTGGCGCATGGCGGAGGAGAGAGGCAGGGAGAGGGCGACGCGAGGTAATTTGACGATTGCCGGAGGACAAACGACAGCGAGCTTGCAGAGGGCCGACGACAGTATGCAAGACAAGGCCGGTGAGTTAATTGACGGCGGGGAGAGGGCCACTAACAGCGAGCAGGCGGAGGGCCGACGACGGACGGCCGGCGGCACGCGGGTGAGAAGAAGACCAGCGGCACAACCTCGTCGGGCGTCTAGATGTAGCAAGAAAATCTCCGTTTTGAAAGCCAATGCAAATAAGGGGATGAGGTGTGTGGGGACCATCACATGATGTACGGGAGGAAGGCGTGACACGTGAGGTGGAGTCGACCCGGGGGATCGATCCCCCGGATGATGCCTATCATTTTCCCCACGACAATCCGTCAGAGCGAAACTTCCTCCCCAACACCTCTGCCGCCGCCGCCGTTGCCTCTGCCCCCGGCAACTCCGGCCATTTCTGCAACCCCACGCCGCCAAAATCATCCCCCGCCGATCCTGGTTCCATTCCATGGTGGAAGGATAGACCGCAGCTTCCTTCCAAGCTCGCTGGCCTCCTCCACACCTCCAGAAGCTCGTCCTCTGCATTGCTATGGCGCAGATGCAGGGCTCGGCAGCTGCTTGCCAGACCAGCTGGTCCTCCGCATCCTCGATCTATGCTAGCAAGTTCAGAGAGTAACAAACGGAGGCACAATTAGTTCAGAGATACACATACGTAGAGCTGTAATTTATTTTATTCTCAACAGCTAGATACAGGTCATAATTTCAACGGTTGTACTGCACTTTTGATGATCGTAATTTTCATCGGATGTGAATGTGAGTTCCATAAATTGTATTTTGTTGATTTGTGTCTGCACTAGCCGATGTATGGTTACAGATGTATTGCAAGAGAAATTAACTTGTAATTTATGATGTTCAGAAATTGGTTTGCAATCATATTTACAGTAGAATAGTAGGAAATACTCCCTCCGTTTCAAAATATAAGATGTTTTTGGTTTGTGAAGAAAATGAATCTAGACTTGTTTTAGTGTGTAGATTCATTCCAAAGTTGATTAAACCTACATACTAAAACAAGTCTAAATTCATTTTCTTCATAAACCTAAAACATCTTATATTTTAAAACGGAGGGAGTAGCTGAATATCAGTTAGTCATCATAGACTCATTTCAAGGGCACTATAGACTTTTCATCAGACAACTCAGACAATAAGCTAGAATAGGAAAAGCCAATAAGAACTGGACAAGAGTTTCTAGTGAGCTTATTTTCACTAGTTTCTCTAGGCAGCTCAAGCTGGAGCGGTTTCTGCACAAGCCGAAGCCAAAAAGAACTGGGCCTTTGAGCACCACAATCTCATTTCCAGAGTGATTGCACTGATAGAGATATTCGAAGGACCAGGCTAGGCAGTCTTGTATATTTCTTCCCTTAATAAATCCATACTGATTTCTATGGACTATTTTCAAAATCCACTTCTGAAGTCTCTTAGTAAGCACCTTAAGAACACAGTTTAGCAGTAATATGGGTCTAAAATCAATGACTGTTTCAGGTGTCACCTTTTTTTAGGAACAAGGGTAATAAGAGAGTTATTGAGGCAATGTAGGCTGATTTTGCCAGCCCAGAAATCATCATAAAGCTTATAGAAATCAGGAGCAATAATGCCCCAATAAACTTTCAGAAACATTCCATTAAATCCATCTGGCCCTGGAGCCTTGTCTGCTGGAATTACTTGGATTACTTTGTCAATTTCTGCTTTTGTGAAGGGAGTAGACAGAGCCTCCAAGCCATCCACTCTGGTGAATAGCTCATCTAGATCAAAATAGCTCATCCACGGTTCTACCACCATCTAGTTCTACCACCATCTAGAGTTAAAGAAATAATAGAGTTGTGTCTATACCTCTCTGTTGCCCTAGCATGAAAATACTTGGTGTTTTCATCTCCCAACTTTTCTCATTGATATGTACAACTTTTTTCCAGTATTTCTTCTGGTATAATCAATTAATCTGATTATATATTTCTTGAGAATAACTCTGAAGTTACATTCCTGCAGAAAGAGGGTTCTTTTCTCCTCTAAATTGTCCAGCTGCAGTAACACCATGTTGTTGTTCTCAATAAGCAGTTTCAGTTTGGAAATAGATTTTCTCCAGCGTTTCAGGCCTCACTTAACATTCTTCAGCTTGGCAGACAGTATAGTTGCACTATTACTAGCTCTTACAGGTAGAGAGTTTTCACTACTTCCTTAAATCCAGGATGAAGAGGCCAGTAGTTCTCAAATCTGAAAAGCTTGCTTCTGGGAATAGTAGTCTCAATAGATACCAAGCATGGAACATGATCAGATACATGTTTAGAGAGCGGTTTAACCATAGTATTGAGGAAGACAGATATCCATTCAGTGCTTGTGAAAAACCAATCTAGCTGCTCTAGAAGGGGATCTTTGTGCATATTACTCCATGTGACCTGCCTGCCTTTCAGAGGTAATTCCATTAAAGCTTGCCCAGTGATAATTTCATTAAACTGCATCATCTCATTATAGTTGCCACCTGGTTGATTTTTATTTTCTGCGTGTCTCATGAAGTTGAAGTCTCCCAGAAATAACCAAAGGCAATCTATCTGAATTTATAGATTTTTAAACCAATCAACAAACATTTGCTTCTCTGGACCAGTGCAAGGCCCATAAATATTAGTCAGAGGCCATGTTTTGTTTAGCTGAGTGGATGTAAACTGAATGAACAGTAAAAGCAAACCTTTCTTTATGTATGGCCACCCCCTATGTGCTGCAGCATCATAACATGAGTTGGGAGTAGAATAGGATCAGATGTGGAAACTTGATCAACGGGGGCTTCTTTTTCTGCGATTTGAACAGAGGCACCACCGGAATGACGTCGTCTTCGAAGGTGCCTCCCCCTCAGCGGCAGTAGTCGTCCAGAAGATCTCAGAGGAAGCAGACCTGTGGAGAGCTGCACGTCTCTTCCGAGACTGCTTGAGCCGGGTAGATAAGTGGAGATGTCGCGAGTAGTCGGTTAGGAGTTGTGGGCTGCCCTAGGGGCAGCGTGGTTTTTGCGCTTGGGGCGTCTGTGCCACGACGTGTTGTAAATCTTGGCCGCTTGGCCCTCCTTCTATGAAAAAGATACGTCTTCCAGGACGTATCCTTGAAAAAAAAGAACAGAGGCTGCAACAGGTTTCTTGCCGGGAGCACGCCGAGGCTTCACATGGGATTTGTGCTTTGGTTTGTCACTGACCAAGTTTTGCTTAAATCGATGGTATCGTTTGGATTGTTCACTGCGACTTAAGAGGACTACAGTGGTGACGGGTTGAGGTTCCTGCTCAGGATCATGAAACTGACGGCGGCGCTTGCGAGAAATAATCAGGTCATCAGGTACAACTGTAGTATCTGTCGTAGTTTCAGTTGGAGCTGGATTATTATCGTGCATGGGTACCCACTGGATAGGCACCGGCTGACGTAGCGACACTGCGACACTACTGTAAGAGCATCTTGTTCAGCTCGAAGTGACTCGGATATATCGGCAGCTAGAGGGGCAACTTCTTGATGCATTACCGTGGCAGGAATGAGCATTGCTAACGGTGCAGTACTCTGCTGCAAAATCAAATTTATTGAAACCTTCCTTGGACGAGACAGATCATATGCATCTAAAATAATTGTCTTCCCAACATATATTGAGTGCAAACATCTTGAACTCTTCATAGGGAAAGGTAAATTTGTTATCCAGCAGAGAGGATTAGGCTGCCCAACAGACTTCAGCATATACTCAACCAAGTTACCGTTGACTTTTCCCTAAAAAAAGTTACTGTTGACTGTTTGCTATCAAGGGGAGTATGCACGCATCTGGCAGAAATCGTAAACGGGCCAGCCCGTATCGCAATTTCACAGGGGCTCATGTAAAAATCACTGTGGCCGGTATAAGTAGCCGTTGTGGCGGAGGACACGGGTCAAAACCCTAATTTCCTCCGCCTCCTTCCTTGTGTCGCCGCCCCCATTTCGAGCATCTCCGGCGAGCGATTTCTCGGCCTCCACCGCAAGATGAGCATCCGCGTCGGGCTGGTGGGTGGGGGGGGGGGGGAGGGTGAGGGCGGCAGCCCCCGGAGGGGGTGGTTGGCAGGGACGGAGACGACGTCGAGGAGGACGTGGCCCTCGTGGAGGCCATCGCCGCGTCGAGGCGATGGTGGCGGAGATGATGCTCCGCGACGCCGAGGAGGTCGCGGCAGCCATGGCGGCCATCCATGCCCGTGAAGCCGCGGAGCATGCGGCCAAGCGCCATCAGCTGCAGTAGAACTGCCGAAGACGGAGGGGAAAGCGCGGACAAGCACGACGGGTTGTTTATTCTCTGCCGGGGTGAAGGGGTGGGCATCCACTCAACTACTTTACATCGGCTCACTTTACAGCAGCTTACTTTTGCTAGAACGTGTGCAACGCCATTACATGATCGACGTGCATGCCTAATTTCGAAGGCCAAATACCCTCTCAACAACTCCTTTATTTCCTCAACAAAGGTCCATGTACCGAAACGATCAACCACTGAACTCTTCAGCTTCGCACAGCGTTGAGGTAATCCGACTCAAGGCAAATTTTGTTGATATGTTGCTCCTTTCGGAGTATCAGTGCACGTTTGCAAGCCATGAGCTCCGCCCTCTCAGCATCTGGTATAGAGGTCAAAAAAATGGCTCTCTCCCGCAAGAAACTGGCCATCGTGGTCCCTAAGCACCACACCACACCCTCCATTACCATCCTCTAAGCGGAAGGCCCCATCAACATTTGCTTTCCACCATCCGATCACCGGAGGGAGCCCGTGCTCCTATACCGAGCTCTTGGTCGTCTTCTCTGTTCTAGTGACATTCATCCACTCCTCCGCCAAGGCAAGAGATCTGTGAACTATATTAGGTGCCTTGTCGATTCGTTGCTCCTTCCTAGCATCATTCCTTGCCAGACGCATCTGGTAAATGATCATGATGCCAATTGAAAGATCTTTATCCTTCATACTACCCAGTCAATCAAGGAGTCATCCCTGAATATCGCGAAGTCCTCTAACAAAGTCATTCGGCCTTGACGACTGTAAGCCTGACAGGTCTCTGGCCTGGTCCTAAACAGCCACTGTGTGGATAATCCCAGAAACGATGTAGGAGGGTTTCTTCCCTGTTACACACAACACATTTAACACCTTCTTTGATATGCCTCCTGTGTAGCTCGACCCCAAGAGCAAGGCCGTTTTTCACCATCCGCTATACGTGAATTTTGGCTTTTCTCGGAACCTCTGCAACCCACAAAGACAGGCACCATGCATGGTTTCTCATTGACACGGAAGACGTCGCCCTCCCTGCACTCATGTACTTAAGATGCGTCTCGAGGTGATACGCCAATTTAAACAAAAAAAATCCATTCTTGGTGTAATTCCATGCCATGTAATCGTCTGATCCAGATCTACCCACCACTACAGGACACGCGCGCTACGCCGAGGGCAAAAAAGCCGTCGGCGTATGATACGCCGACGGCTGTCCTCAGCGTAGCCTCCTCGGCAAAGGCCTTCCTCGGCGGAGCATATAGAGGTTGTCGGCGTATCAAAATACCGTCGGCATAGCGGCCGTCGGCATAAGCTGTCAACATGTTGTAAAAACATTTTTTGTAAAAAAAATATTTTTTTTTTAATTTTTTAATCTTTGAATTATTTGCTCGTTAATCTCTCACTTTAAACATTTTTAACACTAATTATATTTAATATTTAATTAAATTGCAGTCTTGGTCAAACTTTCCAGCCGGTCACCCATACTAATATTACTCTAGCTCAAGCACGCTTAACTATCTCGTTCCTTCATAATCTGTTTCCGCAAAGTAATTTATACATTGTTGTCAATACTATGATATCAATCCTATTAGCTCTTATATCATCATGTCACATGTTTGTATTTTTTGAAATTACAAACAATTATTTAAGTAAACATTAATGAATAAGTAAATATATTATTGAATTCAAATAAAAATATAATAATTTTACTTTTTTGTATTTTCTATTTAATATGGAATAATTAATATCTTTAAATTTGTAAATCGAATTTAACAAATAATATGTCTAAATTGATCAGAAAAATGAGAGGAATCCAAATATGATATCCATATCAACTAACCACAAACCCTCCGTTTTTGAATTAGCCATTTGGTGGTTGCTTTAGAAAATTCCTTTTTTGCGCTCGGATAATAAAAAAAGGCTTTTTGGTGCGATGAAAAGGAAAACTTGCATTGGATCTTTGATAAAATAGCATATTGTAAACCTAAAAATGATTTTTGTAAAAAAACATGAGCATCGAATCATGTACCTGTAGTTCATATCTGACTCACTTCCTGCCGACTCGGCAGGAATTAGTCTTTTTCACCAGAGGTGGACGAAAAGGTTTCAGATCCCCTGTTGGGATATTTTCCATATAAGATGGTATAGTATTTTAAAATATGGTGGTAGCATTTTGAATTAGCCATTTGGTGGTTGCTTCACAAAACCGTCCGTTTTTTGTGCTCGGAAAATGGGAAATGGCTTTTTGGTGCGACGAAAAGGAAAACTTCCGCCTGCAACATTGTTCGCCATCCCATGATGCATGTGTATGCACAATATGGGCACATTATCACAAACTATGCCTTGATTCTAGCCATAACATTGGTCATTTGACCCGAAAGCCAAGAAACCTCGAATGAGATAGGTCATTTTGTGAAGGGTTTTTTGAGACATAATCAATATATCAAGTTTGATATTTTTTTTATAACTATGTCACATAATATGATACCACACAAAGGTTTCGTATTGTTTCGATTGTTTTTGAATTTTTTATGCCCGTTTTAAACTATCGTCAAACTTTGTCGAACGGCGGGCATGAAGATTCTTAGCTCGGGGCCGAGCCTCGCTAAACTTGCATTGGATCTTTGATAAAATATCATATTATGAACCTAAAAATTATTTTTGTAAAAAAATATGAGCATCGGATCATGTACCTGTAGTTCATATCTGACCCACTTCCTGCCGATTCGGCAGGAATTTGTCTTTTTCACCAGAGATGGACGGAAAGGTTTCAAATCCCCTTGTTGGGACATTGTCCATATAAGGTGGTATAGTATTTTTTTAAATATGGTGGTAGCATTTTGAATTAGCCATTTGGTGGTTGCTTCATAAAACCGTCCGTTTTTTGTGCTCCGAAAATGGGAAATGGCTTTTTGGTGCGACGAAAAGGAAAACTTCCTCCTGCAACATTGTTCGCCATCCCATGATGCATGTGTATGCACAATATGGGCACATTATCACAAACTATGACTTGATTATAGCCATAACATTGGTCATTTGACCTGAAAGCCAAAAAACCTCGAATGAGATAGGTCATTTTATGAAGGTTTTTTTGAGACAATATCAATATATCAAGTTTGATATTTTTCCTTATAACTATGTCACATAATATGACACCACGCGAAGGTTTCGCATTGTTTTGATCGTTTTTGAATTTTTTTTATGCCCGTTTTAAACTATCGTCAAACTTTGTCAAACGGCGGGCATGAAGATTCTTAGCTCGGGGCCGAGCCTCGCTAAACTTGGATTGGATCTTTGATAAAATAGCATATTGTGAACCTAAAAATGATTTTTGTAAAAAACATGAGCATCGGATCATGTACCTGTAGTTCATATCTGACCCACTTCCTGCCGATTCGGCATGAATTTGTCTTTTTCACCAAAGATGGACGGAAAGGTTTCGGATCCTCCTGTTGGGACATTGTTCATATAAGGTGGTCTAGTATTTTTTTTTTAAATATGGTGGTAGTATTTTTAATTAGCTATTTGATGGTTGCTTCACAAAATCGTCCGTTTTTTATGCTAGGAAAATGGAAAATTGCTTTTTGATGCAACAAAAAGGAAAGCTTCCTCCTGCAACATTGTTCGACATCCTATGATGCACATGTATACACAATATGGGCACATTATCACAAACTATGCCTTGATTCTAGCCATAAAATTGATCATTTGATCCGAAAGCCAAGAAACCTCGAATGAGATAGATCATTTTGTGAAGGTTTCTTTGAGACATAATCAATATACCAAGTTTGATATTTTTCCTTCTAACTATGTCACATAATATAACACCACCCGAAGGTTTCGCATTGTTTCGATCATTTTTAAATTTTTTATGCCCGTTTTAAACTATATATAATGTTTTATGTTTTACTTAATTTTTATTTACAAATGTGTAATATTTGAGTGTAGATAGATAGGTCTTCTTTTTCTGCAAATTTTGATATATTATTGTATTTTTCCGAATTAGAATGATTTAGTTATGATTTTTCAAAGTTTAATGAGATAAAATAAAAAATAGCTATGCCGAGGGCAGCCATCGGCGTATGCTACGCCGAGGGCAACCGTCGACGTAGCATAGGATATGCCGAAGGCAATTCTACGCCGATGGCTGCTTGGCGGGGCTGGCCTAGACGATGACTACAACGACGGCCCCAACGTTTGGCCGTCGGCGTAGCAACTGGCCGTCGGCGTAGCTTCCCATTCCTGTAGTGCACAGGAATCTTCACTATATCTTCGACATCTCCCTCAAAGAACGCCTCATGTAACTTTTCTTCGTTCTAGCCTAAACCATCAGGCAACAAAAGCTCGCTAACTTTGCTTACTATTTTATCCGGTCTATGTCCCAGTGGATGCTTTTAGACCCAAGCGCGGGATCCAATTATTGTCCCAAACATTGATATCATCTCCCACATTAACTCTCCATATTAGCCATTCCCTGAGCAATTCTCTATCGTGTATAATGCTCCTCCAGGTAAAGGAACAGCCTGCCGGACACGCCGCTAACCGAAAGTCATCTCGGCTGAAATAGTGTGCTCGCAGTACCCTTGCACAGAGAGAACTCGGGGAGGTAAGAATTCGCCAAGCTTGCTTGGCCAGGACCGCTTGCTTGAAAGACGAGAAGTTTCTAAACCCCAAGCCTCCATTCCTCTTCGGTGGACTCATCCTATCCCAACTTATCCAAGATGTTTTCCTTCTCCCCTCCATAGTAACCCACCAAAACCCTGACGAGATTGGGTTGAGTTTGTTGCACATACCATCGGTTAACTTGAAACAACTCATGGGGTAGGCCGGTACTACTTGGAGCACTGATTTTATGAGGGTCCCCTTCCCTTCCATTGACATTCCTTGCCCATTCCACCCTTTAACCTTGCCCCAAGATCTCTTAGAAAGGTTTTCGAAAGCGCCATCTTTTGATCGGCCTATGGCTATCGGGAGGCTGAGAAACTTCTCGAACAACGCTTCACAAGAAATACCATTGAGCTCTTTTAGCTCATTTCTTCTCTCCTCTACACACCCCTTGCCAAAAAATATTGAAGATTTTGCTAGATTAACTCGTTGGCCCGAACAATCCTCACACTTTTGTAGAACCCCTTTTAGGTAAGTAAGACATGCATCATTGGCCTCAAGGAATACCACACTTTCATCAGTAAATAAGAGATGGTAATAGTAGGACCAGCCGCTCCAAATTTTACCCTAGCCACCTGTCTCTAGCTGAGCTTGACGAAGGAGCGCCGAGAAACCCTCCATACAGAACAAAAAGAGGTACGATGTGATAGGATCTCCCCGACGTAGCCCCCTCGAAGAGGTAAACATATCCGAGATCTCGCCATTTAGTTTGACAGAGATTCTAGTCGACCTCACACATCTCATCACCATTGTGACCCATCTGATCAAAAATCCCATTCTTAGCATCTTCTTCTCTAGAAAAGACTACTCCACTCAGGTGCGTATGCTTTCATCATGTCTAACTTGACCACACACAAATTCTTCTTTTCCTCTTTCTCTTGCGAATAGCATGCACACACTCATATGCCACCATCACATTGTTTGTAATTAATCGGCCAGGGACAAAAGCGCTTTGCTCTTCTGAGATAAGAATGGGTAGACTTCTTTTAAGCCTATTTGCAGTGACTTTATAGGCAATCTTATACAACATTTTGCACAGCCCAATAGGTCTAAATTGGGTCAAAGACTCCGGTGAGCTGACCTTAGGAATTAAAACCAGAATAGTATTATTAAAATCCTCTGGACAATCTTTACCTTCAATAAAATCACGAACAACCCTGCACACAACCTCCTTTAGCAAAGACCAGTGTTTTCGATAAAAAAGGACAGGAAGACCATCAGGCCCTTGGGCTTTAGTAGACCCCATTTAGAAAAGAGCTTCCTCAATTTCCTTGTCCGAGAAGGCCTAGTGAACGCATCATTCATCTCATCATCCATCATTGGTTCAATAAGCTGTAGTACGTCATGAGCCATCAATATTATACAGATTAGCGAAAAATGCCAGTGCCATTTCATGCATCTCCACATCAGTATTGCAAGTTGAACCATTGTCTCGTTTGAGACTGTCTACAGCATTTTTCCTTCTCCTGTGAGAAGCTCGGTTCTAGAAAAAAATTGTATTACGGTAGGCCGCACATAGCCATTCCTATTTTGAGTGTTGACGATACATCAATTCCTCCCGCTCATATATATCATGTAATTGCTTTTCAATTACCTTCACTACGAGAAACAAACCAGAATCAAGCGCCTTCAACTTAGCTGCTGTCAGATTGTCTTTTAGGATCTTGAGCTCTGCTTTGACCGAGCTGAAGACATCAAAACTCCATCTATTCATTATGCTTGACATGTCTCTGAGTTTATTCCATAGTCCATTAACGCCAAGCTCGAAAGTTGGCTCATTCTCCTAGGACGATTTTATCATTTCTTCATAATTTTTATGCTTAGCCCACATCTACTCGTACGCGAAGCCCCGGTAGGCTTGGCGATTTTGGCCCATCTCCTCCGACACATGAACGATCAATGCAGCGTGGTGATCTGACTCCTAGTGAGAGAGTAATCCCCTCATGCGGTCGTTTCGCCATCCAAACTTGACGTTGATCAAACAGAAATAGACGGGTAGTGGCCCAATAGTCCAATTTATTGCACTTTTGGCATGTTGATACCCACACGATGTCAGCTTTTTAAGGGAAAATCTGTCTTTATCCAACTTCAACACAAACTGGGATACATAAACCTCATGCGGATTAACCAACCAAATCTGACGATCCGGGTCACTACTAACTATACTTCTAGCAAGAATATGCGCTTATTTATTTGAAACCCTTTGTTCATGATAGAAGGTCACTTGATCAAAATCTCGTGTTGTTCCTTGATCTTGATCTCCCTCACAATATGGGGATATACTCCCATCGTTCCCTCCTCAATTCTCTTGACCACCATCAAACAGTCACTAGCGACAAGGGTCCTTCGAGCACTGATATCATATGCCAAAGAGATGGCTTCCCAGCAGGCCATGGCCTCTAGAGTCTCCGGCTCAAATTTTCTTAGGAACACAATTGTCAAGGCCTCCAAAACACTCCACTATCAGAACGTGTGATAGCTACGACAGTACCACAGCCTGAGTTCTTACCAACCGCAGCATCAATGTTGATCTTTATCACTCCTGCTGGAGGAGGTATCCAACCACGCATGTCGTGGGTATGCGGGTACATGGTGTCGGAGGCTGCCGCATGCCCCTTTCTCTACTCTGATTGAGGTCAGCTATAAACTGTTCAACAAACAGATGTGTCGTGATTGGACTTTGGAATAGCTGCTCATGAATCACCTTGCTCCACGCGTGCCAGATCGCCCATAGGGTAACAAACACCCTCACTCAATCACCATGCTGCAGTGTGTCAATAAGATTCGCCAGCCATTGTCACGCGCCACCCTCCTCCGTCGCAGTCAGATGCTCAACGGTGCCCGCGCCAACCAGCACCCATACGCATCGCACCATGGTACAGTCCAACAGAGCGTGCCGCCATGAATCAGCGGCACCGCATAGCTGGCAACGATCATCTTCAACCATCCTCGGATGATGACGTGCATCATTCGTAGGCAGGGACAATTTTGCTAAACACCACAAAAAACCCGTACCTTGGATGGTACCTGAATCCTCTAGAGCGCTGCCCACTATTTCTTGACCAATTGTCCATTTGAAGAACTCGATCTACTGTCGAGCCATGCCTCCTCCCTTGTCCAAACCAGCATTTTGTACGCTGACTGGACTGAGAATACCACCTTTCGATCGTAATTCCATGCCCAAAAGTCCATGTGCTGATGGTGACTCAAAGGGATCTGCATGATTGTTTCGACATCCATGGGCAGAAAGAACTTTCATAGATTCTCTTCATTACACGAGGGAGTGCTTGCGTTAATAAACTCCGCGACTCTCTCAGGTGGGTTGCTCTTTATGCATGCGATTGGCCTCAACATGCCATCCCTAGGCAACCATTGGTCGTTTACAGGATTAGTGAGCTCTCCTGTGCTAATTCTCCAGACAAGCGTCTGTTTAAGAACTTGTACTCCTTCATGTAATGCCCGCCAAACCTGAGATGGGTTCTACCCCAATTCTGCATGCAACAGATCGGTTTCTGGGAAGTATACTGACCTCAAGACCCTAGCACTCAAAGTACTCGGGTGACTCAAAGGGATCTTGTGAGAGTGTACCAGACAGCCCCAGACGAGCAGGGGAGGTCGGCAGTGCAACCACCATCCCATCGCTAGAGGAGTCTCTGATCTCCGGAGGGCTATAGCACGATGCAACCTTCAATGCCGCAAAACCCGAGAGGCCCAAGTACTCGAGCTCCCCACCCAGGTTCGAGCCATAAGGAACAAGGCCCAACTCCTTAGATACCGGTGGGTCAGGGCGCAAGCACTAGGGGACGTCCACATGAAGAAGGGTCAAGGAGAGGACCGGCTCCAGAGCCAGAGAGGTCATGCAGACGGTAAGGCCCCCCGAGGCAGGTGGGGGAATCACTGCAGGCACTTCCGGCTCTGGCTCAAGGTGGTCCTGGTCATCCCCTGAGTCCTCATTGTTGGGGTTCCGATGCAGAAAACAAAAAAATTACTATGCGTGAAACCATAATTTCCCAAGATCTATCTACTAGTAATGTAGTAATGGAGGAAGACAGAAGTAACGTACCCTTGAAGATCGAGAGTGCGTTATGCTTATGCAGAAGCATGGTTGATGTAGTCGTACCCATCCGACCTCAAGGTCACGAATCTCCTCGCATGTCACCCTTTGTCTAGGTCCTCGCATGATGGCCTGGGTAGCTCCAAGTGTGGCCCCACCGAGTTGCCACGCACATACGGTGCAAGACAATGACTCCCGGGCTCGGAACCCGCCGAGGTTGCGGAAGTAGACTTCCTGGCTGGAATCCCAGCAGCACAACGACATGTCGCAGAAGAGAAGGCCTTGCGTGTGCAGTCATGACGTGGGACCGCGTACTAGCAAAGGTAACTTTAGAGAGAGGGAGGATATTCCAACCAAAAGGAATATCTAAATTGGTGTGTATTTAATCCTCCCGTGGGTGCCTCTATATATAGAGGAAGGGAGGCGTCCCATCCCTCTTAGGTGCCCCATGTGGGACTAAATTCAAAGGAAAAGGGGCAAAACACATGTGTCGGCTGGGCCATTCGGGCAGCCGGGTGGGCCACCCCAGCCACGGTCCAGCTCACCCCGCATGGTTGCACAGCCTGGGTGGGCTGGCACGCGCGCGACAGCGACCTAGACTGTAGCGGTGGCCTGACGCGGCAACCCGCTCGGGGCGGAGGGGAGCTATGGCCGGGTGGGCCTTTGTGTGGCCCACCTCGCGCCTGCTCTTACTCATGCCACCTCGCAAACCCGCTGGGCCCGGAAGTCTGAAACCCATCTGCGCTGTTGGCTGTAGGCTGCTGAGCAGCACTTACACCTGGTGTGCCGCTTTGTCTGTTGGCAGTGCTGCGATAAGATGGCGCGACGGTGCAGTTTTTTTCCTTTTGCCTATAGCTTTCTCCTGGGCCAATTTCCTTTAGGATTTTGGCCTAATGAGAAAGTTACTTTATAAATCTTAATTTAAATATTTATTCTGAATATATTAATTCATAATTAACATATAATAAATGTATATTTAAATTTCCATTTATCCGAAACTCCTTTTAGTCCTTTTCCTTCTTTCTTTCTTCGAACAACTTCGGATTTTCCCAGAACAATTCTGGTTTCTCTCTCTTTAGAGATTCCTTCTTACAGGTAGATCTATAAGCATCATAATGCCCTTATGTAACATCCCAAAAATATTAATCAAGATTATCAAGTTTTAATCACCCAAGTTTAGGGCTAACAAAAACTTTTGTTATTAAAATCAATATGAATGCATGTGTGTGTGATGAATGCATGAATACTTGCAATACCATGTTTGATTGCTATGAATGACAAGGATTGTTTTAAAGATGAAAATAACATCATCTAGATCATTTCCAAGCAGAATCAAATGAATAGAAAATAAAAAATAAGATATATAAGCAAATGGTCATTTTGACCAAAGTTAACCACTAGACTACTTTGAGTGTTCCTAGCCCAAGTTTTCTAACAGAAACAAATCCAATTATTTTCACCCCTTGCTAGAACAAGTAAAAGTGAACCCAAGCCCACCTTGCAAACCAACAGAAACAGATTTCAAATCTATTCAAATGACAATTCAAAATTGAATCAAGTGTAGGTACTAAGATCACCATTTCTCAAAAACCACTCAAACCAGTTCACCTTGGCAAACCCAAGCAACCAGATATTACCAAGCATGTGACCAGAGAACTCACCAAAATTCATCCAAAAATTCAAAACTAAATTTCATGCGGCCATTTCATCAAACAGATGGTGAGCACAATAATCATTGCCTAACTATCACTGTCTGTGATCAAAGCTTTGTCCAATTCTTGTCCCCAATTTCTTTACCCTTGTCTCCCCCGGTGATCACACTCACATTGAAGTAGCTACCACTACTACCCTTGCACCAGTGCAGCGCCACCCGAAGCCACCGTTGCCAGCCGACCATGTCCAACATGCTGGAGCAAACACCGCGCCCGTCCATGATGTCCAGGAGGCAGGCCACCGTCCACCGCCACCCCTGTCCAACCCTTGAGCGCAGCCAGGCCCTGGACCACTGAGAATAGCCGTGCCCATTTTCTCTCTGCCATGCCGAGAGCGTGCCACAGCGCCGCAACCGACACTCTCGCACGCGCCATGACTCTAGCTACTCCCCAGACATGCCCGTTCGCCGTCGTGCGACTAGTAGCCACTGTACGTCGTCAAAAACGCCGTCGGTGCCGCTCAGAGCGTCGACCTGTTCCGACCAACCTCGACCTCCCCGTGTCATGCCATTAAGCCCTTGAGGATCGCCAGGAGACCGCGCACCGGCCTACACCCTTCGCCATTCCAATAGCTCGCTGTGCCGTCGACCCCGTCAAGCTCTGCCCATGCCGCACTGCCCATCTTGCTCGGTTATAAAAGGAGGCCACCCCCGCCTCAATTATGCACACCACCTCACTCCCCACTCCTCACAGACCACCCCTGACCCTTCCTCGGAGCAAGGCGAGCTCCACATCGCCGGAATTTGGCCGGAGTCTGCCACTGCGGAGGAGGAGCGGAGCCGTTGATTGGAGCCACCACAGGAGCCGCCACGACCACCGTTCGAACCGCCATCATCAGGAACATCGTTCGCCCCCATCGCCGACCCTAGCTGGAGCCCTAGTAAGCCACCACGTACCCCCACCGTCTCTGTTAGGGTTCGTTCTCGCCGGCGCTGTTCGACAGAGACGACGAACCACAGCCGTAGATCCTAGTCTAATCGCACGACCCAGATTGAAACTTACCGCTTCGCATAGACTGAGCCGCTGACACGTGGGACCGCTCCGTTAGCAGCCCGCTGCGCACGCTGTGTGCAGTTGGGCAGCCCAGTTTAGTTTCCGCACTCAGCCCAATAATTCAAACAGAGATTTTCTAATTTAGTTCAAACCTACTTCTGTCAGTAGATTCAAAAATCAATTCAGAGAGTTTTACTAAACCAAATTGCATGAAACCAATTTTATTAGAAAGGTATTGAAATTATTAATCCAAGCCATTTGGATTCAAACCATTTGAAATTATAGATCACCTATACTAAAAATAACAATACAGAGACTTTTTCACATTCAAACATTTTTCAAAAATCAACCATAAATGCTTTTGAGTTGATTCCAACTCTCAAAAATCACATTTGACAAGATCTAGCTGAATATGTAAAAATATTAAGGTTTACATGCAGTGATCTTGGACAAGTATTAAAAGAATGCCCCATAGGCATTTCTAGTCACTTTAATTAATTAAAATAATAATGTTAAACCTTATTAAATTGTGACACCATTTTAAATCACATTTCCAAGTATTAGAATATGTGGGGATGACATGTGTCAACATGATCCCATATTTTAATTGGAGAATAATAAATCTTAAGTAGTTTTCAATGAGTAGAAATTACTTTTCTAAAAATAAAATAAATAAGACTAGGTCTTTATTTCATGTGATGATTGTGATGATGCTAGATCATCTAGTGTGAACCTTTGTGTGCCAAATAGAAGTAGTTCAGTATTGTTTGGTGATTGTATACCTCGTATTTACTTATAGACGCTTGTACCGACCAAGGATACGAGGAGGAAGGGGACTACTACTACTACTACTACTACTACTATGAAGAAGAAGAGAACTTCAACTACTCCACCAATCAAGGCAAGTTAACACTTGCATGATAACTATGCAAACTAGAGACCTTAGGCATATTTGGTTATGCCACTTTGATTATAACAATCCTAGTTTTACTTGCAACCTTTATTATTTTATTTCTTTATCAAAATTCTTTATTGCTTTTACTTAGTGACTTGCGAGTTTGGAAATATATTAGAGGTAGCATAAAGAGCATAAAACTTGGCCTAAGTTAGTTAGGACTAGATGTCATACTGAGGCATGAGTTTAGATTTGGATAAGTCACACTTGATTAGCACCCCTCATTAGTGATTACCGCCAACTTTAGTGGCTAGTGGTAAGCATAAAACTTGATCACTTTAAATGGGAATACTTGGTGAAAATGATTATGAAAACCTTGGAATGATGAGTAATTCCAATGAAATGTTTTGACATGTTTTATGAACACCATATGATTTGATGATGAATATGTTGAGGCATGAGCCTTAGACCTTTTATAAAACTGATGGTTGGGTTCGGATGCGATACCATTCCAATTTTACCGTACAACCACAATGCTCGAATTTGTGTAGGGATTGACTGGAAGTTTATATATCTTAGTATGGGTTCCCTTGCGGAAGAGGTTTGAGCTGAGGCTACCTCATGATGAATGTCCACCTGTGCAGTTCGCAAGATGACAGATGGTCATGGTTGGGAGGCCAAAATCATAGGGGAGGTGCCTATACTAGGGTGTGTAATTGAAAGGTTAGGATTGATTATCCGCATACTGAGTATGGTGATTCAGGATTGTTCTTGACGGATGTATCGAATGTTGTGGTGAAAGTGTACCACCTCTGCAGAGTGTCAAACTATTTGAATAGCCGCGTTCGTGGTTATGGACAGTTGGAGTGGCCATACTGTTCCGTCATCAGATGTTTTTAAAATGACTGGTGAAATGAATCATGACTTTGACTTTACCACAACATGGTTGTGAACATGAAAACTAAGTCCCACTTAGGTGTTGTAAAACTTTTAGTTAGTTTTCTTTACTTCTAAACTCAGTTAGAGATAAAACTGCCTTTTTGCAAATAAACCTAGAGCTTAGGATTCCTACTCAAACTACTTACTTGTTAGTATTAGTTTGCGAGTACTTAAAGAGTACTCATGGCTTTGTCCCTGGATATTCCTATGGACGGACTATAAAGAGGACTACCAGGATGATGGACAGCAGGAAGTCTATGACAACTAGGATCATCTCCTATCGTCAGCATTGCCTGCGACCCTAAAGATGGAGCTTCGACCACTCTACCCTTATTATTATTCTGCTACGTTGATTGTATTAAGACTGGATCATGAGATCCTTTATTTGTAAGACCTTTATTATGGTTTGTAATGGATGATGAACTATGGTACCAATCTGTTATGTCTCGCAAAAATGGTAATCCTGGGATTACGATGTATGGCATAACAGGCATCTGGGATTAAAAATCTGGGTGTTGACAAGTGGGTATCAGAGCCATCCTGACCATAGGAGACCCTAGTTAGAATGGATGCTTAAATCAAAAACTTAGTTTCAAATCAAAAGAAGTGAGTATGTATGAAAACCTATTCTCATTCTTATCATTGAGATTCTTTGAAGAAAATTCATGTTCCTCAAAAATTCTTGCAAACTTACATAAAATTTGACACACTTGATCACTCTAGATGGACGTCAAGTATAACAAGTTCTACCAGTTGGGAAATGGAGGACATCTCATCTTCGAGCGTGATTTGGACCAACTCTTGGAACTGCTTGAGAACCCGCACCCCGAGTTCTTCGGAGCACAACTCAACGATCAGCAAGGAGGAGAACTACAATGGCTGATCATTGCAAACCTCAGAGGAAATATGGAAGCACCCACCTCAGAGGGGATCCAATTCAACTTAAGAGAGAAAAACTGGCTAGACGGACTCGCCAGGGCTATGCAGGAAGCTCTTGCCTGTCTGTGTGGGCAAAGCATCAATCAAATCAAGGGTAATCGCTTTGAGTACTATGCAAGGTGTGATGCTATGGGACAACCATTGGAGGTACCAGGCCACCCGGAGCTGAAACATCACGTGGATCATCTTAGCTTCATGTTGTATGACAGGCGGAAGGAGTTGGACAACGCCCGCGCATACGCCAACCACAACTATGCCATTGTAGTCAAGAAGGACCAGACCCTCGCCATCCTTGCAAAGGAGCACAAGACATTTCGCCGTCTATGTGACAAGAAGGATCACATCATTGCTCGCCTTCGTCACAAAGTGTCAGACTTGGAGGATACCATCCATGAGCGGGACATGTAGCTTGAGGAGAGGGAGAATGCAGGGGAAGATATCCATGGAGACCCCTACTCCTGCCTCAGCGATGATGATGACTACCTGGAGGACCAAGCCATGGACTTCCACACTGATGATGATGATTCCGCCTTCATTGATGATGACAAAGCCATCAATTCTGATGAGTAGTAGCACTTGAGCACTATCGTAGGTGTGAGTTGTATCCGGTCCCACTGTATCATAGTTTCATGGAATGGTTCCTAAAACCATATGTTACATTAGTGTGGTGTGTGTTTGTATTGGGTGCTATGAATGAATGAATGAAAAGCAATTTGCTAGTTGACAAAACCAAAGTCAAACTCAAAGTTTAAAAACTTTTCAAAAACAAATCCCTGAACCTTAGAAATTTCCCTCTTATCTCATGATCTATCTCAATCTTCAGATTCCTCGCGAAGGAAGCAACTCATCTCAAGACCCAATGCTGCAAATGTTGGTTGCTGACCGTGAAGCTAGAAGAGCTGAACGTCAAGCCAACCTAGCCAACCTTAAACAGATAGCTCAGATGTCCAATCACAATCAAGGACATGGAAACCAGGACAACCATGGATCCAAGCTCAAGAACTTTCAAAACACCAATCCACCCATTTTTAGTAAGTCTGAAGAGCCATTAGATGCTGATGACTGGCTATAGACCATGGAGAACAACTTAGAAGTTCCAGGAGTGGAAGCCAATGAGAAAGTACTATTTGCCACCCATTATGTGGCAGGTGATGCAAGAGCTTGGTGGAATATCATTCACACCATGAATGGAGGACAGATGATGGCTTGGGATGAATTCAAACTCAAGTTCAGCCGATCCCATGTGCCACCGGGTTTGATTCTGTGGATGAGGGATGAATTCAAGGAGCTGAAGTAGGGAAGAATGACTGTGGTAGAGTACCGTGACAGATTCCTATCCCTGTCTAGGTATGCACCTGATGAGATTAGTACTGAAGCCAGGAAGAAGGGTAGATTCTTGAATGGTCTGCATGATGAGATGCAGACAGTGCTGGTCAACATTCCGTTTGACGACCTTGAAGCCTTAGTGGATTCTGCAATCCAGATGGAAGGCAAGATCAACCAAGCCAATGAGAATCACAAGCGTCAAATGATGAATCAACCAGGAACCCACCATACCCCGAAGTATCGTCCCAACCCGTCTGCAGGATATGCCCCGAGAAACAATAGACCCCCGATGACCCGTCCGAACTATCCCAACCGTGGAGGAGGAAACCCAAGGCCAGGAGGAAACCACAACAACAACCCTGGCAACTCCAACAATTTCAACCGTGCACCGCCCAAGTTCAACAATAACAACACCAACACCAATACTTTCCCAAGGATTGGAAGCAATGTTGTGCATGTTGCAGGAAAAGACAAGTCTCAGGTTACTTGTTTTGAATGCGGAGTCAAGGGTCACTATTCTAATGAGTGCCCCAATTAGCTTGCAGCAGCCTACAATGTGAATGCCCTAGCTCAGCAGCAGCACCGTGTTCAGCCTGGAAGAAGATTTGCCCCAGGGAACTCACTCAACCGCAACGGTCGTCTATTTCACATGAATGCTGAAGAAGCTCAGGAAGCGCCAGATGTTGTGTTGGGTATGTTTTCTATTAACTTAGTACTTGCAATAGTGTTGTTTGATTCTGGAGCATCACACTCGTTTGTTACAGAAGAATTTGCATGCACTAGTAAGATTCAACCAAAAAAATTGAAACATGTTATGATAGTTCAAATACCTGGTTCAACCACCAAATATAGGCAAATTTGCATGGCCGTACCTATCAGAATCCATGGAATAGATTTTTATGCTAATATAATAGTACTTGGAACCAAAGGTATGGAAGTAGTACTAGGAATGGATTGGATGTCGAAACATAAAGGATTAATCGACTGTCCCAAGAAAGCCATAACCATGACTAGTACCACTGGAGTATCAGTAGAGCATGTATCTGAAACTTTGCCCCGTCAATTCAAGTGGAACAAGAGTCTAGCCCAACCAACCATTGACCAAGTCAGAGTTGTTTGTGAATACCCCGACGTATTCCCAGATGTATTGCCCGATATGCCCCCAGATCGGGATATCGAGTTTAGCATTGAACTAATCCCTGGAACTGGACCCATAGCTCAGAGACCTTATAGTATGAACCCGTATGAATTAGTGGAGCTAAAGAAGCAACTGGATGCTATGCTGGAGATAGGTTTGATTAAACCAAGTGCGTCGCCATGGAGATCACCTGTTTTGTTTGTGGATAAGAAAGATGGAGGTAACCGTTTATGCACGGATTATCAAAAGCTGAATGATTTCACCATTAAGAACAAGTTCCCACTGCCAAAGATAGAAGATCTGTTTGACCAATTGACTGGTGCCAAAGTGTTCTCTAAGATTGATCTTAGAAATGGTTATCATCAACTCAAGATTCGCGCAGAGGATATTCCAAAGACTGCCTTCACCACTAGATATGGACTGTATGAGTACACTGTCATCTCTTTTGGATTAACCAATGCCCCTACTTATTTCATGAACCTCATGAATAATATTTTTATGAACTTCCTGGATAAGTTTGACGTTGTTTTCATCGATGACATTCTGATCTATTCCAAATCAGAAGAAGAACATGAGCTACACCTAAGGACCATCCTTGAAACCCTTAGAGAGCATCAGTTGTATGCCAAGTTTAGCAAATGTGAGTTCTAGTTATAGGAAGTAGGATTCCTAGGACATATCGTGTCGGCAGGAGGATTTGCTGTCGACCCTGCCAAGGTTAAGGATGTTGAAGAATGGCAAGCCCCAACCACTCAAACCCAAGTTCGTGCATTTCTCGGATTAGCGGGATATTACCGAAAGTTCATGGAAGGATATTCGAGCATCGCAAGACCCATGACCCAATTGTTGAAGAAAGATAAGAAGTTTGAGTGGACGGACAAATGTGAAGCAAGTTTTCAAGAGCTCAAGAAGAGATTTATCTCATCCCCAATATTGATTATGTTGGATATCACGAAGCCTTTTGATGTGTATTGTGATGCATCCAAGATTGGTCTCGGATGTGTGTTGATGCAGGAAGGCAAAGTCATATCCTATCTATCCCGACAACTAAAGCAACATGAGCAGAATTACCCTACCCATGACCTTGAACTAGCAACCATAGTTTTAGCCTTGAAGACATGGCGACATTACCTCATGGGTAATCACTGTGATATTTATTCTGATCACAAGAGTGAAGTATATTTTCACCCAGAAGGAGCTAAATATGAGGCAAAGGAGATGGATAGAGCTAATCAAGGACTATGACCTTGACATTCACTATCACCCCAGCAAAGCCAATGTGGTAGCAGATGCTCTTAGCAGATTGCCGTGTCAATTGAGCACAATGATTCTGAAGGAGCAACCAAGTTTGCACAAGGAGTTGGAAGATTTCAGAATGGAACTAGTAAGTGAAGGATTTTTGGCTAGCATAGAACTTCAACCCACTTTGATCAGTCAGATCAAGGAGGCGTAGAAAGGAAATGCTAGTATCGATGGAATCAAACGTCGTATCGATACAGGGAAGGTACCCGGATTCACCGAAGATGAAGGAGTTTTGTGGTACAAAGGACATATCAGTGTACCAGCAGATTCAGTGTTGAAACAAGCTATTTTGCAAGAAGCCCATGATACTCTTTATTCTATCCAACCCAGAGGAACGAAGATGTATCGGGATTTGAAGGAGCAATTTTGGTGGCATAAGATGAAGCGAGAAATCGGAAGCTACATAGACAAATGTGATAACTGTTAGAGAGTCAAAGCAGGACATCAGAGACTCGCAGGACTTTTGCAACCTTTGCAGATTCTAGAATGGAAATGGGATTCTGTAGGAATGGATTTTATCACCAGTTTTCCTACATCTCGTAGGGTAAATGACTCTATCTGGGTCATAGTGGATAGACTATCCAAAGTAGCACATTTATTACCGGTCAAGACCACTTATCAGAGTTCGAAGCTAGTAGAGTTGTACATTGCTAGAATAGTCAGTTTACATGGAGTCCCCGAGAACATTGTGTCGGATCGAGGAACCTAGTTTACCTCGATATTTTGGAAGAAAGTCCAAGAAGGATTAGGAACCAGACTGGATTTCAGCACAGCTTATCACCCGCAGACTGATGGACAAACGGAGCGAGTAAACCAGATACTCAAAGATATGTTGGGAGCTTGTGTGTTGGAATATGGATCTAAATGGGAAAACTATCTACCTTTCGCAGAATTCTCATACAACAACAGTTACCAAGATAGTTTGCAAATGGCCCCATTTGAGTTTATGTATAGAATAAAGTGCTGTACCCCGTTGAATTGGTCGGAAGTAGGAGAGTCATATTTTCGGAACCGACATCCTAAGAGAAGCCGAAGAGAAAGTTCACAAGATTCGTTAGCACCTTAGGATCACCCAATCCACACAGAAGAGTTATGCCGACAAGAGACGTCGTGACCTAGCCTTCAATATCAGAGATTTTGTGTATCTGAAAGTATCACCCTTGAAAGGAATGCAACGTTTCCAACTCAAAGGAAAGTTAGCCCCCAGATATATCGGACCCTTCAAGATTTTGAATCACCGAGGAGAAGTATCATATCAACTAGAACTGCCAGAGGAAATGTCAGCCGTGCATAATGCATTTCACATCTCGTTACTTCGCAAATGCCTAGAAGTCCCAAAGAAGACCGAAGTTTTCAAGAATATTTACCATAGAACCATAGAGATCAACGAGGACCTAACATATCCTGAAGTACCCATTCGTATTTTGGAATAAGCCTTTAGAACCACCAGAACCCAGTGTATAAAGTTTCTCAAGATTCAGTGGAGCAACCATACTGAATAAGAAGCTACTTGGGAATGAGAAGATTATATTAGGAATGAGTTTCCGGATCTCTTTAGTTCCTAGTTTTCTTTTTATTAAATCTCAGGACGAGATTTTGTTTAAGGAGGGAAGGTTTGTAACATCCCAAAAATATTAATCAACATTATCAAGTTCCAATCACCCAAGTTTAGGGCTAATAAAAACTTTTGTTATTAAAATCAATATGAATGCATGTGTGTTTGTGATGAATGCATGAATGCTTGCAATACCATGTTTGATTGCTATGAATGGCAAGGATTGGTTTAAAGATGAAAACAACATCATATAGATCATTTCCAAGCAGAATCAAATGAATAGAAAATCAAAAATAAGATATATAAGCAAATGGTCATTTTGACCAAAGTTAACCACTAGACTACTTTGAGTGTTCCTAGCCCAAGTTTTCTAACAGAAACAAATCCAATTCTTTTCACCCCTTGCTAGAACAAGTAAAAGTGAACCCAAGACCACCTTGCAAACCAACAGAAACATGTTTCAAATCTATTCAAATGACAATTCAAAATTGAATCAAGTGTAGGTACTAAGATCAGCATTTCTCAAAAACCACTCAAACCAGTTCACCTTGACAAACCCAAGCAACAGAATACTACCAAGCATGTGACCAGAGCACTCACCAAAATTCAAAACTAAATTTCATGTGGCCATTTCATCAAACAGATGGTGATCATAGTAATCACCGCCTAACTATCACTGTTTGTGATCAATTCTTTGTCAATTCTTGTCCCCAATTCTTTACCCTTGTCTCCCCCAGTGATCACACTACCATTGAAACAGCTACCACCCCTACCCTTGCACCAGTGCAACGCCACCCGAAGCCACCGTTTCCAGCCGACAATGTCCAACACGCTGGAGCAAACGCCACGCCCGTCCACGATGTCCAAGAGGCAGGCCACCGTCCACCGGCACCCCCTGTCCAACCCTCGAGCGCAGCCAGGCCCTGGACCACTGAGAACAGCCGCACACATTTTCTCTCTGTCATGCCGAGAGCGCGCCAGAGCGCCGCAACCGACAAGCTCGCACACATCGTGCCTCGCCCTCATCGCGCATCACTGTACGCGCCATGACTCTAGCTACCCCCCTAGACATGCCCGTTCGCCAACCCATTCCGAACAACCTCTACCGCCCCGTGCCATGCAATTAAGCCCTTGAGGATCGCCATCGTACCGCGCACCAGCCTACACCCTTCTCCATGCCAATAGCTTACTGTGCCGTCGAGCTCTGCCCATGCCGCACTGCCCCTCTCGCTCTGCTATAAAAGGAGGTCACCCCCGCCTCAATTCTGCACACCACCTCACTCCCCACTCCTCACAGACCACCCCTGACACTTCCTCGTAGCAAGGCGAGCTCCACATCGCCGGAATTTGGCTGAAGTCTGCCGCTACGGAGGAGGAGCGGAGCCGTTGATTGGAGCCACCCCAGGAGCCGCCACGACGACCGTTCGAACCGCCATCATCGGGAACATTGTTCGCCCCCATCGCCGACCCTAGCTGGAGCCCTGGTAAGCCACCATGTACCCCCACCGTTGCTGTTAGGGTTCGTTCTCGCCGGCGCTGTTCGACGGAGACGACGAACCACAGCCGTAGATCCTAGTCTAATCGCACGACCTAGAATGAAACTTACCGCTTCGCATAGACTGAGCCGCTGACGCGTGGGACCGCTCCGTTAGCAGCAGCGCCACGCTTGTGTGCAGTTAGGCAGCCAGTTTTTTTGACTTTTCGCCCAATAATTCAAACAGAGATTTTCTAATTTAGTTCAAACCTACTTCTGTCAGTAGATTCAAAAATCAATTCAGAGAGTTTTACTAAACCAAATTGCATGAAACCAATTTTATTAGAAAGGTATTGAAATTATTAATCCAAGCCATTTGGATTCAAACCATTTGAAATTATAGATCACCTATACCAAAAATAACAATACAGAGGCTTTTTCACATTCAAACATTTTTCAAAAATCAACCATAAATGCTTTTGAGTTGATTCCAACTCTCAAAAATCACATTTGACAAGATCTAGCTGAATATGTAAAAATATTTAGGTTTACATGCAGTGATCTTGGACAAGTATTAAAAGAATTCCCCATAGGCATTTCTAGTCACTTTAATTAATTAAAATAATAATGTTAAACCTTATTAAATTGTGACACCACTTTAAATCACATTCCCAAGTATTATAATATGTGGTGATGACATGTGTCAATATGATCCCATATTTTAATTGGAGAATAATAAATCTTAAGTAGTTTTCAATGAGTAGAAATTACTTTTCTAAAAATAAAATAAATAAGACTAGGTCTTTATTTCATGTGATGATTGTGATGATGCTAGATCATCTAGTGTGAACCTTTGTGTGCCAAATAGAAGTAGTTCAGTATTGTTTGGTGATTGTATACCTCATATTTACTTATAGACGTTAGTACCGACCAAGGATACGAGGAGGAAGGGGACTACTACTACTACTACTACTACTACTACGAAGAGAACTTCAACCACTCCACCAATCAAGGCAAGCTAACACTTGCATGATAACTATGCAAACTAGAGACCTTAGGCATATTTGGTTATGCCACTTTGATTATAACAATCCTAGTTTTACTTGCAAGCTTTATTATTTTATTTCTTTATCAAATTCTTTATTTCTTTTACTTAGTGACTTGTGAGTTTGGAAAGATATTAGAGGTAGCATAAAGAGCATAAAGCTTGTCCTAAGTTAGTTAGGACTAGATGTCATACTGGGGCATGAGATTAGATTTGGATAAGTCACACTTGATTAGCACCCCTCATTAGTGATTACTCCCAACTTTAGTGGCTAGTGCTAAGCATAAAACTTGATCACTTTAAATGGGAATACTTGGTGAAAATGATTATGAAAACCTTGGAATGATGAGTCATTCCAATGAAATGTTTTGACATGTGTTATGAACACCATATGATTTGATGATGAAAATGTTGAGGCATGAGCCTTAGCCCTTTTATAAAACTGATGGTTGGGTTCGGATGCGATACCATTCCAACTTTATCGTACAACCACAATAACCGAATTTGGGTAGGGCTTGACTAGAAGTTTATATATCTTAGTATGGGTTCCCTTGCGGAAGAGGTTTGAGCTGAGGCTAACTCATGATGAATGTCCACCTGTGCAGTTCCCAAGATGACAGATGGTCATGGTTGGGAGGCCAAACTCATAGGGGAGGTGCCTATACTAGGGTGTGTAATTGAAAGGTTAGGATTGATTATCCGCATACTGAGTATGGTGATTCAGGATTGTTCCTGACGGATGTATCGAATGTTGTGGTGAAAGTGTACCACCTCTGTAGAGTGTTAAACTATTCAAATAGCCGCATCCGCGGTTATGGACAGTTGGAGTGGCCATACTATTCCGTCGTTAGATGTTTTCAAAATGACTGGTGAAATGAATCATGACTTTGACTTGAAGACAACAGGGTTGTGAACATGAAAATGAAGTTCCCACTTAGGTTTTGTAAAACTTTAAGTTAGTTTTCTGTACTTCTAAACTCAGTTAGAGATAAACCTGGCTTTTTGCAAATAAATCTAGAGCTTAGGATTCCTACTCAAACTACTTACTTGTTAGTATTAGTTTGCGAGTACTTAAAGAGTACTCATGGCTTTGTCCCTGGCTATTCCTATGGCCAGACTATAAAGAGGACTACCATGATGATGGACAGTAGGAAGTCTATGAGAACTAGGATCATCTCCCATCGTCAGCATTGCTTGTGACCCTAAAGATGGAGCTTTGACCATGCTACCCTTATTATTATTCCGCTGCATTGATTGTATTAAGACTGGATCATGAGATCCTTTATTTGTAAGACCTTTATTATGGTTTGTAATGGATGATGAACTATAGTACAAATCTGTTATGTCTCGCAAAAATGCTAATCCTGGGATTGTGATGTATGGCATAACAGGAATCTAGGATTAAAAATCCGGGTGTTGACATCTTAAGTGTGCATCCCTACGGTTAGGGAATGTCATAGACATGATCTCTACCAATGATGAACATCGGGACCGAGATGCCCATGATGACCCCTATGCACTCCACGAGTCTCCATCATGTCGAACCTTAAACATTGTGTCATATTCCTTTTGTCTATATGATACTTGCATTGTCCGATATTTGATCATCAACATCACCATGTCAGGTTCAACTTTGTTACCGACAAATGCTACTTTACTCGTACCGATAAGTAATATCCCTATGACCTAGTCACATGTTGCACAACATATTAGATATAACTTATTCGAGTGGGCCCAGAGTATCTTCCATCACATGGATGTACAAATACCTCTCTTGAACCATACGCCTCTACCTGCCCCTTTGAGTACTTGATCACACATTTTACTCACTGTTTCACGGAGTGACGTTTGATGCTCTCTAAGCACTCTCGGGTCACAGTGATTCAATATGGTCTCACGGTCTGAGAAACATGTCACTATGTTTCTAACAATTGCAACTATGAACTTTGTGATATGATCGTGTTGCAACAATCATCTGTGGAATTTTCCACCGTCTCATTCTCCAATAAGATGGCTCCATTGTCAATAGGTGCCTAAGCACCAACATGACCAGGAAACCTTGACCATCCGTTGACTAATTGACTAGTTAAATAGAGGCTACTAGGGACCTGGATTTGTTTACATATTACAACTGTATCAATGTTTGCTATTGATACAGTTATAACATGATATAAAATTATTATAAACTAATGGAATGTGATAATAAACTCCTTTATTATTTGCCTTTAGGGCACATTTCCTTCACTCGTTGGAAGAGTCATTCCACCATCCTTCCACGGGTCACGGTGGAGCTCCGAGGATGGGGAGTGAGCCCCTCATGGTCCCGCACTAGCTCCACCATGATGGTCCTTCCCTCCGTCCCGAATTAGAAGGTAGGAAGAGTACAACCGAGCTTCTAAGGATCTGGGTACTTGAGCAGCACACGCAACGGACCGTGGCCACTAAGAGAGCCCTCATCCACACAGATAAAATTGTCAATCGCTTGCGTAATCAGCTTGACGAACTTCTCCTTCTTTGCTTCAACAGGGATCACATGGATGCGTACCCACACTGTCAATAGAGAAGAAGTCATGTCGGGGTGGATGATGGAAATGTGCGCTGGAGGCAAATAATAACGGAGTTTATTAAACACATTCCATTAGTTCATAATAGTTTTATATCATGTTATAACTATATCAATAGTAAACATTGATATAGGTGTGATATGTAAACAAACCCAGGTCCCAAGTATCCTCTATTTAACTAGGTCATTGGTCAATGGATGGTTGTTGGGGATATGCTATATGGGTGTCCCCATAGCATGTCTCTAATCCGAATAACCCGGATGGCCCACAGTTGGTAGCAAGGCCCATTGCCTGTTGGGCGGCCCAGTTAGATGTATCTAGAAGGGAGGCACATGCCGGATAAAGTAAGGGTACGGAGGAGTCACCGACGTACCCGGAGCCTTGGAGTGCAAGACACGTTAGACTAGTTGTATACCGTGTAGGACTCTGTAACCTGTCCGGCTAGGACTTTGCCTGTAACCCTAGGATCTGGCGACTATATAAGCCGGACCTATGGGAGCCTTTAGGGAACAAGTTAGGACAACACAACTCATATCGCGCACAGCAAACGGATCCCTGTAACTCGGCGTATTGCCATTATAGTGATTTATAGCAGGAGTAGGATCCCGCCACCGTTGTGGGATCTGAACCTGGGTAAGCTATGTTACCTTGTACCCTCCAACCTTCCGACTTACCCCATGTCTCTAAACACACTCCTTGAGGACCCCTCCATGGCGTACTCTTCGGCAATACCACGATAGTTGGCGCCCATCGTGGGGCAAGATGCGCTTCAGGCTCTACAACGAGCGAGGTCCAAGCTCTTCGCGGGAATCGGCAAAACCGTAGCCATCGGCTGTGTTATCTTCTCCGGCAATGTTCTGATCATCCCTCCCGACAAGTTCTGGATCCCAGCGAAGACGAACCCCACCCGCTGCTCGATCGTCCCAATCAGGGACATCCACCTCTTCATAGGCAAAACCGACTCGGGCACTAGTTCCCTGGAAGTCGGAGGAGCGTCAAGACCCGCACGGACTGCCTACGGGCAGGACACGTTCGTGGAAGGATCAAAGTCGGATCTCTCCTCGGAGTTTGCCGGCATAGATCGAAAAAATTCAAGGCCCACCCAAACCGCCCCTATGCAGGATATAATGGTGGAAGATCACTGCAAGTCCGCCAGCTTCGTCTATGCGTCTGGACAGCAGAGATCCATGTTCATCGGTGTGGTGAATATCTTCGATCTGGCGTGTTGCGTCCAGAGAGAGGGTGAAACCCCCGCGATCACCTAGATAATTACCCCAATGATGATGCCATCTATCACTTTGTGGAAGGACTGGACTGCGGTACGCTTCTCCGGCATACGCTAAGACGGCAGCAGGCCGCGGGTCTCCTCACTTTCGAGGGCATGGTTCACACCATCAACAACTACGCGGCTGTTGAGGAGGCAGCTCAGGCAGTGCTCACGCTCTTACCCGGCGCACCTCCGCCTCAGCTGCCACCACCGCCACCTCCGGTCGTCGTCGCTGCGGCCGCACCACCTCCTCCAGTCGTCGTCGCTGCTGTCGCACCACCACCACCCATCATCGAGGAAGCCCAACACCCTCCGACTCTGTCCTGGACGCACTCTACACCGAGCAGGAGATGACTCGGAGGAGATAGACTTCAGCCCGGAGGAGCTAGACTCTGCTATGCAGGAGATGGAAGAAGATATCAAACGCGACGAGCAGGCCGACAATGCCGTCACGTTCCGAGAGGTGTTTGTCGCCATTGGGACCGTGATGGATGAAGATCAACCCATACAAGCTCCGCCTAAAGCGCTGGCAAGGGGAAGGGGCCACCTGTTGCTACCAACAATGATCGTGCAAAGGCCATGCCCCCTCCGCCTAACCCAATGCAGCAGCCGCAGGAATTCAACGTCGGTTCGAGTAACAACAACACCACAAACCCGCCGCCTCCGGCATCTATGTCTGCAGCAGCCCAAATCACTCCAGCTGATAGAGTGATGTACGGCAACCTGCTCGTCGAGCCCATGATTGTGGCTCATATTCGGAATGTAGTCTAGCTTGAAGAGAAGCGCCAGCAGCTGCTGGAGGAAGCGCAGGCCATCATGGAGCAAGACACAAAGATGGATCGAGATATGGCCAACGCGCAGAAGTCAATAGAGAAATCTAGAGCCATGGAGGCCGAGTACAAGACTCTGCTCAAGTAGCAGAAGGCTAAGAAAGCTCCGTCTCGCATCATCAACGATCCTGGTGTACGGAGAAACCTAGGATGGGCTCCCTCGAAGCCGCCACAAGCAAAGACATACATTAACAATGAAGGCAGGCAGGTCATGCCAACTCCTATTCTCAACTTAGCCATTGCCAAGACCCTTCTAGAGTAGGATCGACCACCCGCAGTTGTGGAACATGTCTATGACCTTGTGGCAAAGGAGGTGAAACAGCAGTAAAAGGCCACCTCTCATAGGCTTGAGTCTGACCTAGCGTATTGCCAGTCTAGCAATCCTAAGCCGCCAAGGGACCGATCTCCTCATGATGTCGGGTCTCAGACGGGTTCATCAGAACGAAGATGGAGGGATGCACGCAACAAGAAGGATGCTATCCCCATATCCTCCGACCACGAAGGAAAGGCTCACCCTCGTCGCTCATATCCATCGCCCCGGTCTCCCTGACATCACGAAGACCCGAAGGCTCACCATCGCACGGACATGCCTTTGCCAAGGCAAAGCGGCATCGTCATCCACGACAATGCGGAACAACTTCGGCATGATGGAGAGCGCAACCAAGGACACAAGAGCAGGTCGCGTCATGACCCTCCGCGTCCGACAAGCAACCGCGACAAACGTGAGGCGTCGTAGGAGGGTAACAACAAGAAGGCTAACCCACCGCCACGTCTGCCTCCGTTGCCCCCTAGCATCCACCATGGCGGAGGAGGCTCGCGTCGTTCATGCAGCCCATCCCCTGGCGGCAAGAAGAAAAGAGCAAGCCCGAACCCATACGACGCACGTTCACGCCTGGACAAGATTCACGAGGCCTAGGAAGGACAATACCTAGGACCACGTTGCTTTGGAATAGTAATATGGACCGCAACTTACTCAAAGGGTTTACGGATTTACAAGACCATCAAGCCCTATGACAGCACTGCCAAACCAGCTACGTGGTTGCAGGATTACGGCAACACGGTGGAGATCGCTGGGGGTAACCCCAACGTCGCCGTCAAGTATCTCCCACTGATGCTGGCGGGCACTGCCCGCCAATGGATTGATGACTGTCGGAGTCCATTTGCAACTGGTTGGACATGCAAGAAGCATTCACCAAAAACTTCGAGGGTACGTATAAACGTCCCTGCACTATTGGCGATGTATAGCGGTGTGTACAGGAGAAAGAAGAGTCATCTCGCGCCTACCTCTCTCGCTGGCTAGATATGAAGAACTCCTGCGCAGGAGTGCACGCTCAGACCGCCATGGCCGACTTCATCGATGGGTTGGAGAAAGGTACGTTGCTCCGGCATAAGTTGAAGCGCCTCCAGGACAATCACATGCTCGGTCTCAACCAGATGATCCAACTAACTAGTGAGTTCACGGCTACCGACGACGATGCTCGTGGCTCCATGTCGGCAACGGCCATTCCAACCCAAGATAAGAGGAACAACATCACAGAGCGGAAGAACCCACCAGAAAAAAATCAAACCTCCGACATGGTCGCCATGACATTTGCAGGACGATGTGATGGTGTACAGCGTGGCCGAGGATAGGGGGTTGGTCGTGGGCAGCAACTAGGTAGTGAAACTATCCCGGCAGCGCTCCGCGTTCCCCAAACGTATGAGGAGTACCATGATATGCCATGCCTTGTACACCTCGACGCCAACGGCAAAGCCACTCATGCCAATCGCCACTTCAAGTTCTTCAACGACCTCAAGGAAGACCCCGAGTCCGGCTACAAGCAAAGTCGGAAGAAACGGCCACGCGGCAAAGGCAAGGGGAAGAAGAAGGAGGAGGATTCCAATGATTCAAGTGACATGGACTAGGATGTTGACCCCAAGCACGCCGACAAGGGTGATGGCAAGGGCAAGAACCCCTTTGATAAGAAGGCTGCCGTCTACCACACTTTCCTTGGTACCCCTACTATCCGGCAACAAAAAACCTCCATGAGGATACTGATGGCTACTCTACCCCTAGTTCCCTAGTATCTGCACTGGTCGGAGATTCCTATCACTTGGGACAGGAAGGATCACCCAAACCTCATCCCTATGGAGAACCAGTACGCCATGGTCATCAACCCCCTGATTGACGGCAACGAGTTCACCAATTGTATGGTGGATAGTGGAAGCAGCATCAACATCATGTACTTGGATACACTGCACAAGATGAACTTGACGGAGGCCAACCTAAGGCGGACCAGCACCATGTTCCATGGCGTAGTTCCTGGCCGGGAGGCTCAGTCCCTTGGGTGCATCATGCTTCAGGTCGCTTTTGGCGATGTTAACAATTACCGCCAAGAACGCATGACCTTCGAGGTGGTCCCCTTCAAGAGCGTGTACCATGTCATCTTCAGACGCGACATCTTCCACGCCTTCATGGACAAGCCATGATTCGTCTACAACAAGCTCAAGATACCAGGACCAAACGACATCATCACCGTATCCGGAAGCTTTACCAAGGCAAGGGACCGCGAGATTGGAGAAGCAGCCTTTGCAGAAGCTGTCCTCCATAGCAAAGAATTCAAGGAGATCCAGAGCAAGGTTGATGCCACGGAGATGCCGGTGTCGAAGAAGCATATTTCTGACTCTGCCCTAGCCTTCAAGGCCGTCATCGAAACCAAGCCGGTGGAACTTGTGGTAGGCGATGCCTCCAAGACCACCGCCATTGGGACGAACCTGGATCCCAAATAGGAAAGCGCGCTCGTTGAGTTCCTCCATGAGAATAGGGACATCTTTGCCTGGCAACCTGCCAACATGAAAGGTGTACCTAGGGAACTTGCCGAGCACATCTTGAATATTGATACAAAATGCAAACTGGTGAAACAACCTCTATGACGCTTCGGAGACGAGAAGAGACATGCCATATGCAAAGAGATAGCTAGGTTACTTAAGGCTAGTTTTATCCGAGAAGTACTTCACACCCGATGGGTGGCCAATCCTGTACTTGTCCCCAAAAAGGGAACCAAAGAATTAAGAATGTGCGTTGATTACACCGGCTTGAACCAAGCATTTCCCAAAGATCCCTTTGCTTTGCCTCGCATTGACCAAGTCATTGACTCGATGGCTGGCTTGGAACTTTTGTGTTTTCTTGATGCATACTCAGGATGCCACCAGATAAAGATGAGGAAGTCGAACCAATTGGCCACTTCGTTCACCACACCTTACGACACGTTTTGCTACGTCACGATGCCCTTTGGGCTGAAAAATGCAGGTGCTACGTACCAGCGGACTATGAAGCATTGCCTTCACGATCAAATTGGTCGGAACGTTCACGCCTATGTGGACGATATAGCGGTGATGTCTAAAAAGTCAAACGACTTAATCTCCGACTTAAAAGAAACCTTTGATAATCTCCGGAAATACAACATGATGCTTAACCCTAAGAAGTGCGTCTTCGGGGTTCCAGCCAGCAAATTGTTGGGCTTCATCATTTCCCAGCATGGAATTGAGGTCAAACCGGAGAATATCAAGGCCATCCTAAACATAAACTGTCCGACATGCCTAAAGGACATACAACGGCTAACAGGCTGCGTTGTAGCAGTAAGCCGGTTCGTCAGCCTACTTGGAGAGAAGGCCCTGCCGCTGTACAAGTTGCTGAAGAAGGCGGACACATTTACATGGACGGACGAAGTAGATGCAGCACTAAAGAAGCTAAAGGAGATACTCTCCTCGGCACCTATACTTGTAGCACCCGAGCCTATGGATCCTATGTTGATCTCATGGCGGCCACTAACCGGGTAATCAACATCGTCGTCGTGGTAGAGAGGAAAGAACCAGGGCATGAGTACGTAGTTCAATGACCAGTTTACTATGTAAGCGAGGTCTTGACGGAGTCCAAGAAGCGATACCCGCACTACCAGAAGCTAGCTTATGGAGTGTTCATTGCTTCTCGGAAGCTATTGCATTACTTCCAGGAGCACCCTATCACAGTGGTGAGCAAAGATCCACTATCCAACATCATCAACAAAAGCGATGCTACAGGAAGGGTCGTGAAGTGGGGCATTGAGTTTGCCGCCTTCGAGATCACCTACAAGAGACGGGACGCTAACAAATCACAGGTCTTGGCAGATTTTATTGCATATTGGACGGAGATGCTAGATGCTACCCCTATACCAGAGCTAGAATACTAGGTGCTGCACTCTAATGGATCAAAGCTACTCAATGGCTTGGGGGCTGGTGTACTATTACAGTCACCAACAGGAGAAAAGCTACACTATGTTCTGCAGATCCACTTCGAGGATACAAATAACATGGCGGAGTATGAATCACTCATTCACGGACTACACGTAGCCAAGGATATTGGCATCAAGCGCGTAGTTTGCTGTGGAGATTCCGACTTGGTTGCCCAGCAGGTGGCTAGCACCTGGAACGCGTGAAACCCTATGATGGCGGCATATCGATACGAAGTGGACGAGATAGCCAAGAGCTTCTTGAGATATGAGGTCAAGTATGTCCCAAGGGAGCAAAATGAGGTGGCTGATCTACTATCAAAGCTTGGATCAGGATGCAAACAAATTCCACCTGGTGTTTTTCTGGAGCATCTACGGACACCATCCGTGAAGAGAGCGGACCCCGAGAACCCGGATAGAGTTGACTCTTTTGTTCACACAGTGACAAAGGTCCCTCCGGCTTGGACAAAGCCGTTCATGGAATATCTCGTACACGGAACTTTGCCCGTCGACGAAGTCGGAAGTCGGCAAATAGTACGTCGAGCAAAGGGCTATACCATAATCAATGGACAGCTCTATAAAAGAAGCACCACTGGTCTATACCTCAAGTGTGTTTCCTAGCAAGAAGGTATTGAAATCCTTCGTGAGATCCATCTCGGAGATTGTGGGCATCACGCCGCTCCTCGATCGTTGGTCTCCGAAGCCTTCCGGCAAGGATTCTACTGGCTGACCGCGAAGGCGGACACCGACAAGCCGGTTGAGACATGCATGGGATGCCAGTATTATGCCCGACAACCACATGTTCCAGCTGAAGAATTGCGAACAATACCAATAACTTGGCCATTTGCAGTCCGGGGGCTGGACATTGTTGGTCCATTACAGACGACACCATGTGGGTTTACACATCTGCTAGTAGGAGTTGATAAATTCACCAAATGGATAGAAGCTAAACCCATTAGAAAGCTTGATGGGGCAACTGCCCTTAGGTTTGTTCAGGATCTAGTGGTGAGCTTTTGTCTCCCACATAGCATTATCACCGACAACGGCAGCAACTTGTCACTCAGAGAAGTGGAAGCTTATTGTTGGGAGAAGGGCATCCGACTTGACCTACCATCTATGGCACATCCACAGTCCAATGGCCAAGTTGGGCGAGCCAATGGATTAATTCTACAAGGAATCAAGCCACGCCTCAAGGCACCGCTATATAGAGCAGCAGGAGCTTGGGCGGAGGAATTACCGTCTGTTCTGTGGAGTTTAAGAACTACACCCAATAGATCTACCGGCTACACCCCTTATTTCATGGTATATGGAGCAGAAGCCATCCTGCCTTCCGACATCCTTCACGATTCTCCAAGAGTTGCCGCCTACGACGAAGATGACGCTGAAGAATCCAAGCGCCTAGATGTGGACCTTCTCGAGGAAGAGCGTGTATTGGCATGCCAAAGATCCGCCATCTACCAGCAGAAGCTACACAGCTACCATAGTCGCCACGTTTGGTATCACTCATTTAAATAGGGGGATCTGGTGCTCTGACTTAAGCAGAAGAAGTCACACAAATTATCCCCGCCATGGGAAGGACCGTTCATCATAACCAAGGCGCTACTCAATGGGTCTTACTACCTCGTTGACAATCGTGAGCTTGAGGATAGACCTAGCAACGATCATAAGCGTAAGCGACGTGACCCGGATGATGACTACCCGGAGCTTGATCGGCCATGGAACATAGCACAGCTACGTCCTTTTTACACTTAGCATATTTTTTATCTACTGTGTACCTCTTATATGATCAATTAAATAAAGCTCTCTGGTTCACTCATATTCTTGAGTCTTTTACCTCCTTTAGTGTTCATTTTTGGATCGTATAAAACCTTTATGCGCAAGCTTTGCATTTGCACTTGTGAAAATTCCACCTACGGGCATTAGCTTAAGTTTTCTGGTCTACACGTTCTTTGTTGTTCTTATGTGGATTCTGGAGTAGTGACTTTTGGCACTTGAAGTCGGCGATCTTTTGCTTAGGTTTTGACGGTGCCTGTGACACCCCCGGGATCAGGGCTAAACAAATCCCAGACCTCCGTCTGATATAAGCTTAACCTTGAGCTCGAGAATATCCAGTGAAGAACCGGTAGCACAACAGTGACCCTACGACACAAAATTTATTACAGCAAGCTCATAACTGAGCAGAGAACCAAATTATTACAAGCAGAGGTCACAGACCACAAACATCAAACAACGGAAGGCAAATTATGCTATTAAGTATAGCAAACTTAACAAATGGCCTAAGAGGCCTAAAGCATAACGATGACGTCCTAGCCCATAGATTCCAGGCTGCCGACCGGGAACCCCAAGCTACTCGTCGATGTCGATGTAGTACAGAACTCGTCTTCAGGGGAACACTTACTCTGCCAAAAGTATCAACAAAGCAAGGGTGAGTACAGGGTGTACTCCGCAAGACTTATGGTTGGTGGAGTTGTTTTGCATAAAGCCACTTTTGTTTATAAAGCAAGAGAGAGAAGAAGCTCATCTAGTCAGAGTATTTTTAAAGGGGATACGAGAGCGACATATCCGAAAATATTGATCATCATCTTTTGATATCCACCAATCATCATCATCTACCAACTAGGATCACCCTCTTGTACCCATGAGGAAGCATCCTTAAGCACACGTTTATCTATCAAGTTTTACGATTAAGTTCAAGTTCTCTATGATCATCACGTCAGTTCCCAAATGTGAATCGTGGACACGGCTTTCTGAAAGATTATTACCCTGCAGGGGTATACAACTTTACCCACATGTACTAACCTTCTCTTAATGCCACTTAAGATTAGCCCTCTTCCTTGGAAGGCTGGCATAGGGTGGTTAGACACGACCTTTACCTTGCTTTCGCCGAGACCATGAGTCACGCAATAAGTATGGTTCCGCCATAATGGGTCAAATCCCGAAGCCGGTACTTAAAGATGTGAGGAGAGGTTGGTTAACAAGGGCTCGATCGACCCCAAGCACCCCCGGCCACGCTTACCTACCTGTTATGAATGCACCAACTTCACCCGGCAAATCTTTCAAAAGATTTTCTATGCATATGTCGAATGGAACGCTCGAACTATGTGACTCATGGAATCTACTAGGCAAGTTAGTCAATCATGGGTTTTTCCAGGCCCCGTGTGGTTGTACGCTCGTCTTGGTTCAAGAGGCAAGAACATCCGGTCCTAGTGGTGGCGAGCATGGGACTAGAAAAACCACATCCCACTGTGGCCTCCCATACAAGCCTTAGCATGTTTAATCTCATATCACCTCTGATATCATCTCATCACGTTCTCCTGTCATACTAGATTCTCTGCATCTGATACATCATCTGGATGGACCAGAACTGACAGCTATGCATGGCTAAGCAGAACACAGATGATAGCTCTAGCAGTTCACACGAGCCAAACCTAGTTATGCTAGGAGCAGTGGATCAGGTAATATAAGCTCAAAGGAAGTATGCAATAGATAGGATACTCTATCTATCGATAAAAGACCACAGTAGAATCGTATGCATCATGGCAGAATTGAAATGCTTTAAAAATCATAGGATTATATCATGGTGGGGCTATGCTTGCCTTTGCCAGTTGATAGAAGATAAGCAGATCTTCGGGATCCTTGTACTTGACTCGATTAGAGTTGGTCAAGTATTATTCGTCGATCTTCGATCTTCAATGGTCTTATCCTCGGTCTTCGATCTCGATCTCGATATCATATTCTATCAGGAAGAACGAAACACCGGAAAGAAAGGGAAACAATCAACAATGGCATCGATGCAATGCTCAAGCAAGTATGATGATATGACAATTTGAATTGTATTGAATTGAAACCCTAAAACATGCTCGGCAATTTAATCGGGGTTCCGAGGGGTACAAACCCTAACTCGGGAAAACTCCGGAACATATGAGAGGGGTGCATTTGTTCTTCTAATTAAAATTGTCATTTAAGTTGTTTAACAATGCAGATTATAGCTTAGAGAGGTGGGTCTCATTTTTCTGAACATTTTGATATATTATTTGTTTTTTTCTAAATTACAGATTAAAAGTTATTGAATTTACAATATTATATGAAATTCTGGAATTAATTAAAACCTTTTTCTGAAATTATTAAACAACACTGGAACTTTTTACACCAGGGCTTCTGCTAGCCCTAGAGACCGACAGATGGGCCCTAGGCCACCTCAGCACGCCACGCAAGCAAGAGGGACCGGGGGGCTGGTTGTTATTTCTCACCTAGGCAGAAACTAGCCACAACAGCTGACGGGTGGGGCCGGTGCCAAGTTGTCACGCCACGCAGACGCCACGGAGGCTCAACGGCAGCAGCGCTCAGACGACCACGGCCACGGCGGTGGAGGGCGCGCGGGGCTGCATTGATGGAAGCGTTGGAAAGAGGAGAGCGAGGGGGGCCTGATAGCGGTGCCGCTTCCCTCGAATGGTCGCCGGAGACGGCGGCCCGACAACTAACTGCGGCGGCAGCGGGTCCTCGTGGGGAAGATTCTAGAGAGCGATAGGAAGGATGCTGAGGGCACGGGAAGGTGCGGAGGCTCACCACGGTGGCAGTGGAGGGATCAGAGAGGCCGGAGAAGGCCGGACGTGGCCGGAATCGTCGGAGACAGCAATGGCCGGAGTCGAGGAAGGCGCAATCGTTGGCGACGTTTCGCAGCGCCCCTGCTCGATTCCTTTGGAGGGAAATATCGGCACAGGGAGGCGAAGATTGAGGCGGCCTCGGATGAAAGAGGGGAGGCCGGAGACGGTGGGGCTACGGCGAGCTCGCGGCTAGGGTTCCCAGGTAGAGAGAAGGAACGCGAGAGGACAGCTCCAGGGGGAAAAGGAAGGAGATAAGGAGAAGCAGGGCATCGCGGTGGTCCTATCCCATCTCCCAGGGCGGCGGCGAGCACGAATCGCTACGCCATCATCTGACGGCGGCGCCGGCGACACGCAGGTATGTGCCTGCCTAGGGAAGACGACAGGGGGAAGGAGTGAAACGGTATGGGCCAGATTGGCCAAGCTACGCCAGCTGCGGCTGCTGCGAGCGGCAGGAAGGAAAGAGAGAGCTGGGCCTTCCTGGGCTGCTCGGCATGTTGGCTTGCTGGCTGCTGTTTTTTTCAGTGAAACTCTTTTTCTTTTCTGTTTTGCATTTTCTCTTTGTAATTTCAAATTCAAAACTGTTTTGGATGTTTCAAAAATACTAGAGGGTTTTATAAAGTATATAAAATACTCATGGGCCCTTTTAGTCCATTTGGGCTCCATAATTTTTGGTAGTTTACATAATTCAAAACATTTTGAATTGATTTGAGAGGGGAAAGCTAGGGTTAGGGTTTGATTTAATTCTTAATGCATGCATTTTAAGGTATGATGCTTATGATGCAAAACAAACCCTAATATAAACTGAACTAAAAGTGGGGTGTTACAGCTCTATCCCCCTTACGAGAATCGTGACCCGAGATTCCAAAGGTAGGAAAAGAGACAGAGAGAGAAAGAAACAGGGTCACTCTAAAGATAAGAGGGAACGCACTAAAAAACACACGAAGTATCTCATGGTCAACTCACGGATGGAGTGTTCATAAACAACTCTGAGATGACTACATGAAACACGTCAAGGTAACGGAGGAAACAAGAGGAGAAGGTTTCAAGTTGTTAGATAGCTAGTCTTCATAAGGATTGAGACCATGGAACTCAGAAGGGTTTAAGCTTCTGAAGAGGAAGGTTCCAACAGGAAGAACATAACGCAGACTTCAATGGAGAACCTCTACTAAACAACTTAAGTAGAGATTTCAAGTTGCAGAGATATGGATCAACAAAACCAAGTTGTTGAACTACTTTTGACACAGAAGGTTCACTCCTTCATTCAACAGAAGGCTTAAGGCAGAAAGGTGTTTTCGTGGAGAGGACTCATAGGAGTCACAAGGAACATGTAGAAAGAGAAACTGTTGATTACCAAAATCATAGCCACTCTTCAAACATGTTTGAGAGGACAAAGGAAACTCTTTATCCATCCAGGTATACCAAAATCTTTGCCAAAGATTATGGTATCACTTTGCACCACTAAGATGAATAGTTAAGAAGATTCCTGATGACACGAGAAGAAAGAAACTTCATTCTCAGACTTCAATTATTTGGCACAACGAAGTTCTTGCCAACATAAAGGGTCTGGAGGATCGACCGAGAGACATTTAGCAACACTAATTTAAATGTTCTCCTTCATGTTCGAGAAATCAGACACCAAGTAAAGGTCGGACTTTGGATACAAGGAATCCATAAGCACAACTCCTATAATTAATTATAGAAGAAGCCTCATGAAGAGTGGTTGATATTGCTGAGTTCAAGAGAATATGGCAAAGGTCTTTCCGGTTATGTTGTGTCAACCATTACATCAATCTTGCCAGATTTACAAAGGGACCTATGTCAAAACCTTGAGGATCACCAACCATCGTATCTGCTTGAGATTCAGATTTGGTTAAGTGGTATGATACTTCAGACTCAGCATGTTCGAATAGAAAGTTGGCAACATTTACCACAAAGGTAAAGTTACTAGAGTCTCAAGACAGGGACTACAATGTCAAGCTCCGAAAGACGAGCTAGATTGCTAGAACTATGCATTAGCAACTTGTCGAAGGACAACTGCACATACATAAAATGCTAATGATAAACCACACATGTGTCCTTAAGTAATAGAGATAACTCTTCTCGAATCCACGGCGACATATTTCAACGTTTGCACGCGAACTAGAGAGGCCACTTCTAACATCCAGAGCACATACTTCGAGATGACTCGAAGATGATTCTCAAAAGTTTCCAACATTAGTGCCAAATGTTCCATATGAATCCAGTCTAACATGGAAGGAATAAGGATGTTGTCGATGGGCTCAACATCAAACTTATCAAAACACTCCAAGAAGATGGACTCATATGTTGCTTGAATAAGGCAACAATATTGGTCAGACCAAAGGTCATGAAGATGTACTCCAGTGAAACATCACAAGAAGAAACATTATCAAGATAGTCCTTGGAACTGAGTTTGATTTGACAATAATCCAAATCAAATCAAATGTGAGGAAAGATAACATATCCATGAAGGAAATACTATCTTGCTTCAACACGAAGAAAACTAGACAACCCTTTAAGAAGGAACAAAGTCGGATAAAACTTTTGTCTTACAACTCTCCAAGTTGGTGTTTAAGCTCAAGCAACTAGTTCAGGGGTATCCAGTACGAATCCTTGGAGAAAAGAGCAGTTCAGAGAACTTACTTGATCAAGAACTTGACAACACGGTCATGTGGCAACATGGTGATACTTCTAGTAGACACCTAGAATATCACGAACCACCGATATGTCACTTTGTTCAAAAGGAAACTTGCTTGGTAAGGCAAGAGGACACAATCTCAGAGCTTCGGCACAAACCTAACTCTTTGATCGAGGGGAGTGTACCAGAATAACGGACTTGGTGGCACAATCATCCTCTACTTAGTGATAGGGTTAACCAATCACGCTAGGAATGACACATATGTCCTTGGAGATCAAAACAATAAAAATTGCTAAGAATCTCAGATAGTCACATTATTATGCACACGCATCACTCATGAGCGCGAAAGATTGAGGAAGGGTGGGTAATATGTGTGAAAGCATCACTTCATTAAGTGGTCATGAAACTTAACACGACCTCTTAGTATACAAGAGTGTGATACTTTAAGGTAGAACAGACAGAAGCTAATCAATGCCTCGTAATCTGCGGATTACAACGCTTTGACCTGGTCCTAGATATGACGAGGTACTGGAGTTTGTTTCTCCTAGACATTTCGGAATGGTTTGTCTTGACGAACCACAAGAGTATCTTGCATCGGAAGACACCAATGCAAATTTACTACTTGACTACCAACTGGTAGGCAAAGGTCGAAAAACAACAAGGGAAAAGGAAACATGCTCAGGATGGAATCCCGAGATGTGGATGCATAAGTTAACAACCTTCCGAAAACCAATGCATAAGAAGGATAAGGTGTGGTAGAGTCACGGGTATAGATGCGAGACTCTCGAGGAGTACTCTTGTCATGATCTATTTGGTTCCATTAAAGAACATCTGCCATAGCTAGCGGTAGGGGAAGTCCTTAGTTGTCACACTTCAACCGCGACAACAACCACAAGCTTGTAGGCTAGAATTGTAGTACCAGCCATCCTGGGGTAATGTGTGAACATTAAAGACAGGGACAAAAGAATGGATCTTGGTTTAAAGATCAGCTTCATGTACAAGATTCACAACATGAAATCTAGCACAATCAGGGATCTTAGGTTCAAGTCCAAGGGTTAGAACCCGAAAAAGGAGTAACTACTACTTGAGTGACATAGCGTACACTACAAGGTAATAATCACGAGGTAGCTTCCAAAAGAAGAGACAAATTTTGAAGTACCCAAACAAATGAAAAGGAGGCACTCGAGGCGAAAGGAAACCTCGAAGCCTAGAACATAACACTGCAGATCCAATAATATAATGTTGTGGGTCCAAAAAGATAGAGAGATCATGATGGAAAGAAATCTCTCAGATGAACAAGAGCAAAGGAAAACAAGGAATTCACAACACACAAAACTATAGAGAACTCAACACTAGGTCAACTGGTTAAGAAACGTCATGCCAAGAAGGCACCTAAGTTTTGAAGGACAAGAAGAGATATCAAAACTTTTCCAAAATCAATACCAGATAAGATAACCCAGAGTTAGAGCGAAACTGGATAAGAAGTAAGAGAAGACTACTTTTCAGCTTTTAAAATAGTTTTCACAAGAACTAGACTCAACATCGACCAACAGCAAGGTTTTCCTACGGTCGGTACTGCTCTGATACCAAGAACTGTGACACCCCCGAGATCAGGGCTAAACAAATCCCAGACCTCCGTCTGATATAAGCTTAATCTTGATCTCGAGAATATCCAGTGAAGAATCGGTAGCACAGCAGTGACCCTACGACACAAAATTTATTACAGCAAGCTCATAACTGAGCAGAGAACCAAATTATTACAAGCAGAGGTCACAGACCACAAACATCAAACAACGGAAGGCAAATTATGCTATTAAGTATAGCAAACTTAACAAATGGCCTAAGAGGCCTGAAGCATAACGATGAGGTCCTAGCACATAGATTCCAGGCTGCCGGCCGGGAACCCCAAGCTACTCGTCGATGTCGATGTAGTACAGAACTCGTCTTTAGGGGAACACTTATTCTGCCAAAAGTATCAACAAAGAAAGGGTGAGTACAGGGTGTACTCCGCAATACTTATGGCTGGTGGAGTTGTTTTGCATAAAGCCACTTTTGTTTATAAAGCAAGAGAGAGAAGAAGCTCGTCTAGTCAGAGTATTTTTAAAGGGGATACGAGAGCGACATATCCGAAAATATTGATCATCATCTTTTGATATCCACCAATCATCATCATCTACCAACTAGGATCACCCTCTTGTACCCATGAGGAAGCATCCTTAAGCACACGTTTATCTATCAAGTTTTACGATTAAGTTCAAGTTCTCTATGATCATCACGTCAGTTCCCAAGTCGTCCGTAACCGTGGACACGGCTTTCTGAAAGATTATTACCCTGCAGGGGTATACAACTTTACCCACATGTACTAACCTTCTCTTAATGCCACTTAAGATTAGCCCTCTTCCTTGGAAGGCTGGCATAGGGTGGTTAGACACGACCTTTACCTTGCTTTCGCCGAGACCATGAGTCACGCAATAAGTATGGTTCCGCCATAATGGGTCAAATCCCGAAGCCGGTACTTAAAGATGTGAGGAGAGGTTGGTTAACAAGGGCTCGATCGACCCCAAGCACCCCCGGCCACGCTTACCTACCTGTTATGAATGCACCAACTTCACCCGGCAAATCTTTCAAAAGATTTTCTATGCATATGTCGAATGGAACGCTCGAACTATGTGACTCATGGAATCTACTAGGCAAGTTAGTCAATCATGGGTTTTTCCAGGCCCCGTGTGGTCAGACGCCTGCCTTGGTTCAAGAGGCAAGAACATCCGGTCCTAGTGGTGGCGAGCATGGGACTAGAAAACCACATCCCATGGCCTCCCATACAAGCCTTAGCATGTTTAATCTCATATCACCTCGATATCATCTCATCACGTTCCTGTCATACTAGATTCTCTCAGATTCCGATACATCATCTGGATGGACCAGGCGACATGACTATGCATGGCTAAGCGCACAGATGATAGCTCTAGCGATTCACGAGCCAAACCTAGTTATGCTAGGAGCAGTGGATCAGGTAATATAAGCTCAAAGGAAGTATGCAATAGATAGGATACTCTATCTATCGATAAAAGACCACAGTAGAATCGTATGCATCATGGCAGAATTGAAATGCTTTAAAAATCATAGGATTATATCATGGTGGGGCTATGCTTGCCTTTGCCAGTTGATAGAAGATAAGCAGATCTTCGGTATCCTTGTACTTGACTCGATTAGAGTTGTTCAAGTATTATTCGTCGATCTTCGATCTTTGATGGTCTTATCCTCGGTCTTCGATCTTGATCTCGATATCGTATTCTATCGGGAAGAACGAAACACCGGAAAGAAAGGGAAACAATCAACAATGGCATCGATGCAATACTCAAGCAAGGATGATGATATGACAAGTTGAATTGTATTGAATTGAAACCCTAAAACATGCTCGGCAATTTAATCGGGGTTCTGAGGGGTACAAACCCTAACTCGGGAAATCTACGGAACATATGAGAGGGGTGCATTTGTTCTTCAAATTAAACTTGTCATTTAAGTTGTTGAACAATGCATGATTATAGCTTAAAGAGGTAGGTCTCATTTTTCTGAACATTTTTATACATTATTTGTATTTTTCTGAATTACAGATTAAAAGTTACTGAATTTACAATATTATATGAAATTCTGGAATTAATTAAAACCTTTTTCTAAAATTATTAAACAACACTAGAACTTTTTACACCAGGGCTTCTGCTAGCCCTAGAGACCGACAGATGGGCCCTAGGCCACCTCAGCACGCCACGCAAGCAAGAGGGACCGGGGGTTGGTTGTTATTTCTCACCTAGGAAGAAACTAGCCACAACAACTGACGGGTGGGGCCGGTGCCAAGTTGTCACGCCACGCAGACGCCATGGAGGCTCAAAGGTGGCAGCGCTCAGACGACCACGGCCACGGCGGAGGAGGGTGCACGGGGCTGCAGAGATGGAAGCGTTGGAAAGAGGAGAGTGAGGGGGGCCTGATAGCGGTGGCGCCGCCCTCGAATGGTCGCCGAAGACAGCGACCCGACTACTAACTGCGGCGGCGGCGGTGGGTCCTCGTGGGGAAAATGCTAGAGAGCGATAGGAAGGATGCTGAGGGAACGGGGAGGTGCGGAGGCTCACCACGGTGGCGATGGAGGGATCAGCGAGGCCGGAGAAGGCTGGATGCGGCCGGAATCATCGGAGACAGCGACGACCGGAGTCGGGGAAGGCGTGGTCATTGGCGACGTTTCGCAGCGCCCGTACTCGATTCCTTTGGAGGGGAATACCGGCACGGGGAGGCAAATCTCGAGGTGGCCTCGGATGAAAGAGGGAAGGCCGGAGACGGTGGGGCTACGACGAGCTCGTGGCTAGGGTTCCTAGGCAGAGAGAAGAAATGCGAGAGGGAGAGCTCCAGGGGGAAAAGGGAGGAGATAAGGAGAAGCAGGGCATCGCGGTTGTCTTATCCCGTCTCCCAGGGCGGCGGCAAGCACGAATCGCTGCCCCGTTGTCCGACAGCGGTGCCGGCGACACGCAGGTGCGTGCCTACCTGGGGAAGACGACAGGGGGAAAGGAGTGAAACGGTACGGTCCAGATGGGCCAAGCTAGGCCAGCTGTGGCTGCTGCGAGCGGCAGGAAGTTAAGAGAGAGCTGGGCCTTCCTAGGCTGCTCGGCCTGTTGGCTTGCTGGCTGCTGTTTTTTTCAGTGAAACTCTTTTTCTTTTCTGTTTTGCATTTTCTCTTTGTAATTTCAAATTCAAAACTGTTTTGGATGTTTCAAAAATACTAGAGGGTTAGGGGCCCTTTTAGTCCATTTGGGCTCCATAATTTTTGGTAGTTTACATAATTCAAAACATTTTGAATTGATTTGAGAGGGGAAAGCTAGGGTTTTAGGGTTTGATTTAATTCTTAATGCATGCATTTTTAAGGTATGATGCTTATGATGCAAAACAAACCCTAATATAAACTTAACTAAAAGTGGGGTATTACAGTGCCATTGGGCATCATCACTTGAGCGCATGGTTCCAACTACGAGTCTTCCGACTCATGAAAGGTCAAGCATAAAAACCAAAGTAATGGATAAGCCAGCACTTGCTTAAAAGTATTTACATGCTGGAACTAGTACTTGAGTAGCAGGAAACATACAGCTATTGTTTTTCCGCCTTAAGATTAACACAGTAGTTTTTCCGCATACACAAACCCAGAGGAAACAAATATTTCAAAGTGTTTTCATTCCTCTGGCACATGAGACTTTGAGGTAACATCATCGGTAGCAGGAGAGCCATCTTGTTCATCTTCAAAGTCGGTGGTCTTGAGGGATCCGGAGGAGCTGTGACGGTCGCCGTCAATGATCTCAAGAGGCACGAAGACATTGTGATCGACCAACTCGGCGACCCTGGTGTCAAAACCTGTGAGCGATGCCTAGATAGCCTTGTGGTCAATCTTCTGGCCTTCATCGTCCATGTCAGGAAGACCCGAGGTCACCGTGTCGATGTCGGCATTATCATAGTGGGCCTTGACCATTACCAGCAACATTCTTGCACCAGCCCGGGTACATGAAGCTTTCCAGCTTACGATACGCTCGGGGGCTTGGCGCAGAATCTCCGAGTACTTCATGACGGAATCCACCACCTTGATGTTGATGTTCAGGGGCTTGGCAATCACTTTGGCTTGCTTGACGGCGGTACTAATGAAGTTGCCGGCGAGAACCATGCATTCCTTTGGCAGAGGAGGCATATTGGTTAAACCAATAGGAGCTGCATTTCCGACAAGACAAGTGAGTGCATGAGTTCAATAACACAAAACAATTCAAAGTACCTGGCTTACAGTAGTACAAGACGGAGATTTCTTACCAAAGATGCTTGCCTCCGCTTGCTGGAGTGTCTCCGCCATGGAGTCCTGTTCTTGTCGGAGAATCTTGTAAGCCTCAAGGTTGCGCTGATTCTGCTCATCGACATCTTTCTTCTACTCCTTGAGGATTGCAATTTCCTCCTTCAGGCGATTCATCTCCGTGTTGGCGGACTCCTGCAAGGCCTTCATGGATTCCTCATGCATCTTTAGAGTGTCAGCCCTCTCTTGCTTAATGATCTTGTTCTCGCTATCCAGCAGCTCAATGTGCTTGGATTGCTCGACAATATCCTTGGCCTTGGTGATGGTTTCTGCAAGTCGGATAAATAATAGCACACAATGAGTAGTCGGAGAGCGATGGCACAAGACCAAGTTTGATTGCAAAATTGAAAGAAAAAACAGACTCTTTCTCTTGGTGATTTGTTCCTTCAAGAAGGCAGTTTTACCCTTTTCAACTTCCAGCTCAGCGCGCATCTTGTGGAACTTCTCATTGGCGACGCCTCTCCGATCATTCTCATTCTATGGAAACAAGATCAAAATTACTTAGTCTACTTGGAGCATCTAGCTGGATAATTATCCGCCTAGAGGCTTAGGGGCTACAGTGAGAGTTTTTAACTGGACAATATGCTTAGTCTTTCTTTAAGCATCTAGTCGGAACTAATTCTGTTTCAACTAGAGGCTTAGGGGCTACAGTATCTAAATTTGCAAACACTGCGTATTCTACTCTAAAAGTATCTAGTCAGAATGATTCATTCAAACTAAATACTTGAGGGCTACAGTGAGAAGTTTTCTAGCTTAATCACTCTTAGAGCATTCAAATGCAAAGACCTATGGTTTTCCGTATAAATCCTCGGGGCTACAGCGGGATACTATTTATGAAATGCAAAAGGTAAACAAAACTTACAAGTGCGATGATCTTGAGGTTGGTGGCGCTCTCAGCAAATATCTTGCTGAAGGAAAGACTATTTCCTCACAGGATATCTGCTTGCCTGAGAAGCTCTTCAAGGCCGCAAGTCGGAGGAGTTGGCGCTGCACCAGGAGCCAAAGCTGAGCTACTCGGCGTAAGCGCCGGGTAGACAATCTTCTGGAGCTCTTTTGATGTCCTGGGTGCAGTGGCGCCGCCTTCGGCAGACGTTCTGCCTTCCACTATCGCCTTACCGATGGCATTCTTAGCCGGAGCTTCAGCCATTTTGGACGCGGTACTTTCTTGTGTCGCCTGCTCACCGGCAACGACAAGATCCATGGTGACACCTGTGTCCACTTCCATGGTGGAAGGGCCAGATGCGACTTCAGCTGGAGAGCTTGTTAGTGCGGCAACATGCTGGACGCTGGGAGTGGTAGGGGCGATGGCGGGAGACGCTTGGTGCAACATATCTCTAATATTTTTAGAAGCCCTCGATGTTTTGGAGGACTTCTTCAAACTCAAACTAGCCTTCTTCCTGAAACGTGCAAAAAGTATAAGTACAGGAATAAGACGATCAATGGACAATGTCGTAAGACAAGAAGCTTAGACAATAGTGGGTGCCTTGGTGAAAGGGATGCCGGTAATTCTTCTTTTCTCAGCCTCTAGGGCGGCAGTGGACTTCTTGGAGGCTCCACCCTCCGTCTTCTTCTTCTTGCCTCTGTCGACAGCGTCAGAGGTGGAGCTCTTCCGCTTACGCGCCAACGGGACATCGTCGCCGGACACGACGGTGACTTCCTTCATCTTGGGGTCATAGATTTGGACAACCATGCTATCCTCCTCTAGACTTTTAAGTTGTTAAGTGAAATCCTGAAGTGTTAGATGAAATGGTGATGGCTAGACGGAAGAACTGGAGTATATGTCATACAAGGAAAATAAAAATGTACCTCTGGGCACTTTCCGTCCACGAACATGTCATAGGTGATGGTGAAGCCGTGCTTCCTGTCCTTCACCTTGACGATGTCCCTGAGGCGGAGCTTGATGGAGTCACTCGAAAAGTTGTCCATGGAGATGTGAATGCTATCCTTCCTTTCCTGGGTGTACTGATGCATCAGCTTCGTGCGGTGCTGCATAGGCTGGATCCTCCTGACGAACCAGCACATGGCTAGGTCCAATCCGGTCAGACCCATCTCTACAAACCACTCGATCTGCCTAATGGCGCGGGAGGCTTCGTTGTCGGAGGGAAGGGTGGCCTGGGATCTCCATGTCGGGGCTTGAGCGGCAGCCCCATCGACAAAGTCCGGGTACGTTGCTTCTCGGCCAGCCAGAGGGATATCTAGACCATAGAAGTACGTCCACTGCCAATTCTTGCAGGACTCGTGGCCGACGATGTTGGGGAACCGCCGGCCAGGCCGGATCTTGAAGCTAATGGTCCCATAGTTCCTGAGTTCATCCTTGCTCCCGGCTTCCCTCTTGACGGTGAAGAAATAGATGAACAGATCTAACCTAGGCCTAATTCCTAGGTAGCCCTCACAAAGCGTCGCGTAGTTGCTAAGCGTGAGGATGCTATTCGGAGAAATGTTCTAAGGTTGAACCTGGTAATGGCTAAGGACGACAAGGAAGAAGTCGGAGATTGGGAGGGAGACACTGTGTACCATTTGCGCTTTGAGGTACACCTTCTCTCCAGCTTGGGAAGAAGCAGTGACCTCACCGGCCGGCACCGCCCGCTAGACCAGCCCCTCCATCACGGGGAGGTATCCTTCGGCGAGCAGCTCCTTGAGATCGCCATCAGTGATATCGGTACCGCGCCACTCTCCTTTGTGAGAGTCACTCTCCTCCTCCAGCGGTTCCAGCCTCGCTGGAATATGGTCGCCACCGGCGGTTTCCACCACCACGGACCGCAGCACAGCCACGCCCTCGGGAGGCACGTGAACGGAGCCTGCCGGCTTGGCCGCAGTCTCGTTCGTCGCCGCCATGGACGGGGTGGAGCTGCTACTTGCCATTGGAGTAAGGGGAGAGGTGACTGGGAGATTGAGGAAGAACTAGGGTTTTTCCCGTGCGCACGGAGAGCTCGAGGAGATTGTTCGTAGGAGGAAGAAGATGACACGAGGGATAATGCGGTGAAAAGATAAAATCTACCACGGTTGTAGTTTATAACCCCCGGCATCAAGATTCGTGCAAAGTGATCGAGTGGTTGTTGTGTGGACAGCGCGTGCATGGAAATTTCGCCATGTTCCCACCGGCGCCGCCAATGGTTCGTATCCTTCACGCGGGAAAAATGGACATGATTGTTTTCTCTGCATGTGTGAGTTATGAGTCATCGCTGACCTATGGTCTACGTTGCTCTAGCTGACATGGGCAGGTGAACCATCCCATCGAAAGATTCTGGCATGGACGGATCTAGTCTGGCTACGAGAAGAGTACGATGGAAGATTCAGCGATTCTCGGACTTGCAAGTTGAAGACGGAGAGCATTGCAAGGTTCTTGGGAGGACTACAAGATATTGCTTGACGATTTGCCGACATTCATATAGATGGATCATTCAACCTGAAGAGGCAAGACGGCGCAAGGTCACGGAGTTCTCTGGGGGCTACTGTTGGGGATATGCTATATGGGTGTCCCCATAGCATGTCTCTAATCCGGATAACCCGGGTGGCCCATAGTTGGTAGCAAGGCCCATAGCCTGCTGGGCGGCCCAGTTAGATGGATCCATAAGGGAGGCCCATGCCAGATAAAGGAAGGCTACAAAGGAGTCACCGACATACCCGGAGCCTTGGAGTGCAAGACACGTTAAACTAGTTGTATACCGTGTATGACTCTGTAACCTGTCCGGCTAGGACTTTTCCTATAACCCTAGGATCTCGCGACTATATATGCCGGACCTATGGGAGCCTTTAGGGCACAATTTAGGACAACACAACTCATATCGCGCATAGCGAACCGATCCCTGTAACTCGGTGTATTGCCATTATAGTGATTTATAGCAGGAGTAGGATCCCGCCACCGTCGTGGGATCTGAACCTGGGTAAGCTGTGTTACCTCGTACCCGCCAACCTTCCGCCTTACCCCACGTCTCTAAACACGCTCTGTGAGGAACCCTCCATGGCGTACTCGTCGGCAATACCACGACAATGGTCAAGGTTTCCTGACCATGTAGGTTCTTTGGCACCTATTGACAATGGAGCTAACACAGTTCCGCAGATGATTGTTGCAACACGATCATACCACAAAGTTCATAGTTGCAATTGTTAGAAACATAGTGACTTGTTCATCAGACCATGAGAGCATATCTAATCACTGTCTCTCGAGGATACTTTGATGGCACTTAATGTCACTCGATGGAACGGTGATCATAAGGGTGTCATTAGGTATCCGGAGGGGCAGGTTGAGGCGTATGTGTCAAGAGCGGGATTTGTACATCCGTGTGATGGAAGTGCTCTGGGCCGACTCGGATAATTTATATCAAATATGTTGCGCAACATGTGACTAGGTCATGGGATATCACTTATCGATACGAGTTAAAGTAGCATTATCAGCAACGAGATCGAGCTCGGCATGGTGATGTCGATGATCAAATCTCGGACAATGTAGTATCAAAGAGACAAAAGGAACATAACACATATTGTTTCAGGTTCAAAACAACAGAGAATCGTGAGTGTCATAGGGGTCACATGTGCATCCCGGTCCCTCCATGTATCATTGATAGAGATCATGTCTATGACATTCCCGAATCATAGGGACGCATGCTTAAGGGCATTACCACGCTTGGAGATCTACCTATATGAAGGAATCCCAAAAGAGAGAGAGACCAGAATGGTTCTAGGGAAATCCGAAGTTGTTTAGAGAAAGAAAGAAGGAAACAGACTGAAAGGAGTTTCAGATAAATCGGAATTTAAATATATGCATTTATTATATGTTAATTGTGAATTAATATATTCTAAATAAATATTTAAATTAAGATTTATAAAAGCAACTTTCTTATTAGGCCAAATCCCCAGAGAGAATTGACCTAAAAAAGAAATGCTGCAGAAAATAGGAAAAATAAAACAACCAATGGGGTTGGTTTGACCAGCCCAGGCCCACGCGGGCGACGGATAACAGCCGCCGCACATGGCGGTCCACAACAGGGGCAGCGAGCCGTGAGCTCGACCCGGACCAGGCGAGCTCATGGGGATCTAGCACGCCTTCCGGGTCGGGGGCAACTACCGCCGACCCACATGGGATCGCCTCCCTTCCACTGAAGTGGGCTGCCACTGTTGCTGGGTTGTCGTGGGCGCGGAGGCCCATCCAGGCCACTGGGTGCTACCGCCTCTGGCTGGGCATGCTGGGCTGGACAGCTTCCATTGGCCAGCCCACTCGGGGTCGCCTGGCTGCAACCTGGGTACCGCCTAGTTGCTGTTTGGGCTGGCTTTGGCTGGCCCATCCGGCTAGGGGCGTTTTTCCTTTTATTCTTGACCTTGTTTAGTCCCACATGGGGCACCTAAGAGGGAGCGGACTCCTCCCTTCCCCTATATAAAGAGGTGCCCATGGGTGGGATAAGACACACAATAAATTAAGATATTCTCTATGGTTGGAATACTCTTCTCTCTCTAAAGTTGCCTCTGCTAGTGCGCGGTTCTAAGTCTGGACTACACCTGCAAGGTGTTCTCTTCTATGACACTCTATTGTGCTGCCGAGATTCTAGCCAGGAGGTTTACTTCCGCAACCTCGGCAGGAACCGAGCCCGAGAGTCGTTATCTTGCACCATATGCATGTGGCAACTCGGTGGGGCTATTGAAGTTTCTAGGCCATCGTGCGAGGAGCTTCGAGACTTTGAGGTCGGACAGGTATGACTACATCAACGCTTATGCATGAGCGTAACACTCTCTCAGTCTTCAAGGGTACGTTATTTATGTCTTCCCCCGTTACTGCATTACTAGTAGATAGATCTTGGGCATACAAGGTTTCCCGCGTCATATTTTTTTTATTTTTTTGTATCGGAACCCCAACAATGGTATCAGAGCCTGATATATGCGTAGTATGCTAGTACGGATTAGACACATGTATAAGTGTGGGAATTGATACTCTAGTTGTTACCATCCCACGTATATTTTTTTTATATCACGGTATTGTAAGATGAAGCGGCCCAGACCAACCTTACGCATACTCTTATGTGAGACTGGTTCCACGCTCGACATACGGCTTATACTGTATAAATGGCTCGCGGGTGTATGTTTATCTCACAGTAGTTGATATAGAATCTACAAAGGAAGGCCCCAAAAGGGGTGTAGTCTAAACAACTGTTGTATCCATGTTGTGGTTGAAAGTTCGTAGGTAGAAGCGTTCTATTGCGAAAGCCTTAACAACCGCATAAAATCTGCAATAGATAAAGTAGAGGCGTCTAACTCTATGTTGTAGGAAGGGCATTGTGATGTGATATGGTTACAAACGTGAATGAGGTAAGGTAGTTTACTATTCCTATTGCTAAGTAGTATAGTAATAGTCATCGTGATGGTGAACGACAAGACCGGTGGCGATGTGGACTTGGCGTAGAAGTGGTGTCCTGATGGAGATCATACCGGAGCACCTGATGGAGATCATGGAGCAAGAATACAACCATGTCACATCACATTTTGATTATATATTATTTAATCTTTGTGTGCATCTTGTTTGAGTGCTAGTATTAGGTACACAACGGTAGCATTTAAATAGGATGATCCCCAAATTAATTCCAATGATATTGTTCCCCTAGTGTGTGTACCACCAAGAAAGTTCTTTAATATGAGGCAGGCCGTGACAATCAAGTGTCAGACATATCTATGTTCGCATACAGTGGGTGTAAGTAATATTGCACTGCAATACACACTAGTTAGAATTGGCGAGCCTAGCATGTACAGACATGGCCTCGGAACACAAGAGATTGAAAGATCAAGCATGAGTCACATGTGATTGACATTGGCGAATGTCTAGCCTGGCAGCCACATCAAAGGCCGTGACGATCGAGGATGATGTGGTGTAAAGGGATCGTGTAATCACTTAAATTGTTGTTAGGGATGACTATTTAAGTGGGAGCCCGTTTGTTAATTTGATTACAAATTAGACTCCTAATTATGAACTTAGTCTAAGTCCTTTTGCAATTATCTTGTAGACAATGGCCATCTCCTTAGTTTGCAACTCCTTTGGTCTTTCATGGACAGGGAGAAACTTAAGCTAGATGGGTCGAATTTCATCGACGGGTATCAACATCTCAGAAGGATCCTCATAGAAAACTATCTTCTCTATGTCCTTCGTGAACCCCTAGAAGATTTCCTCGATGACTTCGATGAAAATGAAGATGCGACTATTTGCGACCATCAAGAGACTTTTATGATAGTCATGTACACCATTATCGATGCGATGGAACCTGGCTTGAGAATACCCTTCCATGAAATCGACACATATGATATGCTCGATGGATTGAAGAGTATGTTTCCAGCTGAGGAGAAACACATGAAGTATGAGTACGTAAAAGAGTTTGTCTCCATAAAGATGGACGAAAACTCTAGCTTGGATAGCCACCTGGACACCATGGAAAGGCTCCATGAATGTCTGAAGGATGCTATATGCGACTTGTTGACTAAAGTCCTTGCAATAGATGGGGTGTTGCGTTTTCTTTCCCCTAGTTACAAGGACATCGTCAAGGACCACGTCACGACAAGAATTCCGATTACCTTTCGCAAGGTCATATCCAAGGTAAGGACTATCAAGGTAGAACCCAAAGCTAGGAGAGATGCAAAGGAGAAGGTATATGTCGATATACAAGTTATAAATGTTTCTATGAAACACTTATGCAGTTTTAGGTATTGGATACTTATCCCTGATTTATTTGAAATCAGGACCCTCTGTGTGAGAGTTGCGGATGGAACGAGGCACTGATGGCATGATGGCGGCAAGCAATCTGGTTAAAGGCCGAAAGCACTCCTTCCCTCGAAGTTTATCATTAGGATTAGAAGGTTTGAATAAAATCTTCATAATCGTGTTTGTGAACTGTGCAAGTGTGTCTTGCTTATTGTGAGACGGTTATTCATATTAATGAGAAACAATCGGTTATTCCTTTTTCTATGAATGATTTATTTTATGATTCGCATTGAATTTACAAACAAGTTATTCTAGTCTTTAATCTATAAGATAATAAAGCATTTATAAAGAATGAAAAATTGCCAAGAGATATCTAAACGTGAATCTGAAACGGTTTGAATCGTTCAAAGTCTTCAGAATCAAGGTAGATATAGAATTAACAAGAAGGTCAAAGTGTCAGCGATTTGATCCAAATGACTTCGAATTCAAGTTAATGGAAATATATCATATAAGTATTGTGAAAAACAGTTTCAAATATTATGGTGATTGGACTAATCAAATTGTTTTGATATGTCTAATACAACATAATCATAATGTATTAGATACAAATGGTCTGAAATAAATTTTGTTGGGCTTAATGTTGGATATTAGAGTTAAAGATTGAAATAGTAAACACTCAATAAAACATAAGGAACATCTAAAGATTTGCGGAAACAACAACATATGAGATATGTCAAGCTCGAGTTTCTAGAGATTTCGATAGTTTGAAATCATGGCGATTAGTAAGTATGTGTAGTGAGTTCTTAGTAAGACTATGAACACAAATTCCAAACTAATACCTAGAAAGGACAAAGTTTGTTTGTCGCAGTGGGGTACCTATTTTAGAAAGTGTATTCCCATAGAAGTGCTAGTGGAAGGACATAAGTATAAGCAAAAGGTTTGACCTTACCTCTAAATTGTTAAGAGTGTAAAACAAAATATGTTCTAGAGACAAACTTTACAAATAGAGGGAAACTATAATGATGTGATCATAAATATTTCAGCTAATACTTTCTAAAAGTAGGATTCAAGATTTTATTCTGCCCCTTGAAGAATTTCATTCATGAGTCACTTGTCTTATTATTGGAATAAGACAAACCTACGAACTACAAAGAAAGTTTGATGGACCTAAATACAAGAAATTACTTAGAGTCACGAAATCACAAATTAAGTAACATTTGAGATTATGAAGTAAAAGTTACTTGATCTCATTAAGTAATTGTATTTACTTAATCCTTCCTAGTAAACTACAATGTTGAAAGGATGGAAATGAAACTTAAAATGAAGACATAAAGGTTTATTTTTTCATAAAGTTGTTTTGACAAATTCTTAATGTCTATTGGATTTAATCACCATATATGTCCAATTTTTGAAATTGGCTAAACTGTTCAAAACTGCAAAGTCTTCAAGTGACTGAAGAAAGAGGCTGTCATTGGTACAACAGGTGGGTTTTGATAAGTCAGGAATTGCTGAGGTCTTGTAATAGAAATTCTCGATTTGATCAAAAAAAATTGGATTTTCCAAGATTGTCGAGAAGGGTTTTAAGTTGAGTAGGAGCTAAGGAGTTTTACCAATAGAATATGTGCTTGGCATTTTTGAGTGGGAGATGAGTGACATCCTGTAATATCAAATATTATTGATATATTTGAGTGGGAGCATAACAGTGTTCTTGAATATGTGACTGACATATTACTGAACAATGTGTTGGGTATTAGAAATGATTAGACCATTTAGGTAAAATTAGACGTAATTTGACCCATGCTCTTAGTTGTAAAGAACAAAGATTCTAGAATGATTTCTAAGCTAACCACTGAACCAGAGTTAAGTTTAGCGCAAAACAAAGCATGGTCAGAATCAAAGTTGCAAGGGTTGCACTTTGGTTGAAACTATAAAGATGTATAAGTATTAGGATACTTCAGAATTAGCAAGTATGATTTTAGTTTGAAGAAAGTTTGACTTTTGACTAAGTGTGTTTATAGCTATACATGACATCTTGAAAATCTAGTTGATTGATAAATCGTCATTGTATATACTAGAAAAGTAGAAGTCTCACTTTGTCACCAAAACGCTAAAAGAACATTATATTATAATGGGGATTAATATAAAATAGGTGACATTAATGATTTGTAAAATAGGACCTTAGGAATATGGTAAAACAGATTTAGGATAGTAAGTCCTCCATGAGCAGCATGATCAATAAAAACATATGAGATATGGTTTATGATTAGTAGCAATGCAACTAGATTATTTTTACTCTAGTGCAAGTGGGAGACTGAATTAAATGTGCCCTAGAGGCAAATAATAAAGGAGTTTATTAAACATATTCCATTAGTTCATAACAGTTTTATATCATGCTATAACTATATCTAATAGGAAACATTGATATAGGTGTGATATGTAAACAAACCCAGGTCCCTAGTATCCTCTATTTAACTAGTTTATTGGTCAACGGATGGTCAAGGTTTCCTAACCATGTAGGTTCTTTGGCACCTATTGACAATGGAGCTATCTCACTAGAGAATGAGATAGTGGACACCGTTCCGCAGATGATTGTTGCAACACGGTCATATAATAGAGTTCACAGTTTCAATTGTTAGAAACATAGTGACTTGTTACTCGGACCGTGAGACTATATCTAATCATTGTCTCCTGAGGATACTTTGATGGCACTTAACGTCACTCGGTGGAATGGTGTGTTGGGGTTTCGGGAGAGAAAATCAAAAAAATTACTACGCAGAAACCCTGATTGCCCAAGATCTATCTACGAGTAATGCAGTAACGACCGAGAGGTTTCAGATACATACCCTTGTAGTCCGAAAGCAGTTAATATTCTGAGGGCAACGCAGTTGATGTAATCGTTCTTGTAGCCGAACTCAAGGTCATGATGCTCCTTGCAGGTCACCCCTTGCTCCATCATCATGCAACACTTCGACTGACAACATCCAAAGTGCCCCAAGTGTTGCACCTCGTGGCTTCATACACATACAGTGTACAACGAGAACCTCCGCTCCCTTGATCCCTGTCGGGAGGGCGGAAGTAGATCTCCGGCTATGGAATCCTTGCAGCACAACGGCATGTTGTGGATGCATCATATCTTACGCGAATAGAACTGGGCCGTGCCAACGCGTGGAAACAACTAGAGAGAGAGATTGGAGAGGAGGAGGACGAGATCTCCCAACTCATGGGATCTGTCGTATTGTCCTCCAAAGGGGAGAGGGGGCCTCCTTATATAGGGGGAGGGGCAGCCTTGCCCCTCCCCCGAGGAAACCATGTGGCGGCCCAAGGGGTGAGAGGGGTGGCAGCCAGGGGCAGCGCTAAGGCGCCCCAAACCCTAACCCTAGCCGCCCGCCAGGGAGGGGGCAGCCCTAGGCGCCAAACCCTAGGCCCCAAGGCCCTTCTCCCTTCCGGTTTCCCTCATGGGCCCTTTTTCCCTAGGGAAGTTGGCCTGTCGTGGTGATTGCACGACAGATGCCATGGGTAGGCTTAAGTTGGGGGCCGAATGGGTGCTTGTGGTCACCGGGGAGGGAGTGCACGGTCGAGCCATGCATGAAGAACAAGAAGAACTCTCCACACTTGACAATTTGATTGATACCCCAAAAATTACAAGTGCTCCTTGAGATGTATTGGCTTGAGTTCGCAGCACCTGTTCTCTACTTGGTCCAACCTCCTCTACTACTGCTATTCCCTCCCTTATATAGGCAGTGCTAGCTAGCCAATACCCCTTTGGGTTCTAGGGTTTACTGTTTGGATCTTGGTCCCTACAATATGGGCCAGGTTATGGGCTTGCCCTAAGCCCATAGGCCCGGTACATAAAGCTTGATAGCTAACGGTCTTCTGGTACGCTGCTTCTTGTTCTCTTTGGTGTCATGTTGTTACTTTGTACATCAGCGCTTGCTTTGGGCGTCACCCGGCTCCTTTTGTGTCACCCGGCGTCGCCCTTCTCTTTTGACCATGCTTTACCATGGTCCTTCCCGAACCTTACTCGGAAAGGTGCCACGTGTCCTTCTTGACTCGGCCCTTCCTCGGTTGACTCGGCTCGTTGGTAACTGCAAGGGTTACAACTTTGTCCTATACGGGCCGAGATAGTTTGTATCTCGGCTCTCATGCTAATCTTTCCCGGCTGTTCTTACCCGGCCTGGTTCATTTTTTACTCGGAGCCAACCGAGCTGCACTATGTTACCCCTCTCGTGACCCTACCGGGGGTTATCCCCCCGACATTAGTCCCCGAAGCTGGTGAGGTCTATCAGTTCCAGCTGTTAGGCGTCTCCAGGTTCCTTTTGTGTGAATGGAACTTAGTTTTTGTCTTTTATCTATCTCAGTTTCGCACCTTGCCGGGTTAGTCTGACAATTTCGGGTCAATTATTTGACTTCTTGGCTCATTCTTGCCTCGAGCCGAGTTATTTTGGCCAATTCCGGGTCATTTTTGGCGCACTTCAGTCAGTGACAACTAGTAATCATGATTACTTGCCTCGATTTTTGTTCAAAGTTCTGGCGGCACAGTGACGGGTGCGCAGTTATTCCCCGTCACTATGGCAGTCCCATCGGTCTGCGCCTCTTGTCCTTCCAGCCGTGACATGGCACTGGATTTTTCGTGTATCTTTGGCTACGTGGCGCTCGCTGAGTGGCTCACCCTGCCTGGTACACGACCACACGCTGGCCGGATGGCACAGTTAGATCCCACTATGGGGGTTTGTAACACCCTCGGAATCGGCTCTATGCAAGTTTCAGCGATTCCCGCCAAACCCGCATAGAAACGATTCAAAGGTGCCCACCAGGCACTTGCGTGCGGGTGGAAAACAAAGTAATATCATTACACAATAGTCCTCGATGGAACCCACAGAACAGATATATACAACAACGACTCCATGAGTCAAGAATACAGGTACACAATACAAAGATCCAAATCAACTTGAAAATGATACAGCGTCCGACTACGGACAAGATGCAAATGGGGATAAGATCCCTGAAGAATAACCATTGGCGTCCATAACCCTGCCCAAGCCAAGCCGGAAGGGTAACCCTGCTAACAACGTTGATCTCAAAACCTGCTTAAGCAAAAGAGGTGCCGACAAAGGGCAGAGGAAAAAGAGAGCGGTCAGTACTGAGGCCAGTACACGGCGAGACTAGAATTCGGCTGTCCTCGCCTACATAGGTATGGTGGACTGAAGCGGCATCGCATCATGCACTAAACAACCTATAGAGACTCAATACAACTGGCGACTAGCAGATAGGGATAAGAAAGACTTATTCGGATCCAACCTGAAACTATCATCAAGCATACCCATCCTGGTATTTCCCCCTCGAGATCAAACGAGGAAGTCAACCGAGGAACTCACACAGTTGGCAGTTTTATTCATTCCGTTATAGTTGCGGCAATTACTAGTCAGATATAGATAGCACGAGTCATCCTGATATAATAAGCAGTGGGCAATTTTAGTTAACCATTCCGTTGTAGTTGTAGTACTTACTAGTCAGATACACATAGCATGAGGCATCCCAAAACCCAGCAGTTGTTGGTACTTTTATTTAGCCATTCCGTTGTAGTTGCAATACTTACTAGTTAGATACAATGGTAACAGGTGACAACCCAAACCAGCAATTGTTGGCACTTTTATTTAGCCATTCCATTATAGTGAAGCTGATTACTAGTCATTATAAAGTCAAATTTATAACACTACTTTAGTTATAGTTGTCTATGATCGAGAACTGTGCTCCAAGTCGTCCATAACCGCAGACATGGCTTCTCGAAAATATTTAACCCTGCAGGGGTGCACCAAAGTTTCCACACGCACCTACACCCTTGTTGTCAGATCAGGTAGGTACAAGATCACAAAACATACACCCAATGGTATGTCGACGGGGTTTCGGACACGACGTTTCCCAGACCCAAAGCAAGCACATGGGGGCCACCCCACTAAGCTACCCGCAACGAAGTCGGCCGGCTCCGAGACGGACCTAGAGGTTTGTGCCAATGGCTGTAAATGACTAGGAACCCGAAAATGTGACTGGGCTTGTCGATACCACGAAAACATTCCACATTTGTTCCTAAACATTACAGGCGCTCCACGCGCAATCCTAAATAAAGCAGTAAAGCATGGCATAAAAATACAGGATAGTAATAAAGCCCAAACTACTTTGTGGCCCCCGGTATAGTACTTTGAAATCAGGTACTAATCGATGGGGGTGCCCACACACTCCACCTGTGGTTAGCGCGCTCGATCTCGGAATAGGTGTCAAGAACTCGGGGTCCTACAGGACACCAGTGAGCGGTTAAAAACCAAATATTGTCTATTACCCACCGGTGCCTCTGCATTTACCTACTTTCAATTTTAGTTATTAAACGATAATTAAATCCATGATCATCTCCAACATTAAACATGCGGCATTACTCCAACAATTGTGGTACTTGACGACACGCAACAGCACTTGAGCAAGCGACTACGACACGCAAGTCCAACTATCTACCAAACAACAGGTAATAGGATGTGTCCAAGGCAATATAAGGCTGCAAGGAATATCACGGGTACGAAAACTAGAGCATCGCAACACAGATAGCAATAGACCAAAAGGAAGAAATAAAGACTAGAAAGGTAAAATAGGTAGAAAGGGGGAGAATGCTCGCCTGAAAACATTGCTGAAGGGTTCATCGAAATATCGGGTCGACACTCGCATCAACTCAATGGCCTAATCCGTGAAGAAGCAAAGCACTAGCAGAAACACCGGATGCAATATTTAATACTACGACAGAAAATCGGCATGATACATGTATGATGCATGACATGGCAAGGATGCGATGCAATTAGGCAATATTAAGCAGAACCGGGGTCCCGACAATTAATTATTAAGTTCATGTTGTTTAGATACCCCGCAATTTAAATGTTGCATTAACAAGACAAAAGTTAGCACCGGTTCGCTACACAAATTTAAATGAGGCCAATATAAGACTAGATTTGCCCGCATATGGGCCCCATATTTAATTATGAGGTGAATCAGCATAATGCCCCCAAACCACATGAGATGTGTGCAAGCATGAATAATGTAAGATGCACAAGTTTATATTACATTTTTTATAAAACAGGGCTCAGGAAGGGGATCACACATGGGGTTGGCGATCTTGGGGTTCCAAGGTTTCGACGGGTTTGGTCTCGCCAGGATCGGTCTTCGGGGTCCAGGAATGGATCTTGCGGTTTCCATGACGGAGGTCTTGGCGTGCTGTGAGGAAGATCTTGGGTTCTAATAATCATCTGTTCCATGTCGGAGTTCTTGTCGAGGGTCTCGGATTTGGCTCCGTCACCTCCTCTTGTTGCATTGGTACATCTTTGGTATATCACGGGGTTATCGGTCGATCTTGGCGGCCACGGTACAAAGCAACAACAAGAGGCAAAGATCTTGTACGTAGGAGGCCTCACTGTCACTGCAGAGACAACTCCTCCACACATCGAGGGCAACACCAAGGCAACAAGGACAAAGCGAGCAGTTTACCATGGCAAAGGTCGAGATGCCATGTTCACGAGGTGGAGATGTTGTAGGCCGGACCGCCGGACGCGTGCCGAAGGAGCTTGTAGAAAAGGGGTCGATGCCAAAGGGCAGTTGCAGGAGGCCTCGTCCTGGACACATGACAGCAAGGAAACAAGCCTGCATCTAGCGGCAACAGGTTCTGGGAGGCGGGCGAGGTCGACATTCCCGCAGGCGGTGAGGCGCGGAAGCATTAGAGAGACGAGGGCGTGCCCCCGGCGACGGTCAGAACAAAGGGAGGAGGCGCTAGGCCGGCGGGGAAGCACTGCAGACCGGATCAGAGAGGGGGCTGTGGACAGGCACGCTACAGGGATGCGTGCTCGCAGGAGGGAGGCGAGGCCGGGCGGCGGCTCGGCAGGTCCGCGCAGAGAAGACAGTGGCGTTCCTAGCGGCGAGGCGCTGCAGGGCCGGGAGGAGAGGCGTCGGTCGCGGGCTTGCTGGCGCGAGGGCGGCAGCAGGGTCGGCGATGACGGTGGTTGGTGCAGAGGGGCTCGATGGGGAGGGGAGGCCGAGAGGCGGAGGAGACCGGCGTTCACTATAGGGGAGGAAACCAGGGAGGCGCTTGGGGCCACGGGGAGTTCGGCGGGCGGTCGGAGAGGGGCGCCGGCGGGCTCCGGCAGTGCTCCTACCTGAGGGGAAAGCGACAGAGGGTGGCTGGCAGCGTGTTATGCGGTTGGGGAGAGGGTCAGACGGTCTCCGGCTCGAGGAGCTAGAGGGAGGGCGGCTTGCTGGCAGAGGCGAGCTCGGGGTGGCGTGTCGTGAGGACACGCGGCTGGCCACAAAGCAATGGCCAAGGGCGGGAGGCAGATGGGGTCGCGGTGGGGTAGGCTCATGAAGGGAGGAGGCATTGGCGTGGCTCTGAAGGAAGGAGAGAACGGGGAGGTGGGTGATGCGTTGGGGAGACGAGGTGGGTGCAGGGTCGAGCAGAGAGGGCCGCGAGGTGGGGTGGGGCTAGGGTGCACACGGGGTCGGGGAACGGGTCAACAGACGGGGTGGGGATCGATCGGTTGTGTACCGCACAGCTGCATGCATGCCGAGGGAGTGGTGGGTGGTGGGGCGGGGCGGTGAAAAGGGTTTTGTTTAAAGGTTAGGTTTAGTTTGGGGGAGGAGGGGGGGTGGAGAGTGGGGGGGCGGCTGGCCCTTTTGGGCCTTTTGGGGCCCGTTGCCTCCCCAAAACAAAATATTTTATATTATTATTTTTCTTTGTTTTAAAGCAAAACATTTGCAAAAAGGTTTTAGACAAATAAAAGATCCGGACGGATCTAGGGTTTTGATTTGAACAAAGAGGGGAATCTCTAGAAAACAAAAATAGGTTTTTGGGAAATTGTTTTAGGCGATTAAATGCATGATGATGTCATGATGATGCACATAATAAAAACAACAGCGATTTTCTAGTAGTGGTTTTCTCGGGGTGCTACAGGGTTTTTACTGCCCTTAAGTAGGGGTTGCGGGTTTCCACTTCCGCCATGCCCATTCAGTTTCCTTAGCCTTTCTTCCTCCTCGCGCCTGCAAGATCGAACTGCCCCCTTTGCGGTTCCTTCTCCCTCTTGATCATGTGCTGCGATTGCCCCTATCCTCTTTCGATTCCAGCACGGGTCCTCGCTGTTCCCAGCCTCTCCTTACCGAGGAGGAGACAAACTCCGACGACCTTATGGACGCTCGCAATGGTGCTGATGGTGCCGAGGAGCAGGAGGTCCCCGCCGGCGAGCGCGGTGGGTGGGAAGGCTCAGAGGTCTCCACCTAAGAAGTGGAGTGGCTACGGTCCACCAGATGCATTCCACTGCAAGTGGATTGCCGCCTCCCCGCTGGTGAGATCTCCCCTAAACCTCAAGCTGGCGAGCGGGTGGTTTTTCTTTCCCACTTTGAACGTGGTTTTTCTCTTCCTGTGAGCACTTTCTTTTCCTCGTTTCTTTCTACCTTCCGTCTACAGACCCACCATCTTCCTGCCAACACAATTGGCTCTCTCTCTTGTTTCATCTCTGCCTGTGAGGCCTATCTTGGAATTTGGCCTACAGTTCTTCTGTGGGCCAAGTATTTTCGCTTCAAAGTTCAGGTTGTCCCCCAGCCTGAAGTTCCCCGTGCCGAGAAGAAGCCTACTCGGTGCGGTGCTGCCAGCATCACGCCCAGGAGGGATTCCATCTTTCCTCGGGTTGCTGGTATTGACTCTTGCAAGAAGTGGCATAGAACCTTTTTCTATGTCAAAAACAGCAGGTCCATCGATAACATCCGGCTTCCCCCTTTCTCGGACGAGGTCCCCCACAAGAAGCACTGGCAGCTTGACCCGCGCGAGCAAGACGCTGCGGTGAACGAAGCCAACGAAATTCTGGAAAGGTTACTGTCACCGGATGAGAACTTTCATCTTGCCGACTTCGACCTCATGTGCACCTTCATCTCATGCCGGGTAAGCCCCATTCAAGCCAGGAGCCACAAGATGTGCTTCATGAGCGGGTCCCATGATCCCACTCGGCATTCCACTAAGGAGCTCACCCACGACTCCATCGCTCGCCGAGTAAGCTCAATATTTAAACTGAACTTGGCAGATGATTGGGCCTGGACTTGCCCCTCATTTAGCCCGGTCAGGCCTGTCCACTGGGTAAGTTTCCGGATTACTTTCTCGCCGAGTAGGCTTTACCTCTTTTTCCACTCTTAGCTCAGTTTTTAGTCTCTCATTCTGTTTATCTTTCGCAAAATCTCCTTCACCAGGTTGATGACAGTACTGTCCCTCCTGCTGGTTATCATGGGGACCACTCTGACTCGGATGAGGTCGAGTATGACCTGGAGTGCTTCATGCCGATCTCGCACACTGCAGCCGCTTCTGCTTCGGGTAAGAGTTAATCTCGCAATCCCTTACAAGACTGGTCTGACGATGATGAGGATGATGATTGTACACTTTTGAAGGTATATGCCTTGTGAGCTTAATCTCTTTGCTTATCCGAGTAAGCCCGTTATTTACTTTTGCAGCTGGCCAGGTACGTGACATTCCTTCTCTCGCCGTGGGCGGAGTTGGCAAGATTCCCGTCGCTAAGCCGAAGCGACGCGGAACCTCCTCCAGCACTCAGCCGGCTAAGAAGAACAAGCCCAGTCCGGCAGCTCCTGCTGCCTCTGCTGCTGCCAGCCTGGGCGAGACTCGTCAAGCTGCTGGGCGCCGAGTCACGTGCCGAGTAGCCCGCGACCCGGTCGTCACCGGGTAAGTTTCGTATTTTTCCTTCTCTCTTCTTTCCTTTCTCATCACTGTTGTTCTATTATATATGTCTTGTTATTTTCAGTGTTGCACCTTTGACGGCGAGTCAGGCTGCTTCTAGCATTGCCTCGCCGCTTAGGCCTACACCTCCTCCAGCTGACTCGGTGGTGTCGAGTCCCATCCGGGTTGAGGCTAGCACTGTCGAGGCTCACGCTTCTCAGTGTCAGTCAGACCCGGTGGGTCATTCGGCTAGCGCTCCTGGCGTTGGCCAGGAAAAACTTCCTGATCTTGGTGCCCACAAGTCTAGCGTCGAGAAACCCTCTGCCACCAGTTCCTCTGGCATCAACCCTCAAGCTGATGTGAATGAAGAACTTCCTGATCTTGGAGCCAGCAAAACTGTTGAACCCAGTCAGGGGGCTCCAAGATCTTCTCCAAATCCTCCTGCTCTCTCTCAAATTCTGTCAAAGGGCCAGACCCAGCCCAAGGCTTCTGGTCCTACTCGCCCCTCTTCTGGAAAATCCACCTCTCCAAGCAAACAACTCTAGTTTGCGCTCCGGGTTCTGCTCCTCAGATCCGGCCTACGACGTCGGCGACAAAGCTCGCTTCAACGGGTAAGGGGGACGAATCTGCGGCTGTCGGGTCAGGTGATGACTCCAGGGCTGTTACCCTCCATACTTCTGCCGCTGCAACCCGTGCCACTGTGGGAACCGCCCTGAAAACGGGTCGAGTTCTCACTCGGATGCTCAGTGGCAAGAGCCTTGGTTCGGCTGAACCTTACGCTGTGGCATGGAATGCAGCAGGCGAGCAGGAGGTCAGCACTGGTGTCGGGAAGAAGATGAAGCTGGGCCCCAAGGCCGTCTCCGACATGACCCAGCAGGCCATTGCTCTGATGGCCCGCGCCGACAAAGTGAATGAGGTAAATTAACTTCTTACTCTTTTGTATCATTGACTATTTTCTTTTATACATATCACCTAGTCCCTGAGGTTATAGTCGAGTAAGAAACTTACTCGGCTGTAAGCTCTTCAATAGTCACTTAGCCTTCAAATCCTTTACCCCAAGCCTGTATGTTAGAAATTCGATCCCTAGCCCCTGAAGTTACTGCCGAGTAAGTAATTTACTCGGCTGTAACCTTTTAAGCCCTTTGATTCCTTTGTGCCAAACTCATGTTAGAGCTTCAATCCCTAGCCCTCGAGGTTGTAAACTCTTAAGCTTTTTTATTCGGCAGGTCGCCTGACTTGACTCTTTCTTATTTGTCTATCTTCTTTGATTAGCTTACGCGTAACGAGCGCACCAAGGTGCATCAAGCTCTCGTCCTGGCGCATTGCAAGCTCGAACTTGCATATGAGAAGCTACAGACTGACACCTATGGCCAAGGTAAAATCTTTGCTCTTCCTCTTTTTCATTTGGTGTAATTTTTCTTAGTCCATCTCCTCATTTTTCCTCTCACTCTTGTTTCACAGCCACTGCTCAGTCCACCATCAATAAACTTCACTCGCAAATCAGCGAGGCCGAGAGTAAATTTCTTACCTCCCTAAGCTAATTGCTGAAATTTTTCTGTTGGTACTGACAAATATTTGTTCTGAATAAGCAGAGAAGCACCAAGCCGAACTCTAGAAGGAGCGAGATGAGGTGACTTGGCTGAAGGAATTAATGGCCGAGACGGAGCAGAAGCACTTGGCCGAGGTGAAAGGGCTGAAGGAGGAGCTTGCCGAGAAGAACGAGCAGCAGGCTGCCAGCGCCAAGAAGACTAAGAAGCTGCTCGACGAGGCCGAGTCATTGGTCGAGTCGACAAATATGAACCTCGACGCCCTTCAAGCCAAGACCAAGACTTGGCATAGCAAGCTCGCTGCCATCAACTTCTTTCTTGGTAGTGAGTTCTTACTCTCTACGCATTATCCAAGTCCTGCTGGATTTCTTCCATCTTCCCTTGCTATTTGCTAACTTTCTCTTTTTGCTTGCAGAGAACTTTCCCGAGGCCAACATGTTTGTCATTCGAGCCATGAAGAAAGTGAGAGACGAAGCTGGTGCTGCTGCTGACGACGAGGAGTCCATGGAAGAGCTCCTTGCAGCGGTGTCTGAATGGGTCAAGACCCTCAGATCCTACGGTGTGGACTTGCTCAAAGCGGCTATCCATGCATTTCGCATGCTCTGGCCGGATGATGACCCACCCGAACTCATCGAGCCACTCGCCGATAGATTGCTCCTTACTGAAGACCGGCTGGATCAATGGCGTGAGTCGGCCGGCCGGGCTGCAGCGGACAAGGCTCTCTCCTTCGTGCTTTCATGGTACGAGGACATCAACCTTGATGTTCTTGCTCGCATAAGGGGAGATGGCAAATGGTTGAACGACCTGGAGCTGATCAAGAAGCGCCAGGAGCGAGCTTATGCCATGATCGAGTACACCATGGTGCACGCTTGGTGTGAAGGGCCCAGCTTCCTCGACCTTGGCGACCCGCTCGTCGAAGTTCCTGCTAAAGAAGGTGGCGACAGCGAGGCGACCGAGTCAGATGATCCAGATGACCCGGCCGCAGACGCCCCTCACCCGGCCGATGCTCCAAGCACTCCTGGCTCCGAGAATGCTCCTCCGAGTTCTCCTGATCCTTAGGCCATCAAATACTCGAACTTTTATTAGATCCCCGGTATGCCGGGTACAAATGTAACGTACATTGCACTTGAAGTTTGACTATGTGCCTTGTGATAGGCTTTATATATTTGCGTTATGCTTTGAGTGCGAATTACTCAAGGACAAGTCCCTGAGTTTCATTTTGTCGTGTCACCTTTCCTTGCCTTTGGCCCTTGTCTACCATTTTTCAGCGTTCGACATTAGGATCTCAAAGTACGAAGGATTTAGTTAGCGGATATGAAACTTGGATAACTTGGCCAAGATTACTCGACACATAGTATAACACAACTTGCAGAGAGTTAGGCAAAAACTAAAGCCGACTCGTGTTTCTCCCTTGTACTTATCCGGCGTTCGTGTTTACCCGTCTTAGATATTTTTCTCTTGCTTGCCATGAAGCCGTGTTTTCGGACAACAACATAGTCAAAGAGTTGATTTCTTCCAAGTAAACACTACTTGTTCCGAGATAAATTTCGGGTATCACGCCAGCCGATGTAAAATAATTGTAATGGAAAGCTTAAGGGTAGTCCCCGAGTCAGTTCTTCGAATCATACCATTTTATTATTAGCACATAGCTAGCAAACACATCTGACATATGAGAGTTCAAGTGATACATGCACTGCTTCTCCTAAGTATAGAAGGGACGAAGCAGTGCCACATTCCATGGCCTTTTGGTTTCATCTCCTGACCTGTACGCCTTGTTCTTTTGCGCTTCACGAGCGTCTATGAGATAGTAGGAATCATTGTGCAATGTTTTGCTTACAATGAATGGACCTTCCCAAGGAGGCGATAATTTATGCATTCCGGCTGTGCGCTGCACCAGCCTTAGTACCATATCTCCTCGGAAAACACGAGGTTGCACTTTCCGGCTATGGTAGCGTTGGAGATTTTGTTGATATATAGCAGATCTGGAGAATGCCAGTTCCCTTGCTTCTTCGAGTAAATCCAGTCCATCTTCTCGGGCCTCTTTTACCTCGGCTTCCGAGTATTGCCTTATCCTTGGCGAGTCATATTCTATGTCGGCAGGAAAAACTACTTCAACCCCATATACAAGGAAAAATGGTGTATAACCAGTTGATCGATTCAGAGTCGTTCTTAAGCTCCACAGTACTGAGGGTAGTTCCTCTATCCAACAACCAGGTGATCTCTGGAGTGGTTCCATTAAGCGGGGTTTTATCCCGGACAGAACTAAGCCATTAGCCCGTTCAACTTGTCCATTTGATTCTGGATGGGCGACTGATGCTACGTCGAGTCTTATCCGGTGTTTCCCACAGAAGCGAGCAAAAGCTCCTTCAGCAAAGTTTGTGCCATTGTCCGTGATCACACTGTGCGGGTAACCGTATCTGAGGATTATATCCCTTAGGAATGTGACAGCTGTTTTACCGTCCAATTTCTTGATTGGCTTCACTTCTATCCACTTGGTGAACTTATCGATCATGACCAAGATATGAGTCATGCCTCCCCTTGCTGCTTTGAATGGTCCTACCATATCCAGGCACCATGTTGGGGATATGTTATATGGGTATCCTCATAGCATGTCACTTATCCGGATAACCCGGGTGGCCCACAGTTGGTAGCATGGCCTATGGCCTGCTGGACGTCCCAGTTAGATGGATCCAGAAGGGAGGCCCATGCCGGATAAAGAAAGGCTACGGTGGAGTCACCAGTGTACCCGGAGCCTTGGAGTGCAAGATACACAAGACTAGTAATAGACGGTGTAGGACTCTGTAACCTGTCCGGCTAGGACTTTTCCCTGTAACCCTAGGACCTCGCGACTATATAAGTCAGACCTATGGGAGCCTTTAGGGCACAACTTCAGACAACTTAATATCGATTCACACAACCTCGCACAACGAACCTATCTCTGTAACTCGGCGTATTGCCCTTATAGTGATTTATAGCAGGAGTAGGATTCCGCCACCGTTGTGGGATCTGAACCTGGGTAAGCTGTGTTACCTCGTACCCGTCAACCGTCCGCCTTACCCCACGTCTCTAAACACGCACTGTGAGGACCCCTCCATGGCGTACTCGTTGGCAATACCACGACAGTTGGCGCCCACCGTGGGGCAAGAGGCGCTTCAGGCTCTTCAGCGGGCGAGGACCAAGATCTTCATGGGAATCGGCAAAACCGTAGCCATCGGACGTGTTCTCTTCTCCGGCAACATTCCGATCGTCCCTCCTGACGAATTCTGGATCCGGGCGAAGACGAACCCTACGTGGTGTTCAATCGTTCCTATCGGAGACATCCACCTCTTCATCGGCAAAACCGACTCGGGCACTAGTTCCCTGGGATTCATAGGAGCATCAAGACCCGCATGGACCGCCTACGGGCAGGATACGTTCACGGAAGGATCAATGTCGAATCTCTCTTCGGAGTTTGCCGGCAAAGATCGTAAAGCATCAAGGCCCGCACGGACCGCCTACGGGCAGGATATGTTCGCGGAAGGATCGATGTCAGATCTCTCCTCGGAGTTTGCCGGCAAAGATCGGAAAAATTCAAGGCCCACCCAAACCGCCCCTATGCAGGACATAAAGGTGGAAGATCACTACAAATCCGCTGGCTTCGCCCATGCGTCTGGACAGCAAAGATCCAAGTTCGTCGGCGTGGTTACCATCTTCGATCTGGCGTGCTGCGTTCAGAGAGAAGGAGAAAACCCCCGCGATTACCTGGCCAGGTGGCTCCATATACGAGCCGATCTAGCCCAGTACCCCGATGATAACGCTTTGTATCACTTCATGGAAGGACTGGACCGTGGCACGCTTCTCCGACATTCTTTAAGACGGCAGCAGGCAACAGGACGCCTTACCCTCGAAGAGATGGTGAGCACCGTCAACAACTACGCGGAAGCTGACGCAGCAGCCCAGATGGAGCTTGCGCTCAGAGACGGAGAACCTCCGATTCAGCAACCGCCGCCACCGCCTCCCGCCGCCATCGTCGCAGCAGCACCACCACCTCTAGCCATCGTCGAGGCCGTTGCACCTCCACCGCCCGTCATCGAGGATGTCCTGGCACCCTCTGACTCTGTCATTGACACGCTTTATGCTGATTTTAGTGCAGATTTAGAGGAGATAGACTTCAGTCCAGAAGAGCTAGACTCCGCTATGCAGGAGATGGAGGAGGAGTACTCGCGCGACGAGCAATCCAACAACGTCGTCACGTCTCAAGGGGTGTTCGTCACCATTGGGACGACGATGGATGAAGATCAACCCGGACGAGCTCCTTCTACAGCACTAGAAAAGGGGAAGGGGCCACTTATTGCTGCTGACGATGATCGCGCAAAAGTCATGCCTCCTCCGCCTAACCCAGTGCAGCAGCCGCAGGAACTCGGCACCGGCCCGAGCAACAACAACACCGCAAACTTGCTACCTCCAGCATCTACATCTGCAGCAGCCCAAGTTACTCCAGCTCATAGAGTGATGTACGGCAATCTCCTTGTCAAGCCACTGATCGTTGCTCATATCCGGAGCATGACCCAGCTTGACGAGAAGCGCAAGCAGCTGCTGGAGGAAGCGCAGGCCATCGCGGAGCAAGGCGCTAAACTAGATCGAGATCTGGTCAACGCGCAGAAGTCCATAGAGAAAGCTAGAGCAATGGAGGCTGAGTACAAGACTTTATTGAAGCAGCAGAAGGCTAAGAAAGCTCTGGCTTGCGTCATCAACGATCCTGGTGTACGGCGCAACCTAGGATGGGCTCCCTCGAAGCCGGCACGGGCCAAGCCATACATTGACAGTGAAGGCAAGCAGGTGATTCCCACCCCACTCCTTAACCCCGTCGTCGCCCAGACCCTTCTAGAGCAGGATAGATCACCCGATGCAGTGGAACAGGTCTATGACCTAGTGGCCAAGGCGGTGAAGCAGCAGGAAAAGGCCACCTCTCAGAGGCCTGAGTCTGACCCAGCGCTCTGCCAATCTAGCCAGTACAAGCCGCCAAGGGACAGAACTCCTCTTGATGTCGGGTCCCAGACGGGTTCATCAGAACGAAGACAGAGGGATGCGCGCAATAGGAAGGATGTTATCCCCATATCCTCCGACCACGGAGAAAAGGCCCGACCTCATCGCCCATCGCCACCGCCCCGATCCCCCGCGACATCGCGAAGATTACAAGGCTCACCATCGTGTGGATATGCCCCCACCAAAGCAGTGCGGCATCGTCATTCGCGATAACGCGGAGCAGACCCGTCATGACAGAGAGCACAACCAAGGACACAAGAGCAGGTCACGCCATGACCCTCCGCGTCCGACAAGCAACCGTGACAGGCGTGAGGCATCACAGGAGGGTAACAGCAAGAAGGCTAACCCACCGCCACCTCCGCCTCCGTCATCGCCAAGCAGTCACCATGGCGGAGGAGGCCCGCATCGTTCACGCAGCCCATCCCTTGTTGACAAGAAGAAGCAGAACCCGGAGCCGTACGACGCACGATCGCGGATCGATAAGGTCCACGAGGCCCGGGAAGGACCATACCTGGGACCACGTTGCTTTGGACCTACAATACGGTCCGCAACTTACCCCAAAGGTTTCTGGATTGACAAGACCATCAAGCCCTATAACGACACCGCCAAGCCAGCCACATGGTTGCAGGACTACGGCAACGCGGTAGAGATTGCCGGAGGCAACCCCAACATCGTCGTCAAGTACCTCCCATTAATGTTGGCGGGCACGGCCCGTCAATGGATCGATGACTTGTCGGAGAAATCCATCTACAACTGGTTGGACATGCAAGAAGAGTTCACAAAGAACTTTGAGGGTACATACAAGCGTCCCTGCACTGTGGGCGATCTACATCGGTGTGTGCAAGAGAAAGACGAGACATCCCGTGCCTACCTCTCTCGCTGGCTAGACATGAAGAATTCCTGCGCAGGAGTGCACGCCCAGACCACCATGGCCGCCTTCATCGACGGATTGGAAAGGGGCACATTGCTCCGACATAAACTGAAGCTCTTGCAGGACAATCACCAGCTTGACTTGAACCAGATGATTCAGTTGTCTAGTGAGTTCGCATCCGCCGACGACGATGCTCGCTCATTGCCAGCAACAGCCGTTCCAACTCAAGCTCGGAGGAACAGAAGCACAAAGCGGAAAACCGCTCCAGAAGAAAAGCAATCTACCGACATGGTCGCTATGACTTTTGCAGGATGAGGTGATGGCGGACAACGTGGTCGAGGAAGGGGAGCTGGCCGTGGGCAACAACGAGACAGTGAAACAACCTCGGCGCCGCTCCGTGTTCCCCAAACCTACGAGTAGTACCACGATATGTCGTGCCTCGTACACCTCGACGCCAACGGCAAGGCCACCCATACCAATCGACACTGCAAGTTTTTCAACGACCTCAAGGAAGACCCGGAGTCCGGCTACAAGCGAAGTCGGAAGAACAGACCGCGAGGCAAGGGCAAGGGGAAGAAGAAGGAGGTGTCCAAGGATTCAAGTGATATGGACGAAGACGTTGACCCCAAGCATGGCTCCAAGAGCGACGACAAGGGAAAGAACCCCTTCGCAAAGAAGTCTCCATTCTACCACACTTTCCTTGGCACCCCACCGTCCGACAACAAAAGACCTCTCTGAGGATCCTGATGGCCACCCTCCCCCCAGTTCCCCAGTACCTGCGCTGGTCGGAGGTTCCAATAACTTGGGACAGGACGGACCACCCAGACCTCGTACCAACGGAGAACCAGTATGCCATGGTCATCAACCCCTTGATTGACGGCGTGGAGTTCACCAAGTGTATGGTGGATAGTGGAAGCAGCATCAACATCATGTACCTGGATACACTGCAAAAGATGAACTTGACGGAGGAAAATCTAAGGCCGACCAACGCCATCTTCCATGGCATAGTTCCTGGTCGGGAGGCTCGGTCCCTTGGGTGCATTACACTTCAGGTTGCCTTTGGCGACGTTAACAATTACCACCAAGAGCGCATGACCTTCGAGGTGGTCCCCTTCAAGAGCGTGTCATATTCGGCCGCAACATATTCCACACGTTCATGGCCAAGCCATGCTTCGTCTACAACAAACTCAAGATACCCGGACCAAACGGTGTCATCACCTTATCCGGAAGCTTTACCAAGGCAAGGGACTGCGAGATCAATGAAGCAGCCGTTGCAGAAGCTGTCCTCTACAGCGGAGAATTCAAAGAGATCCAGAGCAAGGTCAATGACTCAGAGATGCCCGCGTCGAAGAAGCAGATCTCCGACTCTGCTCCTGCGTTCAAGGCCGCCATCGAGACCAAGCCGGTGGAACTTGTGGTAGGCGATGCCTCCAAGGTCACCGCCATTGGGACGAACTGGGATCCCAAATAGGAAAGCGCGCTCGTCGAGTTCCTCCGTGAGAATAAGGACATCTTTGCCTGGCAACCCGCCGACATGAAAGGTGTACCTAGGGAACTTGCCGAGCACAGCTTAAACATTGATCCAAAATGTGAATCTGTGAAACAACCTCTACGATGCTTTGGAGATGAGAAGAGACGCGCCATTGGCAAAGAGATAGCTAGGTTACTTAAGGCTAGATTTATCCGAGAAGTCCTTCACACCCAATGGATTGCCAATCATGTACTTGTCCCCAAAAAGGGAACCAATGAATTAATAATGTGCGTTGATTACACCGGCTTGAACAAAACATGTCCCAAAGATCCATTTGCTTTGCCTCGCATTGACCAAGTCATTGACTCGACGGCTGGCTCGGAGCTTTTGTGTTTTCTCGATGCATACTCAGGATACCACCAGATCAAGATTAGGAAGCCGGACCAATTGGCCACTTCGTTCACTACCCCATACGGCACGTTTTGCTATGTCACAATGCCCTTTGGGCTGAAAAACGCAGGTGCTACGTACCAGCGGACAATGCAACATTGCCTCCACGACCAAATTGGTCGGAATGTTCACACTTATGTGTACGATATCGCGGTGATGTCTAAAAAGTCAAATTACTTAATCTCCGACTTAAAAGAAACCTTTGATAATCTCCGGAAATACAACATGATGCTTAACCCTAAGAAGTGCGTCTTCGGGGTTCCAGCCGGCAAATTGTTGGGTTTCATTGTTTCCCAACGTGGAATCGAGGTCAACCTGGAGAAAATCAAGGCCATCTTAAACATAAATCGTCTGACATGCCTAAAGGACATTCAACGGCTAACAGGTCGTGTTGCAGCAGTTAGTCGGTTCGTCAGCCGACTTGGAGAAAAGGCTTTGCCGCTGTACAAGTTGCTGAAGAAGGCGGACAAATTCACGTGGATGGACGAAGCAGATGCAGCATTGAAGCAGCTCAAGGAGATTCTTTCCTCAGCGCCCATCCTTGCAGCACCCGAGCCTGGAGAGCCCCTGTTAATTTACATGGCGGCAACCAACTGGGTTATCAGCATTGTCGTCGTGGTAGAGCGGAAGGAACCAGGCTATGAGCACGGAGTTCAACGACCATTTTACTATGTGAGCGAGGTCTTGACGGAGTCCAAGCAGCGTTACCCGCACTACCAAAAGATAGCTTATGGAGTATTCCTTGCTTCCCGAAAGCTGAGGCATTACTTCCAGGAGCACCCAATCACAGTGCTGAGCAAGACTCCACTGTCCGACATTATCAATAACAGCGACGCTATAGGAACGGTCGCGAAGTGGGGCATTGAACTTGCTGCCTTCGAGATCACTTACAAGATACGCGACGCTATCAAGTAACAAGCCTTGGAGGATTTTGTTGCAGATTGGACGGAGATGCCATATGCTACTCCGTTGCTAGAGCCAGAGTACTTTGGTGATGCACTTTGACGGATCAAAGCTGCTCAACGGCTCGGGGGCTGGTGTATTGCTACAGTCACCAACAGGAGACAAGCTACACTACGTTCTATAGATCCACTTCGAGGCTACAAACAACATGGCGGAGTATGAAGCACTTATTCACGGACTACGTGTAGCCAAGGATATTGGCATCAAGCGCATAGTTTGCTGTGGAGATTCCGAATTGGTTGCCCAGCAGTGGCGGCACCGAATCTGTGAACGCTATGATGGCGGCATATCGAGACGAAGTGGACGAGATAGCCAAGAGCTTCTTAGGCTACGAAGTCAAGTATGTACCTAGGGAACAAAACGAGGCGGCTGATCTGCTATCTAAGCTTGGATCAGGGCGCAAGCAAATTCTGCCAGGAGTTTTCCTAGAGCACCTGCGCACACCATCTGTGAAGGGCGCCGACATCGACAACCCGGATAGAGATGACTCTTTCGTCAACATGGTGACTAAGGTCCCTCCGGCTTGGACAAAACCGTTCATGGAATATCTCAAACACAGAACTTTGCCCGACGACAAAGTCGAAAGATGGAAAATAATACGACGAGCAAAGGGTTATACCATAATCAATGGGAAACTCTACAAAAGGAGCACTACTGGTGTATACCTGAAGTGTGTTTCTTAGCTAGAAGGTATGGAAATCCTACGCGAAATCCATCTCGGAGATTGCGAGCATCACGCCGCTCCCCGATCGTTGGTCGCGAAAGCCTTCCAGCAAGGATTCTACTGGCTGACCGCGAAGGCGTATGCTAACAAGCTAGTTGAGGCATGCATGGGATGCCAGTATTATGCCCGACAACCGCATGTTAATGCTGAAGAACTGCGAACAATACCAATAACTTGGCCGTTTGCAATCTGGGGGCTAGACATGGTGGGACCATTACAGACGGCACCCTGTGGGTTTACGCATCTGCTTGTAGCAGTTGATAAATTCACTAAATGGATAGAAGCTAAACCCATTAGAAAGCTTGATGGGGCAACTGCCCTCAGGTTTGTCCGGGATCTAGTGGTGAGATTTGGTCTCACATATAGCATTATCACCGACAACGGCAGGAATGTGTCACTCGGAGAAGTGGAGGCATATTGTTGGGAGAAAGGCATCCGACTTGACCTTGCATCTGTGGCACACCCACAATCCAATGGTCAAGTTGAGCGGGCCAATGGATTAATTCTGTAGGGAATCAAGCCACGTCTTGAGGCACCGCTACATATAGCAGCTGGGCCTAGGTGGAAGAATTGCCATCTGTGCTGTGGAGTTTACGAACTACACCCAACAGATCCACCGGCTACACCCCTTACTTCATGGTATATGGAGCAGAAGCCATCTTGACTTCTGACATACTTCACGATGCACCAAGAGTTGCCGCCTACGACGAAGATGACGCTGAAGAATCTAGACGCCTAGATGTGGACCTTCTCGAGGAGGAGCGTGTTTTGGCATGCCAAAGATCCGCCATCTACCAGCAGAAGCTATGCAGCTACCATAGTCGCCGCGTTTGGCATCGCTTGTTTAAACAGGGGGATTTGGTGCTTCGACTTAAGCAGAAGAAGTCACACAAATTATCCCCGCCATGGGAAGGACCGTTCATCATAAGCAAGGCGCTACTCAATGGGTCTTACTACCTTGTTGACAATCATGAGCTAAAGGATAGACCCAACGAGGCTCATAAGCGTAAGCGACATGACCCGGATGATGACTACCCGAAGTTTGATCGGCCATGGAACATAGCACAGCTACGTCCTTTCTACAATTAGCATTTTTTATCTAATTGTGTACCTCTTATATGATCAATGAAATAAAGCTCTCTGGTTCACTCATATTTCTGAGCCTTTTACCTCCTTTAGTGTTTATTTTTAGATCATGTAAAACCTTTATGCACAAGCTTTGCGTTTGCACTTGTGAAAATTCCGCCTACGGGCGTTAGCTTAAGTTTTCTGGTCTACACGTTCTTTGTCGTTTTTATGTGGATTCTGGAGTAGTGACTTTCGGCACATATTGTCGGCGATTTTGTGCTCAGGTTATTGACGGTGCCATTGGGCATCATCACCTAAGCGCATGGTTCCGACAACGAGTCTTTCGACTCACGAAAAGTCAAGCATAAAAACCAAAGTAATGGATAAGCTAGCACTTGCTTAAAAATATATATACATGTTGGAAACTAGTTCTTAAGCAGCAGGAAATAAACAACCATTGTTTTCCGCCTTAAGTTACATCAACAAGTTTTTTCTGCATATACACCAAAGGTGAAACAAATATTACAAAGTTGTTTTTCATTCCTTTGGCGCAGGAGACTTGGAGGCAGCATCGTCACCAGCCGGAGAATCACCCTCAACATCGGCACTATGGTGGGACTCGGAGGAATCTTGGTTGTCGTTGTCGATGATGTTCATGGGCACGAAGACGTCAATGTCCACCAACTCGGCAACTCTAGTGTCATAACCCGCGAGTGATGACAAGATGGCTTCATGATCAATATATTTGCCGTCATTGTAGACGTCGGGGATACCAGAGGTCACTGTGTCGATGTCGGCACCTTCGTAGTGTGCCTTCACCATTGACAGCGCTATCCTTGTGCCAGCCCGTGCACATGAAGCTTTCCAGCTTGTGATACGCTCGGGGGCTCGGCGCAGAATCTCCGAGTACTTCGCCATGGAGTCTGATGCCTTGATGTTTATTTGGAGGGGCTTGGCAATCTCCTTAGCTTGGTTGATGGCGGTGTTGATGAAGTTGCCGACAAGAACCATGCATTCCTTGGCTGGAGGAGGCGATCTGGTTAAACCCATAGGAGCTGCAAATTCCGACAAGGAGCGCATGAGTTCAACAATTCAAAGTATCCAAACTACAGAAATCCAAGGCGGAGAAAACTTACTGAAGATGTTGTCATCAGCTTGCCAGAGGGTATCCGCCAAGGATTGTTTCTCTTGTTGGAGGAGCTTGTACGCCTCCACATGGCGGTGATTCTGCTCATCGGCAGCTCGCTTCTGATCTTTTAAGATCACGATCTCCTCCTTCAAGCGGTTGATTTCCTCGGTGGCGGAGTCCTGCAAGGCTTTCATCGACTCCTCATGCATCTTCAGCATGTCCTTCCTCTCCTGCTTAAGAATTTTGTTCTCGCTATCCAGCTCTTAAATGTGCTTGGATTGCTCGACAATATTCTTGGCCTTGGCGATGGTTTCTGCATATCGGAGAAATAAAAGTACATAGTGAGTACTCAGAGAATGTGGGCACAAAACCAAGTCGGAATGCGCATTAGAAAACAGACTCTTGCTCTTGGTGATCTGTTCCTTCAAGAAGGCAGTTTTACCCTTTTCATCTTCTAGATCTGCACGCATCTTCTGGTACTTGTCATTGGCCATACCCCTCCGAGCATTCTCATTCTGTGGAAAAAAGGACAAAGTTAAACGTTGTTTGGTCTGCCTGTAGCATCTAGTCGGAAATTTTCCACCTAGACGCTCGGGGGCTATAGCGAAAGTTTTTTACTTAGCAATATGCTTAGCTTTTCTTTAAGCATCTATTCGGAACTAATTTAGTTACAACTAGAAGCTTGGGGGCTACAGTATAAAGTTTTTAAATCGGATGTTTGCTTGAGCTTTCTTTAAGCATCTAGTCGGCACTAATTCAGTTGCAACTAGAGGCTTGGGGGCTATAGTATTGAAATTTATGAAACACTGCGTATGCTACTCTTAAAGCATCTAGTCGGAATAGTTCATTCCATCTAAATGCTTGGGGGCTACAGTGAGAGGTTTTCTAGCTTAGTCACTCTTAGAGCATATAGATGCAAAACCTATGGTTTTCCGTCTACATCCTCAGGGGCTATAGTGGGATAGTCATATGAAATGCAAAAGGCAAAGAAAACTTACAAGTGCGATGATCTTGAGGTTCGTAGCACTCTCGGCCAGCAGCTTGGCAAAGGATTCGCTATTTCCTTGCAAGATTTCTGCTTGCCGGCGGAGCTCCTCTAGACCGCACGTCGGAGATGTCGGTGCCGCACTAGGAAGCAAAGCAGTGCTACCCGGTGTAAGTACCGGGTAGACTATCTTCGGATAGACTATGGTTTTCTGGGATGCGGGGGCGCCGCCAACGGCAGAAGTACCAGCTTCCACCACCACCTTGCCGCCACCGATGGCATCCTTAGCCAGAGCTTCAGCCATTTGTTGAGCGGTGCTCTCATGCGTTGCCTGCTCGCCGACAACAGCGAGTTCAGTAAAGGCGCCAGAATCCACTTCCATGACGGAAGGGCCTGAGGCCTCCTTAGCTTGTGAGCTTGTCGGGGCAGGCGAGGGCTTGATGGCAGGAGTAGTAGGGGCGATATCAGGGGAGGCGTCACGATGCAGCATGTGTTTAATATTCCGAGAAGCCCCCGATGTTTTGGAGGTCTTCTTGAGGCTGGTTGTGGCTTTCTTCCTAAAACGTGCAAAGTGCATAAGTACAGGAGCAAGACAGATATATAGACAATGTCGGAGAATGAGAAGCTTACACTAGTGGGGGTGCTTTGGCAAAAGGGATCCCGGTGGTTCTTCTCTTTTCCGCCTCCAGGGCGGTGGTAGTCTTTTTGGAGGCTCCACCCTCCGTCTTCTTCTTCTTGCCTCCGTCGGCATCGTCAGGGGTGGAGCTCTTCCGCTTCCGCGCCAACGGAACTTCGTCGTCGGACACGACCGTGACTTCCTTCATCTTTGGATCATAGATTTGAGGAGCCATGCTCATCTCATCTATGTCGCTAAGCTGTTAAGTAAGAAATCACCGTGTTAAGATAAGAACATATTTGCAAGAAGGAAGAACTAGAGTATATGTCGTACACAGAAAATAAAGACCTACCTTTCGGCACTTGCCATCTACGAACATGTAGTAGGTGATGGTGAAGCCACGCTTCTTGTCCTTCACCTTGACGATGTCATTAAGGCGGAGCTTGATGGAGTCGCTCGATAAGTTGTCCACGGAGATGCGGAGGCTATCCCTTCTGTCGCTGGTATACTCGTGCATGAGCTTCGCGCGGTGCTGCAGAGGTTGGATTCGCCTGATGAACCAGCACATGTCTAGGTCCAAGCCGGTCAAACCCGTATCTACAAACCACTCTATCCGCCTTATGGCGCGAGAGGCTTCAATGTCGGAGGGAAGGAAGGCCTGAGATCTCCATGACGAGGCTTCAGCGGCGGCTCCGTCAACGAAGTCCGGGTACGTAACTTGTCGGCCAGACAGCGGGATGTCTGGGCCGTAAAAGTACGTCTGTTGCCAATTCTTGCAGGACTCGTGGCCGACGATGTCAGGGAACCGCCGGCTAGGTCGAATCTTGAAGCTTATGGTGCCACAGTTCCTAAGCTCTTCCTTGCTATGTCCGGCTTCACGTTTGACAGTGAAGAAGTACAAAAAAAGGTCTAACCTAGGCTTTATCCCTAACTATCCCTCGCAAAGCGCCGCATAGTTGCTAAGCACTAAGATACTATTGGGGGAAAGGTTATGGGGCTGGACTCTGTAGTTATTCAAGACGGAGAGGAAGAAGTTGGAGATGGGCAAGGAGACGTCGCGTACCAGTTGGGCTTTGAGGTACACCTTTTCTCCGGCTTGGGGAGAAGTGTCACCTCGCCGGCCGGCGCCGCCCGCCAGGCGAGCCCCTCCGTCACAGGAAGGTAACCTTCGGTGATCATCTCTTGGATATCACGGTCAGTGATATCTGAGCCGCGCCAGTCACCCTTGTGCGAATCTAGCTCTTCCTCCAACGGCTCTAGCGCCGCCAGATTAAGGTCACCGCCGGTGGACTCGATAACCGCCGATACGGGGATGACTAGGCCCTCTGGAGGCACGACAATGGAGCTCGCCGGCTTCGCTGTGGCTTCGCTCGATGCCGCCATGGAGGGAGAGGTGCTGCTGCTGGCCATGGAGTGAGGATGGATGTGACTGGTGCAGATTGGAAGCTAGGGTTTTCTCGCGAGTTGGAAGAGGAGAGCTCGAAGGGCTGGAGGAAGAAGATGATGCGAGGAGAATGAGGTAAAAAGTGGAAATTTCCCAATGGTTACTATTTATCATCCTCGGCGTCAAGATTCGTGCAGCTTGATCGGACGGTTGCCGCGTAGACGACGTGTTCGCGAACGTGCGCGGAAATTTCGCCACGTCTCCAACCATCGCCGCCAACGGTTCGTATCGCTCGCGCGGGAAAATCGGATATGATTGCGTTCTCTGCATGTGTGAGTTACGAGGAGTCGCTGACCTAAGCCTATGTCGTCCTAGCTGACATGGGTAGATGAGCCGTCACATCGAAGATTCCAACATAGACGGATCCAATCCGACTACGGAAGAGTAAGATGGAAGATTCAGCATTTCTCCGGCTTACAAGTTGAAGACGGAGAAAGCTTTGCAGGGTTCTTTGGGAGGACTACAAGATATTGCTTGACGATTTGCCAACATCCAACTAGATGGAGCATTCATCTGAAGAGGCAAGACGGCACAAGATCTCGGAGTTCTTCGGGGGCTACTGTTGGGGATATGCTATATGGGTATCCTCATAGCGTGTCACTTATCCGGATAACCCGGGTGGCCCACAGTTGGTAGCATGGCCTATGGCCTGCTGGGCGGCCCAGTTAGATGGATCCAGAAGGGAGGCCCAAGCCGGATAAAGGAAGGCTACGGTGGAGTCACCAGCGTACCCGGAGCCTTGGAGTGCAAGATACACAAGACTAGTAATAGACGGTGTAGGACTCTGTAACCTGTCCGGCTAGGAATTTTCCCTGTAACCCTAGGACCTGGCGACTATATAAGTCGGGCCTATGGGAGCCTTTAGGGCACAACTTCAGACAACTTAGTATCGATTCACACAACCTCACACAGCGAACCTATCTCTATAACTCGGCGTATTGCCCTTATAGTGATTTATAGCAGGAGTAGGATTCCGCCACCGTTGTCGGATCTGAACCTGGGTAAGCTATGTTACCTCTTACCCGTCAACTGTCCACCTTACCCCACGTCTCTAAACACGCACTGTGAGGACCCCTCCATGGCGTACTCGTCGGCAATACCACGACACACCATACTGCAAAAGGCCAAGTGATTGGTATAGTCTTCAATTCAGACGCTGGTAAATGTGACTTGGACGCATAGTGTTGACAACCACTGCATTTCTAGACTAACTCTTGCGCTTGTCCCAATGCACTTGGCCAGTAGAATCCATGTCGGAATGCCTTGGCTACCAATGCTCTTGATGACGCATGGTGCCCGCACTCTCCCTGATGGATATCCAATAAGATCTCCCGGTCTTGCTCTGAGCCGATGCAACGCTGCAGTACACTTGTCACACTTCGCTTGTAGAGTTCCTTGTTGATTATGGTGTATGATTTTGCCCTTCGTGCCGTTTTCCTTGCTAGTGTTTCATCACTCGGCAAGGTTCCATCTTTCAAATAACTGAATATTGGTTGTGCCCACGTTGGTATTAGTGGTTCCGGGTCTTCTTCAACATCAATGTCCATTGGTTCCGCCGAGATATGTTCTGCCGACATAACCTGAGGAGTGCCCGAGTGTGATTCGGTGGCCCCTGAATTGAACGGATCAGTCCCTGAGTGATTCGAACCTACCCCTGAGTCGATGTCCATTGGCACTGCCTCTGATTCCTGACTCGCCGGGATGATCCTGATTGATTCGAACTCTAGTGACGGCTTGATCGATGGCTTCCTGAGATGCTCCAATGCTACCCCTGGTGGTATTGCTTGCCTAGATGACCCTAGTTTGGATAATACATCTGCTGCCTCATTTTCTGCTCTAGGAATGTGATGAAATTCACAACCGTCAAAATATCCAAAAATTTGTTGTACGTGGAAGCGATATAATGCCATGTTTGCGTCCAGTGCATCCCAATGTCCAGACACTTGCTGAATCACCAAATCTGAATTTCCAAAACACATGATCCTTTTGATACCAATTTCCTTGGCTACTTTAATGCCATGGACAAGTGCTTCATACTCGGCAACATTGTTAGAAGCAGCAAAATGAATTTGCAACACATACCTTAGTTGATCCCTCTTTGGAGATGTGAGCACTATCCCGGCGCCCAGACCCATTCTCGTCTTGGAGTCGTCAAAATGCATTTTCCAGTAATTTGGATCTGGCACTGGTGGTTCGTACTGCATCTCCATCCATTCTACAAAGAAATCTGCAACGGCTTGAGATTTTATTGCATCTCGCCTAACATATTGTAGAGTGGATGGTGCCAGTTCAATGGCCCATTTGGCTACTCGCCCGCTGGCATCTTTGCTGCCCAATATATCCGAGATAGGTGCCTTGCATATTACCCGGATTGGGTGTTCTTGAAAAAAATGTTTCAGCTTCTTTGCTTCCATATATACCCCATATGTCATCTTCTGATAATGCGGGTAATTCTGTTTCGAGACAGAGAGCACTTCGCTCAAGTAATATACTGGTCTTTGGACTGATTTGCCCCCTTCTTCATGTTCAACCACTATTACTGCACTTACAACTCTGTTGGTTGCGGCGACATAGAGCAGCATTGGCTCCTTGGATAGTGGTGACGCTAATATTGGTGATGTTGCCAACATTTTCTTTAATTCATGGAAAGCGCTATCAGATTGCTGCGTCCATGTGAATTTGTCTAATTTTTTCATCAGCTGATATAGTGGTAGGGCTTTTTCGCCTAGCCGACTAACGAACCTGCTCAATGAAGCTAGACATCCAGTAAACTTCTAGACATCATTGAGGGTTTTTGGCAATTCCATTCTTTCGGTGGCCCTGATCTTTGTCGGGTTAGCTTCAATTCCTCGGCTAGATACAAGGAATCCGAGTAACTTGCCAGCCAGGACACCAAATGTACATTTTTCTGGGCTAAGTTTCATCCGAAATCTTCTCAAGTTTGCGAATGCTTGACGCAAGTCCTCAATTAGAGTATGACTTTGTTTGGTTTTTATTACCACGTCATCGACGTATACTTGAACATTTTTGTCCAATTGATCTTGTAAGCATTTTTGCATGCATCTTTGGTATGTTGCGCCTGCATTTCTCAATCCGAATGGCATGGTGCGATAGCAATAAGCCCCGTACGGGGTGATAAAAGCTGTATTTATTTGATCATTTGGATTCAGCGGAATCTGATGGAATCCTGAATATGCATCCACAAATGACAACAACTCACACCCTGCAGTAGAAACTATGACTTGATCGATCCGAGGCAGAGGAAATGGATCTTTCGGACACGCCTTATTGAGGTTCGTGTAATCAATACACATGCACCATACCACTGCCACGTTCGGGTCATCTTTATTCTTCTCGACCAGGACTGGATTTGACAACCAGTTCGGGTGCAGCACTTCCATGATGAATCCAGCAGCTAAAAGTCTTGCAATCTCAGCTGCTATTACTTTCCTCCTATCTTCGGCGAAGCGGCGGAGGGGTTGCTTCACCGGCCTTGCATCTGGTCTTACATGAAGAGAGTGCTCAGCCATCTCCCTTGGAACTCCTTGCAGATCTTGAGTGGACCATGCAAAGATCTCCCGATTCTCACGGAGGAAGCTGGTGAGCTCGCTTTCCTATTTATCTGTAAGGCCAGCCCCAATGGTCACTGTGCGCTCTGGGAAAGTTTCATCCACCTGCACCTTCTTGGTTTCCTTGGTAGCTTGGAATGACACATTGCCATGTGGGTTGGTGAGTGCCGGCATGGACATTTGTGCTGCTTTGGCCAATGCTGCCACCTCCAACATCTGACTTTTCTCTTGTGCTATGACGAGTGACTCGGCCTGTGAAGATCCGGCTGAAGCACAAGCAATAGATCTCTTGTAATCTCCTTCCATTGTGATCACCCCACATGGGCCTGGCAGCTTCATCTTTAAGTATGCCATATGGGTAGTATCCATGAATCTTGCCATAGCCGGCCTGCCGAGTAAGGCGTGATATGAGCTGACCAGATCTACCACCTCGAACTCTATATCTTCAGTGCGACAATTTTCCATGTTGCCGAATAAGACGTCGACCCAGATCTTGCCAATTGGCTCACAGGACAATCCCGGCACAATCCCGTGGAAAGTGGTCTTAGTCGGCTCCAGCATGTTCATGGTAATGCCTAACTTGAGCATTGTATCCTTATACATGATGTTGATGCTACTGCCACCGTCAATCAGTACTTTTGAAAATTTCACGTTGATATCTGGCCCATGAATGTTGGATCCAACACCAGAGTGTATCCTCCAGGGGTTGGCATGATCTTGGGGTGATCTTTTATACTCCAAGTTATCTCTTGCTCAGACCAATGCCTGTACTTGGGAATTGCCGGCATCGTGGCATTAATTTCCATCATTCGTCACTGCTGGCTCTTCTTGTCATTTGGCTCTGTGACAAAGACAACATAGCTCTGATGATGTTATCTGTACTCATTTCTGGTTCCGTGGCCGATATGAGCATCGTCACCTCTCGGATTGTGCACTTGGTGCACAGATTCTCTTCTTTCCTGATTCTGATATCTCAGCTGCCTGTTTTCATATCAAGTATCCTCCCATCGCTTGAGCATTTCCTCCTATAAGTGGTGGAGGGGGAGGTGGTGGAAGCTGCTTATTCGGCGAGTCCACTCTGTCTCCTTTCTGAAACCAAGTGCATTGCCTTGTTGAGTGATTTGTCGGCTTACTCGAACTAGGCGTGTGAAACTTACACGGCTGATCCAGCATCATCTCATAGGTGTATTTTTGTCGGTCCCGACATCGCTTTCCTCCGATCGTATGGCCTTTTGCCGTCATTCTTTGGCACCCATTGTTGTTGACCATTTGTCCTTTGACGCTGATCGCTTCCAAAGATCTGGATGATCCTCGACTCATCGCCGCTTCGAGCCGAACCATACCTGTAATCCGGCCCGTCTCTTCTCTTGCTTTTGTATTCGGATCTCTCTTGGCGCCTTTGCGACCCGGCAGCGTCATAGATCTGAGTCTCAGTCATCCGGTCTGCCGACATGAGCAGCGGTTGAGTCGGATCTCCTAACGCATACGAGTCGGCGATTCTTATCGTCTCTGCCAGGCTTGCCAACATATCTCTTTGTAACCTTTGCCACAACACACTCCCATGTCTACATCCTTGTGCAAACCATGCGATTGCTTGTGACTCGATTACCCCTTCACAAGAGTTACACATCATACACCACCTTGTGAGGAACTCCTTGTCTGTCTCATTCGGTCTTTGCTTGCCCATTGCTAGTTGATGTGGGCGATTCGGCCTCTTGTAAGTGCTCGTGAAATTGCTCACGAAAGCGTCGTGAAAATCAATCCAACTGTTGATGCTTCCGGGTGGCAAATTGTTCAACCATACCCGAGATGGTCCTTCCAGCATCTGGTGGTACGTAATGTACTGCCTATCTCAAGTTTCCCAGCGCGATCTTCACAGCGGTTCCATAATCTATGAGCCAGTCCTCTGGCTTTGTGCTTCCATCATATGTTTTTGTCCCTCTGGCCAGCTGGAAATTTGGCACCGGTGGCTCCTTCATGATCCTTGGGCCAAAGAACGGTGGACCCTGTGGACCTTTTGATTCAATTATCTCTGCCATTTTTATGTGGTCAAGCTTCAGCCTGGCATCATCCGGCTGAAGGTTCCTACCTCCGTATCTCGCTCCCATTGCTTGATATGCATGATCCGGCAGCTCATACCCGTCATTTACCATGGCCGAGTAACCATCATTATACTTATTCGCGTTCGGGTCAGCTGGCTGTTGAACTGCTTTTCCCGCGCTCTGCTGTCTTCTTTCCGGCTGAGCTGGTGCGTTATTCGGAGCTGGATTTCCTCCTCCTGCCGAGTGAGTTGCGCGCCGAGTATGAGGCGCAAAATTTTGCCCTCCGTTGTCATTTCTCTGTCCAATTTTTTCCTAGTTTTCATTTTCTCGAGGATTATTTCTTTTTGCCCCTTGCGCATGCGTCGGGTTTCCTTGAACTACTTCCGGATCATAGGTGACCATCTGCTTGTTTCTTCCAGAATCCACACTTTTTTCTTTTCTCGGCTTGGGTGCCGCTCTAGGTGAGGATGCCGTGTGCCCAGCCGATCTTGCCGGGACAGGAGTCGCCGAGTGAACCAGCTGTGATCTCCCTGCTATACCCGGATTTGCTCCGTAATATGCCTCATTCAGCATGCTGGCTGCTTTTACTAACTCATTGACTCGTTCTTGCTGCCTTTTCTTCGCTTCCCCCTCCAAGTGGGGTAATTCTGCCATTCTCGCTTCGCCAGATTAGCTGTCATTGTGTTGTATGTTGGATGCATGGTCGTCTCATTGCTGTTCTCTGGTGTTATCTTTGATGTCGCATCTGCCAGTTCTTCGTTGAGGTTCCTTCCTCTCAATCTTGTTGCATCAAGCCGGGTCTTTGGGCCCTTCACTCGATTTGCCGAGTTAAGCTCTCGGATAGTGATATCCACATCCTGTTGTAACTGTGCTAGCTCCTTTGCTTTCTCCAGGACTTTTATCATGGTTTCTTCCAACTCGGCTTGCACACACGCCGGGTCAGTTGCTTGTGCCACTGGCTCTACCAACTTGTCTATCGCTTCGTGCAGCTCCTTAGCTCTTTTGCTCCTAGCTATGTTCTCTGGTTTTTCCAGCGGCGCCTTTGTTGTTCTTGCAGCCCTTGGCGTTTCCTCGTGATTTCCTTCCTCTACGTTCTCATTCTCTACTAGAACTACTGGGGGAGATGTGGGTTTGGGGCTGTCATCATTACCTCCATGGAGACGAGTTAGAGAGGTTTCCCAGCGACTGGAGCCGTTGGAGGATCCGGCGCCAGGACGACGTGCTCAGGATATGCGCGCTCCACGCGCACTGCGACGTAGACCTAGTGCTCGCCGAACTTGACGAAGCGACCGCCCCTAGGGAACGGCTTGGTCCCAAAGCAGCCCGCGTTGTCGCTGACGAAGTTGAGCGCTCCAAACCTCTGGATGAGGCCGGAGTAGACGCGCTCGCCGGTCTTGGCGATGATGTTGCCCGTCCGGATGAAGACTCCATCAAGCACCTGCTTCTACCCCATGGTGGGCGCCAACTGTCGTGGTGGTGGCACGGCAGATGCCATGGGTAGGCTTAAGTTGGGGGCCGAATGGGTGCTTGTGGCCACCGGGGAGGGAGTGCACGGTCGAGCCATGCACGAAGAACAAGAAGAACTCTCCACACTTGACAATTTGATTGATACCCCAAAGATTACAAGTGCTCATTGAGTTGTATTGGCTTGAGTACGCAACACTTGTTCTCTACTTGGTCCAACCTCCTCTACTACTGCTATTCCCTCCCTTATATAGGCAGTGCTAGCTAGCTAATACCCCTTTGGGTTCTAGGGTTTACTGTTTGGATCTTGGTCCCTACAATATGGGCTGGGTTATGGGCTTGCCCTAAGCCCATAGGCCTAGTCCATAAAGCTTGACAGCTAACGGTCTTCTGGTACGCTGCTTCTTGTTATTTTTGGCGTCACGCTGTTACTTTGTACGTCAGCGCTTGCTTTGGGCGTCACCCGGCTCCTTTTGTTTCACCCGACGTCACCCTTCTCTTTTGACCATGCTTTACCATGGTCCTTCCCGAACCTTACTCGGAAAGGTGCCACGTGTCCTTCTTGACTCGGCCCTTCCTCGGTTGACTCGGCTCGTTGGTACCTGCAAGGGTTACAACTTTTCCTATATGGACCGAGATAGTTTGTATCTCGGCTCTCATGCTGATCTTTCCCGGCCGTTCTTACCCGGCCTGGTTCATTTTTTACTCGGAGCCAACCCAGATGCACTATGTTTCCCCTCTCGTGACTAAATATGAGATTGGGTTTGAATTAACCGGCTGTGTTGGGTCAGTTCCAACGTGTGGTCACGTTCGGTTCAAGTGTTAATGGGCTGACTATGACAAAAGTTTGGTTTAGTTTGGTTTTCAAAGGCAAATGGTTGGGTCCGGCCGGGTATGGGTCTGAACGGGTCTGGTTCCAAACAGTTCCAAGCCACAGTTTACACCCGGTTCATTGCTTTGGTTCCGTACCATTCACGATATACGCAGTCAGCCCGGCGATGTTGCGCGGGAAGGTTGCTGAGGAGCCACCATCGCACCTGTGGAGCTGCACGACTGCAAGGTCCTCGTAGTAGCGCTCCCACCCGAGTGAGCCCAGCTACCGCTCCAGCGCCGGCAGCGACCGCGTCGTCTCGTTCGCCAGCACGTACATGAGCGCCTTGTTGCCCCGGCACGTCGCCGCCGCGTCTCCTCATGCGGCGGTCATGGCTGTGATCGCAGTGCCGCCCGCTCGCACGCATCTCATCATCCCCACCTCCATGACAGCTATCACCACTGGCGTGTGGCTCGCCGGCTGCCCGGCCCAGCCTCTGTGGCAACTATCGCCGCCACTCGCGCTCCTATCACCGGCCGCCCATCCCGGCGTCCCCGGCAACTATCGTCGCCAAGCGCGCCAGATTCCGCCCGGCCTCCGTGGCGCATCGCCATCGCCATCATATCGCGGCCACCGCCTCAGACGCCGTCATGGCGATCGCCAGGCATCAGACGCTGCCTCGCAGCCAACCACATTTACGCCAGACGCTTCGCTGCTCGTATGCGTACACGCCCCCGGCCTCCCGCTGGCCCTGCCCCGTTACTTCGCGTTTTTGCTGCGCGGACGCAAGCACTGCCTCCCCCGAGTCGTGGCTCACTAGCGCAACACACGCAGCGTGCGAGCAAGCAGCCGAAAAGAAAAAACAGAAGACGCTGTGGAATTTCACGATGGCTGACTTCATCTTTGGTAGGATGTGCTCTGTCAGTGTGGGTAATAACGATTTGTTATTGAATGGTTCTCGAACCATTTTAGCAACTGATTTCAACCCACAGATCGGCACTCAGTTTTAGTTCAGTTTGGGTTTAAAATTAAATGGGTTTGGTTATGGTTGGGCCAGCGAAAGTATCAAATGGGTTTAGTTTGGTTTGAACGGCCATATTTAACCACGCGGGTTCAGTTGAGGTTTGGTGCATTTCTTCAACTATTCTCAGGATTACTCGTGACCCTACTGGGGGTTATCCCCCCAACATGGCCCATTTGTGGAATAACCTTTCAAATTAGATTTTAATATTATATTTAATATTAATTATATTAGTTAATATGTAAATACATATTAAAAATCTGATTCGACTCGAAACACCTTTGGTTCCCCTTCTATATCCTCCAAACAGCTTCGGAATCTCCCGGAACAATTCTGATCCTCTCACCAGAACTTTTCTTGTTTCCTTTATTTCTCCAAACAACTTCGGATCTCTCTCCACAGAACAATTCTGGGTTTCCCTTTATCTTCTATGATTCCAAATTACGGATGATCTCAAGCTCGTCGCACCCTTAAGTGGATCCCCTCACGGCTCGGGAATGGCACATACATGACCAAGACTGCTCTTGCGTCAATGATCAACAGCGGGACCAGGATGCCCATGATGACCCCTGTACATTCTAGATTGACGATATCGTTTGAACCATAAACGTCGAGTCAATTTCCCTTTGTTTCTTTGATACTACTTGTCCGAGATCTGATTGTTAAGTATCTACATAACTTGTTCAATCTCGTTACCGACAAGTACTATTTACTTGTTACCATGATATTACATCCCCGTGACATAGTCACATGTTGCAACATTTATGGATGTAACCTCACCAAGTTGGCCTAACTGTATCTTACCCATCACTGGGTGAACAAATCCCGCTCTTGACGTAATCTCTTCTACATTTTTCTCCGGATACCCAACATACACATTTAAAATCACCATTTCACTGAGTGACGCTTGATGCAGTCAAAGCAGCCTCGGGAGACAGTGATTTAATATGGTCTCACGGTCTAAGGAGAAGGAGACTTCATTTTTGACTATTGCAAAGATGCTTTGTGACTTGACCATGTTGTAATCTTTGAGGAATGTCCATCACATCATTCACCAATGATATGACCTTGTTGTCAACCAGCGCTATCACTTCATGATCAGGAAACCTTGATCATCATGTTACCCAACGAACTACTAATAGAGGATACTAGGGACTTATGTTTCATATCACACATGTATCAATGTTTCCACTTGATACAGTTATAGCACAATATGAAACTATTACAAACTTATTGGGATATGACAATAATAAACCTTTTATTATTTTCCACTAGAGTACAAATAATCTAGCTGGCACTTACTAATCATAAACCATATCCCCATATGTGTTTATTGATCATGCTGCTCATGAGAAATTTTCATGTCCATGTTCTGTTTTACCAGACCAGTGTGTCTTTTGCAAATCATTAATGTCTTCCTAAATTTGGCATTCCCTCCATTATCTCATAATGGGTTGAAGTATTAGTTTTGGCATGTAAGACTTTTTTTCCATTGTTTACAATGGCGGTCGTTGAGTCAATTTAACCTTCACTGTTGTCATGTAAAATATGAAAACACACTTAGAGAAGTCAAACTTCTTTAGCCAAAACATAATTTTATCGTTATGTAGATCCTAGTGCATAACATGCAACTATATGCCTAACTTCGCTTCTTGCCCTTCAAGAATGAACTTTAACTCTAGTTCAGTGATTAACTCCAAAATCACTTCAAGACATGTTCTTTCAACCAGATCCTTTAGGGTCATATTATGTTGAGTGTACAATATGGTTCCATGGAAGAACCTATGACTAAGGCATAGGAGATGCGATGCATCTCTTTCTTTCTTTTAACCATAGTTGTAATACTCAGACTAATTCAATGCTTCATACAAGTAAGAACCACTTTTATCTTGTTCCATTCTGGTCTCCTTCAGAATCTTACCTAGGACATTCTGAACATCTCTAGAATCAAGTCCAAAAAGCATTCAAAAATAATGTTTATTAAACTTCCCAATCTATCTCGATAGATTCCATTATTTAATAACTTATTTAACTTCATCCATACTAACTTAAATATTATTAATAACAATCACATGATTCATATATGTCAACCACATATTTAAAAAATATGACACGCCCCCACTCAAATATCGCATCCATATATGAGATCTAAGGACTAACACCCACTCAAACTGGCATCCATATATGAAATCCAGGAATTTCACTTAGCTCCCTCTCATAATATGTCTCCTACATGTTGAGTCTTAGCCAATCCATTAAGCTTCTACTCAAAATATGTCTCTTACATATTAAGGTTAAGCCAAGCCAATATGCTCTCACTCAAATGAAAATCCTCTCAATCATCTTGGACTTTCAAAATTCTTTGATCATTATCAAATTGAGAATTCCAGTTGCGAGTTCCCAATATCCATATATTGCTTATGTAAATCCAATAGACTCAAGCATCGCTACTTATGTAGTCAACTCCTTAAATTTGTCCAAAACATCCTTTTGTGACAAATCGAGCTTTATGTCTTTCCTTCATTTCTTTCTCATCACCTTAGCAGTTATTTAGAACTATTAAGTAAACATCTTTACTTAATAATATAAAGTAACACATTACTTTTCAATCTTGAATGTAACTTAATACAAGATTTTATGACTCCTAATCATGTCTCGCACTTAGGTCCATCCCGCTTCTTTGTATTTTGTAGGTATGTCTTCTTCATAAACATGACAAGTGAATCAATAATATAATTCCGTTGAGTTGCAGAATACATTCTTGAATCCTAATTTATTTTGTAAAAGTATTCGCGGAAACTTTATGATCATTATCATTAGTTTCTCCTCTATTTGTATATTTCGGTTTCATAAAACAAATTTCGCTGTGCCACTCAACAACCAGGAGGTAAGGTCCAATACCTTGTTTTTGAACTTTTACTTTCTTCCACATGTATCTTCATCAAGACACATAAACTTAGGACAAAAGTAGGTTTGCCCTCTGTGGAACATGTATTCATTGTTACCTAAGAATACTCTACAAAGACTTGTTTATTCGGCATGATTTTGAATCATCGAAATCTCCAGAAACTCGAACATGCCATAACTCTTATCGTGTTGTTTCCACGAATCCTTAGATGTTCATTTGTGTTCAAACGAGTGTTTTCTTATTTCTATCTTTAACTCTAAACAATAACTATAACCCTGATAAGAGATAATATTAGACCATATGTATCTAATACAAAATGATTGTGATATCTAGACATATCAGCACCTTGAATTTGTCCAATTATCATAATTTGCGAAACATCTTTCACAGGTCCTTTTATGCCAAACTTTAACTTAAATACTTTAGTCATATCAATCAAATCGAAGAGACTTTGTATTCCTATTAATTTCATATCCAACTTTGCTTTGAATTCATTTGAAAAATTCAAATCGTTTCAAAACTTCTGTTTCATTAACTAAATACACCTATTCACTTAAGTCCACAATAAAATAATGATTTCCACTATATGTTGAAAATGTGATACATCACTACGTATAAGATTCAACAATTCTTCGCATATCACTGTTTTACTAGAATGCGGAGTTTTAGTCATTTCGTCAAGCGAGGCAGGGTTTTCCAAAGTCTCTAGATCAAATATCCAAGACCCCGATTTTCATCTAGGTGAAAAACATGCAATAGCTACCTTGACATAAACGATAGTGTCACTTCATTATTAACCTTTGGATATCTTTTAGCATTCTAATCCTTTATAAATGCTTAAAATTTTATCATTAACATAGTGATGAGAATAACTTATTTATAATCATAACGGACCATAAAGGTATTACTCATAGGAACAATACAACTGGGTTGTAACTTATTCAAATGAATAATTGTCTTGCCAAAATCAATACACAACAACAGGGATTACAAATTTTATTCAAGTCCACTAATACAAATGATAAACTTCGAGGGAAGGAGTGATGTCGGCCATCGACTAGTTTGCTTGTCGTCATCAAGAAACATTTCCTCAGTTTGAGCAATTCTCAAGCAGACAATCCTATTTTCACAAAATGGGACAAGTATCTAATACTTCATAAAATGCAACGAGTTTTACATTTATAACTTTGTATATATAACATATACCATTTTCATCCATGACCTCCATTACAATCAAGCCCTTGTGAGAATTCTCAACCCTAATGCAAGGTTGCTAAGTGATTCTCCAAATATTATGTTTTCATACATCATGGAGGAAAACTCATCCAATGGTTCATACTTTATGTGCCTGATCTTGCAGAATGCAAAATTGTAGTCCAACTCTCCATCAAATGGATAAAGGACCCTTTTGGATGATTTATGGAGAAAACAAAAACCTTGGGGAGTCATCGGATTATCTCCTAATTATTATTGTATCAAGAAGAGAAGATCAACTTATTATGAGGATATCCCTCCAGCATGGGTATTAATTTATGAAGTTGGACCCTTTTGCTAAATCCATATCAAACAAGAAATTTCTCATGGTCGCAATGTTGGAGATATGCCCTAGAGGCAGTAATAAAAGTAGTTATTATTATATCTTTGTGTTTATGATAAATGTTTACATTCATGTTATAATAGTATTAACCAGAAACATTAGTACTTTGGTGATTTGTAAACTAAATTAGAGTTCCTAGTAAAGCCTCTTTATAATACTCGCTTGTTGGTTGATAGATGATCTTGGTTTCCCGATCATGAACATTGAGATGTTATTAACAACAAGATCATATCATTAGGAGAATGGTGTGATGGACATACTCCTATAGATAAGTGTAGCATAAAGATCAAGTCATTTCAATAGTTCGTTTGCTATAAGATTTTTGATACATAGTAACCTAATTCCTTCAACCATGAGATCATGCTAATCACCATTACTAGAAGGATGCTTTGATGACATCAAACAACACACCGTAACTAGGTGGCTATAAAAGTGGCATTGAGTGTTGGAAAGTGTGTGTTGAGGCACATGGATCAAGAGTGGGATTTGTCCATCCATATGACAGATAGATATACTCTGGGACCTCTTGGTGAAATGTCGTCCAATTAGCTTGCAAGCATGTGACTGGATCACAAGGGATCACATATCACGGGAACGAGAAAAGAGTACTTATCAGTAACGAGGTTGAACTAGGTATGCAGATATACCGAAGATCAGACCTCGGGTAAGTAAACTATTGCGAGACAAAGGGAAATTGGTATCGTATGTAAGTGGTTCATTCGATCGCAAAGTAATCGTAGAAATATGTGGGAGCCATATGAATTTCCAGATTCCTCTATTGGTTATTGATCGGAGAAGAGTCTCGTTCATGTCTGCATAATTCACGAACCGTAGGGAGACACACTTAAGGATTCGATGTTGTTTAGTAGATATGGAATGTAAGTAGGGAGACCGAATGTTGTTCGGAGTATCGTATGGTATCCGGGATATCACGAGGAGATCCAGAATAGTCTGGAGAATAATATTCATATAAGGAAATTACAATTCCGGAGTTCGGGAATGATTTCATCGGAGAGGTTCTAGAAGGGTCTAGAAGGTTCACCAGACCGGAAGGGGAAGGGTACATGAATGTGTCATGGATAATTGGAATGATTTAATCATATCCTAGGTCACTTGGTTGGGCATTTGCAAGAAAGAAATTAAGCTCCAAAATGAAAGTCAAAAGGCAAGTTTGAAAAGTCAAACTGGGACAATGTATCCTGGTGGAGGAAGGAAAGAATCCTTCTTTCCCTCCACCACAAGCCAACTAGGAGAGGGAGTTGGGGAAGGGTTCAAACTCCTCTCTCCCAAGCTTCCCTCCCTCTCATAAATAGAGGGGAGGGGGTTCCCCAAGGACACACAACACCAGCCCCTCCCCACCTAGTCGTCGTGCCGCCGCCGTCCCCCAGCGCCGCCGCCGCCGGCTCACCATTGCTGACCTAGCCGCCACCGGCCACGCCTCCTCCTCTCTGGCCCTATAAATCCTAGATCACCGGAAACCCTAGATCCACCATAACCTGCTCCGTCTTAGGCGAAGCCTTGCAGGATCTTCCCTCTACTTCCGACACCACGTCGTCGTGCTGCCGGAATTGCGAGGGGAGAACTACAACCTCTGCTGCCTGCTGGAACAAGGGAGAGGAAGGTCTTCATCGAATACCGAATGTGTGACCGACTATGGAAGCGCTGTTGGGACGCAGCGCCGAAAGGATCGTCTACACGATCTTGAGATCGACAAGTGTACGACTACATCACCCACGAGAATCTGCTCTCGTTAACCGCTTTGGAATCTTCGAGGGTGAGTACTCTAATCGACGCGTTTCTACAATCTAGTAGATAGATCTTGGCTTGTTTGTGTGCATGCGGTAGAAATTTTTTGTTTTCCATGCTACGAACCCCTACACGCAAAAGACCTCAATGATATAGCCCATGATCTACTAAGATATTTGCAAACAGACATCTAGACTTAGTTCATAATAATGAGTTCAATTCATAATTGAGCTCCCACTAAAATTATCATCCCCTGGACGATTTTAGCGATCACATGATCCCAATCCACTATGCAACCCTGATCGTCATGGACGGCAACATAGATTCAAAGGTAGACGTTATCCAATGTAAATCACATCATCCATGTGACTCATGTTCGATCTTTCGATATCCTGTGTTCCGAGGCCATGTCTACATATGTTAGGCTCACCAACTCAAACTTGTGTGTATTGCAGTATAACCTTTCTTACACCCACTGTATGTAAACATAGATATTTCTATCCCCCGATCGTCATGGCCGGCTTCATAACGAAGAACTTGATTGGTGGTGCACACACAAGGGGAACACTATCATTGGAATTTTGAGGCCATGTCTACACATTCTATGCTTGCTAATTCAATATTGGTTTTAATAGGGATCATCTTATTTATGCTACCGTTGAGTATATAATACTAGCACACAATAAGATGCCATCATATGTATATCGTCATATGATATGGTCCTCCTTGCGCCTTGATCTCCATCGAGTGCTCCGGCATGATCTCCATCATGCCTCGCGCATGATCTCCATCGTGCCACCGGTTTTGACGCCAAGTCCATAGCGTCACCAGTAGGTCGTCCATCGGAACGATGACTATTACTACATTTAGTAACATAAAAGTAAACTACTTTACCTTCGCAAAGACCATGATCATATCAATTCACATGCCCCTCTTGTAACATAAAGTTAGACGTCTCTACTTTATCTATTGCAAGTTTTACGTGGTTGTTAGGGATTTTATAATAGAACCGTTTCTAATCTATGAAATTTCCAACCACACCATGGATCCATATAGTTTTCTCTACTACACCCCTTTCGGGGCCCTCCGTTGTAAATGCTATATCAACTATTGTAAGAGAGACAGACACTCACCAGCAACTTATACGGAACAAGTCGTATGTTGAGCGTGGAACCTGTCTCGCGTAAGAGTACGCATAAGGTCGGTCCGGGCCGCTTCATCAAACAATCCCACGATATAAACAAGTACACATGGGAGGGCAACAACTATAGCATCAATGCCCGCACAACACTATGTGTGTAATGGCCGTACAACACTACTACGCATAGATCAGCTATGATGCCATTGTTCGGGTTCCTAGATAGAAAATAAAAAAATTACTATGCGGAAACCCTGATTGCCCAAGATCTATCTACGAGTAATGCAGTAATGACCGATAGGTTTTGGATACATAACCTTGTAGTCCGAAAACGGTTAACGTTCCGAGGGGAACATGGTTGATGTAGTCATGCATGTAGCCGACCTCAAGATCGTGATGCTCCTCGCAGGTCACCCCTTGCTCCATCGTCGTGCAGCACTCTTGCTCACGACATCCAAAGTGCCCCAAGTGTTGCACCTTGTGGCTTCGTACACATATGGTGTACGACGAGCACCTCCGCTCCCTTTATCCCTGACGGGAGTGCGGAAGTAGATCTCCGGCTATGGAATCCTTGTAGTGCAATGGCGTGCTGCGGATGCGTCATCTCTTGCGCAAACAGCCCTGGGTCGTGCCAACGTGTGGATACAACTAGAGAGAGATTTCAGAGGAGGAGAAGGACGAGAGCTCCCAACTCATGGGATCGGTCGTATTGGTGTGTCCTCCAAAGGGGAGAGGGGGCCTCCTTATATAGGGGGGAGGGGCGGCCTTGCCCCTCCCCCAAGGAAACCATGCGGTGTCCCAAGGGGGGAGAGGGGCGGTGGCCAAGGGAGGGAAGCCCTAAGGCGCCCCAAACCCTAACCCTAGCCGCCGGCCAAGGAGGGGGCATCCCTAGGCGCCAAACCCTCGGCCCTAAGGCCCTTCTCCCTTCCGGTTTCCCTCATGGGCCCTTTGTCCCTAGGGAAGTTGGCCCATTAGTGGAATAACCTTTCAAATAAGATTTTACTATTATATTTAATATTAATTACATTAATTAATATGTAAATACATATTACAAAATCTAATTCGACCCGAAACACCTTTCAGTTCCCCTTCTATATCCTCCAAACATCTTCGAAATCTCCCGGAACAATTCCGGTCCTCTCACCGAAACTTTTTGGTTTCCTTTCTTTCTCCGAAAAATTTGGATCTCTCTCCACGGAACAATTCCGGCTTTCTATTTATCTTCTATGATTCCAACTTACAGATGGTCTCAAACTCGTCGCACCCTTAAGCGGATCCCCTCATGGCTCGGGAATGGCACAGACATGACCAAGACTCCTCTTACGTCAATGATCAACAGCGGGACCAGGATACCCATGATGACCACTGTACATTCCATATTGACGATGTTGTTTGAACCGTAAATGTCGAGTCCATTTCCCTTTGTTTCTTCGATACTACTTGTCCGAGATCTGATCGTTAAGTATCTCCATACCTTGTTCAATCTTGTTACCGACAAGTATTATTTACTTGTTACTGTGATATTACATCCCCGTGACATATTCACATGTTGCAACATTTATGGATGTAATCTCACTAAGTCATCCTAACTGTACCCGTCACTAGGTGAAAAAATCCTGCTCTTGACGTAATCTCTTCTACATGTTGCTCCGGATACCCAACATACACCTTTATAATCACCATTTCTCTCAGTAACGCTTGATGCAGTCAAAGAAGCCTCGGGACACAATGATTTGATGTGGTCTCATGGTCTAAGGAGAAGGAGACTTTGTTTCTAACTATTGCAACGATGAACTTTGTGACTTTATCGTGTCGCAATCTTTGAGAAATGTCCATCACATCATTCACCAATGATATGACCTCGTTGTCAACCAGCACTATCACTTCATGATCAGGAAACCTTGATCATCATGTTACCCAACGAACTAGTAATAGAGGATACTAGGGACTTATGTTTCATATCATACCTGTATCAATGATTCCACTTGATACAGTTATAGCACAATTTGAAACTATTATGAACTTATTGGTATATGACAATAATAAACCTTTTATTATTTTCCTCTAGGGCATATTCCCTTCACGATGATCATAAGTGTGTCATTGGGTATCTGGAGGGGAAGGCTGAGGTGTATGTGTCAAGAGCGGGATTTGTACATCCGTGTGATGGAAGATACTCTGGGCCCACTCGGATAAGTTATATCAAATATGTTGCGCAACATGTGACTTGGTCACGTGATATCACTTATCGGTACGAGTTTAAAGTAGTACTGTTAGTAACGAGATCGAACCCGACATGGTGATGTCGATGATCAAATATCGGACAATGCAGTATTGTAGAGACAAAAGGAACATAACACATATTGTTTCAGGTTCAAAATGATGGAGAATCGTGAGTGTCATAGAGGTCACATGTGCATCCGGGTCCCTCTATGTATCATTGATAGAGATCATGTCTATGGCATTCCCGAACCGTAGAGACGCACACTTAAGGGCATTACGACTCTTGGAGATCTACCTATAAGAAGTAATAACGAAAGAGAGAGACTATAATGGTTCTGGGCAGATCCGAAGTTGTTTGGAGAAAGAAAGAAGGAAAAGGACTGAAAGGAGTTTCAGATAAATGGGAATTTAAACATGCATTTATTATATGTTAATTATGAATTAATATATTCTAAATAAGTGTTTAAATTAATATTTATAAAAGAAACTTTCTTATTAGGCCAAATCCCTAGAGAGAATTGACCTAAAAAGAAATGATGCAAAAAATATGAAAAAGAAAATAGCCAATGGGGCTGGTTTGACCAGCCCAGGCCCACGTGAGCGGCGGATAGCAGCTACTGCACGAGGAGGTCCATAGCAGGGGTAGCAAGCTGCCAGCTCGACCCAGCCCAGGGGAGCTCGCGGGGAGCTGGCGCGCCTGCTGGGCTGCGGGCAACCGGCGCTGGCCCACCCGGGGTCGCCTCCCCTCCTTCCCGGTGGGTTGCAGCCTAACGCTGGGCCACCATGGGCACTGAGACCCACCCGGGCCATTGGGATCTACCACCACCGGCTAGGAGCTCTGGGCCACACAGCTGTCGGTGGCCGGCCCACCCGGGGTCGCCTGGTTGCCGCCTAGTCATCGCCTGGTTTCTGTTTGGGCAAGATCCGGCTGGCCCATCCGGCTGGGGGTGTTTTTCCTTTTATTCCTGACCTTGTTTAGTCCCACATGGGGCTCCTAAGAGGGAGGGGACTCCTCCCTTCCCCTACATAAAGAGGTGTCCATGGGTGGGATAAAACACACAGTAAATTGAGATATTCCCTATGGTTGGAATGCTCTTCTCTCTCTGAAGTTGCCTCTACTAGTGTGTTGTCCCATGTCAGGACTGCACATGCAAGGAGTTCTCTTTTGCGACACGCTATTGCGCTACCGGGATTGCGGCCAGGAGGTCTACTTCCGCAACCTCGGCGGGATCCGAGCCTGGGAGTCATTGTCTTGCACTATATGCCTGTGGAAACTCGGTGGGGATATTGATGCTTCCAGGCTATCGTGCGAGGATTAGGACAAGGGGTGACTTGCTAGGAGCTTCGCGACCTTGAGGTCGGACAGGCATGACTACATCAACCATGCTTTTGCATGGGCGTAACGCTCTCTTGGTATTCAAGGGTACGTTATTATTGTCTTCCTCCGTTACTGCATTACTTTTTTAGTTAACGTTACTGCATTACTAGTAGATAGATCTTGGGCATTCAGGGTTTCCCGCGTAGTAAATTTTCTGATTTTCTACACCGGATCCCCAATAGTGGACGCATGACTCGCAAATGGACACTGATGTTATGCATCAGTAGAGTGGTGGTCTACCTCCAGGAGAGGATACGAAGGGCCTCCCTTGATGGGAACATCACAGAAAACACCATGGGGCAGCCTTCCTCACATTCCATGCATAGTCGGGGTCATAAGACCTCAGCTCCATGCGGATGGTGTCTATCGTCACCTCCATAGTCAGGGGAGGGGCCTGCTCTGGCAGCACGCGAATCTCTTCCAAGTTCTGGGGCACAGACAGCTCAATCCCACCCAGCTCGATGTAGTAGAACCCAAGGTTGATGTCGTGGCCCAGAAGCTCTAGAATAATGCGCTCACTGTGAGGGGAATGTGCTATGTAGTCTAGGACCTGGTGGGAAGGGTCGCCACAGAACAAACAGTGTTCAGGTTCTTTGTAGTCCGAGTGAAAGTGCACCACTTCACCACAGTTGAAACACTTGTTGCGCGATGGGGACTTCGGGCGGGGCGCACCTGCACCAACCGCGGATGACTCCCCTGGGTCAAACCACGGCCCGAGGAGGGAACAACCGAGGACAGGGGCAATGGAGGGTGCCCAATCTGGTTCCCTCCTATGCCCTCACTACCCTGCTCGCTGCCCGTCATAGCCCCCTGCGTGTCCTTCTCTGCTTCTTGTTCTTCTTCTTCTTGGTCCCATTTTGACCCGGAGCCAAGTTTCTGATTGGGTGGGACGGCTGTCGAGCATCTTGCATGCGGGGGTCTTCCTGGAAACTATGGCACTCTTGCCTATGCCTGCGGGATGCCCCAACACCCTCCCTAGGCTAACGCTCTAGCTCATGACGCAGGGACTGCTCCAATTGCAGCCCTGCTAGCGACGTCGCACAACGCACCAGCGAGGCCGCCCCGGTGAACGGCCCCATGGTGGGTTCCTGGCAGCCGAAGAGCGTCAGGATCCCTCCCTCCTAGCATCGGAGAACCCCGCCCAGGCCTCCCTACGTCCCTCTGAGGCTCGCGCCACCGGTGGCGACGGGTGCCAGACCGGCGAGCCGGAGGACGGTAATGCGCCACCGTGGCTGGCCGCGGGCTCTGGGAACACGGACGAGCGCGTCGGTAATCGCCAGGGAGGACGGTGCCATCTGCCACGTCACCAGGAACACCAGCTGGGGAAAACCACGAGCACAGCAGCTCATGGCCGGTGGGCACCAGATCGGGGCCACGGCATCGCCAAAGCGCTCACCTTTCGCCCAAACAATGGTGTAGATCGACAGAGCATCAGCGTTTGTGATGAACACCGAAATAAGAGGCTCATTTAAAAAAAATACTCCCTCCAACCCAAAATGTAGCTAAAGACCATTTCCTTGGGCGGAATAAGCAACAAGGTAAGGCACATTTTGTAGGAGAAATTTGCGCCAACAATTTTTTTTTTTGAAAAGTTGCCTGATCCAGAATAACCGATTCAGATAAAAGTTCCCAAGAACAAAGATGTCGACGATGATCTATCCTTTGAAACATTGGGCGGTGACCTTGACTGATCTATCGTATGAGACTGAGGCTGAATAAATCCAAATTTCGACAATTCAGAGGCATATGAGCACGGATCCATTGTCATCCAGGTTGGGTTTACATCTAGTACGGCTTGTTTGAGCCACTTCAATGTTTTTATCACAAGAAAACCAACCAGCAGATTCATGAACAAAGCCCAGAACTGAGGGAGGATGGTCTCCACGGTAAAGTGAAAAATGGCAAATGAAATCCAGCCAAACTCCAGCCCTAAGACCATAGATAAAATGTCCCATTTTATTAGAAGCAACCGAGAATCAAAAATGGCGATCACTCAATTGAAAAACATGCAAACCGGCGGGATCTCCATCAATACAGCATTGAAGGGCTAGACCTTCAGAAAGATGGAAAGAGGTCGGAGAGAACAAAACCACGAGGAAACATTCCTTGAATGTCGACAAAGGGGGAAGTGATTCGATGATCCAAACCGATGGCGCACCTGAGCCGCGACCGCCAGGCCGCGGACGAGAAGTCCCAGCGAGGCCTTGTTTGGTACTGTGTTTTGGTAGGGATTAGCGGGATAATTCCTACCTCGACCTTGTTTTGGTAGGCCTTGTTCGGTTGTCAGGGTTCCTATACCAAACGGGAACTAATCACCACGTGATGGGAGTGCACTTGAGTTTAAACCAGCCCTGTACCGATTCCCCTCGACATGGGTTGGTTGTTCGGTTATGCTGGGGCTGCTGGGGTTTGGGAAAAACGGCACAACAAGGTCGAAAAAGATTTTCCCTGATATTAGATGGATGATGATAACAAGAAAAATACTACTACTTGATGAACCTGATATTATCAACTTGCTATCACAATTATTACCACAAAAATATACCAGAATGGCATCATACAATATTACAAGGCTTGCATAATTTCTGGATAAACATGGAGTCTTTTGGGAAAAATAGCAGCTACTTGAATGACACTCGACAAATCCAGGCATCAATTAAAACAAAACTCATCTACGGAGGCACTAGGATCTTGGCAACAATTTAAAAGTTCTTGCCGATAAACACATGATAAAGAGTTCCATCTGTAGCTTTTGCGCGTCGACAATATCTTAACCTGAACGACATAAAGAAGAATTATGTACAGCTGCTACTATATGTTTGCCAACATCAAGTACAAGAATTGACTTTGCTTTCTAGAAAGAAAAAAATAGGAAAACTATAATCATAAACTATGATACTTTGCTTCACATACTGAATCTCACATGCTCTGCCAGCCACACCCCTTGTATCTATTAAGAATTATAACTGTTGGCACTAAGTTTGAAAGTGTGTCTGTATGTTGTTGAGCTTTGTTTTCACTATAAATATGCACTGTGTAAACAAGAAGCTAGAATATAAAAATGAAGATATGATACCCTTTGTCATGGATACTACCCCTAATGATACATGCTATGAAGATATGCAAGTAGCACTACTAAGATTATCATATTTAATGATACATACTATGCAAACCAGTAGGTTCTATACTATAAGATTTCAATTACAGTAGGAGACAACCAGCAAGTAGCTCATCTAGAAGAATGGCTTGAGTTTAGAGTCAATAAAATCAAAACATCTTATGTATCAACAGAGTATAAATGACACTTTCCAAGTTATGTAGAAGACATACCTTCAGACCTCTTGTGACAGCTTGGCCACCTCGTTCCTTAACCAAACCAACGCCACATCCGGATCATCTACTTTCGAGCTCATAAAAATTTCTCTATTATCTGGATCCTTGAATACAATATGAGCTGCAGCCTTCTCATTGGTCGTCAATGGCAGTTTTTGCATTTCAGAGATGCATCTCTTGATCGAGTAATCTCCACCTTGCACAACCTTATTTTCACCCGCCTATTGAGCAGATTCTATTGCAAACTGCCATTCCCTCATTTCGATGAACCTGTCCATACTTCCTGCGATCTTGTTGCTACTCTGCTTCTTTGGCCTCTTAGGCTCTTCTCTTCCTTGTTACTTGTTGTAGCAGCATCTATCTTATTCATCATCTTCGGTTCAGTCTTTGCCACACTTTCATATTCAAGACCTATTGTGATTTTTCTCTTAAATCTACATCAATCAAGATCGGTTCAGTCCTTACCACACTTTTACTATAAGCCCAAGTCTCTTCAAAGTCTGGAAATATAGCCTCGACGTGACTGAGCTCTTCTCCATTATCAATTTGTGTAAGATCTGGATGTTGCGGTGGCTGGGTAGAATTGACATTGTAGGTCCCTTCGGCTATTTTCCCATCGTATAGATTTCCAGGTGCCTCAAACAGAGGGAAGGACTTGGTTTTGAACTTATTCATTTTGGGGAATGAAATGAGCAGGTTGTCCCAAAGAGCATCTTCTGCTTCAATCAATTCTCTTAATACAGCAAACACTACACTAATTTTCACATTATTCATTATAGAATTGTCAATGCATAAATATTACACAATATTTATAACACACAACTCTCTTAATACAGCAAACACTACACTAATTTATATGCCTTCGGTAGTCAATCCACATCTGTTGGGCGATTGTATCTCTGAGATTGTTGCCTTGATAGTCACCATGATCATCATTGCCCTCATCGCCATCAGGTAGATCAACAAAATTTTCTGGAGGGATGTTATCTTACTAATGATCCAACCATTGCTCATCTCCCTTGAGTTCTTTAATAATATTGTGTAATACGGCTGCAGCCATGGGTATCTTGACTTAGTTTTCCATTATATGAAATGTTGCAACCTTGAGGATAGAGAACCGCTTCTTTAGGACCCCAAATGTCTTCTTAATAGCTTTTCTAGCTAGTGCATGTCGGTGGTTAAATAGCTCTTTATGATTCTGAGGTCTTCAATGACCTTCACCAAACTCCTTGAGATGGCATCGTACTCCATGATACGGTGCAAGGAAAGAAGATGTGTTTGCGTACCCACCGTCCACTAGATATAATTTCCCTGGAGGTACATAGAAACCACTATTCATTTCTGATCTAAGGACTAGAGCATTAGTGGCCGATCCCTCCCATCCTGCAAATACAAAAGTGATATTCTAATCAAAATCACAAGCCATCATTACAGTCTGACTAAGTGTTCCTTTTCTATTTCTAAATGGAGCCGCTGCATCAGGAGATACGGAAACGGGTATGTGTGTGCCATCTATTGCACCAATGCAATTCTGCACAAAAAGAAACCTAGATGTGATTTCGTTGTTAAAATTTGTAAGAAAAAGTATTTATCAAGATTAAAGTTTTAAGATAAGCACCTTGAAGTAGGGATAGAACCTAGAATCGCTCTGAATTTTATATTGTACTTCATTAGGATTGGGGATCTTAAGAAATCTGTTGCAGAGGTAGGGACAACTATATTGAAAAAATGCTTCATGTGGTGATGATAGATGTCATTGTGATGTCCAAATTGTACTTGCAGGCCCTTAAATGATGTATTATGACCAAGCATGTACAAGAAAAAGGCCAGCTTCTCCTCAACCTTAATTTTGGTGTCACGGGCCAACCGTTCCTTTCTAAGGTAATTGGCCAATGATCTAAAGAGTCTAGGTTCCATTCTGAACGCTACCCTGCAATTCTTAACATGCCCTTCAAGTAGCTCTCAAACCCTTTCCTCTCCTGTTAGCACTGATGTGTGATGTTTTTCCCTTCCTATTCCTCCCCTAGAACCCAATGTATATAGTGCAGGCAAAATGAACATCATCATATCATCTTCGTCCTCATCCCTCCTCTTTCTAATGCGATCTCTTATCGTCATAGTCATTGCAAAACTAACAAAACATAAAGAACTTATTGAGGAATGCATGTAGTACATGACATGCAAGTGCATATTAAACGTTGCTAATGTATAGTACTAGTAGAAATGATCTAACAATAAGATCAAGCTAATCAGGAAAATCTACAAAAGCATCTACAAAAGTTAGAATATGCTTGCTTATATTTGTATTCTACAAAAGCATCTACAAAATAGATTCTAGCAAACTGCTCCCTTGACTTTCACACACACTTTTTCTTGCGCTAGTATAAATTTTCAGCAACATCCAGACATATATATTTAGTCAAATAGCTAGAATAATGCAGGGAATACACATATCTGTTGGTTTTCCATTTCCTTTGAAAAATTCATGTACTATGCAAGAGATACAAAAGAGTTGAATTGAACATGATAAATTTACACACAAAATAGACAACATTTTTGCATATCAGTATATATAAAGTGAGGCATGTTTGACTGGACTAGGTCAGAGAAGTCAGTGTCAATCCACGAGAAAAATCTAATCCAATCCACGAGAAAACCTACCAAGAACAGTCACGCCTATGGACTCGTTTCATGGGCGGCGCTGTGGACTCATTTCACGGGTAGGCGACAACATGGAAGACAATGAGCCTCCACCATCCTGCCTGCTCTCCGCCGCACGAAGCTCCTCAACCGCTTGGATGTAGAGCTTCCTCGACGCCTAGAGAGGTGGGAGGTGGGAGAAAGAGGAGCTTGCCGGTGAGAGGATTTCGTCGTGGGGGAGGGCCGCCGGAGACACGGAGGCGCCATCACTGCTGCCACCGGTGACGCCAACTTCGCTTCCTGGTCGCGCCGCCGCTGAGTCCTAGGACGCGTGACTCGCTCAGGATATCTTCCACGGGTCAAGAGAGGATGATTCGATCCGCCGCGAAATGGACGGGGTTGGAAGGGTTCGGGACGGGGAGAGTTCCGCGTCAGGGGTAACCGAACGTGTGGTTGTGGTTGGGTCGTGGTGAGTTCCACGTCAGACTGACCCACGGCAGGTTGAAGGGGATTGGGTTGTATTCCCCGTCGAGCTCGGGCTAACCGAACAAGGCCTAAGAGGATTGGGTGAAAACCCCACCTTCACCCAAACCTCTCTAATCCTCATAAAGCTCCAATCCCACCAATCCACTAGGTATGGGTAGTGTATTGGATATTGGAAAAGACTAGCAAAATGCCCGCGCGTTACTGCGGAAGAAGAAACAAGATCTTTTATCTGAATGAACACATACTCACCGTCTTGGCGAGCCTCGTCTTGGCAAGGCAGGCGGCAACCTTCTTGCGGTGGTCACCCTACAACAAGATGACTTTGTCGAGCTCCTTGTCCTCCAGCACGGTGCGCTCCCGCTTGAGGTCTCATAGCACCTTGGCATAGTTGCAGCCCGTGCTGAGCCCCTGCACCATGGTTAGCGTCTTCCTGCTATTGTGTTGCTGCACGCGCCTGTTGTCCCACGCACCGTCACCGGCACCGTCCACGACGGCTTCATCGGCGAACGGGTCGAAGGAGGAGAGCGCCAGCACGTCGTCGTTGACGTCATGGGCGCCGCCGGGCATTAGGTCCCGGTGGGGTGGTGTGGCCGCGAGGTACTTGTCCTTGCCCTTGGGCTTGGTGCTCTTCTTCACCGCCGACGCGCGCTTGGCGCCCTTCTTGGTGTTGGTCTTCTTGACGTACTCCTCCTCATCGGACGAGGATGCGTTGCTTGTGGCCCACCTGTCTGATGCGAAGAGAGGCGGCAGGGACGGGGACGGCTCCTTGGGCTCGAACTTTGGTGGCGCCACGTCGAGGGTGGTTACCGGGGAAGCCGAAAGCGACTACATGGGTTCGACGGCGGGTGAGTTGGCTCGATACGCTCTGGCGCTCTAGATTGCTGGGGGATTCGCGTTCGTTTTCTTTTGCATATGCTTCTAGGGGCGGCGGCGGGCGTATATATGGGTGGAAATCGACCATCCGGAGTTCGCACCGGACACAGAGGTAGAGTTCAAGTCTGTGGGGTTGTGACTATTTCCCGATCGATCTTGGCCATGCAATTGTGCGTGTACCATCTTGATGGTCATTGATCGTGTGAGGTGCCAGCGGGCGAAACTTTGCACCCACGGTTTCTAAGCTACGCATATCTTCGAGCTATACACAAACTCGTACTCGACTCTTCATGTGAGAGCTACTCACGTGTATTTTGTATTTTTGCAGGTTAAAACGTTTTATTACTTGTGAATGACATGATGGGTAGTATAATGCAATTTAATGAAAACGTAAATCTATCTAGAAAAATGTTGGACTAAAACTATCTGTAATGCAAGAGAGAGAATGAAATCGATTTTTCGGTGAAAAACGTCGGCGCAACCTAATTTTTGTCCCAAATTCAATTGACCATTCTCCGCTTTTTTATCCTAAATTAAAATTCTATTTTATAAAATAAAATTGAATACATTTTTGGGGAAAGCTACCACGTTAGCCCAGACCTTTTTTTTTTGCGAATACGTTAGCCCAAACCTATACACCCACATCACCACGCACCCGTTGCCAGCAACACTACCAGGCACAACGGTACACACCACACAGTCACACACACACACACGACCCAGCCCGGCCACGCACACGACCACGGAACACACACGTCAAGCACACACACGAGCCAACCCACCTGGCCCCAACCATATCGCTACCCACCCACCCCTCCCCCTTAGGGCTTGTTTGGTACTAGTGTCTTAGTAGGGATTAGAGGGGATAATCCCTAAGGGGATTGGGTGAAACACCCACCTACACCCAAACCTCTCTAATCCCCACAAAATCACAATCCCCACCAATCCACTAGGTAGGAGTAGTGTATTGGATTTGAAGAAAAATACACTAGAACTTGGGGATTAGGGGGGGATTGAATCAGTCAAATACTCTAGAACCAAACATACTATTTGAAGCAAGCGGGGATTTGGGGTTTAGTGGGGATTATCCCCTCTAATCCCCACAAATACTCTAGTACCAAACAAGGCCTTATTCTATCTTATTCTATCTGGCAAGCTCGCTGAGAGGGTCCCCTGCGCTCCTGTTTTTTTCCTTTTTTTTTGAAAGAGGATAGGGTGCGAAGCACCCCACGAACCTGCGTTAGTCAACACGTGGTGGGTACAGATTTAAAAAAAAGGCCCTTTACAACACTCGAAGATAGAGCCTTCCCAATTAAAAAAACACCCTAGCAAGTAAAAAAGCAATCAGGTGTCTCGGTGTCTCCACCACCCACCGCCGGAGATCTCAAGGCATTGCTGCTGAGATCTGAGAGGAAAGCGCTCGATATGTCTCCTCCGGCGATGAACCACTGCCGCCGGCCACCTTTTCGCCTCTAGGGACGAACCACTTGGCGACAAAGAAGTGTCGAGCTCCGCGGAGGATTCTCTTCACGACCTCCAAAATGGAGGTTGAAACAAAGCCGTTTTGCCGGCCGAAGATCGCGGCGACCAGGATGATGTCGCCTGCATGATTTGCTCATTGCAGGATATAAGGCCACCAAAAGTGTCGAGATCCCGCCATGCCACCGCCCACCTCCCCCTCGCCGCCATGGCTGGACAGGAGGTTGGGTGGTACACCGGGAACAGGAAAGCACCGATGGCCACGCTCGGGAGAGAGGGAGCTGGCCGCATGCCCCACCAACGCCATATCCATCCCCTTGCCTCCACGGCCGGTCGAAGGTTGATGAATCAACGACGAGGACCAGATAGGCCTCCGCCCGACGCCACGCAGACGCGCCAGAGCGAAGACTCCCTCACCACCTCTGAACCCGCAGAACGGCCATGTCCCCATCTTCCTCCCCTCGCCACCATGGCCGAACAGAGGGAGATAGGAGAGCATATGAGTGTTGCAGGAAGAGAGGCAGCAAGCAACCCCTACCTTATTCGAAGATGTGGTGGCCGCCTCCTCCGCCCGCAGTTCCAGCCAGAGGAACAAGAAGGCGAAGAAGACGAACCCTAGAGCCCAAATCGGGTCGCAGCGATCTGAAGCTCCGCATCCGGGCATAGCGCCCACTACTGGCATACAGCCAAACCTACAACACCTACAACCTAATACTACTCCAGCGCCCCTCCTCCGCCGCCTCCTGCCGGCTACTCCAGTGAGAAGGGCTCGGGAGAGACCTGACCTTATCCGCACGACTCTCAAAGAAGCTGTGAGGGTGGGGGAGGAGTCTCACGTTCATGGATGGTTACCACCCTAGCTGCCCTATTCACTGCCCGCTGTTTCTTGCCTCTTTGATTTTCAATTCAAGCTTTCGAAGCCCCCACAAGTCCATCAACCATGTCGACCCTTAGTTTTTTTGTCACAGCCGTTGCCTTTCCGTTCAATCTCATGGAGCTCCTTGTTTGGCTTGTTGACAGCCAATCTATAAAAGTATATAAATTGGTGAACTTTTTTGTATAAGGTACCAAAGTGGTACTATTTAAAAGAGACCGTCCATCCAAGATCTGTTGGGCCGGCCTTGTGCCCCAAGGCAGCCAACCCTGAGTCGTGTGCAGGTCCACTCCGTAGGTGGAGTCTAAGCGGATGACGCGTGGTGGATGTGTCCCGATTCCTGAACCATCGTTTATTTTACTTACGTGTGACGTAGTGGGTAATTGTTTGTGCTTTTGAAGAGAAAAGTTGTCTAAGAAAAATTGAACCGTAAGAAACATTTCGTCATTTATTATTATATTAGTACTAGCTGAATGCTCGTGCGTTGCTACAGTTTATTTTCTACAGTTATACTTTTTTGAATGATCACATTGCATATATCCCATGTTTAAAGAGAAAATAGACGTAAATATACATGTATTATTATAAAATAAAAATTTACTTTGCATAATTTAATGTAATGTTGAAAAAATAAAAGCAAAACATATATATGAAATTTAGATATGGGCATATAGAACACGCATAGAAAAGGACAATCCTCTCATTGGACCTGTTTTGATTGTGTAAAACTTTTCTTTCCTTCCAATTCAAACCTAGTTTCTCCATTAACATATATTTAAAGGGACAAGTTCACAATAAATTCAGAAAGCTTACAGGCTGCAATGTAAAATAATCACACGAAAGGTTATCTACAGTGAATCGTCTCAATGAGCTCCGAAGATTGCTTAGTTTACCCAAGAAAAATTAAACTAATATCCTAGAAGCTTTACACGAACGCTGAAACATCTATCTTCAGAAGATGTGACGGAATAATACCTTTTCATTGAGATCATCGCTAGGGGTGGACATGCAGCTCGAGGCTCGGCTCGGGCTCGACAAGGCTCGGCTCGGGCTCGACTCGGCTTTGAGGACGGTCAAGCCAAGCCTAAACCTTGCTATTTAGGCTCGAGGCTCGACAAGCTCGTATGGTAAAGCTTGCATTTCGGTCAAAGCTTCGATGAAATTAAAAAAATCGCCATGACCTTTGCTGAAATTGTAAGAATTCACAGTTTTATACAAGATTTGACCATGATTTCACAAATACATTAACAAAATAGTTGAACAAGTTATATAATAGTACCATTACAATACAAGTTTCATAACACAAACTGACAAACACAGAAACATAGTTCAACTTCAACAAAAGTAACATGAGCCATGATATCACAAACATAGTTCAACTTCAATCACAAACAGTAAGTGTTGGCCATCAGCAATTCAGTGGTTCGGTTTGTAAGTTGCCGTTGGTTTGATGGAGGAGCAATGCAGCCTTCCCTAAACCATGTGCAGTACAAGTACAAGAATTGTGCAGTTATGTACTTAAGTGAAAGTATTCTTGAACCTTGAAATTTTGTGAAACAGACAGTAGTTTAGATGGGCTCAACCAAAGTTGGCCTTTGTCTATTTGTGTGTGGTAACCAATGTTTTTTCGTCGGCTACTTTGTATCCTACCAAGATCGATAAAAGATCAGCTCCTTGGTTATCTAATTGTTTCGATTGCCCTGAATTGCAGGTTAGGCTTGTAGGACGCATGATGAATAAGAATGAGCGGGTCACAAATGTATCGTTTATTCTTGATGATGGTACAGGCATGATAGAGGTGAATCGCTGGCGAGTGTCATGCATTGCTTTGATCTGTCTACCTGCGATACTAGATTTTATTAAAATTGTAATCTATGCACAAAGCTACTTCCTACTGGTAAACAAAAATCATACTAGTAATCGATGCACAAAACTAGCTAGCTAATTTAGTACATGGGAATCGACCCTACAGACGCTGGCTAGCTAATTCAGTACAAGGGAATCAACCCCACCTACTCATTACCAGAACAGGGGAGGTGAGGCGTAGCTGGAGCAGGCGGTGTCGTACCTGGGCAGCGTCGCCGCCATCGGCGGAGGGCGGGCGGGCCGGAGCTGGAGCTAGCGGGCGGACCGGCCGGCGGGCTAACCCTAACCCTAGCTAGACGAGGGCGCGGGGAATCAGTCCAGGAGCAGCTGCTACGCCATGGAAGAAGGGAAGGAGGAGGAGGACTGGAGCTGGAGGAGGCAGCCAGCGTCGGTGGCGGCAGCCGGCGACGGGGAGGAGGAAGATGGGGGCGAGGTCGCGAGAGGAGAACGGGTCGAGGCGTGCGCGTCTCGCGTCTGGGCGGGCCCTGCGGGTGCGGGCCTGCAGCAGGGTGGGATTTTATTGGGGGTAGGTGGGCGGCTCGTCTAGCCATTCGAACGAGCCGCGAGCCTCCCGAGCCGAGCCGTGAGCCCTTTTACAGTGTATAGCACCAAGACGAGCCCAGGCTCGACTCAATTTTTGCAACCTTTGACGAGCCGAGCCGCGAGCCGGCTTGTCTCGGTTCGATTCTACCCCTAATCATCACGGTAAGTGAAAAGGCTCCTTGTCGAAAAACCTGCGACCCTTCTTGTAAATAAGCTCCTTCGCGTTCTTCAGATTTAGGAACCTATTGATACACGCCAGTAAACATGGTGTAATCACCCTATGATATACTAATACTCCATCTGATTCAAATTAGTTGTCTCAAATTTATCAAGATACGAACGTATCTAATACTAAATTATGTCTAGATATAGTTAAATTTAGATAAATTTAAGTCAACTAATTTCGGTCGGAGGGAGTAACATAATGGATCAAGTTGCATTTGAAGGAGTTAGTCATATGTGACAAACATGTCAACAGCAGCAAGCCTCTTCAGATTAGCCTCGGTGGCCTCGAGCAACACGGCGGTGAGGACCTAGGTGAGCTGCAGCTTGGCCAAAATCTTCCTGATGTCCAGATGCTCATCAGTAGTGCTGGAAATTACCATCACCAGCAGGAAAGAACCAACCTCAGACAGCTACTGAACCGGGGATGCAGATGGCGAAGATCAGCTTGGCATCGATGGCCTCGGCCGGGCGCATCTGGCGGACCTTGAGGAGTGCCCACATCCGCATGAAGTCAAGCTTCTTGTTGTGGAACTCCCTGACGAACTCATCAAGGCGCTTGATGGTGCCCTTGGTCTTGTTGCGGCGGCGCTGCCCGGCTTGCTTGTGTGGACGTCTTCTCCTACTCCCCTCAAGAGCTTCAACCCGTGTTCGTCTGTCCCCTCCTGCTAGCCCCCGTCTCCTCGGATCTCGGGCAAGCTCCGCCTCCACCGGCTCCGATCCGAGTAACATATTGGAGCACGGACAGCTGTGGTGGCCTCTGTGTTTGGGATGTGTGGCTCTGCTGTTGCAAGGATGTGCGGCGGCCGCGCTCCGATCCAAGTACCAGATTAGAGCACGGACAGTTGTGGTGGCCTCTGTGTTTGAGTTTTGTGGCTCTGCTATTGCTAGGATGTGCGGCGACGGGAGGCCTTGAAGGGAGTATACGTGCGAACTGGCGAGCAGTAGCGTTCGAGGCAAGAAGGTGGCGATGGTAGTGTACATGACGGCAGCGGGTCGGGAATTAGGAGGGAGATGGGGGGCGCGTGAGTTGTGAAATCGAACCGGTTAGCGTTCATTCTGGGTCTGATTGAGAATTGGTTTCCTTGCGCGATGAGACGAGCGACGAATGACGGACGACGGACGAAATTTGGACGACAAACCACGGTAACAAAAATTATACGGTAGAGATAGAGATAGATACATTAAAATTTGGGAAAAAGTGGGGATAATCCAGAATTAAATTGGCTAATACTCTAGAATCAAACATACTTTTTGCAACAAGTGGGGATTTGGGGTTTGGTGGGAAATTATCCGCTTTAGTCTGTAATATCCCAATTTCAGTAACCCTGATCTTTTGTCAAAAGGCAAAAATCAGGGGAACAAAAACTTTTTCTTATTAAATGTTGCAATGTTTGCTTACTAGTTTGCTTGTGTTCATACATCTGATTGTGTAATAGATGGTATATTTCTTACCTCAACCCCAGTTGACAAAAACTATTTTTCAAAAGAGATGTATTGGCTCATCTTTAATATTCTCAAATGTTCTGGCATTCTAAACCCGAGCCAAGATGACTTTGATGCAACAAACTATTTCACTAGTTTCTATTTACAAAAACTATGGAGAACTATGTATAATCTCCTTATGTTTTTAAGACAAAACTTTAACTACTCTTATCTCTAGGTTTTTCCAAAAATCTTTTATAAAACCTCTTCATTATAATATTGGTATAAATACCAAGAGTTCCTTACCTTACTTCAAAGCACAACCCCTTCAAAATACCCATGCTTACCTCAATAGACTTGATGGTAACCTTAGTAGTAGTTGATAAGTTTGAATAGATGAATTGCCTTGATATGCCGATTGCCTTGTTTGCTTAGACACTAGAGAGAGATAATCTAGTAGATCATCCCTTACGACCCAATATATGTTTGTGATCATCAATCTCAAACCAAGCATAGAAATCTAGATCTATCCTAAGACACTAAAGTAACCATCTCATCTCCTAATCAGATTAATCTAGGGATAATCCCTTTTGATAGTTCCCAAACTCCATGAAGACCAAGTGTAAGCATGGATCCTCTCTACTCAATCGACCAATCAACATCATCTACTTGATCATTAGTTTGGATCCTAGCATCACCTCAAAATCCTTTCCACTTGTAATCTAGTCTAAAACCCTAAACCTGTCAAAATGGCCAAGTCTGAAATCCTTATCTGGATTCAATCTTTGAGACTCCACCCCTTCTAACCTATGTACATTATTGAGAATGTACTTGAACCACCTTGTAGTACATCATTGGTACTACCAAAGCCTGTCTTTTATCTTGGCTAAACCCTTCTTCAACCCACTCATCCATGATGGTTTTGTAGTCAAGATAATAATCTTTTCTGCAAATCTTATCATCTTGCCTACTTAGGCAGAAGCTCACAACCATATGCTAACTCCCCTTGACCAACTCCTTGCATGGTTATGATCTACTAACCATGTTCTATCAATTCATACTTCACGTGTATCCATTGGAGCATTGTGTTTCTCAAACCCGCATGGTTTATGAGGCATCATGACTCGTCTGTTATGGAAGCCTTATTTTCAACAAAGTTGGCCATCTCTTCTAGACCACCTCAAATACATATAATCCCAACTCTTGCTGCCATGATCATCTATATAACTTGGTCTAACCATCCATCTATCCCTTGTATCAAAGTGAGCTCTGATCTCACAAATCCAACTTGGTTTAGGAGGTATGAAAATAACAAAACCCTAGATCCCCTAACCCTTGTTCTATTCCAAAACCAACTCCCATTTGCAATAACCAAGGCTGGTTATGATAGATACTTCAAGTTGACATCATCCACCTTGGATGTAAACAATTTCCAAATAATTCCCAAAATTATTTGGAGCCTAAAACTATTTAAATTCCTTTAATTGCCAAATCCTCAAAACCTTCTATATAAAGACAAGTTTCTTTTTCTTCAAACTACCTTGCCAACTCAAGGCACATTCGATGCCTATATATCCTAGCCTATCTTCCCATCTCGAAAATAAATATTTTTGAGAGGCTTTATTATTTCTTTCTGCCCTTTTTCTTAAATGGCAGAAACATGAAATAATAACTTAAAAATACTTTCCCATCTAAATAAATTCCAAAAAAATTATCCAATGTGTGATATGTCATTTAGAACCATTTCACACCAAAAAAAATCACTTTGACCAATGTAAAATTCTCACATTAGCTTCTATAAACCACTTATGCACTTTTGGAATAAATGAGATTAGATGGACAAATATTCTTTAGAAAAATCCCAAATGATTCTTGGAGAGCCACCTTGACCCCCTTTTACACACCAGCACCATTTCCCTACCTTGCCCAATGCAAAATATGCAACTTCCTGCACATGTCTCAAATTGATCAATCTTTGCAAGATCAATCAAACCTTGATCAAAACCACCCAAAACATCATCAAGATTGGTCCAACAAACTTGCACAGCACCCTACCTCACCACTGGTCGTTCTCCACTATAGCACCACTATAGAACCCTCCCCCCTTGTCCTTTAGTGCTTGTAATAAGGAGGATACACACAAATAATATCTAGCCTTTCCCCTCTGTAATATCTTGCCACCACTCCCTCTCCATGTCCTAAAACCAGGCCAGAAACCACCCCTCCCTCCTATACTCATGCTCACCAGCAAAGCTAGCCATGGTTTTTGAAGGGATACGAGAAGGCTACACTAGCGCAAATCAAAAAATTCTACCGCGTATACCAGGATTACTGTTGTCATAGATCACGGGATTACCACTAGACGCGTGGTTGTGGAACTTGATGAGGCGCGTCGAGGCACTGCAGACATTCCACGTCTCCTCCTTGTCCTCGTTCCATGAGAAGCTCCCCTTGTGCGGCTCGTCCAAGTGCCACAGATGCAGGACCTCCGAGGTATCCACACGTGCGGGGTAGAAGCGTCAGACGCCAGACTGCTAGGTCCACATGCGTGACACAGGCGTGAGGAGTGCCGGCTGGGTGGAATGGTCTAACCCTAGTCAGCTCGCCCCACCCTCTCTTATATAGGCGTCCCTAGTGGGCTTCTACATTAGCAGCCGATTAGTAGCCTAAGCCTGGTCTAATTTTGATCTAATCCTCATTAGGCTTCTAGCCCCTTAAGTGTGTGACCCTATAGGTTCATATACGTATAGACATGACACGAATACACTTATTCTGTCAATAGTTGGTAGCGGGCTCAAGAAAGACGTTTCAACTCCTAAACGCATATAAAGATCATATCGGACGAACCATCACAAGGTTTAGTACATAACTTTCCATTTGCCTCACGATATTTGGTCTAGCTCCAAGCTGACCTCCCTTTCTCGATAATGTGATTCGGAATCCCTTTACTAGGTTAACTCTTAACGTTATGTAGCACGGCCATGCATTTCTGGATTCGATCACTCGAGAGTCCTAGAGATATCTCTCTCAAGTAGAGAGGGGCAAATCCCATCTTGATTGACCATGCCTTACAGCATGCTTCAGGACAAACCCTAAAGCTTCTTTTATGACTACATAGTTACGGAGTAGCGTCTGATAGCCCCAAAGTAGGTCGATCCACATCTCAAGTACATGCGACAATCTCAGGTCTAAGGATAAAACGTACATGATGTGTAGAGAGAGCTGCAAGTCTAATTGCCAGTCTCAAGTTGGGTCAGTCCAACCCCATGTTCATAACATGTGTCCACATCATTGGTTTGATATCTCCATGTCTATGACTTGTGAAACATAGTCATCAACCAATCGATGTGCTAGTCTAATATTCACGTGTGTCCTCACATGAATTCCGACTAGGGATAGCTATTAAATAACCATACAAGTAAAGAGTTTCACAAAACATTCATATAATTGCCAATCAATACAAGTTGCCTGATATGGATATTCAAGGAACATTACAATAACTCATGGATACATAAGAAATATAATCATCTCTATGATTGCCTCTAGGGCATATTTCCTTCAGTTTGCTCCTCTCTTTGCTCTCCATGGACATAGTACATTCAACACCCTTTTACCTTGGTTCATAAAGGGAAACCCTCACCCCAGCACCCCCTGCTGCTCATTTTCCCCCTCTCCTTCCCACTCACCTCTTCCATGAGCCCCTTCCCTCTCCCTTGCCCTGCCAAGCCCGAGAGAAAAAGAACCCAAGCCTTCGGCCATTGTCAATATCTGAGCATAGCTCAATCTCTCCTCCATTCCTCCTTCTGTATGTGGCCTCACCATGATCCCCTCCCCCTGATCTACCATCCCTAAGCCCCTGAGCTCCTCCCAGTACTTTCCTCGTCCTGGAGAGACGAGGCTCTTCCTCTCGGCCTCCTCAAAAAAATGGTCATGGTGCCCTCTCCTCTTCCTCTCCCTCCCTGCATGTCACCATGCCAAGACCCCATCTTCACCCTATATCTAACCATGCCCTTGTTTTGGTCTAGGACCCCCTCTATAGGCCTCCCCACCGAGCACCGAAGAGCTTTACTACGACGAACTCACACGAGCATGGTCCAGACGTCGAACACCCTCCTTCCACCCATCCCCAAGCTCAGCATCGCGCGCTGCCTCGATCCCTCGCATCCCCAGCTGTGGATGATGTCTACGCACACTTCTATTCTTGTAGACAGTGTTGGGTATCCAAGTGCAGAGGTTTGTAGAATAGCACCAAGTTTCCCTTAAGTAGATCACCCAAGGTTTATCGAACTCAGGGAGGAAGAGGTCAAAGGTATCCCTCTCAAGCAACCCTGCAATCAAGATACAAGAAGTCTCTTGTGTCCCGAACATACCCAATACACTTGTCAGGTGTATAGGTGCACTAGTTCGACGAAGTGATAGTGAAATACAAGTAATATGGATGATTATAAGTGATAATTGCAATCTAAAATAAAAATGGCAGCAAGCAAACATGTAACATGACTGATTGTAAATGGTGTTTCAATGCTTAGAAACAAGGCCGAGGGATCATACTTTCACTAGTGGACACTCTCATATAAATATCTTCTCTTCATTATGCTACCCTTAACTACTCTCAGGTTGGACAACTCCAATCCACGGTAGGGCTACAAAATCTCTCCTTAAAGTTTGCTTTCCCATCTAGGTAACCCCACACTATCACCTTGAGCGCTAGATGGTTCCAACAAACACCACAATTTCATAGAGACATCCAACTCAAAATATAACTCATGATAAGTATTTCTGTAACCTTTAGCCTAAGTGCCACACAGTATGCACACTGTCAACTTCACACACGTGGGGATAAGCGGAGACTACAATAATTAAAGTACTTGAGTAGCAGAGTAGATCTACTTATTCAACTAGATTACAAAGCTCATGATCACAATAAGATCACGCATAGAGAGAGATGAACACATAGCTACCGGTAGAGCCCTTAGCCTCTAGGGAGAACTACTCCCTCCTCATCATGGGAGTAATCAACGGCAATGGAGATGGTGGTGGAGTCGATGGAGATGGCTCCGGGGGCAATTCCCCGGAACAGAGACTTCTGTCCCCCGAATCTCCTCTTCGGTGGTGGTGGTGCTACGGAACTTTTCATGGAATTCTGATCTGCTTAGGGTTTTCGTCTTGGGGAGACGTATATATAGGCGAAAGGGCAAGGTCGGTGGATGCCCGAGGGGCCCACACCATAGGGAGACACGGCCTAGGGTGGACCTGCGCCAGCCCTAGGTGTGGCCACCTCGTGGCTCCACTTTGTCTCTCCTTCGGGCACCGTGTTGCGTCCAGAAAAATAGGCACTACGGCTTTTGTTTTGTCCAATTCCGAGAATATTTCCTTACTAGCTTTTCTAAAACCAAAAATAGGAGAAAACAGGCAACTGGCAGTGCGGCATCTTGTCAACAGGTTAGTTCCATAAAATGTATAAAAATGCCTCAAAGTTTAGACAAAACATAAGATAGTTGGTACAAAACAAGCATGGAGCATCAAAAATTATAGATACGTTTACGATGTATCAAGCATCCCCAAGCTTAACTCCTGCTCGTCCTCGAGTAGTTAAGTGATAAAAATAATAATTTTGGAGGTGACATGCACCATCACAATCTTGATCAAGGTATTGTAAAGCATTGATAGCTGAGATCAAAGTACTCTAAACATGAGCATGAAAGATATATTTCTAACAATAAGACATAGCAACTATGTTGCAACATGAAAGGTAACACAAACAAAGGATCATGAATAATGCTTTGAAAGACGTTTGTTTGTTTCACATATAGAAAACATAGCAAGAGTGGTATTCAGCTTGTCCTTCATGGAATAGCAAAACATAAATGCATAGGACACCTTCAAAGTTCATAAGGGTGACTAGATACAAATAATTTAAGAACAAGCAATACCATAATTATGAATCAATCAATAAGTTTTGGGACAATGCACATAGGACTAAGAATGACAACTATGCTCTCTTAATTGGCGCATAAAGATAGAAGATGGAGACTCAACATAAAGTAAAAAAAGAAAGGCCCTTGATAGAGGGAAGCAGGGATTTTAAGTTTCATAAAGAGCTTCCAAAAATTATGGTACTTACTAGCTTTAAGCTCTCATTGCCCCTATCATAAGCATCTTGAAGTGGTTAAGGTTAAAGTGAGACAAATATGAGTTATATGCTTGACAGATCATAAGTTGAAAATCTCATGCCCCTTGAGTACGAGGGTCGTTCCTCATGCTACTCAACTTTAGTCACAAGCAAGTTCTTGTCATTGTAAGTATATGTATATCATAGAGAACCACCAACGGGGTACCCCTTGCCCCATGGAACAGGAGATATCCCATATCAAAATGACAAGGCAACAGACAATGAGCATCTCAGCGATCTTTTTATTTACCATGAGCATGGTGCTTTTTTCTATATTTTTTTCTGAAGATGCTTCATAGATTGCTCACTATGATTATGCTGCAAGTTTCCACCATGATTAGGCATGGCTTAGGCTAGCCACCCAGGCGTTTCTCTAACACATATACAATACTCCATGGACTTACAAGCTCCCCTTTTATTTCACATCGCCGACATCCATAAACAAAAGAATATGATATCAACTGGATAGATATGTATAAGTGTTGAAAGCATTCCCCATGACAACATGGTGTTGCTAACTCCCAACTTATAATTTGCAAGCATATAAGCAACATAGATGGGCACAATGGTTCAAGTTTATTAAGTGCAAGAAAATGAAGTGTGCCATCAAGTTCATGAGAGCTTTAATCACTAATTTTCACATAACAAAAGATTAATTTGGAAGATAAATAAACACATGAATATACTTAGAATGGTGTAACACACCATGCATAGGAATTTATAGTGGACTATTTGGAATAACTTAGTTTCTTGGGAGTTGGATGCACGAGTAGAGCTCATACTCAGTACAAGTGGAGGCTAGCAAAAGAGTGGGAGCGACCAACTAAGAGAGCAATAATGGCCATAATCATGCAAAGCGACAAAACATTATTAATTAAAGCATAAAGTGATATCACAAGTCAAAAACTAAATGATCATAGAGGCTAAGGTGACTGGTTCATAGTCTTAACATGGTGTAAGCATGTGCCAAGTCAACCCAAATAAAGCATCAAAGGAGAATACCACAATATTATGCTTTTGTATGCTAAAACAACGCATGATTCTTTCATGGCACATTAAGCAATATCAATTGTTTGAAACAAGTCATGCTACACAATAATCACTAAGCATATGGTCAAAGCAACATCTAACATGACATGATAAAGTCTAATCCACAGTCAAAACAAGCTTCCTTTTGTACCACTATAAGCATGAAACTTTCTACTCTTTTCCCACACCAATCGACTTATTTGAAACAACTCACAAAGATAATAATCAATAAATATCAGAGAGCTTGTATCACCTAATTACAAAGAAGAACTAAATAGTTCTAAGCAAAAAGCACAAGAAAACTAAAGCTAAACGCAGTGCTAGCAAAAGAGAACACTCATAGAACAATAAGAGTGAAAACTAGAGTGTTATAAACAATGAAAACGGAGTGTGTCTCTCTCCAAAAGAAGTGTGTTGGGATCCAACCAACTTATTGAAGCAAACAAAGCAAAGGAAAACTAAAAACAAAAACAAAGACGCTCCAGAAACAACACGTGCATGAAGAAATTAATATATAGTGTATTGAAAGAAGACCTGAGATTTTTGTTGATGGAGATGGGGATGCCTTGGGCATCCCCAAGCTTTGACGCTTGTACCTCTTGAATATTTCTTGGTGTGACACGGGTGGCATCCCCAAGTTTGAGCTTTTGTCCATACTTCATCTCATCACGTGTAACACTATAGTACTAAAAAGACTGTAGCTTCTATGCAACTTGCCAATCCCTGGATCGGTTCATTGGTTTACATAGAACTTATATGAATAACAAAGTAAAATATCCGTGTATCATAAATAACGAAGATCTAGAGTATACATTTATTACAATAAAGCTTAGCTCGAAGGCTAGCTCAAACTTATTCAAGTATCAAACATAAATAAATAACTCCTTCAATCTCCAAATTGCCCACAAGCGAACAAGTGCAGAGTGAAGTATCGTGACCTAGCAGATCAATCAGAGTCGGAATATCCTGCAACATAAAACATAGCAGCCCCGAAGGGTCAATACATGGAATGTATGGCAAGTAGCGCTAAAGAGGGAGACAATAGACTTAGCAACGACATGCTTATTTGGCTGGTGGAGTTGTGGCTAGCTTGCATTTTCCAAACACTTTGTCCTACTTTATTAAACCAATTTTGATTCACAACAACCCATTAAGTTCACCCATCAAGTTTTAGAAATCAAGAAATATGGATGAGCGAGAATATGTCATAGTATCAATATCAAGCAACTCATTTGTCCGTAACCGGGGACACGGCTAAGCACTTAGATCATACACCCTGCAGGGGTTAGTACACTTTACCCATGTGACTTGGACATCCCAGCTCGTACCACCACACGCATATTGTGTAACGATAGGGAGAAGTCCGAGAAGAGACCGTTTGGGAAGTAGATCCCCAAACCCCCACTGCGCACCGGTCCCAACCTACCATTCACTACATCTCTGGCTACTCAGGGTTCGGGTCACCACGACCTACTGAGTCCAACCAGCCACCCATTCTCACTGGCACATGGTTGCACACGTAAGCTACTAGAGTAAAGACAACTAATCCTTCTCAGTACCCTGGGCGGCATTCCCCACCATTATTCACACTCCGATGACTAATCCAGCCACTTCGCCCAGGTAGTTCATTGAATACATAGGACATAGCATAGCATAGTAATTCCTACACATGTAGCTACAATACACTACAAATGCACAAGTAAAATAATAGGACAATTCATGAACAAAATAGCAACTACGCCTTGATGGTAGGAGTCGAGAGTACAGTCCTCACAGAAGCAAGCGTTGCACTCGTCACAATCTACACGATACACAATTGCAACACATAAACAATCATATACAAACATAACAATGCAAGATGCATGCATGACAAGTTGAACAATGCTACAGTAGCTTTCTACAACCTTGTTCAGTATACCTACTGTATGTATGCATGGGAAACTTTTTAAAAGCATTGAAAACAAAACATGCAATTTTAAATGGCCAAATAATAGAGCTCTAGTCCAATTATTAAACCACTGCTGTTAAACAGTTTGTAAAATCTTGGAAAAATATCTACTATATAGGCAACCTAAAATAGAACCAGTACCAACTGGAATCACTCAAAAAGGAGTTATATAACTTTTTATACAATTAAAATACTCTAGAAAGCATTTTAATTTTTTTTGCAACTTCCAGTATATTAAGGTTACCTTTTTAATTCACAAACAGAATCTACTTGTTCTACTGATTCCAGGGACACCTCATTTGCAATTTTCTGAGTTTTAGAACTTTTCCTATGAATTTATTACTTTAAATAGACCATTAAAATATTTAATTAATCACGGAAAAACCTTGCTACAAAAGTTTGAAACAATTGTACAGAAATATTCTACGTGAAAAACTGAATCCAACAACATCTTATTTGCAATTTTTGGTCCAGTAGTTTAATTTCTATCGATTTTACAAGTTTCTGCAATAATTTGTAATTTATAAAAACTAATTATCGTCAGCAGTTGAATGGTCAACATTGACCGTTTGACTACACGGGCCCAATGCCACACGGTGGCCCGCGGTTGGGCAATACCGCTTCGTCCTGGGGCTAATCCTGGCCGCCCAATTCAGATCGCACGGTTCCTGGTGCTCACCGAGGTTGACGACGACGGCGACAGTGGCTGCTGGCGGCGATGCTGGCGAGGGTCTCTGGCGGTCCTGGCAGGCACGACAGGGTTCAGTAGGAGGCGGCGGTCATGGGTGTTGCTCGGGCTGCTCCCCTCGTTTCCTCAAGCGGCGGCAGTGAGTAGATGGAGGCGGCGGTGGAGCTCGGGCTCTGGCGAGCAATTCGACGGCGTTCAGCGAGCTGCAGATGGGGAAAAAGGGTTAGGCCGTCATTGTCGAGGGTAGGGGAAGTAGGGAGGTCGACGGAGTGCGAGGGGGTGGCCGTTTTGGCGAGAGTGAGCTCTCAGCGTGAGTTAAGGCGGCGGCGGTGGAACGAGCTAGCTCAAGGCGAGCTAGGGTTCGAGAAAAACAGGAAAAAAATATAACGAGAAGGGGCAGAGGTTTATATGGGGCTTAGATGTGTAGGAGGGCAAAAGAAACGAACGGATTCGGCCGAATTTTCTCGCGAAATCGGTGTGGCCGCGGTGTTCCTCACGGACACAGAGAGACACAGGAAGGGGATGACCCGCGGGGTCCACATGGCGGAGGCTGACGGGCGGGGCCCACTGGCCAGTGGTGTGGTGCTAGGTGGGCGACACCTAGCTATCCTCACGACGCTGTGATCGCTTCTACTGCCGCTAGATGCAAAGCTAGCAGGCCCTGGGGCCAAGGTGGCATGGTGGCGTCGCAGTTCTCTTTTTTTCATTTCCTTTTCTTTTTCTAGTGACAAATTCTTATCTGAATTTCAGTCTGAAACTGACAGAACTGTCTGAATTTTAAATAAAATTGCAATCAACCATAACTTTTGAACCGTAGCTCTGAATGAGGCGATTCAAATTGCTACGGGTTTATGTCAGGACCCTCTACGCACATTGTGCCTTCCAAACCACTAAACTAAATCTTTCTAGCATATGCAATATAGAAACCGAGCACTCAAGTGTATGTGACAAATGCATGCAAGTGGGTTTTGACAAAAAGTTTGAAACTAATTTTTTTTGCAATGATTTCCATGATGCAATGACATGTATGCTATGCAGTACCAAATCTAAAATTTGAGATGTGACATCACGTCATTCTTTCCCTACACTTGAAAACTTCCTTCGTATAAACCTTCAAACAATCTTCATTAGCAACATTAGTATATGCAAGATAATAAACCTTTGGTTCAGTTTTAACTTAAGTAAAACTTTCATTGAAACATAAGCTACTATAACAAATCCTTTTAAAAGGTCATGTGTCAGCACCCGGAATTTTAATCCTAGATGCTTGTTATGTCATACATCCCAATCTCAGGATTACCATTTTTGCGAGACATAACAGATTTGGATATCATAGTACATCATCCATTACAAACCATAAATAAGGTCTTACACAAATAAGGATCTCATGATCCAGTTCTTAATACGACTCAAGCATCGGAATAACGTAATAGTAATGATAGCGTAGGCGAAGCTCCATCTTCAGGGTCACAGGCAATGCTGACGATGGGAGATGATCCAAGTTGTCGTAACCTTCCTGTGGTCCGTCATCCTGATACTCCTCTTCATAGTCTGGCCACGGGAATAGCCAGGGACAAAGCCATGAGTACTCTTTAAGTACTCGCAAACTAATACTAACAAGTTAAGGGGGTTTTTGTAGTAGGACACTAGGCTCTTTTTGTACTCGCAAAGCCATGGTTGAGTTTTGAAAATGGGTGATCTTCACATATGATAAAGATTCAATTTTTAAATGTGATTTGAATAAGGTTGCCAAATTTTTTTGCAAGTTTGAAAGGTGGGCTTTGATTTACTTTTACTTGTTCTCGCAAGGGGTGAAAAGAGTTGGAAAAGTTTCTGTTTGAAATCTTGAACTAGAAACACTCAAAGTGACCTAGTGAGCAAGATTGGCAAAAATGACCATTTGCTTTATTTTATTTGTTTTTGATTTTCTCTTGTTTTGTTTCTGCATGGAAATGTTTTATATGATGTTATTTTCATCTTTAAACCATTTCTTGCTATTTAGGTTAATCACACAAGTTCATTCATGCATTTATCAAATCATCTCATTCACACATGCATTCATATGATTTTAAATTAATCAAAGTTTTTGTTAACCCTAATTTTAGTGATTAGAGTTTGATGATCATTGTTTTATATTTTTGGGATGTTACAAACCTTCCCCCTTAAACAAAATCTCGTCCCGAGATTTGAAAAATGAAGAAAAAAGATTACCTAGGATTTAAAGAGATCGGGAAACTCCGTCCTGATGTGATCTTCGCGCTCCCAGGTAGCTTCTTCTTCAGTGTGGTTGCTCCACTAAATCTTGAGAAACTTGATGCTTCGGGTCCTGGGGGTCCTGAAAGCTTCTTCCAAAATATGGATGGGTACTTCGGTATAAGTCAAGTCATTGTTGATCTCTATCGTCCGGTGATCAATGTTCTTGAAAACTCCAGTCTTCTCCGGAACTTCAAGGCATTTACGAAGTAACGATATATGGAACACATTGTGCACTGCGGACATTTCCTCTGGCAGTTTTAATTTATATGATACTTCTCCTTGACGATTCAGAATCTTGAAGGGTCTGATATATCTGGGGGCTAACTTTCCTTTGAGCTGGAAATGTTGCATTCCTTTCAAAGGCGGAACTTTGAGATACACGAAATCTCAAATATTGAAAGCAAGGTCTCGGCGTCTCTTGTTGGCGTAACTCTTCTGTCTTGACTGGGCGGTCTTGAGGTTCTCACAAATCTTGTGAACTTTCCCTTCTCCTTCTCGTAGGATGTCGGGTCCAAAAATCTGACTCTCTCCTACTTCCGACCAATTCAAAGGGGTGCGACACTTCCTTCCATACATAAACTCAAATGGGGCCATTTGCAGACTAGCTTGATAACTATTATTGTAAGAAAATTCTGCGAAAGGCAGACAGTCTTCCCATTTAGATCCATACTCTAGCACACATGCTCTCAACATATCTTCGAGTATTTGATTTACTCGTTCCGTTTGTACATCGGTCTGAGGGTGATAAGATGTGCTGAAATCTACTCGGGTTCCTAAACCTTCTTGGACTTTCTTCCAGAATCTCGAGGTAAACTGAGTTCCTTGATCCGATACGATGTTCTTGGGGACTCCATGCAAACTGACGATTCTAGTGCTGTATAACTCCGCTAGCTTCGAACTCTGGTATGTGGTCTTGACAGGTAAGAAATGGGAGACTTTGGACAATATGTCCACTATGACCCAGATAGAGTCATTTTCCCTACTAGAAGTAGGCAATCCGGTGATAAAGTCCATTCCAACTGAATCCCATTTCCATTCCGGAATCTGTAGAGGTTGCAACAGTCCAGCGGGTCTTTGATGTCCCGCCTTGACTCTCTAACATATATCACACTTAGCGACACAGCTTCCGATTTCTCTCTTCATCTTATGCCACCAGAATTGTTCCTTCAAATCCTGATACATGTTTGTTCCTCCGTGGTGGATAGAATAAAGAGTATCATGGGCCTCTTTCAAAATCACTTCTTTCAATTCCGAATCTGCTGGTACACAAAGGTGTCCTTTGTACCACAGAACTCCTTCTTCATCTTCTATGAATCCGGGTACTTTGCCTGTACCGATACGACGCTTGATTCCGTCGATACTAGCATTTCCTTTTTACGCCTCTTTGATCTGGCTGATCAAAGTGGGTTGAAGTTCTATGCTAGCCAAAAATCCTTCACTCACTAATTCCATTCGGAAATCTTCCATCTCTTTGTGCAAACTTGGTTGCTCTTTCAAAATCATGGAGTTCAAGCGGCACGGCAATATGCTAAGGGCATCTGCTACCACATTGGCTTTACCGGGGTGATAGTGAATGTCCATATCATAATCCTTGATTATCTCAATCAATCTTCTCTGTCTCATATTCATCTCCTTCTGAGTGAATATATACTTCAAGCTCTTGTGATCCGAATAAATCTCACAACGGTTTCCCATCAGGTAATGCCTCCATGTCTTCAGGGCTAGAACTACGGCTGTGAGTTCGAGATCATGGGTTGGGTAGTTCTATTCATGTTGCTTCAGTTGTCGGGATAGATAAGATATAACTTTGCCTTCTTGCATTAGCACACATCCGAGGCCGATCTTGGATGCGTCACAATACACGTCAAAGGGTTTGGTGATATCCAGCATGATCAAGATTGGGGCTGAAATCAATCTTCTCTTGAGTTCTTGAAAACTCGCTTCACATTTGTCCGTCCATTCAAACTTATTGTCCTTCTTCAGCAATTGGGTCATGGGTCTGGCGGTACTCGAGAATCCTTCTACGAACTTGCGGTAGTAGCCCGCTAATCCGAGAAACGCACGAACTTGGGTTTGAGTGGTTGGGGCTTGCCAATCTTCAACATCCTTCACCTTCGCAGGGTCAACGGCAATTCCTCCGGCTGATACGATATGTCCGAGGAATCCTACCTCCTGTAACCAGAATTCACATTTGCTAAACTTGGCGTACAACGGATGCTCTCTAAGGGTTCCAAGAATGGTCCTTAGGTGTAGCTCATGTTCTTCTTCTAATTTGGAATAAATCAGAATGTCATCGATGAAAACAATGACAAACTTATCCAGGAAGTCCATAGAAATCTTATTCATGAGATTCATGAAATAAGCGGGGGCATTGGTCAGTCAAAAAGACATGACGGTATACTCGTATAATCCATATCTGGTGGTAAAGGCAGTCTTTGGAATATCCTCTGCGCGAATCTTGAGTTCATGATAGCCAGTTCTAATATCAATCTTAGAAAACACTTTGGCACTAGTCAACTGGTCAAACAGGTCTTCTATCTTTGGCAACGGGTACTTGTTTTTGATAGTGACATCATTCAACTTTCGATAATCCATACACAAACGGTTACCTCCATCTTTCTTATCCACGAACAAAACAGGTGATCTCCATGGTGACGCACTTGGTTGAATCAGTCCAATTTCCAGCATGGCGTCCAGTTGCTTCTTCAGTTCTGCTAGTTCACACGGGTTCATACTATATGGTCTCTGGGCTATGGGTCCGGTTACAGGGATTAGTTCAATGATAAACTCGATATCCCGATCTCGGGACATACCGGGCAAAACATCTGGAATACATCGGGGTATTCGCAGACTATCCGGACTTGGTTAATGGTAGGCTAGGCTATACTCTTGTTGCACTTGAACTGACGAGGCAAGGTTTCAGATACATGCTCGACTGATATTCCGGCTATACTGGTCATGCTTATGGCTTTCTTGGCACAGTCGATTAATCCTTTGTGTTTGGACATCCAATCCATTCCTAGTACTACTTTCAAACCTTTAGTTCCGAGTACTATTATATTAGCATAAAAATCTATCCCATGGATTCGGATAGCGACGGCTTTGCAATTTTGCCTAGCTTTGGTGGTTGAACCGGGTATTTGAACAATCATAACATGCTTCAATTTGGTTGGTTGAATCCTACTAGTGCATGCAAATTCTTCCGTGACAAATGAGTACGATGCTCCAGAATCAAACAACACTCTTGCAAGTACTGAGTTAATAGAAAACATACCCATCACGACATCTGGCGCTTCCTGGGCTTCTTCAGCATGCATGAGAAAAAGACGGCCGTTGCGGTTGAGTGAATTCCCCGGGGAAAACCTTCTTCCGGGCTGAACACGACGATGTTGCTGAGCTGGGGCATTTGCATTGGGGGCTGCGGCATTCTTCTTGGGGCACTCATTGGATTAGTGACCCTTGGTTCCACATTCATAACAAGTCACTTGTGACTTGTCCTTCGCTGCAACAGGCACAACATTGCTTCCGGTCCTTGGGGCAGTGTTGGTGTTGGTGGTGGCATTGTTATTGTTGAACTTGGGTGGTGCACGGTTGAAATTGCTAGAGTTGCCGGGGTTGTTGTGGTTTCCTCCGGGCCTTGGGTTTTCATGGTTGGGATAGGTCGGACGGTTCATCGGGGGTCTGTTGTTTCTTGGGGCAAATCCTGGAGATGGGTTGGGGCGATACTTTGGTGTCTGGTGGGTTCCTGGTTGATGCATCATGCGGAGCTTGCGGTTCTTATTGGCTTGGTTGATCTTTCCTTCCATCTGAATGGCAGAGTCGACTAGGGCTTCAATATCAGCAAAGGGGATATTGACTAACACCGTCTGCATCTCATCGTGCAGACCATTCAGGAATCTCTCTTTCTTCTTGGCTTCAGTGTCGATCTCATCCGGGGCATACCTAGCTAACGACAAGAATTTGTCACGGTATTCCACTAGTGTCATCCTTCCTTGCTTCAGTTCTCTGAATTCATATCTCATCCTCTTGATCAAACCAGGTGGCACGTAGGTTCTGCTGAACTTGACCTTGAATTCTTCCCAAGTCATCATCTGACCTCCGGTCATTGCACGAACGCTGTTCCACCATGCTCTTGCATCTCCGGCTAGATAGTGGGTGGCGAACAGAACTTTCTCGTTAGCTTCCACTCATGCGACTTCCAGATTGTTCTCCATTGTTTGCAGCCAATCATCTGCATCTAGGGGTTCTTCTGACTTAGTGAAAATAGGTGGATTGGTGTTTTGGAAATTCTTGAGCTTAGATCCATGGTTGTCCTGATTTCCATGGCCTTGATTGTTGTTGGCCATCTGGTCTATCTATCGAAGGCTAGCTAAGTTGGCTTGACCTTCGACTCTTTCGGCTTCGCGGTCCGAAACCATCATTTGCAAGAGTTGCACTATCGGGTCTGGGGCTAAGTTGCTTCCTCCGCGAGGCATCTGAGGATTGAGATAGATCATGAGAAAATAGGGAAATTTCTAAGGTTCAGGGTTGTTTTGTAAAGTTGTTAAAGTGCGGCTCAGATTTTTCTAGCAAATTGCTTTTCATTCATTCATAGCACACAATACAACACACACCACAACAAAGAAAAACAGATGGTTTTAAGAACCATTCTGTGAAGCTACGATACAGGGGGACCGAATACAATTCACTAAGGCTAGTGCTCAAGTGCTACTACTCCTCGAAGTCAGTGTACTCATCATCCTCATCATCATAGATGAAGGCGAAATCATCCTCATCGGTGAAGAAGTCCATGGCCTGATCCTCCAGAAAGTCATCATCATCGCTGAGATAGGAGTAGGGGTCTCCACGAAGGTCTTCTCCGGCATTCTCCCTCTCCTCCAACTGCATGTCTCTCTCGTGGATGGTCTCCTCCAAATCCGTGATCCGGTGGCGAAGACGGGCAATGATGCGCTCCTTCTTGTCGAGCTAACAGCGATGAGACTTGCGATCCTTCACTAGCATGGCGAGGGTTTGATCCTTCTTCTTGGCGATGGCGTACTTGTGGTTGGCGTAGGCACGGGCATTGTCCAACTCCTTCTGACGGTCGTACATCATGAAGCTGAGGTGGTCCAATTGTCTCTTCAGCTCGGGGTGATATGGGGCCTCCAGTGGTTGTCCCATAACATCACGCCTTGGTTAGAACTCAAAATGGGTACCCTTGATCTGATTGATACTCTGCTCACACAGACGGGCAAGAGCTTCCTGCATGGCCCTGGCCAGTCCATCGAGCTAGTTGTTCTCTCTTAAGGTGAACTGAATTCCCTCTGCAGTGGGAGGTTCAATCTTTCCTCGGAGACTTGCAACAACTAGCCACTGCAGATCTTCTCCTTCCTGATCATTGAGCTGAGCTCCGAAGAACTCGGGGTGCGAACACTCCAGAAGTTCTGAAAGCTGGTCCAAGTCCCGCTCAAAGATGAGGTCTCCTCCATTCCCCAACTTATAAAACTTGTTGTACTTCACGTCCATCTATAAGAATATAGGATGAGTAAGTTAGTAGAGTGATCAAGTGTGTCAAATTTTATGTATTTTGCAAGAATTTTTGAGGAACATGAAATTTTGATGAAAGAATCCAAGTGATAAGAATGGGAATAAGTTTTGTAAATACTCACTTCCTTTGGTTTTGAAACTAAGTTTTTGATTCAAACTTCCATTCTAACTAGGGTCTCCTATGGTCAGGATGGCTCTGATACCAACTTGTCAACACCTGGATTTTCAATCCCAGATGCCTGTTATACCATACATCGCAATCCCAGGATTACCATTTTTGCGAGACATAACAGATTTGGATATCACAGTACACCATCCATTACAAACCATACATAAGGTCTTACACAAATAAGGATATCATGATCCAGTTCTTAATACAACTCAAGCAGCGGAATAACGTAATAGTAATGATAGCGTAGGCGAAGCTCCATCTTCAGGGTCACAGGCAATGCTGACGATGGGAGATGATCGTAACCTTCCTGTAGTCCGTTATCCTAATACTCCTCTTCATAGTCTGGCCACGGGAATCGCCAGGGACAAAGCCATGAGTACTCTTTAAGTACTCGCAAACTAATACTAACAAGTTAAGGGGGGTTTTGTAGTAGGACACTAGGCTCTAAGGTTGTTTTGCAAAAAGCCAGATTTACCTCTACTCGGTTCAGAAGCAAAGAAAAACTAGTTGAAAGTTTTATAACACCTAAGTGGGAATTTGAATTTCATATCACAACTCTGTTGTGGTCAAGTCAAAGTCATACTTCATTTCACAAGTCATTTTGAAAACATTTGACGGGGGAACAGTATGGCCACTCCAACTGTCCATAACCGCGGACGCGGCTATTTGAATAGTTTGAAACTCTGCAGAGATTATACACTTTCACCACAACATTCGATACATCCGTCAGGAACAATCCTGAATTCACCATACTCAGTATGCGGATAATCAATCCTAACCTTTCAATTACACGCCCTAGTATAGGCGCCTCTCCTGTGAGTTTGGCCTCCCAACCATGACCAACTGTCATCTTGGGTACTGCATAGGTGGACAATCTTCACAAGGTAGCGTCAGCTCAGACCTTGGCCGCGAGGGAACCCATACTAAGGTATATAAATTTCCAGTCAAGGCCTACCCAATTTTCGGGTATTGTGGTTGTACGGTAAAATTGGAATGGTATCGCATCCAGACAACCATCGGTTTTATAAAGGGCTAAGGCTCATGCCTCAACATTTTCATCATCAAAATCATCTGGTGTTCGGAAACACATGTCAAAACATTTCAGTAGAATGACTCATCATTCTAAGGTTTTCATAACCATTTTCACCAAGTATTCCCATCTAAAGTTGATCAAGTTTTATACTTAGCACTAGCATCTAAAAGTGGTGGTAAATACTAATGAGGGGTGGTAAACAAGTGGGGATTTGCTAATTTCAATCTCATGCCTTAGGATGACATCAAGATTATCTAACTTAGGCCAAATTTTATGCTCTTTATGCTACCTTTAGTTATATTTCTAGAATCTACAAGTCACCATGTAAACTCTAAGAGAAAGCTTTGATAAAGAAAAATAAAGTACTTAACCTTGCAAGTAAAACTAGGATTGGGCATCCTCAAATGTATCTACCCAAGCATGCTTAATGCAATGCATAGGTTCTCTAACTTACATAGTTGCAAGGGTTCGCTTGCTAAGTTTCCAGTATTGGCTTGCCTTGTGCAGAGCAGTGGTTGAAGTTCTCCTCGGCTTCTTCCTCGTAGTATCCTCCTTCATCCTCGTATCCTTGGTCGGTACTATCGTCTATAAATAAGTACGAGGTACACAATCACCAAATAATACTTAACTATTTTTAATCATCACACAACAAGTCACACTAGATGATCTAGCATCATCACTATTATCACAGGGATTAAAGCACTTGTCTTATTTATTTTATTTGATAAAAGTAATTTCTACTCATTGAAAAACTATTTAAGATTTAATATCCTCCAACTCAAACATGGGATCATGTTGACACATGTCATCACCACATATTTCAGTACATGAGAATGTGATTTAAAGTGGTGTCACTATTTAATAAGGTTTAACCTTTTTATTTTAATTAAATAAAGTGATTAGAAATGCCTATGTGGCATTCTTTTATTACTTGATCATTATTTCTATAAGTAAACCTATATATTTTTATATATTCTGAAGGGTATGATCAGATGTGATTTTTGAGAGTTGGAATCAACTCAAAAGTTCTTATGGTTGAATTTTGAAAAATGTTTAAATGCAGAAAAGATTCTGCCTTGTTATTTTTACCATGGTTGATCTATAAATCCAAATGATTTGAATCCAACGGGCTTGATTAAGCATTTTATTACCTTTCTAACAAAATTGGTTTCATGCATTTTGGTTCAGTGAATCGAGCTGGGTTGATTTTTGAATCTAGGTACAGAACTATGTTTGGAATTAAATGAATAAAGCTTAATTTGAATTGTTGGGTCGCGCGAGATGTTTTACTAGGCCGGCCCACTGCACACAGCGCGTCTGCGGGATGGTTAAGTGGCTGTCCCCACACGTCAGTAAGACGGGGAGGGGCGAAGCGGTATGGGGCAATGTGAACCGCATGATCTAAATCTAATCGAACGGCTACGGTTCATCGTCCCACGTCAGGCGGGCAACAGGCGAGAACCTAACGCAGTGTGGGTCGTGGGAGGCTCACCGGGGCTCAGGCGAGGATCGACGATGGGGGAGAACGACGAAGTCGACGACGGCGGTTCTCCTGGTACCGGTAGCTTCTCCTAGGGCGGCTCCAATCGACGGCTCCCTTCTTCTCCAGAAGCGGCGGGCTCCGGCCAAATTCCGGCGATGCGCTGCTTGCCTTGCTCCGGGAGTGCGATGGGGTGGTTCTGGGTGAGAGGGGAGTGAACTGGTGTGGCGAATTCGTGATGGGGAGGGCTCCTTTTATAGGCGAGCGAGAGGGGCAGCACGGTATGGGCTGAGGTCGTCGGAGGCGACGGTACATGCAGCTACTGGCATGGGCGACGGTAGGGGCAGTGCGGTGCTCCCTGGCGAAGCTCAATGGCGTGGTCTTGCGGCGTGGGGCGGTGCTGATCGGTCGGAACGTCACGGTGCTCTGAGCGGGTACGATGGCGATTTTAATGTTGCACAGCCCGGGTGGTCCACACGACGGCGAACGGGAATGTGTGCGGGGTTGCTGGGGTGCTGGTGATCATCCCTGCAAGTGGTGAGGGCGGTCTTGTGATGGTAGGTGCTGGTCGAGCATGGCGCTGGCGCTCTCTCAAGCGTGCGAGAGAGGTTTGGCATGGGCGTGTTGTGTGGTCGGGGCTGGCATTGCTCGGAGCTGGAAGAGTGGCGGTGGACGGTGGAGTGCTTGCTAGACATGCTGGCTAGGCTTAGTGTTGCTCGTAGCTTGCTGTCGACAATGGGGTGGCAAGGTGAGGCTCGGCCTGCTTGCCATTAATGGCATGGTCTTGCTTACAGTGAGCTAGAGGGGTTAAACTAGTTAGATGATCTACTGAGGGTGTAGTGTGAGCTACATAGGGAACAAGTTAGGCCAAATTTTACTGCACACTATAGTGTTTGATGTTTGTTTGATTTGTATCTACAAGGTGTTTGATGAAATGACCGCAAGAGATTCAAATTTGAATTTTGGATTCAAACTTGGTGGGTTTTCTAGGCACATACTAGGGAGTGTCTGGTTAGTTGGATTAGTCAAGGGGCACTGGTTTGGTTGGGTTTTGAAAATGGGTGATCTTCACATATGATAAAGATTCAATTTTGAAATGTGATTTGAATAAGGTTGCCAAATTTTTTTGCAAGTTTGAAAGGTGGGCTTTGATTTACTTTTACTTGTTCTAGCAAGGGGTGAAAAGAGTTGGAAAAGTTTCTGTTTGAAATCTTGAACTAGAAACACTCAAAGTGACCTAGTGAGCAAGATTGGCAAAAATGACCATTTGCTTTATTTTATTTGTTTTTGATTTTCTCTTGTTTTGTTTCTGCATGGAAATGTTTTATATGATGTTATTTTCATCTTTAAACCATTTCTTGCTATTTAGGTTAATCACACAAGTTCATTCATGCATTTATCAAATCATCTCATTCACACATGCATTCATATGATTTTAAATTAATCAAAGTTTTTGTTAACCCTAATTTTAGTGATTAGAGTTTGATGATCATTGTTTTATATTTTTAGGATGTTACATCATGTGATCAAAGAGAACTCAAAAAGAAACCGATAGGAGGCAAATGCAAATAATGGCAGAAATCTGTCAAAACAGACCAGCAGGTAAAGACCGATTTTTTCGAAAATCTTCTATTGCTCAAATGAAAAGTGCAAAACTAACGAAAGTTAGGTAAATACCAGGGGCATGCATGCAGAAAATTACAGCTCAATGCAACGTTCTGGGATTTTCCACGATTTTTTACAGCGAAGCACAGAAATCTGTTTCGGGACAGTAACTTCCCCAAATCTTACTTCCCTCTCACTAGAGGCTATTCTTGGCACAAAAACCAAACAAAAAGGATAAGGATAGGTTAGTATAGAGGCAATAACTTCCAAGACTCAAAAAAAAAAACTGAAAACAAAAATATAATGGGTTGTCTCCCAAAAGCTCTTTGTTTATAGCAATTAAGATAGGCATGATAATTTCGATGATGCTCACATAAGAAATATGGATTGAAGTAAAATAGAGCATCAAGAAGCAAATATAAAACAAATTTAAGTCTAACCCACTTCCTATGTAAAGGAATTTTGTAAGAAAACAAATTACTAAAACAAGAGGCTACTAGCATAGGAAAGGAAAACAAGTGCAACTTCAAAATTTTCAATATAAAGAGGGGAAACTTAATATTATTGAGATGTATAAAACCATGTTTCCCTCTCTCATAATAACTTTCAGTAGCATCATGAATAAAATTAACAATATAACTATCACATAAAACATTCTTATCATGAGCCACATGCATAAAATAATTATTACTCTCCACATAAGCATAGTCATTCTTATTAATTATAGTGGGAGAAAATTCAACAAAATAGCTATCATTATTATTCTCATCACCATAATCATCAAATATAGGAGGCATATTGTAATCAAAATTAATTTTCTCCTCAATATTAGGTGGACTTAAAATATCATATTTATCATTGTAATCATCATATATTGGAGGTATAGTATCATCATAACAAATTTTCTCCTCTAAAGCTGGGGAACTAAAAAGATTATTTTCATAAAAACTAGTTTTCCCAAGCTTAGACATTTCCATAGCATTAGCAATAATGGTGTTCAAAAAATTCATACTAATAACATTGCTATTAGCATGCAAATTAAATTCCATAGGTTTTTTAATTTTCTCAAACACTTCATGTTCTAACTCAAGATAAATACTATAAAGCTCTCTAAATTTTTTGTTGTTTTCCATTAAGCCTAACTAGTGAAAATAAAAACAAGAAACAAAAAGATATAATTGCAGAATCTAAAGGAAATAACTTCGAGCACTCACACACCAGCAACAGTACTAGAAGATAGCTTAGTAGACAGAGGATGTGAGTACATTTTACCTTACCTCCCCGGCAACAGCGCCATAAAAGAGCTTGATGTCTACGCACGCTTATATTCTTGTAGACAGTGTTGGGCCTCCAAGTGTAGATGATATGGGCACGACAGAGGAGGTGCATCCCAATTTCAGGACTCCACCAAGCTAGACGTGTCTTTGCAATTTAATAAATAGGTTTTATTATTCCTGGTCATGTTTTGAGCCAATTAGGTTTTATTATGTGTGTGGGCTTGGTTTGGGCTTGTCCAACCAAGTCGAGTCGTGAACCATTAGTGGGGCGTCCCTAGCCCTCATATAAGGAGCTGGTCGAGTTAGGGTTTAGGGAGTTCAGTTGTTTAGTCTAAAAACTATATTGTGCTCCACCGTGTATCATCCCTCCGGGGATGGCGATACCGTTTATCAGATTCTAGAGATTGCTGCGGAGGTTCTTGTGTTCATCAAGGATTACCGAGTTGTGGTTTTGAGGCTTGTTGTTTATCAATACATTGCTTGCTGGATTGATTCCTCTTCTCCAGGTTGCGTTCATCGCGTAATTGGGAGATTACCTACATGGTTGACTCGCTGTGAAAGATTGGGACAAAACTTAAGGATCATCGGGACGATCCGTATCATGTGGTCTCGTTGATCATAACGTGTTTTTTGATCATTTGTGGCCTATTTTTCTACAAGCAGTTTACAGATCTGTTTTGAAGAAGAGATTGGAAGTTGAAGTTTTATAGATTGGTTTCGAGACAGATTGGTTTGGGATCGATAGGTTGACACGCCAAGTCGCGGCCGCCGCTTGCGCCACCTGTGCCTCACGCCAAGTCGCGCGTAGAGCTCTCGCCGGTCGACAGGGTTTGTCATCGGGACGATTTGTTTCGGATCCAATCGAAGCAGTTGTTAAAAAGAAAAGGAAGCAAGGAGGCCACCGTCCGCGTGTCACGGAGTATGGCTGCGCGCACCTGACGATCACGCGAAGGACCTGCTCGCTCGTTCGTTCCCATGGCACGTGATCCCCTGACAGATTGTGGACTCCGAGAGTGGGCCGTTCACGTGCGATCGGTTGCAGTTTCTAAAAAAAGATCGGATCCGATCCGTTCTGCACGTCCACTCGTGAGTCTAGGAGCAAATCCACCCGCGTGTCCTTGACGTGAAAGATCCTGGTTCACGTGTGTGGTCTACTGGATTTTCTAGAGTCCTTGACGAGCCCGATTGATTTTTCCCTAGAGTCAAGCGCTGCAAGTTTCTCTGAGAACGCGTCTGGACGAGAGTTTCCACGTAAAAGCAAGCAAGAACGAAAAAAGTACCGCAGATCACGTGGAGTACGTCTGGCTGGAATTCGTCTGTTTTGTCCAAAAAAAATTGGTGCAGCTCCGTTTTATTTCAAATTTTCTCAAACGGTCTACGGATATTACCAAACAGTCTACGGACAAAGTTTTTCTGAATATGGGCATAGCAAGGGAAGTTCGTAAGCTAGACAGAGCGGATGATGTATTCTTTGACTATACTACTATAGTCTGGGATCATCACTTAATTCTGGAGATATAAAATGGAAGTTAGGTAGTTTTGCCACATATGCGGAGTTTAGATCTTGGAGGTCTAACATGGATGGTGGTTTTGCCAAATGTCGTTCTATCGATTCCAAGTTTGGTGGTCGCATTGAATTTGCTCTTGCACACCGGCGTGTGGATGAGACTGTGGCTAGTTGGTGGAAGGAAGATAGTACCGCAAAGGGCATAATAACATCTAGTTGGGCAGATTTGAAGCAATTTCTGTACAACAGATTTTGGGAGAAGTCCAAGGAGCTGGACAAGGTGGTTAGTTCTGAGGATGTTGTACCATTGAGTGGGCTGAATTTGCAACTCAAGAAAGTATAAGGAGATGCTTGCATGACAGTTGATAGAGGTCAGCGATGGAATTTATTTCAGGCGCAGTGCATGATCAAGGGCAAAGCATGCAAGTTGATAATTGATAGTGGTAGCTACTGTAATGGCATTAGCAAGGCAGTTGTGGAAGCGTTGGGTTTATCCAAATGGCGTATCCCAGAACCGAGGCATGTTGAGTGGGTGAATAGTTGTGGTATGATAAAGATTACTAACAAGGTGCGTGTGTGCGATGTGTTGCCATTGGAGGTATGTGGACTGTTACTTGGATGTCCATGGCAGTATGATCGCAATGTTACTCATGCTGGAAGAGCAAATACATATTATTTTGTGCATGATGGCAAACAACAGACTTTGAAGCCTATGCAGGATGATCACATAAAGTCTGATGTGGAGTTGGTGGTACATAAGAAGAAGTTGTGCAAGGCTAAGCCAAAATCTGGGCTAGCTACGCTGCAACATGAGGAGCATGATGCGAGGAGCGTCAGTATTGATACTGTTTCAACCATGCTTGTAGATGACAAGCCAGTTGTTAGTGACAAGCCAGTTGAAGTTAAGCCTCTGATTGATGAGAAGAAGGATATTGCAGCATGTCCTACAGTTTGTGTTGACACAGGTGTTCAGACCGATGATAGTTGTGCTGATCCAGTTCCAGTGCATGTGGTGCCACAGATTGATGATCATCGCCATTATATCCGTACACCTGTGAGGCGTTTTGTTGGAGCAGCAGTGCGGATGCATACAGGAAACGATGGACGTGTTCGTCAGTTGTGTGGCTCGGGCATTACTCATATTTTGCGGGGTCGTGCACAACAGGTTCATGTTCAACACCGCAATGTTCCAGCAAGAGTTGAGAAGAAGAAGAATAAGACGGTGGCGCCTAGGTCCAAGCTCGTATGGAGACGGAAGGAGGTGTAGCCACCCAGAGTTGTTTCAAGTCAAGCAAGCCGAGAGGGACGATGTGGAGTGGAAGGCATGCAAGACTTGAAGACAGCGACATCGCGTGATGATTGTGTTCATATCACGCCACCTTTTCGACCCGACCCGCACGCGTTGGGGACAACGCTTCTTGAAGGGGGAGGATGATATGGGCACGACAGAGGAGGTGCAGCCCAATTTCAGGACTCCACCAAGCTAGGCGTGTCTTTGCAATTTAATAAATAGGTTTTATTATTCTTGGTCATGTTTTGAGCCAATTAGGTTTTATTATGTGTGTGGGCTTGGTTTGTGCTTGTCCAACCAAGTCGAGTCGTGGACCATTAGTGGGGCGCCCCCGGCCCTCATATAAGGAGCTGGTCGAGTTAGGGTTTAGGGAGTTCAGTTGTTTAGTCTAAAAACTATATTGTGCTCCACCGTGTATCATCCCTCCGGAATAGCAATACCTTTTATCAAATTCTAGAGATTGCTGCGGAGGTTCTTCTCTTCATCAAGGATTATCGAGCTGTGGTTTTGAGGCTTGTTGTTTATCAATACGTTGCTTGCTGGATTGATTCCTCTTCTTCAGGTTGCGTTCATCGCGTAATTGGGAGATTAGCTACCTGGTTGACTCGCTGTGAAAGATCGGGACAAAACTTAAGGATCATCGGGACAATCCGTATCAGCAGAGGTTTGTAGAACAGCAGTAAGTTTCCCTTAAGTGGATCACCCAAGGGTTATCAAACTCAGGGAGGAAGAGGTCAAAGGTATCCTTCTCAAGCAACCCTCCAATCAAGATACAAGAAGTCTCTTGTATCTCGAACACACCCAATACACTTGTCAGGTGTATAGGTGCACTAGTTCGACGAAGTGATAGTGAAATACAAGTAATATGTATGATTATAAGTTATAATTGCAATCTGAAATAAAAATGGCAGCAAGCAAACATGTAACAGGACTGGTTGTAAATGGTGTTTCAATACTTAGAAACAAGGCCTAGGGATCATACTTTCACTAGTGGACACTCTCATATAAATATCTTCTCTTCATTATGCTACCCTTAACTACTCTCTGGTTGGACAAATCAAATCACGGTAGGGCTACAAAATCTCCCCTTAAAGTTCGCATTCCCCATCTAGGTAACCCCACACTGTCACCTTGAGCGCTAGATGGTTCCAACAAACACCACAATTTTATAGAGACATCAAACTCAAAATATAACTCATGATAAGTATTTCTGTAACCTTTAGCCTAAGTACCACACAGTATGCACACTGTCAACTTCACACATGTGGGGATAAGCGGAGATTACAATAATTAAAGCACTTGTGTAGCATAGTAGATCTACTTATTCAACTAGATTACAAATATCATGATCACAATAAGATCACGCATAGAGAGAGAGATGAACACATAGCTACCGGTAGAGCCCTTAGCCTCGAGGGAGAACTACTCCCTCCTCATCATGGGAGTCAGCAACGGTGATGGAGATGGCTCCGGGGACAATTCCCTGTCCCGACAGGATGCTGGAACAGAGACTTCTGTCCCCCGAATATCATCTTCTGTGGCGGCGGCGCTGCGAAACTTTTCGTGAAATTCTGATCTTCTTAGGGTTTTTGTCTCGGGGAGACATATATATAGGCGAAAGGGCAAGGTCGATGGACGCCCGAGGGGCCCACACCATAGGGAAGCGCGGCCTAGGGTGGACCCGCACCAGCCCTAGGTGTGGCCACCTCGTGGCTCCACTTCGTCTCTCCTTCGGGCTCCATGTTGCATCTGGAAAATAGGCACTTCGGATTTTGTTTCGTCCAATTCTGAGAATATTTCCTTACTAGCTTTTATGAAACCAAAAACAGCAAAAAAAAGGCAACTGGCACTACGACATCTTGTCAATAGGTTAGTTCTAGAAAATGTATAAAAATGCCTCAAAGTGTAGACAAAACATAAGATAGTTGATACAAAACAAGCATGGAGAATCAAAAATTATATATACGTTTACGATCTATCAGTCGACAAGCCTTTGACGAGCCTCGCCGTGCCTCCTCTGTCCATTAGGGTTCCCTCCATGGCGTCGCGAGTAAGCGGCAATGTATGTTGTCGATCCTCTTTAGATCGGACGGCCGGCGTCGCCAGATACCCCTTCAGCGAGGTGGGCCGACGGGTCCTCCCTCGCGTATCCCATCTATCACCTACGTGCATGATGTCGCCCTGCTGGGCCGGCCTCGCTATCTACGGCCCAGTCCGCCCAGGTACGATCCGCGTCGCCCCTCTCCCTTTCTTTTATAAATCTATTTTCAGATGTGCACACTAGCATGTTTGATTTAAATTAAAATGAAAATGGAAATCACCATTTTATGCCCAGATGTAAATTTTCCTAGATACCTCTAGATTCTACCTAACACCCAGTACACTTGGTTAACTCATTGGATGCCTAGTTTAAACATATTAAATCAAATGCCAGAAACTACCTAAAACATAGATTAATTCCTATTGTAGGTTTTACAACCCGAATTTAACCAAACCAACTTTGTTCTGCAAGATATTACTTATACATTTCAAGTTGCTTTGACAACATGCTATTTGCTTCCTAGATTGTCCTTGGCAAAAATAACAAAAACAGGATGTTTATGCCTTTAAGAATTTCTCTGGGAAAAATAAACGTGGTACTTACCTAATTCCAACTCTCATGAAACATGCATACAAGTATATATCAACACCCAGGAGACCACAATTTATTAAGGCTTTATTGAATTTTAGTGAATTAATCTCTTCTATGCATGGTTAATTCACCAATAAATTCATCATAGTAGTTCTATTCATCCAAAAATGGTGAATCCAATTTCTACAGAAATTTATTGTAAATACCTGACCTGTGTACTTGGAATCACATCAAAATCTCCTATAGATTAAATCTGGTGAAAAAAACAAATACCATCTAGTACTGCCTTTGGGAATTTCCTGAGGGAATTATGGTAAATACTTTGAAGTGATTCCAACTCCTAATGAAGCAGTCCACCAAACCCTACCTAATCATCGAAGGAAGTAATTTTTGGAGCTCCAGAACTTTTCTGGTGAATTAATTCCTCAAACTAGAGTTTTAATCACTATAAAATCCATTATAAATCTATGGTAATTGATAAAATTGTGAAACCACTTTTGTTGGATTCAATTTATAAGTATCAATCTGATGATATCATTTTCATACATTGTTATCATACAGAAGATGGACTTGGTCTAAAAACCCCTTTCTAAATAAGTTTCTAAACTATAACTCATATTGGAATTCCTTCCAATGTTTCAAGACATTTTTCCAATCCTTATAATCCAGTCTCTCCACACCCTACCAGTTTTTAAAATGTATATCTTGTTGTTTGTTGTATTGAATTGGTGTTGGTATGCCTTGTGTTGATTGTGCCCTTGCTTGTTTGCATGTATGGTTCTTGACGATGATAGTTGCGATTGTCTGACGACGAGAAGAGGAGATAATATTATTTTTTGGTATTCTTGGTTATCTAAAGAAAAAATCTTGAGACATCTCGCTGGTCACAGGAAAGCTACCTTTTCACTCATAAGACATTGTCCTACTATTTTACTTATGTATGTTTCCTCTACTGTTTACAAAACTGCATGGTCTTACTATGTTATGTTTTATATGTGGGAATGTTTGGCTCCTCCAAACTACTACACCCTTTGTACTACTAAGTACAACCCACTTGATAACACTTGTTCGCCCCTAGTATGGTAGATGGTGTTTTAACACCATAACCCCTTGGAGACCCCGTTTTAGCCTAAGCAAAAGTATAGGGTGGGAAGACCCCAGGAAAATGTTTATAAAATGTTTTAAGAGAAAACCTTGGTGAGGTTTGACCTACTAAGTGAGTTGGAAAATGAAAAAGGTTTTAGTTCTACAAAAAGGATGGATGGAAGAGGAGGAAAAAGGATGTTTACGAAAATGCACCCAGTTCTTTGAAGCTTTAGCTATAACAACTTAACCTGTACAATCACATTACTCTGGAATGGGACAGGGCTGGGCTGGAAGTTTGTCTATTCTGGTATAGGTGCCTCACACTACTATAGGGGAGATAATTTCCCTGGAGGGTGGGCCTTCTCCGGTAAAATGGTCCATGTAAAACACCGACCGGGAGAAGGAACTTAGGGTCTACGGGCCTCCGCGTGTTACTATGAGCCCCTCATTGAAAGCGCACACTCATCGCAGTGTAAAAAGCGCTCCGGTTGGCTTGTGAAATATATAGGGTGTCCCGGTGTTGAGGGGAACAACACTCATAGGGTAGGCACTTATATTGGAGTAGGCATTCTGAAGGTCTTGACAGGTTACTCGACCCCCGATCGGTGCAGATCAGGGCGGTATAATCGGATGATGTGGGTAAAGTGTACAACCTCTGTAGAGTATAAATCTATTCGAATAGCTGTGTTCGTGGTTATGGACGGGTTGGATAAACTACTGTAGAGCAGTGTTGGTTTTGTTTTCAAAAAGGATTTCGGAAAGGAAATGGCTTGAAAATGTTTTGACCATGGGATGGTCGAAAAAGGAGGAAGGAGTTTGGTCATGGGATGGCCGAAAGGAAAAACAAATGGATGACCAATCCTAGTGTTTTCAAAAAAAATTCAAAAAGGTTTCCAAAATGTTTTACAAAAGTTTTCAACAAAGATATAAACATGCTATATCTACAAGAGAAACTATTTTATGAAAGAACCCCTTATGGATCCCTCCTACTACCACAAGCCATATTGCATATCCTCTTGTTATTATTTTGTTAAGGTGGTTTGCGAGTATATTCAAAGTACTCACCGGCATTGTCCCTGGCTATCTACTTGGCTAGACTTTCAGATGATCGAGAGAAACACTGGAGATGCTGATGTCTATGTGATATAGGCCATCTTTGCAGTCAGTCGCCTATAGGTTAAGGCATGACATAGGCTCTACGATTTGAAGACTTCCTCTATTAAGGATTGTAATCGTCATAATGGCAATGATGTAAGTTTTGTACTCGTTACATTCTGGATGTTGTAATGATATGCGCCGGTTATGCCCATGGCTCACTGATCATGGGAACGTGAATTTCAGGCATAACGGGGATTCTCGGACCATAAATTCGGGGTCCCACATAAACCCACGAAATCTCTAGAACTTTATCCGTCCTAAAATAAGTGACTTGGATTTATCTAGATACGTTTTATTATATAGATGCATTTGAATCTAGAAAAAACCACATCACTTATTTTGGGACGAAGGAAGTACCAAACAAGCCCTGAAGGAGTCCTTCCTTCCATGGAGAGCCAGATCGAGGCGCCATGGTTGTGTGGGTCATGAGTGGGAGGAGAGAGCCATCATTTAATTTCAATGTTGCATGTTTCCTTCCTCGCTCTCAGTCGACTTGTTAATGTCTGCATGTTCCATCTTGTATGTTTCAGAACACGTTAATACATCTTTGCTTCTTGATCTAGGAAAGAACAGCTAGATAATATATCGTTTTTTGTTTCATTGGCTAATCCATGTATCCACACTTTCCAATCCATGATTTGTAAACTTTGAATCTTAAAATTTCGGTAATAAAGGAGTTGTGTGCATCGCTTGATGCAGAGGCCGGGGCGATGCTCCCATTTCGGAAAAAAAATCTAGCTAAACACCGAATAAGAGTGGCTCGATCAAGCCGAGGTGATTATAATCTAAGATTATGCCAGACGGGAGGCTTAATCAATTCACCCTCGTAACTTCACTTCAATATAATGCTAGAGTAAGAGTTGAACTACTACTACTATATGATCTATGGTATTTCTAGGAGTTCGTATCGTTCCTTACCATGTTCTTTATTTTTCTTCAGGTGCTCTTATGAGATTTGACCGATGGCCCAAACCTCACCTTGATGCTTCCTTTTGATGGTTTTTACAAAATTGTGTTCCGCGGCTACTCTGGTTGTTCAAGCGTTAAAATGGTGTGTCCTTACTCTGCCTGGGTCATCACATCTTAAAGAGTTAAAATGGTGTTGTGGCGTCGCTGTCTTTGAGCCTGTTTGGTTGTGATGTGGCTTTCAAATAAGCAGCTTTTGGCTGATGAGAGAGGTGCTGTCCTGGAAAGCTGTTGTGAGCTGTGATGCTGTTTGGCAAGCTGGTTATCGGCTGCTGGCTGTTACTGGTAGAAAGTATGAAATGCCCCTGAGATGATGAGAGTTTGTTTGTATACTGATTTAATATTATTATGTTGGTGTATACTCGTATACATTATTATTTGAACTATTCTATGTACACAAGTCGACCAGGCAAATTAATTCATACAAAAGCAACTTTTGACCTAAATTAGAGATTCAAACAACCAAAGTTAGCATTACAAGTTCTTTATACATAAACCATATATCACACGAGCACTACCAAAATATACTATATGTTCTCGCATATCTATACCAAAATACATCACTTCTACATGCATTGTTAACTAAATAAAATGCATATAGCTATTCTTCTTCTCTTGCCTGAAACAAGGAATCCGCAATCCTGTCACGGACTTCCTTCATGTTGACCATGTCAAATGAAGGTGGTGCTCTATCATGTGGTATCGGTGTAGCTCGCCGTATCACCCGCGGCATATAGTTCTCATTTGCATCACATTTATCAAACTCCTTATCACGTAATTTGGTGTCTCGAATGTAGTTTTGAAGCGCCATACAAGCAACAATAATTTTTTTTTGTCTTCGAGGCTTCAAACGTGGAATCTTCTTCAACATGCGCCATTTTTCCTTAAGAACACCAAAATTACGCTCCGTTGAGTTCCACAATAAAGAGTGCGCGTGATTGAATGTCTCTTCCCTCCCCACGGGTTTTCCACATTTGCGGAACTCTGGTAGATGATAAGTTTCACCTAGAAATGGAGCAATGTATCCTTTTCGATTTGGATTACCGGAATCTACAAGGTAGTATTTGCCTAAAAATTGTAACCGAGCTAGCATTAGTAATAAATTTGGAAGTAATAATTGAAGGTAGAGAGAAAGAAATATGGATATTACCTTTTGGAGGAAAAGTAAATTCATGTCAATGCTCCACCAAGCTATGATTTATGCTGAAGTAATTTTGGAGTAAGTGGCAGGGGTATGTGGGCGTGGGATTTGTTGAAAGCCGGAAAAACACCTCAGGAGATGCTGCGGGCTCGTAGTATAGTTAAGCACGTTTCGCTGCCAAAACGCAATAGTTTGATTTTTTGTTTGGTTTGGCTTCAACTTATAATCGTAGAAAGTCTAGGTAAAAGCTCAACCAAATAGGCTCTTTGCCCTGTACTATTTTGGCCTCAAAAAAACGATGGTATATATAGGTTGTCATAGCAGAAGCACATGCATCCGCTGTTGTAGTTTGTACAGTAGTAGTTTGCATTCCACTTGCTGGCCAGGAAGTGGTGGTGACGGTTACCAATTCTACCACGCTAGTTGGTATCTTTATATGCTAGCCAGTAGCCATCACTTGAGTTCCCCACTTCGACGGAAGACTTCTTATGGAGTAAGATGCACTGTAATTTTTGCCAATTGCGAGCGAATATCATGCACTGTGAGTCCATGACACAATGGAGGAATACATTCATGTTTTTTCTTTGCATATAGCATAGCACAGAATTTCATTTGGCATACAGCATAACACGAAATTATCGGGTTCATTTTAGTTTTGTGAGAAGCGATGGAGCAAAGAATGGTGAAATTTTCCTTCTATTGTGAAAAGTATATATCGTGGAAACATAGAGGCACGCTGATCAGGGCAGGTCCTATCTTTTAAGAGGCCCTATATGAACACGAAAATTGGGCCTAGCAACGCAGAAACAAATTCACTTGCATCCAAAAACAAATTCAGATTGTATGGAGGTAGTGAAGACCATAAAGGTAGTGGAGTAAAACTCACTTGCATCCAACATAAATCATCAAGTCAGATTTTATGGAGGTAGTGGAGACCACTGTTGTCCGATTTGAGACTGATTCTCCTCAGCAGAATCGTCAAAAACTGTGTTAGAACAAAAATCTGCCGCCCCAGGGAAAGACCGCAAATAATCCGGCTTACACTGGCACGACCTCGTGCACCCTAATGACATGAGAGATACTCCACAATTCACGTCAAAGAAGGCTAGCCGGAAGCACGATATACAAGACAATCCGGCTAGCACTTTTATCTATCCAAAATCCTGTCAAAGGTTCTGACGACTATGAGTTGAACTGAGACGGCTGACCGCTCTCAGCTCGATTATCGATCTAGGACAAAATCTATGCGAAATCTTCAAAGAACGGAAGTAGGAATGAAAGGGGTTGAAGGTAAAAATATTGGGCCACGCTGAGATAAAACAAAAAATTTCCTCTAACGTGGTGATCCCAAGATCTAGCTGAGATAGAAGGCCACAAGGTTTACCACTAGACGCGCAGTTGCGGATTACTGATGAAGCGCGTCAGTTGATGTAGTGCAGTCCTCACGATCCGATCGTCCTGGTGCTGATCGTACAGCACCTCTGCTGGTATCCACATGTACAAGGAGGAGCGCCGGCGGCGAACTGCTAGGTTCGTTACGGCGGCTGGACTGCTATGGAGCTAGGGTTTCCAACACATGGAATGATCTAACCGAACAACGATTACCCTTACTGGGTTATGGTGCTCCACTATGTATATGGAGTGAACGTGGGCTCTGCTCACGCAGCCCATTCACTAAAGCCCATATAACACTAGTCACCGTGAGTCCAACTCACTATCTCAGTCCTAATCCGGTTTAGGTCCAACCCAACCAGATTACAGGTTCAGATCCAATCCAAACTTGCTTCCGCTCTTAAGTGTGTGACCCCGCAGGCTCATGGCTACTTGGACACGATTGGAGTCCGACTCTCAATCGATCAGTCGGTAGCGGCTCCTAGCAGAACGTGCCGACTCCCAAGTACCAAAGAGTCATGACGACTTGCCTTTCCAATGCGACTTACGTCCGAGTCCCTTTTGCCCCACGATATACCTTGTCAGACTATAGGCGAATATTTGTCATCCCTTAAATAGTCCGACTCTCTTCTCGATCCGAGATAAGTGATTCACCCGACTAACTCTTAGTCGATCGCCTCGGTTAACACTTAACCGAGTCGTGCATGGCCATGCTTTCCGAATCATATCTCACGACAGGGCTCAGAGAATATCTCTCCAAGTGGAGGGGCAAAATCCCATCTTGGTTATTCACATCACGCAGCTTGATTCTCGATCGACCGAACCTCGCCTTTATAAGCGCCCGATTCACGGATCAACGTTTGACAGAACCTAAGTCGGTGATCCTCAACTCGGACTATGCAACAACCTCAGGTCTAAGGATTACATTGATTGAGATATACAAATGACAACTTGTTCATTATACCTCAATATAGGTCAATCCGACTCGCTAAACCCTTTAGCTGAATCTGTGTAAGTTGGAATAGCATCTCCATGCCCATGACAAGTGGAACCGAGTCATCAAGCCAACTTTCACATTGGTCTAAGTTGTGTGTCCAACACAACCTTAATGACCAAGGATATTTAGTACAAACAACATGAATGCATAGTTCCACAACCGAATCACATATTCAATGATACACATCAGATGTTTATACAAGGACTACTTAATATCTTTATGAATACAATGGGAAATCTCATCATACATGATTGCCTCTAGGGCATATTCCCAACAGTCTCCCACTTGCACTAGAGTCAATCTTTCGACATCACATGTCTAAGCATCTAATGCCCATGGCTCTCAGGTGCGCCTCATGCTTCGGCTGGGGTAACGGCTTTGTCAACGGATCCGCAATATTTGCATCCGTGTGTACCTTGCATAACTTGATATCACCCTGATCCATGAACTGGCGAATCAGGTGGTACCGCATGAGTATATGCTTGTTCTTCTGGTGCTGTCTAGGTTCCTTGACTTGTGCAATAGCACCATTGTTGTCACAATACACGTCTAACGGATTGGATGAGCCCTGAACCACACCAAGATCCATGAGGAAATTCCTCATCCAAACAGCTTACTTTGTTGCCTCCAAGGCGGCAATATACTCGACCTCATTGTGAAGCGAACCACAGTCTCTTGCTTGGAACTCTTCTAGCTCACAAGGCACCTCCGTTTATAAACACGTATCCGGATTGCGACGAGAATCATCAGTCGAGAAGATAACTCGCATCCGTGTAACCCTTTACACTGAGTTCATCTCCACCACCATAAACCAAGAACATATCCTTAGTCCTTCTCAAGTACTTTAGGATATTTTTAGCCGCTGTCCAGTGGATCTCTCCAGGATCAGCCTGGTATCTGCTCACAACACTTAGAGCATAGGAAACATCCGGCCTAGTACAAATCATGGCATACATGATGGATCCGACTACAGAAGCATATGGAATCGCACTCATCCGACTTCGCTCATCAGTTGTCGAAGGACACTGAGTCTTGCTAAGTTTTACACCATGGGACATCGGTAAGAACCCCTTCTTAGACGATTCCATGTTGAACTTCTTCAACACTTTGTCCAAATAAGTACTCTAACTCAATCCAATGAGCCTCCTTGATCTATCTCTATAGATCCGGATTCCGAGGATGTATGTTGCCTCACCCAAGTCTTTCATTGAGAAACTCCTTTCCAATGATTCTTTGGTTTCTTGCAACATCTGTACATCATTTCCAATCAGTAATATGTCATCCACATATAAGAGTAGGAAATTTACTTTGTTCCCACTAAACTTCTTGTACAAACAAGAATCATGATCACTCTTGATGAAGCCAAACGATTTGACTACCTCATCAAAGCGAATATTCTAACTCCGAGATGCTTGCTTCAACCCATAAATGGATTTCTGAAGTTTGCACACCTTGTCAGTATTAGCCGGATCGACAAAACCCTCGGGCTGTATCATATACACGTCCTCGGTTAAATTTCCGTTAAGGAAAGTCGTTTTTACATCCATCTGCCATATCTCGTAGTCGAAATAGGCTGCTATAGCTAACATGATCCGAACTGATTTAAGCATCGCTACGGGCGAGAAAGTCTCGTCATAATCAACTCCTTGAACTTGTCAGAACCCCTTCGCGACAAGGCGAGCTTTATAGACGGAGACATTTCCATCCATATCAGTTTTCTTCTTAAAGACCCATTTGCACTCGACGGGTCTTGCACCGTCTGGCAGATCAACCAAGTTCCAAACTTGATTTTCATCCATGGACTTTATGTCGGATCTCATGGCTCCAAGCCATGACTCGGAATCATATCCCACCATAGCTTCCAAATAATTTGCCGGCTCATCACTGTCTAACAGTAACACATCACGAACACTTCGTAATCTTGCCGATCTTCGTACAGGTCTTTGTTGCGGCTCATTGCCACGACCGGCTCAACCTCCAAGGTTTTTGCCGACTCGCTACTAGCCGGTTCCTCTCGAATTTCTTCGAGTTGCACCGTGCTCCCACTTACTCCCCGACTGAGAAACTCTTTCTCAAGGAAGACACCGTTCCGAGCGACGAACACTTTGCCCTCTTCTCGGTTGTAGAAGTAGTAACCCAAGGTTTCCCTCGGATACCCCACGAAAATACATTTATCCGACTTGGCCGTAAACTTGTCCGACTGAAGTCGCTTGACAAATGCTTCACAACCCCAAATCTTAAGAAAAGACAAACTCGGCCTTTTGCCTGTCCACATCTCATGCGGTGTCTTCCCTACCGATTTTGATGGTACTCTATTTAGTGTGAACGCCGCTGTTTCTAGACAATAACCCCAAAATGATAAAGGCAGATCTGTCCGACTCATCATTGACCGTACCATGTCCAACAAGGTCCGATTCCGCCTTTCCGAAACACCGTTCCTTTGCGGCGTTCCTGGCGGAGTAAGTTGAGGAATTATTCCACAACTTTTCAGATGGTCATCAAACTCATGGCTCATGTACTCACCTCCTCGGTCCGACCGAAGAAACTTTATTTTCTTGCCAAGTTGATTATGTGCTTCATTCTGGAATTCTTTGAACTTTTCAAAGGCTTCCGACTTATGTTTCATCAAGTAGATATATCCATACCTACTCAAATCATCAGTGAAGGTAATGAAGTACTCATAACCACCCCTGGCTGTCGTGCTCATTGGTCCACATACATCACTATGTACTAGTACCAATAAGTCGGACGCCCTTTCACAACTTTTTGCAAAAGGTGTCTTCGTCAGTTTGCCGAGTAGGCAAGATTCGCATCTCTTGAACGACTCCAAGTTGAACGAAGTTAGGAGTCCATCATCATGGAGCTTCTTCATGCGTTTCCAACTTATATGACCAAGCCGACAGTGCCAAAAGTAAGTCATATCCAGATCATTTAGTTTCAACCTTTTAACATTTATGTTATAAACCGACTCACCATCAAGATTCAAAATAAATAACCCGTCCTGGACGGGTGCAAAGCCGTGAAACATATCATTCAAATACAAAGAACAACCATTATTCTTGATATTCGACTCATAGCCTTGCCTCATCAAACATGAAGCGAAATAATGTTTCGTTGAAACCTTTGGAACATAATAACAATTATTTAGTTCCATAATGCATCCGGAAGGTAAATGAAGTTGCATCGTGCCGACTTCCAACGCAGCAACTCTTGCTTTGTTGCCGACTCGAATATCAACCTCGCCTCTTGCTACGCTCCTAGTTCTTACCAGTCCTAAACGAGTTGCAGATGTGAATAACTGATCCGGTATCATATACCCAAGAACTATTAGGTGCATCAGCAAGATATATGTCTATAACATTGCAAACAAGTGTACCTGAGTCGGAAGTCATACCTCTACTCTTGGCTTTGTCGGCCAAGTACTTGCTGCAGTTCCTCTTCTAGTGGCCATCCGCCTTGCAGTAGAAGCAAGTGGATCCGGCTGAAGGAGATGGCTTAGTCCCTGAGGAAGCGCTTGGGAACGGGTCCTGAGCCTGCTTTCCTCCTGACTTAGCCTTCTTCTTAGTCCAAGAACTCTTCTTGAACTTAGCCTTATTCTGCACCATCAACACTTGACTGGTGCCCTTCTTGAGATCCGCCTCTGCCTGCTTGAGCATCCCATGTAATTCAGTGAGCTTCTTATCCATACCATGCATGTGGTAGTTCAAAATGAACTGCCCATATGCACTAGGAAGAGAGTTCAGAATTATATCCGTAGCGAACTCTTCGCTTATGGGGTAGCCAAGCCTCCCCAGAGACTGCATGTAACCAACCATTTTGATCACATGCAGACTCAGTGGATCACCATCCTTAAGCTTGCAACTCAGCAAAGCCTGAGAGACTTGATACCTCTCAGTCTTTGCCTGAGCCTGGAACATACTTTTGAGGCTTTCGATCATATCGTAGGCCTCAACATGCTCAAACTGCTTTTGCAAGTCCGGTTCCATGTGAGCAAGCATAAGACAGCTAATATCCGTGAACTCATCCTTATCCCGACGGTAGGCATTGGTGGCAGCGACAGTCGCATTCTCATTCGGCTCATCTGGAAGTGGGTTGTCTAGGACATGGTCCTTCTTTTCTTGTTTGAGAACAATTCTCAGATTTCGATACCAGTTGGTAAAATTAGTGTCATTCAGTTTATCTTTCTCAAGGATAGTTCTCAACGCAAAACCGGATATCTGAGAGTGACTGCTACTTGATGCCATGATCTACAACAGAAAATATGCAAAACACTTAAGACATGTATTCATAAAAGAGCAAGCATATTAAACATTTTAATATTTTATGCTCCCACTAGAACCAACACCCCTCCGATGGTTACTTAGTGATTCAGGATCCTAAATAATCAAGTCGGCTAGTGAGCTTTAGCATCACCGCTAGCCACCAAGTGATCTAGGTAGACCTTGTCAATCGTATCTCATATGACTCCTGTTGGACGGGTGGCATCACATGCCCCGGCTCCCATCCGACCTTTCCCCGAGCCCCACAACCGTTGTGATAGACCCGTCTAGCTTACCGAGTGTTTCTGCAGTAAGAGTCCGACTCGAACCCACCTAGTCGGAAAGAATTGGCAGCACCTCAATTTTATGAGCCCACTACCAAAAATGTCCGACTTGTGATGGTGCAAACACTGGCGGGAAAACCGACTAGACCTTATTTGAGGGATTAAATTTTACCGACTATCTAATAGAGGTAAAACAGAGACATAACAATAACACAAAATAAAGCAATTATAATGTGAAATGGTATGGCTCTCTTCATGGCGATCTCCATCTCCACAAAGCCTGTAATCTGACTCGTGCCAACTCTTGTCACTTGCCGTTTTACTCCATGTCGCCGACATGTACAACGTCTTGCATGCCTTCCGGGTTCTCCAAACAGCTACACTAGCTTAGTAAAGTAAATTACATAGAGAATCCGACACGCAGGTCGTTATACAATAAAATGACAGCACCTAGGCTCCAGTCGGCTGACAAAAACCGTGATTCGCAGATCACGTATGGATTACACACATACATCACATGCACATGAACCATACCATTCACAACTTCCTGCAAAAACAAGTTATGCATAGATACAATATCTACCGGCGTTGTGAAACTCACAACGACATCTAAGGTGCTCCGACCATCGTTCCGACTCGATCAAACTCTTTGATCTTCAATCACCGCTTCTGGATTTACGTGTCACGGTCTACCCCGATGGCGGAAGCCGACCGGTAGGGGTATGTCGTTCCACGACCTCAGCAGTATGATCACGGAAATCAGATCTACCATTCCCCTAGTACAGTTGATCCAATCAACTTCGTACAAAACCAATCTATCTCATAGATCGACCACCAAAACAGCACATAGATCTCATCTACAGCCTACCGCATATCACATATGCGAGATCTCGAGCCTATAACCAGAAGCTATCGCTCTGATACCACTGTTGGGCCACGCTGAGATAAAACAAAAAAATTCCTCTAACGTGGTGATCCCAAGATCTAGCTGAGGTAGAAGGCCACGAGGTTTATCACTAGACGCGCAGTTGCGGATTACTGATGAAGCGCGTCAGTTGATGCAGCGCAGTCCTCACGATCTGATCGTCCTGGTGCTGATCGCACAGCACCTCTGCTGGTATCCACACGTACAAGGAGGAGCGTCGGCGGCGAACTGCTAGGTTCGTTACGGCGGCTGGACTGCTGTGGAGCTAGGGTTTCCAACACATGGAATGACCTAACCAAACAACGATTACCCTTACTGGGTTATGGTGCTCCACTATATATAGGGAGTGAACGTGGGCTCTGCTCGCGCGGCCCATTCACTAAAGCCCATATAACACTAGTCACCGTGAGTCCAACTCACTATCTCAGTCCTAATCCGGTTTAGGACCAACCCAACCAGATTACAGGTTCAGATCCAATCCGAACTTGCTTCCGCTCATAAGTGTGTGACCCCGCAGGCTCATGGCTACTTGGACACGATTGGAGTCCGACTCTCAATCGATCAGTCGGTAGCGGCTCCTAGCAGAACGTGCCGACTCCCAAGTACCAAAGAGTCATGACGACTTGCCTTTCCAATGTGACTTACGTCCGAGTCCCTTTTGCCTCACGATATACCTTGTCAGACTATAGGCGAATATTTGTCATCCCTTAAATAGTCCGACTCTCTTCTCGATCCGAGATAAGTGATTCACCCGACAGTCGATCGCCTCGGTTAACACTTAACCGAGTCGTGCATGGCCATGCTTTCCGAATCATATCTCACGAGAGGGCCCAGAGAATATCTCTCCAAGTGGAGGGGCAAAATCCCATCTTGGTTATTCACATCACACAGCTTGATTCTCAGTCGACCCGAACCCTGCCTTTATAACTGCCCAGTTACGGATCAACGTTTGACAGAACCCTAAGTCGGTGATCATCAACTCGGACTATGCAACAACCTCAGGTCTAAGGATTACATTGATTGAGATATACAAATGACAACTTGTTCGTTGTACCTCAATATGGGTCAATCCGACTCGCTAAACCCTTTAGCCGAATCTGTGTAAGTTGGAATAGCATATCCATGCCCATGACAAGTGGAACCGAGTCATCAAGCCAACTTTCACATTGGTCTAAGTTGTGTGTCCAACACAACCTTAATGACCAAGGATATTTAGTACAAACAACATGAATGCATAGTTCCACAACCGAATCACATATTCAATGATACACATCAGATGTTATACAAGGACTACTTAATATCTTTATGAATACAATGGGAAATCTCATCATACATGATTGCCTCTAGGGCATATTCCCAACAAAAAAAAGTAGATGTGTTGATGATTGTCGATTGTTTGCTTAATTTTAATCAGCCATCACCTCTCACATATATATAAGGCAGATGGACTTCATGTACAAGTTTGGACAACAATTCTACGTGTTTACAAGGCGGAATGCTAGTCAAACTATAGCCCTAAACTAGGTAAATCTTCATCCGGCTTCGTACTGGACCTAGACCCAAATGTCCGTGTTAGCTCTTGTTTGAAGTCGTCTTGATCCTTTCATGTTGGAGTTAAACTTGCCTTCGTCTGGTCTTTAGACATAATCCAGCTCATGTTAGGCTTCCGAGAGTCCTCTTATGTCTCCTATGTCTGAGGTGGTTTTTTTTTCCTATATTTGTGCTTAAGTAAACCAAACTTAGATTCTGTCTTAGGCAAGGTGCCTAGATTCATGCCTTTGGGCTAACTAGGCCATGATTTTGGCTCTGGAGCAAGGTGGGCAAACTACACCAAGGCTGATTTTTGGGTTTATGGCAGTAAACTCCTTACTAAATCTGGCTTGGAACCAGATGTGTCCATCTTTCTCCTCAGTTTTCAACATGTTATCTAGTTCACCATCAACCAGCTCAAAATGGGTGCTAACACATATTACATTTTGTCACACTAAGCTCATTTGCCTCATACCACAAATAATTTCTATTATTATTTTAGTTGATGTCCCATTGTGCACGAGATCCAATCAACGTGAGATTTGGACATTGCTAGGTTGGCACAGTATAATCATATCTTAGAATGTGATAAGGTAACATTTTCATCCTTTGTTCTTGAGAGTGGTTTATTTGTTCTTAATGGTTGATGCATTCTTAAATGTATCTTTACAGATTTTATTGTCTTGGTGTCGTGGTGGTGGCTTAGTTTGTTTATTGTCTTGGTGTCATGGTGGTGGCTTAGTTTGTCATGGTGGTGGCTATCTTTACAGATTTTATTGTCTCGCTGTAACTTAAATATAAGCCATTTTGTCCAAGTTATTTCCCTTTGCCTCGTTGATTGCTTAGTTTGTTTATGTTTCCCCTTTTGTAGAGATTTGAAGAACAAACTTCGTAGGATGCCGAGGTGCTCACTCTTCCTTCGAGCGGGGACCATGAAACTCCGGATAATAGGGAACCAGATTCGGAAAAGTTTATCCCCAAGCCCGAATCTTCTCCCACCCGTACCCGAGGAAAAGCTTCCACCCGTGCCGACGAAGGTGACTCGGATGATGTTCAAGTTCTCGAGGTAGTTGCTGCGGTGCCTATCTCTTACGCATACCCGGCTCATTTTTCCCCAGCTAACCCGGCTGGGCAGGTGCACGAGGTTGATCCCCTTGCCATCGAAGCTCCTTCTCCGTCGAAGAAATGTGCTGCTTCGAACGATCCCTCTGATGCATCTCCCAAGAAACGAATCAAGAAGTCCGCCCAGAAGCATCCGAAGCGGAAAGTCATGCCCGGGGTTTCCGCGTAAGTCATTTTACTCGGACTAAATTTGTAGTTCTTGTTTCTCTCTTTCTGTTTATGATTTTGTTATCTTTTTATCTCATCACTGCCCCACTTTCTGCCAATCCGAGTGGCCCGAGTATGACCTCTCAGGTTACTCAGCCACCCTCACCACTGGCGCAAGATAACATCCAGGTTCCCAATCTTGCTCGTGACGATCCTCCTCCCATGCCTACTAATATCACATCTCGGCGGGAGCAGGTCAAAGTTGCGCCTGGTGGTGGTGCTGAAGTTACCATGCCGGATCATCCGACTGATCTGGTAATTTCCGGCGATGTTTCCAAGGCTTCCCTCACTGAACCAATTCCTGTCGAAGTTACTGTTTGAAGCACCCCCAGGATTAGGGTTAAACTAACCTCAGTTCACCATCTAAGATAAGTTCAACTCTAAACACGGAAGATCACAGTATGATTCGGTAACATTACAGAACACAGGGATTCAACAGCATAAGTTTAAACTCTTAACAAATTAATATATTAGAGTTATTACAACCCAGAGGTCATAGACCCAACATTACATCACACAGTGAAAGCAAATTATGTTGTTCTACACAACAACTTAGCAAAAGGCCTAAGAGGCCATAAACAGAAGCGCGTCCATCCAATAGTCCTCAGGCTGCTACCTGGGACCTCCAACTACTCGTTGATGTCAACGAAGAAGCTACCTTCAGTCGCAACTAGATCATCTGTAGAAAAACAACAATGGCGCAAGGCTAAGTACGAGAATGTACTCCGCAAGACTTAGATAACCTAGTATCTACATGCTCTGGCTAGAAAGGCTTTCTCTGGATTTACTTTTGCAGAAAGCTATCTTTATTTGTAAACAAGATAAAGAAGAGGCTCATCTACTCATAATCTTTTAAAAGGGATAAGATAGCGACTTCTTCATCTTGTTCATCACATCTCGATAACCACCAGCTTCATCAGAACCTCCTATCTAGTATCACCCCCTCGACCCAGAGGAAGCATCCTTAAGCACACATGGATTAACAAGTTTTATAGTGGTTAATGTTATCTATGATCTTAGAATCTGGTCACCAAGTGTTCATAACCGTGAACACGGCTTTTCGAAAAGATTTAACCCTGCAGGGGTGTACAACTTTACCCACACATACCAACCGCTCTTAATGCCAAATATTATTAGCCCTCTTCCTTGGAAGGCCGGCAGAGGGTGGTTGACCACGACCTTTACCTTGCTTTCGCCAAGACCATGAGTCACGCATGAAGTGTGATTCCGCCGTAACGAGTCAAATCCCGAAGCCGGTACTTAAAGATGTGAGGCGAGGTTGGTTTACCAGGGACGCTATCTACACCAAGCAACCCGGTCCATGCTTCCCTACCTGTTATGATGCACCTCCATCACCTCCTCTTTCGAAAACGTTTTCAATGTGTATGCCAAATGGAAAGCCCGAACTATGTGACTCATGGCATCTACTAGGCAAGTTAGTTTCTCGTGGGGTTTTTCAGGCCCCGTGTGGTTGTACGCTCGTCTCGGTTCCAAAGGCAAGAACTCAGTTCTTAGTGGTGGCGAGCATGGGACTACAAATACCACACCCAACGTGGCCTCCCATACAAGCCTTAACATATTTAGTTAAACTCCTTCGAGGATGTCACCATCTCCTACCTTTCTAGATTCTCTGGCATCTTTGATTCATCATTCGGATAGATCATACATTGTTATTATGCATGGCTAAGTTGTCGATCTCAGAAGCTCTAGCAATGCTCAGATGCCATACCTAGGTATGCTAGGAGCAGTGGATCAGGAGTATAAGGCTACATCAGGGAAACTATGCAGCAGATAGGTAACACTAACTACTGATAAAAGACCACATTGGAATCCGTGTGCATCATAGCGAGAAAGTAATATACTTTATAAAACATAGGTTCATAATGAGAGGCTACGCTTGCCTTGTCCGTCAGTAGACAGGTACGGATCTTCGGTGTTGTTGACTTCAACCTCGGGTTCGGTTCCTATTCATGAAGAACCAATACCGAAAAAGGGAAAGCAACATTCAATACATGGCATGTGCAATGCTCAATCAATATGAATGATATGACAAGTTAAATAGTGATGAAAGGAACCCTAGAACATGCTTGGTCATTTTAAAGGGGTCCGAGAGGTACAAACCCTAGAACAGGGGGATCCTCGGAATCTCCTATGGGGTTCAATTAGTTCTTCTAATTAAACTTGTCATGAAAGTTGGTTAACCATGTATGATTATAGTGTAATTAGGTAGTTCTCATTTTTCTGAACATTTTGATATATTATTTGTATTCTTCTGATTTAAAATGAATTAGTTATGAATTTTTCAAATTTTAATTCATTTTAAATCATTTTTGGAATATTTAAATTACTTTCCGACTTGGGCCCACATGTCAGACTTTTATTAATTTCAGAAATGATTTACAAAAATGTTAAAACCCTGACAGACAGGGCCACCTGTCAGCATTTTACTTATTACAGAAATAATTACTCAAAACATTTAAATAAATGAAAATGCTTTATTGCATCATGCTGACATCATCCTAACGCCAGCAATGGAGATGCTCACTGCTGGGGATCGAATCCAGCGTTAGGGGCAGAGCGGGCTTACGCGAGTGGGCGTGCTCGATGCGCAGGGCGCTGGGGAACCATTTGCTGGTGGTGCTGCCCCTTCTGGGTCAACGGAGCGACGCCAACGAGGTTGTCTGGCGGCGGAGCACGGCGGCGCACGGCAGGAGCAAGCTACAGAGAAGGAGGGAGACGGTGGAGAGGCTCCAAAGAACCGCTAGCTCACTACGGTTGCGAAGGAGGCGTCGGGGAGGAGAGGCGGGGTCGGACGACGGCGAATCAACGGCGGGAACCTCGACGGCCGATGATGGTTCAGGGACGATTCCAGCGAGGAGGGGTCTTTCCTGCGTACATGGCTTCACAAGGATGAAGAAGGCGTCAAGGCGAACACGCTGGTGGTCTTGGTTTGGCACGGGGCAACCGGAGACGGCGGGGCTCGCCGGTTTCTGTGAGCTCTAGGGTTAGGGTTTGCGCACGGGAGAAGAGGAGAGAGGAATTGGCGTGTTAGTGTTCGTCCTTGGCGAGGCGAAGGGTCTTGTAGACGATGGCGGGTGGCGGCATGAATCGCAGCGCACGCCGATGACGAGCGCTCGATAGCGAGCATCTTCGCTGCATCCGTCGGCGGGAAACATGGCGAAGGGGTACGCGGGCCGATAACGGGCTGCTGACAGGCCAATTGGGCCACTGCGAGGCACGCGTGAGCGACAGAGAGGCGCGGGAGGGAAAAGAGAGAAGCTCGGCTGCGGCCTAGATAGGTTTAGAAAGCAGTTTTTTCCTTGCAGAAACATTTTCCTCTTATGTTTTCTACTTATTTGTTTGTATTTTCATTTTGTAATCTGTTTTGAATGATTCACAAATACAAAACTTTATAGAAATATTTTGAAATGTTGTAGGGACCCTATTAATCCATTTTGGGCTCCATTATTTTTGTACATTTCAAAATTCAAAACTATTTGAATTGCTTTCAAAGGAAGAGGGAAATTAGGGTTTTGGATTTGCATTTAATTCAACACACTTGATGTTATGCATAGATTTCATTGATTTAAATATATGCATGCAATGCTTAGATACTAATTACATATATTACAAACTTGGGTTGTTACACTGTTACTTCGGCTCCTGCTGAAGGTGTTGCTGCTTCCGTTCCGAAGATTTCCGCTCCGAGCTCGGCTCAGCCCGTCAAGTTGCAATCCGCCCTCGAGGTTCCTGCCAAGGCCAAGAAAGACGGTGTTGCTAAGCCCAAGCCGGCCCAAAAATCTAAGCCAAGTTCCTCTCAACCGAGTATAGTTGATATGCTTCATAAGGGAGCCTCTATCGCTAAATCCGGGGTTGCCTCCGCCACCGGCACACAAATTGTTCTTCATAAGAGCCCGGCGGCCGAGGTAGCTGCCCATCAAGCGCGAGAGGCCAAAGGCAAAGTGCTAACCCACATGGAGAGCGGCGGAAGTCTTGGGTCTTTTGTAGAATATGCCAATAATTAGAACAAAGCCGACCAGATCAAGGGTAATCCGAGTAATCAGCCTTTCCAGCTATCCGACATCAGTAGCCGCTTGCATTTGGCCGCCAAAGTTGTTCTTGAGAGTGATAAAATGAACGAGGTATGTTCTTTGGTCTATGCTTTACTTTCTGCGCATAATATATTGTATGACCACTAGTCCCCGAGCTTTAGACCAAATGACTTGTCATTCAGCCAGAAGCTTTTACTGATAAAGCATAGTTCCTTACGCATATAGCAAACCATACGTAATTTTTAGACAATTCTACTTATTTCTTAGTTTGAGTTTCAAATATCTGGCTACTTAGATCCGAGTCAAGTTTTACCTGACTTGGATCTTTTAGGTTTAGCTTCGAATATCCAGCCACCTAGATCCGAGTCAAGTTTTACTTGATTCGGATCTTTTTAGGTTTAGCTTCGAATATTCATCCACCTAGATCCGAGTCAAGTTTCACTTGATTCGGATATTTTAGGTTTAGCTTCGAATATCCAGCCACCTAGATCCAAGTCAAGCTATACTTGATTTGGATCGTTTAGGTTTAGCTTCAAATTTTTTGTTGGATTCTATTCGTCGTTATATTTCCAACAAAATTGGTTTCATCCCGTTTAGAGTTCGGATGCAAAAGTTACCGCGTTTCTGATTTTCTGGTTTCTGGAATTTCCCTGACCGGAAGTTCCGGCTTCCCACCGGAAGTTCCGCTAGGGCATCTTTGCCGCCGAAAGTTCCGGTGGAAGTTCTGGGTCTTCTTCCGCTCACGTTCAGTAACCTTCTGTTTTGGATGTGCTATTTGACGGAACTTCAGTCGGAATTTCAACCGGAAGTTTCGCTCCCACCGGAAGTTCCGGCCAGGGACCGGAAGTTCCGCTCAGGCCTAGTTGCCGCCAAAAGTTCTGGTTGAACTTCCGGCTCTTGTTCCGCTCACGTTTAGTAACCTTCTGTTTTGAATATGTCTATTTGACGAAACTTCTGCCGGAACTTCCACCGGAAGTTTCGCTCCCACCGGAAGTTCCGGTGAACCGGCGGAAGTTCCGACCAGGATTCGCTTTTTCAGTTTCTCGCTCCGCAGTTTTTGACCGTTGGCTATGTGCCACCGAAACTTCCGGCTTCCCACCGGAAGTTCCGGCCAGGAGTCGCGAATGCCCATAACGGGCAGATCTGGGAGCCCTTTAAAAGGGGCTCCTCTTCCCCTTCGTGGGTACTAGCTTTTATTCTTGGTTCTTGGCTTTCTCTCTCTCCTCCATTGTCAACCTTGAAGAAGCTTTCCCTCTCCCTTTCCCCTCCTATGATTCTTGCATCTTTTTGAGGGATTTGAGAGAGGAGATCTAGATCTACAATCCCCCCAAGTCAAATCCCTTCTTTGTGAAGGAATCATTGGGATCTAGATCTTGGAGAGCTTTGTGTTCTCCTCTTGTGTTCTTCCTCCCTTATTCCCCCAATAGCTTTTGTAGCTTTGTTGGAATTTGGGAGAGAAGGACTTGCCCTTGCATTTGGTGCATAGGTTTGAGTTCTACTCTTGTGTTCTTCCTCCCTTATTCCCCCAATAGCTTGTGTAGCTTTATTGGAATTTGGGGGAAAAGGACTTGCCCTTGCATTTGGTGCATAGGTTTGAGTTCTCCTCGGACATTCGGCGAGTTCAAGCTTGTGAGCTTGTTTCTCTTGGGTTCCTTGGAACCCTAGACGGTTGTGTGGTTGGATTGTTGACCTTTTGTGGTCTTGTTGACCTTTTGTGCTCTTGTAGCCTTTTGTGGTGTTGTTGGCCTTTTGTGGCTTTGTTGTTGGGAGCTTCCAATTGAGTTGTGGAGTTAGCCCCAATATTGTACGGGTTCGGTGACCGCCCTCAAGCGTCCCATAGTGGAGCAAGTGCCCGCCTTTTGTGGTGCGCACTTCGGAGAATAGGGTGAGCCTTTTGTGGCATCGGTGAGTTGCGTGCTTCCGCATCCGGGGTGAGGCCTTGTGTGGCGTTGGGTGAGCATCGAGCCACCACACCTCGAGGTGAGCCATTTGTGGAGTTCGGAGAGCATTGCGCCATTGCACCTCTCCAACGGAGACGTAGCTTCTTTGGAAGTGAACTTCGGGAAACAAATCTTCGTCTCCGCGTCCATCGGTTATCTCTCAACCGAACCCTTTACTTATGCACTTTACATTGTGATAGCCATCGTGCTTGAAGTATTTATACCTTGCTATCACCTTGTTGCTTGTATTGCTTAGCATAGATTGTTGGTGCACCTAGGTGAACTTAGTGGCTAGGTTTTGTGCTCAATAAATTAAACGTTAGTTTTATTCCATATTTACTTGAGCCTAAACCATAATAATTTTAAAAGCCTATTCACCCCCCCTAGGCGACTTCCTTTGTACTTTCACACACGACACGACGAGAGGGGACCAAATAGTGGTGGCGCGGTCGTGTGACCTAGGGAACTGCAGCGGCAACGCGAGGAGAAAGACAAAGAGGGCGGAAATGGAGAAAGTGAATGAACGCTTTCCCTACTCCCCCCATTTATAACCGCACACCGCAAGCGATCGTGGGATCGCCGGTGCGCCACATTACCGCGTAAGCGCGTGTATCGTGTGTTGGCGAACAGAGATTGGTGCCACATGAGGGGTCACACGGCGCAGGATGACATCCAGCCGCTATGACCGTTGCGGCGACTAAAGAGTCACTATGTCGATATGACTGCCCACAGTAATAACTGTAGCGATGTTAGTGAACACTGTAGCGGTACAAAAAATGAGGCAGAAACGTAATGATTGAGACACATAGGATGAAACTTCCAAGAGAAGCTAAAGGGACGACTCAGATGAACGAGATGGACACGAGAGGATGATTCATACCTCGGAAAGGGGCAAAATGAGTCAGAAGCATGACAGGGCATAATGCGGGGTGCGCCACAAGAAAATAACGGAATAAAGATTAGCTTAGCAAACATATGCACATAGACCAAGTAACTAGAACCTGCTGTAGCCTTGCCGACTGAAGGTCGTCAAGACTGCATGAGCTTCGGGGACTAATGTTGGGGGATGACCCCAGGTAGGGTTAAGATAAGGTAAAAGGGAAAATCCCTAAACGGTCCACACCGACTTAAGGGATAACCCAGTCGAGTTATCGAGATACCGGCCGGGTAAGACATGGCCTAATCCGAATCAAGACACTAAAACCTGACTCGACCGATATACGGGATCTTCGTGAAGACATCATGCACCTCAGGGAAGTTTGCAGGCAGCTCCAGTTTGTATGCAAGGTTACCTTGCTTGGACAGAACACGAAAAGGACCAACATAGCGAGGAGCTAGTTTGCCTTTGATGCCTAAACGATGGACACCCTTTAAAGGAGTGACCCGAAGATAAGCTTGATCACCAACTTCATATTCAATATGTTGATGGTGACGATCATGATAGCTTTTCTGACGAGACTGAGCAGTTTTCAAACGATACGAACTTGATCTTCTGCTTCCTGGATCATATCCGGTCCAAAGAACTTTCTTTTGCCGGTTTCTGACCAGTTCAAAGGAGTACGACAGGTTCTTCATATAAGAATTGGAGTGGTGCCATACCTATACTGGACTGATAACTGTTGTTGTAGGAGAATTCAGCAAAAGGAAGGCATTTCTCCCAGTCCTTACCAAAAGATATGACACACGCTCTGAGCATGTCTTCGAGGATTTGATTCACTCTTTCGGTCTGGCCATCGGTACTAGGATGATAAGCTGTAATGAAGGAGAGGCGAGTTCCCATAGCAGTTTGGAAGGTTGTCCAGAACCTTGAGGTGAACAAACTCCCTCGGTCAGAGATGATTTTCTTCGATACCCCATGAAGGACAACTATTCGAGAGAGATATAAATCCGCTAACTGAGTTGCAGTAGTACTCTCGCGAACAGGTAGGAAGTGAGCAACCTTGGACAGCTAGTCAACGATTACCCAGATGGCATCATTTCCTTTCTGAGTCTTAGGAAGACCAGTAATGAAATCCATACCAACTTCATCCCATTTCCACTCAGGGATTTTATGTGGTTGCAAGAGACCAGCGGGTCTTTGGTGCTCAGCCTTGACGCGACGACAAACGTCACATTCAGCAACAAAACGAGCGATATCCTTCTTCATACCAGACCACCAGAATCTTTGACGAAGATCCCGATACATCTTGGTACCTCTAGGGTGGATAGAAAGAAGTGATTCATGAGCTTCGGTAAGAATTATCTGCTTCAAGTCCTTTCCATTTGGTACTACCAAACGTGTACCAAAATATAGTACACCTTCCTCGTTAATAGAGAAACATTTAGCAACTCCGCTAGCAATGTTCTCTTTAATTGAGTCCATCTCAGGATCTTGCCTTTGAGCAGCTTTGATCTGATCCTCTAGAGAAGACTTCACTTCAAGAGTAGAAAGGAATCCACGAGGAACTACTTCAAGATTCAATCAAGCAAATTCCTCATGAAGAAAAGGTTTAGCTTGTTTGATCAATAGAGTGTTGCAATAAGACTTACGACTTAGCGCATCAGCAACAACGTTGGCTTTTCCAGGTTGATAGTTGAGACCCAAATCATAGTCTTTGATGAGTTCCAACCATCTTCTTTGCCTGATATTCAGATCAGGTTGTGTGAAAAGATACTTCAGACTCTGATGATCCGAGTATAACTCGCAACGACTATCGAGAAGGTAATGTCGCCATTGCTTAAGAGCATGAACAACAGCTGCAAGCTCAAGATCATGAGTTGGGTAGTTGTTCTCATGTGGTTTTAACTGACGGGAGGCATAAGCCACCACATGCCCATCTTGCATTAACACACACCCAAGACCTTGGTGAGAAGCATCACAGAAGACGACAAAGTCTTTGCTAGTGTCCGGAGAACCAAAGACCGGAGCAGTTGTTAACTTGGTTTTCAGCATCTAGAAGCTTTCTTTAGCCTTATCAGACCATTTGAACTTCTTATCCTTCTTGAGAAGATAGGTCATAGGCTTTGCAGTCCTGGAGAAGTTCTCGATGAATCGACGGTAATAACCAGCTATCCCGAGAAAACTTCGGACATCCTTGACGGATTTAGGAGACTCCCAGTCGAGGATAGTTTGGACCTTATCTGGGATAACAGCAACCCCTTTGGCGAAAACAACATGACCAAGGAATACGAGTTCTTGTAACCAAAACTCACATTTGGAAAAATTGGCATAGATACGACGTTCTCGAAGTTTTGTCAACACCAAACGAAGATGTCCGGCGTGCTCTTCTTCAGTTTTGGATTAGACCAGAATGTCATCGATGTAAACCACAACGAACTTGTCTAGATACTCCATGAAGACAGAGTTCATAAGCCACATAAAATTGGTTGGAGCATTGGTAAGACCAAAGGACATGATTGTATACTCGTAGAGACCATAACGAGTGGTGAAAGCAGTCTTTGGAATAGCTTCCTTACGGATCTTTATCTGGTGATACCCTGACCTTAAATCCATTTTGGAAAAGACAGTGGCACCACTTAACTGATCAAATAGATCGTTGATCCTAGGGAGAGGATACTTGTTTTTGATGGTCACAGCATTGAGTGGGCGATAATCCACAACCAGACGCGGTATATTGGTATCCCGCTTCTTAACAAAGATGGTAGGACATCCCCAAGAAGATGTGCTGGGTTGAATGTATTCTTTTCCTTCTAACTCCTCTAATTGCTTCAACTCCACAAGCTCATGAGGAGGCATACGATAGGGTCTTTTAGAAACAGGAGCAGTTCCAGGAACTAACTCTATGACAAACTCCACATTTCGATCAGGTGGCATGCCAGGAAAGTCCTCAGGAAAGACATCCGGGAACTCATAAACAACAGAAACATCTTGAATCTCCAGTGGAGGTAGAACTTCAAGAGCATACAACTCTGCTTCAGGAATAGAAACAACTGAAGGAGATAGTGACCCTACGGTCCAATACTTGATTGTTATGCTAGCAGGACTAGTCAGAGTCACAGACTTGGTTGTACAATCGAGGATGGCTTGATAATGGGTCAACCAGTCCATGCCCAAAATGATGTCAATATCAGTTGACTTGAGGGCAATCAAAGAAGTGGGGAAAAGTTGAAATGCAACTTCGATTAGATTCCCATGACTAACCATGGTGGAACTCCACCTAGAACCAGGAGACTGAACTAGCAGAGGAACAGATAACCCCTCAAAACTTATCCCATGCATTTGAGCAAAAGATTGTGATAGGAATGAATGCGATGCTCCAGAATCAAACAAAACTTTAGCTGGAATTTGATTGATACGAAGCGTACCCATGATGACGCTTGGATATTCCTAAGACTCCTCAGCAGAGATATGGTTCAGGCGACCTCTTCTAGCACCTTGGTACTTATCATTCTTCTTTGGTGATTGTGCCTTCTCAGTAGCACTCTTTTGAGGACAGTCTCTTGCATAGTTGCCAGGCTGGCGACAGTTGAAACATATGAGATCCGATCCAGTACCAGCAGCAGGATAATTTGATCCACCAGTATTGTTTGGAGTAGCATTTGGGCGAGGAGCATATCCAGAAGTCCTTGGGGTGTAAGGATCATGTGGCATAGCACTGTAAGGCACGAAGACATGACGCTTATTATTACCAGAACCAGCCTTGTTGTACCCCTCCTGAGGACGCTTATGGGTTTCTTCATACTCCACCTTTCCACTCTCGGCCTTCATAACCTTATTAACAAGACCTTGGAAGTTACCAAATTCCATGAGGTGGATATCACGGCAAACCTCAGGATCCGGTCCCTTGCGGAACAGATCTTGCTTCTTTGCATAAGTGGAGACCTCTTCAGTAGCATAGCAGGAAAGACGATTGAAATTACGCTGGTAATCACACACGGAACGAGTGCCCTGCTTCAGCTTGAGGAACTCCTCCCTCTTCTGATCCATCAGACCTTCCGGAATATGGTAAGCTCGGAAGGCTTCAGTAAACTCTTGCCATGTAACAACATGTTGAGATTCTTGCATAGCCAAGAAATTTTCCCACCAGGAGTTAGCTGCTCCCTCCAGATGATAGGCAGCAAACGTCACCCAATCAGCTTGAGCAACACGACCAACCTGAAGTTTGCGATCCATAGTGTGAAGCCAGTAGTCTGCATCAAGTGGCTCAGTGGAATAGCTGAAAACTGGCGGAGTGAGACGTGTGAAGTCCTTGATACCAACTTGATTTTTCTGTTGTTGAGCAGTGTTATGCTCAATCCTTTCAAGGAGCCTCATGTTGTCAGCACGGTTGGTTTCATACATGGCCATGAGTTGAACCATAGACGGTGGTGGAGGAAGGTTGGAAGATTCACCCTCATTTGCAGCACCACGTGCAAGAGCACGGGTACGGGCACGAGAGGTGTCACCCATCCTGAAAGAACAAAGAAAAGGTTAAACAAGGGATTCAAAGGAACAAGACGGAAATATGAACAAACAGTACTTGATATAAACGTATCATCTTATCAAGCATGGTAGTATCAAAGCATACTAATGTATACACTAACCATCTGACTTAAAAACCATGACAATGGAATGCTAAGATGTTACACACCAAGCAAAACTGAGATATCTTGAAACTCTGAGAATAGCAACCAAGTGCGGAGTACTTTAGAAAAACAACCCCAAAACCACGATCCTAGAAGTTTTGAGATAGATAAGGAATGAAAACCTTTTCAAACCAAATAGGGTAAGAGAAACTCCAGCATCAGAAACATAACAGAGAAGGAGTAAAAATAATCCTAGTTAGAGTTTCTGCAAATAATTTTTAACTTTCAAGTAGTTTTGTCAACTTCTAGACTCAACATCGACCAATAAAAGGGTTTCCTACAGGCATTCCTGCTCTGATACCAAGACCTGAAGCACTCCCCGGGATTAGGGTTAAACTAACCTCATATCACCATCTAAGATAAGTTAAACTCTAAACACGGAAGATCACAGTATGATTTGGTAACATTACAGAACACAGGGATTCAACAGCATAAGTTTAAACTCTTAACAGAGTAAGATATTAGAGTTATTACAACCCAGAGGTCATAGACCCAACATTACATCACACAGCGAAAGCAAATTATGTTTTTCTACACAACAACTTAGCAAAAGGCCTAAGAGGCCATAAACAGAAGCGACATCCATCCCATAGTCCTCAGGCTACTACCTGGGACCCCCAACTACTCGTCGATGTCAACAAAGAAGCCACCTTCAGTCGCAACTAGATCATCTGTAGAAAAACAACAATGGCGCAAGGCTGAGTACGAGAATATACTCCGCAAGACTTAGATAACCTAGTATCTACATGCTCTGGCTAGAAAGGCTTTCTATGGATTTACTTTTGTGGATAGCAATCTTTATTTGTAAACAAGAGAAATAAGAGGCTCGTCTACTCAGAATCTTTTAAAAGGGATAAGATAGCGACTGATTCATCTTGTTCATCACATCTCGATAACACCAACTTCATCAGAACCTCCTATCTAGTATCACCCCCTCGGCCCAGAGGAAGCATCCTTAAGCACGCATGGATCAACAAGTTTTATAGTGGTTAATGTTATCTATGATCTTAGAATCTGGTCACCAGGCGTTCATAACCGTGAATACGCCTTTTCGAAAAGATTTAACCCTGCAGGGGTGTACAACTTTACCCACACGTACCAACCGACTCTTAATGCCAAATATTATTAGCCCTCTTCCTTGGAAGGCCGACAGAGGGTGGTTGACCACGACCTTTACCTTGCTTTCGCTGAGACCATGAGTCACACAATAAGTGTGATTCCGCCATAACGGGTCAAATCCCGAAGCCGGTACTTAAAGATGTGAGGCGAGGTTGGTTTACCAGGGGCGCTATCTACCCCAAGCAACCCGGTCCATGCTTCCCTACCTGTTATGATGCACCTCCATCACCTCCTCTTTCGAAAACGTTTTCAATGTGTATGCCACACGGAAAGCCCGAACTATGTGACTCATGGAATCTACTAGGCAAGTTAGTTGCTCGTGGGGTTTTCCAGGCCCCTTGTGGTTGTACGCTCCTCTCGGTTCCAAAGGAAAGAACTCAGTTCTTAGTGGTGGCGAGCATGGGACTACAAATACCACACCCAACGTGGCCTCCCATACAAGCCTTAACATATTTAGTTAAACTCCTTCGAGGCTGTCACCATCTCCTACCTTTCTAGATTCTCCGGCATCTCTGATTCATCATTCGGATAGATCATACATTGTTACTATGCATGGCTAAGCTGTCGATCTCAGAAGCTCTAGCAATGCTCAGATGCCATACCTAGGTATGCTAGGAGCAGTGGATCAGGAGTATAAGGCTACAACAGGGAAACTATGCAGCAGACAGGTAACACTAACTACTGATAAAAGACCACATTGGAATTGTGTGCATCATAGCGAGAAAGTAATATACTTTATAAAACATAGGTTCAGAATGAGAGGCTACGCTTGCCTTGTCCGTCAGTAGACAGGTACAGATCTTCGATGTTGTTGACTTCAACCTCGGGTTCGGTTCCTATTCGCGAAGAACCAATACCGGAAAAGGGAAAGCAACATTCAATACATGAAATGTGCAATGCTCAATCAATATGGATGATATGACAAGTTAAATAGTGATGAAAGGAACCCTAGAACATGCTTGGTCATTTTAAACGGGGTCCGAGAGGTACAAACCCTAGAACAGAGGGATCCTCGGAATCACCTTTGGTGTTCAATTAGTTCTTCTAATTAAACTTGTCATGAAAGTTGGTTAACCATGTATGATTATAGTGTAATTAGGTAGTTATCATTTTTTAAACATTTTGATATATTATTTGTATTTTTCTAATTTAAAATGAATTAGTTATGAATTTTTCAAATTTTAATTCCTTTTACATCATTTTTGGAATATTCAAATTATTTTCCAACCTGGGCCCACATGTCAGACTTTTATTAATTTTAGAAATGATTTACAAAAGTGTTAAAACCCTGACAGACAGGGCCCACCTGTCAGCATTTTACTTATTATAGAAATAATTACTCAAAACATTTAAATAAAAGAAAATGCTTTATTGCATCATGCTAACATCATCCTGACGCCAGCAATGGAGATGCTCACTGCTGGGGATCGAATCCAGCGCTAGGGGCAGAGAGGGCTTGCGCGAGTGGGCGTACTGGATGCACGGGGCGCTAGGAACCATTTGCTGGTGGCGCCGCCCCTTCTGGGTTACCGGAGCGACGCCAGCGAGGTTGTCTGGCGGCGGAGCACGGCGGCGCACGGCAGGAGCAAGCTACAGAGAAGGAGGGAGACGGTGGAGAGGCTCCAAAGAACCGCTAGCTCACTATGATTGCGAAGGAGGCGTCGGGGAGGCGAGGCAGGGCAGGACGACGGCGAATCAAAGGCGGGAACCTCGACGGCCGATGATGGTTCAGGGACGATTCCAGCAAGGAGGGGTCTTCCCTGCGTACATGGCTTCACAAGGATGAAGAAGGCGTCGGGGCAAACACGCTGGTGGTCTTGGTTTGGCACGGGGCAACCGGAGACGGCGGGGCTCGCCGGTTTCTGTGAGCTCTAGGGTTAGGGTTTGCGCACGGGAGAAGAGGAGAGAGGAATTGGCGTGCTAGGGTTCGTCCTTCGCGAGGCGAAGGGTCTTGTAGACGATGGCGGGTGGCGGCACGAATCGCAGCGCACGCCGGTGACGAGCGCTCGATAGCGAGCATCTTCGCTGCATCCGTCGGCGGGAAACATGGCGAAGGTCTGGGCCGATAACGGGTCCGACAGTTAATTGGGCCATCATGAGGCAGCGTGAGCGAGGAGAGGCGCGGGAGGGAAAAGAGAGAAGCTGGGCTGCGGCCCAGATAGGTTTAGAAAGCAGTTTTTCCTTGCAGAAACATTTTCCTTTTATGTTTTCTACTTATTTGTTTGTATTTTCATTTTGTAATCTGTTTTGAATGATTCACAAATACAAAAATTTATAGAAATATTTTGAAATGTTGTAGGGACCCTATTAATCCATTTTGGGCTCCATTATTTTTGTACATTTTAAAATTCAAAACTATTTGAATTGCTTTCAAAGGAAGAGGGAAATTAGGGTTTTGGATTTGCATTTAATTCAACACACTTGATGTTATGCATATATTTCATTGATTTAAATATATGCATGCAATGCTTAGATACTAATTACATATATTACAAACTTGGGTTGTTACACTGTTACTTCGGCTCCTGCTGAAGGTGTTGCTGCTTCCGTTCCGAAGATTTTCGCTCCGAGCTCGGCTCAGCCCGTCAAGGTGCAATCCGCCGTCGAGGTTCCTGCCAAGGCCAAGAAAGACGGTGCTGCTAAGCCCAAGCCGGCCCAAAAATCTAAGCCAAGTTCCTCTCAACCGAGTATAGTTGATATGCTTCATAAGGGAGCCTCTATCGCTAAATCCGGGGTTGCCTCCGCCACCGGCACACAAATTGTTCTTCATAAGAGCCCGGCGGCCGAGGTAGCTGCCCATCAAGCGCGAGAGGCCAAAGGCAAAGTGCTAACCCACATGGAGAGCGGCGGAAGTCTTGGGTCTTTTGTAGAATATGCCAATAATTAGAACAAAGCCGACCAGATCAAGGGTAATCCGAGTAATCAGCCTTTCCAGCTATCCGACATCAGTAGCCGCTTGCATTTGGCCGCCAAAGTTGTTCTTGAGAGTGATAAAATGAACGAGGTATGTTCTTTGGTCTATGCTTTACTTTCTGCGCATAATATATTGTATGACCACTAGTCCCCGAGCTTTAGACCAAATGACTTGTCATTCAGCCAGAAGCTTTTACTGGTAAAGCATAGTTCCTTACGCATATAGCAAACCATACGTAATTTTTAGACAATTCTACTTATTTCTTAGTTTGAGTTTCAAATATCTGGCTACTTAGATCCGAGTCAAGTTTTACCTGACTTGGATCTTTTAGGTTTAGCTTCGAATATCCAGCCACCTAGATCCGAGTCAAGTTTTACTTGATTCGGATCTTTTTAGGTTTAGCTTCGAATATTCATCCACCTAGATCCGAGTCAAGTTTCACTTGATTCGGATATTTTAGGTTTAGCTTCGAATATCCAGCCACCTAGATCCAAGTCAAGCTATACTTGATTTGGATCGTTTAGGTTTAGCTTCAAATTTTTTGTTGGATTCTATTCGTCGTTATATTTCCAACAAAATTGGTTTCATCCCGTTTAGAGTTCGGATGCAAAAGTTACGTTTCGATTTTACGGTTTCGAATTTCCGACCGGAAGTTTCGCTTCCCACCGGAAGTTCCGCTAGGGCATCTTTGCCGCCGAAAGTTCCGGTGGAAGTTCTGGGTCTTCTTCCGCTCACGTTCAGTAACCTTCTGTTTTGGATGTGCTATTTGACGGAACTTCCGAATTTCAACCGGAAGTTTCGCTCCCACCGAAGTTCGGCCAGGACCGAAGTTCCGCCAGCCTAGTTGCCGCCAAAAGTTCCGTTGAACTTCCGGCTCTTGTTCCGCCACGTTCAAGAACCTTCTGCTTTGAATATGTCTATTTGACGGAACTCCGTGAAACTTCCACGGAAGTTTCGCTCCACCGGAAGTTCGTGAACCGGAAGTTCCGACCAGGATTCGCTTTTTCAGTTTCTCGCTCCGCAGTTTTTGACTGTTGGCTGTGTGCCACCGGAAGTTCCGGCCTCCCACCGGAAGTTCCGGCCAGGAGTCGCGAATGCCCATAACGGGCAGATATGGAAGCCCTTTAAAAGGGGCTCCTCTTCCCCTTCGTGGGTACTAGCTTTTCTTCTTGGTTCTTGGCTTTCTCTCTCCTCCATTCTTAACCTTGAAGAATCTTTCCCTCTCCCTTTCCCCTCCTATGATTCTTGCATCTTTTTGAGGGATTTGAGAGAGGAGATCTAGATCTACAATCCCCCCAAGTCAAATCCCTTCTTTGTGAAGGAATCATTGGGATCTAGATCTTGGAGAGCTTTGTGTTCTCCTCTTGTGTTCTTCCTCCCTTATTCCCCTAATAGCTTTTGTAGCTTTGTTGGAATTTGGGAGAGAAGGACTTGCCCTTGCATTTGGTGCATAGGTTTGAGTTCTACTCTTGTGTTCTTCCTCCCTTATTCCCCCAATAGCTTTTGTAGCTTTGTTGGCATTTGGGGGAGAAGGACTTGCCCTTGCATTTGGTGCATAGGTTTGAGTTCTCCTCGGACATTCGGCGAGTTCAAGCTTGTGAGCTTGTTTCTCTTGGGTTCCTTGGAACCCTAGACGGTTGTGTGGTTGGATTGTTGACCTTTTGTGGTCTTGTTGACCTTTTGTGCTCTTGTAGCCTTTTGTGGTGTTGTTGGCCTTTTGTGGCTTTGTTGTTGGGAGCCTCCAATTGAGTTGTGGAGTTATCCCCAATATTGTACGGGTTCGGTGACCGCCCTCAAGCGTCCCATAGTGGAGCAAGTGCCCGCCTTTTGTGGTGCACACTTGGGAGAATAGGGTGAGCCTTTTGTGGCGTCGGTGAGTTGCGTGCTTGATCCGGTGAGGCCTTGTGTGGCGTTGGGTGAGCATCGAGCCACCACACCTCGAGGTGATCCATTTGTGGCGTTCGGAGAGCATTGCGCCATCGCACCTCTCCAACGGAGACGTAGCTTCTTTGGAAGTGAACTTCGGGAAACAAATCTTCGTCTCTGCGTCCATCGGTTATCTCTCAACCGAACCCTTTACTTATGCACTTTACATTGTGATAGCCATCGTGCTTGAAGTATTTATACCTTGCTATCACCGTGTTGCTTGTATTGCTTAGCATAGGTTGTTGGTGCACCTAGGTGAACTTAGTGGCTAGGTTTTGTGCTCAATAAATTAAACGTTAGTTTTATTCCGCATTTACTTGAGCCTAAACCGTAATAATTTTAAAAGCCTATTCACCCCCCCCCCTCTAGACGACTTCCTTTGTACTTTCACACACGACACGACGAGAGGGGACCAAATAGCGGTGGCGCGGTCGTGTGACCTAGGGAACTGCAGCGGCAACGCGAGGAGAAATACAAAGAGGGCGGAAATGGAGAAAGTGAATGAACGCTTTCCCTACTCCCCCCATTTATAACCGCACACCGCAAGCGATCGTGGGATTGCCGGTGCGCCACATTACCGTGTAAGCGCGTGTATCGTGTGTTGGCGAACAGAAATTGGTGCCACATGAGGGGTCACATGGCGCAGGATGAGATCCAGCCGCTATGACCGTTGCGCCGACTGAAGAGTCACTATGTCGATATGACTGCCCACAGTAATCACTGTAGCGATGTTAGTGAACACTGTAGCGGTACAAAAAATGAGGCAGAAACGTAATGATTGAGACACATAGGATGAAACTTCCAAGAGAAGCTAAAGGGACGACTCAGATGAACGATATGGACACGAGAGGATGATTCATACCTCGGAAAGGGGCAAAATGAGTCAGAAGCATGACAGGGCGTAATGCGGGGTGCGCCACAAGAAAAGAACGGAATAAAGATTAGCTTATCAAACATATGCACATAGACCAAGTAACTAGAACCTGCTGTAGCCTTGCCGACTGAAGGTCGTCAAGACTGCATGATCTTCGGGGACTAATGTTGGGGGATGACCCCAGGTAGGGTTAAGATAAGGTAAAAGGGAAAATCCCTAAATGGTCCACACCGACTTAAGGGATAACCCAGCCGAGTTATCGAGATACCGGCCGGGTAAGACATGGCATGATCCGAATCAAGACACTAAAACCTGACTCGACCGATATACGGGATCTTCGTGAAGACATCATGCACCTCAGGGAAGTTTGCAGGCAGCTCCAGTTTGTATGCAAGGTTACCTTGCCTGGACAGAACACGAAAAGGACCAACATAGCGAGGAGCTAGTTTGCCTTTGATGCCTAAACGATGGACACACTTTAAAGGAGTGACCCGGAGATAAGCTTGATCACCAACTTCATATTCAATATGTTGATGGTGACGATCATGATAGCTTTTCTGACGGGACTGAGCAGTTTTCAAACGATACGAACTTGATCTTCTGCTTCCTGGATCATATCCGGTCCAAAGAACTTTCTTTTGCCGGTTTCTGACCAGTTCAAAGGAGTACGACAGGTTCTTCATATAAGAATTGGAGTGGTGCCATACCTATACTGGACTGATAACTGTTGTTGTAGGAGAATTCAGCAAAAGGAAGGCATTTCTCCCAGTCCTTACCAAAAGATATGACACACGCTCTGAGCATGTCTTCGAGGATTTGATTCACTCTTTCGGTCTGGCCATCGGTACTAGGATGATAAGCTGTAATGAAGGAGAGGCGAGTTCCCATAGCAGTTTGGAAGGTTGTCCAGAACCTTGAGGTGAACAAACTCCCTCGGTCAGAGATGATTTTCTTCGATACCCCATGAAGGACAACTATTCGAGAGAGATATAAATCCTTAACCGAGTTGCGTTAGTACTCGCGAACAGTAGGAAGTGAGCAACCTTGGACACTAGTCAACGATTACCAGATGGCATCATTTCCTTTCTGAGTCTTAGGAAGACCAGTAATGAAATCCATACCAACTTCATCCCATTTCCACTCAGGGATTTTATGTGGTTGCAAGAGACCAGCGGGTCTTTGGTGCTCAGCCTTGACGCGACGACAAACGTCACATTCAGCAACAAAACGAGCGATATCCTTCTTCATACCAGACCACCAGAATCTTTGACGAAGATCCCGATACATCTTGGTACCTCTAGGGTGGATAGAAAGAAGTGATTCATGAGCTTCGGTAAGAATTATCTGCTTCAAGTCCTTTCCATTTGGTACTACCAAACGTGTACCAAAATATAGTACACCTTCCTCGTTAATAGAGAAACATTTAGCAACTCCGCTAGCAATGTTCTCTTTAATTGAGTCCATCTCAGGATCTTGCCTTTGAGCAGCTTTGATCTGATCCTCTAGAGAAGACTTCACTTCAAGAGTAGAAAGGAATCCACGAGGAACTACTTCAAGATTCAATCAAGCAAATTCCTCATGAAGAAAAGGTTTAGCTTGTTTGATCAATAGAGTGTTGCAATAAGACTTACGACTTAGCGCATCAGCAACAACGTTGGCTTTTCCAGGTTGATAGTTGAGACCCAAATCATAGTCTTTGATGAGTTCCAACCATCTTCTTTGCCTGATATTCAGATCAGGTTGTGTGAAAAGATACTTCAGACTCTGATGATCCGAGTATAACTCGCAACGACTATCGAGAAGGTAATGTCGCCATTGCTTAAGAGCATGAACAACAGCTGCAAGCTCAAGATCATGAGTTGGGTAGTTGTTCTCATGTGGTTTTAACTGACGGGAGGCATAAGCCACCACATGCCCATCTTGCATTAACACACACCCAAGACCTTGGTGAGAAGCATCACAGAAGACGACAAAGTCTTTGCTAGTGTCTGGGAGAACCAGCACCGGAGCAGTTGTTAACTTGGTTTTCAGCATCTAGAAGCTTTCTTTAGCCTTATCAGACCATTTGAACTTCTTATCCTTCTTGAGAAGATAGGTCATAGGCTTTGCAGTCCTGGAGAAGTTCTCGATGAATCGACGGTAATAACCAGCTATCCCGAGAAAACTTCGGACATCCTTGACGGATTTAGGAGACTCCCAGTCGAGGATAGTTTGGACCTTATCTGGGATAACAGCAACCCCTTTGGCGGAAACAACATGACCAAGGAATACGAGTTCTTGTAACCAAAACTCACATTTGGAAAAATTGGCATAGATACGATGTTCTCGAAGTTTTGTCAACACCAAACGAAGATGTCTGGCGTGCTCTTCTTCAGTTTTGGATTAGACCAGAATGTCATCGATGTAAACCACAACGAACTTGTCCAGATACTCCATGAAGACAGAGTTCATAAGCCACATAAAAGTGGTTGGAGCATTGGTAAGACCAAAGGAAATGACTGTATACTCGTAGAGACCATCTTGTGGCGAGTGGCCGAATTATTCTTGACCATTGCTTGTATTGACTTATGTTATGCTTTGTATTATGGATTATTTTCCGGAGTCTAAATCTGTGAGTAGTAAAGCTGTGGTTAATGCCCGGGCTCGTCGAGGTGTCCCTAGTGAGCCGAATCAGGAGTATTCTATGGAGGATTTCTTAATTGATGTCGCTGCTTCCATCAAGCCCATGAAGGTCATTGGCAAGGATCTAGTGGATGCGGCTATCCGAGTATTCCATGTACTCTGGCGAATGAGCCGAAGATTACCAAGAGTCGAAGTTCTTGCTGATAAATTGATGGACTGCCAAACTCAACTGAGTCTTTGGAGGGAATCCGCAGGGCGAGCCGGGGCTAGTATGGCACTCACAGCTGTTTTGTCATGGTATGAGTATATCTCTCTCGATATCTTGATGAACTTGCATAGCGGCTCCCCTTGGATCACTGATCTGGACTATATCGCTCGCCGGCAAGCCCGTGCTCACCAGTTCGCGGAGTATGCTGACGTGCACCAATGGCATGAAGGGCTGAGTTTCCTTTAGGATGAGGCCGACGAGAATGTTGCGGCAACAGAAGATGATGAATCCGAGGAAAATTCTAGTGATGAAGAGGATATCGGTGAGGAGTCCGGAAGTTCGTATCAAGCAGGAGATGACTCGGAGCAAGAGGCTGAGGCCCGATCTTCCTCCAAGGGGACCGAGGCTTCGCAAGCTCAGGGCGAATTTTTGCGCCAAGCAGCCACTGTTCAGGACACCGTGACAACTTCTGTCAATGCCAAAGTAACTTACGGAGAGGTCTAGGTTGCTTCGGAAGCTATTCCTTCTTTCAAGGTCGAAATTCCTCCGGTGATAACCGAGGCACCCACTTCGGAGAACCCTGCTCCTGAAGTCGTTTCTCCTGCCCAAGCCGAAGTTCCTCTGGTGGTGACCAAGGCGACCACTTCGGAAACCCCTGCTCCTGTTGTTACCGTTCCTTCGTCTGCCGATGACCCGGCTGTAACCAACGCTTGAGCAGGAAAACTTCTTATTCTTTAAGTCCCCGGTATGTCGGGCGTATGTTGTTTAAGACAATTTGGTCCTTTTGGTACTTTGTAGTCTGTATAACTTCGGAGTTCTTCATATGTTATGTTTAACATTAAGTTGTTCCTATTCTAAGTCAATTATTCGGCGTGTGATCATTATTTGCGATTTCTAATTTGTGGGATTGAAACGAATAGACCTGATTATTCATGTTTAGAGATTACGAATGATGTTTGAAGATGATCGTATGGGTCAATACACTACGGCAATCACAAAAAAGATAATAAAACATGAGTCGGCTCGCGTACGATCCATTTCTTAGTCGTTTTTCATGTGTTTGATTTTCTGCTGGCACTTATCTTGCTTATCATGAAGTCCTTTTTGGACAACAATAAGTCACAGAATTGGCCTTTGTCATCAACACATTACTAACTTGGCTTAGAGGTTGGACATACAAGCCAGCCGACATATCAAAAATATGCAAGATAAGGACAAATAATATGGGGCAGTCCCTGAGTCACTGCTCAAGTTGTCGAAGTTTCGTTCATTGATTTATTTCTGACATACAAAGCCGACATATGATAGTACGGGGATACAATACACTTCCTCTAAGTATAAAAAGGACGAAGTAATGCTACATTCCATGGCCTTTTAGATTCGTCTCCTGACTTTTCCGCCTTATTTTTCTCTGGTGTTTGAGCATCTATGAGATAATATGCATCATTATGCAGTGCTTTGCTCACAATGAACGGACCCTCCCATGGAGGTGACAACTTATGCATGCCGGTTGTGCGTTACACGAGCCGAAGCACCAGATCTCCTCCGTGAAAGACTCGGGGGTTTACTTTCTTGCTATGGTAGCGTCTGAGATCTTGTTGATAAACAGTTGATCTGAACAATGTCAATTCTCTTGCTTCTTCTAATAAATCGACATCGTCTTGCCGAGATATTTTGTTTACCTCGGCGTTTGTGTACTGGGTGACCCTGGGCGAGTCATGCACTATGTAGGCTGGTAGTACAGCTTCTGCCCCATATACAAGAAAGAATTGTGTGTATCCTGTTTATCTATTCGGAGTGGTTCTTAAGCTCCATAATATGGCTGGGAGTTCCTCAATCCAACACCCCGCCGATCTTTGCAGTGGTTCTATGAGCCGAGGTTTTATCCCGAATAATACAAGTCCGTTTGACCTTTCCACTTATCCATTTGATGCGGGATGTGCTACCTATGCAACATCAAGCCTTATGCGCTTATCCCGGCTAAAGCGAGCAAAGGCTCCCTCAGCGAAATTTGCGTTGTTGTATGTAATGACACTGTGTGGCTATCCATATCTCAGAATGATATCTTTAAGGAATTTCACAGTTGTGGGCCCATCACATTTTTTATAGTCTTTACCTTTATCCATTTTGTGAACTTGTCCACCATGACCAAAATGTGAGTCATGCCACCGCGAGCCGACTTAAATAGGCCTACCATATCCAGGCACCACACAAAGAATGGCCAAGTGATGGGTATTATTTTTAGTTCGGAAGAAGGAATATGGATTTTACTAGCATATCTTTGAAAACCATTGCATCTTGATACTAATTCTTTTTCTTCTTTTAGTGCAATTGGCCAATAAAATCTGTGTCATAATGCTTTGGCCATAAGGGCTCTGGATGAATCATGATGCCTGCATTCCCCTTGATGTATGTCTAAAAAAATTTCTTGTCCTTCTGCTGGTGTAACGCACCTTTGCAATACATTCGTTACACTTCTTGTATATAGTTCCATGTTTATTATCGTGTAAGCCTTTACCCTTCTTACTATTTGCCTAGCGGGGACTTCATCACTCGGTAGGGTATCATCTTTGAGGAATAGCAATATTGGTTGTACCCATTCTGGCACCTCATGCACCGGGGTAACTATTTCATCAATTTCCATGACTTCTCCCGACATGATTTATGCCAAATTACCCCAATCAGTCCCTGGGTTCGCCAAGTCAGTCCCCGGGTTCACCGAGTCAGTACCCAGGTTACTCGGCTCATTTCTCTTATCAATTTCCATCGGGACTATCTCGGATCTTTGATCTGATGAGAGACGGATTGATTCGGATTCTGGGGAAGGTATGATTGATGGCTTTCTTAGGTGCTCTAAGGAGATACCCGGTGGAATCGACTGTCTGGTCGATCTGAGCTTCTACAAGGTATCTGCAGCGTCGTTTTCTGCCCGAGGTGTATGATGAAATTCACATCCATCAAAATAGCCACTAATCTTTTGTACATGAAATCTTTATAAGGCCATGTTTGCATCCAATGCATCCCAATTGCCTGATACTTGCTGGACTACGAGATCTGAATCACCAAAGCATAACATCCGATGTATGCCAATTTCTTTTGCCATTTTTAGGCCATGGACAAGTGCCTCATATTCGACTACATTGTTTGATGCAGCAAAGTGTATTTGTAACACATACTTCAGTTGATCTTTCTTTGGAGAGGTTAATACTATCCCTGATCCTAACCCATTTCTTAGTTTGGACCCATCAAAATGCATTGTCCAATAATTTGGATCAGGCAGCGGGGTTCATATTGCATTTTGGCCCAATTGGCAAAAAAGTTGGCCAATGTCTGAGATTTTATTGCATCTCGTCTATCAAATTGCGAAGCATAGGGGGATAACTCAATTTCCCATTTTTCTATTCAGCCGCTTGCATCTTTATTGCTCATTATCTCGGCTATCGGTGCCTCACAAATCACCTTGATGGGGTGTTCTTCAAAATAATGCTTCAGCTTTTTAGCCGACATATATACACCATAGGCCATTTTTTGGTAGTGTGGGTAATTTTTCTTTGAGGCCTACAGTACCTCGCTTAGGTAATAAACCGGCCTTTGTACCAACTTACCTTCCTCATCACGCTCGACCACTATCACAACACTTACGACTCGGTTGGTCGCTGCTACATAGAGCAACATAGTCTCCTTTGATAATGGCGAAGCTAAAACTGGTGCCAGTGGCTAGCATCCTCTTCAATTCATGAAAGGAATTATCGGCCTGAGGTGTCCAAATAAATTTATCCGATTTTTTCATCAATTGATATAAGGGTAACGCCTTTTCCCCTAGCCGACTTACAAACCGACTTAGAGATGCCAAGCATCCAGTGAATTTTTGTACATCATTAAGACACTTCGGCAGTTCCATCCTTTCTACTGCCCGAATCTTAGTCGGATTTGCCTATATACCTCGGCTACATACGAGGAAACCGAGTAATTTTCCGGTTGGTACACCAAAGGTACATTTTTCCGGGTTGAGCTTCATTCGGAATCTTTTCAGATTCGCGACTTATCCAATCTGATCATGCAAAAAAAATTGCATACAGCTTTGGTATGTGGCCCCTGCGTTACACAGGCTGAATGGCATGGTACGATAGCAATAAACCCCATACGGATGATAAACATAGTTTTTATTTGATCATCCGGTTTAACGGTATCTAGTGGAAACTAGAATATGCATCTACAAATGATAACAACTCTCAGCCCGCGGTTGAATCAATAACCTGGTCTATCCTAGGCAAAGGGAAAGGATCTTTGGGACACACATTGTTAAGGTTCGTCTAGTCGATGCACATACGTCAAAAGACAGCTACGTTCGAATCATCCTTCTTTTTCTCAACTAACACCAGATTAGACAGCCAATCTGGATGAAGCATCTCCATAATAAACTCGGCTGCAAGGAGCCGAGCTATTTCATCCCTAATGATTTTTCTCCTGTCTTCGGCGAAGCGGCGGAGAGGTTGCTTCACCGGCCTTGCTCCTGGCCTTATGTGCAAAGAGTGCTCAGCCAACTCCCTCGGTACACCTTGCAGATCTTGAGTAGACCATGCAAAGATATCCTGATTCTCACGAAGAAAGTTGGTAAGCTTGCTTTCCTATTTATCATTCAGGCCGGCACCAAGGGTGATGGTGCGCTCTGGGAACTGGTCATCAATCTGGATTTCCTTCGTCTCCTTAGTCGGCTGGAAAGACATACTTCCATGCGGGTTGGCAAGTGCCGGCATATGAAGCTGTGTCGACTGAGCTAGGGCTGCAACCTCCTGAATTCTCCTTTTCTCCCTTGCAATTACCAAAGACTCAGCCATATTTGACCCGGCCGAGGCACATTCCATTGATCTCATGTAGTCTCCTGCTACTATGATTACAGCCTGTGGTCCAGTCATCTTCATCTTCAAGTAACTAATGTGACAGATGGTCATGAATTTTGACAAAGCCGGCCATCCGAGTAATGCGTGGTAACAACTCTCTAGATCCACCACCTCAAGTTCCAAATTTTCTGCCCTGCAATTCTCCCTTGTGCCGAATAAGACGTCTACTCGGACTTTCCTGATAGGCTCGCAGGACAATCCTGGGACGATTCCATGGAAAGTTGTCTTGGTTGACTGAAGCATATTCGGGGAAATGACGAGTTTATGCATTGTGTCTTTGCACATAATATTGATACTGATGCCGTTACCTATCAGCACCTTTGAAAATTTCACATTAATACTGGGCCCAACAAACGTTGGGTCAAGCACTAAAGCATATGACCCAGGGTTTGGCATGATCTTGGGATGATCCCTAATGCTCCAAGTTATCTCTTGATTTGACCATTGCATATACCTCGGAACTACCGGCATAACGGCATTCACTTCCATATGCCAGCACTGGACGCTTTGTCTGTCCTGCTGTTCCATGGTGAATACACAGTACGACTGATGGTGCTCTCTGTACTCATTGCGCCCATTGTTACCGGAGTTGCCTCTGCCATCTTGACCTTGATTAGCCACATGGTGAACCGCATCCCTTCGATCATGATTCTCATACCTCGGAGGTGGTGGAGGTAACATCAATTGTTGCGCATTTCCTCCTGTAAGTTGTGGTTGCTGTGGGTGATGTGGTTGCTGCTGTGGTGCTTGTGGCACTGCCGAGTTCCCCATCGCATTATTCATCCATGCACACTGACGAGTTGTGTGCTTAACCGGCTTTGCCGGGTTTGGTGTGTGGAATTTGCATGGCTGATCCAGCATTGATTCGAATGTGTACTTCGGCCTCTCCCGCCATTGCTTCTTTTGCTCAGGAGACCACTGCTTTGTGCTGTCATTCCTCGGTGTCCATTGCTGAGAACTGTTTTTCTGGCGCTGGTTGCCCCCTACACCTGGCTGATCTTGAGTCACCGCTGCTACCTGATTTGAATTGTACGTGTAATCCATCTTGTCCTCTCTTCTTCTAATCCAGAATTCATTCCGCCTGGATGATCCGGCACCATCACGAGCGTAATGGTCATGTTGCTCATGATGCTCTGCGGACATAAGCTCGGGCTGAGTCGAATCACCCAGTGCATATGAGTCGGCTATTCTGATTGTCTCGACCAACGTAGTCGGCATATCTCTTTGCAGCCTTTGCTATAACACACTTGCGTATCTGCATCCCTGTGCAAACCAAGCAATCGCCTGTGACTCGTTTGCCCCTTCACATGAGTTTCTAAGGTTGCACCACCAGGTTAGAAACTCTTTGTCGGTCTCATTCGGTCTTTGTTTGCACATTGCAAGCTGTTGAGGTCTATTCGGCCTCTTATACGTGCTAGTGAAGTTGCTAACAAACATCTTCTCAAAGTCTAACCAGCAGTTGATACTGCCTGCTGGCAAGTTATCTAGACATACCCTGGCCGGCCCTTCCAACATCTGGGGCACATATCTTACAGCCCATCTCAGGTTACCCTCAGCGATTTTCACCGATGTGGCATAGTCAATCAAGCAATCTTGTGTCTTGGTACTACCGTTATATGTTTTCGTGCCTCTAGGCAATTGAAAGTTTGGTATAGGAGATTCCCTCATGATTCGGGGTCCAAAACACGCCGGACCAGGAGGACCTTGCTCCTCTAACAACGCGGACTTGTATAGCCTGTCAAGCTTCATTCTCACATCACTCAGCTGCAGGTATCTATATGCAGCTCTTTCTTCCACCGTATGGTGATTGTGCCTAGCAAATCCAGCGTTCTCCATTTCTGAATAACCATCATTATACCTATTTTACACCAGGTTATGTGGAACACTTCCTGCATCCCTTCCTTGCCGAGGTTCATGCCTTGGCTAATGATCTTGCGGAGAGTAATGCCTCCCTTCAGTCGGGTTATTATCATTAGGATTTCCTCTTTCGAGATTCCCCTGTCCTCTGTTGCCGCGACCAAGGTTTATCTTCCCACTGCTATCCCGGCTTCCATTGCCTCGGTTTTCATTTGCTTTCCCGGCCACAATCGGATCATATGGAACCATCTGTTTGTTCCTTTCCCCGAGGTTACTGCCTTATCTTTTCGTGATCCATTTCCGGGTGAAGATGTCGCGGCAGCTGACAACGTCGGGGCAGCTCCAACCGAATGAACCAAACACGAAGCTCCAGGTTTTGCCGGGTTGGCCCTGAGTATCTCCTCATTTTGCTGGTTCGCGTGTGTACCAGCTCATTCACTCTTTCATGTTGCTTTTGCCGGGATTCGCCGGTCAATCCCTCCAACTCCAAAGCCGTGGCATTCACTGCTTTGAGGTTCTTTGCTGGGGTACTATACCTCGGCAGCCCCAGGTTGGCCGAATCACCTAGCTGAGACTCATGTTCTTCGTTAATATCACTAAGCAGGTTTTTCCCTTCATTCTAACACCATCCAGCCAAGTTGGATTGGTGTCTAACTTGTTTGCCCTAGCATATTCACGCAAGGTCCGGTTAAAGGACTCCTCCAGTGCTCACACCTTCTTAGCCTCCGCTAACATTTTCAATCGAGTTTCCTCTAACTCGGCCCGAGCATTTTCCAGGTTTACAATAGGAGCTACAGGTGTGGTGAGATTGTCTATTGCTGCCTGCAGGATATTCCCTGGCCTTTCTAAAGGTGGACCTCTAACTCGAGCTGCCTTGGGGGTTACCTCAAGCACCTCGGGTGCATTTGCCGCTGGCGGATCTGCTGCTGCCTGCTTTGCTGCTGCCGGATCTGCCACTGTCGGGTTCTTTCTTGGTCCGGCTCCTGCTCCTGCTGCTGGTGCTAGTGCCATCATCATCACCTCTATGCTGCCTGCGGGGCGAGGATACGCGTGCTGCTAGCAGCGCTGAGGGGGGCTCTCTCACGAGGATGACTCGATACGGGTAAACGCGAGACGTGTCGACACCGACATGGATCTTGTGGGCGCCAAGGTTGATGAAGACACCGTTGCGCGGGGGTGGCCTCACTCCGAAGTTGTCAGCGTTGTCGATGACGAAGTCCTAGATGTTGAATCTCTGGACTAAGCCAAAGACGACACGCTCGCCAGTGTCGATGAAGTTTCCCGTCTGGATCTTGACTCCAGCTAGCACCTGCTGGCCCCACGGTGGGCGCCAACTGTCGTGGTGGTGTCACGGCAGATACCATTGGTAGGCTTAAGTTGGGAGGCCAATGTATGCTAGTGGGATTTAGGGAGGGAAGATGTAGTGATTTCTACACACAGAACACAAGAACTTGATCTTTATTTGACACAGGTGAAGCTACACTTGCTCCTCGAGCTGTTTCAGCGAAAGGAAGAAGAAGCTACTACCAGTGCGAAGTAAGAAAATGAATCAATCCCTCCCTCCTGAGGCCCTGGCTCACCTTATAAAAGGGTGGCCAGGTTACAGCTAGGGCTGACGTGGACAGCATATTCGATGGAATATGCTTGTCCCAAAATGGTAACTCGGCGGGTGCCTTTCCGTGTCCCCCTTATATCGGCGGCAATAACCCAGAGCCCATGACATGTGATTCTCGGGCTCGGGGACTATCACCTCCGTGACCTTCTTCTGCTTCTCTGTCTCTCTGACTCTTATCCGTAGCGCTTGGCGCTGTATAGATTCCTGAGGGAGAGACAGTGCGCGATGTTGACTTCGGGGTTCCCTCTGTCCTTCTCGAGCAAGCTTTCCTATGATTCGGCCTCACCTCATATGACTCGGCAAAGCTTTTACCTACATACACAAAGAGTGATATACGCAGGCCGACATATCCAGTATATCGGCCGAGTCAAGTTTTAGTCTCTTGATTTGGATTAGGCCATGTCTTACCCGGCCGGTATCTCGATAACTCGGTCGGGTCATCCCTTAAATAGGTGTGGACCGTTTAGTGATTTTTCTTTTTACCTTATCTTGACCCTACCTGGGTCATCTCTCAACACTTGGGATATTCTTAGGCTATTTGTATTGTTCATATTTGATCAAAACAAAGTTGCCTATTTTGGACTCACTTCAGGTACTTAGTCTGGGAAGAAATATACTCAAAACGGCAGTCTATAATCTAAACCGTGTATTCCAAGTTGTAAATTCTACATTGAAGAACGACGTCTTTAAATGGGAATGCAAACTTCCTACTATTCTATTGATGTGTTACGGTCTTAATTGATTCACTCAACACATGATGTAACATTTGATACATGCATATGCAGTGTTTTGTCAGGTTATTTGGTTTTAAATTACATGCATTCATGGGATGACTGAGGGCTACGTTTTCCAGTATCGAGGATGAGTATTTACACCATGCTCATTCGTATACGCTTTGCACATAATTTTTTCGGGTTAATGGATAAACACTACCGCAATTTCGAGCTATTTGAGAAACACAATTTTTGAAAAATATTAGGTTGTCCAAGTAGGAGTATCATAGCTAGTATTATCATGCTATGTTGGCAAAAATTTGATATGACATGCTAATTAATGAAGAAAGAGACGATGATAGTATCATATTATGATATAGTATCATACCACATAAAAGTATATATTTTAATATCAAATAGATCATGTACACATATTTATATTAGGATTCTGCAGACAACTAAATATTATGCAACTATCATACTATTAAATGATATGCATTTGCATAGATGGATAGTATCATATGCTAGTATCAATTTGACCACTAAAATATAAATTAATACAAAAATTATATTATTTTAAAATATAACATCTAAACTTTCTAAATGTATAATTTTTGTGCTGTACAATTTACATTTTAATGTTTACATTGGCAACCTAGATATACGAGTATGAGTGTAAACCGAAATAGAGAGAGTACTACTATTCTATGTACCTCTCACATATGTCATTACACTTGTTTGAACATATATACCAGACAATATGCGCACTTATTTTTGTGGTACTCCCTCTGTTAGGGATTATAAGGCCTATAGACCACTTTGATAGGATTAAGAAAATCAATAACTTACCCTCTTGATTACTATATGCACCAATAACTTATACATGCATGAGAGAAGAGAAAGAAAAAGAAGACCATGCATTGGATGAGAGATGGTAATAAATGAGAAAGGACTTGTAATTTCTAATATTTTAAAAACTCTTAGGCCTTATAATCCCTAACAGAGGAAGTACATGCGTATATATGGTGGGCTTCACCTGAATCATCAGTGGACTAGGCGACCGTCTCGACTCGAAATTCGAAACACAAAAACCCTCCTTCCCAGTCAATACACTCCTTTAAACACATGTACCAAACAATATACGTGTGTATTCCCTGAATCACCAGTGGACTAGGTGACTGGGTCAACTCGAAAGCCCCAACTCCAGCCACTTTGCCCCCCGTCATCGCAGGCAATGTGGTCGACAGCGAGTGGGAGGGAGGTCCAGTTATGTCTAGGTATTTTTTGTAGGTTTATGTTCCCCAATAATCTAGATTGGAGCGCATATCATCTCTTCTTCCCCTTCAGTGACTAGCCATGGTGGTCGGATTGGAGGCCATGGGAGGAGTCCTTGGCCTAGGATCTGCCGTGTTGTTTCGGGTCTGGTGATTCTCCACCCGACGGTGCTTCTTTTGTTGGATCCGATGTGCTTCCACTGCCGAAATTCGTCAGTGGAGGGTGATTCGGTGCAGTCTCATGGTGAGACATGCGCTTGCTCGTGCAGCTCCATGGCTCTAACCCTGCGTGTCCTGGACCTCGCCAATCTCCCCTGGATTTGCCTCGTTGATGGCCACGTTTTCGAGATGAATATCCAAGCGCGAGAGGTGACTTGTGGGGTTAGTCAACGTCCTGCCGCAGGTGCAGGCCAAGGTTGCGGGTTAACTCCGATGCCTGCCTGCTATTCGCCTAAGGGCATGTACAATAAGATAACATTAGCCTTCCATTAGAGTTGCCACGATCGGAAATTCGCTTAGTTGGAGGACGAAGAATTACAAAACAGAAGATTACCTTCTCTTAGCTAACTGATGATTCTTAAAAATAAGAGAACACTATTTTTTTCCATTATGCATGGTATCTTTTCTTATCAACACGATTTCTTACTGTAATTAGTCTTTTCTAAGATATGAAAGTAAGAGATTATATGGAGGGGTAAGAAGACCCGTTTTCTCTACTACCGTATGTTTCCTAAGAGCTGAGCTCCAGTGCCTACATGGAGCACAAGTGCATGTGATGACCATTTGGACCTTGAATCTTTATTGAATGTTCTCGACTCGCGTATGTATTTGATATCCATTTGGACCGTAGACCAATATTAAATGGCTTTTATATGTATGTCAAATGTTTATGTTCACATGTTACGTACTTCCTTTGTCTTAAAATAGATGTCATAGATTTGTTAAAATTTGAATAAATTTATATATTTAATATATAGATTGATCTAAATTTTGATAAACCCGTAAAATCGTCTATTTTGAGATGGAGGGAGTACGATTTATTGAATGTTGTTAAACCTGGAGCTATATAGATCTCCACATTATCCAAAATAAATTCATGCTCTTTTTTCTGCTTGAGCCAGACATCAACCTGATTTAATCGGGGCTCACATCGTACACGTATTTATGATTAAAATACAAGTGTGTATGGTTTGGTATATGTTTTTAAATGGGCGTAATGGCATATATAAGATATACATAATTATAATGGCGGTTTTTTAAAATTAGAAGTTGTGGGGTGTTTTTCAAATAGCGGAAAATTGCAGTGATGCTTATCCAATTAACCCTAATTTTTTATAGTAATATTATATTGTAACATCCCAAAAATATTAATCAAGATTATCAAGTTCCACTCACCCAAATTTAGGGTTAACAAAAACTTTTATTAATTTAAATCAATATGAATGCATGTGTGTATGTAATGAATGCATGAATGCTTGCAATGGCTTGTTTTATTGCTATGAATGGCAAGGATTGATTTAAAGATGAAAACAACATCATCTAAATCATTTCCAAGCAGAATCAAATCAATAAAAATTCAAAAACAAACAATATGAGCTAATGGTTATTTTCACCAAAGTTAACCATTAGACCACTTTGAGTGTTTCTAGTCCAAGATTCCTAACAGAAACAAATCCAATTCTTTTCACCTCTTGCTAGACCAAGTAAAAGTAAACCCAAGCCCACCTTGCAAACCCACGGAAACATTTTGCAAATCTATGCCAAGGACAATTCAAAATTAAATCTAGTTTATATGGTAAGATCACCATTTCTCAAAACCCAACCAAACCAGTTCATCTTGACAAATTCAAGCAACCAGAGACTATCAAGTATATTACCAATGCACCCACCAAATTTCATTCAAAAATTTCAAACTAAGTTTCTTTCGGCCATTTCATCAAACACCTTCTGAGCATAAATCAAATAAAACAACAAACACTATTTTGAGCAGTGTTCTTGCTAAACTTGTTCCCTCTACAGCCCTCACAACACTCCCACTATGTCACCCACCTGGTCTATGACAGCCCTAGCCCATTGTATACACGACCATTTCATCAATGGCCACCATGGCTGAGCACATTTGCCACCCGCACCATCGACAGCACGATGCAAGTGTCGCCAGCCTCGCCAACCATGTCTGGCATGCTGCCCGTGCCTCACTGCCCCCTCTAGACCAGCCCTAGCTCGAGGACAAAGAGTGGAGACGCCGGAAATGTCGTGCCCGTGCCGTTGTCGACCATGCCGATGTGCACTGCAGTTCACGTTGCGTTCCCACTCGACCCGGCCACCTCGAGCCCTCGCCGTCCGCCTACACGATCACCACCGTCCCAGGAGACCACCAGACATGCCCGTTCCCTCGGTCGTGCCCCGTAGCTGCCGCACGTCACGAAGTTCGCCGTCGGTACCGCGCAAAGCACTGCCCCGTTCCGACCGCTGTAGACCACCATTTACTGAGCCACGATGCCCGTGATGACCGCCAGGAGACCGCCCACCGTCCTAGCACCCGAGCCATGCCGCTAGCTCGATGTGTCGTCGCCTCCGTCGACCTCTGCCCACGGCGCGCTGCCCCTCTCGCTCGCCTATAAAAGGAGGCCTTCCCCGCACCATTTCTCCATACTCCAACACTCACCACTCCTCATTGATCATCTCCAACTTCTTCCCGGAGCAAGGCGAGCTCTCCCTTGCCAGAATTTGGCCGGAGTGCGTCGCTGCTGGAGGACAAGGGCGCCGTAATTCAGGCCACCCCAGGAGAAGCCGCCAGTACCAGGAGAACCGCCGTCGTCGACAAACCCATTCGCCCCCGTCGCCGACCCTCGCCTGAGCCCAGGTGAGCCTCCCTCAACCCTCACTGGCCGTGCTAGGGTTCGTCCCCGTCGTGTCCTGTTTCGATGAGGACGATGGCCAGTTGATCTTGAATCTAATCCTACGGTCAAAACCATCCCATACCCCTTCGGCACCCATGTCTCACTGACGAGTGGGAACACCACTTAGAACAGCCCGCGCGCACTGTGCGTAGTGGGCCGGCCCATCTAGCTCTCTCGCGCAATCCAGTTAGTTCAAACTTAGATTTTTCAATTTAGTTCAAACCCTAGTTCTGTCTGTTGACTCAAAAATCAATTCAGAGAGATTCACTAAACCAAATTGCATGAAACCAATTTTATAGAAAGGTATTGAAATTCTTAATCCAAGCCCGTTGGATTCAAACCATTTGGAATTATAGATCACTTATAGTAAAAATAACAACGCAGAGACTTTTCTGCATTCAAACATTTTTCAAAAATCAACCATAAATGCTTTTGAGTTGATTCCAACTCTCAAAAAACACTTTTGATAAGACCTTTCTGAATATATAAAAATATCTAGGTTTACTTGCAGTAATAATATACAAGTGATAAAAGAATGCCCCATAGGCATTATTAGTCACTTTAATTAATTAAAATAATAAGGTTAAACCTTATTAAATTGTGACACCACTTTAAATCACATTCCCAAGTATTAGAATATGTGGTGATAACATGTGTCAATATGATCTCATATTTTAGTTGGAGAATATTAAATCTTAAGTAGTTTTCAATGAGTAGAAATTACTTTTCTAAAATAAAATAAATAAGACTAAGTCTTTAACCCATGTGATGATTGTGATGATGCTAGATCATCTAGTATGAACCTTGTGTGCCTAATAGAAGTAGTTAAGTATTGTTTGGTGATTGTGTATCTTGTATTTATTTATAGACGCTAGTACCGACCAAGGATACAAAGAGGAAGGAGACTACTACGAGGAAGAAGCAGAGGAGAACTTTAACCACTGCACTACTCAAGGCAAGCTACTAACTAAGCAAGCCATCCTAGCAAGTTAACACTTGCAACTTTGTAAGCTAGAACTTTGCAAGATAACACTTGCATGATAACTAAGAAAACTAGATGCCTTAGGCATATTTGATTATACCACTTGATTATACCAAATCCCAGTTTTACTTACAAGCTTTATTATTTTATTTCTTTATCAAAATTCTTTGTTTACTTTTACTTAGTGACTTGTGAATTTTGGGAATATATTAGAGGTAGCACAAAGAGCATAAAACTTGGCCTAAGTTAGATAGAACTAGATGTCATACTGAGGTATGAGATTAGATCCGGATAAGTCACACTTGATTAGCACCCCTCATTAGTGATTACCCTCAACTTTAGTGGCTAGTGCTACACATAAAATTTGATCACTTTAGATGGGAATACTTGGTGAAAATGGTTATGAAAATCTTAGAATGATGAGTCATTCTAATGAAATGTTTTGACATGTGTTATGAACACCAGATGATTTGATGCTGAAAATATTGAGGCATGAGCCTTAGCCCTTTATAAATCTGATGGTTGGGTTCGGATGCGATACCATTCCAATTTTACCGTACACCACAATATCCAAATTTGGGTAGGGCTTGACTGGAAGTTTATATATCTTAGTATGGGTTCCCTTGCGGCCGGGGTTTAAGCTGAGGCTACCTCGTGATGATTGTCCACCTGCAGTTCCCAAGATGACAAATGGTCATGGTTGGAAGGCTAAACTCATAGGGGAGGTGCCTATACTAGGTGTGTAATTGAAAGGTTAGGATTAATTATCCGCATACTGAGTATGGTGAATCAGGATTGTTCCTAACGGATGTATCAAATGTTGTGGTGAAAGTGTACCACCTCTGCAGAGTGTCAAACTATTCAAATAGCCGCATCCGCAGTTATGGACAGTTGGAGTGACCATACTGTTTCGTCGTCAGATGTTTTTAAAATGACTTGTGAAATGAATCATGACTTTGATTTTACCACAACCGGGTTGTGAAAGTGAAAGCTAAGTTCCCACTTAGGTGTTGAAAGACATTAAACTAGTTTTCTTTACTTCTAAACTCAGTTAGAGATAAACTTTTTGCAAAATAATCTAGAGCTTAGGATTCCTACTTGAACCACTTTACTTGTTAGTGATAATCTGAGACTACTTAAAAAGTACTCATGGCTTTGTCCCTGGCTATTCCTATGGCCAGACTATGAGGAGGATGTAGCATCCCAATTGTCTAACAATTGTAATGCTACTTGGTTTAGTATTATAATGGCTACTTCAATATATATAATTGTAGCATCATCATTATATCATGCTCATGTCATCATGCCTCCTTGCATTTGAGCATCATATAAAACCCCTTTTCATTTGGTTCTTATCTCATATGCATTGTTAATTGTATTTGCCTCTTGATATTGTATTTGGTTCTTGATATATTGTTTAATGCCCAAGTTGAGTTGGGGGCATATCTCTTATTAACTCCACCACCTTTTTCTTTCACCACCTTATAATTCCACCATCCAACCAAATATGAGCTTGGCACTTATTGGTTTTACCTCTAGCTCATGTGGGTTGGGATGGATCCAATTCTTTATCCACATACTCTCATCTTAGCATCATGTTGTTTTCACAATATTGAAACATGAGAGCCACATGGCCACATTTGCATGCCTTGTGAGTGGAACCTTTTTCCTAGCTTCCATATGTTTGTTTGGGGTTATCATCATGTTGGGATATTTTTGTGGGCTTATTAAATACCTAGTGGCATATACACACTAGCAAGTCCCAAATATAATCCAATATGATCATCTCCATATACTCCACTTGGTTTTCTTTCTAAATTACTTTGCTTGGGCCTTACTCCAATTTTTGTGATGCATGATAATAATGCCATGTAAAAATGTTGTTTTCACAATAATCAACATGGCCATAAATGTTTTGCATGGGCCATGCAAGCCCCACCTTTTGCTTGTTCTTTGGATCTTATTTGAATTTTGAGTGAATTTAAACCACATCTCTCTCTCCTCTTAGCTTGATCTTGTTTGTGCTTGCTTAAGACCATCATCACCACACCCCTCTCTTGTGTTGCTTGATCTAGTTGGAGCATGCAAACTCCTATAAACCCCAAGCCACCACCCCATCACCCTAATCCCCTAGCTATCACCACCCTACCTCACCTCTCCTCTCTTTACCATCCCCTCTAAACCTAGCTCTAAGCTAAAACCTAGACCATACCCCCTAGTCCCCTACCACACCTTCCCTCTCTCGGCCTCCCTCTATCTCTCACCTAGCTGGCCCCACCATGCCACCTAGCTACCCCCCCTCCACCACACAAGCCCTGGCCCGAGGCTCCCTCTAACCCTAGCCCGAGCCTCCCACCTCCAACCCTAACTCTACCCGAGGCTACCCCCTCTCCCCTCTAGCTCTCTCCCTTGTGGCCCCTAGCCCGAGCCCTTTGCCTCCCTTGGCCTTGGCCGTCCCCACTGCCACCGCCTGCCTCGCCGTCTTGCGGCCAGAACACGTGAGGAGGAGGAGAAAAGGTGGCCGAGCCACCTTACATCCAACCACTCCCCACGGCATCCTCCCTCTCTGCCTTATCTCCTCCCCACGGCTCTCCTGCTCGCCCAGATCCACCCTGCAGTCCCTCTCTCCTGCCTTCCCTGCCACCCACCGACGCCGCCACCGTCGGCCTCCATCTCCTCTACACAAACCAGCCGATGGCGTCCGGCGTCGAGAAGAAGGGTCACGGCCGTCTCCTGCGCCGACCTGTACACGCCGCGAGGAGGAGCACCAGAGCCACCAGATCGACGCCAAGGCCGACGCCAAACCCTAGTCGCCCGGTCTCTGCCTCGACGACGATCCCCTACGCCTCGAGCCGATCAGACCACGCCAACGTCCTCACGGTGAGCTCCCCGACCCCCCTGACATGGTTCTATTGGAGATATGCCCTAGAGGCAATAATAAATATAGTTATTATTATATCTTTGTGTTTATGATAAATGTTTATATTCATGCTATAATAGTATTAACAAGGAAACATTAATACTTGTGTGAATTGTAAACTTAAATTGAAGTCCCTAGTAAAGCCTCTATATAATACTAGCTTGTTGGTTAATAGATGATTGTGGTTTCCCTATCATGAACATTGAGATGTTATTAAACAACAAGATCATATCGTTAGGAGAATGATATGGTGGACATACTCCTATAGACAAGCGTAGCATAAAGATCAAGTCATTTCAATAGTTCAATTGCTATATGCTTTCTGATACATAGTAACCTAATTCCTTCGACCATGAGATCATGCATATCACCTTTACTGGATGGATGCTTTGATGTCATCAAACACCACACCGTAACAGGGTGGCTATAAAGGTGGTGTTGAGTGTTCGGAAAGTATTGGTTGAAAAACATGGATCAAGAGTGGGATTTGTCCATCCATATGACGGATAGATATTCTCTGGGCCCTCTCGGTGAAATGTCATCCAATTAGCTTGCAAGCATGTGACTGGGTCACAAGGGATCACATATCACGGGAGCGAGAAAAGAGTACTTATCAAGAGGTTGAACTAGGTATGCGGAGATACCGATCATAACCTCGGATAAGTAACATATCGTGAGACAAAGGGAAATTGGTATCATATGTAAGTGGTTCATTCGATCGCAATGTAATCGTAGAAATATGTAGAGCCATATGAATTTCAGATTCCTCTATTGGTTATTGTTAGAAGTGTCTCGATCATGTCCGCATAATTCACGAACCGTAGGGAGACACACTTAAGGATTGACGTTGTTTGAGTAGTTATGGTATTATGAGAAAGAGAACGAATGTTGTTCGGAGTCTCGGATGGGATCCGGCATATCACGAGGAGATCCGGAATGGTCCGGAGAATAAGAGTCATATAATGAAAGTCCCGTTTCGGAGATGCGGAATGGTTCCGGTGTTTTCATCGGAACATTCTAGAAGGTCCGGAATGTCAAGCACTCGGAGGAAGGGTACATGAATGTGTCATTACATATTGGAATGATTGCATCATGTACTAAGTGTTCTCGCTGTCCAAAATAAAGGGTTTATTTAAATCCTAAATTGAAAAGTCAAGCGGCTAGTTTGAAAGTCAAGCAACAAGTTTGGAAAGTGGAAAGAGGAGGAGAAGTGGAAACCGAGTTGGGAGGGATTCCTCCTCCACAAGCCGGCGCCCCACCTCAAGGCCGAGTTGGGGAGGTACTCCACTCCCTCCCCTTGGCCGCCTGCACTCCCACCTATAAAGGGAGGGGCAGGGCTGCCCCTCCTAGCACACACTAGTTCCTATCCTCTAAACTAAACCCTAGACCTAAACCCGGTTTAGAGCTATTTGGTTTAGAGCCTTCTAATTGGTTTAGAGCCTTCTAATTGGTGTGTCTAATTACTAGACCACTAATAGCCTCTCTCATAAGCTCCACCATACTACCGACTTAGCGAAGCCTCGGGATTTCCCTCTACTTAGGTACCACGCCGTTGTCTTGCGGAATCGCGAGAAGTGCTACAACCTCCGCTTTCTTTGGAACAAGGAGAGGAAGGTCTTCATCAGTACCGAACGTGTGACCGATCAGGGAGCGCTGCTGAACGTGGCGCTGGAAGGATCGTCTGTGATCTTGAGATCGGAAAAATACGACTACATCACCCACGAGAATCGCTCTCGTTAAACACTTTGGAATCTTCGAGGGTGAGTTATTCCATCGACTCGTTGCTGCAATCTAGTAGATAGATCTTGGCTTGTTTGTTTGTATCACGATAGAAAATTTTTGTTTTCCATGCTACGAACCCCACGAGGGTATCGAGCCGTGTCTATATGTAGATCTGTTGCCGAGTAGAACACAATGGTCATTGTGGCGTTGATGCTTTATTGTAGATTGCTTTTTGTGTACTTTGCATCTTGCGGTATGTTGGGATGAAGCGGCCCGGGCTAACCTTACATGACATCGTTCATGAGACTTGCTCCATGTTTGACATGCAACTTGTATTGCATAAGTGGCTTTGCGGGTGCCTGTTTCTCCTAGCATAGTAAAGATCCAATTTACAACGGGTAATCAACAATGCTAGTATCAATGTTGTGGTTCTTGTTCGTAAGTTAGAACGACACTTATTGAAAGCCCCAAACCACGTAAAATATGCAAAGAAAGTAGAAGCGTCTAACTTTGTTTTGCAGGGTGTCTGATGATGTGATATGGCCATGATTGTGATTATATTTGATGTATGCAATGTTCCTTATTGTAAGTTGGCAACCGCGAAGCCATATGGTTGTCTTTAATTTCTGTTAAGACCTGCGTGTCTATTCAAAATAGTTGTAATAGTTGAAGCTGGTGGACGACAACCATGAAGAAGCATCATTGACCTTGATGTTATGCCGGTGATGATGGAGATCATGTTCGTGCTTGAAGATGGAGATCGGAAGCATGAAGAAGAAAGGCCATATCATATCACATATTATGAACTGCATGTGATGTTAATCCTTTATGCATCTTGTATTGCTTAGTAGACGGTAGCATTATAAGATGATCCTCATGCACATAAATTTCAAGTTCTAAAGTGTTCACCCTTAGTATGCACCGTTGCCAAAGCTTGCGCTCAAGCACCACGTGATGATCGGGTGTCTTTGATTCCGCTGGTGAATACAACGTAAGCAAGCCAGATTTGCTTATGCGGTAGCTAAGGTTTGATCTTGACGAGCCTAGCATGTATGGACATGGCCTCGGGAACACGGATCGAAAGGTAAAGCATGAATCATATAGTAGATATGATGAACATGATGATTGTTCGCCATTAAAACTATATCAACTCTCGTGATGATCGGTGTTGATGTAGTGGATTTGGTTTATGTGATCACTAAAACAATGTGAGGGATGTTGTTTTGGTGGGAGTTCACCTAGTTTAATTTCATTAATTAATTTGAACTCAATTTGTCATAAACTTAGTCTAAACTATTGCAAATATGTTGTAGATCAATGGCAGCCCCTACCATCAATTTTAATGCCTTCCTAGAGAAAGAAAAGTTGAAAAACAATGGAAGCAACTTCGGATTGGTTCCGCAATTTGAGGATTGTCCTCACTGGTAATTTGACCTATGTCTGGATGCACCGCTAGGTGACCCACTGCACTGATGCTACCGATGAAGTAAAGAATGTTTACCTCGCTCGGAAGAATCAAGACTCCATAGTTCGATGTGCTATCTTGTATGGTTTAGAATCGGAGCTTCAGAAAAGGTTTGAAGAGTCAGATCCATATGATATTGTCGAGGATCTCAAATTAATCTTTGAGACTCATGCGGCAATTGAAAGTTATGAAGCTTCTGAAAAGTTCTTTAACTGCAAGATGGAAGAGGGTAGCTCACGGTGAGCATGTGCTTAAAATGTCCGGCACGAATAAACTTCAAAGCTTGGGTATAGTGATTCCTAATACTTTGGGAGTTTACCGCATCCTCCAATCACTACCACCAAGTTACAAGAACTTTGTGATGAACTACAACATGCAGAACATGAACAAAGAGTTGCCAGAACTATTTGCTATGTTAAAATCTGCAGAAGTGGAGATCAAGAAAGAGCACCAAGTGTTGATGGTCAATAAGACCACCAAATTCAAGAAAGGCAAGTCTAAGCAAAGGGACACTTCAAGAAGGGTGGTAAGAAAGCTGCCACGCCGAAGAAGACCAAGGCTGGACCTAAGCCTGAAACCGAGTGTTTTACCGCAAGGGAGAAGGTCCTTTGGGCGGAATTGCCCAAAGTACTTGGCGGATTTGAAGAACGGCAACATCAAGAAGAAAGGTATATCGATATACATGTTATTGATGTGTATCTCACTAGTATTCGTAGTAGTGCGGTATTTGATCTGGTTCGGTTGCTCATATTTGTAACTCAAACAGAGCTGCGAATAAACGGAAGCTAGTGAAGAACGAGGTGACGATCGCGTGGAAGCGGATCAAAGGTTGACGTGATCGCGGTCGACGCTACCTCTTCATCTACCATCGGGATTAGTTTTATACTTAAATAATTGTTATTTGGTGCTGCGTTGAGCATGAACATTATATCGGGATCTTGTTTATTGCGAGACGGTTACTTGTTTAAATCCGAGAATAATGGTTGTTCGATTTATATGAGTAATATGTTTTATGCACATGCACCTTTGATAGATGGTCTATTCTTGTTGAATCTCGATAGTAGAAATACACATATTAATAACATTGAAGCTAAACGATTGAAATCAGCGATAACTTCGACCTATATGTGGCAATTGTCGTCTTGGTCACATTGGAGTGAAGCGTATGAAGAAACTCCATTCGATGGACTTCTTGAATCACTTGATTTTGAATCACTTGAAAGATGCGAGGCATGTCGATGGGTAAAATGACTAAGACTCCATTTTACGGTATAATGGAGCGAGCTACGATTTATTGGAAATCATACATACCGATGTGTGTGGTCCAATGAGTGTAGCATCGCATGCTGGTTATCGTTATGTTCTTACCTTCACGGATGACTTGAGTAGATATGGGTATATCTATTTCATGAAACATAAGTCGAAACTTTCGAGAAGTTTAAGGAGTTTCAAAGTGAGGTAGAGAATCAACGTAACAAGAAGATTAAATTTCTACGCTCGATCGTGGAGGTGAATATCTAAATTACGAGTTTGGCGAGCATTTGAAGAAATATGGAATACTTTCACAGTTGACACCGGGGAACACCACAGCGTAATGGTGTGTCCGAACGTCGAATCGAACTCTCTTAGATATGGTTCGCTCTATGATGTCACTTATAGATTTACCGCTATCATTTTGGGGTTATGCATTAGAAAGCCACATTCACTTTAAATAGGGCACCGTCTAAATCTGCTGAACGACACCATATGAATTATGGTTTGGGAAGAAACCTAAATTGTCGTTCCTTAAAGTTTGGGGATCTGAAGCCTATGTAAAGAAGTTACAATGGACAAGCTTGAACCCAAAGCGGAAAAATCGTCTTCATAGGATACCCGAAGGAAACTATTGGGTATACCTTCTATCATAGATCCGAAGGCAAAATCTTCGTTGCCAAGAATGGATCCTTTCTAGAAGAATTTCTCTCGAAAGAAGTTGGAAGGAAAGTAGAACTCGACGAGGTTGTCGAACCTTCTCTCGAAATTGCAGTAGCGCAAAGACCGAAGAAGTTCTGTGGTGCACTGCACCAATAAGAGAGGAAGCTAATGATGGTGATCATGAAACTTCGGTTGAAGTTGCTACAGAGCCTCGGAGGTCAACGAGAACTCGTACCACTCCAGATTGGTATGATTCCGTTATGAATGTCATGTTGGTGGACAACACCGATGACCCCGAGACATATGAGGAAGCGATGATGAGCCCAGATTCCAATAAATGGCAAGAAGCCATGAAATCCGAGATTGGATCCATGTACGAAAACCAAGTATGGACATTGGTGGACTTACTGGGATGGCGGAAGGTGTCGAGAACAAATGGATTTTCAAGAAGAAAGCAGATCTTGATGGTAATGTTATCGTTTATAAAGCTCGACTTGTCGCAAAAGGGTTTCGACAAATTCAAGGAGTTGACTACGATGAGACTTTCTCACCGGTAGCGAAGCTAAAGTCTGTGAGGATTATGTTAGCAATCGCTGCATATTACGATTATGAAATATGGCAGATGGATGTCAAAACAGCATTCCTCAATGGAGACATTGATGAAGAGTTGTATATGATGCAACCCAAAGGTTTTGTCGATCCTAAAGATGCTAACAAGGTATGCAAACTTCAACGGTCCATCTATGGATTGAAGCAAGCATCCCGAAGTTGGAATCAACGTTTTGATAAAGTAATCAAAAGTTTTGGTTTTATACAAACTTATGGAGAAGCTTGTATTTACAAGAAAGTGAGTGGGAGCTCTGTAGCATTCTTAATACTGTATGTGGATGACATATTGTTGATTGGGAATGATGTAGACCTTCTTAATAGTGTCAAAGAGTATTTGAATAATAGTTTTTCAATGAAGGATCTTGGCGAAAGCTTACATATTAGGCATAAAGATTTATAGAGATAGATCGAAGCGCCAAATATCATTGTCACAAAGTACATATTTGGACAAAGTTCTAAAAAGGTTTGGAATGGAAGATAGCAAGAAAGGGTTCTTGCCCATATGTTCAATATCGACCTTGAGTAAAACTCAAAGTCCGACATCGGCGAAGATAGAGAAAGGATGAGTAAGACTCCTATGCCTCAGCCATAGGATCTCTAATGTATGCCATGCTATGTACTAGACCCGACATTGCATATCTGTTAGTTTAACTAGCAGATATCAAAGTGATCCAGAGTGGATCATTGGACGTGATCAAAAACATCCTTAAGTACTTGAGAAGAACTAAGGATATGGTTCTTTCTTATGGAGGTGATGAACAGCTCGTTGTTAATGGTTACACCGATGCTAGTTGGAACACCGATCCGGATGATTCTAAATCACAATTTGGATACGTATTTATTTTGAATGGTGCAGCTTAGCTGGAGGAGTGCAAAGCAAAGCGTTTTGGCGATATGTTCAACTGAATCGGAATACATGGCTGCTTCGGAGGCTTCACAAGAAGCGATATGGATGAAAGAGTTCATTACAGTGCTGGGTGTGGTTCCTAGTGCCTTTGGACCCAATGTCTATCTCTTGTGATAACATGGGCGCCATAGCCAATGCGCAAGAACCAAGGTCACACAAGCTGAAGCATATCAAGCTGCGTTTTCACGCTATTCGAGAACATATCCAGGATGGAGATATAAAGATTTGCAAAGTACACACAGATCTGAATGTGGCGGATCCGTTGACTAAACCTCTCGAGGGCAAAACATGACCAACACCAAACTGCCATGGGTGTTCGGTATATTACCATGTAATCTAGATTAGATGACTCTAGTGCAAGTGGGAGACTGTTGGAGATATGCCCTAGAGGCAATAATAAATATAGTTATTATTATATCTTTGTGTTTATGATAAATGTTTATATTCATGCTATAATAGTATTAACAAGGAAACATTAATACTTGTGTGAATTGTAAACTTAAATTGAAGTCCCTAGTAAAGCCTCTATATAATACTAGCTTGTTGGTTAATAGATGATTGTGGTTTCCCTATCATGAACATTGAGATGTTATTAAACAACAAGATCATATCGTTAGGAGAATGATATGGTGGACATACTCCTATAGACAAGCGTAGCATAAAGATCAAGTCATTTCAATAGTTCAATTGCTATATGCTTTACGATACATAGTAACCTAATTCCTTCGACCATGAGATCATGCATATCACCTTTCTTGGATGGATGCTTTGATGTCATCAAACACCACACCGTAACAGGTGGCTATAAAGGTGGTGTTGAGTGTTCGGAAAGTATTGGTTGAAAACATGGATCAAGAGTGGGATTTGTCCATCCATATGACGGATAGATATTCTGGGCCCTCTCGGTGAAATGTCATCCAATTAGCTTGCAAGCATGTGACTGGGTCACAAGGGATCACATATCACGGAGCGAGAAAAGAGTACTTATCGATGTGAGGTTGAACTAGGTATGCAGAGATCCAGCGATCATAACCTCGGATAAGTAACATATCGTGAGACAAAGGGAAATTGGTATCGTATGTAAGTGGTTCATTCGATCGCAATGTAATCGTAGAAATATGTGGGAGCCATATGAATTTCAAGATTCCTCTATTGGTTATTGTTGAAGTGTCTCGATCATGTCCGCATAATTCACGAACCGTGAGACACACTTAAGGATTGACGTTGTTTGAGTAGTTATGGTATTATGAAAGAGACCGAATGTTGTTCGAGTCTCGGATGGGATCCGGGATATCACGGTGATCCGGAATGGTCCGGAGAATAAGATTCATATAAGGAAAGTCCCGTTTTGGAGTTGGGGAATGGTTAGGTGTTTTCATGGGAACATTCTAGAAGATCGGAATGTCGGCACTCCGGAGGGGGAAGGGTACATGAATGTGTCATTACATATTGGAATGATTGCATCATGTACTAAGTGTTCTCGCTGTCCAAAATAAAGGGTTTATTTAAATCCTAAATTGAAAAGTCAAACGGCTAGTTTGAAAGTCAAACTGCAAGTTTTGGAAAGTGGAAAGAGGAGGAGAAGTGGAAACAGAGTTGGGGAGGGATTCCCTCCTCCCCAACCTCAAGGCCGAGTTGGGGAGGACTCACCTCCCCCTTGGCCGACCCTCCCACCTATAAAGGGAGGGCAGGGCTGCCCCTCCTAGCACACACTAGTTCCTATCCTCTAAACTAAACCCTAGACCTAAACCCCGGTTTAGAGCTATTTCGGTTTAGAGCCTTCTAATTGGTTTAGAGCCTTCTAATTGGTGTGTCTAATTACTAGACCACTAATAGCCTCTCTCATAAGCTCCACCATACTACTTTGGCTTAAGCGAAGCCTCAGGATTTCCCTCTACTTCCTACCACTGCCGTTGTCTTCTGGGAATCATGAGGAGAGTGCTACAACCTCCGTTTTCTTGGAACAAGGGAGAGGAAGGTCTTCATCAAATTCCGAACGTGTGACCGATTGCGGGAGCGCTCTTGGGCGTGGCTGGAAGGATCGTCTCACGCGATCTTGAGATCGGAAAATGCGACTACATCACCCACGAGAATCTGCTCTCGTTAAACACTTTGGAATCTTCGAGGGTGAGTTATTCCATCGACTCGTTGCTGCAATCTAGTAGATAGATCTTGGCTTGTTTGTTTGTATGCGATAGAAAATTTTTGTTTTCCATGCTACGAACCCCTATAGGTTCCCTTTGCCGTACCGCGCTAGACTCACCGGACCCTTCGTCGTGCACCCTCGGTGCACCGACGAGCGCGCATGCCTGCTCGCTCCGCTCCGCGTAAAACCCTATCTAGGCAGCGCCCGACCTCCTAACAGCTACCCCCCAGACAGCCGATGGCCACCGCCTCACAAGACGCCCAGGTCCCGATTCGATTCCCAGCCGCTGCGCTCACGCGTCGGCATCGATCTGTCGACAGACGGTTTGAAGAAGAGAAAGCGTGATCGAACCCCGTTTTGCAGATAACCCCCTGTTCTTTTGTTTCATCAACCCGCGCTCCCTAGGACCCACCTGTCTGCCTCGGTGCGCTTTTATAAAAAGGCTCCCCTGTTTTGGTCGCCTCAACCCGCAGTCCTCCCTCTGAGCCGCGTGGCAGCCTCGCGTCCGCCCACTGACGTGTGGGTCCGCTTGTGCCGTGGTCCCGTCATCGATTCTTGAGGCTAGTGCAAGTCAGTGAGAAAAGCTTTCAGCGATTCAGTCCAGTCGGCGTTGGCCCACCCGTCAGCGTCTGTCTGTCTGGGTGACAAAAGTCTCTGTGTTTAATCTGTTTAAATTTAAATCTTTTCAAATTAAATCAAACGCAAATTTAAATTCTGTTTTAAATAACTTTTGAAATACAAACTCAAATATTACATATGATATATGTTTTGAGATCAGAAAAATATGAGGAATTCAAATATGCTATCTAAAATATATTTTGAACACTTTATTTTCCAAGTATAATAAAATTACAATAAATTGCCCTTTTGACTTAATTAATTAATAACTTTTGTTTTATAACCCCAAATTTAACAAATAATATGTCTAAAATGATTAGCTCGACGAGACCTTTCTGTTTATGCATTCCTTGGTTTGATTTGAAGCATGCATCATATAAATATATTGTGTACAGCAACTAATATGAGAATAAAATGGGACAAAAACCCCATAAAAATGATTTAATCTTGTACTTCACACCTCACCCATGCCATGCTACCTATTGCCATGCAAATTGTGCATCATTCATCATGGCATGATTGTTTGCTTGATGCATTTATTCATATGCTTGTGCACTTTATTTATGTTGGCCCTTGTTTGTTTGGTTCTTCCTCGGATAGACGCTGAGCAGGGGATATATCAAGACAACCAGGAGCACTACCCAGATCCATCCCTTGCTTCAACTGAGCTGCCAGGCAAGCACTACCACATGCTTGCATACATATAGTACCTATTGCCTCTATCTTATTCTTGCATCATTGAGTCGCGAATGCATTAAATTAAATCCCAAGTATCGCATAGCCTTTACTTTTAAACCCCACCGAAGCTTGTTCCTCCATCCCATGAGCCCTTACTACAGGAGTTGTTTGAGCCATGCGAGTCGTAGAACAGCATGTGTAGGGTATGTGAGTGTCTGATGGATAACGAGGTACCTATACAACTTAACCTGAGTAGTAATGGGATAACTAATGAAAGTGGCTTCGGTGAGCCATATTCGCTATTTGGTTTTTCAGGCTCACTTGTGTCCCAGAAGACCCCGAGTACTTGATTCTGCTCCAAGATTATTCGCTATCCACATCCGGGAGGCCTTATGGACCCCCAGCGAGCTTGATTCATTCTTATTTCTTGGGGCCACAAACTAGTTTGAGGTTTTATTTACTATCCACTTATGCCATGCTTTCTTGCTTTATTTAAGATTGTGCGAGAGCACACTTTGTCTTAGGGCCCGGACACGATTTCGCAGTGTCGACAAGCCCGGTCACACTTTCGGGTTCCCGATCGTTCTGACCCACCCAAACCTTGAGTCCGTCTCGTGAGCCGGCCAAATTTCGTGGTGGTAGCTTAATGGGGTGGCCCCCTGAAATATTTCTGAATCCTGTAATTGCTTTGTCGTGACTGCCTCGTTGGGTTTTGATTTGGTTTTTCCGAGGCATATCGAGTGTGTGTTGCTATTTGTGCACCCCTGCAGGGTAAAACTTTCTGAAAGCCGTGTCCACGGTTATGGACGACTTGGAGCACAGTTTCTCGATCATAGACAAGCATAACTAAAGTACCGCTTCTAATTTGACTAGACTAGGTACCTGACTAGTAAATAGTGCAACACTCATGGAATGGATAATAAAACTGCCAACGGATGGGGGTTGTTCGTCCGCTTCCTCGTCTGTAAGCGAGGAGGAGGATGGATCTGTTAAGATTACCTTTATAACTGTTATAACTGTTGTTATTAATTCACGGACATCCATGTATCTCTGGTTAGGCGGATGGTTAGCGAGTATCTATAGAATTGTTAGGGTTTATCTTTTGCTCAATTGCGTCACCCCAGGTTGTGTCCCCTTTAGAGGCATAAAGACTTGCTGAGTACCCCTAGGGTCTCACACGATAAATTATTGGTTCAGATAGATGGATACTGGGTGGAAGAGACGGACGATGTGGGCAACGATCATTCGGTGTAGAGATTCCGGGAACGGGGATCCGTGAGATCTGTGGGCGGGATCTGCTTATTTATGGGGCATCTTATGCTGATTTGCTTCTTATCCGTACTCGGATTTTGTCTTCCGCTTCCGCCTGATACTCTGATGTTTGATGTATGAGGAGATATCCTAAACTATTATATCTATCTAGGATTTTGGATCTTGCCGTATGGCGTTGCTATATTTCCTTTCTTTTTAGATGGAATGGCTCTGATGTACTGTTGTATGGTGGCTTGCATACATACTCATTTGTGTATGTAGTTGATCCCTTCGCCTGCCGATTACGCCGCCCGTTCTTGTCCCGATGTTTGGAAATGGTTGGGACGGCCGAAAGGTCTACCTGTGAGTGGCATTTAGGCCCCACCGTACTATTTCAACCATTTCTGTTCATCCAGGCTTGAACTAGGAGCGTAATTCACCGAGGTAGTTACAGAGGACTACCAGGATAATGGACAACAAGAAGTCTACGACAACTAGGATCATCTCCCATCGTCAGCATTGTCTGTAACCCTGAAGATGGAGCTTCGCCCATGCTACCGTTATTATATTATTCCGCTGTGTTGATTTTATTAAGACTAGATCATGAGATCCTTTATTTGTGAGACCTTTATTATGGTTTGTAATGGATGATGAACTATGGTACCAATCTGTTATGTCTTGCAAAAATGGTAATCTTCGGATTGCGATGTATGGCAGGCATCTGGGATTAAAAATCCGGGTGTTGACATATATGATGCATGTGTAGGATAGTTTTGAATCAAGGAAGCGATTTTCGGTAGTACATATTTTGGAGCACGGAGGAAAAGAAGATTTAAGCCATATCACGGACATGGAATGAAGCATTACATATCGCATAAAATAGGTGGATCTTGAAGAAAGAATCATGATCAATGAATAAATGGTGCTTAGGCTAGTCATAGTGAAGGTAACTTCTGTAGTAACTAAGAGTCCAACTCAGCACTTTTACTTACGTGGGGTTAATGAAGAGATAGATAGATAAAGTAACTAGCTATATTAATGTAACATCACACATATTAAAGAAGAGTGAGTCTACAACCTAATTAATATGATATTGCATGTTACCACACATCATAAGTTATTTCTCACTATGAAGGTAGTAATTTAGACTAATAACATATGCATGTTACTAGTCTAAATTATTTCGCACTATAGCTAGCTTTAGTTATTTTTTTCTAAGCATTTTTATAAATAATTATAATACATTTATATGATCATAATTTTTTTGTGAATCATGTGTACACACCCTCCTCGCATCCTTGGACATGAGACACATTTAAGTGGCTCGGTAAAGTAACTCGCTAAAAGAGAAGTTAGATTCAAAACATATTTTTTTATTAGATTATAAGAGTGTGTCGCACGGCTACACGCTTACTACTACTCTCTCTGTTCAGAAATATAAGACGTTTTAGCTTTGTGAATCGAATGTATCTAGATGTCTTTTAATGTATAGGTTCGTAATATTTCGGTTTGAACCTATACACTAAAAGACGTCTAGATACATTTATTTCATAAAACTAAAATGTCTTCTATTTCTAAATTCAGGGAGTGCCATCTAATTTAAAAAATTGTCCAAGCCCGACTCAAGTGTATTGTAAAAAGAAAATAAAAATAGTCCTTGCATGCAAAAATATACCGATCTCTAGTACAGTATATACTACTTCCTCAGTTTCACAATATAGTCTTTGTAGCAAACTAAAACAGCTTGCTAGAATAACTTATATTGTGGAACGGAGGTAGTATATACCAAGGGCGTGTTTGGTTGCTCGGACTGGGATTTCTCTTTTTTTCCACTTGGCCCGCTGGGTGCTGCATGGGGGAGATTTTACTTGGGCAACTTGGGCCAGTTGTTTGGACTCCTGTATCATCGTTTCATGCAAATAGGCTTAGTTGTTTTGTTGCCTAGATTGTTGTCTTTTTTCCTGATGATGCATTTTATAGGTGTTCGGTGTGGTGTTTTGCATATGATCACATGGTTTATATCACCCATTTAAAATTTAGTGATCTTACCACCGCAGCACATACACAACACATGATCACAAGAACATCAGATGCACACAAGACACACCATAAAAGCCATATACAGACATAAACATTGCTACCTACACATTTAGATTATCACCATAAGAGTAACAGTAACCATTACAGGTAGCAATCAGGGGTCCTAAACTTGACCCCTGATCAAAAGAACCATTAGGAGGGGCATCCCATGCCCATGAACCATCACCAGGGGCTTAACCTCTGATGAAACATACCATTAACATGGGCATACCATGCCCCTGAACCACCACCAGGGGTTTTCACCCCTGATCAAAATAACCTACTAAGTTCATCATCTAGTTGTCCATCACTAGTACTTACAAACTTACATATGCAACAACATGAACGGCGCCGCCGGCTATGCGTGGTCTGGGCAGGTATACTGCCTGGCGCTAGAGGAGCCCACCTTGTAGATCGTCATCTTGATGACGAAGGTCTTTAGCTTGAACTCGACGACATCGCCGCGCTCCAGGTCGTACTTGTAGACCAGCTCCATCCAATTCTTCCTAAAGGCGACATGGCCGGAGAACCAGTCCACCTGCACCCACTCGACGCACCAGCGGCAGGACATGACCCGCACGACGCGCGGCAGCGGCTGTTTGATCCAGGTCCTCAGGCCAAACTGAAACGCCGGCGGGATCACCAGCATGTGGAGGTCCCCATGGTCCAACTAGATGATGAACCGGCGCGGGATCTCGGCGATAGGATAGTGGCCAAGCTTCGGTTGTCGGCCCTTCTTGCTCTGCGGCTACGACGACGCCTCCATCCTACCGAGGACCACCGGCTTGAATTGTCAGCGGTTGGTCAGGAGCATGTCATGATAACCCGATGGGGGGTGCCAACCCCTCCCCACAGTCTCGCATTCAAACTTAACCACCTTGGCAGGAAGCAAAACAAGGTTAGCAAAATTCTGGGAGCAAGCAGCTTTGCCAAATTTAGCAATGCACATGGTGTGAACATGGAGGAATCATGGTAAGCACATGCACTAGTATCCTAATCAGGCAATGCCCTAGGACAAGACCCGAATTGAGGAATCGGCTATTTTCCCCAATCGGTCAATGCCCCAGGACAACATCCAAATTGACGAATCGGGCAAAAAATTCCCAAAATTTGCGTGCACACTATAAAATCTGTTGCTACATACTACGTGAAGCCCCAAATCGTGCAAGAACTACCAAAAATTGAGCCTTAACCATCGCCGATTTGGGGCCAAATCCTAACCGCTATGTAGATCGGGAATTTAACCTGGTCGGTGGTGGCGCGGTCGATGATGAGGAAGCCATAGAATGCGCCGCTGGAGCGAGAGAAGAAACTCCGGACGCGGGGATTAGGGCTGCCGGCGCGGCCAAAAAAAAAATATCCGATTCGAGGGTAACCCCGACTCTGGCGAGGGCTTCTCCAGCCTGCTTGGCTGCAGATGTCGCTTCCTCCGCGATCGTAATCGATGCAGCCCCCGCCGCGGCCACCGCCGTGGCCGCCCTAGTTCTGCGTGCGTAGATGGGCGCAGGAGCCCTGAGCGCCCTCGCAAGGACCGCCTAGTCGCCGCCGGCGAGCTTCTCCAATTGAACGGCAGCCCATAGGCTATGTGCGCTCACCTCGCCGATGTTGAGGCCGCGAAACGGAGGGGGGAGGAGGAGGAGGAGCGGCGGCCATGGTCGGGATACGGGATGTGGGGAGTGTCTGGGGGTCAAACCAAAAACGTCCTGTCTCCCGCGTTTCCCCACGCGTGCAAGCGGTACGCACGTGGCGCTCGCCAGGGCCTGGCTGCGTGAAAACGGCCGATTTCGGCATTTCCAGTAGGCCAAGAGTTGACCTGCTTTAAGACCCGTGCGGTGCAGAGATTCCATGCAACTCAGATCTTCAAACGGGCTTATTTCTTGCGGCGTTGTGCGAGAAACGGGTATCGGCCACAGTTCTAAACGTATGTGCAAGCGGCCAGTGAAGCCATTGCCACACGCTTTAACTAGCGGATCAGAGGTGTTACATGAATGCCACTGACCTCAGATCTGCCCTGACAGTCGCAACTGTGCATGGCTAGTTGATGGCTGACAATTGAAACAATTGAACTACCAGTTTCATCTTGGATTTGGGACGACCGAAAAAAAAACCGGAACCGGCGCTTCTCTCCGTATGTTAAACGCAGTAGACCATACAAGCAAGTTAACCGGAAATTTTCCAGTCAAACCGCAGTAAACCGATTTCGGTCCAAGAGCGGTAAAATTAAATACTCCTTTGAAATATGCTTGATAGGATATATTTTTATTTCTTCTTTGAAATTTGACTGCAACAAATAGGCTTGATCCAAGTGATCCGTGGATTCTCTCTGAAATGTTAGTGCATGGTGCATAGAGACATAGTTGAAACTTATATACAAGCAAAAACCTGACTTGTCAACATGTTAGCTAGAGGATTGTTCATTATTTGCTATGGGATTATCTGATTTGCCTTGATGTAATTTCTCACTAAGTGCAATGTAGGTTATGCACCAAAACTGAAAGAAGACACTCTATGTACTGGGACAAAAAATACAATACCCATAGGATATCGAACGAGGTGCTGCCATCATGTGGATTTCTGTTTGCGTTGTTCTTAAAATGTTGCTATTTTTTAGGTTTTTTCTGCAATGCGAGAGTTGGTCAACAAGGATATCTAGAAGCTCGTGTCGGGGCATATGCACCAATGAGAATAAGGTGCACTATCTTTTATCTCTAGATGTTCATGATACAAGCATTTAATCTTATTTGAATTGTACATATACACACACAACCATAGAATTTAATCATTTCTAGAACTATATGCATACAAGAATATTCGAATCTCCTGTTGTTGCAACTTCTATTCTGCATTGCTAGAACAATATACATACAAGTTCGTAGACTGATTAATCCCAAATCTTTTTTTAACAGAGAGACGCTTCCATTCAGCTCATATGCATAGTACTCCCTCCGTTTTAAAATATAAGATGTTTTAGATTTGTGAAGAAAATATATCTAGACTTGTTTTAGTATGTAGATTCACACCAAACTTGAGTGAACCTACATACTAAAAAAGGTCTAGATACATTTGCTTCACAAAGTTAAAACATCTTATATTTTAAAACAGAGAGAGTACAACATTAATTACAAATTCCTGCAAATAAAAATTCTGAAGAGTGGATATGACATAACAAGATAGAGGGGTGTGAGCTGAACAGATACAACTAAAGATAGGCTGATTTCGGTCCTGCCTAATAGCCTGATGTGCACACTTATGTGCCACTCCATTCAAGTATCTTTTGACGTGGAAGATCTAAGATTGCGACCTATAAGTGGTTTCAAAGAACCTGGCCATAATATTCCTTGTATCCCAGTGCAGCAGCGGATGATCAGCCTGCTTGCCGCTGCTATTGCTAGAGTTTGGTTGTCTGTTAGGAATGTCGGCCTATCAAGCTTGAGCATGTCTGCGACTAAAGTAGCAAGTAATAAAGACTTCGGCTCTGCCTAAAGAACTGATGATGCTAATTGAGTTGAGGCCTGGATCATTAAGTTGAATCCCTTCCCATTAGTCTTGTATCGAATGAAGACACTGAATCCCGTTGTAGTGGCACCTCTAGCACCTGGAATTTTTCTGCACTTCCAAGAAGCGTCAACAAACACCACTGGTCCTGAAATGAGCATGCCAGTTGAATGGTGGAGCCCTATTCTGGAGTAGCTGATGGTGGTAAATGCTGCTTTCTTCTTCCTTCCTGCACAATTGTATTATGAGAGAGGCATAATTCCAGGTTATTACAAAGAGCATGAGCATTAAAACTTATCTGGTATGGTTGCTCATTTTTTCTTTCAAAAAGCATGTCACTTAATCTAATCATTATAAAATTGAATTAATAGTTGCGGCCATTAATTCGGGCCGGGGGAGTAGGAATGGTTGGGAATCAATCCCTAGTCCCTAGACGTGGAAGTTCAGGGCCGGCGCTTGCACAGTACGCACCTATTCCATGGAAGGTCCATGATAAAAACTAGGATGTTATGCTATTTGATCAGAAATTTCTTTATTATACAACTAAAATAATTATTATTTATTAATTACTAGTTCAGCTATTCAATTGAGTGAACCAGGAGTTAAACCAGTGAACAGCGAACCAACAGCCTGACCAGTTCGGTCTGATTTAACTAGTGTGGTTGAAGCAGAGGTCAGAGAGCTCCGTGCTAGGCAATGGCCAGAGTGAGGCAAGAGCAGGAGGGAGGCCAGAGCTCCATCGTCGTCAGTAGCAACACATATAGAACGGGAGGGAGGCTCAAGGTCCCTTGGCATCACCAGAGCTACATGGTGGAGATTTTTGCATATCTGCGTTGGTTACAAAATAAAACGTGACAAATACACAAACCACTGCCCCCCATTTCCCATGGTGATGGAGGTAAGAAAGAGATGATTCAAGACTAGGGTATCTTCAGAAAAACAGCACCTAAACTGTACACCTCAAGTCGCCCGAGCCTTCATTTCTGAGCAAAAAATGAAGAAATATTATACGCCCTAAGCTAAGAAAGGGAGGGGGTATAACAGATCAGATTGCAAATGTAATATCCTTATTTCAGATTTATGCACCCAATGCACAGTTATACTCCCTCCGTTTAGAAATATAAGATGTTTTAGGATTGTGAAGAAGATGTATCTAGACATGTTTTAGTGTATAGGTTCAAATGAATCTAGACACTAAAAGATGTCTAGATACATCTCATGCACAAACCTAAAACATCTTATATTTCCAAACGGAGGAAGTACTTGTTAATGTTACAAATGACATAGCACAGCCATGTCTTGAGGTCTATCCTTCCAAAATGTACCAAGAATCACACCAAAACGACGTAGTGGACTAAACAGAAAGCAGAACCAGAAAGTTACATGCCATGATCAAAGTTACTGATGGAATTTTGCTGGCTTGCACATCCACAAATTAACAAAGAAAATGGCAGCCAAACAGTAAACATTGACAGTTCAGCTCCAAAATTTGAGCACAGCAATTGAATAAACCGACATCCCTCCCTAAAGCAACAATCAGAACACGAAGAGAAAAAGGTGGATCACTAACATCCCCCCACCCACACTTCGGTATCGTTTGAGGCTTGCTGATGTTGTTGCCTTGTCAGTATGCAGGACACCCTCACACTAACTTCCCATTCTTCCAAGCAAAAATGTTTGCACAACTGAACTGATAAAATCGAATCAGACCTGCACAGTAAAACTCATAAGTAGTCTTTGGTGTTACTGAAACTGCTGGAGCCGCAATGACCTCCACAGGCTCGCCAAAACCTTTACACTTCTTCCCAACTAATGTCATCCATATCCAACCAATTAGGGTGTGAGTCCTGTTAAAGGGAAAAAAGGACAATTCTGGAACAGTTAAGCAACGAAGTAACTGCAAACATATCACGGTTTGCTTTATTTTCTCATCAAATCATAATTTATTCGTATCAACGACAGCGAAATTACCACGTCACATACACGTTATATATAGAAAAAATCATACTTATGGTACATTGTTACATACTACTCAATTTGATTCATAATGTAAGTAGGCTAGGACATCGACATGGTCTTCAAAGTAACACTTTGACCATATTTTTACGATATCAATCCAATATACTCCGTATTAGAAAAATATATTTCATGACAAACCTACAAATATCAATCCGATACTGTATATATAACTCCTCTGGTGTACATACTCCCATAATAAAAATCCCTCATATATGAGGGTATTATACCTCTTTATCATTCTCAATATACTTCATTAATTATTCTAAGATACCTTAATACTAGTATGAAAAAAAAAACATCGGGGCCCTTAGTTTTTTTAATATGCCAATTTTACGTGCAGAAAAAAGCAGTATATCGCAAAAAACCATAAGTTATAGAGACTAAAGTGAAAAATTTCATGAAACTCACTTTGAGGTATCTAATATTTAGTAATGAAGCATATTATTAAAAATTATAAAGAGGTATAATTAACTCATCTATGTGGTATATTGAATGTGGGAGTATGTACGCCCAAGAGTACCATCTCATTTCCCTGGCGCTATTTGACCACCAGGGTGGCAAAAATAGTTATTCTACACCCACCCTCTATCTTTAACATGATTTTTACATCAACAAAATTTGTCTTATCTCGGAAGTTGAGAAGAACTTAAGACTTAATAAACATCCCATAAATATTACCAGTTCAAAAACAATCCCATGGGACACCCACGGTATGCAAGCTTTAAATTTAATAAACATAGTACTCCCTCCGTCTCAAAATAGATGTCTCAGATTTGTCAAGATTTAGATGAATCTAGACACTATTTAGTATATAGATTCATCCAAATTTTAACAAACTTGAGACATCTATTTTGGGATGGAGGTAGTAGTATAGTAACTAAGGTCACAAAGATGCAGGGAAGTTGAAATGATCTGAAGAAACCACTGTCCAGCTTATATGATATAAAGAGGAGCCATGTGGCTGCTATATAGATTCATCCAAATTTTAACAAACTTGAGACATCTATTTTGGGACGGAGGTAGTAGTATAGTAACTAAGGTCACAAAGATGCAGGGAAGTTGAAATGATCTGAAGAAACCACTGTCCAGCTTATATGATATAAAGAGGAGCCATGTGGCTGCTTGGGAAGGGGTGATTATGAAACTTGATAGCATGCAGCTGGCTTACCATAATCAAAATACTCTGATTGTGACAATAAATTGCAACATACATAAGCACTTTTTGTGTAAGCCGTTCAATCACGTTCAGTTTCTGATATTGATCAACCCACAGTGGTTGTACTTACTTTTTAGAGGAACTTAATAACTTGACAACATTTATCTCTTGAACTGTAGAGATGGACAACAGCAAACGTTTTGACCAATTAAAACAACTTATTACTTATTCTGTTGAGAACTAAAAGCATTTTTTCAGAACGGGAAATGGAGAAGTGTGTGACTGAAAGGCAAAGCTTCATGCAGTCGCTACATTGCTTGAAATAGTCTTATAACATGATGACGAATGGGCATATATTAGGTTGATCCAAATTTTCCAAATCAATAGAATCAGAGCGCTGAAATCTAATCAATGCTGGTAATATCCTATGCCCTAGTTTTCATGATTCAATTAGCAATACGCCTCAACTTATGGAAGTTCGTCCAAAAATACAAAACTCACATAATTCAAAATGGAGCTTCAAGTGACTCGTCCCACACATCACCACTTCCATTTGAAGCATCTTCCCCATCCTCTTCCATCGACAGCCTAATATATTCCCTATGGGCGAACCGATCCCACTCAGTCAGAGTTGGGTTCTCACGCTCCTGCAATTAAAAATGACCCAACTTTTAACTAAATAGTGGAATTAGATTCAAACACTTTATGGCAAGCAACATTACCTGGCGAATGAGGAACGGATCACGAGTTTCAAATGCCATGAATTTGTTGAGATTGAATAGGATATTGAATATATTTCCTGAGAGTTTACACCTTTTTAAGTCCCGCAATGTAAAATAGGTCTCATTCTGCAGAAAGGTGAAATTTAGTTAAGGGTGTGCTTTGAATGCGTGTTTCTTTAACAAAACAAATGTGATTCCTCCACATAACCTTTCGACCTCTTTGCAATCCACTCTCCACAAAACAAAATTATATTTAGGATGACATACCTCTGGCCCAATCATATCAATCATTTGGCACAATATGTCCTCAAAAAGCACAGGTTCCTGTGCCATGCACTCCATACGATGCAACTGCTCCTCATAGAAAAACTGCATTTCATTGGTAGTTAAAATGCCATTGCCATCAAGATCAATGCACTTAAACCTGTAAAAATTGTTTAATATGTTTCAATAAATAAAGAAACGTATATGATGAGTTGTAGACATGCTATATACGTACATGTAATAAGCAAATATACTCCTGTCAGAAAGTGTCTCCGTTCACAATTATAAGATGCTTTAGATATTTAAGTGTGGACTATATACAGATCAAAATGAGTGAACTTCGCAACTTAATTATATGCATGTGCGCAGGTTTACCACAGGGGATACCACCATGTTGGAAATTTGAAGCAACATGTTTTACAGCAAATCCCATATTACTCGGAACAAATATTTTCATTTCAAACAATTGTTGGGAATTTACATGGAAGTTCAATGCCTGGATATCCAATAGGAGAGAACAGGAACCATGACGCATTTGAGAACACATTCAAAGGATGAAACTTCTTTACAATTAAAGCAATCCCAAAGACAAGAAGTTACAGGTAATATAGAAGTCATGTCAGACAGGAGAACACAATTACCAGTACTCAAGGCTAGGTTCAGATGATTTATCTTCCTCTGACAAAATAAAGTAAACAAAATCTTCATAACCCATCTTTCCTTCGGTAACGCTTGTGAACTTCCTTGGGACCTGAGTAGTGGTACAACAGCCACTGTAAATACACAAACCTTAACAGTACCGCAAACAAGCATCTCGGTTCTCAATATAAACTAGGAACAGACTAACCTGTGAGAAGACTCTATCAACTATTCTGTAGGTCAACGAATGATTTCCATATCTAATAAGGTTCTCTTTGTCAATCAGGAAATCATGATCTGTGTCCAGCTCCCAGAATTTGCAGTAGATCACATAAAAATGCTCATATGAGAAATATCTGCAGCAGATATAACGAGCTGAGAAACTCATACAAAAAACATGTAAAATCTTCATTATTTGCTACGTAAAGTAGCATCGACTGAAAATCGTAACACCATAATGGAGGAGCACATGTAAAAAACATGTAACGAGCTAAAACATAATTCTAATGGAAACACCCATCACACTGAGAGATCTTGGGGAATGCATGCAAAATGAGCATGCAGTTCTATACATCAATTACCTCAGCACTTTGTTGATGTCCTCTTCCTCATCCAGCTGCTGCATCGCAGCTACTAAATTCCCACGTTTTAGCTCTCGAAGGGTAAGATGGCCATTTCCACATCTATTTATGGAGTAAAAGATTCTGTATATTACAGTCTCCGCTGAAAAATACATTAAAACATGATTAGCATAGGAATGAGATTCAACATCACCTGTATTAGTTCATAATTTCCATTTTTTTAATCAAATTAATGACATTGGACAAAAAGGAGAATGCTCTGCAAGCAGCTTATATTTGCATACTGACATTCATGACTACAATATTTCGTTTCATATGCTGCTTGGCAGAAGAAAAAAATAGCAGATTATTATTTCTTAAGAGAAACAACCAAACAGGGGGTCCTTAACCATACATGACATCATTCCCCCATTAATTTTTGACATTAGAATAGCTCTGCAGGTCTGGGACATTCAGTTTTGTAATCATACCCTCCGTTTCAAATTATAAGATGTTTTACAGCCTTTTTCTGAAACACATGTATCTAGACGCCTTTTTCTGAAAGGTTCGGAACAAAATGAGTGAACCTACACACTAAAAAGTGTCTAGATACATGTGTTCCAGAAAAAGGCTAAAAAACCTTATATTTTGGAACAGAGGGAGTATAGTAGAGGATGGCGAACCATTACGACTTCTTCAAATAGTCAAACAGACAGCTCATCGCTTAGATGTTTATATATTTTTGACACCGACATAGAATAAGTATAGATATCAACTTCTAGCAAAACCCATTCAGTTTTAACTTTCTAATAACAAATTTGGGTGCCGATCTACAATCAGGTACAGAACTTCCCGACTACCACGTCAGGCCCAATAATTTAATTCTCATCAGCTCCAAGTGAACAGAAGAATGAAGGACTTGATGCCTTATTCTTTTACATTGTTAGGCCTCATTAACAAATTATATACTCCATCTCCCTGACAACTAATAATAAGCAACGTAAAAGGATATATGTCTGGAAAATATATGGCAAAGGATACTGAAAAGGTGGGCTGAAGAAACATAACAATTTGCAAATGAAACCATCTTGCTAGGGATCAATTATTTTCATTATAGAAACTACAGGTGGCATTGGTTTTTGATAGAACAGATGACTCAAAATGTACATCCAAGCACAATACACATGAAGAATACTGGTTGAAGAGCTAACAGCTACCAGGTAACTTGCATAAAGTTACCGTATCTCTCCTGAAACTCAGGAGTGCCCTGTAGAAACTCTAAACCTGGGTGAGTTGCCAAGAGTTCTTTTAGGATAGGCTTAAAGTCCTCCTGCACAAATTATGTAAAATTAGCATTCTGTTCAAAGAAAAAACTGTAATGTAGAATCATTATATTGTCCAGTTGTAGGCATATATACGTATACGCCAAGAACAAACAGAGGAAAGAAGAAATGCTGACCTGAGTGAGATAACTGTAACCCGGCTTTCTTAATATTTCAAATATCTGACTAGGTGTATCCATTGTTATCTTGTTGTCATTAATCCAGTACTCAATAAACGCATCCCTGAGTTTACACAAAAAAGTGCTCGTGTCAAACTGAAACATAGAATGCCAACGTACGTGTGTGTGTGTGTGTGTGTGTGTTTGTGTGTGAGAGAGAGAGAGGAGGGGGCATGAAACATCAAAGATGCGGGATATATTAAATGTTTAATTTACTACCAAAGCAAGGAGAAGCAAAAACTATATGCTTTTGTAGTTTACAATTGCAATGTACAAACGTGAGCAAGAAAATAATCGAGAAGCATGCCTGCTGGAGTGGAGAAGAAAATGGAGCCTAAGCATAGAGTGATGCAGGCTACAAAAAACTGGACAAGCCAGTTTCTAATTGCTTATGCACTGCCTAATTATACTAGACAAAGGCTTCAGCCTGTTAATGGTTTAAAAACCAACCCATCTGCAGACCAACCCGCAGCAACATGCTGCCATGTCCAAAACTGAAACATTAATATTTCCACAGAACCAAACCCAGAACAGATCAAATGGAATTTCAAACCACCCCAATCCCCCCGTGTGGTTTCCGCACTCAGCCCATTGTCAGTTTACAACCTCAGTCCATTGCACTTACTGCTCCTCTAACCCATCAGGGAGCCAACCTCGGTAGGAAATAACAAGGAACCACAGGTTTTTAACACTGGTTGTGCAATCAGAGGCTAAATTTATTATGATGAAAGTCCCAATATCTCAAAGAATACGCAGTATATACTTAAAAAAAGTTAATATCCAATAGTGAATTAGTGTTAGACAAAAAAATTGGCTACAGTTGTCAAGTCCATGTACTAATAAGCAACATGAAGTATTTTTCATATCCTCAAAACATGACCGGACAACTAAGATCCAAAATATTTAAAAATATGCTAATGTACCCATGGTTGAGATATTGAATAAACATCATACCTTGTTACAGTTCCAGAGCAAGCAGCATCGATCTTCTTGAAAAGCACACCAGAGAGGAACGATGGTAATTTGCATATATCTTTTATGACTGGTCTGAATTCTGATATGGACAAATGAAACATTCAAACTTAAGAATGCACTTAATGTGAACAAACAAATGAAACCCTTATAAAAGTCACCGTGTATTTGCAGTCCCTCGCCGGCAAAAAATAGGTGGTCTAGCCTAGACAAACATTGCTCCTTCAAATCTTTTGGTGGAGGGCGGCCCTTTTTGAAGTAAAACTGCATATATATTGAATACATGAACTAAGCGTACCAAGAAAGACGCTAAAATAATTAGAGTAGAAACAAGTATTACACTAAGAATAGCAAGAGCAGATGGAAAGCACCTGAGGTATAACCTCTCTCACGGGTTCACTGACTAATTTTAGAGGAGATCCCAAGGTTGATGGTCCAGCTCCAGATCCTCGTCTCATAACACGGGGGGAGCCAGCAGTGCTCCTAGGAGAAAGTGGGGGAGCACTACCAGCAGGGAACATTGATGGCAAAGAACTACTTGAAGCAGCATTTGTGCTAGCAGAACTCCCAGCAACATTCAGTGGGCCACCGGTTTTTGCTTCTTCAATCAAAGACTTCACCTAGCAGCCAACAAAACAAATATTGTGAGGAATGATATGTCCCACGGAAGTATGTCATAGAAACAAATTTGTTGCTACTCACACAACAATTTCCTATGTAGTTTACTCTACAAAAAAAGTAGCATCCCTCTTCATAGTATCAGTCGATCAGATAAAGAGAAGTAACTTCAACCACTAACAATGCAGAAAAATATCATGTTGTCTCTTCAGCAGATCATGAAAGGGTTATATAATGATTTAAATAGCCTAAGCAGCAAGCGCGGATACATACTTCAGACTGAAGGTATTAATAGATGTAACTAACATTGATCATGCTAATCTTTATGTATCAGATGCAAGGTCAGCTCAGTGGCCATTTAATTATAACTGTATGTGTACTGCCTTAAATTATGAAAAAAAGAAGCAGTTCTAGTGCCTCAATTGACTGTTGTAACAGTTCTTGCACCACTTAATATGCCGCTTGATCATTCTGGGATTTAACCATTATGCCATACTGGTTGGATTAGTCTCTTCAAAATTAAAAAATGTTGGACTAATCTATGTGCAGGGCAGTCTACACAAGACTACACTCGCCCATACAGGCAACACAGCTATTGAGCTACAGAACAAACATCAACACATGTTGCAAATTCCTAGAAGATTCAGCTATTTCAAACATGTATTATTTGCAGAATGAAACCAGATTAAAATTTGAAAGATCTTCATGTTGCTCCATATTGTAGAATGCCTGAAATACAAGATGCAAGAAGCCAGCCAATATAGTAGATCAATCACAAATGAAATATCAAACATGTGCCCAGCACATGCATAACACTGCATAGTTATCACGGCAGCATAGGGAGCAAGGATGCCAAGGAGCTAGACAATAACTTAGCTTAGCCTAACCAGCGGATATAGAACAAAAACAACGCGGAACTGGAGAATGAGACAGCCCACTAGCCACTTGGTCCACAATTTCACCTTAGCACAAACCCATCTAAGTCATACACTCCCTCCTCCCATAATTGAATACCAAGTTACCAACAGATCCCACCTTATCTAGCAGCAGCATTCGGCATGACGAGAGACATCAGAACTAGCAAAGAGATGAGCAACAAGCAGCACATTGTATCAGGGAGAGGAAGGAGCTGAGAAGAAAGCTGAGGTTAGAAGAGTATATGCAAAGCGACAGCAGTGAGCAGGGAGGTGATTATGCACACGTTTGCGAACTAAAGAGTGCTGACAACCAGAGGCGATGGAGTCTCTCTGTCTCCTGGATTATTGCCGGTCAAGGCGAGTAGTCATGCTGTCTGCTGCCAGCCGAGTTGACAACATATCATTGACGACGTTACGCTGTGTAGACACCATGACACTACCACTAATATTAAATATTACCCAAGACAACATACAACATAAGAAAGCAGACAAAGCAAGACAAAATACTAGCATCATTTGGGACAGCAACAAAAACTAGCGGTAAAGGCTCGAGACCATGATAACACTTCTCCAGGTAATATCATACATGATACAGTCCATGTGAGTTTCTTATTCATTTCTAAGGTTTCATGCATTCAACAATGCATAGACAAATTTGGCCTGCAACGTACATATCCCTCAACAAACTTAAGAGCCACATCTTCTGTAACTGGGCATCCTTATTTCCTAGCATAACGAGCTGCAAAAGATTAATATTCGTTGTATCTGCAGCATCCACTCCTGGAAATGATATCAAAAAGGAAATACTGGTGCACTAGTGCCACTTGAGCTATTTAATCTATTATTGCATTATATGTGCCACTGTGCACAGGCATGCATAAAGTTAGCATCCAAAGAGTGCTGAAAAAATATGTGCGTCAAGCAGCAATTCAGCCATCTCACTAAAAACATTGAGCAACATACATCATCAAATGAATACTCAAACAGATTACTATCAGTATCAAGATCCTTGGTGATACATGTATCCTGGCAGAAAAGTCTCAAAAGTCCAAATTATAAGTCCAAGCAAATGTCCTACATGGCAATTGCTTGGCAGAAACAAGTACCAACGTATGTACAAAACAATCTAAAGTAACCCAACAGTCTAAGTAACCCAAGGAGACAGCACATAACTGAAGCCAATTTTCTAGCAGTATACCGCTGAAAAATGGCCTCAACAGAACTGCAAATGTTTCATGTTAAGGAAGATCAGCGTAGAGCATAATTGTCGTACATCTCCTGAAGTCCATCATTCTTCTAAACACATGCAACACTGGATTATCCTACCAACATTTCATTCTCTCAAATACAACGATAAAGCTGACGCATTTGTTTAAAAAACAAAATTACTCAGTTCAGATAGTGCGACTCCTGGGCACTATTATCTATTCATTTATGACAACTGAGGAGCAGAAACTAAGCATCCCATATAAACTGGCTTAGATTATATATTTCCGAGCAATTCACTACAATCCCAATCTCCCACGGGACTTTTGTTTTTTATGTTCCAAAAAACTCCAGCGCCCAATATCCTGAGCATCAGCTCACATCTGTAAGACGAACTCGGCAAACCCATGCAGACGCACTGCATCACAAAGCGCCAACCAAGGCAAGCATTCCCGGTAGATATTTCACGAGATCACACTAACCACACAAAATCTATGGCCGAACCGGGCCAATCTAGGAGCAAATCATAAAGAGCGGCGAGGGCAAGATGGCGCGTGAGAGGTTACCAGCTTGGACGTCTCGGGAAGCACGAGCCACTGCGCGTAGAGTGCATCTGCTATGCTTGAGTTCTCCCGGAGCGCGCCCGGCGCGAGGTCCGGCAGCTGAAGCAGCTCCGGGTCAAGCGCCGACGCATCCCTCCTCCCCGCTTCCACCTCCATGCCGTCAAGACCCTAGCGCCCTTCTCATGCACCAAGCGAGGCCCCAAACCCTAGATCTGTTCCCGGGCGAGCGCGTCAAGAGGCTGGAGGCCGATGTGGTGTAGCGTGAGGGAGTGACAAATCGGAGCTCGGCGGGGTCGGAGGCGGGCAACGGAGGAGGATCGGGGGTCGCCGGTGTCGGGATCTGATGCGTGGGCCGGGGCCTGTGCGGGCGAAGGTGAAACCCTAGGCCGGGACAAGCGAACGACAGCAGAGGAGATGGGGGAGAGCGGAAGATGGTGGTGGTAGGCTGCTAATGGTGGGCGTCGATATAACAGCGGAGGGCAAAACGAAATCGTCTTTCGGATGGCACTTTCGGTCTGCCTTATGGAGCCGATGTGGCTGAAAGTGCAGCTAAACCCCGTGTACTGAATCGGTTCTGTGTTTTCAATTATATTTCCACGATGGTACTACCTCTGTTCTAAAAGTCCTACAAAAACTTGTATTCCATAAAACAAGGTGTGTATTTTTTTTGTCATCAAAAGTTAAATAGCTTAAAGTTTGACTAAGTTGCTAGAAAGAAATATAAATTATTAAAAATGCAAAAATTTAAAATATATTGCATTATATAGCTAGCTACTACCGCCTCCATTTCTTAGGGACCTATAAATTTAGTCAAAAGTCAAACAGTGCAAAGTTTGACCAAGTTTATAAAAATAACTATTAATACCTATGATAATAGATAGCTATGGTACGAAAATATATTTTATGATATATCTAATAAGATTAATTTTACCTCGTAGAGGTTTATAGTTTTTCTAAAAGTTTGGTCTAACTTTGCAATGTTTGACTTTTGACTAAATTTATAGGCCTTATTATATGGAACGGAGGGAGTATCATATATTTTTATAGTTTTCTATAAAGTTTATCGTTCTTCTCGGATCTACGTTTGTCATCTTTGGTGATGGTAGTTGCTCTGGTGCATTAATCATTTGGGGTTTTAGCACGACGACTTCTCGTCAGTCTACTACAACAATCTTTACTACGACAGCTTTGCCTCGCCCCGGTGATAAAGGGCGAGGACGATGACGCATCTTCGGCTTATGCTAGTGTATGTAGTCATCGCTAGATGGTCCAATAACTTATTTGTAATTTTTATTACTTTTGAAAAACTTTGTACTATTGTTGATGATTATTAATAAATCGATGGAATTTTGTCAAAAAAAAGTTGGTCACACTTTGCATAGTTCAATTTCTTAGAAATTTTATATGCCATGTTTTAAGGAACGGGGTAGTTTTTGATATTGGGTAAACCGCACTAGAGGTCCTTATTCTTTCCTCGCTTCTTCACTTAATAATCTTTGAAAACACATGCACAAGTTCTAATTGTTTCCAATTGCGTCACACGAGGTCTTAAATTGGTCTGATCATTGTTGACTGGTGTCGGCAGTGGGACCTAGGAGGGCTAACAGTTTGTCGTGGATATTTTCCATAAGCCCCCTCCCCCTCCAAATCATTACATTGTCTGGTCCAATTCCTCCCACTCTATCAAGCAAGTGCAAGAGGCGACTGGTGGTGGAGGTGTAGTTCCGGTGGCAGGCGACCGCAAAGGTGCGTGTAGCGGCGACCGGAGATGAGCAAGAGGTCACCCTGTGTCGATACGGTAGGAACCCTAACCCTAATCCCTTTTTTGGACAGTGGCATCACGATGGTAGATTTGTAGGTCGAATCGGTCAAGAACATTGACAATTTACATCTTGTTTAGGATCACAAGAGGAAAACTTCACCGTAGAGATTATGATGGGGTTGCGGGTCTGGCTCATTGAAGGCGTATATCGAATGGCAAAGTTACTCGTTTTGATGGATGTGAAGCAAACACTCGGTCTCTTCTATGACTCGCTAATTTTATGCAACAGCTAGGTTATAATGAACCATATAAATACTTCTTGTATTTGGTTGCTCCCTTGAAAGGAACTTGTCACAGGTCTGCGCATTGTGGATCATGATTAAGACACATTGAGCATGTTTGTAGTCATTCCAAAGTTTTAGTACTTTCGGTTGTTTGTGAACCATAATGATATGGAATTTGGCACTTCTACTTATATTATTGACGATGTTGTTATTATTGGTTCTCATGTTTTGCCTGCTATGTTGAGACCCAAATGTGGCATAGAGGTAGCTTTCACAATGTTGCACATGATCCTAGAAGTAGGAAGAAACCATGGGAGAAGAGGCCCCTAGTTGCACTGATAATGTTGGTATTAATAGTGAGGACAGTGAACATGATGAAGAGTGGATAGATTTTGTGACGTGCAGTCTCCACATAAATGCCCATAGTTGATGGACTTAGGTTTAGAGGAAGAGGGTGCGCTGGTGAGATCGTTGGCTAACAAACAAAAATAAGGAGCACATTTTATCCAGGTTCAGGCCCTCGAAGAAAAAGCCCTACTCCTACTTGTCTATTATTGATTAAAGATGATATTACAAAGTTGATGTGATAGATATGATGGATATCGGATCTTGCCTAGGGCAGATTGCGATGAGTGCGAGAGAGAGACTCCTCGTTGGCCTCTCTCAGCCTTTATATTGGAGGATGGGTCTCAGATGCCGATCCGGGTCGGTTATAATTACGGGGTAAACTCAAAAGTTTCCTAGTCTTGTGCTTGTTCTTGCTTTGCACGCTATATTCCTGGGCCTTCAGCAGCTTGTTTATGTTGGCTTCATAGCCTTCTCACGAATCATTATGTGGGCCTCCCGTTAAGTTGGACCTCTCTGGGAGGTGATGTCTACGCACTTCTATTCTTGTAGACAGTTGTTGGGTCTCCAAGTGCAGAGGTTTGTAGAACAACAACAAGTTTTCCTTAAGTGGATTACACAGGGTTTATCGAACTTAGGGAGGAAGTGGTCAAAGGTATCCCTGTCAAGCAACCCTGCAATTAAGATATAAGAAGTCTCTTGTGTCCTGAACACACCCAATACACTTGTCAGGTCTATAGGTGCACTAGTTCGGCGAAGAGATAGTGAAATACAAGTGGTAACGGTGCCAGAAAAGAGCTTTTGACTTGTTGTTGAAATGGAAGAGACTAAAGGCAAAAAGATGGAAGCAAGCAAACATGTAATAGATCTAGATGCAAACAGTGTTTCAATGTTTAGAAACAAGGCCTAGGGATCATACTTTCACTAGTGAACACTCTCAATAAATATATATTCTCTTCATGATTCTATCCTGAACTACTCTTCGGTTGGACACTCTAATCCATGGTAGGGCTATAACAGCACTCCTCAAAGTTCACCTTCTCCATCTAGATAACCCCACACTGTCACCTTGAGCACTAGATGGTTCCAACAAATACCACAATTTTATAAAGACATCCAACTCCAAATATAACTCATGATAAATATATATGTAACCTAACTTAAGTGCCACACACGATGTGCATGCTGTCACTTTCACACACGTGGGGAAAAGCATATATCTATTAAAGCACTTGAGTATTTATGTAACCTCTAGCCTAAGTGCCACCACGGTATGCATGCTGTCACTTTCACACACGTGGGGAGAGCTAGAGATCTATTAAAGCACTTGAGTAGAAGAGTAGATCTACTTGATTACAAAGCTCATGACCACAACATGATCATGCATAGAGAGAGAGATGAACACATAGCTACTGATAGAGCCCTTAGCCTCGAGGAAGAACTACTCCCTCCTCGTCATGGGAATCAGCAATGGCGATGGATATGGTGGTGGATATCGATGGAGATGGCTCCGGGGGCACTTCCCCGTCCCGGCAGGGTGCCGGAACAGAGACTTTTTGTCCCCCGAATCTCCCCTTCGGTGGCGGCGGTGCTATGGAGGTTTTCGTGGATTTCCGCCAGATTCTGTAGGGTTTCTGAGTCGGGAGCTTCTTATAGGCGAAGGAGGCAAGGTCGATGGAGGCCCAGGGGGCCCACACCCCCTGGTGGCGCCGCCAGGGTGGGCTCGCGCCACCCTAGGGTGTGGCCACCCTGGTGTCCTCCTCCGTCTTGTCTTCGATTTTCCGTATCATTCAGGGGGAAAATGTGAACTTTGGCTTTTGTCCCGTCCAATTCCAAGAATATTCATTTTTTAGCTTTCTGAAACCAAAAACAGCAGAAAACAGGCAACTGGCACTATGGCATCTTGTCAATAGGTTAGTTCCTGAAAGTGTATAAAAAATACCTCAAAGTGTAGACAAAACATAGCAAAGTGGATACTAAACAAGCATGGAACATCAAAAATTATAGATACGTTTACGACGTATCAAGTATCCTCAAGCTTAACTCCTGTTTGTCCTCAAGTAGGTAAGTGATAAAAATAATAATTTTTGAGGTAACATACACCATCAAAATCAAGATCAAACCATTTGCAAGCATTAAAAGCTGGGATCAAAGAACTCTAAATATGAGCATGAAAGATGGAGTTCTAACAATAAGACAAAGTACAGCATGCAACTTGAAAGGTTATAAACGAAGATCATGAATAACAATGCATTGAAAGATGTTTGTTTGTTTCACATACAGAAAACATAGCATAGTGCCATTCAGCTTGTCCCTCATGGAGTAGCAAATAGATGCATAGGACACATTCAAAGTTCATAAGAGTGACTAGATACAAATAGTTTAAGAACAAGCAATATCAACAATATGAATCAATCAATAAGTTTTGGGACAATACACATAGAACTAAGAATGACAACTATGCTCTCTTAATTGGTGCCTAAAGATAGAAGGTGGAGACTCAATATAAAAGTGGAAGAAAGGCCCTTCAAAGGGAAGCAGGAATTTCAAGTTTCATAAAGAGCTTCCAAAAATTATGGTACTTGTTAGCTTTCAGCTCTCATTGCCCCTATCATAAGCATCTTGAAGTGATTAAGGTTAAAGTGAATAAAATATGGAGTATATGCTTGACAAAGTATAAGTTGGCAATCTCATGTCCCTTGAGTACGAGGGCCGCTCCTCATGCTACTCAACTTTAATCATCGGTAAGTTCTTATCATAGTAAGTACATGTGTATCATAGAGAACCGCCAATGGGGTACCCCTTGCACATGATATAGGAGCTATCCCATAATCAAAATGACAAGGCAAGCAAACAATGAGCATCTTAGCAATCTTTTTATTTACCATGGGAAAATGGTGTTTTTTCTCTCTTTTCAATATGTCTCTTTTTTATAAGAAGAAATCTTCATAGATTGCTCACTATGGTGATGCTGCAAGTTTCCACCATGATTAGGCATTGCTTAGGCTAGCGACCCAGACGTTTCTCTAACACACATACATAACTCCATGGACTTATAAGCTTCCTTTTTATTTCACACCGAAGACATCCGCAAACAAAAGAGCTTGATATCAACTGTGTATAATGTACAAGTGCAATGTTGAAAGCTTTCCCTGTGACAGCACGGTTCTGCTAATTACCAACGTATAAGTGCAAGCATATACAACATAGATGACACAATGGTTCAAGTTTATTAGGGGGAAAAAATAAAGTGTGCCATCAAGTTTGTGAGAGATTTAATCACTAACTTTCACATAACAAGTTTAATTTGGAAGATAGATAAAACAAGAATATACTTGGAATGGTGTGACACACCATGCATAGGAATTTATAGTGGACTCTTTGGAATAACTTGGTTTCTTCGGAGTTGGATGCATGAGTAGAGCTTACTCATACAAGTGGAGGCTGGCAAAATACTGGGAGCGACCAACTAAGAGAGCAATAATGGCCATAATCATGCAGATCGACAAAACAGTATCAATCAAAGCATAAAGTGGTATCATAAGTCAAAAACTAAATGATCATAGAGGCTAAGGTGATTGGTTCATAGTCATAACATGGTGTGAGCATGTGTCAATTCAACTCAAACAAAGCATCAAAGGAGAATACCATAATACTATGCTTTTGTATGCTAAAACAACACATGATTCTTTCAAGGCATGTTAAGAAATCTCAATTGTTTGGAACAAGTCATGCTACAACAATAATCACTAAGCATAAGGTCAAAACAACATCTAGCATGACATGATAAAGTCTAAGCCACGGTCAAAACAAGCTCCCTTTTGTACCACTATAAGCATGAAGCTTTCTACTCTTTTCCAACACCAATCGACTTATTTGAAACAACTCACAAAGATACTAATCAATAAAGATCAGTGAGATTGTCTCACAAATCTTCAAAGAATAACTAAAAAGTTCTAAGCAAAAAGCAGAAGAAAACTAAAGCTAAACACAGTGCTAGCAAAAGAGAACACTCACAAGACAATAAGAATGAAAACTAGAGTGTTCTAGGCAATGAAAACAGAGCGTGTCTCTCTCCAAAAGAAGTGTGCTGGGATCCAACCAACTTATTACAGCAAACCAAGCAAAAGAAAACTAAAAACAAAAACAAAGACGCTCCAAGAACAACACAATAGTGCATGAAACAATAAAAACGAAGTGTCTAGAAAGACCTGAGATTTTTATTGATGAAGAAGGGGATGCCTTGGGCATCCCCAAGCTTTGACGCTTGTACCTCTTGAATATTTCTTGGGTGAAACGGGTGGCATCCCCAAGCTTGAGATTTTGTCCATTCTTCATCTCATTACATCATTCTTTCCCTACACCTGAAAATTTTCCTTCATACAAAACTTCACACAATCTTCATTAGCAACATTAGTGTATTCAAAAGATAATAGACCCTAGGGTTTAGATTTAGAACAGCAAAACTTTCACTAAAGACACAAGCTACTGTAGAAATTCCCTCAAAAATCTCAATTTCCCAAAAAGAACCCAAAAATGAATCAATAAGAAGCAAATGCAAATAATGGCAGAAATCTGTCAAGACAGACCAGCAGGTAGAAACCTATTTTTTCGAAGACCTTATGTTGCTCAAATAAAAAAGTGTTAAACTAATGAAAGTTATCTAACATACTGGGGGTTTTATTCAGAAAATATTAGCTCAATCCGACTTACAGAGGTTTTGCACGAATTTTTACGGTGGAGCACAAAAATCTATTTTGGGACAGCAACTCCCCAAATCTTACTTCCCTCTGATTAGAGGTTATTCTTGGCACAAAAAGCAAACAAAAAGGATAAGGAGAGGTTATTATAGAAGTAGTAACTTCCAAGACTCAAAAAAACTATTGGGTTATCTCCCAAGAAGTACTTTTCTTTAACGCCTTTAAGTTTGGCATGATAGTTTGAGAAGATGCTCACATAAGAAATATGAATTGAAATAAAAGAGAATATCAAGAAGCAAATTCAAAACACATTTAAGTCTAACCCACTTCCTATGCATGGGAATCTTGTAAAGAAACAAGTCATGAAAGCACAAAGCAAAGAGCATAGGAAAGAAAAATAAGTGCAACTTCAAAATTTTCAACATAAAGAGGGGCAACTTAATATTTTTGAGATGCATAAAACCATGTTTACCCCTATCATAATAACTTTCAGTAGCAGCATGAATAAAATTAACAATATAACTATCACATAAAGCATTCTTATCATGAGCCACATGCATAAAACAATTATTACTCTCCACATAAGCATATTCATTCTTATTAATCATAGTGGGAGCAAATTCAACAAAATAGCTATAATTATTATTCTCATCACCATAGTCATAAAATATAGGAGGCATATTGTAATCACAATTAATTTTCTCCTCAATATTAGTGGACTAAAAATATCATATTCATCATTGTAATCATCATAAATTGGAGGTTTGGTATCTCATAAGCAATAGAATAGCTATCTTCCAAAGCTGGGGAACTAAAAAGATCATTTTCATAAAAACTAGTTTCCCCAAGCTTAGACTTTTTCATAGCATTAGCAATAATGGTGTCCAAAGAGTTCATACTAATAACATTTTTATTAGCTTGCAAATAAAGTTCCATAGCTTTTTTAATTTTCTCTTCAAACACTTCATGTCCTAACTCAAGATAAATACTATAAAGCTCTCTATTTTTTTATTGTTTTCCATTAAGCCTAACTAGTGAAAAAAAGAAACAAAAAGACAAAATTCCAGAATCTAAAGGAAATAACTTCGAGCACTCACACACCAACAAGATGTGAGTACCTTTTACCTTACCTCCCCGGCAACGGCGCTAGAAAATAGCTTGATGTCTACACACTTCTATTATTGTACACACTTGTTAGGCCTCCAAGTGCAGAGGTTTGTAGAACAACAGCAAGTTTCCCTTAAGTGGATTACCCAAGGTTTATCGAACTTGGGTAGGAAGTGGTCAAAGGTATCCCTCTCAAGCAACCCTGCAATTAAGATACAAGAAGTCTCTTGTGTCCCCAACACACCCAATACACTTGTCAGGTGTATAGGTGCACTAGTTCGGCGAAGAGATAGTGAAATACAAGTGGCAACAGTGCCAGAAAAGAGCTTATGACTTGTTGTTGACGTGGGAGAGACTAAAGGCAAAACGATGGAAGCAAGTAAACATGTAACAGATCTAGATGCAAACGGTGTTTCAAAGTTTAGAAACAAGGCCTATGGATCATACTTTCACTAGTGAACACTCTCAATAAATATATTCTCTTCATGATTCTACCCTGAACTACTCTCCGGTTGGACACTCTAATCCATGGTAGGGCTATAACAATACTCCTCAAAGTTTGCCTTCCCCATCTATATAACCCCACACTGTCACCTTGAGCACTAGATGGTTCCAACAAACACCACAATTTCATAAAGACATCCAACTCCAAATATAACTCATGAATATGTAACCTAGCTTAAATGCCACACATGGTGTGCACGCTATCACTTTCACACACGTGGGGAAAAGCATATATCTATTAAAGAACTTGAGTATTTATGTAACCTCTAGCCTAAGTGCCACCACGGTATGCACGCTGTCACTTTCACACACGTGGGGGGGAGCTAGAGATCTATTAAAGCACTTGCATAGAAGAGTAGATCTACTTGATTTCAAAGCTCATGACCACAACATGATCATGCATAGAGAGAGAGAGAGAGATGAACATATAGCTACCGGTAGAGCCCTTAGCCTCGAGGAAGAACTACTCCCTCCTTATCATGGGAATCAGCAATGACGATGGAGATGGTGGTGAGATCAATGGAGATGTCTCCGGGGGCACTTCCCCGTCCCGGCAGGGTGCCGGAACAGAGACTTTCTGTCCCTCGAATATCCCCTTTGGTGGAGGCGGCGCTATGGAGGTTTTCATGGATTTCCGCTAGATTCTTTAGGGTTTCTGAGTCGGGAGCTTCTTATAGGCGAAGGAGGCAAGGTCGATGGAGGCCTAGGGGGCCCACACCCCCTGGTGGCGCAGCCAGGGTGGGCCCGCGCCACCCTAGGATGTGGCCACCCTGGTGTCCTACTCCGTCTCATCTTCGATTTTCCGTATCGTTTAGGAAAAAATATGAACTTTGGTTTTTGCCCCGTCCAATTCCGATAATATTCATTTTTTAGCTTTTTGAAACCAAAAACAAGACAAAACAAGCAACTAGCACTGTGGCATCTCGTCAATAGGTTAGTTCCAGAAAGTGTATAAAAATACCTCAAAGTGTAGACAAAACATAGCAAAGTGGATACTAAACAAGCATGGAACATAAAAAATTATAGATATGTTTATGACGTATCAGGAGGAGCCGATGATACCTTTAATCCGGATTAGGGATGTAGTAATAGTACCTTTTTCCCTATAATACCAATTGATAGAGGGTAACCTCGACAATGCCTATGGTTATGGACTTAGGGTTTCATGAAAAAGAGAACGCTGGGGATTTTGTCGGCTGATCAGACAAACAAGGGAGTCGATGTAGGCTGATTATGATGGAAACACGATTACAAAGTCGTTGATTCGCTAGCTGCGATCTAGATCATCGCGAATTGCTCGAAAACTGAGGCGGCCTCTCCATCGGGTCCTTCCAGCCTTTATATGAAAGTCTAGGTCCTAAAGTCGTATTTGGAGAGGTTAAAAGTTATGATTACAACATAGAATTTATGTCGGTTCGTACTTCTTTCTTGACTATCAAAACAGGCTTTTATCTATCGGATGCTCCTTGGACTTCTTTGGGCTTCATGGGCCATAGGCCTTTATGTCTAGGGTAACTAATCATAGGGACACAATAAGTCATACCCATGCTAGTAGCCCCCTAGACTCCATTTGAATTGTAGATTCGGGTTGAGTCTCAAAGACATTGCCGGCTGTAATCCAAAACTTTTTTGTAAGAAAATATTTTTATATTTTTATGTTTTTGTTTTCATAGGGATTTCATATAACGAGTCTGATGCATCCGACGGATCGAGAATCAACTAATTGCTATTGGGAAAAACATCATGAACCTACATCAAATTCAAGTCCCCGGGCTTAAACTCGGTATTTACTGGCGTATTTCAGTTCGGGTTGCGAAGGTCTTATCAAATACTGAATTCAGTACTTTTATTTCGGGTACCCAACGCGTCTATCAGGATTTTTTATCATATCATAGATAGGGATTAAATACTAGCAGAGCGCATTCGTGTGCGATTATTAGGCCTCGCGGGATGGATCCTGGGGTCTTATCTTCATGTCGTAGACATGACAATCAGACATATTATCGTGGCGAATGCAGTCTAAGATTTTTTGTCGACTGCCTTGTTTGGCTATTGGACTTTTTGAAGTTGTCAGCTTCTTGTATCTTTTTATCGGGTGCGATGTAGATGCTCCCGATGGTACAACCGTTTAAGGATACAGTTTTATAATGCTTATAGGTTTGCCTCTATTAGAGGATTATGTTGTTTCAATCGGGTGCGCATCTAGTGTTCCCAATGATAGTAGCCCTGAGGCTATAGACAAATGCTTGAATTTGAGTGTAGGATCAAAGATTATTCTCCATACTTGCTTCTATGTCGACTCCGTAGGAGGATTTCTATCGGGTGCTTGAAAAGCGCTCCCGATGGGAGTAGCCCCCGAGGCTATGTTGTGGTGCTTGCACCGGAGCATAGGCTCAGAGTATTCTCTTAACCCGAGGAAGACTTTGTAACATCCCAGCATTAGAGCTTAGAAATAAGCTGAACACAGATGTGTGCATTGCATTCATGCATAGAAAATCTGAAGAATTTTCGCGCTTTTAAATAAAAACTTGTAAAAAGGATTGAAGCTTCTCTCAAATTGATGGAATTTAAGTAGATCATCAAGTTGACTGCGATAAGTTTCAATATGACTTTGCTAAAACCTTATTTTGAGTAAACATGATTTGATCTAAGGGTAGATCAAATATAATAAATTTTAAACCTTAATACATTACTTAATGATTTATATTTGATCCTTAGGTGATCATATCATAGTATTCATTATAATCACTCATGAATACCAAATTATAAATATAACACAAGTAATAAGAATGTAACAACTATATCTTAATCTCATCTACTTACACCATGAGTATCATAGAAATACCTAACTTTAACTCTCTAGTGAGATTGAGTAGAAAAGAAACCAAAGTCAAGATCATTCACCATATATCTTTCTTTCCATATCAATCCTTATCATCTCTACTGAATCCTATCCTTATATTTGTTGTTCATCAATATTGAGAAATCAACTATTGATTCACCAATTCTTAACTTATCAATTCTTGACCTATCAACTCTTGTCCTTATTATAGCATTCACTTAGGGCTTATAAAGAAAGAAGTAAGAAGAGGTAAATAGTGATGCTAGTTTTAGATGTCATCTATAGGATGGGAGTGATTGGAGGAAATCAAATCAATATGGTAACCAAGAAGATTACAAGGATGAAGTCTAAAGATAGTTACCAGGAGTAGTCCTAATGGATCAAGTAGGTATAGTTAATGAATTATATATCTTAATTCAATAGAGCTAAACAAAAGATAATTAGAATACAACTGTAATGTTGTATGGATGGAAGCCTTGTTTAGCCAACTAGAAACCTGAATCATAAAGGATCAAAGGATTATAATGATCATGCCTTATTCACCAATATTGAATGCTTATACCATGTATAACTGACATTGGTGGATAAACCATGATTGGACCATAGTATAGATATATTATCCTAGATTAGTCACTACAAGTCACATTAATATAATGTGAGGTTGGGATGTTAGATATTGGAGTCAAGTAGAGACAAGATAGTATGATTAAAATGATGTTAGAGCAACATTGGATTAAAGAAGTAGTATTTTCCTCTTTGGAAATACTAAGCACTTGAGGTGAAGTAGGATTTGATGTATACATCTATTGAAGTGATATTAGTGAAGGATGATTAAGGACGAGTATGATTGGAGTTAGAAGTAACCACTTGTTGGATTGGGGATTATCAACAGGAGAGTAGTGGATATAACCAAGTATGGATATGAAAATATTATGAAAAGCTTTAGTGTCAAGTTCATTGGATTTACAAATGAATTTAGAAGAATAAAAGGTGGATAAGATATTCTGTAAAGCAAAGCTCATCATGTTAGCACATGATGATGGACATAGAGAAGTAATACATCTAGAAAAGGAATTCCTTAATTAGAAGTCTAGAATTTTGAAATATGGAAGATAGGAATCCTTGGTAAACCCTAAATGTATAATCAAGCTTAACATCCATCTCATTTGATGGATAAATCCTTCTGTAGGAATATTTTCTTATAACAAATCAATTAAGCACATCTTTTCTCAATTCCATTTATTATAACTATATGTGCTTAGGAGCTATCTTTATCAATTCTTTCTCATAAGTCATTCTAAAGAATCACCCCACTGTTTGTAAAAGGGTAACATTCATAGTTAAAAGGGTTTAAAGAAAACAGAAAATAAAAAAGTTTTGTTTTATAAAAAACTGGAGCCAGAGTAACAGCCAGGCCGTCCCACTTCTCTCTTTCCTCTCCCTGTCGCCCATGAGCATCACCCCGCGGCCCACCTTGGCCCAAACAGCAGCCCACCTGGTCCGATACCCGTTCGTCGCCCTCTTTTCTTTTCTTCTACCTCGCGACAGAAGGACGCCGCCGAGGAGCTGCTGCGTGTCGACGCCGCCGCCATCCCCGCCTCGCCGTGATGCCCGGCTTGAGGAGATACACTACGCCCTGACGCCGTCTACAAGACCCCCTCCTGCGCAAAGACAAACCCTATCTTCTTCTCTTTCCCCAATTTTCTCTGAGCCGGAACCCTAGCTCGCCGGACCTCTCTGTCCCCGTCGTCTCCGGCTGTTCCAGGCCAAGCCAGGACCACCGTCCGACTCCCCTCGCTCGGCTTGTTCATCCTAGCCCTCTCTCGTTCGCGCGCCCGCTTCCAGACGCCTGAATCGAGACCGTCGCCCGCCGGCAGGAACTTCTTCCCGCCGTCGATCTGCGCTCCGCCTCGTGTCGCCACCGGCATATACGTGCTCCTGGTGAGTTTCTGACTCTACTGGTCCTCTCCGATCTGCTGCTCGCTTGCTGTGTTGTTGTCCCCGCATGCACCTGCCGCTGTCGCTGCCATTTGTTGTTGCCGGCCATGCTCCGATGGTCAAGATCTAGCGGCGCCGGCCGATTTTGGTCCAACACGACGCACTGCATCGAATACGCGCAACCCGTGTTCCCGCTCGCCCTCCTGTGTCGTTCCCCGCCGCCAACTGGCTCGCTGGCCGGCATGCCGACATGGTGCCATGGTGGCATGTGACGTGGCCATGGCCCATCTGTCATTGGCTAATAGTAGGAATAGAAGCGGTAACAAATGCATTTACTACTTTGGGGTATGCCATGTGGCAACTGGCACACTGGTTAGGGACCCTGGGTAAGTTTAGCTCAGCTGTGAAAAGTTTAGTGTCTGTTTAGGAAATAATTAAAACAATATAAATTCAAATATCAATATTCCAGAAATGAAATAAAATGATTAAATCTTGTAAATTTGATATCTTTTGTTTTATAATTCAGAAAATATGTTTAATATATGAAAAATTTCAGAAAAATAAAATCTACAACTTAAAACTATTATAAAATATTATTAAGATGATAATTTAAATAAATATTACTTAATAAAGGTTTTATAAGTAATAAAACTTTAATAATCTATAAGTTAATAGTGGTAATTGATAAAAATATAAATAAAATATCAAAAATCTTAAAAACATAAGAATTATAATTTAAAATTATAATCATGCATTGTTATTCCACTTAATTAAATATTTATTGTTTATTAAGTATTTATAAAGTAATAAACCTTATAAAAATCATATCTTATTATTTATAAATCATAAAAAATAAATGAAATATACCAAAATGATCACAAAAATAATTTCCTACATGTTAAAAATGTGATATTCCACTTTTGAGGTAAATAAAAAGTTAAACACTTTAATAACTTGAATTTAAACCTATTTCTTTAGTTAATAATTCATATAATGTCAAATAAAATTTGTTAATATTTCTTAAATTAATAAATTGAGTCTAATAAAAAGTATTAGTCTTAAATATTGTTAGTGTGAAGTCAAAATGATTTAGCACACTTTAAATACAATTTTATTAAATTATCTAACAACCATTAATATAGATTATTTTATAAAAGAACCCTTATACATTATAAAATCTCCAAAAAAAAAATTGTACTAAAACCTACTTCAATAGTTCAACTACAAGTTATAAACAAACCAAAACACTATATTGAATCCATAAGTAGTTAAGTAATATTATTTATTTGTTTACAAACTATAACCACTCATCCATAAAAAGGAAAATGATTCTATTCCACTAAACAATTAGGAAACCACTATTCAAATAGAGGTATTACCATTCTTAAAGTATCCTTAGGGAAACATTATAAAGTACACCTGGTACAAATAACATAAGCAATATGCCTTAAGTCCATCTATGTCTCTAAAGTTAACTTTAGTCTATAATACTTTAAATACTATTCTAAAAAGACTTTATTATGTGTTTTATAGTTAACCTTGGTCTATTATAATTAAGTTATAAAGCATCTTAATCCGAAACTAACCAAGTTCAAAACCAAGATAGATAAGTCTCAAATACTATTACTATCACTATTCAAATAAAGCAATTTTTCTTACTTAAAGACTATAACTTAAAAGAAACCCTAATAAGGTTAACTTAAAATTTAAATACTTCTCTTTAGCTAAGTAAGATTTTCTTCAAAAGTTATTCTTTTAAGAAACATTATAAAGCAAGACATAAGCATTTTTATGAAATCTCTAAATAATAAACAAACCTTATATACATAGTCTACAGATATATTTTCCACTTGAGTATTCCATTACTGTGTGTGCTTAACTATACTTACATATTGTTTCACACACACTCACAAGCCTTAATAAGAAGCACATGTGTGAAACTTAATCTAAAAGGGCAACACATTCCAAGAAAAAAACCCATCTCCAGTATTCAAACCCTAGAACAACGTTATTCTCGGGATTCGCGTTTATCAACTGGCATTACATTGCTTATGCATAAAAGCATCTTGCTTCTTTAAATATTAGTACTTACCGGACCAATGATGCTGATTTCATACTTGGATCTTTTATGTTGTCTTGAAGACCGTGAGTGCATAATCTTGCAATCACCAAAGGCAAGTTCACACTTGCTCATGTCCTTTGATTATTTTCTGTAAAGTATTTTACAAATCCAGTGTTGTCATAACTTGCATTTGAAAAAAGTCAGAAAACTCTATTTTCGTAATAATGTGATTATAGGTTATTTACCATGAGGTAATAACCTACTATAAGAGTTCTGGTGGTAAAGGAACATATTATCTAGGACTTGACAACCAATGTCGCCAGTGATTCTTGCGCCGTATATTACGCGTTGACCATGAGATTTGGAATGGGACGGAGAAGTAGTTGTATCTTTTCCCTCTCGCATGGAGCCGGATGTGCGTGTCGTGGCTGTTATCACTCGTAGCGTGCATATTATATGGTAATTCGTAGAGGATATGCAGCATATGGGTGGGAGCCCTCAACGTCCCACGATAGTTCCGGCATCTGAACGGTCTGTACTGCCAATTGTCGTAATTCAATATGTGGGATGGCGTACACCAAGGAGACATGCGGGGTCGCGAAGAAGGCAGTGATTGGCTTGGATCTTAGTATGGGCCTCACACCAAGGAAGTGTGAACGAACCTGCATTTCGAATGTGCAACAAAGCTAAGATCTCTCATGGGTAAAGTGACGCACCTGTGTAGAGTGTAAGAACTGTAACTTGTTACTCACTGTTCCGGGAAGGAGCCGCGAACACAACGGGAAAGGAACTCCATGAAAGTTTTGGTAAACCCGTGAAGGCTGACGGACATAGATTTTCAGAATAAAAGCAACCTTTTAAGAAATGTTTATGAAAACTTGCATTGCCTACGACCTACGGTCTATGGCTGTAGATATAGTGCATCAAACACTCCTTTTCTAGTGAACTTGCTGAGTACGCTCGTACTCAAAGTATCTTCTTAACCCTTGCTAGATTCTAAAGACAGCAAGCCGAAGACTACATCAAGTTATGCTCTAGGAATCATCATCAAAAGCTAAAGATCTTCAATGAAGTCAAGAAAGTCAACATATACATCAACTCAAGTGAAGACGAAGTTGCTGATTAGATAAGAATATAATTTCTAACCATAGAACCTACTTCTGTAGAGTATTGCAATAGCAGCAATGCAAGCCAGCAGTTCAGCTAGTAGTTTTATAAGTATGGTAGCTATGAGTTATTTATTCCTGATTCTTCTTTGTAAGAAGTTTCTTTGTCTCTCTTTAACCTAGAGTGTTCTCTGGATCTTGTTTAAAGAGTTGAGTTGTAACCTATAGTCATATCTTGGACCTGCTGTGTTTCTGTTGTACTACTCTGAGGGATGTAATACTGATGAACGGTGTTTCATTGGTGTTATGTCAACGACTATAGTGTACTACATCATGAAGTGGTATGCTGGGTCACCGCAGTTGGTATCAGAGCATATGCTTTGACCTTAGGATAAAAACCCTTTTAGGAAGATCTGTAGGTTGGATAGTGACTATAGGAGCCATCTTATCTAAACCAAATATTCTATGATCTGTGATGAGTATCCACTTGAGGATAACCTTGTCACGAGGTGTATAATCATCTTTCTTAGAAATAGTTGTACACCTTCTCTTAGGAAAGTGCTATTTAGTGTCTTCCGAGGGAGACATAAACTCACCAAGATGCTTTAGGAAAGCTAATTGGTCACAGTATATTAGGATCAAGTTTAAGACATCAATTGAAGCAGTTCTAATAGTATATCTTAACCCTAGAATTTAAGTAAGAATAGTAAAATCTTAGTATCAGTTGATAACCGAAGGCAACATGATGAATATCATTAGGATCAATGTTGATGTAATGAGTAGTAATCATGTGGGATTCACTTGAGAATTTCACGTGATGAAGTGAAATTATGACAAGACTGAATGACAGTACAGTAAGAAATAAAGTCATCATGATGTGAGTAGCTCTTAAATCATGATGTATAGGTAGACATAACCAGATCATGGTGAGATTAGCTCCGAAACCATGATGTAAGGTAAGTATGACAAGTACTTAGTGATTTATCTTGGAGTAGAAGTATGAAAATTACATAGTAGAACTATGATAGAAGTTTTAGGTGCTAAAAATCTCTAATAATCTTTGGTTTAAGATAGTAATAAAATCTGATTAGTCATTGGGAGTGATCATGTGAGGTTAGTTTATTAAAAAATGATAGGTTGGTTATATTAGCTATACTAAGAGTAAGACCAAAGGTTAGTCGAAACCAAAATTGAGACCACTTTGCTTAAGATTATCCTGTTGCACTTGAACAATTTGGGTAAATATTGACACCAAGAATAGTTTGACCCCTATGTGCTAAGTATCACAATATAAACCTATATGAGGAGGTGTCATATACTACACAACTAAGCCTGAATTCTAGAGATATTATACTCAACTACTATATTTCGGGCTTAGAATATTGTGTGTTATATGTACCACATTTGGATTTATATGTTTTTCTTGGATCTTTTTGATTGACTAGAACTGTACATGAAGTTTGACTTGGTGTGCAAATGCATGTTGCAACATCTAGTTACTACTTGATGTTATAGACCTAGATAGGAATGGGAATTCGTGTAAGGGAGTGACGAATTCCAAAGGCCAAGATGAAGATTTACATGAAGAATGAAGCAAAATGTAAGGAGTATTAACTCAATTTGGAGGATGGATCAAGCTCAGATCATTCTTAGCCAGCTATGAGAAGGAAGATTAATGTAGGAAGTATAAGGAGCAATAAGAAGTAATGAACTTAAGGTTCAATCAAAGTAGGTGATATTGCTAAGGAATTAATGAATTAGTAGTACCAAGTTCATGGAAGCATCATGAATTAGTACAAAGAAGAAGCTTTGGAACCAAAATGGTATTCAAGCTTTGACAGTTCAGAGAGAATGCCATAAGGATGTTGAAAGTCGTAGGGTAATACCTACCACCTAGGATGATCCGCAACTGGTATTTGATCCATAGTTGATGTCTTGTCCGCAGCCGGTGTTGGTTGACATAGCTAACCAGATCATCTTAATGGTTGCATAAAGAGCATAAAATTTGGTCTAAGCTAAGCTAGACCTAAAGGAGTATAAGATTTTTAAGCGACTGTCTTTTGAGACTCTTCGCGAAAATTGACCTATCAAAGCGAAATTGTCCAAATAGTAAGTAAGGCAAATAATGCTGAAAGATTCACTTCGGAGATCCACAATTGTGTGGATACACCGTACAATCTTTAATTAGACCCTAACTAGGTAGAGTATAAGCTGGATATAGACCAATATTTTAATTATAAAGCCAAAATGTAGACAGTTTTAAAACCATTAGTAAACCCTAAGGGGGAGAGTAAACAAGAGAAATTGAAGTATTACTATTTGACGTTCCAAGTAAAGGTTGGAAAGGAAATACTAACCTATGCCAACATTAAGCCTTATTTTCATAAGGTTAAAAGGAAGTCATTATTATAAAAGTACTTAAAATAGTAACAAAAGATTGTCTAAAAGCCTGATAAGGTAAAAGCTTGAAGTAATAAAATAGATTAGTCCTAACAGACTAATTCTAAAAGAAAAACAGCTCTTAAAAGACACTTAAGAGGGAACAAAGCACATCCAATTGGACAAGTATAGAGGGACAATAAATTCCAATGGGTATGGACTAAATGAGTTCAAATCCAATCTTTGAAGGATCACCAGTACAACTCATACAGTGATAACTCAAAGATTAGTCTTTTAGCCTCAACTATTGTCTAACAAAATTTAAAACCCTGTATTAGTGAGACTTCCTAGACCTTACATAGTATAGTAAGGAAGATTGATGATCAAGTTAAGGAATTGGATTAGGATACCTAATAAGAATAATAAACTAAAGAAGAGACCCCAATTTAAGAAGTTCATAATAAGGACATATTCCTAAGGGACTAAAGTAAAAGGAACTTTGGAATATTGGAAACAACCAGTTGGAGATTGCCAAGTACGGTCAGAATTCAAGGAAAAGGATCTGGATGTGAAATACTACAATTATTTCCATTTGAGGTTACCATGGAGTTGAGACATATTGTAATCAATGCAAGACAATTCCTTAGTCCGAAACGTGATAGTATGCGAACTTCGAGGACGAAGTTGATTTTAAGGGGGAGAGTCTGTAACATCCCAGCATTAGAGCTTAGAAATAAGCTGAACACAGATGTGTGCATTGCATTCATGCATAGAAAATCCGAAGAATTTTCGCGCTTTTAAATAAAAACTTGTAAAAAGGATTGAAGCTTCTCTCAACTTGATGGAATTTAAGTAGATCATCAAGTTGACTGCGATAAGTTTCAATATGACTTTGCTAAAACCTTATTTTGAGTAAACATGATTTGATCTAAGGGTAGATCAAATATAATAAATTTTACACCTTAATACATTACTTAATGATTTATATTTGATCCTTAGGTGATCATATCATAGTATTCATTATAATCACTCATGAATACCAAATTATAAATATAACACAAGTAATAAGAATGTAACAACTATATCTTAATCTCATCTACTTACACCATGAGTATCATGGAAATACCTAACTTTAACTCTCTAGTGAGATTGAGTAGGAAAGAAACCAAAGTCAAGATCATTCACCATATATCTTTCTTTCCATATCAATCCTTATCATCTCTATTGAATCCTATCCTTATATTTGTTGTTCATCAATATTGAGAAATCAACTATTGATTCACCAATTCTTAACTTATCAATTCTTGTCCTTATTATAGCATTCACTTAGGGCTTATAAAGAAAGAAGTAAGAAGAGTTAAATAGTGATGCTAGTTTTAGATGTCATCTATAGGATGGGAGTGATTGGAGGAAATCAAATCAATATGGTAACAAAGAAGATTACAATGATGAAGTCTAAAGATAGTTACCAGGAGTAGTCCTAATGGATCAAGTAGGTATAGTCAATGAATTATATCTCTTAATCCAATAGATCCAAACAAAAGATAACTAGAATACAACTGTAATGTTGTATGGATGGAAGCCTTGTTTAGCCAACTAGAAACCTGAATCATAAAGGATCAAAGGATTATAATGATCATGCCTTATTCACCAATATTGAATGCTTATACCATGTATAAGTGACATTGGTGGATAAAACATGATTGGACCATAGTATAGATATATTATCCTAGATTATTCATTACAAGTCACATTAATATAATGTGAGGTTGGAGTGTTAGATATTGGAGTCAAGTAGAGACAAGATAGTGTGATTAAAATGATGTTAGAGCAACATTGGATTAAAGAAGTAGTATTTTCCTCTTTGGAAATACTAAGCACTTGAGGTGAAGTAGGAATTGATGTATACATCTATTGAAGTGATATTAGTGAAGGATGATTAAGGAAGAGTATGAGTGAAGTTAGAAGTAACCACTTGTTGGATTGGGGATTATCAATAGGAGAGTAGTGGATATAACCAAGTATGGATATGAAAATATTATGAAAAGCTTTAGTGTCAAGCTCATTGGATTTACAAATGAATTTAGAAGAATAAAAGGTGGATAAGAATATTCTGTAAATAAAAGCTCATCATGTTAGCACATGATGATGGACATAGAGAAGTAAAATATCTAGGAAAGGAATTCCTTAATTAGAAGTCTAGAATTATGAAATATGGAAGATAGGAATCCTTGGTAAACCCTAAACCCTAAATGTATAATCAAGCTTAACATCCATCTCATTTGATGGATAAATCCTTCTGTAGGAATATTTTCTTATAACAAATTAATTAATCACATCTTTTCTCAATTCCATTTATTATAACCATATGTGCTTAGGAGCTATCTTTATCAATTCTTTCTCATAAGTCATTCTAAAGAATCACCCCACTGTTTGTAAAAGGGTAATATCATTCTGATCACAAATATAAAGACAATGTGTTTAGCCATTAATCTTTATTCATATCAATAAAAGAATACAAATGTATCAAGAACCCTAAAACCCTAGGGCAAGCAATTATAATTACAAACACTATTAGTACTTAGAACTTTATGAAGGATCAATATATATAAAAATTTCTTCAATATTATAAATCAACAAGAATCAAAACTTATGGATTTATATTAATACATTCTTTAATAAGTTTATGAATATGAGATAAATTAAATGCATATACTTAGTTATATTAAACCATTACAACTACACTTATAAAGAAGGAATAAAAATCATTTTATAAGTCCTCCATAAATTTATATATTTATATTAAAAGATAAATCTCTCAAAACTTAAGTAATGAATATTACACTCAATAAAATAGATCCCTATTAGTCTAAAATTATAAGGTAATCAAGAAAAATATCAACACCACTTATTTTCCAATATTCCTGTATTATTTAATGTGCCCTATAACAATTCTTAATATTTAAATCCATATAAACATTCATAGTTAAAAGGGTTTAAAGAAAACAGAAAATAAAAAAGTTCTGTTTTATAAAAAAAACTGGAGCCAGAGTAACAGCCAGGCCGGCCCACTTCTCTCCTTCCTCTCCCTGTCGCCCATGAGCATCACCCCGCGGCCCACCTTGGCCCACACAGAAGCCCACCTGGCCCGATACCCATTCGTCGCCTCTTTTGTTTTCTTCTACCTCGCAATAGAAGGACGCCGCCGAGGAGCTGATGCGTGTCGATGCCGCCGCCGTCCCCGCCTTGCCGTGATGCCCGCTGTGAGGAGATACGTGCTACCGCCCTAGACGACGTCTACAAGACCCCCTCCTGCGTAGAGACGAACCCTATCTTCTTCTCTTTCCCCAATTTTCTCTAAGTCGGAACCCTAGCTCGCCAGACCTCTCTATCCCCGTCGTCTCCGGTTGTTCCTAGCCCTCTCTCGTTCGTGCGCCCGCTTCCAGACGCCTGAATCGAGACCGTCGTCCGCCGGCAGGAACTTCTTCCCACCGTCGATATGCGCTTCGCCGTGTGTCGCCACCGGCATATACGTGCTCCTGGTGAGTTTCTGACTCTACTGGTCCTCTCTGATCTACTGCTCGCTTGATGTGCTGCTGTCCCCACGTGCACCTGCCGCTGCCACTGCCGTTCGTCGTTGCCGGCCATGCTCTGGTGGTCAAGATCTAGCGGCGCCGCCCGATTTTGGTCCAGCACGACGCACTGCATCGAATACGCGCAACCCGCGTTCTTGCTCGCCCTCCTGTGTTGATCCCCACCGCCGTCTAGCTCGTTGGCCGGCGTGCCGACGTGGCGCCGTGGTGGCGTGTGACGTGGCCATGGCCCATCTGTCATTGGCTAATAGTAGGAATAGAAGCGGTAACAAATGCATTTACTACTTTGGGGTATGCCATGTGGCAACAGGCCCACTGGCCAGGGACCCTGGGTAAGTTTAGCTCAGGTGTGAAAATTTTAGTGTCTGTTTTGGAAATAATTAAAACAATATAAATTCAAATATCAATATTCCAGAAATGAAATAAAATGATTCAATCTTGTAAATTTGATATCTTTTGTTTTATAATTTAGAAAAATATGTTTAGTATATGAAAATTTTCAGAAAAGTAAAAGCTACAACTTAAAACTATTATAAAATATTATTAAGATGATAATTTAAATAAATATTATTTAATAAAGGTTTTATAAGTAATAAAACTTTAATAATCCATAAGTTAATAGTGGTAATTGATAAAAATATAAATAAAATATCAAAAATCTTAAAAACATAAGAATTATAATTTAAAACTATAATCATGCATTGTTATTCCACTTAATTAAATATTTATTGTTTATTAAGTATTTATAAAGTAATAAACCTTATAAAAATCATATCTTATTATTTATAAATCATAAAAAATAAATGAAATATACCAAAATGATCACAAAAATAATTCCTACATGTTAAAAATGTGATATTCCACTTTTGAGGTAAATAAAAATTTAAACACTTTAATAACTTGAATTTAAACCTATTTCTTTAGTTAATAATTCATATAATGTCAAATAAAATTTGTTAATATTTCTTAAATTAATAAACTGAGTCTAATAAAAAGTATTAGTCTTAAATATTGTTAGTGTGATGTCAAAATGATTTAGCACACTTTAAATAAAATTTTATTAAATTATCTCACAACCATTAATATAGATTATTTTATAAAAGAACCCTTATCCATTATAAAATCTCCAAAAAAAATTGTAGTAAAACCTACTTCAATACTTCAACTACAAGTTATAAACAAACCAAAACACTATATTGAATCCATAAGTAGTTAAGTAATATTATTTATTTGTTTACAAACTATAACCACTCATCCATAAAAAAGGAAAATGATTCTATTCCACTAAACAATTAGGAAACCACTATTCAAATAGAAGTATTACCATTCTTAAAGTATCCTTAGGGAAACATTATAAAGTACACCTGGTACAAATAACATAAGCAATATGCCTTAAGTCCATCTATGTCTCTAAAGTTAACTTTAGTCTATAATACTTTAAATACTATTCTAAAAAGACTTTATTCTGTGTTTTATAGTTAACCTTGGTCTATTATAATTAAGGTATAAAGCATCTTAATCCCAAACTAACAAAGTTCAAAACCAAGATAGATAAGTCTCAAATACTATTAATATCACTATTCAAATAAAGCAATTTTTCTTACTTAAAGACTATAACTTAATAGAAACCCTAATAAGGTTAACTTAAAATTTAAATACTTCTCTTTAGCTAAGTAAGATTTTCTTCAAAAGTTATTCTTTTAAGAAATATTATAAAGCAAGACATAAGCATTTTTATGAAATCTCTAAATAATAAACAAACCTTATATACATAGTCTACAGATATATTTTCCACTTGAGTATTCCATTACTATGTGTGCTTTACTATACTTACATATTGTTTCACACACACTCACAAGCCTTAATAAGAAGCAGATGTGTGAAACTTAATCTAAAAGGGCAACACATTCCAAGAAAAAAAACCATCTCTAGTATTCAAACCCTAGAACAACGTTATTCTCGGGATTCGCGTTTATCAACTGGCATTACATTGCTTATGCATAAAAGCATCTTGCTTCTTTAAACATTAGTACTTACCAGACCAATGATGCTGATTTCAGATCTTGGATCTTTTATATTGTCATGAAGACCGTGAGTGCATAATCTTGCAATCACCAAAGGCAAGTTCACACTTGCTCATGTCCTTTGATTATTTTCTGTAAAGTATTTTACAAATCCAGTGTTGTCATAATGTGCATTTGAAAAAGGTCAGAAAACACTATTTTCGTAATAATGTGATTATAGGTTATTTACCATGAGGTAATAACCTACTATAAGAGTTCCGGTGGTAAAGGAACATATTATCTAGGACTTGACAACCAATGTCGCCAGTGATTCTTGCGCCGTATATTACGCGTTGACCATGAGATTTAGAATGGGACGGAGAAGTCAGCTGTATCTTTTCCCTCTCGCATGGAGCCAGATGTGCGTGTCGTGGCTGTTATCACTCTCGCATGGAGCCGGATGTGCCATCGATAGCAACTTGGCGCTTCATCGCCCCAGATCAACGGTGTAGATTTTCACCCCTTTGCTTTATAATCTGAGGGTTAAAAGTTTTACTGCTCACTCCTCCTTCCTACACAATCTCCTTCTTCCTTCTCGCGTCGCTCCTATGCTCCATTGCGCCCCTATTGCTGTTCTTTGCCCTTCTCCACTACGTGTCCCGTCGAGAGCTTCCATGGACAAGTCGAAAGGAGCATCGTCCACTGCAGATGCCACGGCTAAGAAGAAAAGAGTCGTCGGTTGGGTTCCCTCAAAGTGCAACATGCAAGATCTACGTGAAGCGCGCAAGTTCAACCTGCTGAAAGAAGACACCTACAAGCTTCCACGGGACGAGGCCGTGCCTGCACCCGAATTGGGATGGATGGTAATGTTTCTGTCCTTTCTTTATTGTGGCCTTTCTCTCCCGGCACACAAATTTCTCTATAGCCTCCTATTTGTCTATAGTGTGCAGCTCTACCAGATCACACCAAATTCCATTATCCGCATTGTGTTTTCATCATGCTTTGTGAGTGTTTCCTAGGGATCCATCCTCATTGGGGTCTGTGGAAACATTTCTTCTTTGTTCGGTCCAACATGAATTACTTTGACTTGAAAACCGTGGACTCTATACAAGGTTCGAAGACGTAGTGGTTCTGTATTAAGGATTGGTAAGTCGAAGGCCAAAAGTTTGGGTTGGATCCCTTCGACCAAAAGAAAACTTGTCGGAGGCTCAACTCATGGTAACAACGTCCCGCTGCAGAAGAAATGAAGGAAATCCACCGCCGCTGGATCTGATTGAAAAGTTGTGCACTAAAGAATTGACAGGTTTGCAGATCCTGGCCTACTTTCTTCGAGTGCTCATCCAACCTATTTAGAATAGGCTTGCTGGTATGTGGACATACTCTGGGAAGAAGGATTTGATGGGATCTCAGCCGAGAATCTTCCTCTCGAAGTCCTTGAGAAAAGGGTACTCTCCTTTTCTACTTTGACGAAGAAAAGTCTAGTCCCTGCCACTTGTCGGGTTGAACCATATGGCAAGAAAAATTTGGTGTCTGATGTAAGTTTTTCGTTTCCCTTTTTATTTTTCTTATTTTTCCACTGCTGTATTCTAGATTTTGTCGCGTGACTATGTCTGTTTTTGTTGCAGGGCCACAACCATCTTTCCTCTCTTCCCCCTCTTCCTGGATCTGGCAAACTTCCCGACGGCACCATGGCATCCGAAGGGTACGCCAATGCTGCTGGTGTCAGGGATGATGAAAAATATTCCTCTGTGGGATCATCGCGTGATACCGCATCGGTTCCCATGACTCACTCCAAGGAATTTAAGAGAGTCCCGCGTCTGGGAAGCGGAAGTGCATTGAGCCTGTCGAAACGGTCGAAGATTCCGACGATTCGACGTGTTCAAAACCACAATACGCTGAGCATATATCTGTTATGCCACTCAGAATGGGACTCTTTCGGATGACCTGGGACATTAATTTGCAAGTTTTCCTCCGACAACTTTCCTTTCTATCTTTCTGAGAAATTAGTTGCTTCGTATCCAAATATTTTTCTACTGATCCAGGGGTGAAGAGGATGATGAAGATTATCCAAAATCACCAGCTAGTGCTTCTGTCAAATCACCACCCTCCAAGTCTACGACTCACCTGGCGAATCCAGTCGAGCTTTCGAAGCAGACTGTTAAAAAGCTGAACTCGAAGGATGTGGCTTCATCGCCTCCAGCGCCACCACTAAAGAAGAAAAAGACTGCAGGCAAAGGAGTGGCGATAGCCAAAACCCCTTCCGAGCCCGATATGAACGACGTAAGTTTCTATTCTCCACTCTACATTTTCATTGTTTGTTTCCGCTACAGCCCCCGTGTAATTTTGTGTCCTTTGTCCAGCCGCTAATGCGTGAAATGGTCGAGATGGCCTCCCGCTTTATCAAGATTCATCGCAAAGCTGAAGAATCCAAAGGTTTTACTTCCTTACCTTCATGTTTCTTTGTTTACCTTCTTATCTGGTACCGACCCGTGTTATACTATGCATCTATTGCCAAGGAATCTGCGGTGATTTGGGATCAAGCTTTGCAGCGAGCTAAAGAATTAGAGACCGAGCTGAAAAGCGTAAAGACGGCCCTTGGAGAATCCAAAAAAATTATTGTCGCTGAATCCAAAGAAAGGAAAAAAGCAAGCTGACACGGTGGCTGTCAGGGATGAAGAGCTTCATAAGCGTGTGCATGCGCTGAATTTTTCCTTGACCAGTAAGTAAAATGTTTTTATTTTTATCACGGTTCCCTCTACTCTTCCCTAAAATACTGAATTGATTGCCCTGTAATGCAGAAATTATTGGCTAGTCTCTGACTTTGGAAGAGGATCAACGATCTGATCCACTGTCAGATGTGGTAGGGATCTTGGAAGCAAACATCGTTCGTGGGCACAATCTTCTGATTCGCTCACGACGTTCCTTTAGATTTTGCATGCCGAGTTTTATAGACAAGGAAGTACCTGCCGATATGAATGATATTCTTGATGTTTCTAATCCCAATCTGTTGACCGAGTATAGCTTGAAGCAGTCGAAGAGTGGCGTGGAGATTTCAATGGCGCTAGCAATGGCTCATGGCGAGAAGATCAATTGGAAGAAGGTTAGCTCCTCCATTCCAGTCAATAACGCCAGCCAAGACATTGATCTTAAGACTTTCATAAAGTGGACAAAAAAATATTCGTGACTACTTCTCTCGATTGCTTCTGGCCATGAAGCTCCTGCTGTCAAAGCTTCGGTTGAAACCCCCTTTGCTAGTGCTACTGCCTCTGCAAAACCTTTTGCTTACGCCCCTTCGTCTAGCATTACTGCCTCTGTGGAAAACTCCCCTTGGTTTTTTAGTTTATTGTCAACACCTTGATTTTTAATCCCAGATGCCTGTTATGCCATATATCGCAATCCCAGGATTACCATTTTTGCGAGACATAACATATTTGGATATCACAATACATCATCCATTATAAACCATACATAAGGTCTTACACAAATAAGGATCTCATGATCCAGTTCTTAATATAACTCAAGTAGCGGAATAACGTAAATATAAAGATAGCGTAGGAGAAGCTCCATCTTCGGGGTCACAGGCAATGCTGCCGATGGGAGATAATCCTAGTTGTCATAATCTTCCTACGGTCCATCATCAAGGTACTCCTCTTCATAGTCTGGACACGGGAATAGCCAGGGACAAAGTCATGAGTACTCTTTAAGTACTCGCAAACTAATACTAACAAGTTAAGGGGGTTTTTGTAGTAGGATACTAAGCTCTAGGGTTGTTTTGCAAAAATCCAGATTTACCTCTACTAAGTTCAGAAGCAAAGAAAACTAGTTGAAAGTTTTATAACACCTAAGTGGGAATTTGAATTTCATATCACAACTCTGTTGTGGTTAAGTCAAAGTCATAAAGCATTTCATAAGTCATTTTGAAAACATCTGATGGGGGAATAGTATGGCCACTCCAACTGTCCATAACCGCGGACGCGGCTATTCAAATAGTTTGACACTCTGTAGAGATTGTACACTTTCACCACAATAATCGATACATCCGTCAGGAACAAATCCTGAATTCACCATCCTCAGTATGTGGATAATCAATCCTAACCTTTCAATTACACGCCCTAGTATAGGCACCTCTCATGTGAGTTTGGCCTCCCAACCATGACCAACTGTCATCTTGGGTACAACACAGGTGGACAATCTTCATAAGGTAGCCTCAGCTCAGACCTTGGCCATGAGGGAACCCATACTAAAGTATATAAATTTCCAGTCAAGCCCTACCCAATTTTCAGGTATTGTGGTTGTACGGTAAAATTGGAATGGTATCGCATCCAAACAACCATAAGTTTTATAAAGGGCTAAGGCTCATGCCTCAACATTTTCATCATCAAAATCATCTGGTGTTCAGAAACACATGTCAAAACATTTCAGTAGAATGACTCATTTCTAAGGTTTTCATAACCATTTTCACCCAGTATTCCCATCTAAAGTTGATCAAGTTTTATGCTTAGCACTAGCATCTACAAGTGGGGGTAAATACTAATGAGGGGTGGTAAACAAGTGGGGATTAGTGAATTTAAATCTCATGCCTTAGGATGACATCAAGATTATCTAACTTAGGCCAAATTTTATGCTCTTTATGCTACCTTCAATTATCTTTCTAGAATCTGTAATTCACTATGTAAACTCTAAGAGAAAGCTTTGATAAAGAGAGTAAAGTATAAAGCTTGCAAGTAAAACTAGGATTGGGTATTAAGGGGGGTATAATCACACATGCTTAAGGCATATGGTTGGCATAGTAACAAGCAAGTAGTAGCTTGCATAAGTTGCAAGGGTTAACTTGCAAGGTTTCAAGTATTGGCTTGCTAGGATATTAGTATAAGCTTGCTAAGTTGCAAGGGTTAGCTTGCCTTGTGCAGAGTAGTGGTTGAAGTTCTCCTCGGCTTCTACCTCGTAGTATCCTCCTTCCTCCTCGTATCCTTGGTCGGTACTAGCGTCTATAGATAAATACGAGGTACACAATCATCAAACAATACTTGACTATTTCTAAACATCACACAAAGGTTCATACTAGGTGATCTATCATCATCACTAGCATTACAAGATTAAAGCACTTGACTTATTTATTTTATTTTTAGAAAAGTAATTTCTACTCATTGAAAAATTACTTAAGATTTAATATTCTCCAACTCAAACATGGGATCATGTTGACACATGTCATCACCACATATTTCAGTACATGGGAATGTGATTTAAAGTGGTGTCACAATTTAATAAGGTTTAACCTTTTTTATTTTAATTAAATAAAGTGACTAGAAATGCCTATGTGGCATTCTTTTATTACTTGAACATTACTGCAAGTAAACCTATATGTTTTTATATATTCTGAAATGTATGATCAAATATGATTTTTGAGAGTTGGAATCAACTCAAAAGCTCTTATGGTTGAATTTTGAAAAATGTTTGAATGCAGAAAAGTTTCTGCCTTGTTATTTTTACCATGGTTGATCTACCAATCCAAATGGTTTGAATCCAACGGGATTGGATTAAGCATTTCAGTACCTTTCTAACAAAATTGGTTTCATGCATTTTGGTTCAGTGAATCGAGCTGGGTTGATTTTTGAATCTATATACAGAACTGTGTTTAAAATTAAATGAATAAACATAAATTTGAATTGTTGGGTCGCGCGGGATATTTTACTGGGCCGACCCACTACGCACAACGCGTACGCGGGCTGGTTAAGTGGCTGTCCCCACGCGTCAGTGAGACGGGAGGGGCGAAGCAGTATGGGGCAATGTGGACCGTGGGATCTAGTTCTAATCTAACAACTCTAGTTTATCGTCCACGTCGAGCAGCGCCGGCGAGACAGAAACCTAGCGCGGCAAGTGGGGGTCATGAAAGGCTCAACCGGGCTCAGGCGAGGGTCTGCGACGGGGGCGAACGACGAAGTCGACGATAGTGGTTCTCCTGGGGCGGCTCCAATCGATGGCTCCCTTCTCCTCCAGCAGCGGCGGGCTCAGGCCAAATTCCGGCGATGCGCTGCTCGCCTTGCTCCTGGAGTGAGGTGGGGTGGTTCTGAGTGAGAGGGGAGTGAACTGGTGTGAAGAAAACGAGCGGCGGAGGCCTCTATTTATAGTGGCTGAAGGGGACCGACGGGCACAGACTGAGCTCGTCGTGGTCGACGACACAGAGGGCTACTGGCATGGGCGACGGTAGGGGGCGGTGCTGTGCTCCCTGGCAAAGCTCAACGACGTGGTGGCGAGGCGTGGGTCGGTGCTGATCGGTCAGAACGTCGCGACGCTCTGGGCGGGTCCGACAACGGTTTTAATGGCACAACGCGTGTGGTCTGCGGGCGGTGAACGGGCGTGTCTGCGGGGTTGCTGGGGTGGTGGTGATCACGCACGCACGCGGCAAGGGCGGCGCGCGGTCTGTGGGTGCTGGTCGAGGGTGGCACACTGGCGTGCTCTCGGCTCGCACGTAGAGAGGTTTGGCATGGTCGTGTCGTGTGGTCCAGGGGCTGGCATTGCTCGGGCTGGGACAGGGAGTGGCGGTGGACGGTGGGGTGCCTGCTAGACATGCTTGCTAGGCTTAGTGTTGCGCCTATCTTGCTATCGACAATAGGGTGGCAAGGTGAGGCTCGACCTGCTTGCCATTGATGGCATGGTCTGGTTTACAACGAGCTAGATGGGTTAAACAAGTTAGATGATCTACTGAGGGTGTAGTGTGAGCTAGATAGGGAACAAGTTAGGCCAAAATTACTGCACACTATAGTGTTTGAGGTTTGTTTGATTTGTATCTGCAAGGTGTTTGATGAAATGGCTGCAAGAACTTTAAATTTGAATTTTGGATTCAAACTTGGTGGGTTTGATAGGCACATACTAGGGAGTGTCTGGTTAGTTGGATTAGTCAAGGGGCATTGGTTTGGTTGGGTTTTGAAAATGGGTGATCTTCACATATGATAAAGATTCAATTTTGAATTGTGATTTGAATGAGGTTGCCAAATGTTTCTGTAAGTTTGAAAGGTGGGATTTGATTCACTTTTACTTGTTCTAGCAAGGGGTGAAAAGAATTGGAAAAGTTTCTGTTTGAAATCTTGAACTAGAAACACTCAAAGTGACCTAGTGAGCAAGATTGGCAAAAATGACCATTTGCTTTATTTGATTTGTTTTTGATTTTCTCTTGATTTGTTTCTGCATGGAAATGTTTTATATGATGTTATTTCCCTCTTTATACCATTTCTTGCTATGTAGGTTAATCACACAAGTTCATTCATGCATTTATCAAATCATCTCATTCACACATGCATTCATATGATTTTAATTAGTCCAAGTTTTTGTTAACCCTAATTTTAGTGATTAGAGTTTGATGATCCTTGTGTTATATTTTTGGGATGTTACAAACCTTCCCCCCTTAAACGAAATCTCGTCCCGAGATTTGAAAAAGGAATAAAAAGATTACCTAGGATTTAAAGAGATCGGGAAACTCTGTCCTGATGTGATCTTCGTGCTCCCAGGTAGCTTCTTCTTTAGTGTGGTTGCTCCACTGAATCTTGAGAAACTTGATGCTTCGGGTCCTGGTAGTTCTGAAAGCTTCTTCCAAAATACGGATGGGTACTTCGGGATAGGTCAGGTCATCGTTGATCTCTATGGTCCGGTGATCAATGTTCTTGAAAACTTCGGACTTCTCCAAAACTTCAAGGCATTTGCGAAGTAACGATATATGGAACACATTGTTCACTGCGGACATTTCCTCTAGCAGTTCCAATTAATATGATACCTCTCCTCGATGATTCAAAATCTTGAAAAGTCTGATATATCTGGGGGCTAACTTTCCTTTCAGTTGGAAACGTTGCATTCCTTTCAACGGCGACACTTTATGGTACACAAAATCTCCGATATTGAAAGCGAGGTCTCGATGTCTTTTGTTAGCGTAACTCTTCTATCTTGACTGGGCGGTCTTGAGGTGCTCACGAATCTTGTGAACTTTCTCTTCTGCTTCTCGTAGGATGCCGGGTCCGAAATCTGACTCTCTCCTACTTCCGACCAATTCAAAGGGGTGCGACACTTCCTTCCATACATGAATTCAAAGGGGGCCATTTGCAAACTAGCTTGGTAACTTTTGCTGTATGAAAATTCTGCGAAAGGCAGTCAGTATTCCCATTTAGATCCATACTCTAGCACACATGCTCTCAGCATATCTTCGAGTATTTGATTTACTCTCTTCGTCATCCATCGATTACGAGGGTGATCTGTGTGCTGAAATCCAGTCGGGTTCCTAAACCTTCTTGGACTTTCTTCCAGAATCTCGAGGTAAACTGGGTTCCTCGATCCGATACAATGTTCTTGGGGACTCCGTGCAAACTAATGATTCTAGCGATGTATAACTCTGCTAGCTTCGAACTCTGGTATGTGGTCTTGACGGGTAAGAAATGGGCTACTTTGGACAATCTGTCAACTATGACCCAGATAGAGTCATTTCCCCTACTAGAAATAGGCAATCCGGTGATAAAGTCCATTCCAACTGAATCCCATTTCCATTCCGGAATCTGTAGAGGTTGCAACAGTCCTGCGGGTCTTTGATGTCCCGCCTTGACTCTCTGACATATATCACACTTGCCGATATAGCTTCCGATTTCTCTCTTCATCTTATGCCACCAAAATTGTTCCTTCAAATCCTGATCCATCTTCGTTCCTTCAGGGTGGATAGAATAAAGAGTATCATGGGCCTCTTTCAAAATCACTTCTTTGAATTGCGAATCTGTTGGTACACAAAGGCGTCCTTTGTACCACAGAACTCCTTCTTCGTCTTCGGTGAATCCGGGTACTTTGCCTATACCGATACGACCTTTGATTCCGTCGATACTAGCATTGCCTTTCTGCGCCTATTTGATCTGACTGATCAAAGTGGGTTGAAGTTCTATGCTAGACAAAAATCCTTCACTCACTAATTCCATTCGGAAATCTTCCATATCTTTGTGCAAACTTGGTTGCTCCTTCAAAATCATGGAGTTCAAGCGGCACGGCAATCTACTAAGGGCATCTGCTACCACATTGGCTTTACCGGGGTGATAGTGAATGTCCAGATCATAATCCTTGATTAGCTTAATCCATCTTCTCTGTCTCATATTCAGCTCCTTTTGAGTGAATATATACTTCAGGATCTTGTGATCCGAAAAAATCTCACAATGGTTACCCATGAGATAATGCCTCCATGTCTTCAAGGCTAGAACTATGGCTGCGAGTTCGAGGTCATGGGTTGGATAGTTCTGTTCATGCTGCTTCAGTTGTCGGGATAGATAAGGTATAACTTTGCCTTCTTGCATTAGCACACATCCGAGACCGATCTTGGATGCATCACAATACACATCAAAGGGCTTCGTGATATCCGACATGATCAAAATTGGGGCTGAAATCAATCTCCTCTTGAGTTCTTGAAAACTCACTTCACATTTGTCCGTCCATTCAAACTTCTTGTCCTTCTTCAGCAATTGGGTCATGGGTCTGGCGATACTCGAGAATCCTTCTACGAACTTGCGATAGTATCCCGCTAATCTGAGAAATGCACGAACTTGGGTTTGAGTTGTTGGGGCTTGCCAATCTTCAACATCCTTCACTTTCGCAGGGTCAACGGCAATTCCTCTGGCTGATACGATGTGTCCGAGGAATCCTACCTGCTATAACCAGAATTCACATTTGCTAAACTTGGCATACAGCTGATGCTCTCTAAGGGTTCCAAGAATGGTCCTTAGGTGTAGCTCATGTTCTTCTTCTGATTTGGAATAAATCAGAATGTCATCGATGAAAACAACGACAAACTTATCCAGGAAGTCCATAAAAATCTTATTCATGAGGTTCATGAAATAAGCGGGGGGATTGGTTAATCCAAAAGACATGACAGTATACTCGTATAATCCATATCTGGTGGTAAGGCAGTCTTTGAAATATCCTCTGCGCGAATCTTGAGTTGATGATAGCCAGTTCTAAGATCAATCTTAGAAAACACTTTGGCACTAGTCAACTGGTCAAACATGTCTTCTATCTTCGGCAACGGGTACTTGTTTTTGATGGTAACATCATTCAACTTTCGATAATCCGTACACAAACGGTTACCTCCATCTTTCTTGTCCACGAACAAAACAGGTGATCTCCAAGGTGACGCACTTGGTTGAATCAGTCCAATTTCCAGGATAGCATCCAGTCGCTTTTTCAGTTCTGCTAGTTCCAACGGGTTCATACTATATGGTCTCTGGGCTATGGGTACGGTTCTAGGGATTAGTTCAATGATAAACTCGATATCCCGATCTAGGGGCATACCGGGCAAAAAATCTAGAAATACGTCGGGGTATTCACAGACTATCCGGACTTGGTGAATGGTAGGCTGGTCTATACTCTTGTTGCACTTGAATTGACGGGGCAAGGTTTCAGATACATGCTCGACTGATATTCCGGCTGTACTGGTCATGGTTATGGCTTTCTTGGCACAGTCAATTAATCCTTTGTGTTTGGACATCCAATCCATTCCTAGTACTACTTCCAAACCTTTAGTTCCGAGTACTATTAGATTAGCATAAAAATCTATGCCATGGATTCAAATAGGGACGACTTTGCAAATTTGCCTAGCTTTGGTGGTTGAACCGGGGATTTGAACAATCATAACATGCTTCAATTTGGTTGGTTGAATCTTACTAGTGCATGCAAATTCTTTAGTAACAAATGAGTGTGATGCTCCAGAACCAAACAACACTCTTGCAAGTACTGAGTTAACAGAGAACATACCTAGCACCGCATCTGGCGCTTCCTGGGCTTCTTCAGCATGCATGAGAAAAAGACGGCCGTTGCGGTTGAGCGAATTCCCTGGGGCAAACCTTCTTCCGGGCTGAACACGACGCTGCTGCTGAGCTGGGGCATTTGCATTGGGGGTTGCGACAATCTTCTTGGGGCACTCATTGGAATAGTGACCCTTGGTTCCACATTCATAACAAATCACTTGCGACTTGTCCTTTGCTGCAACATGCACAACATTGCTTCCAGTCTTTGGGGCAGTGTTGGTGTTGGTGGCGGCATTGTTATTGTTGAACTTGGGTGGTGCACGGTTGAAATTGCTAGAGTTGCCGGGGTTGTTGTGGTTTCCTCCAGCCCTTGGGTTTCCACGGTTCATCAGGGGTCTGTTGGTTCTCGGGGAAAATCCTGGAGATGGGTTAGGGCGATACTTTGGTGTATGGTGGGTTCCTGGTTGATGCATCATGCGACGCTTGCGGTTCTCATTGGCTTGGTTGATCTTTCCTGCCATATGAATGGCAGAGTCGACTAGGGCTTCGATATCAGCAAAGGGGATATTGACTAACACCGTCTGCATCTCATCGTGAAGACCATTCAGGAATCTCTCTTTCTTCTTGGCTTCAGTGTCGACCTCATCCGGTGCATACCTAGATAATGACAAGAATTTGTCACGGTATTCCACCACTGTCATCCTTCCTTGCTTCAGTTATCTGAATTCATCTCTCATCCTCTTGATTAAACCCGGTGGCACATGGGTTCTGCTAAACTTGACCTTGAATTCCTCCCAAGTCATCATCTGACCTCCGATCATTGAACGAATGCTGTTCCACCATGCTCTTGCATCTCTGGCCAGATAGTGGGTGGCGAACAGAACTTTCTCGTTAGCTTCCACTCCTGCGACTTCCAGATTGTTCTTGTTGGAATTATGCCCTAGAGGCAATAATAAAGATGTTATTATTATAATTCTTGTTCATGATAATGTTTATATTCCATGCTAGAATTGTATTGAGCGGAAACTTTAATACTTGTGTGGTTTGTGAACAACACCGTGTCCCTAGTACGCCTCTATGGACTAGCTCATTGATCAATGATGGTTAAGGTTTCCTAACCATAGACATGAGTTGTCAATTGATAATGAGATCATATCATTGGGAGAATGATATGATGGACAGACCCAAACTAAGCTAAGCAATTAGATCGTGTCATCGTGTTCGTCTTTGCGAAGCTTTTCTTATGTCAAATATTGTATTCCTTAGACCATGAGATAATACAACTCCCTGGTATCGGAAGAAAGCTTTGAAGTCATCAAACGTCATCCTATGAGAGGGTGATCATAAAGGTGTCTCTCAGGTGATCGGAAAGTATCTGTTGGGTTGTATGTATCGAGATGGGATTTGTCCCTCCCAAGTCGGAGAGATATACTTCGGGCCCACTTTAATCGATATCAACACCGCTTGCAAGCATGTGGTTAAGAAGTTAATCACAAAGTGATATCGGATTACGGGCGAGTAAAGTACTTCTTTGTGAACGAGATTGAACTAGGTATGGCGATGCAAGCGATCAAATCTCGGGCAAGTAAAATATCGCGACGAAGGGAACATATATGGGATTGATTGAATCCTGGCATCGTGGTTCATCCTATATGATCATCGATGAATGTGTGGGAGTCAATATTGGTTTCAAGGCCCCGCTGTTGAGTATTGATAGAAGATCATGTCTGCATATTCTCGAACCAGCAGGTCACACATAACGTGTCTTGACGCGCTAGGATAGATTGGATAATTGGTTTATGAATTTTTGTTGAGTCTCGGATGGGATCCGGGATATCACGAGAGGTTCCGGAGTGGTCCGGAGAATAAGATTCATATAAGGCAGTGCAGTTTTTGGAGTTCGGAATTGTTCCGGGTTAATCGGTATTGTACCGGAAGCTTCTAGAACCTTCCGGAAGGGGACCAACGTGGCCCCACCTTCCAGTAGGGGGCATGGGCCTATGAGGGAGTGCCCTGGCCGCATTGGGCCAGGGGCAAAAGGCCCCATAGGACCCAGCCGGCCAAGAGAGGTTTAAACTCGAGATAGAGCTTCTAGAAAGGGGGGTTTCCTTGCCCCCCACTCCTTCTCCTTGGGGCCGCCGGCCTTGGCTTGGGGGAGGGGCTAGGGCTGCGCCCACCCCTCTATATATAGAGTGCTGGGGGCGCACCACCCCCCTACACCTTCCCCTCCAACCCTAGCCGCCCTGCTGCCCTCCTCTCTCCCTCCCGACTGCTTGTAGGCGAAGCCCTGCTGCAGAAATTCTCCACCAATTGCACCGCACCGTCGCGTTGTAGATCCAACCCATCTCTCCACCATACTTGCTAGACCAAGGAAGGAGGAGACGTCGAGGTGTTGCACGTGTGCATCTCACGGAGGCACCGCCACTTGTGGTGCTAGATCGGATCGGATCGCGAGGAGGAGAGGCGAGTACGACTACATCACCCACGTTCCGGAGCGTTCATGTCTTGAATCTTCAAAGGTATGAAGATCTAATCCAATCTCTCTCGTTGATTGCATCTCCTAGATTAGATCTTGGATTCCCTCTGTTCGCATTCATAGAAAATTTTGATTTACTATGCCGCGAAACCCTTCAGTGGCATCAGAGCTAGATCTATGCGTAGATGTGTTTCACGAGTAGAACGCAACATGGTTGTTGCGGGCATTGATGTTTTCTGTTGCAAGCCTCTTGTTTGTGTTCTTCTTATGACGCGGGATAGTGAGATTGAAGCGGTCCAGGCCAACCTTACGCGACGTCGTTCATGAGACCATCCGCACTTGACGTGTGGCTTGTTCCACACATGCGGCTGGTGGATGTCAGTTTCTCTCACTATAGTTGTCATGGGATCTACACCGGAGTTTGGCAACCATAATATCACCGTTGTGGCTTTCCGTAGGTAAGAATCGTTCTTAGCATCCACTCCCATAAGCCACGTAAAACATGCAACAACAAAGTAGAGGCGTCTAACTTGTTTTTGCAGGGAGTGTTTTCTGTGATATGGTATGGCCCAAGATGTGATGTGTATAATGTATGCGATGATCATGTTTTGTAATGTTTCACGACTTGCATGTCGATGAGTACGCAACCGGAGCCGGAATATATGGTTGTCTTTATAATTGTGTATGACCTGTAGTCAACTTCTTATACGCCATGTAATAGCTTTACTTTATCGCTAAGTAGTTAGCAATAGTTGTAGTTGCTATTCGTGGTGGAGGCAATCATGGTGGAGTGATGGAGATCATGCCGGAACGCACAAGATGGAGATCATTGCGCGAAGATTGGCTATACCATGTCACATGAAGTTATATGCATGTGATGTTTATCCTTTTATGTATATTATTATGCTTAGATCGCGACGGTAGCATTATAAGATGATTCCTCACTTAAAGATCAAGATAAAAACCGTGTTCTCCCCAATTATGCACCGTTGCGAAAGTTCGTCGTGTCCAAGCATCACGTGATGATCGGGTGCTATAGACTCTACGCTCACATACAACGGGTGCAAGCCAGTTTTGCACACGCGAAAATACTTGGGTCTAACTTGACGAGCCTAGCATGTACAGACATGGCCTCGGAACACAAGAACCGAAAGGTTAAGCATGAGTCATATGAATGATATGATCGACACTTCGTTGTCCACCATTGAAACCACAGCTCTTCTCGTGATGATCGGATTAGGTGTGGTGAATTTGGATCGTGTTCACTAAACAACTTGAGGGATGTTGAATTTAGTGGGAGTTCATCTAGTAATTTGATTAAGTTGAACTATTTATCATGAACATAGTCTAAAGTTGTACTTGCAAATCTTGTAGATCACATGGCTAAGTCCAACTTCAACGTTTTTCTGAGAAGGAAAAGCTTAGAAACAATGGGTCTAACTTCACCAATTGGTTCCGCAATCTAAGAATCATTCTCTCTGGCGGTCAAAAGGACTATGTCCTTGGGAAAGCGTTAGGTGACCCCCTCGCGCAAGCTACGGTGATGAGAAAACTGTCTATCAGTCGCACAAAGATGATTATGGTGTGATTAAGAGCACCATGTTGTTTGCTATGGAACCGGAACTTCAAAATCGTTTTGAAGACTATCCCGGGCCCTTTGAGATTCTCGAAGAGCTGAAAACCATGTTTGGACTCAGCCCGTTCAGAGATATGAGATCTCGAAGTTCTTTAATGCAAGATGGAGGAAGGGAGTTCCGTTAGTGAGCACGCCATTAAGATGACGGGCTACACTCAACGCCTTGAGCAACTGGAATGCATGATTCGGAGGAGCTCAAGATTGACAGGTTCTGCAATCACTCCTCCCAACTACAAAAGTTTTGTAGTGACTCATAATCAGATTGGTTCCATGATCGATCACCGAGCTCTTCGCAAAGCTGAAGGCTGCGGAGGTGGACATCAAGAAGGATAATCATGTGTTGATGGTCAACAAGCCCTCCTTTAAGAAAGGTAAGGGTGCAAAAAAGCCCTTCAAGAAAGGCGGCAGCAAGCGCGTTGCCCCTGCTGAGAAGAATCTCAAGTCTGGTCCTAAGCCGTACACTGAGTGCTTCTATTGCAAGGACAAGGGTCACCGAAGCGAATCGTCAAAGTACTTAGCGACAAGAAGGCTGGCACCATCAAAGGTATATTTGATATACATGTTATTGATGTTTTCCTTACTAGCCCTCATTGTAGTGCACGGTATTTGATACGGTTCGTTGCTAATATTTGTAACTCGAAGCAGGAGCTACGGAATGAGGCGACTGCTTAGGGATGAGGTGACGATGCGCGTTGGCAACGGATCAAGAGTTGATGTGATGGCCGTCGACACGCTCTCCTTAGTTTTACCTTCGGGATTAGTTTTAAACCTTAATAAATGTTATTATGTGCCTGCGTTGAGCATGAACATTATTTCTGGATCGTGTTTATTGCAAGACGGTTATTCATTTAAATCGGAGAATAATGGTTGTTCTATTTATATGAGTAACATCTTTTATGGTCATGCACCTATTGTGAATGGTTTCATTCTTCTAAATATCGAAAGGGATGAAACACACATCCATAACATTGAGGCTAAGAGATGCAAAGTAGATAGTGATAATACTACTTATTTGTGGCACTGTCGTCTAGGTCATATTGGTGTAAAGCGCATGAAGAAACTCCATTCTGATGGACTTTTGGAGTCTCTTGATTTTGAATCATTTGACACATGCGAACCATGCCTCATGGGCAAGATGATCAAAACCCCGTTCTCCGGTATGATGGAGCGAGCAACAGACTTGTTGGAAATCATACATACCGATGTATGCGGACCGATGAGTGTTTCGACGCGCGGTGGATATCACTATTTTCTCACTTTTACCGATGACTTAAGTAGATATGGGTATATCTATTTAATGAAACATAAATCTGAAATGTTTGAAAAGTTCAAAGAATTTTAGAATGAAGTGGAGAACCATCATAATAGAAAGATTAAGTTTCTACGATCCGATCGTGGAGGTGAATATTTGAGTTATGATTTTCTCACGCATCTTAAAGCAAGTGGAATCGTTTCACAACTCACGCCACCCGGAACACCACAGCGCAATGGTGTGTCTGAACGCCGGAATCGAACTCTATTAGATATGGTCCGATCAATGATGTCTCTTACTGATTTGCCATTATCATTTTGGGGTTATGCATTAGAAACCGCTGCATTCACTTTAAATAGGGCTCCATCTAAATCCGTTGAGACGACACCGTATGAACTGTGGTTTGGTGCTAAACCTAAGTTGTCGTTTCTTAAAGTTTGGGGATGCGAAGCTTACGTCAAGAAGTTGATGCCGGACAAGCTCGAACCCAAAGCGGAGAAATGCGTCTTCATAAGATACCCTAAGGAAACTATTGGGTATACCTTCTATCACAGAACCGAAGGCAAAGTGTTTGTCGCAAAGAACGGTTCCTTTCTTGAGAAGGAGTTTCTCTCGAAAGAAGTGAGTGGGAGGAAAGTAGAGCTAGACGAGGTTATTGAACCTTCTCTTGAATTGGAGAGTAGCGCAGCACCTAAAATTGTTCTAGTGCCGCCTGCACCAACAATAGAGGAAGCTAATGACAAGGATCATGAAGCTTCAGACGATGCTGCTACTGAACGTCGCAGGTCAACAAGGTCGCGTGCCCCTCCTGAGTGGTACGTCAACCCTGTCTTGACTGTCTTGTTAGTGGAAGACAGTGAACCTACGAACTATGAGGAAGCGATGATGAGCCCAGACTCTGAGAAATGGCTAGAAGCCATGAAATCCGAATTGGGATCCATGAGCGAAAACCAAGTATGGACTTTGGTGGACCCTCCTAGCGACCGAAAGACCGTTGAGTGCAAATGGATTTTCAAGAAGAAAACAGACGCGGATGGTAATGTTACCGTCTATAAAGCACGGCTTGTCACGAAAGGTTTTCGACAAGTTCAAGGTGTTGACTACGATGAGACTTTCTCTCCCGTAGCGATGTTTAAGTCCATTCGGATTTTATTAGCAATTGCTGTGTTTCATGATTATGAAATATGGCAGATGGATGTCAAGACTGCGTTCCTCAATGGCAACATTGATGAAGAGTTGTATATGATGCAACCTGAAGGTTTTGTCGATCCTAAGGATGCTGATAAAGTGTGCAAACTTCAGCGGTCCATTTATGGACCAAAGCAAGCATCTCGGAGTTGGAACCTTCGTTTTGATCAAGTGATCAAGAGCTTTGGATTTGTTCCAAATTTCTACGAAGCTTGCATCTACAAGAAAGTGAGTGGGAGCTCGGTGACGTTTCTGGTACTATATGTGGATGACATATTGATTATTGGAAATGACATCAACATGCTTAATGATGTGAAGAGTTATTTGAACAAGTGTTTTTCAATGAAAGACCTAGGTGAAGCTGCTTATATATTGGGCATCAAAATCTATAGAGATAGACAAAGACGCCTGATAGCTTTAAGCCAGAGTACATACCTAGACAAAGTTCTGAAAAGGTTCAGAATGGATAAGGCAAAGAAAGGTTCAGTGCCTATGTTGTCAGGTAAGATATTGAGCAAGGCTCAGTGTCCAGCCACGGTAAATGATAGGGAAGCTATGAGCAAAGTTCCTTATGCCTCGGCCATAGGTTCTATCATGTATGCCATGCTGTGTACTAGACCGGATGTGTCCAATGCTCTTAGTTTGACGAGCAGATATCAAAGTGATCCAGGAGTGAAACACTGGACAGCCGTGAAGAACATCCTAAAGTACCTAAATAGGACTAAAGAAATGTTCTTAGTCTATGGGGGTGATGAACATTTCCAGTAAAGGTTATGTCGATGCTAGTTTCGACACCGACAAGGATGATTCTAAATCTCGAGACGGATACGTGTATATTTTGAATGGAGGAGCTGTGGAGAAGCTGCAAGCAAAGCGTGATCATGGGATCTCTGATGAAAGCGGAATACATGGCTGCTGCAGAAGCATCAAGTGAAGGAGTTTGGATCAGGAACTTCATCACTGAGCTTGGCGTGGTTCCAAGTGCATTGGACCCACTAGAGATATTGTGTGACAACACTGGCGCCATAGCACTCGCTAAGGAATCAAGATATCATCCAAAGACCAAGCATATCAACCGCAAGTTTCATATAATCCGATATTATATAGCAGATGGAGATCTGAAGATTAGCAAAGTACATACAGATCTGAATGTCGCAGATCCATTGACTAAACCTCTTCCACGTGTAAAACATGATCAGCACCTCAGTGCCATGGGTGTGAGATTGTTACCAGATGTAAACTAGATTATTGACTCTAGTGCAAGTGGGAGACTGTTGGAATTATGCCCTAGAGGCAATAATAAAGATGTTATTATTATAATTCTTGTTCATGATAATGTTTATATTCCATGCTAGAATTGTATTAAGCGGAAACTTTAATACTTGTGTGGTTTGTGAACAACACCGTGTCCCTAATACGCCTCTATGGACTAGCTCATTGATCAATGATGGTTAAGGTTTCCTAACCATAGACATGAGTTGTCAATTGATAATGAGATCATATCATTGGGAGAATGATATGATGGACAGACCCAAACTAAGCTAAGCAATTAGATCGTGTCATCGTGTTCGTCTTTGCGAAGCTTTTCTTATGTCAAATATTGTATTCCTTAGACCATGAGATAATACAACTCCCTGGTATCGGAAGAAAGCTTTGAAGTCATCAAACGTCATCCTATGAGAGGGTGATCATAAAGGTGTCTCTCGGTGATCGGAAAGTATCATTGGGTTGTATGTATCGAGATGGGATTTGTCCCTCCCAAGTCGGAGAGATATACTTGGGCCCACTTTAATTGATATCAACACCGCATGCAAGCATGTGGTTAAGAGTTAATCACAAAGTGATATCGGATTATAGAACGAGTAAAGTACTTGCGTGAACGAGATTGAACTAGGTATGACGATGCAAGACGATCAAATCTTGGGCAAGTAAAATATCGCGAGACGAAGGGAATATATATGGGATTGATTGAATCTGGCATCGTGGTTCATCCGATATGATCATCGATGAATGTGTGAGTCAATATGGGTTTCCGGCCCCATTGTTGATTATTGATAGAAGATCATGTACGCATATTCTCGAACCAGCGGTCACACATAACGTGTCTCGACGCTAGGATAGATTGGATAATTGGTTTATGAATTTTTGTTGAGTCTCGGATGGGATCCGGATATCACGAGAGGTTCGGAGTGGTCCGGAGAATAAGATTCATATAAGGCGGTGCAGTTTTTGGAGTTGAATTGTTAGGGTTAATCGGTATTGTAGAAGCTTTAGAACCTTCCGGAAGGGGACCAACGTGGCCCCACCTTCCGGGGAGGGGCATGGGCCTATGAGGGAGTGCCCTGGCGCATTGGGCCAGGGCACAAGGCCCCATAGGGCCCAAAGGCCAAGAGAGGTTTAAACTCGAGATAGAGCTTCTAGAAAGGGGGTTTCCTTGCCCCACTCCTTCTCCTTGGGGCCGCGGCCTTGGCTTGGGGAGGGGCTGAGGCTGCGCCACCCTCTATATATAGAGGGCTGGGGCACCACCCCTACACCTTCCCTCCAACCCTATCCGCCCGCCTCCTCTCTCCCTCCCGATCGCTTGTGGCGAAGCCTGCTGCAGAAATTCTCCACCAATTGCACCTTGTCATGGCGTTGTAGATCCAACCCATCTCTCCACCATACTTGCTGGACCAAGGAAGGAGGAGACGTCGAGGTGCTGCACGTGTGCATCTCACGGAGGCACTGCCACTTGTGGTGCTAGATCGGATCGGATCGCGAGGAGGAGAAGCGAGTACAACTACATCACCCACGTTCATACATTGCGAATCTTCAAGGGTATGAAGATCTAATCCAATCTCTCTCGTTGATTGCATCTCCTAGATTAGATCTTGGCTTCCCTCTGTTCGCATTCGTAGAAAATTTTGATTTACTATGCCGCGAAACCCTTCAGTTCTCCATGGTTTGCAGCCAATCGTCTGCATCTAGGGGCTCTTATGACTTAGTGAAAACAGGTGGATTGGTGTTCTGGAAATTCTTGAGCTTAGAGCCATGGTTGTCCTGATTTCCATGGCCTTGATTGTTGTTGGCCATCTGAGCTATCTGTTGAAGGGTGGCTAGGTTAGCTTGACGTTCGACTCTTTCGGCTTCGTGGTCCGAAACCAACATTTGCAAGAGTTGCAACATCGGGTCCGGGGCTGAGTTGCTTCCTCCTCTAGGCATCTGAAGATTGAGATAGATCATGAGAAAAGAGGGAAATTTCTAAGGTTTAGGGGTTGTTGAAAAGTTTTTGAAGTTTGACTCAGATTTTTCTAGCAACTTTCTTTTCATTCATTCATAGCACACGATACAAACACACACCACAACAAAGAAAAACAGATGGTTTTAGGAACCATTCTGGGAACTACAATACAGTGGGACCGATTACAACTCACTAACGCTAGTGCTCAAGTGCTACTACTCCTTGGAGTCAGTGTACTCATCATCTTCATCATCATCATCATCATCATCGATGAAGGCGAAATCATCCTCATAGCCTGATCCTCCAGAAAGTCATCATCATCGCTGAGATAGGAGTAGGGGTCTCCACGAAGGTCTTCCCCTGCATTCTCCCTCTCCTCCAACTGCATGTCTCTCTCGTGGATGGTCTCCTCCAAATCCGTGATCCGGGGCGAAGACGGGCAATGATGCGCTCCTTCTTGTCGAGCTGACAGCGACGAGACTTGCGATCCTTCACTAACATGGTGAGGGTCTGATCCTTCTTCTTGGCGATGGCGTAGTTGTGGTTGGCGTAGGAACGGGCATTGTCCAACTCCTTCTGATGGTCGTACATCATGAAGCTGAGGTGGTCCAACTGAGTCTTCAACTCAGGGTGGTATGGGGCCTCCAGTGGCTGTCCCATAACATTGCGCCTTGGGTAGAACTCAAAACGGGTACCATTGATCTGATTGATACTCTACCCACACACATGGGCAAGAGCTTCCTGCATTGCCCTGGCTAGTCCATCGAGCCAGTTGTTTTCTCTTAAGGTGAACTGAATTCCCTCTGTAGTGGGAGGTTCAATCTTTCCTCGGAGACTTGCAACAACTAGCCACTGCAGATCTTCTCCTTCCTGATCATTGAGCTGAGCTCCAAAGAACTCGGGGTGCGGACGCTCCAGAAGTTCCGAAAGCTGGTCCAAGTCACGCTCAAAGATGATGTCTCCTCCATTCCCCAACTGATAAAACTTGCTGTACTTCACGTCCATCTATAAGAATATAGGATGAGTAAGTTAATAGAGTGATCAAGTGTGTCAAATTTTATGTACTTTGCAAGAATTTTTGAGGACATGAATTTTTTTTATGAAAGAATCCAAGTGATAAGAATGAGAATAAGCTTTTGTAAATACTCACTTCCTTTGGTTTTGAAACTAAGTTTTTATTCAAACGTCCATTCTAACTAGGGTCTCCTATGGTCAGGATGGCTCTGATACCAACTTGTCAACACCCGGATTTTTAATACCAGATGCCTATTATGCCATACATCGCAATCCCAGGATTACCATTTTTGCGAGACATAACAGATTTGGATATCACAGTACATCATCCATTACAAACCATACATAAGGTCTTACACAAATAAGGATCTCATGATCCAGTTCTTAATACAAGTCAAGCAGCGGAATAACGTAAATATAAAGATAGCGTAGGCGAAGCTCCATCTTCGGGGTCACAGGCAATGCTGACAATGGGATATGATCCTGGTTGTCGTAACCTTCTGCGGTCCATCATCCTGGTACTCCTCTTCATAGTCTGGCCACGGGAATAGCCAGGGACAAAGCCATGAGTACTATTTAAGTACTCTCAAACTAATACTAACAAGTTAAGGGGGTTTTTGTAGTAGGATACTAAGCTCTAGGGTTGTTTTGCAAAAAGCCAGATTTACCTCTACTAAGTTCAGAAGCAAAGAAAACTAGTTGAAAGTTTTATAAAACCTAAGTGGGAATTTGAATTTCATATCACAACTCTATTGTGGTCAAGTCAAAGTCATAAATCATTTCATAAGTCATTTTGAAAACATCTGATGGGGGAACAATATGGCCACTCCAACTGTCCATAACCGCGGACGCGGCTATTCAAATAGTTTGACACTCTGTAGAGATTGTACACTTTCACCACAATAATCGATACATCCGTCAGGAACAAATCCTGAATTCACCATACTCAGTATGCGGATAATCAATCCTAACCTTTCAATTACACGCCCTAGTATAGGCACCTCTCCTGTGAGTTTGGCCTCCCAACCATGACCAGCTGTCATCTTGGGTACTACACAGGTGGACAATCTTCACAAGGTAGCCTCAGCTCAGACCTTGGCCGTGAGGGAACCCATACTAAAGTATATAAATTTCCAGTCAAGCCCTACCCAATTTTCGGGTATTGTGGTTGTATGGTAAAACTGGAATGGTATCGCATCCAGACAATCATCCGTTTTATAAAGGGCTAAGGCTCATTCCTCAACATTTTCATCATCAAATTCATCTAGTGTTCGGAAATACATGTCAAAACATTTCAGTAGAATGACTCATCATTCTAAGGTTTTCATAACCATTTTCACCCAGTATTCCCATCTAAAGTTGATCAAGTTTTATGCTTAACACTAGCATCTACAAGTGGGGGTAAGTACTAATGAGGGGTGGTAAACAAGTCGGGATTAGTGAATGTAAATATCATGCCTTAGGATGACATCAAGATTATCTAACTTAGGCCAAATTTTATGCTCTTTATGCTACCTCCAATTATCTTTCTAAAATCTATAATTCACTATGTAAACTCTAAGAGAAAGCTTTGATAAAGAGAATAAAGTATAAAGCTTGCAAGTAAAACTAGGATTGGGTATTAAGGGGGGTGTAATCACATATGCTTAAGGCATATGGTTGGCATAGTAAAAAACAAGTAGTAGCTTGCATAAGTTGCAAGGGTTAGCTTGCAAGGTTTCAAGTATTGGCTTGCTAGGATATTAGTATAAGCTTGCTAAGTTGCAAGGGTTAGCTTGCCTTGTGCAGAGCAGTGGTTGAAGTTCTCCTCGGCTTCTTCCTCGTAGGATCCTCCTTCCTCCTCGTATCCTTGGTCGGCACTAGCGTCTATATATAAATACGAGGTACACAATCACCAAACAATACTTAACTATTTCTAAACATCACACAAAGGTTCATACTAGGTGATCTATCATCATCACTAGCATTACAAGATTAAAGCACTTGCCTTATTTATTTTATTTTTAGAAAAGTAATTTCTACTCATTGAAAAATTACTTAAGATTTAATATTCTCCAACTCAAACATGGGATCAGTTGACACATGTCATCACCACATATTTCAGTACATGGGAATGTGATTTAAAGTGGTGTCACAATTTAATAAGGTTTAACCTTTTTATTTAATTTAATAAAGTGACTAGAAATGCCTATGTGGCATTCTTTTATTACCTGAACATTATTTCTGCAAGTAAACCTATATATTTTTATGTATTCTGAAAGGTATGATCAAATGTGATTTTTGAGAGTTGGAATCAACTCAAAAGCTCTTATGGTTAAATTTTGAAAAATGTTTGAATGCAGAAAAGCTTCTGCATTGTTATTTTTACCATGGTTGATCTACCAATCCAAATGGTTTGAATCCAACGGGCTTGGATTAAGCATTTCAGTACCTTTCTAACAAAATTGGTTTCATGCATTTTGGTTTAGTGAATCGAGCTGGGTTGATTTTTGAATCTATGTACAGAACTGTTTTTGAAATTAAATGAATAAAAGTAAATTTGAATTGTTGGCTCGCGCGGGATGTTTTATTGGGCCGGCCCACTACGCATAGCGCGTACGCGGGCTGGTTAAGTGTCTGTCCCCACGCGTTAGTGAGACGGGAAGGGGCGAAGCAGTACGGGGCAATGTGGACTGTGGGATCTAGTTCTAATCTAACGGCTCTGGTTTATCGTCCACGTCGGGCAGCGCCGGCAAGACAGAACCCTAGCGCGGAAGGTGGGGATCGTCGGAGGCTCACCGGGGCTCAGGCGAGGGTCGGCGACGGGGGAGAAAGACGAAGTCGACGACGACGTTTCTCCTGGTACCGGCAGTTTCTCCTGGGGCGGCTCCAATCGACGGCTCCCTTCTCCTCCAGTAGCGACAGGCTCCGACCAAATTCTGGTGATGCGCTGCTCACCTTGCCACGAGAGTGAGGTGGGGTGGTTATGAGTGAGAGGGGAGTGAACTGGTGTGAAGAAAACAAGCGGTGGAGGCCTCTATTTATAGTGGCTGAAGGGGACCGACGGGCGCGGGCTGAGCTCATCGTGGTCGATGGCACAGAGGGCTACTAGCATGTGCGACGGTAGGGGGCGGTGCTGTGCTCCCTGGCGAAGCTCAACGACGTGGTGGTGAGGCGCGGGGCGGTGCTGATCGGTCGGAACATCGTGGCGCTCTGGGCGGGTTCGACGACGGTTTTAATGGCGCACAACGCGTGTGGTCTGCGCGGCGGTAAACGGGCGTGTCTGCGGGGTTGCTGGGGCGGTGGTGATCACGCACGCACGTGTCAAGGGCGGCGCGCGGTCTGTGGGTGCTGGTCTGGCGCGCACGCAGAGAGGTTTGGCATGGTCATGTCGTGTGGTCCAGGGGTTGGCATTGCTCGGGGCTGGGACAGGGAGTGGCGGTGGATGGTGGGATGCCTGCTAGACATGCTTGCTAGGCTTAGTGTTGCGCCTAGCTTGCTGTCGACAATGGGGTGGCAAGGTGAGGCTCGGCCTGCTTGCCATTGATGGCATGGTCTGGTTTACAGTGAGCTAGATGGGTTAAACAAGTTAGATGATCTACTGAGGGTGTAGTGTGAGCTAGATAGTGAACAATTTAGGCCAAAATTACTGCACACTATAGTGTTTGAGGTTTGTTTGATTTGTATCTGCAAGGTGTTTTATGAAATGGCCGCAAGAACTTTAAATTTGAATTTTGGATTCAAACTTGGTGGGTTTTCTAGGCACATACTAGGGAGTGTCTGGTTAGTTGGATTAGTCAAGGGGCACTGGTTTGGTTGGGTGTTGAAAATGGGTGATCTTCACATATGATAAAGATTCAATTTAGAATTGTGATTTGAATGAGGTTGCCAAATATTTCTGTAAGTTTGAAAGGTGGGCTTTGATTCACTTTTACTTGTTCTATCAAGGGGTGAAAAGAATTGGAAAAGTTTCTATTTGAAATCTTGAACTAGAAACACTCAAAGTGACCTAGTGAGCAAGATTGGCAAAAATGACCATCTGCTTTATTTGATTTGTTTTTGATTTTCTCTTGATTTGTTTCTACATGGAAATGTTTTATATGATGTTATTTTCCTATTTAAGCCATTTATTGCTATTTAGGTTAATCACGCAAGTTCATTCATGCATTTATCAAATCATCTCATTCACACATGCATTCATATGATTTTAATTAGTCCAAGTTTTTGTTAACCCTAATTTTAGTGATTAGAGTTTGATGATCCTTGTGTTATATTTTTGGGATGTTACATTTATTATGCTAGCTGCAGCCTTTTGTTGTAAGGATCCTTTTACCGCCTGAACTAATTCTGAATGTGTATCAAGATGATAGTTTGATCCTTATGTATATGTCACACTAATGCCTTTGTCTTACTGGATTTATTTACATGCAACGTTTATTATGAGCCTTTTTTGCCTTTATCTTTTCTTCCAGATGATGTCTAGCTCTTCCGATCCTTTGGGTACCACTCAAGCACTTGTTGCCCAGACATCGCCATCCGTGTTGAGTACACCCAAAAATGTCACTACCCATATCGTGGATCCACCTCTATATTGATGGCTGCAAGTGCACATATCGTTTATAGCTAGTTTCGAAGTTAATATGTCGATCCCACAGGGAGCCCAAAGATAAGTGTTTGTGGGTGAAGTCTCTGTCACACCTGAAGTTGTCACAGGTCTTCGAGTGAAATTACTGCAAGTGTTGAAATGAGAATAGAATTTGGATTAAAGGAAAGTGTTTAAATAAAACTAAAATGTAAACTTCAGAAATAAAAATCATAAAAGTAAAGAACAATTTGATTGTTGTTTTATGTAGATAACGAAGTATGCGCGGGGAGATTAAGTTCATGGTGATAGTGAATGTGCCAGGTGGATGAGTGATAAGTGTAACAATTTATAATCTTATAAGTATGTGTATAGGCGAGCAACCCATAATTAGCCGGAATTCCTCTTGGTAGATTTCATCCCAACTTCAATAACCCTACTATCCTGTTACCATAACCATGGTCAGTCACTAGACGATTAAGATCCTTCAGTTTGCTTAGCAATTAAGCTCCTTGGATCAGATTAATGCAATAAGCTCGATGGCTCCTCGTGATCCTCGAGTCAAACTACTTTCCCATTGATATCCCCGTGTCACTCGGGGGTCACCGGTATGCTAGCGAATAAGATTCTATCTATGTAGAACAAAGCATCATGTTGTATGGGCCCTTAATTGGACAACAGACATTAAGCATCCCACAGATAGTCAAGCACACATAATATAGTAATAAAAATCAACCACAAACTTAATGAAAATTATATAGGCACATCACATCTCACCAATCCCCTACATCTCCCACGCCCAAGGGAACTTACTCACACATGAGAGAAGAAAGCATCATCGATATAATTAAATAAAGGGAGTTCTTCTTGATATTACCGTGGAGATCCACAATAAGAAATAGAAATAAATCCAACACAATTTAAGATGAGAAGAACAATCTCAAACCCTAACCTTGCAAGGTGGATCTCTCTTTCTCTCTCTCTCTCAAGTACAAGTAATGGCTATGGAGGTGTGGTGGCTAGGAGATCGAAGATCGTGGAGCAAGATGAAGAACGTCTTCCCCTTCTTCTCCGGATCTCTTTTTCTCTCTTCTGGATGGGATGGCGTCCCGTGTGTTCTGTTTTCGTCCTTCACCTCTTCATGAAAGTTGTCCCTTTTAACAAGACGAAGTAGATGACAACTATATGGCGGGAACTATACGACCGAAAAAATATTCCTGCCGTATAGTTGCTCGTTAAGGCTTCTGTATGCTCCCCTTGATTGCCTCCAAAACGAGACTTGCTTGTTTTCATCTAAATATTGTGTTCCTGCTGTTAAAACCCTCTGTTGATATTCAGAACCTAAAATACACATTTAAACCCAACTATTGAAGTATTAGAGTTAGGTAAAGCTAGAAAACAATCAAATCCAAACGAAAACCATCGATTGAAACAATAAAAAATGTGTCGAATCTCATAGCTATGAACTCCCCCAAGCTTAGATGTTACTCGCCCTCGAGTGACAAGGAAATAAGAAAGGATAGTGTTGATTCCAGACTTGAATAAAAGAACTTACAAGCTCAAATTGGTGTCAAATTCTTTTCTTTATAATTCCTGCAATCTTAAATATGATCATACAAGTATTCACTAGATTGCATTGGGTTCACTTCCTAACCACGTATATCTTGCTAGCAAGATAAATCATATGCTTGAGCGAGTGTCAAAAGTTTAGCTAGGAAAGTGAAAAAATCTTTTTGGTTTCTCTCTTATTGAGAGAAGAAAACCTTTTTGCTCTTGTTCCTTTAATCAATTAAGAGTACTCAAGTTGGCACCAACAATATTTAATTTAAGAACAACTCATCTACTCCCACGTAAAAATTTCAAGACTCTCAAAGCACCTTTTTCCTTTCCTTGTTTTTCAAAAACTTCAGCTCTTTCATAGAGAAATCATGCCACTATTTTTAACATGTTAACTCGTGACCATGCCAATAGATAACTATTGAGCAATAGTGGGTCAAAGGAGTACTACAACTTCACTTGGAACATGAAACCACGAGGAGACTAAAATTTTACCCGTCATAGCATTGCAGCTACAAACGTTTACATAAGCCAATAGCCGAACTCAAGTGGTTTCCCACATTTAGATCGTTCGTTGGCCAGCGGAGTTAATAGTTCCCCATGGAGTACGCCAGTGTTGTAGTGACACGCGTAAAGCAATATCCTACTATAATTATTAAAAAAAGCAGTGGCATAATCTCTATTACTTCAAAGTATCCATTTTATCAGAAAATTTCATTCAAGGGTGCTATCGAGACTATTTACATTAAGCTCAGTGGGGTTGATTAATTTCTAAAATCAAATCCTTTGGGCTAAACATGGACTCAAGTCATCTCTTGGATGCGTTTTCTTGTTGTAAAAATGTTAGAAATATTTCAACCAAGTTCATTGCTCATTGTTTCAAAGCTAAAAGAGAACACTGGCAAGGGAATATAATTTATAGGATAACAAGCTAGGTGAGGAGTGACTCAAGTGCAAGCGAGTAAATAATTGTAGGGTTAATTTAAAGTTGCAGAAGAGGTGATGAAAGGAATGTGATACCTCCTCTTGCTTACTTCGTTCTCGTACTTGATTCGAATCCACTCTATATTTTCCTATTGCCAAGTCACCTGATATTGAGCAATATCCAAGAAAAACAAATAAAAAATTGCAATAAAAATTACAACTATTTTTTTTGTGTTTTTGATTTAAGAATGCAACCTAGAAGTAAACGTGCTATTCTTGGAAAAGAAAATAAATCAAAATAAAAAAATATGAATGCAAGTTTTGAGGTTTTCAAACCTTCCCCAAGCTTAGGTTGTTGCCATGCTTAGTTGTCGTCGTCGTTTGGCGGCGGGTACGAATGCTGCTGATAGTAGTCGGGGAAGTTGGTCATGAAGTGACTAAAGTATTGAGTTAAGGCACTCACATCTTCACTCACTCCATGTATTGAGCTGCAGAAAATCTTGATAGGGGACATTGTTGAACCCCTGCCGCTGTCATTGCTGATTGGGCCATGGGTCCCAAGGTCCCTCTTGCTGTTGCTGACCCTCCCAAGAAGGGTTGTACTCCTACTCCTTCTACTGCTCCTTCTCATCTTGCTGCTCTCCTTCTGCCTATTCCTTGGAGTCAGGATAGAGTGCTGCCATGATCTCAGTCACTTGATCCTTGGTGATGATCCAGTTGTCCCTCCCCTGAACCGCGAAGGCTTGCGAGCAAGGCAATGGAACCTGATCATCCTGTGCAACATCAAGATAACCAAATTGATAGGCTTGGAGCCTCCTGTTATCTCGGTAAACACCGAGGAAGCCACAAGCAGTTATATACTTGACATCCATAAGTATGGAGCCATCAACAGGTTGCATAATAGGCATATGAATTCCACTGGCTTGGCATAGGTGGGTTACCAATCCACCGATGCGAATATCACCTTTATTTTTGTTGCTCTGGTGGCGGAGGTGCTGGAGGAATAAAGCCGCAGGAGTGGGACTCTGAGGTGTGATGTCTACGCACTTATATTCTTGTAGACAGTTGTTGGGCCTCCAAGTGCAGAGGTTTGTAGAACAGCAACAAGTTTCCCTTGAGTGGATTACCCAAGGTTTATCGAACTTAGGGAGGAAGTGGTCAAAGGTATCCCTCTCAAGCAAGCCTGTAATTAAGATACAAGAAGTCCCTTGTGTCCTCAACGCATCCAATACACTTGTCAGGTGTATAGGTACACTAGTTCGGCGAAGAGATAGTGAAATACAAGTGGTAACGGTGCCAGAAAAGAGCTTCTGACTTGTTGTTGACATGGGAGAGACTAAAGGCAAAAAGATGGAAGCAAGCAAACATGTAACATATCTAGTTGCAAATGGTGTTTCAATGCTTAGAAATAAGGCCTAGGGATCATACTTTCACTAGTGAACACTCTCAATAAATATATTCTATTCATGATGCTACCCTGAACTACTCTCCGGTTGGACACTCTAATCCATGGTAGGGCTATAACAGCACTCCTCAAAGTCCGCCTTCCCCATCTAGATAACCCCACACTGTCACCTTGAGCGCTAGATGGTTCCAACAAACACCACAATTTTATAGAGACAACCAACTCAAAATATACTCATGATAAGTATTTATAAACTCTAGTCTAAGTGCCACCACGGCGTGGACGCTATAATTTTCACACACGTGGGGAGAGCAAAGATCTATTGAAGCACTTGAGTATTTATGTAGACTCTAGCCTAAGTGCCACCACGGTATGCACACTGTCACTTTCACACACGTGGGGAGAGCCAGAGATCTATTAAAGCACTTGAGTAGCAGAGTAGATCTACTTTATTACAAAGCTCATGACCACAATATGATCATGCATAGATAGAGAGATGAACACATAGATACCGGTAGAGCCCTTAGCCTCGAGGAAGAACTACTCCCTCCTCATCATGGGAATCAACAACGGCGATGGAGATGGTGATGGATATCGATGGAGATGGCTCTAGGGGCACTTCCCTGTCCCAGTAGGGTGCCGGAACAGACACTTCTGTCCCCAAATCTCCCCTTCGGTGGCGACGGCGCCGTGGGACTTCTCGTGGATTTATGTCTCGGGGAGACGTATATATAGGCAAAAGGGCAAGGTCGGTGGAGCCTCTAGGGGCCCACACCTAGGGATGGCGCGGCCAGGGGGACCCACGCCACCCTAGGGTGTGGCGACCTCCTTCCCCCCCTTCGTCTGTCCTTCTGGCGCCATGTTCGCTCCAGAAAAATAGTGACTTTGGCTTTTGTCCCATCCAATTCCGAGAATATTCATTTTTAGCTTTTCTGAACCAGAAACAGCAGAAACCAGGCAACTGGCAGTGTGGCATCTTGTCAATAGGTTAGTTCTAGAAAGTTTATAAAAATACCTCAAAGTGTAGACAAAACATAAGAAAGTTGGCACAAAACAAGCATGTAGCATCAAAAATTATAGATACGTTTACGACGTATCAAGTATCCCCAAGCTTAACTCCTGCTCGTCCTCGAGTAGGTAAGTGATAAAAAGAATAATTTTTGAGGTAATATGCACCATCACAATCATGATCAAACCATTTGCAAGCATTAAAAGATGGGATCAAAATACGCTAAACATGAACATGAAAGATGTAGCTCTAACAATAGGACATAGAAACTATGTTGCAACATGAAAGGATACAGACAAAGATCATGAATAGCAATGCATTGAAAGACGTTTGTTTGTTTCACATATAGAAAACATAGCATAGTGGTATTCAGCTTGTCCCTCATGGAGTAGCAAAACATAAATGCATAGGACACCTTCAAATTTCATAAGGGTGACTAGATACAAATAGTTCAAGGAGAAGCTGATGAGGTTCGATCTCGTCAATGCCCATTGTTATGGACTTGGGTTTTGGAGAAGATGGGGATGCTGGAAGTTGCGGAACGGTTAACAAACAAGCAACAAAGGGACAAGAGATTTACCCATGTTCAACCCCTAGAGGTAAAACCCTACCCCTGCTTGTCTGCTCTTGATTACGACGGAACGAAAGGTTACAGGAGTGGCAGATGCAATCTGGCGAGGAGGTGTGTATGCGATGAGTTGGGAGATCCTTCTTGCTATACCCTCCTGGCCTTTATATAGATAGGCAGGTCTCGGGTTAGGCCGAGTCGGTTACAAACTAGGGTTGGTACCCTTTGAAATTCTATCTAATCTATACTTGTCCTCCAAGGAGTCAAAAACGTCATGGGCTTGGTCCACCCGAAGTCTTCATGGGTTGTTTGTCCTGACGTGAGCCTTCCTTGGGCTGGACCAGGTATACCAATGTCATGTACCTGTGGGGTATATCCATGTCAGTAGCCCCCTAGTGTTCAGTCGAATCATAGATTCGGTTGGAGACTCTTCAATCTTTCGGGTGCAATTTGAGCCTGCTATTTCAAGGAGAAATGTTTTAGTTCATAGGGATTGTTAATGCGTGTGCCTGGCTCACCTGACGTATCAGGGCCAGTTAAGTGTCATAGGACAAAACAACACGATCTTCATCAAACTCGAGTCCTTGGACTCGAATTTGGAATGATTGATGGTGTGATTAGACTCAGGCCGTTGTGGTCTTACAGGAGCCGAATCCCAGTGATTTTCAAGTGATGTACCCAACGCGTCCGTAGGGATTTTCATCATGCCTGTTGACACGGAAATTTACTGTCAGAGTGCAGTCAGGTGCGTTACTAGGCCATCAGATGATATCTGTAGGTCTTATCTTTGCGTCGTAGACACAACATCTGAAGTTTTATCACCGCGAAGGTGTTTCGGGTGGCCAAGGAGACCGCTTCTCACTTAGTGTTGGTTTGGGCAAAGTTGCCAAAAAGATTTTGTTGTATTTTGATCCGAAGGATCGTAGTAGAAGAATTCATAGGATGTGCGGCCAGCGCTCCCTATGGGAGTAGCCCCCGAGTGTCTGTTCGAGTCGTAGACTCGAGCAGAGACTTTTGTTCAGTGGTTTTCAGTATAATTCCGAAGGACACAATTTTTTCGGATGCTCAACCAACACTCCCTATGGGAGTAGCCCCCGAGTCCATAGTGGAGTCACAGACTCGATGTAGGACTCAAAGATATTTTCAAGGTGAAGTTACCTTAGTTATTTCTTAGGTGCGCGACCAGCGCTCCTGATAGGAGTATCCCCCGAGTAGTTTCTCGAATCGTAGATTCGAGTAAGTACTTAAATGATCAGTCGAAATCTTCGAGCCATTGCTGGCTTTACTTTGATGACGTCAATGCTGAAGATTAGTGATCTCAACCGTCTGCGGCAGCAGAGATGATGCGACGAGATGATCATGGGTCCCACCGCCTAACTTGATGTTGACTAGTCACGTGTAAACATGGCGAAAATTACGGCGTCTCCTCTGTTTCCATGCATAGTGGACGGCGTGCTGGCGACGGTTCGGTGTAGTGCTGACACGTGTATGGTGAGATTTGAGTGGCACGTTAGGGCTTCTCGATCGACGGCTCATGTGCATCGTCTCCGTCCTTTTATACTGCAGGGGGGAGAAATGATTTATTTTTACCCTTCGCCATTTGCTCATCTCCTTTGCCTCCATTTTCGTGAGATTTGCTGCCCTCCGTTGTGCACTGGACATTCTTCATACTTTTCCTTCCTCTTTCTTGCGCTTGCATCGCCGCTGCAAGATGGGCAAGCCAAAGAAGACAACTGCTGGAGATGGTTCGAGCGCCGTTGGCGACGGCAAGAAGGTCACTGCTATGTCCCGCGCCACTGACGGTGGGTGGAAGCGCACGGACATGCGCGATGGGGATCTACGCAAGCTGCATGATGCTGGGTTGATCTCCAAGGACAAGGAGGACGCCATCCTCCCCGGCGATGAGGTAATCCTGCGCCCACCCGAAGGGTTTCGGGTGATGTTCTATGCCTTCATTGTCCGGGGTCTTTATCTTCATGTCCATGAATTCCTTCGTGGACTCCTCTTTTTCTATGGGATTCAGTTGCATCATCTGTCTCCCAATTCTCTTCTCCACATTGCTTGTTTCATCATGCTTTGCGAGTGGTGGCTCGGTACCTAGCCACACTTCGGCCTCTTCCGGAAGCTCTATTCCATGAAGAGGCAGTCCGGCACCGGCGGTGTTTATACGCTTGGCGGCTGATCATCTCTATTCGTTCTTCTATCCTATTCTTCTCCTTTTCCATGTGCGAGTCCGTCCAATATTGGCGGAAGAACTGGTTATATATCCGCGACGCCAAATTGGACGGGAAGCAATATGGTCTTGCCCCTTTCGACTTGACCCAAATGATCATCCCGAAGAGGTCGTGGAAGAACTACGTCTTGGAGGGTGAAACAGCGGAGGTAGAGGTGCTCTACCCTCGCGTGGAGGCACTCCAGCTGTTGGTCGGTAAGGAAGTCAACAACGTCGATATCATCCGCACCTTCCTCAAGCGTCGGGTGCAGCCGCTCCAAGCAAGGGTGATACGTCCATTTGCATCACCATTCTATATCATAATTTGCCTCTATTCATTGATATATGTCTTATTATGAGGTATTACTTATGTCTTTTCCACTGTTTTTGCATATTGGATGATCCTTGGAGGATGGACTGCCGGAGTCTGGATTCTGATGGAAAAGAGGGCGTTTTGATGCAATTTCATGAAGATAAAAAATACCAGATAAATATGGGAAAATTATATTTTTCCAGAAGACAGAAGAAGCCAGAAGGAGAGGCGAAAAGGGGCCATAGGGGGCCCACACCCCCTAGGCTCGGACCCACCCTGGGCCGCGCCTAGGGCAGGTGTGGCCCACCTGCCCGGCTCCCGACTCCGCCCCTTCGCCTATATCTTGCCTACGGAACCCTAATACCGGGGGCGACCACATACAGATTTCCACCGCCTCCGCGGGGCGGAAAACACCGAGAGAGAAAGATCTCTCCGGCAAACAGATTTCTGCTAGAGAAATTCCTTCCCGGAGAGGGGAGATCATCGCCATCAACACCGTCATTAAGCTAGGCTTCATCGGGATCATAATAATCATCCACACCATCATATCCACTAGCACCATCATCACCACTCCGTCCCGCTGTAACAATTGTGTTGGATATTGCTTTAGTTCTTAGGGGAAACTTTCTTGGTGTTAATTACTATTGTAGCTGATGCTTGTGAGTGGAACCATTGGATTATTGTTTATGTTCAGATTGTTATCCATTATCATATCATCTTTGATCTTGATCCATATGATGTCTCGTGAGTAGTTCGTCTAGTTCTTGAGGACATGGGAGAAGTCATGTTGTTAGTAGTGGGTTTGTGTTGAGTTATTATTCAATGGTTTAGTATTTAAGTTGTGGTGCTATTCTTCTAGTGGTGTCATGTGAACGTCGACTACATGACACTTCACCATTTATGGGCCTAGGGGAATGCATTCTGTATTTGGATACTAATTGTGGGGTTGCCGGAGTGACAGAAACCTGAACCCCCGTTAGGACACCTTTGCACAAGGGAGTGTAGGATCTCAGAGTTTAAGGCTGTGGTTAGATTTATATCTTAATTACTTTCCTGTAGTTACGGATGTTTGTAGGGGGTTTAATCACAAGTATGTATTAGTCCAAGTAAGGTCGGTACATTAGCACAGGTTCACCTACACAACACTTACAACACCAAAGAAGAGTACTCGGCTATTTGAAGCGAAAGCACTTGCCAGAATTCCCATGTGTCCTCAATAATGTTTGGTCCTTATAAGTATTTCCACCAGCTTGTCCTTTTCTAAGAAAGGATTGGGCCACTTGCTGCATTTGTTCTTTATTACTTGCACTTTGTTTTGTTTCTTTTGTCAGAAAACCCCTAAAAATCCATTTGCTAAGTATTTGCAGAGAGTTCCTTCTCCATACCACTGGTCAACACCTTATTCTCCTCATTGGGATCGACACTCCTATTTATTGAAAGTACTGCGATACACCCCCTATACTTTTGGGTCATCAAGACTATTTTCTGGCGCCGTTGCCAGGGAGTGAAGCGCTATTGAAGAGTGGAACTGGTAAAGGAAACTTCTACTGTGAGTATTGCTTTTGTTTCTGCTTGTTACTCTATTTCCAATATGGACAACCCACTTGGTTTTCTGTTTGGGAAAACTACTACCACTGCTAGGGTAGTAGATGAACCACCACCCGTTGAGATAGATCCTTTTAAGATACGTACAAGTATTGTTGATCGTGTTATGGATAATTATTATTTTGGGGATGGAACTGTCCATCCTGGTGATCACTTGCTTTTTATCCATGAATTATGCGGGTTGTTTAAGTGTGCAGGTATCACAACTGAACAGGTGAAGAATAAGTTACTCTCTATATCCTTGAAAGGGAGAGCTGAAGAATGGACAATCCATGGAATGGGAGGAAATGGCATCTCTCTTTTTATTCTAAATTTTATCCCCCAAGTGAGATTCATAAGGATAGAATATGATATATAACTTTTGTCCTCGTGATGGAGAGAGTACATCTCAAGCTTGGGGGAGATTGAAGTTACTAATGCTTAAATGTCCTATTCATGAACTCCCCAACAATAGTATTATCAATAACTTTTATGCTAGGCTTTCTCTTTATGATAAAGATTTACTAGATGCTTCTTGTGCTGGATCATTCACACGTACGGAGGAAGAATCTAAATGGGATCTACTAGACCGTATTCAAGAGAACACTGAAGTTTGGGAGAATGACAAAGGAAGAAAGTCAGGTATAAACTATGATTATGAATGCATTAAATCTTTTATCGAAACTGATGACTTCTGTGATATTAGTAATGAGTTGCTCTTGATTCCCAAAGTATTGCCAATTGTTTTAAGGCCTTTGCCTCTTACATAGAAATTCCCAAGAAGAATTGGAATAAGTACCATGCTCCTTATGAAGATGTTGTTAATCATGTTCCTGTAAGAAGTACTGAAGTTTGTAATACTAATCATATTGTGCCTGAACCTTATGTTGAGAAAATACCTTTCCCAGCTAAGGTGAAGGAATATTATATGATTATTAGTGCAAATAATAAAGGTTCTAAGAAAACTGTGGAGCCTGTTGAGCAATTAAATATTGAGCCTGTGGTAGCTATTGTGAAAGTTCTTGCCACTAGAAATATAGAGGATGACCACATTGTCTTCTGTGAAGACGCTTCTAATATTATCTCTCATCCTAGTAAGGCTAGAAAATCTAGTGTTCCTATGCTTTCTGTTAAAATTGGTGATCATTGCTACTATGGTTTATGTGATATTGGTGCTATTTCTAGTGCTATTCCTTATGATATTTACAGGGAAATTATGCATGCATTTGGTCCTTGTGAGCTTGAGGACATTGATGTGGTTATTCACCTTGCTAATAAGGAAACAATATGCCCTATTGGTATTGTAAGAGATGTGGAGGTTCTCTGTGGTAAGATTAAATATCCTGCTTATTTTCCAGTGCTTAATTCAGCAGCTAGTAAAATTTGTCCTATCATTTTTGGTAGACCTTTCTTGAACACTTGTGGATCTATTATAGATTGTAAGAAGGATAAAGTTTTAACTAAGTTTGATGGAGATTCTTATGAGTTTAACTTTTCCAAATTTGCTAAATCTCCTTGTGAAAATAACTTGCCTAACGAAGATTTCGGGATGGAACAACTTGTTTCTATTGATCCAATTTATGACCTTGGACCTCTTTTTGGTGATAGTAAGTATCTCATTCTTATGGTAAAGTTGTTGCCAGTGACATTTATATTGTCAACTTTATTCAAAGTGCTACTGAAAGTTATTATGAGAGAGGGAAACATGGTTTTATGCATCTCAATAATGTTAAGTTTCCCCGTTTTATGTTGAAAGCTTTGAAGTTGCATCTGTTTTGTCTTCCTATGCTAGTGGATTTTTGTTTCAACAATTCATTTTCTCATGATACCCCCATGCATAGGAAGTGGGTTAGACTCAAGTGTGTTGGTTATTTGCTTCTTGATGCTCTCTTTCATTCCAGATATATATCTCCTTTGTGAGCATCTTTGAAAGTTTCAAGCCTAACTTAAAGGCATAAAAGAAAAGTACTTGTTGGGAGATAACCCAAGAGTTTGGTTGAGACTTGGAAGTTATTACCTCAGTAATAACCGCTCCTTATCCTTTTTGTTTTGGTTTTTGTGTCAAGTTCAACTACTTTTGAGAAGTGGAGGAGTTGTGAAAAGTGACTGTCCCGGGACAGATTTTTGTGCTACACCGTAAAAATTAGTGAGGGAGATCAGTACGTCGGATGGAGATGTATTTTTCTGAGCTTGTTCTCCAAGTTGGTACCCAACTTTTATTAGTTCTGCACTTTTTGATTTGAGCAACAGAAGGTTGTCAAAAAAATCAATCTTTACCTGCTGGTCTGTTTTGACAGATTTCTGCTATCATTTGCATTTGCCTCTTACAGAAGCCTTTGTTTTGATGGATTTCAGTTGAAGTGTGAACCTAAAGGTTTGTTGTTTTGCTTACACTAATGTTGCACTTGAAGTTTGTGTATTTCCTTGTGAGGAAAGGAAAATTCTAGGAGAAGGAGAAAAGGAGTCTGCAGAGTTCGTCTTTGAATAGGTAAAAGTGGTGAAAACAGAAGGTTCGTGAAACCCCAATCTTTTTATATTTTTAATGCATAAGGAAAGTTACGAGACAGAACAGAGGAGGAACCAGAGGCCGGGGTGGCCATACCCGACCACCCCGAGCTCCGTCTCCGCCTTGTTTCCGTATCAAAACCTTCCTTATGCTTTGAAACTTCGTAATATATAACCCCAGGATCCCTCGAGGTTTATGCATCATGTTCTCATCGTGTTTTCGTTTCGATCTGTTTCTGTCAGGAAATCTTCTCAAGTTTAGAGCGCCATGGTCTCCGCCAACGACAAAGGCAAGAAGCCCGTGGAGGAGATAAAGTTGGAAGAACAAACCGCTGCAGGGACAAGGGCAAGGAAACCTACTTTTGTAGGAGCAATTAACACTAGACGTGCTTTTTCTTGTAACATGCAGGGGATCATAGCCTCCATCCCTTCAGATCCTACCCTGAGGCAGTGGAAGCCCTTCGAACCACTGACGAGTTTTGTGATAAGTACCATGCTTTAAGGATGAAGGTGCATATGCTTCAAGAGGAGAATAATAGGCTTCTTAAGATGCTGGAGGATTTTCTAACCCTAAACAAGGGAACACCACCACCACCGAAGGAGTAATTCATCATCAGGTTTGGCATCCCCTTGGCTTGTTCCAAGCTTGGGGGGAGTGCCGCGGTATCACCATCATTATATTTTATATTTTACCTTTTTAGTGGATTCATATCTTTGATAGAGAAGTTATCTTATAGGTTGGTTTGCATGTGGAAGTATCTATGTATCCCTTGGTGTGAGTGCCTTTATGGAATATTAATGAGAAGTTTCATCTTTTACTTTTTGCACTTCTTATTTTAGTTTACAATCTCTATTATATGATGGATCTTGTTGATCAGTATTGGCATCACTTTGGGAGCATCAAGCAAATCTAAATTGGTTTTGGAAAACCAAGTTCTGGTCAGTAACAACACTTTTTGAGGTTTGAAAGAAAAATAGAAAAGCTTACAGGTATTTTATATAATTTGTTTTCTTTCTTGTTGGCTCATAAACTTAGTATTCTTTATTTAAGATCTTTTGTGTCTTCAAGGAAGATTGCATGTTTGGCTTTATTACTTGTATGCTTGCTTGTTTCTTTCAACTCTTTTGCTTGCTACCCAGCCTTGCTAGCCAAAAACCTGTTTTGAGAAGGCATACTTCTCATGTTTCCAACCCCTTTGAACCAAAACATGTGCCATTTGTGTCCACCATATCTACCTATTAGCACTTTTGCTATTCCAAGCAAATTCTCAAGCTTCATCTACCTTTTGAATTAAAAAGTATTTTGTTATGTGAAAACTAGTTAGTAAAGCTCTCACAAACTTGATGGCACACCTTATTTCCTTGCCCCTAATAGACTTGAACCATTGTGTCATCGAAGTTGTATATGCTTGCATCTATACGTTGGAATTAGTAGACCCGTGCTGTCACGGGGAACGCTTTCCACATTGCACATATACCTTGTAGTCAGTTGATATCGTGCTCTTTTGTCTATGGATGTCAACAATGTGAAATAAAAAGGAAACTTGTAAGTCCATGGAGTATGTATTTTGTGTTACATAAACGCCTGGGCCGCTAGCATAAGCCATGCCTAATCATGGTGGAAACTTGCAGCATCACCACAGTGAGGTATCTATGAAGAATCCTCAATAAAAAGCTATGCACATAGTAAATAAAAAGATCGCTGAGATGCTCATTGTCTGCTTGCCTTGTCATTTTGGTTATGGGATAGCTCTTGTACCATGTGCAAGGGGTACCCCGTTGGCGGTTCTCTATGATACACATGTACTTACAATGACAAGAACTTACCGGTAACTGAAGTTGAGTAGCATGAGGAGTGGCCCTCATATTCAAGGGACATGAGATTGCCAACTTATATTTCGTCAAGAATATACTCCATCTTTGTGCACTTTAACCTTAATCATCTCAAGATGCCTATGATAGGGGCAATGAGGGCTCAAAGCTAGTAAGTACCATAATCTTTTGGGAAGCTCTTTATGACTTGTAATCCCTGCTTTCCTTTATGAAGGGACCTTTCTCGTATTTTCCAAGTTGAGTCAGTGAACCTACTTACTCTCTATCTCCAGCAAGCATTTGAGTTGTTGTGTTTCAGGCATTCATATGGTGATTTATTCAATCATGTTCTTTATCTTCCTTGTTTGCACAAAGCTCTTATCTATTGAGTATTACTTTGAAAACCTTCATTGAAAAACCTTTTTGAGCAAAGAGTGCTCCTGTTGTAAAACTTCTACAAAGAGCTTTTTGTGAAACTGTTTGCCAGGTGTTCTCTGACCAAGAACAAGGTTTTCCAATTCCAATTATGATTTATCTTTATGCATCTTTATTGTGACTCATGTAGTTGTTGCAAGCTAAGTTATATAATGGTGAGTTGCTTTCTTCTATGAGTTGTGTAATGGTAAGTGTGATTCTTCTTGTCTGTATTCTTTTATCAACACTTCACTCCATAAACCTGTGGACATGTTTAGTGAGCTCAGTTTTCGCTTGGGGACAAGCGAAGGTCTAAGCTTGGGGGGAGTTGATACGTCCAATTTGCATCACCATTCTATATCATAATTTGCCTCTATTCATTGATATATGTCTTATTATGAGGTATTACTTATGTCTTTTCTACTGTTTTTGCATGTTGGATGATCCTTGGAGGATGGACTGCCGGAGTCTGGATTCCGATGGAAAAGAGGGCGTTTTGATGCAATTTTGCGAAGATCAGAAAAATACCAGAAAAATATGGGAAAATTATATTTTTCCAGAAGACAGAAGAAGCCAGAAGGAGAGGCGAAGAGGGGTCGCAGGGGCCCCACACCCCCTAGGCGCGGGCCCACCCTAGGCCACACCTAGGGCAGGTGTGGCCCACCTGCCAGCTCCCGAATCTGCCCCTTCGCCTATATATTCCCTACGGAACCCTAATACTGGGGGAGGGGCGACCACAGATAGATTTCCGTCACCTCTGCGGGGCGGAAAACACCGAGAGAGAAAGATCTCTCCGACAGACATATTTCTTCCGGGGAAATTCCTTCCCGGAGAGGGGAGATCATCGCCATCAACACCGTCATCAAGCTAGGCTTCATCGGGATCATCATCATCATCCGCACCATCATCTCTACCAGCACCATCTTCACCACTCCGTCCCGCTGTAACAATTGTGTTGGATATGGCTTTAGTTCTTAGGGGAAACTTTCCGGTGTTATTTACTATTGTAGTTGATGCTTGTGAGTGGAACCATTGGATTATTGTTTATGTTTAGATTGTTATCCGTTATCATATCATATTTGATCTTGATCCATATGTTGTCCCATGAGTAGTTCGTCTAGTTCTTGAGGACATGGGAGAAGTCATGTTGTTAGTAGTGGATTTGTGTTGAGTTATTATTCAATGGTTTAGTATTTAAGTTGTGGTGCTATTCTTCTAGTGGTGTCATGTGAACGTAGACTACATGACACTTCACCATTTATGGGCCTAGGGGAATGCATTGTATATTTGTCTACTAATTGTGGGGTTGCCGGAGTGACAGAAACCTGAACTCCCGTTAGGACACCTTTGCACAAGGGAGTGTAGGATCTCAGAGTTTAAGGCTGTGGTTAGATTTATATCTTAATTACTTTCCTATAGTTACGGATGTTTGTAGGGGGTTTAATCACAAGTATGTATTAGTCCAAGTAAGGTCGGTACATTAGCACAGGTTCACCTACACAACACTTACAACACCAAAGAAGAGTACTCAGCTATTTGAAGCGAAAGCACTTGACAGAATTCCCATGTGTCCTCGAGAACGTTTGGTCGTTATAAGTATTTCCACCGGCTTGTCCTTTGCTAAGAAATGATTGGGCCACTTGCTGTGTTTGTTCTTTATTACTTGCACTTTGTTTTGTTGCTTTATTAGAAAACCCCTAAAAATCCGTTTGCTAAGTATTTGCAGAGTGTTTCTGCTCCATACTACTAGTCAACATCTTCTGCTCCTCGTTGGGATCAACACTCCTATTTATCAAAAGTAATTCGATACACCCCCTATACTTGTGGGTCATCAGAGGGCGCACCCAATGTTTCTATATGTGTAAGATCCCACCTTTATAAAGGTAAAGATCCCTGTGATTGCAATTCTAGTCCCTAGATCAATTGCTAGCATCCACAATTTAAGATGAAGTACACAGAAACAAAGGTCATTATTACATCGTCATTCCAGAGATAACATAGTCTTTTACAACTCCATAGCCATAGGCTAGTACAAGAGTTTAACTTAACAATATAAAATAGAAGTCTTCATCTTCATGTGCCACAAGAAAGCATGTTGAGTGTAGACTCATAACCCCTAATCATCATCAGAGTAACCTGCAACATCACAAGTTACAGCCACAGTGGGTCAATACATTGGAATAGTATTGGCAAGTGATACCTTAGTAGAATATTAGCATCTAGTTACTACATGAATTTGGCTAAGTGTAGCTCATGCTTGCTTTGCTCAAAATAGGTTTTACCTATCAGTTGAAAATACTAAGTTTTTGTCAAGCTCCTTGATGGCATTGGTGAACCTCCACCCTTTTGTCAAGCTCAAGCTTCCCAAGGAACCACCAATAGAAATTGGTGAACCTCCACCTTGTTCAACCACAAGTTTTAACTTAGAAAATTGGGATGAGGAGATTCTTGATAGCTTCCATGTCTTGATGCTCAAATTGTCCAATACCAGAGACATGGCTAATTACTTAGTTTCTTCCATCTGCAGAGGTGGTGAACTTTCCCCACAAGACTTGGTTTCACCAAGACAGGACCTTTCAGAAGCCTCCCCTTAGACCAAATGGACGCGTTCCAACCTATCATCCCACAACCACCAACTGTCCAAATGGCTAAGTTATTGCAACCTATATGATCCAGGCAGAGCCCATAATGCCATGTGGCTGCACTAGAATCTGTAAGATCCCACCTTTATAAAGGTAAAGATCCCTGTGATTGCAATGCTTGTCCCTGGATCAATTTCTAGCATCCACAATTTAAGATGAAGTACACAGAAACAAAGGTCATTATTACATCGTCATTCCAGAGATAACATAGTCTTTTACAACTCCATAGACATAGGCTAGTACAAGAGTTTAACTTAACAATATAAAACAGAAGTCTTCATCTTCATGTGCCACATGCAAGCATGTTGAGTGTAGACTCATTGAGAACAATGGTTGTTCTATTTATATGAATGAAATCTTTTATGGTCATGCACCGATGATGAATGGTTTATTTCTTTTGGATCTCGATAATAATGTTACACATATTCACAATGTTGATGCTAAAAGGATTAAACTTAATGATGATATATCCGCATATATGTGGCACTGCCGTCTAGGTCATATTGGCGTTAAACTCATGAAGAAACTCCATTCGGATGGACTTTTGGAATCACTTGATTTTGAATCATTTGATACATGTGAGCCATGCCTTATGGGCAAGATGACTAGAACGCCGTTTTCCGGTTCAATGGAAAGGGCGACAGATTTATTGGAAATCATACATTCTGATGTATGTGGTCCAATGAGTGTGTCGGCGCGAGGTGGATATCGTTATTTTGTTACTTTCACGAATGATTTGAGTAGATACGGTTATATCTACTTGATGAAACACAAGTCTAAAACATTTGAAAAGTTCAAGGAATTTCAGAATGAAGTGGAAAATCATCGTAATAGAAAGATCAAATTTCTACGGTCTGACCGTGGAGGTGAGTATCTAAGTTACGAGTTTAGCACTCACATGAAAGAGTGTGGAATTGTTTCAGAACTCACACCTGCCGAAACACCACAGCGAAATGGTGTGTCAGAACATCGTAATCGTACTTTATTAGATATGGTTCGATCTATGATGTCTCTGACGGACTTGCCGTTTTCATTTTGGGGTTATGCACTAGAAACTGCTGCATTCACTTTAAATCGGGCACCATCTAAATCCGTTTAAAAGACACCATATGAATTATTGTTTGGAAACAAACCTAAGCTGTCATTTCTTAAAGTTTGGGGATGCGATGTTTATGTGAAGAAACTTCAACCGGAGCGGAAAATGCGTGTTCATAGGATACCCTAAGGAAACAATTGGGTATTCCTTCTATCTCAGATCCGAGGGCAAGGTTTTTGTTTCCAAGAATGGATCCTTTCTAGAGAAAGTGTTTCTTGCGAAAGGTGTGAGTAGTCGGAAGGTAGAACTCGAAGAGGTTATTGAACCTTCTCTTCAAAGTATGGCGAGTAGCGCAGCGCCGGAAGATGTTCTGGAGTTGGCTTCACCTGTTGAAGAGGGAACTAATGATAATGATCATGAAACTCCGAAAGAGAGTACTACCGAACCTCGCAGGTCTAGCAGGACGCGTGCAGCTCCCGAGCTGTACGGAAATCCTGTCATGAATTTCATGGTTAATGAAAATGATGACCCTGTGACGTATGAAGAAGTGGTGATGAGTCCGGATTCCAACAAATGGTTAGAAGCCATGAAATCCGAGATGGAATCCATGTATGAAAATCAAGTTTGGAACTTGGTGGACTTACCTCACGACCGAAAGGCCGTGGAGAACAAATGGATTTTTAAAAGGAAAACTGATGCTGATGGTAATGTAACCGTCTATAAAGCTCGACTTGTCGCAAAGGGGTTTCGACAAATTCAAGGAGTTGACTACGATGAGACATTCTCTCCTATAGCGATGCTAAAGTCAGTTAGGATTATGTTAGCAATTGATGCATATTTCGATTATGAGATATGGCAGCTGGATGTCAAAACCGCGTTTCTCAATGGTAATATTGAAGAAGAGTTGTATATGATACAACCAAAGGGTTTTGTCAATCCTAAGGATGCTAACAAGGTGTGCAAGCTTCAGCGATCCATCTATGGATTGAAGCAAGCATCACGAAGTTTGAATCTCCGCTTTGATGAGGTGATCAAAGAGTTTGGATTTGTCCAAACTTATGGAGAAGCTTGTATTTACAAGAAAGTGAGTGGGAGCAATGTGGCATTTCTGATATTATATGTGGATGACATATTATTGATCGGAAATGATATAGATCTTTTAAACGGTGTTAAAAGTTATCTAAACAGCAAATTTTCAATGAAGGACCCAGGTGAAGCGTCATACATATTAGGCATAAAGATCTATAGAGATAGATCTAGGCGCCTAATAGGGCTATCGCAAAGTACATACCTTGATAAGATTTTAAAGAATTTTAAAATGGAAGATAGTAAGAAGGGGTTCTTACCTATGACACAAGGCACGACATTGAGTAAGACTCAAAGTCCGGCTACGGCGGAAGAAAGAGAGAAAATGGACAAAGTCCCCTATGCTTCAGCCATAGGCTCTATAATGTACGCCATGCTATGTACAAGACCGGATGTGGCACATGCTATTAGTTTGACTAGTAGGTACCAATCGGATCCAGGTTCAAAACACTAGAAAGCGGTCAAGAATATCCTTAAGTACTTGCGAATAACTAAGGATATGTTTCTTGTATACGGAGGTGAAGAAGAGCTCGTCGCTAAGTGTTATGTCGACGCTAGCTTTGACACCGATCCGGATGACTCTAAGTCTCAATCCAGATACGTATTTCTCAAGAATGGCAGAGTGGTTAGTTGGAGGAGATCCAAACAACCTGTGGTGGCGGGATCAACGATGGAGGCCGAATATGTTGCTGCTTGAGCGGCTCGAAGCGATTTGGATGAAGGAGTTCATATCCGAACTAGGTGTGGTTGCAAACGCATTGGACCCAACGGTGATCTATTGTGACAACAATGGTGCCATTGCCAATGCCAAAGAGCCAAGGTCTCACAAGCATTCCAAGCATATTAAGTGCTGGTTTCACTCCATCCGCGAGCATGTCAAGGATGGAGATATAAAGATTTGTAAAGTACATACGGATCTCAATGTAGCAGATCCGTTGACTAAAAATCTCCCTAGAGAAAAACATGATCTACACCAGAACTCCATGGGTGTTAGATACATTACTATGTAACTAGATTATTGTCTCTAGTGCAAGTGGGAGACTGAAGGGAATATGCCCTGAGAGGCAATAATAAAGTGTTTATTATGTGTATTCCAAGTATATGATAGATGTTTATTTTGCATGCTCTAATTGTATTAATACGGAAACATTAATACATGTGTGTTTAATAAATAAACAGAAAGTTCCTAGTTATGCCTCTCTCATAAACTAGCTCGTTGATTAACAAGATGATCAAGGTTTCCTGATCATGGACATTGGATGTTGTTAATAACGGGATCACAACATTAGTGTAATGGTGTGATAAACATTCATCCGAAGTATAGCATTACGATCAAAGTCATTGAGTTTATATTGCTATAACAACTTACGAAGTGATCCTAACTTAGACCATGAGATCATGTCAATCACTAACACCGGAAGAGTTTCTTGATAACATCAAACGTCACACCGTAACAGGGTGATTATAAAGATGGATTCAGAACTAATAAAGTGTTATGTTGAGAATCATGGATCAAGAGTGGAATTTGTTCATCCCGATGACGGATAGATATACTCTGGGCCCTCTCGGTGATATCACATTGGTTAGCTTGCAAGCAAGTGATTTGATCACTAGAATGTTATATCACGGGAACGAGAAAAGAGTGCATGTCGATGCGAGATCAAACTAGGTATGGAGATACCGATGATCGAATATCGGACATGTAATATATCGTGAAACAAAGGGATTAAGATACAAGCGTAAAAGGTTCCGACGATCACAGGAAAGTCATCGTTGAATGTGTGGGAGCCAGTATGGATATCTAGGCCCCGCTACTGATTATTGATCGGAGAAGGGTCTCGATCATGTCCGCATTATTCGCAAACCGTAGGGTGACACACTTAAGGGACACTGACATCCAGTTGGAGAAAATGTTTCATGCCGAAAGAATAAACAAGCGCAGGAATTTATTTCACTAGATACTGAAACACGTTTTCGGGTGAAATTGCATAAAGAGGTTATGCATGTGAAATAGAATTCTAGAAAGGGGTTATTTGTGAATGTTTGTCATTAAAGTAATAGGCAAAATTCTGAATAAAATAAAAGAGTTTTATTTAATGAGAGTTTGCATTAAATTTGGTGGAAATTTAATAGCAAGTTTGAGTGGGATTTTGAGTGGAGGGATTTGAATGGATTTTTGTGAGTGGAGTGTCCACCCACATGAATGAAGGAGGGAGGGCAGCCCCATGGCCGTGCCACCCCCTTGGGTGCCCCCTCCTCCTATAAAAGGCACCCCCTCTCCTCTCTCTCACACACACCTCCTCGTGAAGGATCTCTCTCCCCCTCTAGAATTTATCCCCCATGGTCTCGGACTAGAGAGATACATGTTCCTGGTGGCTATTCGGCAAGAAAGGGTTGTGCTTATGCTGCATCGCTAGAGCGAGGGGGCGGAGGTTGCTCGGTGTCTTGTACGTGTGTGCGAGCACGGATGCGCTGCTGCTTTGCAGCGCTGGGAGTTCCTATCGATCTTGAGATTGGCAAGAGATCGTCTACATCAACCACGAGTTGAACTCGTTAAGCTTTGTCGGTCTTAAAGGGTATGTTCTCTACGGATATACATCCGCCTGTTGTTTGTATCTAGTAGATAGATCTTGGTACATAGTTCCCATCATAGGAATTTTTTTGTTTTCTATGCTGCGAACCCTACAAATTTTAGGTAAGGTTGCAAAAAATTTAAGGAACTTATGACTCTTTTTGGAAAGAAGTTCAAGGGTAAGAGTGATAATAGGTTTTCAAAGATACTCACTTTATTTGTTTTGTAAATTAAGTTTTTCTAATGTCCATGCTAACTAGGGTCTCCTATGGTCAGGATGGCTCTGATACCAACTTTTCAACACCCGGATTTTTAATCCCAGATGCCTGTTATGCCGTACATCGCAATGCTAGGATTACCATTTTTGCGAGACATAACAGATTGGTACCATAGTTCATCATCCATTACAAACCATAATAGTCTTACAAATAGTTGATATCATGATCAAGTATGATTACAATCAACGCATCAGAATAATAATAAAGGTAGCATTGTCAAGGCTCCATATTCAGGGTCACAGGCAATACTGAAGATGGGATATGGTCCTAGTTATCGTAAGCGTCCTGTTGTCCTTCTTCCTAATAGTCTCCTTCATAGTCTGACCATGGGAATAGCCAGGGACAAAGCCATGAGTACTTCAAAGTACTCCCAAACTTTCACTAAAGCAGTAAGGCCATTCTATGGGATTCTTAAGCTCTAGGTTTGTTTGCCTTAAGCCAATTTTATTTCAACCAGTGTCTAGTAGTAAAAGTCTAACTTTAGTTGTCTAGGTTTCTTAGGCAGGAACCTAACTTCTTTTCCATAACTAGTGGGGTCAAGTCAAGGTCATATTTCAAGTCACGGGTCATTTGGAAAACATCTGACAACGGAACAATATGGCCATCCAACTGTCCATAACCGCGGACGCGGCTATTGGAATAGTTTGACACTCTGCAGTGGTGGTACACTTTCACCACGACATTCGATACATCTGTAAGGAACAATCCAAAATCATCATACTTAGTATGCGGATAATCAACCTTAACCTTTCAATTACATAACCTAGTACATGCACCTCCCCTATGAGTTTGGCCTCCCAACCATGACCATCTGTCATCTTGGGCACTGCATAGGTGGACAGTCACATTCACAAGGTAGCCTCAGCTCACCTTGTTTCCGCGAGGGAACCCATACTAATAAATATAAACTTCCAGTCAATCCAACCCAAATTCGGGTATTGTGGTTGTATGGTAAATGTTGGAATGGTATCGCATCCGAACCCAACTATCAGTTTTTATCAAAGTCAAGTCACATCGTTTCATTCACCATCATCTTCAAAGTCATTGTGTCCATAACACATGGCAAAGCATTTGAGTAGAATGACTCATTATTCCAAGGTTTTGATAATCATTTGTTCCCAACTAGCGATCAAGTTTAATTTAGCACTAGCATCTATTAGATGGGGGTGTCACTAGTTGTAGGGTAAGATGGTGTATCTATTATCAACAAGTTCCAAGCTCTTGGGACACCTTCCTCATTATCCACTAATCATCCAACTAATTAGCTACGGAACAACTTTGCGAAAGATAAAGCTTGCAAGTAAAACTGGGATTTGGTATTAGTAAAAAAGGTATCACAAATGCTTGCATGGTCTAGCATGATCAGCATAGCTTGCATGGTTTATATTAGCTTGCATGCTTAGATATAATAGCTTGCCTTGGTTGGTAAGGTGGTCAAAGTTCTCTTCCTCGTCTTCGTAGAATTCCTCCTCGTCGTAGCCCGGATTGACACTAGCGTCTATAAATAAATACGAGGTACATAATCACCAATCAATACTTAACTACTTCTATTTATCACACAAGGGTCACACTAGATGATCTAACATCATCTCTATCAGTACAAGAAAAGGGTGATAAGATTTTATTTATCTTATTCTTAGGAAAATAATTTCTACTCATTGAAAAGTTGCTTAGGATCTAATATTGTCCAAATTAAAAACATGGGATCATATTAACACATGTCATCACCACATATTCTAATACTTGAGAATGTGATTTAAAAAGGCTGGCTTAATTTATAAAGTTTAACACTATTATTTAATAATATTTAAGTGGCTAAAAATGACTAGAAGTCATTCTTTTAGTTTTGGTCCAGGACTACTGTATGTAAGTATGTAGATTTTTACATATTCAGAAAGGTCTTGTTACATGTGATTTTTGAGAGTTGGAAGCAACTCAAAATCACTTATGGTTGATTTTAGAAAAATGTTTGAAGTTGCAAAAGCTATTGGCTTATTATTTTTACTGAGCGTGATCCATAGTTTCAAACTGTTTGAATCCAATGGGAGTGATTAGAGATTTTCATCTACTTTCACACAGAATTGGATTCATTCAATTTGGTACAGTGAATCTCTCTGAATTGATTTTTAAAGTTCACTACTGAGAAGGTTTTTGAATAAATAATAGCCCTACGGTTACAACACAATCTACAATCTAACATGACGGCATCGATCAAAAATAGCCCTACGATTACACACAATCTACGATCTAGGTTCATCGTCTACATCACGGCGCTCTGGTGAGATTCTAACCTAGCGGCACGGCGGGGTGGCTGTTTGCTTACCAGAGCTCTATCTAGGGTCGACGGTGCAGTCGAATGAGCTTGTCGACGATGGCGAGTCGAATGGCGGTCACGGTGGCTCCTGGGGTGGCTCCAATTGACGACGCCTTTCCCTCGCTACAGCGACCGATTCTGATCAAATTCCGTTGACAGGGTGCTCGCCTTGCTCCAGGAACAGGTCAGGGGTGTTTCTAAGTGAGAGAGGAGTACAATGGTATAAATATTGAGGCTGGGGTGGTCTCTATTTATACCCTAGAGTGTGAGGCAGTGCGGCATGGTCAGGGCTCATCAGCGACATTGCTACAGCTCGATCTAGGCATGGAGAAGGGCATGGGTCGACGCGGTTGGGTGTGGAGATTGTCATGCGAGTGGTGGCTCGACAAGAGGCGGTCTCAGTTGGTTGGGCAACGTTGGCGCTCTGTACGGGTACGGCGGTGTTCGTCAGCGAGTACGGTGGTCAAGGGGTCACGCGGTGGCCAATGGGCATGTCTGGGCGGTGGTTGGTGACCTCGTGGTTGCAAGTACGGGCGGAGAGGCCGAGTCGAGGTGTGTCTGTGCGAGGCGGCTTTGGTGCTCTGTCCTGCTCTCGACATGTCCGTGTCTTAAATGGGCACGGCCGTTCTGGGGTCTCCGTGTCTTGTCGTTGGTCGAGGGGTGGTCAGCGAGGGGCAATGAGGTCACGGTACTAGCTAGACATCGCGAGCGAGTGAGGCGCGGCCATCAGCGTGCTATCCATGTCCGAGTGACATGGTGAGCTCGGGTACCATTGGCATTGATCAAGGAAGTGAAGATGAATGGCTCAATTGCATGGCTAGGTACTAGGGATGATCGTGGGTGAGCTAGAGTAAAGATTTTGAGTAGAAAGGATGAGCAATTGATTGATCACAAACAGTAGATATTTGGTAGCTAAACTATGATCACCAAGTGTTCGATCAAATGGCCGCATGGACAAAATCATCACCAAATTCAATGATTTTTGGTGAGTGATCTGATCCTAATATGGGTAGTCTCTGGGTGCAATGGTTTGCAAAGGGGTGTTGGTTTGAGTGGTTTTCCAAAATTGGCTATCTTAACATATGAGATAGATTCAAATTGAATTGCCTCCCAAAAGAGTTTAAAATGTTCTACAAGGTTGGTGAGTTCCATTTGGTTTAGTGTTACAAGGTCTAACAAGGGGTGAAAAGAAATAGGAAAGTCTTTGTTTGAGATTAGTTGCTAGAGATGCTCAAAATGAGCTAGTGGTTAACTTTGGCAGAAATGACCATTAGGTCTTATGCACATATTTTTCATTTATTTGGTTTGGATTTGATTTGATAGTGACCTAGATGATATGGTTTTGATCTTTAAACCATTGCTCATCATTTACAACAATCAAACATGGCATTGCAATCATTCATACACACAAGCATAAAGATTTTGAATTTAATTAATAAAAGATTTTGTTAACCCTAATCTTGATTATTTAGGGAATGACCTTCATTAATATTTTTGGGGTGTTACAATTAGAGACATGCAATAGTGACACCTATTTAGCATATCCCCAATAGTAGCCCCGGAGAACTCCGAGATCTTGCGCTGTCTTGCCTTGTCAGATTAAATGCTCCGTCTAGATGAATATAGGAAAATCGTCAAGCAATATCTTGTAGTCCTCCCAAGAACCCTGCAATGCTCTCCGTCTTCAACACGTAAGTTGGAGAACTGTTGAATCTTCCATCATACTCTTCTCATAGCCGGACTGAATCCGTCCATGCCAGAATCTTGACATGGGATGGTTCACCTGCCTATGTTCGTAGAGCGATGTAGACCATAGGTCAGAGATGCCTCGTAACTCACACATGCAGAGAACGAAATCATAGACGTTTTTCCCACGTGAAGGATGCGAAAAGTTGGCGGCGGCGGTGGGAATGTGGTGAAATTTCCGCGCATGCGCACGCACGCGATGTCCACGCATCAACCGTTCGATCAACTTGCACGAATCTTGATGCTGAGTACTATAAATTTAACCGTGGTAATTCTTATCCTTTTGCCGCATTCTTCCTCGCATCGTCTTCTTCCTCCAGCAAACACCTCCTCGAGCTCTCTGCGCGCACGAAGGAAAAAACCCTAGATTTTCCCATCTCATTGCTAGTCTTCCTCTACACCAATGGCCAGTAGCAGCACCGCACCATCCATGGCGGCGACGGGTGAAGCCATGGCCACAACTACAAGCTCCGTTCACGTACCCCCACAAGGCATGGTGGTGCCACGCACCGCGGTGGTGGAATCCACCGGCGGTGACCATATTCCAGCGGGGCTAGAACTTCTGGAAGAGGAGGACGATTCCCACAAAGGGGAATGGCGCGACTCTGATATTACCTAAGGCGATCTCAAAGAGATGCTCGCCGAGGGGTACCTCCCCACGATGGAGGGGTTGGTCTGGCGGGCAGCGCCGACCGGTGAGATCATCCCTTCTCCCCAAGCTGGAGAAAAGGTGTACCTCAAAGCCCAACTGGTATGCGGCGTCTCCCTCCCAATATCCGACTTCTTCATAGAGGTCCTTAGTCACTACCGGGTTCAACCTCAGAACCTTTCTCTGAATAGCATCCTCGCGCTTAGCAACTACGCGGCGCTTTGTGAGGGTTACCTAGGAATCAGGCCTAGGTTAGATCTGTTTACATATTTATTCACCGTCAAGAGGGAAGCCGGAGTGAGCATGGATGAGCTTAGAAATTGTGGAACTATTAGTTTCAATATCCGGCCTGGCCGGCAGTTACCCGACATTGTAGGCCACGAGTCCTGCAAGAACTGGCAGAGGACGTACTTCTACGACCCACATATCCCTCTGGATGGCCGAGAAGGAACGTACCCAGATTTTGTCGATGGAGCTACCGTTGAAGCCCCGACATGGAGATCCCAAGCCCTCCTTCCATCCGACAAAGAAGTCTCCCGTGTTGTAAGGAGGATCGAGTGGCTCGTAGACACGAGTCTGACTGGGTTGGACCTAGCCATCTGCTGGTTCATCAGGCGGATTCAGCCTCTGCAGCACCACGTGAAGCTGATGTATGAATACTCCAAGGATAGGAAGGATAGCCTCCGCATCTCCGAGGACAACTTCTCGAGTGACTCTATCAAGCTTCGCCTCAAGGACACAGTCAAGATGAGGGACAGGAAGCGTGGCTTCACCATCACCTACAACATGTTCGAGGGCGGCACGTGCCCAGAGGTACCTGTTTATTTTTCGGTGTATGACATATACTCCAGTTCATCCGTCTTGCCTTAACCATTGCATCTAACACTTAGGGTTCACTTAACAGATGAAGGAACTAGACGAAGGTAGCATGGATGCCCATTTCTATGACCCTAAGACGAAGGAAGTCACCGTCGTGTCCGACGACGATGTCCCGCTGGTGCATAAGCGGAAGAGCTCCACCTATGACACTACCAACGGAGGCAAGAAGAAGAAGACAGAGGGTGGAGCCTCCAAGAGATCAACCACCTCCCTGGAGTCGGAGAAAAGAAGAATGATTGCTATCCCGTTGACCAAAGCACCAACTGTTGTGTAAGCTTCTGAACATCCGACATTGTCTCTTGCTTGTCTTGTTCATGTACTTATACTTCTGCATGTTTCAGGAAGAAGGCTAAGATGAGTTTGAAGAAGACCTCCAAAACATCGGGGGCTTCTAAAAACATCAAAGAAATGTTTAGTCAGTCCTCTCCCGCCATCGCCCCTCCTACTCCAAGCGTCCATCATGCTATCGCACCGACAAGCTCTCCAGCAAAAGTAACGTCTGGACCTTCTGCCATGGAAGTGGACCCAGGCGTTGCCGCGGAACTTGTTGTTGTCGGCGAGCAGGCGACACAACAAAGCATATCATCTAAAGTGACTGAAGCTCCGGCTAAGCATGCCACTGGTAGTGGTAAGGCGATGGTGGAAGGAAAAAATTCTGCCGCAGGCGGAGCCATTGCACCCAAGACGTCAATAGAGCCTCCAAAGATCGTCTACCCGGTGCTTACACCGAGTAGCTCAGCTCTTGTTCCTGGTGCAGGGCCGACTTCTCCAACATGTGGTCTTGAGGAGCTGCTCAAGCAGGCAGATATCCTGGGCGGAAACAGTCTTGCCTTGTAAGTTTTATATGCCGAGAGCGCCACCAACCTCAAGATCATTGCACTTGTAAGTTTTATATGCCTTTTGCATTTCATATGTAGTATCCCACAGTATCCCCCGATGATTTAGACGGAAAACCATAGGTATTTGTGTCTGAATTCTCTAAGAGTTTCTAAGCTAGAAACTTCGCATTGTAGCCCCCAAGTATGTAATTTGAATGAATTATTTCGACTAGATACTTTTAGAGTAGCATACGCAGTGTTTTGTAAATTTCAATACTGTAGCCCCCAAGCTTCTAGTTGAAACAGAACTAGTTCCGACTAGATGTTTAAAGAAAGATTAAGCATATTGCCGAGTTAAGAACTCTCACTGTAGCCCCCAAGCCTCTAGGTGGATATTTATCCGACTAGATGCTCCAAGTAGACTAAGTAACATTGATCTTTTTCGCTGAATGAGAATGCCTGGAGAGGTGTCGCCAATGAGAAGTTCCACAAGATGCGTGCTGACCTTGAAGCTAAAAAGGGTAAAACTGCCTTCTTGAAGGATCAAGTCACCAAGAGCAGGAGTCTATTTTTCTTTTTAATTTCGCACTCAATCTTGGTCTTGCGCCATTAACCTCCGACTACTCATCATGCGCTATCATTTCTCCGACATGCAGAAGCTATTTCCAAGGCGAAGGATATTGTCAAGCAATCCAAGCACATACAGCTGCTGGATAGCGAGAAGAAAATCCTCAAGCAGGAGAGGGCTGAATCCTTGAAGATACATGAAGATGCGATGAAGGCCGTGCAGGAGTCTGCCAACACGGAGATCAACCGACTTAAGGAGGAAATTGCGATCCTCAAGGAGAAGAACAAAGCTACCGCCGAGCAGAATACACGCAACCTTGAGGCTTACAAGGTTCTCCGACAAGAATGGGGTTCCATGGCAGAGACGCTCCAACAAGATGAGGCGAGCATCTTTGGTAAGCAATCTTCGTCTTCTATTTCTACATGCCAGGTACTCTAAACCTTTGTTATGTTGGACTCATGTACTCCATTGCTTGGCCGGAAATGCAGCTCCTATTGGTTTAACCAATACTCCTCCTCCACCAAAGGAATGCATGGTCCTTGCTGGGAACTTCATTAGCATCGCCATCAAGCAAGAAAAAGAAATTGCCAAGCCCCTCAACATCAACATCAAGGCGGTGGATTCTGTCATGTAGTATCGGAAGATTCTTCACCAAGCCCCCGAGCGTATCATAAGCTGGAAAGCTTCATGTACCCGAGCAGGTGCAAGAATGTCGCTAGCTATGGTCAAGGCCACTATGAGGATGCTGACATCGCATTGGTGACCTCGGGTCTGCCCGACATAGACGATGATGGCCAGAAGATTGATCACAAAGCTTTCTGGTCATCGCTTGCCGGCTACGACACCAGGGTTGCCGAGTTGGTAGATCCAAACACCTTTGTGCATCTCGAGATTATTGATGCCGACCAACCCAGCTCCTCCGAGTCCCTCAAGACCACTGACTTCATTGATGATTAGGATGACTCTCCTGCTTTCGACGAAGTTACCTCAAAGCCCCATGCGCCAGAGGAATGAAAAAACACTTATGTAATATTTGTTTCCTCTGGATATGCTGTATGTATGCGGAAAAAACTACGGTTTAACCTTAAGGCGGAAAATAATAGCTATATGCTTCCTGCTACTTAAGTTCTAGTTCCAGCATGTATATATTTTTTAAGCAAGTTCTGGCTTATCCATTACTTTGGTTTTTATGCTTGACTTTTCGTGAGTCGGAAGACTCGTAGTCGGAACTATGCGCTCAGGTGATGATGCCCAATGGCACCGTCAAAAACCTAAACATAAAATCGCCGACTTCGAGTGCCGAAAGTCACTACTCCAGAATCCACATAAAAACGACAAAGAACATGTAGACCAGAAAACTTAAGCTAACGCCCGTAGGCGGAATTTTTCACAAGTGCAAATGCAAAACTTGCACATAAAGGTTTTATACGATCCAAAAATGAACACTAAAGGAGGTAAAAGACTCAAGAATATGAGTGAACCAAAGAGCTTTATTTCATTGATCATATAAGAGGTACACGGTAGATAAATAATACGCTAAGTGTAAAAAGGACGTAGTTGTGCTATGTTCCATGGCCGATCAAGCTCCGGGTAGTCATCATCCGGGTCACGTCGCCTACGCTTATGATCCTCGTTTGGTCTATCCTCAAGTTCACGATTGTCAACGAGGTAGTAAGACCCATTGAGTAGCGCCTTGCTTATGATGAATGGTCCTTCCCATGGCGGGGATAATTTGTGTGACTTCTTCTGCTTAAGTTGGAGCACCAGATCCCCCTCTTTAAACGAGCGATGCCGAACGCAGCGACTATGGTAGCTGCATAGCTTCTTCTGGTAGATGGCGGATCTTTGGCATGCCAATACACGCTCTTCCTCGAGAAAGTCCACATCTAGGCAGCTGCATTCTTCAGCTCATATTCGTCGTAGGCGGCAACTCTTGGTGAATCATGGAGGATGTCGGAAGGCAGGATGGCTTCTGCTCCATATACCATGAAATAAGGGGAGTAGCTGGTAGAACTGTTTGGTGTAGTTCGTAAACTCCACAGAACAGATGGTAACTCCTCCGCACAGGCTCTAGCTGCTCTATGTAGCAGTGCCTCTAGATGTGGCTTGATTCCCTGCAGAATTAATCCATTGGCTCGCTCAACTTGCCCATTGGACTATGGATGTGCCATAGATGCTAAGTGAAGTTGGATACCCTTCTCCCAACAATACGCTTCCACTTCTCTGAGTGATAAGTTGCTGCCGTTGTCGGTGACAATGCTATGTGGGAGACCAAATCTCACCACTAGATCTCGGACAAACCTAAGGGCAGTTTCCCCATCAAGCTTTCTAATGGGTTTAGCTTCTATCCATTTGGTCAATTTATCAACTTCTACTAGCATATGCGTAAACCCACATGGTGCCGTCTATAATGGACCAACCATGTCTAGCCCCCAGACTGCAAACCGCCAAGTTATTGGTATTGTTTGCAATTCTTGAGCTGGAACATGTGGTTGTCGGGCAAGTACTGGCATCCCATGCATGTCTCAACCAGCTTGTCGGCGTCCGCCTTCGCGGTCAGCCAGTAGAATCCTTGTCGGAAGGCTTTGGAGACCAACGATCAAGGAGCGGCATGATGCCCGCAATCTTCGAGAGGAATCTCATGGAGGATTTCAATACCTTCTTGCTGGGAAACACACTTTAGGTATACACTAGTGATGCTTCTTTTATAGAGTTGTCCATTGATTATGGTATTGCCCTTCGCTCGACCTACTATTTGCCGACTTTTGACCTCGTCGATGGGAAAAGTTCCATGTACGAGATACTCCATGAACGGTTTTGTCCAAGCCGGAGGGACCTTTGTCACTGTGTGAACAAAAGACTCAACTCTATCCGGGTTAGATGGATCCTCCGTAGATGATCCAGGAAAACGCTAGGCGGAATTGGTTTGCGCCCTCATCCAAGCTATAACAGCAGATCAGCCGCCACATTGTCCTCCCTCTTGACATACTTCACTTCGTATCCTTCGAAGCACTTGGCTATCTCGTCTACTTCGTCTCGATATGCCGCCATGTTATTTGTAGCCTCAGTCAGAATCTCCACATAAAACTATGCGCTTGATGCCAATATCCTTGGCTACGCGAAGTCCGTGAATGAGTGCTTCATATTCCGCCATGTTATTTGTAGCCTCAAAGTGGATCTGCAGAACGTAGTGCAACTTTTCCACTGTTGGTGACTGTAGCAGTACACCAGCCCCCGAGCCATTGAGTAGCTTTGATCTGTCAAAGTGCATAACCCAGTATTCTGGATCTGGTACAGGGGTAGCATCTGGCATCTCCGTCCAATTTGCAATGAAATCCGCCAAGACCTGTGATTTGATAGCGTCACGCCTCTTGTAGGTGATTTCAAAGGCGGCAAGTTCAATGCCCCACTTCGCAACCCTTCCTGTAGCATCACTGTTATTAATGATGTCGGACAGTGGTCCTTTGCTCACAACTGTGATGGGGTGCTCCTGGAAATAGTGCCTTAGCTTCCGAGAAGCAAGGAACACTCCATAAGCTAGCTTCTGGTAGTGCGGGTAACGCTGCTTGGACTCCCTCAAGACCCCGCTTACATAGTAAACTGGTCATTGCACTCTGTACGCATGCGTTGGTTCTTTCTGCTCCACCATGACAACGATGCTGATTACCCGGTTGGTGGCCGCCATGTAAATCAACATAGGCTCCATAGGCTCGGGTGCTTCAAGTATAGGTGCCGAGGAAAGTATATCCTTTAGCTTCTTGAGTGCAGCATTTGCTTCGTCCGTCCATGTAAATTTGTCCGCCTTCTTTAGCAACTTGTACAGCGGTAGAGCCTTCTCTCCAAGTCAGCTGACGAACCGGCTTACTGCCGCAACGCAGCCTGTTAGCCGTTGGATGTCCTTCAGGCATGTCGGACGGTTTATGTTTAGGATCACTTTGATTTTCTCCGGTTTGACCTCAATTCCACGCTGGGAAACGATGAAGCCCAACAATTTTCCGGCTAGAACCCCGAAGACGCAGTTCTTAGGGTTAAGCATCATGTTGTATTTTCGGAGATTATCAAAGGTTTCTTTTATGTCAGAGATTAAGTCGTCTGACTTTTTAGACATCACCGATATATTGTCCACATAGGCGTGAACGTTGTGACCAATTTGATGGTGTAGGCAACGCTGCATAGTCCGCTGGTAGGTAGCACCTGCGTTGTTTAGCCCAAAGAGAATCATGACATAGCAAAACGTGTCATAAGGTGTGGTGAATGAAGTGGCCAATTGGTCTGACTTCCTCATCTTTATCTGCTGGTATCCTGAGTATGCATCGATAAAACATAGAAGTTCCAAGCCAGCCGTCGAGTCAATGACTTGGTCAATGCGACGCAAAGCAAACAGATCTTTCGGGCACGCTTTGTTCAAGACGGTGTAATCAACACACATTCTTAATTCTTTGGTTCCCTTTTAGGGGACAAGTACAGGATTGGCCACCCATCAGGTGTGAAGGACTTCTCGGATAAAACTAGCCTTAAGTAACCTAGCTATCTCTTTTCCTATGGCGCGTCTCTTCTTGTCTCCAAAGCGTCGTAGAGGTTGTTTCACCGGTTTGCATTTTCGATCAATATTCAAGCTATGCTCGACAAGTTCCCTAGATACACCCTTCATGTCGGCAGGTTGCCAGACAAAGATGTCCCTATTCTCACAGAGGAACTCGACGAGCGCGTTTCCTATTTCGGGTCCAGGTTCGTCCCAATGGCGGCGGTCTTGGAGGCATCGCCTATAACAAGTTCCACCGGCTTGGTCTCGATGGCGGCCTTGAAGGCGGGATCAGAGTCTGAAATCTGCTTCTTCGATGCCGGCATCTCCGTGGCATCGACCTTGCTCTGGATCTCCTTAAATTCTTCGTTGTAGAGGACAACTTCTTCAAAGGCTGCTCCTCCAATCTCGCAGTCCCTTTCCTTTGTAATCTTCCAGATACGGTGATGACGCCATTTGGTCCGGGTATCTTGAGCTTGTTATAGAAAAAGCATGGCTTGGCCATGAAGGCGTGGAAGATGTCGCATCCGAATATGACGTGGTACACGCTCTTGAAGGGGGCCACTTCAAAGGGCATGCGTTCTTGGTGGTAATTGTTAACATCGCCAAAAGTGACCTGAAGCATGATGCACCCAAGGTGCCGAGCCTCTTGGCCAGGAACTATGCCATGGAACACGGTGTTGGACTGCCTTAGGTTGGTCTTCATCAAGTTAATCTTGTGCAGTGTATCCAGGTACATGATGTTGATGCTGCTTCCACTGTCCACCATGCATTTAGTGAACTCGTTGCCGTCAATCAATGGGTTGATGACCATGGCATACTGGTTCTCGGTAGGGATGAGGTCTAGGTGATCCTTCCTGTCCCAAGTGATTGGAATTTCCGACCAGCGCAAGTACTGGGGAACTTGGGGTATGGTGGCCATCAGTATGCTCATGGAGGTTTTCTGTGCCCGGACAGTAGGGGTGCCAAGGAAAGTGTGGTAGACGGCAACCTTCTTCTCAAAGGGGTTATTGCCTTTGCCATCGCCCTTGTAGGCATGCTTGGGGTCAACATCCTCGTCCATGTCGCTTGAATCCTTGGAATCCTCTTCCTTCTTCTTCCCTTTGCCCTTGCCTCGTGGTCTATTCTTCCGGCTTCGCTTGTATCCGGACTCCGGGTCCTCCTTGAGGTCATTGCGAACTTGCAATGGCGATTGGTGTGAGTAGCTTTGCCGTTGGCGTCGAGGTGTACAAGGCACAGCATATCTCGGTACTCCTCGTATGTTTGGGGAATGCGGAGCGCTGTCGAGGTAGTTTCACTACCTCACTGCTGCCCACGACTAGCCCCTTCCTCGGCCATGCTGTCCACCATCACCTCTTCCAGCAAACGTCATGGTGACCATGTCGGAGGTTTTCTTTTCTTCTGGCGGGCTCTTCCGCTTGGTGCTATTGTTCCTCTTAGCTTGGGTTGGGATAGCTACCGCCGGCAAGGAACCACGAGCATCGTCGTCAGCAGCCGCGAACTCACTGGCCAACTGGATCATCTGGTGGAGATCGAGCCTGTGATTATCCTGCAGGCATTTCAACTTATGTCAGAGCAGCGTACCTTTTTCCAACCCATCGATGAAGGCGTCCATGGCGGTCTGATCGTGCACTCCTGCACATGAATTCTTCGTGTCCATCCAGCGGGAGAGGTAGGCTCGATATGTCTCGTCTTTCTCTTGCACGCACTGCTTTAGATCGCCAACAGTGCAGGGACGCTTATACGTACCCTCCAAGTTTTTGGTGAACGCTTTTTGCATGTCCAACCAGTTGCAGATGGACTTGTCCGTCAAGTCATCAATCCATTGGCGGGTCGTGCCTGTCAACATCAGTGGGAGGTACTTGACGACAACGTTGGGGTTACCCCCGACGATCTCCACCGCATTGCCGTAATCCTGCAACCACGTAGCTGGTTTGGCAGTGCCATCATAGGGCTTGATCGTCTTGTCAATCCAGAAACCCTTGGGTCAAGTTGCGGTCCGTATTACAGGTCCAAAGCAACGTGGTCCCAGGTACTGTCCCTCCTGGGCCTCGTGAATCTTGTCCAGACGTGAACGTGCATCGTATGACTCCGGTCTTGCTCTTTTCTTGTTGCCTCCAGGGGGTGGGCTGCGTGAACGACGCGGGCCCCCTCCGCCATGGTGGCTGCTAGGTGGCGATGGAGGCGGAGGTGGCGGTGGGTTAGCCTTCTTGCTGTTACCCTCCTGCAATGCCTCGCATTTGTCGTGGTTGCTTGTCGGACGTGGAGGGTCATGGTGTGACTTGCTCTTGTGTCCTTGGTTGCGCTCTCCATCGTGACGGGGCTGCTCCATGTTGTCGCGAATGACGATGCCGCCTTGCCTTGGCAGATGTATTCTCGTAAGATGGTGGGACTTTGGGTCTTCATGATGTCGGGGAGATCGGGGTGGTGGAGATGGGCGACAAGGATGAGCCTTGCCTCCATGGTCGGAAGATATGGGGATAACATCCTTCCTGTTGCATGCATCCCTCTGTATTCGCTCTGATGAACCCGTCTGGGACCCGACATCCTGAGGAGATCGCTCTCTTGGCGGCTTAGGATTGCTAGACTGGCAATAAGCTGGGTCAGACTCAAGCCTTTGAGAGGTGGCCTTTGCCTGTTGTTTGAACGCCTTTGCTACAAGGTCATAGACCTGTTCCACAGCTGCGGGTGATCTATCCTGCTCCAGAAGGGTCTTGGCGACGGCTAAGTTGAGAATAGGAGTGGGCATGACCTGCCTGTCCTCGCTGTCAATGTATGCCTTGGCTTGTGGCGGATTCGAGGGAGCCCATCGTAGGTTACGCTGTACACCAGGATCATTGATGTCGCAAGCCGGAGCTTTCTTAGCCTTATGCTGCTTGAGCAGAGTCTTGTACTCGGCCTCCATGGCTCTAGCTTTCTCGAATGACTTCTGCGCCTTGGCCAGATGTTGATCTAGCTTTGTGCCTTGCTTCGTGATGGCCTGCGCTTCCTCCAGTAGCTGCTGGCGCTTCTCGTCAAGCTGGATTACGTTCCGTATGTGAGCCACAGTCATGGGCTCGATGAGCAAATTGCCGTACATCACCCTATCAGCTGGAGTGATTTGGGCAGCTGCAGACGCAAATGCCGGAGGCGGCGGGTTTGCGGTGTTGATGTTACTCGGACCGACATTGTGTTCCTGTGGCTGTTGCACTAGGCTAGGCGGAGGGGGAATGGCCTTTGCGCGATCATTGTCGGCAGCAACGGGTGGTCCCTTCCCCTTGTCCAGTGCTTTAGGCAGACCTTTTCTGGGTTGATCTTCCTCCATCACACTCCCAATGGCGACGAACACCTGTCGGGATGTGATGGCCTTGTCGGCCTGGTCCTCGCGCTTGATGTCCTCCTCCATCTCCTGCATAGCAGAGTCGAGTTCCTCTGGGTTGATGTCCATCTCCTCTGAAGGGAATATGCTCTGAGAGGCAATAATAAAGTGTTTATTATGTGTATTCCAAGTATATGATAGATGTTTATTTTGCATGCTATAATTGTATTAATACGAAAACATTAATACATGTGTGTTTAATAAACAAACAGAAAGTTCCTAGTTATGCCTCTCTCATAAACTAGCTCGTTGGTTAACAAGATGATCAAGGTTTCCAGATCATGGACATTGGGTGTTGTTAATAACGGGATCACAACATTAGGGTAATGGTGTGATGAACATTCATCCGAAGTATAGCATTACGATCAAAGTCATTGAGTTTATATTGCTATAACAACTTACGAAGTGATCCTAATCCTTAGACCATGAGATCATGTCAATCACTAACACCGGAAGAGTTTCTTGATAACATCAAACGTCACACCGTAACAGGGTGATTATAAAGATGGATTCAGAACTAATAAAGTGTTATGTTGAGGATCATGGATCAAGAGTGGAATTTGTTCATCCCGATGACGGATAGATATACTCTGGACCCTCTCGGTGATATCACATTGATTAGCTTGCAAGCAAGTGATTTGATCACTAGAATGTTATATCACGGGAACGAGAAAAGAGTGCATGTCAAGATGAGATCAAACTAGGTATGGAGATACCGATGATCGAATCTCGGACATGTAATATATCGTGAAACAAAGGGATTAAGATACTAGCATAAAAGGTTCCGACGATCACAAGAAAGTCATCGTTGAATGTGTGGGAGTCAGTATGGGTCTCCAGATCCCGCTTCTGATTATTGATCCGAGAGGGGTCTCGATCATGTCCGCATTATTCACGAACCATAGGGTGACACACTTAAGAGACACCGACATCCAATTGGAGCAAAAGTTTCATGCCGAAAGAATGAACAAGCGCAGGAATTTATTTCACTAGATACCGAAACAGGTTTTCGGGTGAAATTGCATAAAGTGGTTATGCATGTGAAATAGAATTCTAGCAAGGGGTTATTTGTGAATGTTTGTCATTAAAGTAATTGACAAAATTCTGAATAAAATAAAAGAGTTTTATTTAATGAGAGTTTGCATTAAATTTGGTGGAAATTTAATGGCAAGTTTGAGTGGGATTTTGAGTGGAGGCATATGAATGGATTTTTGTGAGTGGAGTGTCCACCCACATGAAGAGGGGAGGGCAAGGGGCAGCCCCCATGCGCCGGCCACCCCCTTGGGGTTCCCCCTCTTCCTATAAAAGGAGCCCCTCCTATCACTTCTCACTCACACCTCCTCGTGAAGGATCTCTCTCCTCCTCTAGAATTTATTCCCCATGGTCTCGGACTAGCGAGATACATGTTTCCGGTGGCTATTCGGCAAGAAAGAGTTGTGCTTCCGCTGCATCGCTGGAGCGAGGAGGCGGAGGTTGCTCGGTGCCTCGAACGTGTGTGCGAGCACGGATGCGCTGCTGATTTGCGGCGCTAGGACTTCCTCTCGATCTTGAGATCGGCAAGAGATCGTCTACATCAACCATGAGTTGAACTCGTTAAGCTTTGTAGGTCTTCAAGGGTATGTTCTCTATAGATATACATCCGCCCGTTGTTTGTATCTAATAGATAGATCTTGGTACATAGTTCACATCGTAGGAATTTTTTTGTTTCCTATGCTGCGAACCCTACAGTGGTATGAGAGCCGGATCTATGCGTAGATGCTTTACACGGGTAGTACACATATGAGTATGTGGGCTATGATGATCATGTTGTTGCTCCTTTGTTGTAATTTTGGATATTGGTGGCATAGTGGGATGAAGCGGCCCGGACAAACTTTACATGTCCTCGCACATGAGACCTGTTCCACGCTTGACATGCAACTAGTTTGCATAAGTGGCTAGCGGGTGTCTGTCTCTCCTACTATAGTCAATATCTATTTTGCAACGATTTGTCAAAAATTTTGTTATCCTCGTTGTGGTTCATGTTCGTAGGTAAGAACGGTTCTATCTCGAAAGCCCTAAGCCACGTAAAACTTGCAATGGATAAATTAGAGGCGTCTAGTTTAGATTATTGCTGGGCTAGTGTTACGATATGGTGATGTTGTAAGTAGAAGTATGAGATGGTACTCTTACAACACACATAGCGTGTAAACTCCATAGACCTTGGATTTACACATATAGGTATGATAGTGATCATACCACGATGCACATGATAGAGATCATCTGCGGGAACCATAACATTTCACTAATAAACATGTGATGTTTGATAGCATCTTATATTGCTTGTTTAGTGCTTTGTTAGCATAATAAGATGATCCCTCATTTAAATATCAAGATAAGAATGTGTTCTTCCTTTAGTATGCACCGATTATGTTTCGTCGCCCCAAGACATCACGTGATGATCGGGTGTTCTTGGATCCACGACCATATTTCGGGTGTAAAACAATTACACACGCGAATACTAAGGTTCTAACTTGGCGAGCCTAGCATGTACAGACATGGCCTCGGAACACGGACCGAAAGGTTAAGCATGAGTCATATAGTTGATATGATGCCCATTTGATGCTCGCCTTTGAAGCTATACCGACTCACGTGATGATCGGACTTGGTATAGTGGATTTGGTTCATGTAATCACCAAAAAAGCACGAGGGATGTCGTTTTTGAGTGGGAGTTCATTCGTAATATGGATTAGTTGAACTCAATATATCATACACTTAGTCTAAACTTTACAAATTCTATTGTAGATGGCACCACCTGCTTCTAATTTCAATGTGTTCATGGAGAAAGAGAAACTAGCAACGAATGGTAGCAACTTTACCGAATGGGCCATGAATTTGAGGATTCTCCTCTCTGCTGCACAAAAGCAATACGTGCTAGAAGCGCCACTAGGCCCCCCACCTTTTGAGGATGCCCCTGACGAGGAGAAGAATGTCTATCAGACTCGTCAGGAGGACCACAACTTAGTTCATTGCGGCATATTGTATGGGCTAGAGCCGGCACTTCGAAAGCGTTTTGAAAACGACAATGCATTTGATACAATGGGTGAGTTGAAAATGATTTTCGACACACATGCTGCTGTAGAGAGCTACAACGCTTCAGAAAAGTTCTTTAGCTGCATGATGGAAGAGCACAACTCCGTTAGTGAGCATGTACTCAAGATGTCGGGTTACGCCGATAAGCTTGTGTCCTTGGGAATAACGATTCCCATTGACTTAGGCATCCATCGTGTTCTGCAGTCTCTGCCACCTAGATATAAGAGCTTTGTGATGAACTATAATATGCAAGGCATGAAAAAGTCTCTCCCCGAGCTTCTGTCAATGCTTAAAACTGCAGAAGTGATGATCAATAGGAACACTGGTTTAAAGAAAGACAAGAAGGGAAAACGGAAGGGAAGTAAGGGCGGCAAGCCTGTTGCCGTGCCTGAAAAGAAACCCCGAGTTGGACCTAAGTCTGATACCGAGTTCTACTATTGTAAGGGGACTGGCCACTGGAAGCACAACTGCCCCAAGTATTTGGCAGACAAGAAGGCCGGCAAGGCAAACAAAGGTATATATGATATACATGTTATTGATGTGTACTTGACTAGTGCTCGCAGTAGCACCTAGGTATTTGATACAGTTGATTACTAATATTTGTAACTCGAATCGAGGAAATTTGGAACAAGCGGCCGCTAGCAAGGGGTGAGGTCAAGATGCGTGTCGGCAATGGATCAAGCGTTGATGTGATCGCCGTCGGAACGTTGCCTCTCCATTTGCCGTCGGGATTAGTTATAAACTTGAATAATTGTTATCTGGTGCCTGCACTGAGCATGAACATTGTATCTGGATCAGGTTTGATGCGAAGTGGTTATTCATTTAAATCCGAGAACAATGGTTGTTCCATTTATATGAATGGAATCTTTTATGGTCATGCACCGATGATGAATGGTTTATTTCTATTAGATCTCGATGATAATGTTACACATATTCATAATGTTGATGTTAAAAGGATTAAACTTAATGATGATATATCCGCATATATGTGGCACTGCCGTCTAGGTCATATTGGCGTTAAACGCATGAAGAAGCTCCATTCGGATGGACTTTTGGAATCACTTGATTTTGAATCATTTGATACATGTGAGCCATGCCTTATGGGCAAGATGACTAGAACGCCGTTTTCCGGTTCAATGGAGCAGGCGATGATTTATTGGAAATCATACATTCTGATGTATGTGGTCCAATGAGTGTGTCGGCGCGAGGTGGATATCGTTATTTTGTTACTTTCATGGATGATTTGAGTAGGTATGGTTATATCTACTTGATGAAACACAAGTCTGAAACCTTTGAAAAGTTCAAGGAATTTCAGAATGAAGTGGAAAATCATCGTAATAGAAAGATCAAATTTCTACGGTCCGACCGCGGAGGTGAGTATCTAAGTTACGAGTTTAGCACTCACATCAAAGAGTGTGGAATTGTTTCACAACTCACGCCTGCCGGAACACCACAGTGAAATGGTGTGTCGGAACGTCATAATCGTACTTTATTAGATATGGTTCGATCTATGATGTCTCTAATGGACTTGCCATTGTCATTTTGGGGTTATGCACAAGAAACTGCTGCATTCAATTTAAATCGGGCACCATCTAAATCCGTTGAAAAGACACCGTATGAATTGTGGTTTGGAAACAAACCTAAGCTGTCATTTCTTAAAGTTTGGGGATGCGATGTTTATGTGAAGAAACTTCAACCGGATAAACTCGAACCCAAAGTGGAAAAATGCGTCTTCATAGGTTACCCTAAGGAAACTATTGGGTATTCCTTCTATCACAGATCCGAGGGCAAGGTTTTTGTTGCCAAGAATGGATCCTTTCTAGAGAAAGAGTTTCTCGCGAAAGGTGTGAGTAGTCGGAAGGTAGAACTCGAAGAGGTTATTGAACCTTCTCTTCAAAGTATGGCGAGTAGCGCAGCGCCGGAAGTTGTTCCGGAGTTGGCTCCACCTATTGAAGAGGGAACTAATGATAATGATCATGAAACTCCGAAAGAGAGTACTACCGAACCTCAGAGTCAAGCAGACGCGACTCCCGAGCTGTACGGAAATCCTGTCATGAATTTCATGGTTGATGAAAATGATGACCCTGCGACGTATGAAGAAGCGATGATGAGCTCGGATTCCAACAAATGGTTAGAAGCCATGAAATCCGAGATGGAATCCATGTATGAAAATCAAGTTTGGAACTTGGTGGAATTACCTCACGACCGAAAGGCCGTGGATAACAAATGGATTTTCAAAAGGAAAACTGATGCTGATGGTAATGTGACCGTCTATAAAGCTCGACTTGTCGCAAAGGGGTTTCGACAAATTCAAGGAGTTGACTACGATGAGACATTCTCTCCCGTAGCGATGCTAAAGTCAGTTAGGATTATGTTAGCAATTGCTGCATATTTCGATTATGAGATATGGCAGATGGATGTCAAAACCGCGTTTCTCAATGGTAATATTGAAGAAGAGTTGTATATGATACAACCAAAGGGTTTTTTCGATCCTAAGGATGCTAACAAGGTGTGCAAGCTTCAGCGATCCATCTATGGATTGAAGCAAGCATCACGAAGTTGGAATCTCCGCTTTGATGAGGTGATCAAAGAGTTTGGATTTGTCCAAACTTATGGAGAAGCTTGTATTTACAAGAAAGTGAGTGGGAGCAATGTGGCATTTCTGATATTATATGTGGATGACATATTATTGACTAGAAATGATATAGATCTTTTAAACAATGTTAAAAGTTATCTAAACAGCAAATTTTCAATGAAGGACCTAGGTGAAGCGTCATACATATTAGGCATAAAGATCTATAGAGATAGATCTAGGCGCCTAATAGGGCTATCGCAAAGTACATACCTTGATAAGATTTTAAAGAAGTTTAAAATGGACGGAAGTAAGAAGGGATTCTTACCTATGTTGCAAGGCAAGACATTGAGTAAGACTCAAAGTCCGGCTTCGGCGGAAGAAAGAGAGATAATGGACAAAGTCCCCTATGCTTCAGCCATAGGCTCTATAATGTACGCCATGCTATGTACAAGACCGGATGTGGCACATGCTATTAGTTTGACTAGTAGGTACCAATCGGATCCAGGTTCGAAACACTGGATAGCGGTCAAGAATATCCTTAAGTACTTACGAAGAACTAAGGATATGTTTCTTGTATACGGAGGTGAAGAAGAGCTCGTCGCTAAGTGTTATGTCGACGCTAGCTTTGACACCGATCCGGATGACTCTAAGTCTCAATCCGGATACGTATTTCTCATGAATGGCAGAGTGGTTAGTTGGAGGAGATCCAAACAACCTGTGGTGGCGGGATCAACGATGGAGGCCGAATATGTTGCTGCTTCAGAAGCGGCTCAGGAAGCAGTTTGGATGAAGGAGTTCATATCCGAACTAGGAGTGGTTGCAAACGCGTTGGACCCAATGGTGATCTATTGTGACAACAATGGTTCCATTGCCAATGCCAAAGATCCAAGGTCTCACAAGCATTCCAAGCATATTAAGCGCCAGTTTCACTCCATCCGCGAGCATGTCAAGGATGGAGATATAAAGATTTGTAAAGTACATACGGATCTCAATGTAGCAGATCTATTGACTAAAACTCTCCCTAGAGAAAAACATGATCAACACCAGAACTCAATGGGTGTTAGATTTATCACTATGTAACTAGATTATTGTCTCTAGTGCAAGTGGGAGACTGAAGGGAATATGTCCTGAGAGGCAATAATAAAGTGTTTATTATGTGTATTCCAAGTATATGATAGATGTTTATTTTGCATGCTCTAATTGTATTAATACGGAAACATTAATACATGTGTGTTTAATAAACAAACAGAAAGTTCCTAGTTATGCCTCTCTCATAAACTAGCTCGTTGATTAACAAGATGATCAAGGTTTCCTGATCATGGACATTGGATGTTGTTAATAACGGGATCACAACATTAGCGTAATGGTGTGATGAACATTCATCCGAAGTATAGCATTACGATCAAAGTCATTGAGTTTATATTGCTATAACAACTTACGAAGTGATCCTAATCCTTAGACCATGAGATCATGTCAATCACTAACACCGGAAGAGTTTCTTGATAACATCAAACGTCACACCGTAACAGGGTGATTATAAAGATGGATTCAGAACTAATAAAGTGTTATGTTGAGAATCATGGATCAAGAGTGGAATTTGTTCATCCCGATGACGGATAGATATACTCTGTGCCCTCTCGGTGATATCACATTAGTTAGCTTGCAAGCAAGTGATTTGATCACTAGAATGTTATATCACGGGAACGAGAAAAGAGTGCATGTCAGTAACGAGATCAAACTAGGTATGGAGATACCGATGATCGAATCTCGGACATGTAATATATCGTAAAACAAAGGGATTAAGATACAAGCGTAAAAGGTTCCGACGATCACAAGAAAGTCATCGTTGAATGTGTGGGAAGATGGATCTCGTGCCCGCATCGATTATTGATCGGAGAAGGGTCTCGATCATGTCCGCATTATTCGCAAACCGTAGGGTGACACACTTAAGGGACACTGACATCCAATTGGAGCAAAAGTTTCATGCCGAAATAATGAACAAGCGCAGGAATTTATTTCACTAGATACCAAAACAGGTTTTCGGGTGAAATTGCATAAAGTAGTTATGCATGTGAAATAGAATTCTAGCAAGGGGTTATTTGTGAATGTTTGTCATTAAAGTAATTGACAAAATTCTGAATAAAATAAAAGAGTTTTATTTAATGAGAGTTTGCATTAAATTTGGTGGAAATTTAATGGCAAGTTTGAGTGGGATTTTGAGTGGAGGCATATGAATGGATTTTTGTGAGTGGAGTGTCCACCCACATGAAGAGGGGAGGGCAAGCCCCATGCCACCCCTTGGGGTCCCCCCTCCTATAAAAGGAGCCCCTCCTCTCACTTCTCACTCACACCTCCTCGTGAAGGATCTCTCTCCCCCTCTAGAATTTATTCCCCATGGTCTCAGACTAGCGAGATACATGTTCCCGGTGGCTATTCGGCAAGAAAGAGTTGTGCTTCCACTGCATCGCTGGAGCGAGGAGGCGGAGGTTGCTCGGTGCCTTGAACGTGTGTGCGAGCACGGATGCGCTGCTGATTTGCGGCGCTAGGACTTCCTCTCGATCTTGAGATCGGCAAGAGATCGTCTACATCAACCACGAGTTGAACTCGTTAAGCTTTGTCAGTCTTCAAGGGTATGTTCTCTATGGATATACATCCGCCCGTTGTTTGTATCTAATAGATAGATCTTGGTACATAGTTCACATCGTAGGAATTTTTTTGTTTTCTGTGCTGCGAACCCTACATCCTCCGAGTGCACGCTAATGTTAGCGTAGAGTGTGTCCAAAATGGAGTCAGAGGGTGCGGGGGCTTCCTCGACGACGGAAGAAGCTGAGGCTGCAGGAACATTGACTGGAGGAGGTGGTAGCGGGGGCTGATGCGGCGGGCTTCCCTATAACATCCCCAAAATGTTGAACAATGATTATCAAATTCCAATCACCAAAATTAGTGTTAACAAAAACTTTTGTTAATTCAAATCATTATGATTGCATGTGTGTATGTGATGATTGTATTAATGAATGAATGGACTTGTGAGATTGATATAAATAGCAAGGAATGGATTAAAGATGAAAACAACATCATCTAAAACATTTCCAACCATAAACAAATCAAGAGAAAATCAAAAACAAAACAAATAAGCAAATGGTCATTTTTGCCAATCTTGCTCACTAGACCGCTTTGAGTGTTTCTAGTCCAAGATTTCAAACAGAAACCTTTCCATTTATTTTCACCCCTTGCAAGACCAAGTAAAAGTGAGTCAAATCCCAACATTTGGAAACCCCATTCAAATGACAATTTAAAATTGAATCTATAACATATGTGAAGATCCCACATTTTCAAAACCCAACCAAACCAGTGCCCCTTGACCAATCGAACTAACCAGAGACTCCCTAGTATGTAACCAGCACACCCACCAAGTCTGAATCCAAAATTCAATTTTGAATCTCTTTCGGCCATTTCATCAAACACCTTGTAATCAGCAAACAAACAAACATCCTATTAGGAGCAGTGATTTTGGCCAACCTTGTTCCCTCTCTAGCTCACCCTACACTCTCAGTAGATGATCAAACTAAGTTAACTAGCTTTAGCACCACTATGAGCATGCAATAGCCATCAATGGTGACCATGCCGAGCCTAACTTGCCACCCCCATTCGCCAGCGAGCTAGGAGAAGCTCTAGCCTTGCCAACCTTGTCTGGGACACTCCCCACCGTCCACCGCCTCCCCTGTCCAAGCCTCGAGCACTGCCAGCCCCTGGACCACACTGCCCGAGCATGCCAAGCTTCTCTGCGAGCGTACCGAGAGCGCGCCAGAGCGTCACCCGCGACACAAGCCCACAGACCGCGCGTGCCGCCCTCACCGCTTGCGTGCGTGATCGCCAGCACCCCAACAACCCGCCAGACAACCCCGTTCGCCACCGCGCGGACCATGGACGCTATACGCCATTAAAACCACCGTCGGACCCGCCTAGAGTGCCGCGACGTTCTGACCGTTCCGCACCGCCCCGCGTTGCATAGCCATGTCATTGAGCTTCGCTAGGGAGCACAACACCGCCCCCTACCGTCGCCCATGCCATTAGCCCGCTGTGCCGACGACCACGACGAGCTCAGCCCGCGCCCGTAGTTCCCCTTAAGGCACTATAAAAGGAGGGCACCCCCGTTCGATTTGAGCACACCATCTCACTCCCCACCTCTCACTGATCACACCCACTCACCCCCAGAGCAAGGCAAGCACCAGGTGGCCGTAATTTCACCGGAGTCCACCGCTGCAGAAGAGGAGAGGGGCCGTCGATTGGAGCCACCCCAGGAGGAGCTGCCGGTACAAGGAGGATCGCCGTCGTCGACTTCGTCGTTCGCCCCCATCACCGATCATCGCCTGAGCCCCGGCAAGCCTCCCACGACCCCCACTGGCCGCGCTAGGGTTCAACCTCGCCGCGTCCTGTTTAGGCATGGGCGCTGAACCACAGCCGTAGATCTAGCTTCTAATCCTATGGCCTAGATCACCCCGTACCCCTTCGCCACTCTCTGTCTCACTGACGAGTGGGGACAGCCACTTAACCAGCCCGTGTGCGTGTTGTGCGTAGTGTTCCGGCCCAGTTAGCTCTCCTGCGCGACCCAGTAATTCAAATTTAGGTTTATTCTTTTAGTTCCAAACTTAGTTCTGTACCTAGATTAAAAAATCAACCTAGCTCGATTCACTGAACCAAATTGCATGAAACAAATTTTGTTAGAAAGGTACTGGAATGCTTATCCAAGCCCGTTGGATTCAAACCAATTGGATTTGTAGATCACCTATAGTAAAAATAACAAGGCAGAAGCTTTTCTTCATTAAAACATTTTTCAAAATTCAACCATAAAAGCTTTTGAGTTGATTCCAACTCTCAAAAATCACATTTAACCATACCTTTCATAATATAGAAAAATATATAGGTTTACTTGCAGAAATAATGATCAAGTGATAAAAGAATGCCTCATAGGCATTTCTAGTCACTATAATTAATTAAAATAAAAAGGTTAAACCTTATTAAATTGTGACACCACTTTAAATCACATTCCCATGTCCTGAAATATGTGGTGATGACATGTGTCAACATGATCCCATGTTTTAGTTGGAGAATATTAATCCTTAAGTAGTTTTCCAATGAGTAGAAATTGCTTTTCTAAAATAAAGGAAATAAAACTATTTTCCTTAGTGGTTCTAATGTTTGAGATGATACTCTATCATCTAGTGAAAACCTTGGTGTGATAGATAGAAATAGTTAAGTATTGTTTGGTGATTGTGTACCTCGTATTTATTTATAGACGCTAGTACCGACCAAGGATACGAGGAGGAAGGAGGATACTACAAGGAAGAAGCCGAGGAGAACTTCAACCACTGCTCTGCACAAGGCAAGCTATTAACTGAGCAAATTAACACTTGCAACTATGAAAGATAGATAACCTATGCAATGCATTAAGCATGCTTGGTTAGATACATTTGATGATACCCAATCCTAGTTTTACTTGCAAGCTTACTATTTTATTTCTTTATCAAAGCTTTTATCTGAGTTTACTTGGTGACTTGTAGATATTAGAAGGATATTTTGAAGGTAGCATAAAGAGCATAAAACTTGGCCTAAGTTAGATAATCTTGATGTCATCCTAAGGCATGAGATTGAACTTAGCTAATTCACACTTGATTACCACCCCTCATTAGTGTTTACCCCCACCTGTAGTTGCTAGTGCTAAGCATAAAACTTGATCACATTAGATGGGAATACTTGGTGAAAATGGTTATGAAAACCCTAGAATGATGAGTCATTCTACTGAAATGTTTTGCCATGTGTTCTTGATCACCAGATGATTTTGATGATGAAAATGTTAAGGCATGAGACTTAGCCCTTTATAAAACTGATGGTTGTCTGGATTTATACCATTCCAATTTTACCGTACAACCACAATACCCGAAATTTTGGTAGGTCTTGACTAGAAATTTATATACCTTAGTATGGGTTCCCTTGCGGCCATGGTTTGAGCTGAGGCTACCTTGTGAAGATTGTCCAACTGTGCAGTTCCCAAGATGACAGTTGGTCATGGTTGGGAGGCCAAACTCACAGGAGAGGTGCCTATACTAGGGCGAGTAATTGAAAGGTTAGGATTGATTATCCGCATACTGAGTATGGTGAATTCAGGATTGTTCCTGACGGATGTATCGAATGTTGTGGTGAAAGTGTACAATCTCTACAGAGTGTCAAACTATTCGAATAGCCGCGTCCATGGTCATCAGATGTTTTCAAAATTACTTGTGAAATGATTCATTACTTTGACTTGACCACAACAGGGTTGTGATATGAAATTCAAGTTCCCACTTAGGAGTTATAAAACATTCAACTAGCTTTATTTGCTTCTGAACTCAGTAGAGGTAAATCTGCCTTTTTGCAACAACCCTAGAGCTTAGTATATCCTACTCAAAAACCACTTCACTTTTTAGTATTAGTTTGCGAGTACTTAAAGAGTACTCATGGCTTTGTCCCTGGATATTCCCGTGGCCAGACTATGAAGAGGAGTATCAGGAGGGCGGACAACAGGAAGGTTATGACAACTAGGATCATCTCCCATCGTCAGCATTGCCTGTGACCATGAAGATGGAGCTTCGCCCCCGCTATCGTTATTATTACGTTATTTCGCTGCTTGAATTGTATTAAGACTGGATCATGAGATCCTTATTTGTGTAAGACCTTATGTATGGTTTGTAATGGATGATGTACTATGATATCCAATCTGTTATGTCCCGCAAAAATGGTAATCCTGGGATTGCGATGTATGGCATAACAAGCATCTGGGATTAAAAATCCGGGTGTTGACATGCCGGTTGCGACCGCCAGCGCTGCTTGAGATTCTGCATCAGCGGCCGGAAAGTTATTGATGGTGTGCACCATGCCTTCAAATGTGAGGCGTCCCGAGGCCTGTAGCCGCCTTAGCGTATGACGGCGAAGTGTACTGTGTTCCAACCCTTCCAGAAAGTGATAAACAGCATCATCATTGGGGTAATGTTCTAGATCGGCCCGTATACGGAGCCACCTGGCTAGGTAATCGCGGGGGATTTTCACCCTCTCTCTGAATGCAACGCGCCAGATCAAAGATAGTTACCATGCCAATCAACATGGATCTCTACTTTCTAGACACACGGGCTAAGCCGGCGGACTTGCGGTGATCTTCCATCGTTATATCCTGCATAGGGGCGGTTTGGGTGGGCCTTGAATTTTTATGATCTAGGTCGGCAAACTCCAAAGAGAGATCCGACTTTGATCCTTCCGTGAACGTATCTTGCCTGTAGGCGGTTCGTGCGGGCCTTGATGATCCTCCGACTTCTAGGGAACTAGTGCCCGAGTCGGTTTCGCCGATGAAGAGGTGGATGTCCCCAATTGGGACAATCGAGCAGCGGGTAGGGTTCGTCTTTGCCGGGATCCAGAACTCGTCGGGAGGGACGATCGGAACATTGCCGGAGAAGAGAACACGCCGATGGCTACTGTTTTGCCAATTCCCGCGAAGATATTGGACCTCACCCATTTTAGAGCCTGAAGCGCCTCTTTCCCCACGGTGGGCGCCAACTGTCGTGGTATTGCTGACGAGTATGCCATGGAGGGGTCCTCACAGAGCGTGTTTAGAGACATGGGGTAAGGCGGGAGGTTGGCGGGTACAAGGTAACACAACTTACCCAGGTTCAGATTCCATGACGGTGGCGGAATCCTACTCCTGCTATAAATCACTATAATGGCAATACGCCGAGTTACAAGGATTGGTTCGATGTGCACGATATGAGTTGAGTTATCTGATTGTTGCCCTAAAGGCTCCCGCAGGTCCGGCTTATATAGTCGCCAGATCCTAGGGTTACAAGCAAAGTCCTAGCCGGATAGGTTATAGAGTCCTACACGATACACAACTAGTCTAACGTGTCTTGCACTCCAAGGCTCCGGGTACGCTGGTGACTCCTCCGTAGCCTTCCTTTATCCGGGATGGGCCTCCCTTGTGGATCCGTCTAACTGGGCCACCTATAAGTCCATAGGCCTTGCTACCAATGGTGGGCCACCGGGGTTAGCCAGATTAGAGACATGCAATGGTGACACCCATTTAGCATATCCCCAACACAGACTCGGACCGGGCCTTCTTCATAGCCCTGAGGGCAAACATGTTGGCTTCAGGGAATTTCTCTACAAGAAAAGAAGAAATTGTCAAAGGACAACAAAAATGGAAATAAGAAAAAGAACATAGTGAAAATAGTAAGGAGTCACTACCGAAAAAGAGTTGATGCGGCCGAGTTTGGACTACCAAGTTTTCGATTTAGCGCTGAGAGCATCAAGGTCTTGGTGAGCCGAATCCAAAGCTGACTCGGCCTCCTTAAGAAGTTTTTCAGTCTTCTCAGCTTTACCCGAAAACTATTCCTCTTTCTCGGCGAACTCCTGGCACAATCCCTCAATTTCAGACTTGTTCTTCTGCTCCATCTCCGTGATCTACTACTTCAGCCGGGTCACCTCGTCTCGCTCCTTCTGGAGCTCGATCTGGTGCTGCCCTGCTTGTTTGAGAAAGTGTTCCATCATTTCTGGCATGGTGACAGTATCTCGAAGTTATTCTACGAGCAAAAGTTTCTCGGCTATTCTGAGATATAACAACTTGATGGGAAAAGCGTAAAGCTAGGCAGCTGCGAAACTACTAAGGAAAAGAGCAATACCTTCAGCGTCAGAGATTTGCTTGTGGAGTGCATCCATGGTAGATTGAGCAGTAGCTGCAAAACAAGAGTAACAAGAGAAAGTTATTATAAAAAGCAAGATGGTTAGTCAGAAAGAGGTCGATTATGAAAGTATACCATGGCCTTGGTTCTCAGCAACGAGATCGTGGTGATCGGCAGAAAGCTTCTGGTACTTCCATAGCAGGGTCTGGTGTATTTTGGTGCGCTTTATTGTGCGTAAGGTGCGAAAAGAGATGTGAACAAAGAATTTTTCAATTGATCAAGATAGATGATATCCAATCCCGGTAGAAAATAAAAAGGGATGCAACTTAGTTATGAGCTTACAGCCGAGTAAGTTCATTACGCAGCAGTAACCTCGGGGACTAGGGTTCGATTTTTTCCAGACAGTTGATCCCAGCAAAACAACGAAGAAGGGATATAACTTAGTTCTGATCTTATAGCCGAGTAAGTGCCTTAATCATAAGTAAACTCGGGGGCTATGGTTCGATTTTGTCAGACATTTGATCCCACCAAACAACAAAAAAAATGGCAGTTTAGTTCTAAGCTTACAGCCGAGTAAATGCTTTACTCGGCAGTAACGTTGGGGGATAGGGGTCAGATTTTCGACACAAGATCATGGCAAACAGAAGGAAAATACATGCCCTAACTATGATCTTACGATCAAGTAAATGCTTTACTCGGCAGTAACCTCGGGGACTAGGGAATATGTACATATAAAAACACTCAAAACATAAAAGAGTGAAATAGTGGCATACCTCGTTCACCCGATGAACTCACATCATAATGTCGATAGCTTGCTGAGTCATCTTAGACACAGTCGAAGGACCCAGCTGCACTTGATGTTGACCAGAGGCCGAAGGAAGGCCAGAGTTCACCTCATGATCACTTGCAGCGTTCCACTCTAGCGCAAAAGGCTCAGAAGAAGCAAGGCTATGCCGACTTAGCGTCCGAGTAAGAACTTGGCCCTTCTTCAAGCCTGCTCCAACAGCAGCGCGAGTGGCAACAGAGCTAGCATGAAAATTTGTTGCGCCAGGAGCATCGCCCGATCCAGGGACAGCTGCAGTGTTATCCAACGAACCCGCCGAAGCGGGTTCCTTGTTGCTATTGTTGGTTTCTTCTAAGGAGCCATGCCTTGGCAAAAACTCAGGGTCTGCTGCTTGGAACCCGTTGCTTTGACGGGCACTGTCCGAGTCTGGCCAACTGGAGGGGGTCGGGTCTGGTCCTTTTGTGCTTGCGGTGGAGGAGTAGGCCTCCTGCGTTGTTGCTGTGGCGGAGGTGCCGAGTGAGCTGGCTGAGTAACTGGCTAGGAGGAAGAGGCAGACTTTTTCTTCGGCTCGTTTACAAGGGGAGCTGTAGTAGGGGAATTCTGGGTGGACTCAAAGCGTCGATGTTGCTAGAGCCGGGTCCCTGGTTCAAACTTTCAGGGGCAACTGGTGATGCAGGCCAAGTCTCTCCTTCAGGTTGGGCTGCCGGGTCGGCTTCAGGATGAGGCTTGGAAGCCTCAATCGTATAAGAAGAGACCCGAACATGGCTCTGTGGCTCGGGAACAGCACGAGCAGGAGACACTAGCTTGGAGATATATGATGCTATGCAGGTGGCAGATTGATTCAGGGACATGGCAGGGCTGAAAATAAAAGCTAAAATCTCGTAAAGGAAGCACTGTGAGTAAGATAAGGAATAACGAACTATGGAGTTTACCCGGAAATGACGGGATCGCGTGGCACGTGTCGACCAACTATGCGAGTCTTGCGGGGTTGCGATTTCCTAGCTTTAGGGGCCGCAACGGCAGCGACTTGGTGTTTATTTGAAGGCTGGGGACCACTGGTGGAGGCGCCATGCCGTTTGGTCGACTTGGGAGTGGGGATCTTGCCGCAACCGCCCATGGCAAGAGGAGAAACCTCGTGTACCTAACCAGCTAGATCAGCAAATGCAAAGTTCAATGGGATAAGCCAAGACCGTAAGGCAAGGATAAAGTACCTCTAGAACTTGACAATCATCGTCGTCATCATCAGGCTAATCTCTCAAAGCAGTTCGGGTAGGATTCTTACCCGGAGAAGGGGCAGCAGCGGCAAACAGAATAGGGATAAAGAATTCTGAGTCAAAATCCTCACCGTGTTCATCAGGGCGATCCTCATAATAGCCAATAGGAGGAACGACGCTGTCATTACCCTAGGCCATAAGGTTCTGCGAAAAGCATATAGAGCAAGATCAACATACGAACGCCGAATAACAGATGTACAATGAAAGCCGAGTAAGAATCATGTCGGCAAGAACAATTTACTCAGAAACTTACCTAGGGGACGAGTTTCTCGTGGCTAAAAGGGGAAAAACTTCAGGCCTAGTCGTCCGCCAACGTCAGCTTCAAGATAGAGCTGACTCGGCGAGCAACGACGTCCTTAGAAAGATCAAAAGTGGAGTGGTGAGTGGGATCGTGCAAGCCTCTCATGAAGAGAATCTTGTGACACCTGGCTTGGAGGGGGCTGACTCGGCGGCTAATGGATGTGCACATTAAGTCCTCCCAAGTCAAGTTAAACCCCTCTGTCAGGTCAAACATCCTCTCATTGACGGCATGAGCCTCATTCACTGTCAGGTACTTATCCCGTGGGTCGAACTTCTAGTAATCCTTGTTGGGCACTTCGTCCTTGAAGGGTGGAAGGCGAATGTAATCATTGTGTTCGGAGTTCTTAACATAGAAAAACGTTCTATGCCATTTTTTATAAGAGTCCAAGACAGTGACTCGGGGAGAAACAGAACCCCTCCTAGGTGTGATACTAGCAGTGCCGCACTGGGTAGGCCTCTTCTCCGAAGAAGGGACACCAGGATTAGGAACCACCTGAATGCGAAAGGAAAAATACTTGGCCCAGAGAAGGACGGTGGGCCAAAGACCAACATAACCCTCGCAGGCAGAGATGAAACAGGACAGAGAGCCAATAGCATTGGCAGGGAGATGGTGAGTTTGTAGATGAAAATTCGATAGATGATAGGGGAATACCAATTGGGGTATACCCACGAAGCGGAGTCGCCAGCTGGATCGAGCCGACTAGAACCTAGCACAGGGCGGATCGACTCGCCAAGTACGGCGACTGGCGCATACTGGACCCAGACGACTGGTGCCGACTGGAGGTCCAATGTAGCGACTCCAATAGACAGCCCACTAGCACTTGTAAACCCTAACTGGATGCATATATAAAGCCACCAGGGGCACCCCCACGGGGTATACTCTCCCATCTCTCATTAGATCTAGTCTCCCCTCCGCCTACGGCGGCAACCATGTAAACCAATCTATACTCATACTGGATTGATAGCAGGACGTAGCGATCCTCCACCGAGGGGACGTGAACCTGGATACATCGTCTGCCAATCTCGCTCCCGGATTATCCTACGTCGCCTTTCTCCCTCTACGTAAGCTACCCCAGTAGCATCTGCCGTGCAATACCACCACAGTTGGCACCCACCGTGGGACAAGCGACGCTTGGAGATGATAATCCGGGCGGGATCCCTCGCCATCAACACCGGCTAGATCGCATCGAGCTGGTTCCGGCGAATCGTTGCTCAACACAGTGCGCTGCTGAAGCTCGTCATATGTATACGTCTCCAATTGGCTGCATACGCCGCTGAAATTTCTATTTAATCCGTTAACTCTCCTTCTTATTGATTATTTTCATTATTTTATTTAGATCTAATATAATGCATGCGTGATGTTGACATGTATGGATGGTTTGGAGAATTGAATCACTGATGCTAGAGCGGATCGAACATGATGCCGGTCCGTAGAATCGGAGTATGCACGGTCCACACGTCGGCCTCGCGCATGCAATCTGCACCATGTCTGTCGGACGGCGACACGAACAATCGAGTCTGATTCATGCCTCGAGCTGAACTTGCCCCGCATAGCAGAGAAGTACGCCCGATCACATGCGATCGTGATGGGTTTTTCCTATTTAATTTAATCCTTCTTACATCGATTTCTATGCAAATTATTTATTTTATATGAATCTAATTATTTACACATTTGTTTCGAATATATGCGCCACTCGAAGGCTTCTGCGCCTGCGACTCGCCGACCTCTATATCCGTGACTCGACTCGCTGTGACTCATCAGTTGCTAGATTTGGGGACTCGCCATGCTCCGGAACTCGCCTAAACGCGGACACACTTAAACGCGGACTCGCTAGGCTCGGGTACTCGCCTGTCGCGAGTTCGACATGGTCATAAACTCACCGCATTTGTATGACTCGCCCGCGATGAACTCGTCATTAACGGCTAGCCACGTCGGCGACTCGCCTGTCTTATATTGGCGCGCTTGGCGACTCACTCGCTGCGTCGACTCTGTCCGCGTTTGACAGCTAAGTTTTTTATATTCGTACATGCTATAAGTTCAAAACATATATATATCTTCATTCATTGTCCAAAGCCGATCATGCAATCGCATTTGACCCTTTCAGGGACCAAAATCGTACTTGGGATCGGTTTCAGTTTTGTCTGTTGTTTATTCGCGTCCGTCGAAGTAGTGAGGCTGTGTACCAAAAGGCCGACCTTGTCTCCGGGTTCAATAGTCTGGCATCGCGTCCCTGTTACCCGGCAAGCATTTGATGCTGGAGGTCTGCTTACTCATGAAAAGACACGCATAATCTATACATACTGCCTATCGATCCACATAACAAAAGTGTATTTTCTTTAACATCTACAAATCGTACTATTTACAAATGTTTAATATATTTCATAAATATACCTTATTGCAGTCGTACATTTTTCTCCTTTTTAGCAAAACAGGCCGGTCGTCTGAACTCGCCACTCGCCGCGCTCGAAGACTGGCACTCGCCGGTCGCACGAGCTCGCCACTCGCCGCGCTCGGGGCTCGTCGCTCGCCGGTTGCCCGACCTCGCCACTCGCCGGGCTCGGGGACTCGGCACTCGCCGATCACACGACCTCGCCACTCGCCGCACTCGGGTACTCGGCACTCACCGGTCGCACAACCTCGCCACTCGCCGCGCTCGGGGACTCAGCGCGCTATAGACAGCGCCACTCGCCGGTCGCCCGACCTCGCCACTTGCTGCGCTCGGGGACTCGGGACTCGCCGGTCGCACGACCTCACCACTCGCCGCTCTCGGGGACTCGGCACTCGTCGGTCGCACGACCTCACCACTCGCCGTTATCGGGGACTCGGCACTCGCCGGTCGCACGACCTCACCACTCGCCACGCTCGGGGGCTCATCGCTCGCCGGTCACTCGACCTCACCACTTGCAGTGCTCGAGAACTCGGTGCTCGCCGGTCGCTCGACCCCGCCACTTGCCGTTCTCAGGGACTTGGCGCTCGCCAGTCGCTCGACCCCGCCACTCTTCGTGCTCGAGGACTCGGCGCTCGCCAGTCGCTCGACCTCGCCACTCGCTACGCTCGGGGGCTCGGCGCTCGCCGATCACGCGACCTCGCCACTCGCCATGCTCGGCAGCAACCACTACTATTTTCAGAATATGCATCTCTAAAGAGCCTCAAGTCGCCTCTATAAGCCAACTCGAGCCTCGGGGACTACTCCTAAACATCTGCGTGTACGTGTGGTTCCACGACCGCAGCTCGCCCCCGTCAACTCGTCACCGTGGACTCTCCCTCGCGGGCTTAACACGCTCGGGGACTCACCACCGCGGACTCGCCCTTGCGTCCTCAACACGCTCGGGGACTCGCCGTGGACTCGCCCTCGCATACTCAACATGCTCGGGGACTCAGTACCACGGAATCGCCCTCGCGTACTCAACACGCTCGGGACTCGCCACCGCGGACTCGCCCTCATGTACTCAAAGTGCTCGGGGACTCGCCACCACGGACTCGCCCTCGCGTACTCAACGCGCTCGGGGACTCGGCGCGCTACAGACAACGCCACTCGCTGGTCGCCCAACCTCGCCACTCGACGCACTCGGGGACTCGGCACTCGCCGGTCGCTTGACCTCGTCACTTGCCGCGCTCGGGGACTCGACACACTCCATGGTCGAGGACTCGCCCCAACTGGCGGCTTCACCAACACCCTGCGTCTTTCGCCAACTGGCCATCACCGACTAGCTCACGCCGACCGCCTCCCGCTTCATGGTTCCTTTCTCTGTTTAGGAGCTCGTCACCGATTCGCCACGACCCATCGTCAATACTCTCCGCGCCCTGCCTCACGCCCGCGTCGAATTGACAACGCGCTCAGGGACTACTGATGGGGGAATACCAATTGGGGTATACCCACGAAGCGGAGTCGCCAGCTGGATCGAGCCGACTAGAACCTAGCACAGGGTGGATCAACTCACCAAGTACGGCGACTGGCGCATACTGGACCCAGACAACTGGTGCCGACTAGAGGCCCAATGTAGCGACTCCAATAGAAAGCCCACTAGCACTTGTAAACCCTAACTGGCTACATATATAAAGCCAGTAGGGGCACCCCCACGGGGTATCCTCTCCCATCTCTCATTAGATCTAGTCTCCCCTCCGCCTACGGCGGCAACCATGTAAACCAATCTATACTCATACTGGATTGATAGCAGGACGTAGCGATCCTCCACCGAGGGGACGTGAACCTGGATACATCGTGTACCAATCTCGCTCCCGGATTCTCCTACGTTGCCTTGCTCCCTCTACGTAAGCTACCCTAGTAGCATCTGCCGTGCAATACCACAACAATAGAAATGACACAGAAAAAACACTAACGGGAAGAGGAAAACCGCGCTCGAAATGAGATAGAAAGAGAACATGTTTATCTGGCTCGGGATTAGGAGAAATATCACTGATGGGGAGGCGATAACCAATGCCAAGAGGAATGCGCCTGGTGGAACGGAGCCATTCAATCTCCTCGAGGGTGACCTCCAAGCCTTCCCAGGCACCGCGCTTGCCGGCGGTCTCGTTCTCCTCCACATCCTCACCGTTGTCGCGGGCGTCCATGTGCTCTAGAGCTTCGGGCGCTTCCTTCGTCGGAAGCGGCCTAGACTGCCAAGGACTCGTTGAGGGATCGAAGGAAAAGGAAGGCGAAGGAAAATGCCTAGCCAGTAGGGCGAGCAAGAAGAAGATCAATGAGGCAGATGAAGATTGGAACGGCGCAAGGAAGAAGAAGGGTGGGGTGAAACTAAAACGGTAGGGCGGTTATTCCCCCCACGCCTCTACTTAAGGGGAGGAAAAAAATCTAGGCGTGGGATCTATGTGTGCTGTGTGGACAAGATGTGGCCGATGGACGCGTTAGTAAGCGCCACGTGTGCGCAATACACGACTTGGGCCACACCGCATCACGTAGTGAAGGACCCGAGGCGTCACGATGGGACTGCCACGCCGGTAATCACACTGTCTTTGTGAATTTGAGACAAATTTGAGGCAAACCGCTATGATTACAATATGTGAGTGACTAAGGATAATATTAAAATCCAACAATGACTCGACGTAAGCCAAAATGACTCGGCCAAGCATAAGATAATCCTGCTAAGTCAAAACAAGACTCGACAACGCTTTGGTGGACTCGATGAAGATCGAGATTAGGCCTAAAAGGTCATCCTGCATGAGGAATGCAGAAGAAAAAGAGAAGTTCCAGATTCATTAAGGAACCTAGAGATGCCTAACAGCTAAACCTGCTAGGCCTCACCAGCTTCGGGGACTAATGTCGGGGAATAACACCCAGTAGGTTCATAAGGGGTAAAACATTACCCAGCTTGGCTTAGGCCGAGTCAAGAAAACACCAGTCGGGTCTTAACGACTATGATACGAAGCCTGTCCAAGGCCGACATAGGAAGCATGTCGGCCCGTACAGGATAAGGAAGTTTAACTTGCAGGAAACGACGAGCCGAATCTCACAAGGGGAAGCCGAGTGAGGAAGGACGCGTGGCCCCTTTCCGAGTAAGATCCAGGAGGGACCATGTTAAAGAAGAGTCAAAAGAGAAGGGCGCCGTCGGGTGACAACAAAGGAGTCGGGTGACGCTAAAAGCACCAAGTGACGTATAAAGCACCATATAACGCTGTAGACCTGGCGTCTATGTACGGAAGGACCGTTGGTTGTATAGCTTTGCTGACTGGGTCAAGGGCTGGACCCTTGACCCGGCCCGCATAGTAAGGACAATATCCAAACAGTAAACCCTAGGGCCAAAACTGTAACTTAGTTGTTCCTGTTGCCTATATAAGGAGGGGCATGGCTAGGGTTTAGGGGGAGACACGACTACTGCCACAGGTCTATGCTAAACAGCTCAAGGAGCACTTGTAAGTACCAAGGAGAAATAAAATCACAAGTCTTGGATAGTTCATCGTGTTCTTTGTGTGCGGCCTGATCATGCACACCCTCCCCGGTTACCTCAAGCGTCCATCCGACCCCCAACTTAAGCCTACCCATGGCATCTGTCGTGACACCATCACGATAGGTGCACTATGTGCAATTCTTGCGAAGGGGTAATGATTCTCAGGCCATAGCATGGTTTGCACAAGGGTGCAGACATGGAAGTGTGTTGTGGCAAAGATTGCAAAGGTATATGCCGACAAGCTTAGCCGAGAAAATAAAAATTGCTGACTCGTATGCACTGGGAAATCCGACTCAACCTCTGCTCATGTCGGAAGATGGGAACATAGAAACTCAGATCCATGATGCAGCTGGGTAACAAAGGTGCCAAGACCGTAATGAATACAAAAGCAAGAGACGATATGAGAGGCCAGATTACAGGTACGGTTCGACTCAAGTAGTTGTTGTAAGTCAAGGTCATCCTGATGCCGGAAGCAGTCAGCGTCAAAGAACAAGTGGGAAACAACAGTGGGTACCAAAGAACAATGGCAAAAAGCCGTATGAACAGAAGAATCCTTGGCAAGAAAGGCAAAAGAACACTTATGAGATGATGTTGGATCAACCATGCAAGTTTCACATGCCGAGTCCGAGTAAGCTGGCAAACCACACGACTCGACAGTGTAACTGGTTCCAAAAGGGTGATAGAGTGCATTCGGCAAGTCAGCAGCTACCACCACCTCCCACACCACCACTCACAGGGGGAAATGCTCAGATTATTGGCATGGAGCCGATATGTGAGAATCAACAGCCGAGATATCGTAAACAAGAAAGGAGAGAAGCAGTGCATCAAGTGCAAGGCCCAAGAAACGATGGCGCTCATGTCGGCCACGGGGGTAGAAACGAGTACAGAAAACATCACCAGAGTTACGTTGTGTTTGTTACATAGCCGAATGACAAGAAGAGTCAGCATAGGAGGATGATGGAAGTGAATGCCACAATGTCAGCGAAACCAAAGTATATGCATTGGCGTAAGCAAGAAATAACATGGATCATAAAGGATCACCCCAAGATCATGCCAACTCTAGGAGATTACGCCCTAGTGCTGGACCCGACTTTCATGGGCCCAGATATCAACGTAAAGTTTTCCAAGGTGCTGATAGATGATGGCAGTAGCATCAATATCATGTATAAGGATACGATGCTCAAACTAGGCATCACCATGAACATGCTGGAGCCGACTAAGGCGACATTCCATGGCATTGTGCCGAGATTATCGTGCGAGCCAATTGGAAAATTTTGGGTGGATGTCTTATTCGGCAACAGGGAGAATTGTCGCACTGAGGCCATAGAGTTCGAGGTGGTAGAATTTGTCAGCTCATATCATGCGTTACTCAGCAGACCAGTGACACGGCTTAGTTGTAGAACTTCGTTGCGAGACCCCCAGAGGAAGGTATGATAAGCACAGCGGCAAATTTTCCCTCAGTTATGAAACCAAGGTTATTGAACCAGTAGGGGCAAGGAAACAACTCCAAGGTGTTGCTAGGAACTTGGAATCCTGCACAACACAAACTCAAGACTTTGCCCCAACTTACAGTGAGGTTGTAAATCTCATTAGTTTACTGAAAACAAAGGATTAAACGTAGGGTGTGGAAGGTAATGGTTTCTTGAAGAAAGTAAAAAGTGATAGTAGATGATGTAACAATGGTAAAGATTAGACCGGGGTCCATAGTTCACTTGAGGTGGTCTCCTTAAGAAAAATAACATAACATGCTGGGTAAAGAAATTACAGCGGTGCAATTGACACGACTGAGCAAGGCATAACAATGCAATACTAGACATTCATGATTGCTATGAGATTTGATTGGGCATTACAACAATATACATAGACCGCCATGCAACTGCATTTATGACTGGTAATCCACCTTTAGGTTATCATCTGAACCCCCTCCAGTATTAAGTTGCAAGCAACGGATAATTGCATAAAGCAATGTGTGTAAAGTAAACAATACAATTGTTCCATGAACAAAAGATTGTTTTTATCCCTAGTGGCAATAGCACATCTACAACCTTAGAGATTCCTATCACTTCCCCTGATTCAATAGAGGCATGAACCCACTATCGAGCATAAATACTCCCTCTTGGAGTCACTAGAATCTACTTGGCCAAGATAGCTACTAGAAACGGAGAGCATGCAAGATCACAAACAATACAGACATGATAGAATCAATAATCAATCTGACATAGTATCTCAATATCCATCGGATCCCCACAAACACAACATGTATGATTACAAATAGATGATCTTGATCATGAACGGAGCTCACAAGATCTAAACATGATAGCACAAAGGAGTAGAAACAACCATCTAGCTACTGTATGAACCAATACTCCAAGAGTGAACTACTCACGCATCATACCGGAGGCTGGCATGGTGATGAAGAAGGCCTCCGGGATGATCTCTCCCCTCCGGCAGGTGTAACACCCTAGTTTTAGCTAATTACTATTTAGGGTTGATTGTGCATTCATGAGCATCATATCAAAAAAATTGCATGCAATAAGAAACAAATTAAAACCCTAAACCCCAGTTTTCCCTATCTCTCTAAAAACATTCAAAAGTGTTTTGAATTTTGAAAATACGAAAGTTGAGGAGCAAAAATTGTTTATAAGGGCTCTAAAGTATTCTAATATGTTTACAAAAGTTCTAGTAATTTTAATATACACAAATCAGTTTTGGAATTGGAAATACAAAGAGAAAAGGATTTCAAAAAATAGAAAGAGGTTTCTAAGAAAAATAGAGCCAGAACTCTTCCAGGCCGTGGCCCACTCCCTCTCTCCTTGCTGCAAGCCTTGCCGCGGCCCAAACATGGCCCAAGTCAGCCCGATGCGGCCTGGTAACCCTTTGCCATCTTTTCCCTCTCTTATTCCTCGTGTGAGACGAAGCTGCTGCGTGTCCGAAGCGTCGCCGTTGATCTCCTCTACGCCACGATGCTCGCCGCCGCCCTTGGAGTCAAGGATAAGAACGCCCTTGCCGAGCAGCCCCTTCCCATACCCGCTTCTCCTTCTCTTGTTTCCTCTGCTGGTTTTCCCCTTCTGCTCGAAACCCTAGCTCTGGCCAATGACTCGCTCCGCCGTCTCCGGCCTCCTCTCGCTGTTCTGAGGCCACTGCTGAGTTCGTCATGCTGCACTGATTCGTCCTAGCTTGGTCACGTAGCCCCGTGTTCCCGCATTCCACCAAATCGAAACCTCGTTCATGTCAGCCGTCGCAGCCATCATCGTCAATTCTGGCGCCGACCGAGCTCGCCTCACTCCACCAACCCCTTCATTGTGCTTCTGGTGAGCTGCTGGTCCTTCTGGACCTTCTCTCTTGCCCCTCTACCCCTGGTTCGCCGACGCGCCATGCACCTGCATGCTCCGCCGCTCGCCTCCGTTGTGTTCATTGTTCCGATGACCACAAGTGGACATCGCTGCCACCACTGGGTCCGCCTCGGTCTCCTCTTTCCAACTAGCCCACCCACAAGCCAGCGCGCGTAGCAAATCCATGGATTCAAGCCAAATTCGAGAGCTTCTTCATTGCTGATGTCAGGATCACATCAGCATGACGCAGTATTCCTTTTTATTTTAGTTTATTTGTTTATTGAAAATCATTTCTGGAAACATAAATAACCCCTGTGGGCCCAGTCTGTCAGGATTTAATTCTTTTTGGAAATTAGTTTCTGAAATGATTAAATATGACATGTGGGACTGTCGTGGTGGTGGCACGGCAGATGCCATGGGTAGGCTAAAGTATGGGGCCAATGGATGCCAGAGGGATCCGGGGAGGGAAGATGTAGTGATTTCTACACTCAACAACTCAACAAATAAATCTCTATTCCTCTTCTCAATGAATACAAGTGCTCCTAGAGCTGTCTCATAGAGAGGAAGAACTAATACACGAGCCTTACCGCGTAGAATGAATCCCCCCTCAGGAGCCCGCGTCCCCCCTTATAAAGGGGTGCCTTGGTTCCTTCTAGGGCTGACGTGGCAAGCATATCCTTGGAATATGCTTGTCCCAATATGGTAACTCGGCGGCTTCCTTTTCGTGTCTCCCTTCTATCGGTGGCAATGTTCCAGAGACTTTCACATGCGCGCCTCGGGCTTCCTCACTGTCACCTCTGTGACGTTCGTTTGCCCTTCTGCTGCTCTGCTCCTTGTCCTTTGTGCTTGGCTCTGTCTAGATTCCTCCTAGCCAGTTACTAGGGTTTGACTATAGGCACCTCCTTCTCCTGCAAGCTTCATGTCATTCGGCCTCGCTCGCATAACTCGGCTCGGCCTTCACCTGCATTCAAGTTAGCCAGACTCATTCGGCCGACTTAATTCATATGTCGGCCGGATAAGGCGTTACTCGTCCTACATTTGTCATGGCCTTGCTTATCTCGGCCGACTCTTACATGATTCAGCCGACACATTCAGTAATTCGGCTCATGACAAGGGAGATTCCTTTTGTCTTTCCCCTGTCTTGACCCTATCCGAGGTCACCTCCCCAACATTATTCCCCGAAGCTGGTGTGGTACTGCTGGAAATCTCGGCCGGGCCACATCAGTTTCTCGACATTCTTCTCTCTTTATTTCCGAGATATTTCTCTCTATCCGAGGTATCCGCGCAGCTTCCTGAGTACGCCTCTTCCGACGTGTACTACTCATCATTGCTATTCTAGTTTTTTGTTCCGCTACAGTACCCACTAACAAGCTACAGTGATTACTGTGCCCGTCGCGTCGGTGCAGTGACGCCTCGAGTACCGCATCGGCCAGTTGGCCCGATCCTCTCCTGTGCCGTGTGGCCTGTGGTGTGGCTCCACTAGTTGCGAACGGTTTCTCCACGCGCGCGATTACGCGGTTATCGTGGCGCACCGTCGATCCCACTACCGCTAATACTGCGCGGTTATAAAGAGGGGAGCGGGGCAAGATGATTTACTTTCCCCCTCTGCTTTCCCTTCTTCTTCCTCCTCGTGCCGGTGCCTCCGTTCGTGTGCTTGCGGCTGCGCCATTGTCAGCCTCCTTGATGGTCGCGCTGCAGTTCTTTGGCTCCAGCGACCTCACCGCCGTGCCCTTGCTCCGGCGCCTTCGTTGGTGAGTTATCCTACAGCACCGCCGCTAGGTTTCCACCCTAGGCATCCCTTCTGTCTTCCTAGATTCCTCGTGGCGGTTCTTTTTTGTTTCGCCGCCGTGCTCGTTAGAATCACGACGAGTCCCTGCACCTCTAGGCCTCTCCTCGCCGCTAGTCTCTCCTCCGTTGATTCCTCCGACGAGCCCATGTCTAGTTCTGCCAGCGGAGCCCTTGTTGAGGATGATGAGTTTGCGTCCAGTCCAGAACAGGGTTCTTGGTAGGGTTCCACTGTCACTCGTCGTGAGGTAGAGTGGCTAATTAAGACGCGTCGGATTCCCGCCGAGGTAAGCTGTCGCTTGCCCGGCCAAGAATCCTCTCCAGTGCTCAGTGAGGGAGAGTATGTAGTTTTCATGTCCCACTTTGCTCATGGGTTCGGCCTCCCCCTTAGCGATTTTGCTAGGGGGTTCCTTGATTACTTCAGCCTCCAGCCGCATCATCTGCCGGCCAATGCTATCGCCTCTTTGTCAGCTTTTATCTCGGCTTCGGAGAGGTACTTCGGCCTTTGGCCCTCCGTACACGTCTGGTCCAAATTCTTCCAAATCCGATCTACTGTTGTGCCGGACAAATCTCTTCATCCCTCCGAGAAATCTCTTACCCAATGAGGGACTGCATCCATTACACCCCGGAGAAACTCTGAGTTCCCGCGTGTCGCCGGCCTTGAGTCTTGTAAGAAGTGGCATAGATCATTCTTCTATGTCAAAAATACTGGGAAGGAGGATAATATTTGGCTCCCCGCATTTTCTATCGGTCTCCCTTCCAAGAAGAATTGGAACTACAATCCTAGGAAGAGCCATGCTCTGGCCGAGGCATTTGAGATTCGGCTTAAGGAATTGATCTGCGCTGGGCTCCACGGTGAAGATCTGATGACCGCATTCATTAGCAGCCGAATCTGCCCCTTTCAGCTTCGCTCTCACAAGATTTGTTACATGAGTGGTCCTCTTGATCCCAACCGAGTTTCTACGGTTGAGCTCGACGATTATCACATTTACAAGCGTGTCCGAGCTATCTTCAAGACCGATATGTCGGAGGAATGGGCATGGGGACTGAAACCATTCACTCTCCGGAATCCCCCTCCTCAGGTATATTTATGCATTGGTGTTTGCTTCCGAGTCGCCTTTTTGGTTGCTCTCTTGCTAATCTTACTCTGTTTTTTCTCTCGCAGAGGTTTACGGAGCAAAAGACGGAGGATGCCGAGGTTTTGGCTCTTCCGTGGACCGCAAATCATAATACCCCGGACAACGGGGAACTTGACTCAGAGGAGTTTGTCCCTAAGTCGGATGTTGCTCCGGTTCATGCCTATGGCAAGACCTCGGCCCATGCGGATGAAGGTGACTCGGACGACGTCCAAATTCTTGAGGTAGTTGCCGCGATGCCTATATCTTATGCATTTCCAGCTCCCTCTTTCCTAGCTAATCCAGCTGGTCAGGTGCATGATGCCGAGCCTCTTTCTTCTCAAGCTCCTACTACTTCGAAGAAGCGCACCGCTCCGGCAGATCCCTCTGGTGCTGCCCCCAAGAAGGGAGTGAAGAAGTCTGCGTAGCATATTCCGAGGCGTAAGACCATGCCTGCGGTTACTGGGTGAGTTTAATTTCATTTGTATTTCTTGTTTCTCTCTTTCCGTCTTTTGACTCAACTTTTTTGTCTTTCGCAGAGCTCCTCTCTCCGCAAAGCCTAGCGGTCCGAGTATGACGACGCATACTACTTGGCCGCCTTCTCCTCCTCCAGAAGATACTCGGGTTCCCAGTCCCTCTCATGTTGATTCTCCTCCTGCGCCGACCCACATGTCTCCTGGACGAGATTTGCCTATTGCCCCCACCGTTATTGCCGACATAACTCCCACACCGGATCACCCGGTTGAGCCTGTTGCTCCTGTCATGACCACCGAAGTTTCCCCCAATGATCCTTTGATCACCACAACCCCAGCCGCTACTCCAATTCCATCCGAGGATATCACCACCTCGGCCCCCTTGGAAATTTCAGTTCCTCCTGCCCCTCAGGGCGTGATTCCTAGTGCTGAGGTTGCTGCCCCTGCCGAAGTCTCTACTAAAAGTAGGAAGACTGTTGTTACTAAACCTTCGGCATCTCAGAAGGGGCCTGCTACCTCTTCTCAGCCCAACATAGCCGATGCACTTCGCAAGGGAGCTTCCTCTTCTAAGCATGTTGTCACCCTAGCTGTCGACACTCAACTTACTCTTCACAAGAGTCCGGCGACGGCGGTGGTCACACAACGGGCCCGAGGTAAAGTGTTGACTCGCACTGAGAGCGGAAACAGCCTCAGCTCTTTGGTGGAGTATGCCAATAACTGGAATGCCGCCGATCAACTTGAAGGCAATCCGAGTAGCCAATCATTTCAGCTTTCTGACATCAGCAGTCGCTTGCACATGGCTGCTAAGATTGTCCTTGATAGTGACAAGATGAATGAGGTAAGTGCTTTCGTTGATATTTTGTCTATCATTCGCATATTATTATATACACACTAGTCCCCGAAGCTTGCAACCGGATAACTTGTTATTCGTTAGGAAGCTTTGTCAGGCTTCAAATGCGTTTCTTGCTAAATCAACCTCTTCGTGACTCGGATTAGCCATGATATCCGAATCATGTAGTTCAGATTTGCTTTAGCTTTAAATATCTAGCTACTTTGATATAAGTCAAGTTACACTTGATTTGGATCTGCTTTAACTTCGGCTATCCAGCCACCTAGATTCGAGTCAAGTTTTATTTGATTCGGATTTGCTTTAACTTCGAATATCCAGCCACCTAGATCTGAGTCAAGTTTTATTTGATTCGGATCTGTTTTAACTTCGAATATCTAGCCACCTAGATCGTAGTCAAGTTTTATTTGATTCGGATCTGCTTTAACTTTGAATATCCAGCCACCTAGATCCGAGTCAAGTTTTATTTGATTCGGATCTGTTTTAACTTCGACTATCCAGCCACCTAGATCCGAGTAAAGTTTTATTTGATTCGCATCTGTTGTAACTTCGAATATCCAATTTTGTAACCTTCTATTATATCTAGGTTGCCCATGATTGGCGGACTGCCGAATTTCAGAGGTTGCTCTTTGCCCACAAGAAACTGCAAGAAAAATTTGAGAAGGTTGTTCCCGTAGTGAAGAAAACTGGTAATTTAATAAATCTTTGTATTGTTCCTTAAGTTTGTAACATTTTTGGCTTGTCGTGCTAATTCACTCTTTTGTTGATGTGCAGCTACTATCAATAATCTGAATGCCCGCCTTACTAAGAAAGTTGACGCTCTTGAAGGTTGGTTCCTCGTATTTGGTTTTTAATTTGTTAATTCCTATCCGAGATAAATATTGGGTTTCTTACAACCTTCTGGCTTTGGTATAGCCGAGTTACACACACTTGCAGCATCGCATCAAGAATGCATACCTATGCCTGATATGATGATGTATTTTTTAGAGCAAGCTGCCACTCATTCGGCGCAACTCAAATAAAAGGATGATGAGATAACCCGGTTACGCGCCGAGGTTGAGTCTCTCAAGCTTTCCCAGAAATCCGAATTGGAAAAAGTTGATCAGGAATTCTCTGAAGAAAAGAATCGACTGAGCCTGCAGTTGCAGAAAGATAAGGAACTTCTCGATGCTGCCGAGCTAAAGAACCGGGCGATGAGAGAGGAAATCACTCGCTTTGAGAAGAATAAGTCCGACTGGTCCCAGGACCTGCATAAAATGCTGAATTATATTCACCGTAAGTCTCTATTCTTTGCCGCCTTACGTTTTTCTTTTGCTCGTCTTATCTTATATGGTGCCTGTATTTGAAGATCACTTCCCCGAAGCTAAACCAGTGAGTTCCAAGGCAGTGGTGACCGCTCGCGCTCGCCGAGGTGTTCCTGTTACCTCGGTTCAAGAATACTCTATGGAAGACTTTCTGATTGCTGTTGGTGCTGGTATTGGACCAATGAACATTATGGGAAGAGATTTGGTGCAAGCAGCTATCCGGGCCTACCATGTTCTTTGGCCGAACACCTCTGGAACGCCTGAGATTGATGAAGTTGAAGTGCTTGTGTCAAGGCTGATGGCATCTCAAACCCAACTTAACCTCTGGAGGGAATCTGCTGGGAGGGCTGCTACTGACATGGCCCTTACGGCCGTGTTGTCTTGGTATGAAGATATCTCCCTCGATACTCTGATGCATCTGCTCTCCTTGGGTGGAAAATCCGGAGTTTATTGCTCGCCATCAAGCTCGTGCCTTCCAGCTTATCGAGTATGCTGACTTGCATAATTGGATCGAAGGGCCGAGTTTTCTTCCCAATCCGACGGATGATGTCGAAGCTGAAGATACATCAGGTGATGATTCGGTCGATCATGATGAACCGGAGGGTGATTCGAATAGGTCCCGCGATTCAAATGAAAGCTCGGATGAGGATGGTGATGCACGATCGTCCTCTAAAGGGACTGAGCACTCTCGGGATCAAGCTGATGTTTCTCAGCAGCCGGGGCTTGTCCCTGAGGTTACTATTGCTTCTGTTGAAGGCGAAGTGACTTCAGCTGAGGCACCAGCTACCTCGGAGCGCCCAGTTCCTGAAAATACCCTTGCACAGGAGACCGAAGTGGCTCCTCCATCATCCGAGATACCCATGCCCGATGCTCCTGACCATGCTACTGCCCCTTAAGGGTGATTTGGCCTTTTTTGTTATTTAGGTTCGAAAAACTCTAAGTTGTTTTAAGTCCCCGGTATGCCGGGCGTATGATGTCTGTGGAACAATTGTCCGTCTTTTGGTGTGGTGTGAACCTTTTTTCCTTGTGTCACTGAGGCATTGGTGATGGTAACTATTATTATTCCATCTAAGTAAATCTCGTTGCTTCATATCTTTGCTTTGCCGAACTTTAATTTCGTAAAGCCGGATTGTATTCTTCCATGTGGCTGACCTTCATTTGGCATTTATCTTGCTTGCCCTTCGTAAACTTGGCTGTGTAGCTGTTGTGTTCTCAATTTCTACCTGAAGTATAATACTCAAAGCCCATAGCTTGGCTTATTTATTCTTCCCGAGGTATCCTCTGATAAAGTGGTATGAATAGGTTGCATCCCTTATCACACTTCGACCTGCTGGGGTTGTTATTCTCGTTACTATTATCCTTAGAAATCATTATTTGTTTCCTCCTTGTTGTTCCTTTGACGACTGAGGCAAGCCTATATCATATCTTGCTAGTTATGATCAACAACTCGGGGGAATCCTCAAGTCTCTATTTTAGCTACAGAACTTTTATGTGTATGGAGAAAAACAGCGGGTAATATAAGTCAGTCCCCGAGTTATCATTCGGGTTACTGAGTTCTTGTATGTGCTAAAAAATATCTAAAATCATGAAGTAGTCCCCGAGTTATTATTTGGGTCGTCAAAACATAATGCATAAAATGCTGAGAGCATCACGGGGGAATCCCCGAGTTATTGCTCGTGGCTCCGTGGTTTTAATACGCAACTTAAAAATAATAAGCAACATGGGACAGTCCCCGAGTCACTGCTCGGGTGCGGAGGTTTAATACATAATTTTAAATAATATACAACATGAGGCAGTCCCCGAGTCGCTGCTCGGGGTGCCGAAGTTTAATACATAATTTAAAATAAGATACAACATGAGGCAGTCCCTGAGTCGCTGCTCGGGGTGCCGAGGTCTAATACATGCTCGATACTCTGACTTGATGTGTCACATCGTGACGTGCAATATATGGCTTCTAAGTGTAGAACGGGCAAAGTAAGGCTATGTTCCATGGTCTTTTTGATTCATCCTCGGCTTTGTTTGCCTTGTTCTTTTCTGGTGACTGAGCATCGATTAGATAATATGCATCATTGTGCAATGCTTTACTCACGATGAATGGTCCTTCCCATGGGGGTGAGAGTTTGTGCATGCCATCAGTGTGTTGCACTAGTCGAAGAACCAAATATCCTTCTTTAAAAATTCTCGGATTGACTTTCTTGCTATGATATCGTTTGAGGTCTTGTTGATAAATAGCTGATCTTGATAACACCAATTCCCTGGCTTCTTCTAGCAAATCAACATCGTCTTGCCGAGCTACTTCATTTACCTCGGTAGTTGTGTATTGGATCACTCTTGGCGAATCATGCGTTATGTTGGCTGGGAGCACAACTTCTGCCCCATATACTAGAAAGAATGGGGTATACCCTGTTGACCTGTTTGGGGTAGTTCTGAGGCTCCACAATTCTGCTGGAAGTTCCTCGATCCAGCATCCTGCCGACCTTTGAAGTGGTTCGATAAGCCGGGGTTTTATTCCGGACAATACCAGCCCATTTGATCTTTCTACCTGCCCGTTTGATGCTGGGTGAGCCACCGAGGCAACATCTAGTCTTATGTGTTTTTCTTGGCAGAATCTAGCAAAGGCTCCTTCAGCAAAATTTGTGCCATTATTCGTGATAACACTGTGTGGATATCCATATCTCAGGATAATATCTTTGAGGAATTTTACCGCTATTGGTCCATCACACTTTCTTATTGGTTTCACCTCGATCCACTTTGTGAATTTACCCACCATGACTAGAATGTGAGTCATTCCGCCTCGGGCTGGTTTGAACGGACCTACCATATCCAAGAACTACACAGAAAAGGGCCAAGTGATTAGTATCATTTTTAACTCGGACAAGGGCAGATGTATCTTGTTGGCATATCTCTGGCAACCATTACATTTTTCCACTAATTCTTTTGCCTCCTTTAATGTCGTCGGCCAATAAAATCCGTGCCTAAATGCTTTGGCCACTAGAGCTCTGGATGAGGCGTGATGCCCGCATTCTCCCTGATGTATATCCAGGAGTATTTCCTGCCCTTCTGCCGAGTCAACACATCTTTGTAGTACGTTCGTGACGCTTCTCTTATATAGCTCATTGTTTATGATTGTATAAGCTTTTGCTCTTCTTACTATTTGTCTAGCCAGCACTTCATTACTCGGCAAGATTGCCTCCTTAAGGAATGAGAATATGGGTTGCGCCCATATCGGCGTGATTTTCTCTAGGACAACTTCATTGTCGATTTCCATATTTTCCGCCGACATAACAGCTTTGGATTTTTCTGTGTTCGCTCGTGCGATGGCCGGGTTCATATTTAGAAATCCCGGGTCATATTCTTTGTCGATTTCCATTGGCAGACTTCCTTCTATCAGTTCTGCCGAGATACAAAATGACTCGGATTCTAGTGATGGTGTAATCGATGGTTTTCTTAGGTGCTCTAGGGCAATGCCTGGGGGAATTGACTGCCTAGTTGATCCGAGTTTTGACAGTGTGTTTGCGGCGTCATTCTCCGCCCGAGGTATATGATGAAACTCGCATCCATCGAAGTAACCACTGATTTTTTGCACATGAAATCTATATAGGGCCATATTCGCATCTAGTGCGTCCCAATTGCCTGATACTTGATGTACTACCATATCTGAGTCCCCATAGCATAGGATCCGAGGTATACCAATCTCTTTTGCCATTTTTAACCCATGAACGAGTGCCTCATACTCGGCTACATTGTTTGATGCGACGAAGTGTATCTGCAACACATACTTCAGCTGATATTTTTTGGCGAAGTTAATACTATCCCTGCCCCCAAGCCATTTCTCAGCTTGGATCCGTCAAAATGCATTGTCCAATAATTCGGATCTGGTAATGGTGGCTCATATTGTACCTCGGCCCAATCCACAAAGAAGTCGGCCACTGCCTGAGATTTGATTGCATCTCGCCTATCGAATTGCGTAGCATAAGGTGATAACTCGATTGCCCATTTTTCTATCCGACCACTTGCATCTTTGTTTCTCAATATCTCGGCTATGGGTGCTTCACAAATCACCTTTATCGGATGCTCTTCGAAGTAATATTTGAGTTTTTTCGCCGACATGTATACTCCGTAAGCCATCTTCTGATAGTGCAGGTAGTTCTGTTTTGAGGCCGATAATACCTCGCTTAGGTAATATACCGGCCTTTGTATTGACTTATCCCCTTCATTCCGTTCCACGACAACCACCGCACTTACCACTCTGTTAGTGGCGGCTACATAAAGTAACATAGGTTATTTTGATAATGGAGAAGCCAGGATCGGTGTTGTGACCAACATCTTTTTTAACTCATGAAACGCATTATCTGCCTCTGGTGTCTAGATGAATTTATCAGATTTTTTCATCAGTTGATATAGAGGTAATGCCTTTTCCCCTAGCCGACATACGAATCGACTCAGCGAAGCCAGGCATCCCGTGAATTTTTGTACATCATTCACACACCTTGGCAGTTCCATTTTTTCAACTGCTCGGATTTTAGTTGGATTTGCCTCTATACCTCGGCTGGACACGAGGAAACCAAGTAATTTTCTAGCCGGCACACCGAAGGTACATTTTTCCGGGTTAAGCTTCATTCGGAATCTTCTCAAGTTTGCGAATGTCTGCCGAATATCATCAAGGAGCGTTTTGCTCTCTTTGGTTTTTATAACCACATCGTCTACATATACTTGTACATTTTTTCCTATCTGGTAATGTAGACAGTTTTGCATGCATCTTTGGTATGTTGCTCCTGCATTATGCAGGCCGAATGGCATGGTGTGATAGCAATAAGCCCCGTACGGGGTAATAAATGCAGTCTTTATTTGATCGGCCGGATTTAACGGTATCTGGTGGAAGCCAAAATACATGTCTACAAATGACAACAGCTCACAACCAGCGGTTGAATCAATGGCTTGGTCTATCCTAGGTAAAGGAAAAGGATCTTTGGCACACGCCTTGTTTAGGTTCGTGTAATCGATACACATTCGCCATACGACGGCTACATTTGGGTCATCCTTTTTCTTTTCCACCAACACCGGATTTGATAGCCAATCCGGATGAAGCACTTCCATGATGAACCCGGACGCAAGGAGCCGAGCTATCTCATCTCCTATTATTTTTCTCTTGTCTTCGGCGAAGCGGCAGAGAGGTTGCTTCACCGGCCTTGCTCCTGGCCTTACATGCAAAGAGTGCTCAGCCAAATCCCTCGGCACACCTTGCAGGTCTTGAGTTGACCATGCAAAGATATCCCGATTCTCACGGAGGAAGTTGGTGAGCACGCCTTCCTTTTTGGCATCTAGGCCGGCACCGATCGTCATGGTGCGCTCTGGGAACTGCTCATCTATCTGGATCTTTTTCGTCTCTTTAATCGGCTGGAAAGAAACACTTCCATGGGGGTTGGCTAGTGCCGGCATATTCAGCTGTGCCGACTGAGCCAGAGCCGCTACCTCCTGAATCCTTCTTTTTTCTCTTGCAATCACCAATGACTTGGCCAAATTTGATCCGGCCGAAGCACACTCCATTGATTTTCTGTAATCTCCGGCTACTGTTATCACCCCCTGTGGCCTGGGTAACTTCATTTTCAGATAAGTAATGTGACAGCTGCTCATGAATTTAGCCAGCGCTGGCCGTCCGAGTAAAGCATGATAGCAACTTTCTAGGTCCACCACTTCAAACTCCAAATTCTCCGCTCTGTAGTTCTCCCTTGTGCCGAATAACACATCTACTCGGACTTTCCCAATGGGTTCACATGAGAGACCCGACACTATTCCATGGAACGTGGTTCTTGTGGATTGTAACATATTCTGTGTTATTCCAAGTTTGTGCATTGTGTCCTTGTACATAATGTTGATACTGCTCCCATTATCAATGAGTACTTTTGATAATTTGACGTTAATGCTGGGTCCGACAAATGTCGGATCCAGTACCAGTGCATACGACCCTGGATTCGGCATTATCTTCGGGTGATCTTTGATGCTCCAGGTTATTTCCTGATCAGACCAAGGCACGTATCTTGGTACTGCCGGCATAACAACATTCACTTCCATATGCCGGCGTTGTACACTCTGCCTGTCTTGTTGTTCTATTGTGAACACACAATATGACTGGTGATGCTACCTGTAATCATTACGTCCGTTGTTTCTGGGGTTTGCCCTTCCATCTTGACCTTGATTTATCACTTGATGTACTGCATCCCTCCGGTCCGAGTTATCATACCTCGGAGGAGGTGGTGGTAACATTAACTGCTGTGCATTTTCTCCGGTTAGCTGTGGTTGCTGCTGCTAAAGCACTTGATGAGGAGCTGCTTGCACGCCCGCCGGGTTCCCCATTGCATTTTTCATCCAAGCACATTGACGAGTTGTATGATTAGCCAGCTTGGCCGGGTTTGGAGTGTGGAACTTACACGGTTGATCCAACATGGATTCAAATGTGTATTTCGGCCTTTCCGCCATCGCTTCGCTCGGCGTCCCATCTTTTTCCCTTCATTCCTCGGCGTCCACTGCTGAGGACCATTCTTCTGTCGCTGACTGTTTCCATGACTCGGTTGATCTTGTACCACCGCTGCCACCTGATTCGAAGCATATATGTAATCTGGCCTCTCTTCCCTTCTTCAACCTCGGAATTTGTTGCGCCTCGATGATCCGGCTGCATCTCTTGCATATTTATGTTGATGCTCCCGATGCTCTGCCGACATTAATTCTGGTTGCGTCGGATCCCCAAAGCATACGAATCTGCTATCCTGATGGTTTCTGCCAACGTGGTCGGCATATCTCTTTGCAGCCTCTGCCATAGTACACTTCCATATCGGCAGCCTTGAGCAAACCATGCTATCGCTTGAGACTCTATGACCCCTTCGCATGAGTTTCTGAGGTTACACCACCGAGTCAAGAATTCTCTGTCCGTTTCATTCGGCTTCTTCTTACACATAGCAAGATGCTGTGGCCTGTTTGGTCTTTTATAGGTACTGGTGAAGTTGCTAACGAAAATTTCTTCGAAATCTAACCAACAGTTGATACTGCCTGCCGGGAGATTGTTTAGCCATACTCTAGCTGGCCCTTCCAACATCTGTGGGACGTATCTCACCGCCTATCGTAAGTTTCCGCTAGCTATCTTCACCGCAGTGGCATAGTCAATTCACCAATCTTGTGGTTTCGTGCTCCCATTGTATGTTTTCGTGCCCCTTGCCAGTTGAAAGTTCGGCACTGGTGGTTCGCCCATGATCTGAGGTCAAGCACGGACCAGTGACCTGTTCCTCCAATAACTCGGACCGATATAACCTGTCTAGTTTTAGTCTTGCATCATTTGACGGCAAGCTTCTGTAAATGATCCTCTCTTGTATTCCATAATGGTTATTCCCACCATGTACTGCATGCTCCATATCCGAGTAACCATCATTATACCTCTCATTTTCCTGATTATGGCGAGATGGTCTCACTTCTCGCTCTTGCCGGGGCTCATACCTAGGCTGAGGATCTGGTGGAGGGTTTCTCCTTCCCTCCGTCGGGTTATTGTTCTCATGATTTCCCCTTCTGAGGTCTCCGTGCCCTTTGTTCATACGGCCGGGGTTTCTATCTCCACTATTACCTCGGCTGCCGTTGCCTCTGTTATCATTGACCTTTCCGGCTACCGCCGGATCATACGGAACAATTTGCTTATTTATTTTTCCTGAAGTCACCGCTCTCTCTTTTCGCGCGTTGTTTCCGGTGAGGATGCGTCAGATACTGCCGAATGAACCATACGCGAGGCTCCCGGTCTCGCCGGGTCAGCCCTAAGCATTTCCTCATTCTGCTGGTTCGCAATGCGCACCAGCTCATTCACTCTTTCCTGCTGTTTCTGCCGGGCTTCCCCGCTTAACCCTTCTAACTCCAAAGCAGCGGCATTTGCCGCTCTTAGGTTCTTTGTCGGGGTACTATACCTCGGCAAGCCTAGATCGACGGACTCACCTTCACGAGCTTCATGCTCTTTGTTTATATCATTCATGAGGTTCTTTCCTCTCAATCTCAATTCATCTACCCGCTCGGGTGCCACATCCAGTTTGTTTGCCTTAGCATATTCTCGCAGGGCCCTGTTCAAGGACTCCCGCAAGGCCGACACCTTTTTTGCCTCTACCAGTACTTTTTGTCTAGTTTCTTCTAACTCCGCCAGGGCGTTGGCCAGATCAAGTATCGGCTCCACAGGGGTGGTTAGATTATCTATAGTTGCCTGGAGAATATTTTCTGGTCTTTCCAGAGGTGGCCATCTTACCCTTGCCGCCTTTGGGGTCGTCTCCTGCACCTCGACTGTCTTGGCTGCTGGCGGATCTACCTCGGTGGGCTATGGAGCTGCTTGCTTCGTGGTCACCTGTCCTCCTACCGCCGGGTCCTTGCTTGGTCCGGCGCCTGCTCCTGCCGCCTATGCTGCGGCCATCACCATCACATCAACGCTACCGACGGGGCGTGCTCCACGCGGACCGTTAGCAGCATTGAGGGGAGGTTCTCCTGCTTCAATGACTCGGTGAGGATAGACGCAAGATGTGTTGACGCCGACGTAGACCTTGTGCGTGCCCAGGTTGATGAAGACGCCGTTGCGTGGAGGCGCTTTCCTCCTGAAGCTACCCACGTTATCGCTGACATAGTCACATAGATCAATTCTCTGGACTAAGCCAGAAACAACCCGCTCGCCGGTGTGGATGAAGTTTCCCGTCCGAATCTTGACTCCAGCTAGCACCGCTGCTAGCCCCACAGTGCGCGCCAACTGTCATGGTGGTGGCACGGCAGATGCCATGGGTAGGCTAAAGTATGGGGCCAATGGATGCTAGAGGGATCCGGGGAGGGAAGATGTAGTGATTTCTACACTCAACAGCTCAACAAATAAATCTCTATTCCTCTTATCAATGAATACATGTGCGCCTAGAGCTGTCTCATAGAGAGGAAGAACTAATACACGAGCCTTAACACGTAGAATGAATCACCCCCCCTCAGGAGCCCGTGTACCCCCTTATAAAGGGGTGCCTTGGTTCCTTCTAGGGCTGACGTGGCAAGCATATCCTTGGAATATGCTTGTCCCAATATGGTAACTCGGCGGCCTCCTTTCCGTGTCGCCCTTCTATCGGCGGCAATGTTCTAGATACCTTCACATGCGCGCCTCAGGCTTCCTCACTGTCACCTCCGTGACGTTCGTCTGCCCTTCTGCTGCTCTGCTCCTTGTCCTTTGTGCTTGGCTCTGTCTAGATTCCTCCTAGCCAGTGACTAGGGTTTGACTATAGGCACCTCCTTCTCCTGCAAGCTTCATGTCATTCGGCCTTGTCTCGCATAACTCGGCTCGGCCTTCACCTGCATTCAAGTTAGCCAGACTCATTCGGCCGACTTTATTCATATGTCGGCCGGATAGGCGTTACTCATCCTATATTTGTCATGGCCTTGCTTATCTCGGCCGACTCTTACATGATTCGGCCGACACATTCAGTAATTCGGCTCACGACAAGGGAGATTCCTTTCGTCTTTCCCCTGTATTGACCCTATCCGGGGTCACCTCTCCAACAGGGACCAAGTGGATAAATATTTAATATGATCCAAAAATGTTTTATAATTTCCTAACATGATTTAAAATAGATTGAAAGTGAGAAAAATCATAACTAATTCATTTTAAATTAGAAAAATACAAATAATATATCAAAATGTTCAGAAAAATGAGAACATTCTATTTAAGCTATAGTCATGCATTGTTAAGCAGCTTACGTGACAAGTTTAATTAGAGAACCAAATGAACCCTCACAGGTGATTCTAGAGTTTCCCCGAGTTAGGGTTTGCACCCCTCGGAACCCCGGTTAAATGGTCAAGCATGTCTTAGGGTTACATTTCGATGCAATTTAACTTGTCATATCATCATCCTTGCTTGAGCATTGAACCAATGCCATGTGTTGATTGTTTCACTCTCTTTCCGGTGTTTGGATCTCTCCGGTAGAACATGATGTCGAGATCGAGATCAAAGACCGAGATCAAGACCATCCAAGATCGAAGCAATACTTGATCAACTATAATCAAGTCAAGTACAAGGCTTCCAAAGATCTACTTACTGGTTATCAACTGGCAAAGGAAAGCATAGCCCCACCATGATATAATCATATGATTTCGAAAGTATTTCTATTCTTGCCATGTTGCATACGATTCTACTGTGGTCTTTTATCGATAGATAGAGCATACTATTTGTTGCATTACTCCCTTTGAGCTTATATTACCTGATCCACTACTCCTAGCATAACTAGGTTTGGCGTGTGTGCACTGCTAAAGCATCTTTGTCTGGCTTAGCCATGCATAGCTGTTGAGTCTGGTTCATCCTGATGATGTATTCGGTGCAGATAATCTAGTATAAAAGGAGATCGAGATATACTAAGGAGGTGATATGAGTTTAAACATGCTAAGGCTTGTATGGGAGGCCACGGTGGGATGTGTTTTTTCTAGTCCCATGCTCGCCACCATTAGGACCCGAGTTCTTGCCTTTGGAACCGGGATGAGCGTTCAACCACATGGGGCCTGGACAACCTCATGACTAACTAGCTTGCCTAGTAGATTCCATGAGTCACATAGTTCGGGCGTTTCATTTGACGTATGCATAGAAAACCTTTTGAAAGATTTGCCGGGTGAAGGTGCATTCATAACAGGTAGGGAAGTGTTGTCGTGGTTTCTTGGGGTAGATAGCGCCCCTGGTAAACCAACCTCGCCTCACATTTTTAAGGAACGGCTTCGGGATTTGACCCATTACAGCGGAAGCATACTTATTGCATGACTCATGGTCTCGGCGAAAGCAAGGTAAAGGTCGTGTCTAACCACCCTCTGCCGTCCTTCTAAGGAAGAGGGCTAATCATGTGGCATTAAGAGAAGGTTAGTACATGTGGGTAAAGTTGTACACCCCTGCAGGGTTAAATCTTTTCGAAAATCCGTGTTCACGGTTATGAACGCTTGGTGACCATATTCTAAGATCATAGAGAACTAAACCTATTCGTAAAACTTGGCAGTTCAACGTGTGCTTAAGGATGCTTCCTCATGGGTATGAGGGGGTGATCCTAGTGGGTAGATGATGATGACTTGGTGGATATCAATGATGATGATCAATATTTTGGAGACGCGCTCTCTTATCCCCTTTTAAAATACTCTGACTAGACGAGCTTCTTCTCCCTCTTATTTTTAAACAAAAGTGGCTTTATGCAAAACAACTCCATCAGTCATAAGTCTTGCAGAGTACACCCTTTACTCACCCTTGCTTTGTTGATACTTTTGGCAGAGTAAGTGTTCCCCTAAAGATCAGTTTGGTAATACATCAACACCGACGAGTAGCTTGGGGTTCCCGGCCGGCAGCCTGTAATCTATGGGATGGGACATCATCGTTATGCTTTAGGCCTCTTAGGACATTTGTTAAGTTTGCTATACTTAATAGCATAATTTTCCTTCTGTTGTTCGATGTTTGTGGTCAGTGACCTCTACTTGTAATAATTTGGTTCTTTGCTCAATAATGAGCTTGTTGTTATAAATTTTGTGTCATAGGGTCACTGCCGTGTTACCGATTCTTCACTGGATATCCTCGAGCTCAAGGTTAAGCTTATGTCAGACGGAGGTCTGGGATTTGTTTAGCCCTGATCCCGGGGGTGTCACATGTTTTGGTATCAGAGCAGTACCGACCGTAGGAAAATCTTGCTATTGGTCGATGTTGAGTCTAGTGTTTGTGAAAACTATTTTAAAAGATGAAAAGTATTTGCGAAAACTCTAGTATGCTTCTTTTACTCCTTATCCAGTTTCACTCTAATTCTAGGTTATCTTATCTAGTGTTGATTTTGGAAAAGTTTTGATATCTCTTATAGTCTTTCAAATCTTAGGTGCCTTCTGGGCATGTCGTTTCTCAGCCAGTTGACCTAGTGTTGAGTTCTCTAGAGTTACGTGTGTTGTGAATTCCTTGTTCCCCTTGCTCTTGCTCATCTGAGAGATTCCTTTCTATCATGATCTCTCTATCTTTTGGACCCAAAATATTTTATTATAGGATCCATAGTGTTCTGATCTAGGCTTCAAGGTTTCCTTTCGCCTAGTGTGCCTCCTTTTTGTTTGTTTGGGTACTTCAGAAGTTGTTTCTTCTCTTGGAAGCTACCTTGTGATTACTATCTTGTAGTGTACGCCATGTCACTCAAGTAGTAGTTACTTCCTTTCTTTGGGTTTTAACCCTTGGACTTGAACCGCAGATCCCTGATTGTGCTGGATTCTAGTGTTGTGAATCTTGTACATGAAGCTGACCTTTAACCCAAGATCCATTCTTTTGACCCTTGCCATTAATATTCACACATTACCTTGGGATGGATGGTATTACCATTCTAGCCTTCAAGCTTGTGGTCTTTGTCGCGATTAAATTGTGACAACTAAGGACTTCCCCTACCACTAGTTGTGGCAGATGTTCTTTGATGGAACCAAATAGATCACGACAAGAGTACTCCTCGTGAGTCTCGCATCTATATGTGTGACTCTGCCACACCTTACCTTTTCTATGCATCGGTTTTCGGAAGATTGATAATCCATGCATCCACATCTCGGGAGTTTATCCTGAGAATGTCCTTTTTCCCTTGTTGTTTTCCGACCTTTGTCTACTAGTTGGTAGCCAAGTAGTAAATGTGCATTGGTGTCTTCCGATGCAAGATACTCGTGTGTTCCGTCTAGACAAACCATTTCGGGATGTCAGGAGAAACAAACTCCAGTACCTTGTTATATCTAGGACCAGGTCAAAGTGTTGTAATCCGCAGATCAAGAGTCAATGACTAGCTTGTATTTGTCCTACCTTAAAGTGTCACACTCTTTTGTACCAAGAGGTCGTGCTGAGTTTCATGACCCTTAATGAAGTGATGCTCTTACACATATTTACTCACCCTTCCTCGAGCTTTCGCGCTCGAGAGTGATGCGTGTGCGTAATAATGTGGTCATCTGAGATTCTCAGCAATTATTATTGTTTTGATCTCTAAGGACATTTGTGTCATTCTTAGCGTGATTGCTTAACCTTGTAACTATGCAAAGGATGATTGTGCTACCAAGTCCGCTATTCTTGTGCACTCTCTTCGGTCAAAGAGTTTGGTTTGTGCCGAAGCTCTGAGACTATGTCTTCTTGCCTTACCAAGCAAGTTCCCTCTCGAACTAAGTGACATATCTGTGGTTCGTGATATTCTAGATGTCTACTAGAAGTGTTGCCATGCTGCCTCATGACCGTGATGTCAAGTTCTTGAGAAAGCAAGTTCTCTGAACTGCTCATTTCCAAGGATCCGTACTGGATACCCCTGAAGCTTAAACAACAACTTGGAGAGTTGTAAGACAAAAGCTTTATCCGACTTTGTTCCTTCTTAAAGGGTTGTCTAGTTTTGTTGTGTTGAAGAAAGATATTATTTCCTTTATGGATATGTTATCGTCCCCCACCTTTGATTTTCTTTGGGCTGTCGTCAAATCAAACTCAGTTCCAAGGACTATCTTGATGATGTTTCTAATTGTCATGTTGCACTTGGGTACATCTTCATTTTCTTTGGTCTGACCAATACTTCTGCCTTGTTCAAGCGACATATGAGTCTATCTTCTTGGAGTGTCTCGATAAGTTTGTTGTTGAGGCCATCGATGACATCCTTATTATGTTAAATTTCATTCATATGGAACATTTGACATTAATGTTGGAAACTTCTGAGAACCATCTTTGAGTCATCTCGAAGTATATATTCTGGATGTTGGAAGTAACCTTCTCTGGTTCATGTGCAAATTTTGAAAGATGTCGCCGTGGAACCGAGTAGAGTCATATCTGTTCCTTAAGCATACATGTGTGTTTTATTGCTATTACTTATATGTATGTAGTTTTCTAACAACAATATGTTAATACATAGGTATAGAAATCTAGGTCATATCTTGTAGCCTAACACTGTAATCCATATCTTGAGAATCTAGTAACTTTACCTCTGTATGAATTTTGAAAACTTTCTATTCGGACATGCTGAGTCTGAAATATCATCTCAACTAACCAAAGTTGAATCTCAAGCAGCAATGATGGTTGGTGGTTCGCAAGGTTTTGACATAGGTCTCTTTGTAAATCTGGTAAGATTGATGTACTGGTTGACACACTTAGCCGGAAAGACCTCTTGCCATATTCCTTTGAATCAGAAATAACAACCACCCTTCATGAGGCATCTTCTATGATTTATTCTAGGAGTTTTGCTTATGGTTCCTTTGTATCTGAAGTCTGACCTTCACTTGATGTTTGATTTTTTCGAATATCATGGAGAACATTTAAAGTAGTGTTCCTAAATGTCTCTCGGTCGATCCTCCAGACCCTTTATGATGGCAAGCATCTTGTTATGCCAAGTAAATGAAGTCTGAGAATGAAGTTTATTTTTCTCGTGTCATCAAGAATCTTCTTACCTATTCATCTTAGTGATGTAAAGTGATATTACGAGCTTTGGCAAAGATCCTGATAGACATGGATGAATAAAGAGTTTCCTTCGTTTTCTCAGCCATGTTTTAAGAGTGACTATGATTTTTGTAATCAGTAGTGTCTCTTGTTACATGTTCCTTGCGACTCTTATGAGTCCTCTCCACCAAAACACCTTTCTGTCTTGGCCTTCTGTTGAATCAAAAAGTAACCCTTTTGTTTCAAAAGTAGTTCAACAGCTTGGTTTTGTTGATTCATATCTCTAAAACCCGAAAACTCTACTTATGTATTTAGTAGAGGTTTCCTACCGAAGTCTGTGGTCATGTTCTTTCTGTTGAAATCTTCCTTCTCAGAAGCTTATATCTTTTGTGAGCTCCATGATCTCAATCCTTATGAAGACCAGTTATCTAACAATTTGAAACCATCTCCTCTTGTTTCCTCTGTTACCTTGATGTATTTCATGTAGCCATCTCAGAGTTGTTTCTGAACACTCAATCCATGAGTTGACCATGAGATACTATGTGTGTTGTTTAGTGTGTTTCTCTCTTATATTTAGAGTGGCATTGTTTCTTTCTCTCTGTGTCTCTCTTCCTACCTTTGGAATCTCGGGTCGAGATTCTCGTAAGGGGGATAGAGCTGTAACACCCTGGTTTTAGCTAATTACTATTTAGGGTTGATTGCGCATTCATGAGCATCATATCAAAAAAAATAAGAAACAAATTAAAACCATAAACTCTAGTTTTCCCTATCTCTCTAAAAGCATTCAAAAGTGTTTTGAATTTTGAAAATACAAAAGTTGAGGATCCCAAATTGTTTATAAGGGCTCTACAGTATTCTAATATGTTTATGAAAGTTCTAGTAATTTTAATATACACAAATCAGTTTTTGAATTGGAAATACAAAGAGAAAGGATTTAGAAAATAGAAAGAGGTTTCTAAAAAAATAGAGCTAGAACTCTTCCAGTCCGTGGCCCACTCCCTCTCTCCTCGCTCCAAGCCTTGTCGCGGCCCAACCACGGCCCAAGTTAGCCCGATGCGGCCCGGTACCCCTCTGCCGTCTTTTCCCTTTCTTCTTCCTTGCGCGAGCCAAAGCTGCTACGTGTCCGACGCGCCGCCGTTGATCTCCTCTGTGCCACGATGTTCCCTGCCGCCCTTGGAGTCGAGGATAAGAACGCCCTTGCCGAGCTGCCCCTCCCCATACCCGTTTCTCCTTCTCTCGTTTCCTCTGCTGGTTTTCGCCTTCTGCTCGAAACCCTAGCTCCGGCCAACAACTCGCGCCACCGTCTCCGGCCTCCTCTCATTGTTCTGAGGCCACTTCTGAGTTCGCCATGCTGCACTGATTCGTCCCAGCTAGGTTACGGAGCCCCGCGTGCCCGCAATCCACCGAATCAAAACCTCGTTCCCGTTGGCCATCGTAGCCATCGTCGTCAATTCCAGCGCCATCTGAGCTCACCTCACTCCACCGACCCCTTCATCATGCTTCTGGTGAGCTTCTGGTCTTTGTGGACCTTCTCTCTTGCCCCTCTACCCCTGGTTCGCCGCCACGCCATGCACCTGCAAGATCCGCCAATCGCCATCGTCGTGTTCACTATCTGATGACCACAAGTGGGCAGCGCTGCCACCACTGGGTCCGCCTCTATCTCCTCTTTCCAACTAGCCCACCCACAAGCCCGCGTGCACATCGAATCCACGGATTCGAGCCCAATCCGAGAGCTTCTTCATTGCTGATGTCAGGATGACATCAGCATGACGCAGTATTCATTTTTATTTTAGTTTATTCGTTTATTGAAAATCATTTCTTAAAATATAAATAACCCATGTGGGCCCAGTTTGTCAGGATTATATTCCTTTTGGAAATTAATTTCTGAAATGATTAAATATGACATGTGGGACCAAGTGGATAAATATTTATGATCCAAAAATGTTTTATAATTTCCTATAATGATTTAAAATGGATTTAAATTGAGAAAAATCATAACTAATTCCTTTTAAATTAGAAAAATACAGATAATATATCAAAATATTCAGAAAAATGAGAACAATCTATTTAAGCTATAGTCATGCATTGTTAAGCAACTTACATGACAAGTTTAATTAGAGAACCAAATGAACCCTCACAGGTGATTCTGGTGTTTCCCTGAGTTAGGGTTTGCACCCCTCGGAACCCTGGTTAAATGGTCAAGCATGTCTTAGGGTTACATTTTGATGCAATTTAACTTGTCATATCATCATCCTTGCTTGGGCATTGTACCAATGCCATGTGTTGATTGTTTCCCTATCTTTCTGGTGTTTGGTTCTTTCCGGTAGAACACGATGTCGAGATCGAGATCAAGACCATCAAAGATCGAAGAACAATACTTGATCAACTTTAATCAAGTCAAGTACAAGGCTTCCAAAGATCTGCTTATTGGTTCTCAACTGGCAAAGGCAAGCATAGCCCCACCATGATATAATCCTATGATTTTGAAAGCATTTCTATTCTTGCCATGTCGCATATGATTCTACTATGGTATTTTATCAATAGATAGAGTATCCTATCTGTTGCATTACTCCCTTTGAGCTTATATTACCTGATCCACTATCCTAGCATAACTAGGTTTGGCTTGTGTGCACTGCTAAAGCAACTGTGTCCGGCTTAGCCATGCATACCTGTTGAGTATGGTTCATCCAGATGATGTATCCGCTGTAGATAATCTAGTATAAAAGGAGATCGAGATATACGAAGGAGGTGATATGAGTTTAAACATGCTAAGGCTTGTATGGGAGGCCACGGTGGGATGTGGTTTTTCTAGTCCCATGCTCGCCACCATTACGACCTGAGTTTTTTCCTTTGGAACCAAGACGAGCGTACAACCACACGGGGCCTGGACAACCTCATGACTAACTAACTTGCCTAGTAGATTCCATGATTCACATAGTTCGGGCGTTCCATTCGACATATGCATAAAAAACCTTTTGAAAGATTTGCCGGGTGAAGGTGCATTCATAACAGGTAGGGAAGCGTGGCCGCGGGTGCTTGGGGTAGATAGCACCCCTGGTAAACCAACCTCGCCTCACATCTTTAAGGACCGGCTTCGGGATTTGACCCGTTACGGCGGAACCATCCTTATTGTGTGACTCATGGTCTCGGCAAAATCAAGGTAAAGGTCGTGTCCAACCACCCTCTGCCGGCCTTCCAAGGAAGAGGGCTAATCATGTGGCATTAAGAGAAGGTTAGTACGTGTGGGTAAAGTTGTACACCCATGCAGGGTTAAATCTTTTCGAAAAGCCGTGTTCACGGTTATAAACGCTTGGTGACCATATTTTAATATCATAGAGAACTAAACCTAATCGTAAAACTTGGAAGTTCAACGTGTGCTTAAGGATGCTTCCTCATGGGTACGAGGGGGTGATCCTAGTGGGTAGATGATGATGACTTGGTGGAAATCAATGATGGTGATCAATATTTCGGAGACGTCGCTCTCGATCCCCTTTTAAAATACTCTGACTAGACGAGATTCTTCTCCCTCTTATTTTATAAACAAAAGTGGCTTTATGCAAAACAACTCCATCAGGCATAAGTCTTGAGGAGTACACCCTGTACTCAACCTTGCTTTGTTGATACTTTTGGCAGAGTAAGTGTTCCCCTGAAGATCAGTTTGGTAATACATCGACACCGATGATTAGCTTGGGGTTCCAGGACGGCAGCCTAGAATCTATGGGGTAGGACGTCATCATTATGCTTCAGGCCTCTTAGGCCATTTGTTAAGTTTACTATACTTAATAGAATAATTTGACTTCCGTTGTTTGATGTTTGTGGTCAGTGACCTCTACTTGTAATAATTTGGTTCTTTGCTCAGTTATGAGCTTGCTGTAATAAATTTCGTGTCGTAGGGTCACTGTCGTGTTACCGATTCTTCACTAGATATCCTCGAGTGTAGGGTTCGCAACATAGAAAACAAAAAATTTCCTATGATGGGAACATCTATGTACCAAGATCTATCTACTAGATACAAGCAACGGGTGGATATACATCCATAGAATACATACCCTCGAAGACCGAATAGCGTTAACGAGGTTATACTCGTGGATGATGTAGATTTAACGCTGCCGATCTCAAGATCGTGATGAAGTCCATCTGGTCCAGCCGGTCCAAAGACGATCAAGTCCAGCACCTCAAAGCAGTGGTGCATCCGTGATCGCACACACGCACGGGTACTCGACAACCTCCGCACCTCGCTCCAGTAAGCAGGAAGCAACAAATCCTTCCAGAAAAAGCCACCGGGAACATGTATCTCGCTGATCCGAGACCATGGGGAAATTCTAAAGGGGGGAGAGAGATCCTTCGCGAGGAGGTGTGCTTTGAGAGGAGGAGAGGGGGGCCTTTTATAGGGGAGAGGGGGGGGGGGCACCCAAGGGTCATGGTGCCCAGCCATGGGGCTGCCCCCACCTCTTCCACATTCATGTGGGTGCAGCTCCCACTCAAAATGAAAAGCCTCCACTCCCATTAAAAAGCCTCCACTAAAAAATCCACTCACATGCATTAAATTTCCACCAAATTTAATGCAAGCTCTCATTTAAATAAAACTCTTTTATTTATTTATTCAGAATTTTGTTAATTACTTTAATTAACAAACATTCACACAAAACCCCTTACAACATTTCAATTTCACATGCAGAACCAGTTTCAGCAATTTCAATCGAAACAGTTTCGGTGTCTAGTGAAATAAATTCCTGCGCTTTCCTTTTTCTTTTTCTGGCATTTCATTTGCTCCGAATGGTGTCGGTATCCCTTAAATGTGTCACCCTACGGTTCGCGAATAATGCAGACATGATCGAGACCCCTCTCCGATCAATAATCAGCAGCGGGACCTGGAGATCCGTGATCGACTCCACACATTCAACGATGACTTCTGTGATCGTGTGAACCTTTTACGCTAGTATCTTAATCCCTTTGTTTCACGATATATTACATGTCCGAGATTCGATCATCGGTATCTCCATACCTAGTTGGATCTCGTTACCGACATGCACTCTTTTCTCGTTCCTGTGATATAACATTCTAGTGATCAAATCACTTGCTTGCAAGCTAATCAATGTGATATCACCGAGAGGGCCCAGAGCATATCTATCCGTCATCAGGATGAACAAATTCCACTCTCGATCCATGGGTCTCAACATAACACTTTAGTAGTTCTGAAGCCATCTTTATAATCACCCAGTTACGGTGTGACGTTTGATGTCATCGAGAAACTCTTCCGGTGTTAGTGATTGACATGATCTCATGGTCTAAGGATTAGGATCACTTTGTAAGTTGTTATAGCAATATAAACTCAATGACTTTGATCGTAATGCTATACTTCGGATGAATGTTCATCACATCATTACACTAATGTTGTGACCTCGTTATTAACAACATCCAATGTCCATGATCAGGAAACTTTGATCATCATGTTAATCAACGAGCTAGTTTATAAGAGAGGCATAACTAGGAACTTCCTTTTTGTTTATTAAACACACATGTATTAACATTTCCGTATTAATACAATTATAGCATGTAAAATAAACATTTATCATAACTAAGGAATACGATAATAACCACTTTATTATTGCCTCTCGGGCATATTCCCTTCAGTCTCCCACTTGCACTAGAGACAATAATCTAGTTTGAAAACTTTGCGTATTTGAACACATATGGCTTTCTGGTGTTCCATATACGCAACTGCAAGTGGTTAACATAATCTACAGATCTGACGCTTTCAGGTCCGTGTGTATTTGCATGTCTTTGCGTCTTCACGCATCACTCATTCTCCAATGAGATGACATTGTATAAATTTGGTCTTTCGGTGAGACCTTTAGTTCCTTGGGGTTAAAACACGTCGATACTATTGTTGTACAATATATCTTTAGTGTTAGCCCGTTGCGAACCACACCTTAGTTTGATAACAAACTACTTGACACAAATGCCCTCCTTTGCTGCTACTATAGCAGTCATATACTTAGCCCTTTTTGTTGTAGTATCCGTCACAATGTCTTAACTTTGGAACTCTTCTAAATCCATCATGGGAACTCCTTTCCATTTCATTGTGCCACCCATAGTTTAAATTGAGATAAACTTAATTTGTATCTTGTGACAAAACTAGTATCAATGCAACGCTTTACAATGAACTATTTGCAATTGTTTGTCACCTCTACACAAATATATTCTTAGTTCTTCCAAAAGATCATAATAATATCCTTACTATAGTCCAATGATCATTTTATGATTCATTCTGGTATATGCTCATAACACTTAGAGCATAGGACATATCTGGATGTGTACATATCATGGTATGATTGATCAAAACATTCTCGTGATTTCACTCATCAAGTGTCAAAGCACTTGAATCTTGTTTCACTTATCAAGTGTAGATACACTTGAATCTTGATTCAGTTCCTTTCCATGCGACAAGAGCCATTTCTTATCGTTTCTATATTGAACTCCTTCAATATCTCATATATGTACGTTTGGCACAACCATATTAGCATCACAGTCTATCCGCTATAGACATTCATGCTAAATATTCTAGTTTTGCCTAAGTATTTCATCAAAATGAAATTCTTAACCTTTGTCAATAAAATATACATCATTTCTAATCAACAAGATGTCCTCCACATAATGTATTAGAAATATGTCTCAGCGCTCCCACTTAATTTCTTGCAAATGCAAGCATCTTCATCGTCTCCTGATGAAAACTCCTTTTCATCACGGTGAAGATTCCAACTCCGCGATGCTTACTTCAACCATTGAAGTTTGCATACCCTTTTTAGCATCCTTTGAATTAACAAAACCCTTTGGACCGTGTCATGTACACGTCCTAGGTAACCATTCTATTAGAAGAATTTTGTTTTGTTTATTCATCTACCATATACCAAATTATATGTAGTGGTTGCTACTTTAATCCGTCCAGACTAAATATCACTATGAAAGATCAAATCTTGTCATAGTCAACTCCTTGAACATTGTCATAAAATACTTTACGACATGTCGACTATTTCATAGATGTGAAACATCCATTTCTGTTTCTTTATAGATCCAAATACGACCGATAGGTTTTTACACCTTTCCGGAGGGTCTTCCAAGTTCAAAACTTGATTTATCGTGTATGGACTCTGTCAAATGGCTTGAACTGAGAATAAATCATTATTGTTTGACAATGATGAACCGAATACATACAAAGAAGCGATGATGGGCCATGACTCTGTCAAATGGCTTCAACTGATATACAGCGATGATGAACCGAATACATACAAGTGCTTCATATTCGGCAACATTGTTGGATGCACCCAAGTGGATTTGCAAAACATACTTGAGCTGATCCTTCTTTGGTGAGGTGAGAACTATCCCGGCACCAAGACCCATTTTCGTCTTGGACCCGTCAAAGTGCATTTTCCACTAGTTCGGGTCTAGTAATGGTGGTTCATATTGCATCTCCATCCAATTCACAAAAAAGTGTGCCACAACTTGAGTTTAATGGCATATCACCTATCGTATTGTGGAGTATATGGTGCTAGTTCTATAGCCGATTTTGCCACTCTACCGCTGGCGTATTTACTTCCCAAGATGTCCGAGATATGTGCCTCGCATATTACTCGGATTGGGTGCTCTTGAAAATAATGCTTTAGCTTCTTGGATGCCATGTACACCCCATATGTCATTTTCTGATAGTGGGGGTAATTCTGTTTTGACACAGAGAGCACTTCACTCAGGTAATAAACTGGTCTTTGGACTGGTTTGCCCTCCTCTTCACTCTCTACCACTATCACTACACTGACCACTCGATTAGTGGCTACGGCATAAAACAACATTAGCTCTTTGGATAGAGGTGAGGCCAATATTGGTTTTGTTTTCAACATCTTCTTAAGTTCATGGAAAGTGCTAGCAGCTTGTTGTGTCCGTATGAATTTGTCGGATTTCTTTATCGGTTGATATAATGGTAAGGCTTTTTCGCCTAGCCGATTCACAAACCTACTCAATGAGGCTAGGCATCCTGTGAACTTCTGGACATCATTGATGGTTTTCGGCAATTCCATTCTTTCGATGGACCTGATCTTTGTCGGGTTAGCCTTGATTCCTTAGTTGGATACAAGTAATCCGAGTAATTTTCCAGCCGGGACACCGAAGTTGCATTTTTCCGGGTTAAGTTTCATCCAGAATCTTCTTAAGTTTGCGAATGTTTGACGTAGGTCATCGATTAGAGTATGACTTTGATTGGTTTTTTATTACCACATCATCGACATATACTTGAACATTTTTGTCAAGCTGATCTTGCAAGAATTTTTCCATGCATCTTTGATATGTTGCACCTGCATTTCTCAATCAAAACGGCATAGTACGATAGCAATAAGCCCCGTACGGTGTAATAAAAGATGTTTTTATTTGATCATTTGGATTCACTTGTATCTGATGCAAACTAGAGTACGCATCTACAAATGATAAAAACTCACACCCGGTAATGGAATCAATGACTTGATTGATTCGAGGTAGTGGAAATGGATCTTTTGGACATGCCTTATTGAGGTCAATACACATGCTCCATACCACCGCCATGTTTGGGTCATCCTTCTTTTTCTCGACCAAGAATGGATTTGACAACCAATCCGGATGAAGTACTTCCATGATAAGCCCAGAAGCTAAGAGTCTAGCTATCTCGGCAGCTGTCGTGGGAATGACCACGGCAGACGCTGCAATCGGCAGCGAGTAGTAGAACATGGGGCAAGGGCGGCCAGCCATCTGCGGTGCGAGATGAGGGCAGAGACACAAGGATTTACCCAGGTTCGGTCCCCCGGAGGGTAAAGACCTACTCCTGCTAGATTGTATTATGGTGAGGTACAATGGGGCGAGCTCGATGACTAGGCGGCGAGTCGCTTGGGTGTATGATGGAACGTATCCTCTACGCGTCCCCTAGGGAGGTTTATATAGGCTCACCTCGCTAGGGTTTACAGATTACAACCGAATTGGTTAAGGATTCGAAGGTTCTATGACCTAGTCCGTCTGGGCCTAGCTACGCTTCTAGGCCTTCAGCTTCCAGTCTCCTGAGTCCACGCCAAGTCTTGATCCGATCCGCCTCGGCACGACGCTTGGGCCAGCGGGAAACGTCCTGCTGGGTATACCTCGGTAAGCATATCCCCATCAGTAGTCCCCGAGGTCGTCGTTGATTTGTCGCATGTGTTTGCTGGCAGTCGGAGTATGCGGGTCTAATGCGGACGCCTAGTCGAATCAGCGGCAGACTCCTGAACAAAGGAAAGAACTAGTCATTTTGGTCGCAATAACGGCGACCAATCGCGTCGCAGCTCGGCGAACGGGTCGGCGAATACTTATTCGTTGTTATAGCGATCGGGTCGGCGAGTACTTAGTCGCTGTTATAGCGATCAGGTCGGCGAGTACTTAGTCGCTGTTATAGCGATCGGGTCGGCGAATCGTCGAGTCGCCGGGAGTAACGAATCGAGTAGATGAAGTTGGACCGTCAATTGTGGTCAAACTAGCCGTTGGGTAACCCCAACAGTAACTTCGGCGTAATCACCGCGTAATAACGGCTCCCGGAAATGGCGGGTAACAACTGCTATATAAAAGGAGTAAGGGGCGACCAGGGAAACGCTTCTTCCACTTCCTCTGATCTCGCATGTCTCCGTCTTCCCATTCCTCGCAGCGATCGGAACACTCCCGAGAGCCCCGACCTCCACGAACTCCCATCCGATGCCCCCCTCCACCGAGCCATGGGGCAGATCCAAATGTACTAAAGCGCTGCTAGCATCTTTCGAGGAGGCAGGGATCCTCCACGCCGGTAGATGGCGCATCCTCGCGGACGGAGAAGTGATTCTGGATCTGCACGAGGGGGAGTTCATCTGCTTCACCAGCCACCTGGAGCGGGGGCTGGGCTTCCCAACTTCCCTCTTCTTCCGACGTTTTTTGCGCCTACTACGGAATCCAACCATCGGATCTAGGTCCGCATAGTATCGAGCAGCTCGCCATTTTCGTGGCGTTCTGCGAGTGCTATCTGGGATGCAGGCCCTATTTTCCCCTATGCCAAGACTTGTTCCACGGGAGAATCAGCCGCGAGGAGACAGGCCGCCCGATGCTAGCCGCGGGCGGGCTGACATTCCAGCTGAAGTCGAAGGCATCGTTCTTCGATCCGATGCTGCCCGCCAAGGTGGCGAATGAGTGGAAGAAGTTTTGGTTCTACGTCACCGAGTCGACTCCAGGCGATGAAGTGGCGCTTCCAAGATACTTTGCCGACCGGCCCAAGCCGCGTCAGCTCCAGGTCGCCAAACTCCCGCTGGATCAGCGGATGGTTGTTGACGAAATGTTGCAAACCATCCGCGGCCTAAAGAAGAAAGGCCTCCAGACCATCAACCTCTACAACTGCTGGCTTGGGCGGCGGCTCGTGCCCCTGGCCAGCTTCGACCACTATATGTATGAGTATACGGGTAAGGACGACCTGACGAAGTCCTGCCTCGTTGAGTGGAGACTCAACGATTATGCGTAGGCCCTAAAGAAGATTACCCAGGCCGTGTACCTCGACGCAAAGGTCAGGGTCGCCCCTTATACTTCAAGGCGCCCAGCTCCAACGGTAAGCTGTCATTCCGTTAACACTCGCAGTCGCAGCTTGTGCATTCGCGGTCGTGCTAAATTTGTTTGTTCTTGTTGCAGTTGTTCCAAGTGGTGGAAGGGTGGCTTCCACCCGCAGATGACGAGAACTTGAGCTCGTCCGTCCAAGACGGAAGCGAGTCATCGCCCGCCAAAGATGACGCCGAGAGCGACGGAGGCGGCGACGGCGACGAAGAATACGAGCCCGTGGAGGTTGCTGCCCCCACGGTTCGCAAAACTCGCAGGCAACACTAGCACGAGCTCGAAGCGAGCAAGAGCCTCGAGCCCCACGACGATGACGACGACGAGCTTCCCGAGCACACCTCACATCGTGAGGCCAAGCCGTCAAAGAAGAAGAAAGCTCCGCTGAAGAAGAAGACAAATCCAGCAAAGCCGATATCTCCGCCCCGATCTGCGAGAAGCTCTGAAGCCACCAGCTCGGCTGAGAATGCAGCAGCACACACGACCACGGCAACAGGTGCTGCCGTACCCAGGGACGAGGCGCCGCTGGCGTCATTACCACCGCCATTCGCCCCAGTCGTTAACTTGGGGGCTGCTCCAGCCGCAGGGGCCTCGCCACCAAGGGGGGGCTCTCGCAGCTATTACCACAGAGGCTCCTGCCACGGCTTCATCTTCAAAGAAGCCGTTAGTGTCTTGGGCACACGACGTGTTCGAGGTGGGGCTTACTCGGAGGTTAGGGCCCGAACTGGAGAAGCCGGCCAGTATCTGAACCGGTCTACGGTTCCTGCCAGTCGCCAAGTGAGTGCTGCTCTGTCACTTACTCATCTGCTTGTTTTGTGTTTTAATCAGACAGTCTTATTCACAAAACTGTTTTACAGGACTGGTGTTAAAAAGATCGGCCATCCTTCTGTGGCCAAGGTTCCGCCAGTCGCCTCCGAGGTGTCGGTCGATTCCTCACGGAAAAGGAAAGCCGACGAGGTCGCTGCTCCCACCGAAGGCGTCAAGAGGACGAAGGAGGACGAAGTCGTCACGGTCTCTGATGATCAGGTGGTTGCTCCGAGCGATCCTCCGACTGCAGCGGAAGTGGCCTCGAAGACCAAGGAGGGTGTTGGGTCACAGCATATGGTGATTGCAGACTCACCCGACGTGGCCGAGCCGACTCCGAGTGGCGTAGCGGCATCTACAGCGACCTTCCCTCACTTCATGGCGAAGGCGGCCGGAGCGAGTGCCTCGGTGGTAGCGAGCCGGATGCCTGGGGTCGTCGAGGCGGAAGTTGAGCAACATCGCGGCCATACTCCGATCGTGCTTGCGTCGGTGGATGCGCTGGAACTCCAGGCATGCTAGGCGCTGCCATCCAGGTATGTCCAGTCCCCGAGGATCGGGCCACTAAAATTCAGTGGTTGGATTCTTAATGTTTTTATATCATCCAGTCCCCGAGTGATTAGTCGCTAAATCTCAGCGAGTGAGCACTTAGGAATTTCATTGTCCAGTCCCCGAGTGCCTAGTCGTTGAATTTCAGAGGGTGGGCACATAGGAATTTCATTGTTGTTGACGCTGCAGTTTGTGCGCAGGGCCTGCAGCGCGAGTCGGCCGAACGGCTTGCTGCGAAGTGTCGCTTGGAGAAGGAGCTCGTTGTCATCCAGGAGACGAACAAGGAGCTTCAAGCGGTTGCGGCCGAGGTGAAGGAGGCCCATCGAGGCCTTGTCCCGGTGGGTGACTTGACGGCGGCTCAGTCCGCTTTGAGCATGGCCAATAAACGAGTTGCTGACCTGGAGCGTGAGCTCAAGGAGGCGAGGGAGGAAGGGAGCTCAGCGAAAGGGCGAGCGAAAGCTGCTGTTACTTCTGCCACTGAAGAGCGGAAAGTGTCTGACGCGCTCGTTGCTGGGCTACAGAACGACTTTTCTTCTCTTCAAAGCTTCATCACGGACCTCTGCCAACCGCTAATTGGTAAACCTTCCTTCTTCTTCCCTCCACTTGCAATAACTATATTGTGATGTCGTTGGTTTGCTCACTGCTTGCTTCTGTGCCACAGGTCGGATCACTGATAACGCGGAGGAAGCATAGTCATATGACGCGCGGCAATGTGTGACCACCCTGGTCGACTCAGCCGTGTTGTCCGCGACTTGCCTTCGAGCATATCTTCAGGAGATATCGCCCACGGAGGTGATCACCAGCGACCTTGTCGAGGTATGGCGCTACCTAGAAAAGGCTCCGTTAGTCGTCGAGTTCATGACGCGGGGCGGCGACGGCGCTCAGCCTTGGGCTTGCCCACTTCCCGGAGGATTTCGACCTTGACGATGTCACGAGCGGCTACCCCTCATCAACGGGCTCGGTGGAGATTGCCGAGGTGCTGAAGCTGACGGACCGGGCCGCGGTGTACTCCGATCGCGTTTGGGCGATGGGTGACCCCATCCCCTATCAGGAGACGATTGTCGCTCCCAATGATCCTGAACCAAAGAATCACGACTTCAAGGTCGAGCAGCCGTTCCGCGCGGCGATGGCGGGCGAGATGACGACGTACCCGTCGAACCCGTATGTGCCCTTCATCCGCAGCCGCAGGAACGGTGGCGCGTCTGCGTCAAAACCTGCGGAGTAGAAGTGTTGTGCCCTTGGGCATTAGTACAGAATAACTATGTAACTTTCCTTGTATGTGGAACAACTTTGTGATGCTAAACTCGTGTTATTTTGTCATTCGTTTTGCGATTTTGGATGTTGATTGAGCGAGTCCCCGAGCGCGTCCACCCTTTTTATGGGGTTTACCTCGTTGTTATATGTTTGTTAACTTTTAATGAGTTGAGGTCGACTCGCCATGGCTCGGAGAGCCAGTCGCATGGCGACTCCTAGGGGTGCTCTTTACTTGACTGTTTTCCCGGGCGCGAACGAGGTCGGGTTGCCGAGTCCCCGAGCGTGGTACTTGGTGGTTCTAGTCACGGCCCCAAGGTAGGTGAGGACTAAGCGCGTTGTTGTAAGCGCATCGCTCCTGCCTGATCCAGAGGATCAGTCGCGTGGTGAGTCCTGGGCGCACTCTCATACTTGGCGTTTTTCCCTAGTCGCTCGTATTTGGCTGGGTATCAGTCCCCGAGCGAGGTACTTGGCCGTTCGAGTCGCTGCGCCAAGGATGCTCAGGACTGGGTCGCTGTGAGGAGCGAAATGCAGTTGTCTTGGCTCGGTGAGCCAGTCGAGCTAGGCGACTCCAATGGGGCTCCGGGTTAGCGTTTTTCATGGACGTTACGAGGACTGGAGTTTCCCAGTGCCCTCGTACCGCACTACTTGGCCGTGCCGGTCGCTTTACCAGAGGTTGACTTCTGTGAATAGCGTAACGCTATTATTACGAGTGCGAGTGGCACAAGACACGGAGAGTAGACACAATTTTCGGTAACCGATCTGTTTTATTTCATAGCGGGTGGAGAGTACATGTATGGAGTTCTAGGAGTAGAACTTCCGTAGGAGGTTTACATTCCATGGCGCTTGACGTCGAGTTTTCCGTCTCCTCGGACGTCGGTGAGGTAGTAGGCGTCGTTGCCCAGGACTCGCCTGATGGAGAATGGTCCCTCCCAAGGGGGGAGAGCTTGTGCATGCCTTTCTTGTCCTGGATTAGGCGCAGTACCAGGTCGCCTTCCTGGAAAGTGCGAGTCCTTACTCGCCGGCTATGGTAGCGGCGGAGCCCTTGCTGGTAGATGGCGGTGCGGAAGTGAGCTAGGTCGCGTGCCTCGTCGAGCTGGTCGACTCCGTCTTGTCGTGCGAGTTCGTTTGCGGCCTCCGTATAGTTGACCACCCTTGGAGAATCGTGCTCGAGGTCGGTGGGCATGACTGCCTCGGCGCCGTACACCATGAAGAAGGGGGTGAATCCTGTCGACCTGTTGACGGAGGTGTGGATGCCCCAGATGACGGAGGGTAGCTCCTCGACCCAGCACCCGGCAGTGCGCTCAAGTGGGACTTGGAGCCGTGGCTTCAGGCCATGGAGGATGCTCTGATTGGCGCGTTCCGCCTGGCCATTGGACTCTGGGTGGGAGACTGAGGCGAGGTCGAGTCGAATGTGGTGTTCCTCGCAGAACTTGGCCATGGCTCCTTTGGCGAAGTTGGTGCCGTTGTCTGTGATGATGTTGTAACCCGTAGCGATAGATGAGCTCGCGCAGGAACTTGGTGGCGGTCTTCCCGTCGCATTTGCAGACTGGCTTGGCCTCCACCCATTTTGTGAATTTGTCGAATGCGACTAGGAGGTGGGTGAAGCTGGAGGGGGCCTTCTTGAAGGGGCCTACCATGTCCATGCCCCATACGGCGAATGGCCAGGTGATGGGGATTGTCTTGAGCGCCGAGCTCGGCACGTGGGTCTGGTTGGCGTATTTCTGGCATCCGACGCACCGCTGGACAACGTCGACAGCGTCAGCATGTGCGGTGAGCCAGTAGAAGCCGTGTCGCATAGCCTTTGCAGCCAGAGAGCGGGCGCCGGCGTGGTGGCCGCAGTCGCCGGAGTGGATGTCTTGGAGGATTTTGCGTCCTTCAGCGGGTTGAACGCAGCGTTGAAACACGCCGGTCACGCTGCGCTTGTGGAGCTTGCCGTTGATGATGATGAAGGATTTGCAGCGGCGTGTTATCATCCGGGCCTCCGTTTCATCCGCGGGCAGGGTGCCCCCCTCCAGGTAGGCGACGTATGGCACGGTCCAATCACTTGGCTCGGCAATTAGTGCGACCAGAGCTGCTTCTGGTTGCAGCGGGATTCCGATGTCGATCTCCCTTGGGAGGGAGACGGAAGGTTTGGTGATGATGTCAAGGAAGACGCCGGCGGGTGGTGCGAGTCGAGCCGAGCCGATGTGAGAGAGTGCGTCGGCCTCCTGGTCTTCCGTCTGTCGATCCACTCGACAGAGTAGCTTGCAAAGTGTCCGCCTAGCTGGTCCACTGCTTGGAGGTATGCCGCCATGGTGGGGGAAACAGCGTCGCAGGTGCCGGCGACTTGCCCGGCGATGAGGTAGGAGTCTCCGTAGCAACGCATGCGATTTATGTTCATTTCCTTGGATGCCCTCATGCCGTGGAGTAGCGCCTCGTACTCGGCCATGTTGTTGGTGTAGGGGATGAAGTCGAGGTAGAGGATGTAGCGGAGCTTGTCGCCCTTCGGAGATGTTAGCACGATTCCCACTCCTGCACCGTCCGTGTTCTTGGAGCCGTCGAAGTGTAATCTCCAGTAATGGAGGTATGGCAGCTTCTCTGGCTGCTGGGCCTCCTCCCAGTCGGCGAGGAATTTTGTGAGGGCCTGTGACTTGATCGCCTTGCGCGGCTCGTACTTGATGTTGTGGATGCCGATCTCGACAGCCCACTTGGCGACTCGCCCGGTCGCCTCGCGGTTGCGGATGATGTCCTGCAGTGGTGCTGAGGAGACGACCGTTATTGGGTGCTCCTGGAAGTAGTGCGGCAGTCGCCGTTGTGCTCTGAAGACCGCGTATACCAATTTCTGGTATCATGGTATACCGGGCGCGACTCGGTAAGGACTTCGCTGATGTAGTACACGGGTCGCTGCACCGGGCACTCCTTTCCTTCCTCTGGCCGTTCGACGACCATGACGGCGCTGACGACACGCTCGGAGGCCGCGACGTAGACCAACATGGGTTCCTTGTCAGCGGGGGCGGCGAGTAGCGGTGCTGCGAGTAGCACCTCCTTGAGAGCGTGGAGCACGTCGTCTGCCTCCTTGTCCCACTGGAAGGTGGGGTTCTTGCGCATTAGGCGATAAAGGGGCATCGCCTTTTCGCCTAGCCGGGGGATGAAGCGACTGAGAGCCACGACTCGCCCGGCCAGCTTCTGGACGTCGCGCAGGCACTCGGGTCTGCCGAGTCGGGCGATTGTGTTGATCTTGGCGGGGTTCGCCTCGATTCCGCGCTTGGAGATGACGTATCCCAGTAGCTGTCCAGTTGGTACACCGAAGGTGCACTTTCCTGGGTTTAGCTTTATCTTGTACCTTCGCAAGTTGGCGAAGGTTTCCGCCAGGTTGGCGAGTAGATCGCCTTGGCGAGTGGATTTTACCACCACTTCGTTTATGTAGACATGGATGTTGCGGCCAATTTGGCCCGCAAGGCACTCCTTCATGCACCGCTGATAGGTCGCTCCGGCGTTTTTGAGGCCGAAGGTCATGGCAGTGTAGCAGAAGTCACCGAATGGCGTGATGAACGCCGTCTTTTCTTCGTCCTCGACGGCCATTTTGATCTGGTTGTAACCAGAGTAGGCGTCGAGGAAGCATAGCGCCTCCGAGCCGGTGGTGGAGTCGATGATTTGGTCGATCCGCGGGAGGACGAATTGCTCTTTCGGGCAGGCGCTGTTTAAGTTAGTGTAATCGATACACATTCGCCAAGTGCCATTTTTCTTCTCGACCAGGACCGGGTTTGCCAGCCACTTGGAATATTTGATTGGCCGAATGAATCCTGCAACGAGTAGACGCTGCACCTCCTCGGCGATTGCCCGGCGGCGCTCTTCATTGAAGGGACACAGTGACTGCTTGACAGGTCGCACTTTGGGGTCGGCGTTGAGTTTGTGCTCAGCGAGTTCCCTTGGGACACCAGGCATGTCGGATGGCTTCCATGCGAAGATGTCCCTATTCTCACGGAGGAACTCGATGAGCGCGCCTTCCTATGTTGGGATCATGCCCGTCCCGATTGTCACCGTCTAGCTGGAGTCGCCTGGGACCAACTCGATGGTGCGGGTGTGTGTCGTTGCCTCGAAGGAGGTGGAGTTGCCACCCTCCAAGTTGGGCTTATTGAGTATGCTGGGGTCGTCGCTGTTGACCCCGCTCGCGTATTTAGCGAGCTCCTCAGCGTGGTTGGCCTCCGCCGCGATGACGGCGTCAGCGAGTTCGGCCCCTTTGGCCTCGCATTCCGTGGCCATGTCGGGGTCGCCATGGACCGTGATGATGCCGCACGGCCCAGGTAGATTCATCGTGTTGTACGTGTAGTGGGGTGCCGCCATGAACTTGGCGAACGCCTAGAGCCCCAGGACGTAGTGGTAGGGGCTGTCAAAGGGCACCAGCTCGAAGACGATCCGCTCGGTGCGGAAGTTTGCTGGTGTACCGAAGGTGACTGGTAGTGTCACCTTGCCGATCGGGTACGCCTTCCGACCGGGGACGATGCCGTGGAAGGTGGTGTAGGTCGTCTCGATCATCGACTGCGGGAGCCGCAGTCGCCTGAACGTGTCCAGGTACAGGATGTTGATGGAGCTGCCGCCGTCCATCAGCGTTTTGGGGAGCCAGTAGTCCCCCACCTTGGGCTTGACCACTAGGGCGACTTGGCCCAGATACTCGATCCGTGGCGAGTGGTCCTCGCGGATCCAGGTGATTGGTTGCTCGAACCAGTTGAGGAACTAGCGGATGTCTATCTCGGACACCGCATTGACGGCGACGGCGCGTGCGATGACCATCTTCCCGCGCTTCGTGTTGAAGCCTGTGAAGGTGTGGAGCGAGCCGGCGACGCTGCCGAACTTTCCGCCGTTTGGCGGGTTGTTGTCGTCTTCCCGCGCGCGCCGTGCCTTCTCGATCTCCTTGAGAGAATGGCAGTCGGCGGTCGTGTGCGTGGTGGGCTTTCCTTCCCTGCTATGAAACACATAGGGTTGGTTGAGGAGGGCCGTGGGGTCGAACCTCGGCTTTTCTTTGTAGTTGCCGCCGTCGCGGCGCTGTCCTCCGTCGCGACGGAAGCTCTTGGGCTCGCGCTGCGCGTACCCGGCGTTGGCGACGAAGTCGACTCGCCCGTCACCGCGGCGCTTGCCGATGAGGCGAGTGTTGTTGTAGCGTAGCTCAGGCCGCCTCCCGTTGTCGTGGACGCTCGTGCGGCGATGTCCTCCCGACTCGTCGTCGGTTTCCTGGTTTGGGTCCTCCTCCGCGTACTTCTTTGTGATCTCCAGGAGGTCCGGTATGTTGTCGAGTGTGCGGTACACTCGTTTGAGCTTGGCGACCAGGGGCTCGTAGCGGCACGAGGTCTTGAAGCAGTGGATCGCGGTGTCCGGGTGGATTCCGGCCGCGTTATACCACAGATCTTGCCACCGTTGGACCCAGCTGCGGGTCAACTCGCGGGGTCCCTGGACACACCGCTCCAGGTCCTCGATGGTGGTGGCGCGGGTGTATGAACCCTCGAAGTGCCTGACGAAGGCATCGCGCATCTCCTCCCAGGAGTCAATGCTATCCGTGGGGAGGGTGTTAATCCACTGCCTGCACGCCCCTCCATCATCAGGGGGAGGTAGCGAGCAGCGATTAGGTCGGTGTGGCCGGCGATCCCCATCGCCATGAGGTAGGTATCCAGCCACACGGAGGGATCGTACGAGGGGTCGTACTTCTCTATTTCCTTCGGCGCTTTGAAGTTCGCCGGGTATCTTTTCCCTCGGATCATCGGTCCGAAGCACTAGGGTCCGACTCGGCTCAGCGATCCCCTTGGTTCGCCATCGCGGCGGTTGGTGAGGGTGTGCCACAGATCGTCGGGCTGGCGTGCGCGCCAACTCTGGTTGTTGATGATGTGGGTACGTGCGTCGACGGGCTGCCCGTTGGCGGCGACGAAGTTGTTCGCCGGCCGCGGGTCGTTGGTGGAGAGTGATGTGTTCGCGTGTCGGTGTTGGAGCTACAGGGGCTCGGGTGGAGGGCAGTTGAGGGTATTTGCCACCATGGGGCGGCCGCTCGAGGCCGCCCTGCTACCTGATGAGCGCGAGTACATCCGACCCTGTGAGTCGGCGCCCGCATTTTGTTGATCAACTGCTTTGGCGAGTAGAGCCTTGGCGTACTGGATCTACAGGGCACCTTCGCCGGTTACTTGGATGTTGTCGACCGTAGCTCGGCTTGCAACGATGTTTTCCATTGGGGTGGAGAACAGCGGGAGGCCGTTCGCGTCTCGCTCTCGCGAGGAGACCACGATCCTTGGTTGGTCCCTGGGGGGGGGCGCGCGGTTGGGTGGTGGTGGGGCGCCATTGGCCATCGCCCCTGGTGGGGGTCGAGTGCTTCCTCCTGGCGGCGCGTTCTCACAGATCGTGCGCTCGGCTATGCGAGCCGGGTCATTCTCGTCGTCGAAGTTCAGGGCACGCCCCTGGATGGCGGGGTTTAGGCGCGACCTGATTTGAAGTTGGTGATATCGCGATAGCTCTTGCGCTGTCACCTGCTCGAGGCGAAATTTTTCGCGCTCGGCTTGCTCCTTGCAGACTGCCTCCGCCAGCTTCAGGCGGAGTTCCTCGACCTCCGTTGTCGTCGCGTTTGGTGGGATCAGCGTAGAGAAGGGGTCTTCCGGTGGGTCGGCGCCGGTCGCCATGTAGGTCGCGGCGTGGCGACCGGTTCCGTCATGGAGGTCGGCGGAGTTCTCCGACCCGGAGTCGAAGTCAAAGATACCAAGGATGGAGGGATCCTCGAGGTCTCCGATGTTTGAGACCTGGGTGATGGAGTCCGCGGGCGATGCGGCAATGATGGATCCGGCGAGTGACGCCAGGGTCGTCGAACTTCGGAGGACTCGGCTCGCATCCGCGAGTCGTCACCACGCGACCGGCTCCATCATGCTGGGACGTAGAGGCCGGTGTTCTTCGATGAGACCGACGAAGAGGCTGATCGTGCTGACCGGCAGGATCACGCTGTGCGTGACGGGTCGCGCCGCTGGGACGTAGCTGCTCGGCAAGATCTGGAGCATCTCACCGATCGCGATCATGCGGCCGGTGGCGATCGACTCATTGATGGGCAGATTGGATCTCGCCGCAGAACACCGGCCTGACCGGCCAGGCCCCACGGTAGGCGCCAATGTCGTGGGAATGACCACGGCAGACGCTGCAATCAGCAGCGAGTAGTAGAACATGGGGCAAGGGCGGCCAGCCATCTGCGGTGCGAGATGAGGGTGGAGACACAAGGATTTACCCAGGTTTGGCCCCCGGAGGGTAAAGACCTACTCCTGGTAGATTGTATTATGGTGAGGGTACAATGGGGCGAGCTCGATGACTAGGCGGCGAGTCGCTTGGGTGTATGATGGAACGTATCCCCTATGCATCCCCTAGGGAGATATATATAGGCTCACCTTGCTAGGGTTTACAGATTACAACCGAATTGGGTAAGGATTCGGAGGTTCTATGACCTAGTCCGACTGGGCCTAGCTACGCTTCTGGGCCTTCAGCTTCTAGTCGCCTGAGTCCACGCCAAGTCTTGATCCATCCATCCTGCAGCCCACTCACGACGGCTTGGGCCAGTGAACGTCTCTTGGGTATACCCCGGTAGGCATATCCCCATCAGCAGCTATTACTTTTCTCCTATCTTTGACGAAGTGGCATAGGGGTTTCTTCATTGGCTTGGCATATGGCCTTTCACGCAGAGAGTGCTCAGCCAACTCCCTCGGAACACCTTGCAAATCCTATGTAGACCATGCAAAGATATCTCGATTCTCACGGTGGAAGTTGGTGAGCTTGCTTTCCTATTTGTCAGATAATCCGGCACCAATGGTCAATGTGCGCTCCGTGAGAGCATCATCAATTTGTATCTTTTTTGTTTCCGTAGTAGCTTGGAAGGATACACTGCCATGCGTGTTAGTTAGTGCCGGCATAGACAACTGTGCTGCCTTAGCCAATGCCGCAACCTTCATCATTTGATGCTTTTCCTATGCTATCACCAGATACTCGGCCAGCAAAGAGTCGGTTGAGGCGCATGCAATAGATTGCTTGTAGTCACCTTCAATTGTGATAACTCCATATGGACCCGACAACTTCATCTTTAGATAAGCAATGTGAGGGGTGGCCATAAACTTTGCCATAGCTACTTGATAGGTTGTAAACGTATCTACAATTTTGGATGTTCCATGCTTGTTTAGTATCCACTTTACTATGCTTTGTCTACACTTTGAGTTATTTTTATACATTTTCTAGGACTAACCTATTAACAAGATGCCGCAGTGCCAGTTGCTTGTTTTCTGTTGTTTTTGGTTTCAGAAAAGCTAGTAAGGAAATATTCTCAGGATTGGACGGGACAAAAGCCAAAGTCAATATTTCACCGAGACGAACACAGAGACCGAAGGGCAGCCGAAGGTGCGCCAGAGGGCGGCCACACCCTAGGGCTGTGTGAGCCCACCCTAGGGCGCACCGCCCTATGGTGTGCGCCCCCTGGCTGCCCTCATGCCTCGCCTCTTCGCCTATATAAGCTCCCCGATGCCAAAACCCTAAGTACCCAATCAGATCTCCACGAAACAGTCTGTAGCCACCGCCACCATCGTCCCTAGATCGGGGGATCTGAAGCTCTTCCCAGCACCCTGCCGGAGGGGAGAGATCATCCCGGAGGCCTTCTTCATCACCATGCAAGCCTCCGGTATGATGCGTGAGTAGTTCACTCTTGGACTATGGGTCCATATAGTAGCTAGATGGTTGTTTATCCTCCTTTGTGTTATCATGTTTAGATCTTGTGAGCTCCGTTCATGATCAAGATCATCTATTTCTAATCATAGATGTTGTGTTTGCGGGGATCCGATGGATATTGAGATACTATGTCAGATTGATTACTGATTCTATCATGTCTGTGTTGTTTGTGATCTTCCATGCTCTCTGTTTCTAGTAGCTATCTTGGCCTAGGAGATGGTAGTGACTCCAGGAGGGAGTATTTATGCTCGTTAGTGGGTTCATGCCTCTATTGAATATGGGGAAGTGACATGAATCTCTAAGGTTGTAGATGTGCAGTTGCCACTAGGGAGAAAACAACAATCTTTTGTTCATGGAACAATTGTATTGTCTACTTTACACACATTGCTTTATGTAGTTATCCGTTGCTTGCAACTTAATACTGGAGGGTGTTCAGATGATAACATGAAGGTGGATTACTAGTCATAGATGTAGTTGGATGGCGGTCTATGTATATTGTTGTAATGCCCAATCAAATCTCATAGGATTCATGAATGTCTAGTATTGCATTGTTATGCCTTGCTCAGTCCTATCAATTGCCCTGTTGTAATTTGTTTACCCAGCATGTTATGTTATTTATCTTAAGGAGAACACATGTAGTGAACTGTGGACCCCAGTCCAATCATTACCATTGTTACATCATCTATTGTCACTGTTTACTTTCTGCAAGCAACCATTACCTTCCATACCATACGTTTAATCCTTTGTTTTCAGCAAACCAGTGAGATTGGCAAACTTACTGTATGTTGGGGCAAAGTCTTGAGTTTGTGTTGTGCAGGATTCCAAGTTGCTAGCAACACCTTGGAGTTGTTTCCTTGCTCCTACTGGTTCGATAACCTTGGTTTCATAACTAAGGGAAAATTTGCCGCTGTGCTCATCATACCTTCCTCTTGGGGTCTCCCAATGAAGCTCTACAACTGAGCCGCGTTAAGATATTTTCTGGCGCCGTTGCCGGCGAGTCAAGGACAGCTTCACAAGGCGAGTCTTTCACAACCATTCTCTTTACTTTGTTTTTGTTTTGCTTAGATTCTTTTGCTTTGTGTTGCTTGCTTTCTTTTAAAAAATACAAAAAATTAGTTTCATTTGGTTTGCTTTTTCTTATCAAAAACACAAAAAAATCAGTCCATACTTTAGTTGCTACCATGTGTAGTGTTGCTCCAATCACTGTGTCACCTATGGAAAGGATCTTTACTTTCAAACAAGGAAGTGAAGAGAGTTTCAAAGAAGCTTGGTCTAGATTTTCTGATTCACATGGAAAAACTGAGCCTAAAATGAGTCTAGGCTTAGTTATTAGCATTTTCTACCATGGTCTTGCTCTCTGTTATAGATATGCTTTGGATGCTATAGCAGGAAGAGATTTTTTTCCATTGTAATAAGGATGAAGCTTTGAATGCCATAAAGAAGTTGATTACAATTTATAATTTGCCTAGCAAATCTGATTCTTCCTTTATAAACATCTATGCTAGGTTGAACACTCTTGAGACCAGTACAGCTAGTTTGAAAGATTGCTATAACATGCTTAGAGAGCACAATGATTATATTCCAATAAATTCTGAGCCTTCAAAATGGTTTCCTACAATAAAAGTTGCTATAAACAATGAAACTTTTGATGCTCGTTGTGATATCATGTCTAAGTTTTGTCTTATGCCTAAAGATATTTATGAGTCTTTGAATCTTTGGGGACTTTCTAAGGAGGAGAATAAATATCTCTTACCAATAATGCAACTATATTGCCCATTGGGATAGCTGAAGGAGTGTTTACAAAGATCTTAGGAAATGTGGTGTCTATTGATTATCTTGTTATTGAATGTGTAGGAAAAGGACAAATTACACTTGGAAGATCCCTACTAAAACTCCTTGGAGCAATAATAGATGTGGGAAAAGTCATAATTCATTTTGATAAGATCAAAGGTAAGAAAGGTAGAGGCCAGAAATTTTATGTTAATGCTTCTTCATTTGAAAATACTTGATTCTTGCTTCTTATGCCTAACTAAAGGCATTAAAGAAAAGTACTTCCTTGGAGATAACCCAATAGTTTTCTTGAGTCTTGGAAGTTATTACTTCTGTAATAACCTCTCCTTATAATTTTTGTTTGATTTTTGTGCTAAGAATAACCTCTAATGAGAGAGAAGTAAGATTTGGGGAAGTTGTTGTCCTGAAACAGATTTTTGTGCTTCACTATAAAAGTTCTTGAAACATATATGTATGTCGGATTGAGCTGTAATTTTCTACGTATATCCCCTAGGTTGTTATCTAACTTTAGTTCGTTCAACACTTTTTGATTTGGGCAACAGAAGGTCTTCTAAAAAATTGGTTTTTACATGCAGGTCTGTTTTGACAGATTTCTGCCTTTATTTGCATTTGCCTCTTATCGATTTATTTTAGAGTTCTTTTTTGTGAATTTAGCTTTTTAAAGGAAATTTCTATAGTAGCTTGTGTTTTTGATGAAATTTTTGCTGTTTTGAAACTAAACCCAAAGGTTTATTACTTTTGATTTCATTAATGTTTCTAATGAAGATTGTGTGAAGTTTTGTATGAAGGAAATTTTCAAGTGTAGGGGAAGAATGATGTAATGAGACGAAGAATGGACAAAAGCTCAAGCTTGGGGATGCCACCCCATGTCACCACAAGAAATATTTAAGAGGTACAAGCGTCAAAGCTTGGGGATGCCCATGGCATCCCCTTCTTCATCAATAAAAATCTCAAGTCTCTTTCTAGACACTTCGTTTTTTACTGTTTCATGCACTGTTGTGTTGTTCTTGGAGCGTCTTAGTTTTCTTTTTTGGTTTTCGTTTGCTTAGTTTGCTTGAATAAAGTAGTTGGACCCCTGCTTTCACTGTGTTGTTTTAAATAAGGTTATTGGTGTTGGTAAAGAGTAGAAAGTTTCATGCTTATAGTGGTACAAAAGAGAGCTTGTTTTGACTATGACTTAGACTTTATCATGTCATTCTAGATGTTGCTTTGACCTTATTCTTAGTGATTATTGCTTTAGCATGACTTGTTCCAAAAATTACGATTGCTTAATGTGCCTTGAAGAAATCATGCGTTGTTTTAGCATACAAAATCATAGTATTGCGGTATTCTCCTTTGATGCTTTGTTTGGGTTGACTTGGCACATGCTCACACCATGTTTTGAATATGAACAAGTAACCATAGCCTCTATGATCATTTAGCCCTAGACTTGTAGTACCACTCTATGCTTTAATTAGTAATGTTTTGTCGCTCTGCATGATTATGGCCATTATTGCTCTCTTAGTTGGTTGCTGCCAGTGTTTTGCTACCCTCCACTTGTATTGAGTAAGCTCTACTCATGCATCCAACTCCCAAGAAACCAAGTTATTCCAAAGTGTCCACTATAAATTCCTATGCATGGTGTGTTACACCATTCCAAGTATACTCTTGGTTTAAATCATCCAAATTAAACTTGTTATGTGAAAATTAGTGATTAAAGCTCTCGCAAACTTGATGGAACACTTTATTTTTCTTTCCCCTAATAAACTTGAACCATTGTGTCATCTATGTTGTATATGATTGCACTTATAAGTTGGGAATTAGCAGAACCATGTTGTCATGGGGAATACTTTCAACACCTATAAATATCTACCCAGTTGATATCATGCTCTTTTGTTTATGGATGTCGGTGGTGTGAAATAAAGGGGAGCTTGTAAGTCCATGGAGTTATGTATATGTGTTAGAGAAACGCCTAGGCCGCTAGCCTAAGACATGCCCAATCATGGTGGAAACTTGCAGCATCACCATAGTGGGCAACCTATGAAGCATTCTTCTTATAAAAACAGAGACAGAAAAAGAGAAAAATAAAAAAAGAGAAAAGAAGAGAAAAAAGCACCATTTTTACATGGTAAATAAGAAGATTTCTGAGATGCTCATTGTCTGTTGCCTTGTAATTTTGATATGGGATAGCTCATGTGTCATGGGGAAAGGGGTACCCCATTGGCGGTTCTCTATGGTACACATATACTTACTATGACAAGAACTTACCGGTAACTAAAGTTGAGTAGCATGAGGAACGGCCCTCATACTCAAGGGACATGAGATAGCCAACTTATACTTTGTCAAGCATATACTCTATACTTTGTTCACTTTAACCTTAATCACTTCAAGATGCTTATGATAGGGGAAATTAGAGCTAAAAGCTAATAAGTACCATAATTTTTGGAAGCTCTTTATGAAACTTGAGATCCCTGCTTCCCTGTGAAGGGCCTTTCTTCCACTTTTATATTGAATCTCCACCTTCTATTCTTAGGCACCAATTAAGAGAGCATAGTTGTCATTATTAGTTCTTGTGCATTGTCCCAAAACTTATTGATTGATTCATAATGTTGATATTGCTTGTTATTAAACTATTTGTATCTAGTCACCCTTATGAACTTTGAAGGTGTCCTATACATTTATGTTTTGCTACTCCATGAGGGACAAGATGAATGCCACTATGCTATGTTTTCTATATGTGAAACAAACAAATGTCATTCAATGCATTGTTATTCATGATCTTTGTTTCTATCCTTTCATGTTGTAGCATATTTACTTTGTCTTATTGTTATAACTTTATCTTTCATGCTCATGTTTAGAGTACTTTCATCCCAGCTTTCAATGCTAGAAAATGGTTTGATCAAGATTGTGATGGTGCATGTCACCTCAAAAATTATTCTTTTTATCACTTACCTACTCGAGGATGAGCAGGAGTTAAGCTTGGGGATGCTTGATACGTCGTAAACGTATCTATAATTTTTGATGTTCCATGCTTGTTTAGTGTCCACTTTGCTATGCTTTGCCTACAGTTTGAGGTATTTTTATACATTTTCTGGGACTAACCTATTAACAAGATGCCGCAGTGCCAATTGCCTGTTTTCTGCTGTTTTTGGTTTCAGAAAAGCTAGTAAGGAAATATTCTCGGAATTGGAAGGGACAAAAGCTGAAGTCAATATTTCACCGAGACGAACACAGAGACCGAAGGGTAGCCGAAGGTGTGCCAGAGGGCGGCCACACCCTAGGGCCACGCGGGCCTACCCTAGGGCACGCCGCCCTATGGTGTGCACCCCCTGGCCGCCCTCCCGCATCTCATCTTCGCCTATATAATCCCCCGGTGCCAAAATCCAAAGTACCCGATCAGATCTCCACGAAATAGTCCGTAGCCACCGCCACCATCGTCCCTAGATCCCGGGGGGATCTGAAGCTCTTCCTGGCACCCTGCTGTGACACCCCCGGGATCAGGGCTAAACAAATCCCAGACCTCCGTCTGACATAAGCTTAACCTTGAGCTCGATGAAGGGAATATACCCGAGAGGCAATAATAAAGTGGTTATTATCGTATTCCTTATTTATGATAAATGTTTATTTTACATGCTATAATTGTATAAATACGGAAACGTTAATACATGTGTGTTTAATAAACAAAAAGGAAGTTCCTAGTTATGCCTCTCTTATAAACTAGCTCGTTGATTAACATGATGATCAAAGTTTCCTGATCATGGACATTGGATGTTGTTAATAACGAGGTCACAACATTAGTGTAATGATGTGATGAACATTCATCCGAAGTATAGCATTACGATCAAAGTCATTGAGTTTATATTGCTATAACAACTTACAAAGTGATCCTAATCCTTAGACCATGAGATCATGTCAATCACTAACACCGGAAGAGTTTCTCGATGACATCAAACGTCACACCGTAACTGGGTGATTATAAAGATGGCTTCAGAACTACTAAAGTGTTATGTTGAGACCCATGGATCGAGAGTGGAATTTTTTCATCCCGATGATGGATAGATATGCTCTGGTGTCACATCCCAAGATTTTCCAAATCTTGTAATGTGAAAATAAATGAATAAAAATAAAACTTTGTTTGATTTTCAGAGCCAGAAGAAACTTTTTGAATTCCATTGGAACTTCAAACCAATTTGGATCAAATAAATTCTTAAAGAGTTTTTGAAAAGATAAACATTTAAATAGAGGAAAATAAAATATTTTGGAATTACTACTTTGAATCATCTAGATAAAAGGATTTAATTTCCAAAAGAAAAAGGAAGGATTTTAAAAATAAGAAATTATTTTATAGAGCCAAATTAAACCTTGGCCAAGCTTTTGAAATAAAACATTTTGTTTTGATAATAAATAGTAAAGGTTTAATTAAAATAAAATCAATAAGGATTTAATATCCAAGTTTTATTAATAAAGGTTTTACTATTTCCAAAATAACAAAACTTATTTATTTGTTTAAAGATAAGTTTTCCAAGTATTTTATTTCCAAATAAAACCTACTGATATGGTTTTGAAAATATTTAGATTTCAAATAGAGATTTTATTCATTAAATCAAACCCTATTTGATTAAATAACTAAAGGTCCATTTTATTTAATTAATGAATGGATCCTAAAAAGAATAAAATATTATTTTATTTTGGGATTTGGTTTATGTTGATGAACAGAACCAAAAACTCATTTTAAAAGTTTGGTGGAAGTTGTCTTGAATTGTTGTTTGAATTGTTTGTTGAATTGATTATTTGAATTTCAAAACAGAAAAAGGTTTTGGAAAAAGAAAAACGTCCAGGAAGGAAAAAAATATGAAAACAAACCAACCCAGCCGGCCAGCCCAATAAGCCCAAAGAACCAGCCCAGCTTTCCTCTCCGAAGGAAAGCGTTTTGCACTTAATCTTTAACCCTTGATGGTATTGGTGGACCTCTCCCTCACTCCTTTTCCCACTGACGACTGGACCCCATTCCTCCTGTTCTTCCTTCTCACCCGCGCGACTCCTTCTCCCTCCCCTCGACACCGTTCCTGCCGATGAATTCGCGGCCTTAATTCGCCTTAACGCGACCACCGTTACCCGCGTTGATCACGCAGGCTTAAACGCTCATGTCTCCTCCCCACTTCCCCTCTGTCGCCCCATCTCAACGCGCTCCCAGACGCCCCAATTCTTCCCCAAGCTCCTCTGTCTCCGACGACCCTCCTCGTCGAATTCCAGCCGAGCTTCGCCGCCCCTTGCCTCCCTGAGCACGCTAGCAGATTCTCCACTCCCAGACAAATCTCCCTGTGCTTTTCATTCCACCGCGGGCGCCCCGGAGCAATGTTTGCAACAATCTCTAAACGACGCCGCCGTTCGCTCCAACTCCGACGAACCCCACAAGTAGTTTCCGGCCGCCCCTCTTCTTCTCGTTCACGCACACAGCATCTCCGTGATCTCCTGCGTCTAACCATGCCCTCGGTTGTTCTTCTCGTGACCTGTAGCGACGACTCCGACCACGACCAGGACCACCCGACGTTGTTCTCTACTCCGGCGAGCAATCACAGTTGTACCAGAGCGCCCCTTGCCCCGTCGACCACACGACGAGCTTCCCCAGCCTCCTGCGAATCTGGTGAGCCTACTCCCTCCCTCTCTCGCTTCCTATTTCGCCAGCGCCGCCACTGTCTGACCGTCGCCGCCGCTAGCCACCGCCGGCGCCGCTCGCATATGGTCAAACACGCTAGCACCGTAGGATCTCGATCCGACGCTTGCGATAGATCACTTAAGCCGCGAAGATGCGTTCTGGACCACACGATCTAACTAGATCCAACGCACCGCAACACCGATCCGGCCGAACCGGTACCGTCCAACCAGAATGCGACGCGTGGCCAGGTCTGTTTAAAACAGAATTTGGAAATCAGATTTAAGTTGCAATTTCAAACCTTTGTAACTTTTGATCCACATGTCCAAAATTTACAAATTTGATACCGTTGGAATCAGTGGAACAAACCCTAGCCAACCATGCTCTTAGTTTAGAAAATAGTATCCATTAAAGTGTTTGTTTTTGCAGAAACATTTGTGTGCTTATTTAGGGTAGAAAAATGATTCAAAAATGTTTATAAGGTTAAAACCTTTGAAAATTGTTTTGATGTGAACTTACTGACCCTAGGAACCAACCCATGGTCTTGGAAATGGATTTGGTAAAATTTAAGATGGATTATTTGACTTAGCCATTTCTAGCCAAATGAAAATAATGGTTTTATTTTAAAAATGTTTTTGGAGTAAAAACTTTGGGAAAATGATTTGAAACAAACCTACTAACCCAAAACACCAAGTTTTGCAATAGCAACTCATTTGGTGAACAACTTAAAGTTGTTACTTTGATAAAAATATTTTCCACTACATAAAATGAGGATTGGATTTAAAAATGGATTTTGGACAAAACCCTTTTTGCAAAAGACTTTGCCACTTTGGAAAAATGAACAATTTGGAACTTACAAAGTTTAGAAGCCTAGTGAATAACATCTTTGCAAATAGGACCATCACTTGCATACTTACATGCATGACTTAGATCCCATAGTTTTATGTGTGTGAATTGTTGTTTGGTTGATTGTTTGGAATGCTAGTTGATTTGGTGTTTGTTTGATTGATTGTAGTGAAATTAACAAAGTGTGAGACTAGCAAGATCAAGGAGTGAACCATCATTCCCTACCAAAAAGGCAAGTTACACTATCATCTAAAGTCCTACTATTTTCTATACTTAGTGGATTTTGAAACATGCATGAAAACAAATTTTATACTTATGCTATGCTAAATCCTAATAGGATACCTTATACCTTCCTTAGAGAAAACAATGTAGTTGATACATGCTTAGCCATGCTATATTTTGAAGAGAGATACATGTTGAGATTTTACAAAGGTTGAGAAAAGGACTTGTGTTTTACATAATAAAACAAGGACTCAATGAACCACCTAGGTGGAGGATACTTTAAGTTTTGGAGAAGGTGGCAACAAAAGGAACCATGTCTATGGGAATCACTTTGTGTTGTGCTCCAAAAGAAAACCACCTAGGAAACTTAGAGATTGAACATGTTTCTCCAATTGTGGCTTTCGTGTGCAACCACATGCTATTATGGCTCTGGCTTAGTCAACTACAATGGGAAGACCCATGCACTGTCTTCAGTTAACTGGACATGGGGACCTGGAATCCTACATGGGTGCTGAAGGCAAGCTAGCAATGGTGTATGGGAGGACCCTTTGGAAAGACTTCGTCACATTCTCAATCTGCCAGTACTCCATCTTGGTGAGCACTAATCCAGTAGGCCACTGGTGGCAAAAGGATGGGATTGTGACATGTGGGTAAAGTGTACTCCTTCTGTAGATAATAAAATCTAAGTACTTAGCCGTGTCCCCGGTTATGGACAATACTGAGCAACTAAAGTTTGAACTATGGGAGATCTCGACATTCCAACTTCTATAATAAAAACTTGATGCACTTGAGTGTCTACCAAGGAATTCAAAGAGATTTTGTTAAGCTTGATGCACTTGGGGTTACCAAGGAGCTCAAGAGATTTTGATGAAAACATGAACACTTGGGGTTACCAAGGAACTCATGAGATTTTATAAAACTTGATGCACTTGGGGTTACCAAGGAGCTCAAGGGATTTTGACAAGAACTTGAACACTTGAGTGTCTACCAAGGAGTTCAAGGGACTTGGAAAAAAGGGATTTGACAAAGGACCAAAACCATTTTGAAAAGATAGGATAAATTATTGCTTTAAGCAAATGAGCCTAAAACTCTACTTAGCCAAATATGCATGTAATAATAGGATCCACTCATATTCAACAAAGTAGTGAAACTTGCCAATACAATTCAAATGTATTGACCCCTTGTGGCGGTAACTTGTAATGTTGCAGGTTTGATTGATTTTAGTGAAGATTGATTGAATAGGATTACAAAGTCTACAACCAGCATTTGCCTGTGGCACTATGAAGATGAAGGACCCCGTGACTATAGTTATTCCGCTGCAATGTAATGTAATAGCCAAATGAGCTATGTATGATGTAATAAAATTATGTTATTCCTGGTTATAAAGTTATTTTATGACCTTTGTTTCTTGATATTACATCTAAACTGTGGATGCTAGCTATTGATCCAGGGACTAGCATTGTAAACACAGGGGACACCACCTTATGTTATTTAAAGGTTGGGCCACTCCCTCTACAGATGGTATCAGAGCATTGTGTTGCCTGTAGGATTTGTAAACCTAGGATTGGACAAAAACCCTTAGAAAATAGGAGTTGTACTTGTTCAAAAACTTATTTACAAAACACTTGTAAACTCTTTCCTCAACCATTTTTGGTTTAACTCTACATCTCTTCTAATTCAACTTGACGGAAAAACCTACCCATGACCAAAGACTACACCATGTGCAAAGGACTTCATCAACACTTTCAGCTCTAATGACTTCAACTTCTTCAACTCTAATGACTTCAACATCTTCAGCATGATCACCAAGGACTTCCAACTTCGATACCACTAAGGACTACAAGTGAAACAAGGAAGTCTTGCTCAAGATTTAGAGACTGAGGGAATGCAAAAATTAGAAGGAGCCCACATCACTTGAAGCTTTGAGACCAAGGAGTTTTTCTCAAGGAACCATGATCTCATGTAAGAAGAAGCAACCAAGAAGGATGGAAGGATCACAAGTGAACCATATAGATGGACCACCATATTTTAGTTAAGTCAAACACACCAACTTATGTGGTGTAACAAAAATATTTTGTTGCCTAAGTGTGTGCTTGAACGTTGTTGTTGAGTGAAATGTTTGGTTTGTGATTGCATGCACATTGCTTGTGTGAATTGTGACGTGTGTGATTAGAATTGATTCCTTAGAAAAACCTTTTGCCTATACTAATTCTCCCTTCAACCCAAACAGATGACTACTCCAAGAGACTCCAACATCAAGGTTGATGACACCAACACCAACCAAGAGGACAGCATGAAAGAGCTCATAGCAACTCAACACCAGTTAAACCAACTGACAGCTCAGTTCATAGCCAACACTAGTGATAAAGATCCAGCACTGCAAAAGTTTTTGGAGGAACAAACTCAATTGATGCTTAAGGTGACTAATCAAATGATCAACATGGAAGAAAACTATCCCAACAGAGTTTATGACAACAAGGATGACAAGAATGTTATTCTAGATGGAGCTCCAGCTTGCATTATTTGTGGAGACAAGGATCATACTTCCAAGGAGCATGAAGATCAATTCCCCAATTGTGAAGAGGAACATTCTGTTGGACAATGTCCCACTTCTCAAGCTACTTGCTACCTATGTGAAGGAAACAATCATACTCCTATCCAATGCCCCATCTACTCCATGGTGGAACAAAGGAAACAAGAAGGATACAAGTCTACCAATAAAGGAAAAGGACCACTTATACCTCCAAACAAGACAACCCAATTCAAAGGACTAAAGAAACCCAAGAAACAAAAGCAGGACATGAGCCTTGTGCAATGTCGTAAATGTAAGGAAATGGGACACTACTCCAGTGAATGCCTAGAGAACAAGAAGAATAAAGAGATTGGCCAAGTGGTGTGCAACAACTGCAAAGAATTAGGTCACTATGTAGCAACTTGTCCACAAGAGCCACGTAAAGAACTCCAAGACATCCATTGTTTCAATTGCAAAAACCCAGGACATTATGCAAGCAACTGTCCCGAAAAGATGAAGAACAAGATCACCAAGACTATGGAGAAACTCAACCTTGGCCCATGAGTCAAGCATGAAAACTAAGGACACAAATGCAACTGGTTGCTTAGAGAAAGTTTTTCCAGGATCCCAAGAAGGACGATATGTAATTTTTGTTTGAATTTTTTTTAAGGGTGGTAGTACCCTAGTTGTTTTGAACCTGCTTGTAACCCTAACCTCCCCAAATCTCGGGACGAGATTTATTTTAAGGGTGGTAGCCTGTCACATCCCAAGATTTTCCAAATCTTGTAATGTGAAAATAAATGAATAAAAATAAAACTTTGTTTGATTTTCAGAGCCAGAAGAAACTTTTTGAATTCAATTGGAACTTCAAACCAATTTGGATCAAATAAATTCTTAAAGAGTTTTTGAAAAGATAAACATTTAAATAGAGGAAAATAAAATATTTTGGAATTACTACTTTGAATCATTTAGATAAAAGGATTTAATTTCCAAAAGAAAAAGGAAGGATTTTAAAAATAAGAAATTATTTTATAGAGCTAAATTAAACCTTGGCCAAGCTTTTGAAATAAAACATTTTGTTTTGATAATAAATAGTAAAGGTTTAATTAAAATAAAATCAATAAGGATTTAATATCCAAGTTTCATTAATAAAGGTTTTACTATTTCCAAAATAACAAAACTTATTTATTTGTTTAAAGATAAGTTTTCCAAGTATTTTATTTCCAAATAAAACCTACTGATATGGTTTTGAAAGTATTTAGATTTCAAATAGAGATTTTATTCATTAAATCAAACCCTATTTGATTAAATAACTAAAGGTCCATTTTATTTAATTAATGAATGGATCCTAAAAAGAATAAAATATTATTTTATTTTGGGATTTGGTTTATGTTGATGAACAGAACCAAAAAATCATTTTAAAAGTTTGGTGGAAGTTGTCTTGAATTGTTGTTTGAATTGTTTGTTGAATTGATTATTTGAATTTCAAAACAGAAAAAGGTTTTGGAAAAAGAAAAACGTCCAGGAAGGAAAAAATATGAAAACAGACCAACCCAGCCGGCCAGCCCAATAAGCCCAGCAACCAGCACAGCTTTCCTCTCCCGAAGGAAACGTTTTGCACTTAATCTTTAACCCGCAGTGTGGATTGGTGGTGGACCTCTCCCTCACTCCTTTTCCCACTGACGACTGGACCCCATTCCTCCTGTTCTTCCTTATCACCCGCGCGACTCCTTCTCCCTCCCCTCGACACCGTTCCTGCCGATGAATTCACGACCTTAATTCGCCTTAACACGACCACCGTTACCCGCGTTGATCACGCAGGCTTAAACGCTCATGTCTCCTTCCCACTTCCCCTCTGTCGCCCCATCTCAATGCGCTCCCAGACGCCCCAATTCTTCCCCAAGCTCCTCTGTCTCCGATGACCCTCCTTGTCGAATTCCAGCCGAGCTTCGCCGCCCCTTGCCTCCCTGAGCACGCTAGCAGATTCTCCACTCCCAGAAACATCTCCCTGTGCTTTTCATTCCACCGCGGGCGCCCCGGAGCAATGTCTGCAACAAGCTCTGAGCAGCGCGCCGTCAGCTCCAACTCCGACGAACCCCACGGTAGTTTCCGGCCGCCTCTTCTTCTCGTTCACGCACGGCATCTCCGTGATCTCCTGCGTCTAACCATGCCCTCGGTTGTTCTTCTCGTGACACAGCGACGACTCCGACCACGACCAGGACCACCCGACGTTGTTCTCTACTCCGGCGAGCAATCGCTGTGCAGGCGCCCCTTGCCCGTCGACCACCACGAGCTTCCCTAGCCTCCTGCGAATCTGGTGAGCCTACTCCTCCTCTCTCGCTTCCTATTTCGCCAGCCGCCGCTTTGCGACCGTCGCCCGCTAGCCACCGGCGCCCGCAGATATGGTCAAACACGCACCGCAGATCTCGATCCGGCGCTGCGATAGATCACTTAAGCCGCGAAGGTGCGTTCTCTGGACCACACGATCTAACTAGATCCAACACACATAACACCGATCCGGCGAACCGTGCCGTCCAACCAGAATGCGACGCGTGGCCAGGTCTATTTAAAACAGAATTTGGAAATCAGATTTAAGTTGCAATTTCAAACCTTTGTAACTTTCGATCCACACGTCCAAAATTTACAAATTTGATACCGTTGGAATCAGTGGAACAAACCCTAGCCAACCATGCCCTTAGTTTAGCAAATAGTATCCATTAAAGTGTTTGTTTTTGCAGAAACATTTGTGTGCTTATTTAGGGTAGAAAAATGATTCAAAAATGTTTATAAGGTTAAAACCTTTGCAAATTGTTTTGATGTGAACTTACTGACCCTAGGAACCAACCCATGGTCTTGGAAATGGATTTGGTAAAATTTAAGATGGATTATTTGACTTAGCCATTTCTAGCCAAATGAAAATAATGGTTTTATTTTAAAAATGTTTTTGGAGTAAAAACTTTGGGAAAATGATTTCAAACAAACCTACTAACCCAAAACACCAAGTTTTGCAATAGAAACTCATTTGGTGAACAACTTAAAGTTGTTACTTTGATAAAAATATTTTCCACTACATAAAATGAGGATTGGATTTAAAAATGGATTTTGGACAAAACCCTTTTTGCAAATGACTTTGCCACTTTGGAGAAATGACAAATTTGGAACTTACAAAGTTTAGAAGCCTAGTGAAGAACATCTTTGAAAATAGGACCATCACTTGCATACTTACATGCATGACTTAGATCCCATAGTTTTATGTGTGTGAATTGTTGTTTGGTTGATTGTTTGGAATGCTAGTTGATTTGGTGTTTGTTTGATTGATTGTAGTGAAATTAACAAAGTGTGAGACTAGCAAGATCAAGGAGTGAACCATCATTCCCTACCAAAAAGGCAAGTTACACTATCATCTAAAGTCCTACTATTTTCTATACTTAGTGGATTTTGAAACATGCATGAAAACAAATTTTATACTTATGCTATGCTAAATCCTAATAGGATACCTTATACCTTCCTTAGACAAAACAATGTAGTTGATACATGCTTAGCCATGCTATATTTTGAAGAGAGATACATGTTGAGATTTTACAAAGGTTGAGAAAAGGACTTGTGTTTTACATAATAAAACAAGGACTCAATGAACCACCTAGGTGGAGGATACTTTAAGTTTTGGAGAAGGTGGCAACAAAAGGAACCATGTCTATGGGAATCACTTTGTGTTGTGCTCCAAAAGAAAACCACCTAGGAAACTTAGAGATTGAACATGTTTCTCCAATTGTGGCTTTCGTGTGCAACCACATGCTATTATGGCTCTGGCTTAGTCAACTACAATGGGAAGACCCATGCACTGTCTTCAGTTAACTGGACATGGGGACCTGGAATCCTACATGGGTGCTGAAGGCAAGCTAGCAATGGTGTATGGGAGGACCCTTTGGAAAGACTTCGTCACATTCTCAATCTGCCAGTACTCCATCTTGGTGAGCACTAATCCAGTAGGCCACTGGTGGTAAAAGGATGGGATTGTGACATGTGGGTAAAGTGTACTCCTTCTGCAGAAGATAATAAAATCTAAGTACTTAGCCGTGTCCCCGGTTATGGACAATACTGAGCAACTAAAGTTTGAACTATGGGAGATCTCGACATTCCAACTTCTATAATAAAAACTTGATGCACTTGAGTGTCTACCAAGGAATTCAAAGAGATTTTGTTAAGCTTGATGCACTTGGGGTTACCAAGGAGCTCAAGAGATTTTGATGAAAACATGAACACTTGGGGTTACCAAGGAACTCATGAGATTTTATAAAACTTGATGCACTTGGGGTTACCAAGGAGCTCAAGGGATTTTGACAAGAACTTGAACACTTGAGTGTCTACCAAGGAGTTCAAGGGACTTGGAAAAAAGGGATTTGACAAAGGACCAAAACCATTTTGAAAAGATAGGATAAATTATTGCTTTAAGCAAATGAGCCTAAAACTCTACTTAGCCAAATATGCATGTAATAATAGGATCCACTCATATTCAACAAAGTAGTGAAACTTGCCAATACAATTCAAATGTATTGACCCCTTGTGGCGGTAACTTGTAATGTTGCAGGTTTGATTGATTTTAGTGAAGATTGATTGAATAGGATTACAAAGTCTACAACCAGCATTTGCCTGTGGCACTATGAAGATGAAGGACCCCGTGACTATAGTTATTCCGCTGCAATGTAATGTAATAGCCAAATGAGCTATGTATGATGTAATAAAATTATGTTATTCCTGGTTATAAAGTTATTTTATGACCTTTGTTTCTTGATATTACATCTAAACTGTAGATGCTAGCTATTGATCCAGGGACTAGCATTGTAAACACAGGGGACACCACCTTATGTTATTTAAAGGTTGGGCCACTCCCTCTACATCTGGGCCCTCTCGGTGATATCACATTGATTAGCTTGCAAGCAAGTGATTTGATCACTAGAATGTTATATCACAGGAACGAGAAAAGAGTGCATGTCGGTAACGAGATAAAACTAGGTATGGAGATACCGATGATCGAATCTCGGACATGTAATATATCGTGAAACAAAGGGATTAAGATACTAGCGTAAAAGGTTCACACGATCACAGAAGTCATCGTTGAATGTGTGGGTGTCAGTACGGATCTCCAGGTCCCGCTGCTGATTATTGATCGGAGAGGGGTCTCGATCATGTCTGCATTATTCGTGAACCGTAGGGTGACACATTTAAGGGATACCGACACCATTCGAAGCAAATGATATGCCAGAAAAAGAAAAAGGAAAGCGCAGGAATTTATTTCACTAGACACCAAAACTGTTTCGGTTGAAATTGCTGAAACTGGTTCTGCATGTGAAATTGAAATGTTGTAAGGGGTTTTATGTGAATGTTTGTTAATTAAAGTAATTAACAAAATTCTGAATAAATAAATAAAAGAGTTTTATTTAAATGAGAGCTTGCATTAAATTTGGTGGAAATTTAATGCATGTGAGTGGATTTTTGAGTGGAGGCTTTTTAATGGGAGTGGAGGCTTTTCATTTTGAGTGGGAGCTCCACCCACATGAATGTGGAAGAGGTGGGGGCAGCCCCATGGCTGGGCGCCATGCCCCTTGGGTGCCCCCCCTCTCCTCCTCTCAAAGCACACCTCCTCGCGAAGGATATCTCTCCCCCTTTAGAATTTCCCCATGGTCTCGGATCAGCGAGATACATGTTCCAGTGGCTTTTACGGAAGGATTTGTTGCTTCCGCTGCTTCCTTTGGGCGAGGGCGCGGAGGTTGTCGGGGTACCCGTACGTGTGTGCGATCACGGATGCACCACTACTTTGAGGTGCTGGACTTGATCGTGCTGGACCGGCTGGACCAGATGGACTTCATCACGATCTTGATATCGGCAAGCGTTCGTCTACATCATCCATGAGTATAACCTAGTTAACGCTATTCGGTCTTCAAGGGTATGTAGTCTATGGATGTATATCCACCCGTTGCTTGTATCTAGTAGATAGATCTTGGTACATAGATGTTCCCATCGTAGGAAAATTTTTGTTTTCTATCCTGCGAACCCTATAGTGGTATCAGAGCCGGATCTATGCGTAGATACTTTGCACGGGTAGTACACATATGAGTATGTGGGCGATGATGATCATTTTATTGCTTCTTAGTTGTACTTTGGATATTGGTGGCATAGTGGGATGAAGCGGCCCGGACAAACTTTACATGTCCTCGCACATGAGACCTGTTCCACGCTTGACATGTAACTAGTTTGCATAAGTGGCTAGCGGGTGTCTGTCTCTCCTACTATAGTCAATATCTAATTTGCAACGAGTTGTCAATAATTTGGTTATCCTCGTTGTGGTTCATGTTCGTAGGTAAGAACGGTTCTATCTTCGAAAGCCCTAAGCCACGTAAAACATGCAATGGATAAATTAGAGGCGTCTAGTTTAGATTGTTGTTGGGGTAGTGTTATGATATGGTGATGTTGTAAGTAGAAGTATGAGATGATACTCTTACAACACACATAGCATGTAAGTTCCATAGACCTTGGCCTTACACATAAAGATATGATAGAGATCATACCACGGTGCACATGATGGAGATCATATGCGGGAACCATATCATTTCACTAATAAACATGTGATGTTTTGATTGCATCTTATATTGCTTGTTTGGCGTTTTATTAGCATAATAAGATGATCCCTCATTTAGATATCAAGATAATAATGTGTTCTTCCTTAAGTATGCACCGACAATGTTTTGTCGCTTCAAGACATCACGTGATGATCGGGTGTACTTGAATCCATGAGCATATCTCGGGTGTAAGACAGTTACACACGCGAATACTAAGGTTCTTACTTGGCGAGCCTAGCATGTACAGACATGACCTCGGAACACGGACCGAAAGGTTAAGCATGAGTCATATGTTTTGATATGATGACCATATGGATGCTCGCCTTTGAAACTACACCGACTCACGTGATGATCAGACTTGGTGTAGTGAATTTGGTTCATGTAATCACCAAAAGACACGAGGGATGTTGTTTTTGAGTGGGAGTTCATTTCTAATTTGGATTAGTAGAACTCAATTTATCATAAATTAAATCAAAGTAAATTTGCATAATTTGTTGTAGTCATTGGCATTCGTTCACCACCTTATGCATAGTTGTAATTGAGATAATAGAACTATATAATTCTGGATATATACTTTACGAACTGGTATCGTATTGTGTTGAGTGTCAATTTAAAGTTTAAAGTCCTATTGCAAACTTTCAGCAAACTCTATTTACTCCGTGAAATTTAATAATTGGTATTAAATCGAGAGTAACAATTCCAGTGTTAGTATCTTAAGTATCATGTTTGCCTCCATGATTCTTGATCTAAACATCAAGTTTATCTAGGAGCTGAAAGAATTGTTTCAGAAACCATCATGTGTGGCAGATATAACGATATCTGAAACAATGTTTTGGTTGTAGTATGATAGAGTATAATATATGTTCTCATATTAGATGAGAATTTACGAAGGTTGGAGATGCTAGACATCCTAATCATCCAAAAGGGTTTTGGAAAGTAATGTTATACTCACGATTCATCTTTATAAGATATAGTAGCTTGATCATGAAAGTCGTCATGATAAGGATGAATAGAAGATGTATGTAAAGTGTTTACTACACTAAAAGATTACTAAAGAATGGTTTTTGAAAGAATACCCGATCATTTTGATGATGGTGATCTACTTCAATGTGAAAGTCCAAAGGTATTATTATTTGAATATACACGCTTTGGACTATGTGTCATGTATATGGCGCCACTTTTGATGTTGATAGATTCTTTTAAAAAGGAAAAGGAAATGCTGAAAGAGAATCTATAAAATATATTTGGCAGAAAAGAAAAGATTGGAAATATCCAATTTAGGTATATATATGATATACATGTTATGGTTGTATTCTTTGCTTGTTAAACAATGTGGTTCTTGGGTATTGGATACCGAATTGGTTGGTATGAAATTTCATACGGAACAACGCAATTCATGAACCACAATGGCCTAAGTAACTAGCAAGAGAATATGTGATGATGTTCATCGAAAACAAACAAACTGTTGTTTGTATTTCTCGTTGACATCAAAGCTTGACTTCAAGATTTGTTTTAGTAATTGTTATTTAAATCAGGTATTATGAGAACAAAGGTTGTTCAAATAATTACCGTATTCCATATAATATGGATGATTTACAAATCTAGTTGGAGAAATCACATCCATAAAGCCTAATGCTAAAATGTTGCAAGACAAATGATTGAAAGATCACTTACAAAGTGACATCGTTGTTTAAATTATATTGGAAAGAAAACATGAAGAAACTCCATTTTCATGGATTTTTGGTGTCTTTGATTTGATCAAGTGACGCTTGTAAGACTTTCCTCGGGATAATTAAAACTTCGTTCAAAGGCCAAAGAAGAATGATCGACTAAATCATTGGAATTTATACATATCGATGTATGTAGTCCATTATGTATAGTCGTAAGCGATGGGTTTCAACTTCATATACTTTCTTCGGAAATTTGGGTGAATATTCACTTAATGAGAAAGAAGTATGAAATATTTGAAAAACGTTTCAAAGACTTTCAAGATGAAGTGGAAAATCATTATAACAAGAAAATAAATGGTTTATGATTTTATCATAAGGGATTTGTTTGAGTTACAAGTGTAACAAGAAAATAAATGAATTATGATTTTATCATAAAGGGATTTATTTGAGTTGCAAGTTTAGCAAAACATCGAGATTTACCTATCCCGAAACACCATAGGAATATGGAGTGTTTGAGATTTGTAATGAAACCTTGTTTGAAATGGTTGGATCAAAGGTGTTATTTATAATATTGCCATTATGTTTTAAAAGATTAAAGCTTTAGAGACTTCCGCTTTTACACTGAAAAGAGCTCCATCTTGATCCGTTGAAATGACACCATGGAAGTTATGGTTTGGGATAAAACCCAAGTTGTCATTTCTTAAATTTTGGTATGCTAAACATAAGTAAGATGTTTACAACCAAAGTCGGATGAGCATGTCTTTGTAGGTTATTTCGAATAACAATTGGTTATTCCTCCATAACACCGAAGACAAAAGGGTTTGTCGCTTGAAATGTGAAGTTTCTTGAAGAAGGAATTTTTCATAAAAGTTAAGTGGGAGGACAATAGAACTTTGATAAGGTTAACGAACCTTAGCTAAATGTGCTGAGTTGCGCAGCACCGGAAATCGTTTCGGAGGCTGCCATAATGCTCATAGCTTATGTGCCTCAAAGGTTGTGGTCACGGAGATATAAGTTATTATTGAACCAAGTTGGCCGGATAAACAATCAAATGCTAAGATTTGAGAATAAATCATTATTGTTTGACAATGATGAACCGAATACATACAAAGAGGCGAGGTCGCTTTACTAGAGGTTGACCAGTTTATTACCTGAGTGAAGTGCTCTCTGTGTCAAAACAGAATTACCCCCACTATCAGAAAATGACATATGGGGTGTACATGGCATCCAAGAAGCTAAAGCATTATTTTCAAGAGCACCCAATCCGAGTAATATGCGAGGCACATATCTCGGACATCTTGGGCAGTAAAGACGCCAGCGGTAGAGTGGCAAAATCGGCTATAGAACTAGCACCATATACTCCACAATACGATAGGTGATATGCCATTAAACTCAAGCTGTGGCACACTTTTTTGTGAATTGGATGGAGATGCAATATGAACCACCATTACTAGACCCGAACTAGTGGAAAATGCACTTTGACGGGTCCAAGACGAAAATGGGTCTTGGTGCCGGGATAGTTCTCACCTCACCAAAGAAGGATCAGCTCAAGTATGTTTTGCAAATCCACTTGGGTGCATCCAACAATGTTGCCGAATATGAAGCACTTGTACATGGGATAAAAGTGGCTAAAGAAATTGGCATCAGAAGGATCATGTTCTTTGGCGACTCGGACTTAGTCATTCAGCAAGTATCTGGGCATTGGGATGCATTAGACACATATATGGCACTGTATCGTTTCCATGTTCAGCAGATTTCGGGATACTTTGGCGGATGTGAGTTTCACCACATACCCAGAGCATAAAATGAAGTAGCTGATGTGTTATCTAAGTTAGGATCATCTCGGCAAGCAAACCGCTGGGAGTAGCGCTGGAACATCTCATAAAACCGTCAATCAAGCCGACACCCGAATCCGAGTCAATCTTTGTCCCAGCAAGCCAGGAGTCGGACATTGTGATGATAGATATTGACATAGGGGCAGGTTCGAGTAACCCGGGGACTGTTGCACAGAACCTGGGGACTGCCGAATCAAACTCGGGGACTCCTCAGGTTATGTCGGCAGAAAAAATGTTGGCTGAGCCCATGGAAATTGACAAAAAACAAACCCAGCACCAGTGAAACCAATTTGGGCACAACCAATATTCAACTACCTAAGAGACGGAATTTGCCGAATGATGAGATATTGGCAAGACAGACAGAAAGAAGGGACAAAGCATACACTATTATTAACAAGAAGTTGTATAAGAGGAGTGTGACAAATGTGCTACAGTGATGCGTTAGCTCAAAGCAAGGCCAGAGATACTTTTGGATATCCACCAAGAAGAATATGGGCATCATGCTTCATCTAGAGCGTTGGTAGATAAGGCATTTCGACATGGGTTATATTGTCCAAGCGCACTCAAAGAGGCACAAGAGTTAGTGAAGAAGTGCAATGGGTTTCAGTGATACTCGGCAAAAACACATTGTCGGCATCGAAACTAAAAACTATACCAATCACTTGGCTGTTTGCAGTATGGTGCCTCGATATGGTGGGACCATTCAAACCCGCACGAGGTGCCATGACTCACATACTTGTGATGGTTGACAAATTCACCAAATGGATAGAAGTAAAACCCATCAAGAAATGTGATGGGAAGACAGCAGTAACATTCTTGACGGATATAATCCTAAGATATGGCTACCCGCATAGTGTAATTACAACCAATGGCACAAACTTTGCCGATGGAGCTTTTGCTCGATTCTGCATGAATAAACGAATAAGACTCGACGTAGCATCATTCGCTCACCCGGAATCAAATGGGCAAGTTTAACGAGCTAATGGGCTAGTCCTATCCGAGATAAAACATCGGCTAATGGAACCACTCTAGAGAACACCTGGTTGTTGGATAGAGGAATGTAACACCCTCGGTCACTCCAGACCGACGGCTGTCACTTCTGGCAGCTCAATAGGATCTCTAGACTAGCCCCACAGACCAACACCAGTCTTGTCTGCACTTTGTCCTCACTCATGCGCACCCGGTACCCACTTCCCTGTCGGTCACCCATCCTAGAATTACTCTAGGCCAAGCAAGCTTAACCTTAGAGTTCTTTTAAGATGAGCTTCCGGAAAAGAAGTTGCAACTTGTTGGTATGGGTTTCCTATCAATCCTATTGGGCCTTGCGCCAGGGTCTCACATACACCCACCCTTAGAAGATCAACGTCCTCGTCGATTAACCACAAGCCAGGAACGTCCCCTCTTGGCACACGTCTGTGCGTCCAGTGCCGGCACATTTCCATGTCGTGTCCACTCCGGGCCACACGCGCCATGCTACACATGTCCGCCTTGACCGCACCGCCCATGTAACATGAGGATCGCTTCGATACCACTTGTAGCACCCAGTCGCTCCGGACCGGCAGTGTCACCAGCAGCTCAATAGGTTCTCTAGACTAACTCCACAGACCAACACCAGTCTTTTCTGCGCACTTTGTCCTCACTCATGCGCACCCGGTACCCACTTCCTAGTCGGTCACCCATCCTAGAATTGCTCTAGGCCAAGCACGCTTAACCTTAGAGTTCTTTTAAGATGAGCTAGTCGGTATGACTCGAAAAATTGACTCGGGGACTTCCCCATGTGCCTATCGCTTTTTATTCAGTCCTTTATACTTATGTCGGATGGTGCTGTCGCCTAAACTTATCTCGGAATAGTAGTGTATAATCATTCGAGGTCAACTCTTCGACTTAGCTGTTGTCCGAAACACGGCTTCATGGCAAGCAAGAGAAAAATACCAAAGGCAGGTAAACATGAACATCGAATAAGGAAAGGAAAAAATGTGAGCCACCTCTATGTATATATATATATGTATAGCTAACCCATTGCAGGTATGTCGGCTTATATGTCAAATGACTTTAGGACAATCTTCTTAGTTTCAAGAACGGCTAACTTGATCCTTACGATTTTGAGACTCTAATGTCGAACGCCAAAAAAGGTAGACAAGAGCCAAAGTTGAGGAATTAAGAAAACGGCAAGTGAAACTCAGTGACTTGTCCCAAAGTGATTCGCGATTAAGCCAGAATATAAGTTTATGCCTTCACGAAGGCACAACATCAAAAGAACCACAGTATGTGTTACATATGCACCCGGCATACCGTTGATCTCATAGAATTTAAGTGTTCTTTTCTCTAGCTTAAGAAACAACTGGACTCAGAGGTAATTTGGTAGACTTGGAACTCGGTGCGTCATCAGGTTTAGCTGAGTCAACTATGTCGGCCGTAGCAGCCACATATGACTCGATCTCTTCACTATCAGCCTCGCCTTCTTCAACAACTTCTTCAGCAGATTCGGCAGCATCAAGAAAATTTGGGCCATCGAACCAAGAGTGAACATTGGCGTACTCGATCATTGCATAAGCTCGCTCCTGGTGCTTCTTGATGAGCTCCGAGTCATGGATCCACTTTCCCTAACCCCGCATGTTTTGCAGCACATCCAAGTTGATGTCCTTGTACCAAGATAGCACTAAAGACAAGCCTTGTCTATAGCGGCTCGGCCGGCAGACTCGCGCAATGCGTTCTTCAGAAAGTAGCAGCCTGGACGCAAACGGGTCAATTAGTTAGGGAGGATATTCATCCGGCCAGAGCGTCCTAAAGACGTGGATTACAGACCTGAGTAGATCAACCCTGCATGACATCAAGGTGGTCACCCCGCTTTGAAAGTGCATCAAGGTGCTCGTCGATGGTCACCTCGCCATCTGCTGTCTCAACAGACTCCGACCGGACTTTCTGCATGGCCCTAAGGGCAAACATGTTGGCTTCTGGGAAGTTTTATGGAAGAAGAGGAGAAATCGTTAGAGGACGAAAAAAACGTGTAGGGATACGGGTAGTCTACACTAGCGCAAATCAAAAAAATTCTACCGTGTAAACCAGGATTACTGTTGTCATAGATCACGGGATTACCACTAGACGCGCAGTAGCGAAATTGATGAAGCAAGTCGAGGCAGTGCAGATGTTCCACATCTCCTCCTTGTCCTCGTCCCATGAGCAGCTCCCCTTGCACGGCTCGTCCAAGTTCCACAGATGCAGCACCTCCGAGGTATCCACACGTGCGGGGTGGAAGCGTTAGACGCCGGACTGCTAGGTCCGCGCATGCAACACAGGAGTGAGGTGTGTCGGCTGGGTTGAATGGTCTAACCCTGGTCAGCTCGCCCCACCCTCTCTTATATAGGTGTCCCTAGTGGGCTTCTACATTAGCATCCCATTAGTAGCCTAAGCCTGGTCTAATTCGGATCCAATCCTCATTAAGCTTCCATCCCCTTAAGTGTGTGACCCTATAGGTTCATATACGTATAGACATGACACGAATACACTTATTCTGCCAATAGTTGGTAGTGGCCTCTAGCAAGATGTGCCAACTCCTAAACACATACAAAGATCATATCGGACGAACCATCACAAGGTTTAGTACATGTCTTTCCCTTTGCCTCACGATATTTGGTCTAGCTCCAAGCTGCCTCTCTTTCTCGATACCGTAACTCGGAATCCCTTTACTAGGTTAACTCTTAACCTTATGTAGCACGGCCATGCATTTCTGGATCCGATAACTCGAGCGGCCCAGAGATATCTCTCTCAAGTAGAGAGGGGCAAATCCCATCTTGATTGACCAAGCCTTGCAGCATGTTTCAGGACAAACCCGAAAGCTACCTTTATAACTACCCGATTCTAGATGGCGTCTGATAGCCCCAAAGTAGGTCGATCCACAGCTCAAGTACATGCGACAATCTCAAGTCTAAGGACAAAACGTACACGATGTGTAGAGAGAGCTGCAAGTCTAATTGCCAGACTCATGTTGGGTCAGTCCAACCCCATGTTCATAACATGTGTCCACATCATTGGTTTGACATCTCCATGTCTATGACTTGCGAAACATAGTCATCAACCAATCGATGTGCTAGTATAATATTCACGTGTGTCCTCACATGAACTCCCACTAGGGACAACTATTAAATAACCATACAAGTAAAGAGTTTCACAAACAATTCACATAATTGCCAATCAATACAAGTTGCCTGATATGGATATTCAAGGAACATTACAATAACTCATGGATACATATGAAATATAATCATCTCTATGATTGCCTCTAGGGCATATTTCCTTCAGTCTCCCACTTGCACTAGAGTCAATCAAAAATGTATTTAATACCAATTGCACTTGTGTGCGCTTCATGCGTGGGCTGCGGGAGAGGCTTAGTCAAGGGATCAGCAACATTTGAGTCCGTATGTATTTTGCATATCATGACACTACCATCCTCAACAAACTCACGAATCTGATGGTAACGCATGCGAATATGTTTGTTCTTCTGGTGCTGTCTAGGTTCCTTGGCTTGTGCAATAGCACCATTGTTGTCACAATAAACGTCCAAGGGATTGCACGCGCCCTAAACCACACCGAGAGCAATCAGGAAATTCCTAATCCAAAAAGCTTCCTTTACGGCCTCCGAGGCAGCAATATATTCAGCTTCTGGTGAAGTGGAGGTCACCGTATCTTGCTTGGAACTTTTCCAGCTCACAGCACCACCATTCAAGACAAACACATAACCTGATTGCGATTTCGAATCATCTGAGTCGTTAAGGTAAATCGCATCTGTGTAACCCTTTACACTGAGTTCATCCTCACCTCCATAAACTAGGCACACATCCTTAGTCCTTTTCAAGTACTTAAGGATGTTCTTTACTGCTGTCCAATGACCTTCAGCTGGATCAGCCTGGTATCTGCTCGTAACACTTAGAGCATAGGAAACATCTGGGCGAGTACATATCATTGCATACATGATGGATCCAATAGCCGAAGCATATGGAACCCTACTCATGCGCTCACACTCATTAGTAGTCGTAGGAGACTGAGTATTGCTGAGTTTTATGCTGTGAGACATGGGCAAGAACCCCTTCTTAGCCTCTTCCATGCTGAACCGCTTCAACACTTTGTCAATGTATGTACTCTGTCTTAATCCAATTAGCCTCCTTAATCTATCTCTATAGATCTTAATGCCCAGAATATATGCTGCTTCTCCCAAGTCCTTCATCGAAAAACTATTTTTCAATGAGGTCTTAACAGACTCGAGCATAGGAATGTCATTTCCAATTAGCAATATGTCATCTACATATAAGATTAGAAATACCAACGCTCTCCCACTTTCCTTCTTGTAAACACAAGGTTCTTGTTCGTTTTTGATGAAGCCAAACTCCTTTACAACTTCATCAAATCGAATGTTCCAACTCTGAGATGCTTGCTTCAGCCCATAAATGGACTTCAGAAGTTTTCATACCTTTTCAGCATTGTTTGGATCGACAAAACCTTCGGGTTGTATCATATACACGTCCCCAGTTAGGATTTTATTTAGGAAAGCCGTCTTGACATCCATTTGCCATATTTCATAGTAGAAATGTGCAACAATGGCTAGAATTATCCCTATAGATTTAAGCATCGCTACGGGCGAGAAAGTCTCATCGTACTCAACTCCTTGAACTTGTCGAAAACCTTTTGCAACAAGTCGAGCTTTATGGATGTGAACATTTACATCCATATCAATCTTCTTCTTATAGATCCATTTGCACTCGATGGCTTTAAAACCATCAGGCACGTCAACCAAGTTCCAAACTTGATTGTCTCCCATGGACTCTATCTCGGATCTCATGACGATTAGCCATTTCTCAGAGTCTGGGTCCACCATCGCTTCTGCATAGGTCGCAGGCTCATCATTGTCTAACAATAATAATTCTCGCGCTTCGCGGAGCCTCGCCGACCTTCGTGGTTGTGCTTACATTGCCACGGGTTCCTCAACTTGTTCTGCTACAATAGCATCACTCGTAGAAGCATCCCCAACTGGCTCATCTTGAACTTCTTCAAGTCGCACCAACCTTCCACTTGTTCCCTTTGTGAGAAACTCTTTCTCTAGGAAAACACCGCTACGAGCGACAAACACTTTGCCCTCCTCTCAGTTGTAGAAGTAATACCCTAAGGTTTCCCTCGGATATCCCATGAAAATGCACTTATCCGATTTGGGTGTTAGCTTGTCCATTGAAAGCTTGACAAAAGCATCACAACCCCAAATCTTTAGAAAAGACAAACTGGGATTCTTTCCAGTCCACATCTCATATGGTGTCTTAACTACGGATTTAGATGGTACCCTATTAAGTGTGAAAGCTGCCATTTCTAGAGCGTAACCCCAAAATGATAATGGTAAATCCGACTGGCTCATCATCGATCGAACCATGTCCAACAAAGTTCGATTATGCCGTTCGGAGACCCTGTTCCTTTGAGGCGTTCCGGGCAGCGTAAGTTGTGGAACAATTCCGCAACTCTTAAGATGATCGCTAAACTCGTGACTCAAATATTCACCTCCACGATCAGATCGCAAGGCCTTTATTTTCTTGCCATGTTGATTCTCTACTTCACTCTGAAACTCCTTGAACTTTTCAAAAGTTTTAGACTTATGCCTCATCAAGTAGACATAACCATATCTACTGAAATCATCAGTAAAAGTAATGAAGTAGTGATATCCTCCTCTGTCTGTCGTGCTCATTGGTCCACATACATCAGTATGTATGAGTTCCAACAAGTCTTTCGCTCTCTCGGGTAAACCCGAAAAAGGAGACTTGGTCATCTTTCCAAGTAAACAAGCTTGACATGTCTCGTATGATTCAAAATCAAACGAAGTTAGAAGACCATCACCATGGAGCTTCTTCATGCGCTTTTCACTTATATGCCCCAAACGATAATGCCATAAATAGGTAGGACTCAAATCATTAGGACGAAGCCTTTTAGCACTAACATTGTAAATAGATGCATCATCAAGATTTAAAATAAATAACTCATTCACAATGGGAGCATCAACCATAAACCTAGCATTCTTAGAGATTACACAACCATTATTTGCACTCGCGAATGTATAACCATCCCTCATCAAATATGAAGGTGATAAAATGTTTCGACCCATACTAGGAATGTAATAACAATTATTCAACTCCATAATAAATCCTGACGGAAGGTGAAGTTGCATGACACCGACGAACAATGCTGCAACCCTTGCTTTATTTTCGACGCGAAAATCCACTTAGCCTTTCTGCACTTCTCTATTCCTTATTAGCCCCTACATCGAATTGCAAATATGAACAACCGATCCGGTATCAAATACCCAAGATTTAACATAGGAATCAGCAAGAAGAATGTCCACAACATTTATAACAAGCGTACCTGAGTGGGAAGTACTCTTACTTCCACTCTTCTTCAAAGAAGCCTGGTACTGGCTGCAGTTTCTCTTCCAGTGGCCATGTTCATGACAAAAGAAGCACTCAGTGTCATCTGTAGGTCCAGCCTTTTGCTTGGGTGCAGACTTAGGGATCATATCCTTAGCCTTGCCCTTCTTCTTCCAAGAAGTACCCTTTTTCTTGAAGCTAGGCTTGTTCTGCCCTGCACACTTCTTCATGTCACTTTCTGCTGTTTTAAGCATCCTACATAATTCATTAAGGCCCTTCTCCACCCCATGCATATGGTAGTTCGAAATGAACTTCCCATAGCTGGATGGAAGAGACGCCAAAATGAAGTGAATGGCCAACTCTTGGCCTAGTGGAAAACCAAGCTTTTCCAAAGTCTGACTGTAACCAACCATTTTGATCACATGGGGGCCTACAGCTGCTCCCTCTGCCAGCTTGCATTCGACAAAGGACTTGGCAACATTGTACCTCTCAGTCCTTGCCTGATATTGGAAAATGTCCTTAAGCGCGACGATCATATCGTACGCTTCCTGATCCTCAAACTTCTTTTGGAGTTCAGGTTCCATGCATGCAAGCATAAGATAGCTAACCTTAAGAGAATCATCACATGCTCTCCTGTAGGCATTCTTGAGGGCAGCAGATGCATTATCAGCAGGTTCATCGGGGATTAGGGTATCCAGAACCGTTTCCTTTTTATCAGACCTGAGAACAATTCTCAGGTTACGGACCCAGTCCGAATAGTTTGTTCCATTTAGTTTATCTTTGTCAAGAATCGAACGCAAAGAGAAAGGTGATGTAGTGTTTGGTGCCATTGATCTACAACAGAAAACATGCAAAATACTAAGCCATGTAACCATGAAAGAGTAAAACATATTAAACAATTTAATAGCATATAATCCCACTTAAATCAATATCCCTATTGATACTAAGTGATTCAAGATCGACAATTAACAAGTCAACTAGTGAGCTTTAGCATCACTGCTAGAAGACAAGGTAAATCGGTAAGCAACACTTGCTAATCATATCACATATGACTCTTGTTGTTGGGTGACATCTCTATGTCAAAACTAGGCGCCCAACCTTTATGCCCCAAGGTCCTTAACTGTTAAGATGACCTTGTCAAGCCCACCAACCCTTATGCGTATAGGTATCCGATACAAACCCATCCAGCCAAGGAAAACCGCGGCACCCTAATTTCATAGGCCCACCAACGATTGTACAAGACATAGGATGGTGCAAGTTTGGTTGGGAGGGCATGGTTTAACTTAAACTTTGTGAGGGATCGTTCTACTTCTTTCATCTAAGCGTGCATAGTAGTAAAACGCATAAGAATAGCATTCACATTTGATGTGACACAGTATGGCCCATTTTCTCATGGCGATCTCCATCGCCATAGAACCTGTACACCATGATGATCTCCATCTTCATGTTCCATGTGAGCCATCTTCCAAGTGATGAGTCCTCCAAGAACTAATACAAGCTATTACTCCTAACAGTTAGTAATCAAAATTACATAGTATTGGGATCATCACAAGTTGGCACGCATGCCATTACAATAAATGAGAACACATATGGCTCCATCCATGTTTCCCTACTCACGACATGCAGGTCATGCCAAATTTCATACATGCATCACATACATATATGGGCCATACTGATGACATACATCCTGCAAAAACAAGTTATGCATAGAATCGCATTCTACCAGATCATGTGACATCGCAGCACCTAGTTACCTTAACGAGATACAAAAGGGGATACGATTAAGGGGGGTCTAGGGGGTCTCCCCCTGCGAGGTTCGAAGGGGCTTGTCGATGGTCACCTCGCCATCTGCTGGCTCAACAGACTCCGATCGGACTTTCTGCATGGCCCTAAGGGAAAACATGTTGGCTTCTAGGAAGTTTTCTGGAAGAAGAGGAGAAATCGTTAGAGGACGACAAAAACATGTAGGGATACGGGTAGGCTACACTAGCGCAAATCAAAAAATTTCTACCGCGTAAACCAGGATTACTGTTGTCATAGATCACGGGATTAGCACTAGACACGCAGTTGCGGAATTGATGAAGCGCTTCGAGGCAGTGCAGAAATTCCATGCCTCCTCCTTGTCCTCGTCCCATGAGAAGCTCCCCTTGCACGACTCGTCCAAGTACCACAGATGCAGCACCTCCTAGGTATCCACATGTGCGGGGTGGAAGCGTCAAACACCGGACTGCTAGGTCCACGCGTGCAACACAGGCGTGGGGTGTGGCAGCTGGGTGGAATGGTCTAACCATGGTCAGCTCGCCCCACCCTCTCTTATATAGGCGTCCCTAGTGGGCTTCTACATTAGCAGCCCATTAGTAGCCTAAGCCTGGTCTAATTCGGATCCAATCCTCATTAGGCTTCAAGCCCCTTAAGTGTGTGACCCTATACGTTCATATATGTATAGACATGACACGAATACACTTATTCTACTAATAGTTGGTAATGGCCTCTAGCAAGACATGCCAACTCCTAAACACATACAAAGATCATATCGGACGAACCATCACAAGATTTAGTACATGTCTTTCCCTTTGCCTCATGATATTTGGTCTAGCTCCAAGCTGACCTCTTTTTCTCGATACCGTAACTCGGAATCCCTTTACTAGGTTAACTCTTAACCTTATGTAGCACGGCCATGCATTTCTGTATCCGATCACTCGAGGGGCCCAGAGATATCTCTCTCAAGTAGAGAGGGGAAAATCCCATCTTGATTGACCATGCCTTGCAGCATGTTTCAGGACAAACCCAAAAGCTACCTTTAGAACTACCCAGTTACGGAGTAGCGTCTGATAGCCCCAAAGTAGGTCGATCCACATCTCAAGTACATGCGACAATCTCAGGTCTAAGGACAAAATGTACACGATGTGTAGAGAGAGCTACAAGTCTAATTGCCAGTCTCATGTTGGCTTAGTCCAACCCGATGTTCATAGCATGTGTCCACATCATTGATTTGACATCTCCATGTCTATGACTTGCGAAACATAGTCATCAACCAATCGATGTGCTAGTCTAATATTCATGTGTGTCCTCACATGAACTCCCACTAGGGACAACTATTAAATAACCATACAAGTAAAGAGTTTCACAAACAATTCACATAATTGCCAATCAATACAAGTTGCGTGATATGGATATTCAAGGAACATTACAATAACTCATGGATACATATGAAATATAATCATCTCTATGATTGCCTCTAGGGCATATTTCCTTCAAAACAGAAATAAGAAAAAGATTACAGTGAAAAGAGTAAGGACTCACTACCGATAAAAGAGTTGATGCGGACGAGTTTGGATTGCCAAGTTTTCGACTTAGCGCTGAGAGCATCGAGGTCTTGGTGGGCCGCATTCAAAGTTGACTAGGCCTCCTTAAGAAATTGATCTGTTTTCTGGGCTTTACCCAAAAACTGCTCCTCCTTCTCGATGAACTCTTGGCGCAATCCCTTAATTTCATCTTTGTGCTCTGCTCCATCTCCGTGATCTGCTGCTTCAGGCAGGTCACCTTGTCTTGCTCCTTTTGGAGCTCGATCTGGTGCTGCCCTGCTTGTTCGAGACAGTGCTCTATCAGATCCAGCATGGAAACACTATCCCGGAGTTGTTCTGGGAGCAAAAGTTTCTCGGCTACTCTGAGATATAACAACTTGATGGGAAAAGCTTAAAGCTAAACAGCTACAAAACTACTAAGGAAAAGAGCAGTACCTTCAGCATCAGAGATCTGTTTGTGAAGCGCTGCCACAATAGATTGAGCAGTAGCTGTAAGGCAAGAATAACAGGAAAAAGTTAGTCTAACAGGCAAAATGGTTACTCGAAAAGAAGCCGAGCGTGATGATATACCTTTACCTTGTACTTCATGTAAGACCCCACCTTTATAAAGGTAAAGGTCCCTGTGATTGCAATGCTAGTCCCTGGATCAATTGCTAGCATCCATAGTTTAAGATGAAGTACACAGAAACAAAGGTCATTATTACATCGTCATTCCAGAGATAACATAGTCTTTTACAACTCCATAGCCATATGCTAGTACAAGAGTTTTTCATAACAATATAAATACAAGTCTTCATCTTGATGTGCCATAGGCAAGCATGTTGAGTGTAGACTCATAACCCTAATCCTCATCAGAGTAACCTGCAACATCACAAGTTACAGCCACAGTGGGTCAATACATTGGAATAGTATTGGCAAGTGATATCTTAGTAGAATAATAATATCTAGATTCTACATGAATTTTGCTAAGTGTAGCTTAGGCTTGCTTTGCTAAAAATAGGTTTTACCTATCAGTTGAAAACACTAAGTTTTTGTTTGGCGAAAACGCCCAAGGAACCACCAATAGAAATTGGTGAACCTTCACCCTTGTTCAACCACAAGTTTTAACTTAGAAAATTGGGATGAGGAGATTCTTGATAGCTTCCATGTCTTGATGCTCAAATTGTCCATTACCGGGGACACGGCTAAGTACTTAGTTTCTTCCTTCTGCAGAGGTGGTGCACTTTCCCCACAAGACTTGATTTTCACCAAGACGGGACCTTTCAGAAGCCTTCCCTTAGACCAAAATGGACGCGCTCCAAACCTATAATCCCCTACCACCAACTGTCCATTTAGCTAAGTTATTGCAACCTATATGATCCAGGCAGAGCCCATAATGCCATGTGGCTGCACTAGAAGCTTCTTAACATTTGGCATGTCAAATCCCTTTGTTCTTGGGTGGCATTCCACAAGTGAGATACACATGGTAGACCATTGGAAAATGGGCCCTGGTAACCACTCAACCAAAAACCACCAAGCAAATACCAATCCACCTAGGTGTTTCATTCACTTAGTTGTTTTATTAAGCAAAAACATAAGTCAAGGACTTAGTAATAATTTTCCATAGCATTTATATATTCCACCCTTGGTTGCTACTAGCTAGGCTAATCATGGCAATAGCAAGTATCTTAACTTTTGATAAAATCTAACAATTCTACAACTACTAGGATTTCCCAAGCATAGCATATAGATACTTAGCAAAAATTATATGCAAGCCCTATACAAAATATTTCTAATGCATAGTCAAAATATTGGGACAAAAGTATGAAGCACCACTTGCCTTGGTAGTTGGGGGAGTAAAAACAATCCTCACAGTCACAATCACCACTAGCACCAAAATCTACACATAAAATGATAGGACCAAATTCACATATCAAAATAAATAAGCAAAAATATATGAATGCATGCAAATGACATGTGATGATTTTTCTAAACCCAACAAGACAAGTAAAACAGTACTTATCAATAAACCAAACATTTATACATCAAATAAACTTTATTTGACCTTTAAAACATTTTCTAATTAATTTTTATACACAAAATAAGCCTACAAATGTCTCTACAAAAACATCTAAGTTGACAGAAGAAATTCGTTAAACAAAGTACATGGTTGGATAGAATTCTTTTTCTTGATTCCATTGATATAAAATTTGCAAAATTTGGACGTGTGGACCAAAAGTTATGAATTTTGCAAGTTTGAACATCTAATAGAAATGATTCTGTTTTTAAATTAAACTACAGGCCACGTGTCATGTTCTGATTGGTGCGTACCGGTTCTCGTGGATTGCTCTACGTGGAGCGTTGGATCTAATTAGATCTAAGCGGCTCAGATGGATTCGTACCCCTTCGGGTTTTTTCTAATCCTACGCCTACGATCTAGATCTAACGGCCCAAGTCAAAAGACCAGAAACGAGCGGCGCTGGCAGCGGTGGCTGGCGGCGGAGCGGTCAGACAATGACGGAGCCAGCGTTACAGGAAGCGCTAGGGTAAAGGAAATAGCTCACCGGTCTTGCCGTGATGCGCTGGTTCTCGAGGTGGTCGCCGTTTGTCGAGGGGCGCACGGGGTCGTCAGGGATTGCTCGCCGGAGTCGCTTCTGTCGTCGGGCGCGTACTGCTAAAGACGGTGGCAACGCTACGGGTCACGCTAAGGAATGAGAAAGGGTGCGTTAGCTGCGCGCAGACGAGGCGACTGTGCGAGCATGAACGAGAGGGGGAGGCGCGATCAGTACTAACCAGGGGAGCTCGTCGGAGTTGATGGCTTCGTCGGGCACGTGCGGTCGTCGATGTTGGCGAGGTTCTGGATGGTCCTAGCACACACTAGTGGTGTCAAAAGATGCGCAAGGTTGTAGTGATCATACTGGCAAGACTAGGAGGCAAGGGGCAGGGAGTGCTCGCCAGAATTTACCGCCGGAGATGCTCGGTACTGCGGCGGCGCGAGCTCGATTTTGGACAGCCTAGCGGCGCTCTGTGGTTGGTGAGTGAGGGGAAAGGAACGGAGTGGGTATGGGTTTAAGTAGCCGAGCGATGAGGAGGAATTACTCCGGAAATCAAGCGTAATCGATCGGATTTGATTCGAGGAAGAAACGGCAGAGAGGAGCAGTTCCTCCGGCGCAGGATTGACGATGACGCTGATGTGGCGGTGGGTCCGGGGTGTCAGCGAGTGGGTGTGCGCGGGCTTAGTGAGAAACAGAGAGGAGAGGGGAAGGTTCCCGGGTGGGCTCGTGGGCTGGTTCTACTGCTGGGCCTGTTTGGTGGCGCAGGCCCTTTCCTTATTCTTTTATCTTTTTCTTTTTCTGGTTGATTTTCTAGGAATCTTTTTCAAATGATTTCAAATATGTTTTGAATTCAAATCCTTTCTGGATTTTTGTAAAGTGTCCATGTATATATTTGGGTATAAAACATTGATACTTCATTATGAGTACTTTGCCCCCTTGAATTTTAATAGAAAAACATGCCTTAGTTATTTATTCCTTAATGGGAATATGAATAGTTTGAATTTATATTTTGTTTTGAAATTTTTGACTAAGCTTTGGAAACAACAAACAAAACTCAAAACCAAAACTTTTCTGATTAAATTAAGTGTTCTCATAGCAGAGAGTAGCAATAAGGCCATTGCCTTGCTTACATAAAATAATAGACAACAAATGATTCTGTTTTTGGAATCTCATTTGAAAATGATCCTAAAATGATTGTGAATGCATGAATGATATGCAAACTTTGAAATCATGATTTTTGGGATGTTACACTTCAGCAAGAAGATCGCGATGATCGGCGGAAAGCTTCTGGTATTTCCATAACAGGGTCTGGAAGCTCTTGGTGTGCTGGTTGCATGTAAGCTACAAAAAGGAATACAAATAGAAAGTTTTCAATTGATCAAGATCGTCGACATCCAATCCCGACAAACAACAAATAAGGGATACAACTTAGTTCTGAGCTTATAGCCGAGTAAATGCTTCACTCGACAGTAACCTCGGGGACTAGGGTTCAATTTTTTCAAACATTTGATCCCAGCAAAACAACAAAGAAGGGATGTGACTTAGTTCTAAGTTTACAGGCGAGTAAATGCTTTACTCGGCAGTAACCTCGAGGACTAGGGTTTGATTTTTTCAAACATTTGCTCCTGCCAAATAGAAGAGAAGAATTCCAACCTAGTTCTGAGCTTACAGCCGATTAAATCCTTTACTCGACAGTAACCTTGGGGGCTAGGGGTCAGTTTTTTAGCACAACATCATGGCAAACAGAAGGACAATACACGCCCTAACTATGAGCTCACAGTTGAGTAAATGCTTTACTCGGCAGTAACCTCGAGGACTAGGGAATATATATATATAAACACTCAGAACGTCAAAGATTGAAACACTTGCATACCTCGTTCACCTGATGAACCCGCTTCATAATGTTGATGGCTAGCTGAGTCATCTCAAACACAGTTTGAGGAACCAGTTTCACTTATTTCTGACCAGACGCTGAAGGGAGGCTAGAGTTCACCTCATGATCGCCCGCAGCATTCCACTCTAGTGCAAAAGGTTCAGCCGAACCAAGGTTGTGCCTACTCAAAGTCCGAGTAAGAACTTGGCCCTTCTTCAAGGCCGCTCCAACAGTTGCGCGAGTGGCAGCAGGGCTAGCGTGCAAAGTTATCACTACAGGAGCACCACTAGATCCACGTGCAGTTATAGATTTATCCAACGAACCCGCCGAAGCGGGTGCCTTTGTTGTTGTTGTTGTTGCCTTTCTCTGCGGAGCTGCAACTTGGCCGAAACTCAGGGTCTGTTGTTTTGAGCCTGTCGGTTTGACGGAAGCAGTCCGGGTGCGGCAGCTCTGGTGGCGAGTCAGTTCTTTTCTTGCTGCCCGATGGCGAGTAGGTCTCCTCATCGCTGTTGCTACTGCGAAGGTGCCGAATGAGCTGGCTGAGCAAGTTGCTGAGAAGATGAGTCATACTTCTTTTTTTGGTCAGTTACAATAGGAGCATTCAAGAGGGCAATCTGGGCTGACTCGGAGTCGATGTTGCTGGCGTCGGGTCCCTTATCCGAATTTCCTTCGGCAACAAGTTGTGTGGGACGAATCTCTCCTTCTGGCTGAGTTGCTGGGTCGGCTTCAGGCTGAGGCTCGAAAACCTCAATGGTAGAAGCGGAGACCCAGACAGGACTCTGAGACTCGGTTTCAGCACGAGCGGGAGAGGCAGTCTTGGTAATAGCTGACGCCATACATGTAGCGGACTAATTTGCGGACATGGCAGGGCTAAAAATAAAATCTAAAGACTCGTAAAGGAAGCACTGCAAGGAAGACAATGAATGATGAAGTGCAAAATTTACCCAGAAACGACGGGATCACGTGGAACGCGTCGAGAAACCTTGCGAGTCTTGTGAGTCTGCGAGCTTCCAGCTTCAGGGGCCGCGACGGTAGAGACTCGATGCTTCTTGGAACGCTGGGCACCACTGGAAGAGGCCCCATGCCGTTTTGTTGGCTTGGCAGCAGGAATCTTGCCGCAACCTCCCGTGGCAAGAGGAAGACCCTCATACACCTGACCGACTACATCAGCAAATGCGAAATTCAATGGGATAAGCCAAAAGTGTAAGGCAAGGATCAAGTACCTCTAAAACTTGAAAGTCATCATCATCGTCATTCGACCAATCCCTCAAAGCAGTTCAGGTAGGATTCTTACCCGAAGAAGGGGTGGCAGTGGCAAACAAAATAGGCATGAAGCATTCCGTGTCAAAATCCTCGTCATCTGCATCAAGGCGATCTTCGTAATAGCCAACAGGAGGACAGGTGCTATCATTAACCTGGGCCACAAGGTTCTGCAAAAAGCGGATAGAGTGAAGTCAACATAGGAATGCCAAATAAAAAACTTCAAACGAAAGACGAGTAAGAAGTATGTTGGCAAGATCAAGCTACTTGGAAACTTACCCAGGGGACGAGATTCTCGCGGCTGAATGAGGAAAGCTCCAGACCCAGTTGGCCGCCATAGTCAGCTTGAAGATAGAGCTGACTCGGCGAGCGACGGCATCATTTGGCAGATCAAAAGTGGAGTGGCAAGTGGGATCGCGCAAGCCACTCATGAAGAAAATCTTGTGAGGCCTGACGTGAAGGGGGCTAACTCGACAACTGATGAAAGTGCGCATTAAGTCCTGCCAGTCAAGTTATACCCCTCTTTCGGGTCCAACAACCTCTCGACAAGGGCATGAGCCTCATTGACAGCCGGGTTCTTATCCCGTGGGTCAAACTTCCAAATCTTTGTTAGGCACTTCATCCTTGAAAGGGGGAAGGCGAATAAAATCATTGTGTGTGGTGCTCTTGACATAGAAAAAAGTTCTATGCCACTTCTTATAAGAGTCCAAACCAGTGAATCGCGGAAAAATGGAACCCCTCCTAGGACTGATGCTAGCAGCGCCACACTGGGTGGGTCTCTTCTCCAAAGAGTGGACACCAGGATTAGGAACTACTTGAATATGAAAGGAAAAAATACTTGGCCCAGAGAAGAACTGTGGGCCAGAGTCCAAGATAACCCTCGCAGGCAGAGATGAAACAAGAAAAAGAGCCAATAGCATTGGCAGGGAGATGATGTGTTTGCAGATGAAAAGTCGAAAGAAATGACTTGAAGAAATCACTAATAGGAAGAGCAAAACCACGCTCAAAATGGGACAAAAAACAACGTGATCGTTTGGCTCGGGCTTGGGAGCAATCTCACCGACGGGGAGGCGACAGCCAATGCCCAGGGGAATGCGCCTGGTGGAGCGCAGCCATTCAATCTCCTTGATGTAGACCTCTGAGCCCTCCCAGGCCCCATGCTCGCCGGTGGTATCGTGCTCCTCCACCTCCTCACCGCCATCGTGGGCATCCATGTGCTCTAGTGCTTCGGGCGCTTCCTCCGTCGTAAGCGTCCTGGACTGCAAAGGACCCGTTGAGGGATTGAAGGAGAAGGAAGGAAGAGGAAAACGCCTAGAAAAGCCAGTAATGCAATCAAGAAGAAGATCTATGAGGCAGATGGAGATTGGAATAGTGCAAGGAAGAACAAGAAGGGTGGGGGGAAAACTGAAGCGGCAGGGAAGTTATTCCCCCCGCCCACGCCTCTACTTAAGGGGGAGAAAAAACCCAATCATGAGATCAGCGTGTGCAGTGTGTCCCCGGTGTGGTTGTGTATGCAGCCAATGGACGCGTTAAAACAAGCCACGTGTGCGTGATACACGCCTTGGGCCTCACCGCGTCACGCAGCGAAAGACCCGAGGCGCTACGGGATGGGACTGCCATAGTGACGGGTGTTACTGCGCCGCCGTCACCGTGTTGTCAGGATTAGAGATGAACTTGAGGAAACCCGCTATGATTACAATCTGTCAATGAATAAGGCGAATATAATAAGCCAAAGATGACTCAGCAAAGCCCAAAGTGACTCATCTATGCATAAAACAATTCCGCTAAGTCAAAAAGAGACTTGGATGCGCTTAGGGAGACTCGCCAAAGAGCGAGATCAAGTGAAATAGGTCATCTTGCACAAAGAATGTAGGAAAAGAAAAGAAGTTCCAAATTCATTCAAGGAACTTGGAGATGCCTAACAGCCAAACCTGCTAGGCCTCACCGGCTTCGGGGACTAATGTCGGGGGAATAATCCCCGGTATGGTCATAAGGGGTAAAACATTACCCAACTTGGCTTAGCCCGAGTCAAGAAAACACCAGCCGAGTCTTAACGGCTGGGTTGTGAAGCCTGTAGAAGGCCGACATAAGAAGTATGTCGGCATGTACAAGACAAGGAACTTAAACCCGCAGGAAATGACAAGCTGGATCTCACAAGGGCAAGCCGAGTGACGGAGGACCCGTGGCACCTTTTCGAGTGAGATCCAGGAAGGACCACGTTAAAGCAGAGTCAAAAGAGAAGGGCGGCGCCAGGTGAAAACAAAGGAGGAGGGTGATGCTAAAAGTATCAAGTGACGTATAAAGCAAGGTATGACGCTGTAGAGCTGGTGTCTACGTACAGGAGGACTGTTGGCTGTTATCTTTGCTGACTGGATCAAGGGCCTAGGGCTGGCCCCTTGACCCGTCCTGCAAAATAAAAACAAGATCCAAATAGTAAACCCTAGGGCCCAAACTGTAACCTAGCTATTCCTGTTGCCTGTATAAGGAAGGGGATAGCTAGGGTTTATAGATAGACACAACTAGTGCCCCAAGACTAGGAAGAAACATCTCAAGGAGCACTTGTAAGTTCTAAGGAGAAATAAAATCATAAGTCTTTGGTAGTTCATCGTGTTCTTCATGTGCGACTATACCACGCACACCCTCCCCGGATTCCTCGAGCGCCCACCCGGCCCCCAACTCAAGCCTACCCATGGCATCTGCTGTGACACCACCACAACACGCAAGTTTAGGGATCACTTTTCATGCTCTAAAAATGGTAAACTCTCAATATTTTCTTAGGATTCTATAATTTGAAAGTGTTCAAGAGTTATGTCAATTAGAAACACTCTTTTACATTAAGAGTTGTATAATTTTTTCAATTTGAAAGTGTTCAAGAGTTCTGTAAATTATAAACACTCTTTTACATTAAGAGTTGTATAATTTTTTTTAATTTGAAAGTGTTCAAGAGTTGTGTCAATTATAAACACTCTTGTACATTAAGAGTTGTATAATTTTTTTAATTTGAAAGTGTTCAAGAGTTGTGTCAATTATAAACACTCTTGTACATTAAGAGTTGTATTTTTTTTAATTTGGAAGTGTTCAAGAGTTGTGTCATTTTATTATTTATTATACATCCATCTCCCTATTTTTTAATTATAAACACTCTTTCACTTGATTGCAGCTGAGACATTAACTCGTTAAACCAATTAAATCATCGGAACGGCTCGCCGGCCGCATTCTCCACAGCAAGCGCCCTCGTCTAATTGGAATATTTTGGTGTGAGATCTAACCTTCTCTGCGCACAGTTTCCATTATCATCCTTTATACAGTTCAACGCGACGGCACCATACTGTGGCCAGGACGAATGGGAGGCCGAAGTGAAGCTCGACAAAGGGCTGCCATCATCGAAGAAGGGCCGCCTTTGCTGGAGAAGAAGAAGAAAGGGCTGGCTCACATGGATAAGATGTGGGTCCGGCGCTCACGTGGATAAGCTGTGGGTCTCATGCTGATATGGATAAGTGGAGAGAGGTGTCCACTACGGGAACCAACTTAACGCGGCCCCACTTGTCAGCATGTAATTGCAAGGGTCCACTACGAGACTTGACAGACCGCAGCGCCACTTGTCAGCATGTAACAGCGAGGGTCCACTACAGGACCCGACTGAATGCGGCCCCACTTGTCAGTATCTAACAGCAAGGCTGACGGACAACGAGTTTCAGACCGTGGGAGAGTTTCATAATAGGGGATGGGAAAAAGCAAGGAAAAGCTAAGCGGCTGGGGAAAAGTGAATACAACTAAGGAACCAAGGGCACGAAAATAGAATTCCCTATAAGGAAATAGGTAGCGACTTGTCACCTTTATTTGACAAGGTAATTTGCGCCCCATGATTGTTTTTATTTTTTATACCGATGTGACTCCTTAGCTAATTCAATTTTGCGTTGAACCAGAGGAGGTAGAGGTGTATGAAATTTTGTACCTCTGTTATTGGATGACTTATTCACAATATGGAATATTGGGTCGCCCTTTTTTCTTTGATTACTTGGTATATACTGATAATTTTTTTGTCCTGATTTAGAATCAGCAATATCATCCTCCGTAACATTTATTTTAGACACTACAATTGACTTTGTCTTGTACACTTTCTCAACAGGCTCAAAGTAAAATTTGGCATCGGCATAGAAAGATTCCACCACTGTGAATGGTCTCTTATCTGCAAATATTCTTACATTCTCCCAGATATATCCATATACTTGATGCACTGATGGAGTGTAGATAGTACAACTTGATTATAATGTAACCACAGTCAACCTAGCAAAGCATTGTATGATGTAGCTGCATCAATTAAATGGAACATCAATCGTGTGTGTAATGTCTCCAATTTCAGAACCAAGTATATGGTACCCATTGTTGGGCCACGCAGAGATAAAACAAAATTTTCCTCTAACATGGTGATCCCAAGATCTAGCCGAGGTAGAAGGCCATGAGGTTTACAACTAGACGTGCAGTTGCGGATTACTGATGAAGCGCGTCAGTTGATGTAGTGCAGTCCTTTGCGATCCGATCATCCTGGTGCTGATCGTATAGCCCCTCTGCTGGTATCCACACGTACAAGGGGGAGCGCCGGCGGCGAACTGCTAGATTCGTTATGGCGGCGGCAGGACTGTTGTGGAGCTAGGGTTTCCAACACATGGAATCACCTAACCGAACAACGATTAAACCTTCAGGGTTGGTCTGCTCCACTATATATAGGGAGTGAACGTGGGCTCTGCTTGCGTGGCCCATTCACTAAAGCCCATACAATGTTAGTCCCTGTGAGTCCAACTCACTGACTCAGTCCAAATCAGGCTCGGGTCCAACCCAACCAGATTTCCAGTTCAGATCCAATCCAAACTTGCTCCCGCTCTTAAGTGTGTAACCCCGTAGGCTCATGGCTACTTGGACACGATTAGAGTCCGACTCTAAATCGATCAGTCGGTAGCGGCTCCTAGCAAAACGTGCCGACTCCCAAGTACCAAAGAGTCATGATGACTTGCCTTTCCAATGCGATTTGCGTCCAAGTCCCTTTTGCCTCACGATATACCATGTCAGACTATAGGCGAATAATTGTCATCCCTTGAATAGTCTGACTCTCTTCTCGATCCGAGATAAGTGATTCACCCGACTAAGTCTTAGTCGATCGCCTCGGTTAACACTTAACCGGTTCGTGCATGGCCATGCTTTCCGAATCATATCTCACGAGAGGGCCCAGAGAATATCTCTCCAAGTGGAGGGGCAAAATCCCATCTTGGTTATGCACATCACGCAGCTTGATTCTCGTTATTTCGAACTACGCCTTTATAAGCGCGATTCACGGATCAGCGTTGATGAACCTAAGTCGGTGATCCTCAACTCGGACTATGCAAGAACCTCAGGTCTAAGGATTACATTGATTGAGATATACAAATGACAACTTGTTCATTGTACCTCAATATGGGTTAATCCGACTCGCTAAACTCTTTAGCCGAATCTGTGTAAGTTGGAATAGCATCTCCATGCCCATGACAAGTGGAACCGAGTCATCAAGACAACTTTCACATTGGTCTAAGTTGTGTGTCCAGCACAACCTCAATGACCAAGGATATTTAGTACAAACAACATGAATGTATAGTTCCACAATAGAATCACATATTCAATGATACACATTAGATATTTATACAAGGACAACTTAATATCTTTATGAATACAATGGGAAATCTCATCATACATGATTGCCTCTAGGGCATATTCCCAACAGTCTCCCACTTGCACTAGAGTCAATCTTCCGACATCATATGTCTAAGCATCTAATGCCCATGGCTCTCAGGTGCGCCTCATGCTTTGGCTGTGGTAACGGCTTTGTCAACGGATCCGCAATATTTGCATCCGTGTGTACCTTGCATAACTTGATATCACCCTGATCCACGAACTGGCGAATCAGGTGGTACCGCATGAGTATCTGCTTGTTCTTCTGGTGTTGTCTAGGTTCCTTGGATTGTGCAATAGCACCATTGTTGTCAAAATACACGTCTAACGGATTGGACGAGCCCTGAACCACACCAAGATCCATGAGGAAATTCCTGATCCAAACAGCTTCCTTTGCTGCCTCTGAGGCGGCAATATACTCAGCCTCTGTTGTAGATGCAGACACAGTCTCTTGCTTGGAACTCTTCCAGCTCACAGCACCTCCGTTTATAATAAACACGTATCCGGATTGAGAACGAGAATCATCAGAGTCGGTAAGATAACTCACATCCGTGTAACCCTTTACACTGAGTTCATCTTCACCACCATAAACCAAGAACATATCCTTAGTCCTTCTCAAGTACTTTAGGATATTTTTAGCCGCTGTCCAGTGGATCTCTCTAGGATCAGCCTGGTATCTGCTCACAACAATTAGAGCATAGGAAACATCCGGCCTAGTATAAATCATGGCATACATGATGGATCCGACTGCAGAAGCATATGGAATCGCACTCATCCGACTTCGCTCATCAGTTGTCGAAGGACACTGAGTCTTGCTAAGATTTACACCATGGGACATCGGTAAGAACCCCTTATTAGACGATTCCATGTTGAACTTCTTCAACACTTTTTCCAAATAAGTACTCTGACTCAATCCAATGATCCTCCTTGATCTATCTCTATAGATCCGGATTCCGAGGATGTATGTTGCCTCACCCAAGTCTTTCATTGAGAAACTCCTTTCCAGACTCCTTGGTTTCTTGCAACATCTGGACATCATTTCCAATCAGTAATATGTCATCCACATATAAGATTAGAAAGTTTAATTTTCTCCCATTAAACTTCTTGTATAAACAAGAATCATGATCACTTTTGATGAAGCCAAACGATTTGACTACATCATTAAAGCGAATATTCCAACTCCGAGATGCTTGCTTCAACCCATAAATAGATTTCTGAAGTTTGCATACCTTGTCAGCATTAGCCAGATCGACAAAACCCTCGGGATGTATCATATACACGTCCTTGGTTAAAGTTCCGTTAAGGAAAGACGTTTTGACATCCATCTGCCATATCTCATAGTCGAAATAGGCCGCTATAGCTAACATGATCCAAACTGATTTAAGCATCGCTACAGGCGAGAAAGTCTCGTCGTAATCAACTCCTTGAATTTGTCGGAACCCCTTCGGGACAAGGCGTGCTTTATAGATGGAAACATTTCCATCCATATCAGTTTTCTTCTTAAAGACCCATTTGCACTCGATGGGTCTTGCACCGTCTGGCAGATCAACCAAGTTCCAAACTTGATTTTCATCCATGGACTTTAACTCGGATCTCATAGCTCCAAGCCATGACTCGGAATCAGATCCCACCATCGCTTCCGAATAATTTGCCGGCTCATCACTATCTAACAGTAATACATCACGAACATTTTGTAATCTTGCCGATCTTCGTAGTTACAGTGCTTGGCAGCTCATTACGACCAGCTCAACCTCCAAGGTTTTTGCCGACTCGCTACTAGCCGGTTCCTCTCGAATTTCTTCGAGTTGCACCGTGCTCCCACTTACTCCCCGACTGAGAAACTCTTTCTCAAGGAAGACATCGTTCCGAGCGACAAACACTTTGCCCTCTTCTCGATTGTAGAAGTAGTAACCCAAGGTTTCCCTCGGATACCCCATAAAAATACACTTATCCGACTTGGCTGTAAGCTTGTCCAACTGAGGTCGCTTGACAAATGCTTCACAACCCCAAATCTTAAGAAAGGATAAACTCGGCCTTTTGCATGTCCACATCTCATGCGGTGTCTTCTTTACCGACTTTGATGGTACTCTATTTAGTGTGAATGCCGTTGTTTCTAGACAATAACCCCAAAATGATAAAGGCAGATCTGTCCAACTCATCATTGACCGTACCATGTCCAACAAGGTCCGATTCCGCCTTTTTGAAACACCATTCCTTTGTGGCGTTCCTGGCGGAGTAAGCTGAGGAACGATTCCGCAACTTTTGAGATGGTCATCAAACTCATGGCTCATGTACTCGCCTCCTCAGTCCGACCGAAGAAACTTTATTTTCTTGCCGAGTTGATTCTGTGCTTCATTCTAGAATTCTTTGAACTTTTCAAAGGCTTCCGACTTATGTTTCATTAAGTAGATACATCCATACCTACTCAAATCATTAGTGAAGGTAATGAAGTACTCATAACCACCCCTGGCTATCGTGCTCATTGGTCCACATACATCACTATGTACTAGTCCCAACAAGTCGGACGCCCTTTCACAACTCTTTGCAAAAGGTGTCTTGGTCATTGTGCCCAGTAGGCAAGATTCGCATGTATCGAATGACTCCAAGTTGAACGAAGTTAGGAGTCCATCATCATGGAGCTTCTTCATGCGTTTCCAACTTATATGACCAAGACGACAGTGCCAAAAGTAAGTCATATTCAGATCATTTGGTTTCAACTTTTTAACATTTATGTTATAAACCGACTCACCATCAAGATTCAAAATAAATAACCCGTCCTGGACGGGTGAAAAGCCGTGAAACATATCATTCAAATACAAAGAACAACCGTTATTCTTGATATTTGAATCATAGCCTTGCCTCATCAAACATGAAGCAGAAATAATGTTTCGACTGAGCACTGGAACATAATAACAATTATTCAGTTCCATAATGAATCCGGAAGGTAAATGAAGTTGCATCGTGCCAACTTCCAATGCAACAACTCTTGCTTTGTTGCCGACTCGAATATCAACCTCGCCTCTTGCTACGCTCCTAGTTCTTACCAGTCCCTGCAACGAGTTGCAGATGTGAATAACTGATCCGGTATCATATACCCAAGAACTATTAGGTGCATCAGCAAGATATATGTCTATAACATTGCAAACAAGTGTACCTGAGTCGGAAGTCATACCTCCACTCTTGGCTTTGTCGGCCAAGTACTTGCTGCAGTTCCTCTTCCAGTGGCCATCCGCCTTGCAGTAGAAGCAAGTGGATCCGGCTGAAGGAGATATCTTAGTCCCTGAGGAAGCGCTTGGGACCGGGTCCCGAGCCTGCTTTCCTCCCGACTTAGCCTTCTTCTTAGTCCAAGAACTCTTCTTGAACTTAGCCTTATTCTGCACCATCAACACTTGACTGGCGCCCTTCTTGAGATCCGCCTCTGCCTGCTTGAGCATCCCATGTAATTCAGTGAGCTTCTTATCCATACCATGCATGTGGTAGTTCGAAATGAACTACCCATATGCACTAGGAAGAGAGTTCAGAATTATATCCGTAGCGAACTCTTCGCTTATGGGGTAGCCAAGCCTCTCCAGAGACTGCACATAACCAACCATTTTGATCACATGCGGACTCAGTGGATCACCATCCTTAAGCTTGCAACTCAGCAAAGCCTGAGAGACTTGATAACTCTCAGTCTTACTTTGAGCACAGGAACATACTTTTGAGGCTTTCGATCATATCGTAGGCCTCAACATGCTCGAACTGCTTTTGCAAGTCCGGTTCCATGTGAGCAAGCATAAGACAGCTAATATCCGTGAACTCATCCTTAGCCCGACGGTAGGCATTGGTGGTAGCATCAGTTGCATTCTCATTCGGCTCATCTGGAAGTGGGTTGTCTAGGACATGGTCCTTCTTTTCTTGTTTGAGAACAATTCTCAGATTTCGATACCAGTTGGTAAAATTAGTGTCATTTAGTTTATCTTTCTCAAGGATAGTTCTCAACGCAAAACCGGATATCTGAGAGTGACTGCTACTTGGTTCCATGATCTACAACAGAAAATATGCAAAACACTTAAGACATGTATTCATAAAAGAGCAAGCATATTAAACATTTTAATATTTTATGCTCCCACTAGAACCAACACCCCTCCGATGGTTACTTAGTGATTCAGGATCCTAAATAATCAAGTCGGCTAGTGAGCTTTAGCATCATGGCTAGCCACGAAGTGATCTAGGTAGACAACTCCTTGTCAATCGTATCTCATACGACTCCTGTTGGACGGGTGGCATCACATGCCCCGGCTCCCATCCGACCTTTCCCCGAGCCCCACAACCGTTGTGATAGACCCGTCTAGCTTACCGAGTGTTTCCGCAGTAAGAGTCCGACTCGAACCCACCTAGTCGGAAAGAATTGGCAGCACCTCAATTTTATGAACCCACTACCAAAAATGTCCGACTTGTGATGGTGCAAACACTAGCGGGAAAACCGACTAGACCTTCTTTGAGGGATTAAATTTTACCGACTATCTAATAGAGGTAAAACAGAGACATAACAATAACACAAAATAAAGTAATTATAATGTGAAATGGTATGGCTCTCTTCATGGTGATCTCCATCTCCACAAAGCATGTAATCTGACTCATGCCAACTCTTGTCACTTGCCGTCTTACTCCATGTCGCCGACATGTACAACGCCTTGCATGCCTTCCGGGTTCTCCAAACAGCTACACTAGTTTAGTAAAGTAAATTACATAGAGAATCCGACATGTAGGTCGTTATACAATAAAATGACAGCACCTAGGCTCCAGCCGGCTGACAAAACCGTGATTCGCAGATCACGTATGGATTACACACATACATCACATGCACATGAACCATACCATTCACAACTTCATGCAAAAACAAGTTATGCATAGATACAATATCTACCGGCGCTGTGAAACTCGCAACGACATCTAAGGCGCTACGACAGGGCGAAAACATAGATCTCATCTACGACCCGGACATGGATTCTGACCATTGTTCCGATTCGATCAAACTCTTTGATCTTCGATCACCGCATCTGGATTTACGTGTCACAGTCTACCCCGATGGCGGAAGCCGGCCGGTAAGGGTATGTCATTCCACGACCTCAGCAGTATGATCACGGAAATCAGATCTACCATTCCCCGAGTACAGTTGATCCAATCAACCTCGTACAAAACCGATCTATCTCATAGATCGACCACCAGAACAACATATAGATCTCATCTACAGCCTACCGCATATCACATATGCGAGATCTCGAGCCTAAAACCAAAAGCTATCGCTCTGATACCACTGTTGGGCCACGCAAAGATAAAACAAAATTTTCCTCTAACGTGGTGATCCCAAGATCTAGCCGAGGTAGAAGGCCACGAGGTTCACCACTAGACGCGCAGTTGCGGATTACTGATGAAGCGCGCCAGTTGATGCAGTGCAGTCCTTTGTGATCCGATCGTCCTGGTGCTGATCATACAACCCCTCTGCTGGTATCCACACGTAAAAGGGGGAGCGCCGGCGGCGAACTGCTAGATTCATATGGCGGCGGCAGGACTGTTGTGGATCTAGGGTTTCCAACACATGGAATGACCTAACTGAACAACGATTAAACCTTCAGGGTTGGTGTGCTCCACTATATATAGGGAGTGAACGTGGGCTCTGCTTGCACGGCCCATTCACTAAAGCCCATATAATGTTAGTCCCTGTGAGTCCAACTCACTGACTCAGTCCAAATCAGGGTCGGATCCAACCCAACCAGATTTCCAGTTCAGATCCAATACAAACTTGCTCCCGCTCTTAAGTGTGTGACCCCGTAGGCTCATGGCTACTTGGACACGATTAGAGTCTGACTCTAAATCGATCAGTCGGTAGCGGCTCCTAGCAGAACGTGCCGACTCCCAAGTACCAAAGAGTCATGACGACTTGCCTTTCCAATGCGATTTGCGTCCGAGTCCCTTTTGCCTCACGATATACCTTGTCAGACTATAGGCGAATAATTATCATCCCTTGAATAGTCCGACTCTCTTCTCGATCCGAGATAAGTGATTCACCTGACTAACTCTTAGTCTATCGCCTCGGTTAACACTTAACCGAGTCGTGCATGGCCATGCTTTCCGAATCATATCTCACGAGAGGGCCCAGAGAATATCTCTCCAAGTGGAGGGGCAAAATCCTTGGTTATTCACATCATGCAACTTGATTCTCAGTTGACCCGAACTCTGCCTTTATAACTGCCCAGTTACGAATCAGCGTTTGACAGAACCTGAGTCGGTGATCCTCAACTCGGACTATGCAATAACCTCAGGTCTAAGGATTACATTGAATGAGATATACAAATGACAACTTGTTCGTTGTACCTCAATATGGGTCAATCCGACTCGCTAAACTCTTTAGCCGAATCTGTGTAAGTTGGAATAGCATCTCCATGCCCTTTGTAACACCCCGTCCACACCTGGGCCCGGGGGGTGTCACTCCTGGCATATTAATAGGATATCTAGACTGGCCCCACAGACCAACACTAGTCTTTTCTGCGCACTTTGTCCTCACTCGTGCGCACCCGGTTACCCATTTCCCGGTCGGTCACCCATCCTAGAATTTCTCTAGGCCAAGCACGCTTAACCTTAGAGTTCTTTTCGAATGAGCTTCCGGAAAAGAAGTTGCAACTTGTTGATATGGGTATCCTATCAATCCTATTAAGCCATGTGCCTAGATCTCACATACACCAACCCTTTAGAAGATCGATGCCCTCATCGATCAAGCACACCCCAGGAACGTTCCCTCTTGGCACGCGTCTGTGCGTCTAGTGCCGACACATGTGCCATGGCGTGTCCACTCCAGGCCACACGCGCCATGCTCCACATGTCTCGCCACTAACCCGCACACACCCGTGTAATCGCAAGGGTCGGCTCTGATACCACTTTGTAACACCCCGTCCACACCTGGGCCCGGGGGGTGTCACTCCTGGCATATTAATAGGATATCTAGACTGGCCCCACAAACCAACACTAGTCTTTTCTGCGCACTTTGTCCTCACTCGTGTGCACCCGGTTACCCATTTCCCGGTCGGTCACCCATCCTAGAATTTCTCTAGGCCAAGCACGCTTAACCTTAGAGTTCTTTTCGAATGAGCTTCCGGAAAAGAAGTTGCAACTTGTTGATATGGGTATCCTATCAATCCTATTAAGCCATGTGCCTAGATCTCACACCCATGACAAGTGGAACCGAGTCATCAAGCCAACTTTCACATTGGTCTAAGTTGTGTGTCCAGCACAACCTCAATGAACAAGGATATTTAGTACAAACAACATGAATGTATAGTTCCACAATAGAATCACATATTCAATGATACACATTAGATGTTTATACAAGGACAACTTAATATCTTTATGAATACAATGGGAAATCTCATCATACATGATTGCCTCTAGGGAATATTCCCAACACCCATGGCTTCTTGAACTGATTGATTAAAACCATGAATCACTACATTATATTGACTCGAATCCCTAGTAGTATATCCTATTCTTTTTAGAGTACGCAGAGGTAACAAGTTTATGGCAGATCCTCTGTCTAGCATTATGTGATTTGTTGGCGATCCACCAATCTCACCAAATATAAGAAGAGGCATGTTGTGTTTCTTTGAGCCTAACAGTATGTCTTCGTCACTAAATGTAATATTTAGTACATCATTTGGTTCAATTTCAGTCTATGAAACTTCTACTCGATAATCTTCCGAAAACGATAATGAAGTGACCAAAGCTTTGCACAAATCAGAGAAAGAGACAAAGCATCATACACAGAAAGCATAGCTAGTATTTTCTTCAAGTGCGAGATTACATCATATTTGACCATCGCCTTAATAGAAGGGTCGGTCGTTTCATTCGCAACTACATCTTTTTTCCTAGGATCCTTTCTAGGTGGATGATGCAGGTCATTTAGGTAGAAGCCTGATCTAAGATGGACTTGATCCACTTCAGGCACCTCTTCATCTTCAAGGAAGTGAAGAGACTCGTTGTCATCCTTAAAAACACCAATGACCAAACCATGACATTCTTGGGGAAGTCCTTTTATACGCTTTGCCAAGCTCTCTGATATTCCTGGCCTAGAGTGCGGAACATTGGTTTATTTCTTCACTTGATGGTGGACGATGAGTCCACGTCGCTCCCGCCCTCGCCCTCGATCTTGATGGAGTAGAGGGCTCGATGGAGTATAATCCTTGGGGCTTGATGGAGTGTAATCATTCTCCTCTTTGGAGATTGTCTCTTTTGAGTTGACATTTGCGAAGTACATGAGCCATATCATCTTGGAGGTAACCATATCCGAAGTGCGATTCGGCTACTGACATTATCATAGGATTAAATTGGCCATCTGATATCAACATATTTTTATTATGAGCTGGTCTCATCTTTGAAGAGGCACAAGTCACCATGTCATCTTGGAGGGTAGCCACGTTTGCTACAGCAACTTTCTTTCCCTTCTTCAAACTTGTAAGTAGGTCTGCATCAACGGTCCCTTCATCTATCATTTTCTGAATTATGTTCTTCACTACAAAGCAGTCCTTGATTGTATGACCCAAGATGCGATGGTAGCGGCAAATCGATCATTGAACTTGTTAGATTCTTGTAGTCTTTTGCATTTGGAAGCTCAATAGGTTTCAACTGAAGTAGACTGGCAAACAGGTAACCAATTTCTTCAACATGGAAGGAATATTCTCTATTTTGACGCTCAAAGAGGGTTAGTCTCCTTTGAACCGGTGCACTGACCCACTCTGCATCTCTTGCGGCGGGTGCTCCAGAATGAAACTAGTCTCTTCGCGGTTGTCTCCATGACTTGCGTTGGTCTCGTCTTGGCGGACAACTTATCGCATTGACCGCTCTTGTCAAACGGCTTATATACCGTCTTTGTATGACATGCTATAATCTGATTATAATTCTCAATATTCATGGCTTTTGAGGCCAACTCTTCAAAAGTAACATGCAGCACGTCTTGCAAATAAACAACCATATTAGGCAGTAGATTGTTCATGCACATACGCACCGCTTCCGTTTCTGTTTCCATGATTGATTGCGGATAGTGAAGCTTAAGTTTTTCCATCTGTTAATGAAATCCGCAGCCTTCTCATGCACCCCTTTCTTGGTTTGAGTTAGCTCGGTGATGCCGATGGTCCTCTGAGTGCTGTAAAAGTGCTCGATAAAAGCGTCTTGCATTTGTTCCCATGTCTTCATTGAACTTGGTGGCAACTTGCTGTACCAAGTGAAAGCCGGACCCGATAAAGGGTGCACGAATTGGCGGAGAATAAGTGCACCATTTCGAGTAGTATCTTGACAAGCCGCCAAAAAGTGAGCTATGTGTTCATGTGGAGATTCGCCTCCACTGGATTTGCTAAACTGTGGGTGCCGGTAATTTGATAGGAATGGAACAAGGTCAACATCCGGCGGGTACGGCTTGACTAACCCTGGCCTCATGGAGTAATGAGTCTGCATGTATTGGGCCTTGACTCCCTCGGCTATCATTTTCTGAATAGCTTCGAGGTTAATTCCCGGGCCTCCTTGATCATTGTTCCGGCTACTCGAAGCATTCCTCTCGGATTCAACATCTATATTACTTGCCACACGATTGCACAAAGCAACCAACTCATCTCTTTCTGTTGGAGTGCGGCCGTGAGCTTTGCTAGCTGTTCTTCTACGGAACAACCTGTATTTGCCGTGAGGACCTGCTCCACACGAGTCGTATTGACATCATACTTTTGTTCTTCATGAGATTTTACCTCATTTTTATACTCGGGTTGTGAACCTTCACACAAAGAGTGATGGAACGATGCCCATGTAAAACATTTTTCTTGGCCTTCTTTCTCTTTAAGTGAACCGATGTCGACGATGGTTCACCATTGCTTTCTGCAGCCTCCATGATACCAATCGGCAATGAGTTGAACACTTCAAATGAATTCTTTGAATCTCTCTTGGGAGATGGCCATGGAGTAAGAACTGTGGGAGCCTTGTTTAGTGTATTTTCTAATTCCTTGATCACACAGATTCCATTATCTTGATTTGTCGATGGACGATTTCTGCCCTCTACCCTACTGTATCCAGAGTTAGTAGGTATGGACATCTCTCTTCTCTTAAGAGCGGCATGTTTTGCTCTTGTGTGTCCTACTTGGGTGACATACTCTCTTCTCTTGGGTTCTTCCTTTACGAACTCTTCATACTCTGGCCACTTGGAAAGAGCATGTGATCGTCACATGATGTCACCACCAACATCATCTACGAACATGGATTGGCCTGGTAACATATCCTTCAATGTTTGACATATATTTCGTGTCATCATTGTGTAAAAGTCAGTATGAGTCCTTCCGCGGATTCAATGTTTCCCATCCCTATTTTGGATGGGGTAAGAAACTTGCTTTCTCTGATGCCTTGCTTGATTGGACTCGATCGGTGCCGGAAGTGATGAGGGTTCGACTCGTCAATTCCCATTGTTATGGACTTGGGTTTTGGAGAAGATGGGGATGCTAGAAGTCGCGAGATGGTTAATAGGCAAGCAACATGGGGACACGAGGTTTACCCAGGTTCAGGCCCCGGAGGGAAAATCCTACTCCTGCTTGTCTGCTCTTGATTACGACAGAACCGAAGGTTATAGGGGTGCGCAGATGCGATCTGGCGTGAGGTGTGTGTATGAGGTGAGTTGGTCCTTCTTGCCATGCCCTCCAGGCCTTTATATAGATAGGTTAGGTCCCAGGGATAGGTCGAGTCGGTTACAGATTAGGGTTGAACCCTTTGAAACTCTATCTACAACTAGACTTGTCCTCCAAAGAGTCGAGCTTATAGTGGGCTTGGGCCACCCAAAATATCCTTGGGCTGCAAGTCTTCACGTGGGCCTTCCTTGGGCTGGACCGGGTATACGAATGCGAGGCACCCGTGGGGTATATCCTTGTCAGTAGCCCCCGAGTGTTCAGTCGAATCGTAGATTTGACTGGATACGCTATAATCTTTCGGGTGCTGCTCACTCAAACCTATCTTTCAAATGATCATGTTCGTTCATAGGGATTGTTGATACGTGTGCCTGACTCACCCGACAGATCGGGGTCAGTTAACTATTATTTGGACAAAACAACACGATCTTCTTTAGATTTGAGTCCCCGGACTCGAATCCGGATCAAATGCTGGTGTAATTCGACTCAGACCGCTGAGGTCTTACAGGAGCCAAATTCCAATGACTTTTAAGTGATGTACCCAACGCATCCATCGGGATTTTCATCGTGCCTGTTGACACGGGAGTTTACTGGCAGAGCTCAGTCTGGTGCGTTACCAGGCCATCAGACGATATATGTAGGGCTTATCTTTGCATCGTAGACACAGCATCCGAAGTTTTATCACCGCGGAGGTGTTTCGGGTGACCAAGGAGACTATTTCTCACTTAGCGTTAATTTAGTCAAAGTTGCCAAAAAGATTTTTGTTGTATTTGATCCGAAGGATCTCACTCGAATAGTTCATAGGGTGCGCGACCAGCTCTCCCTATGGGAGTAGCCCCCGAGTGTCTGTTCGAGTCATAGACTCGAGCAGAGACTATAATTCAATCATTCACGTTTGCTTTGATTACCTGTCTGAAGGATACATTTTTTGAATGCTTGACCAGCGCTCCCTATGGGAGTAGCCCCTGAGTCCGTAGTGGAGTCACAGACTCGATGTAGGACTCGAAGATTTCTTCGAGGTGCTGTGACCATTGTAATTTCTCAAGTGCGCGGCCAGTGCTCCTGATAGGAGTAGCCCCCAAGTAGTTGGTTGAGATGTAGACTCGAGTAAGTACTTTATGCTCAGTCAAAATCTTCGAGCCGTTCTTGGATTTGTTTTGATGAGGTCATTGCTGATGATTGGTGAGCTCAAACATCTGCAGCAGCAGAGACAATGTGACGGGACGATCGTGGGTCCCACCGCCTGACTTGAATTTGACTAGTCACGCGTAATCGTGGCAAAAATGACGGTGTCTCCTTGATTTCTGTGTGTAGTGGATGGCGTGCTTGTGACGGTTCAGTTTGGTGCTGACACGTGGACGGTGAGATCTGGTGCACGCGTTAGGGATTCTGCATCGATGGTTCTGCTTCATCGTCCTTGCCCCTCTTATAATGTGGGAAAAATATAGAAGTTTACCCCTTCGCTATTTGCCTCTGCTTTTCACCATTGCTGCCATTTCTTGAGCTCTTGCACACTTGTTGGGGATATGCTATATGGGTATCCTCATAGCATGTCCTCTATCCGGATAACCCGGGTGGCCCACAGTTGGTAGCATGGCCCATGGCCTGCTGGGTGGCCCAGTTAGATGGATCCATAAGGGAGGCCCATGCCGGATAAAGGAAGGCTACAGTGGAGTCACCAGCGTACCCAGAGCCTTGGAGTGCAAGACACGCTAGACTAGTAATAGACGGTGTAGGACTCTGTAACCTGTCCGGCTAGGACTTTTCCCTATAACCCTAGGACCTGGCGACTATATAAGTCAGGCCTATGGGAGCCTTTAGGGCACGATAATTTAGACTTTATAGTCACACCTCGCACAGCGAACCTATATCTGTAACTCGGTGTATTACCATTATAGTGATTTATAGCAGGAGTAGGATTCCGCCACCGTTGTGGGATCTGAACCTGGGTAAGCTATGTTACCTCGTACCCGTCAACCGTCCGCCTTCCCCCACGTCTCTAAACACGCACGGTGAGGACCCCTCCATGGCGTACTCGTCGGCAATACCACGACAGTTGGCCCCCACCGTGGGGCAAGAGGCGCTTCAGGCTCTTCAGCGGGTGAGGACCAAGATCTTCGTGGGAATCGGCAAAACCGTAGCCATCGGTCGCGTTCTCTTCTCCGGCAACATTCCGATCGTCCCTCCCGCCGAGTTCTAGATCCCGGCGAAGACAAACCCTACGCGGTGTTCGATCGTTCCTATCGGAGACATCCACCTCTTCATTGGCGAAACCGACTCGGGCACTAGTTCCCTGGGAGTCGGAGGAGCATCAAGACCCGCACGGACCACCTACGGGCAGGATACGTTCATGGAAGGATCGATGTCGGATCTCTCTTCGGAGTTTGCCGGCAAAGATCGAAAAAATTCAAGGCCCACCCAAACCACCCCTGTGCAGGATATAACGATGGAAGATCATTGAAAGTCCGCCGGCTTCATCCGTGCGTCTGGACAACAGAGATCCAAGTTCGTCGGTGTGGTTACCATGTTCGATCTGGCGTGTTGCATTCAGAGAGAGGGCGAAAACAACGTGATTACCTTGCCAGGTGGCTTCGCATACGAGCCGATCTGTCACACTACCCTAATGATGATGCGATGTATCACTTTGTGGAAGGACTGGACCAGGGAACGCTTCTCCGGCATTCTCTAAGGCGGCAACAGGCTTCGGGACGTCTCACCTTCGAAAGCATGGTGAACACCGTCAATAGCTACGCGGAGGCCGAAGGGGCAGCTCAGGCGGATCTTGCGATCGTTGGAGGAGCGCCGCCGCCTCAGCAACCGCCTCCACCACCTCCTGCCGCCATCGCCATAGCAGCACCACCACCTCCAGTCATCGTCGCTCCTGTTGCACCTCCACCCCCCGCTATCGAGGAAGTCCTGGCACCCTCTGACTCTGTGATTGACGCGCTATACACCGACTTCAGTGCAGATTCAAAGGAGATAGATTTCAATCTAGAGGAACTAGACTCCGACATGCAGGAGATGGAGGAGGAGTAAACGCGCGACGAGCAAGCCAACAACACCGTCATGTCCCAAGAGGTGTTCGTCACCATTGGGACGGCGATGGATGAAGATCAACTCGGACGAGCTCCGCCTATAACTCTGGACAAGGAGAAGGGACCACCCATTGATGCCGACAATGATCGCACAAAAGTCATGCCCCCTCCGCCTAACCCAGTGCAACAGCCACTGGAATTCGGTACCGTCCCGAGCAACAACAATACCACAAACTTGCCGCCTCCGGCATCTACGTCTGCTGCTGCCCAAGTTACTCCAGCCGATAGAGTAATGTACGACAATCTCCTCGTCGATCCACTGACCGTAGCTCATATCCATAACGTGACCCAGCTTGACTAGAAGCACCAGTAGCTACTAGAGGAAGCGCAGGCCATCGCGGAGCAAGGCGCAAAACTAGATCGAGATCTGGTCAACGCGTAGAAATCCATAGAGAAAGATAGAGCAATGGAGGCCGAGTACAAGACTCTGCTGCAGCAGCAGAAGGCCAAGAAATCTCCAGCTCGCGTCATCAATGATCCTGGTGTACGGCGAAACCTAGGATGGGATCCCCCGAAGCCGGCACAAGCCAAGCCATACATTGATAGTGAAGGCATGCAAGTGATGCCCACTCCTCTCCTCAACCTCGCCGTTGCCAAGACCCTTCTAGAGCAGGATAGATCGCCTGAGGCAGTGGACTAGGTCTATGAGCTAGTGGCCAAGGCGGTAAAACTGTAGGAAAAGGCCACCTCTCAGAGGCTTGAGTCTGACCCAGCGCTTTGCCAGTCTAGCCAGTATAAGCCGCCAAGGGACAGATCTCCTTTTGATGTCGGGTCTCAGACGGGTTCCTCAGAACGAAGACGGAGGGATGCGCACAACAGAAGGATGCTATCCCCATATCCTCCGACCACGGAGGAAAGGCCCAACCTCGTCGCCCATCACCACCGCCCCGCTCCCCCCGACATCGCGAAGACCCCAAGGCTCACTGTCGTACGGATATGCCACCGCCAAGGCAGAGCGGCATCGTCATCCCCGACAACACGGAGCAGACCCGTCATGACGGAGAGCGCAACCAGGGACACAAGAGCAGGTCGCGCCATGACCCTCCTCTACCGACAAGCAACCGCGACAAGCGTGAGGCGTCGCAGGAGGGTAACAGCAAGAAGGCTATCCCATCGCCACCTCCGCCTCCCTCGCCACCTAGCAGTCACCAGGGCGGAGGAGGCCTGCGTCGTTCACACATCCCATCCCCTGTTGACAAGAAGAAAAGAAGCCCAGAGCCATACGACGCACGTTCGTGGATAGACAAGATCCACGAGGCCCGGGAAGGAGCATACCTAGGACCACGTTGCTTTGGACCTGCGATACGGTCCACAACTTACCCCAAGGGTTTACGGATTGACAAGATCATCAATCCCTATGACGGCACCGCTAAGACAGCTACATGGTTGCAGGATTACGACAACACGGTGGAGATCGCCGGGTGTAACCCCAATGTTGCCGTCAAGTATCTCCCATTGATGTTGGCGGGCACAACCCGTCAATGGATTGATGACTTGCCGGAGAAATCCATCTGCAATTGGTTGGACATGCAAGAAGCATTCACCAAAAACTTCGAGGGTACGTACAAACGTCCCTGCGCTGTTGGCGATCTACAGCGGTGCGTGCAAGAGAAAGACGAGACATCTCGTGCCTACCTCTCCCGCCGGCTGGATATGAAAAATTCCTGCGCAGGACTGCACGCTAAGACCACCATGGCCGCCTTCATCGATGGGTTGGAAAGGAGCACGTTGCTCCGACATAAGTTGAAGCGCTTGCAGGACAATCACCAGCTAGACTTGAATCATATGATTCAGTTGGCCAGTGAGTTCGCAGCTGCCGATGACGATGCTCGCGGCTCCTTGCCGGCAACGGTCGTTCCAAGTCAGGCTCAGAGGAACAGTAGCACAAAGCGGAAAACCGCTGCAGAATAAAAGCAAACTCCCGACATGGTCACTATGACCTTCGCAGGACGAGGTGATGGCGGACAATCTGGCCGAGGGCGGGGAGCTGGTCGTGGGCAGCAGCGAGGAAGTGAAACTACCTCGGCAGCGCTCCGCGTTGACCAAACCTACAAAGAGTACCGCGACATGTCGTGCCTCGTACACCTCGATGCCAACGGCAAGGCCACCCACACCAACCGCCACTTCAAATTCATCAACGACCTCAAGGAGGACCCGGAGTCCGGCTACAAGCAAAGTCGGAAGAACAGACCATGAGGCAAGGGCAAGGGGAAGAAGAAGAAGGAGGATTCCAAGGATTCAAGTGACATGGATGAGGACGTTGACCTCAAGCACGCCGCCAAGAGCAACGGCAAAGGCAAGAACCCCTACGAGAAGAAGACGGCAGTTTTCCACACTTTCCTTGGCACCCCCACCGTCCGACAACAAAAGACCTCTATGAGGATACTGATGGCTACTCTACCCCTAGTTCCCCAGTTCCTGCGCTGGTCGGATATTCCAGTTATTTGGGACAGGAAGGATCACCCAGACCTTATCCCTACGGAGAACCAATACGCCATGGTCATCAACCCTTTGATTGACGACAATGAGTTCACCAAATGTATGGTGGATAGTGGAAGCAGCATCAACATCATGTACCTGGATACACTGCAGAAGATGAACTTGACGGAGGCAAACCTAAGGCCGACCAACACCATCTTCCACGACGTAGTTCCTGGTCGGGAGGCTCGGTCCCTTGGGCGCATCACACTTTAGGTTGCCTTTTGGCGATCTTAATAATTACCGCTAAGAGAGCATGACCTTTGAGGTGGTCCCCTTCAAGAGCGTGTACCACATCATATTCGGCTGCGACATATTCCACACCTTCATGGCCAAGCCATGCTTCGTCTACAATAAACTCAAGATACCCGGACCAAACGATGTCATCACCGTATCCGGAAGCTTTGCCAAAGCTAGGGACTGCGAGATTGGAGAAGCAGCCTACACGAAAGTTGTCCTCTACAGCGACGAATTCAAGGAGATCCAGAGCAAGGTCGATGCCTCAGAGATGCCCGCGTCGAAGAAACAGATTTCTGACTCCGCCCCAGCATTCAAGGCCGCCATCGACACCATGTCGGTGGAACTTGTGGTAGGCGATGCCTCCAAGACCACCGCCATTTGGATGAACCTGGATCCCAAATAGGAAAGCGCGCTCGTCGAGTTCTTCCATGAGAATAGGGACATCTTTCCCTGGCAACCTGCCAACATGAAAGGTGTACCTAGGGAACTTGCCGAGCACAGCTTAAATATTGATCCAAAATGCAAACCAGTGAAGCAACCTCTATGATGCTTTGGAGATGAGAAGAGACGCGCCATAGGCAAAGAGATAGCTAGGTTACTTAAGGCTAGTTTTATCCGAGAAGTCCTTCACACCCAATGGGTGGCCAATCCTGTACTTGTCCCCAAAAAGGGAGCCAAAGAATTAAGAATGTGCGTTGATTACCCGGCTTGAACAAAGCTTGCCCCAAAGATTTGTTTGCTTTGCCTCGCATTGAACAAGTCATTGACTCGACGGCTGGCTCGGAACTTTTGTGTTTTCTCGATGCATACTCAGGATACCACCAGATCAAGATGAGGAAGTCAGACCAATTGGCCACTTTGTTCACTATCCCTTACGACACGTTTTGCTATGTTACGATGCCCTTTGGGATGAAAAACGTAGGTGCTACATACCAGCGGACAATGCAACGTTGCCTGCACGATCAAATTGGTCAGAACGTTCACGCCTATGTGCATGATATAGCGGTGATGTCTAAAAAGTCAAATGACTTAATCTCCGACTTAAAAGAAACCTTTGATAATCTCCGGAAATACAACATGATGCTTAACCCCAAGAAGTGCGTCTTCGGGGTTCCAGCCGGCAAATTGTTGGGTTTCATCGTTTCCCAACGTGGAATCAGGGTCAACCCAGAGAAAATCAAGGCCATCTTAAACATAAACCGTCCGACATGCCTAAAGGACATACAACGAATAACAAGTTGTGTTGCAGCAGTTAGTCGGTTCGTCAGCCGACTTGGAGAGAAGGCTCTGCCACTGTACAAGTTGCTGAAGAAGGCAGACAAATTCGCATGGACAGACGAAGCAGATGTAGCATTGAAGCAACTCAAGGAGATTCTCTCCTCAGCACCTATCCTTGCAGCACCCGAGCCTGGAGAGCCCATGTTATTTTACATGGCGGCCTCCAACCGGGTAATCAGCATCGTCGTCGTGGTAGAGAGGAAGGAACCAGGCTATGAGCATGGAGTTCAGTGACCAGTTTACTATGTAAGCAAGGTCTTGACGAAGTCCAAGCAGCGTTACCCGCACTACCAGAACATAGCTTATGGAGTATTCCTTGCTTCTCGGAAGCTGAGGCACTATTTCCAGGAGCACCCCATCACAGTGGTGAGCAAAACTCCACTGTCCGACATCATCAACAACAGCGACGCTAGACGAAGCGTTGTGAAGTGGGGCATTGAACTTGCCGCATTCGAGATCACCTACAAGAGACGCGAAGCTATCAATTCACAAGCCTTAGCGGATTTTATCGCAGATTGGACGGAGATGCCAGATGCTACCCCATTGCCGGAACCAGAATACTGGGTGATGCACTTTGACGGATCAAAGCTGCTCAACGGCTCGGGGGCTGGTGTACTGCTACAGTCACCAACTGGGGACAAGCTACACTACGTTCTGCAGATCCAATTCGAGGCTACGAACAACATGGAGGAGTATGAAGCACTCATTCACGGATTACACGTAGCCAAGGATATTGGCATCAAGCGCATAGTTTGCTGTGGAGATTCCGACTTGGTTGCCCAGCAGGTGGCTGGCACCTGGAATGCGCGGAACCCTATGATGGCGGCATATCGAGACGAAGTGGACGAGATAGCCAAGAGCTTCTTGGGCTACGAGGTCAAGTATGTACCTAGGGAGCAAAACAAGGCGGCTGATCTTCTGTCTAAGCTTGGATCAGGGCGCAAACGAATTCCGCCTAGAGTTTTCCTGAAGCATCTACGGACACCATCCATGAAGGGAGCAGACATCAACAACCGGAACAGAGTAGACTCGTTCGTCCACATGTTGGCAAAGGTCCCTCCGTCTTGGACAAAACCGTTCATGGAATATCTCGAACACGGAACTTTGCCCGACGAGGAAGTCAAAAGATGGCAAATAGTTCGTCGAGCAAAGGGCTATACCATAATCAATGGACAACTCTACAAAAGAAGCACTACTGGCGTATACCTTAAGTGTGTTTCCCAGCAAGAAGGTATTGAAATCCTACGCGAAATCCATCTTGGAGATTGCGGGCATCACGCCGCTCCTCGATCGTTTGTCGCGAAAGCTTTCCGGCAAGGATTCTACTGGCTGACCGCGAAGGCGGACGCCGACAAGCTGGTTGATACATGCATGGGATGCCAGTATTATGCCCGACAACCACATGTTCCTGCTGAAGAATTGCGAACAATACAAATATCTTGGCCGTTTCCAGTCTGGGGGATGGAAATGGTTGGTCCGTTGCAGACGACACCATGTGGGTTTACGCATCTGCTAGTAGCAGTTGATAAACTCACTAAATGGATAGAAGCTAAACCCATTAGAAAGCTCGATGGGGCAACTGCCCTTAAGTTTGTCCGGGATCTAGTGGTGAGATTTGGTCTCCCACATAGCATTATCACCGACAATGGCAGCAACTTGTCACTCGGAGAAGTGGAGGCTTATTGTTGGGAGAAGGGCATCCAACTTGACCTTGCATCTGTGGCACACCCATAATCCAATGGTCAGGTTGAGCGAGCCAATGGATTAATTCTGCAGGGAATAAAGCCACTTATTGAGGCACCGCTACATAGAGCAGCTGGAGCCTGGGCGGAAGAATTGCCATATGTTCTGTGGAGTTTATGAACTACACCCAGCAGATCCACCGGTTACACCCCTTACTTCATGGTATATGGAGCAGAAGCCATCCTACCTTCCGACATACTTCATGATGCACCAAGGGTTGCCGCCTATGACAAAGATGACGCTGAAGAATCCAGACGCCTAGATGTGGACCTTCTCGAGGAGGAGCGTGTTTTGGCATGCCAAAGATCCGCCATCTACCAGTAGAAGCTACACATCTACCATAGTCGCCGCGTTCGGCATCGCTCTTTAAAGAGGGGGATCTGGTGCTCCGACTTAAGCAGAAGAAGTCACACAAATTATCCCCACCATGGGAAGAACCATTCATCATAAGCAAGGCGCTACTCAATGGGTCTTAATACCTCGTTGACAATCGTGAACCGAAGGATAGACCCAACGAGGATCATAAGCATAAGCGACGTGACCCGGATGATGACTATATGGAGCTTGATCGGCCATGGAACATAGCACATCTAAGTCCTTTCTACACTTAGCATTTTTATCTATTGTGTATCTCTTATATGATCAATGAAATAAAGCTCTCTGGTTCACTCATATTTCTGAGTCTTTTACCTCCTTTAGTCTTCATTTTTGGATCGTATAAAACCTTTATGTATAAGATTTGCGATTGCACTTGTGAAAATTCCTCCTACGGGCGTTAGCTTAAGTTTTCTGGTCTACACGTTCTTTGTCGTTTTTATGTGGATTCTGGAGTAGTGAATTTTGGCACTTATTGTCGGTGATTGTGCTTAGGTTATTGACGGTGCCATTGGACATCATCGCCTGAGTGCATAGTTCCGACAACGAGTCTTCCGACTCACGAAAAGTCAATCATAAAAACCAAAGTAATGGATAAGCCAGCACTTGCTTAAAAAATATATACATGCTGGAACTAGTTCTTAAGTAGCAGGACCTACACCATTGTTTTCCGCCTTAAGTTAATGCATAGTTTTTTATGCATAACACATTACAGAGGAAACAAATATTACAAGTTGTTTTTATTCCTCTGGCACAGGCGACTTGGAAGCAACATCGTCGGCAGCAGGAGAGTCATCTCCCTCGAAGTCGGCAGTGTTGAGGGACTCGGAGAAGCTTTGTCCTTTGTCTTCAATGGTTTTCAGGGGGGCAAAAACATTAACGTCGACCAACTCGGCGACTCTGGTGTCATAACCCGCGAACGACGCCAAGATAGATTCATGGTTTATCTTTTGGCCTTCATCGTCTACGTCGGGGATACCGGAGGTTACCGTTTCGATGTCGGCATTCTCGTAATGTGCCTTCACCATTGACAATGCCATCCTGGCGCCGGCCCGTGCACATGAAGCTTTCCAGCTTGAGACGCTCGAGGGCTCGACGCAGGATCTCCGAGAACTTTGCCACAGAGTCTGATGCCTTGATGTTAATCTAGAGGGACTTAGCAATCTCTTTGGTCTGCGCGATGGCGGTGTTGATAAAGTTGCCGGCAAGGACCAGGCATTCCTTTGGCGGAGGAAGCGACCGGGTTAAACCCATAGGAGCTGCGAATTCCCAACAAAGGAGCACATGAGTTCAAAAATTTAGAGTATCTAGACTACATAAATCCAAGACAGAGAATCACTTACTGAATATGCTGGCCTCAGCCTGCCAAAGAGTCTCCGCCATGGAGTCCCATTTTTGTTGGAGGAGCTTATACGCTTCATGATGGCGTTGATTCCGCTCATTAGCAGCTTTCTTCTGCTCTTTCAAGATAGCAATTTCCTCCTTCAAGCGGTTCATCTCCTCATTGGCGGAGTCATGTAGGGCTTTCATCGTGTCTCCATGCATTTTCAGCATCTCCTTCCTCTCCTTCTTAAGGATCTTGTTTTCTCTATCCAGCTGCTGAATGTGCTTGGATTGCTCGACAATATCCTTAGCCTTGGAAATGGTTTCTGCAAGTTGGAGAAAGAAAAGTACACAGTGAGTACTCGGAGAATACACAAGACCAAGTCGAAATACGAAAAACAAAGGAAAAACAAACGCTTGCTCTTGGTGATTTGTTCCTTCAAGAAGGCAGTTTTACCCTTTTCGGCTTCCAAATCATCACGCATCTTCTGGTACTTGTCATTGGCCATGCCCCTCTGAGTATTCTCATTATCTGGAAAAAAGAAAGTTAAACGTTGTTTGGTCTACTTGGAGCATGCTTAGGGGCTACAGTATAAAGTTTTTAACTCAGTTGCATGCTTAGCTTCTCTTTAAGCATCTAGTCGGAACAAATTCAGTTACAACTAGAAGCTTGGGGGCTACAGTATCGAAATTTATATACACTGCGTATTCTACTCTTAAAGCATCTAGTCGGAATAATTCATTCAAACTATATGCTTGGGGGCTACAATGAGAAGTTTTCTAGCTTAGTCACTCTTAGAGCATTTGGACGCAAAGACCTATGGTTTTCCGTCTAAATCCTCGGGGCCTATAGTGGGATACTCATATGAAATGCAAAAGGCAAATAAAACTTACAAGTGCAATGATCTTGAGGTTGGTAGCACTCTCAGCAAGCAACTTCCCGAAGAATACACTGTTTCCTTGCAATATTCCTGCTTGCCGAAGAAGCTCCTCGAGGCCGCACGTTGGTGATGTCGGCACCGCACCAGGAACCAAAGAAGTGCTACCTAGCGTAAGTACCGGATAGATTATGTTCGGGAACTCTATGGTCTTCTTGGGTGCGGGGGCGCCGCCTTCGGCAGATGTACCACCTTCCACCACCGCCTTACCTCTACCCATGGCATCGTTAGCCGAAGCTTTAGCCATTTGGTGTGCGACACTTTCCTATGTTGCCTGTTCGCCGACAACAGCGAGCTCTGTGGAGGCGCCTGAGTCCACTTCCATGGCGGAAGGGCCAGATGCTCCTTTAGCTTGAGAGCTTGTTGGGGCGGACGAGGGTTGGATGATGGGAGTGACAGGGGCGATGGCGGGAGATACGTCGCGACGCATCATATCCTTTATGGTTCTAGAAGCCCCCAAAGTTTTGGAGGTCTTCTTCAATCTGGTTGTGGCTTTCTTCCTGAAAAGTGCAAAATGCATAAGTACGGGAATAACACAAACAATGGACAATGTCGGAGGAAAAGAAGCTTACACAAGAGGGGTTGCTTTGGCAAAGGGGATCCCGGTAATCTTCCTTTTCTCCGCCTCTAGGGCGGCGGTAGTCTTCTTGGAGGCTCCACCCTCCGTCTTCTTCTTCTTGCCTCCGTCGGCAGCGTTAGAGGTGGAGCTCTTCCGCTTTCGCGCCAACGGAGCATCATCGTCGGACACGAAGGTGACTTCCTTCATCTTTGGATCATAGATTTGAGGAGCCATGCTGTCCTCATCTATGTCGCTGAGCTGTTAAGTGAAGAACCAGCGTGTTAGATGAGATGGTAATGACTAGACAGATGAACTAGAGTATATGTCATACACGGAAAATAAACAGTTACCTCTGCGCACTTGCTCTCTACAAACATGTCGTAGGTGATGGTAAAGCCACGCTTCCTGTCCTTCAACTTGACGATGTCCTTGAGGCGGTGCTTGACGGAGTCGCTCGAGAAGTTGTCCTCGGAGATGCGGAGGCTATCCCTTCTATCGTTGGAATACTCGTGCATCAGCTTCGAGCGGTGCTGCAGAGGCTGGATCCGCCTGATGAACCAGCACATGGCTAGGACCAATCCGGTCAAACCCGTATCTATGAACCACTCTATCCGCCTTATAGAGCGGGAAGCGTCGATTTCGGAGGGAAGGGAGGCCTAGGATCTCCATGTCGAGGCTTCAGCGGCAGCTCCATCGACGAAGTCCGGGTACGTTAATTTTCGGCAGGCCAGAGGGATATCTGGGCCGTAGAAGTAAGTACGCTGCCAGTTCTTGCAGGACTCGTGGCCGATGATGTCGGGGAACCGCTGGCCAGGCCGGATCTTAAAACTAATGGTGCCACAATTTCTAAGCTCGTCCTTGCTGGCTCCGGCTTCGCGCTTGAAGGTAAAGAAATATATGAAGAGATCTAGCCTAGGCTTAATCCCTAAATAACCCTCGTAGAGCGCCGCGTAGTTGCTGAGCGCTAAGATGCTTTTGGGGGAGAGGTTTTGTGGCTGTACTCGGTAATGATTCAAGACAACAAGGAAAAAGATGGAGATGGGCAGGGAAACACCGCGTACAATCTGCGCTTTGAGGTACACCTTCTCTCCGGCATGGGGAGAAGGAATGACCTCGCCGGCCGACGCCGCCCGCCAGGCAAGCCCCTCCGTCGCAGGGAGGTAGCCCTTGTTGATCAGTTCTTTGATGTCACGGTCCGTGATATCCGAACCGTGCCAGTCGCCCTTGTGCGAGTCGTACTCCTCCTCCAGCAGCTCCAGCGCTGCTGGATTATGGTCGCCGCCGGTGGTTTCGACCACCACGGACTTGGGGATGACCAGGCCCTCTGGGGCACAACGACAGAGCTCGCCGGCTTCACCGCGGCTTCGCCCTTCGCTGCCACTGAAGGGGAGGAGCTGCTGCTAGCCATTGTGTGTCTTCGGTGGTGACTGGGAAAGATTGGAGAGCTAGGGTTTTTCGCACGTTGCGCGGAGAGCTCGAGGAGGCGCTCGCTGGAGGAAGAAGACGATCCAGAGGAGAATGAGGTGAAAAAGTAAATTTTCCACCGCAGTTACTATTTATGGTCTCCGGCATCAAGATTCATGTAGCTTGATCGAATGGTTACCGCGTAGACGACGTGCGCGGAAATTTCGCCATGTACCAACCGTCGCCGCCAACGGTTCGTATCGCTCGCGCAGGAAAAGTAGACATGATTGCGTTCTCTGCATGTGTGAGATACGTGGCATTACTGACCTATGTCTACGTCGCCCTAGCTGTCATAGGCAGATGAACCATCACATCGGAAGATTCCGGCATGGACGGATCAAGTCCGGCTACGGAAGAGTACGATAGAAGATTTGGCAATTTTCCGATTTACAAATTGAAGGAGAAAACCTTGCAGGGTTCTTTGGGAGGACTACAAGATATAGCTTGATGATTTGCCGACATCCATCTAGACGGAGCATTCAATGTGAAGATGCAAGATGGCGCAAGATCTCGAAGTTCTCCGGGGGCTACTGTTGGGGATATGCTATATGGGTATCCTCATAGCATGTCCTCTATCCGGATAACCCGGGTGAATCATAGTTGGTAGCATGGCCCATGGCCTGCTGGGCGGACCAATTAGATGGATCCAGAAGGGAGGCCCATGCCGGATAAAGGAAGGCTACGGTGCAGTCACCAGCGTACCCGGAGCCTTGGAGTGCAAGACATGCTAGACTAGTAATAGACTGTGTAGGACTCTATAACTGTCCAGCTAGGACTTTTCCCTGTAACCCTAGGACCTAGCGACTATATAAGTCGGGCCTATGGGAGCCTTTAGGGCACTATAACTTAGAATTTCTAGTCACACCTTGCACAGTGAACCTATCTCTGTAACTCGGCGTATTGCCATTATAGTGATTTATAGCAGGAGTGGGATTCCGCCAACGTTGTGGGATCTGAACCTGGGTAAGCTGTGTTACCTCGTACCAGTAAACCATCTGCATTCCCCCACGTCTCTAAACACGCACTGTGAGGACCCCTCCATGGCGTACTTGTCGGTAATACCACGACAGCACTAGACATCCTCCACGTATTTCCTTCCTCCTTTCTCCGCACGCACCGCAACGCTCGTTGCTCCTCGATGGGCAAGCCAAAGGAGAGTTCCTCTGCCGCAGCAGGCTCGAGAGCCGCCGGCGCCGGCCTGAAAGCTGCTACCCCGAGCCGGACCACCGATGGCGGGTGGCAGCACATGGAGATGCGCGAGTCGGACTTGCACAAATTGCGTGAGGCCGGCTTGATTTCAAAGACCAAGGAAGACGCCATCCTACCGGGCCAAGAGGTAATCTCGCGCCCACCCGAAGGGTTTCCGGTTATGTTCTACGCCTTTGTCATCCGTGGTCTTTCTTTGCCCACCCACGAATTTATTCGTGGGCTTCTTTTTCTTTATGGGATTCAGTTGCATCATCTGTCTCCCAATTATCTTCTCCACATCACCTGCTTCATTACCCTTTGCAGTGCTGGCTCGGTATCGAGCTGCACTTTGGCCTCTTTCGAAGACTCTACTCCGTGACGAGGAAACCTGGCACCGGTGGTGTTTATCCACTTGGAGGCTATGGAATTTCTCTCCACTCCTCTGTCCAGTTATTCTCTTTCTACCTTTGCGAGTCCATCCAGCAGTGGCGGAGTAAGTGGTTCTACGTCCACGACGTCAAGCTGGACGGTCAGCACTACGGGCTCGCCCCCTTCGACTCCACCCAGAAGATCACCCGCAAGCGTTCGTGGTCGAACGGCATTTTGGAGGGGAGTCTGAAGAAGTGGAGAAGCTCTACCAACGGGTGGAGGATCTTCAGGTGGTGGCAGGCAAAGAGGTCAACATTGTCGACATCATTCGCACCTTCCTCAAGTGTCGGGTGCAGCCGCTCCAAGCGAGAGCGCACCCAATGTTCATGTATGCTAGCGCCAGCGACCCGACAAGGGTAATGCCGGAGGAGATGTCTTCGATTGACCTTGATAGGGTGCTTCGGCCGCTGCTGAAGTACAAGGCCGACAAGGACCTCCCGAGGAAGTCCTTGACTGCCCCTTTCAACGCCAAGAAAGCAGTCCCCCAGGTGAAACTTGTAGTTGCGTGTAACGCTTTTTCGAGTGCTCGTTTCTTGCTATTGTTACTTATCTTGTTTCATCTCTTGTCGTCAATTTGCAAGGCTACAAGGTAGCGGGGATGGTGCCCCCTCTGCCCGAGAAGTATACAGATGTGCCGGACAACGAGGAGACAGAATCTGACTCCGAGATCCCCCCAATGCAGTCTCCTTCCCTGGAAGCCCCTAAGCCAAGTGAAGGGCGGACCCAAAAGAGGTCCTAGAGCGAAACTTTGGATGGGGCAACGCCACCAACGTCGAAGGGTCCCTCCTTCCTCGAGCAGCACAGCGGGGATGAGGGTGCGACCTCCGCCCCTATCGCGGCTGGCCAAGAAGAAGAAGAAGAAGAAGAAGAAGAAGAAGAAGAAGAAGGAGGAGGAGCAGGAGGCTCCTGTCTTCAACTTGTCAGCCATACCATCGTAAGTTGCTCTGGTCGAATCTTGTCATTTTGTTGATGTGATAAGTATTAGCTTGTTGTTGATTTGGTTTTTCGTAAGTGCTAGTAGCAATCATTCGGAGGAGTCCCTTGATGAGGAATCCGACGAAATGTTCACGGAATCGAAGCCTACGTCTTCCCTTCCCAAGGTGGTGGCCAACTCCGATGACGAGGACTCGAGCTCCGCGAGGCATGAACCTCGTGTGCTCATTATGCCGAAGAAGATAATAAAACCTTCGGAGTCCACAACAGACCACGTAAGTGTTATTCTTCTTTTGCATGGGGGGAGCCCCCGAGCCCTTTTATTCATCAAGTTTGTTGTTTTCTTCGCAGCCCTTTGTGCGTGACGCCAACCACCTGATCGAGCAGCACCTTTCGTTGGAAGGCAATTTCAAGCAGCTCCGAGGTGCGTTGTTTTTTTTTTGCTTGATTTCGAGTGCTCCAGGATTTTTATTGTGTTCATCCTTTATTGCCCCATGCTGCAGATGAGAACAACGATTCTCTCCGCAAGCTGAACGCACTCGAAAAGAGTCTCGGAAAAGCGGAGAAGCAGGCAAAGGATGCTGCAGAGGCCCTCCAGCATCAACGGAAGGAGGCTGGAGACCGTGAGAGCAGCTCGCGGACGTCGCAGTGACCTGGGAGAAAGCCATGGCTAAAAAGCTTATGGCTTCTGCAAAGGCTATATTCGGTAAGCCACCATGATCTTCCCTTGGGTCCTATATGTTGCTGGTGTGATTCCTTGTTCCTCATCCGAAAGTTTGCTATTTTTATTTTGCAGATGCCTCAGGTGTTATGTTTGATCATGATGCCTTGGAGCACGGTGATCCTCTAGCGGATGCTGTTGCAGCGATTGAAGATCCTTGCACCTCGTCCGTGGAGTCGCTCGACAAGGCCAAAAAGGCGCTTGCTCGCTTCTACAAGGAGATCAACCCCAAGGGTGTCGCCCTTGAGGACGGCGACTCCCTCGCGGAGGCTCTAGGGGATGATGCTCCTGCGAAGTACAAGAGCACGCAGATGGGGGTCGGTGCTGCTATGGGGCTGGTGATGGCATCCGGAGCCCAGCTGGATCTGGTGCAAGTCACGTCCAGGATGCCAAAAGAGGCGGATGGCACTGAGGTCGTGTTTGCCACCTTTGCCTCCCGCTGCAAGCATTTTGGGCCTAAGCTGATAGATCTTCTGGCTGACTACTTGCTGGAGCAACAGTGTGCAGCCAAGAGTATGCAGTCTGGATCCGAAGCTGCTCCGGGTGCTGGTGCTTAGGCCCTTCTGTCTTGTAGCTTGTCTAGCTTTTTGTCTCTTTTGCATATGTAATGTCTTTTGGGCTAAACAAGTGTCACTTTGCCACGCAGTGGTTTTTATTTGTGTATATGTGAATGTGTCCTTTGACTATTATCAATTGTACTGATATTGATGTTTGCTTGTGCACCGTTAGGGTTCTTCGAGTGCGGTTCCGGTGGTTACACCTTCTCCTGCGCCTGGCACTCGCCCGTCGTTGAGCGAGTCGTCGCAGTTGCAATTTTTGCGTGACCGTGTCCGAAGCATGGAGAAGGACATCCTCAGCATCCGTGGTTGCGTGGATGTGTGGAAGTCCAAGGCTGAGCGAGCCATTGCCAGGGAAGAGTTTCAGCTTGAAGAATTTCGGTAGATGGGCGAGCAACTCCAATGTAAGCGCACTTAACCCGTTGTCTCCTCGAGTGTGCCAAATTTTATGTTAGCTCACCCATTGCATTTTGTAGTTGTGAATCTTCTTCCGAAGGAAGAGAAGGAGTGTGTGGCGATTCTAATGAATTTCTTGACGCAACAAGAGAAGGAGGCTGGCTATTTCTTCTAGATGGACCGCGATCGAGCGATCGTCCTTGCGACGGTGCAAGATCACGCCCATCAAGTTCTTCGGCTGCTGAAGCGAGCGAGGGCGTCACTCGCGGAGATTTGGGCCACCATGTTTCCTTTAGACTCTGCCCTTCTAGCTTTCTGGGCTTGCTTGGGAAGTTTCGAGATGCAGGTCACATGAAGGAGCTGATGTGCCATCAACTGGTGGTGGGCGTGAAGGCAGCCTTCTCTCTTATTCGACTGCATCTCCGTGATGTCAATCTTGCGGAACTAGCGGCTGGGCCACCTCCACCTGCATATGGCATGGCGTGTGATATGTGTCCGCACTATGCGGCGATAGCGCAGTATGCCGAAGAAATTGTAGATGTGTTTGAGGAGCGGACAAACGTTCTGCTTCAGCATAGTTAAGTCCTGTAAACAAAAAACAAGATAATGTAAAGTCTCTATGTGTTCGAGTGGGCTTGTCATGCCCTTGTAAAGTTTGTATGTATTTGCATATAGTGTGTTCTACGATTAAAGAGTATGCATGTCCTTTTCATTAGCCTGACGTGGTCAGCTACTCAGGTTATATGCGTTGTTGTCAATCGAGAAGCCATAGGGTGAGGCATAGCCCCCGAGCGTGTTTGAGCGATAAAAAATATAAGGGAGGAACAAATTTGGGCCAAGGAACTTAGATTTTATTCATCATAAGGTAGGAGGTACATTGTTCAGCTGAGTAGCCTGGCTCAATAGCCTTACTGAAAGTAAAAGGTAACTAAGGGTAGAAGCGTCGCAGTCTTGCGACATTCCAAGGGTTGGAGAATTCGACTCCTGATGCGACGTCCATGAGGCGGTAGGCGCCACCTGGGATGACTTCGGTGACGATGTAGGGTCCTTCCCAGGGTGACTCGAGCTTCTTGTGCCCTTCTTGCTTGAGTCGCAGAATGAGGTCTCCTTCTACGAAGGACCTTGGACACAGTCGGCAGCTGTGGTAGCTGCGGAGGCTCTGCTGATTAGGCTTTTTTGTAGGCGATGACCCATAGGGCCTTGTAGCATACCTCGGCAGGTAGCATAGCTTCGGCTCCGTGCACCATAAAGAAGGGCGTGTAGTCAGTTGAGCTGTTTGGCGTTGTGCGCATGCTCTAGAGAACGGAGGGCAGCTCGTCCGCTAATGCTCCCGCAAGCCTTTCGAGTGGGCGTAGCAGACGCTTCTTGATGTCGTTGCCGATGAGGACGTTGGCCTTTTTGACCTGTCCGTTGGTCTGCGAATGCGCCACAGAGGCGTATGATAGCTTGTTTCTGAGGTTTTCGCAGAAGCGTCGGAACTCCATTGAGATGAAGTTCGAGCCATTATCTGTTATGATGCTATGAGGTACTTCGAACCTGTATACAATGGACTCAAAAAACTTGACGGAGGTGGCACCTCTTTGGTTAGTAATAGGCATGGCCTCGATCCACTTCGAGAATTTGTCGACTACTACCAGGAGGAAGACGTGTCCTCCTGGAGAGGACTTTGGCAGTTTGCCGATCATGTCGATCCCCTACTGGGCGAAAGGCCATGCCAGCAGTATGGGCCACAGCTCCGATCTACGCGCATATGGCTTGTCCGTGTACCGCTGGCAGGCGTTGCACCTTTGGACTATCTCCTTGGGGTCGTTCATTGCGATTGGCCAGTAGAAGCCAGCTCATAGAGCTTTGGCGACCAGAGCATGGCTACCTGTGTGGTGGCTGTAGATGCCCTCATGGATGTCTAGTAGGATGCTTTTGTCATCGCTAATGGTGACGCGTTGTTGGAGCACACCCGAAATGTTGCGCTTGTACAGCTCGCCATTGATGATGGTGAAGGCCTTTGATCGGCGAGATATCTGTCGCGCGTCTGTCGGGTCCTCAGGTGCCTGCTTGCTCATCAGGTAGCGGATATACAGTTGGGTCCATGTTTCCTCAACATTCATGGTCTGCATAAGGCTTACCAGCTCGACCTCCGTGTCGAGCTTTTCAGGTCTTTCTTGTCCTTCGGGTGGCTATCCCCCGAGTGCTCTGCGGCTTTGGCTGTGCCCTTTGGAAATTTCTGCTTGATGGCAGATTTGTTCAAGGAACACACCTGATGGCACTAGGGCGCAGGTGGAGCCAATATTGGAGAGCTTGTCAGCCTCTTCGTTGCTTTCCCTACAAACGTGTCGAAGTTCACAGCCATCAAAGTTCCCTTCGAGTGAGTTGTATAGCGCACGGTATGCGATCATGATGGCGCTATGAGCGTCGCACTCGTTCATCGTATGTTGTACGATGAGGTTGGAGTCACCGTAGATGAAGAGGCGTGGCCATCCTCATGTCATGTATGCGTGCTTCATATTCAGCCTCGTTGTTGGAGGCGTGAAATTTCATCTGAAGGACATACCTCAGTTTGCCCCCTTGAGGTGACGTCAGTATGACACCGTCTCCTGCTCCAGCCTCGTGCTTGGAGCCATCGAAGTGCATTATCCAGGACTGCGACATGTTCGGGAGTGTCCGACAGCTGTAGATCTATCAAGTGGACGAGGAAATCAGGGAGCACCTGAAACTTAATGGCGGTGCACCGCTCGTAGATGATGTCTCGAGGAGAAAAATCGATGCCCCATAGGGCTACTCGCCCATGGCTTCAGGGTTTTTGAGGATGTTCGACAGAGGGGCGTCGTTGATGACCATGATCTGGTGCTCCTGGAAGTAGTGGCTCAGCCGACGCGCCGTCATGAATACACCGTAGGCGAGCTTCTGGTATTCGGGGTACCTTTGCTTTGTCGGGGTTAGTACCTCGCTGAGGTAGTAGATTGGGTGTTGGACCCCTTGGGTCTTGCCATCTTCGGGTCGTTCGACCATGAGTGAGATGCTGACCACCTGGTGCGTAGCTGCTATATAGAGCAACAGAGGCTCTCTCTCCTTTTGTGTTACCAGCACGGGTGATGTGGAGAGCAGGCGCTTGAGGTCTTCGAATGTCATGTCTGCCTCGGTTGTCCACTCAAATTTGTCAGCTTTGTGCAGCAGCTGATAGAAATTGAGGGCCTTCTTGCTCATGCGGCTGATGAATCTGCTGAGCACCGCGACTCGCCTAGCCAGCTGTTGGACTCCCTTGAGGTTCTTGGGCTCCTCCATGGCTAGTATAGCCCTGATTTTCTTCAGGTTTGCCTTGATGCCGCGCTGAGAGATGAAGTACCCAAGTAATTGACCAGACGGGATGCTGAAGGCGCAATTGTCCGGGTTCAACTTGATCTTGTAGAGGTCAAGGTTGTTGAATGTCTCGTGGAGGTCGTCGATGAGTGTCCTTGCCTCTTTGGTCTTGATCACTATGTTGTCGACATAGACCTAAACATTGCGACCAACCTGGTTCTTCAGACATGCCTTCATGCATCTCTGGTAAGTGCGCCTTCATTCTTTAGTCCGAAGGGCATTGTGTTGTAGCACAACACCCCGAACAGCGTGATGAACGTCGTTTTATCTTGATCTTCGGCCTTTAGCCGAATTTGATTGTAGCTTGAGTAGGTGTCGAGGAAGGAGAGTTTCTCGCATCCTGCAGTGGATTCGATGATTTGATCGATCCGTGGGAGAGGGAAGTGGTCCTTGGGACAGTGCTTTTAAAGCGATGTGAAGTCCACGCACATCCGTAGGATGTCCGTGTCCTTTTTGGGGAAAAGCACGGGGTTGGCCAGCCACTCGCTTTCCTTGATCTCCATGATGAAGGTGGCATCGAGGAGTCTGTTGACTTTGATGCCAACTAATTCGGCTCTTGGCTCGGACAGTCGACGCATTGACTGCTTGACTAGCTTCCTGGGATGGTGATACGTCCAAAACGTATCTATAATTTTTTATGTTCCATGCTTGTTTAGTATCTACTTTGATTTTCTTTTTCTACACTTTGAGGTATTTTTATATTTTTTTGGGACTAACCTATTAACAAGATGCCACAGTGCCAGTTGCATGTTTTCTTCTGTTTTTGGTTCTAGAATAGGCAGAAAATCAATATTCTCGGAATTGGACGGGAAAAAAGCCGAAGTCAATATTTTATCGTGGGGAACACGGAGCCAGAAGACGAGAGGGAGAAGAGCCACACCCACGGGCCAGCCAGGCCTGGCCTGGCTAGGGGTGCGACCACCAGGTGCCCTGCCTCACCTCTTCGCCTATAAGAAGCCCCCAATACCAAAACCCTAAGTACCCAATCAATCTTCCACGAAATAGTCTATAGCCGCCGCCACCATCGTCCCTAGATCGGGGGGTCTGAAGCTCTTCCTGGCACCCTGCCAGAGGGGAGATCATCCCGGAGGCCTTCTTCATCACCATGCCAGCCTGCGGTATGATGCGTGAGTAGTTCCGCCTTGGACTACGGGTCCATGTAGTAGCTAGATGGTTGTTTCTCCTCCTTTGTGCTACCATGTTTAGATCTTCCAACCAGATGGACAGGGGCTGCATAAATACTAATACAGTAAGTACAATGTTTGATCAGCAAGACCGGTCTCCTAACACCAGGATACGGTCTTCCTCGGTCTGTCAACGTTACAAATATGAAAAGGTAAGGATGCGCGACTTTTTTCCTTCGCGATGCGCTACTAAATGGTCTATGGCTTTGTCTGGGTTTATGGGCTAAGAGTCACCGCGGTGGTAAAAGGACAAGTGGAAGATGATCTCCAATTGTTCTCTTTTCTTTTTCCTAATAGTTTCTGCAAGACCAACATACTTTCCTGGAGAACCGGTAAAAACTTCTGCAACAAAGAACGGTTGTGATAAGAAACGCTCTATTTTTCTTGCTCTTGCTACAGTTAAACGATCCTCTTCTGATAATTCATCCAACCCAAGAATAGCGATAATGTCCTGAAGTTCTTTGTAACGTTGTAAAGTTTCCTTAACTCTTTGCGGCAGCTCAGCCTGCCTCTTCCTTTGCTCCCCATTTTTAGACTTCTACAAGTCGATCTTCTTATGATGGAAATCACAAAAAAGATCATTTGCTCTTACCTAAATGTCGGAAGCGCATTTAAGCGTCTTTTGTTTGGCCATTGGCCTTTTCATTTCAGTACCGAAGCCGAGTAGATCAATCAGATTTTCTACCAATGGGGGCTTTCCCTTCACCGCCCCCATGGGGGTGGTCCACAGGGTTCATAACTACCCCTCTTACTACGGGTCGTTTGCCTATTGATTGACCCGCAATAACACCTACGGCTTCTCCCAATTCTACGAGATCGCTATGAGTAGGACTCCGGCCATAACAGAATTGACAGATCCAAGAAGTGCTTCGGCAGTCTACCAAGAAGCTACCATTGAAATGGAATCTGGAATAGTAGGAAGAGTCCTCGAGTCAAACATCTTGGTCTACCCTACCCAGTAGGATTCAGCAACCACCGAAAAGCAAGGAGAAATCTTTGTACGTAATCCTTCGCCCGCTATCCATCCTAACTGCTCTTACCGCTTACCAAGAAAGAGGCAGGCGATTGGGTCCTTCCCATCCTCAAGCATCCATGGCTGAATGGTTAAAGCGCCCAACTCATAATTGGTAAATTTGCGGGTTCAATTCCTGCTGGATGCACGCGAACGGGAACGTTCCATAAGTCTATTGGAACTGGATACTCGAGGCCAAGCCTAAACCACGAACTTCTTCTTGCTTCGGATCGTCTTCCTTCTTTCCAAACTCTGTGAGATTAGCGTCTCTATCTTCCGCTCTACCCTCTCCTGGCGCTCCATCAACACATCCTTAGGAGCTTCATGAAGGACAAGGGTCTCTTGAATTGGTAGGCGTCTCCCTCACTCGCTGCCCATGCCTCATCTTAACTTTACTCAACTAAATCAGAATTCTAGCTCAGCACGTGAAAACCTTCTCAAAACTTCAATTTCATCTGGGTCATACTGTACCCGCGTGCTTGACAATTCAAAATTGGGTGAAGGTTTTTTACCAAGAAATCTATATTCAAAATCATTCCATTCGGAATTCTTTGCTTTCTTAAAGCGTCGGACTTCTAAATTCTCATAAGGGCCTCCAGGAATTTTTTCTACTGCTTGTTGAATTATTTTAATAGATTCCCTCATTTCACTGACTCGTACTAAATAACGAGCTAATGAATCCCCTTCTTTTTGCCACTGGACTTTCCAATCAAATTGGTTGTAAGACTCATAAGGATCCACTTTACGAAGATCCCATTGTATTCCAGAAGCTCGTAGGCGATCGATCGAAGCACGAACTACTTGAAATCGCGGATCGGCAGCTTCCTGCGACATTCCTTCAATGCAAACGTGGTATTTTTATACCCTTTGATAGATAGCAAGCAGCTCCTATAACTTGATCGACAGGACCCAACCAACTAAACTATTGATTTTGGCTAAGATGGATCGAGAGTCGGAGAGATGCCTCATCTCGGAGCGTCACGAAGTGCCTTCCAGGGGACCGCAGCTTGGTAGCGCGTTTGTTTTGGGTACAAAATGTCACAGGTTCAAATCCTGTCATCCCTACCTATTACTTTTTTATTCTTTTTGGGCAGTAGCGAAGAGATCAATTGAAAGTAAAGTGGGTATAACTCCTTTTTTTCCTTTTTAAAGAGTGGCATTCTATGTCCAATATCTCGATCGAAGTATAGAGGTCAGAATAAATAGACTAATGATGAATGGAAAAATTGGGAATAGAATGGAATCCGGGATCAAAGAAAGGGGATGAGTTCAAAAACCACCTAACTTTGGGAAAGCAAGGGTGAAGCCTTTGATACAGGTTGAGCTCATCTCCTTCTCTGTCCTATCAGAGAATCTAAACAGTGATTCTTTCACGCCTAAATAAAAAGATAAGAATCCGGATCCTCCGATAGATAAGAAGGGAATGCAGCAGAGTGGTTAGGAGAGAGAATCAATGTTTAGTATCCAGCCCGGTTCACCAGGTTCTACCACTGTTCGGCCCAATCATAGTCAAAATCTGAGTTTGATCCTGGCTCAGAAGGAACGCTAGCTATATGCTTAACACATGCAAGTCGAACGTTGTTTTCGGGGAGCTGGGCAGAAGGAAAAGAGGCTCCTAGCTAAAGTTGTCTCGCCCTCGAAGCTCACGAACAAGGCACTGGAGCATGCTTTTCGATTCCTAGAAGCTATTGGCACATTGTTGAATCGAAATAAAGAATACCAACCTTTGATGATTTTGTCGGCATCCAACTGTTCTCGAATTGGTTTATTCAAGAATTTAAAACACCCCAATGCGATAAAAGAATTGAATCCTAGAATTCCTATTCAAGAAATTTTTGGGCCCTTAGGCGTTATTGTACCTAGTATATCGAATTTTTCTTCATCTTACTATTTACTAACGTATAATAAGATCCTGTTAAAATTTTAGTTAATGGTCGTATAGTCAATATACCAAGTTTTCGTTGCAAACCCCGAGATACAAATGTCTGGAACTTTGGATTAAGAATTGGTGGAATACCAGGCAATCCGAAACTCTCTTAACTGATATTCAAGAGAAAAGGATTCTAGAAAGATTCATAGAATCGAAATAAAGAATACCAACCTTTGATGATTTTGTCGGCATCCAACTGGGTGAGCTCCATTCATGATCAAGATCATATATTTGTAATCATGCATGTTGTGTTTGCAGGGATCCGATGGATATTGAGATTACTATGTCAGACTGATTAATGGTTCTATCTTATTGATTCTATCATGTCTGTGTTGTTTGTGATCTTGCATGCTCTTCGTTTCTAGTAGCTATCTTGGCCAAGTAGATGCTAGTGACTCCAAGAGGGAGTATTTATGATCGATAGTGGGTTCATGCCTTTATTTAATCTGGGGAAGTGACATAAATCTATAAGGTTGTTGATACTAGGGAAAAAACAACGACCTCTTATTCATGGAACAAGTGGATTTTTACCGTACACACTTTGCTTGAAGCAGTTATCCGTTGCTTGCAACTTAATACTGGAGGGGGTTTGGATGATAACCTAAAGGTGGGTTACTAGTCATAGATGCAGTTGGTGGCGGTCTATGTATCTTGTTGTATTGCCCAATCAAATCTCATAGGATCATGAATGTCTAGTATTGCATTGTTATGCCTTGCTCTGTCCTGTCAATTGCCCTGCTATAATTTGTTTACCAAGCATGCCATGTTTATTTATCTTAAGGAGAACACCTCTAGTGAACTATGGACCCCGGTCCAATCTTTACCATTGATGCATCTTCCACTGTTACGGTTTACTTTCTGTAATCCACTATTACCTTCCACACCATATAGTTAATCCTTTGTTTTTAGCAAACTGGTGAGATTGATAACCTCACTGTTCGTTGGGGCAAAGTCTTGAGTTTGTATTGTGTAGGTTTCCAAGTTGCTTGAAACACCTTTGAGTCGTTTACTTCCTCCTACTGGTTTGATAACCTAGGTTTCTTACTGAGGGAAACTTGCTGCTGTGCTCATCATACCTTCCTCTTGGGGTCTCCCAACGAAGCTCGATAGTGATCTGAGCACATCAAGCTATTTTCTAGCGCCGTTGCCAGGGAGGCTAAGGACAGCTTCAGAAGGGGAGTCCTTCACAACCTTTCTCTTTACTTTGTTTTTTGTTTTTTTAGTTTCTTTTGCTTTGTTTTGTTTTCCTATTTTTTATCAAAAACTCCAAAAAAACATTTTCGTTTGGTTTGCTTTTTCTTATCAAAAACACACAAAAAATTAGTTCCTTCTCTAGTTGCTGCTGCTGTTGGTTTGCTCCGCCTTTGCAAAAATGAACTCTGCTAAGAATACCAAGTTGTGTGACTTCACTAGCACAAACAACAATGATGTCCTAAGTACACCTATTGCTCCACCTGCTCCTGATGCTACCTTTTATGAAATTAGGCCTGCTTTGTTGAATCTTGTGATGAAAGAGCAATTTTCTGTTGCTAGTTCTGATGATGCTGCTGCACACCTCAATAACTTTGTTGAACTTTGTGAGATGCAAAAATATAAGGATGTAGATTGAGATATTATTAAGCTCAAGTTATTTCCTTTCTCCTTGAGAGGAAAAGCTAAAGAATGGTTGCTATCCTTGCCTAGAAATAGTATTGATTCTTAGATTAAGTGCAAAGATGCTTTTATTGGAAAATATTATCCTCCTGGTAAGATTATATCTATGAGAAGTGAAATAATGAAATTTAAACAACTTGATAATGAACATGTTGCTCAAGCTTGGGAAAGAATGAAATCTTTGGTTAAGAATTATCTCACTCATGGACTTACTGCTTGGATGATTATCCAAACTTTTTATGCATGTTTAAACTTCTCTTAAAGAAACCTGTTGGATTCAGCTGTTGGAGGTACCTTTATGACCATTACCTTGGGTGTTGCAACAAAGATCCTTGATAATATGATGGTCAACTATTCTGAATGGGACACTGAGAGAGCTCCACATGGTAAGAAGGTAAATTATGTTGAAGAAACCTCCTCTTTGAGTGATAAGATTGATGTTATCATGGCTATGCTTGTTAATGGAAATTCTCATATTGATCCAAATAATGTTCCCTTAGCCTCTTTGGTTACTCAACAAGAGCAAGTTGATGTGAACTTCATTAGGAATAATAATTTCGGCAACAATGCTTATGGTAATAACTATAGGCCTTATCTTCCTAATAATGGGAATACTTATCATGGTAGATCTGGAATGCCTAGTGAAGATAGGATTCTAGAAGTTGAAAGATCCACTAAAAACTTTATGCAAATGCAATATAAGCAAAACAAAATAGTCACTAAAACTATGGAAGAACAATCTGCTATCTTCAAAAATATTAGTCATCAGCTTGAGAATTTGAATAGAGAAATTCCTAGTTTATAGTCAAAAAATTTGAGTGCTAAGAAAATATTTCCTCTTTGTCTGAAGCACAGTCCTCTTTGATTAATAAAATGGCTGCTAAACCTGAAACTTTGGAAAGTACCTTTGCTGCTACTCGTGCCATACAAGTTACTATTGATGAAAATGTTAGACTGTTAGCTCAACTACATGCTAAGTGGGAAAGAGAAGTTGAAATTGCTAGAAACAATAGTGTGTGCACTATCACCACCACCAATATGTATGCCACCAAACCAAAAAAAGTCCCTATTCCTCCTACTACAATGCCTAAAGCCAATGAGTCTACTACCAGTGATGCTAAGTTTGATTTTTATCTTGATGGTTGCAATATCTCTAAGGTGATTATGTTCCTACAAAAGGTTGCTAGAAGTGTAAGGGTCCCAACCTTTAATAAGGTAGAGTCCCCTGTGTTTACAATGCTAGTCCCTGGATCAATAGCTAGCATCCACAGTTAAGATGTAATATCAAGAAACAAAGGTCATAATACAACTTTATAACCAGGAATAACATAATTTTATTACATCTTACATAGCTCATTTGGCTATTACATTACATTGCAGCAGAATATCTATAAGCATGGGGTCCTTCATCTTCAAAGTGCCACAGGCAAACATGTTGGTTGTAGACTTTGTAATCCTAATCAATCAATTTCACTAAAAACAATCAAACCTGCAACATAACAAGTTACAGCCACAAGGTTCAACACATTTGAATTGTATTGGCAAGTTTCACTACTATTTAGAATATAAGTGGATCCTATCATTACATGCATATTTGGCTAGGTAGGGTTTTAGGCTCATTTGCAGAAAACAATAATTTATCCTATCTTTTCAAAATGGTTTTGTTCCTTTTGTCAAATCTTTCTGAACTCCTTGGTAAAGCCCCAAGTGTTTCAAGTCTTTGTCAAATCCTCTTGAGCTCCTTGGTAAATCCCCAAGTGCTTCAATTTTTTATCAAAATCTCTTGAGATCCTTGGTAAATCCCCAAGTGCTTCAAGTTTTTATCCAAATCTCTTGAGCTCCTTGGTACCCCCAAGTGCTACAAGTCTTTTGTTGTCACTTTAAAGTTTTTCTTTTAGAAATTGGAATGTCGAGATTTCCCATAGCTTCAAGCTTTAGTTGCTCAGTATTGTCCATAACCGGGGACACGGCTAAGTACTTAGATTTTATTATCTTCTGCAGAAGTTGTACACTTTACCCACATGTCACACTCTCATCCTGTTGCCACCAGTGGCCGCTGGATAAGTACTCACCAAGATGGAGTACTGGCAGATTGAGAATGTGACGAAGTCTTTCCAGAGGGTCCTCCCATACACCATTGCTAGCTTGTCTTCAAGCACCCATGTAGGGTTTCGAGTTCCCTCATTTTCAGTACCTGAAGACAATGCATGGGTCTTCCCAATGTAGTTGACTAAGCCAGAACCATATGTAGCATGTGGCTGTACACGGAAGCCACAATTGGAGAAACATGTTCAATCTCTAAGTTCCTGGGTGGTTTTCTTTTGGTGCACAACACAAAGAGATTGCCATAGACATGGTTCCCTTTGTTGCCACCTTCTCCAAAACTCAAAGTATCCTTGTCCACCCAGGTGGTTCATTGAGTACTTGTTTTATTATATGAAAACACAAGTCTTTTCTCATCTTCAAAACTAAATCTCAACATGTATCCCTTCTCAAAATAAGTAGCATGGCTAAGCATTTTACAACTACATTGTTTCCACTAAGGAATATATAAGGGTATTCTATTAGGATTTAGCATATCATATAGTATAGAAATTCTTTTCATGCATGTTTCAAAATCCACTAAGTATAATGAAAATAGTAGGACTTTAGATGATAGTGTAACTTGCCTTTTTGGTAGGGAATGTTGGTTCACTTCTTGATCTTTCTAGTTTCACACTTTTCTAACTTCACTACAAATCAACCAAGCAAACACAATATCAACTAGCATTCCAACCAATAATCAATCAAACAATTCATCACACATAAAATAATAGAACTAAGTCATACATGAAAGCATGCATAAGATAGTTTTATTTGCCAAGGTGGTCTCTACTAGGCTCTACACATTGTAAGGCTCAAGGTGGTCATTTTCTAAAGTGGCAAAGTCATTTGCAAAAGGGTTTTATCTATAAACCATTTTTAAATCCAAACATTATTTTATGTGGTTGGAATTGTTTTAGCAAAGCAACAATTTTACATTGTTCTCCAATTAAGTTGTTAGTTCACAAAACTTGGTGTTTAGGGTCAGTAGCTTTGAATCAAAACATTTTTCAAAGGTTTTTTGTTCAAAATCATTTCCATAACAAAACCAATATTTTTATTTGACTAGAAATGGGCTAAATCAATTATTCAATCCTAATATTCACCAAATATATTTTTAAATCCACAAGTTGGTTCCTAGGGTCAGTAAGTTCACCACAAACCAATTTGCAAAGATTTCATCCTTAAAATAATTTTGGAATAATTTTTCTAATCTAAACAAGCATACAAATGTTTCTGCAAAAACAAACATTTTACCAGAGGCTTTTTACTAAACAAATTGCATGGTTGGCTAGGGCTTGTTCCATTGATTCCATTTATATAAAGTTTGCAAATTTTGGACGTGTGGATCAAAAGTTACAAGGGTTTCAAATTTGCATCTAAATCTATTTTCAAATTCTGTTTTAAATCACAGACTGACCATGCGTCGCGTTTCTACTGGTCGATACCGGTTCGGACGGATCGGCCTCTGTGAGGCGTTGGATCTGAACAGATCGCACGGCTCAAGTCCACTCGTACCCTTTCGCTCAGGTTCTATTATCAGCCACAGGATCGAGATCTAACGGTGTGAATCTATTCGACCATACTCGAGCGGCGTTGACGGCGGCTGGCGGCGGCGGCATGTCTGCCTACGGCGGAGCCGGTGATGCAGGAAGCAAATAGGCTAACGAGGATGCTTACCGTGTTCGCAGTAGCGTGGGGAAGCTCAACGTGTTGTTGGTTCGACGAGGGGCGCACCGGGGTGAGGTTAATGGCTCGTCGGAGTTGCTCCTGGCGTCGGGTTCGTCTGGTGGTCGTCGAGGTCGACGCTACGGATCACGAGGAGGCAAACAGAGGGCATGGTTAGACGCGTAAGGTCAAGGCGATGACGCGTGCGTGATCGAGAGGGCGCGGGGTGGTCGGTTCTTACCAGGGAAGGTCGTCGGAGATGGTGGTAGACGCGGCGGCGCTCAGTCGAGGTGGTTGCCGACGTTCTGGGGCGCCCGCGGTTGAATGGGAGGTACAGGGAGAAGCGTATAGGTCTAGGGAATGTACCCGTGTGCTTGGGGAGGCAAGGGGTGGCGAGGTTCAGCCGGAATCAAGGAGGGAGCTCGTCGGAGCAGTGAGGGGTTTCTGGTGAAATTAGCGTAGCCTGGTGGCGTGTAGGTTATGGCGACAGAGGGGAAATGGGGAGGAGAGGGAGACGTTTAAGGGAGCGTGGTCGCTGGGGGATTAATGGCCGTTAACAGCGCGAATTGATCGCCGGAGTAAAGACAGGAAACGGCGAGGAGGATTCAGCGCGGGTTTGAAGACGATGAACAGTGCTGTGGGGCCTTGCTGTCAGTGAGTGAGAGGGTTAGGGAAGAGGTTCCACCAGTCAGTTGCTCTGCGGGTGCGAGTTTAAGTGGAAAACGTTTCACAGTAGGGGAGAGAGACTGGGCTGGTCGTTGGGCTTATTGGGCTAGCCGGTTGGGCTCTGTCCATTTCTATTTTTTTCTTCCTGATTGTTTTTCCTTTTCTATTCCTATTTTCTGTTTTGAAATTCAATCAACAAATCAAACATTCAAAACATTTCAAATATTCACCACACTTGTGTTGAGTTTTGGTTCTATTTAACAACAATATTCCAAGTCCCAAAATAATATTTTTATTTTAGGGTCCATTTATAATTAAATAAAATGGACATTAGTTAATAAATCAAATGGGTTTTAATTTATTTAAATCTCCATGTGAAATCTAAATATTTTCAAAAACCAAATCAGTAGGTTTTATTTGAAAATAAAGAATACTTGGAAAACTTGTTTAAAATAAATAGATAAGTTTTGATGTTTAATTAAAATAGTTAAACCTTTATTTTTAATAAACTTGGATATTAAATCCTTATTATTTTATTTAAATGAACCTTTACTATTTTTATCAAATAGAAATATTTTATTTCAAAGGCTTGGCCAAGTTTTAATTTGGCTTTATAAAATAATCCTTATTTAAAATTCTATCCCTTGCTTTTGAAAACCAAATCTTTTTGTTAAAAGATTCAAAATAGTAATTCCATATATTTTTAGTTTTATTGTTTATTTAACTTTTTAAATTCCTTTAGGATTTTTATTTGATCCAAATAGGTTTGAAGGTTTCCAATTGGATTCAAAAAGTTTCTTCTCACCCTAAAAATCAACAAAGTTTTATTTTATTCATTTATTTTTCACATTACAAGATTTGGAAAATCTTGGGATGTGACAAGAAGTCCTGATGCTAGTGATATGAATGTGGCTTTCACCAAACACATTACAGATGCTCTCATTAAAATTAAGGAAGAAAAGTTGAAAAACAAAGCCTCTATTCCTAGGAAAGTAGAAGATAGTTGGGAACCCATCATTCATATGCAAGTAAATGACTTTGATCTCAAAGCTTCATGTGACCTTGGTTCTAGTGTCTCTATTATGCCTAGAAAGATTTATGAAATGCTTGACTTGCCACCTTTGGAAGATTTATATTTGGATGTCCCACTTTATGATAATGCTAAAAAGAAACTCATGGGGAGTGTTAATGATGTTCTTATTATGGTTAACAATTCTTATGTCCCTGTTTATTTCTATGTTTTGGATGTTGAGTACTTCTTGTCCTATTACTTTGGGAAGACCTTTTCTTTGAACTGTTGGATCCATCATTGATATGAAAGGAGGAACCATTAAATATCAATTTCTATTCAAGAAAGGTATTGAACACTTCCCTATGAGGAGAGATAAGTTGCTTTTTGCTCCATTTTTGAAAGCAAGGTTTGATGTTAATGCTTCTTCATTTGAAAATACTTGAATCTTGCTTCTTGTGCTTAACTTAAAGGCGTTAAAGAAAAGTACTTCTTGGGAGATAACCCAATAATTTTCTTGAGTCTTGGAAGTTATTACCTCTGTAATAACCACTCCTTATACTTTTTATTTTATTTTTGTGCCAAGAATAACCTCTAATGAGAGGGAAGTAAGATTTGGGGAGTTGCTGTCCCAAAACAGATTTTTGTACTCCACTGTAAAAATTCGTGTAAAATATATGTAAGTCGGATTGAGCTGTAACTTTCTGTATAAATCCCCCAGATTGTTAGATAACTTTCTTTAGTTCAACAGTTTTTTAGTTGAGCAACATAAGGTCTTCGAAAAATTCGGTTTCTACCTGCTCATCTGTTTTGACAGATTTCTGCCATTATTTGCATTTGCTTCTTATTGATTCCTTTTTGGGTTATTTTTTGGAAATTGAGCTTTTTGAGAGAATTTCTACAGTAGCTTGTGTTTTTAGTGAAAGTTTCTATGTTTTAAAACTAAAACCCAAAGGTCTATTATCTTTTGAATACACTAATGTTGCTAATGAAGATTGTGTGAAGTTTTGTATGAAGGAAATTTTCAGGTGTAAGGAAATAATGATGTAATGAGATGAAGAATGGACAAAAGCTCAAGCTTGGGGTTTGCACCCCGTGTCACCCCAAGAAATATTCAAGAGGTACAAGTGTCAAAGCTTGGGGATGCCCAAGGCATCCCCTTCTTCATCAATAAAAATCTCATGTCTTTCTAGACACTTTGTTTTTATTGTTTCATGCACTGTTCTGTTATTCTTGGAGCATCTTAGTTTTTGTTTTTGGTTTTTGTTTGCTTAGTTTGCTTGAATAAAGTAGTTTGGACCCCCGTTCTCGTTGTTTTGTTTCAAATAAATTGATTGGTGTTGGAAAGCAGTAGGAAGTTCTTGCTTAGTAGTACAAGAGGAGCTTTCTTTAACTGTGGCCTGTCATGCTAGATGTTGTTTTGACCTTATGCTTAGTGATTATTGCTGTAGCATGAATTGTTCCAAACAATTAGGATTGCTTAATGTGCCTTGAAAGAATCATGTGTTGTTTTAGCATACAAAAGCATAGTATTGTGGTATTCTCCTTTGATGTTTTGTTTGGGTTGACTTGGCACATGCTCACACCATGTTATGACTATGATCCAGTCACCATAGCCTCTATGATCATTTAGTTTTTGGATTTGTGGTACCACTTTATGCTTTGATTAGTAATGTTTTGTTGCTCTGCATGATTATGACCATTATTGCTCTCTTAGTTGGTCGCTCACAGTCCTTTGCTAGCCTCCACTTGTATGAGTAAGCTCTACTCATGCATCCAACTTCCAAGAAACCAAGTTATTCCAAAGTGTCCACTATAAATTCCTATGCATGGTGGTTACACCATTCTAAGTATATTCTTGTTTTATCTATCTTCCAAATTAAACTTGTTATGTGAAAGTTAGTGATTAAAGCTCTCACAAACTTTGTGGCACACTTTATTTTTCTTGCCCCTAATAAAATTGAACCATTGTGTCATCTATGTTGTATATGCTTGCACTTATACGTTGGAATTAGCAGAACCATGCTATCATGGGGAACGCTTTCAACATTGCACTAGTACATTGTACCCAGTTGATATCATGCTCTTTTGTTTATGGATGTCGCCGGTGTGAAATGAAAGGGGAGCTTGTAAGTCCATGGAGTTATGCATATGTGTTAGAGAAATGCCTGGGCCGCTACCCTAAGCCATGCCTAATCATGGTGGAAACTTGCAGCATCACCATAGTGAGCAATATATGAAGCATTATTCTTATAAAAAAAGAGATAAAAAAAGAGATTGAGAAAAAAGAAAAAAAGATGAGAAAAGAGGAAAGAGAGAAAAACACCATTTTCCCATGCTAAATAATAAGATTGTTGAGATGCTCATTGTCTGCTTGCCTTGTCATTTTGATTATAGAATAGCTCCTGCATTATGTGTAATGGGTACCCTGTTGGCGGTTCTCTTTGATACACATGTACTTACTATGACAAGAACTTACCAGTAACTAAACTTGAGTAGCATGAGGAGCGGCCCTCGTATTCAAGGGACATGAGATTACCAACTTATACTTTGTCAAGCATATACTCCATAGTTTGTTCACTTTAACCTTAATCACTTCAAGATGCTTATGATAGGGGCAATGAGAGCTGAAAGCTAACAAGTACCATAATTTTTTGAAGCTCTTTATGAGACTTGAAATCCCTGCTTCCCTTCTATGAAGGGACTTTCTTCCACCATTATATTGAGTCTCCACCTTCTATCCTTAGGCACCAATTAAGAGAGCATAGTTGCCATTCTTAGTTCTATGTGCATTATCTCAGAACTTACTGATTGATTCATATTGTTGATATTGCTTGCTCATGAACTATTTGTATCTAGTCACTCTTATGAACTTTGAAGGTGTCCTATGCATTTATTTGCTACTCCATGAGGGACAAGATGAATGCCACTATTCTATCTTTTTTGTATGTGAAACAAACAAACGTCTCTCAATGCATTGTTATTCATGATCTTTGTTTGTAACCTTTCATGTTGCATGCATAGTTACTTTGTCTTACTGTTAGAAATTCTTCCTTCATGCTCATGTTTAGATTACTTTGATCCCAGCTTTTAATGCTTGCAAATGGTTTGATCTTGATTTTGATGGTGCATGTCACCACAAAAATAATTCTTTTTATCACTTACCTACTCGAGGACGAGCAGGAGTTAAGCTTGGGGATGCTTGATACGTCGAAAATGTTGTCGTGGTATTGACGACGAGTACGCCATGGAGGGGTCCTCATAGTGCGTGTTTAGAGACGTGGGGGAAGGCAGACGGTTGACGGGTACGAGGTTACACAGCTTACCCAGGTTCAGATCCCACAACGGTGGCGGAATCCTACTCCTGCTATAAATCACTATAAGGGCAATACGCCAAGTTATAGGGATTGGTTCCCTGTGCGAGGTGACTAGAGAGTCTAAGTTATCGTCTGAGATTGTGCCCTAAAGGCTCCCATAGGACCGACTTATGTAGTCGCCAGGTCCAAGGGTTACAGGGAAAAGTCCTAGCCGGACAGGTTACAGAGTCCTACACTGCTTACATCTAGTCTAGCGTGTCTTGCACTCCAAGGCTCCAGGTACGTCAGTGACTCCTCCGTAGCCTTCCTTTATCCGGCATGGGCCTCCCTTCTGGATCCATCTAACTGGGCCTCCCAGCAGTCCATGGGCCATGCTACCAACTATGGGCCATTCGGGTTATCCGGATAGAAGACATGCTATGAGGATACCCATATAGCATATCCCCAATAGTAGCCCCCTGAGAACCGCGAGATCTTGCGCCGTCTTGCCTCTTCAGTTTGAATGCTCCGTCTAGATGGATTTCGGCAAATCGTCAAGCAATAACTTGTAGTCCTCCCAAGAACCCTGAAAGGTTTTCTCCGTCTTCAACTTGTAAGTCAGAGAATTTCTGAATCTTTTATTGTACTCTTCCGTAGTCGGACTGGATCCGTCCATGCCGGAATATTCCGATGTGATGGCTCACCTGCTAGTGACATCTAGGGCGACGTAGACAAAGATCAGCGACACCTCGTAACTCACATATGCAGAGAACACAATCATGTCCGTTTTTACTGCGCGAGCGATACGAACCGTTGGCGACAACGATTGGGAACATGGCGAAATTTACGCGCACGCACCCCCACACGTCGCCCACGCGTCAACCATTCTATCCTCTTGCACGAATCTTGACGCCAGCAGTTATAAATTGTTACTACGGTGGATTTTTACTTTTCACCTCATTCTAATCCCGCGTCGTCTTCTTCCTCCAGCGAGAACCTCCTCGAGCTCTTCACGCGCTCGCAAAAAACCCTAGCACCTCAATCCTTCCAGTCACCACCTCCTCCTTTCCAATGGCAAGCAGTAGCTCTGCTCCCTCCATGGCGGCGTCACGCAATGCCGCGGCGAAGCCGGCGAGCGCCATCCATTTGCCCCCAGAGGGCCTGGTGCTACCCAAGTCTGTGGTGGTTGAATCCACCGGCGGCGACCACAATCCAGTGGCGCTAGAGTTGCTGGAAGAGGAGAGCGATTCCCACAAAGGGTACTGGCGCGGCTCGGACATCACAGACCGCAACATCAAGGAGCTGCTCGTCGAGGGCTACCTCCCTGCGATGGAGGGGCTCGTCTGGCCGGCGGCGCCGGCCGGCGAGGTCACCCTTCTCCCCAAGACGGAGAGAAGGTGTACCTCAAGGCCCAATTGGTACGTGGCGTTTCCTTGCCCATATCCAATTACTTTCTAGCTGTCCTTAGCCATTACCGAGTACAGCCCCAGAACTTCTCCCCCAATAGCATCCTCGCGCTTAGCAACTACGCGGCGCTCTGTGAGGGTTACTTAGGGATTAGGCCTAGGCTAGATCTCTTTATTTATTTCTTCACCGTCAAGAGGGAGGCCAGAGCCGGCAAGGACGAGCTTAGGAACTGCGGGACAATTAGCTTTAAGATCCGGCCTGGCCGGCGGTTCCCGACATCGTCGGCCATGAGTCCTGCAAGAACTAGCAACAGACGTACTTCTATGGCCCAGATATCCCTCTGGCCGGCCGAGACATCGTCGATGGAGCCGCCGCTGAAGCCCCGACATGGAGATCCCAGGACATTCTTCCCTCTGACAACGATGCTTCCCGCGCCATAAGGCGGATAGAATGGTTCGTAGACACTGGTTTGACCGGATTGGACCTATCCATGTGCTAGTTCATCAGGAAGGATAGCCTCCGCATCTCCGAGGACAACTTCTCGAGTGACTCCGTCAAGCTTCGACTCACGGACATTGTCAAGATGAAGGATAGGAAGCATGGCTTCACCATCACCTATGACATGTTCGTTGATGGCACCTGCCCAAAGGTATGATGTTTATTTTCCTTGTATGACATATACTCCATTTCTTCCATCTAATCATTGTCATCTCATCTAACACTTTGGGATTTTACTTAACCACTTAGAAGTCTAGAGGAGGATAGCATGGCTGTCCAAATCTATGACCCCAAGTTGAAGGAAGTCATCGTCGTGTCCGACGACGATGTCCCGTTGGTGCGAAAGCGGAAGAGCTCCACCTCTGACGCTGCTAACGGAGGCAAGAAGAAGAAGACGGAGGGTGGAGCCTCCAAGAAGTCCACTGCCGCCCTGGAGGCGGAGAAAAGAAAGGTTACCAGGATTCCTTTTGCTAAAGCACCCCTGTTGTGTAAGCACTTTTCTCTCCGACATTTGTCCATTGCTTGTCTTATTCCTGTACTTATAATTTTTGCATGTTTCAGGAAGAAGGCCACTACTAGTTTGAAGAAGACCTCCAAAACTTTGGGGTCTTCTAGAAATATTAAAGATATGTTGCATCATGACGTGTCTCCCCACGCATCTCCCTCCATCGCCCCTGGCACTCCCAGCGTCCAGCCTACGTCTGCCCCGACAAGCTCTCAGGCCAAGGATGTATCTGGCCCTTCTGCCATGGAAGTGGACTCAGGTGCCTCCGTAGAGTTTGCCGTTGTCGGTGAACAGGCAACACAAGAAAGTACCACAACTCAAATGGCTGAAGCTCCGGCTAAGGATGCCATCGGTAGCGGTAAGGCGGTGGTGGTGGGTGGAACGTCTGCTGAAGGCGGCACCTCCGCACCCAGGACAACCGTAGAATTCCCAAAGATAGTTTACCCGACACTTACACCGAGTAGCTCCACTTTGGTTCCTAGTGCGGTGCCAACATCTCCAACCTGCGGTCTTGAGGAGCTTCTCCGACAAGCAGATATCTTGCGAGGAAACAGTCTTTCCTTTGGCAAGTTGCTTGATGAGAGCGCTACCAACCTCAAGATCATCGCACTTGTAAGTTTTATTTGCCTTCTACATTTATATGAGTATCCCACTGTAGCCCCCGAGGATTTAGACGGAAAACCATAGGTCTTTGCGTTTGAATGCTCTAAGAGTGACTAAGCTAGAAAACTTGTCAATGTAGCCCCCAAGTATTTAGTTTAAATGAATTATTCCGACTAGATACTTTCAGAGTAGCATAAGCAGTGTTTGTAAATTTCAATATTGTAGCCGCCAAGTCTCTAGTTGTAACTGAATTAGTTCCAACTAGAAACTTATATTGTAGCCCCCAAGCTTCTAGTTGAAAACTGAATCAGTTCTGACTAGATGGTTAAAGAAAGACCAAGCATATTGCCAAGTTAAAAAACTCTCACTATAGCCCCCAAGCCTCTAGGTGGATAATTATCCAGCTAGATGCTCCAAGTAGACTAAACAGCTTTAAACTTTATTTCCATAGAATGAGAATGCTCGGAGAGGCATGTCCAACGAGAAGTTCCAGAAGATGCGTGCGGATTTGGAACCCGAAAAGGGTAAAACTGCCTTCTTGAAGGAACAAATCATCAAGAGCAAGCGTCTATTTTTCCTTTATTTTTTGTATTCCTACTTGGTCTTGTGCTAATCATTCTCCGAGTACTCAATGTGTATTATTCTTTCTCCGACTTGCAGAAACCATTGCCAAGGCCAAGGATATTGTAGAGCAATCCAAGCACATTGAGTTGCTGGATAGCGAAAACAAGATCCTTAAGCAGGAGTCCGCTAACACGGACATGAACCGTTTGAAGGAGGAGATCGCGATGGTGAAAGAGCAGAAGAAAGCTGCCAATGAGAAAAATTAGCGCAATCTTGAAGCATACAAGATCCTTCGACAAGAACGGGACTCCATGGCGGAAACCCTCCAGCAGGCTGAAATTAGCATCTTTAGTAAGTGATTCTCCGCCGTGTACTTCTGTAAGTTGGATACTTTGAACTTGAACTCATGTGTTCTTTTGTTGGAATTTGTAGCTCCTATTGGTTTGACCCAGTCGCCTCCTCCGCCAAAAGAATGCATGGTCGTTGCCGGCAACTTTATCAACACTTCCATCAAGCAGGCCAAGGAGATAGCCAAGCACCTCCAGATCAACATCAAAGCGGTGGATTCTATGATGAAGTTCTCGGAGATCTTGCGCCAAGCCCCCGAGCGTATTGTAAGCTGGAAAGCTTCATGTACCCGGGCTGGCGCGAGGATGGCGCTGTCAATGGTCAAGGCTCACTACGAAAACGCCGACATCGACACGGTGACCTCCGGTATCCCCGACGTGGACGACGATGGCCAGAAAATAGATCACAAAGCTATCTTGGCGTCCCTCGCTGGTTTTGATACCAGTCTCCGAGTTGGTCGACCCTAACGTCTTCGTGCCCATGGAGATCATTGATGGTGACAGCCAAAGCTCCTCCGAGTCCCTCAATACCGCCGACTTCGAGGAGGATGGCTCTCCTGCTGCTGATGATGTTACATCCAAGCCGCCTGCGCCAAAGTAATGAAAAAAATATGTAATATTTGTTTCCTCTGGAATTTGTATGCAGAAAAACTACTTGTTTAACTTAAGGCGGAAAAAACAATGGTTGTTATTTCCTGCTACTCAAGAAATGGTTCCAACATGTATATATTTTTTAAGCAAGTGCTGGCTTATCCATTACTCTGGTTTTTATGCTTGAATTTTCGTGAGTCGGAAGACTCGTTGTCGGAACTATGCGCTCAGGCGATGATGCCCAATGGCACCGTCAATAACCTAAGCACAAAATCACCGACAATAAATGCCAAAAGTCACTACTCCAGAATCCACATAAAAACAACAAAGAACATGTATACCAAAAAACTTAAGCTAACGCCGGTAGGCGGAATTTTCACAAGTGCAATCGCAAAGCTTGTGCATAAAGGTTTTATACGATCCAAAAATGAACACTAAAGGAGGTAAATTACTTAGAAATATGAGTGAACCAAAGAGCTTTATTTCATTGATCATATAAGAGGTACACAATAGACAAAAAATGCTAAGTGTAGAAAGGACGTAGTTGTGCTATGTTCCATGGCCGATCAAGCTCCGGGTAGTCATCATCCAGGTCACGTCGCTTACGCTTATGATCCTCGTTAGGTCTATCCTTCAGTCCACGATTGTCAACGAGGTAGTAAGACCCACTGAGTAGAGCCTTGCTTATGATGAACGGTCCTTCCCATGGCGGGGATAATTTGTGTGACTTCTTCTGCTTAAGTCGGAGCACTAGGTCCCCATCTTTAAAGGAGCGATGCCAAATGCGGCGACTATGGTAGCTATGTAGCTTCTGCTAGTAGATGGCAGATCTTTGGCATGCCAAAACGTGCCCCTCCTCGAGAAGGTCCACATCTAGGCGTCGAGATTCTTTAGCGTCATCTTCGTCGTAGGCGGCAACTCTTGGTGCATCATGAAGGATGTCGGAAGGCAGGATGGCTTCTGCTGCATATACCATGAAATAAGGGGTGTAGCCGGTGGATCTGTTGGGTGTAGTTCGTAAACTCCATAGCACATATGGTAATTCCTCCGCCCAGGCTCCAGCTTCTCTATGCAATGGTGCTTCCAGATGTGGCTTGATTCCCTGCAGAATTAATCCATTGGCTCTCTCAACCTGACCATTGGACTGTGGATGCGCCACAGATGCTAGGTCAAGTCAGATGCCCTTCTCCCAACAATAAGCTTCCACTTCTCCGAGTGACAAGTTGTTGCCGTTGTCGGTGATAATGCTATGTGGGAGACCAAATCTCACCACCAGATCTCGGACAAACCTAAGGGCAGTTGCCCCATCGAGCTTTCTAATGGATTTAGCTTCTATCCATTTGGTGAATTTATCAACTGCTACTAGCAGATGCGTAAACCCACATGGTGCCGTCTGCAACGGACCAACCATGTCCACCTTGACCGCTGATTTATAAACGCCAAGTTATTGGTATTGTTCGTAATTCTTCAGCTGGAACATGTGGTTGTCGGGCATAATACTGGCATCCCATGCATGTATCAACCAGCTTGTCGGTGTCCGCCTTCGCGGTCAGCCAGTAGAATCCTTGCCAGAAAGCATTAGCGACCAACGATCGGGGAGTGTCGTGGTATTCCCGATGAGTACGCTATGGAGGGGTCGTCAAAGTGCGTGTTTAGAGACGTGGGGGAAGGCGGACGGTTGACGGGTACGAGGTAACACAGCTTACCCAGGTTCAGATCCCACAACGGTGGCGGAATCCTACTCCTGCTATAAATCACTATAATGGCAATACGCCGAGTTACAGAGATAGGTTCGCTGTGCGAGCTGTGACTAGAAAGTCTAAGTTATCGTCTGTGTTTGTGCCCTAAAGGCTCCCATAGGCCCGACTTATATAGTCACCAGGTCCTAGGGTTACAGGAAAAAGCCCTAGACGGACAGGTTACAGAGTCCTACACCGTCTATTACTAGTCTAGCGTGTCTTGCACTCCAAGGCTCCGGGTACGCTGGTGAATACACCGTAGCCTTCCTTTATCTGGCATGGGCCTCCCTTCTGGATCCATCTAACTGGGCCGCCCAGCAGGCCATGGGCCATGCTGCCAACTGTGGGCCACCCATGTTATCCGGATAAGAGACATGCTATGAGGATACCCATATAACATATCCCCAACAGTAGCCCCTGGAGAACTCTGAGATCTTGCACCGTCTTGCCTCTTCACGTTGAATGCTCTGTCTAGATGGATGTCGGCAAATCGTCAAGCAACATCTTGTAGTCCTCCCAAAGTACCCTGCAAGGTTTTCTCTGTCTTCAACTTGTAAGTCAAATTGCTGAATCTTCTATTGTACTCTTCCATAGCCGGACTGGATCCGTCCATGCCAAAATCTTCCGATGTGATGGTTCATCTGCCTATAATAGCTAGGGCGACGTAGACATTGGCCAGCAACACCTCGTAACTCACACATGCAGAGAATGCAATCATGTCCACTTTTCCCGCGCAATCGATACGAACCGTTGGCGGCGACGGTTGGTACGTGGCGAAATTTCCGCGCACGTCTCTGCACACGTCGTCTATGTGGCAACCATTCGATCAAGATGCACTAATCTTGATGCCGGAGACCATAAATAGTAACTGCGGTGGAAAATTTACTTTTTCACCTCATTCTCCCCTACATCATCTTCTTCCTCCAGCGAGCGCCTCCTCGAGCTCTGCACGAAACGTGCGAAAAACCCTAGCTCTCCAATCTTTCCCCAGTCACCACCGAACACACCCAATGGCCAGCAGCAGCTCGTCCCCCTCCATGGCGGCGTCGGGCGAAGCCGGCGAGCTCCGTCATCGTGCCGCCAGAGGGCCTGGTCATCCCCAAGTACGCGGTGGTCGAAGCCATCAGCGGCGACCATAATCCAGTGGCGCTGGAGCTGCTGGAGGAGGAGTACGACTCGCACAAGGGCGACTGGCACGGTTCGGATATCATGGACCACGACATCAAAGAACTGATCAATGAGGGCTACCTCCCCGCGATGGAGGGGCTCGCCTGGCGGGCGGCGCCGGCCGGCAAGGTCACACCTTCTCCCCAAGCCGGAGAAAAAGTGTACCTCAAAGCGCAGATGGTACGCGACGTCTCCATGCCCATCTCCAACTTTTTCCTTGCTGTCCTGAATCATTACCGAGTATAGCCACAAAACCTCTCTCCCAATAGCATCTTAGCGCTCAGCAACTATGCGGCGCTCTGCGAGGGTTACTTAGGGATTAGGCCTAGGCTAGATCTCTTCATATATTTCTTTACCGTCAAGCGCAAAGCCGGAGCCAGCAAGGATGAGCTTAGAAATTGCAGAACCATTACTTTTAAGATCCGGCCTGGCCGGCGTTTCCCCGACATTGTCGGCAACGAGTCCTACAAGAACTGGCAGCAGACGTACTTCTACGGCCCAGATATCCCTCTGGCTGTCCGAGAAGTCACGTACCCGGACTTCGTCGATGGATAAGCCGCCAAAACCTCGACATGGAGATCCCAGGCCTCCCTTCCCTCCGACATCGACGCTTCTCGCACTATAAGAGTGGTTCGTAGAGACGGGTTTGACCGGATTGGACCTAGACATGTGCTGGTTCATCAGGCGGATCCAGCCTCTGCGGCACCGCTTGAAGCTGATGCATGAGTATTCCAACGATAGAAGGGATAGCCTCCGCATCTCCGAGGAAAACTTCTCGAGCGACTTCGTCAAGGACATCGTCAAGGTGAAGGACAGGAAGTGTGGCTTCACCATCACCTACGACATGTTCGTAGAGAGCAAGTGCCCAAAGGTAACTGTTTATTTTCTGTGTATGACATATACTCCGGTTCTTCCATCTAGCCATTACCATCTCATCTAACACGGTGGTTTTTCACTTAAAAGCTCAGCGACATAGATGAGGATAGCATGGCTCCTCAAATCTATGATCAAAAGATGAAGGAAGTCACCATCGTGTCCGATGACGATGATCCATTGGCGTGAAAACGGAAGAGCTCCACCTCTGACGCTGCCGACGGAGGCAAGAAGAAGAAGACGGAGGCTGGAGCCTCCAAGAAGACCACCGTCGCCCTGGAGGCGGAGAAAATAAAGATTACAGGGATCCCTTTTGCCAAAGCACCCACTCTTGTGTAAGCTTCTTTCTCTCCAACATTATCTTTCTTATTTCCGTACTTATGCATTTTGCACATTTCAGGAAGAAAGCCACAACCAGCTTGAAGAAGACCTCCAAAACTTTGGGGGCTTCTAGAACCATAAAGGATATGCTGCATAGCGACGTATCTCCCGCCATCGCCCATGTCACTCCCGTCGTCCAGCCCTCGTCTGCTCTGACAAGCTCTCAAGCTAAAGAAACATCTGGCCCTTCCGCCATGGAAGTGGACTTAGGCGCCTCCATAGAGCTCGCTGTTGTCGGCGAACAGGCGACGCAGGAGAGTGCCGCAAACCAAATGGCTGAAGCTTCGGCTAAGAATGCCATGGGTAGCAGTAAGGCGGTGGTGGAAGGCGCTACATCTGCCGAAGGCGGTGCCCTCGCCCCCAGGAAGACCATAGAGTTCCCGAAGATAGTCTATCCGGCACTTACGCAGAGTAGCACCTCTCTGGTTCCTGGTGCAGCGCCGACATCTCCGACGTGCCGTCTCAAGGAGCTTCTCCGGCAAGCAGAAATCTTGCAAGGAAATAGTGTGTCCTTTGGCAAGTTGCTAGCTGAGAGTGCTACCAACCTCAATATCATTGCACTTGTAAATTTTATTTGCCTTTTGCATTTCAGATGAGTATCCCACTGCATCCCCGAGGATTTAAACGGAAAACCATAGGTCTTTGCGTCTAAATGCTCTAAGAGTGACTAAGCTAGGAAACTTCTCACTGTAGCCCCCAAGCATATAGTTTGAATGAATTGTTCTGACTAGATGCTTTAAGAGTAGCATACATAGTGCTTATAAATTTCGATACTGTAGCCCCCAAGCTTCTAGTTGTAACTGAATTAGTTCCGACTAGATGCTTAAAGAGAAGCTAAGCATACAACTGAGTTAAAACCTTTATACTGTAGCCCCCAAGCTTCTAATCAAAAACTGAATTAGTTCCGACTAGATGCTTTAAAGAAAGACTAAGCATATTGCTAAGTTAAAAAACTCTCGCTGTAGCCCCCGAGCGTCTAGGTGGAAATTTTCCGGCTAGATGCTCCAAGTAGACCAAACAACGTTTAACTTTCTTTTTTCCACATAATGAGAATGCTCGGAGGGCATGGCCAACGACAAGTACCAGAAGATGCGTGCTGATTTGGAAGCCGAAAAGGGTAAAACTGCCTTCTTGAAGGAACAAATCACCAAGAGCAAGCGTCTGTTTTTCCTTTCTTTTTCGTATTCCGACTTGGTCTTGTGTATTCTCCGAGTACTCACTGTGTACTTTTCTTTCTCCGACTTGCAGAAACCATTTCCAAGGCTAAGGATATTGTCGAGCAATCCAAGCACATTCACCAGCTGGATACAGAAAACAAGATCCTTAAGAAGGAGAGGGAGGAGATGCTGAAAATGCATGAAGACACGATGAAAGCCCTGCAGGACTCCGCCAATGAGGAGATGAACCGCTTGAAGGAGGAAATTGCTATCTTGAAAGAGCAGAAGAAAGCTGCTGATGAGCAGAATCAACGCCATCATGAAGCGTATAAGCTCCTCCAACAAGAACGGGACTCCATGGCGGAGACTCTTTGGCAGGCTGAGGCCAGCATCTTCAGTAAGTGATTCTCTGTCTTGCATTTCTGTAGTCTAGATACTTTTAATTTTGTGAACTCATGCGCTCCTTTGTCAGGAATTCGCAGCTCCTATGGGTTTAACCCGGTCGCCTCCTCCGCCAAAGGAATGCATGGTTCTTGCCGGCAACTTTATCAACACCGCCATCGCGCAAGCCAAAGATATTTCCAAGCCCCTCCAGATTAATATCAAGGCATCGGACTCTATAGTGAAGTTCTCGGAGATCCTGCACCGAGCCCTCGAGCGTATCGCAAGCTAGAAAGATTCATGTGCATGGGCCGGTGCAAGGATGGCGCTGTCCATGGTCAAGGCACATTATGAGAATGCCGACATCGACACGGTAACCTATGGTATCCCCGACGTGGATGATAAAGGCCAAAAGATAAACCACAAATCTATATTAGAGTCACTCGCGGTTTATGTCACCAGAGTCGCTGTCGTGGTATTGCCGACGAGTACGCCATGGAGGGGTCCTCACAGTGCGTGTTTAGAGACGTGGGGTAAGGCGGACGGTTGGTGGGTATGAGGTAATACAGCTTACCCAGGTTCAGATCCCACGACTGTGGCGGAATCCTACTCCTGCTATAAATCACTATAAGGGCAATACACCGAGTTACAGAGATAGGTTAGCTGTGCGAGGTTGTGTGTATCGATCTATGGTCGTATGAGATTGTGCCCTAAAGGCTCCCATAGGCCCGACTTATATAGTTGCCAGATCCTAGGGTTACAGGGAAAAGTCCTAGTCGGACAGGTTACAGATTCCTACACCGTCTATCACTAGTCTTGTGTATCTTGCACTCCAAGGCTCCGGGTACGCTGGTGACTCCACCGTAGCCTTCCTTTATTCGGCATGGGCCTCCCTTCTGGATCCACCTAACTGGGCCGCCCAGCAGGCCACAGGCCATGCTACCGACTATGGGCCTCCCGGGTTAGTCGGATAAGAGACATGCTATGCGAATACCCATATAGCATATCCCCAACAGTAGCCCCTGGAGAACTCCAAGATCTTGCGCCGTCTTGCCTCTTCTCGTGGAATGCTCCGTCTAGATGGATGTCGGCAAATCATCAAGCAATATCTTGTAGTCCTCCCAAAGAACCTTGCAAACGTTTTCTCCGTCTTCTATGAGTAAGTCGGAGAAATGCTGAATCTTCGATCGTACTTTTCCGAAGTCGGATTAAATCTGTCCATGCCGGAATCTTCGATGCGACGGCTCATCTACCATGTCAGTTATGATGATGTAGGCTTAGGTCAGCGACGCCTCGTAACTCACACATGCAGATAACGCAATTATATCCGATTTTCCCGCGTGAGCGATACGAACCGTTGGCGGCGACGGTTGGAGATGTGGCGAAATTACCACGCACGCCCATGAACACGTCGTCTACGCGGCAACCGTCCGATTAGCTGCACGAATCTTGACGCAGAGTAAGATAAATAGTAACCGTGGGACACTTGCCACTTTTTTACCCCATTCTCTCGCGTCATCATGTTCTTCCTCCAGCCGCACGCCTCCTCGAGCTCTCCGCGGAAAACCTCGAAGAAACCCTAGCCTCTCTTTGCATCAGTCGCATCCTCCCAGTCCTCCATGGCCAGCAGCAGCTCCTCCCCGTCGATGGCGGCGCGGCGAAACCCGCAGACGAAGCCGGCTCGTCGTCGTGCCCCCAGAGGGCCTGGTCATCCCTGCGTCGGTGGTGATTGAAACCACCGGCGGTGACCACAATCTGGAGGCGCTAGAGCCTCTGGAAGAAGAGCCAGACTCGCACAAGGGCGACTGGCGCGGCTCGGACATCACCGGCCGTGACATCCAAGAGATGGTCGCCGAAGGCTACCTCCCTGCGATGGAGGGGCTACTTTGCCTGGCGGCACCGAGGGACACCTTCTCCGGAGAAAAGGTGTACCTCAAGGCTCAGCTGGTACGCGGCGTTTCCTGCCCATCTCCCACTTCTTTTTGTCCGTCTTGAACCACTTCAAGGTTCAACCCCATAACCTCTCCCCCAATAGTATCTTAGTGCTTAGCAACTTCGCGGCACTTTGTGAGGGTTACCTAGGGATTAGGCCTAGGTTAGACTTGCTCGTGTACTTCTTCACCGTCAAACGTGAAGCCGGACATAGTAGGGAGGAGCTTAGGAACTGCGGCACCATAAGCTTCAAGATCCGACCTGGCCGGCGGTTCCCCGACATCGTCTGCCACGAGTCGTGCAAAAACTGGCAGCGAACGTACTTCTACGGCCCCGACATTCCTTTGGCGGGCCGAGAAGTGACGTACCCGGACTTCATGGATGGAGCCGCCGCTGAAGTTTCCACATGGAGATCCCATGCCTCTCTTCCCTCCGACCTCGATGCTTCACGTGCAATAAGCCAGATCGAGTGGTTCGTAGAGACGGGTTTGACCGACTTGGACCTAGCCATGTGCTGGTTCATCAGGCGAATCCAACCTCTGCAGCACCGCGTGAAGTTCATGCACGAGTACACCAGTGATCGAAGGGATACCCTCCGGATCTTCGTGGATAACTTCTCGAGCGACTCCGTCAAGCTCCGTCTGAAGGACATCGTCAAGGTGAAGGATAAGAAGCGTGGCTTCACCATCACCTGCGACATGTACGTAGACGGCAAGTGCCCAAAGCTAGGTATTTATTTTCTGTGTATGACATTGCTCCAGTTTCTCTGCCTTGCCAGCGCCATCTTATCTAACACGGTGATTTCTCACTTAACAGCTTAGCGATCTAGATGAGGACAACCTGACTGCCCAAATCTACAATCCAAAGATGAAGGAAGTCACGGTCATGTCCGACGATGATGTCCCGTTGGCGCGAAAGCGGAAGAGCTCCACCTCTGACGCTGCCGACGGAGGCAAGAAGAAGAAGACGGAGGGTGGAGCCTCCAAAAAGAGTACTGCCGCCCTGGAGGCGGAAAAGAAAAAAGCCACCAGGATGTTTGCCAAAGCGCCCCCGTAGTGTAAGCCTCTCATTCTCCGACTTTTTCTATTTATCTGTCTTGTTCCTGTACTTATGCACTTTGCACGTTTCAGGAAGAAAGCCACAACCAGCCTCAAGAAGTCCTCCAAGACTCTTGGGGCTTCTAGAAATATCAAAGATATGCTGCATCACGACTGCTCCCCCGCCATCGCCCCTGCTACTCCTTCCGTCAAGCCCTCCTCTGCTCCGACAAGCTCTCAAGTTCAGGAGGCACCAGGCCCTTCCGTCATGGAAGTGGATTCTGGCGCCTCTACCGAGCTCGCTGTTGTCGGCGAGCAGGTGACGCAGGAGAGCGCTGCTCTTCAAATGGCTGAAGCTCCGGCTAAGGATGCCATCGGTAGCGGCAAGGCGGTGGTGGGAGCTGGTACCTCTGTCGAAGGCGGCGCCCCTACTCCCCAGAAACCCTTCGAGTTCCCCAAGATAGTTTACCTGGCGCTCCTGCTGAGTAACACAACTATGGTTCCTGGATGAGTGCCGTCATCTCCGACGTGCGGTCTCGAGGAGCTACTCCGACAAGCGGATATCTTGCGAGGAAATAGCATTTCCTTTGGCAAGCTGCTAGCCGAGAGCGCTACAAACCTGAAGATCATTGCACTTGTAAGTTTTACTTTGACTTTTGCATTTCATATGAGTATTCCACTGTAGCCCCCGAGGATGTAGACGGAAAACCATAGGATTTGCATCTATATGCTCTAAGAGTGACTAAGTTAGAAAAAACTCTCACTTTAGCCCCCAAGCATTTAGATGGAATGAATTACTCCGACCAGATGCTTTAAGAGTAGCATACACAGTGTTCATAATTTTCAATGCTATAGCCCCCAAGACTCTAGTTGTAATTGAATTAGTTCCGACTAGATGCTTAAAGAAAAGCTAAGCATATTGACAAGTTAAAAACTCTCGTTGTAGCCCCCGAGCATCTAGGTGGAAAATCTCCGACTAGGGGCTCCAAGCAGACCAAACAACAACTTAACTTTGTATTTGTTTCCACAGAATGAGAATGCTCGGAGGGGCATGGCCAACGACAAGTACCAGAAGATACGTGCAGATCTTGAAGCCGAAAAGGGTAAAACTTCCATCTTGAAGGAACAGATCATCAAAAACAAGAGCCTGTTTTCTTTTTGCGCATTTCCGTCATACTTTTGTGCCCATAATCTCCGAGTACTCACTGTGTACGTGGTTTTCTCCGACTTGCAGAACATGTTGCCAAGGCCAAGGACATTGTCGAGCAGTCCAAGCATATCCAGCAGCTGGACAGCGAGAACAAGATCCTGAAGGAGGAGAGGAAGGAGATGATGAAGATGCACGAGGATTCCATGAAAGCCCTGTAGGATTCCGTCTCTGCGGAGATCAATCGCTTGAAGGAGGAGCTTGCGTTCCTAGAGGATCAGAAGCAAGCTGCTGATGAGCAAAACCTTTGCCATAGCGAGGCGTTTAAGCTGCTCCAACAAGAGAAGGAATCCTTGGCGGACACCGTCTAGCAGGCTAAGGCCAGCATCTTCAGTAAGTGTCCTCCGCCTTGTATTTATGTAGTCTAGATACTTTAGAGTTTATTGAACTCATGTGATCCTTGTAGGAATTTTCAGCGCCTATGGGTTTAACCCGCTCGCCTCCTTCGGACAAGGAATGCATGGTTCTTGTCGGCAACTTCATCAACACCGCCATCGCCCAAGCCAAGGAGATTGCCAAGCACCTCCAAATATATATCAAGGCATCGGACTCCGTGACGAAGTACTCGGAGATCCTGCGCCGAGCCCCCGAGCGTGTCGCGAACTGGAAGGCTTCATGCGCACGGGCTGGCGCAAGGATGGCGCTGTCTATGGTGAAGGCACACTATGAAGATTCCGACATCGACACGGTGACCTCTGGTATCCCTGACGTGGATGATGACGGCAAGGAGATCGATCACGAAGCCATACTGTCGTCACTCGCGGGTTATGACACCAGGGTTGCCGAGTTTGTGGACGTTGACGTCTTTGTGCCCAGGAACACCATCGATAACGTCAACCAAGATTCCTCCGAGTCTCATCACAGTGACGATGTTGAGGGTGATTCTCTGACTGGTGATGATGCGGCCTCCAAGTCTCCTGCGCCCACGGTGGGCGCCAACTGTCGTGGTATTGCCGACGAGTACGCCATGGAGGGGTCCTCACAGTGCGTGTTTAGAGACGTGGGGTAAGGCGGACAGTTGACGGGTACAAGGTAACACATCTTAGCCAGGTTCAGATCCCACGACAAAGTGGTGGAATCCTACTCCTGCTATAAATCACTATAAGGGAAATACGCTGAGTTACAGAGATAGGTTCGCTGTGCGAGGTTGTGTGTATCGATCTATGATCGTATGAGATTGTGCCCTAAAGTCTCCCATAGGCCCGACTTATATAGTCGCCAGATCCTAGGGTTACAGGGAAAAGTCCTAGCCGGACAGGTTACAGAGTCCTACACCGTCTATCACTAGTCTTGTGTATCTTGCACTCCAAGGCTCAAGCAGCTGGTGACTCCACCGTAGCCTTCCTTTATCCAAAGATGGGCCTCCTTCCGGATCCACCTAATCTGGTGCCAGTTATGGGCCATGCTACCGACTATGGGCCACCCGAGTTAGTCGGATAAGAGACATGCTATGAGGATACACATATAGAATATCCCCAACAGTCGCCGAGTTGGTCGAAGTTAACTTCTTCGTGCCAATGAAAACCATCGATGGCGGCAACCAAAGGTCCTTCGAGTCCCTCAACACTGCCGACTTCGAGGAAGGTGACTCTCCTGCTGTCGACGATGCTGCTTCCAAGTCGCCTGCGCCAGAGGAATAAAAACAATTTGTAATATTTGTTTCCTCTTTAATGTGTATGCGGAAAAAACTACGTGTTAACTTAAGGCGGGGAAAAATGGTGTATGTCCTGCTACTTAAGAACTAGTTCCAGCATGTATATATATTTTTAAGCAAGTGCTGTCTTATCCATTACTTTGGTTTTTATTCTTGACCTTTCGTGAGTCGGAAGACTCGTTGTCGGAACCATGCGCTCAGGCGATGATGCCCAATGGCACCGTCAATAACCTAAGCACAAAATCGCCAACAATAAGTGTCAAAAGTCACTACTCCAGAATCCACATAAAGACGACAAAGAACGTGTAGACCAGAAAACTTAAGCTAACGCCCATAGGAGGAATTTTCACAAGTGCAATCACAAAGCTTGTGCATAAAGGTTTTATATGATCCAAAAATGAACACTAAAGGAGGTAAAAGACTCAGAAATATGAGTGAACCAGAGAGCTTTATTTCATTGATCATATAAGAGGTACAGAATAGATACAAAATGCTAAGTGTATAAAGGACGTAGTTGTGCTATGTTCCATGGTAGATCAAGCTCCGGGTAGTCATCATCCGGGTCACGTCGCTTACGCTTATGATCCTTGTTGGGTCTATCCTTCAGTTCACGATTTTCAATGAGGTAGTAAGACTCATTGAGTAGCTCCTTGCTTATGATGAACGGTTCTTCCCATGGCGGGGATAATTTGTGTGACTTCTTCTGCTTAAGTCGGAGATCCCCCTCTTTAAAAGAGCGATGCTGAACGCGGCGAATATGGTAGCTGTGTAGCTTCTGCTGGTAGATGGCGGATCTTTGGCATGCCAAAACGCGCTCCTCCTCGAGAAGGTCCATATCTACGCATCTGGATTCTTCAGCATCATATTCTTCGTAGGCGGCAACCCTTGGTGCATCGTGAAGTATTTCGGAATGTAGGATAGCTTCTACTGCATATACCATGAAGTAGGGGGTGTAGCAGGTGGATCTGTTGGGTGTAGTTCGTAAACTCCACAACACAGATGGCAATTCTTCCGCCCAAGCCCCAGCTGCTCTGTGCAGTGGTGCCTCAAGACGTGGCTTTATTCCCTTCAGAATTAGTCCATTGGCTCGCTCAACCTGACCATTGGACTGTGGGTGTGCCACAGATCCAAGGTCAAGTCGGATGCCCTTCTCCCAAAAATAAGCCTCCACTTCTCTGAGTGACAAGTTGTTGCCATTCTTGGTGATAATGCTATGTGGTAGACCAAATCTCACCACTAGATCCCGGACAAACCTAAGGGAAGTTGCCCCATCGAGCTTTCTAATGGGTTTAGCTTCTATCCATTTAGTGGATTTATCAACTGCTACTAGCAGATGCGTAAAACCACATGGCGCTGTCTGCAACGGACGAACCATGTCCAGCCCCCTGACTGCAAACGGCCAAGTTATTGGTATTGTTCGCAATCCTTCAGCAGGAACAAGTGGTTATCGGGCATAATACTGGCATCCCATGCATGTATCCACCAGCTTGTCCGTGTCCACCTTCGCGGTTAGCCAGTAGAATCCTTGCCGGAAGGCTTTCGTGACCAAAGATCGAGGAGCGGCGTGATGCCCGCAATCTCCGAGATGGATTTTGCGTAGGATTTCAATACCTTCTTGCCGGGAAACACACTTAAGGTATACACTAGTAGTGCTTCATTTGTAGAGATGTCCATTGATTATGGTATAGCCCTTTGCTCGACGTACTATTTGCCGTATTTCGACTTCTTCGTCGGGCAAAGTTCCGTGTTCGAGAAATTTCATGAACGGTTTTTTCCAAGCTAGAGGGACCTTTGCCACCATGTGGACGAAAGAGTCTACTCTGTCCGGGTTGTCGATGTCTGCCCCCTTCACGGATGGTGTCTGTAGATGCTCTAGGAAAACTCCTGGCGGAATTCGTTTGCACCCTGATCCAAGCTTAGACAGCAAATCGGCCGCCTCGTTTTGCTCCCTAGGTACATACTTGACCTCGTAGCCCAAGAAGCTCTTGGCTATATCGTCCACTTCATCTCGATATGCCGCCATCATAGGGTTCCGCGCGTTCCAGGTGCCAGCCACCTGCTGGGCAACCAAGTCGGAATATCCATGCGCTTGATGCCAATATCCTTGGCTACGCGTAATCCGTGAATGAGTACTTCATACTCTGCCATGTTGTTTGTAGCCTCGAAGTGGATCTGCAGAACATAGTGTAGCTTGTCGCCAGTTGGTGACTATAATAGTACACCAGCCCCCGAGCCGTTGAGCATCTTTGATCCGTCAAAGTGCATCACCCAGTATTCTATCTCCGGGAATGGGGTAGCATCTGGCATCTCCGTCCAATCTACGATAAAATCCGGCAAGGCTTGTGATTTGATAGCGTTGCGTCTCTTGTAGGTGATATTGAAGGTGACAAGTTCAATGCCCCACTTCGCGACCCTTCATGTAGCGTCGCTGTTGTTGATAATGTCGGATAGTGGAGTTTTGCTCACCACTGTGATGGGGTGCTCCTGGAAATAGTGCCTCAGCTTCCGAGAAGCAAGGAATACTCCATAAGCTATCTTCTAGTAGTGCGGGTAATGCTGCTTGGACTCCGTCAAGACCTCGCTTACATAGTAAACTGGTCGCTGAACTCCGTGCTCATAGCCTGGTTCCTTCCGCTCTACCACTACGACGATGCTGATTACCCGGTTGGTGGCCTCCATGTAAATTAACATGGGCTCTCTAGGCTCGGGTGCTACAAGGATAGGCACTGAGGAAAGAATCTCCTTGATCTGCTTCAATGTTGCATCTTCTTCATCCGTCCACGTGAATCTGTCCGCCTTCTTCAGCAAGTTGTATAGAGGTAGAGCCTTCTCTACAAGTCGGCTGACGAACCGACTAACTACTGCAACACAACATGTTAGTCGTTGAATGTCCTTTAGGCATGTCAGACGTTTTATGTTTAAGATGGCCTTGATTTTCTCCAAGTTGACCTCGATTCCACGCTAGGAAACGATGAAGCCCAACAATTTGCCGGCTGGAACCCCGAAGACGCACTTCTTAGGGTTAAGCATCATGTTGTATTTCCGGAGATTATCAAGGGTTTCTTTTAAGTAGGAGATTAAGTCATTTTACTTTTTAGACATCACCGCTATATCGTTGACATAGACATGAATGTTCTGACCAATTTGATCGTGTAGGCAACGTTGCATTGTCCACTGGTACGTAGCACCCGCGTTTTTCAGCCCAAAGGGCATTGTAACATAGCAAAACGTGCCATAGGGGGTAGTGAACAAAGTGGCCAATTGGTCCGAATTCCTCATCTTGATCTGGTGGTATCCTGAATATGCATCGAGAAAACACAAAAGCTCTGAGCCAGCCGTCAATGACTTGGTCAATGCGAGGAAAAGCAAACGGATCTTTGGGACATGCTTTGTTCAAGCCGGTGTAATCAACGCACATTCTTAATTCTTTGGTTCCCTTTTTGGGGACAAGTACAGGTTTGGCCACCCATTGGGATAAAACTAGCCTTAAGTAACCTAGCTATCTCGGATAAAACTAGCCAGTGTAATCAACGCACTTCTCGGATAAAACTAGCCTTAAGTAACCTAGCTATCTCTTTGCCTATGGCGCGTCTCTTCTCATCTCCAAAGCATCATAGAGGTTGCTTCACTGGTTTGCATTTTGTATCAATGTTTAAGCTGTGCTCGGCAAGTTCCCTAGGTACACCCTTCATGTCGGCAGGTTGCCAGGCAAAGATGTCCCTATTCTTATGGAGGAACTCGACGAGCGCGCTTTCCTATTTCGGATCCAGGTTCGTCCCAATGGCGGTGGTCCTGGAGGCATCGCCTACCACAAGTTCCACCGGCTTGGTCTCGATGGCGGCCTTGAATGCTGGAGCGAAGTCAGAAATATGTTTCGACGCGGGCATCTCTAAGGCATCGACCTTGCTCTCTATCTCTTTGAATTCTTCACTATAGAGGACAGCTTCCGCGTAGGCTGCTTCTCCAATCTCGCAGTCCCTAGCTTTGGCAAAGCTTCCGGATACGGTGATGACACCATTTGGTCCGGGTATCTTGAGTTTGTTGTAGACGAAGCATGGCTTGGCCAGGAAGGTGTGGAATATGTCGTGGCCGAATATGACTTGGTACACGCTCTTGAAGGGGACCACCTCAAAGGTCATGCGCTCTTGCCAGTAATTATTAACATCACGAAAAGCGACTTGAAGTGTGATGCACCCAAGGGACCGAGCCTCCAACCAGGAACTATGCCGTGGAATATGGTGTTGGTCCGCCTTAGGTTTGCCTCCGTCAAGTTCATCTTCTGCAGTGTATCCAGGTACATGATGTTGATGCTGCTTCCACTATCCACCATACACTTGGTGAACTCATTGCCATCAATCAAGGGGTTGATAACCATGGCATATTGGTTCTTTGTAGGGATGAGGTCTGGGTGATCCTTCCTGTCCCAAGTAATTGGAATCTCCGACCAGCGTAGGAACTGGGGAACTGGGGGTAGATTATCCATCAGTATCCTCATGGAGGTCTTCTATTGTTGGACAGTGGGGGTGCTAAGGAAAGTATGGAAAACTGCCGCCTTCTGATCGAAGGGGTTCTTCCCTTTGCCGTCGCTCTTTGCGGCATGCTTGGGGTCAACATCCTCGTCCATGTCACTTGAATCCTTGGACTCCTCCTCCTTCTTCTTCCCCTTACACTTTCCTCGTGGTCTGTTCTTCCGACTTTGCTTGTAGCCGGACTCCGTGTCCTCCTTGAGGTCATTGACGAACTTGCAGTGTCGATTGGTATGGGTGGCCTTGCCGTTGACATCGAGGTGTATGAGGCACGGAATATCGCGGTACTATTCGTAGGTTTGGGGAACGCGGAGCGCTGCCGAGGTAGTTTCACTTCCTTGGTGCTGCCACGACCAGCTCCCCATCCTCGACCACGTTGTCCGCCATCTCCTCATCCTGCGAAGGTCATAGCGACCATGTCGGGAGTTTTCTTTTCTTCTGGTGTGGTTTTCCGCTTTGTGCTGCTGTTCCTCCGAGCCTGAGTTGGAACAGCCGTTGCCGGCAGGGAGCCGCGAGCATCATCGTCGGGAGCTGCGAACTCACTGGCCAACTGAATCATCTAATTCAAGTCCAGCTGATGATTTTCCTGCAAGTGCTTCAGTTTATGTCAGAGCAACGTGCCCCTTTCCAACCCATCGATGAAGGCAGCCATGGCGGTCTGAGTGTGCACTCCTGTGCAGGAATTCTTCATATCCAGCCAACAGGAGAGGTAGGCGCGAGATGTCTCGTCTTTCTCTTGCACGCACCGCTGTAGATCGCCAACAGTGCAGGGACGTTTGTACGTACCCTCGAAATTCTTGGTGAACGCTTCCTGCATGTCCAACCAATTGCAGATGGATTTCTCTGGCAATTCGTCAATCCATTAACGGGCCGTGCCCGCTAACATCAATGGGAGGTACTTGACAGCAACGTTGGGGTTACCCCCGGCGATCTCCACCACGTTGTTGTAGTCTTGCAACCATGTAGCTGGCTTCACGTTGCCATCATAGGGCTTGATGGTCTTGTCAATCCAGAAACCTTTGGGGTAAGTTGCGGACCGTATCGCAGGTCCAAAGCAACATGGTCCCAGGTATGGTCCTTCCCGGGCCTCGTGGATTTTGTCTATCCGCGAACAAGCGTCGTATTGCTCCGGGCTTCTTTTCTTCTTGTCAACAGGGGATGGGCTGCGTGAACGACGCGGGCCTCCTCCGCCATGGTGACTGCTAGGTGGCGACGGAGGCGGAGGTGGCAGTGGGTTAGCTTTCTTGCTATTACCCTCCTGCGACGCCTCGCGCTTGTCGCGGTTGCTTGTCGGATGCAGAGAGTCATGGCGCGACCTGCTCTTGTGTCCCTGGCTGTGCTCTATGTCATGACGGGTCTGCTCCGTGTTATCGCGGATGATGATGCCGCCCTGCCTTGGCGGGGGCATATCCGTACGACAGTGAGCCTTGGTGTCTTCGCGATGTCGGGGTGAGCGGGGCGGTGGCGATGGGCGACGAGGTTGTGCCTTACCTCTATGGTTGGAGGATATGGGGATAGCATCCTTCCTGTTGCGCGCATCCCTCCGTCTTCGTTCTGATGAACCCGTCTGAGACCCGACGTCAAGAGGAGATCTGTCCCTTGGCGGTTTATGCTGGCTAGACTGGCAAAATGCTGGGTTAGGATCAAGCCTCTGAGAGGTGGCCTTTTCCTGCTGTTTTACCGCCTTGGCCACTAGGTCAAAGACCTGATCCACTGCCTCAGGCGATCTATCCTGCTCTAGAAGGGTCTTGGCGAGGACAAGGTTGAGGAGAGGAGTGGGCATCACATGCCTACCTTTACTGTCAATGTATGGCTTGGCTTGTGCCGGCTTCGCGGGAGCACATCCCAGGTTTCGCCGTACACCAGGATCGTTGATGACGCGAGCCAGAGCTTTCTGGGCCTTCTGCTGCTGCTGCAGAGTCTTGTACTCGGCCTCCATTGCTCTAGCTTTTTCTATGGATTTCTGCGCATTGACCAGATCTCGATCTAGTTTTGTGCCTTGCTCTGCGATGGCCTGCGCTTCCTCTAGCAGCTGCTGGCGCTTCTCGTCAAGCTGGGTCACGTTCCGAATATGAGCTACGATCAGTGGCTCGACGAGGAGATTGTCGTACATCAGTCTATCAACTGGAGTAATTTGGACGGCAGCAGATGTAGATGCTGGATGCGGCAAGTTTGTGGTGTTGTTGTTGCTCGGGCCAGTACCGAGTTCCTGTGGCTGTTGCACTGGGCTAGGCGGCGGGGGCATGAACTTTGCGCGATCATTGTCGGCAGCAATAGGTGGTCCCTTTCCTTTTTCCAGAGCTTTAGGCGGAGCTCGTCCAGGCTGGTCTTCATCCATCGTCGTCCCAATGGTGATGAACACCCCTCGAGACGTGACGGCATTGTTGGCTTGCTCGTCGCGCGTGTACTCCTCCTCCATGTCCTGCATGGCGGAGTCTAGTTCCTCTGGACTGAAATCTATCTCCTCTGAATCTGCACTAAAGTCAGCGTATAGCGCGTCAATCACAGAGTCGGAGGGTGCCAGGACTTCCTCGATGACGGGGGTGGAGGTGCAATAGCAACGACGATGACTGGAGGTGGTGGTGGAACTGCGGCGATGGCGGCCGGAGGCGGTGGTGGCGGTTGCTGAGGCGGCGGCGCTCCGCCAATGAGCGCAGGATCCGCCTGAGTTGCCCCCTCGACCTCCGCATAGCTGTTGAAGGTGTTCACCATGCTCTCGAAGGTGAGGCATCATGAAGCTTGCTGCCGCCTTAGAGAATGCTAGAGAAGCGTTCCCTAGTCCAGTCCTTCCACAAAGTGATAAATAGCATCATCATTGGGGTAGTGGGCCAGATCAGCTCGTATACAGAGCCACCTGGCAAGGTAATCGCGTGGGTTTTCGCCCTCTCCCTAAACGCAACGCGCCAGATCGAAGATGGTAACCACGCCGACGAACTTGGATCTCTATTGTCCAGACGCACAGACGAAGCCGGCGGACTTGCAGTGATCTTCCACCATTATATCCTGCACATGGGCGGCTTGGGTGGGCCTTGAATTTTTCCGATCCATGCCGACAAACTCCGGGGAGAGATCCGACATCGAACCTTCCGCGAGCGTAACCTGCCCGTAGGCGGTCCGTGCGGGCCTTGATGCTCCTCCGACTCCCAGCGAACTAGTGCCCGAGTCGGTTTCGCCAATGAAGAGGTGGATGTCTCTGATAGGAACGATCGAACACCGCGTAAGGTTCGTCTTCGACGGGATCCAAAACTCATCGGGAGGGATGATCGGAACGTTGCCTGAGAAGAGAACGCGACCAATGGCTATGGTTTCGCCGATTCCCGTGAAGATCTTCGTCCTCGCCCGCTGAAGATCCTGAAGCACCTCTTGCCCCACGGTGGGCGCCAACTGCCATGGTATTGCCGACGAGTACGCTATGGAGGGGTCCTCACAGTGCGTGTTTAGAGACGTGGGGGAAGGCGGACGGTTGATGGGTACGAGGTAACACAACTTACCCAGGTTCAGATCCCACAACGGTGGCGGAATCCTACTCCTGCTATAAATCACTATAATGGCAATACGCCGAGTTACAGAGATAGGTTCGCTGTGCAAGGTGTGACTAGAAAGCCTAAGTTATCATCTGTGGTTGTGCCCTAAAGGCTCCCATAGGCCCGACTTATATAGTCGCCAGGTGCTAGGGTTACAGGGAAAAGTCCTAGCCGGACAGGTTATAGAGTCCTACACCGTCTATTACTAGTCTAGCATGTCTTGCACTCCAAGGCTCCAGGTACGCTGGTGACTCCACCATAGACTTCCTTTATCCGGCATGGGCCTCCCTTCTGGATCCATCTAACTAGGCCCCCCAGCAAGCCATGGGCCATGCTACTAACTATGGGCCACCAGGGTTATCCGGATAAGAGACATGCTATGAGGATACCCATATAACATATCCCCAAGAGGGAGCGGCGTGATGCCCGCAATCTCCGAGATGGATTTCGCGTAGGATTTCAATACCTTCTTGCTTGGAAACACACTTAAGGTATACACCAGTGGTGCTTCTTTTATAAAGCTGTCCATTGATTATGGTATAGCCCTTTTCTCGGTGTACTATTTGATGTGTTTCGACTTCGTCGTCAGGCAAAGTTCCGTGTGCGAGATATTCCATGAACGGTTTTGTCCAAGCCGGAGGGACCTTTGTCACTGTGTGAACGAAAGAGTCAACTCTATCCGGGTTGTCTATGTCTGCTCCCTTCACGGATGGTGTCCGTAAATGCTCCAGGATAACTCCAGGCGGAATTTGTTTGCACCCTGATCCAAGCTTAGGTAGCAGATCAGCCGCCTCGTTTTGCTCCCTAGGTACATACTTGACCTCGTAGCCCAAGAAGATCTTGTCTATCTCGTCCACTTCGTCTCGATATGCCGCCATCATAGGGTTCCGCGCATTCCAGGTGCCAGCCACTTGTTGGGCAACCAAGTCGGAATCTCCAGAGCAAACTATGTGCTTGATGCCAATATCCTTGGCTACGCGTAGTCTGTGAATGAGTGCTTCATACTCCGCCATGTTGTTCGTAGCCTCGAAGTGGATCTGTAGAACATAGTGTAGCTTTTCCCCATTTGGTGACTATAGCAGTACACCAGCCCCCGAGCCATTGAGTATCTTTGATCTGTCAAAGTGAATCACCTAGTATTCTGGCTCCGGCATTGGGGTAGCATCTGGCATCTCCGTCCAATCTGCGACAAAATCCGCCAAGGCTTGTGACTTGATAGCGTCGCGTCTCTTGTAGGTGATCTCGAAGGAAGCAAGTTCAATGCCCCACTTCGCGACCCTTCCTGTAGCGTTGTTGTTGTTGATAATGTAGGACAATGGAGCCTTGCTCACTACTGTGATAGGGTGCTCCTGGAAGTATTGCCTTAACTTCCGAGAAGCAAGGAACACTCCATAAGATATCTTCTGATAGTGCGGGTAACGCTGCTTGGACTCTGTCAAGACCTCATTTACATAGTAAACTGGCCATTGAACTCAATACTCATAGCCTGGTTCTTTCCGCTATACCACGACGACGATGCTGATTACCCGGTTGGTGGCTGCCATGTAGATTAACATAGGCTCCCTAGGAACGTGTGCTGCACGGATAGGCACCGAGTATAGTGTCTCCTTTAGCTTCTTCAATGCTGCATCTGCCTCGTCCATCCACGTGAATTTGTTCGCCTTCTTCAGCAACTTGTATAGCGGCAGAGCCTTCTCTCCAAGTCGGCTGACAAACTGACTAACTGCTGCAACGTAACCTGTTAGCCGTTGTATGTCCTTTAGGCATGTCGGACGGTTTGTGTTTAAGATGGCATTGATTTTCTTCGGGTTGACCTCGATTCCACACTGGGAAACGATAAAGCCCAACAATTTGCCGGCTGGAACCCCTAAGACGCACTTCTTAGGGTTAAGCATCATGTTGTATTTCCGGAGATTATCAAAGGTTTCTTTTAAGTCGGAGATTAAGTCGTTTGAATTTTTAGACATCACTGCTATATCTTCCACATAAGCATGAACGTTTTGACCAATTTGATCGTGTAGGCAACGCTGCATTGTCCGCTGGTACGTAGCACCTGCGTTTTTCAGCCCAAAGGGCATCGTGACATAACAAAACGTGCCATAGGGTGTAGTGAACGAAGTGGCCAATTGGTATGACTTCCTCATATTGATCTGGTGATATCCTGAGTATGCATCGAGAAAACAGAAAAGCTTCGAGCCAGCCGTCGAGTCAATGACTTGGTCAATGCGATGCAATATAAACGGATCTTTGGGACATGCTTTGTTCAAGCCGGTGTAATCAACGCACATTCTTAATTCTTTGGTTCCCTTTTGGGGAAAAGTCCACGATTGGCCACCCATCGGGTGTGAAGGACTTCTCGGATAAAATTATCCTTAAGTAACCTAGCTATCTCTTTGCCTATGGCGCGTTTGTTATCGTCTCCGAAGCGTCATAGAGGTTGTTTCACTGGTTTACATTTTGGATCAATATTCAAGCTGTGCTCGGCAAGTTCCCTAGGTAAAACTTTCATGTCGGCAGGTTGCCAGGCAAAGATGTCCCTGTTCTCACGGAGGAACTCGACGAGCGCACTTTCCTATTTAGGGTCCAGGTTCATACCAATGGCGGTGGTCTTGGAGGCATCACCTACCATAAGTTCCACCGGCTTGGTCTCGATGGTGGCCTTGAATGCTAGGGCGGAGTCAGAAATCTGTTTCTTCGACGCGGGCATCTCCAAGGCATTGACCTTGCTCTGGATCTCCTTGAATTCTTCGCTGTAGAGGATAGCTTCCGCAAAGGTTGCTTCTCCAATCTCGCAATTCCTTGCCTTGATAAAGATTCCGGATACGGTGATGACACCGTTTGGTCTGGGTATCTTGAGCTTGTTGTAGACGAAGCATGGTTTGGCCATGAAGGTGTGGAAGATGTCACGGCCAAATATGACGTGGTACACGCTCTTGAAGGGGACCACCTCAAAGGTCATGCGTTCTTAGCGGTAATTATTGACATCGCCAAAAGCAACCTGAAGTGTGATGCACCCAAGGGACCGAGCCTCCAGACGAGGAACTACGCCATGGAAGATTTTGCTAGTCTGCCTTAGGTTTGCCTCCGTCAAGTTCATCTTGTGCAGTGTATCTAGGTACATGATGTTGATGCTGCTTCCACTATCCCCCATACATTTGGTGAAATCGTTGCCATCAATCAGGGGGTTGATGATCATGGCATATATGTTCTCCGTAGGGATGAGGTCTGGGTGATCCTTCCTGTCCCAACTGATTGGAATCTCCGACAAGTGCAGGTATTGGGGAATTGGGGGTAGAGTGGCCATCAGTATCCTCATGAAGGTCTTCTGTTGTCAGACGGTGGGGGTGCCAAGGAAAGTGTGGAAAACTGCTGCCTTCTTATCAATGGGGTTCTTGCCCTTGCCATCGCTCTTGGCGGCATGCTTGGGGTCAACGTCCTCATCCATGTCACTTGAATCCTTGGACTCCTCCTCCTTCTTCTTCCCCTTGCCCTTTCCTCGCGGTCTGTTCTTCCGACTTTGCTTGTAGCCGGACTCCGGGTCCTCCTTGAGGTCATTGACGAACTTGCAATGGCGATTGGTGTGTGTGGCCTTGCCGTTGGCGTCGAGGTGTACAATGCATGGCATATCGCGTACTCCTCGTAGGTATGGGGAATGCGGAGCGCTGCCGAGGTTGTTTCACTACCTCGCTGCTACCCACGACCAGCCCCCTGTCCTCGGCCACGCTGTCCACTATCACCTCGTCCTGCAAAAGTCATGGCGACCATGTTGGAGGTTTGCTTTTCTTCTAGCGGACTCTTCCGCTTGGTGTTGTTGTTCCTCCGAGCTTGAGTTGGAACGGCCGTTGCCGGCAGGGAGCCGTGAGCATCATCGTCGGCAACCGTGAACTCACTAGCCAGTTGGATCATCTAGTTGAGATCTAGCTGGTGGTTGTCCTACAGGCTCTTCAACGTATGTCGGAGCAACGTACCCCTTTCCAAGCCATCAATGAAGGCGGACATGGAGGTCTGGGAGTGCACTCCTGCGCAGGAATTCTTCATATCCAGCCAGCAGGAGAGGTAGGTGCGAGATGACTCGTCTTTCTCCTGCACGCACTGCTGTAGGTCACCAACAGTACAGGGACGTTTGTACGTACCCTCGAAGTTCTTGGTGAACACTTCTTGCATGTCCAGCCAGTTGCAGATAGATTTCTCCAGCAAGTCATCGATCCATTGTCGGGTCGTGCTCGCCAGCATCAATGGGAGGTTCTTGACGGCAACGTTGGGGTTTCCCCCGGCGATCTCCACCGCGTTGCCGTAATCCTGCAACTATGTAGCTGGCCTGTCGGTGCCGTCATAGGGCTTGATGGTCTTGTCAATCCGGAAACCCTTGGGGTAAGCTGCGGTTCGTATTACAAGTCCAAAGCAGCGTGGTCCCAGGTATGCTCCATCCCAGGCCTCGTGGATCTTGGCCAGACGTGATCGTGCGTCGTATGGCTCCGGGCTTCTTTTATTCTTCTTGCCATCAGGGGATGGGCTATGTGAGCGACACGGCCCTCCTCCGCCATGGTGGCTGCTAGGTGGTGACGGAGGCGGAGGTGGCGGTGGGTTAGCCTTCTTGCTGTTACCCTCCTGCGATGCCTCATGCTTGTCACGGTTGCTTGTCGGATGCGGAGGGTCATGACGCGACCTGCTCTTGTGTCCTTGGCTGCGCTCCCCATCATGATGGGCCTGCTCAGTGTTGTCGCGAATGATGATGTCGTGTTGCTTGGGTGGCGGCATGTTCGTATGATGGTGAGCCTTGGTATCTTCGCGATGTCGGGGAGAGCGGGTCGGTGGAGATGGGCGACGAAGTTGGGCCTTGCCTCCATGGTCGGAGTATACGGGGATAGCATCCTTCCTGTTGCGCGCATCCCTCCGTCTTTGTTCTGACGAACCCGTCTGGGACCCGACATCATGAGGAGATCTGTCCCTTGGTGGCTTTTGCTGGCTAGACTGGCAAAATGGTGGGTCAGACTCAAGCCTCTAAGAGGTGGCCTTTTCTTGCTGTTTCACCGCTTCGGTTGATCTATCCTGCTCCAGAAGGGTCTTGGCGACGGTGAGGTTGAGAAGAGGGGTGGGTATCACCTGCCTGCCTTCACTATCAATGTATGGCTTGGCTTGTGCCGGCTTCGAGGGAGTCCATCCTAGGTTTCGCCATACGCCAGGATCGTTGATGACACGAGCTGGAGATTTCTTAGCCTTCTATTGCTATAACAGAGTCTTGTACTCGGCCTCCATTTCTCTAGCTTTATCTATTGACTTCTTCGCGTTGGCCAGATCTCGATCTAGCTTTGCGCCTTGCTCTACGATGGCATGCGCTTCCTCCAGCAGCTGCTGGCGCTTCTCGTTAAGATGGACTACATTGCGAATATGAGCCACTATCATGGGCTCGACGAGGAGATTGTCGTACATCACTCTATCGGCTGGAGTGACTTGGGCAACAGCATACGTAGATGCCGGGAGCGGTGGGTTTGCCGTGTTGTTGTTGCTCGGACCGGTGCCGAGTTCCTGCGGCTACTGCACTAGGTTAGGCGGAGGGGGCATGACCTTTGCGCGACCATTGTCGGTAGCAACAGGTGGTCCCATCCCTTTGTCTAGCACTGTAGGCGGAGCTCGTCTGAGATGATCTTCATCCATCGTTGTCCCAATGGTAATCCTCCTCCATCTCCCGTATGGCGGAGTCTAGCTCCTCCGAGCTGAAGTCTATCTCCTTCGAATCTGCGCTGATGTCGGCGTAGAGCACATCTAGCATGGAGTCGGAGGGTGTCGGGGCTTCCTCGATGACGGGGGGGTGGAGGTGCAACAACAGCGACGATGACTAGAGTCCGGGGTGCAGCTGCGGCAACGACGATCAGAGGCGGCGGTGGTGGTGGCTGAGGCGGAGGAGCTCCGCCAACGAGCGCGATTTCTATCTGAGCTTCCTCGTCATCCTGCGCATAGCTGTTGACGGTGTTCACCATGCTTGCGAAGGTGAGGCGTCCTGAAGCCTGCTGCCGCCTTAGCATATGCCGGAGGAGCATACCTTGGTCTAGTCCTTCCACAAAGTGATACATAGCCTCATCATTAGGGTAATGAGCCATGTCGGCCCATATACGGAGCCACCTGGCAAGTTAATTGCGGGGTTTTTCGCCCTCTCTCTAAAGGCAAAGCGCCAGATCGAAGATGGTCACCACTCCGACGAACTTGGATCTCTGTTGTCCAGACGCACGGACGAAGTCGGCGGACTTGCATCGATCTTCCACTGTTATATCCTACACAGGGGCGGTTTGGGTGGGCCTTGAATTTTTTTGAACTTTGCCGGCAAACTCTGAGGAGAGATCTGACATCGATCCTTCCGCGAATGTATCCTGCCCGTAGGCGGTCCGTGCAGGTCTTGATACTCCTCTGACTCCCAGGGAACTAGTGCCCGAGTCGGTTTCGCCGATGAAGAGGTGGATATCCGATGGCGACGATCGAGCACCGCATAGGGTTCGTCTTCGTCGGGATCTAGAACTCGTCGGGAGGGACGATCGGAACGTTGCCGGAGAAGAGAACACGACCGATGGCTACGATTTCGCTGATTCCCGCAAAGATCTTGGTCCTCGCCAGCTGAAGAGCCTGAAGCGCCTCTTCCCCCACGGTGGGCGCCAACTGTCATGGTATTGCCGACGAGTATGCCATGGAGGGGTCCTCATAGTGCGTGTTTAGAGACGTGGGGGAAGGCAGACGGTTGACGGGTACAAGGTTACACAGCTTACCCAGGTTCAGATCCCACAACGGTGGCGGAATCCTACTCCTGCTATAAATCACTATAAGGGCAATACGCCGAGTTACAGGGATTGGTTCGCTGTGCGAGGTGACTAGAGAGTCTAAGTTATCGTCTGAGAGTGTGCCCTAAAGGCTCCCATAGGACCGACTTATATAGTCGCCAGGTCCTAGGGATACAGGGAAAATTCCTAGCCGGACAGGGTACAGAGTCCTACACTGCTTACATCTAGTCTAGCGTGTCTTGCACTCCAAGGCTCCGGGTACGTCGGTGACTCCTCTGTATCATGGGCCTCCCTTCTAGATCCATCTAACTGGGCCGCCCAGCAGGCCATGGGCCATGCTACCAACTGTGGGCCACCCGGGTTATCCGGATAGCAGACATGCTATGAGGATACCCATATAGCATATCCCCAACAAACGTATCTATAATTTTTGATGGTCCATGCTTGTTTACTATCTACTTTGCTTTGCTGTTTCTACACTTTGAGGTATTTTTATATGTTTTCTAGGACTAACCTATTAACAAGATGCCACAGTGCCAGTTGCATGTTTTCTTCTGTTTTTGGTTATAGAAAAGGCATAAAATCAATATTCTCGGAATTGAACGGGACAAAAGGCAAAGTCAATATTTTACCATGGGGAACATGAAGCTAGAAGATGAGACAGAGAAGAGCCACCAGGGGGCCACACACCCTGGCCGCACGGCTAGGCCTGACCCTCGCCTAGGGGGTGCGGCCACCCCGGGTGCCCCCTGCCTCGCCTCTTCGCCTATAAGAATCCCCCGATACCAAAACCCTAAGTACCCGATCAATCTTCCACGAAATAGTCCATAGCGGCCGCCACCATCGTCCCTAGATCGGGGGGTCTGAAGCTCTTCCCGGCACCCTGCCAGAGGGGAGATCATCTCGGAGGCCTTCTTCATCACCATGCCAGCCTCCGGTATGATGCGTGAGTAGTTCCACCTTGGACTACGGGTCCATGTAGTAGCTAGATGGTCGTTTCTCCTCCTTTGTGTTATCGTGTTTAGATCTTGTGAGCTCCGTTCATGATCAAGATCATCTATTTGTAATCATGCATGTTGTGTTTGCGGGGATCTGATGGATATTAAGATTACTATGTCAGCCTGATTAATGGTTCTATCTTATTGATTCTATCATGTCTGTGTTGTTTGTGATCTTGCATGCTCTCCGTTTCTAGTAGCTATCTTGGCCAAGTAGATGCTAGTGACTCCAATAGGGAGTATTTATGCTCAATAGTGGGTTCATGCCTCTATTTAATCTGGGGAAGTGATAGAACTCTCTAAGGTTGTAGATGTGTTGTTGCTACTAGGGAGAAAACAACGATCTCTTGTTCATGGAACAAGTGGATTGTTTACGTTACACACTTTGCTTAAAGCAATTATCCGTTGCTTGTAACTTAATACTGGAGGGGGGTCGAATGATAACCTGAAGGTGGATTACTAGTCATAGTGGCAGTTGGATGGCGGTCTATATATGTTGTCGTATTGCCCAAACAAATCTCATAGGATCATGAATGTCTAGTATTGCATTGTTATGCCTTGCTTTGTCATGTCAATTGCCCTACTGTAATTTGTTTACCCAGCATGCCATGTTTGTTTATCTTAAGGAGAACACCTCCAGTGAACTATGGACCCCGGTCCAATCTTTACCATTGTTACATCTTCCACTGTTAGTGTTTACTTTTTGCAAGACACTATTACCTTCCACACCATATAGTTAATCCTTTGTTTTCAGCAAACCCGTGAGATTGACAACATCACTGTTTGTTGGGGCAAAGTCTTGAGTTTGTGTTGTGCAGGTTTCCAAGTTGCTAGCAACACCTTTGAGTCGTTTCCTTCCTCCTACTGGTTCGATAAACTTGGTTTCTTACTGAGGGAAAACTTGTTGCTGTGCTCATCATACCTTCCTCTTGGGGTCTCCCAATGAAGCTCTACAGTGATATGAGTGCATCAAACGGTGATGACACCGTTGGGTCCTGACATCTTCTGTAGCAGGTACGCATAGTGCGGTACTGCCAAGAATCTTGCAAATGCTACATGCTCGAGGATGGCGTGGTACTGTGATGTCCAGTCCACTCACGCTGGAAGTTGTCGGGATTTCCAAATATGACATCTAGCCATATTTTTCCCAGGGGTATATGCCCTTCCCTGGGACGATGTCGTGGAACGTTGTGTCCGATGGCTCTAGGCTGCATAACTGGATCCGCATAGCTGCGAGTGTGCTGGCAAACATCAGGTTGATGCCGCCGCCGCCGTCCATGAAGAGGCGTCTCATATCGAACCTTCCGATTTGGGCCTCAAGCACCAGAGCAGAGTGACCTGGGCAAGGTATCTAGCGCGGATGATCCAAACGGTCGAACGTGATGCAGGACTCTGAGCCGCTGAGGTACTCAGGTATGGGTGGTGGGGAGGTCACGGCCAAGTTGACTTGGCGCGTGATATTCTTCTACACCCTGTTGGTTGGGCGCCCCTTCTATATCATCATGGACCCTATCGGGGGCGGGTACCCATCCACACTATTATTTGGCGCTGGTGCAGCGGCTGGCTGTGAGGGTCCTCCAGGTGGTGGTGGAGCTCCATGGGCTACGACTACTGGAGCAGGTGCAAATCCAGGGTTCACCGCCTGGCGTCGCATCTGGGTGAGGCCCTCGCTGAGTTTTTGGAAATCTCGGTAGTCCTTGAGAATATGGATGTCCTTCTTCTTGCCACCTTGCTTGTCGATGTAGAAGTGGATGGTGTAGGGACCTGACAGTTTGTCATATGCCAAAGGCTCGTCGTCGCTGTTGCGGTTGCCATCATCGCGGCGATCGGCATAGCCAGCTGTGACCATGTCAACTTCCTCGCGATCGTCGTAGACACGCGGTCTTCTCTTTCCACGGTGATTGTGCCTGCAGCCGAAGTCATCTTCGTCATCTGAATGCGTTCAGTTTACGGCATCTTCGCCATCTTCCTAGCGGTTGGTGATATCCATCAAGTGGTCTAGGGTTTTGGGCTTGACACGCCCGAGCTCCTCCTTGAATTCACGGCGCCTGACGCCGTCCTTGAAGGCATCGATTGCCCTCTCCTCAGAGATGTTCGCAGCAGAGTTCTTGATGGACCAGCGTAGTATGTACGAGCGGATGGACTCGTTGGTCCACTTGGTGTTAGGCCCGCAGCTCTTCAATTGAGGCTGGCCTCTTGCTGGTGCCTTTGAAGTTGTGGATGAACCTGTATGCCAGCTCTTCCTAGCTTCGGATGGAGCCGGAGGGGATGCTTCTTAGCCAGACCCTGGTTGCGCCTGTCAGCTGCAGCTGGAGGCATTACAAGGCGGTGTTTTTGTTCTCGTCGTGGAGCTTGACTAACGACGGATGATCATCAAGCCAGGTTTTTGGCTCCTACGCGCCGTCAAACTTTGGGTTGTTCGAAGGGATCTTGAAGTTCTTCGGCATCCGTGATTGTCGAATGGACCTGCTAAAGCATCTGGCTCCGCAAAGCTATCCGTCGTCCTCTTCGGACTCAGTTGAGCACGCATGCTTAGTGCGTGATTTGTCGATCTTGCACTGTGTGAGCTTACTACGAGCATCGTAGTTGCTATGGCACCGTGGGTGTGTGGCCTCAGATGAGGGTGTGTGGCTTTGAGTGAATTTAACCGCGGCCTTTTTCTTCGGCTCCACGGGAGTTTCGTCGTGGAGCGCAGCTCTGACGAGTCTGAGGCCTGCGAGCGCAGACTTATGGATTGCGATCTTCGGGTGTCCTGCTGGTGGCGGGTTGGATGCGAGGTAAGTGGTAGCCGCCATGATCGCGGCCTGCGGCGTTTTTGGCATGATGTTGCCTTGTGATTCCATCGTCATGAAGGACGTGTCGAGTGCCTTGGTGACCTCGGGCCGTGCGGCGGGTTCCAAGCACTCCAGGCGAGAGAGGTAGTTGTTAGCGTTGTTCTCGTGTGAAGAGGAGCCGCCAGCGGCGGAGAGCGCAACTCGCCGCATGCTTGACTCGTCGGCTGCCCGCTTCCGCTTTTTGAGCTCGCCTTATAGCTTGACCTGTCGATTTTGCTCATCGATCAGGAGCCAGTGATAGGCCATCAGCAAGTCATGGGAGGCATCGACAGGTAGGATGTGATTGCCCCACACGGCTTCACGTGCGATCTCGGGGGATTTTGTTGTGGGGGCGATTTACGCCCTCAGTGCCTCGAGCTCCCCTATTAGGCGGGTTCACCCTGTTTCCTGCGTTCTCAACCTGAGGGTTGGGAAGGGGATTGGGAGTTTCATCCAGCGGTGGATCGGCTCCGTTGTTGACGTCACCACCTTGGATGACGGTGCATAGGTAGCGCCACAGAGAGGTGTCGGTCTGCCCCACCTAGAAGTAGAAACTCCCGAACAGCATCTCGATTCCGTCGCCTACGGACTCGAAACCTGTTCGGGTGGCCGGTGAGTGTGCGGTGAAGTCGAAAACACCGAAGAGGAGGTGATTCTCCATCATTGAGGAATCGTAGATCGCTCCGGATGGGACCGTCACGACCGCACGATCAGATTCCCCAATTCCCGCAGACGGCACCAATTGACGAGGGTTCAACTCGTCAATGCCCATTGTTATGGACTTGGGTTTTGGAGAAGATGGGGATGCTGGAAGTCGTGATACGGTTAACAGGTAAGAAATGCGGGGACACGAGGTTTACCCAGGTTCAGGCCCCCGGAGGGAAAACCCTACTCCTGTTTGTATGCTCTTGATTACGGTGGAACCAAAGGTTACAGGGGTGCGCAGATGCGATCTGGCGTGAGGTGTGTGTATGAGGTGAGTTGGTCCTTCTCGCCGTGCCCTCCGGGAATTTATATAGATAGGTCAGGTCCTCGAGATAGGTCGAGTCGGTTACAGATTAGGTTTGAACCATTTGAAATTATATCTACAACTAGACTTGACCTCCAAGGAGTCGAGCTTGTAGTGGGCTTGGGCCACCCAAAATATCCTTGGGCTGCAAGTCTTCACATGGGCCTTCCATGGGCTGGACCGGGTATACCAATGCGAGGCACCCGTGGGGTATATCCTTGTCAGGAAGATCAAACCACGCTTGTTGATCCCTCTGCCATTAGCGACGGTGATGGACCGGGTCAAATGAACCTTCATGTAATGGTCGTGGCATTGGTACAGATGATGACAAGGGGTCTCAAATTGTGACTGTCAGATCAACATGACCCGTTATAATATCATCCGGGCCGAGACAAACTCCCCACCACATGAGTGAGCTTTTTTTACTCGGCTCAGTATACGTGGGGAAGAACTCAAGTGCATCAATCCTAAGTTAACCAAGTGGCCGAGGGGATTTATCCTCTTCCACCATCACTGCTTTCTCTTTCTCCACCACAGAAACTTTACGAGCTTCCCCCGACATGTTTGAAGTAGGCTTGTACGAGCGTTCTTCGGATGCTTCATGGAGAATCTTGCTTGGTGCGCCTACCTTCAGTTTGGAAGGAGTGAGCGGCACGGCGATCTTGGTCGACGTGGTCAATGAAGATGGTTCATGTCTTGTTGGAATGGCCGGCACCGAAACAGACTGTGTCGATGAAGCTATCTTTAGTGGAGTTGCTCTTTCTACAAGGACATGCCACTCACGTGTTTCTTGGAACCACATCGGTGCTTCTTGGCTTGCAAGCTTGGCATATGCTACCTTTTCAAAACCAAGAGGAACAAAGTTGGATGAAGTGTTCTTGTGCACACTCATGTTTGGCTCACGTGCAGAAGCTCTTGATGCTTTTGTTGTAGCATGCATCCTTCTTTTGGCAGACTTGGACATCATAGGAACAAATCCATCTTTAGGTGCCGATGACACTTCTTTTTCTTTCTTTGATTCAGCTCGTGATGCAGTTGTAGTCTTCCAACTCTCACTTGGCGCAGTCACAAGATGACCGTATGGCACATACAACCGTAGGTCACCGAAACGTAGAGTCATGAACTGCTGAGCTTGCCCCTCCATACCTTCATATAAATCTAGAAAACCACATATTAATTTTCTAGAATTTTTTCTTTTGATATATTTATTATGCAAAGTATGATATATATGTTTTATGAAGTCATATGGTGTAATCATATGTTGGAATTCAGAGATGAGGGGAGAAATATGTCCCACCGGACGTGCTAGAATCTGATGTGGGGCAACAAAAATACTCGTGTCCGCATCACAGAGACAGATAGAATATGAATTTAAAGTGTGCGCGAATGTAAATCACAAATATCAAAGATTGTGGTTCATATTTCCAGAACTCATACATTTATATAGAAATTCCGTGAATTACATCTCCGAAGAGAAAAACCCTGATTACGAATTCCAACATTTCTAATACATAGGATTACATCAACATAACTATTATAAAACACGAAATAAAACTAAGAATTCCTCCTCACTGTCTTCAATGTCGGCATGATCGGAGAGGCATTTTAATATGAAAGGAATATGCCCTAGAGTAAAATATTAGATTGCATATTTCATAAAGTTTATGATTAAGTTTTATATCATGCTATAACTATATTGATAAGAAAACACCAATACACGTGTGATATGCAAAAAACAGTAGTTCCTGGTGAAACTCTAGTACCTGTTCATTGGTCAACGGATGATTAAAGGCTTCCTAATCATGAAGGTGCCTTGTCCCCTAATTGACAATGAGGTCATTTCATTAGGGAATGAGATGGTGAACATGCCCTATATATAGCATCGTATCACAATCATGTCACAAAGTTTAGGTTGTGATGTCTAGGAAACATAGTGACTCTTTCCTTAGACTGTGAGACCATATCAAATCATTGTCACTCGAGGATGCTTTGATGGCACATAACGTCACTCAGTGAAATGGTGATCATAAAGGTGACATTGGGTATCCAGAGGAACATGTTGAGGAGACTGCGTAAAGAGCAGGATTTGTCCATCTGTGTGGCGGAAGATACTCTAGGCCCACTCGGATAAGTTATATCCATAAGTTGCGCACCATATGACTGGGTCACAGAGATATCACTTATCGGATCGAGTAAAGAAGGTATTGTCGGTAACGAGGTTGAACACTGACATGGAGATGTCACTTGATCAAAACCTCAGGTAATACAGTATCGCAGAGACAAAAGGAATAAGACACAGTGTTTACCATTCAACGAGAAATATCGTTGAGTACAGAGGTGGTCATTATGGATATCTAGATCCCGATGTTGATCATTGGTCATAGAGGAGTCTTTGCCATGTCTGTAGTATTTTCAAACTGTTGGGTAGCACGCTTAAGGGATTGATGAAGCTTGGAGATCGTTAATGGGTAGTTTGAATAACTGAAGAAATAAGAAGAGAGAGAGACCAGAAAAGTTCTGGGGAGATCCGAAGTCATTCGAAGAAAGAATAAGGAAAAAGGACCGGAAAAGGGTTTTTTGATAAATGGTTATTTAAATATGTTTATTATATATTAATTATGAATTAATATATTGTAAAAAAATGTTTAAATAAAGATTTATAAAAGGCGTCCTAAAAGTTAGGCAAATTCCTGGAGGGATTTTACCTAAAAAGAAATGGACAGAAAAAGGCAAAGGAAAGTTGTTTTTGAAATAGCCCACGAGGGCGGCGAATAGTTCGCGTTGCACATGGGCGACAGATATTATGTGTCGCACGTGCGTTGTTGCTAAGGCTGACGGGACAGGTGGCCGGCCCACCCGGCGGGGGGCTGGCGCTGTTGCACCGAGCCATGCGTGCCCGTGTGGGACATTGCGGTGACCCAGCATACCATTGCATGTGTAGTACACTATACTCGTTGACATGACCTACAGAACACCGTTCCGTAAATATCACATCCCTCAGAGTGGTACAACAGAAAAATTGCGGGTCCATATTACAAATGCACACATATTATTATTATTACAATACCGGAAGTTCAAGACTTCCAAAAGATCCAACTTACAAACCAAATATGAAGTGTTCAGCGGAATTTAAAAGTAGCAACTCCGACTAGGAGTTGAGCTCTACAGCTTATTCTATAGAGTTAATGCTGCTTGGCTCCGTTAGTTACTACTAATTAGGTACTTAGTTGGTCTCGTTCTCATCGAGACCGTAGTGGATCTCGTAATCCACTCCTTCAACTCCTCCGGATAGATCAGGTTCCTCGTAGAACACATCTTCTTGGCATTCAGCTGCATACATTGGCACGTCTTCGGGATCCTTAGAGTCTAAGCAAGGGATTATATACAAGGTGGGAAGTTTGATGATCTAACTACCACCTCAGATTATAAATCCTTGGCACTATGCAGTTTTTGTAAATCTTTCTTCAAAGATTGATTTTATTCCAAAAAACTATGACAATCAGCCTTCACAAGTTGACCAGAACCTTCATGGAGTTCCTTTCCTGCCGCGTTCGTAGCTCCTTCCCGGAACAGGGAGTAACAGTTACAGTTCTTCACTCTGCAGAGGTGCGTTACTTTACCCATGAGAGATCAACTCCTTGTTGCACAACCGGGCGTACTTTCTCGTCCACAATTCCATGATGTGGGGCCTAGTAGTTGGTCCAAGCCAATCACTGCCCCCTTCGCGACCCCGCATGCCTCCTTGGTGTACACCATGCCCACATAATGAATTACGACAATGGTTTGTATAAACCATTAGATGCCAGAACTATCGTGGGATGATGAGGGTTCCCACCCATATGTTGCATATCCTCTACGAATTACCAATTAATATGCACGCTACGAGGATAAAAGCCACGACCTGCACATCCGGCTTCATGCGAGAGGAAGAAGATACAGCTGACTTCTCTGTCCCATTCAAAATCTCATGGCTAACGCGTAATATACGGCGCTAGAATCACTGATGTCAGGGTTTATTAAGTCCCTACTTGATCATCATTGTTGCAAATAGAACCCTAAGTTCTATTTCTCCATTATATCACCACTTAGAATGATATCTATGATTTCTTTATTTATGAAAATAATATTTTATTTCTTTTATAGCATATATGATAACACACAATTTGCAAATACTTTGATAAAGACTCTTCAAAGGACATGAGCAAGTGATGAACTTGCCTTGTGATGGCAAGGTAGTGAAGTGTGATGCTTGCACTGGACCTTGAGCTTCTAGTTCTACAAAAACATTATTATTGCCCGGTAAGGACAATATTTAAAGAAGCAAAATGATTATGCAAGTAATGTAATGCATTATTTAATTCTATATGCATTTTCCCTATATAAGGTGTCTTTTAATAAAGCATTTATAAATATTATTCTTTTATATTTATTGCATATATTGAATTATTTTATTTTATTTCCCTTTGACTTTTATTGATTTAATAATTCTTTTAGGAATTACTAATTGTACATTAAAATTTATTATTAAATATTTGTTTAGTATTTTTCATAAATACTATAATATTAATATATAATGAAAGTGATTTTTATTTATTTTTAACATATTTCAATAATTTTGTAAAATTCCATAAATAATATATAAATTACAAAATTCTTATAAAAATTTAAATGTCCAAAATTTGATATCTTATTTAATTTGGAGAGAGTGTATTATTGTGAATCCAAAATATTTTATTTATAATTTTTGGACTTTTATTTTATTTTCTATAATTTTATTGAGGTAAGGGGCATTTTGGTCTTTTACAATTGATCAAAAATTTATTAAACAACTTGGGCTGGCCTTTTGGGCTTATTGGGCCAGTGTGGCCTAATAGGGCAAGGTCAAAATATCACCCCAAGGGGTTTTGGCCCTCCTAGGCCATTCTCTCTGCCTCCCTCTCTCTCTCGACCTTATCCTCTCCTCCTTTGACTGGCCCGTGGCGATCGCCACCGTTGATTCCGCCGTCGGTCGATTACAGTCCGCCCGTGGTGCGATTTGGGGTTGTCGACGACGCTCGTTCGTCCTATCCACTTGGATTTGACTCTAGGGCTTCCTCGTGGTCAGGTCCACCCCGTTCCCGAACCCTAGGGTTGAGGAAAGGTGTTGTCGCCACCGCCGTGTTCTCGTCTGTGGGGGGTTGCTGGGCTCGTGCGCTGCTGTGGCCGCCGCCATGGTTGGTGCAGGTTGCAGCACCCCCTGGGGTGCTCCCTGTGCCGCTGTAGTTCGTCGGCCAATATGCTTCCTCTTCGATTCGTCAGCGAGGACCTCAGGTAAGTTGCTTCTGTGGTTCTTGTTCATGCTACTACCATGGATCTCTCTGTGTGTATCTAGTGGCTTCTCATGCCTAGTGATTATGCTCTGATTAGGGTTCATCTCCTAATTAGGTTCTTGGTCTGATTAGGTTTCATAACCCCCTGTTGATCATATCCATGATGCTTTTAGATCTAGTGATGATCATACTTGCGCATGAAGAATGATTGTGTGCTATGGTTAATGATTGGTAGTGGTTTTGATGATGCTAGTTGCCTGTCAGATTTATTCTAGTGATGATTCACTATGATCCCATGCTAGTGTTTCTATGGAATCCCTGATTGGATTATGTTGTTGATCTGAGAGTTTACTCTACTGTCAGAATGCTTGTACTGACAGTAATTTCTCTGAGTAGTTGCTTACTGCAATTATAATGGTAGGATTATATGAGATTATACACAATGAATAAAATCATTAAATGTAATGATTTTTCTATGGAGGTATGGATGCATATGATATTGATTCCTGGCACTTGGCTTCAGGAAAATGATATTTATTGGTTATCCCTTTTATCTATGGAAACTAAGCAAAGATTGGTTTTAGTTCATTTAGAACTTGTCCTTGTGATACCATTATGATCTGGCACACAAGTGATTGAGTTTTATTTCTGGGCTTAGCTTGACAATGCTTGTGATTAATACTAGCAAGATAAAATGAAAGCTTTTCTTGATTCTCCTACCTATGATGTTGGTCTGAGGCTCTAGGATATTAAGTCCTAGTTAGTTGAGAAAATAGTTTGTTTGGAACTTGTAAGATTAGAGGTGCTACTCTCTCTGAGAGATGTGCCCTGATCTGATAAGATCAAATGAAAAATGATCTAAGTTGCAAAAATTAACACTACACTCTGTGATGCTGGTCTGAGAGATTAGTGCTTGTGGCTGAGCTTGATTTCTTATCTTTATACTTGAAATCTCTAGGATAGATTCACCACTCTTGGGTGATTATTGAGAGATCACTTCATAAAGCAACACATGCTTTTATTTAAATGATATGATGAAATCATGTGATGGTCTTATGAGGCTCCCCACAAAATTTGATGTTGGTGTTGTAGATTGATGATGATCTTGGTCTTGATCTTGATCTGCTTTTGCTGGGATCCTGAGCTTGCTCCTGAGCTTGCCTGCTCCTCCTAGCTCCTGGGCTTGATCTTGCTGTCCACCAGATTCATCCCACTCCTTATGTCACCATCCTAGTGATGTTTGGGTTGATCTGGTGGTTTGGTTTGGCTGCTGTCTACACTGGCTGTTCTAGTGTGATGTGTAGTGGAGTGATGCACTAGTGCTTCCTCCACGGCTGTGCTGTGGTTTTGTGTGATTTGGCTATGCTTGTGAGGTCGACAGCACACCATTTGCATGCTGGTGTGTGTCCAGCTTGTGTGACTGCTATGCTCTTGTGGATAGGTTCAGAAATTTTGAACTTACTATTACCAGCTTACTTTCACCTGGCTGGTGAATTGATCCATCTTGGCTGTCATTTGACTTCTGGCTTTGAATTTATGAAAGATGAAAACTTTCATATTGGTGAAAATTTCCCCTTTATAACATTTCTCAATGATGAATTTGTCAAGTGCATTTCACTGACATATCTGAGAGAAATATTCTAACACTAATCTTATTTTGTTTCTATTTAGTCTTTGTTTTGCAGGTACAAAGATAAAGATGAAGATTTAGTTTAGATTTAGATATAGGATATTTAGTAAATATTCCAATGTAATTTTCTTATTCTTTTGTAATTTTATTTTATTATTCTTGTAATCTTTATTTTATTCAATTGTAATAAAGATTATATTATTATTAATAAAGAATATTCCTATTCTTTGTATTTTTACTTCTATAAGTTATGTGGATGATTCAAATAAGTTATAATTTTATAACTTGATTATATATATATTGATGATAAGAAATAAACTTTATATTCATTATTGTTTTGGATAGAATTCAAGTTGTAATATTTATCTCTTAATTGAATTAAGATTCAAAACTTATATCTAATTCATTTGAATTATAATTCAAACATTCAAGTCTAATATTTCAAATCCATTTGAAAACACATAACTCCTTAAGATCATCTCAAAGTTTATAACAATCATCCTTTAAGACTAAACCTAATCTCAAAGTATGAAAGAAACATTGATCACTTAGGTTTTTATTTGGCGAAAATTTTACCCACATTTTCACAAATGGATGCATGCAACAATTCATATTCCTAAATCTACCTTCGTTAGGTTCCTAAATGCTGGGATGTTACAGACTTCCCCCCTTAAATTAAACTTCGTCCCGAAGTTTGTGGAGATGTACCTGAATAGTTCGGGATAAGCTTTTCTTAAATCCTCTTCCTTCTCCCATGTGGCTTCCCTCTCAGGGAGATGTTCCCACTGTACCTTGCAATATTTGATTGCTCTGTTCCTCAATCTTTTCTAGTTTTCTTCCAGAATCTTACAGGGCTTTTCAATATAAGTCAGGTCTGCTTGTAGTTCTATCTCTTGATGTGTTATTGCATCATCTGGAACTTTCAAACATTTGCGAAGTTGTGACACATGGAAAACATTATGCACTTGAGTCAATCTTGATGGTAACTCTAAAGCATAAGATATAGTTCTGTTTTGACTCAGTATCTTGAATGGTCCGATATATCTTGGACTCAATTTTCCTTTAACTCCGAATCTTTTCACTCCTTTCATTGGACTTACTTTCAAGTAGACCATATCTCCCACTTCTGTATGCCATGATCTTCGGCTTTGATCTGCATAACTTTTCTGCCTACTCTGGGCTATTTTCAGTCTATCCCTAATCTTATCAATGATGTCTTGTCTCTCCTTGATATAATCTGGCGCAAATTCTTTGCTACAGCCAGGTTCATACCAACATATTGGTGTTCTACACTTCCTTCCATACATAATCTCATATGGGGCTGCCTTTAGACTACTCTAATAGCTATTGTTATAAGAAAATTCTGCCAATGGTAGGTGATCTTCCCATGTTCCTCCAAAATCTAGTGCACAAGCTCTCAACATGTCTTCTAGTATTTGATTTGTTCTTTCAGGTTGACCTCCTGTCTCAGGATGATATGCCGTGCTGAAATCTAACTTTGAACCAAGTGCTTCATGCAATTGCTTCCAAAATGCTGAAGTAAACACTGATCTCCTATCAGTTACGATCTTTTTGGGTACTCCATGCTTACTTACTATCTGTTTAACATATACTTCAACTAACTTCTCGGCATTATCCGTTTGATTCACTGGAATAAAATGTGCACTCTTGGTGAGTCTGTCCACAATTACCCATATCATATCCTTCCTTTTTGGTATCATAGGTAATCCTGTGATGAAGTCCATACCTATTTCCTCCCATTTCCATTCAGGAATTTCTAAGGGTTGTAATGGTCCTGCTGGACTTTGATGTTCAGCTTTCACCCTTTGACAAGTATGGCATTCACATACAAATTCAGCAATATCTCTTTTCATGTTATTCCACCAGAATAGTTCTTTCAAATCCATACATCTTAGTACTCCCTGGATGTATAGAATATGGGGTATCATGTGCTTCTTTGAGTATGACATTTCTGATCTTAGTCACATCTGGAACACATAGACGATCTTGGAACCATAAAGACCCATAATCCCCAAGGCGAAAAACAGATTTTTCCCCTTGAGATATCCTCTGAATTTCCTGAGCAATAAAAGGATCTTCTTCTTGATGTCTAAAAATTTCTTGCTTAAGATCACTGTCCTGCTCTGCAACTACCTGCATAGTATCTAATCCTCCAAGAACCTCTGTTCTGATGAATTGAAGTTCTAATCTTTCCAAGTCCATTTGTAACTCTTTTGGTAACTCACTATTGCTTGGCTGAATATCTGCACTCTTTCTGCTTAAAGCATCTGCTACAACATTTGCTTTCCCTGGGGTGTAATTGATTGTTAAATCATAATCCTTGATTAATTCCAACCAACGCTTCTGTCTCATATTCAATTCCTTTTGAGTGAAGAAATATTTGAGACTTTTATGGTTAGTGTATAACTCACATCTAGCTCCATAAAGAAAATGCCTCCATCCTTTCAGTGCAAAAACTACTGCTGCTAACTCTAAATCATGAGTTGGATAGTTGACTTCATGTGGTTTCAATTGCCTTTAACCATAAGCAATTACTTTCCGATCTTGCATTAATACACAACCCAAACCTTCTTTAGATGCATCACAGTATACGGTGAAATCCTTCCCTGTTTTAGGAACTGCTAAGATTGGAGCTGTGGTTAATCTAGTCTTCAACTCTTGGAAACTTGCTTCACATTTCTCATCCCACTTGATTGGTGTATTTTTCCTTAATAATTTGGTCATTGGTCCGGCTATTTTGGAGAAACCTTCAATGAATCTCTGATAATAACTAGCCATTCCTAGGAAACCTCGAATTTGTTTCACATTGGTCGGTGCAGTCCATTCTAGTCCCGACTGAACTTTAGATGGATTCACAGCAATCCCATCCTTACTGATCACATGACCGAGGAATTCTACCTCATCTAGCCAAAACTCACACTTACTGGACTTAGCATAAAGCTTATGTTCTCTTAAAGTTTGCAATGCTATTCTCAAATGGTCAGCATGCTCTTCCCTATCCTTGGAATATATCAGAATATCATCAATAAAGACGATGACAAACTTGTCCAAATATGGCATGAAGATCTTTTTCATCAGATTCATGAATATTGTCGGTGCATTGGTCAAACCAAATGGTACTACCAGATACTCATGGTGTCCATATCTTGAGACAAATGCTGTTTTTGGAACATCTTCCGACTTGGTTTTTATTTGACGGTATCCAGATCTTAAATCGATCTTTGAAAATACTCCAGCTCCTTTCACTTGATCAAACAAATCTTGAATTCTCGGTAATGGATACTTATTCTTGATAGTCACGTTGTTCAGATTTCTATAATCACCACACATCCGGCTTCCACCATCTCTTTTATCCACAAAGATTACTGGTGTTCCCCATGGAGATACACTTTCCTGTATAAATCCTTTTCTTGCTAACTCATCAATTTGCTCCTTGAGTTATTTCAACTCCTTGGGTCCCATTTTATATGGTGCTTGAGTTATTGGTGATATACCAGGTATTAAGTCAATGGTGAACTCTATCTCCCGGTCTGGTGGCATTCCCGGCAACTCTGTTGGAAAAACATCTTGAAATTCATTAACTATTGGAATCTCTTCTAATTTAACTTCCTTCATTGAATTCAACTACAGATCCACCATGATATGGCTGTGTTTATCTGCTTGGTAAACTATCCTTGCTCCACTTGGAGTTTTGATTGAGACAGTTTTCTCCTCACAATTAATCTGAGCTCCGTGTTCCATCATCTAATCCATCCTCAAAGACTACCGCAATTCCTTCAAAGGAATCACATAAAGGTCTGCGAAATATGTACAACCACGCATCGAGATAACTGATCTTGTTTTATGTATGCATAATCACATTCCCTCCTGCCGTAACTACGGTCATAGGACTTTCTAACGTTGCCCTTCTAATCTTGAACTTATCACAAAATTCTTCAGAAATGAATGAAGTAGTTGCACCAGTATCAAAGAGAACTTTGCCGGTATTGGTAAGGATATTGAGCGTACCTATCACTGCATGCTCTGAATTATCCACCTCCTCGAGGGTTGCACAGTTTAGTTTTCCGGTAGGTCGGTTTCTCTTTCCATTGTTGTTCTTGCCATTATTTCCTCCTTTATTAGGCTGTCCATTTCCTCCACTGGCTTGTCCTCCTCCCTTGGTAGGCCATCCACCTGGTGGTTTGCTCGGACAATCTGGCTTGATATGCCCCTTCTGGCCACAACCGTAACAGATCACTATAGGCTTTTTGCACTCCCTCTAGAAATGCCCTGGAATTCCACAATTGTTATAGATAACGTTCCTTCTTGGATTGGATTGATTTCCACCACTGCCCTTGTTATTGTTATTGTTATTTTTGTTGTTGCCATAATTTCTATTCCGAGGTTTGAACTCCAGGTTTGGTTTAGGTTTACTTGCTTGAATTCTCTTGGTTTCCTTCTTGGCTCTCTTCCTCCGACCCTCTTGGACATTCTTGTAGTCATCTTCAAAGGTAATGGCTGCATCCAACGAATGCTGATAAGGTTGCTTATTGGCTAACCTTAGCTGCATCTTCACAAACAGATTTAATCCACACAAGAAACGCTTCTTCCTCTTCTCTTTAGTGTTAACATCCTCCTCAGCATAACGAGACAGTTGGCTAAACTCCCAGATGTACTTCATGACACTAGTATATCCTTGCTGAAGCTCCTCAAATTCTCTCCGCTTCAACTCCATAATGCTTTCCGGAACATGATATTCACGGAATCTCTGCATGAACTCCTCCCAGCTAAACTCCCTTCCTGGTTGTTGCATGGCTAATTGATTTTCCCACCATGATGCTGCAGGTCCAGTCAGCAGATGAGTTGCATACCTCAATTTTTCCTCATCATTCCAACCCACAGTTTTCAGCTTCCTTTCTGTATCTTCTAGCCAGTCCTCTGCATCCATTGGTTCAGGAGCTGATGCAAAAGGTAACGGTCTTGCATTCTGGAAATCAGATAGACTCACTCCTCCACCTTCAGGTGCCCTCTGATTTTCTCGCCCCAGCAACTCTTCCATGAACTTGTTCTGGGTCTCTTGCATCATTTGCATGCATTGCATAAAGTTATGCTCCATTAACAGCCTCATTGGTGGTGGTGGTGGTAATGCTCCTTGATTGCTGCATCGGCATCGGCCTTTTCCTTGGCCTCACGCTCCATCCGCTGCTGCTCAGTTTCCATTTCTACACCGGTACCCATGACCCCCTAGTCCTGCATCATAAAGCGAATACTCATAATTACATCATGCACATGTGTTCTGAGCTCGACTTTACACACAGAACTAGTCACACAATGAAGATCCAAAGAAATTCCAAATATGCAATTCACATATTATAAATAATATCATAATGATACAAAGTCATTACAACATATACCATATTGGTATTATTACAAAACTACCTTATTACTTGGAGTACAATATAAGGTACTTGATATCACTAACTAGTTGCCTCCTTCTAGTAGTAACTACGCTCATCATACATGCCTGATGTCCAACCGTGATGACGTGTTGTCCGTCGCACAGTTTGTGGAACAAATGGCCTTCCAGAAGGAACATACTCTGTATCTGAAGTGTCAGGACTTGAGTCATTGCTCAACCTGAGCGCATTGACTCCCTCCAGCTCAGCTGAAAAGTCTTCAGAATCATATTCAACATTATCTCTAGCCTGCATCTCCTGAGCCTCATTTCTTGAGTTGTCAACAGGATACGCAGATCCTGCTGCTTCCCAAGTGCTCTCGTGGACAATATAATTGAACACTGGATAATGTATATTCCCTGGGTTTTGAGAAGATGTTGATGATTCAAACACTCTCTCCTCAGGATCTTCTTCTTCATCCGGATCATCTATTGACATGGTATTTCTACTTCTGTTATTAGGGTTCATCCTTGCACCCATCCAACTAGATTGTCCATCATTTCTGTCAGAACCATCTATGGACATCTGGTGTTCATGAGATCCATTATATGATCCCATTCTCCAACCATCGGAATTCTCAATAGGAAGTTTTGAGTCAGAACCATCCTCTGAGCCCTGTGGTACTACATACCGCATATCCATAGTAGGATCATGTGTAGGTTCAGGTCTTGGTGAGTAAGGATATGGTATAAAAGATTCCGGATCTATAGGTATATCTTTAAAGATAGGTGTTGCACTACTACTTGCTTCTTTCTCTAACTGAAATGCTAATTGCTTCCTCCTTTCCGGATCAGTTAGATCCTCTAACATGTCATTTTTATCTTCAACAATCACTTGGTGAGTCTTATAAAAAGACGCAACAAGTGTTCGGTATTTATCCATAAACTTGGAAGCTAACTTAGGATGCTTCTTAACCAAAGTAAGATGATCCGGTATAGGCTCTGAGTGTATAGAATCATGAGGTATCACTGAGAATGTGCTACCTTCTAACTCCTTGGTTTTCTGCTCCTGGATATTAGCTATCGCCTCCACAACAGCTGACGAGGTTTGATCTCGTCAATGCTCATTGTTATGGACTTGGGTTTTGGAGAAGATGGGGATGCTGGAGATCGCGGAACGGTTAGCAAACAAGCAACACGGGGACACGAGGTTTACCCAGGTTCAGGCCCCCGGAGGGAAAACCCTACTCCTGCTTGTCTGCTCTTGATTACGACGGAACCGGTGATTACAGGGGTGCGCAGATGCAATCTGGCGTGGAGGTGTGTATGCGAAAGTATTAGTCGAGAGATCTAGGTCGTGCCCTCCTGGCCTTTACATAGTTTTACCCCTTTGAATTCCCTATCTACTCTAGTCTTGATCTCCAAGGATCCGAAGGTGTCATGGGCCTGGGCGACCCGAAAGTCTTCATGGGCCGGCGTATATTTGTCGTGGGCCTTCCCTGGGCTACACCAGGTATGCTGAGATCATGTACCAGCGGGGTATAACCATGTCAGTAGCCCCCGATTGATCAGTCGAATCGTAGATTCGGCTGAGGACTCTTCAATCCTTCGGGTGTAACTATGTATTTTAATAGTTCAGGTGTAGGGATTGTTGATGCGTGCGCCTGACTCACCCGACGGATCAGGGTCAGTTAACTGTCTTAGGATGAAACAACACGATCTTCTTCAGGCTCGAGTCCCTCAACTCGAACCTGGAACATATGCTGGTGTAATTCGACTCAGGCCGCGGAGGACTTACAGGAGTGGAATTCCAGTGAATTTAATTGATGTACCCAACGCGTCCGTCGGGAGTTTTCATCGCGCCCCTTGGCACGGATTTTTACTAGCAGAGTGTAGTCATGTGCGTTGCTAGGCCATCAGATGATATCTGTAGGTCTTATCTTTGTGTCGTAGACACAACACCCGAATGTTTATCACCGCGGAGGTGTTTCGGGTGACCAAGGAGGACATTGCTCACTTTGTGTTAATTAGGGCAGAGTTGCGGAAAAGTTTTTTTTATACTGATCCGAAGGATCGCAGTCGAAGAATTCATAGGGTGCGCGACCAGCGCTCCCTATGGAAGTAGCCCCCAAGTGTATGTTCGAGTCGTAGACTCGAGCGGAGACTTTTAATTCAGCCGTTGTTCAGTATCGGGTCCGTGGGACACAAAATTTTTCGGATGCTTAAATCCGCCCTCCCTATGGGAGTAGCCCCCGAGTCCGTAGTGGAGTCGTAGACTCGACGTAGGACTCGAAGATATAGTTTGATGCTGAAACATGTTGTTCCTCTTTCGGGTGCACGGCCAGCGCTCCTGATAGGAGTAGCCCCCGAGTAATTAGTTGAATCGTAGATTCGAGTGAGTACTCTTAGCTTTGAAGCCGAAGAAATTGTAGCTAATGCTAGTGTAGCTTTTGATGACGTCAGTGCTGACGATCGATGACCTCAAGCGCCTGCTGCGCCAGAGATGACTTGACTGGACGAACATGGGTCCCACTGTCTGACCTTGAATTGACCGGTCACGCGCGGCGTGGAGATAATTACGGCGTCGCCTCGATATCCGTGCTTAGTGGACGGCGTGTTAGCGACGGTTCGTTGTGATGCTGACACATGTATGGCCAGATCCTGCCGTTGGCGTTAGGTCTTCTCGATGGACGGCTGTCGTGCATCGTCTTTGTCTTTATAATCATTGGGGAAACTCCAGTTTGTTTTCACCGAATCTATTCTTGTTTTCAGTGCTTCCTTGTTCTCTGAGAGTTCTTGCTGCGCGCTGGAATATCCCTTCACATTTCCATCTTCCATCCTACGCTCTACTTGCATCGCACCCTTGATGGGAAGTCGAAGAAGGCTTCATCTGCGGTTGGTACCAGTGCTGCTGGAGGGAAGAAGAATGCCACCGCTACCCGTGTGACCGATGGTGGCTGGCGGCGATCGAAGACGCGGAAGAGTGATCTCCGCAAGCTTCGCGAGCGGGGCCTGATTCTGCAGGATAGGGAGGCCATCGAACTCCCAGGCAATGAGGTAATCCCCCGTCCCCCCGCTGGGTATCGGTTTATGTTCCTTGCCTTTGTCATTCGCGGATTTTCCTTCCCAGTCCACGACTTCCTTCGTGGACTGCTTTTTCTGTACGGTGTCCAATTGCACCATCTTTCCCCCAATTCTCTTCTTCACATTGCTTGTTTTATCACTTTCTGCGAGTGCTGGCTCGGTATTGAGCCGCACTTTGGGCTCTTCTGGAAACTTTATTCCGTGAAGAGGCAATCCGGTTCGGATGGTGTTTATCCCATTGGGGGTTGCATCATCTCCCTCAAGCCCAATCTGCTTTTCTTTTCTTTTTCCATGTCTGAATCTGTCCAGTATTGGTGGAGGCGATGGTTTTATAACCGTGACTCCTTAGTACCTGGGCAAGGTTTTGGTCTTGTTCCTTTCGACCCCTCCCAAAAGATCGAGCCGAAAAGGTCTTGGAAGAACAAGATCTTGGATGGAGAGGTGGCGGAGATAGAAGCTCTCTATCGTCGAGTGGAGGATCTCCAATTGATTACGGAGAAGGAAGTGAACGGTGTGGATATCATCCGCACTTTTCTCGAGCGTCGGGTGTAGCCACTCCAGGCTAGGGCACACCCGATGTTCCTTTATGCTGGCCGGCGTGATCCGACGAGGGTTTCGACTGAGAAATTCTCCTAGGGAGATCTCGACAGGGCCCTTCGTTCGCTGCTGAAGTTCAAAGCTAGAGAGGATATCCCAGGGAAGTCGCTGACTCCTCTGTTTTCTTCTTCGCTTCCTGTTCCACAGGTGTAGATCCGTGCGCGTAACGCTATTTTTCGACTGTGTTGTATTTTTGTTTGTTTGCTAACAAATTGTTCTTCTCTTGTGCAGAGCTTCAAAGTGTCGGGTATGTCGCCTCCACTACCCGAAGTATATCCGGATGCTCCAGATAATGATGTGGTGGATTCCATGTCCGAGCTACCATCGGCGCGGTCTCTGGCTGAAGAGGCCAACGAGTCGAGCGAGGACCACACTCGCAAACGATCACGGAGCTCCAGCGAGTCTTCGAATGCTTCGACTCCTCCGACTCCTTGGAACCCACTGTGTCTTGAACGTCACAGTGGTGGGCATGGAGGCTCTTCCTCTCCGATTCCTGCCCTTCCTGTGTGGGCTATAGCGCCGCACCCGCCAGCCAAGCAGAAGAAGGAAGAGAAGAAAGAGGAGAATAAGGTCCGGAGGACCCCTCTTGTCTTCATTCTGAGCGAGCTTGACTCGTAAGTTTCCTCTGCACTGCATTTTCTTTACTGTTTACTTTGTACTTGTACTAATTTGTCCATGTGCAGGCACTCTTCCAACGACTCCTCTAGCGATGGTGCTCGGGAGATGATGGGGGAGTCGAAAGTCGCGTCTCCTCCTCCTCAGACGGTGGCTACCTCTGAGGGCGCTGCTCCGAACCCTCCTCCGCAGGAGGTTCAGGTGGTTGCGCCTCAGAATTTTGCTAGCGGACCCTCGGCATCTCCATCGGATCATGTAAGTAGTTCTGTCTCCTGCCACGGGGGGATCCCCCGAGCATCTGTAAAAGAGTTTTCTTGTTTTGTTCTTTCTTCGAGTCTCGGGGGGAGCCCCGAGCGTTTTCGTGTGTGTATTTTTCTTTTATTCTTTTCTGTTGGGCGTAGCCCCCGGGTCCTTTTCCTGACTAGTAGGTCTTCTTCCTGCAGCCTTTTGTGCAGGATGCCAAGCGACTGGTGCAGGAGCACCTGGTACTGGAGGCCAGCCTCAAACAACTGCAAGGTACTGTTATGCCTTTGATGTTTGCTTCTTCGTGTACTCGTGTCCTGTTATCTGATGCTTGTATTTTCTGAATGCAGAGGAGCATAACACCTCCCTTCGTGAGATTGATGCTCTCAAAAAGAGCCTCAGTCAAGCGGAGAAGAAGGCCGAGGTCGCCGGGTGAAGGAGCCGAGCTGGAGCTGCCATCGCGGCCGAGGCTAAGGAGCGCCTGCAGCGGGAGGCCACGGACCGCGAGGAGCAGCTTGCCACTGCTGCGGCTGCATGTGAAAGAGAGGTGGCTGGCAAGCTCATGGCAGCTGCCAAGGCTATTTCGGGTGAGTATCTTCACTTGCATCTTTTTTGGTTTTCTTGTCTTTCTTCTGTGGTGCCTTGTTCATTCCTTCTCTTTATTGTCTCAGATGCCGCGGGCATCAAGTTTGACCGCGGTGCTCTGGAGCACGGAAGTGCTCTAGATGATGCTACTGTAGCGGTCGAAGATCGCTGCAGCACCGTCGTCAGCTCGCTTGCCAAGGCCAAGGAGGTCCTCAGGCGCTTCTACAAGGAGTTTGTTCCCAAGGGTGCGGCCCTTGATGATGTTGACGCTCTGGCGGAGGCATTGTCAGCCGAAGCACCTGCGGCGTACAAGCGCAAGCAGAAGGGCATCGGCGCATCTGTCGGGCTGGCGATGGCTTTGGCGGCTGGAGCGGAGCTGGACCTTCCCCAGATCACCTCCCGGATGCTGACGACTGCGGATGGATACGAGGTAGCCTTCGCTACCTCTTCTGCTCGCTGTAAGCGATATGGGCCAAAGCTGATTGATCTGCTGGCTGAGTACGCGCTACGGCAGTAGGGGAAGCCAAGGCGAGGCAATCCGGCTCCAAGGCTACTCAGGGTGCCGTATCTTAGGTGTTGTAGCTGTAGGATAGCTATAGTTTTCTTTTGTTGTAATTACGTTGATGAACAAATCCCTATGCCACGTAGTGGCCTTTTATGCACTTAATGAATTTGTTGAGTTGTGTTCTCCTCCGTTTGAGTGTTCATGTCTTTTGCCTTTCTGCTACTCTAGGGTCCTTTGGGTGCTGATCCCATTGACACCTCGCCTGCCGCGCGGCTGCGGCCATCCTTGGATGATTCTTCGTAGCTTGCTTTTCTTCAAGACCGTGTTCGTAGTCTCGAGAAGGAGTTGCTTGGCGTGCGTGGCCATGCCGACGTTTGGAAGTCCAAGGCAGATCGCGGTTCGGCCAGAGAGGAGTACTTGATGGCGGAATTGCTTTGATTGTCTGAGCAACTTCAGTGTAAGTTTTCTCGAGCTGCTGCTCATTTCTTCGAATGCGCCTGCTGGCTTTGCATCTTACTTTTGTGCGAGTATCGCAGGTGCTAACCTTGCTCCAAGGGAGGAGAAAGAGCGTGTTGCTGTTCGGGTCAATTGTTTGACTCAACAGGACATGGAAGCCGACGGGTTCTTCTGGATGGATCGCGACCGTGCCATGGCTCTAGCAACGGTGCAAGATCGCGTTCACCAAGTGTCGCGGGTGCTTCGTCAAGTGCAGACTTCACTCTCGTCGATTCTACATGTGATGTTTCCCCTAGATGCTGCACCAACAACCCTGTCTACTCTTCTGTCTAAATTTCGGAGCATGACTCGTGTCCAGGAATTGGTGAGGCAGCAGCTCATCGCAGGGGTGAAGGCTGCGCTGTCACTTGTTAGGCTGCATCGTCCTGACGTAGATCTGTCTGTTGTAGCGGCTGGGCCACCTCTTCGGCCGGATGGTGGCGAGTGGGATATGCGTCCGCATTATGCGGCTGTAAGGCAGTATGCCGAACAGGTCGTAGATTTGTTTGAGCAACGTGCTCAAGTTATTCTTCAGAATAGGTAGTACCTGTAAAAGAGATAGATGTAAAATTTGTATATTTCGATTGGGCATGTTGTGCCCTTTGTTATAAAGGTTTGGTTGTTGTTTGAGCACGCAGTGCTTTGTTTGAGTACGTGTCCTTTTCGTTAGCCTGACGTTGTCAGCTACTCAGGTGTACACGTGTTATCCTCAGTCGATGAAATCGTGAGGTGGGGGAAGCCCCCGAGTGCGTTTGTAGAATGAAGTAAAGTTGCAAATAGCGAACGAAATTTTGGGGCGAGACACTTAGCTTTATTTATATCGTAATGGAGGAAGTACATTGTTCGGCTGAGTAGCCTTGGCTGAAAAGCCTTACTGAAAGTAAAGGGGTAGGTAGCTAGGGGTAGAATCGTCGCAAGTGTGCAATGTTCCATGGGTTGGAGTATGCGACTCTAGACTCCACGTGCTTGAGGCGATAGGCGCCACCTGGGATGACTTCGGTGATGATGTAGGGTCCTTTCCATGGTGACTCGAATTTCTTCGGTCGCTTTTGCTTGAGTCACAAGACGAGGTCTCCTTCAACGAAGGACCTTGAATTACCGTTGTGGTAGTTGCGGAGAGACTCTGGTACATGGACATCGAGCTGCTGCGACGTCTCTTGCCTCGTCGAGTGTGTCGATGGCGTCTTCGAGTGCAGCCGTGGATTCAGCTTCGCTGTAAGCGACGACCCGGGGGGCCTGGTGGCGTACTTCGGCTGGTAGCACGGCTTCGGCTCCATGCACCATGAAGAACGACGGGTAGCCGGTGGAGCTGTTTGGCGTGGTGCGCAAACTCCATAGGACGGATGGTATCTCTTCCGTCCAGGCTTCGGCCTTTCGCTCGAGTAGGCTCATGAGGCGCTTCTTGATGTCAGCGCCGATTAGGCCGTTGGCCTTTTCTACCTGCCCATTTGTTTGCGGGTGAGCCACTGAGGCGTATGTGATGTTGATCCCGAGGTCTTCGCAGAAGTCTTGGAATTCTTTGGAGATGAAGTTCGATCCATTGTCGGTGATGATACTGTGCGGTACGCTGAACCTGTAGACAATGGATTCAAAGAACTTGACGGCGGTCTTGCCCTTTTGGTTGGTGACCGACATGGCTTCGACCCACTTAGTGAATTTGTCGACTGCGACCAGGAGGTAGACGTGCCCCCCTTTCAAGGACTTTGGCAGTTTTCCGATCATGTCGAGGCCCCATTGAGCAAAGGGCCAGGATATAGGTATGGGTCTGAGCTCTGACCCGGGTGCGTGTGGTTTGTCAGCGAACCTTTGGCACCCCTTGCATCTTTGGACGATGTCCTTTGCATCGCTCATGGTCGTTGGCCAGTAGAATCCAGCTCGTAGAGCTTTGGTGACAAGGGAGCGGCTGCCTGCGTGATGGCCACAGATGCCCTCGTGGATGTCTTGGAGGATGGTTTTCCCGTCACTGATGGTGACGCACCTTTGTAGTACACCCGTAATACTGCACTTGTACAGCTCGCCATTGATGATGGTGAAAGCTTTTGACCGACGAGATATGCGCCGGGCATCCGTCGGGCTGTCAGGCAGTTCTCCGTTTATCAAGAACTGGAGGTACGGTCGCGTCCAAGTTTCTTCGACTGCCATGACCTGCATCAGGTTGACCATAGCAACCTCTGTATCCAGTTTCTCGGGTCCTTCATGTCCTTCGGGTAGCGTAGCCCTCGAGTGTTCTACTTCTTCGGGTGATCCCTTGCGGAATTTCCGCTTGATGGATGGCACGCAGATCTGTTCGAGGAACACACCCGGTGGCACCTTTGCACAGGTGGAGCCGATGTTGGCGAGTCTATCGGCCTACTCGTTGCTTTCTCTTCCAACGAGTCGTACCTTGCAGCCGTTGAATTCTCCTTCGAGTGCGTTGTAGAGCGCGCGGTACGCGATCATGTTTTCGGCGTGTGCGTCGCACTGGTTCATCGTTTTTTGGACGACGAGGTTGGAGTCACTGTAGATGACCAGGCGCGTTGCACCGCAGATCTTTGCCATCCTCATGCCGTGGATGAGGGCTTCGTATTCGGCCTCGTTGTTGGAGGCTCGGAATTTCATCCGAAGGACGTACTTCATCTTGTCGCCTTGCGGGGAGGTCGGTATGACCCCGGCTCCTGCTCCGGCTTCACGCTTGGAGCCATCGAAGTGCATCGTCCATGACTGCGACATGTCTCGGGTGTCTGGCAGCTGCAGCTCCATCCAGTGTACAAGGAAGTCCGGGAGGACTTGAGACTTGATTGCTAGTCGCTTCTCGTAGACGATGTCTAGGGGTGACAGCTCGATGCCCCATAGAGCCACGCGTCCTGTGGCCTCTGGGTTATTCAGGCTGTTGTTCAGGGGTGCTTCGTTGACGACCATCACTTGGTGCTCCTGGAAGTAATGGCTCAACCGACGAGCCGTTTTTGGTAGTGAGGGTACCTTTGTTTTGTTGGCGTCAATACCTCGCTGAGGTAGTAGATTGGGCGTTGGACCCCATGGGTCTTGCCTTCTTCGGGTCGTTCGACCACTAGCACGGTGCTGACCACCTGGTGTGTGGCTGCTATGTACAGCAGCAGAGGCTCGCGCTCCTTTGGCGTGACCAAAACGGGCGAGGTGGAGAGTAGTCGTTTGAGACTTTCGAACGCATCGTCGGCTTCGGGCGTCCACTCAAATTTATCTGCCTTGCGTAGGAGCTGGTAGAATGGCAGGGCCTTCTCGCCCATGCGGCTGATGAATCTACTCAGTGCCGCTATTCATCCTGCGAGCTGCTGGACACCCTTGAGGTTTTTCGGCTTCTCCATCGCCATGATGGCCCGGATTTTCTTCGGGTTCACCTCGATCCCTCGCTGGGAGATGAAGTAACCAAGGAACTGTCCTGATGGGATGCCGAAGGTGCACTTTTCGGGGTTGAGCTTGATCCTATAGCGGTCAAGATTATCGAACGTCTCGCGGAGATTGTTGATGAGCGTTTTCGCCTCCCTGGTTTTGATGACTATGTCGTCGACATAGACTTGGACGTTGCGACAGATCTGGTCCTTCAGGCATGCCTGCATGCATCGCTGGTACGTGGAACCTGCGTTCTTTAGCCCGAAGGGCATTGTGTTGTAGCAGAACACTCCGAACGGTGTGATAAACGCCGTTTTCTCTTGATCTTCGACCTTGAGTCGAATCTGGTTGTAGCCTTAGAAGGCGTCGAGGAAGGAGAGTTTCTCGAATCCTGCAGTCAAATCGATGATCTGGTCGATCCGAGGAAGAGGGAAGTGGTCCTTTGGGCAGTGCTTGTTCAACGACGTGAAGTCCACGCACATCCGCAGGATATCCGTGTCCTTCTTGGGAACCATCACTGTATTTGCGAGCCATTCGCTTTCTTTGACCTCCCTGATGAAGTCTGCAGCGAGTAGCCTATTTATTTCCTTCCCGATGGCTTCGGCCCGCGGCTCGGATAATCTCCGGATGGACTGCTTGACGGGCTTGGTGTCTGGAAAGACGTTGAGTGCATGCTCGGCGAATTCCCTGGGAACTCCTGGCATGTCCGCAGGACACCAGGCGAAGATTTCGCAGTGCTAACGGAGGAATTCGACGAGCGCACCTTCCTATGTGGGGCTGAGGTCGTTGGTGATCAGCGCCGTCTTGGAGTCATCCGTCAGATGGACCTGCACCTTCTTTGTGTTGACGATGGAGTCGAAGGACATGTCAGGTGCGTTTTGTCGTGCGACTGGGGGTGCCCCATTGTACGTCACCTCGCGGAGCCTTACGAGCTCCTCCTGCATGCCGAATGATTGGGAGATTCTGTTGAAGTCCCTGTCGCATTGGTCTGATCGGGTGAAGCTCCCATGGACTGTGATGACGCCCTTTGGTCCTGGCATCTTGAGTAGCAGGTATGCGTAATGTGGGACAACCAAGAATCTTGCGAATGCTACACGCCCGAGGATGGCGTGGTATTGTGATGGCCAGTCCACCACTTCGAATTCGAGCCGCTCGAGTCGGAAGTTGTCCGGCTTGCCGAAGATGATGTCGAGCCATATTTTGCCCAGGGGGAATATGCCCTTTCCTGGTATGATGCCGTGGAACATTGTGTCTGACTGTTCCAGGCTGCACTACGGGATTCGCATTGCTGCCAGGGTACTTGCGAACATCAGGTTGATGCCACTACCGCCGTCCATGAAGACGCGGCTCATCTCAAAACCTCCGATCTGCGCCTCCAGCACCAGGGCAGCATGACCTGGGCGAGGGATCTGGCAAGGGTGATCCGAACAACTAAACGTGATGCAGGACTCCGATCCACTGAGGTACTCAGGGATGGCGGGTGGAGTTGCCACGGCCAGGTTGATCTGACGGGTGATTTTCTTATGCACCCTATTCGTGGGGTGCCCCTTCTAGATCATCAGTGCTCCTTTCGGTGGGGGATACCCGTGCCCAGCGTTGTTCTGTGCTGGTGCGACTGGTTGGTTCGGGCCTCCTACAGGTGGCGGTGGAGGAGCTCCATGCGCTATTTCACCTAGTGCGGGTGCGTTTCCGAATCCAGGGGGTGGAGCTTGCTGCCTCATCTGTACCATGCTTTCGCTAAGTTTCTGGAACTCGCGGCAGTCCTTGAGCATGTGGCTTGCCTTCTTCTTGCCATCCTGCTTGTTGATGTACAAGTGGATGGTGCATGGACCCAAAAGTTTTTCGTATGCTGAGGGTCCGTTATCGCGGTCGCGGCGCTGCCACGACTGTGCTGGGCGTCCTCCATCACGGAAGTTTTCTCCGCGGTATCCTCCACTGTTGTGGTTGGCGTCGTTGCGGCGATCGGCGTAGCCGGCCGTGACCATGTCGGGTCTATCGCGGTCGTCGTAGATGCGCGATCTCCTCTTGCTACGGCGCTCTCGTCGTCGGCCGTAGTCGTCCTCTTCCTCCGAGTGTGCCCGGTGGACGGAATCTTCGCCGTCAGCCCACCTGTTGGCGATGTCCATGAGGTGGTCGAGTGTCTTGGGCTTGACGCGCCCGAGTTCCTCCTTGAAGTCTTGGCGCTTGACGCCGTCCTTGAAGGCGTCGATGGCCCTCTCTTCGGAGATGTGCGCTGCGGAGTTTTTGGTGTTGGACCAGCATAGTATGTATGAGCGAATGGATTCGCCCGTTCGTTGAGTGCAGGCCCTCAACTCCTCGATTGAGGCGGGCCTCTTGCTGGTGCCTTTGAAGTTTCGGATGAAGCTGTAAGCTAGATCCTCCCAAGTTCGGATGGACCCTGAAGATAGGCTGCTAAGCCAGATCCGGGCTGCACCTGTCAGCTGCAGCTGAATGCATTGCATGGCGGTTTCCTTGTTTCCGCTGTGCAATTTGACGGATGACAGGTGGTCGCTAAGCCAGGCCTTTGGGTCTTGTGTGTCGTCGAACTTCGGAGTATCCGAAGGAAGCTTGAAATTTCGCGGCATCTTTGTTCGTCGAACAGATCTGCTGAAGCATTGGGCTCCGTAGAGTTCTCCTTCGGCTTCGTCCATCTCGGATTCAGACGAGCATGCACGCTTGTCTCGCGCTTTGTTGATTTTGCCTTGTGTGAGCACGTCCCTGGCGTCGTAATCGCGGTTGCGGTGGCGCGAACTCTTGTTCCTTCGAGGAAGGTCATGGTCCTCTTCTTCAGATGACGGGGTGGGGCTGCGGTCAAACCTGACCGGAGCTTTATTCTTAGGCTCCATAGGAGCTTCCTGGTGGAGCGCGGCTCCGACGAGTCCGAGTACGGTAAGTGCGGACTTGTGCATGGCTCTTTTCGGGTCTCCCTCCGGAGGAGGGTGCGACGCTAGGTACGCGGTGGCAGCCATGATCGCAGCGTGCGGAGTTTTCGGGATGACGTTGCCGTTGGTGTCCATCTCCATGAAGGATGCGTGGAGGGTTCGGGTCACCTCACGACGCTCCTTAGGATCCATGTTCTCCATCTGAGAGCGGTGCTTGTTGCCTTGGTTCCCGTTCGAGTTGGAGTTGATGCCCATGGCGGAGAGCGCAGCTCGTCGCGTGCTGGACTCTGAGGCTGCTTGCTTGCGTTTGTCAAGAACCTCTTGTATCTTGACCTGCTTCTTGTGCTCCTCGATCAGGAGCAGATGGTAGGCCATCAGCAGATCCCGTGAGGAGTCTGCGGGCAGGATTATGTCGCCTGCCACGGCGGCGCGTGCCTGGGCCCATCCTTCTTTGCTAAGGCGGATGACATGGCCGTTGTTGTCCCTTTCGGGTGGGGGGGACTAGCTTCTTCTGTTTCTGCCATTTCGATCTGGCGGGTTAGGTGTCGGGTTGGGCGGCGGGTTGGGCGCCTGCTGGTCCATGTCGCTCTGGATGACTACGGCGCATTGGTAGCGCTCGTAGATTGGTCTGCTGCTGCCACAGCTTTCGGATCCGGAACCGTAGGTCCCTTCATCCGATGGCGGATCGCACAGGTCGGAGTTGCAGCTGCTGCTATCTTAGGAATCATCTGTTGATGATATTGTGCGTAGCACAGGGTGTGGGGCCCATGAAGCGGGCCTGATTGATGGTAGGGGCACCCGCTCAGGGAGGCGGAGGGTGCCAGTTTGCCCCACCTGGAAGCAGAAGCTCTCGAACAGGATTTCGAGTCTGTCGCCTATGGGCTCGAAGTCCTTCATGGTGGCCGGTGAGTGGGCGGTGAAGTCGAAAGTGCCGAAGAGGAGGTGACTCTCCGTCGCCGCAGAGTTGTAGATCGTTCGGGTTGGGACCGTCACGATCGCACAATCAACGTCCCCGTTTCCCACAGACGGCGCCAATTGACGAGGTTTGATCTCGTCAATGCCCATTGTTATGGACTTGGGTTTTGGAGAAGATGGGGATGCTGGAGATCGCGGAACGGTTAGCAAACAACCAACACGGGGACACGAGGTTTACCCAGGTTCAGGGCCCCGGAGGGAAAACCCTACTCCTGCTTGTCTGCTCTTGATTACGGCGGAACCAGTGATTACAGGGGTGCGCAGATGCAATCTGGCGTCGAGGTGTGTATGCGAAAGTATGAGTCGAGAGATCTAGGTCGTGCCCTCCTGGCCTTTATATAGACTTAGGCAGGTCTCGGGCATAGACCTAGTCGGTTACAAGTTCTAGGGTTTTACCCCTTTGAATTCCCTATCTACTCTAGTCTTGCTCTCCAAGGATCCGAAGGCGTCATGGGCCTGGGCCACCCGAAAGTCTTCATGGGCCAGCGTATATTTGCCGTGGGCCTTCCTTGGGCTAGACCAGGTATGCTGAGATCATGTACCAGCGGGGTATAACCATGTCAACAGCAACATGATAGGCTGCTAAATGACTCCTACCTTCTCCTATGAGTAGATCATGATATAATTCAAGCTTCTCTGGAAGTTGGATACTCACACGATACTTGGATAACATCCGGCCATCAAGGTAAGTGGTAGTGTTCACTGGAATTCTAGTTGGACAATTAAAGAGCTTTAAAAGTTGACGAAGTTGGTCTGTAAATGATCCTTGATAATCATCAAGAGTCTCCTCTTTCCTTACCAAAGTCTGTTTTGGGAACTTTGGTGCCATTTCTCTGTATAACAGAAAAATAATTTTGATTAGTATCAAATGATATTTTGCATCATAATAAAGAATTATCGCACTAAAATATATAATGTAATATTCTCATTTGAATACCCATTATATTGCTTTTAGAGAATTCTTATCGTTGCTAATTCTCCTACAGGAAATACCCTTTACTAGGTTTCCAACCTATGGTCAAAGCAATTTTCTCTGATACGAACTGCGGTGACCCAGCATACCACTGCATGTGTAGTACACTATAGTCGTTGACATGACATCTACAGAACACCGTTCCGTAAATATCACATCCCTCAGAGTGGTACAACAGAAACATTGCGGGTCCATATTACAAATGCACACACATTATTATTATTACAATACCGGAAGTTCAAGACTTCCAAAAGATCCAACTTACAAACCAAATATAAAGTGTTCAGCGGAATTTAAAAGTAGCAACTCCGACTAGGAGTTGAGCTCAACAACTTATTCTATAGAGTTCATGCTGCTCGGCTCTGTTAGTTACTACTAACTAGGTACTTAGTTGGTCTCGTTCTCATCGACACCATAGCGGATCTCGTAATCCACTCCTTCAACTCCTCCGGATAGATCAGGTGCCTCGTAGAACACATCTTCTTGGCATTCAGCTGCATACATTGGCACGTCTTCGGGATCCTTAGAGTCTAAGCAAGGGATCAAAGGAAAGAATGAGTAACAGCGTTACCCAACAAGTTCATTATATGCAAGGTGGGAAGTTTGATGCTCTAACTACCACCTCGGATTATAAATCCTTGGCACTATGCGGTTTTTGTAAATCTTTCTTCAAAGACTGATTTTATTCCGAAAAACTATGACAATCAGCCTTCACAGGTTGACCAGAACTTTCATTGAGTTCCTTTCCTGCCGCGTTCGTAGCTCCTTCCGAACAGAATGTGATTAGCATAGTTCTTACACTCTGCAGAGGTGCGTTACTTTACCCATGAGAGATCAACTCCTTGTTGCACAACTGGGCGTACTTTCCCGTCCACAATTCCATGATGTGGGGCCTAGTAGTTGGTCCAAGCCAACCACTGCCCCCTTCGCGACCCCGCATGCCTCCTTTGTGTACACCATGCCCACATAATGAATTACGACAATGGTTTGTACAAACCGTTAGATGCTAAAACTATCATGGGATGATGAGGGTTCCCACCCATATGCTGCATATCCTCTACGAATTACCAATTAATAGGCACGCTACAAGGATAACAACCACGACCTGCACATCCGGCTTCATGCAAGAGGAAGAAGATACAGTTGACTTCTCTGTCCCATTCCAAATCTCATGGCTAACACGTAATATACGGCGGTAGAATCACTGATGTCAGGGTTTATTAAGTCCCTACTTGATCACCATTGTTGCAAATAGAACCCTAAGTTCTATTTCTCCATTATATCACCACTTAGGATGATATCTATGATTTCTTTATTTATGAAAATAATATTTTCTTTCTTTTATAGCATATATGATAACACACAATTTGCATGTACTTTGATAAAGACTCTTCAAAGGACATGAGCAAGTGATGAACTTGCCTTGTGATGGCAAGGTAGTGAAGTCTGATGCTTGCACTGGACCTTGAGCTTCTAGTTCTACAAAAACATTATTATTGCCCGGTAAGGACAATATTTAATGAAGCAAAATGATTATGCAAGTAATGTAATGCATTATTTAATTCTATATGCATTTTCCCTATATAAGGTGTCTTTTAATAAAGCATTTATAAATATTATTCTTTTATATTTATTGCATATATTGAATTATTTTATTTTATTTCCCTTTGACTTTTATTGATTTAATAATTCTTTTAGGAATTATTAATTATACATTAAAATTTATTATTAAATATTTGTTTAGTATTTTTCATAAATACTATAATATTAATATATAATGAAAGTGATTCCTATTTATTTTTATCATCTTTCAATAATTTTGTAAAATTCCATAAAGAATATATAAATTACAAAATTCTTATAAAAAATTGAATGTCCAAAATTTGATATCTTATTTTATTTGGACAGAGTGTATTATTATGAATCCAAAAATATTTTATTTATAATTTTTGGACTTTTATTTTATTTTCTATAATTTTATTGAGGTTAGCGGCATTTTGGTCTTTTCCAATTGATCAAAAATTTATTAAACAACTTGGGCTGGCCTTTTGGGCTTATTGGGCCAGTGTGGCCCAATAGGGCAAGGTCAAAATATCACCCCAAGGGGTTTTTGCCCTCCCATCCCATTCTCTCTGCCTCCCTCTCTCTCAACCTTATCCTCTCCTCCTTTGACCCGATCCCGTGGTCGGCGATGCCGGCACCGTCAATTCCCGCCGCCGTCGGCCGTTCCGGTCGCCATCGTGGTGCTATTTGGGGTTTTCGACGATGCTCATTCATTCTATCCACTTGGATTTGACTTCAGGGCTTCCCCGTGGCCAGGTCCACCCCATTCCCGAACCCTAGGGTTGAGGAAAGGTGTTGTCGCCACCGCCGCGGTCCCGTATGCGGTGGTGTGCTAGGCTCATGTGCTGCTGCGGCCACCGCCGTGGTTGGTGCAGGTTATAGCGCCCCCTGGGGTGCTCCCTGTGCCGCCGTGGTTCGTCCGCCAATCTGCTTCCTCTTCGATTCGTCAGCGAGGACCTCGGGTAAGTTGCTTCTGTGGTTCTTGTTCATGCTACTACCATGAATCTCTCTGTGTGTATCTAGTGGCTTCTCGTGCCTAGTGATTATGCTCTGATTAGGGTTCATCTCCTAATTAGGTTCTTGGTCTAATTAGGGTTCATAACCCCCTGTTGATCATATCCATGATGCTTTTAGATCTAGTGATGATCATACTTGCGCATGAACAATGATTGTGTGCTACGGTTAATGATTGGTAGTGGCTTTGATGATGCTAGTTGCCTGTCAGATTTATTCTAGTGATGATTCACTATGATCCCATGCTAGTGTTTCTATGGAATCCGTGATTGGATTATATTGTTGATATGAGAGTTTACTCTACTGTCAGAATGCTTGTACTAACAGTAGTTTCTCTCAGTAGTTGCTTACTGCAATTATAATGGTAGGCTTGCATGAGATTATACACACTGAATCAAATCATTACATGTAATGATTTTTCTGTGGAGGTATGGATGCATATGATATTGATTCCTGGCACTTGGCTTCAGGAAAATGATATTTATTGGTTGTCCCTTTTATCTATGGAAACTAAGCAAAGATTGGTTTTAGTTCATTTAGAACCTGTCCTTGTGATACCATTATGATCTGGCACACAAGTGATTGAGTTTTATTTCTGGGCTTAGCTTGACAATGCTTGTGATTAATGCTGGCAAGATAAAATGAAATCTTTTCTTGATTCTCCTGCATATGATGTTGGTCTGAGGCTCTAGGATTTTAAGTCCTAGTTAGTTGAGCAAATAGTTTGTTTGGAACTTGTAAGATTAGAGGTGCTACTCTCTCTGAGAGATGTGCCCTGATCTGATAAGATCAAATGAAAAATGATTTAAGTTGCAAAAATTAACACTAAACTATGTGATGCTGGTCTGAGAGATTAGTGCTGGTGGCTGAGCTTGATTTCTTATCTTTATACTTGAAATCTCTAGGATAGATTCACCACTCTTGGGTGATTATTGAGAGATCACTTCATAAAGCAACACATGCTTTTATTTAAACGATATGATGAAATCATGTGATGGTCTTATGAGGCTCACCACAAAATTTGATGTTGGTGTAGTAGATTGATGATGATCTTGATCTGCTTTTGCTGGGCTCCTGAGCTTGCTCTTGATCTTGCCTGCTCCTCCTAGCTCCTGGGCTTGATCTTGCCGTCCACCAGATTCATCCCACTCCTTATGTCACCGTACTGGTGATGTTTGGGTTGATCTGGGTGGTTTGGTTTGACTGCTGTCTACACTGGATGTTCTAGTGTGATGTGTAGTGGAGTGATGCACTAGTTCTTCCCCCACGGCTGTGCTGTGGTTTTGTGTGATTTGGCTGTGCTTGTGAGGTCGACAACACACCATTTGCATGCTGGTGTGTGTCCAGCTTGTGTGCCTGCTATGCACTTGTGGATAGGTTCAGAAATTTTGAACTTGCTATTACCATCTTACTTTCACCTGGCTAGTTAATTGATCCTTCTTGGCTGTCATTTGACTTCTGGCTTTGAATTTATGAAAGACGAAATCTTTCATATTGGTGAAACTTGCCCCTTTATAACATTTCTCAATGATGAATTTTTCAAGTACATTTCACTGACATATCTGAGAGAAATATTCTAACACTAATCTTATTTTGTTTCTATTTAGTCTTTGTTTTGCAGGTACAAAGATAAAGATGAAGATTTAGTTTAGATTTAGATATAGGATAGTTAGTAAATATTCCAATGTATTTTTCTTATTCTTTTGTAATTTTCTTTTATTATTCTTGTAATTTTATTTTATTCAATTGTAATAAATATTATATTATTATTAATAAAGAATATTCCTATTCTTTGTATTTTTACTTTTGTAAGTTATGTGGATGATTCAAATAAGTTATAATTTTATAACTTGATTATATATATTGATGATAAGAAATAAACTTTATATTCATTATTGTTTTGGATAGAATTCAAGTTGTGATATTTATCTCTTAATTGAATTAAGATTCAAAACTTATATCTAATTCATTTGAATTATAATTCAAACACTCAAGTCTAATATTTCAAATCCATTTGAAAACACATAACTCCTTAAGATCATCTCAAAGTTTATAACAATCATCCTTTAAGACTAAACCTAATCTCAAAGTATGAAAGAAACATTGATCACTTAGGTTTTTATTTGGCGAAAATTTTACCTACATTTTCACAAATAGATGCATGCAATAATTCATATTCCTAAATCTACCCTTCGTTAGGTTCCTAAATGCTGGGATGTTACAGATGCCTACCGGCCTACCCGAGTGGTGGATGCCGCTGCTCCCCCCCCGCCTACTCACTTTTGGTCGCTGGGTCACGGACGGGTGGCTCACCCGGGTCACCCAATGACCCAGCAGGCTGTTGCTCCGGGAATGTTGCCTTTTCCTTATTTATTTTAGTCCCACATTGGAACCTAAAGGTGGAGGGAATCCCACCCTCCGCTTATAGAAAGAGGTGCCCATGGGGGGATTAAAACACACCAATTTCCACCTAGAAATCAATAAAAGGCCTATGTTGCCTCTCTCTCCTCTCTCTCTTTCTCTCTCTCTCTCTCTCTCTCTCTCTCTCTCTCTCTATATATATATATATATATATATATATATATATATATATATATATATATATATATATATCTTGCGACCGTGGCCCCCTTGTCTAGGCTGTGCGAACGAGGAGTTCTTCATCGTGGAGAGCCGTCGCTCTGTGGGATTCAGAGCCAGGAGATCTACTTCCGCAATCTTGGATGGAACAGGGAGAAGTGGGAGTCATCGTCAAGCATCGTATATGTGTGACTCCCTCTAGCGGCACCATGCTTTCGGTGCTAGGAGTTTTTGTCGTGGTATGGAACACGGCAGTGCCATCGGGGATGGCTAAATAGGGACACTCGGATGCAATCGGTGGCTCACGCAACGGGTTGGGCACAGTAAACTGCAAACACAGCGACGTACCCAGGTTCGGGGCCCTCTCGGTGAGGTAAACCCCTACTCCTGCAAGATGAACTATATGAAGGGGCGAATGCCGAGTACAGATGCTCCTTGAGCTGTTTCCTTAGGTATTATCGAGACCTAGAGGAAGATGAAAACTAGAGGCTAGCACTTCTATCCTTCTATTGCTGCTTACCTAGAACCCTAGCTCTGCCCTCCCTTATATACTAGTATGGGGGCAGATTACAATTTGGGCTCTAGGGTTTATTGTTTGGATACGGGTTTGCTAGACAGGGCCGGCTGCAGGGCCCAACCGATGGGCCAGGACCCAGTACACCCTTCTTTTAGTGTCACCTTCTTCTTTAGCGGTCACCCAGGTTTCCTTTGGGGTGTCACCCTTGCTTTAACGGTCACCCAGACTGCTTTTGCCAGTCAGCCGACCACTTTGCTTTATCTTCATCGGGTAGCGCTGGCCGTGACGGCACGCCAGCCTGCCCGATGATGAGGGAGGGCCAGAGGAGTACCCCACAAGGAGTGTCAGCCCTTCCGTGCTCTCCATAGAATCCGAGGTGAGCCGGGTGGAAGCGGCCACCCGGCCGGTTCTTCTGGTTGCCGGCTAGACGGGCCAGCCGAGAAAGTTTTAAGCCTAGCCGGGCGGTATTAGCCAACCAGTTGGAGTTGTCCTTCTTGAGGGCCAAGCGGCATGTTCCTTCTGGAGCCGGCCTACTTGTGCATGGCTTTCCTCACTCTGGGGTTATCCCCTCGACACTAGTCCTCGAGCGCGTATGGACTTGGCCGGTGGGTAAGGTCTTGCGTGCTCTTTTTGCATCTTGATGTAGTTGGTTGTTTGCGTCTGGCTGCAGCTTTTTCTTTTCGCTTTCCGGCTAGATTTAACCAGCTAAGGAATCGATGGCCGCCCACTAGGTGTAAACAGCGAAGGCAGGGACTGACTGGCGAAGCTGGAGACAAAGCGTTGGTTTGATGAGGTTGGCAATGACGCCAGCCATGATTGCTGATCTAGCGCATGTCGCGTCAGTTGGACTTCCGCGTCACTGCGTCAGTTTTTGCCAACTGCGCACGCCACTTGCCGCAACGGTTTCTCTGGGCAAGCGCGCACGCCTCGTCTCCTGGTAACGGATGGATCTTCTATGGTTGGTTTTGACGGTGTAGAGGATCTGGAGCCGTAGCGCCGTGTGGCCGGGGTGCCTTTTTGCCACACATCGCGTGGAAGGTGAGGGCACGATGGTATCCTTCGCGGGGATAAATAGAGCTCCGGAGGGGAGCGGGGTTTACACTTCCTCTTCCTCCGGCTCTCCTTCCCCTGCCTCCAAGCGCCCCTCGCTCCTTGTAGCTCCTCTCTGTTGCCGCCGGATCCACCACACACAGTCCATCACGGCCTCTTCTTCTGCCGATATGCTGCAGGAGCAGCGAGGTGGGTGGTGCGGGTCCTTCGTGACTGATGATCTTGTTTACAAGTATCGGCGGGGTAGATTTTTTCCCTCGTCGATGCTGGTAAAGCATCGCCTCGCGTCGGAGGGGGAGCGGGTCCCGGACCCTCGGCCGGGGGAGCGCGTCGTCTTCCTCGCGCATGTCGCCTGCCGCTTCGGCCTCCTCGTCAGCCCCTTTCTCCTCCAGCTATTCGTCTTCTTTGACCTCCAACTCCACCACCTTGGCAAGAACGCCATCGCGCAGTTGTCGCATCATGCGGCCTACTGCGAATCGTACCTTGGGGTGTGGCCTGAGGTGGCGAACTTCCTCAAGTTCTTCCACTTCAAAGCCTAGAACACCGCCAAGGACGGTCCGCTGACGCAGACGGGCTTCTGCGCCATCTACCCATGGCCTTCTTTGTAGATGCCGCGGTTCGACCTTCCCGACACCGCCATCTACCCATGGCCTTCTTCGCAGATGCCGCGGTTCGACCTTCCCGACACTGTCATGCTGTGGCAGCGCTCATATTTTTATGTGAGCAACGCCACGGAGGTGGACTGGATCTGCCTACCTCCCTTCGTCAACGTGCCCTCGACGCAGAAGGGTTGGGCGAAGAAGGGTATGGGTGCCGCGGGGGACCTCGGTCGGATGGCCGCCCGGGTGGAGGCGATGGTGGAGACGGAGCGGCTCACCGCTCGAGACATTGCGCTATCCTGGATGGCACGTCGCCTGCTTCCGCTGCAGAAACGGTCGCACAAGATGCGCCATCTGTGGACCGCCGATGATCCGATGAGGACGTCGTGGAAGGATGTGCCCTACCAGGACCTGTGGAACTGGATCTCCATGATCTCCAAGTTCCACGTGGAGACAACCTGGGCGTACTCCAGCCCGCTGTACCACCGCGGCCGCCTGCCGCCTCGGGTGAGTTATTCTCTAGTTCTCTTGCATTTATCTTCGTTGTTGTTAGCTTTCCTTGGGTGCCTTATTCTCCCCTTTTTGAGTAGTTGTTCACCACGTAGGTAGCCGAAGATGGCATGGGCGACTTCTCGCTTCCCTCCTTCTTGGCGAACAGGAAACCGAAGAAGTACCCCTAGAAGGTGCTCGAAGGGTTTCTCGTCCGGGCGGACGACGGCCCCGCAAATCCTCATGGTAAGCTACCGGTTTAGCTCTTTTCTTCGTCCAGGCCCGTGGGGGTGTGGCTAAAACTTTGTTTTTGCTGCAGTCCATGCCACCGACGATGAGGCCGGCCAAGATAAGGACGTGGCGAAAGCCCGGGGGAAGAGGGCGGCGCCCATTGCCATGCCGACTCCCATTGAGCAAAAAAAGGACGTGGCGGGGGCGCCAGGTCATCATCGCGCCATCCGTTGTTGGGCCAGCATTTTTCCTTGTCCTATCTTCTTCGTTTGTCTTGTGGTTCTGCCGTGGTTTTTTCTCACTTTCGTTGCATGCAGTGAGGCGATGTTGCTTGGCGACGCTAGTGCTGCTGCCGTTGCTCCTCCCCCGCCTCCGGCGGTTGAGGAGGTGGCGAGTTCGCTGGCTGCACCCGCGTCGGCTGCGCCTGCCGCGCCGTATCCGCCTAGGGCTCCTCAGGGTTCCCCAACCACGGGGCTGCTGCACCAGGCGCCCGTGTCTTCGTGGTTGGGGCAGCTGTTCGCGGCTGCACAGGACCCCGAGACCCCCCTCCTTCGTCCTGGGGCTGGTGTGAACCCGGCCTGGAGCGATGCTCCAGCCAGTTCCACCAGACCCATCATCCCGGAGGTGACAGAGGAGGATGCAGCCGTGCAGACGACAGCAGCGGGCGGCGGCCAGCCGGGCGCTTCCGAGCCAGCTAGGAGGGAGTTGGTGGTGGCCGCATCTTCGGGTGCGGCTGCTGATGATGACGAGGTCATTGTAACCGGCTTGAGGCCAGCTCTGGATGTGCTGATGCCGGGTGCAATCCTCGCCCAACCCTCGGTTTTGCCAGCCGGTTTGCCGTTCCGTCTTTTACTCGTTTCTCTTTGCAGAGAGCATTTTTGGAGTCGGTGAAGAACACCCAGGATCTAGGCCGTAAGATTGCTTCTTCCGACCTTTCTTGGCGATTGGCTCCCTTTTCCCGCTTTTTGTTGACCATCGGGTATCCTCCTACAGCCATGATCTTGGAAAAGGAGAAGGAGGTGGAGCGCCTCAAGGCTGAGGTTGCCCGGCTGGAGGAGTCGAACAAGACGCGGCAAGCGCAGTTCGACCAACTGGCCGCGGCCAGGCATCAGCTTGAGGTTAGCATGGAGAGGGGGAAGGAGGCAGCTGACATCCGGGCGGAGGCGCTGAAGAATTTTGAAACGATATCCGCCCAAAGGGAGGAGACGATCAAGACTCTTCGCTCCCGGGAGGAGGAGCTGACCTATCACCTCCAGAGCATCTCGGAGATGGTTGTTAGTAAGTTTTTCTGCTCCTTGCCTCCTTTGTACCGTGGCTAGCTGAATCGAGTCTTGCCACTCACTCCTGCCTTTGGTTGCAGCTCATTACCCTGAGTCGACTGAGATGGCTCTAGAGAAGCTGCTGGGGAAGGAGGTTGGCCACGACCTAACCGCCTTGGATCCAGTTAAGGTGCTGGAGAGGAGAGCAATGGTCTTTGTGCCGTTGCTAATGACCTCTTCCATTACATCTAGCCGGAGGAGGGTGATCTGCAGGACATCGTCAGCTTAGCTGTTGCCTTGTCTCGCGGCATCGACGTGCTGGAGATCCACAAGGAATGGGCAGCTCGCAACAGCGTGGAGATGGCTCTGGCCCTGGTGAAGTCCTGGTATCCGGGGGCTGATCTTGGCGTGCTCACTCGCGGTTTCCGTCTTGGGACCAGCTACGAGGGCCACCGCGACAGCATTCCGGCAATCAGGTCCTATGGGGTGAAGATTGGCACCTACGTGGATCTGGAGCGTGACTTCTGCGACCCCACCGAGCCATTGCTGTTCCACTGGGTCCTAGCTCCCTGGAATTCCACCGATGTTGCCTCCACCAGCCAAGCTCATGTAGCCGACGCTGGCGCCCCTCCTGCCGGTCTGCCTCATGCTCCTGCTACTGATGCTCCCTCTGCCGCCCCGGCTCCAGAACCTTGATCCCTGGTATGCCAGGCGTATTTGTCAAACTTGCCCTTTGTTGGCGCTACGTGCTGATGAATCTGTGACCGCAAAATTTGAATTTTGCATGGAACCTTCGTGTTTCGCTTAATGGCTTGACGCCCCTTTTGTTCTTGAGCTCATTCTGTCTTTTTGTTTGTCATTGGCGTTTTTGTCTTTATGCCTTCATCAGTTGTGGTCTTTGGAATTTTTGTCGGCCGGGTCGGGGCTCTTGGCCGCCTCAACTTGGGTTGATGGGTACACGGGAGCGTGCCCGCTGGGTGTAGTCCCCGAGGTTCGGGACGGCTGGGGTAGCCAGCCGGGTCAAAGCTCCTTGCCGTCTTGACTTAGGTTGATGGGTGCGCGGGAGCGCGCCCACTGGGTGTAGTCCCGAGGTTCGGGCCGGCTGGGGTAGCTAGCCGGGTCAAAACTCTTTGTCGTCTTGACTTAGGTTGATGGGTGCGCGGGAGCGCGCCCAATGGGTGTAGTCCCCGAGGTTCGGGCTGGCGTAGCCAGCCGGGTCGAAACTCTTTGCCGTCTTGACTTAGGTTGATGGGTGCGCGGGAGCATGCCCACTGGGTGTAGTCCCCGAGGTTCGGGCCGGCTGGGGTAACCGGCCGGGTCGAAGCACTTTGCCACCATATTTCCTGTCAAGTTGTGGCTCGTGTCGTGCGAGACACAGCGTTGCTTTGGGACGGTTTCATTATACACACGCCCATTCATAGTTATGATTGAACGAAAATAAGGAAAGGTTCCCTTTCGAGGTAGGCTGTTAGAAGCTCCCCTTTTCTCACTGAGCATTGGCCTTTCGAATGTTATCCTTGCCAGCTGCCAGCACGGTTGCGGTCTATAGCCGGAACCGAAGGAACGGCTGAGCTAGCGTGCCTCGCGATACTTCGGTTTGTTGTTGTTAGCTTAGCTCGTGCAGGCGTGATCGGTTCGCCCAGGCACCCTTGTTTTCTGCGTTGGCATTTTCTTGCAGTATGTACTTCGAGTTTTCTCTCTTGCCGGGTCGACAGCTGGCTTGCGCTCTGAAACCGGAACCGAAGAGTTTGCTCTAGGCACCTCATGCAATATTATGCCGCCTATAGAAATCACGGGTGTCCGGGCCAGCCGGTATGGAGACGAATGTGGTGCGCGAAATTGGGACGAAGTCCTCGGTACTGTGTCGAGGCTTCCAAGCTTGTTCATTTATTACATGAAAGCTAAGATACATACACCTCTGGTTCAAGTGTAAAATGGTCGGAGTAGGATCGCATTCCATGGGCGTTCTGTCTCCTCGTCCGAGTGATCTGCCTTGTTCTTTGTCGGCTGCTGGGCATCGATCAGATAGTATGAATTGTTGTGCAGTGCCTGGCTGACGATGAATGGACCTTCCCATGGTGGGGACAACTTGTGCATTCCTTTTGTGCTTTGGACCAGGCGCAGCACCAGATCTCCTTCGCGAAAGGAAGTAGGCTGGATCCAGCTGGCGTGGTAGCGGCGCAGGTTCTGCTGATATATTGCAGACATGGACAGAGCCGGCTCTCATGCTTCCTCGAGTAGGTCCACGCTGTCCTCTCTTACTTCCTTGGCATCTTGCTCCGTGTAGAGATGTTTGCGGGGCGCGTCGAACTGGATGTCCCTTGGGAGAACTGCCTCTGCCCCATAGACAAGGAAGAATGGTGTGAAACCGGTTGAACGGTTCTAGGTAGTGCGCAGGCTCCATAACACAGCTAGCAACTCCTCGATCCAACATCCGAGTGACCTGATGAGTGGTTCAATCAGCCTTGGCTGGATTCCGGATAGAACCAGGCCGTTAGCATGCTCGCACTGCCTGTTCGACTGTGGGTGCATGACTGATGCCATGTCCAGACGGATGCCCTTCTCTCCGCAGAAACGGGCGAAAACCCCCTTCACGAAATTGGTGTCGTTGTCCATGATGATGCTATGTGGGTAGCCAAATCGGATGATGATGTCCGTGAAGAACTTGATCACCGTTGCTCCATCCAGCTTCTTGATGGGATTTGCCTCGATCCACTTGGTGAACTTGTCTACAGCTACGAGCAGGTGCATCATACCGGATCAAGATGTTTTGAACGGCCCAACAATGTCTAGCCCCCAGACTACGAATGTTCAGGTGATTGGTATTGTCTTGAGTGCTGCAGATGGCGTGTGCTTCAGCTGGCTGAATCGCTGACAACCATTGCATGCTTTGACCAACTCCTGAGCATCCTTCAGCGCTGTCGGCCAATAGTAACCATGGCGAAGAGCTTTGGCTGCTATTGCCCTTGATGAAGCGTGGTGGCCACATTCACCCTTGTGTATGTCCGCTAGGAGCTTGGTTCCTTCCTCTTGGCTCACGCATCGCTGGTAGATGCCCCCGAAGCTGCGCTTGTACAGCTCGTTGTTGATGATGGTGTATGCACTTGCTCTTCGTCGCACTTGTCGTGCTGCCACTTCCTCTGTTGGGAGCTCGTCTTTGGCCAAGAAGTTCATGAATGGCTTCGCCCAGTCAGGTATTTCCCGAATGGCATACACCGTATGCATGATGAGCTTGATCTCCTCACGGAAGGCTGGCTCTGGAGCATCGGGAGGTTTATCGGGTGGGAGCTTGCTGGTGTCGACCGCAAGCTACCGCGGAGCTATCCCCGAGTGCGAAGCGGCAGTCCTCGGGTGCGGCGAGGCAGTCCCCAGATGCGACGCGGCAGTCCCTGGGTGCGGCGAGGCAGTCCCCGGGTGCGGCCAGGCAGTCCCCGGGTGTGAAGCGGTAGTCCCCAGGTGCGGCGCGGCAATCCTCGGGTGTGACGCGACAGTCCACGGGTGCAGCGAGGCAGTCCTCGGGTGCAACACGGCAGTCCCCGGGTCCGGCGAGGTAGTCCCTGGGTGCGGCGAGGCAGTCCTCGGGTGCGACGCGGCACCGCCTGTTCCTGGATCTGCGTTGAGTACGATGGAATCGGATTCTGGTGACGGGGTGATGGAGGGCTTGCGCAGGTGCTCGAGGGAGACTCCAGGTGGTATGGCTTGTCTTGTCGAGCCGACCCTGGCCAAAGTGTCAGCAGCTTCGTTGTTGGCCCTGGGTACGTGATGGAACTCGCATCCTTCAAAGCAAGCACACAGCTACTAAATGAAGAAACAATAGAGGGTCATATTCGCGTCCCTTGCATCCCACTCGACAGATACCTGCTACACCACCAGGTCCGAATCTCCGAAGCATAGTATCCTCTGAATGCTTATCTGCTTGGCCATCTTGATCCCATGGATGAGCGCTTCATATTCAGCAACGTTGTTGGACGCCGTGAAGTGGATCTGGAGGACGTACTCCATATGATCGCCTTTGGGTGAAGTTATCACGATTCCGGCTCCGAGTCCTCCTTGCATCTCGGAGCAGTCGAAGTGTAGCTTCTAGTATGTTGAATCAGGGACCGGTGGCATGTACTATGTCTCTGCCCAATCGACGATGAAGCCGGCCAGTGCCTGGGATTTGATTGTCGTCCTTGGCTCGTATTGAATGTTGTGTGCCGCGAGCTCTATGGCCCATTTTGCCATGCGTCCGGTGGCGTCCTTGTTGCCGATAATCTCCGCGAGCGGGGCCAACGCCACCACCCGGATGGAGTGCTCTTGGAAGTAGTGCTTGAGCTTCTTGGATTCCATGTACACGCCATACACCAGCTTCTGGTAGTGGGGGTAGTTCTGTTTGGAGAGCGACAACACTTTTCTTAGGTAGTATATGGGCCGCTGGACCGGCTGGGCCTTCCCCTCTTCTAGCCTTTCCACTACCAGCACCATGCTGACCACCCTGTTTATGGCAGCGGTGTACATTATCATTGGCTCCTTTGCGGCTGGTGCTGATCAATAGCTTGTTCAACTGTTTTCTAAGCATATTTTAGTGCATAATCATTTGCATTTGAGGCTTTATTGATCCAATTATGTAACTGAAATGCTAGAAAATAGGCTTTATTGATCCACTTTACAGCCCAGTTGCCATATTTGCAGGAAAGGTGCACAAAGGCACCTAAAATCCAGGGCAGTGCAAACATAATCCAGAGGCAGGACATACACTGTGCCAAGCCTCAATACAGCAGGACTAAGCACATAGGCAGTACAAGGCTGGAGAACCAACAGTGCTTTGCCAGTGTAGTTCCTGACCAAGCCCAGGGCAAATCTGAGAAAAAGGCTACTGGAGCAGTGAAAGCTATCCTCAAAGAGCAGAGCAGACCATTGCAACTCAAAGCATTACAGTCAGCAAGGCAATACGAAGTTCCTGGCATAGGGAGATCCAAGCTGGTGTAGCACCAGAACTGCTCAGTGCAAAGCTTCTGCCAACAGTGCATTCCATTAGTCAAGGAAGAGCACAGCAAGTTCAAAACCTAGACCAGGGTATTACCGCAAAGCCAAGACTGACGAGCAAGGCTAGTGCAAGGACAAGCGAGGCGTATAACGCCAACGAGAAGCGGCGGTGAAGCCAACAGGCAGCGCAAAACGATGCAAAGCGAAGCTGCGCAAGCCAAGGTTGTGCTGCGATCCGGTAATCGCAACCCTGCGTAGTTCATCAGTTTGGAAGAGGCAGAGCAGAGGGACCATCTTGGGAAATAAGAAGAAAAGGCTAAGGACCAAAGAGCAAAAAGGGGCAGTGCACACGCACAAGAAAATCAGCAGTGCACACACGCAAGAAAGGACACACAGTGGACGATTGGGACCAGGGTCGTGCACACAAGGCGTGTGAGGCAGAGCACCGTAGGAGGGGAGCCCGATCTCTCTCTCCTTCCTGGCGATCATCTCTTCCGCGAGTTCTTATTCCTGGCGCCTGGATCTGGAGAAGCTTCTCTAGGGCTCTTCTTCCTCGACAAGATCTTCTTCCCTCTCCTCTGTAATCTCTTGCTGCTCTCTCCCTCTCCTCTCTGTATCTGATCTTCTGTTCGGCTAGAACCTGTTCTGAATTGAAGTTGTAATCTGAACCTCTGTATCTCCTGCTGTGAAATAACCTGAGTATAAGTGTGATTGTGTGTTAATCTATCTTCCTGCCCTTTGTTGCAACGAATTATTGTCTGTGTGCTCGACTCTGCCTTCTCCTTCCTATGTTTGCTGTCGAATACTGCATGTCCCTCTATTCTGCACTGCTTGTTCTTCTTCTACTTCTGTCTGTGTTTCTCTGTTCTGAGCGCATACTGCTTAGTGTTCTATGAAGTACTGTCTAGATTTCTGTCGGTCTCTCTCTCTTCCTCTCCACTCTGTCCTTACTCTGATCTATCTAAAAACTGTTCTGTGTGTGCGATAGTACTGCTCTGATTCTAGATATTCTGCCTCTTCTAGTAAATTGCACTGCCTGTTTCAGTAGTTTCTGTCTTCTTATACCCTTTGATGTGTAGTTGATGTGTGATCATTCTCTCCTTCTACCCCTGTTTCTCCTTGATCCCTGCCTTGTTTCTTCATTGTTCTGTTTATTTTTATTTACTGCTTGATAATCTCCAAAACAATTTTGCTTGCTAAGCTGTGTGACCCCAAACCTATTTAGCTTGATCCCTGTGGAAAGAACACGACAACACTCTATACTGTTAAAACCTTCATATCAATTTTGGCGCCATTGTCGGGGATCAACTAAGTTAGGAATGGTAGTAGTGCAGACTTAGTGTTATTTTCTGTTTGTTTCAACAGATGCTTGTGATCTGTTTTCCTATGAATTATGATGTGCAGGTAACAGGTGTATGAGTTACAGATAAGAAGTGATACTGAATAATTTTGATCCTGAGATAGAGAGAACATTTCTGAGATTAAGAAAAGAAAAACAAGCAACAAGAGTAGGAGTCATGGGTGATAACTAGAGAGTTTTGCTTAGGGACCTGTGGATTCCAAGGGATCAAGGGTTTGCTTTTGGGATTATTTCTCCTATGATTTAGGCTAACGACTTTGAATTGAAGCCATCTCTGATCAATATGGTGCAGCATTCTCAGTTTAGTGGTTCAGCACTTGAGGATTCTCATGAGCATATCAGAACATTCCTTGAGTACTGTAATACATTGAAGCAGAATGGAGTTCCACCAGATGCCATCAGATTATCTCTTTTCCATTCTCTCTCAGGGATGGAGCAAGGCAGTGGCTGCATTCTTTACCACCTCATCTGACAGATACCTGGGAACATCTGTTGCAGGCTTTGCTTGAGAGATACTTTCCTCCAACTAAAGCAGCTGAGTTAAGAGACAATATTACCAGATTTATGCAGTATGATGGTGAGAGCTTGTATGATGCATGGCAGAATACAATACAATGATCGGAATGTGCCCACACCATGGTTTGGAAGTGGTTGGTTTTGCAAACATTTTACAAGGGACTGACACATCAAACCAGAGCCTATGTTGATTCAGCAGCTGGAGGAGGAATAATGAACAAAACATTGGATGAAGCATTTACTCTAATTGAAAGCATGGCATCCCATCATTTCTAGTGGTCAGGTGAAAGAGAAGTAGCACCTCAAGCCCCTGGAATACATGTTCTGCAGCAAAAATATTCTCTAGCAGCTCAAATTGAACCGCTGAACAGAAAGATGGCTAGTGTGATGTCAAGCTGTGGAGCAACCTCAGTAGCTTCAGTTCAAACTGCTCAGCAAATTTGTGAAGCTTGTGGTCAACCTGGTCACTTGATAGAAGATTGTACACTTTATGCAACAATTGGTCCATCTGTATCTGAAGTGAATTATGCTCAAGGACAGAATCAGGGTCCATTCTCTCATAGTTACAATCCATCTTGGAAAAATCATCCAAACCTGTATTATAGAAGCAATGTGCAACCAACTTCTGGTCAGTCATTTGTTGGCTTTAAAGGAAACAATCAGCAAGCTGGGACACAATATTACAAGCCAGCAGAAAATCTAGTTCCACAGAATTCAAGGATGGAAGAGCTGATAGAAAAGCATATTAAGCTACTGGAAACTATGAAGAATCAGTTTAATGGCATGAGTAGTAAAGTTTACACCATGTGTGAAAAATTGGGTGAGGAAAAATCAGAAGGAAAATTGCCCTCTCAACCTGAACAGAATCCAAAGGCACACTGTCAAGCAATCTCGATTCTGAGCAGCATTACAAGATCAGGTGCAGGTCTATTACCAACACCACGAATGTACCAACCTCCTGCATTGAGAAGTGCAACTGCAGATGAACCAGTGCCAGAAAAGAGAGCTACTCAACAGGAAAAAGGAAAGGATCTAATAGTTGAAAGCAGAGAGAAAACAGAAGTAGCAGTACCAACAGAAAAGATCAGAATCCCATTTCCAGAAAGGCTAGATAAAACTAAGGATGAAAAGCAATTTAGCAAGTTCTTGGAAATGATGAAAGAAGTGCAAATCACAATTACCATTCTGGATGTTATAATGCATGTTCCAATGTATGCCAAGTTTCTGAAAGATTTTATATCAAAGGAGAGAAGCTTGGATGAGCCAGAAATTGTAGCATTGTCTAAAGAATGCAGTGCATTGATTCAATATTCTCTGCCAACCAAGTTAGATGATCCAGGAAGCTTCTGTGTTCCTTGCATTATTGGGAACAAAAAATTTATGGCAATGTGTGATCTAGGATCATCTGTCAGTGTTCTTCCTCTGTTAGTTAGTCAGAAACTACATTTAGAAGAAATGCAGGACATTGCTATCACTTTTCAACTAGCAGAGATCATTCAGGAAACCAGTAGGGATGTTGATGGATATTACCAGTTGCTGTGGGTAAATTTGCTTATCCAGTGGATTTCATAGTCTTGGATATGAATGACAAGACTGAAGCAGTAATTTTGGGTAGACCATTCTTAGCTACAACTGGTGCACTGATTGATGTGCAGGAAGCAAAACTAACTCTATGATTTGTTCAAGATGAAGTAATGTTTGATATGAAGCATCCCACTCATATTCCACAGAGCAATGAACAATGCATGAGAATAGATTCAGTTGGCAGATGTGTTTCAGAATTGTTCTGTGAATCAAAAGTTGAAAGCATTGAGTTGACTGGGGACAGAATTTCAAATGAAGGACATCACTTTGCTATCTATCAGATTGTTGATGACAGAAAGGGTGTAGCTGTAAATTCATAAGAGGAAAAAATTGAATTCAAACCCTTGCCAAGCCACTTGAAGTATGAATTCCTTGGAGCTGACAAGAAATTTCCAGTGATTATGAGCTCTTCTTTAACAGATGAACAGACTGCTGAATTGGTAAATTTGCTAAGAAAATACAGGGAAGTGATTGGATATTCTATTGCAGATATGAAAGGGATAAGTCCAGCTATCTGCAATCACAGAATATTTCTTGAAGAAGGAGCTGAGCCAACTAGAGAACATCAAAGGAGATTGAATCCAACTCTGCAAGAAGTTGTCAAAAAGGAAATTCTCAAGCTATTGTCTGCTGACATAATTTATCCAATTAGTGATAGTGAGTGGGTAAGCCCAATACATGTTGTGCCAAAGAAAGGAGGAATCACTGTTGTGGAAAATGTAAAGGGAGAGCAAATTCCCACTAGGAAAACCACAGGATGGAGAATGTGCATTGATTTCAGGAAATTAAATAGTGCAACTAGAAAAGATCATTTCCCTCTCCCATTCATTGATCAGATGCTTGAAAGATTATCAGGGCATGAATATTCTTGTTACGTGGATGGATACTCAGGGTTCTTGCAAATCCCAATTCACCCAAGTGATCAAGACAAAACAACCTTCACTTGTCCCTATGGCACATTTGCTTACAGAAGATTACCATTTGGTCTATGCAATGCTCCTGGGACATTTCAGAGATGTATGATGTCCATTTTCTCAGGAGAAATTGAAAGAATCATGGAAGTTTTCATGGATGATTTCACTGTTTATGGAAATAGCTTTGAGAATTGTATGAAAAATCTTGAAACAGTATTGAAGAAATGTCAGTAGCATTGTTTAGTGCTAAATTGGGAGAAATGCCATTTCATGGTAAAGGAAGGAGTTGTTCTTGGACACCTGGTATCAGCAAGACGTATAGAGGTGGATCAAGTAAAGATTGAGGTGATCTCTCATTTACCAGAACCAGTAAATGTGAAAGGTGTGAGAAGCTTTTTGGGACATGCTGGATTCTACAGAAGATTTATCAAGGATTTTTCAAAAATTGCCAGACCACTTACCAATCTGCTGAATCAGGATGTAATATTTGATTTTGATGAGAAATGTTCAAATGCATTTGCCCAACTCAAACAAGCTCTGATTTCAGCTCCAGTTGTCCAACCACCAGACTGGAAACTGTCTTTTGTTCTGATGTGTGATGCAAGTGACTTTGCTGTTGGATCAGTGCTTGGACAGAAGAAAGACAAGGTTCTCCATGTGATCAGTTATGCAAGCAGAACTCTTGACAGAGCCCAAGCAAACTACAAAACTACAGAGAAAGAGTTGTTGGCAATTGTCTATGCATTTGACAAGTTTAGGCAGTACTTGGTGGGAAACAAATGTGAGGTGTATACAGATCATGCTGCATTCAGATACTTGATGAACAAGAAAGAAGCAAAACCTAGGCTCATCAGATGGATACTACTCCTGCAAGAATTTGATATAGAAGTAAAGGATAAAAAGGGGACAGAGGATCTTGTTGATGATAATCTGTCAAGAATTCCAGATATTCCAGCAGAAAATTTCCCCATCAATGAGAATTTGCCAGGAGAAGGAATGATGCAAGCATTTCAGTTGCAAGGAAAACTCCCATGGTATGCTGATATAGTCAATTATTTGGTATGCAAAATCATTCCAGTGGATTTCAGTTATCAGAAAAATAAGAAGTTCTTGCATGATGTCAGAGAGTACTTTTGGGATGAACCCTACTTATTCAAACACTACAATGATGGAATAATGAGAAGATGTGTTCCTGAGGAAGAGACACAGAGTGTAATATCTAATTGTCACTCTTCCCCTTATGGAGGTCATGCAGATCCATCCAAAACACAAGCAAAAATTCTACAGGCAGGATTTTTCTGGCCAACAATGTTCAGAGATACATATCAATTTTTCAAGAAATGTGATCCTTGCTAGAGCACTGGAAAGGTTTCTAGGAGAAATGAGATGCCTCGGCAAGGAATCTTGGAAGTTGAATTGTTTGATGTTTGGGGAGTTGATTTCATTGGTCCTTTGCCAGCATCACAAGGATTTAAGCACATCTTGGTTGCTGTTGACTATGTCTCCAAATGGGTTGATGCAGTTCCCACAGTAAATGCTGATTCAAAAGCAGTTTGCAAATTATTCAAGAATGTAATATTTCCCAGGTTTGGAGTACCCAGAGTTGTAATCAGTGATGGAGGTGCACACTTCAATAATTTCCAGATGCAGAATTTGCTGGAGAAATATGGTGTGGTAAATTACATAGTAACAACTCCTTATCACCCTCAAGCAAATGGTCAGGTTGAGCTCTCAAACAGAGAAATCAAATCAATTCTTGAAAAAGTAGTCTCCACAACAAGAACAGATTGGTCAATGAAACTGTCAGACTCCTTCTGGGCATACAAAACTGCATATAAGACACCAATTGGTATGTCACCTTTTAGGCTGGTCTATGGGAAATCATGCCATTTACCTATTGAATTGGAGCATGTCAACACCAGGATTTTTAATCCTAGATGACTGTTATGCCATACATCGCAATCCCAGGATTACCATTTTTGCTATACATAACAGAATTGGATACCACAGTACATCATCCATTACAAAACATACATAAGGTCTTACACAAATAAGGATCTCATGATCCAGTTCTTAATACAACTTCAAGCAGCGGAATACGTAATAACAACGGTAGCGTAGGCGAAGCTCCATCTTCGGGGTCACAGGCAATGCTGACGATGGGAGATGATCCTAGTTGTCATAACCTTCCTAGGGTCCATCCTCCAGGTACTCCTCTTCATAGTCTGGCCATGGGAATAGCCAGGGACAAAGCCATGAGTACTCTTTAAGTACTCGCAAACTAATACTAACAAGTGAAGGGGTTTTTGTAATAGGACACTAAGATCTAGGGTTGTTTTGCAAAAGCCAGATTTACCTCTACTAATTTTTGGAAACAACGAATGCTAGTTAATGTTTTATAACACCTAAGGGGGGACTTGTATCTCATGCCACAACTCTGTTGTGGTCAAGTCAAACTCACAAATCATTTCACAAGTCATTTTGAAAACATCTGACGGGGGAACAGTATGGCCACTCCAACTGTCCATAACCGCGGACGCGGCTATTCGAATAGTTTGACACTCTGCAGAGATTGTACACTTTCACCACAACATTCGATACATCCGTCAGGAACAAATCCTGAATTCACCATACTCAGTATGTGGATAATCAATCCTAACCTTTCAATTACACGCCCTAGTATAAGCACCTCTCCTGTGAGTTTGGCCTCCCAACCATGACCAACGGTCATCTTGGGTACTGCACAGGTGGACAATCTTCACAAGGTATCCCCAGCTCAGACCTTGGCCGTGAGGGAACTAATACTAAGGTATATAAGTTTCCAATCAAGCCCTACCCAATATTTGGGTATTGTGGTTGTACGATAAAATTGGAATGGTATCGCATCCAGACAACCATCAGTTTTATAAAGGGCTGAGGCTCATGCCTTAACATTTTCATCATCCAAATCATCTAGTGTTCGGAAAACACATGTCAAAACATCTCAATAGAATGATCCATCATTCCAAGGTTTTCATAACCATTTTCCACCAAGTCTTCCCATCTAAAGTTGATCAAGTTTTATGCTTAGCACTAGCATCTATATGTGGGGGTGAGTACTAATGAGGGGTGGTAAACAAGTGGAGTTTAACTAAGTTCAATCTCATGCCTTAGGATGACATCAAGATTATCTAGCTTAGGGCAAATTTAATGCTCTTTATGCAACATTCAATTATCTTTCTAGTATCTACAAGTCACTTAAGTAAACCCTAAGGAAGTAGCTTTGATAAAGAAATAAAATAGAAAACTTGCAAATTAAACTAGGAGGGGGTATCAAGTGGGTATGATCACATATGCTTAGGGCATATGGTAACAAGTAAGGGTTCATTTGCATCAGTAGAGTATCTTGCAAGTGTTATCTTGCACATTTAACTAGTAGCATTAGGCTTGCCTTGTGCAGAGCAGTGGTTGAAGTTCTCCTCGGCTTCTTCTTCGTAGTATCCTCCTTCCTCCTCGTATCCTTGGTCGGTACTAGCGTCTATAAATAAATATGAGGTACACAATCACCAAACAATACTTAACTACTTTCAATCATCACACAAAAGGGGTCCTATAGATGATCTAGCATCATCTCTAACATTACAAGATTAAAGCTTGGTTTAATTCCTTTCATTTTTAGAAAAGTAATTTCTACTCATTGAAAAACTACTTAAGATTTAATATTCTCCAAACCAAACATGGGATCATGTTGACACATGTCATCACCACATATTTTAGTCCATGGGAATATGATTTAAAGTGGTGTCACAATTTAATAAGGTTTTACCCTTTTATTCTAATTAAATAAAGTGACTAGAAATGCCTATGTAGCATTCTTTTATTACTTGAACATTATTTCTGTAAGTAAACCTATATATTTTTATATATTCTGAAAGGTATGGTTGAATGTCATTTTTGAGAGTTGGAATCAACTCCAAAGCTATTATGGTTTAAATTTGAAAAATGTTTGAATGCAGAAAAACTTCTGTCTTATTATTTTTACCAAGGATGATCTACATATACAAATGACTTGAATCCAACGGCCTTGGATTCAGCATTTCCAGACCTTTCTAACAAAATTGGTTTCATTCAATTTAGTTCACTGAATCAATCTGGGTTGATTTTTGAATCTAGGTGCAGAAGTGTGTTTGAAATAAAATGGAAAAGGTTAAATTCAAATGACTGGGCTGCGCGGGAAGCGATACTGGGCCGGCCTGCTAAGCACAGCGCTTACGCGGGCTGGTTAAGTTGCTTTCCCCACGCGTCAGTGATACGAGGGGGTGCGAAGTGGTATGGGGCGATGGGAGCCGTGGGATCTTGTTCTAATCTAACGGCTGAGGGTCGTCGTCCACGTCGGGCAACTCCGGCGAGACTGAACCCTAACGCGGCGGGTGAGGGTCGTTGGGGGCTCACCGGGGCTCAGGCGAGGGTCCGCGAGGCGGGCGAACGACGAAGTCGATGACGGCGAACCTCCTGGTACTGGCAGCTTCTCCTGGGGCGGCTCCAATCGCTGACCCCCTTCTTCTCCAGCAGCGGCAGGCTCCAGTGCAATTCCGGCGAAGCGCTGCTCGACTTGCTTGGGGACTAAGGCGAGGTGGTTCTAGGTGAGAGGGGAGTGAGGTGGTGTGCTCAATTCGGCTGGGGGTGGCCTCTATTTATAGTGGCGAGAGGGAACCGACGGGCGCAAGCTGAGCTCGTCGTGGTCGACAGCACATAAGGCTAGCGGCGTGGGAGAGGTAGGGGGCGGTGCGGTGCTCCTGGCGATGCTCAACGACGCGGTGACGAGGCGTGGGGCGGTGCGGTTTGGTCGGAACGTGGCGGTGCTCTACGCGTGCCCGATGGAGGTTTTTAATGCGCACAACGTGCGTGGTCCGCGCGGCGGCGAACGAGCGTGTCTGCGGGGTTGCTGGGACGATGGTGATCACGTATGCATGTGGTGATGGCGGCGCGGGGTCTGTGGGCGTCGGTCGAGCGTGGCGCATGGGGCGCGCTCTCGGCATGGTTGCTGGCGAGCTTGGCATGGTCCGTGCGTGTGGTCCAGGGGTTGGCAAGGTTCGAGCGCTGGACAGGGAGTGGCGGTGGGGTGTTGGCTTGCTCCCAGACATGTTGGCTAGGCTTGGTTCTTCTCCTAGCTTGCTGTCGGCATGGGGGTGACAAGAGTGCACTCGGCCTGCTCACCATTGATGGCATTGCCAAGCTTACAGTGATGCTAGAGGTTTGCATTTGAGCTAGATGATCTACTAAAGCCTAGTTGCAACCAGAGAGGGAACAAGTTAGGCTCCAATCACTGCTCACAATAGTGTTTGGATTTTGTTTGATTTGAATCTGCAAGGTGTTTGATGAAATGGCCGCAAGAATTCAAGTTTTGAATTTTGAAAAGATTTTTGGTGGGTGTGCTAGGTTGGTGCTGGTGAGCCTGCAGATGCTTGGGTTTTGAAAGTGGCTTGTTTGAGTGGTTTTTGAAAAAGTGGGATCTTCCCATATGATAAAGATTCAATTTTGAACTGTCCTTTAAACTAGGTATTTGAAAGTTTCTAGATGATTACAAAGTGGGCCTTGATACTTTGTTATGAGTACAATCAAGGGGTGTAAAGATCCAAACAAGTTTCTGTTAAGTTCTAAAAGTTTGGGACAGCCAAAGTAGGCATGGGAGTTAAATTGGTCAAAATGACCATTCACCCAATTTGGTTTGTTTTGATTTATTTGTATTTGGGAAAAGTGTGGGGATTGTTTAGATGATGTTTAATTCACCTAAGAATCATTTTCCAAGCAAAGAAACACACAATCATGGCAATTCAAAAGAATTCAAAATGGGATGCATACACACATGCATGCTTTCATATTTTTATTTAGAATAGTTTTTGTTAACCCTAATTTTGATGATTAGGATTTGATGATTCTAGTTTAATATTTTTGGGATGTTACAGAGCATAAAGCTAGATGGGCACTGAGGAAATTAAACCTGGACATTGACAAGGCTGGCAAAGCAAGGAAACTATAGTTATGTGAAATATAGGAGCTGAGGTTGGATGCTTATGACAGTGCTAGAATTTACAAGGAGAAAACAAAGATTTGGCATGAAAAGCACATACTCAGAAAGAAATTTTGTGCTAGAGATCTTGTGCTTGTTTATGACTCAAGATTCCACTTGTTTCATGGTAAATTCAAGTCTAGATGGTATGGCCCTTGCCAAGTGAAGAAAGTATTCAACAATGGTGCAGTACTGATTGAGAGTAAAACACAAGGCACATTCTTGGTAAATGGACAGAGACTCAAGCACTATCATGTTGGTGATCCAATGGAAATTGTTGAAGAAGATGAAGCAAATGGTGATGCTGAAGTGGAAATTCCAGCTACACAGCAGCTGTGATCATCTCAGGAGCTTGGTCAAGCTAATGACCTTAAACAAGCGCTTATCCGGAGGGAACCTGACCTGTAAGTTCATATTTTACTATATTTCTTAGTTCCATAAATAATTAGCTTGTTGCTTTTCTTTTGTGTTTGTTTGTTTGTATTTGTTATCCTTTAGGAATAAAAGCAGTTGATCAGAAACAAAAGAGAAGCAGAGTGTCCAGGAGGGCACTGCAGAGAAATACTACTGAGCAGAACATCAATGGGAAGGAGGACACCAGGCAGAGCTTTGCCAATTCATAAAGCAGTGCAAGCTTATGCATGAGCACCAAAGGCAGGGCAGTTCTTCAGCAGAGGCAGTGCCAGTCTTTCACAAGATCAGTAGAGGCATAGCAAGCTTTCTGTCAAGGCAGAGCAGGCTTCCTGTAGAACCTCATAGGTAGTGCATGACCCTTGCTGAAGCAGTGCAGATGCAACTTGGTGAGCTGTTTATTACCCAAGCTAAGTTAATTACATTGATAGCAAATTCTAAGTATGGGGGAGATGCATTTGCTGCATCATCATGTCATTACTGTGAATTCTCTGAGCTATTGTCACTTTGCAATGCAAACCCCTGTGCTAGCTGAAAATTTCTGTTGAAGCTTCTGGTTCCAGCTTTTAAATTGTACTTTGGCTCTGTACCTAACATGTTAATGTAAATCCTCTGTTCACTTGCTTATAATATATATGATATGTTTGGTAATTGCTAGATTTATTTGCTTACTTACACTGAGGAAAAATTGAATTATGGAGATAAAAACTAAAACCATGTTACTGTCCATCTCTCAGGCTTTTCTAGGCTAGTAAAAGCATTAGCATGGTGTGTTCCAGGGAATGGCCATGTGAAGCAAAATGTACTAACCCACTGTTTTTGTGCCAAATCTTAAAACTAGTACAAGCATCAGGATGGTGTGTTCCTAGGAATGGCCATGTGAAGCACAAACTGTACTAAACAATTGCTTATGATACCAAATCTAAAAAAATATGTACATGCATTAGCCTGGGGTGTTCTTGGGAATAGCCAGGTGAAGCAACAATGTACAACATATATGCAATTATGATCAGCACTAGCATTAGCATGGGGTGTTCCTGGGAATGTCCATGTGAAGCAATGTGTGCTGATCTATAAACTAATTAAGCTGTTGCAAAGTTTTGTTAATAGGTAATTTGGCAGTTTTCTTTCCAAGAAACAGTTATGGACATCATCATAGATTTTCCTTCTGTCTCATAGATCAGTTCTTATCAGTGTAGGTAAATCTAGAATACTAGCAATTGTCAGCATATTTATATTCTAGAGCAAGTGAACATTTTCATTTCCATGATTATGTTAGAGCATAAGTTACATAAACTCCAGATTGTTTGCAATTTTTTCCACTGAAAGGTTTAATGCTGAAACCATTTGTTTCTCTCTCTGCCTATTTACTTGAGGACAAGCAAAAATCTAAGTGTGGGGGTCTTGATAAACAGCTTGTTCAACTGTTTTCTAAGCATATTTCAGTGCATAATCATTTGCATTTGAGGCTTTATTGATCCAATTATGTAACTGAAATGCTAGAAAATAGGCAATGTTGATTATATGATCCACTTTACAGTCCAGTTGCCATATTTGCAGGAAAGGTGCACAAAGGCACCTAAAACCCAGGGCAGTGCAAACATATTCCAGAGGCAGGACATACACTGTGCCAAGCCTCAATACAGCAGCACTAAGCACACAGGCAGTACAAGGCTGGAGAACCAACAGTGCTTTGCCAGTGTAGTTGCTGACCAAGCCCAGGGCAAATCTGAGCAAAAGGCTACTGGAGCAGTGCAAACTATCCTCAAAGGGCAGATCAAACCATTGCAACTCAAAGCATTACAGTCCGCAAGGCAATACAAAGCTCCTGGCATAGGGAGATCCAAGCTGGTGTAGCACCAGAACTGCTCAGTGCAAAGCTTCTTCCAATAGTGCATTCCATTAGTCAAAAGCGATGGCCAGTTCAAAGCCTAGACCAGGCGGCGATCGATGCAAAGCCAGCAGCGCACAGAAACAAGGCGGTCTGAGCAAGCGCTAAAGCGAGCAAGCTCGGTGCCAAAAGCGAGACCAAGGCAGTGCAAGACCAAGCGAGGCGGAAAAGCGCCAAGCGAAAGCGGCGGTGCAAAGCCAACAGGCAGGCAACACAGAACCAGCGCCAAAGCGATTACTTTGCAAGCCAAGGCTGTGCCGCTGCGATCAACGCGCTTGCGCAACCTGCGCAGTTCATCAATTTGGAAGAGGCAGAGCAGAGGGACCATCTTGGGAAAGAAGAAGAAAAGTCTAAGGACCAAAGAGCAAAAAGGGGCAGTGCACGCGCACTAGAAAAGCAGCAGTGCACACACGCAAGAAAGGACACACGGTGGACGGTTGGGACCAGGGTGGTGCACGCAAGGCGTGTGAGGAAGAGCACCGCATGAGGGGAGCTCGGTCTCTCTCTCCTTCTTCCTAGCGATCATCTCTTCCGCGAGTTCTTCTTCCTGGCGCCTGGATCTGGAGCAGCTTCTCTAGGGCTCTTCTTCCTCGACAAGCTCTTCTTCCCTCTCCTCTGTAATCTCTTGCTGCTCTCTCCCTCTCCTCTCTGTATCTGATCTTCTGTTTGGCTAGAACCTGTTCTGAATTGAAGGTGTAATCTGAACCTCTATATCTCCTGCTGTGAAATAACCTGAGTATAAGTGTGATTGTGTGTTAATCTATCTTCCTTCCCGTTGCTGCAACGAAATACTGTCTGTGTGCTCGACTTTGCCTTCTCCTTCCTATGTTTGCTGTCGAATACTGCATGTCCCTCTATTCTGCACTGCTTGTTCTTCTTCTACTCATGCATGTTTCTGTTACGAGCATATCTTGCTTGGTGTTCTAGGAAGTACTGTCTCTCTCTCTCTCTCTCTCTCTCTCTCTCTCTCTCTCTCTTCCTCTCCACTCTTTCCTTACTCTGATCTATCTAAAAACTGCTCTGTGTGTGCGATAGTACTGCTCTGATTCTAGATATTCTGCCTCTTCTAGTAAATTGCACTACCTGTTTCAGTAGTTTCTGTCTTCTTATACCCTTTGCTGTGTAGTTGTTGTGTGATCATTCTCTCCTTCTACCCCTGTTTCTCCTTGATCCCTTCCTTGTTTCTTCATTGTTCTGTTTATTTTTATTTACTACTTGATAATCTCCAAAACAATTTTGCTTGCTAAGCTGTGTGACCCCAAACCTATTTAGCTTGATCCCTGTGGAAAGAACACAATAACACTCTATATTATTAAAAGCTTCATATCAGGCGCTGTCAGAATAGGTGGTGAGGTGAGCATGCGCTTGAGGTCCCGGAAAGCTTCGTCCGCTTGAGCTGTCCAGACGAACTTGTCCATCTTCTTCATGAGTTGGTACAAGGGGAGGGCCTTCTCACCCAGCTGGCTGACGAACCGGCTGAGGGAAGCCAGGCACCCGGTGAACTTCTGCACGTCGCGCAGGCTTTGTGGTAGCTCCATGTGCTCGATGGCTCCAATCTTCTCCGGGTTCGCCTCGATTCCTCGCTCGGAGACGAGAAAACCGAGGAGCTTGCCGGCTGGGACGCCGAAGATGCACTTCTCCGGGTTCAGTTTGATCTGGAAACGGCGGAGGTTGTCGAACATTTCCTTTAGGTCCTCGAGCAGCGTGTGCCGCTCTTTGGTCTTGATGACGACGTCGTCCATGTAGGCTTGCACATTTTTGCCAATCTGAGTCTGTAGGCACTTCTGCATGCAACGTTGGTAAGTTGCTCCCGCATTCTTCAGACCGAAGGGCATGGTGGTGTAGCAGTAAGCCCCATATGGGGTTATGAACGATGTCTTTATTTGATCGGTTACATTGAGCTTGATCTGGTGATAACCCAAGTAAGCGTCCAGAAAAGACAACCGATCACATCCAGCGGTGGAGTCAATGAATTGATATATCTGTGGCAGAGCGAAAGGATCCTTGGTGCATGCCTTGTTGAGGCTGGTGTAGTCAACACACATGCGCCATGTCTTGTTCTTCTTCAGTACCAGCACTGGGTTGGCCAGCCATTCCGGGTGGAAAACTTCCACGATGAAGCCGGCTGCGAGCAGCCGTGTGATCTCTTCACCGATGGTTCTTCTTTTTTCTTCTACGAAGCAGCGTAAAGATTGTTTGACCGGCTTCGCGTCTAGTCGAACATGAAGAGATTGATCGGCGAGTTCCCTCGGGACACCTGGCATGTCTTTGGGGCACCATGCGAAAATGTCCCAATTCTCATGGAGGAAGTCGACGAGAGCGCTTTCCTATTTGCTGTCCAGGCCGTCTCCGACCAGGACGAACTTGCTTGGGTCCTCCTCGTTTAGCAGGATCTTCCTTGTGCCATGCGAGGGCTTGAACTGTGATTCTCCAGCCGGCTTAGGCTCTCCAGCCGTCATATCCTTCTGCAGAGCCACCACATTTTGCATTATGACGTGCTTCTCTTCAGTGATGATCATCGCATCGGCTAGCTTGGAGCCGTTTGTGGCGCACTCGATCGAACGCTTGTAGCAGCCGTCAACGGTGATCACTCCCTTTGGGCCTGGCAGCTTCATTTTGAGGTACGCATAGTGCGGCACTCCCATGAATTTGGGGAGGGCTGGGCGCCCTACTATGGCGTGGTAGGCGCTGGAGAGGTTCACAACCTCGAACCAGATCAGCTCGCGACGAAAGTTGTTCTCATTGCCGAAGATGACGTCTAGTCGGATCTTGCTGATTGGTGAGTGCGACGGGCCTGGTACTGCTGTGTGGAACGAAGTGCTTGAGGGCTGCAACTGGGACTCGCTGATGCCGAGCCGCTCAAGGCTGCTGCTGTACAGGAGGTTGATGTTGCTGTCTCCGTCGATGAGTACGCCGGAGAAACAGCACGAGTGTTTCTTGGAGACGATGATGGGGTCAAGGACCAACGCGTAGCTATCAGGGCTTGGTAGCACGGCCTGCTGTTCTTCCTTGCTCCAGGTAATTGCCTGGTCCCACCAATGTAGGTATTGGGGAACGGGGGGAAACGTGGCATTCACCTCCACTTCGCGCCTCCTCTTGGCGTGCTTTGTCTCCGGCTCCGCAAGGAAGATGTGGTAGTTTCCCACTTGTCATGGGTAACCATCCTCGTCGTCCTCACGGCGGTTGCGCCGCTCCCTGTTGTTCGGTGGGCCTCCGGCTGGCGGTGGAGGTGGTGGTGGGAGCCCACCGGCTTCAGCCATCTTCTTCATCTAGTTGCAATGGCGCGTTGTGTGATTCGCAGGTTTGCTGCCACCACTGTGGAACTTGCACGTCCCATCGAGCATGGACTCCATGGTGTACTTAGGCCGAGGCGGCCTGTCATCTGGTCTCTGCCTCCGGCTACCGCCTGCAGTCTGGTCCTCATGCACAACGGCTACTTTCTTGGTGCCGTACCGTCTGTCCGGTTGGTCGTCTTTCCTCTTTCCATGGCGATTATCATGGCCGTGCCGCCTAGGGTGATGGTCGCCCGGCTGGCGGCGCTCCTCCTGCTCGTCCGTGACGATTTGGCCTTGGTTGTCCACCATGATGGGCTTCTTCATAGCCGCGTCGGCGGTGGCATACTTGTCCGCGATGGCCATGACCTGGGTCATGGTTTGCGGGTCTGCCGGCTAAGCTTATGCTTCAACATGGTGCCGTCTCGGCAACCGTTGGTGAAGAAGTCTATTGCCTGGTGCTCGCGCACCCCTTCACACGAGTTGTGCATGCTGGTCCACCGGGTGAAGTAGGCGCGGTCGGACTCATCCTTGCCTTGCACGCAGAGGGCAAGCTCACGAGGTCGACCCGGCCCCGCTTGTATGTTCCGGTGAAGTTGCAAATGAACGCTTCCTCGAAGTCCAGCCAGGCGTTGATGCTATTGTCGGGGAGGCTTCTGAGCCATGTTCTTGCCGAATCGACGAGCATGAGGGGGACATAGCGGACGGTCAGGCAGAGATTTCTGTTGGCAATTCCCATTGAGGTAGTGTAATCCACCAACCAATCCTCAGGCTTGACCGTGCCGTTATATTTGGCGTGTCCCTTGGACGCGAAAAACCCTTTGGAAACGGCTCATTCCGGATGCGTGGACCGAAACACTTTGGGCCAGCCGGACTTTCCTCCTCCAGTGTGTGCGACTGCACCAGGTGGTCGATACGCTCGCGTGCATTAGCCGGCTCTCGGGGGCCGAGTCGGCCCTTTAGACGCGATGCGGGCAGGTCCTTGTTTGCATCTTCTCCTTCATCCGGGGCACGCGTGTTCTTCCCTTGGGAAGCTCGTGCTGCCAGGGCACGGCTCACGCTAGAAGCGGCGGCATCTCGGTTGTGGCGGCCACGATTGCCAGACTCGCCACACGGACGACTGTTTTCCCCAACTCCTCATGGGAGGACGCCTGCTGATGCTTGCTTCCCCCGTGCGCCATCTGGTCTGCACCTTTGCGAACGACGATGTCTCGAGAGTTACCCATCTAGCTGGGGGTACTTTCGGCCTGCTGCTTGTTAGAAGTGGCAACGAGGAGCTGGACGCGCTCCTGCTAGCGACGAAGCTCTTCGCCCTCGAGGTGTTTCAGTTCCACGGTCGCCGCCTCGGCCGCTCTCATGTTCTTGGCGGGGGTGTTGTAGACGGGCTGCACCACTCCTGCATGTGAATCGGCGGCGCGGTCTAGTTCCGACACTAGGTCATGCCCCTGGTGCTATATCTTCAGGACAAAGCCGTGAGCAGCGTAGTATTCATGCATGGTGGGGTTTAGTCGGTGTTGGTTAGCAGCGACCTTGGTGGCTTCCTCCAGGAGCTTCTAGCACATAGCTTCGAGCGCGGCTGCGGCAGCTGCCGGATCCGCCTCGACAATAACCGGAGAGCGTAAGTGATGGATGGAGGCAGTGAGAGGATCTTGCTCTTGCTTGGGCGTAGAGCTCTCTCCTCCCGCTCGGCGCTCCTGAGGCGGGCGGTGGTTTTCACGGGCGTTTACCACCATGACTTCGATGCAACCGCTCGCCGCGGTCGGGCTGTTGGCGAGGCGGCTGAGAGTCACGTCGAGGATGGAGGTGACCATGCTAGGGAAGACCTCGGGGATGGTGGCGACGTAGGCGCGGATGTCCCCGAAATGCATTATGGAGCCGTTGGCGGGGAAGGTGTTCCCGAGAAAGCACGCGGCATTGTCGACGTCGCAGTCGAAAGCGCCGAATGTGAGAACAAGGCCGGAGGCCACGCGTTCACCGGCGACGAGCGGAAGATGATCCCAGCCGAAGCGCTATGCCCCACGCTGAGCGCCAACTGTTGTGGTGTCGAACATGGCAGTGCCATCGGGGATGGCTAAAGAGGGACACTCGGAAGCCATCGGTGGCTCACGCAACGGGTTGGGCATGGTAAACTGCAAACACAGCAACGTACCCAGGTTCGGGGCCCTCTCGGCAAGGTAAAACCCCTACTCCTGCAAGATGAACTATATGAAGGGGCGAATGCCCAGTACAGATGCTCCTAGAGCTGTTTCCTTAGCTATTATCGAGAGCTAGAGGAAGATGAAAACTAGAGGCTAGCACTTCTATCCTTCTATTGCTGCTTACCTAGAACCCTAGCTCTGCCCTCCCTTATATACTGGTCTAGGGGGAAGATTACAATTTGGGCTCTAGGGTTTACTATTTGGATACGGGTTTGCTGGGCAGGGCCGCCTGCAGGGCCTAGCCAGTGGGCCAGGACCTAGTCCGCCCTTCTTTTAGCATCACCTTCTTCTTTAGCAGTCACCCAGGATTCCTTTGGGGCGTCACCCTTGCTTTAACGGTCACCCGGACTGCTTTTGCCAGTCAGTCGGCTGTTGGGCGACGCAGAGATAAAACAAAACTTTTTCCTCTAACGTGGTGATCCCAAGATCTAGCCGAGGTAGAAGGCCACGAGGTTTACCACTAGACGCGTAGTTGCGGATTACTGATGAAGCGCGTCAGTTGATGCAGCGCAGTCCTTTGCGATCTGATCGTCCGGGTGATGATCGTACAGCACCTCTATTGGTATCCACACGTACAAGGAGGAGCACCGGCGGCGAACTGCTAGGTTCGATACGACGGTAGGACTGCTGTGGAGCTAGGGTTTCCAACACATGGAATGACCTAACCGAACAACGATTAACCGCTCCACTATATATAGGGAGTGAACGTGTGCTCTGCTCGCGCGGCCCATTCACTAAATCCCATATAATATTAGTCCCTATGAGTCCGACTCACTGACTCAGTCTAAATCACTCTCGGGTCCAACCCAACCAGATTTCCAGTTCAGATCCAATCCAAACTTGCTCCCACTCTTAAGTGTGTGACCCTGCTGGCTCATGGCTACTTGGACACGATTAGAGTCCGACTCTTAATTGATTAGTCGGTAGCGGATCCTAGCAGAACGTGCCGACTGTTGGGGATATGCTATATGGGTATCCTTATAGCATGTCTCTTATCCAGCTAACCCAGGTGGCCCATAGTCGGTAGCATGGCCTAAGGCCTGCTGGGCGGCCCAGTTAGATGGATCCAGAAGGGAGGCCCATGCCGGATAAAGGAAGGCTACGGTGGAGTCACCAGCGTACCCGGAGCTTTGGAGTACAAGATAAACAAGACTAGTAATAGACAGCGTAGGACTCTGTAACCTGTCCGGCTAGGACTTTTCCCTGTAACCCTAGGACCTAACGACTATATAAGTCGGGCCTATGGGAGCCTTTAGGGCACAATCTCAGACGTTCATAGATCAACTTCAGACAACCTCGCACAGCGAACCAATCCCTGGAACTCGGCGTATTGCCCTTATAGTGATTTATAGCAGGAGTAGGATTCCGCCACCGTTGTGGGATCTGAGCCTGGGTAAGCTGTGTTACCTCGTACCCGTCAACCGTCCGCCTTACCCCACGTCTCTAAACACGCACTATGAGGACCCCTCCATGGCGTACTCGTCGGCAATACCACGACAGTTGGCGCCCACCGTGGGGCAAGAGGCGCTTCAGGCTCTTCAGCGGGCGAGGACCAAGATCGCGTTCTCTTCTCTGGCAACGTTCCGATCGTCCCTCCTGACGAGTTCTGGATCCCGACGAAGACGAACCCTACACGGTGTTCGATCGTTCCTATCGGAGACATCCACCTCTTCATCGGCGAAACCGACTCGGGCACTAGTTCCCTGGGAGTCGGAGGAGCATCAAGACCCACACGGACCGCCTATGGGAAGGATACGTTCGCAGAAGGATCGATGTCGGATCTCTCTTTGGAGTTTGCCAGCAAAGATCGGAAAGCACCAAGGCCTGCACGGACCGCCTACGGGCAGGACACGTTCGCGGAAGGATCGATGTCGGATCTCTCTTCGGAGTTTGCCGACAAAAATCGGAAAAATTCAAGGCCCACCCAAACCGCCCCTGTGCAGGATATAAAGGTGGAAGATCACTGCAAATCCGCCGGCTTCGTCCGTGCATCTGGACAGCAGAGATCCAAGTTCATCGGCGTGGCTACCATCTTCGATCTGGCATGCTGCGTTTAGAGAGAGGGCGAAAACCCCCGCGATTACCTGGCCAGGTGGCTCCGTATACGAGACGATCTAGCCCACTACCCCGATGATAACGCTTTGTATCACTTCGTGGAAGGACTGGACCGTGGCACGCTTCTCCGACATTCTTTAAGATGGTAGCAGGCAACAGGACGCCTTACCCTCGAAGAGATGGTGAGCACCGTCAACAGCTATGCGGCAGCTGACGCGGCAGCCCAGATGGAGCTTGCGCTCAGAGACAGAGAACCTCCGATTCAGCAGCCGCCGCCACCGCCTCCCGCCGCCATCGTCGCAGCAGCACCACCACCTCCAGTCATCGTCGAGGCCGTTGAACCTCCACCGCCCGTCATCGAGGAAGTCCTGGCACCCTCCGACTCTTTCATTGACGCGCTTTATGCTGATTTCAGTGCAGATTCAGAGGAGATAGACTTCAGTCCAGAAGAGCTAGACTCCGCTATGTTGGAGATGGAGGAGGAGTACTCGCGCGACGAGCAAGCCAACAACGCCGTCGTGTCTCAAGGGGTGTTCGTCACCATTGGGACAGCGATGGATGAAGATCAACCCGGATGAGCTCCGCCTACAGCGCTGGAAAAGGGGAAGGGGCCACTTATTGCTGCTGACGATGATCACGCAAAACTCATGCCTCCTCCGCCTAACCCAGTGTAGCAGCTGCAAGAACTCGGCACCGGCCCGAGCAACAACAACACTACAAACTTGCCGCCTCCAGCATCTACGTCTGTAGCAGCCCAAGTTACTCCAGCTGATAGAGTGATGTACGGCAATGTCCTCGTCAAGCCACTAACCGTTGCTCATATCCGGAACGTGACCCAGCTTGACGAGAAGCGCCAGCAGCTGCTGGAGGAAGCGCAAGCCATCGCGGAGCAAGGCGCTAAACTAGATCGAGATCTGGTCAGCATGTAGAAGTCCATAGAAAAAGCTAGAGCATGGAGGCCGAGTACAAGACTCTGCTACAGCAGCAGAAGGCTAAGAAAGCTCTAGCTCACGTCATCAACGATCCTGGTGTACGGCGCAACCTAGGATGGGCTCCCTCGAAGCCGGAACAGGCCAAGCCATACATTGACAATGAAGGCAAGCAGGTGATGCCCACCCCACTCCTTAACCTTGCCGTCGCCAAGACCCTTCTGGAGTAGGATAGATCACCTGAGGCAGTGGAACAGGTCTATGACCTAGTGGCCAAGGCGGTGAAGCAGCAGGAAAAGGCCACCTCTCAGAGGCTTGAGTCTGACCCAGCGCTCTGACAATCTAGCCAGTACAAGCCGCCAAGGGACAGATCTCCTTTTGATCTCGGGTCCCAGACGGGTTCATCAGAACGAAGACAGAGGGATGCGCGCAACAGGAAGGATGCCATCCCCATATCCTCCGACCATGGAGAAAAGGGCCGACCTCGTCGCCCATCGCCACCGCCCCAATCCCCTCAACATCGCGAAGATTACAAGGCTCATCATCGTACGGATATGCCCCCACCAAAGCAGTGCGGCATCGTCATCCGCGAAAACACAAAGCAGACCCGTCATGACGGAGAGCGCAACCAAGGACACAAGAGCAGGTCACGCTACGACCCTCCGCATCCGACAAGCAACTGTGACAGGCGTGAGGCGTCGCAGGAGGGTAATAGCAAGAAGGCTAACCCACCGCCACCTCCGCCTTCGTCACCACCAAGCAGTCACCATGGAGGAGGAGGCCCGCGTCGTTCACGCAGCCCATCCCCTGTTGACAAAAACAAGAAGAACCCGGAGCCATACGATGCACGTTCGCGGATCGATAAGATCCAAGAGGCCCGGGAAGGACCATACCTAGGACCACGTTGCTTTGGACCTGCAATACGGTCCGCAACTTACCCCAAAGGTTTCCGGATTGACAAGACCATAAAGCCTTATGACGACACCGCCAAACCAGCCACATGGTTGCAGGACTACGGCAACGCGGTGGAGATTGCCGGAGGCAACCCCAATGTCACCGTCAAGTACCTCCTATTAATGTTTGTGGGCACGGCCCGTCAATGGATCGACGACTTGCCGGAGAAATCTATCTACAACTGGTTGGACATGCAAGAAGCGTTCACCAAGAACTTTGAGGGTACATACAAGCGTCCCTGCACTGTGGGCGATCTACAGTGGTGCGTGCAAGAGAAAGACGAGACATCTCGCACCTACCTCTCTCGTTGGCTGGATATGAAGAATTCATGCACAGGAGTGCACGCTCAGACCGCCATGGCCGCCTTCATCGATGGGTTGGAAAGGGGCACGCTGCTCCGACATAAGCTGAAGCGCTTGCAGGACAATGAGCAGCTTGACTTGAACCAGATGATTCAGTTGGCTAGTGAGTTCGCAGCTGCCAACGGCGCTGCTCGTGGCTCCTTGCCGGCAACGGCCGTTCCAACTCAAGCTCGGAGAAACAGCAATACAAAGCGGAAAACCGCTCCAGAAGAAAAGCAATCTACCGACATGGTCGCTATGACTTTTGCAGGACGAGGAGAAGGCGGAAAACGTGGTCGAGGAAGGGGAGCTGGTCGTGGGCAGCAACGAGGAAGTGAAACCACCTCGGCACCGATCCTCGTTCCCCAAACCTACGAAGAGTACCGCGATATGTCGTGCCTCGTACACCTCGACGCCAACGGCAAGCCCACCCATACCAATCGACACTGCAAGTTCGTCAACAACCTCAAGAAAGACCCGGAGTCCGGCTACAAGCAAAGTCGGAAGAACAGACCACGAGGCAAGGGCAAGGGGAAGAAGAAGGAGGAGGAGTCCAAGGATTCAAGTGACATGGACGAGGACGTTGACCCCAAGCACGCCGCCAAGAGCGATGACAAGGGCAAGAACCCCTTCGCAAAGAAGGCCCCAGTCTACCACACTTTCCTTGGCACCCCCACCGTCCGACAACAGAAGACCTCTCTGAGGATCCTGATGGCTACTCTCCCCCCAGTTCCCCAGTACCTGCGCTGGTCGGAGGTTCGAATAATTTGGGACAGGACGGACCACCCAGACCTTATACCCATGGAGAACCAGTACGCCATGGTCATCAACCCCTTGATTGACGGCATGGAGTTCACCAAGTGTATGGTGGATAGTGGAAGCAGCATCAACATCATGTACCTGGATACACTGCAGAAGATGAACTTGACGGAGGCAAACCTAAGGCGGCCCAACACCATCTTCCACGGCGTAGTTCCTGGTCGGGAGGCTCGGTCCCTTGGGTGCATTACACTTCAGGTTGCCTTTGGCGATGTTAATAATTACCGTCAATAGCGCATGACCTTCGAGGTGGTGCCCTTCAAGAGCGTGTACCACGTCATAGTCGGCCACGACATATTCCACACGTTCATGGCCAAGCCATGTTTCGTCTACAACAAACTCAAGATACCCAGACCAAACGGCATCATCACCGTATCCGGAAGCTTTACCAAGGCAAGGAACTGCGAGATCAACGATGCAGCCATTGCAGAAGCTGTCCTCTATAGCAAAGAATTCAAGGAGATCCAGAGCAAGGTCGATGACTCAGAGATGCCTGCGTCGAAGAAGCAGATCTCCGACTCCGCTCATGCGTTCAAGGCCGCCATCGAGACCAAGCCGGTGGAACTCGTGGTAGGCGATGCCTCCAAGATCACCGCCATTGGGACGAACCTGGATCCCAAATAGGAAAGCGTGCTCGTCGAGTTCCTCCGTGAGAATAGGGACATCTTTGCCTGGCAACCTGCCGATATGAAAGGTGTACCTAGGGAACTTGCCGAGCACAGCTTAAACATTGATCCAAAATGCAAACCAGTGAAACAACCTCTACGATGCTTTGGAGATGAGAAGAGACGCGCCATTGGCAAAGAGATAGCTAGGTTACTTAAGGCTAGATTTATCCGAGAAGTCCTTCACACCCAATGGGTGGCCAATCCCGTACTTGTCCCCAAAAAGGGAACCAATGAATTAAGAATGTGCGTTGATTACACCGGCTTGAACAAAGCATGTCCCAAAGATCCGTTTGCTTTGCCTCGCATTGACCAAGTCATTGACTCGACGGCTAGCTCAGAACTTTTGTGTTGTCTCGATGCATACCCAGGATACCACCAGATCAAGATGAGGATGTCGGACCAATTGTCCACTTAATTCACTACCCCATACGGCACGTTTTGCTATGTCACGATGCCCTTTGGGCTAAAAAACGCAGGTGCTACTTACCAGCGGACAATGCAATGTTACCTTCACGACCAAATTGGTCGGAACGTTCACGCCTATGTGGACGATATCGCGGTGATGTCTAAAAAGTCAAACGACTTAATCTCCGACTTAAAAGAAACCTTTCATAATCTCTGGAAATACAACATGATGCTTAACCCTAAGAAGTGCGTGTTCGGGGTTCCAGCCGGTAAATTGTTGGGCTTCATCATTTCCCAGCATGGAATCGAGGTCAACCCGGAGAAAATCAAGGTCATCTTGAACATAAACCGTCTGACATGCCTAAAGAACATTCAACGACTAACAGGTTGTGTTGCAGCAGTTAGTCGGTTCGTCAGCTGACTTGGAGAGAAGGCTCTGCTGCTGTACAAGTTGCTGAAGAAGGCGGACAAATTCACGTGGACGGACGAAGCAGATGCAGCATTGAAGCAGCTCAAGGAGATTCCTTCCTCAGCGCCCATCCTTGCAGCACCCGAGCCTGGTGAGCCCCTGTTAATTTACATGGTGGCAACCAACCAGGTTATCAGCATCGTCGTCATGGTAGAGCGGAAGGAGCCAGGCTATGAGCACGGAGTTCAACGACCAGTTTACTACGTAAGCGAGGTCTTGACGGAGTCCAAGCAGCGTTACCCGCACTACCAAAATATAGCTTATGGAGTATTCCTTGCTTCTCGGAAGCTGAAGCATTACTTTCAGGAGCACCCAATCACAGTGGTGAGCAAGACTCCACTGTCCGACATTATCAATAACAACGACGCTACATGAAGGGTCGCGAAGTGGGGCATTGAACTCGCCGCCTTCGAGATCACTTACAAGAGACGCGACGCTATGAAGTCACAAGCCTTGGCGGATTTTGTTGCATATTGGACGGAGATGCTAGATGCTACTCTGTTGCCAGAACCAGAGTACTGGGTGATGCACTTTGACGGATCAAAGCTGCTCAACGGCTCGGGGGCTGGTGTATTGCTACAGTCACCAACAGGAGAAGCTACACTACGTTATGCAGATCCACTTCGAGGCTACAAACAACATGGCGGAATATGAAGCACTCATTCACGGACTACGTGTAGCCAAGGATATTGGCATCAAGCACATAGTTTGCTGTGGAGATTCCGACTTGGTTTCCCAGCAGGTGGCTGGCACCTGGAATGCGCGAAACCCTATGACGGCGGCATATCGAGACGAAGTGGACGAGATAGCCAAGAGCTTCTTGGGCTACGAAGTCAAGTATGTGCCTAGGGAACAAAACGAGGCGGCTGATCTGCTCTCTAAGCTAGGATCAGGGCGCAAGCGAATTTCGCCAGGAGTTTTCCTAGAGCACCTACGCACACCATCCGTGAAGGGAGCCAACATTGACAACCCGGATAGAGCTGACTCTTTCGTCAACATGGTGACCAAGGTCCCTCTGGCTTGGAAAAAACCGTTCATGGAATACCTCGAACACGGCACTTTGCCCGACGACGAAGTCGAAAGATGGCAAATAGTACGACGAGCAAAGGGTTATACCATAATCAATGGGCAACTCTACAAAAGGAGCACTACTGGTGTATACCTAAAGTGTGTTTCCTAGCTAGAAGGTATGGAAATCCTACGCGAAATCCATCTCGGAGATTGCGGGCATCACGCCGCTCCTCGATCGTTGGTCGCGAAAGCCTTCAAGGATTCTCTTGGTCGACTGAAGGCGGACGCCGACAAGCTGGTTGAGACATGCATGGGATGCCAGTATTATGCCTGACAACCACATGTTCCTGCTGAAGAACTGCGAACAATACCAATAACTTGGCCGTTTGCGGTCTGGGGGCTGGACACGGTGGGACCGTTATAGACGGCACCTTGTGGGTTTACGCATCTGCTTGTAGCAGTTGACAAATTCACTAAATGGATAGAAGATAAACCCATTAGAAAGCTTGATGGGGCAACTGCCCTCAGGTTCGTTCGAGATCTAGTGGTGAGATTTGGTCTCCCACATAGCATTATCACCGACAACGGCAGCAATTTATCACTCGGAGAAGTGGAGGCATATTGTTGGGAGAAAGGCATCCGACTTGACCTTGCATATGTGGCACACCCACAATCCAATGGTCAGGTTGAGCGAGCCAATGGATTAATTCTGCAGGGAATCAAGCCACGTCTTGAGGCACCTCTACATAGAGCAGCTGGAGCCTAGGTGGAAGAATTGCCATCTGTGCTGTGGAGTTTACGAACTACACCCAACAGATCCACCGGCTACACCCCTTATTTCATGGTATATGGAGCAGAAGCCATCCTGCCTTCGGACATCCTCCACGATGCACCAAGAGTTGCCGCCTACGACGAGGATGATGCTGAAAAATCCAGACGCCTAGATGTGGACCTTCTCGAGGAGGAGCGTGTTTTGGCATGCCAAAGATCCACCATCTACCAGCAGAAGCTACGCAGCTACAATAGTCTCCGCGTTCGGCATCACTCGTTTAAAGAGGGGGATTTGGTGCTCCGACTTAAGCAGAAGAAGTCACACAAATTATCCCCGCCATGGGAAGGACCGTTCATCATAAGCAAGGCGTTGCAAAATGGGTATTACTACCTTGTTGACAATCGTGAACTAAAGGATAGGCCCAACGAGGATCATAAGCGTAATCGACGTGACCTGGATGATGACTACCCGGAGCTTGATCGGCCATGGAACATAGCACAACTACGTCCTTTTTACACTTAGCATTTTTTATCTAATTGTGTACCTCTTATATGATCAATGAAATAAAGCTCTCTGGTTCACTCATATTTCTGAGTCTTTTACCTCCTTTAGTGTTCATTTTTGGATCATGTAAAACCTTTATGCACAAGCTTTGCATTTGCACTTGTGAAAATTCCGCCTACGGGCGTTAGCTTAAGTTTTCTGGTCTACACGTTCTTTGTTGTTTTTATGTCGATTTTGGAGTAGTGACTTTTGGCACTTATTGTCGGCAATTTTGTTCTCAGGTTATTGACGGTGCCATTGGGCATCATCACCTAAGCGCATGGTTCCGACAACGAGTCTTCTGACTCACGAAAATTCAAGCATAAGAACCAAAGTAATGGATAAGCCAACACTTGCTTAAAAAATATATACATGCTGGAAACTAGTTCTTAAGTAGCAGGAAATAACAACCATTGTTTTCCGACTTAAGTTACATCATCAAGTTTTTTCCGCGCACACACCAAAGATGAGACAAATATTACAAAGTTGTTTTGCATTCCTTTGGTGTAGGAGACTTGGAAGCAACATCGTCACCAGCCGGAGAATCACCTTCAACGTCGGCACTATGGTGGGACTCGGAGGAGTCTTGGTTGATGCTGTTGATGGTGTTCATGGGCACGAAGACGTCGATGTCCACCAACTCGGCAACTCGGGTGTCATAACCCGCGAGTGACGACAAAATGGCATCGTGATCAATCTCTTTGCCGTCATCGTCAACGTCGGGGATACCAGAGGTCACCGTATCGATGTCGTCATCTTCATAGTGTGCCTTCACCATTGATAGTGACATCCTTGCGCCAGCCCGTGCACATGAAGCTTTCCAGCTTGTGATACGCTCAGGGGCTCGGCGCAGAATCTCTAAGTACTTCGCCACGGAGTCCAAGGCCTTGATGTGTATCTAGAGGGGCTTGGCAATCTCTTTGGCTTGGGTGATGGCGGCATTGATGAAGTTGCCGGCAAGAACCATGCATTCCTTGGCTGGAGGAGGCGATCTGGTTAAACCCATAGGAGCTGCAAATTCCGACAAGGATCACATGAGTTCAACAATTCAAAGTATCCAGACTACAGAAATACAAGGCGGAGGAAACTTACTGAAGATGCTGGCTTCAGCTTGCCAGAGGGTGTCCGCTAAGGATTGTTTCTCTTGTTGGAGGAGCTTGTACGCCTTGCCATGGCGGTGATTCTGCTCATCGGCAGCATGCTTTTGATCTTTCAAGATCGCGATCTCCTCTTTCAAGCGGTTTATTTCCTCGGCGGCGGAGTCCTGCAAGGCCTTCATTCATTCTTCATGCATTTTCAGCATGTCTTCTCTCTCCTTTTTAAGGATCTTGTTCTCGCTTTCAAGATGCTGGATGTTCTTGGACTGCTCGACAATATCCTTGGCCTTGGCAACATGTTCTGCAAAGTCAGAGAAACCAAAGTACACAGTGAGTACTCGGAGAATGAAGGCACAAAACCAAGACGGAATGCGCAAAAAACAAAACAAACTCTTGTTTTTGATGATCTGTTCCTTCAAGATGGCAGTTTTACCCTTTTCGGCTTCAACATCTGCACGCATCTTCTGGTACTTGTCGTTGGCCATGCCCCTCCGAGCATTCTCGTTCTGTGGAAAAAAGGAAAAAATTTAAACCATTGTTTAGTCTACTTGGAGCATCTAGTCGGAAGCTTTCCACCTAGACTCTCGGGGGCTACAGCGAGAGTTTTTTTACTTAGCAATATGCTTAGCTTTTCTTTAAGCATCTAGTCGGAGCTAATTCAGTTCTCGATTAGAAGCTTGGGGGCTACAGTATAAAGTTTTTAACTCGGAAAATGCTTAGCTTTTATTTAAGCATCTAGTCGGAACTAATTCAGTTACAACTAGAGGCTTGGGGGCTACAGTATTGAAAATTATAAACACTGCGTATGCTACTCTTAAAGCATCTAGTCGGAATAGTTTGTTCCATCTAAATGCTTGGGGGATACAGTGAGAGTTTTTTCTAACTTAGTCACTCTTAGAGCATATAGATGCAAAACCTATGGTTTTCCATCTACATCCTCGGGGACTACAGTGGGATACTCATATGAAATGCAAAAGGCAAAGTAAACTTACAAGTGCGATATCTTGAGGTTTGTAGCGCTCTCGGCTAGCAGCTTGCCAAAGGAAAAGCGATTTCCTTGCAATATTTCTGCTTGTCGGAGGATCTCCTCAAGACCGCATGTCAGAGATGACGGTACTCCTCCAGGAACCAGAGTTGTGTTACTCGGCGTAAGCGTTGGGTAGACTATCTTCAGAAACTCAAAGGGTTTTTGGGGAGCAAGGGTTCCGCCTTCGGCAGAAGTACCAGCTTCCACCACCGCCTTGCCGCCACCGATGGCATCCTTAGCCAGAGCTTCAGCCATTTGTTGTGCGGTTCTCTCCTGCGTCGCCTGCTCGCCGACAACAGCAAGTTCGGTAGAGGCGCCAGAATCCACTTCCATGGCGGATGGGCCTGGTGCCTCCTTAGCTTGTGAGCTTGTCGGGGCAGACGAAGGCTTGACGGCAGGAGTAGCAGGGGCGATGGCGGGGGAGGCGTCGCGATGCAGCATGTCTTTGATATTTCGAGAATCCCCCAAAGTTTTGGAGGTCTTCTTGAGGTTGGTCGTGGATTTCTTTCTAAAACGTGCAAATACATAAGTACAGGAACAAGACAGACAGATAGACAATGTCGGAGAATGAGAAGCTTACACTAGGGGGGTTCTTTGGCAAAGATCCCGGTGGTTCTTCTCTTTTCTGCCTCCAGGACGGCGGTAGTCTTTTTGGAGGCTCCACCCTCCGTCTTCTTCTTCTTGCCTCCGTCGGCAGCGTCAGAGGTGGAGCTCTTCCGCTTTCGCGCCAACGGGACATCGTCGTCGGACACGACCGTGACTTCCTTCATCTTTGGATCATAGATTTGGGCAGCCAGGTTGCCCTCCTCTAGATCGCTCAGCTGTTAAGTAAGAAATCACCGTGTTAGACAAAATGACATTTGCAAGATGGAAGAACTGGAGCATATATCATACAGGGAAGATAAAAACCTACCTTTGGGCACTTGCCGTCTACGAACATGTCATAGGTGATGGTGAAGCCACGCTTCTTATCCTTCAGCTTGACGATGTCCTTAAGGCGGAGCTTGACAGAGTCGCTCAAGAAGTTATCCACAGAGATCCGGAGGCTATCCCTTCGACCACTGGTATACTCGTGCATATACTTCGCGCGGTGCTGCAGAGGTTGGATTCGCCTGATGAACAAAGCACATGGCTAGGTCCAAGCCGGTTAAACCCGTCTCTACGAACCATTCGATCCGCCTTATAGCGCGGGAAGCGTCGAGGTCGGAAGGAAGGGAGGCTTGGGATCTCCATGTGGAAACTTCAGCGGCGGCTCCATCCGCGAAGTCCCGCTACGTCACTTCTCGGCCCGCCAGAGGAATGTCGGGGCTGTAGAAGTACGTCCGCTGCCAATTCTTGTAGGACTCGTGGCCAACAATGTCGGGGAACCGCCGACCAGGTCGAATCTTGAAGCTTATGGTGCCGCAGTTCCTAAGCTCCTCCTTACTATGTCCGGCTTGACGTTTGACGGTGAAGAAGTACACGAACAAGTCTAACCTAGGCCTTATCCCTAGATAACTCTTGCAAAGTGCCGCGAAGTTGCTAAGCACTAAGATACTATTGGGGAGAGGTTATGGGGCTGGACCTTGTAGTGGTTTAAGATGGAGAGGAAGAAGTGGGAGATGGGCAGGGAAACGCCGCGTACCAGCTGAGCTTTGAGGTACACCTTTTCTCTGGCTTGGGGAGAAGGTGTCACCTCGCCGGCCGGCGCCGCCCGCCAGGCAAGCCCCTCCGTCGTAGGGAGGTAGACTTCGGTGACCATCTCCTGGATGTCACGGTCGGTGATGTTCGAGCCACGCCAGTCACCCTTGTGCGAGTCTGGCTCTTCCTCCAGTGGCACTAGCGCCGCCAGATTTTGGTCACGGCCGATGGACTCGATCACCGCCGATGCGAGGATGACCAAGCCCTATGGGGGCACGACGATGGAGCTCGCCGGCTTCGCCGCGGCTTCGCTCGACGCCGCCATGGATGGGGAGGTGCTGCTGCTCGCCATGGAGAGAAGGTTGGAAGCAACTGGTGCGGAGGGGAGTTAGGGTTTTCTCGAGGTTTCTCACGGAGAGCTCGAGGAGACGCGCGGCTGGAGGAAGGGGATGACGCGAGAAGAATGAGGTAAAAAGTGGATATTTCCTCATGGTTACTATTTATCATCCTCGGCGTCAAGATTTGTGCAGCTTAATCAGACGGTTGCTGCGTAGACGACGTGTTCGCGAACGTGCGTGGAAATTTCGCCACGTCTCCAACCGTCTCCGCCAATAGTTCGTATCGCTCGCGCGGGAAAATCGGATATGATTGCGTTCTCTGCATGTGTGAGTTACGAGGCGTCGCTGACCTAAGCCTACGTCGTCCTAGATGACATGGGTAGATGAGCCATCACATCGAAGATTCCGACATAGACGGATTCAATCCGACTACGGAAGAGTACGATGGAAGATTTAGCATTTCTCCACTTACAAATCGAAGACGGAGCAAGCCTTGCAGGGTTCTTTGGGAGGACTACAAGATGTTGCTTGACAATTTGCCGACATCCATCTAGACGGAGCATTCCACGTTAAGAGGCAAGACGGTGCAAGATCTCGGAGTTCTCCGGGGGCTACAATTGGGGATATGCTATATGGGTATCCTTATAGCATGTCTCTTATCCGGATAACTCGGGTGGCCCATAGTCGGTAGCATGGCCTAAGGCCTGCTGGGCGTCCCAGTTGGATGGATCCAGAAGGGAGGCCCATGCCAGATAAAGGAAGGCTACGGTGGAGTCACCAGCGTACCCGGAGCCTTGGAGTACAAGATACACAAGACTAGTAATAGACAGTGTAGGACTCTGTAACCTGTCCGGCTAGGATTTTTCCCTGTAACCCTAGGACCTGGCGACTATATTAGTCGGGCCTATGGGAGCCTTTAGGGCACAATCTCAGACGTTCATAGATCAACTTCAGACAACCTCGCACAGCGAACCAATCCCTGGAACTCGACGTATTTCCCTTATAGTGATTTATAGCAGGAGTAGGATTCCGCCACCATTGTGGGATCGGAACCTGGATAAGCTGTGTTACCTCGTACCCGTCAACCGTCCGCCTTACCCCACGTCTCTAAACACGCACTGTGAGGACCCCTCCATGGCATACTCGTCGGCAATACCACGACACCGACTCCCAAGTACCAAAGAGTCATGACGACTTGCCTTTCCAATGTGACTTGCGTCTGAGTCCCTTTTGCCTCACGATATACCTTGTCAGACTATAGGCGAATAATTTTCATCTCTTAAATAGTCTGACTCTCTTCTCGATCCGAGATAAGTGATTCACCTGACTAACTCTTAGTCGATCGCCTCGGTTAACACTTAACCGAGTCATGCATGGCCATGCTTTCCGAATCATCTCATCCGAGAGGGCCCAAAGAATATCTCCAAGTGGAGGGGCAAAATCCTGTCTTGGTTATTCACATCATGCAGCTTGATTCTCAGTTGACCCGAACTCTGCCTTTATTACTGCCCAGTTACGGATCAGCGTTTGACAGAACCTAAGTCGGTGATCCTCAACTCGGATTATGCAATAACCTCAGGTCTAAGGATTACATTGATTCAGATATACAAATGACAACTTGTTCATTGTACCTCAATATGGGTCAATCCGAATCGCTAAACTCTTTAGACGAATCTGTGTAAGTTGGAATAGCATCTCCATGCCCATGACAGGTGGAACCGGGTCATCAAGCCAACTTTCACATTGGTCTAAGTTGTGTGTCCAGCACAACCTCAATGACCAAGGATATTTAGTACAAACAACATGAATGTATAGTTCCACAATCGAATCACATATTCAATGATACACATCAGATGTTTATACAAGGACAACTTAATATCTTTATGAATACAATGGGAAATCTCATCATACATGATTTCCTCTAGAGCATATTCCCAACAGTCTCCCACTTGCACTAGAGTCAATCTTCCGACATCACATGTCTAGGCATCTAATGCCCATGGCTCTCAGGTGCGCCTCATGCTTCGGCTGTGGTAACGTCTTTTTCAATGGATCCGCAATATTTGCATCCGTGTGTACATTGAATAACTTGATATCACCCTGATCCACGAACTGGCGAATCAGGTGGTACCACATGAGTATGTGCTTGTTCTTTTGGTGTTGTCTAGGTTCCTTGGCTTGTGCAATAGCACCATTGTTGTCACAATACACGTCTAACGGATTGGACGAGCCCTGAACCACACCAAGATCCATGATGAAATTCCTCATCCAAATAGCTTCCTTTGCTGCCTCCGAGGCGGCAATATACTCAACCTCTTTTGTAGATGCAGACACAGTCTCTTGCTTGGAACTCTTCCAGCTCACAGCACCTCCGTTTATAATAAACACGTATTCGGATTGCGAACGAGAATCATCAGAGTCGGTAAGATAACTCGCATCCGTGTAACCCTTTACAATGAGTTCATCTTCACCACCATAAACCAAGAACATATCCTTAGTCCTTCTCAAGTAGGATATTTTTAGCCGCTGTCCAGTGGATCTCTCTAGGATCAGCCTGGTATCTGCTCACAGCACTTAGAGCATAGGAAACATCCGACCTAGTACAAATCATGGCATACATGATGGATCCGACTGCAGAAGCATATAGAATCGCACTCATCCGACTTCGCTCATCAGTTGTCAAAGGACACTGAGTCTTGCTAAGTTTTACACCATGGGACATCGGTAAGAACCCCTTCTTAGACGATTCCATGTTGAACTTCTTCAACACTTTGTCCAAATAAGTACTCTTACTCAATCCAATGAGCCTTCTTGATATATCTCTATAGATCCGGATTCCGAGGATATATGTTGCCTCACCCAAGTCTTTCATTGAGAAACTCCTTTCCAATGATTCCTTGGTTTCTTGCAACATCTGGACATCATTTCCAATCTGTATTATGTCATCCACATATAAGATTAGAAAGTTTACTTTGCTCCCACTAAACTTCTTGTATAAACAAGAATCATGATCACTCTTGATGAAGCCAAACAATTTGACTACCTCATCAAAGCGAATATTCCAACTCCGAGATGCTTGCTTCAACCCATAAATGGATTTCTGAAGTTTACATACCTTGTGAGCATTAGCTGGATCGACAAAACCCTCAGGATGTATCATATACACGTCCTCGGTTAAATTTCCGTTAAGCAAAGCCGTTTTGACATCCATCTGCCATATCTCATAGTCGAAATAGGCTGTTATCCCTAACATGATCTGAACTGATTTAAGCATCGCTACGGGCGAGAAAGTCTCATCGTAATCAACTCCTTGAACTTGTCGGAACCCCTTCGCGACAAGACGTGCTTTATAGACAGAAATATTTCCATCCATATCAGTTTTCGTCTTAAAGACCCGTTTGCACTCGACGGGTCTTGCACTGTCTAGCAGATCAACCAAGTTCCAAACTTGATTTTCATCCATGGACTTCAACTCGGATCTCATGCCTCGAAGCCATGACTCGGAATCAGATCCCACCATCGCTTCCGAATAATTTGTCGGCTCATCACTGTCTAACAGTAATACATCATGAACACTTTGTAATCTTGCCGATCTTTGTAGTACAGGTGCTGCTGCTGGCTCAGTTACCACGACCGGCTCAACCTCCAAGGTTTTTGCCGACTCGCTACTAGCCGGTTCCTCTCGAATTTCTTTGAGCTGCACCGTGCTCCCATGTCAACACCCATATTTTTAATCTTAGATGCATGTTATGCCATACATCGCAATCCCAGGATTACCATTTTTGTGAGACATAACAAATTTGGATACCATAGTACATCATCCATTACAAACCATACATAAGGTCTTACACAAATAAGGATCTCATGTTCCAGTTCTTAATACAACTCAAGCAACAAAATAACGTAATAATAAAGGTAGCGTAGGCGAAGCTCCATCTTTGGGGTCACAGGCAATGCTGACGATGGGAGATGATCCTAGTTGTCGTAACCTTCCTGTGGTCCATCATCCTAGTACTCCTCTTCATAGTCTGGCCACGGGAATAGCCAGGGACAATCCATGAGTACTCTTTAAGTACTCGCAAACTAATACTAACAAGTTAAGGGGGTTTTTGTAGTAGGACACTAAGCTCTAGGGTTGTTTTGCAAAAATCCAGATTTACCTCTACTAAGTTTAGAAGCAAAGAAAGCTAGTTAAAATTTTATAACACCTAAGTGGGAACTTGAATTTCATATCACAACTCTATTGTGGTCAAGTCAAAATCTCAATTCATTTCACAAGTCATTTTGAAAACATCTGACGAGGGAACGGTATGGCCACTCCAACTGTCCATAACCGCGGACGCGGCTATTCGAATAGTTCGACACTCTGCAGAGATTATACACTTTCACCACAACATTCGATACATCCGTCAGGAACAAATCCTGAATTCACCATACTCAGTATGCGGATAATAAATCCTATCCTTTGAATTACACGCCCTAGTATAGGCACCTCTCCTATGAGTTTGGCCTCCCAACCATGACCAACTGTCATCTTGGGTACTGCACAGGTGGACAATCTTCACAAGGTAGCCTCAGCTCAGACCTTGGTCGTGAGGGAACTCATACTAAGGTATATAAATTTCCAGTCAAGCCCTACCCAATTTTCGGGTATTGTGGTTGTACGGTAAAATTGGAATGGTATCGCATCCAGACAACCATCAGTTTTATAAAGGGCTAAGGCTCATGCCTCAACATTTTCATCATGAAAATCATCTGGTGTTCGGAAACACATGTCAAAACATTTCAGTAGAATGACTCATCATTCCAAGGTTTTCATAACCATTTTCACCAAGTATTACCATCTAAAGTTGATCAAGTTTTATGCTTAGCAGTAGCATCTACAAGTGGGTTAATTACTAATGAGGGGTAGTAAACAAGTGGAGATTAATTAAGTTCAATCTCATGCCTTAGGATGACATCAAGATTATCTAGCTTAGGCCAAATTTAATGCTCTTTATGCAACCTTCAATTATCTTCCTAGAATCTACAAGTCACTTAAGTAAACTTTAAGAGAAAGGTTTAATAAAGAAATAAAGTATAAAGCTTGCAAGTAAAACTAGGATTGGGTATCATCAAATGTGTCCAACCAAGCATGCTTAGTGCAATGCATAGGTTATCTAACTTTCATAATTGCAAGTGTTAGCTTGCAAGGTTTTAAGTATTGGCTTGCATAAGTATCAGTATAAGCTTGCCTTGAGCAGAGCAGTGGTTGAAGTTTTCCTCGGCTTCTTCCTCGGTAGTATCCTCCTTCCTCCTCGTATCCTTGGTCGGTACTAGCGTCTATAAATAAATACGAGGTACACAATCACCAACAATAATTAACTATTTTCAATCATCACACAAAGGTGGACTATAGATGATCTAGCATCATCACCTATCATTACAAGATTAAAGCATTTGTCTTATTTATTTTAATTTGAGAAAAGTAATTTCTACTCATTGAAAAACTACTTAAGATTTCATATTCTCCAACTCAAACATGGGATCATGTTGACACATGTCATCACCACATATTTAAGTACAATGGAATGTGATTTCAAGTGGTGTCACAATTTAATAAGGTTTAACCTTTTTATTTTAAATAATTAAAGTGTCTAGAAATGCCTATGTGGCAGTCTTTTATTACTTGAACATTATTTCTGTAAGTAAACCCATATGTTTTTGCATATTCTGAAAGGTATGATCAAATGTGATTTTTGAGAGTTGGAATCAACTCAAAAGCTATTATGGTTGAATTTTGAAAAAGGTTTGAATGAAGAAAAGCTTCTGACTTGTTATTTTTACCAAAGTTGATCGACAGATCCAAATGATTTGAACCCAACGGGCTTGGATTAAGCATTTCAGTACCTTTCTAAAAAAATTAGTTTCATGTATTTTGGTTCACTAAATCGAGCTGGGTTGATTTTTGAATCTAGGTATAGAACTGAGTTTGAATTATAATAGAAAAAACTAAATTCAAACAGTTGGGCTGCGCGGGAAAGGTTAATGGGCCGACCCAGTGTCACTCCGCAGCGCGGGGCTCAGCTGACAGGGGGTTCCACCAATTAGTGGGTCATAACACGCAAAGCGGTACGGGGCTGTGTGGTTCGTTGGATTAGAAGGAAGATCGACGGCTGGGGGTCGTCGTCGACGATGAACATGTCACCGGCGAGCTCGAACCCTAGCGGCTCAGTGGGGGTGCAAAGGGGGCATACCAGGGTTCCAGCGACGACGGTGAGGCGGGCAAACGAACGAGTGGTTGACGGCGAGCTCAGGGATGGTCGAGGCAGCTCCGGGGGTGGTCGAAATCAATGGCTCCCTTCTTCTCTAGAGGTGGCCTGCTCCGACGCAATTCCGGCGAGCTACTGCTCCTCGTGCTCCGGCTCGAGGGTGGAATGATCAGTGAGGTGAGGGGAGTGGAATGGTGTGCTTCAAACGGCTGGGGGTGGCCTCCTTTTATAGGCTCGATGGCGAGACCGAGAGGGATGGGCAGGCGACGGTGGCGACATGGCTACGGGCGGCTAGAGGCATGGCTGAGGTTGGCGATCGACGCGTTGTCTCCTGGCGATGCTCTAGGACTTGAATGCGTGCTTAGGGGCGGTGGCAAACGTTCGGGAATGTGCAGTGCTCTGAGCGGTACCGACAGCGAACTCCGCGGCATGCGGTGGCTACGGGGTACGGGAGAGGAAACGATCATGTCTAGTGGTCTCCTGGGACGGTGGGGTTCATGCTGGCGGGCGGCAATCACTCGAGGTGGTCGGGTTGAGTGGGAACGGTGCATGCACAGTGGTACGTGCCGGCATGGTCGACAGCGGCGTGGGCACGGCGTTCCTGGCGGTTCTTGTCTCTGTCTTTGAGCTAGGGCTGGTCGAGAGGGGGCGGTGAGGTGCTAGCTACCTCCCAGACAAGGTTGGCAAGGCTAGGGTGGCTGCTAGCTGGCCGACGATAATGGGGTGGCATGGTGAGGCTCGGCCTGCTCACCATTGATGGCAAGGCAAGCTCATAGTGGTGCTAGATGTTTACAAATCAGCTAGATGATCTACTAAGGACTAGTTGCAATGAGAGATGGAACAAGTTAGGCCAAATTTACTGCACACTATAGTGTTTGTTGTTTGTTTGATTTGAATCTGCAAGCTGTTTGATGAAATGGCCGCAAGAAACTTACTTTTGAATTTTGAAAATATTTTTGGTGGGTGTGCTAGGCATGTGCTGAGGATTCTGTGGGTGCTTGGGTTTTTAAAATTGACCTTGTTTGAGTGGTTTTTGTAATAGTGGGATCTTTCCATATGAGATAGATTCAATTTTAAACTGTCATTTAAACTTAGCATTTGAATGTTTTTGGATGATCACAAAGTGGGGCTTGGTACCTTATTATGAGTACTAACAAGGGGTGCAAAGATCCACAAATTTTTCTGTTGAGTTTTGAAAACTAGAGATAGCCAAAGTAGGCATGAGAGTTAATTTGGCAAAAATGACCATTCACTTCATTTGTTTATTTTGAGTTGTTTGTCTTTGGGAAAAGTTTGGGGATTGTTTAGATGATGTTTATTTCACCTAAGAATCCTTTTACAAGCAAAGAAACACAAAACCATGTCAATTCAAAAGAATCCAAATTTGAATACACACACATATGAATGCTTTCATATTTTTAGTTGGAAAAGTTTTTTGTTAACCCTAATTTTGATGATTAGAGTTTGATGATCCAAGTTTAAATTTTGAGGGATGTTACAAACCTTCCCACCTTAAACAAAATCTCGTCCCGAGATTTGAAAAAGGACGAAAAAGATTACCTAGGATTTGAAGAGATCGTGAAACTCCGTCCTGATGTGATCCTCGCGCTCCCAGGTAGCTTCTTCTTCTATGTGGTTGCTCCATTGAATCTTGAGAAACTTGATGCTTCGAGTTCTGGTAGTTCTGAAAGCTTCTTCCAAAATACGGATGGGTACTTCGGGATAGGTCAGGTCATTGTTGATCTCTATGGTCCGGTGATTAAGGTTCTTGAACACTTCAGTCTTCTCCGGAACTTCGAGGCACTTGAGAAGTAATGAGATATGGAACACATTATGCACTGCTGACATCTCTTCTGGCAGTTCCAATTGATATGACACTTCTCCTTGACGGTTCAGAATCTTGAAGGGTCCGATATATCTGGGGGCTAACTTTCCTTTCAGTTGGAAACGTTGCATTCCTTTCAATGGCGACACTTTTAGATACACGAAATCTCTAATGTTGAAGGCGAGGTCTCGACGTATCTTATCGGCGTAACTCTTCTGTCTTGACTGAGCGGACTTGAGGTGTTCACGAATCTTGTGAACCTTTTCTTCTGCTTCGCGTAGGATGTCGGGTCCGAAAATCTGACTCTCTCCTACTTCCGACCAGTTCAAAGGGGTGCGACACTTCCTTCCATACATGAACTCAAATGGGGCCATTTGCAAACTAGCTTGATAATTGTTGTTGTATGAAAATTCTACGAACGGCAGACAGTCTACCCATTTAGATCCATACTCTAACACACATGCTCTCAACATGTCTTCGGGTATTTCACTTACTCGCTCTGTTTGTCCGTCGGTCTAAGGGTGATAAGCTGTGCTGAAATCTAGTCGGGTTCCTAAACGTTCTTGTACTTTCTTCCAGAATCTCGAGGTAAACTGAGTTCCTCGATCAGATATGATGTTCTTGGGGACTCCGTGCAAACTGACGATTCTAGCGATGTATAACTCCGCTAGCTTAGAACTCTGATATGTGGTCTTGACGGGTAAGAAATGGGCGACTTTGGACAATCTGTCCACTATGACCCAGATAGAGTCATTTCCCCTACTAGAAGTAGGCAATCCGGTGATAAAGTCCATTCCAACGGACCATTTCCATTCTGTAATCTGCAATGGTTGCAATAATCTGGCGGGTCTTTGATGTCCCGCCTTGACTCGCTGACATATATCACACTTGGCGATATAGCTTCCGATTTCTCTCTTCATCTTATGCCATCAAAACTGCTCTTTCAAATCTTGATACATCTTCGTTCCTCCAGGGTGGATAGAATAAAGAGTATCATGGGCTTCCTTCAGAATAACTTCTTTCAACTCAGAATCTGCTGGTACACAAAAGCGTCCTTTGTACCATAGAACTCCTTCTTCGTCTTCGGTAAATCTGGGTACTTTGCCTGTACCGATACAGCGCTTGATTCCTTTGATACTAGCATTTCCTTTCTGCGCCTCCTTGATTTGGCTGATCAAAGTGGGTTGAAGTTCTATGCTAGCCAAAAATCCTTCACTCACTAATTCCATTCGGAAATCTTCCATTTCCTTGTGCAAGCTTGGTTGCTCCTTCAAAATCATGGAGTTCAAGCGGCACGGCAATCTTCTAAGGGCATCTGTCAACACCCGTATTTTCAATCCCAGATGTCTGTTATGCCATACATTGCAATCCCAGGATTACCATTTTTGTGAGACATAACAGAATTGGATACCATAGTACATCATCCATTACAAACCATACAGAAGGTCTTACACAAATAGAAATCTCATGATCTAGTTCTTAATACAACTTCAAGCACCAGAATACGTAATAATAACGGTAGCGTAGGCGAAGCTCCATCTTCGGGGTCACAGGCAATGCTGACGATGGGAGATGATCCTAGTTGTCGTAACCTTCATGGGGTCCATCCTCCAGGTACTCCTCTTCATAGTCTAGCCATGGGAATAGCCAGGGACAAAGCCATGAGTACTCTTTAAGTACTCGCAAATTAATACTAACAAGTGAAAGGGGTTTTTGATAGTAGGACACTAGGCTCTAGGGTTGTTTTGCAAAAGCCAGATTTATCTCAACTAAGCTGAGAAGCAAGAGAAGCTAGTCAAAATTTTATAACTCCTAAGTAGGAAACTTGTATTTCATATCACAGCCCTGTTGTGGTCAAGTCGAAGTCTCAATTCATTTCACAAGTCTTTTGAAAACATATGACGGGGGAACAGTATGGCCACTCCAACTGTCCATAACCGCGGACGCGGCTATTCGAATAGTTTGACACTCTGCAGAGATTGTACACTTTCACCACAACATTTGATACATCCGTCAGGAATAAATCCTGAATTCACCATAATCAATATGCGGATAATCAATCCTAACCTTTCAATAACACGCCCTAGTATAAGCACCTCTCCTGTGAGTTTGGCCTCCCAACCATGACCAACTGTCATCTTGGGTACTGCACACAGGTGGACAATCTTCACAAGGTAGGCTCAGCTCAGACCTTGGCCGTGAGGGCAATACTAAGGTATATAAGTTTCCAGTCAAGCCCTACCCAATCTTCGGGTATTGTGGTTGTACGATAAAATTGGAATGGTATCGCATCCAGACAACCATCAGTTTTATAAAGGGCTAAGGCTCATGCCTCAACATTTTCATCACCAAAATCATCTGGTGTTCAGAAACACATGACAAAACATCTCAGTAGAATGATCCATCTTTCTAAGGTTTTCATAACCATTTTCACCAAGTATTCCCATCTAAATTTGATAAAGTTTTATGCTTAGCACTAGCATCTAGAAGTGGGGGTAAGCACTAATGGGGGATAGTAAACTAGTGGAGTTTCCACTAAGTTCAATCTCATGCCTTAGGATGGCATAAAGATTATCTAGCTTAGGCCAAATTTTATGCTCTTTATGCAACCTTCAATTATCTTTCTAGTATCTACAATTCACTTAAGTAAACTCTAAGTAATAGCTTTGATAAAGAAATAAAGTAGAAAGCTTGCAAGTAAAACTAAGATTGGGTATCATCAAATATGTGTAACCAAGCATGCTTAGTGCATTGCATAGGTTATCCAACTTTCATAATTGCATGTGTTAGCTTGCCTTGAGCAGAGCAGTGGTTGAAGTTCTCCTCGGCTTCTTCTTCGTAGTATCCTCCTTCCTCCTTGTATCCTTGGTCGGTACTAGCGTCTATGAATAAATACGAGGTACACAATCACCAAACAATACTTAACTACTTGCAATCATCACACAATAGGTTCCTATAGATGATCTAGCATCATCACTAACATTACAAGATTAAAGCTTGGTTTAATTCCTTTTATTTTTAGAAAAGTAATTTCTACTCATTGAAAAACTACTTAAGATTTAATATTCTCTAAACCAAACATGGGATCATGTTGACACATGTCATCACCACATATTTTAGTCCATGGGAATGTGATTTAAAGTGGTGTCACAATTTAATAAGGTTTTACCCTTTTATTTTAATTAACTAAAGTGGCTAGAAATGCCTATGTGGCATTCTTTTATTACTTGGTTATTTTTTCTGTAAGTAAACCTATATATTTTTATATATTCTAAAAGGTATGGTTAAATGTGATTTTTGAGAGTTGGAATCAACTCAAAAGCTATTATGGTTTAAATTTGAAAAAAAATTGAATGCAGAAAAGCTTCTGCCTTGTTATTTTTACCATGGATGATCTACAGATCCAACGGGCTTGGATTCAGCATTTCCAGACCTTTCTAACATAATTGGTTTAATTCAATTTGGTTCACTGAATCGACCTGGGTAGATTTTTGAAACTGGGTACAGAAGTGTGTTTGAAATAAAATGAAAATGGTTAAATTCAAATAACTGGGCTGCTTGGAAGCGATCTTGGGGGCCTGCACACTTAAGCCACGCTGGCAGTTAAGTCGCTGTCCCCATGTGTCAGTGAGACAGGGGGTGCGAAGCGGTATGGGGCGATGTGGTGCATTCGATCTGGTTCTAATCCAACGGGTGAGGGTTATCGTCGACGTTGGGCAACGCCGGCGAGACAGAAACCTAGCGCGGCAGGTGGGGGTCGTTGGGGGCTCACCGGGGCTCAGGCGAGGGTCGGCGAGGCGGGCGAACGACAAAGTCGACGACGACGAACCTCCTGGTACCGGCAGCTTCTCCTGGGGCGGCTCCAATCGCTGGCTCCCTTCTTCTCCAGAGGCAGCAGGCTCCGGCGAAATTCCAGCGAAGTGCTGCTCGCCTTGCTTCAGGAACGGGGTCACACGATCAGTGAGGAGAGGGGAGTGATATGGTGTGCTCAATTCGGCTGGGGGTGGCCTCTATTTATAGTCACGACGGCGAGACCGAACGGCATGGGCAGGCGACGGTGGCGACATGGCTACGGGCGGCTAGAGGCATGGCGGGTGGTGGTGATCGCTTGGTGGTCTCCTGGCGATGCTCTACGGCTTTAATGCGCGCATAGGGGCGGTGCGGTTTGGTCTGGAACGTGTGATGCGCTGCGCGGCAGAGGCGGCGTCTTCGACAGCGAGCGGTGGCTGTGCGGCATGGGGCGGCGAACGGGTATGTCTGGCGTTCTCCTGGGTTGGTGGTGATCATGTATGCACGCTGCAAGGGCGGCGCGCGGTCTGTGGGCGTCGGTCGAGCGTGGCGCTCTGGCGCATGCTCGGCATGGTTGCTGTCGAGCTGGGCGCGGTCCGTGCGTGTGGTCCAGGGTTTGGCAACGCTCGCGGATGGGACAGGGAGTGGCGGTGGATGGTGGGCTACCTCCCAGACAAGGTTGGCATGGCTAAATCTCCTTCTAGCTTGCTGTCTCCACTGGGGTGGCATGGTGAGCTTCGGCTATTCACCATTGATGTCATTGCCTAGCTTACAGTGAGGCTAGTGCTTGGTTTAACTTGCTAGATGATCTACTGAGATGGTTGTGAGCTAGAGAGGGGACAAGTTAGGCTTCAATCACTGCTCACAATAGTGTTTAAGATTTTGATGATTTGTGTCTGCAAAGTGTTTGATGAAATGGCCGCAAGAATTCAAGTTTTGAATTTTAAAAAGATTTTTGGTGGGTGTGCAAGGTTGGTGTTGTTGAGTCTGCAGATGCTTGGGTTTTGAAAGTTGAGCTTGTTTGAGTGGTTTTTGAAAAAGTGGGATCTTCTCATATGATAAAGATTCAATTTTGAACTGTCATTTAAACTATGCATTTGAAAGTTTCTGTATGATCACAAAGTGGGCCTTGATACTTTGTTATGAGTACAATCAAGGGGTGGAAAGATTCAAACAAGTTTCTGTTAAGTTCTGAAAGTTTGGGACAGCCAAAGTAGGCATGGGAGTTAAATTGGTCAAAATGACAATTCCCTTATTTTATTTGTTTTGATTTATTTGTCTTTGGGAAATGTTTAGATTATGTTTATTTCACCTAAGAATCCATTTACAAGCAAAGAAACACACAAACAAGGTGGTTCAAAATAAATCAAAATTGGAATGCATACACACATGCATGCTTTCATATTTTTATTTAGAAAAGTTTTTGTTAACCCTAAATTTGATGCTTAGAGTTTGATGATCCAAGTTTAGTATTTTTGGGATGTTACAAACCTTCCCCCCTTAAACAAAATCTCGTCCCGAGATTTGAAAAAGGACGAAAAAGATTACCTAGGATTTGAAGAGATCGGGAAACTCTGTCCTGATGTGATCTTCGCGCTCCCAGGTAGCTTCCTCTTCGGTGTGGTTGCTCCACTGAATCTTGAGAAACTTGATGCTTCGGGTTCGGGTAGTTCTGAGAGCTTCTTCCAAAATACGGATGGGTACTTCGGGATAGGTCAGCCAATTGTTGATTTCTATGGTCCGGTGATCGATATTCTTGAACACTTCAGTCTTCTCTAGGACTTCGAGACACTTGCGAAGTAACGAGATATGGAACACATTGTGCACGGCTGACATATCCTCAGGTAGTTCCAATTGATACGATACTTCTCCTCGACGGTTCAGAATCTTGAAAGGTCTGATATATCTGGGGGCTAACTTTCCTTTGAGTTGGAAACGCTGCATTAGCACACATCCGAGACCGATCTTGGATGCGTCACATTACACATAGAAGGGCTTCGTGATATCCGGCATGATCAAGATTGGGGCTGAAATCAATCTCCTCTTGAGTTCTTGAAAACTCGCTTCACATTTGTTGGTCCATTCAAACTTCTTGTCCTTCTTCAGCAATTGGGTCATGGGTCTGGCGATACTCGAGAATCCTTCTACGAACTTGCGGTAATTTCCCGCCAATCCAAGAAATGCACGAACTTGGGTTTGATTGGTTGGGGCTTGCCAATCTTCGACATCTTTCACCTTTGCGGGATCAACGGCAATTCCTCCGGCTGATACAATGTGACCGAGGAATCCTACCTCCTGTAACCAGAATTCACATTTGCTAAACTTGGCATACAACTGATGCTCTCTAAGGGTTCCAAGAATGGTCCTTAGGTGTAGCTCATGTTCTTCTTCTGATTTGGAATAAATCAGAATGTCATCGATGAAAACAACGACAAACTTATCCATGAAGTCCATAAAAAACTTATTCATGAGATTCATGAAATAAGTGGGGGCATTGGTTAATCCAAAAGACATGACCGTATACTCGTACAATCCATATCTAGTGGTAAAGACAGTCTTTGGGATATCCTCTGCACGAATTTTGAGTTGATGATACCCAGTTCTAAGATCAATCTTAGAAAACACCTTGGCACCGGTCAACTGATCAAACAGATCTTCTATCTTGGGCAAGGGGTATTTGTTCTTGATGGTGACATCATTCAAATTTCTGATAATCCGTACACAAATGGTTACCTCCATCCTTCTTGTCCACAAACAAAACAGGTGACCTCCATGGTGACGCACTTCGTTGAATCAATCCAATTTCCAACATGGAATCCAGTTGCTTCTTCAGTTCCTCTAATTCCGACGGGTTCATACTCTATGGTCTCTGGGCTATTGGTCCAGTTCTGGGGATTAGTTCAATGATAAACTCAATATCGCGATCTAGGGGCATACCTGGCAAAACATCTGGAAATACATCGGGGTAGTCATAGACTATCCGGACTTGGTCAATGGTAGGTTGGGCCATACTCTTGTTGCACTTGAATTGACGAGGTAAGGTTTCAGATATATGTTCGACTGATATTCCGGCTGTACTGGTCATGGTTATGGCTTTCTTGGCACAATCAATCAATCCTTTATGTTTGGACATCCAATCCATTCCTAGTACTACTTCCAAACCTTTAGTTCCGAGTACTATCAGGTTAGCATAAAAATCTATGCCATGGATTCGGATAGGGACGGCTTTGCAAATTTGCCTAGCCTTGGTGGTTGATCCGGGAATTTGAACAATCATAACATGCTTCAGTTTGGTTGGTTGAATTTTACTAGTGCAGGCAAATTCTTCGGTGACAAATGAGTGCGATGCACCAGAATCAAACAACACTCTTGCAAGTACTGAATTAACAGAAACATACCACGACGCTGGGCGCTTCCTAAGCTTCTTCAGCATGCAAGAGAAAAAGACGGCCATTGCGGTTGAGCGAATTCCCTGGGGCAAACCTTCTTCCGGGCTGAACACGACGCTGCTGCTGAGCTGGGGCATTGGCATTGGGTGCTGCAGCATTCTTCTTGTTGGGGCACTCGTTGGAGTAGTGACCATTATTTCCACAGTCATAACAAGTCACTTACGACTTGTCCTTTGCTGCTACAGGTACAACATTGCTTCCAGTCCTCGGGGCAGTGTTGGTGGTAGCATTGTTTGTGTTGAACTTGGGTGGGGCACGGTTGAAATTGCTAGAGTTGCTGGGGTTGTTGTGATTTCCTCCGGGCCCAGGGTTTCTACGGTTGGGATAGGTCGGACGGTTCATTGGGGGTCTGTTGGTTCTCGGGGCAAATCCGGGAGATGGGTTAGGGCAATACTTTGGGGTCTGATGGGTTCCTGGCTGATGCATCATGAGACGCTTGCAGTTCTCATTGGCTTGGTTGATCTTTCCTTCCATCTGGATGGCAGAGTCGACAAGGGCTTCAATATCAGCAAAGGGGATATTGACTAACATTGTCTGCATCTTATCGTGCAGACCATTCAGGAATCTCTCTTTCTTCTTGGCTTCGGTGTCGATCTCATCCGGGGCATACCTAGCTAATGACAAGAATTTGTCACGGTATTCCACTACGGTCATCCTTCCTTGCTTTAGTTCTCTGAAATCGTCTCTCATTCTCTTGATCAAACCCGGTGGCACATGGGTTCTGCTAATCTTGACCTTGAATTCCTCCCAGGTCATCATCTGGCCTCCGGTCATTGCACGAACACTGTTCCACCATGCCCTGGCATCTCCGGCTAGATAGTGGGTGGCGAACAAAACTTTCTCATTGGCTTCCACTCCGGCGACTTCTAGGTTATTTTCCATGGTTTGCAGCCAATCATCGGCGTCTAGGGGTTCTTCTGACTTAGTGAAGACAGGTGGGTTGGTATTCTGGAAATTTTTTAGCTTAGATCCATGGTTGTCCTGATTTCCGTGGCCTTGGTTGTTGTCGGCTAGCTGAGCTATCTGTTGCAGGGTGGCTAGGTTGGCTTGACGTTCCGCTCTTTCAGCTTCGCGGTCAGAAGTCAACATTTGCAGAATCTGAAACATCGGGTCCGGGGATGAACCACTTCCTCCACGTGGCATCTGAAGATTGAGATAGATCATGAGAAAAGAGGGAAATTTCTAAGGTTCTGGGATTTTGAAAAGTTTTTAAAGTTTGACTCAGATTTTTCTAGCAACTCACTTTTCATTCATTCATTCATAGCACACGATACAACACACACCACAACAAAGAAACATAGATGGTTTTAAGAAACATTCTGGAATCTACGATACAGTGGGTCCGAATACTACTCACTACGCTAGTGCTCAAGTGCTACTACTCCTCGGAATCGGTGGCTTCGTCATCTTCATCGTCATCGATGAAGGCAAAATCATCCTCATCGGTGAAGAAGTCCATAGCCTGATCCTCCAGAAAATCATCATCATCGCTGAGATAGGAGTAGGGGTCTCCACGAAGATCCTCTCCGGCATTCTCCCTTTCTTCCAACTGCATGTCTCTCTAGTGGATGGTCTCCTCCAAAGATGAGATACGGTGGAGAATACGGGCAATGATGCGCTCCTTCTTGTCGAGATGACGGCGGCGAAACTTGCGATCCTTTGCTAGCATGGCGATGGTTTGATCGTTCGTCTTGATGATGGCAGACTTGTGGTTGGAGTAGTCACGGCAGTTATCCAACTCCTGCTGACGATCGTACATCATGAAGCTAAGGTGGTCCAATTGGGTCTTCAGCTCAGGGTGGTATGGGGCTTCCAGTGGTTGTCCATTAGCATCACACCTTGGGAAAAACTCAAAGCGGGTTCCCTTGATCTGATTGATGCTCTGCCCACACAGACGGGAAAGAGCTTCCTGCATGGCCCTGGCAAGTCCATCGAGCCAGTTGTTCTCTCTTAAGGTAAACTGAATTCCCTCAGCAGTGGGAGGTTCAATCTTTCCTCGGAGACTTGCAACAATTAGCCACTGCAGATCTTCTCCTCCTTGGTCATTGAGCTGAGCTCCGAAGAACTCGGGGTGCGGACACTCCAGAAGTTCCGAAAGCTGGTCCAAATCCCTCTCAAATATAAGGTCTCCTCCATTCCCCAACTGATAAAACTTGTTGTACTTCACGTCCATCTATAAGAATATAGGATGAGTAGGTTAGTAGAGTGATCAAGTGTGTCAAAATTTTATGTATTTTGCAAGAGTTTTTTGAGGAACATGAATTTTCATGAAAGAATCAAAGGGATAAGAATGAGAATAAGTTTTTGTAAATATTTGTTTTCTTTGGTTTTGAAACTAAGTTTTTGATTCAAACGTCCAGTCCAACTAGGGTCTCCTATGGTCAGGATGGCTCTGATACCAACTTGTCAACACCCGGATTTTCAATTCCAGATGCCTGTTATGCCATACATCGCAATCCCAGGATTACCATTTTTGCGAGACATAACAGAATTGGATACCACAGTACATCATCCATTACAAACCATACATAAGGTCTTACACAAATAGGGATATCATGATCTAGTTCTTAATACAACTTCAAGCAGCGGAATACATAATAATAATGGTAGCGTAGGCGAAGCTCCATCTTCGGGGTCACATGCAATGCTGACGATGGGAGATGATCCTAGTTGCCGTAACCTTCCTGGGTTCCATCCTCCAGGTACTCCTCTTCATAGTCTGGCCATGGGAATAGCCAGGGACAAAGCCATGAGTACTCTTTAAGTACTCGCAAACTAGTACTAACAAGTGAAAGGGGTTTTTGATAGTAGGACACTAGGCTCTACGGTTGTTTTATAAAAGCCAGATTTATCTCTACTAAGCTGAGAAGCAAGAGAAGCTAGTCAAAATTTTATAACTCCTAAGTAGGAAACTTTTATTTCATATCACAACCCTGTTGTGGTCAAGTCGAAGTCTCAATTCATTTCACAAGTCAAACATCTGACGGGGGAACAGTATGGCCATCTAATCTGTCCATAATCATGACGCGGCTATTCGAATAGTTTGACACTCTGCAGAGATTATACACTTTCACCACAACATTTGATACATCCGTCAGGAATAAATCCTGAATTCACCATACTCATTATGTGGATAATCAATCCTAACATTTCAATAACACGCCCTAGTATAAGCACCTATCATGTGAGTTTGGCCTCCCAACCATGACCAACTGTCATCTTGGGTACTGCACAGGTGGACAATCTTCACAAGGTAGCCTCAGCTTAGACCTTGGCCGTGAGGGAACTAATACTAAGGTATATAAGTTTCCAGTCAAGCCCTACCCAATCTTCGGGTATTGTGGTTGTACGATAAAATTGGAATGGTATCGCATCCAGACAACCATCAGTTTTATAAACGGCTAAGGCTCATGCCTCAACATTTTCATCACCAAAATCATCTGGTGTTCGGAAACACATGACAAAACATCTCAGTAGAATGATCCATCATTCTAAGGTTTTCATAACCATTTTCACCAAGTATTCCCATCTAAATTTGATCAAGTTTTATGCTTAGCACTAGCATCTACAAGTGGGGGTAAGCACTAATGGGGGATAGTAAACTAGTGGAGTTTCCACTAAGTTCAATCTCATGCCTTAGGATGACATAAAGATTATCTAGCTTAGGCCAAATTTTATGCTCTTTATGCAACCTTCAATTATCTTTCTAGTATCTACAATTCACTTAAGTAAACTCTAAGTAATAGCTTTGATAAAGAAATAAAGTAGAAAGCTTGCAAGTAAAACTAAGATTGGGTATCATCAAATATGTCTAACCAAGCATGCTTAGTGCATTGCATAGGTTATCTAACTTTCATAATTGCATGTGTTAGATTGCCTTGAGCAGAGCAGTGGTTGAAGTTCTCCTCGGCTTCTTCTTCGTAGTATCCTCCTTCCTCCTCGTATCCTTGGTCGGTACTAGCGTCTATGAATAAATACGAGGTACACAATCACCAAACAATATTTAACTACTTGCAATCATCACACAAAAGGTTCCTATAGATGATCTAGCATCATCACTAACATTACAATATTAAAGCTTGGTTTAATTCCTTTTATTTTTAGAAAAGTAATTTCTACTCATTGAAAAACTACTTAAGATTTAATATTCTCCAAACCAAACATGGGATCATGTTGAAACATGTCATCACCACATATTTTAGTCCATGGGAATGTGATTTAAAGTGGTGTCACAATTGAATAAGGTTTTACCCTTTTATTTTAATTAACTAAAGTGGCTAGAAATGCCTATGTGGCATTCTTTTATTACTTGGTCATTATTTCTGTAAGTAAACCTATATATTTTTATATATTCTGAAAGGTATGGTGAAATGTGATTTTTGAGAGTTGGAATCAACTCAAACGCTATTATGGTTTAAATTTGAAAAATGTTTGAATGCAGAAAAGCTTCTGCCTTGTTATTTTTACCATGGATGATCTACAGATCCAAATGACTTGAATCCAATGGGCTTGGATTCAGCATTCCCAGACCTTTCTAACATAATTTGTTTCATTCAATTTGGTTCACTGAATCGACCTGGGTAGATTTTTGAAACTGGGTACAGAAGTTTGTTCGAAATAAAATGAAAAAGGTTAAATTCATATAACTGGGCTGCGCGGGAAGCGATACTGGGCCGGCCTGCTAAGCACAGCGCTTATGCGGGCTGGTTAAGTCGTTGTCCCCACGTGTCAGTGAGACAGGGGGTGCGAAGAGGTATGGGGCGATGTGGTGCGTTCGATCTGGTTCTAATCCAACGGCTGAGGGTCATCGTCGACGTTGGGCAACGCCGGCGAGACAGAAACATAGCACGGCAGGTGGGGGTCGTTGGAGGCTCACCGGGGCTCAGGCAAGGGTCGGCAAGGTGGGCGAACGACCAAGTCGACGACGGCGAACCTCCTGGTACCGGCAGCTTCTCCTGGGGCGGCTCCAATCGCTGGCTCCCTTCTTCTCCAGAGGCGGCAGGCTCCGGCGAAGTGCTGCTCGCCTTGCTTCGGGAACGGGGTCACAGGATAAGTGAGGAGAGGGGAGTGAGATGGTGTGCTCAATTCGGCTGGGGGTGGCCTCTATTTATAGTCGCGATGGCGACATGGCTACGGGCGGCTAGAGGCATGGCCGGTGGTGGTGATCGCTTGGTGGTCTCCTGGCGATGCTCTACGACTTTAATGCGCGCGTAGGGGCGGTGCGGTTTGGTCTAGAACGTGCGATGCTCTGCGTGGCAGAGGCGGCGTGTTCGACAGCGAGCGGTGGCTGTGCGGCATGGGGCGGCGAACGGGGATGTCTGGCGGTCTCCTAGGTTGGTGGCGATCATGTATGCATGGCTGCAAGGCGGCGTGGCGCTACGTGGCGTCGATGCTCGGGCGCATGGGTGGCATGGAGCTTATGGCGTGGTCCGTGCGTGTGGTCCAGGGTTTGGCAACGCTCGCGGCTAGGATAGGGAGTGGCGGTGGACGGTGGGCTACCTCCCAGACAAGGTTGGCATGGCTAAATCTCCTTCTAGCTTGCTGTCTCCACTGGGGTGGCATGGTGAGCTTCGGCTGTTCACCATCAATGTCATTGCCCAGCTTACAGTGAGGCTAGTGCTTGGTTTAACTTTCTAGATGATCTACTGAGATGGTTGTGAGCTAGAGATGGGACAAGTTAGGCTTCAATCACTGCTCACAATAGTGTTTAAGATTTTGATGATTTGTGTCTGCAAAGTGTTTAATGAAATGGCCGCAACAATTCAAGTTTTGAATTTTGAAAAGATTTTTGGTGGGTGTGCTAGGTTGGTGTTGTTGAGTCTGCAGATGCTTGGGTTTTGAAAGTTGAGCTTGTTTGAGTGGTTTTTGAAAAAGTGGGATCTTCTCATATGATAAAGATTCGATTTTGAACTGTCATTTAAACTATGCAGTTGAAAGTTTCTGGTTGATCACAAAGTGGGCCTTGATACTTTTTATGATTACAATCAAGGGGTGCAAAGATCCAAACAAGTTTCTGTTAAGTTCTGAAAGTTTGGGACAGCCAAAGTAGGCATGGGAGTTAAATTGGTCAAAATGACAATTCCCTTATTTTATTCGTTTTGATTTATTTGTCTTTGGGAAATGTTTAGATGATGTTATTTCACCTAAGAATCCATTTACAAGCAAAGAAACACACAAACAAGGTGGTTCAAAATAAATCAAAATTGGAATGCATACACACATGCATGCTTTCATATTTTTATTTAGAAAATTTTTTGTTAACCCTAAATTTGATGCTTAGAGTTTGATGATCCAAGTTTAGTATTTTTGGGATGTTACAACATCTGCTACCACATTGGCTTTACCGGGGTGATAGTGAATGTCCAGGTCGTAATCCTTGATTAGCTCAATCCATCTTCTCTTATCTCATATTCAGGTCCTTCTGAGTGAATATATACTTCAGGCTCTTGTGATCCGAATAAATCTCACAACGGTTTCCCATCAGGTAATGCCTCCATGTCTTCAGGGCTAGAACTACTGCTGCGAGCTCGAGGTCATGGGTTGGATAGTTCTGCTCGTGTTGTTTTAGTTGTCGGGATAGATAAGATATAACTTTGCTTTCTTGCATTAGCACATATCCGAGACCGATCTTGGATGCATCACAATACACGTCAAAAGGCTTCGTGATATCCGGCATGATTAATATTGGGGCTGAAATCAATCTTCTCTTGAGTTCTTGAAAACTCGCTTCACATTTGTCCGTCCATTCAAACTTCTTGTCCTTCTTCAGCAATTGGGTCATGGGTCTCATGATACTCGAGAATCCTTCTACGAACTTGCGGTAGTATCCCGCCAATCCGAGAAATGCACGAACTTGGGTTTGAGTGGTTGGGGCTTGCCAATCTTCGACATCTTTCACCTTTGCAGGGTCAATGGTAATTCCTCCGGCTGATACAATGTGACCGAGGAATCCTACCTCCTGTAACCAGAATTCACATTTGCTAAACTTGGCATACAACTGATGCTCTCTAAGGGTTCCAAGAATGGTCCTTAGGTGTAGCTCATGTTCTTATTCTAATTTGGAATAAATCAGAATGTCATCGATGAAAACAACGACAAACTTATCTAGGAAGTCCATAAAAATCTTATTCATGAGATTCATGAAATAAGCGGGGGCATTGGTTAATCCAAAAGACATGATAGTATACTCGTATAATCCATATCTGGTGGTAAAGGCAGTCTTGGGAATATCCTCTGTGCGAATCTTGAGTTGATGATAGCCAGTTCTAAGATCAATCTTGGAAAACACTTTGGCACCGGTCAACTGATCAAACAAATCTTCTATCTTGGGCAATGGGTATTTGTTCTTGATAGTGACATCATTCAACTTCCGATAATCCGTACAGAAATGGTTACCTCCATCCTTCTTATCCACAAACAAGATAGGTGATCTCCATGGTGACGCACTTGGTTGAATCAATCCAATTTCCAGCATGGCATCCAGTTGCTTCTTTAGTTCCGCTAGTTCAGGCGGGTTCATACTATATGGTCTCTGGGTTATGGGTCCTATTACGGGGATTAGTTCAATGATAAACTCGATATCCCGATCTAGGGGCATACCGGACAAAACATCTGGAAATACATCAGGGTATTCACAGACTATCCGGACTTGGTCAATGGTAGGTTGGGCTATACTCTTGTTGCACTTGAATTGACGAGGTAAGGTTTCAGATACATGCTCGACTGATATTCCAAATTGTCTTGGTCATGGTTATGGCTTTCTTGGCACAGTCAATTAATCCTTTATGTTTGGACATCCAATCCATTCCTAGTACTACTTCCAAACCTTTAGTTCCAAGTACTATCAGATTAGCATAAAAATCTATGCCATGGATTCGGATAGGGACGTCTTTTCAAATTTTCCTAGCTTTGGTGGTTGAACCGAGGATTTGAACAATCATAACATGCTTCAGTTTGGTTGGTTGAATCTTACTAGTGCATGCAAAGTCTTCGGTGACAAATGAGTGCGATGCACCAGAATCAAACAACACTCTAGCAAGTACTGAATTAACAGAAAACATACCCAGCACGACGTCTGGCGCTTCCTGAGCTTCTTCAGCATGCATGAGAAAAAGATGGCCGTTGCGGTTGAGCGAATTCCCTGGGGCAAACCTTCTTCCTGGCTGAACACGACGCTGCTGCTGAGCTGGGGAATTTGCATTGGGGGCTGCAGCATTCTTCTTGGGGCACTCATTGGAGTAGTGACCCTTATTTCCATAGTTATAACAAGTCACTTGCGACTTGTCCTTTGCTGCAATAGGCACAACATTGCTTCCAGTCCTCGGGCAGTGTTGGTGTTAGCGGCAGCATTGTTGTTGTTGAACTTGGGTGGTGCACAGTTGAAATTGTTAGAGTTGCTGGGGTTGTTGTGATTTCCTCCGGGCCTTGGGTTTCCACGGTTGGGATAGGTCGGACGGTTCATCGGGGGTCTGTTGGTTCTCGGGGCAAATCCTGGAGATGGGTTGGGGCGATACTTTGGGGTATGATGGGTTCCTGGCTGATGCATCATGCGGCGCTTGCGGTTCTCATTGGCTTGGTTGATCTTTCCTTCCATCTGAATGGCAAAGTCAATAAGGGCTTCAATATTAGCAAAGGGTATATTGACTAACACCGTCTGCATCTCATCGTGCAGACCATTCAAGAATCTTTCTTTCTTCTTGGCTTCAGTGTCGATCTCATCCGGGGCATACCTAGCTAATGACAAGAATTTGTCATGGTATTCCACTACGGTCATCCTTCCTTGCTTCAGTTCTGTGAATTCATCTCTCATTCTCTTGATCAAACCTGGTGGCACATGGGTTCTGCTGAACTTGACCTTGAATTCCTCCCAGGTCATCATCTGTCCTCCGGTCATTGCATGAACGCTGTTCCACCATGCTCTTACATCTCCGGCTAGATAGTGGGTGGTGAATAGAACTTTCTCGTTAGCTTCCACTCCAGCGACTTCCAGGTTGTTCTCCATGGTTTGCAGCCAATCATCTGCGAAAAAGGGCTCTTCTGACTTGGTGAAAACGGGTGGGTTGGTGTTCTGGAAATTCTTGAGCTTAGATCCATGGTTGTCCTGATTTCCTTGTGGGCTAGCTGAGCTATCTGCTTAAGGGTGGCTAAGTTGGCTGGACGTTCGGCTCTTTCAGCTTCGCGGTCAGAAACCAACATTTGCAGGATCTACAGCATCGGTTCTGGGGATGAACCACTTCCTCCACGAGGCATCTGAAGATTGAGATAGATCATGAGAAAAGAGGGAAATTTCTAAGGTTCAGGGACTTTGAAAAGTTTTTAAAGTTTGACTCAGATTTTCTAGCAACATGCTTTTCATTCATTCATTCATAGCACACGATACAACACACACCACAACAAAGGAAAAACATATGGTTTTAAGAACCATTCTGGAAACTATGATACAATGGGATCGAATACAACTCACTACGCTAGTGCTAAAGTGCTACTACTCCTTGGAGTCGGTGTAATCGTCATCCTCGTCATCCTCATCGTCATTGATGAAGGTGAAATCCTCCTCATCGATGAAGAAGTCCATGGCCCGATCCTCCAGAAAATCATCATCGTCGCTAAGATAGGAGTAGGGGTCTCCAAGAAGATCTTCTCCGGCATTCTCCCTTTCCTCCATCTACATGTCTCTCTCGTGGATGGTCTCCTCTAAATCCGAGATACGATGGTGAAGACGGGCAATGATGCGCTCTTTCTTGTCATGGCGATGGTCCTTCGCTAGCATGGCGATGGTCTGATCCTTCGTCCTGATGATGGCGGACTTGTGGTTGGAGTAGTCACGGGCATTGTCTAGTTCCTGCTGACGATCATACATCATGAAGCTAAGGTGGTCCAACTGAGTCTTTAGCTCATGGTGGTATGGGGCTTCCAGTGGCTGTCCCATAGCATCATGCCTTGGACAAAACTTAAAGCGGGTACCCTTGATCTGGTTGATACTCTGCCCACACAGACGGGCAAGAGCTTCCTGCATGGCCCTGGCAAGTCCATCGAGCCAGTTGTTCTCTCTTAAGGTGAACTGAATTCCCTCGACAGTGGGAGGTTCAATCTTTCCTCGGAGACTTGCAACAACTAGCCATTGCTGATCTTCTCCTTCCTGATCATTGAGCTGAGCTCCGAAGAACTCGGGGTGCGGACGCTCCAGAAGTTCCAAAAGCTGGTCCAAATCCCGCTGAAAGATGAGGTCTCCTCCATTCCCCAACTGATAAAACTTGTTGTACTTCACGTCCATCTATAAGAATATAGGATGAGTAAGTTAGTAGAGTGATCAGGTGTGTCAAATTTTATGTATTTTTGCAAGAATTTTTGAGGAACATGAATTTTTATGAAAGAAACAAAGTGATAAGAATGGGAATAAGTTTTTGTAGATATTCACTTCCTTTGGTTTTTAAACTAAGTTTTTGATTCAAACGTCCAGTCTAACTAGGGTCTCCTATGGTCTGGATGGCTCTGATACCAACTTGTCAACACCCGGATTTTTAATCCCAGATGCCTGTTATGCCATACATCGCAATCCTAGGATTACCATTTTTGTGAGACATAACAGATTTGGATACCACAGTACATCATCCATTACAAACCATACATAAGGTCTTACACAAATAAGGATCTCATGATCCAGTTCTTAATACAACTCAAGCAACGGAATAACGTAATAATAAAGGTAGCGTAGGCGAAGCTCCATATTCGTGGTCACAGGCAATGCTGAAGATGGGAGATGATCCTAGTTGTCGTAACCTTCCTGTGGTCCATCATCCTGGTACTCCTCTTCATAGTCTGGCCATGGGAATAGCCAGGGACAAGCCATGAGTACTCTTTAAGTACTCGCAAACTAATACTAACAATTTAAGGGGGTTTTTGTAGTAGGACACTAAGCTCTAGGGTTGTTTTGCAAAAAGCCAGATTTACCTCTACTAAGTTCAGAAGCAAAGAAAGCTAGTTGAAATTTTATAACACCTAAGTGGGAACTTGAATTTCATATCACAACTCTGTTGTGGTCAAGTCAAAATCTCAATTCATTTCACAAGTCATTTTGAAAACATCTGACGGGGGAACAGTATGGCCACTCCAACTGTCCATAACCGCGGACACGACTATTCGAATAGTTTGACACTCTGCAGAGATTGTACACTTTCACCACAACATTCGATACATCCGTCAGGAACAAATCCTGAATTCACCATACTCAGTATGCAGATAATCAATCCTAACCTTTCAATTACACGCCCTAGTATAGGCACCTCTCCTGTGAGTTTGGCCTCCCAACCATGACCAACTGTCATCTTGGGTACTACACAGGTGGACAATCTTCACAACGTAGCCTCAGCTCAGACCTTGGCCGTGAGGGAACTCATACTAAGGTATAAAAATTTCCAGTCAATCCCTACCCAATTTTCGGGTATTGTGGTTGTACGGTAAAATTGGAATGGTATCGCATCTAGACAACCATCAGTTTTATATAGGGCTAAGGCTCATTCCTCAACATTTTCATCATGAAAATCATCTGGTGTTCGGAAACATTTCAGTAGAACGACTCATCATTCCAAGGTTTTCATAACCATTTTCACTAAGTATTCCCATCTAAAGTTGATCAAGTTTTATGCTTAGCACTAGCATCTACAAGTAGGGTAAGTACTAATGAGGGGTAGTAAACAAGTGGAGATTAATTAAGTTCAATCTCATGCCTTAGGAAGACATCAAGATTATCTAGCTTAGGCCAAATTTAATGCTCTTTATGCAACCTTCAATTATCTTCCTAGAATCTACAAGTCACTTAAGTAAACTTTAAGAGAAATCTTTGATAAAGAAATACAGTATAAAGCTTGCAAGTAAAACTAGGATTGGGTATCATCAAATGTGTCCAACCAAGCATGCTTAGTGCAATGCATAGGTTATCTAACTTTCATATTTGCAAGTGTTAGCTTGCAAGGTTTTAAGTATTGCCTTGCATAAGTATCAGTATAACACTACTAGGAAAACGGCTATAGGTAATCAGCACATCCGTGGCTCACATGGTTGAAGTGCCCCACGGCTAAAACAGGTGTGGCTCACCTGTGGGCAGTGCCCTACTAGTAACTAGAACAACCGTGGCGCACATGACTATAGTGCGCCACAGATGTGTGTGGGCCAGGGGCCTGTTGGCCACACGCCAAACATCTGTAGCGCACTACGGTCATGTGCGCCACGGTTGTTAGTCTCATCTGCGGCGCACATGTGTGGGGTGCGCTACGCCTAAGTGCACGCCCCCTCTGCTGTGAAACGACCACAAACTTCTGTGGCGCACTCGGCCTAGTGCGCCACTGGGAGTAGGAACATCTATGGCGCACATGGCCTAGTGCGCCACAGTTGTGTCTACTCCCTGTGGCGCACTAGGGCCGTGTGCGCCACGGATGTGTCGATTTTTTTAGGGCAGCACTTTATGTGCACATGTGTGACCACACATCCACCACCCCACACTTCACTTTCCCCTTATTCTTCCTGGTCTTCTCCTTCCCACCTCAATTTCTCCACCCATTCACCATTTTTAGCATGTAAAACTTGCTTTGGATGTTACATAAGTAATAGAGGAGGTCTCCGGTCTCTCATCTCCTTCTCCGGTCGACGCGCGCACCTCTCCTTTCCATCTTTTCTCGCGATCGGTCTCTCATCTCGGTAAGTTTCCATGTAAGGATGTGTTCATGTGTATATGGATGATGTGCTCATATGTATGTAGATGATCGATGCTCATGATGTGTGTATGTGGAGAGGATGGTCATATGTGTGTGTGTATATGGAGAGTATCGATGATGCTCATGCATGTGTGTATGGAGAGGATAATGATATGTTCATGTGTGTATGGATAGGTCTCGATATCTCTCTCTTGTGTTTGTATGTGAACAAGTTGCCATTTGTTTTGCCAAAATGTTGATTCATTTCCATTTTGGCAAGATTTTGGCATTTAAAGGTCCTAATTTTAGGATAGGTCATGCCGAAATTTTCTATCGACCATTGCATGCATGCATTCATTATGTGGTTCTAATAGACTTCAAAATTGTACCGTGTACACCGTGCAGGCAAAAATGGTCCCCATAATGAGCGAAGGCATTGTGGCTAGATTTTTGAAATGTGTGACGGCCGACATGATACGAAATAACAAGACGGATATAAGATGTCCGTGCATAAGATGCAAACTCAACTGGGTGATCGACCCAGATTCCGGGAATCTGCAGGCGCACCTGCTCCGCCATGGTTTCATGGATGGATACACTCGTTGGATAAGCGATGACATAGATGATGGAGACGGTGAAGGTGGCCAACATGACGATGATCATCATCACGGCGAGAACGGGCGAGATGATGAAGAGTCTCCTGAGAGATAGCCGTAGCGCAAGGCCCGTGGCGCACTGCTAGTGCGCCACGGATGGGCATTTCGGGTGCGCCACTAACAGCCTGTTTCCTAGTAGTGTAAGCTTGTCTTGAGCAGAGTAGTGGTTGAAGTTTTCCTCAGCTTCTTCCTCGTAGTATCCTCCTTCCTCCTCGTATCCTTGGTCGGCACTAGCGTCTATAAATAAATACGAGGTACACAATCACCAAACAATACTTAACTATTTTCAATCATCACACAAAGGTGGACTATAGATGATCTAGCATCATCACCTATCATTACAAGATGAAAGCATTTGTCTTATTTATTTTAATTTGAGAAAACTAATTTCTACTCATTGAAAAACTACTTAAGACTTAATATTCTCCAACTCAAACATGGAATCATGTTGACACATGTCATCACCACATATTTCAGTACATGGGAATGTGATTTAAAGTGGTGTCACAATTTAATAAGGTTTAACCTTTTTATTTTAAATAATTAAAGTGACTAGAAATGCCTATGTGGCATTATTTTATTACTTGAACATTATTTCTGTAAGTAAACCCATATGTTTTTATATATTCTTAAAGGTATGATCAAATGTGATTTTTAAGAGTTGGAATCAACTCAAAACCTATTATGGTTGAATTTGAAAAATGTTTGAATACAGAAAAACTTCTGACTTGTTATTTTTACCAAGGTTGATCTACAGATCCAAATGATTTGAATCCAATGGGCTTGGATTAAGCATTTCAGTGCCTTTCTAACAAAATTAGTTTCATGTATTTTGGTTCACTAAATCGAGCTGGGTTGATTTTTGAATCTAGGTACAGAACTGAGTTTGAATTAAAATAGAAAAATCTAAACGGTTTGGGCTGTGAGGAAAGGTTAATGGGCGGCCGGTGTCACCAAAGACAGGCTCAGCTGGCAGGGGTTCCACCCGATTGGCTCATAACAGACGGTAAGCCAATGTGTGGTTCGTTGGATTAGAAGGAAGATCGACGGCTGGGGGTCATCGTCGACGATGAACATGTCACCGGCGAGCTCGAACCCTAGCGGCTCAGTGGGGGTGCATAGGGGGCATACCAGGGTTCTAGCGACGACGGCGAGGCGGTCAAACGAACGAGTGGTCGACGGCGAGCTCAGGGATGGTCGAGGCAGCTCCAGGGGTGGTCAAAATCAACGGCTCCCTTCTTCTCCAGAGGCGGCCTACTCCGGCGCAATTCCGGCGAGCTGTTGCTCCTCGTGCTCCGGCTCGAGGGTGGAATGATCAGTGAGGTGAGGGGAGTGGAATGGTGTGCTTCAAACGGTTGGGGTGGCCTACTTTTATAGGCTCAACGGCGAGACCGAGAGGGATGGGCAGGCGACGGTGGCGACATGGCTACGAGCGGCTAGAGGCATGGCTGAGGTTGGCGATCGACACGTTGTATCCTGGCGATGCTCTAGGACTTGAATGCGCTCTTAGGGGAGGTGGCAAACGGTCGGGAACGTGCGGTGCTCTGAGCAGTACCGACGGCGAACTCCGTGACGTGCGGTGGCTACGGGGTACGGGCGAGGAAACCATCATGTCTAGTGGTCTCCTGGGACGGTGGGTTCATGCTGGCGGGCGGCAATCGCTCGAGGTGGTCGGGTTGAGTGGGAAGTGCGGTGCGTGTGGTACGCGGCATGCATGGTCGACAGCGGCGTGGGCACGGCGTTCCTGGCGGTTCTTGTCTCTGTCTTTGAGCTAGGGCTGGTCGAGAGGGGGCGGTGAGGTGCTAGCTACCTCCCAGACAAGGTTGGCAAGGCTAGGGTGGCTGCTAGCTGGCCGACGATAATGGGGTGGCATGGTGAGGCTCGGCCTGCTCACCATTGATGGCAAGGCAAGCTCATAGTGGTGCTAGATGTTTACAAATCAGCTAGATGATCTACTAAGGACTAGTTGCAATGAGAGATGGAACAAGTTAGGCCAAATTTACTGCACACTATAGTGTTTGTTGTTTGTTTGATTTGAATCTGCAAGCTGTTTGATGAAATGGCTGCAAGAAACTTACTTTTGAATTTTGAAAATATTTTTGGTGGGTGTGCTAGGCATGTGCTGAGGATTCTGTGGGTGCTTGGGTTTTGAAAATAGAACTTGTTTGAGTGGTTTTTGAAATAGTGGGATCTTCCCATATGAGATAGATTAAATTTTAAACTGTAATTTGAAATTAGCATTTAAATGTATTTGGATGATCACAAAGTGGGCCTAGGTACCTTATTATGAGTACTAACAAGGGGTGCAAAGATCGGCAAATGTTTCTGTTGAGTTTTGAAAACTAGAGATAGCCAAATTAGGCATGAGAGTTAATTTGGAAAAATGACCATTCACTTCATTTGTTTATTTTGAGTTGTTTGTCTTTGGGAAAAGTTTGGGGATTGTTTAGATGATGTTTATTTGAATCCTTTTACAAGCAAAGAAACACAGAACCATGGCAATTCAAAATAATCCAAATTTGAATACACATACATATGAATGCTTTCATATTTTTAGTTGGAAAAGTTTTTTGTTAACCCTAATTTTGAAAAAAAAATGGGATGTTACATCCCACTTACTCCCCGACTGAGAAACTCTTTCTCAAGAAAGACACCGTTCCGAGTGACAAACACTTTGCCCTCTTCTCGGTTGTAGAAGTAGTAACCCAAGGTTTCCCTCGGATACCCCACAAAAATTGACTTATCTGACTTGGATGTAAGCTTGTACGACTGGAGTCACTTGACAAATGCTTCACAACCCCAAATCTTAAGAAAAGACAAACTCGGATTTTTGCCTGTCCACATCTCATGCGGTGTCTTCTCTACCGATTTTGATGGTACTCTGTTTAGTGTGAACGCCGCTGTTTCTAGACAATAACCCCAAAATGATAAAGGCAGATCTGTCCGACTCATCATTGATCGTACCATGTCCAACAAGGTTCGATTCCGCCTTTCCAAAACACCATTCCTTTGCGGCGTTCCTGGCGGAGTAAGTTGGGGAACTATTCCACAACTTTTCAGATGGTCATCAAACTCATGGCTCATGTACTCACCTCCTTGGTCCGACCGAAGAAACTTTATTTTCTTGCCGAGTTGATTATGTGCTTCATTCTGGAATTCTTTGAACTTTTCAAAGGCTTTCGACTTATGTTTCATCAAATATATATATCCATACCTACTCAAATCATCAGTGAAGGTAATAAAGTACTCATAACCACCTCTGGCTGTCGTGCTCATTGGTCCACATACATCACTATGTACTAGTCCCAACAAGTCGGACGCCCTCTCGCAACTCTTTGCAAAAGGTGTCTTGGTCATTTTGCCGAGTAGGCAATATTCGCATGTCTCGAACGACTCCAAGTCGAACGAAGTTAGGAGTCCATCATCATGGAGGTTCTTCATGCATTTCCAACTTATATAACCAAGCCGATAGTGCCAAAAGTAAGTCATATTCATATCATTTGGTTTCAACCTTTTAACATTTATGTTATAAACCGACTCACCATCAAGATTCAAAATAAATAACCCGTCCTGGACGGGTGCAAAGCCGTGAAACATATCATTCAAATACAAAGAACAACCATTATTCTTGATATTTGACTCATAGCCTTGCCTCATCAAACATGAAGCAGAAATAATGTTTCGATTGAGCACTGGAACATAATAACAATTATCCAGTTCCATAATGAATCCGGAAGGTAAATGAAGCTGCATCATGCCGACTTCCAATGTAGCAACTCTTGCTTTGTTGTTGGCTCAAATATCAACCTCGCCTCTTGCTACTCTCCTAGTTCTTACCAGTCCCTGCAACGAGTTGCAGATGTGAATAACTGATCCGGTATCATATACCCAAGAACTATTAGGTGCATCAGCAAGATATATGTCTATAACATTGCAAACAAGTGTACCTGAGTCGGAAGTCATACCTCCACTCTTGGCTTTATCAGCCAAATACTTGCTGCAGTTCCTCTTCCAGTGGCCATCCACCATGCAGTAGAAGCAAGTGGATCTGGCTGAAGGAGATGGCTTAGTCCCTGAGGAAGCGCTTGGGACCGGGTCCTAAGCCTGCTTTCCTCCTGACTTAGCCTTCTTCTTAGTCCAAGAACTCTTCTTGAACTTAGCCTTATTCTGCACCATCAACACTTGACTGGTGCCCTTCTTGAGATCCGCCTCTGCCTGATTGAGCATCCCATGTAATTCAGTGAGCTTCTTACCCATACCATGCATGTGGTAGTTCGAAATGAACTGCCCATATGCACTAGGAAGAGAGTTCAAAATTATATCCGTAACGAACTCTTCGCTAATGGGGTAGCCAAGCCTCTCCAAATACTGCACGTAACCAACCATCTTGATCACATGCGGACTCAGTGGATCACCATCCTTAATCTTGCAACTCAGCAAAGCCTGAGAGACTTGATACCTCTTAGTCTTCGCCTGAGCCTGGAACATACTTTTGAGGCTTTTGATCATATCGTAGGCCTCAACATGATCGAACTACTTTTGCAAGTCCGATTCCATGTGAGCAAGGATAAGACAGCTAATATCCATGGACTCATCCTTAGCCCAACGGTAGGAATTGGTGGCAGCGACAGTCGCATTCTCATTCGGCTCATCTGGAAGTGGGTTGTCTAGGACATGGTCCTTCTTTTCTTGTTTGAGAACAATTCTCAGATTTCGATACCAGTTGGTAAAATTAGTGTTGATCAGTTTATCTATCTCAAGAATGGTTCTTAAGGCAAAACCGAATATCTGAGAGTGACTGCTACTTGGTGCCATGATCTACAACAGAAAATATGAAAAACACTTAAGACATGTATTCATAAAAGAGCAAGCATACTAAACATTTTAATATTTTATGCTCCCACTAGAACCAACATCCCTCCGATGGTTGCTTAGTGATTCAGGACCCTAAATAACCAAGTCGGCTAGTGAGCTTTAGCATCACCGCTAGCCGCCAAGTGATCTAGCTAGACAACTCCTTATCAATCGCATCTCATACGACTCCTATTGGACGGGTGGCATCACATGCCCTGGCTCCCGTCCGACTTTTCCCCGAGCCCCACAACCATTGTGATAGACCCGTCTAGCTTACCGAGTGTTTCTGCAGTAAGAGTCCGACTCGACCCCACCTAGTCGGAAAGAATTGGCAGCACCTCAATTTTATGAGCCCACTACCAAAAATGTCCGACTTCTGATGGTGCAAACACCAGCGGGGAAAACCAACTAGACCTTCTTTGAGGGATTAAATTTTACCAACTATCTAATAGAGGTAAAACAGAGACATAACAATAACACAAAATAAAGCAATTATAATGTGAAATGGTATGGCTCCCTTCATGGCGATCTCCATCTCCACAAAGCCTGTAATCCGACTCGTGCCAACTCTTTGCCACTTGCCGTCTTACTCCATGTCGCCGACATGTACATCGCCTTGCATGTCATCCGGATTCTCCAAACAGCTACACTAGCTTAGTAAAGTAAATTACATAGAGAATCCGACGCGCAGGTCGTTATACAATAAAATGAGAGCACCTAGGCTCCAGCCGGCTGACAAAAAACCGTGATACGCAGATCACGTATGGATTACACACATACATCACATGCACATGAACCATACCATTCACAACTTCCTGCAAAAAACAAGTTATGCATAGATATGCTATCTACCGGCGTTGTGAAACTCGCAACGACATCTAAGGCGCTACGACAGGGCGAAGCCGATGGTCCCACTAGCCGGATAGCGGGCGGGGATCGAAGGGGCGGTGCCCCTCGCGGGTGCAGGCAGCGCCCGACGATTTTTCCGAAAACGTAGATATCATCTATGATCCGAACATGGATTCCGACCATCTTTCCGACTCGATCAAACTCTTTGATCTTCGATCACCGTATCTGGATTTACGTGTCACAGTCTACCCCGATGGCGGAAGCCGAACGGTAGGGGTATGTCGTTCCACGACCATAGCAGTATGATCACGGAAATCAGATCTACCATTCCCCGAGTACAGTTGATCCAATCAACCTCGTACAAAACCGATCTATATCATAGATCGACCACCAAAACAGCATATAGATCTCATCTACAGCTAACCTAATATCACATATGCGCGATCTCGAGCCTAAAACCAGAAGTTATTGCTCTGATACCACTGTTCGGACACAGAGAGATAAAACAAAACTTTTTCCTCTAACGTGGTGCGGTGACCCAGCATACCACTGCATGTGTAGTATACTATATTCTTGACATGACATCCACAGAACACCATTCTGTAAATATCACATCTCTCAGAGTGGTACAACAGAAACATTGCAGGTCCATATTACACATATACACACATTATTATTACAATACCAGAAGTTCAAGACTTCAAAAGTTTCAACTTACAAACCAAAATATAAAGTATTTTAGCGGAATTTAAAAGTAGCAACTCCAACAAGGAGTTGAGCTCAAAAGCTTATTCTATAGAGTTCATGCTGCTCGGCTCCGTTGGTTACTACTAACTAGGGATACTTAGTTGGACTCGTTATCATTAACACCATAGCGTATCTCGTAATCCACTCCTTCAACACCTACGGACATATCAGGTTCCTCATAGAACACATATTCTTGGCATTCGGCTACATACATTGGCACGTCTTTGGGATCCTTGGATTCTAAGCAAGGGATCAAAGGAAAGAATGAGTAACAGCGTTACCCAACAAGTTCATTATATGCAAGGTGGGAAGTTTGATGCCCTAACTACCACCTCGGATTATAAATCCTTGGCACTATGCAATTTTTGTAAATCTTTCTTCAAAGATAGATTCTATTCTGAAAAAACTATGACAATCAGCCTTCACAGGTTGACCAGAACTTTCATGGAGTTCCTTTCCTGCCGCGTTCGTAGCTCCTTCCTGGAACAGGGAGTAACAAGTTACAATTCTTACACTCTGCAGAGGTGCGTTACTTTACCCATGAGAGATCAACTCCTTGTTGCACAACCGGGCGTACTTTCCCGTCCACAATTCCATGATGTGGGGCCTAGTAGTTGGTCCAAGCCAATCACTTCCCCTTCGCGACCTCGCATGCCTCCTTGGTGTACACCATGCCCACATAATGAATTACGGCAATAATTTGTACAAACCGTTAGATGCTAGAACTATCGCGGGACGATGAGGGTTCCCACCCATATGCTGCATATCCTCTATGAATTACCAATTAATATGCACGCTATGAGGATAACAGCCACGACCTGCACATCCGGCTTCATGCGAGAGGAAGAAGATGCAGCTGACTTCTCTGTCCCATTCCAAATCTCATGGCTAACGCGTAATATACGGCGCTAGAATCACTTATGTCAGGGGTTATTAAGTCCCTATTTGATCATCATTGTTCACAACTAAAACCCTAAGTCCTATTGCTCCAATATATCACCACTTAGGATGATATCTATGATTCCTTTATTTGTGAAAATAATATTTTCTTTCTTTTATAGCATATATGATAACACACAATTTGCAAATACTTTGACAAAGACTCTTCAAAGGACATGAGCAAGTGATGAACTTGCCTTGTGATGGCAAGGAAGTGAAGTCTGATGCTTGCACTGGACCTTGAGTTTCTATGTCTACAAAAACATCATTATTGCCCGGTAAGGACAATATTTAAAGAAGCAAATAGATTATGCATGTAATGTAATGCATTATTTAATTTGATATGCAGTTACCCTATTATTATATAAGGTTCTTTTTAATAATACTAAAGCATTTATAAATACTAATTTTCAATATTTATAACATATATTGAATTATTTTATTTTATTTCCCTTTTATTTGACTTTTATTGATTTAATATTTATTTTAGGAATTATCAATTATACATTAAAAATTGTTATGAAATATTTATTTTGTATTTTTAGAAAATACTACAATATTATCATATAATGAAAGTGATTTTTATTTATTTTTATCATCTTTCAATAATTTTGTAAAATTCCATAAGGTATATATTAATTACAAAATTCTTATAAAAATTTAAATGTCTAAAATTTTATATCTTATTTTATTTGGATTGTGTGGATTATTGTGAATCCAAAAATATTTTATTTATAATTTTTTGGACTTTTATTTTATTTTCTAGAATTTAATTAAATCAAGGGGTATTTTGGTCTTTTCCTTTTTATTCAAACAGGTCTGAAAGGATTTCTGGGCTGGTTTAATCATATTGGGCCCTAGTGGCCCATTAGTCATAGACAAAAGAACCACCCCGAAGGGTCTGGCCCAACTCGGCCCAATCCTCACTGCCTCTCTCTCTCTCCCTCGAGCTCATCCTCTCCTCCTCCCGACCCGTGGTGGCGATCGCCGCCGACGATTCCGCCGCCAGGGCCGCTCGTCGCCGCCACGGTGCAACAGGGGGTTGTCCACGACGCTTGTCCTTTCTATCCAACTGGATTCGATCCTGAGGCTCTCCTATGATGGATCGATGTCGTCCTGAACCCTAGGGTTTGGGGGTTGGCGTGGATCCTGGTGCTGTTGTCGTCGTCGCGCGTCGTGGTGATGCTCCTCGCCTTTGTGTGTGTTCATGGTCGCCACCATGGTGCTGTATGGGTTGCAGCGCCCCCTCTGGGTTGCTCCCCGTGCCGCCATGGTCGTCGGCCCCTCTGCTTCCTCTTCTAATATCTAGCGAGGACCTATGGTGAGTTCATTTCTTCTCCCCTTGTGCTCTCTGTGCTCACTCATTCCATGCTGGATGTTGGCAGTGACCTCTCTGGTTACTGTCTGATTCTGATTAGGATGATTTATCCATTTAGGGTTCCTATCATGTGATTGATCATGTACTGGATGAATTGGATCATGTTTGGATGATTTGTAAACATGCTAAGTGGTTATTGGCCTGAGGCGTGTTGCTTGAGATGATCTATAATGTTTCTGGTGGCTTATTAGATGATTTTATGCTTAGATTGCATCTGATTCAGATGGTATAGTTGCTTGGAAATCCATGCTTGGTAAAGTTAGTGACTTGGTAACCTTCCAATGTCATTTCATGGTTTAGGAGCATGGTTATGATGTGATGACATCACTGTCTTAGTGTTGTTGGCTTGAGAACTAGTGTGTGGTTTGAGATCATCATGATCTCAAACAGTGAAGTTTAACATAGGAATATCCTAGTTATGATTCCTGTGTTAACAGGAAAATGATTAGTAAGTTGATTGTGTGAATTTGTGATGATTAAATGTCTATCCTGATTCATATAGAATTGTTCTTGTGACACCATCATGATATGGCACACAAGTTTGATTCTAATCCATTTATTGGGTTGGTTTATGCTTAAGACAAACTTGGCTTTGAAAGATAAATGGAAATGTTCTTTTCTAAATTCCCTAAGACCAATGATGTTGGTCTGAGGCTTAGGCATTCAGACCTTATCTAGTTGATTCATATAGATAGTCCTGGTAGTGGTACGAGCTATTGTTCTTGAATCAAAGCTTGGGGAAAAAATGATAGTAGGCTTGATCATTCTATGGATCCAAAATATTAGTTTCTAAGGTGCTACCCTTCCTTTAGGGATGTGCCTAGAAATTAGATCATAGCTATATTTATGCTTGAACTGTAATATATAGCTTGACAACCAGAGCAAGGATGTTGCTCTGAGCTCTGGCTGGATCCTGGTACTTTGCTGTTTGCTTTTAGAGTTTAAAACTCTATGATGGATTCACCCCGCTTGGGTGATTTCTGAGAGTTTATTTCATAAAGCAACACATGCTTCTGTCTAGATGATATGATTAGATCGTGTGAAGGTTTTATGATACTCACCACAGAATTTGATGTTTGTGTAGTAAAGTGGTGAGGATGATCTTGTTTTGCTGAGCTTTTGTGCTTGACCTTGAGCTAGCCTGCTCCTCCTAGCTCCTAGACTTGATCTTGTTGTCCACCTGATCCTTCCCTGTCCTTATGTCACCATCTGATGATGTTTGGTTGATCTTTGGTCGATTAGTTTGTTTGTTGTTCTTGTTAAGTTGCTGCCTAAGATGGTTGTTCTTGTGTGCAAGCAGTGGAGAGATGCACTAGTACCTCTCCACGGCTGTGCTTGTGGTTTTGTGAGTTTGGGGTGTGCTGTGAGGCTGATAGCACATCACATGCATGTTGGTGTGTGTCCTGCCTGTGTGCTTGTTGTGCACTTGTGGATATGCTTTGGTCTTGTAAGTCACTTTGATCAGATTACTTTTACCTGGCTGGTGAATTTGCCCCTCCTTGCTGTCAATTTGACCCTTTGGCTTAAAAGTTATGAAAGATAGATTCTTTCATATTGGTGAAACTTGCCCCTTTTTATAAATTTCTCAATGATGAATTTGTCTAGTGCACTTCACTGACATGTCTGAGAGAAAAATAATACTAACTCTAACCTTATTATTGTTTTATTAATGTTTATCTTGCAGGTATAGATTTGAAGATGAAGATTGTAGTTTAGTTTTTCTTTTATAGAATAGTTATAGAATAGTTCAATGTAATCTTCTTATTCTTTTGTAATTTTCATTTTATTATCTTGTAATCTTCCTTTTATTCTTCTGTAATAAAGATTACATTATTATTAATAAAGAATATTCTTATTCTTTATATATTTGCTTTTGTGAAGTGTGTGGATGATTTCAATAAGTCACAATTTTGTAACTTGTTTATATATTGATGATATGAAATAAGTTTTCATATCCATTATTGTTTTTTTCTTTGGATAGAATTTAAGTTGTAATATTTAACTCTTAATTAAATTAAGATTCAAAACTTATCCCTAATTCATTTGAATTATAATTCAAACTCTCTCAAGTTTAAAATTCAAATTCACTTTTCAAACACTTAATTCCTCAAAGATCATATCAAAGTCTATAGCAATCATCCTTTAAGACTAAACCTAATCTCAAAGTATGAAAGAAACCTTGATCACTTTAAGTTTTTATTTGGCGAAAATTTTACCCACGTTTTCACAGATAAATGCATGCAACATTCCAAATTCCTAAATCTACCCTTCGTTAGTTCCTAAATGCTAGGATGTTACAGACTTCCCCCTTTAATTAAACTTCGTCCCGAAGTTTGTGGAGATGTACCTGAATAGTTCTGGATAGGCTTTCCTTAAATCCTCTTCTTTCTCCCACGTGGCTTCCCTTTCAGGGTGATGTTCCCACTATACCTTGCAATATTTGATTGCTCTATTCCTTAACCTTTTCCAGTTTTCTTCCAGAATCTTACAAGGCTTTTCAATATAGGTCAGGTCTTCTTGTAGTTCTATCTCTTGGTGTGTGATTTCATCGTCTGGAACTTTCCAACATTTACGAAGTTGTGACACATGGAAAACATTATGCACTTGATCCAATCTTGATGGTAACTCTAAAGCATAAGCTATAGTTCTGTTTTGACTCAGTATCTTGAATGGTCCGATGTATCTTGGACTTAATTTTCCCTTAACTCCGAATCTTTTCACCCCTTTCATTGGACTTACTTTCAAATAGACCATATCTCCCACTTCTGGATGCCATGATCTTGACTTTGATCCGCATAACTTTTCTGCCTACTCTGGGATATTTTCAGTCTATCCCTGATCTTATCAATGATGTCTTCTCTTTCCTTGATATAATCTGGCGCACATTCTTTGCTGCTTCCAGTTCATACCAACATATTGGTGATCTACACTTCCTTCCATACAGAACCTGATATGGAGCTGCCTTGAGACTACTCTGGTAGCTATTATTATAAGAAAATTCTGCCAATGGTAGGTGATCTTCCCATGTTCCTCCAAAATCTAGTGCACAAGCTCTTAACATGTCTTCTAGTATTTGATTTGTTCTTTCAGGGACCTCCTATCTCAGGATGATATGCTGTGCTGAAATCTAACTTTGAACCAAGTGCTTCATGCAATTTCTTCCAAAATGCTGAAGTAAACATTGATCCCCTATCAGTTATGATCTTTTTGGGTACTCCATGCTTGCTTACTATCTCTTTGACATATACCTCAACTAACTTCTCGGCATTATCTTTTTGATTCACTGGAATAAGTGTGCACTCTTAGTGAGTCTGTCCACAATTACCCATATCATATCCTTCCTTTTTGGTGTCATGGGCAATCCTGTGATGAAGTCCATACCTATTTCCTCCCACTTCCATTTAGGAATTTCCAAGGGTTGTAATGGTCCTGCTGGACTTTGATGTTCAGCTTTCACCCTTTGGCAAGTATGGCATTCAGATACATATTTAGCAATATCTCTTTTCATGTTATTCCACCAGAATAATTCTTTCAAGTCCATATACATCTTGGTACTCCCCGGCTGTATAGAATATGGTGTTTCATGTGCTTCTCTGAGTATAACATCTCTAATCTCAGTCACATCTGGACAAATACGGTCTTGAAACCATAAAGACCCATAATCCCCAAGGCAAAAAACTGATTTTTCCCTTGAGGTATTCTCCAAATTTCCTCAGCAATAAAAGGATCTTCTGCTTGATGTCTAAAAATTTCTTGCTTAAGGTCACTGTCCTGCTCTGCAACTACCTACATAGTAGCTAATCCTCCAAGAACCTTTGTTCTAATAAATTGAAGTTCTAATCTTTCCAAGTCCATTTATAACTCCTTTGGTAGCTCCCTATTGCTTGACTGAATATCTGCACTCTTTCTGCTTAAAGCATCTGCTACAACATTTGCTTTCCCTAGGGTGTAGTTGATTGTTAAATCATAATCCTTGATTAGTTCCAACCAACGCTTCTGTGTCATATTCAATTCCTTTTGAGTGAAGAAATATTTGAGACTTTTATGGTCAGTGTATAACTCACATCTGGCTCCATAAAGAAAATGCCTCCATCCTTTTAGTGCAAAAACTACTGCTGCTAACTCTAAGTGATGAGTTGGATAGTTGACTTCATGTTGTTTTAGTTGTCTTGAACCATAAGCAATCACTTTATGATCTTGCATTAATACACAACCCAAACCTTCTTTAGACGCATCACAGTATACTGTGAAGTCCTTTCTTGTTTCAGGAACTGCTAAGATTGGAGCTGTGGTTAATCTAGTCTTCAATTATTTAAAACTTGCCTCACATTTTTCATCCCATTTGAATGGTGTATTCTTCCTTAATAATTTGGTCATTCGTCCGGCTATTTTGGAGAAACCTTCAATGAATCTCCGATAATAACCAGCCATTCCTAAGAAACCTCGAATTTGCTTTACATTGATCGGTGCAGTCCACTCTAGTACCGATTGAACTTTAGATGGATTCACAGAAATTCCATCCTTACTGATCACATGACCGAGGAATTCTACCTCATCAAGCCAAAATTCACACTTACTGAACTTAGCATAAAGCTTGTGTTCTCTTAAAGTCTGCAATGATATTCTCAAATGATCAGCATGCTCTTCCTTATCCTTGGAATATATCAGAATATCATTAATAAAGACTATGACAAACTTGTCCAAATATGGCATGAAGATCTTGTTCATCAGATTCATGAATATTGCCGGTGCATTGGTTAAACCAAATGGTACTACCAGATAGTCATGGTGTCCATATCTTGAGACAAATGTTGTTTTAGGAACATCTTCCGGTTTGATTTTTATTTGATGGTATCCATATCTTAAATCGATCTTTGAAAATACTCTAGCTCCTTTCACTTGATCAAACAAATCTTGAATTCTTGGTAAAGGATACTTATTCTTGATAGTAACATTGTTCACATTTCTATAATCACCACACATCCGTCTTCCACCATCTCTCTTATCCACAAAGATTACTGGTGTTCCCCATGGGGATACACTATCCTGAATAAATCATTTTCTAGCTAACTCATCAATTTGCTCTTTGAGTTCTTTCAAATCTTTGGGTCCCATCTTATATGGTGCTTGAGCTATTGGTGTTGTACCAGGAATTAGGTCAATGGTGAACTCTATCTCCCGGTCTGGTGGCATTCCCGGTAGCTCTGCTAGAAAAACAACTTGGAATTCATTAACTATAGGAATCTCTTCCAATTTGACCTCTTTCATTGAGTTCAACTGCATATCCACCATGATATGACTGTGCTTATCTGCTTGGTAAACTATCCTTGCTCCACTTGGAGTTTTGATTGAGACAGTTTTCTCCTCATAATTTATCTGAGCTCCGTGTTCCATCATCCAATCCATTCCTAGCACTACTGCAATTCCCTTCAAAGGAATTACATAAAGGTCTACGAAATATGTACAACCACATATCGAGATAACCTGATCTTGTTTTATGTGGCGTACAATCACATTCCCTCCTGTCGTAATTATGGTCATAGGACTTTCTAACGTTGCCCTTCTAATCCCGAACATATCACAAAATTCTTCAGAAATGAATGAATTAGTTGCACCAGTATCAAATAGAACTTTGCCGGGATTGGTAAGGATATTGAGCGTACCTATCACTGCATGCTCCGAATTATCCACCTCCTTGAGGGTTGCATAGTTCAGTTTCCCGGTAGGTCAGTTCCTCTTGCCATTGTTGTTCTTGCCATTATTTCCTCCTTTATTGGGTTGTCCATTTCCTCCACTGTCTTGTCCTCCTCCCTTGGTAGGCCAACCTCCGGGTGGTTTGCTCGGACAATCTGGCTTGATATGCCCCTTCTAACCACAACTGTGACAGATCACTACAGGCTTTTTGCATTCCCTCTAGAAATGCCCTGGAATTCCACAATTGTTACAAATAACATTCCTTCTCGGATTAGATTGATTTCCACCACTGCCTTTGTTATTGTTATTGATGTTGTTTCCATAATTCCTATTCCGAGGTTTGAAATCTAGGTTGGGTTTAGGTTTGCTTGCCTAAATTCTCTTGGTTTCCTTTTTGGCTCTCTTCCTCCGGTCCTCTTGGACATTCTTGTAGTCATCTTCAAAAGTAATGGCTGCATCCAACAACTGCTGATAAGTTTGCTTATTGGCTAACCTTAGTTGCATCTTCACAAATGGATTTAACCCACACAGGAAACGCTTCTTCCTCTTCTCTTCAGTGTTGATATCCTCCTCAGCATAACGAGACAGTTGACTAAACTCCCGGATGTACTTCATGACACTAGTATATCCTTGCTAGAGCTCCTCAAATTCTCTCCACTTCAACTCCATGACACTTTCCGGAACATGATATTCACGGAATCTCTGCTTAAACTCTTCCCAGGTAAACTCCCTTCCTGGTGGTTGCATGGCCAACTGATTTTCCCACCATGATGCTGCAGGTCCAGTCAGAAGATGAGTTGCATACCTCAATTTCTCCTCATCATTGCAACCTACAGTTTTTAGCTTCCTTTCAGTATCTGCTAGCCAGTCTTCTGCATCCATTGGTTCAGGAGCTGATGCAAAAGGTAACGGTCTTGCATTCTGGAAATCATATAGACTCACTCCTCCACCTTCAGGTGCCCTCTCATTTACTTGCCCCAGCAACTCTTCCATAAACTTGTTCTGGTTCTCTTGCATCATTTGCATGCATTGCATAAAGTTCTGCTACATTAACGGCCCCAGTGGTGGTGGTGGTAATGCTTCTTGGTTTGCTGCCTCTGCATCGGCCTTTTCCTTGGCCTCACGCTCCATCTACTGCTGCTCAGTTTCCATTCCTACACCCGTATCCATGACCCTCTAGTCCTGCAACATAAAGAGAATACTCATAATTACATCATGCACATGTGTTCTGAGCTCGACTTTACGCACAGAACTAGCCACACAATGAAGATCCAAAGAAAATCCAAGTATGCATTTCACATATTTTACATAATATCATAATGATACAAAGTCATTACAACATATACCATATAGGTATAATCACAAAACTACCTTATTCATCTTTCTATCTTATTTCTTGGAGTACAGTACACGGTACTTGATATTACTAACTAGTTGTCTCCTTCTAGTAGTAACTACGCTCATCGTACATGCCTGATGTCCAACCGTGATGACGTGTTGTTCGTCGCACAGTTTGTGGAACATATGGCCTTCCAGAAGGAACGTACTATGTATCTGAAGTGTCAGGACTTGAGTCATTACTCAACCTGAGCGCATTGACTCTCTCCAGCTCAGCTGAAAAGTCTTCAGAAACATATTCAACATTATCTCCAGCCTGCATCTCCTGAGCTTCATTTCTTGGGTTGTCAACAGGATACGCAGATCCTGCTGCATCCCAGGTGCTCTCGTGGGCAAGATAATTAAACACTGGATAATGTATATTCCCTGGGTTTTAAGAAGATGTTGATGATTCAAACACTCTCTCCTCAATATCTTCTTCTTCATCCTGATTATCTATTGACATGGTATTTCTACTACTATTATTAGGGTTCATCCTTGCACCCATCCAACTAGATTATCCAACATTTCTGTCAGAACCATCTGTGGACATCTGGTGTTCATGAGATCCATTATATGATCCCATTCTCAAATCATCCGAATTCTCAATAGGAAGTTCTGAGTCAGAACCATCCTTTGAGCCCTGCGGTACTGCATACCGCATATCCATAGTAGGATCATGTATAGGTTCAGGTCGTGGTGAATAAGGATATGGTATAAAAGATTCAGGATCTATAGGTATACCCTTAAAGATAGGTGTTGCATTACTGCTTGCTTCCTTCTCTAACTGGTATGCTAACTGCTTCCTCCTTTCCGGATCAGTTAGATCCTCTAACATATCATTCTTGTCTTCAACAATCACTTGATGGGTCTTATAAAAAGACGCAACGAGTGTTCGATATCTATCCATAAACTTGGAAGCTAACTTAGGATGCTTCTTAACCAAAGTAAGATGATCCGGTATAGGCTCCGAGTCTATAAAATCATGAGGTATCACAGAGAATGTGCTACCTTCTAGCTCCTTGGTTTTCTGCTCCCGGATATTAGCTATCGCCTCCACAACAGCAATATGATATGCTGCTAAATGACTCCTACCTTATCCTATAGGTAGATCGTGATATAATCCAAGCTTCTCTGGAAGTTGGATACTCACACGATACTTGGATAACATCCGGCCATCAAGGTAAGTGATAGCGTTCACTGGAATTCTAGTTAGACATCTAAAGAGCTTTAAAAGTTGACGAAGTTGGTCTATGAATGATCCTTGATAATCATCAAGAGTCTCCTCTTTCCTTACCAAAGTCTGTTTTGGAAACTTTGGTGCCATATCTCCTTATATCAGAAAAATAATTTTGATTAGTAACCAATGACATATTGCATCATAACAAACAATTATCGCACTAAAATATATAACAGAATATTCTCATTTGAATATCCATTATATTACTTTTAGAGAATTCTTTATCGTTGCTAAACTTTTCTATAGGTAATACCCTTTACTAGGTTTCCAACCTAAGGTCAAAGCAATTGCTCCGATACCAACTGCGGTGACCCAGCATACCACTGCATGTGTAGTATAATATAGTCGTTGACATGCCATCCACAGAACACCGTTCTGTAAATATCACATCTCTCAGAATGGTACAACAGAAACATTGCGGGTCCATATTACACATATACACACCTTATTATTATTACAATACCGGAAGTTCAAGACTTCAAAAGGTTCAACTTACAAACCAAAATATAAAGTATTTCAGCGGAATTTAAAAGTAGCAAATCCGACTAGGAGTTGAGCTCAACAGCTTATTCTATAGAGTTCATGCTGCTCGGCTCCGTTGGTTACTACTAACTAGGGATACTTAGTTGGACTCATTATCATCGACACCATAGTGGATCTCGTAATCCACTCCTTCAACACCTCCGGACAGATCAGGTTCCTCGTAGAACACATCTTCTTGGCATTCGGCTGCATACATTGGCACGTCTTCGGGATCCTCAGAGTCACAGCGTTACCCAACATTGGCACGTCAGCAAGGGATCTAAGCAAGGGATCAAAGGAAATAATGAGTAACAGCGTTACCCAACAAGTTCATTATATGCAAGGTGGGAAGTTTGATGCCCTAACTACCACCTCGGATTATAAATCCCTGGCACTATGCAATGTTTGTAAATCTTTCTTCAAAGATTGATTTTATTCTGAAAAACTATGACAATCAGCCTTCAAAGGTTGACCAGAACTTTCATGGAGTTCCTTTCCTGCCGCGTTCGTAGCTCCTTCCTGGAACAGGGAGTAACAAGTTATAGTTCTTACACTCTACAGAGGTGTGTTACTTTACCCATGAGAGATGAACTCCTTGTTGCACAACCGGGCGTACTTTCCCGTCCACAATTCCATGATGTGGGCCCCAGTAGTTGGTCCAAGCCAATCACTGCCCCCTTCGCGACCTCGCATGCCTCCTTAGGGTACACCATGCCCACATAATGAATTACGGCAATGGTTTGTACAAAACCGTTAGATGCTAGAACTATCGCGGGACGATGAGGGTTCCCACCCATATGCTGCATATCCTCTATGAATTACCAATTAATATGCATGCTACGAGGATAATAGCCACGACCTACACATCCGGCTTCATGCGAGAGGAAGAAGATACAGTTGACTTCTCTATCCCATTCCAAATCTCATGGCTAACGCGTAATATACGGCGCTAGAATCACTGATGTCAGGGGTTATTAAGTCCCTATTTGATCATCATTGTTTGCAACTAGAACCCTAAGTTCTATTGCTCCAATATATCACCACTTAGGATGATATCTATGATTCCTTTATTTGTTAAAATAATATTTTCTTTCTTTTATAGCATATATGATAACACACAATTTGCAAATACTTTGACAAAGACTCTTCAAAGGACATGAGCAAGTGATGAACTTGCCTTGTGATGGCAAGGTAGTGAAGTCTGATGCTTGCACTGGACCTTGAGCTTCTATGTCTACAAAAACATCATTATTGCCCGGTAAGGACAATATTTAAAGAAGCAAAATGATTATGCATGTAATGTAATGCATTATTTAATTTGATATGCAGTTAACCTATTATTATATAAGGTTCTTTTTAACAATATTAAAGCATTTATAAATATTACTTTTCAATATTTATAACATATATTGAATTATTTTATTTTATTTCCCTTTTATTTGACTTTTATTGATGTAATAATTCTTTTAGGAATTACCAATTATACATGAAAAATTGTTATGAAATATTTATTTAGTATTTTTCAAAAATACTACAATATTATTATATAATGAAAGTGATTTTTATTTATTTTTATCATCTTTCAATAATTTTGTAAAATTCCGTAAGGAATATATAAATTACAAAATTCTTATAAAAATTTAAATGTCTAAAATTTTATATCTTATTTTATTTGGATAGTGTGGATTATTGTGAATCCAAAAATGTTTTATTTATAATTTTTTGTACTTTTATTTTATTTTCTAGAATTTAATTAAGTCCAGGGGTATTTTTGTCTTTTCCTTTTTATTCAAACAGGCCTGAAAGGATTTCTGAGCTGGTTTAATCTTATTGGGCCCTAGTGGCCCATTAGTCATAGAAAAAAGAACCACCTCGAAGGGTCTGGCCCAACTTGGCCCACTCCTCACTGTCTCTCTCTCTCCCTCGAGCTCATCCTCTCCTCCTCTGACCCCGACCCCGTGGCTGGCGATGCCGCCGCCGCCGATTCCCGCCGTCATGGGCCGTTCTGGTCACCGCCGTGGTGCAACAGGGGGTTGTCGACGATGCTTGTCCTTTCTATCCAACTGGATTCGAGCATGAGGCTCTCCTGCGATGGATCGATGTCGTCCCGAACCCTAGGGTTTGGGGGTTGGCATGGATCCTGGTGCTGCCGCCGCCGTCGCGTGTCGTGGTGATGCTCCTCGCCTCTATGTGTGTTCATGGTCGCCGCTGTGGCGCTGTATGGGTTGAAGCGCCCCCTCTAGGGTGCCCCCGTGCCGCCATGGCCTATGGTGAGTTCATTTCTTCTCCCCTTGTGCTCTCTGTGCTCACTCATTCCATGCTGGATGTTGGCAGTGACCTCTCTAGTTAGTGTCTGATTCTGATTAGGATGATTTATCCATTTAGAGTTCCTATCATGTGATTGATCATGTACTGGATGAATTGGATCATGTTTGGATGATTTGTAAACATGCTAAGTGGTTATTGGCCTGAGGCGTGTTGCTTGAGATGATCTATAATGTTTCTGGTGGCTTATTAGATGATTTTATGCTTGGATTGCATCTGATTCAGATGGTATAGTTGCTTGGAAATCCATGCTTGGTAAAGTTAGTGACTTGGTAACCTTCCACTATCATTTCATGGTTTAGGAGCATGGTTATGATGTGATGAAATCACTGTCTTAGTGATGTTGGCTTGAGAACTAGTGTGTGGTTTGAGATCATCATGATCTCAAACAGTGAAGTTTAACATAGGAATATCCTAGTTATGATTCATGTGTTAACAGGAAAATGATTAGTAAGTTGATTGTGTGAATTTGTGATGATTAAATGTCTATCCTGATTCATATAGAATTGTTCTTGTGACACCATCATGGTATGGCACACAAGTTTGATTCTAATACATTGATTGGGTTGGTTTATGCTTAAGACAAACTTGGCTTTGAAAGATAAATGAAAATGTTCTTTTCTGAATTCCCTAAGACCAATGATGTTGGTATGAGGCTTAGGGATTCAGACCTTATCTAGTTGATTCATATAGATAGTCCTGGTAGTGGTACCAGCTATTATTCTTGAATCAAAGCTTGGGGAAAAATGATAGTAGGCTTGATCATTCTATGGATCCAAAAGATTAGTTTCTAAGGTTCTACCCTTCCTTTAGGGATGTGCCTAGAAATTAGATCATAGCTATATTTATGCTTGAACTGTAATATATAGCTTGACAACCAGAGCAATGATGTTGCTCTGAGCTCTGGCTGGATCCTGGTACTTTGCTGTTTGCTTTTAGAGTTTAAAACTCTATGATGGATTCACCCCACTTGGGTGATTTCTGAGAGTTTATTTCATAAAATAACACATGCTTCTGTCTAGATGATATGATTAGATCATGTGAAGGTTTTATGATACTCACCACAGAATTTGATGTTTGTGGAGTAAAGTGGTGAGGATGATCTTGTTTTGTTGAGATTTTGTGCTTGACCTTGAGCTAGCCTGCTCCTCCTAGCTCCTGGACTTGATCTTGCTGTCCACCTAATCCTTCCCTCTCCTTATGTCACCATATGATGATGTTTGGTTGATCTTTGGTGGATTAGTTTGGTTGTTGTGCTTGGTAAGTTGCTGCCTAAGCTGGCTATTCTTGTGTGCAAGCAGTGGAGATATGCACTAGTGCCTCTCCATGGTTGTGCTTGTGGTTTTGTGAGTTTGGGGCTCTGCTGTGAGGCTGACATCACATCACATGCATGTTGGTGTGTGTCCTGCCTGTGTGCTTATTGTGCACTTGTGGATATGCTTTGGTCTGGGAAGTTACTTTGATCAGATTACTTTTACCTGGCTGGTGAATTTGCCCCTCCTTGCTGTCAATTTGACCCTTTGGCTTAAAATTTATGAAAGATAGATTCTTTCATATTGTTTAAACTTGCCCCTTTTTATAAATTTCTCAATGATGAATTTGTCTAGTGCACTTCACTGACATGTCTGTGTAACATCCCAAAAATACTAAACTTGGATCGTCAAACTCTAATCATCAAAATTAGGATTAACAAAAACTTTTCTAAATAAAAATATGAAAGCATGCATGTGTGTATGCATCCCATGTTTGAATTCTTTTGAATTGCCTTGTTTATGTGTTTCTTTGCTTGTAAAATGTTTCTTAGGTGAAATAAACATCATCTAAACAATTCCCAAATTTTTCTCAAAGACAAATAAATCAAAACAAAACTAAATGAGTGAATGGTCATTTTGACCAATTTAACTCCCATGCCTACTTTGGTTGTCTCAAACTTTCAGAACTTAACAGAAACTTTTCTGGATCTTTGCACCCCTTTATTGTACTCATAACAAAGTATCAAGGCCCACTTTGTGATCATCCAGAAACTTTCAAATGCATAATTTAAATGACAATTCAAAATTGCATCTTTATCTTATGAGAAGATCCCACTTTTTCAAAAACCACTCAAACAAGCTCAACTTTCAAAACCCAAGCATTTGCAGACTCACCAGCACCAACCTAGCACACCCACGAAAAATCTTTTTAGAATTAAAAACTTGAATTCTTGCGGCCATTTCATCAAACACATTGTAGACACAAATCATCAAAATCTTAAACACTATTGTGAGCAGTGATTGAAGCCTAACTTGTTCCCTCTCTGGTTACAACTAGGTTTTAGTAGATCATCTAGCTCAATTGCACACCCTTAGCATCACTGTAAGCTTGGCATTGCCATCAATGGTGAGCAGGCCGAATGCACACTTGTCACCCCCATGTCGTCAGCAAGCTAGGAGGAGAAACAAGCCTAGCCAGCATGTCTGGGAGCAAGCCAACAGCCCACCGCCACTCCCTGTCTAGCTCTCGAACGTTGCCAGCCACTGGACCACACGCACGAACCATGCCAACCTCTCCAACAACCATGCCGAGAGCACGCCCCGTGTGCCACGCTCGACCGACGCCCACAGACCGCGCGCCGCCCTCGCCGCGTGCATACGTGATCACCACCATCCCAGCAACCCCGCAGACACTCTTGTTCACCGCCGCACAGACCACGTGTGCCGTGCGCCATTAAATCTTCTGTCGGGCACGCGCAGAGCATCGTCGCGTTCCGACCAAACCACACCGCCCCACGTCTCGCCACCGTGTTGTTGAGCATCGCCAGGGAGCACCGCATCGCCCCTTACCGTCGCCCACGCTGATAGCCGTCTGTACCATCGACCACGACGAGCTCACCTTGCGCCCCGTCGGTCCCCTCGCTCCACTATAAATAGAGACCACCCCCAGCCAAATTGAGCACACCATCTCACTCCCCTCTCCTCACTGATCGTGCCACCCCGTTCCTGGAGCAAGGCGAGCAGCACATCGCCAGAATTTCACCGAAGCCCGCCGCTACTGGAGAAGAAGGGAGCCAGCGATTGGAGCCTCCCCAGGAGAAGCTGCCGGTACCACGAGGTTCACCGTCGTCGACTTCGTCGTTCGCCCACCTCGCCGACCCTCGCCTGAACCCCGGTGAGCCCCCAACGACTCCCACTGGCCGCGCTAGGTTTCTGTCTCGCCGGCGTTGCCCAACGTCGACGATGACTCTCAGCCATTGGATTAGAACCAGATCGAACGCACCACATCGCCCCATACCGCTTCGCACCCCCTCGTCTCACTAACGCGTGGGGACAGTCACTTAACCAGTATGTATTGTAGTTGCACTAATTACTTTGGACCCAATAAGTTTGGGGACCATTTTGTACTTAAATGTGTTTTAGGTACATTGGAGATATATTGGATGCTTGTCTCTCAATTTTGAAGAAGTGATGCTTAGAATAAAATTTGAGGCAAGCTATAGGATGATCAACGAATTCATATCCTCTACATCCTACCAATTATATCTCGGTAACAAGTATCTCTTGCTCGTGCATATGTATCTTGCTTCCAACCTATTGTAGGTTGCATCTTGGCATGAATTTTTTGTTATTATATTTATTGTTATATCTCTAGCCACGGTATTAAAAGAACTCTTTATTGTATATGTGTATAAGTTGAGATGAGTGCATATACTTGGGACTATACAAAATCATGCATATGATCCTCCAATCCCAAATATATCAATATAGCAATTTTATTGCCTATACTTTCCTCAACGTCTCTCATGTGCAATTAGTGAGATTTTGCTAGTTGATTTCTCTATGTGATACTTGTTGCTTTTCTCCATATATTTCAACTTTCTCCTTTTCCCTTGGTAATAGTTGTAATATATGTAGTGTGTTCGTGTTTGAAGTTCATTAACGCACAATAAGATATATTTGATCCTTTGGCCATGCTTTGAAGCAAAAATCTTATTGATATATGTTATGACTTCATTTTAGCCTTTTATGTGATTTATTGTATATCTTCTTTATGTGTGCATATTTCTTTGTGGGCATATGTCTTTATGATATCATCCACTTAGAGACATATACACATATGAGAAGATAATTTTAGTTGATTTTTAAATCCTTGGAGACCACCTTTCTATTCCTCTTGATTCTTTGGTGGCTTCCAAATTTAATTGCCTATGAGTGCTTGTTCCTCTTGTTTGCATCTTTGGGCACTCATATTTATTCTCTCATGCCTTGTATTGTTAAATGAACTTGGATGAGTGAGGATTCCATGATTATGCACCTTGATCCCAAATACAATTATCATAATTGGTGCATTATCCTTGGGGAGCTCATCTAATTCATCTAATAATGCACATTTATCTTCTTTCTCATTTGTTGTGTTTTAAATACTTATGGGGGAGCGAGGATTCCATATTTGTGCAATATGTATTCTAATGCATTTATTTTTAATTATGCACAAATATTTGGGGAGCTTCTCTATTTTGTTATTTAAAGCACTATTTTGCTCATATCATAACATCTTGTTGTTTCCATTTGGACTCATTTGTTGTTTTCAAATTGGTTTGTCGGATCTTGTGATTGCTTGCATCGTTTGTGATGTGTCGTTTTATTTTATTCCTTTAGCAGTCTTCGGATCCTCGATATAGTTTTACTCCCTCCCAAGTATTCATCATTGGATATATGCGAAGGCACACCTTTGGAGGAATTATTACTATATTTGCCTTCTAGAACTTGTCACCCATTTCGGCAATCGATGCCAATGGGGGAGAAGTTTTAGAGGGTTTAAGGGAAGTTGGTTTATGCATTGAGTTTGTTCTTGTGCATTTGCCTCTCATGCTCTTGCATCTTTTTTGTTGCTTTGCATGTGGTATATATAGAGGAAACTCCACCAATGATAATGATTGGCAATATATGCAATGAAATTCAAGTTCATCACACATGGATAGATTGTGGGGGAGTTTGCTTTATATATGGTGATGGTACGAATATCACATACTTTTGTATTATTTGATATTGGTATTACCATTTTATTCATTAATATTCCTTATATAAACCCTCTTAAAGGGATTCTCATCAATTACCAAAATGGGGGAGATTGAAAGAACATGTTGGGCCCCCATGTGTGGTTTTGGTAATTAATGACAATCTTTATGGACTAATGTGTGTACTAAGTTATACTTGTAGGATTTGTCCATTGGCATCGCTTGGAGCATGTGTTGGCTTCAAGGTCGATAAAATGCATAGAAGATATGCTGGGCAAGCTCAATATGCGAGGTCGATGATGAGGAATTAAGAAAGGCATTCCATCTTGAGAAGGGCAAGATCGTCTACATCGAGCTCAAGTGGAATGCTCAAGGTGAAGGTATAATCTTGACAGGTTTTCCCTTTTGCCAGTCTCACATTGTGTGTGTGAGACCGGGTTTAGGATAGATAACCGTACTATTAAGAGGGGCTCTCGTAAGAGTAATTCGGTCACATCGTTTGGAGAGAGCTCAAACCTTTGCATAGTTGCATCATCGTATTTGGTTGTTATTTGGTCTTATCCATGTGAGGATATAGAGCTTGTGGTAATCTCCATAACAAGCTCTAGTTCATCAAAATCGGATCTCCCATTTGTATCTTGTTGCGATTTTGATTTATGCGGCTTTTCGGTTTCTCAGCAAGTGAGGTATATCACATTATTCTACTTGATACTTTCTCACTTGGTGATAATCAATATTTCCATTTTTTATTGGGTAGTCCTTGTCGTCCTCTATCCAACGCAATTGGAATCGGGTCAATCAGAGCTTACAGTCAAAAGTTATTGTCGTTTTGAATATTTGTCTGGTGCGGTACCAAAAAGCGGTAGTATCGCTTTTTGCTACCGGATGCAACAGAAGGTTTTGACTAACTGTCAAAAAGCCTCTATCGGGCTAGGTACTAAAAAGCGGTAGTACCGCATTTTAGTACCTAGCGCGACAGTAGCTTTTTGACCACTTGTCAAAAGCTTCTGCCTGCTCCGGTACCAAAATGCGGTAGTACCGCATTTTAGTACCGCACAGGGCAGAGACTTTTTTCGTCTAAACTGCTGATTCCACTTCACGTCCGGTAGTACCGGTTGCCATGTGCGGTACTACCGCTTTGCGGTAGCATCAATGGTACTACCGCTGTAGCCAAGGCTTATGAAGTTTGAATATTGGTCTTCCGGTACCAAGTCCGGTACCTGGTCCGGTAGTACCGGAGTTCTCCGGTAGTACCGCTTGAACTTCCGGTACTACCGCTACATTAAGGCTCCAACGGCCATATTTTGCCTTGCCCTATAAATAGCTTTGCCCCTTTGCCTTTTAGGGTTACTTCTTCCTCATTTTCTTGTCCAAGCTTTGCCCCCCTTTGCTTTACTCTTTAAGATTGATTTCTACACACCCCTCCATTGATTCTTGCATATATTTGAGGGGTTGTTGGAGGAGATCTAGATCTACGTTTTGACCAAACCAAAACATCTCTTTGTGAGTGTATCTTTGGGGATCTAGATTTTGGGGGATTTTGTGTCTCTCTTTGATTCCTCCTCTCTTGTTCCCCCAATAGCTTTAGTAGATTTGTTGGAACTTGAGCGTGAGGGATTTGAGCATCTTTGTGGTGTTCTTGCCATTTGCATTTGGTGCATCGGTTTGAGTTCTCCTCGGAGGATTTGGTTTGAATTGCTCATTGGAGCTTGTCCCTCTTGGGTTATTGGAACCCTAGACGGTTTTGTGGCCTTGGTGGCATTGTGGCCTTGGTGGCATTTGTTGAGGCCTTTTGTGGCGTTTGTTGGGAGCCTCCAATTAAGTTGTGGAGTTGTGCCCCAACCTTGTGAGAGGTTCCGGTTGACACCGACAAGTGCAGCGATAGTGGAAGCGTGGATCAATCCCATTGGGGTGAGATTCACCGGAGAATAAGGGAGGCCTTTTGTGGCGTTGGTGGTTTGATACCACCCCCTCTCCAAACGAGACGTACTCCATGTTGGGAGGAACTCGGTAAATTATCGGTGTCCCCGCGTGCCTCGGTTATCTCTATACCCGAGCTCTTTACTTATGCACTTTACATTGTGATAGCCTTCGTGCTTGAAGTAATATATATCTTGCTATCACTTTGTTGCTTATATTGCTTAGCATATGTTGTTGGTGCACATAGGTGAACCTTAGTTGTTCTAGGTTGTGCTTATCAAAGTAAACACTAGTTTTATTCTGCCTTTGTTGAGCCACTCTAGGAAAAGTTTTAATCGCCTATTCATCCCCCCTCTAGGCGACATACGTATCCTTTCAGTTAGGATTGATTATCCGCATACTGAGTATGGTGAATTCAGTATTTGTTCCTGACGGATGTATCGAATGTTGTGGTGAAAGTGTACAATCTCTGCAGAGTGTCAAACTATTCGAATAGCCGTGTCCACGGTTATGGACAGTTGGAGTGGCCATACTGTTCCCCCGTCAGACTTTTGAAAATGACTTGTGAAATAAATTGAGACTTTGACTTGACCACAATAGGGTTGTGGCATGAGATACAAGTTCCCACTTAGGTGTTATAAAACTTCAACTAACATTCGTTGCTTCTAAACTTAGTAGAGATAAATCTGGATTTTGCAAAATAACCCTAGAGCCTAGTTCCCTATTACCAAAAACCCCTTTCACTTGTTGGTATTAGTTTGTGAGTACTTAAAGAGTACTCATGGATTTGTCCCTGGCTATTCCCGTGGCCAGACTATAAAGAGGAGTACCTGGAGGATGGACCACAGGAAGGTTACGACAACTAGGATCATCTCCCATCGTCAGCATTGCCTGTGACCCCGAAGATGGAGCTTCGCCTACGCTACAGTTATTATTACGTATTCCGCTACTTGAAGTTGTATTAAGAACTGGATCATGAGATCCCTATTTCTGTAAGACTTATGTACGATTTGTAATGGATGATGTACTGTGGTATCCAATTCTGTTATGTCTCACAAAAATGGTAATCCTGGGATTGCGATGTATGGCATAACAGGCATCTGGGATTAAAAAACCGGGTGTTGACAAAAAACAACCGGACCGGGCCACCTGAAGCCGCCAAAGGTGGCGATCGCGCTCATCAGCAGATCTACCTCAACGAGGCCCAATGGGAAAGAGTTCGGGAGGCTGTGCGGGGTACCAACCCTTTGCAACTTGAAGCCTCTCGCGACATGTTGATGGGCTATCACTGGCTCCTCATAAAGGATCACAATCGTAGGTCGAGCGGAATAGAGATATCTAACAACGCAGGTGAGCAGCCGACGAATCAACCTTGCAACGGGCCATGCTCTCCTCCGCCAGCCGGTCCTCCTCCAAAGGCTACGCTGGCCACGCCAGCCACAAAAGTCGTTCCTGACTAGAATGCATGGACCCTACCGTGAGTCCACTAAGGCACTAGATCTGTCCTTCATGTCGATGGACTCGCTGGGCAACATAATGCCCAAAACACCACAGGTCACGGTCATGGCGGCCACCACGTACCTGGCAGCAAACCCACCGCCGGTCGGGGATCCCAGACATGCAATCCTTAAATCTGCGATTGCGGGCCTTGGGCTCGTGGGAGCCACGCTAATCGGATAAACGCCCCTGGAGCCGAAGAAAAAGGTTGCGGTGAAGTTCACAATGAGCCACACACCCTCATCCGATGAGGACGAGCATGACCTGTCGCGGCGACGCCGCAACCCGTGGCAAAGGAGCCGTAACTACGATGCTTGGGATGATCTCATGCAGTGCAAGATCAACAAATCACGCGCAAAACGTGCATGTTGCACGGAATCAAGGGATGAAGACACGGAGCTCTGTGGCGCTAGATGCTTTAGCAGAGCCATACGACAGACTCGGATGCCCAAGGGCTTCAAGATCCCATCGGACAACCCCAAGTTCGACGGCCTAAAGGAGCCAAAGATTTGGCTATATGATCACATCTCATCAGTCAAACTGCACGGCGAAAGAAGGAATACAACAATGCAATGCCTTCAGCTATAGCTGAAGGGCGCAGCCAGAGCCTAGCTCAATAACCTACCCTTCGGGTCCATCCGTAGTTGGGAGGAGTTGATCTGCAGCTTCATCCGGAACTTTAAGGGCACCTGCAAGAGGCCAGCCTCCATCGAGGAGTTGCGCACCTGCTGCCAATGGTCCAACGAGTCGATCCGCCCCTACATACAATGTTGGTCCATCATCAAGAACTCCGCTGAGAACATCTGGGAGGAGAGGTTAATCAACGCCTTTATCGGCGGCATAAGGCGCCGCGAACTCAGAGAGGAGTCGGGCCGGATCAAGCCCAAAACCATCAATCATCTGATGGACATTGCCAACCGCTAGGCGAACGGTGAAGATGTCATCAACCAAACCCGTTCGGATGACAAAGATGACCTCGGTCGCAGACGAGACCACCGAGATAAAAGAAGAGCGCGCGTCTTTGATGACCGCGAAGAAGTAGATATGGTCACGGCTTCTACGCTGACCGCCACAAAGACGGTAACCACAACGGTGGCTACCTGTAACATCCTAGGATTAACACCTAAAAATAGATAGGACACTAGTTTGTGCATTGCATTCATGCATAAGAAAATCTGGGGAATTTTCACGCAAAACTAAAGAAGGTGTAGGGGGATCTAGATCTCTCTTGTTATGATGAAAGCATCTAATCAAGTGTGATAGATTTCGGCATGACCTCTACTGTATCTTTGTGTTTAAGGGAAATCAATTCAAATTTAATTATTTAATAGGTAAAATTGAAATCTAAAAGAGTTTAAAATAGAATTATAAATAGTAATTGTGTTGTAGTTATAAATAAAGAATTGAGATATCATCTATGATTAAGATATAAATAATCACAAGTATTAAAAGTACAAAAGAAAAGAATTGATATATTCTATAATATAATAATATAATCATGATTACAATCGAATAATAGAAACAAATCAATAAAATAAATGATTAAAGTATTAAATATAAGAGAAGTATCTATAACATTTTATCCTTTATAAGAGAAATGTACAAATTGCAATTGAAGGAAAACATTAACTTTAATATTTAAAATAAACCATACAATAGTTCTTTAAAAAAGAAGAATGAATAAGTAAAAAGAGTATTTACTATTAAAAAGGAGTTGCTGGCTCACTTTGGCCATCAAACATTGGGAGCATCTCGTCCATCCAACAACAGCTTCAAACATTAGACGCATCCGAAACGCCCACTAGACAACAGTTTAGGAAGTAAAAAGACATGGTAATCAATCAATATATCTGAAAAGGGGACAATCACGATAATCAATCAATATATGGGAAGCGCTATAGAAAGATCACGGTAATGAATGTGTACTGAATGTTTTAGGACAATGTAATCATAGGATCCACGGAAACTCAAACTTAATGCCTTCATCACCATCTTCAGCAAACTTGGTCAGCGCCGCGTTCGAACCAACGTCCACCGCTTCCAGCGGACGTTTCTGTCTCGCCGTATGCCGTTGATGCTTGGACACCCAGACTACACGACTCCCTCCAGTGGTCGTCTCCGTATCATCTTATACCGCTGGTAATCGAGCTTCCCTTACATCCTCGCCGTTTTCCTCGGCCTCTTCAGAAAAAAATAAAAGATAAACCAGGTTGTATCCGATTAGAACTAACCCTGTGAAGCTGTTCCATGTAGTCGTGCCCTCATTGGTCTACTTTGCTTCTTATATACATTCCACTTTTTCGCCATCAGGTGAAACGGATAGTTCGGTTCAACCGTCACCGCCGTGCCGAGAAGTCACAAGTCAGCTACCTCCTGTTGTCACCCTGAACTACAGGTATCCACTCATATCCATTCCTCTAGGTTATGCATTGATCAGTCATGCATGCAAGAAAAAGAAGCAACCTGAGCATTGATCAGTCTAGGTCTCTTCTGAAACGATATTCTATATTACTACATGAGTACGGGATTTGTAGTATGGGATAGGCATGCGAGCAATTTAGAAAATATCGTTAAGGCTGAGAAATCATCAGAGGAAAAGGGGAGAGAGAGGTCGCCATGTAGAATGAAAATGCAACGATTTTTTGCAGTCTCTTTCTTCCATTTAATTAATCAAGACATTTAACATTTCTTCCATTTTATTATTCTAAGTATATACAAAGTACCATTTTTAATTTCATTCCTATTTTACTATGCATTTTTAGATCAAGTAAACTTATGGAAACAACAACCTCGACATGACAATGTTGGAAGGGAACAAAAGTTCCGTGAGTTTTACACCATCAAAAGAGGTGCAACAAGATAAAACTTTTTTAAATTTAAACATAAAATCATGCTTTAGTACGTACAATATTTAAATTTTTATAATTGATATATGTTTCATGTTTGTAGATGATGGGTCGAACGGAGATAGATATTTTTGACGCTCAAAACGAACCCACCAACATATGCGACGATGTCATGTTGCTGGAAGAGATAGAGAACTCATGGAGTTTTACATGGTCCAAGGAGGTGATTATCTTTTTTTTCTACAGATGTTACCATATGACATACTTTCAAATTTATATTCGACATATATGTTCCATGTTTGTTCATTGTATTTTTTCCACATTATTTTATTTTGTACATTATACTATAATGAAATGGTAAGAACTGATTCATCCACGGAGGGTATTCTAGCTTTCATAGATTTATACTTTTCACATAAAGTACTCATGCTAATGACATATGTTCTTTGTGGGGGATGTTTATGAGTTGAGAAAGAAGTTTTTGGTGCATTTTCTCAAGTATCATGAAAATGAAGTAGAAGAGAATATATTTGACATTGTGCGACAATATCTGAGTATCAAGTAGATATATTAGTTAATTAGTCTAAGTGCTTATTTCATATTTGAATGAAATTAAAATATAAGGGTCAACAAAGTACTATTGTAAGAACATGTGGAATATTATTGGTTTTGGAATATCTTGTGGCTTTTTTCATACATGTGAATTTTTGTATGTATTATATTGGTATGTGTCGTGTGACAAACTCGGACCATAGCAATGCACAGGCATTCAACTAGTTTCTTTATTACAATTATACAATAATTTACACTTCACAAAATAAAAAGTAAATTACTAGGAAACCATTAAATAGAAAAAGGAATTACATAATGAAAGAACTAAAATAATTCTTTATTACAAGGAAATATATATTACATTGTCTTTTATAAATGAAAAATGAATTACAAAAGAATAAACAGAAACCTAAACTTATTTCCCTAATCTAATTCTTCTCTCTATTAATTCCCAAAACTTTCAAGAACTTCTGTACCTATAAAACAAAATAATAATAAAAATATAAGAGGTGAAGGGGTTAGTTTTGACTGCTCTCAGCAACTACAATGAGATGCACTGCCACTATTCATCATAGAGACTAATTAGAAAGAGGGGAAAGTTTCACCAAATCAACGACATCTGTTATTATCAAACTTGTCTCGGTCCAACATTATTGACAATAAGTTGGGGCAAGTTTCACCAAGGACCGGTAAAAAAAGGGGGCACAATCAAAACTCAAGAAATATCTCCATTTTACTTGATCTCATCTGAATTCAACACACAGACACACAAGCAGCACACACACACATCACATGCAGTTTGTGTGCTATCAACAACAGATGAGATGAAGAGGGCATATCGTCACAGCTCGTACCAAAGCAAAGCCTGCCTTGCTCACCAGTTCAAAACCACAGTCACATATGTAACACCCTCGGATCGAACCTATGCAAGTTTTAGTGGTTTTCGCCAAACCCACATAAAACGATTCAGAGGTGCCCACCAGGCGTGCGGGTGGAAAACAAAGTAATACCATTTCACATTAGTCCATGATGGAACCCACAGAACAAATATATAAAACACGACTCCAAGATTCAAGAATACATATATACAATACAAAGATCCAAATCACCTTGAAAAAGTTACATCGTCCGAGTACGGACAAGATGCAAATTGAGCTAAGATCCCTAAAGAATAACCAGTGGCGTCCATACCCTGCCTAGGCCAGGCCGGAAGGGTAACCCTGCTAACGACATTGATCTCAAAACCTGCTTAAACAAAAGGGGTGTCGGCAAAGGGCAAAGAAAAAAGAGAGCGGCTAGTACTGAGGCCAGTACACGGCAAGTCTTAGAATTCGGCGGCTCTCGCCTACATAGGTATGGTGGACTGAAGCGGCAGCACAACATGCACTAAACAACCTATAGAGACTCAGTACAACTATCGGCTATCAGAGAGAGATGAGAAAGACCTATTCGGATCCAACCTGATACTACCACCAAACATACTCATCCTGGTATTTCCCCCTCAAGACCAAACGAGAAAGTCAAGCCGAGGAAACTCATACGATTGATAGTTTTAATCATTCTGTCCATGATGGTTATCCAACTTACTAGTCATATCAGATACAAGTCCAATTTATAACAGTAAACTTTAGTTATAGTTGTCTATGATTAAGATACTGCGCTCCAAGTCGTCCATAACCGCGGACACAACTTTTTGAAAAGATTTAACCCTGCAGGGGTGCACCGAAGTTTTCACATGCACTTCGACCCTTTTTGCCAGATCAGTTAACATACTTCCATCGGTATGTCTGTGGGGCCTAGAACATGACGCTTTCCCTGACCCAAAACTACATGGGGGCCACCCGAAAGAGCTATACATATGAGGTATAGCTAATCCTCCTCATACAGACTCTAGGGTTGCATAGGGAGCAGAGGTCATAGCAAAATATTCTCGTGACAGATTTCCACACCTACGCTCAAGCAACAGGTAATAAACATGGCATAACATGGAATTAAAACTTCAAACTAGTTTATTGCCCCTAGTTCAATACTCTGAAATTTGGTACTAAGCCGATAGGGTATTTATACACCCCACATGTGGTTAGCGCGCTCAGTCTCGGAACATGTGTCAAGAACTCGTGTCCTAGGTGGACACAAGAGATCGGCTAACAACCAAATCTCAATTATTACCCACCGGTGCCACTTCATTAGTTATAACATTTTTAATATTTAATTAACCAGCGGTAATTAAAATGTCAACACCCGGATTTTTATTCTCAGATGCCTGCTATGCCATACATCGCAATCCCAGGATTACCATTTTTGCGAGACATAACAGATTGGTACCATAGTCCATTATCCATTACAAACCATAATAAAGGTCTTACAAATAAAGGATCTCATGATCCAGTCTTAATACAATCAACATAGCGAAATAATATAATAATGGTAGCGTGGTCGAAGCTTCATCTTCAGGGTCACAGGAAATGCTGACGATGGGAGATGATCCTAGTTGTCATAGATTTCCTTCTGTCCATCATCCTGGTAGTCCTCCTCATAGTCTGGCCATAGGAATAGCCAGGGACAAAGCCATGAGTACTCTTTAAGTACTCGCAAACTATCACTAACAAGTAAAGTTGTCCAAGTAGGAATCCTAAGCTCTAGGTTGTTTTTCAAAAGCCAGATTTATCTCTAACTGAATTTAGAAGTAAAGAAAACTAACTTAAAGTTTTACAACACCTAAGTGGGAACTTAGTTTTCATGGTCACAACCCTATTGTGGTCAAGTCAAAGTCATGATCCATTTCATAAGTCATTTTGAAAACATCTGACGACAGAACAGTATGGACACTCTAACTATCCATAACCGCGGACGCGGCTATTCGAATAGTTTGACACTCTACAGAGGTGGTACACTTTCACCACAACATTCGATACATTCGTCAGGAACAATCCTGATTCACCATACTCAGTATGCGGATAATCAATCCTAACCTTTGAATTACACACCCTAATATAGGCACCTCCCCTATGAGTTTGGCCTCCCAACCATGACCATTTGTCATCTTGGGAACTACACATGTGGACAATCAGAACGAGGTAGCCTCAGCTCAAACCTCTTCTGCAAAGGAACCCATACTAAGATATATAAACTTCCAGTCAAGCCCTACCCAAATTCGGGTACTGTGGTCGTAAGGTAAAATTGGAATGGTATCGCATCCAAACTCAACCATCAGTTTTGTAAAGGGCTAAGGCTCATGCCTCAACATTTTCATCATCAAATCATCTGGTGTTCATAACACATGTCAAAAAATTTCATTAGAATGACTCATCATTCTAAGGTTTTCATAATCCTTTTCACCAAGTATTCCCATCTAAAGTGATCAAATTTTATGCTTAGCACTAGCCACTAAAGTTGGGGGTAATCACTAATGAGGGGTTCTAATCAAGTGTGACTATCTAAATCTAGATATCATGCCTCAGTATGACATCTAGTTCTAACTAACTTAGGCTAAGTTTTATACTCTTTATGCTACCTCTAAACATCTCTCCAAAACTCACTAAATACTAACTAGAAGTAATAAAGAACTTTGATAAAGAAATAAAAGAATAAAGCTTGCAAGTAAAACTGGGATTTGGTATAGTAAAGTGGTATAACCAAATATACCTAAGGCATTGCATAGGTTAATTGGTATTATGGGACTTGCAAGATATTAGCTTGCATTAGATAGCTTTCTAAGATGGCTTGCAAAGTTGCAAGTGTTAGCTTGCCTTGAGTAGTGCAGTGGTTTAAGTTCTCCTCTGCTTCTTCCTCGTAGTAGTCTCCTTCCTCTTTGTATCCTTGGTCGGTACTAGTGTCTATAGGTAAATACGAGGTACACAATCACCAAACAATACATACCTACTTTTATTAGGCACACAAGGTTCACACTAGATGATCTAGCATCATCACAATCATCACAAGGATTAAAGCCTTAATCTATTTATTTTATTTTGGAAAAGTAATTTATACTCATTGAAAACTACTTAAGATTTTGGAAAAGTAATTTCTCCAGTTAAAATATGGGATCATATTGACACATGTCATCACCACATATTTTAATACTTGGGAATGTGATTTAAAGAGGTTTCACAATTTAATAAGGTTTAACATTATTATTTTAATTAATTAAAGTGACTAGAAATGCCTATGGGGCATTCTTTTAATACTTGTCCATTATTATTGCGAGTAAACCTAGATATTTTTACATATTCGGAAATATCTTATCAAATGTGATTTTTGAGAGTTGGAATCAACTCAAAAGCATTTATGGTTGATTTTTGAAAAATGTTTGAATGCAGAAAAGTCTCTTCCTTGTTATTTTTGCTATAGATGATCTATAATTCCAAATGGTTTAAATCCAACGGGCTTGGATTAAAAATTTCAATACCTTTCTAACAAAATTAGTTTCATGCAATCTGGTTTAGTAAATCTCTATGAATCGATTTTTGAATCAACTAACAAAACTAGAGTTTGAACTAAATTGGAAAAAGATTTAAACTACCGGGTCGCGCGGAACTAACTGGGTCAGCCCACTACGCACAACGCAGTGCACGAGATGACTTAAGTGATGGCCCCACGTGTCAGCGACTCTGGCTACGCGAAGCGGTAAGTGGCAATCTGGACTGTGCGATTAGAATCTAATCTAACGACCGAGGCTCATCGTCGATGACGAACATCTCCGGCGAGGTTTAAACCCTAATACAGCGGTGGGGGTCGTGTGAGGCTCACCAGGGCGGTGTTGGGGGCGCCATTGGGGGCGAACGACGTTGTCGACAATAGGCGGTTCGAACGGTGGTCACGGCGGCTCCTAGGGTGGCTCCAATCAACGGTTCCTCTTCTCCTCCTCCTTCGTGGCAGACTCTGGTGAAACTCCGGCGATGCGGAGCTCGCCTTTCTCAGGTGAGAGGTGTGGGATGTTTTGTGAGAGGTGGGGAGTGAGATGGTGTGGCGAATTGGGGCTGGGGAGGCCTCCTTTTATAGCCGAGTGAGAGAGGCAGTGCGGCATGGGCAGAGCTCGTCGAGGTCGACGGTACATCGAGCTAACGGCATGGCTGAGGGTGTAGGCTGGTGTGCGCTCTCCTGGAGATGCACAAGGACTTAATGGCGTGGAAAGGGGCGGTCGAGAATGGTCGGGAACGGTCGATGCTCTGCGCGCACCGATGGTGGTTTTGACGCATGGTACTTGCTGGTCATGGCGTGAACGGGATGTTGGGAGGTTCGGGCGTGGTGATTGCAGGCAATGGGCAGCAAAGGCGAGGCGTGGCGTGTCGGGCACGGCGCTCTGGCATGCTCTCGACATGGCGCAGAGACAAAGGGCGCGACTATGCTGTGTGGTCCAGGGCCTGGCTGCATGCGAGGGCTGGACAAGGGGTGGCGATGGACGGTCAGCTGCCTCCTGGACATGGTGGCTAGGCGTGGCGTTGGCTCCTACTAGCTAGCCATGGTCGCCCGGCAATTGGGGGCTCAGGTTGGCATGGCACTTGTGCAAGGGTAGGGGTGCTAGCTTGTTCAATGTTGTGGTTGTCACTAGGGGAGACAAGGGTGAGAATTGGAAACAAGAATTAGACAAAGATTTGATCACAAACAATGAAGTTAGGCAGTGTTTACTGTGTTTACCAACTGTTTGATGAAATGGATGAAAGAAATTTAGTTTGAAATTTTTGAATGAATTTTGGTGAGTGTACTGGTCACATACTTGGTAGTATCTGTTGCTTGGGTTTGGCAAGGTGCACTGGTTTGAGTGGTTTTTGAGAAATTTTGATCTTAGTACCTACACTTGATTCAATTTTGAATTGTCATTTGAATAGATTTGCAAAATGTTTCTGTGGGTTTGCAAAGTGGGCTTGGGTTCACTTTTACTTGGTCTAGCAAGGGGCGAAAAGAATTGGATTTGTTTCAATTAGAAAAATTAGACTAGAAACACTCAAAGTGATCTAGTGGTTAACTTTGATCAAAATAACCATTTGCTTATATTGTTTATATTTGAATTTCTCTTGATTTGATTATGCTTGGAAATGATTTAGATGATGTTGTTTTCATCTTTAAACCAGTCCTTGCCATTCATAACAATCAAACAAGTCATGGCAAGCATTCATGCATTCATCACACACACATGCATTCATATTGATTTTAATAACAAAAGTTTTTGTTAACCCTAAAATTGGGTGATTGGAACTTGATAATCTTGATTAATATTTTTGGGATGTTACAAACCTTCCCCCTTAAACAAAATCTCCTCCCGATATTTAAGAGAAAGAAAACTAGGATTTAAAGAGATCTGGAAACTCAGTCCTAATGTAATCTTCTCGCTCCCATGTAGCTTCTTCTTCAGTGTGGTTACTCACTGGATCTTGGGAAACTTGATACTCCGGGTTCTAGTGGTTCTAAAGGCTTCTTCCAAAATATGAATGGGTACTTCGGGATATGTCAGGTCCTTGTTGATCTCTATGGTTCTGTGATCAATATTCTTGAAGACTTCGGTCTTCTCCGGGACTTCTAGGCATTTGCGAAGTAGCAAGATATGAAACACATTATGCACGGCTGACATCTCCTCCGGCAGTTCCAGTTGATATGACACTTCTCCTCGGCGATTCAAAATCTTGAAAGGTTCGATATATCTGGGGGCTAACTTTCCTTTGAGTTGGAAACGTTGCATTCCTTTGAAGGGTGATACTTTGAGATACACAAAATCTCTGATATTGAAGGCTAGATCTCGACATCTCTTGTCGGCCTAACTCTTCTATCTGGATAGGACGGTCTTAAGGTTCTCACGAATCTTGTGAACTTTCTCTTCGGCTTCTCGTAGGATGTCAAGTCCGAAAATCTGACTGTCTCCTACTTCTGACCAATTTAAAGGGGTACGACACTTTCTTCCATACATAAACTCAAATGGGGCCATTTGCAAACTGACTTGATAACTGTTGTTGTATGAAAATTCTGCAAAAGGCAGACAGTCTTCCCATTTTGATCCATATTCCAACACACAAGCTCTTAACATATCTTCGAGTATTTGGTTTACTCGCTCCGTTTGTCCATCAGTCTGAGGATGATAAGCTGTGCTGAAATCTAGTCTTATTCCTAAATCCTTCTTGGACTTTCTTCCAAAATCTCGAGGTAAACTGAGTTCCTCGATCCGACACAATGTTCTTGGAGACTCCATGCAAACTGATTATTCTAGCAATGTACAACTCTGCTAGCTTCGAACTCTGATAAGTGGTCTTGACTGGTAAGAAATGAGTGACTTTGGACAGTCTATCCACTATGACCCAGATAGGGTCATTTACCCTACTAGATGTAGGCAAACCGGTGATAAAATCCATTCCAACTGAATCCCATTTCCATTCTGGAATCTGCAATGATTGCAAAAGTCCTGCAGGTCTTTCATGTCCTTCTTTGACTCTCTGACAGATATCACATTTGGCTATGTAGCTTCCAATTTCTCTTTTCATCTTGTGCGGCCAAAATTGCTCCTTCAAATCTTGGTATATCTTCGTTCCTCCGGGGTGGATAGAATAAAGGGTATCATGGGCTTCATGCAAAATAGCTTGCTTCAACTCTGAATCTGCTGGTACACAGATACGTCCTTTGTACCACAAAACTCCTTCATCTTCGGTGAATCTGGGTACCTTTCCTGTACCGATACGATGTTTGATTTTGTCTATACTAGCATTTCCTTTCTGCGCCTCCTTGATCTGACTGATCAAAGTGGGTTGAAGTTCTATGCTAGCCAAAAAACCTTCACTAACTAATTCCATTTTGAAATCTTCCAACTCCTTGTGGAAACTTGGTTGCTCTTTCAGAATCATGGTGTTCAATCGACACGGCAATCTGCTAAGAGCATCTGCTACCACATTGACTTTGCTGGGGTGATCGTGAATGTCAAGATAATAGTCCTTGATTAGCTCTATCCATCTCCTTTGCCTCATATTCAGCCCCTTCTGGGTGAAAATATACTTCAGGCTCTTATGATCCGAATAAATCTCACAACCGTTACCCAAGAGGTAATGCTGCCATGTCTTCAAGGCTAGAACTACGGCTGTTAGTTCAAGGTCATGGGTAGGGTAATTCTGCTCATGTTGCTTCAGTTGTCGGGATAGATAGGATATGACTTTGCCTTCTTGTATTAGCACACATCCAAGACCGATCTTAGATGCGTCACAAAACACATCAAAAGGTTGGTGATATCCGCCATAATCTAGATTGGGGCTCAGATCAATCTCTTCTTAAGCTCTTAGAAACTTGCTTCACATTTGTCCGTCCATTCAAAGTTCTTATCTTTCTTCAACAATTGGGCCATGGGTCTTGCGATGCTCGAGAATCCTTCTACGAACTTGCAGTAATATCCCGCTAATCCGAGAAATGCACGAACTTGGGTTTGAATGGTTGGGGATTTCCATTCTTCAACATCCTTAACCTTGGCGGGATCGACAGCAATTCCTCCTGCCGACACAATATGTTCGAGGAATCCTACTTCCTGTAACCAGAACTCACATTTGCTAAACTTGGCATACAACTGATGCTCCCTAAGGGTTCCAAGGATGGTCCTTAGGTGTAGCTCATGTTCTTCTTCTGGTTTGGAATAGATTAGAATGTCATCGATGAAAACAACGACAAACTTATCCAGAAAGTTCATAAAAATCTTATTCATGAGGTTCATGAAATAAGCGGGGCATTGGTTAATCCAAAAGACATGACAGTGTACTCATACAATCCATATCTGGTGGTAAAGGCAGTCTTTGGAATATCCTCTACGCGAATCTTGAGTTGATGATAACCAGTTCTAAGATCAATCCTAGAAAACACTTTGGCACCGGTCAACCAGTCAAACAGATCTTCTATCTTCGGCAGTGGGTACTTATTCTTAATGGTGACATCATTTAGCTTCTGATAATCCATGCACAAACGGTTACCTCCATCTTTCTTATTCACAAACAAGACAGGTGATCTCCATGGCGACGCACTTGGTTGAATCAATCCTATCTCCAGCATAGCATCCAGTTGCTTCTTCAGCTCCACTAATTCAGACGGGTTCATGCTATAAGGTCTCTGAGCTATGGGTCCAGTTCCAGGGATTAGTCCAATGATAAACTTGATATTCCGATCTAGGGGCATACCGGGCAATACATATGGGAATACGTCGGGGTATTCGCAGACTACTCTGACTTGGTCAATGGTTGGTTGGGCTAGACTCTTGTTGCACTTGAATTGATGGGGCAAGGTTTTAGATACATGCTCTACTGATACTCCAACGGTACTAGTCATGGTTATGGCTTTCTTGGCACAGTTGATTAATCCTTTATGTTTCGACATCCAATCCATTCCTAGTACTACTTACAAACCTTTGGTTCCAAGTACTATTAGATTAGCATAAAAATCTATTCCATGGATTCTGATAGGTACGGCCTTGCAAATTTGTCTAGCTTTGGTGGTTGAACCAGCTATTTAAACTATCATAACATGCTTCAGTTTTGTTGGTTGAATCTTACTAGTGCATGCAAATTCTTCTGTAACAAACAAGTGCGATGCTCCAGAATCAAACAACACTCTTGCAAGTACTGAGTTAACAGAAAACATACCCAGCACGACATCTGCCGCTTCTTGGGCTTCTTCAGCATTCATGTGAAATAGATGGCCGTTGCGGTTGAGTGACTTCCCTGGGGCAAATATCCTTCCAGGCTGAACATGGCACTGCTGATGAGCTGTGGCATTCACATTGGGGGCTGCTGCAAGCTTCTTGGGGCACTCATTGGAGTAGTGACCCTAGGTTCCGCATTCATAACAAGTAACCTGAGACTTGTCTTTTCCTGCATCAGGCACAACATTGCTTCAAGTTCTTGGGGCAGTATTTGTGTTGTTGGGGTTGCTGTTGTTGTTGAACTTGGGCGGTGCATGGTTGAAGTTGTTGGAGTTGTCGGGGTTGTTATTGTGGTTTCCTCCGGGCCTTTGGTTTCCTCCTCCACGGTTGGGATAGTTCGGACGGGTCATCGGGTGTCTATTGTTTCTTGGGGCATATCCTGCAGACGGGTTGGGGCGATACTTTGGGGTATGGTGGGTTCCTGGTTGATTCATCATTCTACGCTTGCGATTCTCATTGGCTTGGTTGGTCTTGCCTTCCATATGAATTGTAGAATCCACTAAGGCTTCAATGTCAGTGAAAGGAATATTGACTAATATTGTCTGCATCTCATCATGTAAACCATTCAAGAATCTCTCCTTCTTCTTGGCTTAAGTGTCAATCTCATCTGGTGCATACCTAGCTAATGACAGAAATTTGTCAAGGTACTCAACTACTGTCATCCTCCCTTTCTTGAATTCTCTGAATTCATCTCTCATCCTCTTGATTAAACCCGATGGCACATGGGTTCGGCTTAACTTGAGTTTCAATTCATCCCAGGTCATCATTTGTCCTCCATTCATGGTGAGAATGCTATTCCACCAAGCTCTTGCATCTCCTATCAGATAATGGGTGGCAAACAGTACCTTCTCATTGGCCTCCACTCCTGCGACTTCTAAGTTGTTCTCCATGGTTTGCAACCAGTCATCAGCATCTAACGGCTCTTCATACTTACTAAAAATGGGTGGATTGGTGTTCTAAAAGTTCTTGAGCTTGGATCCATGGTTGTCCTGGTTTCCATGGCCTTGATTGTTGTTGGCCATCTGAGCTAAGTGTTGAAGGGTGGCTAGGTTGGCTTGACGTTCAGCTCTTTCAGCTTCACGGTCCGAAATCAACATTTGCAAAATTTGCAGCATTGGGTCTGGGGATGAACTGCTTCCTTCCTCTGCGAGGCATCTGAAGATTGAGATAGATCATGAGACAAGAGGGGATTTCTAAGGTTCATGGGTTTGTTTTCGAAAAGTTTTTAAACTGTGAGTTTTGACTCTGGTTTTTCTAACTAGCAACTTGCTTTTATTCCTTCATTCATAGCACACAATACAAACACACACCACAATAAGGAAACAAATGGTTTTAAGAACCATTCTGTGAAACTACGATAGAATGGGATCGGATACAACTCACAAATAGTGATCGCTATCGTAGGTGTGAGTTCTACTAAAGTGATCTAGTGCTACTACTCATCAGAATCGGTGGCTTTATCATCATCATCATCAATGAAGGTGGAATCCTCATCATCAGTGTGGAAGTCCATGGCTTGGTCCTCTAGGTAGTCATCATCATCACTGAGGTAGGAGTAAGGGTCTCCAAGGATGTCTTCCACTGCATTCTCCCTCTCCTCGAGCTACATGTCCCGCTCATGGACGGTCTCCTCCAGGTCTATCACTTTGTGATGAAGCCGAGCAACAATGCGATCCTTCTTGTCACGCAGACGGCGAAAGGTATTGTGCTATTTCGCAAGGATGGTGATGGTCTTGTCCTTCTTGACTGCAATGGCATAGTTGTGGTTGGCGTATGCGCGGGCGTTGTCCAACTCCTTCTGCCTGTCATACATCATGAAGCTGAGATGATCCACGTGATGCTTCAGCTCGGGATGTTGTGGCACCTCCAATGGTTATCCCATAGCATCATGCCTTGCGTAGAACTCAAAGCGGGTACCCTTGATCTGATTGATGCTTTGCCCGCACAGACGGGCAAGAGCTTCCTGCATAGCCCTGGCAAGTCCGTCTAGCCAGTTGTTCTCTCTTAAGGTGAATTGGATTCCCTCTGAGGTGGGTGCTTCCATCTTGCCTCTAAGATTTGCAACAATCAGCCATTGTAGTTCTCCTCCTTGCTGATCGTTGAGCTGTGCTCCGAAGAACTCGGGGTGCGGGTGCTCAAGAAGTTCTGAGAGTTGGTCTAAATCGCGCTCAAAGATGAGTTGTCCTCCATTGCCCAACTAGTAGAATTTGCTATACTTCACCTCCATCTATAAGAATATAGGGTGAGTAAGTTAGTAGAGTGATCAAGTGTGTCAGATTTTATGTAAGTTTGCAAGAACTTTTTAAGGGCATGAATTTTCATGAAAGGATCTAGGTGATAAGAATGAGAATAAGTTTTCATAAATACTCACTTCTTTTGTTTTGAAACTAATTTTTTGATTCAAGCGTCCATTCTAACTAGGGTCTCCTATGGTCAGGATGGCTCTGATACCAACTTGTCAATACCCGGGTTTTTAATCCCACATGCCTGTTATGCCATACATCACAATACTAGAATTACCATGTCTGCGAGACATAACAGATTGGTACCATAGTCCATCATCCATTACAAACCATAATAAAGGTCTTACAAATAAAGGATCTCACGAACCAGTCTTAATACAATCAACACAGCGAAATAATATAATAACGGTAGCATGGTCGAAGCTTCATCTTCAGGGTCACAGGCAATGCTGATGATGGGAGATGATCCTAGTTGTCATAGACTTCCTGCTGTCCATCATCCTGGTAGTCCTCCTCATAGTCTGGCCATAGGAATAGCCAGGGACAAAGCCATGAGTACTCTTTAAGTACTCGCAAACTATCACTAACAAGTAAAATGGTTCAAATAGGAATCATAAGCTCTAAGTTGTTTTTCAAAAGCCAGATTTATCTCTAACTGAGTTTAGAAGTAAAGAAAACGAACTTAAAGTTTTACAACACCTAAGTGGGAACATAGTTTTCATGTTCACAACCCTGTTGTGGTCAATTCAAAGTCATGATTCATTTCACAAGTCATTTTGAAAACATCTGACGAGAGAATAGTATGGCCACTCCAACTGTCCATAACCGCGGACGCGGCTATTCGAATAGTTTGACACTCTACAGAGGTGGTACACTTTCACCACAACATTTGATACATCCGTCAAGAATAATCATGATTCACCATACTCAGTATGCAGATAATCAATCCTAACCTTTCAATTACACACCCTAGTATAGGCACCTCCCCTATGAGTTTGGCCTCCCAACCATGACCATCTATCATCTTGGGAACTTCACAGGTGGACAATCATAACGAGGTAACCTCAGCTCAAACCTCTTCCGCAAGGGAACTCATATTAAGATATATAAACTTCCAGTCAAACCCTACCCAAATTCAAGTATTATGGTTGTACGGTAAAATTGGAATGGTATCGTATCCGAACTCAATCATCAGTTTTATAAAGGGCTAAGGCTCATGCCTCAACATTTTCATCATCAAATCATCTGGTGTTCATAACACATGTCAAAACATTTCATTAGAATGACTCATCATTCTAAGGTTTTCATGATCATTTTCACCAAGTATTCCCATCTAAAGTGATCAAGTTTTATGCTTAGCACTAGCGACTAAAGTTGGGGTAATCACAAATGAGGGTTGCTAATCAAGTGTGACTATCTATATCTAGATCTCATGCCTCAGTATGACATCTAGTTCTAACTAACTTAGGCCAAGTTTTATGATCTTTATGCTACCTCTAAACATCTCTCCAAAAACTCACTAAATACTAACTAGAAGTAATAAAGAACTTTGATAAAAAATAAAAGAAGAAAGCTTGCAAGTAAAACTGGGATTTGGTATAGTAAAGTGGTATAACCAAATATGCCTAAGGCATTGCATATGTTAATTGCTATTGTGGGACTTGCAAGTATTAGCTTGAATTAGATAGCTTGCAAAGATGCAAGTGTTAGCTTGCCTTGAGTAGTGAAGTGGTTGAAGTTCTCCTCTGCTTCTTCCTCGTAGTAGTCTCCTTCCTCTTCATATCCTTGGTCGGTACTAGCGTCTATAAGTAAATATGAGGTACACAATCACCAAAAAATACTTAATTACTTCTATTAGGCACACAAGGTTCACACTAGATGATCTAGCATCATCACAATCATCACAAGGATTAAAGCCTTACTCTTATTTATTTTATTTTGGAAAAGTAATTTCTACTCATTGAAAACTATTTAAGATTTAATATTCTCCAATTAAAATATGGGATCATATTGACACATGTCATCACCACATATTTTAATACTTGGGAATGTGATTTAAAGAGGTGTCACAATTTAATAAGGTTTAACATTATTATTTTAATTAATAAAGTGACTAGAAATGCCTGTGGGGTATTCTTTTAATACTTGTCCATTATTACTATAAGTAAACCTAGATATGTTTACATATTCAGAAAGATCTTGTCAAATGTGATTTTTGAGAGTTGGAATCAACTCAAAAGCATTTATGGTTGATTTTTGAAAAATGTTTGAATGCAGAAAAGTCTCTACCTTATTATTTTTGCTATAGATGATCTATAATTCCAAATGGTTTGAATCCAACGGGCTTGGATTAACAATTTCAATACATTTCTAACAAAATTTATTTTCATGCAATTTGGTTCAATAAATCTCTCTGAATCGATTTATGAATCAACTGACAGAACTAGAGTTTGAACTAAATTGGAAAAATGTAAATTTGAACTACTGGATCGCGTGGGAACTAACTGGGCCGGCCCACTACGCACAGCACAATGCGTGGGCTGACTTAAGTGATGGCCCCACGCGTCAGCGACTCTGGCTAGGCGAAGCGGTAAGTGGCAATCTAGATCGTGCGATTAGAATCTAATCTAACAACCGAAGCTCATTGTCGATGACGAACAGCTCCGGCGAGGTTTAAACCCTAACACCGTGGTGGATGGTTGTGTGAGGCTCACTAGGGCTCTAGCTAGGGTCAATGTTGAGGGCGAACGACATTGTCAACGACGGCAGTTCGAACGATGGTCACGACGGCTCTGGGCCGGCTCCAATCAACGGCTCCTCTTCTCCTCCTCCATGGCAGACTTCGGTGAAATTCCGGCGATGCGGAGCTCGCCTTGCTCCGGTGAGAGGTGTGGGAGGTTCTGTGAGAGGTGGGGAGTGAGATGGTGTGGCGAATTGGGGCTGGGGAGGCCTCCTTTTATAGACGAGCGAGAGAGGCAGTGCGGCATGGGCAAAGCTCGTCGGGGTCAACGGTACAGCGAACTAACGGCATGGCTGAGGGTGTAGGCCGGTGAGCGGTCTCCTGGTGATGCTCAAGGACTTAATGGCGCGACAAGGGGCGGTCGAGAATGGTCGGGAACGGTCGACGCTCTGCGCGGCACCAATGGTGGTTTTGACGACGCATGGGTGCTACGGGTCGCGCGGCGGCGAACGAGGATTTCTCGGAGGTTCCTAGGGTCGTGGTGATTGCAGGCACGGGCGGCGAAGGCGAGGCGCGGCGTGTACGTGCGTGTCAGACGCGGCGCTCTGGTGTGTCGGTGGACGGTTAGCTGCCTCCTGGACATGGTGGCTAGGCGTGGCGTTGGCTCCTGCTAGCTAGCCATGGTTCGGCTGGTAATGGGGGGCTCGGGTTGGCATGGCACTGGTGTAAGGGTAGGGATGCTAGCTTGTTCAATGTTATGGTTGTCACTAGGAGAGACAAGGATGAGAATTGGAGACAAGAATTAGACAAAGCTTTGATCATAAACAGTGAAGTTAGGCAGTGTTTACTGTGTTCACCAACTGTTTGATGAAATGGCCGAAAGAAATTTAGTTTGAAATTTTTGAATAAATTTTGATGAGTATACTAGTCACATACTTGGTAGTATCTGGTTGCTTGGGTTTGGCAAGGTGCACTGATTTGAGTGGTTTTTGAGAAATGGTGATCTTAGTACCTACATTTGATTCAATTTTAAATTATCATTTGAATAGATTTGCAAAATGTTTCTGTAGATTTGCAAAGTGGGCTCACAAGTCGCACGGAAAAGCGACTACGTCCGGAATCTGCGGTGTTCTGAGAGAGTGCCCAAAGTGGCGTATGGTGTAATGCCGCCCCTCCTCTAACATCCTCCTCCCCTCCTTCAATCTCTAGCTAAGATTTGCAACCATGAATCCAACCCAGCACTTCCTCCCTGATCCCACGAGACCTACCACTCCTGATCTACACCAACCTCCCACTCCCACTCTAGAACAGTTCGTCCACCAACAGTTCATCGGTGCTAATAGTCGTGGCCTTCCTGATTGGGAAGCTGCGGCCAGAGAAAGGATGGATCTCACCCCTATCTCCCCTGTTCGTTAAGAAGGAAGCTCAAGTGCTCCTCACAACCCTCCGGTGATCCATGCCCTGGAGATTCCCTCGTTAGAGATCTCCATGCAATCCATGATGCTCGAGAACCAAGAACAGGGTCAAAGTTACAAGCTACAGGATAGCAAACACAGTCTATATTTCAAGCTTGCAGCTACTAGAGGTCCTCCTAGAGATATATCTCTTACAACGGTTCAGCAGCAGATGAGAAGAGCTTGGAGACAACATTATGGAGATATCACACAGGTGCATAGGTATGTTTTCAAAGCCACTTTTGTGTCCTTTGAGTCCCTTATGTGGGTTTTCAAGAAACAGCCTTGGATGATGGGTCCAGACGTTCTTTTATTTGAGCTTGCTGATGATAAAGGAGAAGGCTATGAGAAAGAGCAAAATGATTTTATGGTTAAGAAAGGAAAGCCAAGGTACTGCTTCAAGTATGTGTATGTCACAGTTAGAGTTTATGGTATTCCTTGGAAGAACAGATCGATAGATCTTCTTAGGAACATTCTCAGGATAATAGGGGCACCCTCTGAATTTCATGAGTTGAAGGAGAACATGCTTTTCAGTCACCCTGATTACATCTGGGGAGTAATCAGACACACGGTGTGCAACCCGATTTTAGACAGAATCAAGCTCAAGTTAGGTGCACTAAGAGAAGGAATTGCTTATCTGCACTATGAGAAAGTTGGAAGAATCTGTTTGTTTTGCGGAGTCATGTTTCACACAATCAGTAATTGCTATCTTAGGAATTGTATTGTGACAGACCAGATCAAGCTTCATCAGGATCCTGACCAAGTCCCATTTCAAAGATATGGAGCATGGATTATAAGTGAGGAAAAAATCCCACAAGGTGTGAGGCAGAGAGTGTCTCAGGAGAATCCTATTTTCAGCACTTTCCAGAGCAGAGAACTATCAGTCTTCAACAATGTGTTTAGTAACACAGAAAGGGATAAGGAGTTAGAAGAACTATCTCCAATGGTGATGCTGATTCAGATGGAAAAAGCAGAGGGAAGCATTGCAAAACGAACAGCAATTTGCAACTTGATGATCCGGGGAAACAGCTAGAGGTAGACGAAGGCACTGTTCCTGTCAGGGACGCGTGGCCCTCCATCACGCTTCAGAGCAGAGGAGACATGCAAGAGAGACACGTAAGGAGAGAATTGGTCAGCAACCCGCCGCGTGGAGAGATGAGCAGGGGTGAAGGCGGTGCAATACAGTTGGAATGCAATATGGAGCAGCAAGTCCAAGAGGGTCAGCAGGGCTGTCAGATGATGGATGTGGAATTAAATGCTAGTCATTGTCAGGCAAACAGGGTGGGAACTGACAAGAGCCTTCCATACACTGTAGAAGAAGAAAATGAAATTTTAAAGAGGGTAGGTGGAAATATTCATACTACAAAAGTTTCAATCTTGGGCCAACATATGATTACAGGCCAAGGCCTACAAAAAAATTCCTCTTCTATCCCTGGCCCAGATAAGCAACAAGGAGTTTTATATACTGATACTGTGAGACATCAGATGTCTACAACGCCCCATTCTTCTTCTCCAGAGAGCACCAAAGTGAGAGAGAACTCTACACTCCAGCTTCAGCTTGCTCTTCCGAAAGAACACCTCCCCAGCAATGAAGGACAAGAAGTGCATAATGTTTCCCAGCTCCAACCTTCTCCCCGTCGGTCACTGTTTTCACACCAGTTCCACCAGGAAGGAATCAATAAGAGACAGGCTGAAGACAGGCCAGGGCACCCTGAGAAATATCAGCCACCCCCAAAGAGAAGAGGAGCTCACTCCCTCGCAGGAGAACCAACTCAGAGAGTTAGTGGAGCAGCTCTTCGAAGACATGAAGAGAGCTTGGTCGGAGGCGCGCCTCCGGCCGGCCAGCAAGGAGCAGTGGGGAGATCTGGAACAGGGCCTGAGGAGGAGATCGGCGCCAGCTTATCGCAGCAGGCGGGCGGGGATGAGCTTCAAGAAGGACAAGGACGCCTGGAGGCCAGAGATCAACATCGATCTGTCGCGGGTACATATTTCCATGGAGGATCTCCAGCAACTTTCTTCGATCCAACCTCTGGCCACGGGGGCACCGCCGATCCAAAGGCTCGGGGTCGTCCACGAAGGTCTCGCTGGAATAAAAGCAGATCGCCTCAAGCTGGAGCTCAGCTCCGATCTCCTTTGGGATTTAGTCTCAGTCGCCCTGGTGCTTCCATTTGGCTCCGTTCTCCAACAACCATGGGCATGGGTACGAGCAATGATGTGTGCAGGAACTCTAGCTCTGCTTTGGGAAGAAATCTGCTCTCCAGCCCTTCACCGTCTCGCAAATCAGAAGATTCTGGCTATGGAGACACTGCCGACTTCGACCCATGGCCTCTCTCGTCGAGCTCGCCTGCTTCGGAAGGCTCTGGTGATTCTCGCAGGGGCGCGTTCTCTCCTCCTAAGGAGCTTAGCGAGCCCTACGTGGCTCGCTATACTCCTCATAATGCTTCTGGCCCCGGCGGACACTTCGATGCTCAATATGAGGCTCAACCTGCAGCAGCTCCTTCAGGTAATGAGAACAATTTACAGGTCTATCTGGCTCAGGAAGAATCTTCAGCGAATCAGGCGTTGGCGCCAGCCTTCAAGGCGCCACGGGCGCCATGAAGGCCCTGGCCTGGAACTGTCAAGGGGTGGGCAAGACCCTTGGCAGTCCTAAGCTTTGCCATCTTGCTCGGATGATAGCGGCAACAAAACCTCAGGTAACTTTCATCTCTGAAACAAAAAATTCCAAGTTCACTGCCTCTCTCATTTGCTCCAGATTTAATATGAATGATTGTATTGTAGTTCCTTCTCAAAGGAAAGCTGGGGGTCTCTGGATGATGTGGTCAGATGAAGTTGATGTTGAACTGCACCTGCACTCTAGTAATATAGTTTTAGCTCTAGTCTTGGATCGTGCCAAAAACCAAAAATTTGGCCTTGTCTGTATATATGGCGATCCGTACCACCGTACTACTAGCACTATATGGCAGCAGGTTGCTCACTTTGTGTATTATAACAGCAACCTGCCCTTTATGTGTATTGGCGACATGAATGACCTTCTGTATGACTCAGACAAAAGCACTCCTAATGTAAATTATAATCGTATGTTTGCTTTCCGTTCTTTTGTTAAAAGCTGTGGTTTATTTGACATTGGTTTTACTAGCCCTGCTTACACCTGGACAAATCGTCGGTTTTCTTCTAGACCTCTTTTTCAAAGACTAGATAGGTGCCTAGTAAACCATGAGTGGTGCTCTGTTTATCCTGTTTCAAATGTTTACAACATGCCTCTTATCCATACTTTCAGTGATCATGCACCCATCCTCCTCTCGACTGAAGGTAAACTCTGCAAACCCAGAAACTCCTTCAAATTTGAAAATTGGTGGCTTAGAGAGGAAGATTTTCAAAGCTATGCAAAAAGCTGCTGGAATAGTTGCTCTAATGTTTCTTTTGCTAAAAGAACTAACAATCTTGCCTCAAAGTTGAAAATTTGGTGCAGAAAGAAGAAACCTTTGCAGGAGGAGCTAAAGGACCTGGAGAATGAAATTGAAAAGATTCAATCCCTTCCCTTGGACCAACGGGATCTCCAAAAAGAAGCAAGGCTGGTGGAAAGGTATGAACAAAATATTACTAAAATTAATGATGCAAATATGCAGAGGGCAAAAAAGATTTGGGTTAAGGATGGTGATAGAAACACTGCTTTTTTTCATAGAGCTATTGCCAAAAGAAGGAGGAGAAATATGATCCTGTCTATAAAAGATGAACAAGATGTAACTCATCACATGCCAGATCAAAATGCAAACGCTTTTGTTTCTTACTTCAGATCCATCTTCACCTCCTCCAGTGATAATAATTCCCTAGATTTTTTCCACTCTGATCATAACATTCCAAATGATCCTGCTTATTCTATCCCTGAAAAAGAAGAAGTTCTGGAAGTTTTAAATGAGATGAAAAGAAATGCTTCCCCTGGGCCTGATGGTTTTAATGTTGAATTTTATCTTGCTACCTGGGATTGGATTGGGGATGATGTTACCAGCATGGTTAGGAACTTCTTTATCACTGCTTCTCTGCCTCACCATATCAGTGATACCCACATTGCCCTCATTCCTAAAAAGCTTATCCCTACTGTTCCCACTGATTACAGACCCATTAGCCTTTGCAATGTAGTTTATAAAATCATCTCCAAATGCTTGGCCAATAGACTTAAGCCACATCTCCCAGACTATATTCATCCGGCTCAACAAGCTTTCATTGAAGGAAGAAGAATCAGTGACAATATCATTATTGCTCAAGAAATCACTCACTCTTTCAATCTGTCTACTTGGAATTCTAAGGCTTTCATGCTTAAGATTGATCTGGCTAAAGCCTTTGATAGAATTGAGTGGAATTTTATCTGTAAAGCCCTGGCTAGGAAAAATCTGCATCCTCACTTTATTAAGATGGTTCATGCTTGCATTTCCTCTCCAGTTTTTTCTGTTATTATTAATGGACAGGCTTATGCGAAATTCACCAGTTCCAGAGGTATAAGACAAGGATGCCCCTTATCCCCCTATTTGTTTATCCTTGGCATCAATGAGCTCTCCATCATGCTTTCTGAGGCCCTGTCAAAGGCTGAGCTCTCTGGAATCTCTCTTGGACCTCATTGCCCTCCAATTCACTCTTTGCTTTTTGCTGATGATCTCCTGGTCTATGGGAATGCTTCTGTTCAAGAAGCTCAGGCTATCAAGAACATCCTTCTTAATTTTTGCAATGTTTCTGGACAAACCCCTAACTGGTCTAAATATGGAATCATTTTTAGCAAAAAAGTGGATCCAATCACTCTTTCTAATATCTCTCAGATCTTTCCTGTTACAACCATTGATAAAAACTTTACTCATCTGGGTCACCCTCTCATTTTTCCTGCTAGAAATAGGAGTGAAGCCTACAATTTTATAATTCAAAATTTTAAATCAAAACTCTCTACTTACAAGGCCAATTCTCTTTCCCATGCTGCTAGGTTGGAACTAATTAAATCTGTTCTGTCCTCTATACCTATTTCCTACATGTCCAACCTACTGTTTTCAAAAAAGCTCCTCAAAAAACTTCAGGCCATTATGAGAATTTTCTGGTGGACTGGTTCTTCCTCAGAACCCTCAAAAAAATCCCTTTGCTTAACTGCTTGGAATAAAATTTGTGCTCCTAAATTTGAAGGGGGGCTGGGAGTTAGGAATCTCCAAGCCACTAATATGAGCCTCATCCTTTCTGCTGCTTGGAGAATAGCTGAGAAACCAAATTCTTTCATGCAAAGTGTGCTCAAAGCTAAATATTTTCCAGACTCTTCCATCTGGAGGGCTAGCAGGAATGTTCCTAAATCTGCTTTCTGGTCCTCAATTTTAAAGGTCAGACATCTTCTTACCAATAAATCCTACTATCAAATATGCAGAGGCAATTCTTCAATCTGGAGCTCTCCTTGGTTTTCTGGATGGGAAACTATCTATGATAACCTCATTATCCAACAACAAGGTTTCAATTATCCTTCTAGCATCAATCAACTTTGGCTTCCCAACACTCAGACTTGGAATACTAATCTTATTGAGAGTCTATTCTCTGGTGAGGTAGTCCAGGCTATTAAAAACACTAATATTATTCCTTCTGAAGAAGATGACATCCTTTGCTGGAAGCCAACCCCAAATGGAAAATGCAACCCCAAATCTACATACAAAACTTGTTTGTCTTGGCTTTTTGTTTCAGGAACCCCTAAGCCAGAACAGGTTCAAGATTCAACTAAGGAGATTCTTAAGAAGGTCTGGGAATGCAACAAGATGATTCCCATAGTTAAAACTTTTGCGTGGAGATTGTTGAGAGGGGCACTAACCACTGGTGCTAGAGGCTCTCAATTCTCTACTCACATTGACAGAGACTGTTGCAGGTGCAACACTCCTGAAACTGATGCTCATCTGTTTTTTCTTTGTCCTTCTGCAAAAGCTTCTTGGTTGCTCCCCCCTTGTTTCATTAAAAGTAAAAGCTGAACAAATAATACTTCAGATATTTCCCAAATCATTGTGAACTTGCTAAGCCAGAACCATCCAACTGCCAATTTAAATTATGTCTTTACTTTCCTTTGGTGTGTCTGGAAGGCCAGAAACGATCAACTGTTTTGCAGGAAAAAGACCAATCCTCAACAGGTGCCAATGCACACTGCAGCTCTTCTTAAGGATCTAGAGACTGAAGATCTGATAAAATCCTCTCACTCTCCAAAAGAACTCTTGGGTGTTTCAGTTCCATCTGATTTCCATTTTACAGGTCCAAAGGTTTACTTTGATGCAGCTTGGAGGAAGCAACTTGGATCTGCAGCTGATACAGCTGGAATTGGCATTTACTTTTCTGAATCTTTGCAGGGTGAAGAAAGAACTGATGTTTTCATTTTAGCTTCCAAAAAAGATGTGCCTTCCCCTTTGTAGGCTGAAGCTCAGGCCCTGGTCCTAGCTGCAAACTTTGCTGATGCTTTGAAGCTTACAAGACCTATATTCTTCACAGATAATTTATCTTTGGCAAAGGCGGCAACGGCTCAGGGGGCATCTGATATTAACATGATCTGGGAAATTAGAAGACAAGCAATTGAGTATCAGAAGCTTGTTCACCCTCTTTTTGGCTCCATCTACCATATCAAAAGGGAAGTTAATGGGATAGCCCACAATTGTGCTCAACAGGCAAGAAGATCAATAGGATCTGAGCCTATCTGTTTCTGCAGGAACCCAACTCATAACAACCAGTTATGCCCAATTATTGCTGCTATTGATACGATACGGCAACTTGGGTTTGTAATACTAGATGTACAATATTTTTAAGCTGCGATATATTTGGGTGCGTGAGCACCCATCCTCTGTTAAAAAAAAACAAGTCGCACGGCGCACACGCGCGAGTGAAGAAGCGTGGGCGGCGCGGCCCTTGGTTGTTACGAAGGGGCAAGGTGGCGGTTTGGCCCTGTCATGCGCGGACAGACATGGCGAGCTGCGCGCGCTGTGTTGCCGATGCTGGCGTAAGGAGAAAAGGTCAGCGGGGCTCCCGAAATGAAGTGACAGGCAGGCGATGGGGAGCTGCATCGATGAAAAATCTGGTGGTGATGTGAAGCAGAACTATAGTTGTTGTCGGACTATTTCCTGGTGGGGTGGAGCAGGCGATGCGGTGGCTTGCAGCGATGGAGACCATATCTAGCACGGGATCAAGTAAAACAGCAGGTGATGGTCGCGCATGTGAATCTCTAGCTTGCAACTAGATGGGGTGTGGACATGGACAAGACAAGGAATTGACTTAGCGTGGAATTAAGAGGAAGAGGAAGCTATAATTGGAGAGGATTTGGCGTTCAAGAAAAACAAACGAATCAGCAGTCTTGTACGATTGATTTGAGCTGGGCTACTGAGAACAAAACGGCGACGGAAGAGAATTGGAACACATTAGTATTGGAGTGGGACCTGAGATCCAGATCGGAGGAGAAAGTTTGGACAGATCTGGGGGTTAGGGTTTGGAGGAGAAAGAAGAGGAATAGACTATTTATATAGTCTAAAGTAGATTAGATGGGACTAATTTTAGGCAAAAACTATAGACGAGCTTTTTTCTTTGTTTTATTATTATTATTTTTAGAAACAAATGACAAAACCTTTCGTGTCCCTATAACAGATCAGAAAATATTATTTTGTTTCAATTTAAAAATAAGTAAAAGGGACAGGTTTAATAAAACCACAAGATATTTTAGCAAAACAAAAATAGGTCTTTAGCAAAATAATTTATGGTTAAAATATGCCAATAAAATGCCCATGAGAGCATGAGGATCATGTATATGACACATGGGAAATAAAGTATAATTAGAGTATGATTTAGGAGTAAAGCGGAAAAAGCATATTGCAAGGATCAAAAGAAATAAGTGGCTAATTCAAAAGGACATCAAAAAGAATTGGAATAGAGGTAGGCAATAGAGAATGTCCAAAGGCATAAGAATTAGGGAACCACAAAACAGAATAGAGAAAGATCAACACATAAAGAGAAATAGAATATAATATAAGAAAACAAAGATAGATGGGCACTCGAATTAGATAGATCCATACAAACAAATGGGCATGATTTAAATCCATAAGTAAAAATGAAATGAACCCATGTCTCATATACAGTAGAGTTGAAATGATTGTAAGGAAAAGATAGATTGACGAGTTAGTGATAAAGAGATTTTAAAAGATGATTCCCCCAACTTAATTTAGGAATTTTAGCAATTTGAAATAACAAGACTCAAAAGAATATAATTTAGACATTATGGTTTCAACAGAAGTGGCACTAACAAGAGATAGAATAGGTGGAGGATAACTAGAGAGAGAAAAACCAAAACTCAAATGTAAAATATCAAGAACCAAACAATTTAATTATATGTTCCATGCAAGGTGGCATGATGAACATGATGATGATGCAAGGTGATGTTATGATGATGCAAGAAAAGAAAATAACAAGCAATTTTCTAGTAGTGGTTTTACCCGGGGTGCTACAACATAGCTAATATTCTTTCTCAAGAACACACACAACAAACAACACCAGCACTTGCTAGATTTCCAGAAGAACAAACCACAACTCACCAACCTAATCCATCAAGAACCATCCAAGATGGTTACCTAATGGAGGGGGAGGAATAAGTGGAAAGCAAGAACAACATCACCAGGAGGTGCATGCCAAGATGAAGGACACTAGTAGTACTAGGAGATACAAGCAAGCACGAAGGAGGAGAAGATCAAGCTGGAATATAAGGAATAGATCTGGAGAAGCCAGACAGTCACATGCAACCACTACAGAATCAGGTTGCTATATTACCCATATTAATGTCCAGCTAAAAACATCTGTTCTCAACAAGTTCTATATAGGCAATAGATTGGGAGAGAGACGAAGTTCCCAGAGTTCCATAGTAATGCTATCGTAAGCCCAACATAGTGTTGTGCTCACAGTAGATGTAGTATCTATTCTATCTCAGAAAAATAACAGCCTTAGCCTTTGCATCATTGGCTAGGGACAAGCCAAATATTTTGATAGAGATATGGTAGTAGATCATATAGATGGTCTAAGCCAATGTGCATCCCCAAAGAGGTACCACAACAACCATATCATCTACAGAAACTACCAATATTGTATACAAAAAATAGCCAATAGATTAAGCAAACAACTTTTAAGTGCATCATGTGATCCCAATCAATTCCTAGTCAAACTCTAGGAATCATTCTTAGTAAGTTGTTCACCATCCACATGGCAAATTGAATGAGTTTATACAAAACCATTACATTATTGATCTTCGCCATTTCATCAGAACATGTGTCGTTCTATGCATAATCTTCTCAGAAAAACACCCAAGTGAGGTGTGTCCATCATAGAAGAAAGTAAACAAAGCCAACAGTAAATCTTTACAAACCCAACCAAGATCTCAGCCTTTGCATCACTGGTCTTGGATAGAAATCTCTACTTTTATAACTAGGTACACATAAATCTTTGAATGATCATTTTTGGACACATCCTTTGGATGGTAGCACCTCAGAAATGGTTACATCTTGAAACTTCATCTTAAACAACAAGGATCCACCCTACTATCCTTACAAAAGTCTATTAAATCATTCTCCTAAACACTTTAGGAATCATACCTGGGAATTAAATGAAGGGAATATGCCCGAGAGGCAATAATAAAGTGGTTATTATCGTATTCCTTGTTTATGATAAATGTTTATTTTGCATGCTATAATTGTATTAATATGGAAACGTTAATACATGTGTGTTTAATAAACAAAAAGGAAGTTCCTAGTTATGCCTCTCTTATAAACTAGCTCGTTGATTTACAAGATGATCAAAGTTTCCTGATCATGGACATTGGATGTTGTTAATAACGAGGTCACAACATTAGTGTAATGATGTGATGAACATTCATCCGAAGTATAGCATTATGATCAAAGTCATTGAGTTTATATTGCTATAACAACTTACGAAGTGATCCTAATCCTTAGACCATGAGATCATGTCAATCACTAACACTGGAAGAGTTTCTTGATAACATCAAACGTCACACCGTAACAGGGTGATTATAAAGATGGATTCAGAACTACTAAAGTGTTATGTTGAGGCCCATGGATCGAGAGTGGAATTTGTTCATCCTGATGACGGATAGATATGCTCTGGGCCCTCTCGGTGATATCACATTGATTAGCTTGCAAGCAAGTGATTTGATCACTAGAATGTTATATCACGGGAACGAGAAAAGAGTGCATGTCGTGCGAGATCAAACTAGGTATGGAGATACCAATGATCGAATCTCGGACATGTAATATATCATGAAACAAAGGGATTAAGATACTAGCGTAAAGGTTGGCGATCACAAGAAAGTCATCGTTGAATGTGTGGGAGTCGATATGGGTCTCAGATCCGCTTACGATTATTGATCCGAGAGGGGTCTCGATCATGTACGCATTATTCACGAACCGTAGGGTGACACACTTAAGAGACACCGACATCCAATTGGAGCAAAATTTTCATGCCGAAAAGAAAAGGAAAGCGCAGGAATTTATTTCACTAGACACCGAAACTGTTTCGGTTGAAATTGTTGAAACTAGTTCTGCATGTGAAATGGAATACTAGCAAGGGGTTTTATGTGAATGTTTGTTAATTAAAGTAATTAACAAAATTCTGAATAAATAAATAAAAGAGTTTTATTTAAATGAGAGCTTGCATTAAATTTGGTGGAAATTTAATGCATGTGAGTGGATTTTTGAGTGGAGGCTTTTTAATGGGAGTGGAGGCTTTTCATTTTGAGTGGGAGCTCCACCCACATGAATGTGGAAGAGGTGGGGGCAGCCCATGGCTGGGCTCCATGCCCCTTGGGTGCCCCCCTCTCCTCCTCTCACACCACACCTCCTCGTGAAGGATCTCTCTCCCCCTCTAGTATTTATCCCCCATGGTCTCGGACTAGCGAGATACATGTTCCCGGTGGATTTTCGTCAAGAAAGAGTTGTGTTTCCGCTGCATCGCTGGAGCGGAGGTTGCTCGGTGCCTCGAACGTGTGTGCGAGCACGGATGCGCTGCTGTTTTGTGGCGCTAGGACTTCCTCTCGATCTTGAGATCGGCAAGAGATCGTCTACATCAACCACGAGTTTGGACTCGTTAAGCTTTGTCGGTCTTCAAGGGTATGTTCTCTACAGATATACATCCGCCCGTTGTTTGTATCTAGTAGATAGATCTTGGTACATAGTTGTTCCTATCGTAGGAAATTTTTTGTTTTCTATGCTGCGAACCCAACAGTGGTATCAGAGCCGGATCTATGCGTAGATACTTTGCACGGGTAGTACACATATGAGTATGTGGGCGATGATGATCATTTTATTGCTTCTTAGTTGTACTTTGGATATTGGTGGCATAGTGGGATGAAGCGGCCCGGACAAACTTTACATGTCCTCGCACATGAGACCTGTTCCACGCTTGACATGCAACTAGTTTTGCATAAGTGGCTAGCGGGTGTCTGTCTCTCCTACTATAGTCAATATCTAATTTGCAACGAGTTGTCAACAATTTGGTTATCCTCGTTGTGGTTCATGTTCGTAGGTAAGAACGGCTCTATCTTCGAAAGCCCTAAGCCACGTAAAACTTGCAATGGATAAATTAGAGGCGTCTAGTTTAGATTGTTGCTGGGCTAGTGTTATGATATGGTGATGTTGTAGGTAGAAGTATGAGATGATACTCTTACAACACACATAGCGTGTAAGTTCCATAGACCTTGGCCTTACACATAGAGGTATGATAGAGATCATACCACGGTGCACATGATGGAGATCATATGCGGGAGCCATATCACTTCACTTACAAACATGTGATGTTTGATTGCATCTTATATTGCTTGTTTGGCGTTTTATTAGCATAATAAGATGATCCCTCATTTAGATATCAAGATAAAAATGTGTTCTTCCTTAAGTATGCACCGACAATGTTTTGTCGCTTCAAGACATCACATGATGATCGGGTGTACTTGAATCCATGAGCATATCTCGGGTGTAAGACAGTTACACACGCGAATACTAAGGTTCTTACTTGGCGAGCCTAGCATGTACAGACATGGCCTCGGAACACGGACCGAAAGGTTAAGCATGAGTCATATGTTTTGATATGATGACCATATGGATGCTCGCCTTTGAAGCTACACCGACTCACGTGATGATCGGACTTGGTGTAGTGGATTTGGTTCATGTAATCACCAAAAAGACATGAGGGATGTCGTTTTTGAGTGGGAGTTCATTTCTAATTTGGATTAGTATAACTCAATTTATCATAAATTAAATCAAAGTGAATTTGCATAATTTGTTGTAGTCATTGGCATTCGTTCACCACCTTATGCATAGTTGTAATTGGGATAATAGAACTATAGAATTCTGGATATATACTTTATGAACTGGTATCGTATTGTGTTGAGTGTCAATCTAAAGTTTAAAGTCCTATTGCAAACTTTCAGCAAACTCTGTTTACTCCGTGAAATTTAATAATTGGTATTAAATCGAGAGTAACAATTCCAGTGTTAGTATCTTAAGTATCATGTTTGCCTCCATGATTCTTGATTGTTTTAATATCAAGTTTATCGAGGAGCTGAAAGAATTGTTTCAGAAACCATCATGTGTGGCAGATATAACGATATCTGAAACAATGTTTTGGTTTCAATATGATAGAGTATAATATATGTTCTCATATTGGATGAGAATTTGCAAAGGTTGGAGATGCTAGACATCCTAATCATCCAAAAGGGTTTTGGAAAGTAATATTATACTCACGATTCGCCTTTATAAGCTACAGTAGCTTGATCATGAAAGTCGTCATGATAAGGATGAATAGAAGATGTATGTAAAGTGTTTACTATACTAAAAGATTACTAAAGAATGGATTTTGAAAGAATACCGATCATTTTGATGATGGTGATCTACTTCAAAGTGCAAGTCCAAAGGTATTATTATTTGAATATACACGCTTTGGACTATGTGTCATGTATATGGCGCCACTTTTGATGTTGATAGATTCTTTTAAAAGAAAAAGGAAATGCTAAAAGAGAATCTATAAAATATATTTGGTAGAAAAGAAAAGATTGGAAATATCCAATTTAGGTATATGGATGATATACATGTTATGGTTGTATTCTTTGCTTGTTAAACAATGTGGTTCTTGGGTATTGGATACCGAATTGGTTGGTATGAAATTTCATACGGAACAATGCAATTCATGAACCACAATGGCCTAAGTAACTAGCAAGAGAATATGTGATGTTCATTGAAAACAAACAAACCGTTGTTTGTATTTCTCGTTGACATCAAAGCTTGACTTCAAGATTTGTTTTAATAATTGTTATTTGAATCAGGTATTATGAGAACAAAGGTTGTTCAAATAATTACCGTATTCCATATAAGATGGATGATTTACAAATCTAGTTGGAGAAATCACATCCATAAAACCTAATGCTAAAATGTCGCAAGACAAATGATTGAAAGATCACTTACAAAGTGACATCGTTGTTTAAATTATATTGGAAATAAAACATGAAGAATCTCCATATTCATGGATTTTTGGAGTCTTTGATTTTATCAAGTGACGCTTGTGAGACTTTCCACGTGATAATTAAAACTTTGTTCAAAGGCCAAAGAAGAACGAACGACTAAATTATTGGAATTTATACATATCGATGTATGTAGTCCATCATGTGTAGTCGTAAGCGATGGGTTTCAACTTCATATGCTTTCTCCGGAAATTTGAGTGAATATTCACTTAATGAGAAAGAAGTATGAAATATCTGAAAACGTTTCAAAGACTTTCAAGATGAAGTGAAAATCATTGTGACAAGAAAATAAATGGTTTATGATTTTATCATAAGGGATTTATTTGAGTTACAAGTGTAACCAGAAAATAAATGAATTATGATTTCATCATAAAGGGATTTATTTGAGTTGAAAGTTTAGCAAAAACACCTAGATTTACATCTCCCGAAACACCATAGGAGTATGGATTGTTTGAGATTTGTAATGAAACCTTGTTTGACATGGTTGGATCAAAGGTGTTATTCATAAAACTGCCATTATGTTTTAAAAGATTAAAAGCTTTAGAGACTTCTGCTTTTACACTGAAAAGAGCTCCATCTAGATCCGTTGAAATGACACCATGGAAGTTATGGTTTGGGGTAAAACCCAAGTTGTCATTTCTTAAATTTTGGTATGCTAAACATAAGTAAGATGTTTACAACTGAAGTCGGATGAGCATGTCTTTGTAGGTTATTTCGAATAACAATTGGTTATTCCTCCATAACACCAAGGACAAAAGGGTTTTGTCGCTTGAAACATTAAGTTTCTTGAAGAAGGAATTTTTCATAAATGTTAAGTGGGAGGACAATAGAACTTTGATAAGGTTAACGAACCTTAGCTAAATGTGCTGAGTTGCACAGCACCGGAAATGGTTCCGGAGGCTGCCATAATGCTCATAGCTTATGTGCCTCAAAGGTTGTGGTCATGGAGATCTAAGTTCTTATTGAACCAAGTCGGTCGGATAAACAATCAAATACTAAGATTTGAGAGTAAATCATTATTGTTTGACAATGACGAACCGACTATATGCAAAGAAGCGATGATGGGCCCTGACTCCGTCAAATGGCTTGAAGCCATAAAATCCGTGATAGTTCCATACACGAGAAATCAAGTTTTGAACTTGGAAGACCCTCCGGAAAGGTGTAAAAACCTATCGGTCGTATTTGGATCTATAAAGAAACAGACATGGATGTTTCACATCTATGAAATAGTCGACATGTTGTAAAGTATTTTACGACAATGTTCAAGGAGTTGACTATGACAAGATTTGATCTTTCATAGCGATATTTAGTCTGGACGGATTAAAGAAGCAAGCACTACATATAATTTCTTATATGGTAGATGAATAAACAAAACAAAGTTCTTCTAATAGAATGGTTACCTAGGACATGTACATGACACGGTCCAAAGGGTTTTGTTAAAATTCAAAGGATGCTAAAAAGGGCATGCAAACTTCAATGGTTGAAGTAAGCATCGCGGAGTTGGAATCTTCACCGTGATGAAAAGGAGTTTTTCATCAGGAGACGATGATGATGCTTGCATTTGGAAGAAATTAAGTGGGAGCACTGAGACATATTTCTAATACATTATGTGGATGACATCTTGTTGATTAGAAATGATGTATCTTTTATTGACAAAGGTTAAGAATTTCATTTTAATGAAAGACTTAGGCAAAACCCGAATATTTAGCATGAATGTCTATAGTGGATAGACCGTGACGCTAATATGGTTATGCCAAACGTACATATATGAGATATTGAAGGAGTTCAATATGGAAACGACAAGAAACAGTTCTTGTCGCATGGAAAGGAATTGAATCAAGATTCAAGTGTATCGACACTTGATAAGTGAAACAAGATTCAAGTGCTTTGACACTTGATGAGTAAAATCACAAGAATGATTTGATTAATCATACCATGATATGTACACATCCAGATATGTCCTATGCTCTAAGTGTTATGAGCATATACCAGAATGAATCATAAAATGATCATTGGACAATAGTAAGGAAATTCTTATGGTCTTTTGGAAGAACTAAGAATATATTTGTGTAGAGGTGACAAACAATTACAAATAGTTCATTGTAAAGCGTTACATTGATACTAGTTTTGTCACAAGATACAAATTAAATTTATCTCAATTTAAACTATGGGTGGCACAATGTAATGGAAAGGAGTTTCCATGATGGATTTGGAAGAGTTCCAAAGTTAAGACATTGTGACGAATACTACAACAAAAGTCTAAGTATATGACTGCTATAGTAGCAGCAAAGGAGGGCATTTGTGTCAAGTAGTTTGTTATCAAACTAAGGTGTGGTTCGCAATGGGCTAACACTAAAGATATATTGTATGACAATAGTATCGACATGATTTAACCCCAAGGAACTAAAGGTCTCACCGAAAGACCAAATTTATACAATGCCATCTCATTGGAGAATGAGTGATGCGTGAAGACGCAAAGACATGCAAATACACACGGACCTGAAAGCATCAGATCCGTAGATTATGTTAACCACTTGTAGTTGCGTATATGGAACACCAGAAAGCCATAGGTGTTCAATACATAAAGTTTTCAAACTAGATTATTGTCTCTAGTGCAAGTGGGAGACTGAAGGGAATATGCCCGAGAGGCAATAATAAAGTGGTTATTATTGTATTCCTTGTTTATGATAAATGTTTATTTTGCATGCTATAATTGTATTAATATGGAAACGTTAATACATGTGTGTTTAATAAACAAAAAGGAAGTTCCTAGTTATGCCTCTCTTATAAACTAGCTCGTTGATTAACAAGATGATCAAAGTTTCCTGATCATGGACATTGGATGTTGTTAATAACGAGGTCACAACATTAGTGTAATGATGTGATGAACATTCATCCGAAGTATAGCATTACGATCAAAGTCATTGAGTTTATATGGCTATAACAACTTACGAAGTGATCCTAATCCTTAGACCATGAGATCATGTCAATCACTAACACTGGAAGAGTTTCTTGATAACATCAAACGTCACACCGTAACAGGGTGATTATAAAGATGGATTCAGAACTACTAAAGTGTTATGTTGAGGCCCATGGATCGAGAGTGGAATTTGTTCATCCCGATGACGGATAGATATGCTCTGGGCCCTCTCGGTGATATCACATTGATTAGCTTGCAAGCAAGTGATTTGATCACTAGAATGTTATATCACGGGAACAAGAAAAGAGTGCATGTCAGTAACGAGATCAAACTAGGTATGGAGATACCGATGATCGAATCTCGGACATGTAATATATCGCGAAACAAAGGGATTAAGATACTAGCGTAAAAGGTTCCGACGATCACAAGAAAGTCATCGTTGAATGTGTGGGAGTCAGTATGGGTCTCCATATCTCGCTTCTGATTATTGATCCGAGAGGGGTCTCGATCATGTCCGCATTATTCACGAACCGTAGGGTGACACACTTAAGAGACACCGACATCCAATTGGAGCAAAAGTTTCATGCCGAAAAGAAAAGGAAAGCGCAGGAATTTATTTCACTAGACACCGAAACTGTTTCGGTTGAAATTGCTGAAACTGGTTCTGCATGTGAAATGGAATACTAGCAAGGGGTTTTATGTGAATGTTTGTTAATTAAAGTAATTAAAAAAATTCTGAATAAATAAATAAAAGAGTTTTATTTAAATGAGAGCTTGCATTAAATTTGGTGGAAATTTAATGCATGTGAGTGGAGGCTTTTTAATGGGAGTGGAGGCTTTTCATTTTGAGTGGGAGCTCCACCCACATGAATGTGGAAGAGGTGGGGGCAGCCCATGTCTGGGCGCCATGCCCCTTGGGTGCCCCCCTCTCCCCTATAAAAGGCCCCCCTCTCCTCCTCTCACACCACACCTCCTCGTGAAGGATCTCTCTCCCCCTCTAGTATTTATCCTCCATGGTCTCGGACTAGCGAGATACATGTTCCCGGTGGCTTTTCGGCAAGAAAGAGTTGTGTTTCCGCTGCATCGCTGGAGCGAGGAGGCGGAGGTTGCTCGGTGCCTCGAACGTGTGTGCGAGCATGGATGCACTGCTGTTTTTCGGCGCTAGGACTTCCTCTCGATCTTGAGATCGGCAAGAGATCGTCTACATCAACCATGAGTTTGGACTCGTTAAGCTTTGTCGGTCTTCAAGGGTATGTTCTCTACGGATATACATCCGCCCGTTGTTTGTATCTAGTAGATAGATCTTGGTACATAGTTGTTCCCATCGTAGGGAAAATTTTGTTTTCTATGCTGCGAACCCAACATTATCCATCACGGGATATGTGAGAGAGGAGGTAGCAGGTAAAAGCTTTTTACCTGCTTAATAAGCAATCCAAGTATATAGGCTACATAGCTAAATTCTCTTATACTTAATCATTTTCCTGAGATAAACCATCAGGAATCATGTTGCCAGCTATACATTTTATCATCTAAAATTATCAGAGTCCATTGGAGTATATAACCAACTCCAATTCCTTGACATCATAACATATCAACACAGACCAGTACATCAAAGTTCAGTTAATAGTTTCTGATAGAACCACTGTCAACATCAAGCTCACAATACAATAGTAAAATCTATACCACTAGAATTAATAGGTAGCCACCTCAAAGCAACATGATATCAAGGGATGAACCCTAACATAGAGGGATGAACCCTAGAACAATGGACAATCACACTTAGGGTTCATGAGTTGCAAGAACACAGAGGCCGACATGGTAGGATAGAGAACAAGAGGGGGAAAAGGGAAGAACTCACCCAAGGTCCTCGTTGTAGTTAGAAGAGGAAGCAAAACAGCCGATGAATGCACCCACGGTGGCACAGGGAGCACCCAGAGGTGCTGCAACCCGCGCCAAGCCGTGAGCACGGCGACCAAAGCCACACGAGAAGCAATAGCGACACCACATAGCTACCAGATCCATGGAGGAGAACCACAGGGTCGGCGGAGCACTGAATCGCCGGTGACCACCAAACCCTTGGGTTTGGGGTGGAGGCGACATGGCCAGGATAGAGGCCTAGCAACGAATCAAATGGCACCAGTCGGCGGAGCATCACTGACTGCCTCGTATCGCACCACGGTGGCGACCGGAGAAGCCCAAGGAGGCCGAAATCGCACGACGACGGCAACTCAGCGCCACGGCGGGGCGCGAGAGAGGAGAAGACACGAGTGCGCGTGTGAGAGGGAGTGAATGGGGAGGACTGGGTCGGGCTGGGGTTTGACCCGAGCCTAGTTGGGCTATATTTGAAGGGTTTCGCAGTATAGTAAATCAAAATTTTCTACGGAAGCGAACAGAGGGAAAGCCAAGATCTAATCTAGGAGATGCAAACAACGAGAGAGATTGGATTAGATCTTCATACCCTTGAAGATTCGCTGTGAACGCGTTAAATCGAGCGTGGGTGATGTAGTCGTACTCGCTTCTCCTCCTCGCGATCCGATCCGATCTAGCACCACAAGTGGCGGTGCCTCCGTGAGATGCACACGTGCAGCACCTCGACGTCTCCTCCTTCCTCGGACCAGCAAGTAGGGTGGAGAGATAGATTGGATCTACAACACGACGGCGTGGTGTATATGGTGGAGAATTTCTGCAGCAGGGCTTCGCCTACAAACAGTCGGGAGGGAGAGAGGAGGGCAGCAGGGCAACTAGGGTTTGGAGGAAGGTGTGTCCAGGGAGGGGGCGCCCTAGCCCTCTATATATAGAGGGGGAGGAGGCGGCCAGCCCTAGCCCCTCCTCCAAGCCTTGGGCCGGCGGCCAAGGGATAAGGAGGAGTGGGGGGCTAGGACTCTATCTCTAGTTCTAGAAGCTTCCGGTACAATACCGATTAATCCGGAACAATTCCGAACTCCAAAAACTGCACTGCCTTATATGAATCTTATTCTCTGGACCACTCCGGAACCTCTCGTGATGTCCCGGATCCCATCCGAGACTCCGAACAAAAATTCATAAACCAAGTATCCAATCTATCCTAGCGTCGAGACACGTTAAGTGTGTGACCCTGCGGGTTCGAGAATATGCAGACATGATCTTCTATCAATAATCAACAGCGGGGTCTGGGCACCCATATTGACTCCACACATTCATCGATGATCATATCGGATGAACCATGATGCCAGGATTCAATCAATCCCATATATATATTCCCTCTGTCTCGCGATATTTTACTTGCCCGAGATTCGATCGTCGGTACCGTCATACCTAGTTCAATCTCGTTCACAGCAAGTACTTTACTCGTTCCGTAATCTGATATCACTTTGTGATTAACTCCTTAACCACATGCTTGCAAGCGGTGTTGATATCGATTACCGAGTGGGCCCGAAGTATATCTCTCCGACTTGGGAGGGACAAATCCCATCTCGATACATACAACCCAACAGATACTTTCCGACCACCTGAGAGACACCTTTATGATCACCCTCTCATAGGATGACGTTTGATGACCTCAAAGCTTTCTTCCGATACCAGGGAGTTGTATTATCTCATGGTCTAAGGAATACAATATTTGACATAAAAAAACTTCGCAAAGACGAACACGATGACACGATCTAATTGCTTCGCTTAGTTTGGGTCTATCCACCATATCATTCTCCCAATGATATGATCTCATTATCAATTGACAACTCATGTCTATGGTTAGGAAACCTTAACCATCATTGATCAATGAGCTAGTCCATAGAGGCGTACTAGGGACACGGCGTTGTTCACAAACCACACAAGTATTAATGTTTCCGCTTAATACAATTCTAGCATGGAATATAAACTTTATCATGAACAAGAATTATAATAATAACATCTTTATTATTGCCTCTAGGGCATAATTCCAACAGTCTCCCACTTGCACTAGAGTCAATAATCTAGTTTACATTTGGCAACAATCTCACACCCATGGCACTGAGGTGCTGATCATGTTTTACACGTGGAAGAGGTTTAGTCAATGGATCTGCGACATTCAGATCTGTATGTACTTTGCTAATCTTCAGATCTCCATCTGCTATATAATCTCGGATTACATGAAACTTGCGGTTGATATGTTTGGTCTTTGGATGATATCTTGGTTCCTTAGCGAGTGCTATGGCGCTAGTGTTGTCACACAATATCTCCAGTGGGTCCAATGCACTTGGAACCATAAGCTCGATGATGAAGTTTCGATCCAAACTCCTTCACTTGACGCTTATGCAAGAGCCATGTATTCCGCTTCTCGTAGATCCCGCGATCACGCTTTGCTTGCAGCTTCTCGACTCCAGCTCCTCCATTCAAAATATACACGTATCACTTCGAGATTTAGAATCATCCTTGTCGGTGTCGAAACTAGCATCGACGTAACCTTTCTGACGTTGTTCATCACCCCCATAGACTAAGAACATTTCTTTAGTCCTATTTAGGTACCTTAGGATGTTCTTCACGGCTGTCCAGTGTTCCACTCCTGGATCACTTTGATATCTGCTCATCAAACTAAGAGCATTGGACACATCCGGTCTAGTACACAGCATGGCATACATGATGGAACCTATGGCCGAGGCATAAGGCACTTTGCTCATAGCTTCCCTATCATTTATCAGAATGGACACCGAGCCTTGCTCAATATCTTACCCGACAACATAGGTCTTGAACCTTTCAATGCCTTATCCATTACGAACCTTTTGAACTTTGTCTAGGTATGTACCGGCTTAAAGCTATCAGCGTCTTTGTCTATCTCTATAGATTTTGATGCCCAATATATAAGCAGCTTCACCTAGGTCTTTCATTGAAAAACACTTGTTCAAATAACTCTTCACATCGTTAAGCATGTTGATGTCATTTCCAATAATCAATATGTCATCCACATATAGTACCGTAAATGTCACGAGCTCCCCCTCACTTTCTTGGAGATGCAAGCTTCGTCGCAATCAGGAACAAATCCAAAGCTCTTGATCACTTCATCAAAACGAAGGTTCCAACTCCGAGATGCTTGCTTGATCCATAAATGGGCGCTGAAGTTTGCATACTTTATCGCATCCTTAGGATCGACAAAACCTTCGGGTTGCATCATATACAACTCTTCATCAATGTTGCCATTGAGGAAAGCAGTCTTGACATCCATCTGCCATATTTCATAATCATGAAACGCAGCAATTGCTAATAAAATCCGAATGGACTTAAACATCGCTACGGGAGAGAAAGTCTCATCGTAGTCAACACCTTGAACTTGTCGAAAACCTTTCGCAACAAGCCGTTCTTTATAGACGGTAACATTACCATCCGCGTCCGTTTTCTTCTTGAAGATCCATTTGCACTCAACGGCCTTTCCGATGCTAGGAGGGTCCACCAAAGTCCATACTTGGTTTTCGCTCATGGATCCCAATTGGATTTCATGGTTTCTAGCCATTTCTCGTAGTGCGGGCTCATCATCGCTTCCTCATAGTTCGTAGGTTCACTGTCTTCTACTAACAAGACTGTCAAGACAGGGTTGCCGTACCACTCAGGAGGGGCACGCGACCTTGTCGACCTGCGACGTTCAGTAGCAGCATCGTCCGAAACTTCATGATCCTTGTCATTAGCTTCCTCTATTGTTGGTGCGGACCTTTGGAACAATTTCAGGTCTTGCTACTCTCCAATTCAAGAGAAGGTTCAATAACCTCGTCTAGCTCTACTTTCCTCCCACTCACTTCTTTCGAGAGAAACTCCTTCTCAAGAAAGGAACCGTTCTTCGACAAACACTTTGCCTTCGGTTCTGATAGAAGGTATACCCAATAGTTTCCTTAGGGTATCCTATGAAGACGCATTTCTCGCTTTGGGTTCGAGCTTGTCGCATCAACTTCTTGACGTAAGCTTCGCATCCCCAAACTTTAAGAAACGACAACTTAGGTTTAGCACCAAACCATAGTTCATACGGTGTCATCTCAACGGATTTAGATGGAGCCCTATTTAAAGTGAATGCAGCGGTTTCTAATGCATAACCCCAAAATGATAACGGCAAATCAGTAAGAGACATCATCGATCGGACCATATCTAATAGGGTTCGATTCCGTGTCAGACACACCATTCTTATTTGTGGTGTTCCGGTGGCGTGAGTTGTGAAACGATTCCACTTGCTTTGAGATGCGTGAGAAAATCATAACTCAAATATTCGCCCCACGATCGGATCGTAGAAACTTAATCTTTCATTACGATGGTTCTCCACTTCATTCTGAAATTCTTTGAACTTTTCAAACGTTTCAGATTTATGTTTCATTAAATAGTTATACCCATATCTACTTAAGTCATCGGTAAAAGTGAGAAAATAGCGATATCCACCGCGCGTCGAAACACTCATCGGTCCGCATACATCGGTATGTATGATTTCCAACAAGTCCGTTGCTCGCTCCATCATACCGGAGAACGGGGTTTTGATCATCTTGCCCATGAGGCATGGTTAAATTGTGTAAAATTATTCAAATTCAAGAGACTCCAAAAGTCCATCGAATGGAGTTTCTTCATGCGCTTTACACCAATATGACCTAGACGACGATTGCCACAAATAAGTAGTATTATCACTATCTACTTTGCATCTCTTAGCCTCAATGTTATGGATGTGTGTTTCATCCTTTCGAGATTTAGAAGAAATAAACCATTCACAACAGGTGCATGACCATAAAAGATGTTACTCATATAAATAGAACAACCATTATTCTCCGATTTAAATGAATAACATTCTTGCAATAAACAAGATCGAAATAATGTTCATGCTCAACGCACATAATAACATTTATTAAGGTTTAAAACTAATCCGAAGGTAAAACTAAGGAGGCGTGCGACGGCCATCACATCAACTCTTGATCCGTTGCTAACGCGCATCGTCACCTCATCCCTGAAGCCGCGTCTATTCCAGTAGCTCTGTTTGAGTTACAAATGTTAGCAATCGAACGGTATCAAATACCCGGGCACTACAACGAGGGATAGTAAGGAAAACATCAATAACATGTATATCAAATATACCTTTGATGGTGCCACCTTCTTGTCCGCTAAGTACTTGGACGATTGCTTCGATGACCCTTGTCCTTGCAATAGAAGCACTCAGTTTCGGCTTGGGTCGGACTTGAGCTTCTTCTCGAGGGCAACGCGCTTACCGCCGCTTTTCTTGAAGGGCTTCTTTGCACCTTACCTTTCTTAAAGGAGGGCTTGTTGACCATCAACACATGATTATCCTTCTTGATGTCCACCTCCACGCCTTGACTTTGCGAAGAGCTCGGTGATCGTGTCAGTGGAACCAATCTGATTATGAGTCACTACAAAACTTTTGTAGCTGGGAGGAGTGATTGCGAACCTGTCAATCTTGAGCTCCTGGAATCTTGCGATCAGTTGCTCAAGGCGTTGAGTGTAGCCCGACATCTTAATGGCGTGCTCACTAACGAACTCCTTCCTCCATCTTGCGATTAAAGAACTTCTCGGAGATCTCATATCTCTCAGAATGGGCCTAAGTCTGAAACATGGTTTTCAGCTCTTCGAGAATCTCAAAGGGCCCGGGATAGTTTTCAAAACGATTTTGAAGTTCCGGTTCCATAGAAAACAACATGGTGCTCTTAATCACACCATAATCATCTTTGCGCCCGATGACAGCTTTCTCATCGGTAGCGCGATTAACAGGGGGTCACCTAACGCTTTCCCAAGGACATAGTCCTTTTGTCCATGCACAGAATGATTCTTAGATTGCGGAACCAGTTGGTGAAGTTAGACCCATTGTTTCTAAGCTTTTCTTTCTCAGCAAAAACGTTGAAGTTGAAGTTGGACTTGGCCATGTGATCTACAGTATTTGCAAGTACAATTTAGACTATGTTCATGATAAATAGTTCAACTTAATCAAATTACTAGTTGAACTCCCACTAAATTCAACATCCCTCAAGTTGTTTAGTGAACACGATCCAAATTCACCACACCTAATCCGATCATCACGAGAAGAGATGTGGTTTCAATGGTGGACAACGAAGTGTCGATCATATCATTCATATGACTCATGCTTAACCTTTCGGTTCTTGTGTTCCGAGGCCATGTCTGTACATGCTAGGCTCGTCAAGTAAAACCCAAGTATTTCCACGTGTGCAAAACTGGCTTGCACCCGTTGTATGTGGCGTGAGTCTATAGCACCCGATCATCACGTGATGCTTGGACACGACGAACTTTCATAGCGGTGCATACTTGGGGAGAACACAGTTTTATCTTGATCTTTAAGTGAGGAATCATCTTATAATGCTACCGTCGCGATCTAAGCATAATAAGATACATAAAAGGATAAACATCACATGCATATAACTTTATGTGACATGGTATAGCCAATCTTCATAGCGATCTCCATCTTGTGCGTTCCATGATCTCCATCACTCCACCATGATTGCCTCCACCACGAATAGCAACTACAACTATTGCTAACTACTTAGCGATAAAGTAAAGCTATTACATGGCGTATAAGAAGTTGACTCGCAGGTCATACACAATTATAAAGACAACCATATGGCTCCTTCCAGTTGTGTACTCATCGACATGCAAGTCGTGAAACATTACAAAACATGATCATCGCATACAATATACACATCACATCTTGGGCCATACCATATCATAGAAAACACTCCCTGCAAAAACAAGTTAGACGCCTCTACTTTGTTGTTGCATGTTTTACGTGGCTTATGGGAGTAGATGCTAAGAACGATTATTACCTACGGAAAGCCTAGCGGTGATATTATGGTTGCCAAACTCCGGTGTTAATCCCATGACAACTATAGTGAGAGAAACTGACATCCACCAGCCGAAAGACGTCGCGTAAGGTTGGCCTGGACCGCTTCAATCTCACTATCCCGCGCCATAAGAAGAACACAAACAAGAGGCTTGCAACAGAAAACATCAATGCCCGCAACACCCATGTTGCGTTCTACCCGTGAAACACATCTACGCATAGATCTAGCTCGATACCCTTTGAAGGGTTTTAGCGCATAGTAAATCAAAATTTTCTCGGAGCGAAACAGAGGAAAGCCAAGATCTAATCTAGGAGATGCAAACAACTAGAGTGATTGGATTAGATCTTCATACCCTTGAAGATTACAGCGGAACGCTCGTGAACGTGGGTGATGTAGTCGTACTCGCTTCTCCTCCTCGCGATCCGATCCGATCTAGCACCACAAGTGGCGGTGCCTCCGTGAGATGCACACGTGCAGCACCTCGACGTCTCCTCCTTCCTCGGACCAGCAAGTAGGGTGGAGAGATAGATTGGATCTACAACACGATGGCGTGGTGTATATGGTGGAGAATTTCTGCAGCAGGGCTTCGCCTACAAGCGATCGGGAGGAGAGAGGAGGCGGGAAACTAGGGTTTGGAGGAAGGTGTGTCCGGGAGGCGCCTAGCCCTCTATATATAGAGGGGGAGGAGGAGGCCAGCCCTAGCCCCTCCTCCAAGCCTTGGGCCGGCGGCCAAGGGATAAGGAGGAGTGGGGGGGGGCTAGGACTCTATCTCTAGTTTAAACGATTTAAACTTTCCCTTATCTAGAAACCCTATCTCTAGTTTAAACGAGTTTAAACTTATCTAGGATCGGCTGGGCCCTATGGGGCCTTGTGCCCCTGGCCCAATGCGGCCAGGACTTCCCTCATAGGCCCATGCCCCCTCCCGGAAGGTGGGGCCACGTTGGTCCCCTTCCGGAAGGTTCTAGAAGCTTCCGGTACAATACCGATTAATTCGGAACAATTCCGAACTCCAAAAACTGCACTGCCTTATATGAATCTTATTCTCCGGACCACTCCGGAACCTCTCGTGATGTCCCGGATCCCATCCGAGACTCCGAACAAAAATTCATAAACCAAGTATCCAATCTATCCTAGCGTCGAGACACGTTAAGTGTGTAACCCTGCGGGTTCGAGAATATGCAGACATGATCTTCTATCAATAATCAACAAGTCTGCAGGCACCCATATTGACTCACACATTCATCGATGATCATATCGGATGAACCACGATGCCAGGATTCAATCAATCCCATATATATATTCCCTTCGTCTCGCGATATTTTACTTGCCCGAGATTCGATCGTCGGTACCGTCATACCTAGTTCAATCTCGTTCACAGCAATTACTTTACTCGTTCCGTAATCCGATATCACTTTGTGATTAACTCCTTAACCACATGCTTGCAAGCGGTGTTGATATCGATTACCGAGTGGGCCCGAAGTATATCTCTCCGACTTGGGAGGGACAAATCCCATCTCGATACATACAACCCAACAGATACTTTCCGACCACCTGAGAGACACCTTTATGATCACCCTCTCATAGGATGACGTTTGATGACCTCAAAGCTTTCTTCCGATACCAGGGAGTTGTATTATCTCATGGTCTAAGGAATACAATAATTGACATAAAAAAACTTCGCAAAGATGAACACGATGACACGATCTAATTGCTTCGCTTAGTTTGGGTCTATCCACCATATCATTCTCCCAATGATATGATCTCATTATCAATTGATAACTCATGTCTATGGTTAGGAAACCTTAACCATCATTGATCAATGAGCTAGTCCATAGAGGCGTACTAGGGACACGGCGTTGTTCACAAACCACACAAGTATTAATGTTTCCGCTTAATACAATTCTAGCATGGAATATAAACTTTATCATGAACAAGAATTATAATAATAACATCTTTATTATTGCCTCTAGGGCATAATTCCAACAATATTGGGATCAGATGGGCCAGTTGGTAATCCTGGCCCAGTTCCAAAAGAAATTACAAAATAACATGTTTACCCAATTATTAAATGACCAAATTACCCTTGAACATAATTTATATCCTAGGAAAATAAAGAAAAATCCTAAAAATATATATGATATATTAAAATGATCACAAAAATAATACATACCTAGGAAAAATATAACATTACTTGTTTGAGTTAAATAAAATGAAAATAAATATTAAAACTACTAAAATCCTAAATGAAATTCAATAAAATAAAATAAAAATCCAAAAAATGAATAAAAATCATCCTTGTATATAAAAATAAATTTATTACCTTATAAAAATACTAACTTAAAAATTGTATAAATAAAATTGAAGCAAATATCCAAGGAGATTTATTCCTTTGTGATTTTTATAAACCTAAGAATAATACTTAAAAATAAATAAAAATCATTTTTAAGATTTTGAATAAATATATCCTACTAGAAAAATATTAAAAATATTATTAGTAAAGTTTTCAAGATTTCAAATTAATAAATCCTTAACTAATTCTACCAAATACCAATTTGATAAATTCTGTAAAAACATCTATTAAGTAAGAAATAATCACAAATTTATATTAAACCTTAAATCTCTTTTAACCAAATAATAATTCCAAAACCATAATCTAGAATCATAATCAGGCTTAAATATAACCACTAACTTTATAATACTCATTTAAAACCTTAAAATATCAAATCCTTTAATTTTAACTACTAATCCAACTCCAAAAATTATAATTCATAATAAAAATTTAAGTATAAACTAATCATTCACTCAAATATAAGTGAATGATCTCACAACCTTAATCATACCTATCATAACCTAAAAATAACTAAAATGTATTACATCTTAAGTTTATTTATGCTCTTAAGGTCAACTTTATTCCAAAAGTTATGATCATCATATCTAAAAACTATTTATATTGTTATAGTTCACTTTGGTCTGTTTCAATTAAGACATCAGGTATCTCAAGTCCAAAACTATCTGAGCAAACGCAAACGAAATCGATCACATTCTATTAACCATAAAGATTATTGATGGCGCCTGAGAGCGCTTCGTCGGGAAACCCCAAGAGCAAGGTGTAAAAGAGCACAACAACAAGTCTTCCCTTAGTAAGAAACCGAGGTTATCGATCCAGCAGGAGGAAGGAAATGTCTCAAAGGTGCTGCAAGCAACTTGGAGACCTGCACAACACAAACTCAAGATTTTGCCCCAACGAATAGTGAGGTTGTCAATCTCACCGGTTGCTGTAACAAAGGATTAACTATATGGTGTGGAAGGTAATAGTGGTTTGCAGAAAGTAAACAGTAAGAGTGGAAGATGTATCAATGGTAAATATTGGACCGGGGTCCATAGTTCACTAGAGGTGTTCTCCTTAGATAAACAAACATGGCATGCTGGGTAAAGAAATTACAGCAGGGCAATTGACAGGACTGAGCAAGGCATAACAATGCAATACTAGACATCATGATATTCGATTGGGCAATACAACAAGATACATAGACTGCCATCCAACTGCATCTATGACTAGAAGTACATCTTTGGGTTATCATCTAAACCCCCTCTAGTATTAAGTTGCAAGCAACGGACAACTGCTTTAAGCAAAGTGTGTAAGGTAAACAATCCACTTGTTCCATGAACAAGGGACCGTTGTTTTCTCCCTAGTGGCAACAACACATCTACAACCTTAGAGATTTCTGTCACTTCCCTTAGATTAAATAGAGGCATGAACCCACTATCGAGCATAAAATACCCCCACTTGGAGTCACTAGCAACTACTTGGCCAAGATAGCTACTAACAATGAAGAGCATGCAATATCACAAAGAACACAGACATGATAGAATCAATAAGACAAACCCATTAATCAATCTAACATAGTAATCTCAATATCCATCAGATCCCCACAAACACAACATGCATGATTACAAATAGATGAGATCTTGATCATGAACGGAGCTCACAAGATCTAGACATGAAAGCACAAAGGAGGACATACAACCATCTAGCTACTACATGGACCCGTAGTCCAAGGTGGAACTACTCACGATTCATACAGGAGGCCGGCATGATGAATAATAAGGCCTCCGGGATGATCTACCCTCCGGCAGGGTGCCGGGAAGAGCTTCATACCCCCTGATCTAGGGACGATGGTGGCGGCGGCTACAGACGGTTTCATGGAATATTGATCCGGTCCTTAGGGTTTAGGCATCAGGGGCTTCTTATAGGATAAGAGGGAGGCCGAGGGGGTGCCCGAGGCGGGTGCACCCCCAAGCACAGGGTGGGCCCACCCGCGTGGCCAGGGGGTGTGGACCCCTCGAGGCCCTCCTCCGTCTCGTCTTCTGGCTCCGTGTTCCCTACGGTAAAATATTGAATTTGGCTTTTGTCCCGTCCAATTCCGAGAATATTGATTTTTTGCCTTTCTAGAACCAAAAACAAAAGAAAACAGGCAACTAGCACTATGGCATCTTGTTAATAGGTTAGTACCAGAAAACATATAAAAACATCTCAAAGTGTAGACAAAGCAAAGCAAAGTAGATACTAAACAAGCATGAAACATAAAAAATTATAGATACAGTTCCAACGTATCAAGCATCCCCAAGCTTAACTCCTGCTCGTCCTCGAGTAAGTAAGTGATAAAAAGAATAATTTTTGAGGTGACATGCACCATCAAAATCAAGATCAACCGTTTGCAAGCATTGAAAGATGGGATCAAAGAACTCTAAACATGAGCGTGAAAGATGGAGTTCTAACAATAATACAAAGTAAATATGCATGCAACATGAAAGGCTACAAACAAAAATCATGAATAACATGCATTGAAAAATGTTTGTTTGTTTCACATACAAAAAACATGGCATAGTGGCAATCAGCTTGTCCCTCATGGAGTAGGAAATAGATGCATAGGACACCTTCAAAGTTCATAAGAGTGACTAGATACAAATAGCACAAGAACAAGAAATATCAACAGTATGCACCAATCAATAAGTTTTGGGACAATGCACATAGAACTAAGAATGGAAACTATGCTCTCTTAACTGGTGCCTAAAGGTAGAAGGTGGAGACTCAATATAATAGTGGAAGAAAGGCCTTCATAAAGGGAAGCAGGGATTTCAAGTTTCAAAAAGAGCTTCCAAAAATTATGGTACTTGTTAGCTTTCAGCCTCATTGCCCCTATCATAAGCATCTTGAAGTGATTAAGGTTAAAGTGAACAAACTATGGAGTATATGCTTGACAAAGTATAAGTTGGCAATCTCATGTCCCTTGAATACGAGGGACGATCCTAATGCTGCTCAACTTTAGTCACCTGTAAGTTCTTGTCATAGTAAGTACATGTGTATCATAGAGAACCGCCAACGGGGTACCCCTTGCACATGGTACAGGAGCTATCCCATAACCAAAATGACAAGACAAGCAGACAATGAGCATCTAAGCAATCTTCTTATTTACCATGGGAATATGGTTCTTTTCTCTCTCTTTCCTGTTTTCTCAATATGTCTCTTTTTTATATGAAGAAAGGTTCATAGATGTAATTATGGTGATGCTGCAAGTTTCCACCATGATTAGGTATGGCTTAGGCTAGCGGCCCAGGCGTTTCTCTAACACACATACATAACTCCATGGACTTACAAGCTCCCCTTTCATTTCACACTGACGACATCCATAGACAAAAGAGCATGATATCAACTGTGTACAAAGTACAAGTGCAATGCTGAAAGCGTTCCCTATGACATCACGGTTCTGCTAATTCCAACGTATAAGTGAAAGCATATACAACATAGATGACACAATGGTTCAAGTTTATTAGGGGCAAGAAATATAAAGTGTGCCAACAAGTTTGTGAGAGCTTTAATCACTAAGTTTTCACATAACAAAATACTTTTTAATTGGAAGATAGATGGAAACAAGAATATACTTGGAATGGTGTAACACACCATGCATATGAATTTATAGTGGACACTTTGGTATAACTTGGTTTCTTGGGAGTTGGAAGCATGAGTAGAGCTTACTCATACAAGTGGAGGCTAGCAAAAGACTAGGGGCAACCAACTAAGAGAGAAATAAGGGCCATAATCATGTAGAGCGACAAAACATTACTAATTAAAGGATAAAGTGGTACTACAAGTCGAGGACTAAATGATCATAGAGGCTATGGTGACTTGTTCATAGTCATAACATGGTGTGAACATGTGCCAAGTCAACCCAAACAAAGCATCAAAGGAGAATACCACAATACTATGCTTTTGTATGATAAAACAACGCATGATTCTTTCAAGGCACACTAAGCAATCCCAATTGTTTGGAACAAGTCATGCTACAGCAATAATCACTAAGCATAAGGTCAAAACAGCACCTAGCATGACATACTAAAATCTAAGTCACAGTCAAAGCAAGCTCCTCTTGTACTACTCAAGCAAGAACTTTCTACTCCTTTCCGACACCAATCAACTTATTTGAAACAACTCAGCGAGGACGGGGGTCCAAACTACTTTATTCAAGCAAACTAAGCAAAGCAAACAAAAACTAAGACGCTCCAAGAAGAACACAATAGTGCATGAAACAATAAAAACAAAGTGCCTAGAAAGACCTGAGATTTTTATTGATGAAGAAGGGGATGCCTTGGGCATCCCCAAGATTTGACACTTGTACCTCTTGAATATTTCTTGGGGTGAAACGGGGTGGCATCCCCAAGCTTGAGCTTTTGTCCATTCTTCATCTCATTACATCATTCTCTCTCTACACCTAAAATTTTTCCTTCATACAAAACTTCACACAATCTTCATTAGCAACATTAGTGTTTTCAAAAGATAATAGACCTTGAGGCTTAGCTTTAGAATAGAAAAACTTTCACTAAAAACACAATATATTATAGCAATTCCCTCAAAAATCTCAATTTCCCAAAAAGAACCCCAAAAGGAATCAATAAGAAGCAAATGCAAATAATGGCAGAAATCTATCAAAACAGACCAGCGGGTAGAAACCGATTTTTTCGAAGACCTTATGTTGCTCAAATCAAAAAGTGTTGAACTAACGAAACTTAGCTAACATACTGGGGGATTTTTTTGTAAAATATAATCTCAATCAGACTTACAGAGATTCCTCATGAATTTTTACAGTGTAGCACAAAAAACTGTTTCGGGACAGCAACTCCCCAAATTTTACTTCCCTCTCATTAGAGGTCATTCTTGGCACAAAAAGCAAACACAAAGGATAATAAGAGGTAATTACTGAAGTAATAACTTCCAAGACTCAAGAAAACTCTGGGTTATCTCCCAACAAGTACTTTTCTTTAACACCTTTAAGTTAGGCACAAGAAGCAAGAATCAAGTATTTTCAAATGAAGACGCATTAACATCAACTCTCTTGCTCCTACCTTTCTTACCTTTCTTCTCTTTAGGGAATATATGATTGCTTACTGGAGGAGAAAAATGCATAATGCCTTTTCCCATATCTATTATTGCTCCAAGGTGTTTCAGCAGGGATCTTTCGAGTGTAATCTGTCCTTTTCCTACACATTCAATAAAAAGATAATCAATAGACACCATTTTCCCTGAGATTTGTGTAAACACACCTTTAGCTATTCCAATGGGTATAAATTGCATTATTGGTAAGAGATATTTCTTCTCCTCCTTTAGAAAGTCCCCAAAGACTCAAAGACTCATAGATATCTTTAAGCATAAGGCAAAATTCAGACATGATATCACAGCGAGCATCAAAAGTTGCACTATTTATAGAAACTTTGATTGTAGGAAACCACTTTGAAGGCTCAGAATTTATTGGAACATAACTATGGTTCTCTCTAAGTGTGTGATAGCAATTGTTCAAAGAAGCATTACTGGACTCAAGAGTGTTCAACCTAGCATAAATGTCTATAAAAGAAGAATCAGATTTGCCAGGCATATTATAAAGTATAACCAACCTCTTTATAACATCTAAAGCTTCATCCTCAGTACAACGAAAAATATCTTTCTCAGCTATAGCATCTAAAGCATATCTATAACAAAGAGAAATACTGTGGTAGAAACTATTAATAACCAAGCTAAGACTCATCTTAGGCTCAGTTCCCTTTGTAAAGCAGAGATTCTAGACTAAGATTCTTTGAAACTCTCTTCACTTCCTTGCTTGAAAGTAAAAATCCTTTCCATAGGTGAAACAGGGATTGGACCAAAACCAGACATGGTAGCAACTAGAGCAGGAACTAATTTTTTTGTGTTTTTGATAAGGGAACGCAAACCAAACTAAACTATTTTTTTTGGAGTTTTCGATAAAAAGAGGCAAACAAAACCAAGCAAAAGAAACTAAGAAAAACAAAAATAAAGTAAAGAGGAAGTTTGAGAAGGACTCCCCTTGTGAATACGTCCTTAGCCTCCCCGGCAACGGCACCAGAAAACTTGTTGATGGCGCCTGAGAGCGCTTCGTCAGGAAACCCCAAGAGAAAGGTGTGAAGAGCACAACATCAAGTCTTCCCTCGGTAAGAAACTGAGGTTATCGAACCAGTAGGAGTGATGTGTACATCCCATATATTGATACAACTATTGTACCTACATCTACACACATACAAGGACCTATCACTCGATCTCGTGCCAAACAACTTAACTATCAGGTACTTTCGTTTCTTGGAACTATTCCTCACACACATGAGAATATGATGCTGCCTAAATCAGATGTATTTCTTACTCTTAGGAATGATGGACCAAGCATGGATGAGAGGGACAAGCATTGGAGAATGGTCATGCATGGAGATGGCAACAAGCATGTGATGATTCAAGAGAAGGCCATGAATGAAGATTTCAGAACTTTGAGGCCACCATAATGAAGGAAGAAGGCTTGGACGAAATATTCAAGATTAATACTTCACAAATTCGTCCATAGCTTAATATGGTGTTGTGACACCTTTATTTTGGGCCAGGCCCATGTAATTTTTGCAGGATTTTAAATAGCCACTTTTTAGAGTCCGTATTTGAGGAGAAAAGGACTTCTAGGGTTGGATTCGGCCACCACTTCTATGGCTGGCCGAAACCCCACCTTTTCTTCCTTAAATACTCCCCTTAGCCGTCACCATAGACTCGGATTTTGTTTAGACATTAAGTTAGCCATCATAGCAACTTTGCCAAGGCTCGAGCGTCGCAGAGGCCTCTTGTACTTTGCACCTATACAGGATCCCACCCTTTTCAATAAAGCTTTCATCTTAATCCGCAATATCTTGATTGCAATATTAGTTCTTACTTGTTCTCGATTTTAGGTAGGAATTAAGACCCTCGCTGGTCAGGCTGATCGTGTTCCCGCAGGATCGGTAACCTCCAGGAGATTGGCCTAGCGATTGCATTGGCGCTCGTGCCCGCACGTGTAGTCGGATCGTCAAGCCCGAACTCCACCAAATCGACTATCACCATCTCATCGAAAGATCGGACACCTTTGCCCTATCAAGTGGTATCAGATTTCAGGTTGCTCGATGAAATTTTACTATTTTCGTAGATTAGATCTGTTTTACCTATAACCCACAAAAAAGCCAAAAATACAGTTATAGTTTAGATCCATCCCATCACCAATCTACGCCTTGCATTATATTTTCAGTTTTGCATTGTTGAATTTGTATCTGCATCGTCGCGTCGAGTTGCTGGTCTTAGTGTCTCGTCCCATAGAGTTTCGAGTTCTGATCACAGTAGTCACCGCCACACTCGTAGATCACCGCCATCATATTCCGCCAACATATTCCGCCACCATAAACCCTAAAACTCCGCCACCGCCTTCCTACCGCGACACGGATCCGATCACCTTTCCTGCCACGGCACGAGTCCGAGTTGAATTATTGTTTCATAGTTTTTGTTTTTTACTTTCCTTCCTTGTTGTTTCCGTGTTGAGCTAAATTCCGTGTCGAGCTAAAAGTTCAGTCGTAAGTCCAGAAGGAGAGCAAAAAAAAACTCTAGAACCGCCCCCGAAATTTTTTCTGGCTATACTGATTTTTGGCTCCGGGGATCACCTTTCTCCATCGGCCGTTATAGCGATATTTTTTTGGCGCCTGCGCGCTTTCCGGAGCATAATACAAAAATTTCAAGAATTGTTTTTAGGGCTAACCTGTTTCTAGACCCCGTCGATCAGTTCTAGACACTCGCCATCATAGTGATTTTTGACATCTCGGTTCGCTTTTCAGGGTGCCATATCATCATATGTTGCTTTTTGTGTCACGTCGTGACATCGTTGGTGATCTAGGCTCGCGTCTCTAGTACGGTCTAGCCTAGGAACATCACCATACCATCGTTGAGCATTCTTTCAACATTTGCATTGCTGTTATGATAATTGCTAACCCCTTTGCTAAGCCTTCCCAGAGCTCCACAGATTTCTCCATGTGCGGTGTCTCGACTCCTGGTAATCGCTCAGTTCAATCTCTGGACCCACTGCTCCTCGCGGTTGCACATCGCCTTTTCCTGCTGTTTGGTAAGAACTTGTAAGATCTTTGTATATTTCATGACGGATTACGCGTACCTTCCACCATATTTCCGTAGTTATAGGCATTTATACCTGTGCTTTTAAAGGACTAACCATGACAGATACTTCGCGTAACCCTGCCACAATGATGAACCAAGAACTACTCTGAGCTATTGGTCGGTCGTGCTGAAGATGTGGATGCACGACTAGAGGAATTTGACACCAAGCTCACCAACGCCATGGACAAGATCGACGGACTCGAAAAATCCTTCAACGACAAACTTGACGCTCGGTTCAAGGAGGTTTTCGACAGATTGCCAACACCCGCACCCGCCCCATTGGCACCTCGGCATGGTGCACGACGCATTCCGATCATGGGTCATACTGCTGGTTCAGCTGCCGTCGCACCTCAGGCGGCTACCGCTGCAGCTGAGGCACCTCAGGCTTCCACCGCGGCTGCGGCTGCGACATTGGGGGCAGACGACAGGTACTACTACGACCTCGACGATGACGATCTGTTTGACGAGGAGGTTGAACAACCTCCACACCCTGCTGGCCGACCCCGACATTACCGCCGCAACGCTCGACCACCGGTACATGATGATGATCATGTTGCCAAGCTTAAATTAAATATTCCATATTTTGAGGGTAAATATAATCCTGATGCATATCTTACATGGGAGATGGAAGTAGAACAACATTTTGCATGTTTAAAATATCCTGAGAATATGCGTGTTAGTGCTTCTACATGTGAATTTACTAAATTTGCTTCCCTTTGGTGGTCTGAGTATTGTCGTTTAAATCCTACTACTATTCCTCGTACTTGGACTGCTTTAAAAACTTCTATGCGTGTTCATTTTGTGCCTCCCACTTATCAACATGATTTACTAAAGAATCTGACACGTTTGGAACAACGGAAAAATTATGTAGAAGAGTATTATCAGGAATTGCAAGCAGGGATGGTTCGGTGTGGTCTTGTTGAATCTACTGAACAAATGCTTGCACGTTTCTTTGGTGGATTAAACAAGGACATTCAACACATATTAGACTATAAGAAATATAATTCCATCACTCGTTTGTTTCATCTTGCTTGCAAAGCTGAACGTGAAGTGCAGGATCGCCAAACACCATGGAGGACTAATAATTCTGCAGGTCGCACATTCACTTGGACATCCCGACAATCAGCACCTTCTTCTCGTGATTCTCCACCAGCTACTACCACATCCAAGGCCACCACAAGATTTCCGTCAGCTGCTCCTCCACCGTCATCCAATGCTCCTGCTCGTAGTGCATCTTCTATGGCTTCCACGGGTAAAACAAAGGATATACAATGCCGCAAGTGCTGGGGTTTTGGTCATATTGAGAGACAGTGCACAACACAACGTGTTATGATGGTGCGTGATGATGGTCAATATGATTCAGCGAGTGACTTTGATGAAGATACATTAGCTCTTATTTCTGCTCGAGATGGAGACAATTGTGATTCGGATGAAGAGACAAAGGTAATGGGAGCTGAAACTGCTGATCAATACAAGAGCTTAATTACACAACGTGTGTTGAGTGTGCAATTGAGCAAATCTGAGCATGATCAACGCCACAACCTGTTCCAAACACGTGGTGTTGTCAAGGAAAGAGCTATAAGGATCATCATTGATGGAGGGAGTTGTAATAATCTGGCTAGTGTTGACATGGTAGAGAAGCTTGCACTTCCAACAAGACAACACCCACATTCATAATACATCCAATGGTTTGAGAGTTCTCGCAAGATCAAGGTAACATGAACGGTACATGTGCATTTTATTATTGGTACATATTCTGATTTTGTTGATTGTGATGTTGTACCTATGCAAGCTTGTTCTTTGTTACTTGGTAGACCATGGCAATTTGATAGAGAATCTGTTCATAATGGCAAAACTAATCACTATTATCTTATGCATGATTGAAAGAAAATAGGTCAAAAACCTATGACCCCCGAACAGATTTTAAAAGATGATCTTGCTAGAGCTAGTAGAGCTAAAACTGAGGAGAAAAATAAAAGTAAGAATCAGATTGTTGCTGCAGATTTTGTACCACCAAAGAACACTAAATCTGATTCTAAACATGCTACTGAAATTCGTTTGAAGAGTCCATGTATGCTTGCAAATAAAATTGATATTGCCGAACTAGATGTAAACAATACTCAATGTTATGCAATTATCTGCAAAGAGGTTTTGTTTTCATTTGAGGATATGCCTCCTTCTTTGCCACCCGCTATTGCTAACCTTTTGCAGGAATATGAGTACGTTTTTCCAGCTGAACTGCCACGAGGACTACCTCCTATTAGAGGAATTGAGCACCAAATTGATCTAATTCCTGGTGCTACGTTGCCCAACCATGTGCCATATAGAACCAATCCAGAGGAGACAAATGAGATACAACACCAAATTCAGGAACTACTCGACAGAGATCATATTCGTGAGTCCCTTAGCCCCTGTGTTGTTCCTATTATTTTGGTATCTAAGAAAGATGGTTCTTCGCGCATGTGTACTGATTGTAGAGCTATCAATAATATTACTATTCGATATCGTCATCCTATTCCACGTTTGGATGACATGCTTGATGAATTGAGTGGCTCTACCATGTTTTCTAAAGTTGATTTGCGTAGTGGTTACCACAAGATTCGTATGAAATTGGGAGATGAATGGAAAACAGCATTTAAAACTAAGTTCGATTTATATGAGTGGTTAGTGATGCCGTTTGGTTTAACTAATGCACCCGGCACTTTCATGAGATTAATGAACGAATTTTTACGTGCTTTCATTGGATGTTTTGTGGTAGTCTACTTTGATGATATTCTGATTTATAGCAAATCTTTAGAGGATCATTTGGACCATTTACGTGCTGTTTTCAATGCTTTACGTGATGCACGTTTGTTTGGTAATCTTGAGAAGTGCACCTTTTGCACCAATCGAGTTGCGTTTCTTGGCTATGTTGTTACATCACAGGGTATTGAAGTGGATCCAGCCAAGATTGAAGCTATTGAGAATTGGCCGCAGCCCAAGACGGTCACACACGTGAGGAGTTTTCGTAGCCTTGCTGGTTTTTATAGGCGCTTTGTCAAAGACTTTGGATCAATTGCCGCGCCATTGAATGAACTTACCAAGAAGGATGTGCCCTTTGTTTGGGGCGATGCACAACAACAGGCCTTCTTCATATTGAAAGATAAGCTAACACATGCTCCCTTACTCCAACTTCCTGATTTTAATAAGACTTTTGAGCTTGAATGTGATGCTAGTGGAATTGGTTTGGGAGGTGTGTTATTACAAGAGGGAAAACCTGTTGCATATTTTAGTGAGAAATTGAGTGGGGCTAGTCTGAACTATTCTACTTATGATAAAGAATTAAATGCGTTGGTTTGGAAATTAGAAGCTTGGCAACATTATCTATGGCCTAAAGAACTTGTTATACATTCTTATCATGAATCTTTGAAGCGTATTCGTAGTCAAGCTAAGTTCAATCGTCGTCATGCAAAGTGGGTTGAATTTATTGAGTCCCATATGTTATCAAACACAAAAAGGGTAAAGATAATATTATTGCTGAAGCTTTGTCGCGCCGTTATACTTTGTTATCTCAACTTGACTTCAAAATATTTGGATTGGAAACTATTAAGGAACAATATGTGCATGATGCTGAATTTAAAGATGTGTTGCAGAATTGTAGAGATGGTCAAACATGGAACAAGTTCGTCTTCAATGATGGATTTGTGTTCCGTGCTAACAAACTATGCATTCCAGATAGTTATGTTCGTCTTTTGTTGTTACAGGAGGCGCATGGAGGAGGATTGATGGGACACTTTGGTGTCAATAAAACAGAGGATGTTCTTGCTGCACACTTCTTTTGGCCACGTATGCGTCGAGATGTTGAGAGATTTGTGGCACGCTGCACTACTTGTCAAAAATCTAAGTCTCGCCTTAATCCACATGGTTTATATATACCTCTTCCTGTTCCTAGTGTTCCTTGGGAGGATATTTCTATGGACTTTGTTTTGGGATTGCCACGTACACAGAAGGGGAGGGATAGTATTTTTGTTGTTGTGGATCGGTTTTCTAAGATGACACACTTTATTCCTTGTCATAAAACAGATGATGCTGCGCTTATTGCTGATTTGTTCTTTCGTGAAATTGTTCGTTTACATGGTGTGTCAAATACTATTGTTTCTAATCGTGATACTAAATTTCTTAGCCACTTTTGGAGATTTTTATGGGCTAAGTTGGGGACTAAATTGCTGTTTAGTACTACATGTCATCCCCAAACCGATGGACAAACTGAAGTAGTAAATAGAACTTTGTCTACTATGTTGCGGGCTGTTTTAAAGAAGAACTTAAAATTGTGGGAAGAGTGTTTACCTCATATAGAATTTGCTTATACTCGTTCGCTGCATTCTACCACAAAGATGTGCCCGTTTGAGATCGTGTATGGTTTTGTTCCTCGTGCACCTATTGATTTATTGCCTTTACCTTCTTCGATGCAAAATAATTTGGATGCTACACAACGCGCTGAAATGATATTAAACTTGCATAAGACTACTAAAGATAACATAGAACACATGAATGATAAGTATAAACTTGCTGGTGATAAAGGGAGAAAGCATGTTGTGTTTGATGTTGGAGATCTTGTTTGGTTACATTTGCGTAAAGATCATTTTCCTAATTTACGCAAGTCTAAGTTAATGCCGCGTGCTTCTGGTCCCTTTAAGGTGTTAGAGAAAATAAACGATAATGCATATAAACTTGAGTTTCCTGCAGACTTTGGTACGGTTAGTCCTACGTTTAACATTGCAGATTTGAAGCCTTACTTTGGTGAGGAAGATGAGATTGTGTCGAGGACGACTTCAATTCAAGAAGGGGAGCATGATGTGGACATCCCATCTATTGATACAACCGTTGTACCTACAGCTACACACATACAAGGACCTATCACTCGATCTCGTGCCAAACAACTTAACTATTAGGTACTTTCGTTTCTTGGAACTATTCCTCACATACATGAGAATATGATGCTGCCTAAATCAGGTGCATTTCTTACTCTTAGGAATGATGGACCAAGCATGGATGAGAGGGACAAGCATTGGAGCATGGCCATGCATGGAGATGGCAGCAAGCATGTGATGATTCAAGAGAAGGCCACAGATGAAGATTTCAGAACTTTGAGGCCACCATAATGAAGGAAGAAGGCTTGGACGAAATATTCAAGATTAATACTTCACAAATTCGTCCATAGCTTAATATGGTGCTGCGACACCTTTATTTTGGGCCAGGCCCATGTAATTTTTGCAGGATTTTAAATAGCCACTTTTTAGAGTCCGTATTTGAGGAGAAAAGGACTTCTAGGGTTGGATTCGGCCACCATTTCTATGGCTGGCCGAAACCCCACCTTTTCCTCCTTAAATACTCCCCTTACCCGTCACCATAGACTCAGATTTTGTTTAGACATTAAGTTAGCCATCATAGCAACTTCGCCAAGGCTCGAGCGTCGCAGAGGCCTCTTATACTTCTCACCTATACAGGATCCCACCTTTTTCAATAAAGCTTTCATCTTAATCTGCAATAGCTTGATTGCAATATTAGTTCTTACTTGTTCTCGATTTCAGGTAGGAATTAAGACCCTCGCCCGTCAGGCTGATCGTGTTCCCGCAGGATCGGTAACCTCCAGCAGATTGGCCTAGCGATTGCATTGGCGCTCGTGCCCACACGTGTAGTCGGATCGTCAAGCCCGAACTCCACCAAATCGACTATCACCATCTCATCGAAAGATCGGACACCTTTGCCCTATCAAGGAGGAAGGAAACGTCTCAAAGGTATTGCAAGCAACTTGGAGACCTGCACAACACAAACTCAAGACTTTGCCCCAACGAATAGTGAGGTTGTTAATCTCACCGGTTGCTATAACAAAGAATTAACTGTATGGTGTGGAAGGTAATAGTGGTTTGTAGAAAGTAAACAGTAATAGTGGAAGATGTATCTGATGGCGCCCAACACTTATCGTGGTGCGCTTCGCTGGAAACCCCAAGAGCAAGGTATGAAGCAGCACAGCAGCAAGTTTCCCTCAGTAAGAAACCGAGGTTGTCGAACCAGTAGGAGGAAGGAAATGTCACACAGGTGTTGCAAGCAACACGGAGACCAGCACAACACAAACTCAAGACTTTGCCCCAACGAATCAGTGAGTTTGTCAAGCTCATCGGTTTGCTGTAACAAATGATTAAACGTATGGTGTGGAAGGTAATGGTTTGGAGCAAGTAAACAAGTAACAGTGGAAGATGTAACAATGGTAAAGATTGGACCAGGGTCCATAGTTCACTAGAGGTGCTCTCCTTAGATAAACAACATGGCATGAAGGGTAAACAAATTACAGCAGGGCAATTGACAGGAACTGAGCAAGGCATAACAATGCAATTACTAGTCAGAAAGATCCTACGAGATTTGATTGGGCAATACAACAAGATACATAGACCGCCATCCAACTGCATCTATGACTAGAATTCCACCTTCAGGTTATCATCCGACCCCCTCTAGTATTAAGTTGCAAGCAACAGAGAACTGCTTTAAGCAAAGTGTGTATGTTAAACAGTCCACATGTTCCATGAACAAGAGACCGTTGTTTTCTCCCTAGTAGCAACCGCACATCTACAACCGAAGATATTATTGTCACTTCCCTTGGACACTAGAGGCATGAACCCACTATCGAGCATAAATACTCCCTCTTAGAGTCACTAGCAACTACTTGGCCAAGATAGCTACTAACAACGGAGAGCATGCAAGATCACAAACAACACATACATGATAGAATCATAAAGACAAAACCATTAAACAAACCAACATAATAATCTCAATATCCATAGGATCCCCGCAAACACAACATGCATGATTACAAATAGATTAGATCTTGATCATGAACGGAGCTCACAAGATCTATACATGAAAGCACAAAGTTGGGGATACAACCATCTAGCTACTACATGGACCCATAGTTCAAGGTGGAACTACTCACACATCATACCGGAGAAAAGGCCTCCGGGATGATCTCCCCTCCGGCAGGGTGCTGGGAAGAACTTCAGATCCCCCCAATCTAGGGACGATGGTGGCGGTGGCTACAGACGGTTTCGTGGAGATTTATCGGGTGCTTAGGGTTTCTTCATTGGGGGCTTCTTATAGGCGAAGGAGGAGGCCGAGGAGGCGACTAGAGGGGCCACACCTCTGCCAAGCGTGGGCCTACCCCTAGCCGCGCCTAGGGGGGTCTGTCTGCCCTAGCCCTCTTCTTCGTCTCCCCTCTGGACTTCTTGTTCCCCACGGAAAGTAGTCGACTTTGACGTTTGTCCCGTCCAATTCCGAGAATATTTATTTACTAACTTTTCTCGAACCAAAAACAGCAGAAAACATGCAACTGGCACTGTGGCAACTTGTTAATAGGTTAGTACCAGAAAACATGTAAAAAGCACCTCAAAGTGTAGACAAGCAAAGCAAAGTAGATACTAAACAAGCATGGAGCATCAAAAATTATAGATACGTTTCCGACGTATCAAGCATCCCCAAGATTAACTCCTGCTCGTCCTCGAGTACGTAAGTGATAAAAAGAATAATTTTTGAGGTGACATGCACCCTCACAATAAAGATCCAACCATTTTCAAGCATTGAAAGTTGGGATCAAAGAAATCTAAACATGTGCATGAAAAATGGAGTTCTAACAATAGGACATAATAACTATGCATGCAACATGACAAGCTACAAACAAAGATCATGAATAAAATGCATGTAAAAACGTTTGTTTGTTTCACATACAGAAAACATAGCATAGTGGCAATCAGCTTGTCCCTCATAGAGTAGCAAATAGATGCATATGACAGCTTCAAAGTTCACAAGGGTGACTAGAAACAAATAGCACAAGAACAAGTAATATCACAATATGCATCAATCAAAAAGATTTGGAACACTGCACACAGAATGACAACTATGCTCTCTTAATGGTGCCTAAAGGTAGAAGGTGGAGACTCAATAGTGGTGGAAGAAACGCCATTTATAAGGGAAGCAGGGATTTCAAGTTCCAAAAATATCTTCCAAAAATTATGGTACTTGTTAGCTTTCAGCCCTCATTGCCCCTATCATAAGCATCTTGAAGTGATTAAGGTTAAACTGAACAAAGATGGAGTATATGCTTGACGAAGTATAAGTTGGCAATCTCAAGTCCCTTGAATACGAGGGCCACACCTCATGCTACTCAACTTTAGTCACCTGTAAGTTCTTGTCATTGTAAGTATTTGCATATCATAGATAACCGCCAACGGGGTACCGCTTGCACATGGTACAGGAGCTATCCTATAACCAAAAGGACAAGGCAAGCAGACAATGAGCATCTCAGCAATCTTCTTATTTACCATGGGAATATGGTGCTTTTTCTCTCTTTCCTCTTTTCTCAATGTGTCTCTTTTTTATAAGAAGAATGCTTCATAGATGTCACTATGGTGATGCTACACGTTTCCACCATGATTAGGCATGGCTTAGGCTAGCGGCCCAGGCGTTTCTCTAACACAGGATACAAACTCCATGGACTTACAAGTTCCCTCTTTATTTCACACCGGTGACATCCATAGACAAAAGAGCATGATATCAACTGAGTACAAAGTAAAAGTGCAATGTTGAAAACATTCCCCGTGACAGCACGGTTCTGCTAATTCCAACGTATAAGTGCAAGCATATACAACATATATGACACAATGGTTCAAGTTTATTAGGGGCAAAGAATATAAAGTGTGCCATCAAGTTTGTGAGGGCTTTGATCACTAAGTTTTTACATAACAAAATAGTTTTTAATTGGAAGATAGCTAAAAACAAGAATATACTTGGAATGGTGTAACACACCATGCATAGGAGTTTATAGTGGAAACTTTGGAATAACTTGGTTTCTTGGGAGTTGGAAGCATGAGTATAACTTACTCATACAAGTGGAGGCTAGCAAAAGAATGGGAGCAACCAACTAAGAGAGCAATAATGGCCATAATCATGTAGTGCAACAAAGCATTACTAATCAAAGCAAGGAGTGGTACTAAAAGTCAAGGACTAAATGATCATAGAGGCTAATGGTGACTTGTCATAGTTATAACATGGTGTGAGCATGTGCCAAGTCAACCCAAATAAAGCATCAAAGGAGAATACCCCAATACTATGATTTTGTATGCTAAAACAATGCATAATTTCTTCAAGGCACACTAAGCAATCCCAATTGTTTGGAACCAGACATGCTACAACAATAATCACTAAGCATAAGATCAAAACAAGAGCTAGCATGTCATGCTAAAGTCTAAGTCACAGTCAATGCAAGCTCCTCTTGCTCTTCAAGCAAGAACTTACTACTCCTTTCCAATACCAAGCAACTTATTTGCAAAACAATACAGCGAGAACAGGGGTCCAAACTACTCAAGCAAACTAAACAAAGTAAGCAAATAAAACGAAAACTAAGACGCTCTAAGAACAACACAACTGTGCATGAAACAATAAATACGAAGTGTCTAGACAGACCTAAGCTTTTTATTGATGAAGAAGGGGATGCCTTGGGCATCCCCAAGCTTTGACGCTTGTACCTCTTGGATATTTCTTGGGGTGACACCATGGTCGCATCCCCAAGCTTGAGATTTTGTCCATTCTTCATCTCATTGCATCATTCTCTCTCTACACCTGAAATTTTTCCTTCACACAAAACTGCACACAATCTTCATTAGCAACATTAGTTAATTCAAAAGATATTAGACCTCTGGCAAATCTTTGAACAACAAGGCTTGTCACTAAAAACACAAGCTAATGTAGTAACTCCTTCAAAAAGCTCAATTCACCTAAAGAGAACTCAAAGAGGAATCAATAAGAAGCAAATGCAAATAATGGCAGAAATCTGTCAAAATAGACCAGCAGGTAGAAATCGATTTTTTCGAACATATTCTGTTGCTCAAACCAAAAAGTGTTGGACTCATGAAAGTTATCTAACATACTGGGGGATTTATTCGTAATTTTGAGCTCAATCCGAGTTACAGAGACTCCTCACGAATTTTTTTGGTGGAGGACAGGAATCTGTTTTGGGACAGCAACTCCCCAAATCTCACTTCCCTCTCATTAGAGGTCATTCTTGGCACAAAAAGCAAACATAAAGGATAAGGAGAGGTCATTACTGAAGTAATAACTTCCAAGACTCAAGGAAACTCTTAGGTTATCTCCCAACAAGTACTTTTCTTTAACGCCTTTAAGTTAGGCACAAGAAGCAAGAAGAATCAAGTATTTTCAAATGAAGAAGCATTAATATCAAACCTTGCTTTCAAAGGAGGAGCAAAAAGAAACTTCTCTCTCATCATAGGGAAGTGTTCTGCGGTGACCCAGCATACCACTACATGATGTATTACACTATAATCATTGACATAACACCAATGAAACACCTGTTCACTAGTATTACATCCCTCAGAGTGGTACAACAGAAACACAACGGGTCCAAGACATGACTATAGTTTACAACTCGACTCTTTACATAAGATCCAGAGAACACTCTAGGTTAAAGAGAGAGAAATATACTTCTTACAAAGAAGAATCAGAAATAATCAACTCAAAACTAATATGCTAATAAGATTAACATCTAACTATTTGGCTTGTAGTGCTGCTATTGCAATATTCTACAGAAATAAGTTCTATGTCTAGAGATTATATTCCTATCTAATCAGCAACTTCGTCTTCATTTTAGTTGTTGTATATGTTGACTTTCTTGACTTCATTGAAGAGCTTTAGTTTCTGGTGATGATTCATGGAGCATATCTTGATGTAGACATCGTCTGTACCGGCTTCAGAATCTAGCAAGGCTTAAGAAGATACGTTGATTACGAGCGTACTCAGCAAGTTCACTAGAAAAGGAGTGTTTGATGCACTATATCTACAACCATAGACCATAGGTAGTAGGCAATGCAAGTTTTCATAAACATTTCTTCAAAGGTTGCTTTTATTCTGAAAAGATATGTCCGTCAGCCTTCACGGGTTTACCAAAACTTTCATGGAGTTCCTTTCCCGCCACGTTCGCAGCTCCTTCCCGGAATAGGGAGTAACATTCTAAATCCATTTATAAATCCAATGAGCTTGTCACTTGAGCTTTCATAATCTTTTCATATCCATACTTGGTTATATCAACCACTCTGTCACATCCCAAAATTCTCCTAATGTTGGAATGTGAAATAAATAAGTTTGATTGATTGTTTGACTATGTTGAAAATTCTCAAAGAGAAGAAACTTTTTGAATAGAAAATCCTCTCAACCTTGAATTCAAAATCTTATATTCTTTTGTTATGACCTAAGTAGCCATATAGGCAAAAGGGAATGTATTGATTATGGATTATAGAATTGGTGTGCAAGATTTCAAAATGAAAATCATGAAGCATTCATAAGCATTTCATTACATCCATGCAAAGTTCTCACAAACTGAATCCAAAGCCTGGTATCTAAATCCTATAGTTGATTTTCCCAAATGTTCCTAAAGGAAATTAAATTGACTTTATAAAACCCACTGTTTCTAAGGCATAAATTATTGATAATTATATCCTAAAGAGATCCAATTAATATTACAAAATTTTAGAAACAAAATTGAGCTCATTTGGAGCTATTATGAAAAAGTTATGGAATAAATACAAACAAATAAAGATATAAATAAAATGGAATATACAAGGATTTATAAACCCACTACTTGCAAACTAGTAAAAATATTACAAATATGATCTTACAATGATCTATACGATTTTAGAAAATTTTAGAAACAAGAATCATATCATTTAGAGTTCGTATACAAAAGATATGAGGGAAACAAGTAAATAGAAAAAGAAAAAGAAAAAGAAAAAGAAAAAAAACTAACGGGCCGACGGCCCAGCAATTACCGTACCGAACCAACCAGCCAGGACACGCGTAGGCCGGTTGTCCCAGGTGCTTTAAAAAGCGTGCAAAACAGTTTTTGACAAACCTATCTCTATTCAAACTGCAATATCTTTTTATCTGCAACTCCGAATCGACTTTCGTTTTTTTCTACTTATTCCCTACTCCAAGACCTATCTCTACACTATCCTAAATCTCCATATAAACTCGTGGAGCCACAGCTGTACGAGTTTCCCTTCTCGAAATCCCGAATCTACACATGCCCGAATCTTATTTCGCTTTTTAACCCATCTAGACTTCGTCGTTTGCCTTCGGTCAAAAAAACGAAAGTTGTAGATCTAGTCGAAATCTTTCAATCCCGACAAACCTCACCTCTTTTCATCCACCACAGCCGGAGAATTTCGCATCGCAATATTTCAGATATGAAGGTGTAAATCCAAGATGTACTCGTGCTCGTTTCTTCAAATCCAAATTCCTTTGGTGAGAAGGTAGGACTAATGATTCCTCACAACTTTCATGTTGTAAGTTTTTCAATTTGACCTACGGATTTGTCTCTCTAACACAGATCTGTTTCTTGTCTATTCTGAGCCAACATCGGGTCAATCTCCTCTCCTAACCACTGGATCTTATCCCAACGGCCAGGATTAGATCGATTCCACGAAGGGGTATGAGCCAACCGGATCTTGACACGTGTCAACGTCAGGTCAGCATCTAGTCCCTGTCAGCATGCAAAGTTAACCTGTCCAGTCAGAATATTCCGTTCGAATTTAAAATTGCACATTATAGATCTAACTTGTAAAATTCATTAGAAATTCATACCACATCCCAAAATTGCATATAATATATCAAATTGAAGATAATTTTATGTAGAATCATTTTATCAGAATAGATTAAACCTTTACAGTACGTACTTACTGTAATGATTTAATTAGTTTTAATAGTCTTTTAGGTTAATAAATTTATAGGAAATTATCTGTAACCCCGAAAAATATGAACAATATATCAAATTGAAGCTACTATAATGTAGATTAATAATATCTGGTTAGATCCAGCCTTTGCGGATTATTTACCCCGTAGCAATTTAATTAGTTTTAATGGCTTTATAAATCATTAAATTCATAGTAAATTAATTGCTTGTCACAAAAATATAAATGATATACCGATGGAAAGCTGGTTCCATGTAGATCATCAATATGCAAATGGTTCAGGCAAATACTGTAAGGTTATTCTGTAGATATTTAAACAAGCTAATACCCATTTTTGAGTAATAAATTCATAAGAAAATAAATACTATTCAGAAAATTACAAATAATATGTCCCTGGAATCACAATTCCGTGGAGATTTCAGATATAATTTTAGTTTGATTTTTAGGCAACAGAAACTATATGAATCATTTAAAACCCATTAAATACTATTTAAATCATACAAAAAGATCTATACCTCCGATTAGGGTGAATCCAATGCCTACTGGTTCGTATTAACGTCCTCTATACAGTAAAACCAAGAAACAAATTTAGTTCGATAGTTAGAACAGGCATTACAACAGAACTATTAAAAACCCTATATTGGCAAGTAATTATTAATAACAAGTACTCCATTGCATTAATTGGCCTCTTGCATGCATCATATACTTCAATATTGTTTAGAGAACTAAAGTAACAACCATTTTGACTTATTAAATTGTCATGCATGCATTCGTTGCATTTGTTTGATCCCTATGTGCTATTGTTTATGATTGTATGCAATTGTTTGCTCGATAGATTGCGAGGAGTGCAATGTGTGTGATTGCAACTACTATGATTGCAAGTATTGTGGTTATGACGAGTGCAACCATTATATCTATGAGGATTGTGAGGATTATCTAATCGACTACATCTACAACAAAGGCAAGTCGTGCTATCTTAGTCATAAATGTCCTACCGTTTTCCTATGCATCGTAGATGTTTTTGTAGAATTGCATATGTAGGAATTGATGTGTATATGCTATGCTATGTCCCATATTATTCCCTAGTATTCCTTGTTTATGAGCCATCGTATTGGTAGATTGCTCAGCTATGCTATTTAGACGAGGAAGGGAATCATACCATGAAAAGTTATTTGTTTTGAAAGGATTTTATTTTGTTAAATGACAAACCAACATGATTTTAATGAAACACCTGGGCGGAATGGCATTGATTGGGTCATCGAGTGTGGATTATGGTGGGGAATGCCGCCCAGGACACTGAGAAAGGATTGGCTTCTTTGTTTGGTAGCTTTCTGTAAGGTCCCCAACCTTTAATAAGATTGAGCCCCCTGTGTTTACAATGCTAGTCCCTGGATCAAAAGCTAGCATCCACAGTTTAGATGTAATATCAAGAAACAAAGGTCATAATACAACTTTATAACCAGGAATAACATAATTTTATTACATCAATACATAGCTCATTAGGCTATTACATTACATTGCAGCGGAATAACTATAGTCATGGGTTCTTCATCTTCAAAGTGCCACAGTGCATGTTGGTTGTAGACTTTGTAATCCTAATCAATCAATCTTCACTAAATCAATCAAACCTGCAACATCATAAGTTACAGCCACAAGGGTCAATACATTGGAATAGTATTGGCAAGTGATACCTTAGTATATTTTAAGTGGATTATAATACTATATGCATTTGGCTGGTGGAGCTTAGGCTTGCTTTGCTCAAAATAGATTTTTCCCTAACTTTTGAAAATACTAAGTTTTGTTTGGCAAAAGCACCCAAGGTATCTACCAATCAAAGACTGAAGATCCACTCAGGGCATCTACCAATCAAAGACTGAAGATCCTTTTAGCCCTTGTTCACCCACAAGTTTTATTTAGAAATTGGAGTGATGAGATTTTTGAAGTTTCCATGTCTTGATGCTCAAATTGTCCTTTACCAGGGACATGGCTAAGTACTTAGGTTTTACACTCTGCAGAGGTGGTGCACTTTCCCCACAAGACTTGGTTTCCCAAGACAAGATCCTTCAGTAGCCTTTCCTTAGTCAAATGGACGCGCTCCAACCTATCATCCCATCTACCACCCTCTGTCCAAGAGACTAAGTTCTAGCATCCTAAGATCATGGCAGAGCCCATATTGCCAAGTGGTTGCACTTGAAGCTTCTCAACATTTGACATCTCAAATCTCTTTGTTCCTGGGTGGCCATCCACAAGTGAGATACACAAGCCAAGTCCATGGCCTTGTGAACCACTCAACATATACCATTCTTTCCATTCCACCCAGGTGATTCATTAACTTAGTTGTTTTGTTAAATAAAAACAAGTCCTTAGACTTAGAATATTTTTCCATAGTGTGAATATATAAACCACCCTTGTTTTCTAATAGCTAGGCTAAGCATGGCATGACAACTTATCCTTAGGGAATTTCCTAGCAACTCTAGCATTCTAACCTATATAGGATTTCCCAACATCATTTGACAAGTGTGGCATGCAAGTCTTAACAAAATATAACTAATGCAAGTATAAAATATAGGAATGGAATATTCATGATGATATCACTTGCCTTTTTGGTAGAGGGTATAGGTTCACTCCTTGTCCTTGCAACACTCACACTCTTCAAGTCACTACAATTCAATCAAGCAAGGCACAAACTTAATCTACCAATCAAGCAAAACTACACACATAAAATAACAAAGTCAAACAAACAATTTTTCACACACAAAGTAATGGGATCTAAGTCATGCATAAGCATGCAAAGGTTGGTTCTATTGTAAGGATGGTCTTCACTAGGCTTCTAACTTTGTAAGTTCCAAATTGGTCATTTACCAAAATGGCAAAGTCATGTGCAAAGAGGGTCTCTATTAGATTCCTAAACTTTGTAAGATCCAAAATGGTCATTTACCAAAGTGGCAAAGTTAAAGTAATGCATGCAAGCATGCCAAGCTTTGCTTTGTTTGTAAAAGTGGTTCCTAGTGGGTCATAGACTTTTGGGTACATCTAATGGTCATTTTGCAAAGTGGCAACGCCATTTGCAAAAGGGTTTCACCTCAAAACCATTTTCAAAACAAAGGGTCATTTTAGGTGGTGTAGAAATATTTTACTAGGGCATTAGCCTATAGGGTTCACCCAATTTGTTTTCAAATCACAACTTGGGGTTTTGGGGTTAGTGAGTTTAAAACAAAACATTTTCCAAGGGTTTTCTTCCAAAATCATTTTTGAAAAAATAACCACATTTCTATTTGACTAGAAGTGGTTTTAAATCAAAGAATTCTAAATTTGCTTCACCAAATGAGTTGCTATTGCAAAACTTGGTGTTTGGGTCAGTAGGTTTGGTCCAAAACATTTTCTCAAAAGTTTCTTTACAAAAACATTTTTATAAACAAAACTATAGCTTTTAGTTAGCTAGAAATGGACTAAACTAATTAATCCATCCTATACTTTTCCAAAATCATTTTCCAAAACTTGGGTTGGTTCCTAGGGTCAGTAAGGTCACAACAAACTAATTGGCAAAGGTTTGATCTCAAAAATCATTTTTAAACAATTTTCCTAATGTTAGCAAGCACACAAAAGAACCTGCAAAGTTAAACAAGTTAACAGATACTATTTTCTAAACTAAGGGTAGGGTTGGCTAGGTCTTGTCTTGCTGATTCCAACGACATCAAATTTGTAATTTTTGGACGTGTGGATCCCAAGATACAAGGGTTTGAAAATGGCAAAAGTTTATGTTTTCAATTTCTGTTTTAAACCTAACAGGCGACACGCGGCGTGTTTTAATTCGCCCGTACCGGTTCGGCCAGATCGGCAACATGGAACGTTAGATCTAAAGTGGATCGTGCGGCACAGGTTCATCCTTACCCCTTCGGTTAGTCATTCTATCCAAGCCGGTGGATCTGCATCCTACGGTTCCTATCGCTTGGCCAAAAAGCAGCGGCGTCTGGTGGCGGAGCGGTCGGTCGACGACGGTGCTGGTGCTACATGGGGTGAGGGAGAAGGAGGGGTTGCTCACCGGGCTCAGGGGGTCACTGAGAAGCTCAAGGTACTGCTGGCTTGACAAGGGGCGCTCAGGGGCAGTCGCAATTCCTCGTCGGAGTTGGGAACATCGGCGGTTGGCTCTGGTTGAGGTCGGGGATGAAGCTGCAGATCACCTCGAGACAAGATGATGATGCGGTTAGACGCGCGGTATCAAAACAAGGTTGTGTGTGTGAACGAGAGGTAGAGGGGAGGCCGGAAACTACCTGCGGGGCTCGCCGGAGTTGAGAGCGGCGTCGGGCTGCTCTGTCCGTGTCGGAGACGTTGCTGTGGTCCACGAGAAGGCAAACGAAAAGCATTGTAAGATGCGCAAAGGTACAGCGGTGATGCGTGCGTGAAGAAGGAGGAGAGGGGTGGTCTGGTTTACCGAGGAATGTCGCCGTAGTTGGAGCAGACGGCGGTGCTGGCTTGGGGCTTGTCGGTGTCGAGGTTCTGGGGTGCTCGCGGGTGAATGGCTGGCACAGGAAGATGCGCCAGGAGATGGGGAAGCTGTTCGTGAGCACGGGAAGGCAGGGGGTGGTTGGACGGTGCCGGAATTGGCTGGTGAAGCTCGTCGGAGCAGCAGTGGTGCAGAGAGAAATTGGTGGCTGGAGGCGAGAGAAAGGCGGTGTCTGGGGAAAGCGGAGGAGAGCAAGGCGATTAAATAGGCGTCGTCACGGCGAGGTTTAATGCACGGATTAACGCGGATTGATGGAGCTCTCAGCAGGCAGAACTGCCGCTGATGAGGAGAAAGAAGGTCGCTGGGAAGAAGAAGGAGGTGGCGGTGGGGTCCTCTGGTCAGTGGGAAAGGGAGAGGGAACGGGGTCCACTTGCCAGTATCTTAGCGGGTTCCTTTCACGGTGCAGAAAACGGTTCGGGGCGTGGGTGAGAGAGGTGGGGTCGTTTAAATCGAGTGAGGGAGGAGTGGGTCCTGGTTTTCATTGACTCGGTGGGTCGATGTCTGGGTGTAAAATGTTTTTCTTGAGGAGAATCTTGGGCTGGACTGGCCTTAGTGGGTTCTTTGAAATTTGTCCTTTTCCTATTTTTTTCTGTCTGCTTCTTTTTCCTTTTTCTATTTCTTTTCTGTTTTGAATTTTCATTCAATTTTTCAAACAACCAAACAATTCAAACAACACAACAAACCAATTCAAACTAACACTCAACTTGGTATTTTGAATTTGGTTATGTTTAACAACATAATCCAAATCTCAAAATAAAACAATATTTTATTTATTTTAAGATCCATTTAATAATTAAAGAAAATGGATCTTTAGTTTATTAATAGTGTTTGATTTATTTAATAAAATTTCCATTTGAAATCCAATTATTTTCAAAACCAAACCAGAAGGTTTTATTTGAAAAATAAAAGAATACTTGGAAACTTATTTAAATAAATAAATAAGTTTTGGTGTTTAATTAAAATGGGAAAGCCTTTACTTAAATAAAATTGGATATTTAAATCCTTATTATTTTATTTAAATAATTCTTTACTCATTTTAATCAAAAACCTTTTAATAAAAGATTTCAAAGTAGTAATAAAATACTTGGTGTTCATTTAAAATGGGAAAAGCCTTTACTTAAATAAAATTGGATATTTAAATCCTTATTATTTTATTTAAATAAACCTTTACTCATTTTATCAAAACAAAAATATTTTATTACAAAAGCTTGGCCAAAATTAATTTGGCTCACCTTTTCATTTGAAAACAAAGTCTTTTATTAAAAGATCCAAATTAGTATTTCCAAAACAATTTATTTTTCCTTTATTAAATGTTTATCCTTATAAATCCCTTTAGGATTATTTGATCACCAATTGGTAGGGGCTTTTGGTAAGGCTTTAATAGCTTTGGAAATTCAATTTCCTTTAACTCATTATGTTCACAAGATTTTGTCTATGGTTCCAAACTAAGTGAAACCAATTTCTAAGGTATTACTTGATCCTTTGTGATTATTTATTGGTCAAATTTGGTATGGATCAAATCCATGGATTTGGAGATAACTTGGGAAATGATTTCCTTCCATTAGGGTTTAGGGATTTGGATTTATTTTCCAAGTGTTCAAATTTCCAGATACATTCATTGAGGAATGCATTTCCCTTGATTTGGATTTTGTTGAATTCAAACTTTAGCCAAAGTTTGTTCAAGATGGGATTTTAAGTTTCCTTTTAGAAACAAAAGTTTCTTTTCACCCTGATTTTCAACAAAAATTTATTTTGTTTATTTATTTTTCACATTACAAGATTTGGAAAATCTTGGGATGTGACAGGCTACCACCCTTAAAATAAATCTCGTCCCGAGATTTGGGGAGGCTAGGGTTACAAGCGGGTTCAAAACAACTAGGGTACTACCACCCTTAAAAATTTTCCAACTAGACTACATCTTGGCTTGCTTGGATCTTGGAAAAACTTCTTCTTGGAAAACTTCTGCATAGTGCCCTTGTTTTCCCACTTGACTCATGGGCCAAGGTTGAGATTTTCCATAGGCTTGTTCAACTTTTCTGGACAATTGTTTGCATAATGGCCTAGTTCCTTGCATTTGAAACAGGTTATAAGTTTGAGGTCTTGAGGTGGCTTCTCTAGACAGTATGATGCATAATGTCCTAACTCCTTGCAGTGGTTGCACATCACTTGGCTAATATCCTCCCTCATCTTGGGTTTCACTAGCTTTTGTTTGTCTTCTTGGCTCTTTTTCTTTTCTGGGCATTCATTGGCATAATGACCCATCTCTTTGCAGTTAAAACATTGCACTTGTGTAATATCCTTCTTGCTAGTGTTGGGGCATTTCTTCTTCTTCTTTTTGGGTCTCTCCAAAGCTAGGAGTTCTTCTAGTTCATGCTCTTCATGAGTGGGAGATCTTTCTCTCTTCTTGGGGCATTGATCTTCATGCTCCTTGCTTGCATGATCCTTGACTACACAAGTATTGCTAACTTGGGTTCCTTCTAAAATAACATCTTGGTCATCCTTGTTGTCATAAACTCCTTTGGAAGAGTTTTCTCTCATGTTGATCATTTGAGTAACCAATCCATGCATCAATTAGGATTGAAGCTTCAAAATCCTTTGTATGGCTGGGTCTAATCCATTGTTGTTGGCTAAAAGCTGAGTTGTCTCTTGGCTCAACTGGTTTTGGGTTGCTATGAGCTCTTTCATGCTATCAGCTTGGTTGGTGTTGGTGTCATCAACCTTGTTGGAGTCTCTTGGAGAAGTCATCTGTTTGGGTTGGATAGGGATTAGAATAGGCAAAAGAATTTTTCTAAGGGATCAATTCTAATCACATACCTCACAATTCACACAAGCAATGTGCAAGCAATCACAAACAAACACTCCACTCAAACAACAGTTTCAAGCACATACTTAGGCAACAAAATATTTTTGTTACACCACATAAGTTGGTGGGTTTGACTTAACTAAAATATGGTGGTCCATCTATATGATTCACTTGTGATCTTTCCATCCTTCTTGGTTGATTCTTCTTGATTGAGATCTTTGTATCCTTGGAGAATTCTTGTGTCTCGGTCACAAATCTTCAAAAGTGTTCATGGTTTCTTCTAAGTTGTGTTTCCTTAGTCTTCAAGTCTTGAGTAACATTTCTTGTCTTACTTGTAGTCTTTAATGATATCCAAGTTGGAAGTCTTTGGTGAACATGATGAAGATGTTGAAGTCACTTGAAGAAGTTGAAGTCATTAGAGTTGAAAGTGTTGAAGAAGTCCTTTGCACATAGTGTAGTCTTTGGTCATGGGGTAGGCTTTTCCATCAAGTTTTGAAGTAGAAGAGAAGTAGAGTTGAAACCAAAATGGTTGAGGAAAGAGTTTACAAGATTGTTTTTGTAAATAAGTTTTGGAACAAAATACAACTCCTATTTTCTAAGGGTTTTTGTCCAATCCTAGGGTTACAAATCCTGCAGGCAACACAATGCTCTGATACCATCTGTAAGGTTCCCAACCTTTAATAAGATTGAGCCCCCTGTGTTTACAATGCTAGTCCCTGGATCAAAAGCTAGCATCCACAGTTTAGATGTAATATCAAGAAACAAAGGTCATAATACAACTTTATAACCAGGAATAACATAATTTTATTACATCAATACATAGCTCATTAGGCTATTACATTACATTGCAGCGGAATAACTATAGTCATGGGTTCTTCATCTTCAAAGTGCCACAGGCAGATGTTGGTTGTAGACTTTGTAATCCTAATCAATCAATCTTCACTAAATCAATCAAACCTGCAACATCATAAGTTACAGCCACAAGGGTCAATACATTGGAATAGTATTGGCAAGTGATACCTTAGTATATTTTAAGTGGACTATAATACTATATGCATTTGGCTGGTGGAGCTTAGGCTTGCTTTGCTCAAAATAGATTTTTCCCTAACTTTTGAAAATACTAAGTTTTGTTTGGCAAAAGCACCCAAGGTATCTACCAATCAAAGACTGAAGATCCACTCAGGGCATCTACCAATCAAAGACTGAAGATCCTTTTAGCCCTTGTTCACCCACAAGTTTTATTTAGAAATTGGAGTGATGAGATTTTTGAAGTTTCCATGTCTTGATGCTCAAATTGTCCTTTACCAGGGACATGGCTAAGTACTTAGGTTTTACACTCTGCAGAGGTGGTGCACTTTCCCCACAAGACTTGGTTTCCCAAGACAAGATCCTTCAGTAGCCTTTCCTTAGTCAAATGGACGCGCTCCAACCTATCATCCCATCTACCACCCTCTGTCCAAGAGACTAAGTTCTAGCATCCTAAGATCATGGCAGAGCCCATATTGCCAAGTGGTTGCACTTGAAGCTTCTCAACATTTGACATCTCAAATCTCTTTGTTCCTGGGTGGCCATCCACAAGTGAGATACACAAGCCAAGTCCATGGCCTTGTGAACCACTCAACATATACCATTCTTTCCATTCCACCCAGGTGATTCATTAACTTAGTTGTTTTGTTAAATAAAAACAAGTCCTTAGACTTAGAATATTTTTCCATAGTGTGAATATATAAACCACCCTTGTTTTCTAATAGCTAGGCTAAGCATGGCATGACAACTTATCCTTAGGGAATTTCCTAGCAACTCTAGCATTCTAATCTATATAGGATTTCCCAACATCATTTGACAAGTGTGGCATGCAAGTCTTAACAAAATATAACTAATGCAAGTATAAAATATAGGAATGGAATATTCATGATGATATCACTTGCCTTTTTGGTAGAGGGTATAGGTTCACTCCTTGTCCTTGCAACACTCACACTCTTCAAGTCACTACAATTCAATCAAGCAAGGCACAAACTTAATCTACCAATCAAGCAAACTACACACATAAAATAACAAAGTCAAACAAACAATTTTTCACACACAAAGTAATGGGATCTAAGTCATGCATAAGCATGCAAAGGTTGGTTCTATTGTAAGGATGGTCTTCACTAGGCTTCTAACTTTGTAAGTTCCAAATTGGTCATTTACCAAAATGGCAAAGTCATGTGCAAAGAGGGTCTCTATTAGATTCCTAAACTTTGTAAGATCCAAAATGGTCATTTACCAAAGTGGCAAAGTTAAAGTAATGCATGCAAGCATGCCAAGCTTTGCTTTGTTTGTAAAAGTGGTTCCTAGTGGGTCATAGACTTTTGGGTACATCTAATGGTCATTTTGCAAAGTGGCAACGCCATTTGCAAAAGGGTTTCACCTCAAAACCATTTTCAAAACAAAGGGTCATTTTAGGTGGTGTAGAAATATTTTACTAGGGCATTAGCCTATAGGGTTCACCCAATTTGTTTTCAAATCACAACTTGGGGTTTTGGGGTTAGTGAGTTTAAAACAAAACATTTTCCAAGGGTTTTCTTCCAAAATCATTTTTGATAAAATAACCACATTTCTATTTGACTAGAAGTGGTTTTAAATCAAAGAATTCTAAATTTGCTTCACCAAATGAGTTGCTATTGCAAAACTTGGTGTTTGGGTCAGTAGGTTTGGTCCAAAACATTTTCTCAAAAGTTTCTTTACAAAAACATTTTTATAAACAAAACTATAGCTTTTAGTTAGCTAGAAATGGACTAAACTAATTAATCCATCCTATACTTTTCCAAAATCATTTTCCAAAACTTGGGTTGGTTCCTAGGGTCAGTAAGGTCACAACAAACTAATTGGCAAAGGTTTGATCTCAAAAATCATTTTTAAACAATTTTCCTAATGTTAGCAAGCACACAAAAGAATCTGCAAAGTTAAACAAGTTAACAGATACTATTTTCTAAACTAAGGGTAGGGTTGGCTAGGTCTTGTCTTGCTGATTCCAACGACATCAAATTTGTAATTTTTGGACGTGTGGATCCCAAGATACAAGGGTTTGAAAATGGCAAAAGTTTATGTTTTCAATTTTTGTTTTAAACCTAACAGGAGACACGCGGCGTGTTTTAATTCGCCCGTACCGGTTCGGCCGGATCGGCAACATGGAACGTTAGATCTAAAGTGGATCGTGCGGCACAGGTTCATCCTTACCCCTTCGGTTAGTCATTCTATCCAAGCCGGTGGATCTGCATCCTACGGTTCCTATCGCTTGGCCAAAAAGCAGCGGCGTCTGGTGAGCGGTCGATCGATGGTGCTGGTGCTACAGGGGTGAGGAGAAGGAGGGTTGCTCACCGGGCTCAAGGGTCCTTGAGAAGCTCAAGGTACTGCTGGCTTGACAAAGGCGCTCGAGCGATCGCAATTCCTCGTCGGAGTTGGGAGCAGCGGTTGGCTCTGGTTGAGGTCGGGGATGAAGCTGCAGATCACCTCGAGACAAGATGATGACGCGGTTAGACGCGCGGTATCAAAACAAGGTTGTGTGCGTGAACGAGAGGTAGAGGGGAGGCCGGAAACTACCTGCGGGGTTCGCCGGAGTTGAGAGCGGCGTCGGGATGCTCTGTCCGTGTCCGAGACGTTGCTGTGGTCCACGAGAAGGAAAACGAAAAGCATTGTAAGATGCGCAAAGGTACATCGGTGATGCGTGCGTGAAGAAGGAGGAGAGGGGTGGTCTGGTTTACCGAGGAATGTCGCCGTAGTTGGAGCAAACGGCGGCGCTGGCTTGGGGCTTGTCGGTGTCGAGGTTCTGGGGTGCTCGCGGGTGAATGGCTGGCACAGGAAGATGCGCCAGGAGATGGGGAAGCTGTTCGTGAGCACGGGAAGGCAGGGGGTGGTTGGACGGTGCCGGAATTGGCTGGTGAAGCTCGTCGGAGCAGCAGTGGTGCAGAGAGAAATTGGGGCGGCCTGGAGGCAGAGAGAAGGCGGTGTCTGGGGGAAGCGGAGAGAGGCGGCGATTAAATAGGCGTCGTCACGGCGAGGTTTAATGCACGGATTAACGCGGATTGATGGAGCTCTCAACGGGCAGAAACTGCCGCGCAGTGAGGGGAGAAGGGGTCGCGCGGGGAAGAAGAAGGAGGTGGCGGTGGGGTCCTCTGGTCAGTGGGAAAGGGAGAGGGAACGGGGTCCACTTGCCAGTATCTTAGCGGGTTCCTTTCGCGGTGCAGAAAACGGTTCGGGGCGTGGGTGAGAGAGGTGGGGTCGTTTCGTCAGCGAGTGAGGGAGGAGGAGTGGGTCCTGGTTTTCGTTGACTCAGTGGTCGATGTCTGGGTGTAAAATGTTTTTCTTCGGGAGAATCTTGGGCTGGTGGGCCTTAGTGGGTTCTTTGGCTGGTTGTCCTTTTCCTATTTTTTACATGCCTTCTTTTCCTTTTTCTATTTCTTTTCTGTTTTGAATTTTCATTCAATTTTTCAAACAACCAAACAATTCAAACAATTCAAACAACACAACAAACCAATTCAAACTAACACTCAACTTGGTATTTTGAATTTGGTTCTGTTTAACAACATAATCCAAATCTCAAAATAAAACAATATTTTTATTTATTTTAAGATCCATTTAATAATTAAAGAAAATGGATCTTTAGTTTATTAATAGTGTTTGATTTATTTAATAAAATTTCCATTTGAAATCCAATTATTTTCAAAACCAAACCAGAAGGTTTTATTTGAAAAATAAAAGAATACTTGGAAACTTATTTAAATAAATAAATAAGTTTTGGTGTTTAATTAAAATGGGAAAGCCTTTACTTAAATAAAATTGGATATTTAAATCCTTATTATTTTATTTAAATAATTCTTTACTCATTTTAATCAAAAACCTTTTAATAAAAGATTTCAAAGTAGTAATAAAATACTTGGTGTTCATTTAAAATGGGAAAAGCCTTTACTTAAATAAAATTGGATATTTAAATCCTTATTATTTTATTTAAATAAACCTTTACTCATTTTATCAAAACAAAAATATTTTATTACAAAAGCTTGGCCAAAATTAATTTGGCTCACCTTTTCATTTGAAAACAAAGTCTTTTATTAAAAGATCCAAATTAGTATTTCCAAAACAATTTATTTTTCCTTTATTAAATGTTTATCCTTATAAATCCCTTTAGGATTATTTGATCACCAATTGGTAGGGGCTTTTGGTAAGGCTTTAATAGCTTTGGAAATTCAATTTCCTTTAACTCATTATGTTCACAAGATTTTGTCTATGGTTCCAAACTAAGTGAAACCAATTTCTAAGGTCTTACTTGATCCTTTGTGATTATTTATTGGTCAAATTTGGTATGGATCAAATCCATGGATTTGGAGATAACTTGGGAAATTATTTCCTTCCATTAGGGTTTAGGGATTTGGATTTATTTTCCAAGTGTTCAAATTTCCAGATACATTCATTGAGGAATGCATTTCCCTTGATTTGGATTTTGTTGAATTCAAACTTTAGCCAAAGTTTGTTCAATATGGGATTTTAAGTTTCCTTTTAGAAACAAAAGTTTCTTTTCACCCTGATTTTCAACAAAAATTTATTTTGTTTATTTATTTTTCACATTACAAGATTTGGAAAATCTTGGGATGTGACACTTTCATGTGCAACCATGTGCCAATAATGAAATGGGTAGTTGGTTGGACTCAGTAGGTTGTGATAACTCGAACCCACGTATCCAGAGATGTAGATAGTGTAGGTTGGACCGGTGCGTGTCGGGTTTGGGGAGCTACTTTCCGAACTGTTCCTTCTTGGACTTCTCCCTATCATCACCCATTATGAGAGTGGTGGTACGAGCTAGGCTGGCCAAGTCACATGGGTAAAGTGTACTAACCCCTGCAGGGTGTATAAACTAAGTGCTTAGTCGTGTCCCCGGTTATGGACAATTTGAGCGACCTGATACTGATGCTATGATATTTCTCACTCATCCTTATTTCTTAATTACTTAAAACTTTTTGGGTGAACATAATTGGGTAGGAGCACCTAGGAGTGAACCAGAGTGTCCTATTTATCGCATTGGAAAACTACTTTGTTACAAATATTAGGATAAAACTGTTGCCTTATGCAAATGAGCCTAAACTCCACTTGGCCAAATAAGCATGTAGTTAATAGATCTGTTGTTAACCACTTTAGCCTAGTTGCCATACATTCAATGTATTGACCATTCGTGGCTGCAACGTTTCATGTTGCAGGTTATATCGTATTTGAGTGATCGTTCATAGGTCGCAAGACTCCACTCAACAATTGTTCGCCTGTGGCACATTTGAAGGATGGAGATCTACCTTGTAATTTCTTTCCGCTATAATATAATGTAAATTCTGGATCATATTCGTTGTATTTATGATGCACGGTTATATTTGGTATCATTTTGTACTGTGTGTGCCAGTGAACCGATCCAGGGATTGGCACTATACACATGAACTCAGCCTTATCAGGCGAGGGTGTTACAAGATGGTATCAGATCTGTGTGTTGACTGTAGGATCGTGACCTTAGAAATGGATTAGCAATAGGAGACCTGTATTAGGAGAACAATAATATTTTTTACTTATTAGAGTTCTTATATTCCTTGTCTACCTTTTCTAGAACCTCTTCCTATTCAAACATTTATAGTTGTCCATTCTTTTGATACCTATATGAGAGTTAGATAAGTAAAATAACAAATAAGATGATACATATGAATATCTCACCAAGTTTGAGTAGATGGACCACCATATTTAATCTCTATAGGAGATCATCGCCATCGTGTTAGCATATTGATCTTACCAACTGATAAGGTATGACAATATAGGTTGCTTGCTTGTTTGTATTGAACCATATTGTGTGATGTATTGTTTATGATATGTTACTTTGAAACTCTAAAGTTGCTAGAGTTTTCGTGTGGTTTTAAAATCATTTTAATGGTGTAATTTGATTGAAATTCATGGGATTACTGCTGCAGTTTTTTGCCTGACTTGTTGTACCGCGCGATTTTATTTTATTGGTAACTCAGAAAAATCTAAAAAAATAGGATCTGGAGCGTAATTACCTGTAGTACATGCACAAAAATTGGCTAAAATTCTTGACGAGTTTAGGTTGGTCAAAAAAATTCGTGAAGTCTGCTGTACCGTTTTGACAGATTTTGTTTATTCCTTATATGTTGCTCTATTTTACTCTAGTATTGTTCCCAATGCTTTCAAACTATTTTGTGGTTATATACTACTAAGTTTATACACCTGTAATGTTATTATACAAGTGTTTGCTTGTGTGTTGATTCCTTATGATTATTTGCTTGTTTGTGACATTGAATGCTTCATATAGTTATGGGTAGGATTACTTTCTTAGTCGTTTCTTTCCTATAGAATCTATTCTTCCCTATCTTGAACCCTTGGAGATATAATGATGTGTTAAGTGGAAGGTTTGACAACACAATGCATTTAGGAAGGAGAATGCTTTATCTAATGGAAAAAAGAGATGTGGGAGTATGAAGTGTTGAAATGATGTTATGTAGTAGATTACGCAACCTGAAAGTTGGAGTATCGATAGTTTGGTTTTAGTAGTAGCTTTGTTGATTGAATACATGGGAGTCTACATAGAGCATTAGTTCGTGCCCATGAAAACATTCTTCAAGGCAAGTGAGAATGCCCGAGTGATAGAAAACGTGATTCACCTATCCTCATACAGGGTAATAATTTGGGTGCAGGCTGGATTGATCACCATTCCTACTACTCTTATTATTCACTCTTGTACTGTTGGCTTTGTGAATCTTGAGTGCCTTTCAACCATACCAGAGAGCCAGCGTTGAGCCTAGACCTTATAATGGTATGATGTCCCACCTTTATAGAAGCATTCATATACGGTAAGGATGAATCTCAACCATGTTTAGCGGGTATCGTGAAGTAAACGTTCTCTATCTGCCCACCATGAGAGTTTTGCTAGTTTAAGAAGTGCTTTCTCGAAAACTATAAATCATGATGTTTAGAATGTGCTAGAGACATTGTGCCAATAAAAGTCTAAAGGAGAACCAATCTGAGCTAAGTGGATCCTCGAGAAATTACCTAGTCAATTTTATTTTAAGGGCCGTAGCATCCTAATGAATCCCGAACCTTTCTTTCTTTCTAGCCTTCCCAAATCTCGGGACAAGATTTCTTTTAAGGGTGGTAGTCTGTCACATCCCAAAATTCTCCTAATTTTGGAATGTGAAATAAATAAGTTTGATTGATTGTTTGACTATGTTGAAAATTCTCAAAGAGAAGAAACTTTTTGAATAGAAAATCCTCTCAACCTTGAATTCAAAATTTTATATTCTTTTGTTATGACCTTAGTAGCCATATAGGCAAAAGGGCATGGATTGATTATGTATTATAGAATTGGTGTGCAATATTTCAAAATGAAAATCATGAAACATTCATAAGCATTTCATTACATCCATGCAAAGTTCTCACAAACTGAATCCAAATCCTGGTATCTAAATCCTATAGTTGATTTGCCCAAATGTTCCTAAAGGAAATTAAATTGACTTTATAAAACCCACTGGCATAAATTATTGATAATTATAACCTAAAGAGATCCATTTAATATTACAAAATTTTAGAAACAAAATTGAGCTCATTTGGAGCTATTATGAAAAAGTTATGGAATAAATACAAACAAATAAAGATATAAATAAAATGGAATATACAAGGTTTTATAAACCCACTACTTGCAAACTAGTAAAAAGATTACAAATATGATCCTACAATGATCTATTCAATTTTAGAAAATTTTAGAAACAAGAATCATATCATTTGGAGTTCGTATGCAAAAGATATGAGGGAAACAAGTAAATAGAAAAAAAAAGAAAAAACTAACGGGCCGGCGGCCCAGCAAGGACCGGACCAAACCAGCCAGCCAGGACGCGCGTACGTCGGTTGTCCCAGGTGCTTTAAAAAGCGTGCAAAACAGTTTTTGATAAACCTATCTCTATTCAAACTGCTATATCTTTTTATCTACAACTTCGAATCGACTTCCGTTTGTTTCTACTTGTTCCCTACTCCAAGACCTATCTCTACACCATCCTAAATCTCCATATAAACTCTGGAGCCACAGCTGTATGAGTTTCCCTTCTCAAAATCCCGAATCTACACATGCCTGAATCTTATTTCGCTTTTTTAACCAATCTAGACTTCGTCGTTTTCCTTCGGTCAAAAAAAAAAAAAGTTGTAGATCTCGTCAAAATCTTTAATCCCGACAAACCTCACCTCTTTTCATCTACCAGAGCCGGAGAATTTCGCATCACAATATTTCAGATATGAAGGTGTAAATCCAAGATGTACTCGCGCTCGTTTCTTTAAATCCAAATTCCTTTGGTGAGAAGGTAGGACTAATGATTCCTCACAACTTTCATGTTGTAAGTTTTTCAATTTGACCTACGGATTTATCTCTCTAACACAGATCTGTTTCTTGTCTATTCTGAGCCAAAATCTGGTCAATCTCCTCTCCTAACACTGGATCTTATCCCAACGGCCAGGATTAGATCGATTCCACGAAGGGGTACGAGCCAACCGGATCTTGCCACGTGTCAATGTGAGGTCAGCATCTAGTCCCAGTCAGCATGCAAAGTCAACCTGTCCAGTCAGCGGAATATTCTCTGGAATATTCCGTTCGAATTTAAAATTGCACATTATAGATCTAAATTGTAAAATTCATTAGAAATTCATACCACGTCCCAAAATTGCATATAATATATCAAATTGAAGATAATTTTACGTAGAATCATCTTATCAGAATAGATTAAACCTTTACAGTACATACTTACTGTAATGATTTAATTAGTTTTAGTAGTCTTTTAGGTTAATAAATTCATAGGAAATTATCTGTAACCCCGAAAAATATGAACAATATATCAAATTGAAGCTACTATAATGTAGATTAATAATATCTGGTCCAGCCTTTGCGGATTATTTACCCCGTAGCAATTTAATTAGTTTTAATGGCTTTATAAATCATTAAATTCTTAGTAAATTAATTGCTTGTCACAAAAATATAAATGATATACTGATGGAAAGCTGGTTACATGTAGATCATCAATATGCAAATGGTTCAGGCAAATACTGTAAGGTTATTCTGTAGATATTTAAACAAACTAATACCCATTTTTGAATAATAAATTCATAAGAAAATAAATACTATTCAGAAAATTACAAATAATATGTCCCTGGAATCACAATTCCGTGGAGATTTCAGATATAATTTTAGTTTGATTTTTAGGCAACAGAAACTATATGAATCATTTAAAACCCATTAAACACTATTTAAATCATACAAAAAGATCTATAACTCCGATTAGGGTGAATCCAACGCCTACTGGTTCGTATTAATGTCCTCTATCCAGTAAACCCAAGAAACAAATTTAGTTCGATAGTTAGAACATGCATTATAACAGAACTATTAAAAACCCTATATTGGCAAGTAATTATTAATAACAAGTACTCCATTGCATTAATTGGCCTCTTGCATGCATCATATACTTCAATATTGTTTAGAGAACTAAAGTAACAACCATTGTGACTTATTAAATTGTCATGCATGCATTCGTTGCATTTGTTTGATCCCTATGTGCTATTGTTTATGATTGTATGCAATTGTTTGCTCGATAGATTGCGAGGAGTGCAACATGTGTGATTGCAAGTATTGTGGTTATGACGAGTGCAACCATTATATCTATGAGGATTGTGAGGATTATCTAATCGACTACATCTACAACAAAGGCAAGTGGTGCTATCTTGGTCATAAATGTCCTACCGTTTTCCTATGCATCGTAGATGTTTTTGTAGAATTGCATATGTAGGAATTGATGTGTATATGCTATGCTATGTCCCATATTATTCCCTAGTATTCCTTGTTTATGAGCCATCGTATTGGTAGATTGCTTAGCTATGCTATTTAGACAAGGAAGGGAATCATACCATGAAAAGTTATTTGTTTTGAAAGGATTTTATTTTGTTAAATGACAAACCAACATGATTTTAATGAACCACCTTGGCGGAATGGCATTGATTGGGTCATCGAGTGTGGATTATGGTGGGGAATTCCGCCCAGGACACTGAGAAAGGATTGGCTTCTTTGTTTGGTAGCTTTCATGTGCAACCATGTGCCAATAATGAAATGGGCGGTTGGTTGGACTCAGTAGGTTGTGGTAACTTGAACCCACGTATCCAGAGATGTAGATAGTGTAGGTTGGACCGGTGCGTGTCGGGTTTGGGGAGCTACTTCCCGAACGGTTCCTTCTTGGACTTCTCCCTATCATCACCCAATATGAGAGTGGTGGTACGAGCTGGGCTAGCCAAGTCACATGGGTAAAGTGTACTAACCCCTTCAGGGTGTATAAACTAAGTGCTTAGCCGTGTCCCCGGTTATGGACAATTTGAGCGACCTGATACTTATGCTATGATATTTCTCACTCATCCTTATTTCTTAATTACTTAAAACTTGTTGGGTGAACATAATTGGGTAGGAGCACATGGGAGTGAACCAGAGTCTCCTATTTATCATATTGGAAAACTACTTTATTACAAATATTAGGATAAAACTGTTGCCTTATGGAAATGAGCCTGAACTCCACTTGGCCAAATAAGCATGTAGTTAATAGATCTGTCGTTAACCACTTTAGCCTAGTTGCCATACATTCAATGTATTGACCATTCGTGGCTGCAACGTTTCATGTTGCAGGTTATATCGTATTTGAGTGATCGTTCATAGGTCGCGAGACTCCACTCAAGAATTGTTCGCCTATGGCACATTTGAAGGATGGAGATCTACCTTGTAATTGCTTTCCACTGTAATATAATGTAAATTCTGGATCATATTCGTTGTATTTATGATGCATGGTTATATTTGGTATCATTTTGTACTGTCTGTGCCAGTGAACCGATCCAGGGGTTGGCACTATACACATGAACTCAACCTTATCAGGCGAGGGTGTTACACACTCTACTACTGATAACCTCCAATCCAACAAGTAGTTACTTCTAACTCCATTCATACTCCTCCTTAATCATCCACCACTAATATTACTCTAGTAGCTGTAAATATCAAACTTTACTTCACCTCAAGTGTTAGTATTTCCCAAGAGGAAACTACTTCTTCTATAATCCAATGTTACTCTAGCATCATCTTAATCATACTATCTTGTCTCTACTTAACTCCAGTACCTAATAATCCAACCTCACATTATATTAATGTGACTTTTAATGACTAATCTAGGACAATATATCTAGACTAGGGTTCAATCATGTTCTATCCAACAATGTCACTTATACATGATATAAGCATTCAATCTTGGTGACTAAAGCATGATCATTATAATCCTCTGATCCTTTATGGTTTAGGTTTCCAGTTGGCTAATCAAGGCTTTCATCCATACAACATTACAGTTGTATTATGATTATCTTCTGTTTATATCTATTGGACTAAGAGATATTATTCATTGACTATACCTACTTGATCCAATAGAATTATTCCTAGTAACTATCTTCAGGATTCATCCTTGTAATGTTCTTTATTCCCATATGATTATATATTCCAAATAACTCTTCTATCATTTTAGGAGTGAGTTAACTCCATCAATTATCACAATGATCTCATTATCTTCCAACACTCCTATCCTATAGATGATATCTAAATCTAGCATTACCACTCACCTCTTCTTACCTCCTTCTCTGAAGGGCTATTTGAATGCTATGATAAGGACAAGAGTTAATAGATCAAGAATTGATAGGTTAAGCATTGATGAATCAATAGTTGATTACTCAAAATTGATGAACAACAGATATTGAGATAGGATTCCATAAGGATTGATATGGAAAGAAAGATATATGGTGAATGATCCTGACTTGGTTTCTTTCCTACTCAATCTCACTAAAGAGTTAAGGTTAGGTATTACCAGGATACTCATGGTGTAAGTAGATCAGATTAAGATAGATCAAGATTTAGTTGTTACGTTCCTATTATTTAAGTTATGTTTATAACTTGGTATTCATGAGTGGTGTAATGAATACTAGGATATGATAACTTAAGGATAAAATATAAACCAATAAGTAATGTATTAGGGTTTAACTTTTATTACATTTGATCTACCCTTAGATCAAATCTCCCTTACCCAAAATAAGGTTTTAGCAAAGGTCATATTGAAACTTATCGCAGTCAACTTGATGATCTACTTCAATTCCATCAAGTTGAGAGAAGCTTCAATCACTTTGACAAATTTTGTTCAAAAGCACAAAAATTATTCGGATTTTCTATGCATGAATGCAATGCACACATCTGGGTTCAGCTTATTTCTAAGCTCTAATGCTGGGATGTTACATGTTTAATACCTTTCTTGAATGGAAAATGACATTTAATGGTGCCTTATTTCATATCAATAATGGCACCAACTGTTCTAAGAAAAGGTCTCCCCAAAGTAATACGACAAGAAGCATTGTATTCAACATACAAAACATAGAAATCAACATGGACATAAGCATTGTTAACCATAATGAGAACATCATTAATATTCCCCATGAGTTTCTTCTTAGCATTATCATTGAGTGGGACATCCAAATAACAATCTTCCAAAGGTGGCAAATCAAGCATTTCATAAATCTTCCTAGGCATAATAGAGACACTAGAACCAAGATCACATGAAGCTTTGAGATCAAAGTCATTCACTTGTATATTAATAATGGGTTCCAAACTATCTTCTACTTTATTAGGAATAGAAGCTTTGTGTTTTAGCTTCTCTTCCTTAATCTTAACAAGAGCATCTGTAATGTGTTTGGTGAAAGAAACATGCATATCACTAGCATCAGGACTTCTAGCAAGCTTTTGTAGGAACATAATCACTTCAGAAATATTGCAACCATCAATATCAAAGTCAAACTTAGCATCACTAGTAGTAGGATCAATAGGCTTAGGCATAGTAGGAGGAGGAACAGGGACTACTTGTGGTTTAGTGGTGATAGTGCACACACTATTGTTTCTATCAATTTCAGCTTCCTTTTCCCATCTAGCATGAAGTTGAGCTAACAGCCTAACATTTTCATCAATAGTAACTTGTATGGCATGAGCAGTAGCAAATGTATTTTCCATAGTTTCAGGTTTAGCAGCCATTTTGTTAACCAAGGAAGTTTGAGCTTCAGACAAAGAGGATATATTTTTCTCAATAGTTAAAAGCTTTTCCTCTATAGTCTTATTGAAAGTGGCTTGTTTACTAATAAAGTCCTTGAGCATGACTTCAAGTTCAGAGGGGGCACTTCTAGCATTGTTGTAGGAGTTTCCATAGGAATTGCCATTATTAGGAGGATAAGGCCTATAATTGTTGTTACTACCAAAATTATTCCTATAGGCATTGTTGTTGAAATTGTTGTTTCTAATGAAGTTCACATCAACTTGCTCTTCCTGAGCAACCAAAGAGGCTAAGGGAACACTATTAGGATCTAGAGGAGCTTTCCCATTAACAAGCATAGCCATAATAACATCAATCTTTTCACTCGAAGAGGAAGTTTCCTCAATAGAAATTAACCTTCTTACCATGTGGAGCTCTCTCAACATGCCATTCAGAGTAGTTAACCATCATATTATCAAGGAGCCTTGTTGCAGCACCCAAAGTGAGGCCCATGAAGGTACTTCCAGCAGCTGAATCCAATAGATTTCTTGAGGAGAAGTTCAAACCTGCATAAAAAGTCTGGATAATAATCCAAGCAGTGAGTCCATGAGCAGGGCAATTCTTAACCGAAGATTTCATTCTTTCCCAAGCTGGAGCAACATGTTCACTATCAAGTTGTTTAAATTTCATAATATCACTTCTCATAGATATAATCTTAGTAGGAGGATAGTACTTTCCAATAAAAGCATCTTTGCACTTATTCCAAGAATCAATACTATTTTTAGGAAAGGATATCAACCATTCTTTAGCTTTTCCTCTCAAGGAGAAAGGAAAAAAGCTTGAGCTTAATAATATCTCCATCTACATCCTTATACTTTTGCATCTCACAAAGTTCAACAAAGCTATTGAGATGGGCAGCAGGACATCAGAACCAGCACCAGAAAATTGCTCTCTCATCACAAGATTCAACAAAGCAAGCTTAACTTCATAAAGGTAGCATCAGGAGCAGGTGGAGCAATAGGTGTGATAAGGAAATCATTGTTGTTGGTGCTAGTGAAGTCACACAACTTGGTGTTCTCAGTAGAGTTCATTTTGGCAAAGGTGGGCAAGCCAAAAACAGCAGCAATAGCTAGAGCAGGAACTAATTGTTTTGTGTTTTTGAATAAAGAAAGCAAACCAAACTAGACTAATTTTTTTGGGTTTTTTGGAAAGAGGCAAACAAAACCAAGCAAAAGAAACAAAGAAAACTAACAACAAAGTAAAGAGAAAGGAAGTGAAGGACTCCCCTTGTAAAGATGTCCTTAGCCTCCCTGACAACGGTGCCAGAAAATAGCTTGATGGCGCCCAGCACTTGTCGTGGGATGCTTTGTTGGAAACCCCAAGAGCAAGGTATGAAGCAGCACAACAACAAGTTTCCCTCAGTAAGAAACTGAGGTTATCAAACCAGTAGGAGGAAGGAAACGTCATACAGGTGTTGCAAGCAATGCGGATACATGCACAACACAAACTCAAGACTTTGCCCCAACGAATCAGTGAGGTTGTCAAGCTCACCGGTTTTCTATAACAAAGGATTAAATGTATGGTTTGGAAGGTAATGGTTTGCAGCAAGTAAACAAGTAACAATGGAAGATGTATCAATGGTAAAGATTGGACCGGGGTCCATAGTTCACTTTAGGTGCTCTCCTTAGAGAAACAACATGGCATGAAGGGTAAACAAATTATAGCAGGGCAATTGACAGGAATTGAGCAATGCATAACAATGCAATTACTAGTCAGAAAGATCCTATGAGATTCGATTGGGAAATACAACAAGATACATAGATCGCCATCCAACTACATCTATGACTAGAAGTCTGTGGCGCCCCGCAAAAACCACTACTAGAAAATCGCGTTGTTTTTGTGCATTGCATCATCATGACCGCATGCTCATGTCATCATGCCACATTGCATTTGAGCATCGTCATGTCATCATGCATCTGTTTGTCTAAAACTATTTTCTAAAAGCCTGGTTTTGTTTTCTAGACGCCCCGTCTTTAATTCAAAGTAAAACCCGGGTCTCCGGAATATTTTATTTCGTCTACCAACAGTTTGCAAAAACCCCGTTGTAAATACTAAAAATATATATTTTATTTTAGGGGGCAGCCATACCGGGCCGTTCCGACCCAGTCGGCCACCCCAGTACAAAAACTGGCCCAACCAAAATATTTTATACTCAATCCTATCTACCCAGCCCTCCCCTCCACCTCACTCCCACCACTCATAGCTTGCCACCTCACCCCTCCACCTCTCCTCACCAATCCCTTGTCGCCACATCAGCCCCTGCCGCCACCTGGGTGCGCCCCACGCCCGTTTTCCCGCCCCGCACGTGCCCCAAGCCCACCTGGTCGACCGGTCCACCAGTGGACAGCCGCGCCTGTCCCATCCCCACCTCCCATCGCCGGTCCCACCACCTGGGGCAGCCCCGAGACTGTCCCACCTCCCGATCGACCCCGCCCACCTGCTGATCCCCCCACTCCCACGCAACCCCAGCCCCGCTCGCTCCTCTCTCTCTCCACCCCGCCCTCGCGCCGGCCTCCGCGCCGACCTCGCCCGCGGCCCTCTCCTCCCCGCGTCCCCCGAGCTCTCCCCCGCTGCCGCTTCCCTCTCCTCTGCCGGCGCGCCTCCGGTCGCCTCGCCTCCCGCGCCGTCGGTCGCGACCTCGCCGGCCTTCCTCCTCGTCGCGACCGCGGGCGCCGCTTCCCCCGCGCCCCTCCTTCTCCGGCCAGCGCCCCGCCGCCGTCCTCTGCTTCCCAGTCGCCCGAGCCCGCTGAGCCTGGGCGGGCCTCGCGACCACCTCTGCCCGACCGCGGCCTCCACGAGCTCCATCTACCCCGACCCCGTCGCCTCCTGCCGCTCTGCCTTCCTTCCTGGCGTTCCTCGCCGGCCGCTCCTCCCGGCGTCGATCCCGCGGCTCGCCATGTTCTGCCGTCCTTGCGGTCCAGCGTGTCACCGCTGCCCATCGAGCTCGCCTCTCCTCCGCCCCGAGCGCTGTTGCCGTTCTCCGCCCTTTGCCTCTGCCGAGGGTCCACGATGTCGTGCCACTGCATCCCGGCCGTGCTGCGACCTCACCGGCGTCACCTCCCTGAACCACCTGCCGTCTTCCGGGGTCCTCCTGCGCGTGGGCCTCCCGACGAGCTTGCCTAGACCGTGGCCGCCCTATGCTCTGCGGCTTCTTAGGTTGAACCGTGCACCGCATGTGCTGGTCACTCGTGGCTTCTGTCCTGTGAACCCAAGGCCATCGAGGCTCCCGTGTGGGTTTTCTTTCCAAGTCTGTCCATGGCTGTACAATGACAAGGAGTTGGTGATCATGTAAAGGTGATGTGGTGTTATCTGAAGAACTGTGTCGATCATAAGGCCAACCGAAGACCATGGAGGCAGATACCAAGATCGACGCCGACCGATCGAACCTTATGAACCACTAGAGCGGAACCCCAAGATCTGCCTCACGGGACCGAACCCCTCGGAAGTCCATGTTCTCCTACCGGATACCCGATGCCTTCGACACGAGCACCGAGGATGCCTTCATGGGGCGCCAAGACACCCGTCGAACCCGAAGACCGAACCCGTGGACCGACGATCTTCTTCACGGATCGACAAGTACTTCCTCGAGGATGCCAAGTTCTTCACCCCGAATGCCAAGACCGACTTGATGGCGCGGACCCGACAAGATCTTCGCAACGACAAGATCGACACCGACCAGGACGAATTCGATGCGCCCCGACACCGAACCAAGTCCTTCTTCCGGGATGTGACAAGATCTACTTCCATTGTCCGAGACCGATCCCATCGAACCTCGCCCCCGTCGAACCCTGTCAAACCCCGAACCCCTCGGAGCCCAAGTTCGCCGAACCCCAAAGTGTGACCCTCTTTTCCGTGACCTATATTTTATAAATAATATTACTTGTTGCATATAAAAAATTGCCATGCTTGCATATATATTGTCATGTGGTTTGGGGGCCTTATGCCGTTTCACCATATAATTAAATATGGAGACCATATGCGGGCTATTCTAGTCTAAGTGCATCTCCATTTAAATACGTATGCGAACCGATGCTATATTTTGCCATGTTAACACAACATTTAAATTGCGGGGTATCTAAACAACATGAACCTATCAACTAGTTGTCGGGACCCCAGTTCCGCTTAATATTGCCTAATTGCATCGCATCTTTGCCATGTCATACATCCTACATGCATCATGCCCGATCTTCTGCCGTAGTATTGAATAGTGCATTCGGTGTTTTCTTCTAGTGCTTTGCTTCTTCACGGATTAGGCCGATGAGATGATGCGAGTGTCGATCCGATCTTCGGATGAACCTTCGGCAATGTTTTCAGGCGAGCATCTCCCCCTTTCTACCTATCTTACTTTTATAGTATTTATTCCCTCCTGTTGATCTATTGCTATCTGTGTTGCGATGCTCTAGTTTTCGTACCCGTGATATCCCTTGCAGCCTTATATTGCCTTGGACACCTCCTATTACCTGTTGTTTGGTAGATAGTTGGACTTCCGTGTCGTAGTCGCTTGCTCAAGTGCTGTTGCGTGTTGTCAAGTACCACAGTTGTTGGAGTGTGGCCGCATGTTTAATGTTGGAGTTGATCATGGCTTTAATTACTGTTTAATAACTAAAAATTGAAGTAGGTAAATGCAGAGGCACCGGTGGGTGATAGACAATATTTGGTTTCCGACCGCTCACTGGTGTCCCGTAGGACCCCGAGTTCTTGACACCTGTTCAGAGATCGAGCGCGCTAACCACATGTGGGATGTGTGGGAACCCCATCGATTTAGTACCTGATTCCAAGTATTGTATTGGGGGCCACAACTAGTTTGAGGTTTTATTTACTATCCTGTACTTATGCCATGCTTTACTGCTTTATTTAAATTGTGCGATGGATAGCACCTTTGTCTTGTTTAGGAAGCGGAGTGTTTAGCGGTGTCGGCAGCCCAGTTTGGGATCACATCGTTTACGATGGCGCAAACCACGAGTCCGTCTCGAGACCGGCCGACCGTTCTTGGTGTACTTAGTGGGGTGGCCCCGTGCTTGCTTTGGGTCTGGGAAACGTCATGACTTAGGCCCCGCCGACATACCGATGGGTGTATGTTAATTGATCTGGCAAAAAGGGTCGAAGTGCGTGTGGATATCTCATGCTAATTGCGTGTGGATACTTTGGTGCACCCCTGCAGGGTTAAATCTTTTCGAAAAGTCGTGTCCGCGGATATGGACGACTTGGAGCACAGTTCTCGATCATAGACAACTATAACTAAAGTTTACTGTTATAATTTGACTTGTATCCGATGTGACTAGTAATCAGCTCAACTGCAATGGAATGGCTAAATAAAAGTACCAACAAGCTTTGGGTTTGGGATATCTCATTCTAATTGTATTTGACTAGTAAGTGTCGCAACTTCTAGCGGAATGGTTAAATAAAACGCTTTGCTTATTTTATCGGGATGACTATCTACATTTGACTAGTAATTGCCGCAACTATAACGGAATAAATAAAACGCCAACGTGTGAGTTCCTCGGTTGACTTTCTCGGTTGGTATCGAGGGAATACCAGGATGGGTTTGTTTGGTGTTAGGATCAGGTTGGATCCGAATAGGTCTTTCTTATCCCTCTCGATGGCAGTTATATCGAGTCTCTATAGGTTGTTTAGTGCATCTTTGCTGCCGCTTGATCCACCATACCTATGTGGCGAGGACATGAATTCTAGTCTCGCCGTGTCTTGGCCTCGATCTTGGCGCTCCTCTTTTTCCTTTGCCCTTTGGCACCCTTTTTGTTTAAGCAGGTTTTGAGATCGGCGTCGTTAGCGGGGTTACCCTTGGCTTGGCACTGGGCGGGGTTATGGGCGCCATTGGTTATTCTTGAGGCTCTTAGCCCCATTTGCATCTTGTCCGTACTCGGACGCTGAATCGTTTCAAGGTGATTTGGATCTTTGTATATTATATCGTATTCTTGACTCATTGAGTCATTTGTATATATCTGTTACGTGGGTCCCATCGAGGACTGTTGTGTAATGTTATTACCGTTTTCCACCCGCGAAAGTGCTGGTGAGCACCTTTGAATCGTTTCTATGCGGGTTTTGGCGAAGCGCTGAAACTTGCATAGGGCGGATTCGAGGTGTTACAGAGTGGTATCAGAGCTCAGCAGTTGCGATACCCCACAAGTCCAGCCTGTAGGATAACCTAGCTAACGGACGTAGTAGAGTGTCAAAACTATTTTGGAAAATTGGTTGGATAGTTCTGATTAGGTCTGATTTTACTCCTTACCCCTCTGCTATTCTCCTCTTACCTCTACGTGTTTTGAATCCGCTCTCTTCTCTTTCTTCGAGTCCAGGAATTCTCGTGGTTGGGTTTTCGTCGTACCTTCAGGGTTTCGTTTCCTCTTTTGGTAACGATGTTGCTACATCCGGTCTTCATGCTATCCGAGGAATCCTTCGTCTGGTGGACTTCTCTTTGTTCCTTCTCGTGCCTTCCGGTGTTTTCCGACGCGACGACATCATCTACGCCAGATCCGATGCAAGGTCTGCATCACTCCTTTGTTTCCGAACCTCGATTGTCGAGATCTTTAGTCTGACTCCGAGAATGGTTGCACGCTTTTCTACTGATTGTGCAGAGTAATAGTTTGGGTGCGTGATGGATTGGCCCCCATGCCGACTACTCACTCTATTCGCTTGTGTACATTGAAGTGGGATAGTCCGCATCTTTTCTCTCCTTCTATCGAGGTTAGATGTGGCTTTATTTGTGGATACCTCTACCTTCACCCTTTGTTGCCCGGAATGTTCTCTCGACGATCACGGACAACGACCTCTTGTTAGTGGTGTCGCGAGGATCTACACGAAGCGAGAAGATGCAGATCGCCGACCTTCTTCCGGTACCATGAGGCGGATCTCGAGGGCGAGATCCATTGTTAGTGGTATCGAATTGTGGCGCCCCGCAAAAACCACTACTAGAAAATCGCGTTGTTTTTGTGCATTGCATCATCATGACCGCATGCTCATGTCATCATGCCACATTGCATTTGAGCATCGTCATGTCATCATGCATCTGTTTGTCTAAAACTATTTTCTAAAAGCCTGGTTTTGTTTTCTAGACGCCCCGTCTTTAATTCAAAGTAAAACCCGGGTCTCCGGAATATTTTATTTCGTCTACCAATAGTTTGCAAAAACCCCGTTGTAAATACTAAAAATATATATTTTATTTTAGTGGGCAGCCATACCGGGCCGTTCCGACCCAGTCGGCCACCCCAGTACAAAAACTGGCCCAACCAAAATCTTTTATACTCAATCCTATCTACCCAGCCCTCCCCTCCACCTCACTCCCACCACTCATAGCTTGCCACCTCACCCCTCCACCTCTCCTCACCAATCCCTTGTCGCCACATTAGCCCTGCCACACAGGTGCGCCCACGCCGTTTCCCGCCCGCCGTGCCCCAAGCCCACAGTGGTCCCGGTCCACCCGGTGGACAGCCTGTCCCATCCCCACCTCCCATCGCCGGTCCCACCACCTGGGGCAGCCCCGAGACTGCCCCACCTCCCGATCGACCCTGCCCACCTGCTGATCCCCCCACTCCCACGCAACCCCAGCCCCGCTCGCTCCTCTCTCTCTCCACCCGCCCTCGCGCCGGCCTCCGCACCGACCTCGCCCGCGGCCCTCTCCTCCCCGCGTCCCCCGAGCTCTCCCCCGCTGCCGCTTCCCTCTCCTCTGCCGGCGCGCCTCCGGTCGCCTCGCCTCCCGCGCCGTCGGTCGCGACCTCGCCGGCCTTCCTCCTCGTCGCGACCGCGGGCGCCGCTTCCCCCGCGCCCCTCCTTCTCCGGCCAGCACCCCGCCGTCTCTGCTTCCCAGTCGCCCGAGCCCGGCCTCGCTTTGAGCCCGCCTTGCCTCCGCGACCACCTCTGCCCGGACCTCGCCGCCCAGGCCCTCTGCCCGCCCGATCCCAGCCCGGCCCTTCTGCCCGGCCTCCACGAGCTCCATCTACCCCGACCCCGTCGCCTCCTGCCGCTCTGCCTTCCTTCCTGGCGTTCCTCGCCGACCGCTCCTCCCGGCGTCGATCCCGCGGCTCGCCATGTTCTACCGTCCTTGCGGTCCAGCGTGTCACCGCTGCCCATCGAGCTCGCCTCTCCTCCGCCCCGAGCGCTGTTGCCGTTCTCCGCCACCGCCTCTGCCGAGGGGTCCCTGATGTCGTGCCCTGCATCCCCGGCTTCATCGCTGCGACCTCACCGGCGTCACCTCCTGAACCACCTGCCGTCTTTCGGGGTCCTCTGGCGTGGGCCTCGGCGAGCTTGCCTAGACCGTGGCGCCCTATGCTCTGCGGCTTCTTAGGTTGAACCGTGCACCGCATGTGCTGGTCACTCGTGGCTTCTGTCCTGTGAACCCAAGGCCATCGAGGCTCCCGTGTGGGTTTTCTTTCCAAGTCTGTCCATGGCTGTACAATGGCAAGGAGTTGGTGATCATGTAAAGGTGATGTGGTGTTATCTGAAGAACTGTGTCGATCATAAGGCCAACCGACGACCATGGAGGGGCAGATACCAAGATCGGCCCGACCGATCGAACCTTATGAACCACTCGAGGCGGAACCCCAAGATCTGCCTCACGGGACGAACCCTCGGAAGTCCATGTTCTCCTACCGGAGACCCGATGCCTTCGACCACGAGCACCGAGGATGCCTTCATGGGGCGCCAAGACACCCGTCGAACCCGAAGGCCGAACCCGTGGACCGACGCAGTCTTCTTCACGGATCGACAAGTACTTCCTCGAGGATGCCAAGTTCTTCACCCGAATGCCAAGACCGACTTGATGGCGCGGACCCGACAAGATCTTCATAGCGACAAGATCGACACCGACCAGGGCGAATCCGATCGCCCGACACCGAACCAAGTCCTTCTTCCGGGATGCAACAAGATCTACTTCCGTTGTCCGAGACCGATCCCATCGAACCTCGCCCCCGTCGAACCCTGTCAAACCCCGAACCCCTCGGAGCCCAAGTTCGCCGAACCCCAAAGTGTGACCCTCTTTTCCGTGACCTATATTTTATAAATAATATTACTTGTTGCATATAAAAAATTGCCATGCTTGCATACATATTGTCATGTGGTTTGGGGGCCTTATGCCGTTTCACCATATAATTAAATATGGAGACCATATGCGGGCTATTCTAGTCTAAGTCTGTCTCCATTTAAATCTGTGTAGCGAACCGATGCTATATTTTGCCATGTTAACACAACATTTAAATTGCGGGGTATCTAAACAACATGAACCTATCAACTAGTTGTCGGGACCCCAGTTCCGCTTAATATTGCCTAATTGCATCGCATCTTTGCCATGTCATACATCCTACATGCATCATGCCCGATCTTCTGCCGTAGTATTGAATAGTGCATTCGGTGTTTTCTTCTAGTGCTTTGCTTCTTCACGGATTAGGCCGATGAGATGATGCGAGTGTCGATCCGATCTTCGGATGAACCTTCGGCAATGTTTTCAGGCGAGCATCTCCCCCTTTCTACCTATCTTACTTTTATAGTATTTATTCCCTCCTGTTGATCTATTGCTATCTGTGTTGCGATGCTCTAGTTTTCGTACCCGTGATATCCCTTGCAGCCTTATATTGCCTTGGACACCTCCTATTACCTGTTGTTTGGTAGATAGTTGGACTTCCGTGTCGTAGTCGCTTGCTCAAGTGCTGTTGCGTGTTGTCAAGTACCACAGTTGTTGGAGTGTGGCCGCATGTTTAATGTTGGAGTTGATCATGGCTTTAATTACTGTTTAATAACTAAAAATTGAAGTAGGTAAATGCAGAGGCACCGGTGGGTGATAGACAATATTTGGTTTCCGAGCTCCTTTGGTGTCCCGTGGGACCCGAAGTTCTTGACACTTCGAGATCGGCGCTAACCACATGTGGGATGTGTGGGAACCCCATCGATTTAGTACCTGATTCCAAGTATTGTATTGGGGGCCACAACTAGTTTGAGGTTTTATTTACTATCCTGTACTTATGCCATGCTTTACTGCTTTATTTAAATTGTGCGATGGATAGCACACTGTACTGTTTAGGAAAGCGGAGTGTTTTCGGGTATCGACAGGCCCAGTTTTGGGATCCCACGTTTACATATGGCGCAAACCGAGTCCGTCTCGGAGACCGGCCGACTTTGTTGCGGGTGTACTTAGTGGGGTGGCCCCCGTGCTTGCTTTGGTGCAGGAAGCGTCATGACTTAGGCCCCGCCGACATACCGATGGGTGTATGTTAATTGATCTGGCAAAAAGGGTCGAAGTGCGTGTGGATATCTCATGCTAATTGCGTGTGGATACTTTGGTGCACTCCTGCAGGGTTAAATCTTTTCGAAAAGCCGTGTCCGCGGATATGGACGACTTGGAGCACAGTTCTCGATCATAGACAACTATAACTAAGTTTACTGTTATAATTTGACTTGTATCCGATGTGACTAGTAATCAGCTCAACTGCAATGGAATGGCTAAATAAAAGTACCAACAACTGCTGGGTTTGGGATATCTCATTCTAATTGTATTTGACTAGTAAGTGTCGCCTTCTAGCGGAATGGTTAAATAAAACTGCCTTGCTTATTTTATCGGGATGACTATCTACATTTGACTAGTAATTGCCGCAACTATAACGGAATAAATAAAGCGCCAACTGTGTGAGTTCCTCGGTTGACTTTCTCGGTTGGTATCGAGGAATACCAGGATGGGTTTGTTTGGTGTTAGGATCAGGTTGGATCGAATAGGTCTTTCTTATCCCTCTCGATGGCAGCGGTTATATCGAGTCTCTATAGGTTGTTTAGTGCATGCTGCGCTTGATCCACCATACCTATGTGGCGGACCGCCAATTCTAGTCTCGTGTGTCTTGGCCTCGATCTTGGCTCCTCTTTTCCTTTGCCCTTTGCGGCACCCTTTTGTTTAAGCAGGTTTTGAGATCGGCGTCGTTAGCGAGGGTTACCCTTCCGGCTTTGGCGGGGTTATGGGCCATTGGTTATTCTTCAGGGCTCTTAGCCCCATTTGCATCTTGTCCGTACTCGGACGCTGAATCGTTTTCAAGGTGATTTGGATCTTTGTATATTATATCTGTATTCTTGACTCATTGAGTCGCTGTTGTATATATCTGTTGTGTGGGTCCCATCGAGGACTGTTGTGTAATGTTATTACTTCGTTTTCCACCCGCACGAAAGTGCCTGGTGGGCACCTTTGAATCGTTTCTATGCGGGTTTGGCGGGAAGCGCTGAAACTTGCATAGGGCCGATTCTGAGGGTGTTACAAAGTCCACCTTCAGGTTATCATCCGAACCCCCTCTAGTATTAAGTTGCAAGCAACAGACAACTGCTTTAAGCAAAGTGTGTAAGGTAAACAGTCCACATGTTCCATGAATAAGAGACCGTTGTTTTCTCCCTAGTAGCAAGAACACATCTACAACCGAAGAGATTATTGTCACTTCCCTTGGAAACTAGAGGCATGAACCCACTATCGAGCATAAATACTCCCTCTTGGAGTCACTAGCAACTACTTGGCCAAGATAGCTACTAACAACGAAGAGCATGCAAGATCACAAACAACACAGACATGATAGAATCATAAATACAAAACCATTAATCAAACCAACATAATAATCTCAATATCCATCGGATCCCCGCAAACACAACATTCATGATTACAAATAGATTAGATCTTGATCATGGATGGAGCTCACAAGATCTATACATGAAAGCACAAAGGAGGAGATACAACCATCTAGCTACTACATGGACCCATAGTCCAAGGTGGAACTACTCACGCATCATACCGCAGAGAAGGCCTCCGGGATGATCTCCCCTCCGACAGGGTGCCGGGAAGAACTTCAGATCCCCCCGATCTAGGGACGATGGTGGCGGTGGCTACAGACGGTTTTGTGGAGATTTGATTGGGTGCTTAGGGTTTCTGCATCGGGGGCTTCTTATAGGATAAGGAGGAGGCCAAGGAGGCGGCCAGAGGGGCCACACCTCTCCCAGGCGCAGGCCCACGCCTGGCCGTGCCTAGGGGGGTGGCTGCCCTGGCCCGCTTCTTCGTCTCCCCTTTGGACTTCTTGTTCCCCACAGAAAGTAATTGACTTTGACGTTTTCCCGTCCAATTCCGAGAATATTTCTTTACTAACTTTTCTGGAACCAAAAACAGCAGAAAACAGGCAACTAGTACTGTGGTAACTTGTTAATAGGTTAGTACCAGAAAACATATAAAAAGCACCTCAAAGTGTAGAAAAGCAAAGAAAAGTAGATACTAAACAAGCATGGAGCATCAAAAATTATAGATACGTTTCCGACGTATCAATATCAATGGTAATGATTGGACCGGGGTCCATAGTTCACTAGAGGTGTTCTCTTTAGATAAACAAACATGGCATGCTAGGGAAACAAATTACAGCAGGGCAATTGACAGGACTGAGCAAGGCATAACAATGCAATACTAGACATGATGGTCCTATGAGATTTGATTGGATAATACAACAAGATACATAGACCGCCATCCAACTACATCTATGACTAGAAGTCCACCTTTGGTTATCATCCGAACCCCCTCCAGTATTAAGTTGCAAGCAACAGACAACTACTTTAAGCAAAGTGTGTAAGGTAAACAGTCCACATGTTCCATGAACAAGAGACCGTTGTTTTCTCCCTAGTAGCAACAACACATCTACAACCGAAGAGATTATTTTCACTTCCCTTGGAAACTAGAGGCATGAACCCACTATCGAGCATAAATACTCCCTCTTGGAGTCACTAGCAACTACTTGGCCAAGATAGCTACTAACAACGGAGAGCATGCAAGATCACAAACAACACAGACATGATAGAATCAATAAGACAAAACCATTAATCAATCTGACATAGTAATCTCAATATCCATCGGATCCCCGCAAACACAACATGCATGATTACAAATAGATGAGATCTTGATCATGAACGGAGCTCACAAGATCTAGACATGAAAGCACAAAGGAGGAGATACAACCATCTAGCTACTACATGGACCCGTAGTCCAAGGTGGAACTACTGATGCTTCATACCGAAGGCTGGCATGATGAAGAAGAAGGCCTCCGGGATGATCTCCCCTCCGATAGGGTGCTGGGAAGAGCTTCTGATCCCTCCCGATCTAGGGACCTTGGTGGCGGTGGCTACAGACGGTTTCATGGAATATTGATCCGGTCCTTAGGGTTTAGGCATCAGGGGCTTCTTATAGGCGAAGAGGGAGGCCGAGGGGGTGCCTGGCTGCACCCCTAGGCGTGGGGTGGGCCCACCGTGCGGCCAGCGTGTGTGGCCCCCTCGAGGCCCTCCTCCGTCTCGTCTTCTGGCTCCGTGTTCCCCATGGTAAAATATTGACTTTGGCTTTTGTCCCGTCCAATTCCGAGAATATTGATTTTTTGCCATTCTGGAACCAAAAATAGAAGAAAACAGGCAACTGGCACTGTGGCATCTTGTTAATAGGTTAGTACTAGAAAACATATAAATACTACTCAAAGTGTAGACAAAGCAAAGCAAAGTAGATACTAAACAAGCATGGAATATCAAAAATTATAGATACATTTTCGACATATCAATTATTTAAACCTTATTATAGAAACCTTTTCTTCAAAGGTTATTCTTTTTGCCACTAAAAACAAAGACCCTATAATAAATTCTTCCAAATCCTTAAATCAACATTAGGATTTCTATCATAATCACCAGATATCAATCAATGCCAATCCTACATTTCTTTATACTGTATTGTTATATCTTGAATGTTAAAACTCAAGTTCATTATAAACACATCCATTGGTGAAGTAAGAACTAAAAATAAACCCACTCCTAAAAAAATCACTTAAGTTTAACTCAGTTAGACTATCGGGAATACATTTTAGGAGTTTTACAAAATAAATTACATTACTTATGCATAACAACATATTGCTTCTTTAAACATTAGTCCTTTTCGAACCAATGATGCTATTTTTAGAAATTGGACCTTCTGTTGTCCCAAAGACCATGAGTGGATAAACTTGCAATTACAAAAGGCAAGTTCACACTTGCTCATGTCCTTTGATTATTTTCTATCAAATATTTTGCAAATCCAGTGTTGTCATCACCAGCATTTCAAAAAGGTTAGAAAACACTATTTTTAGAATAATATGATTATGGGTTATTTACCAAGAGGTAATAACCTAATAAAAAGTTCTGGTGGTAAAGGAACATAATACCTAGGACTTAACAACAAATGTCGCCAGTGATTCTTACACCGTATATTACACGTTAACCATGAGATTTGGAATGGGACGGAGAAGTCAGCTAGATCTTCTTCCTTTTGCATGTAGTCGGATGCGCGGGCCATGGCTTTTATCCTTGTAGCATGCATTAATTGGTAATTCATAGAGGATATGTAGCATAACGGTGGGAACCCTCAACGTCCCACGGTAGTTCTGGAATTTGAACGGTTTGTACCAACCAGTGACATAATTCGATATGTGGGCATGGCGTACACCAAGGAGAAATGCGGAGTCGCGAAAAAGGGCAATGGTTGGCTTAGATCTTAGTCTGGGCCTCACACCAAGGAAGTGTGAAATGGTTCACGGCCCGGATGTGCAACAAAGCTAAGATCTCTCATGGGTAAAGCAACACACCTCTATAGAGTGTAAAAACTATAACTTGTTGCTCCCTGTTCCGGGAAGGAGCTACGAACGCGGCAGGAAAGGAACTCCACGAAAGTTCTGGTAAACCTGTGAAGGCTGACGGACATAGTTTTTTTAGAATAAAAGCAACCTTTTAAGAAATGTTTACGAAAACTTGCATATCCTATGACCTATGGTCTGTGGTTGTAGTTATTGCATCATACATCCTTTTACTAGACTTGATGAGTACGCTCAACATATCTTCTTATCCCTTGCTAGATTATGAACCCAATACAAACGATGTCTAAATTAATTTATGCCCCAGAGGATTGTCACCAAAATCTCAAGTTCTTTAATGAAGTCAAGGAATTCAACATATATATCAACATAAGTGAAGAGAAAGTTACTGAATATATAGAAGTATAATCCCTAGCCATGGAGCCATGTCCGTAGAGTATTGCAATAGTAGCAATACAAGCCAAATAGTTAGATGCTAATCTTATTAGCGAGATAGTTATGAGTTGATTATTTCTTGTTCTTCTTTGTAAGAAGTTTCTTTATCTCTCTTTAAACTAGATATTTTTTATGGATCTTTTGTAAAGAGTCAAGTTGTAACCATAATCATGTCTTGGACCTGATGTGTTTCTGTTGTACCACTCCGAGGGATGTAATACTAGTGAGCAGTGTTTCATTGGTGTTATGTCAATGACTATAGTATACTACATCATGAAGTGGTATGCTGGGTCATCACAACTGGTATTAGAGCATATGCTTTGACCTTAGGTTGGAAACCTAGAAAATGGGTAGAACATGTAGGAAGGATAATAGCAACAATAAAGAGTTCTCTAGAGATATGATGAATATTCAATTGGGAATAATTTCTTCATATTGCTAGTGCAATAATTATTTATTATGATGCAATTTAAGTAAGTACCATGAGTTTTAACTCAATATAACTAATGGTAATTTCTTATCTACAATATGAAATGGCACCCCGGTATCCACGCCAGAATGTTCAAGTGTTGAACATGAATTTAGATGACTATGGAGGAGATTGGACTAATACTCTCAGATAACTTCTATGGAGTCTGGATTGTGAATCAAGACTTATCGTCAATATTTTACAGTTACTATGATGGGCAAGGATTAGCCAAGTACCGTGTCATGATCATGTTACCCAAGAAGTTAGGACTTAATGGAGAAATGCCATCAGGAGAGGCAAGTTGTATGGCATCGACGTATCAGATTGCAGTAGTAGCAGCCATAACCATGATCTGAGAGCAGAAATCCCAAGCTCCGGTAGGTAGCACTGACACTATTATACCCCATGAAACCTCAAGTTTGGAGCATGAGTTAAATCATTTTACTCCGGTGCAAACTAAACCTACTCTAGCTATAGAGTACATGGATCGTTATAGGTCTTTACTGAATACCTTCCATAACACTCACCAAGTACTAGTTCAGGAGTTGGATACTGTCACTGAGGATTTTACTAATCCTATCAAGGCAAGGGAACATATAAATAAGTTAGATAAAGAAGCTAGACATCCTAAATCCATATTTTCAGGAGAAGTGTATGAAGAAACCGAATTTGATGATCCACATTCCGAAACCTATGCCTACTATCAGAATAAACCTCAATCACCTGAAGATCCATGGACCAAGCATGCTTTAGAAAAAAAACTTGGGGTGAAACAAATCCAAATATTCCTGTAGGGAACTATAATGTATGGGGAATAGAGCGTTATACTGGAACCGTGGGAAATCCAATTCCATGTGATGCTAGAAATGAAATAGAAACCAATCACAACTTTAGAGAACCTTATGGACCCTATGGGGGTAATACAAATCCTATTGACTTAGAAGAATTTCTTGGAAGTTATTATACCAATATGTATGAAGGGATCAAGGAAAAGGCGAAGGAACCATCTTACTTTGAGAAAGCGTTGGAAGAAACATAGGAAATTCCTGAAGAAAATTACCCAAACTCTAGATAGGTATTGTAATATGTGAGGCGATTATTAATAGTTGGGAAGTCCAGTTTATCTATAACTTATGTGAAACCTATGTATAATACATGGTATATGTTTGGTTGTTATTGATTTTTGGTTCTTCTTGAATCTTCTTGATTGACTAGATCTGTACATGAAGTTTGACTTACGATGCATATGCATGTGCATCATTAAGTTATTACTTGATGTTATAGACCTAGATAGATATGGGAATTCGTGTAAGGGAGTGACGAGTTCTACATGCAAAAATAAAGACTTGCATGAAGCATGAAGTCAAATATATGGTACTTGGAAGGATGAATTAAATTCAGATTATTATGAGTTGTTCACAAGGAGAAAGACTAATTTAGAAAAGATAGGAAGTACCTTAAAGAAGTTTTGGAATCAAAATAGATTCAAGCTCTAACAACTCAGAGAGAATACTAGTAGCAACTTAAGAGCCTATAAAGTAACTCATAATCCATACACTCTAGGAGGATTAACAGCTGGCATTTTGCTGATTTAGTTACTTAGATCATTTTTGTATATCGTAAAGAGCATAAAACTTGACCTAAGTTAAGTAAGATATAAAGAACTATGAAATTAAAGCAATAATCTTCTGAAATACTTCGCAAAGTTGGGTCCACAAATATGCCAAGTTCCTAACCATGTAAACATGTCGTTGTTTAATCAAGAGCCAGAGAATGTTAGAAAACTCCAAGAGGAAGAGTGAACATTGAAGAAACACCAAGATTTGATATATATAGATTAAGGTTAAGGAGGAATCCTAAAATTATGATTCAGTTAGACCTTATTTTCATAAGGTTAATGAGACTCTTGGAAGTATGATAATATAGAAATTAAGAATTATACCTCAAGGTAGTAAGAGAAAAATCTTCAATTTGGTCATAAAAGGAAGTTTAGTTAATATATAGCTCAATGGGGATAAATTTGTTTAGCCTCGAAAACTAAAATATTAGGTAAACCAGAAGTAATATACTCTTAAATTCAAGTAAAGAATACCAACTTAGAATCATAATAACAAGTAAGAAACTAATATCAGTTAAGAAACTAATATTAGTTAAGAAACTAATATTCATAGTTAAGAAACTTAGAATACCAACTTAGAATCATAATAACAAGTATTAGTTAAGAAACTAATATTATTTACTTGTTATTTGATTCTAACTTGGTATTCAACTCTTAAACTATTATAGAATCATAATAACAAGTAAGAAACTAATATTAGTTAAGAAACTATTATAGAATAATTTAACTCTTAAATATATTTAAGTAAAGAATGTTTTGGAGTCATTTAGTCTATTCTATAATATAATATAATAATATAATCATGATTACAATTGAATAATAGAAACAATTCAATAAAATAAATGATTAAAGTCTTAAATATAAGAGAAGTATATATAACATTTTATACTTTATAAGAGAAATGTACAAATTTCAGTTGAAAGAAAACATTAACTTTAATACTTAAATAAACCATACAATAGTTCTTTACAAAATCAGAATGAATAAATAATTTCTTTATTACAATTAGACAATGCTTTACACTTCACAAAAGAAAAAGTAAATTACCAGGAACCCATTAAATAGAAAAATGAATTACATAATGAAATAACTAAAAGAATTCTTTATTACAAGGAAATATATATTACATTGTCTTTTACAAATGAATTAATTACAAAAGAATATATAGAAAACTAAATTTATTTCCCTAATCTTATTCTATATCTATTAATTCCCAAAACTTTAAAGAACTTCTATACCTATAAAACAAAATAATAAAAATAAATATAAGAGGTGAAGGGGTTAGTTTTGACTGCTCTGAGTAACTACAGTGAGATGCACTGCCACTGTTCATCATAGAGCCTAATTAGAAAGAGGATCAAGTTTCACCAAATCAATGGTATCTGTTATTATCAAACTTGTCTCAGTCCAACATCATTGACAATAAGTTGGGGTAAGTTTCACCAAGGACCGATAAAAAAAGGGGGCACAGTCAAAACTCAAGAAATATCTCCATTTTACTTGATTTCATCTGAATCGAACACGCAGACACACAAGCAGCACACACATAACGTGCAGTTTCTGTGCTGTCAACATCTGATGAGAGGAAGAGGGCATACAGTCACAGCTCGTACCAAAGCAAAGCCTACTGATACGTCGGAAATGTATCTATAATTTTTGATGTTCCATGCTTGTTTTGTATCATTTGTCTTATGCTTTGTCTACACTTTGAGGTGTTTTTATATGTTTTTCTGGACTAACCTATTAACAAGATGCCACAATGCCAGTTTCCTATTTTCTTCTGTTTTTTGTTCCAGAAAAGGCAGAAAATCAATATTCTCGGAATTGGACGGGACAAAAGCCAAATTCATTATTTTTCCTGAAGCAACATGAAACCACGAAGCAGAGGTGGAGGAGGACACTAGGGTGGCTGCACCCCCTAGGTGCGGGCCAGCCCCGGTGGCGCCCACAGGGGGTTTGGGACCCCTGGACCTCGACTGACCTTGCCTCCTGCGCCTATAAGAAACCCCTAGGGAGAAAACCCTAAATCATCCAGAAGAAAGCCACAAAAACCTCGGTTGCGCCGCTGCCACCGAAGGGGAGATTCGGGGGACAAAAATTCTCTGTTCCAGCACCCTGCCGGGACGGGTAAGTGCCCCCGGAGCCATCTCCATCGATCTCCACCACCATCTCCTTCACCGTTGCTGATTCCCATGATGAGGAGGCAGTAATTCTTCCTCGAGGGTAAGGGCTCTACCGGTAGCTATGTGTTCATCTCTCTCTCTATGCATGATCTTGTTGTGGTCATGATCTTTGTAATCAAGTAGATCTACTTTGCTACTCAAGTGCTTTAATAGATCTCTGCTCTCCCCATGTGTGTGAAAATGACAGCGTGCACTCCATGGTGGCACTTAGGTTTGAGTCTACATAAATACTCTTTGTGCTTTAATAGATCTATGCTTTTCCCCACGTGTGTGAAAGTGACAGCGTGCATACCATGTATGGCACTTCGGCTAGATTGAATATTTGTTATGAGTTATATTTGGAGTTGGATGTCTTTATGAAATTGTGGTGTTTGTTGGAACCATCTAGCGCTCAAGGTGATAGTGTGGGGTTATCTAGATTGGGGAAGGTGCACTTTGAGGTATGATGTTATAGCCCTACCATGGATTAGAGTGTCCAACCGGAGAGTAGTTAAGAGTAGTATCATGAAGAGAGGATATTTATATAAGAGAGTGTTCACTAGTGAAAGTATGATCCCTAGGCCTTGTTTCTAAGCATTGAAACACCGTTTGCTACTAGATCTGTTGCATGTTTGCTTGCTTTAGTCTATACCTACACGTCAAGCTCCATCAAAGTATTTTATGGCACTCACACACGTTCTCCCACGTCAACAACAAGTCAGAAGCTATTTTCTGGCACTGTTACCACTTGTATTTCACTATCTCTTCGCCGAACTAGTGCACCTATACACCTGACAAGTGTATTGGGTGTGTTGGGGACACAAGAGACTTCTTGTATCTTGATTGCAGGGTTGCTTGAGAGGGAATACCTTTGACCACTTCCTCCCTGAGTTCGATAAACCTTGGTTAATCCACTTAAGCGAAACTTGTTGCTGTTCTACAAACCCCTACACTTGGAGGACCAAGAACTATCTACAAGAATAGAAGTGCGTAGACGTCAATCTATTTTCTGGCGCCGTTGTCGGGGAGGTTTTGGGCTTTTACCTTTCCTCCACGCCATCAGCTTATTTTTTGGCGCCGTTGTCGGGGAGGTAAGGTAAAAGGTACTCACATCCTTTTGGTGTGTGAGTGCTCGAATTTATTTCCTTTAGATTCTGCAATTTTGTCTTTTTGTTTCTTGTTTTCACTAGTTAGGCTTAATGGAAAACAACAAAAAAATTAGAGAGCTTTATAGTATCTATCTTGAGTTAGGACATGAAGTGTTTGAGGAGAAAATTAAAAAACCTATGGAGCTTTATTTGCATGCTAATAGCAATGTTATGAGTAGGAATTCTTTGGACACCATTATTGCTAATGCTATGGAAAAGTCTAAGCTTAGGGAATCTAGTTTTGATGAAAATGATCTTTTTAGTTCCCCAGCTTTGTAAGATAGCTATTCTATTGCTTATGATGATACCAAACCTCCAATATATGATGATTACAATGATGATTTTGATATTTTCAGTCCACCTACTATTGAGGAGGTAGTTAATTGTGATTACAATATGCCTCCTATATTTCATGATCATGGTGATGATAATAATAGTGATAGCTATTTTGTTGAATTTGCTCCCACTACAATTAATAAGAATGCATATGCTTATGTGGAGAGTAATAATCATTTTATGCATGTGGCTCATGATAAGAGTGTTTTATGTGATAGTTATATTGATAATTTATTCATGATGCTACTGAAAGTTATTATGAGAGAGGGAAACATGGTTTTATGCATCTCAATAATATTAAATTTCCCCTCTTTATGTTGAAAGTCTTGAAGTTGCACTTGTTTTGCTTTCCCATGCTTGGTTCTTTGTCCTTTCATGACTTGTTTCTTTACAAGATTCCTATGCATAGGAAGTGGGTTAGACTTAAATGTGTTTTGAATTTGCTTCTTGATGCTCTCATTTACTTCAATTCATATTTCTTATGTGAGCATCTTCTCAAACTATCAAGCCTAACTTAAAGGCGTTAAAGAAAAGTACTTGTTGGGTGATAACCCAAGAGTTTTCTTGAGTCTTGGAAGTTATTACTTTTGTAATGACCTCTCCTTATCCTTTTTGTTTGCTTTTTGTGCCAAGAATGACCTCTAATGAGAGGGAAGTAAGATTTGGGGAGTTGTTGTCCCAAACAGATTTATGTCCTCCACCATAAAAATTAGTGGAGTCTCTATAAGTCGGATTGAGCTGAAAAGTTACGAATAAATCAACCAGTATGTTAGATAACTTTCGTTAGTTCAACACCTTTTGATTTGAGCAACAGAAAGTCTTCGAAAAAATCGGTTTCTACCAGCTGGTCTGTTTTGACAGATTTCTGCCATTATTTGCATTTGCTTCTTATTAATTTCTTTTTGGGTTCTTTTTGGAAATTGAGCTTTTTGAAGGAGTTGCTACAGTAGCTTGTGTCTTTAGTGAAAGTTTTGCTGTTTTGAAACTAAACCCAAAGGTCTATTATCTTTTGAATACACTAATGTTGCTAATGAAGATTGTGTGAAGTTTTGTATGAAGGAAAATTTGCAGGTGTAGAGAAAGAATGATGTAATGAGATGAAGAATGGACAAAAGTTCAAGCTTGGGTATTCCAAACCGTGTCACCCCAAGAAATATTCAAGAGGTACAAGCGTCAAAGCTTGGGGATGCCCAAGGCGTCCCCTTCTTAATCAATAAAATCTCAGGTCTTTCTAGACACTTCGTTTTTATTTGTTTCATGCACGTTTGTGTTGCTATTGGAGCGTCTTAGTTTTCGTTTTTGGTTTTTGTTTGCTTAGTTCGCTTGAGTGAGTTGGTTTGATTAAATCACACTTATTTTGGAGAGAGACACACTCTGTTTTCATTGCCTAGAACACTCTAGTTTTCATTCATTGTTCTGTGAGTGTTCACTTTTGCTAGCACTGCGTTCAGCCTTAGTTTTCTTGTGCTTTCATTAGAAATTTTTAGTTCTTCTTTGTGGATTTGTGATACAAGCTCATTGATCTTTATTTATTATTATCTTTGTGAGTTGTTTCAAATACGTTGTTTGGTGTTGGAAAGAGTAGAAAGTTTCATGCTTATAGTGGTACAAAAGGGAGCTTGTTCTGACCGTGGCTTAGACTTTATCATGTCATGCTAGATCTTGTTTTGATCTTATGCTTAGCGATTATTTATGTAGCATTACTTGTTCCAAACAATTACGATTGCTTAATGTGCCTTGAAGAAATCATGCGTTGTTTTAGCATACAAAAGCATAGTATTGCGGTATTCTCCTTTGATGCTTTGTTTGGGTTGATTTAGCAAAGGCTCACACCATGTTATGAATATGAACAAGTCACCATAGCCTCTATGATCATTTAGTCCTTGACTTGTAGTACCACTCTATGCCTTGATTAGTAATGTTTTGTTGCTCTTCATGATTATGGCCATTATTGCTCTCTTAGTTGGTTGCTCCCAGTCTTTTACTGTAACATCCCAAAAATATTAAACTAGAATCATCAAATTCTAATCATCAAAATTAGGGTTAACAAAAACTTTTCTAAATAAAAATATGAAAGCATGCATGTGTGTATGCATCCCATTTTGAATTCTTTTGAATTGCCATGATTGTGTGTTTCTTTGCTTAGAAAATGATTCTTAGGTGAATTAAACATCATCTAAACAATCCCCACACTTTTCCCAAAGAAAAATAAATCAAAACAACCCAAATTGGGTGAATGGTCTTTTTGACCAATTTAACTCCCATGCCTACTTTGGCTGTACCAAACTTTCAGAACTTAATAGAAACTTGTTTGGATCTTTACACCCCTTGATTGTACCCATAACAAAGTATCAAGGCCCACTTTGTGATCATCCAGAAACTTTCAAATACCTAGTTTAAAGGATAGTTCAAAATTGAATCTTTATCATATGGGAAGATCCCACTTTTTCAAAAACCACTCAAACAAGCTCCACTTTCAAAACCCAAGCATCTGCAGACTCGCCAGCAACCATGCCGAGAGCGCGCCCCGTGCGCCACGCTCGACCGACGCCCACAGACCGCGCGCCGCCCTTGCCGCGTGCATACGTGATCACCACCGTCCCAGCAACCCCGCATACATGCTCGTTCGCCGCCGCGTGGACCACGCACGCTGTGCGCATTAAAAACCTCCATCGGGCACGCGCAGAGCACCGCCGCATTCCGAGCAAACCGCACCGCCCCACGCCTCGCCACCGCGTCGTTGAGCATCGCCAGGGAGCACCGCACCCTACCGCCACACTGGCTACGTCGGCCACACAAGCTCAGCTTGTGCCTGTCGGTTCCCTCTCGCCACTATAAATAGAGGCCGCCCCCAGCCGAATTGAGCACACCACCTCACTCCCCTCTCACCCAGAACCACCTCGCCTTAGTCCCGAAGCAAGGCGAGCAGCACTTTGCCGGAATTGCACTGGAGCCTGCCGCTGCTGGAGAAGAAGGGGGTCAGCTATTGGAGCCGGCCCAGGAGAAGCTGTCGGCATCAGGAGGTTCGCCGTCGTCGACTTCGTTGTTCGCCGTCTGTAGATCATCCTTGGTAAAAATAATAAGGCATAAGTTTTTCTGCATTCAAACATTTTTCAAATTTAAACCATAATAGCTTTGGAGTTGATTCCAACTCTCAAAAATCACATTCAATCATACCTTTCAAAATATATAAAAATATATAGGTTTACTTACAGAAATAATGTTCAAGTAATAAAAGAATGATACATAGGCATTTCTAGTCACTTTATTTAATTAAAATAAAAGGGTAAAACCTTATTAAATTGTGACACCACTTTAAATCATATTCCCATGGACTAAAATATGTGGTGATGACATGTGTCAACATGATCCCATGTTTGGTTTGGAGAATATTAAATCTTAAGTAGTTTTTCAATGAGTAGAAATTACTTTTCTAAAAATAAAAGGAATTAAACCAAGCTTTAATCTTGTAATGTTATAGATGATGCTAGATCATATATAGGACCCCTTTTGTGTGATGATTGAATGTAGTTAAGTATTGTTTGGTGATTGTGTACCTCGTATTTATTTATAGACGCTAGTACCGACCAAGGATACGAGGAGGAAGGAGGATACTACGAAGAAGAAGTCGAGGAGAACTTCAACCACTGCTCTGCACAAGGCAAGCCTAATGCTACTAGTTGAATGTGCAAGCTAACACTTGCAAGATACTCTACTTATGCAAACGGGCCCTTACTTGTTACCATATGCCCTAATCATATGTGATCATACCCACTTGATACCCCCTCCTAGTTTTATTTGCAAGCTTTCTATTTTATTTCTTTATCAAAGCTACTTCCTTAGGGTTTACTTAAGTGACTTGTAGATACTAGAAAGATAATTGAAGGTTGCATAAAGAGCATTAAATTTGGCCTAATCTAGATAATCTTGATGTCATCCTAAGGCATGAGATTGAACTTAGTTAAACTCCACTTGTTTACCACCCCTCATTAGTACTCACCCCCACTTATAGATGCTAGTGCTAAGCATAAAACTTGATCAACTTTAGATGGGAAGACTTGGTGGAAAATGGTTATGAAAACGTTGGAATGATGGATCATTCTATTGAGATGTTTTGACATGTGTTTTTCGAACACTAGATGATTTGGATGATGAAAATGTTAAGGCATGAGCCTTAGCCCTTTATAAAACTGATGGTTGTCTGGATGCGATACCATTCCAATTTTATCGTACAACCACAATACCCGAGAATTGGGTAGGGCTTGACTGGAAACTTATATACCTTAGTATTAGTTCCCTCACAGCCAAGGTCTGAGCTGAGGCTACCTTGTGAAGATTGTCCACCTGTGCAGTACCCAAGATGACAGTTGGTCATGGTTGGGAGGCCAAACTCAAAGGAGAGGTGCTTATACTAGGGCGTGTAATTGAAAGGTTAGGATTGATTATCCGCATACTGAGTATGGTGAATTCAGGATTTGTTCCTGACGGATGTATCGAATGTTGTGGTGAAAGTGTACAATCTGCAGTGTCAAACTATTGAATAGCAGCGTCATGATTATGGACAGTTAGAGTGGCCATACTGTTCCCCCGTCAGATGTTTTCAAAATGACTTGTTAAATGATTTGAGACTTTGACTTGACCACAACAGAGTTGTGGCATGAGATACAAGTCCCCCCCTTAGGTGTTATAAAACATTAACTAGCATTCATTGTTTCCAAAAATTAGTAGAGGTAAATCTGGCTTTTGCAAAACAACCCTAGAGCTTAGTGTCCTATTACAAAAAACCTTCACTTGTTAGTATTAGTTTGCGAGTACTTAAAGAGTACTCATGGATTTGTCCCTGGCTATTCCCGTGGCCAGACTATGAAGAGGAGTACCAGGAGGATGGACCCCAGGAAGGTTATGATAACTAGGATCATCTCCCATCGTCAGCATTGCCTGTGACCCCGAAGATGGAGCTTCGCCTACGCTACCATTGTTATTACGTATTCCGCTGCTTCAAGTTGTATTAAGAACTGGATCATGAGATCCTTATTTGTGTAAGATCTTATGTATGGTTTGTAATGGATGATGTACTGTGGTATCCAATTCTGTTATGTCTCGCAAAAATGGTAATCCTGGGATTGCGGTGTATGGCATAACAGGCATCTGGGATTAAAAATCCTGGTGTTGACAAGTTGGTATCAGAGCCATCCTGACCATAGGAGACCCTAGTTAGAGTGGACATTTGAATAAAAAACTTAGTTTCTAAACCAAAGGAAGCAAATATTTACAAAAACTTATTCCCATTCTTATCACCTTGATTCTTTCATAAAAAAATTCATGTTCCTCAAAAACTCTTGCAAAATACATAAAATTTGACACACTTGATCACTCTACTAACTTACTCATCCTATATTCTTAATAGATGGACGTGAAGTACAACAAATTTTATCAGTTGGGGAATGGAGGAGACCTTATCTTTGAGAGGGATTTGGACCAGCTTTCAGAACTACTGGAGCGTCCGCACCCCGAGTTCTCCAGAGCTCAGCTCAATGATCAAGGAGGAGAAGATCTGCAGTGGCTAATTGTTGCAAGTCTCCGAGGAAAGATAGAACCTCCCACTGCTGAGGGAATTCAGTTTACCTTAAGAGAGAACAACTGGCTCGATGGACTTAACAGGGCCATGCAGGAAGCTCTTTCCCGTCTATGTGGGCAGAGTATCAACCAGATCAAGGGAACTCGCTTTGAGTTTTGCCCAAGGCGTGATGCTAATGGACAACCACTGGAAGCCCCATACCATCACGAGCTGAAGACCCAATTGGACCATCTTAGCTTCATGGTGTACGATCATCAGCAGGAATAGGATAACTTCCGTGACTACTCCAACCCCAAGTCTGCCATCATCAAGACGAAGGACCAAACCATTGCCATGCTACCGAAAGATTGCAAGTCTCGCCGCCGTCAGCTCGACAAGAAGGAGCGCATCATTGCCCGTCTTCGCCACCGCATCTCATCTTTGGAGGAGACCATCCATGAGAGGGACATGCACTTGGAGGAAAGGGAGAATGCCGGAGAGGATCTTCGTGGAGACCCCTACTCCTATCTCAGTGATGATGATGATTTCCTGGAAGATCAGGCTATGGATTTCTTCACCGATGAGGATGATTACGCCTTCATCGATGATGACGAGGATGATGAGGATGATGACTACACCGACTCCGAGGAGTAGTAGCACTTGAGCACTAGCGTAGTGAGTAGTATTTGGTCCCACTGTATCGTAGTTTCCAGAATGGTTCTTAAAACCATCTGTTTCCCTTTGTTGTGGTGTGTGTTGTACCGTGTGCTATGATTGAATGAAAAGCAAGTTTCTAGAAAAATCTGAGTCAAACTTTAATTTTTTTTAAAGTCCCAGAACCTTAGAAATTTCCCCCTTTTCTCATGACCTATCTCAATCTTCAGATGCCACGCGGAGGAAGTGGTTCATCCCCGGACCCGATGTTGCAGATCCTGCAAATGTTGGTTTCTGACCGCGAAGATGAAAGAGCGGAACGTCAAGCCAACCTAGCCACCCTTCAGCAGATAGCCCAGCTAGCCCACAACAATCAAGGCCACGGAAATCAGGACAACCATGGATCTAATCTCAAGAATTTCAAGAATACCAATCCACTTGTTTTCACGAAGTCAGAAGAGCCCCTAGATGCCGTTGATTGACTGCAAACCATGGAAAATAACCTAGAAGTCACCGGAGTGGAAGCCAACGAGAAAGTTCTGTTCGCCACCCACTATCTAGCCAGAGATGCTAGAGCATGGTGGAACAGTGTTCGTGCAATGACCGGAGGCCAGATGATGACCTGGAAGGAATTCAAGGTCAAGTTTAGCAGAACCCATGTGCCACCAGGTTTGATCAAGAGAATGAGAGACGAGTTCAGAGAACTGAAGCAAGGAAGGATGACTGTAGTGGAATACCGTGACAAATTCTTGTCATTATCTAGGTATGATCCGGATGAGATTGACACCGAAGCCAAGAAGAAAGAAAGATTCCTGAATGGTCTGCACGATGAGATGCAGACTGTGTTGGTCAATATTTCCTTTATGGATATTGAAGCCCTTGTCGACTCTGCCATCCAGATGGAAGGAAAGATCAACCAAGCCAATGAGAACCGCAAGCGTCGCATGATGCATCAACCAGGAACCCATCAGACCCCAAAGTATCGCCCTAACCCATCTCCAGGATTTGCCACATGAACAAACAGACCCCCGATGAACCGTTCCATCTACCCCAACCGTGGAAACCCTAGACCCGGAGGAAATAACAACAACCCCGGCAACTCTAGCAATTTCAATCGTGCCCCACCCAAGTTCAACAACAATGCTACCACCAACACCAACACTGCCCCGAGGACTGGAAGCAATGATGTGCCTGTAGCAGCCAAGGACAAGTCGCAGGTGACTTGTTATGACTGTGGAAATAAGGGTCACTACTCCAACGAGTGCCCCAACAAGAAGAATGCCGCAGCCCCCAATACCAATGCCCCAGATCAGCAGCAGCATCATGTTCAGCCCGGAAGAAGATTTGCCCCAGGGAATTCACTCAACCGCAACAGCCGTCTTTTCCTCATACATGCTGAAGAAGCTCAGGAAGCGCTAGACGTCGCGCTGGGTATGTTTTCTGTTAATTCAGTACTTGCAAGAGTGTTGTTTGATTCTGGTGCATCGCATTCATTTGTCACCGAAGAATTTGCATGCACTAGTAAAATTCAACCAACAAAACTGAAGCATGTTATGATCGTCCAAATTCCCGGATCAACCACTAAAGCTAGGCAAATTTGCAAAGCCGTCCCTATCCGAATCCATGGCATAGATTTTTATGCTAATCTGATAGTACTCAGAACTAAAGGTTTGGAAGTAGTACTAGGCATGGATTGGATGTCGAAACATAATGGATTGATTGACTGTGCCAAGAAAGCCATCACCATGACCAGTACAGCCGAAATATCAGTCGAGCATATATCTGAAACCTTACCTCGCCAATTCAAGTGCAACAAGAGTATAGCCCAACCTACCATTGACCAAGTCCGGATAGTCTGTGAATACCCCGATGTATTTCCAGATGTTTTGCCCGGTATGCCCCCAGATCGGGATATCGAGTTTATCATCGAACTAATCCCCAGAACAGGACCCATAGCCCAGAGACCATATAGTATGAACCTGTCGGAACTAGCAGAACTGAAGAAGAAACTGGATTCCATGTTGGAAATTGGATTGATTCAACCAAGTGCGTCACCTTGGAGGTCACCTATCTTGTTTGTGGACAAGAAGGATGGAGGTAACCGTTTGTGTACGGATTATCGGAAGCTGAATGATGTCACCATCAAGAACAAATACCCCTTGCCCAAGATAGAAGATTTGTTTGATCAATTGACCGGTGCCAAAGTGTTTTCTAAGATTGATCTTAGAACAGGCTATCATCAACTCAAAATTCGTGCAGAAGATATTCCAAAGACTGCCTTTACGAACAGATATGGATTGTACGAGTATACAGTCATGTCCTTTGGATTAACCAATGCCCCCGCTTATTTCATGAATCTCATGAATAAGATTTTTATGGACTTCCTGGATAAGTTTGTCGTTGTTTTCATCGATGACATCCTGATTTATTCCAAATCAGAAGAAGAACATGAGCTACACTAAGGACCATTCTTGGAACCCTTAGAGAGCATCAGTTGTATGCCAAGTTTAGCAAATGTGAATTCTGGTTATAGGAGGTAGGATTCCTTGGTCACATTGTATCAGCCGGAGGAATTGCCATTGATCCCGCAAAAGTGAAAGATGTAGAAGATTGGCAAGCCCCAACCACTCAAACCCAAGTCTGTGCCTTTCTCGGATTGGCGGGATATTACCTCAAGTTCGTAGAAGGATTCTCGAGTATTGCCAGACCCATGACCCAATTGCTGAAGAAGGACAAGAAGTTTGAATGGACCGACAAATGTGAAGCGAGTTTTCAAGAACTCAAGAGGAGATTGATTTCAGCCCCAATCTTGATCATGCCGGATATCACGAAGCCCTTCGACGTGTATTGTGATGCATCCAAGATCGGTCTCGGATGTGTGATAATGCAAGAAGGAAAAGTTATATCTTATCTATCTCGACAACTGAAACAACATGAGTAATATTACCCAACCCATGACCTCGAACTCACAGCCGTAGTTCTAGCCCTGAAGACATGGAGGCATTACCTGATGGGAAACCGTTGTGAGATTTATTCGGATCACAAGAGTCTGAAGTATATATTCACTCAGAAGGAGCTGAATATGAGACAGAGAAGATGGATTGAGCTAATCAAGGATTACGATCTGGACATTCACTATCACCCTGGTAAAGCCAATGTGGTAGCAGATGCCCTTAGCAGATTGCCGTGCCACTTGAACTCCATGATTTTAAAGGAGCAACCAAGTTTGCACAAAGAGATGGAAGATTTTCGAATAGAATTAGTAAGTGAAGGATTTTTAGCTAGCATAGAACTTCAACCCACTTTGATCAGCCAGATCAAAGAGGCGCAGAAAGGAAATGCTAGTATTGATGGAATCAAGCATCGCATCGGTACAGGCAAAGTACCCGGATTCACCGAAGACGAAGAAGGAGTTCCGTGGTACAAAGGACGCCTTTGTGTACCAACAGATTCTGAGTTGAAAGAAGTTATTCTGAAGGAAGCTCATGATACTCTTTATTCTATCCATCCCGGAGGAACTAAGATGTATCAAGATTTGAAAGAACAATTTTGGTGGCATAAGATGAAGAGAGAAATCGGAAGCTATATCGCCAAGTGTGATATATGTCAGCAAGTCAAGGCAGGACATCAAAGACCCGCTGGATTGTTACAACCATTACAGATTCTAGAATGGAAATGGGATTCCGTTGGAATGGACTTTATCACCGGATTGCCTACTTCTAGTAGGGGAAATGACTCTATCTGGGTCATAGTGGACAGATTGTCCAAAGTCGCCCATTTCTTACCCATCAAGACCACATATCAGAGTTCGAAACTAGCAGAGTTATAGATTGCTAGAATTGTCAGTTTGCATGGAGTCCCCAAGAACATCATATCGGATCAAGGAACTCAGTTTACCTCGAGATTCTAGAAGAAAGTTCAAGAAGGTTTAGGAACCCGCCTAGATTTCAGCACCGCGTATCACCCTCAGACCGATGGACAAACAGAGCGAGTAAATCAAATACTCGAAGATATGCTGAGAGCATGTGTGTTAGAATATGGATCTAAGTGGGAAGACTGTCTGCCGTTTTGCAGAATTTTCGTACAACAATAGTTATCAAGCTAGTTTGCAAATGGCACCATTTGAATTCATGTATGGAAGGAAGTGTCACACCCCTTTGAACTGGTCGGAAGTAGGAGAGAGTCAGATTTTCGGACCCGACATCCTACGAGAAGCATAAGAGAAGGTTCACAAGATTCGTGAGCACCTCAAGACCGCCTAGTCCAGACAGAAGAGTTACGTCGACAAGAGACGTCGAGACCTTGCCTTCAACATAGGAGATTTTGTATATCTGAAGGTGTCGCCATTGAAGGGAATGTAGCGTTTACAACTAAAAGGAAAGTTAGCCCCCAGAAATATCGGACCTTTCAAAATTCTGAACCGTCGAGGAGAAGTGTCGTATCAATTGGAACTACCTGAAGAGATGTCAGCCGTGCACAATGTGTTCCATATCTCATTACTTCGCAAGTGTCTCGAAGTCCATGAGAAGACCGAAGTGTTCAAGAATATCGATCATCGGACCATAGAGATCAACGATGACCTGACCTATCCCGAAGTACCCATCCGTATTTTGGAAGAAGCCTTCCGAACTACCCGAACCCGAAGCATCAAGTTTCTCAAGATTCATTGGAGCAACCACACGAAAGAGGAAGCTACCTGGGAGCGCGAAGATCACATCAGGACGGAGTTTCCCGATCTCTTCAAATCCTAGGTAATCTTTTTCGTCCTTTTTCAAATCTCGGGACGAGATTTTGTTTAACGGGGGAAGGTTTGTAACATCCCACAAATATTAAACTAGAATCATAAAATCCTAATCATCAAAATTAGGGTTAACAAAAACTTTTCTAAATAAAAATATGAAAGCATGCATGTGTGTATGCATCCCATTTTGAATTCTTTTGAATTGCCATGATTGTGTGATTCTTTGCTTGGAAAATGATTCTTAGGTGAATTAAACATCATCTAAACAATCGCCACACTTTTCGCAAAGACAAATAAATCAAAACAAACCAAATTGGGTGAATGGTTATTTTGACCAATTTAACTCCCATGCCTACTTTGGCTGTCCCAAACTTTCAGAACTTAACAGAAACTTGTTTGGATCTTTACACCCCTTGATTGTACTCATAACAAAGTATCAAGGCCCACTTTGTGATCATCCAGAAACTTTCAAATACCTAGTTTAAAGGACAGTTCAAAATTGAATATTTATCATATGGGAAGATCCCACTTTTTCAAAAACCACTCAAACAAGATCCACTTTCAAAACCCAAGCATCTGTAGACTCACCAGCACCAACCTAGAACACCCACCAAAAATCTTTTCAAAATTCAAAACTTGAATTCTTGCGGCCATTTCATTAAACAACTTGCAGATTCAAATCAAACAAAATCCAAACACTATTGTGAGCAGTGATTGGAGCCTAACTTGTTCCCTCTCTGGTTGCAACTAGGCTTTAATAGATTATCTAGCTCAAATGAAAACCTCTAGCATCACTGTAAGCTTGGCAATGCCATCAATGGTGAGCAGGCCGAGTGCACCCTTGTCACCCCCATGTCGACAGCAAGCTAGGAGAAGAACCAAGCCTAGCCAACATGTCTGGGAGCAAGCCAACACCCCACCGCCACTCCCTGTCCAGCGCTCGAACCTTGCCAACCCCTGGACCACACGCACGGACCATGCCAAGCTCGCCAGCAACCATGCCGAGAGCGCCAGGCGCCCGTCGCCGACCGACGCCCAGCATCACACGCGCGCCTCGCCGCGTGCATACGTGATCACCACCGTCCCAGCAACCCCGCAGACACGCTCGTTCGCCGTCGCGCGGACCACGCACGCTGTGCGCATTAAAAACCTCCGTTGGGCATGCGCAGAGCACCGCCGCGTTCCGACCAAACCGCACCGCCCCACGACGAGCTCAGCTTGCGCCCGTCGGTTCCCTCTCGCCACTATAAATAGAGGCCACCCCCAGTCGAATTGAGCACACCACCTCACTCCCCTCTCACCAAAGAACCACCTCGCCTCAGTCCCGAAGCAAGGCGAGCAGCACTTCACCGGAATTGCACCGGAGCCTGCCGCTGCTGGAGAAGAAGGGGGTCAGCTATTGGAGCCGCCCCAGGAGAAGCTGCCGGCATCAGGAGGTTCGCCATCGTCGACTTCGTCGTTCGCCCGCCTCGCTGACCCTCGTCTGAGCCCCGGTGAGCCCCCAATGACCCTCACCCGCCGCGTTAGGTTTCAGTCTCGCTGGAGTTGCCCGACGTGGACGACGACCCTCAGCCGTTAGATTAGAACAAGATCCCACGGCTCACATCGCCCCATACCGGTTCGCACCCCCTCGTCTCACTGACGCATGGGGACAGCAACTTAACAAGTCCGCGTAAGAGCTGTGCTTAGCAGGCCGGCCCAGTATCGCTTCCCGCGCAGCCCAGTCATTTGAATTTAACCTTTTCCATTTTATTTCAAACACACTTCTGCACCTAGATTCAAAAATCAACCTAGATCGATTCAGTGAACCAAATTGAATGAAACCAATTTTTTTAGAAAGGTCTGGAAATGCTGAATCCAAGCCCGTTGGATTCAAGTCATTTGGATCTGTAGATCATCCTTGGTAAAAATAATAAGGCATAAGTTTTTCTGCATTCAAACATTTTTCAAATTTAAACTATAATAGCTTTGGATTTGATTCCAACTCTCAAAAATCACATTCAACCATACCTTTCAGAATATATAAAAATATATAGGTTTACTTACAGAAATAATGTTCAAGTAATAAAAGAATGATACAGAGGCATTTCTAGTCACTTTATTTAATTAAAATAAAAGGGTAAAACCTTATTAAATTGTGACACCACTTTAAATCATATTCCCATGGACTAAAATATGTGGTGATGACATGTGTCAACATGATCCCATGTTTGGTTTGGAGAATATTAAATCTTAAGTAGTTTTTCAATGAGTAGAAATTACTTTTCTAAAAATAAAAGGAATTAAACCAAGCTTTAATCTTGTAATGTTAGAGATGATGCTAGATCATCTATAGGACCCCTTTTGTGTGATGATTGAAAGTAGTTAAGTATTGTTTGGTGATTGTGTACCTCATATTTATTTATAGATGCTAGTACCGACCAAGGATACGAGGAGGAAGGAGGATACTACGAAGAAGAAGCCGAGGAGAACTTCAACCACTGCTCTGCACAAGGCAAGCCTAATGCTACTAGTTGAATGTGCAAGCTAACACTTGCAAGATACTCTACTTATGCAAACGGACCCTTACTTGTTACCATATGCCCTAATCATATGTGATCATACCCACTTGACACCCCCTCCTAGTTTTATTTGCAAGCTTTCTATTTTATTTATTTATCAAAGCTACTTCCTTAGGGTTTACTTAAGTGACTTGTAGATACTAGAAGGATAATTGAAGGTTGCATAAAGAGCATTAAATTTGGCCTAAGCTAGATAATCTTGATGTCATCCTAAGGCATGAGATTGAACTTAGTTAAACTCCACTTGTTTACCACCCCTCATTAGTACTCACCCCCACTTATAGATGCTAGTGCTAAGCATAAAACTTGATCAACTTTAGATGGGAAGACTTGGTGGAAAATGGTTATGAAAACCTTGGAATGATGGATCATTCTATTGAGATGTTTTGACATGTGTTTTTCGAACACTAGATGATTTGGATGATGAAAATGTTAAGCCATGAGCCTTAGCCCTTTATAAAACTGATGGTTGTCTGGATGCGATACCATTCCAATTTTATCGTACAACCACAATACCTGAGAATTGGGTAGGGCTTGACTGGAAACTTATATACCTTAGTATTAGTTCCCTCACGGCCAAGGTCTGAGCTGAGGCTACCTTGTGAAGATTGTCCACCTGTGCAGTACCCAAGATGAAAGTTGGTCATGGTTGGGAGGCCAAACTCACATGAGAGGTGCTTATACTAGGGCATGTAATTCAAAGGTTAGGATTGATTATCCGCATACTGAGTATGGTGAATTCAGGATTTGTTCCTGATGGATGTATCGAATGTTGTGGTGAAAGTGTACAATCTCTGCAGAGTGTCAAACTATTGAATAGCAGATCCATGATTATGGATGATTGGATTGGCCATACTGTTCCCCCGTTAGATGTTTTCAAAATGACTTGTGAAATGATTTGAGACTTTGACTTGACCACAATAGAGTTGTGGCATGAGATACAAGTCCCCCCCCCTTAGGTGTTATAAAACATTAACTAACATTCGTTGTTTCCAAAAATTAGTAGAGGTAAATCTGGCTTTTGCAAAACAACCCTAGAGCTTAGTGTCCTATTAAAAAAAACCTTCACTTGTTAGTATTAGTTTGCGAGTACTTAAAGAGTACTCATGGCTTTGTCCCTGGCTATTGCCGTGGCCAGACTATGAAGAGGAGTACCTGGAGGATGGACCCTAGGAAGGTTATGACAACTAGGATCATCTCCCATCGTCAGCATTGCATGTGACCCTGAAGATGGAGCTTCGCCTACGCTACCGTTGTTATTACGTATTCCGCTGCTTGAAGTTGTATTAAGAACTAGATCATGAGATCCTTATTTGTGTAAGACCTTATGTATGGTTTGTAATGGATGATGTACTGTGGTATCCAATTCTGTTATGTCTCGCAAAAATGGTAATCCTGGGATTGCGATGTATGGCATAACAGGCATCTAGGATTAAAAATCCTGGTGTTGACATTTACTAGCCTCCACTTGTATGAGTAAGTTCTACTCATGCTTCCAACTCCCAAGAAACCAAGTTTTTTCCAAAGTGTCCACTATAAACTCCTATGCATGGTGTGTTACACCATTCCAAGTATATTCTTGTTTTCATCTATCTTCCAATTAAAAAGTATTTTTTTATGTGAAAACTTAGTGATTAAAGCCCTCACAAACTTGATGGCACACTTTATATTTCTTTACCCCTAATAAACTTGAACCATTGTGTCATCTATGTTGTATATGCTTGCACTTATACGTTGGAATTAGCAGAACCGTGCCGTCACGGGGAATGTTTTCAACATTGCACTTGTACTTTGTATTCAGTTGATATCATGCTCTTTTGTCTATGGATGTCACCGGTGTGAAATAAAGAGGGAACTCGTAAGTCCATGGAGTATGTATTTTGTGTTAGATAAACGCCTGGACCGCTAGCCTAAGCCTTGCCTAATCATGGTGGAAACTTGCAGCATCACCATAGTGAGCTATCTATGAAGCATCCACAATAAAAATCTATGCATATAGTAAATAAAAAGATCACTGAGATGCTCATTGTCTGCTTGCCTTGTCATTTTGGTTATGGGATAGCTCCTGTACCATGTGCAAGGGGTACCCCGTTGGCGGTTCTCTATGATACGCATGTACTTACAATGACAAGAACTTAGAGGTGACTGAAGTTGAGTAGCATGAGGTGTGGCCCTCGTATTCAAGGGACTTGAGATTGCCAACTTATACTTTGTCAAGCATATATTCCGTAGTTTGTTCACATTAACCTTAATAACTTCAAGATGCTTATGATAGGGGCAATGAGGGATGAAAGCTAACAAGTACCATAATTTTTGGAAGCTCTTTTTGAAACTTCAAATCCCTGCTTCCCTTTACAAAGGGCCTTTCTTCCACCATTATTTGAGTCTCCACCTTCTACCTTTAGGCACTATTAAGAGAGTATAGTGGTCATTCTGTGTGTACTGTCCCAAAACTTATTGATTGATGCATATTGTGATATTACTTGTTCTTGTGCTACTTGTTTCTGGTCACCCTTGTGAACCTTGAAGGTGTCCTATGCATCTATTTGCTACTCCATGAGGGACAAGATAAATGCCACTATGCTATGTTTTCTGTATGTGAAACAAACAAATGTTTTTCAATGCATGTTATTCATGATCTTTGTTTGTATCCTTTCATATTGCATGCATAGTTACTATGTCCTATTGTTAGAACTCCATCTTTCATGTACATGTTTAGAGTTCTTTGATCCCAGCTTTTAATGCTTGCTAATGGTTTGATCTTGATTGTGATGGTGCATGTCACCTCAAAAATTATTATTTTTATCACTTACTTACTCGAGGACAAGTAGGAGTTAAGATCGGGGATGCTTGATACGTCGGAAACGTATCTATAATTTTTGATATTCCATGCTTGTTTTGTATCATTTGTCTTATGCTTTGTCTACACTTTGAGGTGTTTTTATATGTTTTTCTGGACTAACCTATTAACAATATGCCACAGTGTCAGTTGCATGTTTTCTTCTATTTTTGGTTCCAGAAAAGGCAGAAAATCAATATTCTCGGAATTGGACGGGACAAAAGCTAAAGTCATTATTTTTCCCAAAGCAACACGGAACCACGAAGCAGAGGTGGAGGAGGGCACCAGGGTGGCCGCACCCCCGCTAGACGCGGGCCAACACTGGTGGCGCCCATAGGGGGTGTGGGCCCGCTGGACCTCCACTGACCTTCCCTCCTGCGCCTATAAGAAGGCCCCGGGGAGAAAACCCTAAATCATCCAGAAGAAAGCCACAAAAACCTCCGCTGCGCCGTCGCCACCGAACAGGAGATTCGGGGGACAGAAAGTATTTGTTCCGGCACCCTGCCGGGACGGGGAAGTGCCCCTAGAGCCATCTACATCGATCTCCACCACCATCTACACCATCATTGCATATTCCCATGATGAGGAGGTAGTATTTCTTCCTCGAGGCTAAGGGCTCTATCAGTAGCTATGTGTTCATCTCTCTCTCTATGCATGATCTTGTTGTGGTCATGAGCTTTGTAATCAAGTAGATCTACCTTTCTACTCAAGTGCTTTAATAGATCTCTTCTCTCCCCATGTGTGTGAAAGTGACAGCGTGCACGCCATGGTGGCACTTAGGTTTGAGTCTACATAAATACTCTTTGTGCTTTAATAGATCTGTGATTTTCCCCACATGTGTGAAAGTGACAACGTGCATACCATGTGTGGCACTTTGGCAAGATTGAATATTTGTTATGAGTTATATTTGGAGTTGGATGTTTTTTTGAAATTGTGGTGTTTGTTGGAACCAACTAGCGCTCAAGGTGACAGTGTGGGGTTATCTAGATTGGGGAAGGCGGACTTTGAGGTCTGATTTTATAGCCCTACCATGGATTAGAGTGTCCAACCGGAGAGTAGTTAATAGTAGTATCATGAAGAGAGGATATTTATATGAGAGAGTGTTCACAAGTGAAAGTATGACCCCTAGGCCTTGTTTCTAAGCATTGGAACATCGTTTGCTACTAGATCTGTTGCTTGTTTGCTTGCTTTAGTCTTTACCTCCACGTCAAGCTCCATCAAAGTATTTTCTGGCACTCACACACGTTCTCCCACGTCAACAGCAAGTCAGAAGCTTTTTTCTGGCACTGTTACCACTTGTATTTCACTATCGCTTCGCTGAACTAGTACACCTATACACCAGACAAGTGTATTGGGTGTGTTGGGGACACAAGAGACTTCTTGTTTCTTGATTGCAGGGTTGCTTGAGAGGGAATAGCTTTGACCACTTCCTCCCTGAGTTCGATAAACCTTGGGTAATCCACTTAAGGGAAACTTGTTGCTGTTCTAAAAACCTCTGCACTTGGAGGCCCAACAACTATCTACAAGAATAGAAGTGCGTAGACGTCAAGCTATTTTCTAGCGCCGTTGCCGGGGATGTTTTGGGCTTTTACCTTTCCTCCACGCCATCAGCTTATTTTTTGGCGTCGTTGCCGGGGAGTTAAGGTACTCACATACTCTTGGTGTGTGAGTGCTCAAAGTTATTTCCTTTAGATTCTTCAATTTTGACTTTTTGTTTCTTGTTTTCATTAGTTAGGCTTAATGGAAAACAACAACAAAATTAGAGAGCTTTATAGTATCTATCTTGAGTTAGGACATAAAGTGTTTGAAGAGAAAATTAAAAAACCTATGGAGCTTTATTTGCATGCTAATAGCAATGTTATTAGTAGGAATTCTTTGGACACCATTATTGCTAATGCTATGGAAAAGTCGAAGCTTAGGGAAGCTAGTTTTGATGAAAATGATCTTTTTAGTTCCCCAGCTTTGGAAGATAGCTATTCGGTTGCTTATGATGATACCAAACCTCCAATATATGATGATTACAATGATGATTATGATATTTTTAGTCCACCCACTATTGAGGAGGAAGTTAATTGTGATTACAATATGCCCTCTATATTTGATGATTATGGTGATGACAATAATAGTGATAGCTATTTTGTTGAATTTGCTCCCACTATAATTAATAAGAATGCATATGCTTATGTGGACAGTAATAATCATTTTATGCATGTGGCTCATGATAAGAGTGTTTTATGTGATAGTTATATTGTTAATTTATTCATGATGCTACTGAAAGTTATTATGAGAGAGGGAAACATGGTTGAAAGTCTTGAAGTTGCACTTGTTTTGCTTTCCTATGCTTGGTGCTTTGTGCTTTCATGACTTGTTTCTTTACAAGATTCCTATGCATAGGAAGTGGGTTAGACTTAACTGTGTTTTGAATTTGCTTCTTGATGCTCTCTTTTACTTCAATTCATATTTCTTATGTGAGCATCTTCTCAAACTATCAAGCCTAACTTAAAGGCGTTAAAGAAAAGTACTTGTTGGGAGATAACCCAAGAGTTTTCTTGAGTCTTGGAAGTTATTACTTCTGTAATGACCTCTCCTTATCCTTTTTGTTTGCTTTTTGTGCCAAGAATGACCTCTAATGAGAGGGAAGTAAGATTTGGGGAGTTGCTGTCCCAAAACAGATTTATGTCCTCCACCATAAAAAATCGTGAGGAGTCTTTGTAAGTCGATTGAGCTGAAAAGTTAAGAATAAATCACCCAGTATGTTAGATAACTTTAGTTAGTTCAACACTTTTTGATTTGAGCAACAAAAGATCTTCGAAAAAATCGGTTTCTACCTGCTGATCTGTTTTGACAGATTTCTGCCATTATTTGCATTTGCTTCTTATTGTTTCCTTTTTGGGTTCTTCTTGGAAATTGATATTTTTGAAAGAGTTGCTATACTATCTTGTGTCTTTAGTGAAAGTTTTTCTGTTTTGAAACTAAACCCAAAGGTCTATTATCTTTTGAATACACTAATGTTGCTAATGAAGATTGTGTGAAGTTTTGTATGAAGGAAATTTTGCAGGTGTAGAGAAAGAATGATGTAATGAGATGAAGAATGGACAAAAGTTGAAGCTTGGGGATGCCACCCCATGTCACCCCAAGAAATATTCAATAGGTACAAGCGTCAAAGCTTGGGGATGCCTAAGGCGTCCCCTTCTTCATCAATAAAAATATCAGGTCTTTCTAGACACTTCGTTTTTATTTGTTTCATGCACATTTGTGTTGCTCTTGGAGCGTCTTAGTTTTCATTTTTGATTTTTGTTTGCTTAGTTCGCTTGAGTGAGTTGGTTTCATTACATCACACTTATTTTGGAGAGAGACACACTCTATTTTCATTGCCTAGAACACTCTAGTTTTCATTCATTGTTCTGTGAGTGTTCACTTTTGCTAGCACTGCGTTCAGCCTTAGTTTTCTTGTGCTTTCATTAGAAAATTTTAGTTCTTCTTTGTGGATTTGTGATACAAGCTCACTGATCTTTATTTATTATTATCTGTGTGAGTTGTTTCAAATAAGTTGTTTGGTGTTGGAAAAGAGTAGAAGTTTCATGCTTATAGTGGTACAAAAGGGAGCTTGTTCTGACTATGTCATAGACTTTATCATGTCATGCTAGATCTGTTTTTTACCTTATGCTTAGTGATTATTCATGTAGCATGACTTGTTCCAAACAATTACGAATGCTTAATGTGCCTTGAAGAAATCATGCGTTGTTTTAGCATACAAAAGCATAGTATTGCGGTATTCTCCTTTGATGCTTTGTTTTGGTTGACTTGGCACATGCTCACACCATGTTATGAATATGAACAAGTCACCATAGCCTCTATGATCATTTAGCCCTCGACTTGTAGTACCACTCTATGCTTTAATTAGTAATGTTTTGTTGCTCTGCATGATTATGGCCATTATTGCTCTCTTAGTTGGTTGCTCCCAGTCTTTTACTAGCCTCCACTTGTATGAGTAAGTTCTACTCATGCTTCCAACTCCCAAGAAACCAAGTTTTTCCAAAGTGTCCACTATAAACTCCTATGCATGGTGTGTTACACCATTCCAAGTATATTCTTGTTTTCATCTATATACCAATTAAAAAGTATTTTGTTATGTGAAAACTTAGTGATTAAAGCCCTCACAAACTTGATGGCACACTTTATATTTCTTTGCCCCTAATAAACTTGAACCATTGTGTCATCTATGTTATATATGAAGGGTTTCACAGCATAGTAAATCAAAAAAATTCTACGGATGCAAACGGGAAAGCCAAGATCTAATCTAGGAGATGCAATAAACGAGGGGGATTAGATGAGATCTTCATACCCTTTAAGATTCGCACAGCGGAACGTTCGTCGGAACGTGGGTGATGTAGTCGTACTCGCTTCTCCTCCTCGCGATCCGATCCGATCTAACACCGCAAGTGGCGATGCCTCCGAGAGATGCACACGTGCGGCACCTCGACGTCTCCTCCTTCCTCGGTCCAGCAAGTATGGTGGAGAGACGGATTGGATCTACAACGCGACGACGCGGTGCAAGTGGTGGAGAGTTTCTGCAGCAGGGCTTCGCCTACGTGCAGTCGGGAGGGAGAGAGAGAGGAGGGCAGCAGGGCGGCTAGGGTTGTGGAGTAGGTGTGGGGGGAGGGTGCGCCCCAGCCCTCTATATATAGAGGGGTGGGCGCCAGCCCTAGCCCCTCCCCCAAGCCCTAGGCCGGCGGCCAAGGAGGGAGGAGTGGGGGCAAGTTTCCCCCCTTCTAGAAGCTTTCCTAGGGTTTGCCCTAGGTCTGGCCGGCTGGGCCCTATGGGGCCTTGTGCCCCTGGCCCAATGCGGCCAGGGCACCCCCTCATAGGGCATGCCCCCTCCCAGCAGGTGGGGCCACGTTGGTCCCCCTCCGGAAGGTTCTAGAAGCTTCCGGTACAATATCGATTAACCCGAAACAATTCCAAACTCCAAAAACTGCATTGCCTTATATGAATTTTATTCTCCGGACCATTCCAGAACCTCTCGTGATGTCCCGGATCCCATCCGAGACTCCGAACAAAAACTCATAAAGCAATTATCTAATCTATCCTAGCGTCGAGACACGTTAAGTGTGTGACCCTTCGGGTTCGAGAATATGCAGACATGATCTTCTATCAATAATCAACAGCGGGGTCTAGAAACCCATATTGACTCACACACATTCATCGATGATCATATCAGATGAACCACGATGCCAGGATTCAATCAATCCCATATATATATTCCCTTCGTCTCGCGATATTTTACTTGCCCGAGATTTGATCGTCGGTACCGTCATACCTAGTTCAATCCCGTTCACAGCAAGTACTTTACTGCATCAGTAATCCGATATCACTTTGTTATTTACTCCTTAACCACATGCTTGCAAGCGGTGTTGATATCGACACGAGTGGGCCCGAAGTATATCTCTCCGACTTGGGAGGGACAAATCCCATCTCGATACATATAACCCAACAGGTACTTTCCGATCACCTGAGAGACACCTTTATGATCACCCTCTCATAGGATGACGTTGGATGACCTCAAAGCTTTCTTCCGATACCAGGGAGTTGTATTATCTCATGGTCTAAGGAATACAATATTTGACATAAGAAAAGCTTCGCAAAGATGAACACGATGACACGATCTAATTGCTCCGCTTAGTTTGGGTCTGTCCATCGTATCATTCTCCCAATGACATGATCTCATTATTAATCGACAACTCATGTCTATTGTTAGGAAACCTTAACCATCATTAATAAATGAGCTAGTCCATAGAGGCATACTAGGGACACGGTGTTGTTCACAAACCACACAAGTATTAAAGTTTCCGCTTAATACAATTCTAGCATGGAATATAAACTTTATCATGAACAAGAATTATAATAATAACATCTTTATTATTGCCTCTAGGGCATAATTCCAACAGTCTCCCACTTGCACTAGAGTCAATAATCTAGTTTACAATTGGCAACAATCTCACACCCATGGCACTAAGGTGCTGATCATGTTTTACACGTGGAAGAGGTTTAGTCAATGGATCTGCGACATTCAGGTCTGTATATACTTTGCTAATCTTCAGATCTCCATCTGCTATATAATCTCAGATTATATGAAACTTGCGGTTGATATGCTTGGTCTTTGGATGATATCTTGGTTCCTTAGCGAGTGCTATGGCGCCAGTGTTGTCACACAATATCTCCAGTGGGTCCAATGCACTTGGAACCACGCCAAGCTCAGTGATGAAGTTCCTGATCCAAACTCCTTCACTTGACGCTTCTGCAGCAGCCATGTATTCCGCTTCTACTGTAGATCCCGCGATCACGCTTTGCTTGCAGCTTCTCCAGCTCACAGCTCCTCCATTCAAAATATAAACGTATCCTGACTGAGATATAGAATCATCCTTGTCAGTGTCGAAACTAGCGTCGACGTAACCTTTTATGATGAGCTGTTCATCACCTCCATAGACTAAGAACATTTATTTAGTCCTATTTAGGTACTTTAGGATGTTCTTCACGGCTGTCCAGTGTTCCACTCCTGGATCACTTTGATATCTGCTCGTCAAACTAAGAGCATTGGACACATCCGGTCTAGTACACAGCATGGCATACATGATAGAACCTATGGCCGAGGCATAAGGCACTTTGCTCATAGCTTCTCTATCATTTACCGTAGCTGGACACTGAGCCTTGATCAATATCTTACCTGACAACATAGGCACTAAACCTTTCTTTGCCTTATCCATTCTGAACCTTTTCAGAACTTTGTCTAGGTATGTACTCTGGCTTAAAGCTATCAGGCGTATTTGTCTATCTCTATAGATTTTGATGCCCAATATATAAGCAGCTTCACCTAGGTCTTTTATTGAAAAACACTTGTTCAAATAACTCTTCACATCATTAAGCATGTTAATGTCATTTCCAATAATCAATATGTCATCCACATATAGTACCAGAAAGGTCACCGAGCTCGCACTCACTTTCTTGTAGATACAAGCTTCGTAGCAATTTGGAACAAATCCAAAGCTCTTGATCACTTGATCAAAACGAAGGTTCCAACTCCGAGATGCTTGCTTCAGTCCATAAATGGAACGCTGAAGTTTGCATACTTTATCAGCATCCTTAGGATTGACAAAACCTTCGGGTTGCATCATATACAACTCTTCATCAATGTTGCCATTGAGGGACGCAGTCTTGACATCCATCTGCCATATTTCATAATCATGAAACGCAGCAATTGCTAATAAAATCCGAATGGACTTAAACATCGCTACGGGAGAGAATGTCTCATCGTAGTCAACACCTTGAATTTGTCGAAAACCTTTTGTGACAAGTCGTGCTTTATAGACGGTAACATTACCATCCGCGTCCGTTTTCTTCTTGAAGATCCATTTTCACTCAACGGCCTTTCGGTCGCTAGGAGGGTCCACCAAAGTCCATACTTGGTTTTCGCTCATGGATCCTAATTCGGATTTCATGGCCTCTAGCCATTTCTCAGAGTCTGAGCTCATCATCGCTTCCTCATAGTTCGTAGGTTCACTGTCTTCTACCAACAAGACAGTCAAGACAGGGTTGCCGTACCACTCAGGAGGGGCACGCGACCTTGTCGACCTGCGACATTCAGTAGCAGCATCGTCCGAAGCTTCATGATCCTTGTCATTAGCTTCCTCTATTGTTGGTGCAGGCGGCACTGGAACAATTTAAGGTGCTGCGCTACTCTCCAATTCAAGAGAAGGTTCAACAACCTCGTCTAGCTCTACTTTCCTCCCACTCACTTCTTTCGAGAGAAACTCCTTCTCAAGAAAGGAACCGTTCTTTGCGACAAACACTTTTCCTTCGGTTATGTGATAGAAGGTATACCCAATAGTTTCCTTAGGGTATCCTATGAAGCTGCATTTCTCCGCTTTGGGTTCGAGCTTGTCCGGCATCAATTTCTTGACGTAAGCTTCGCATCCCCAAACTTTAAGAAACGACAACTTAGGTTTAGCACCAAACCACAGTTCATACGGTGTCATCTCAACGGATTTAGATGGTGCCCTATTCAAAGTGAATGCAGCGGTTTCTAATGCATAACCCCAAAATGATAACGGCAAATAAGTAAGAGACATCATTGATCAGACCATATCTAATAGAGTTCGATTCCGGCGTTCAGACACACCATTGCGCTGTGGCGTTCCAGGTGGCGTGAGTTGCGAAACGATTCTGCTAGCTTTAAGATGCGTGATAAAATCATAACTCAAATATTCACCTCCACGATCGGATCGTAGAAACTTAATCTTTCTGTTATGATGGTTCTCCACTTCATTCTGAAATTCCTTGAACTTTTCAAATGTTTCAGATTTATGTTTCATTAAATAGATATACCCATATCTACTTAAGTCATCGGTAAAAGTGAGAAAATAGCGATATCCACCGCGCATCGAAACAGTCATCGGTCCGCACACATCGGTATGTATGATTTCCAACAAGTCCGTTGCTCGCTCCATCATTCTGGAGAACGTGATTTTGATCATCTTGCCCATGAGGCATGGTTCGCATGTGTCAAATGATTCAAAATCAAGAGACTCCAAAAGTCCTTCAGAATGGAGTTTCTTCATGCGCTTTACACCAATATGACCCAGACGACAGTGCCACAAATAAGTAGTATTATCACTATCTACTTTGCATCTCTTAGCCTCAATGTTATGGATGTGTGTTTCATCCCTTTCGAGATTCAGAAGAAATAAACCATTCACAACAGGTGCATGACCATAAAAGATGTTACTCATATAAATAGAACAACCATTATTCTCCGATTTAAATGAATAACCGTCTTGCAATAAACACGATCCAGAAATAATGTTCATGCTCAACGCAGGCACATAATAACACTTATTAAGGTTTAAAACTAATCCCGAAGGTAAAACTAAGGAGAGCGTGCCGACGACCATCACATCAACTCTTGATCTGTTAACGCCAAGATCACCTCATCATCCTGTAAGCAAGCCGTCTATTCCGTAGCTCCTGTTTCGAGTTACAAATATTAGCAACTGAACCAGTATCAAATACCCAGGCACTACAACGAGGGCTAGTAAGGAAAACATCAATAACATGTATATCAAATATACCTTTGATGGTGCCAGCCTTCTTGTCCGCTAAGTACTTCGGACAGTTGCGCTTCCAGTGACCCTTGTCCTTGCAATAGAAGCACTCAGTGTCCGGCTTGGGTCCAGACTTGAGCTTCTTCTCAGCAGGGGCAACGCGCTTGCCGCCGCCTTTCTTGAAGGGCTTCTTTGCACCCTTACCTTTCTTGAAGGTGGGGGGCTTGTTGACCATCAACACATGATTATCCTTTTTGATGTCCACCTCCGCAGCCTTCAGCTTTGCGAAGAGCTCGGTGATCGTATCAGTGGAACCAATATGATTGTGAGTCACTACAAAACTTTTGTAGCTGGGAGGGAGTGATTGTAGAACCCTGTCAATCTTGAGCTCCTCTGGAATCTTGCAGTCCAGTTGCTCAAGGCGTTGAGTGTAGCCCGACATCTTTATGGCGTGCTCACTAACGGAACTCCCTTCCTCCATCTTGCAGTTAAATAATTTCTCAGAGATCTCATATCTCTCAGAACGGACCTGAGTCTGAAACATAGTTTTCAGCTCCTCAAGAATCTCAAAGGGCCCGGGATAGTCTTCAAAACGATTTTGAAGGTACGTTTCCATAGCAAACAAGATGGTGCTCTTAATCACACCATAATCATCTTTGCACGACTGATAGACAACTTTCTCATCAGCCGGCGCATCTACAGCAGGGGCGTCACCTAGCGCATTTTCAAGGACATAGTCCTTTTGACCGCCGGAGAGAATGATTCTCAGATTGCGGAACCAGTTGGTGAAGTTAGACCCATTTTTTCTAAGCTTTTCCTTCTCAGCAAAAACGTTGAAGTTGAAGTTGGACTTAGCCATTTGATCTACAATATTTGCAAGTACAAATTAGACTATGTTCATGATAACTAGTTCAACTTTTAATCAAATTACTAGATGAACTCCCACTAAATTCAACATCCCTCAAGTTGTTTAGTGAACACGATCCAAATTCACCACACCTAATCTGATCTTCACGAGAAGAGATGTGGCTTCAATGGTGGACAACGAAGTGTCGATCATATCATTCATATGACTCATGCTTAACCTTTCGGTTCATGTGTTCCGAGGCCATGTCTGTACATGCTAGGCTCGTCAAGTCAAACCCAAGTATTTCCGCGTGTGCAAAAACTGGCTTGCACCCGTTGTATGTGAACGTAGAGTCTATAGCACCCGATCATCACGTGATGCTTGGACACGAACTTTAACTTTCGCAACGGTGCATACATGGGGAGAACACAGTTTTATCTTGATCTTTAAGTGAGGAATCATCTTATAATGCTACTGTCGCGATCTAAGCATAATAAGATACATAAAAGGATAAACATCACATGCATATAACTTTATGTGACATGGTATAGCCAATCTTCGCGCAATGATCTCCATCTTGTGCATGCCGGTATGATCTCCATCACTCCACCATGATTGCCTCCACCACAAATAGCAACTACAACTATTGCTAACTACTTAGCGATAAAGTGAAACTATTACATGGCGTATAAGAAGTTGACACACAGGTCATACACAATTATAAAGACAACCATATGGCTCCTGCCGGTTGTGTACTCATCGACATGCAAGTCGTGAAACATTACAAAACATGATCATTGCATACAACATACACATCACATCTTGGGCCATACCATATCACAGAAAACACTCCCTGCAAAACCAAGTTAGACGCCTCTACTTTGTTGTTGCATGTTTTACGTTGCTTATGGGAGTAGCAAGCTAAGAAAGATTCTTATCTACGGAAAGCCACAACGGTGATATTATGGTTGCCAAACTCCGGTGTAAATCCCATGACAACTATAGTGAGAGAAACTGGCATCCACCAGCCGCATGTGTGGAACAAGCCACACGTCAAGTGCGGAGCCGGTCTCGCGAACGACGTCGCGTAAGGTTGGCCTAGACCGCTTCAATCTCACTATCCCGCGTCATAAGAAGAACACAAACAAGAGGCTTGCAACAGAAAACATCAACGCCCGCAACAACCATGTTGCGTTCTACTCGTGAAACACATCTACGCATAGATCTAGCTCTGATACCACTGAAGGGTTTCGCAGCATAGTAAATCAAAAAAATTCTACGGATGCGAACGGGAAATCCAAGATCTAATCTAGGAGATGCAAACAACGAGGGGGATTAGATGAGATCTTCATACCCTTGAAGATTCGCACAGCGGAACGTTCGTCGGAACGTGGGTGATGTAGTCGTACTCGCTTCTCCTCCTCGCGATCCGATCCGATCTAACACCGCAAGTGGCGATGCCTCCGAGATATGCACACGTGCGGCACCTCGACATATCCTCCTCCTCGGTCCAGCAAGTATGGTGGAGAGACGGATTGGATCTACAACGCGACGGCGCGGTGCAAGTGGTGGAGAGTTTCTGCAGCAGGTCTTCGCCTACGTGCAGTCGGGAGGGAGAGAGAGAGGAGGGCAGCAGGGCGGCTAGGGTTGTGGCAGAGGTGTGGGGGGAGGGTGCGCCCCAGCCCTATATATATATAGGGGTGGGCGCCAGCCCTAGCCCCTCCCCCAAGCCCTAGGCCGGCGGCCAAGGAGGGAGGAGTGGGGGGCAAGTCCCCCCTCCTTCTAGAAGCTTTCCTAGGGTTTGCCCTAGGTCTGGCCGGCTGGGCCCTATGGGGCCTTGTGCCCCTGGCCCAATGCGGATAGGGCACCCCCTCATAGGACCATGCCCCGTCCCGGCAGGTGGGGCCACGTTGGTCCCCCTCCGGAAGGTTCTAGAAGCTTCCGGTACAATACCGATTAACCCGAAACATTTCTGAACTCCAAAAACTGCATTGCCTTATATGAATCTTATTCTCCGGACCATTCCGGAACCTCTCGTGATGTCCCGGATCCCATCCAAGACTCCGAACAAAAACTCATAAACCAATTATCCGTACTATCCTAGCGTCGAGACACGTTAAGTGTGTGACCCTTCGGGTTCGAGAATATGCAAACATGATCTTCTATCAATAATCAACAGCGGGGTATGGAAACCCATATTGACTCCCACACATTCATCGATGATCATATCGGATGAACCACGATGCCAGGATTCAATCAATCCCAAATATATATTCCCTTCGTCTCGCGATATTTTACTTGCCCAAGATTTGATCGTCGGTACCGTCATACCTAGTTCAATCTCGTTCACAGCAAGTACTTTACTCGTACCGTAATCCGATATCACTTTGTGATTAAATCCTTAACCACATGCTTGCAAGCGGTGTTGATATCGATTACCGAGTGGTCCCGAAGTATATCTCTCCGACTTGGGAGGGACAAATCCCATCTCGATACATATAACCCAACAGGTACTTTCCGATCACCTGAGAGACACCTTTATGATCACCCTCTCATAGGATGACGTTTGATGACCTCAAAGCTTTCTTCCGATACCAGGGAGTTGTATTATCTCATGGTCTAAGGAATACAATATTTGACATAAGAAAAGTTTTGCAAAGATGAACACGATGACACGATCTAATTGCTCCGCTTAGTTTGGGTATGTCCATCGTATCATTCTCCCAATGACATGATCTCATTATTAATCGATAACTCATGTCTATGGTTAGGAAACCTTAACCATCATTAATCAATGAGCTAGTCCATAGAGGCATACTAGGGACACGGTGTTGTTCACAAACCACACAAGTATTAAAGTTTCTGCTTAATACAATTCTAGCATGGAATATAAACTTTATCATTAACAAGAATTATAATAATAACATCTTTATTATTGCCTCTAGGGAATAATTCCAACAATATATGCTTGCACTTATACGTTGGAATTAGCAGAACCGTGCCGTCACGGGGAATGTTTTCAACATTGCACTTGTACTTTGTATTCAGTTGATATCATGCTCTTTTGTCTATGGATGTCGCCGGTGTGAAATAAAGAGGGAACTTGTAAGTCCATGGAGTATGTATTTTGTGTTAGATAAACGCCTGGACCGCTAGCCTAAGCCTTGCCTAATCATGGTTGAAACTTGCAGCATCACCATAGTGAGCTATCTATGAAGCTTCCTCAATAAAAAGCTATGCATATAGTAAATAAAAAGATCAATGAGATGCTCATTGTCTGCTTTCCTTGTCATTTTGGTTATGGGATAGCTCCTGTACCATGTGCAAAGGGTACCCCGTTGGCGGTTCTCTATGATACGCATGTACTTACAATGACAAGAACTTACAGGTGACTGAAGTTGAGTAGCATGAGGTGTGGCCCTCGTATTCAAGGGACTTGAGTTGCTCTCTTTTACTTCAATTCATATTTCTTATGTGAGCATCTTCTCAAACTATCAAGTCTAACTTAAAGGCGTTAAAGAAAATTACTTGTTGGGAGATAACCCAAGAGTTTTCTTGAGTCTTGGAAGTTATTACTTCTGTAATGACCTCTCCTTATCCTTTTTGTTTGCTTTTTGTGCCAAGAATGACCTCTAATGAGAGGGAAGTAAGATTTGGGGAGTTGTTGTCCCGAAACAGGTTTATGTCCTCCACCATAAAAATTAGGGAGAAGTCTCTGTAAGTCGGATTGAGCTGAAAAGTTAGGAATAAATCAACCAGTATGTTACATAACTTTCGTTAGTTCAACACTTTTTGATTTGAGCAACAAAAAGTCTTCGAAAAAATCGGTTTCTACCTGCTGGTCTGTTTTGACAGATTTCTGCCATTATTTGCATTTGCTTCTTATTGATTCCTTTTTGGGTTCTTCTTGGAAATTGAGCTTTTTGAAGGAGTTGCTACAGTAGCTTCTTTCTTTAGTGAAAGTTTTGCTGTTTTGAAACTAAACCCAAATGTCTATTATCTTTTGAATACACTAGTGTTGCTAATGAAGATTGTGTGAAGTTTTGTATGAAGGAAAATTTGCAGGTGTAGAGAAAGAATGATGTAATGAGATGAAGAATGGGAAAAAGTTCAAGCTTGGGGATGCCAACCCGTGTCACCCCAAGATATATTCAAGAGGTACAAGCGTCAAAGCTTGGGGATGCCCAAGGCATCCCCTTCTTCATCAATAAAAAATGTCAGGTCTTTCTAGACACTTCGTTTTTATTTGTTTCATGCACATTTGTGTTGCTCTTGGAGCGTCTTAGTTTTCGTTTTTGGTTTTTGTTTGCTTAGTTATCTTGAGTGAGTTGGTTTGATATCACACTTATTTTGGAGAGAGACACACTCTGTTTTTATTGCCTAGAACACTCTAGTTTTCATTCATTGTTCTGTGAGTGTTCACTTTTGCTAGCACTGCGTTTAGCCTGAGTTTGCTTGTGCTTTCATTAGAAATTTTTAGTTCTTCTTTGTGGATTTGTGATACAAGCTCACTGATCTTTATTTATTATTATCTTTGTGAGTTTTTTCAAATAAGTTGTTTGGAGTTGGAAAAGAGTAGAAAGTTTCATGCTTATAGTGGTACAAAAGGGAGCTTGTTCTGACTGTGGCTTAGACTTTATCATGTCATGCTAGATCTTGTTTTGACCTTATGCTTAGTGATTATTTATGTAGCATGACTTGTTCCAAACAATTACGATTGCTTAATGTGCCTTGAAGAAATCATGCATTGTTTTAGCATACAAAAGCATAGTATTGCGGTATTCTCCTTTGATGCTTTGTTTGGGTTGATTTAGCACATGCTCACACCATGTTATGAATATGAACAAGTCACCATAGCCTCTATGATCATTTAGTCCTCGACTTGTAGTACCACTATATGCCTTGATTAGTAATGTTTTGTTGCTCTGCATTATTATGGCCATTATTGCTCTCTTAGTTGGTTGCTCCCAGTCTTTTAGTAGCCTCCACTTGTATGAGTAAGTTCTACTCATGCTTCCAAGTATATTCTTGTTTTCATCTATCTTCCAATTAAAAAGTATTTTGTTATTTGAAAACTTGGTGATTAAAGCCCTCACAAACTTGATGGCACACTTTATATTTCTTTGCCCCTAATAAACTTGAAACATTGTGTCATCTATGTTATATATGCTTGCAGTTATACGTTGGAATTAGCAGAACTGTGCTGTCACGGGGAACGTTTTCAACATTGCACTTGTACTCTTTATTCAGTTGATATCATGCTCTTTTGTCTATGGATGTCACCGTGTAAAATAAAGAGGGAACTTGTAAGTCCATGGAGTATGTATTTTGTGTTAGATAAACGCCTGGACCGCTAGCCTAAGCCTTGCCTAATCATGGTGGAAACTTGCAGCATCACCATAGTGAGCTATCTATGAAGCATCCTCAATAAAAAGCTATGCATATAGTAAATAAAAAGATCACTAAGATGCTCATTGTCTGCTTGCCTTGTCATTTTGGTTATGGGATAGCTCCTGTACCATGTGAAAGGGGTACCCCGTTGGCGGTTCTCTATGATACGCATGTACTTACAATGACAAGAACTTAGAGGTGACTGAAGTTGAGTAGCATGAGGTGTGGCCCTCGTATTCAAGGGACTTGAGATTGCCAACTTATACTTTGTCAAGCATATACTCCATAGTTTGTTCACTTTAACCTTAATCACTTCAAGATGCTTATGATAGGGGCAATGAGGGATGAAAGCTAACAAGTACCATAATTTTTGGAAGCTCTTTTTGAAACTTGAAATCCCTGCTTCCCTTTACAAAGGGCCTTTCTTCCACCATTATTTGAGTCTCCACCTTCTACCTTTAGGCACTATTAAGAGAGTATACTAGTCATTCTGTGTGCAGTGTCCCAAAACTTATTGATTGATGCATATTGTGATATTACTTGTTCTTGTGCTACTTGTTTCTAGTCACCCTTGTGAACCTTGAAGGTGTCATATGCATCTATTTGCTAATCCATGAGGGACAAGCTAAATTCCACTATGCTATGTTTTCTGTATGTGAAACAAATAAACGTTTTTCAATGCATGTTATTCATGATATTTGTTTGTATCCTTTCATATTGCATGCATAGTTACTATGTCCTATTGTTAGAACTCCATCTTTCATGCACATGTCTAGAGTTCCTTGATCCCAGCTTTCAATGCTTGCAAATGGTTTGATCTTGATTGTGATGGTGCATGTCACCTCAAGAATTATTATTTTTATCACTTACCTACTCGAGGACAAGTAGGAGTTAAGATTGGGGATGCTTGATATGTCGGAAACATATCTATAATTTTTGATGTTCCATGCTTGTTTTGTATCATTTGTCTTATGCTTTGTCTACACTTTGAGGTGTTTTTATATGTTTTTCTGGACTAACCTATTAACAATATGCCACAGTGTTAGTTGCCTGTTTTCTTCTGTTTTTGGTTCCAGGAAAGGTAGAAAATCAATATTCTCGGAATTGGATGGGACAAAAGCCAAAGTCATTATTTTCCCCGAAGCAACACGGAACCACGAAGCAGAGGTGGAGGAGAACACCAGGGTGGCCGCACCCCCCTAGACACGGGCCAACCCTGGTGCCACCCACAGGGGGTGTGGGCCCCCTGGACCTTCACCGACCTTGCCTCATGCGCCTATAAGAAGCCCCCGGGGAGAAAACCCTAAATCATCTAGAAGAAAGCCACAAAAACCTCCGTTGCGCCACCGCCACCGAAGGGGAGATTCGCGGGACAGAAAGTCTTTGTTCCGGCACCCTGCCAGGCCGAGGAACTGCCCCTGGAGCCATCTCCATCGATCTCCACCACCATCTCCACCACCGTTGCTGATTCCTATGATGAGGAGGGAGTATTTCTTCCTCGAGGCTAAGGGCTCTATCGGTAGCTATGTGTTCATCTCTCTCTCTATGCATGATCTTGTTGTGGTCATGAGCTTTGTAATCAAGTAGATCTACCTTGCTACTCAAGTGCTTTAATAGATCTCTGCTCTCCCCATGTGTGTGAAAGTGACTGCATGCACGCCATGGTGGCACTTAGGTTTGAGTCTACATAAATACTCTTTGTGCTTTAATAGATCTATGCTTTTCCCCACGTGTGTGAAAGTGACAACGTGCATACCGTGTGTGGCACTTTGGCTAGATTGAATATTTGTTATGAGTTATATTTGGAGTTGGATGTCTTTATGAAATTGTGGTGTTTGTTGGAACCATCTAGCGCTCAAGGTGACAGTGTGGGGTTATCTAGATTGGGGAAGGCGGATTTTGAGGTGTGCTATTATAGCCCTACCATGGATTAGAGTGTCCAACCGGAGAGTAGTTAAGAGTAGTATCATGAAGAGAGGATATTTATATGAGAGAGTGTTCACTAGTGAAAGTATGATCCCTAGGCCTTGTTTCTAAGCATTGAAACACCGTTTGCTACTAGATCTGTTGCATGTTTGCTTGCTTTAGTCTTTACCTCCACGTCAAGCTCCATCAAAGTATTTTCTGGCACTCACACACGTTCTCCCACATCAACAACAAGTCAGAAGCTATTTTCTGGCACCATTACCACTTCTATTTCACTATCTCTTCGCCGAACTAGTACACCTATACACCTGACAAGTGTATTGGGTGTGTTGGGGACACAAGAGACTTCTTGTATATTGATTGCAGGGTTGCTTGAGAGGGAATACCTTTGACCACTTCCTCCCTGAGTTCGATAAACCTTATGTAATCCAGTTAAGAGAAACTTGCTGCTGTTCTACAAACCTCTGCACTTGGAGGCCCAACAACTGTCTACAAGAATAGAAGTGCGTAGACGTCAAGCTATTTTCTAGCGCCATTGCCGGAGATGTTTTAGGCTTTTAACTTTCCTCCACGCCATCAGCTTATTTTTTGGCGCCGTTGCCGGGGAGGTAAGGTAAAAGGTACTCACATCCTCTTGGTGTGTGAGTGCTCGAAGTTATTTCCTTTAGATTTTGCAATTTTGACTTTTTGTTTCTTGTTTTCATTAGTTAGGCTTAATGGAAAACAACAACAAAATTAGAGCGCTTTATAGTATCTATCTTGAGTTAGGACATAAAGTGTTTGAAGAGAAAATTAAAAAACCTATGGAGCTTTATTTGCATGCTAATAGCAATGTTATTAGTAGGAATTCTTTGGACACCATTATTAATAATGCTATGGAAAAGTCTAAGCTTAGGGAAGCTAGTTTTGATGAAAATGATCTTTTTAGTTCCCCAGCTTTGGAAGATAGCAATTATATTGCTTATGATGATACCAAACCTCCAATATATGATGATTACAATGATGATTATGATATTTTCAGTCCACCTACTATTGAGGAGGAAGTTAATTGTGATTACAATATGCCTCCTATATTTGATGATTATGGTGATGAGAATAATAGTGATAGCTATTTTGTTGAATTTGCTCCCACTACAATTAATAAGAATGCATATGCTTATGTGGAGAGTAATAATCATTTTATGCATGTGGCTCATCATAAGAGTGTTTTATGTGATAGTTATATTGTTAATTTATTCATGATGCTACTGAAAGTTATTATGAGAGAGGGAAACATGGTTTTATGCATCTCAATAATATTAAATTTCCCCTCTTTATGTTGAAAGTCTTGAAGTTGCACCTGTTTTGCTTTCCTATGCTTGGTGCTTTGTGCTTTCATGACTTGTTTCTTTACAAGATTCCTATGCATAGGAAGTGGGTTAGACTTAAATGTGTTTTGAATTTGCTTCTTGATGCTCTCTTTTACTTCAATTCATATTTCTTATGTGAGCATCTTCTCAAACTATCAAGCCTAACTTAAAGGCGTTAAAGAAAAGTACTTGTTGGGAGATAACCCAAGAGTTTTATTGAGTCTTGGAAGTTATTACTTCTGTAATGACCTCTCTTTATCCTTTTTGTTTGCTTTTTGTGCCAAGAATGACCTCTAATGAGAGGGAAGTAAGAGTTGGGGAGTTGCTGTCCCAAAACAGATTTATGTCCACCACCATAAAAATTCGTGAGGAGTCTATGTAACTCGGATTGAGCTGAAAAGTTACGAATAAATCACCCAGTATGTTAGATAACTTTAGTTAGTTCAACACGTTTTGATTTGAGCAACATAAGATCTTTGAAAAAATCGGTTTCTACCTGCTGGTCTGTTTTGACAGATTTCTGCCATTATTTGCATTTGCTTCTTATTGATTCCTTTTTGGGTTCTTCTTGGAACTTGAGCTTTTTGAAAGAGTTGCTATAGTATCTTGTGTCTTTAGTGAAAGTTTTGATGTTTTGAAACTAAACCCAAAGGTCTATTATCTTTTGAATACACTAATGTTGCTAATGAAGATTGTGTGAAGTTTTGTAGGAAGGAAATTTTGCAGGTGTAGAGAAAGAATGATGTAATGATATGAAGAATGGGCAAAAGTTTAAGCTTGGGGATGACATCCCGAGTCACCCCAAGAAATATTCAAGAGGTACAAGCGTCAAAGCTTGGGGATGCCCAAGGCATCCCCTTCTTCATCAATAAAAATCTCAAGTCTTTGTTATGGCACCCTGCCGGGACGGGGAAGTGCCCCCCGGAGCCATCTCCATCGATCTCAACCACCATCTCCACAACCGTTGCTGATTCACATGAAGAGGAGGGAATAGTTCTTCCTCGAGGCTAAGGGCTCTACCGGTAGCTATGTGTTCATCTCTCTCTCCATGCATGATCTTGTTATGGTCATGAGATTTGTAATCAAGTAGATATACATTGCTACTCAAGTGCTTTAATAGATCTCTGCTCTCCCCATGTGTGTGAAAGTGACAGCATGCACGCCATGGTGGCACTTAGGTTTTACTCTACATAAATACTCTTTGTTCTTTAATAGATCTATGCTTTTCCCCACGTGTGTGAAAGTGACAACGTGCATACCGTGTGTGGCACTTTGGCTAGATTGAATATTTGTTATGAGTTATATTTGGAGTTGGATGTCTTTATGAAATTGTGGTATTTGTTGGAACCATCTAGCGCTCAAGGTGACAGTATGGGGTTATCTAGATTGGGGAAGGCGGACTTTGAGGTGTGCTGTTATAGCCCTACCATGGATTAGAGTGTCCAACCGGAGAGTAGTTAAGAGTAGTATCCTGAAGAGAGGATATTTATATGAGAGAGTGTTCACTAGTGAAAGTATGATCCCTAGGCCTTGTTTCTAAGCATTGAAGCACCGTTTGCTACTATATCTGTTGCATGATTGCTTGCTTTAGTCTTTACCTCCACGTCAAGCTCCATCAACGTATTTTCTGGCACTCACACACGTTGTCCCACGTCACCAACAAGTCAGAAGCTATTTTCTGGCACCGTTACCACTTGTATTTCACTATCTCTTCGCCGAACTAGTGCACCTATACACCTGACAAGTGTATTGGGTGTGTTGGGGATACAAGAGGCATCTTGTATCTTGATTGCAGGGTTGCTTGAGAGGGAATACCTTTGACCACTTCCTCCCTGAGTTCGATAAACCTTGGGTAATCCACTTAAGGGAAACTTGCTGCTGTTCTTATAACCTCTACACTTGGAGGCCCAACTTTGAAAAAATCGGTTTCTACCTGCTGGTCTGTTTTGACAGATTTCTGCCATTATTTGCATTTGCTTCTTATTGATTCCTTTTTGGGTTCTTCTTGGAACTTGAGCTTTTTGAAAGAGTTGCTATAGTATCTTGTGTCTTTAGTGAAAGTTTTGATGTTTTGAAACTAAACCCAAAGGTCTATTATCTTTTGAATACACTAATGTTGCTAATGAGGATTGTGTGAAGTTTTGTAGGAAGGAAATTTTGCAGGTGTAGAGAAAGAATGATGTAATGATATGAAGAATGGGCAAAAGTTTAAGCTTGGGGATGACACCCCGTGTCACCCCAAGAAATATTCAAGAGGTACAAGCGTCAAAGCTTGGGGATGCCCAAGGCATCCCCTTCTTCATCAATAAAAATCTCAAGTCTTTGTTCTGGCACCCTGCCGGGACGGGGAAGTGCCCCCCGGAGCCATCTCCATCGATCTCCACCACCATCTCCACAACCGTTGCTGATTCCCATGATGAGGAGGTAATAGTTCTTCCTCGAGGCTAAGGGCTCTACCGATAGCTATGTGTTCATCTCTCTCTCCATGCATGATCTTGTTATGGTCATGAGATTTGTAATCAAGTAGATATACCTTGCTACTCAAGTGCTTTAATAGATCTCTGCTCTCCCCATGTGTGTGAAAGTGACAGCGTGCACGCCATGGTGGCACTTAGGTTTTACTCTACATAAATACTCTTTGTTCTTTAATAGATCTATGCTTTTCCCCCACGTGTGTGAAAGTGACAACGTGCATACTGTGTGTGGCACTTTGGCTAGATTGAATATTTGTTATGAGTTATATTTGGAGTTGGATGTCTTTATGAAATTGTGGTGTTTGTTGGAACCATCTAGCGCTCAAGGTGACAGTGTGGGGTTATCTAGATTGGGGAAGGCGGACTTTGAGGTGTGCTGTTATAGCCCTACCATGGATTAGAGTGTCCAACCGGAGAGTAGTTAAGAGTAGTATCCTAAAGAGAGGATATTTATATGAGAGAGTGTTCACTAGTGAAAGTATGATCCCTAGGCCTTGTTTCTAAGCATTGAAGCACCGTTTGCTACTATATCTGTTGCATGTTTGCTTGCTTTAGTCTTTACCTCCACGTCAAGCTCCATCAACGTATTTTCTGGCACTCACACACGTTGTCCCACGTCAACAACAAGTCAGAAGCTATTTTCTGGCACCGTTACCACTTGTATTTCACTATCTCTCCGCCGAACTAGTGCACCTATACACCTTACAAGTGTATTGGGTTTGTTGGGGATACAAGAGGCATCTTGTATCTTGATTGCAGGGTTGCTTGAGAGGGAATACCTTTGACCACTTCCTCCCTGAGTTCGATAAACCTTGGGTAATCCACTTAAGGGAAACTTGTTGCTGTTCTGAAAACCTCTGCACTTGGAGGCCCAACAACTGTCTACAAGAATAGAAGTGCGTAGACATCACCTGCCTTTCTCACCAGTTCACAACCACAGTCACATAGCTAGTATTCTCAAGAACACACACAACAAACAACACCAGCACTTGCTGGATTTCTAGAAGAACAAACCACAACTCACCAACCTAATCCATCAAGAACCATCCAAGATGGTTACCTAATGGAGGGGGAGGAATAAGTGGAAAGCAAGAACAGCAGCACCCGGAGGTGCATGCCAAGATCAAGAACATCAGCAGTACTAGGAGATGCAGGAAAGCACCAAGGAGGAGGAGATAAAGCTGGAATATAAGGGATAGATCAGGAGAAGCCAGATAGTCACAGGAAACGACTACAAAATTAGGTTGCTATATTACCCATATTAGTGTCAAGCTAAAAACATTTGTTCTCAACAAGTTCTATATAAGAAATAAATTGGGAGAGAGAGGAGGTTCCCAAAGTTCTGTTGTAATGCTATGGGAAGCCCAACATAGTGTTATGCTCATAGTAGATGTAGTATCTGTTATCTCTGAAAAATAATAGCCCCAGCCTTTGCATGATTGGATAGGGACAAGCCAAAAATCTTGATAGCATTATGGTAGTAGATAATATAGATGGTCTAAGCCACTGTGCATCCCCAAAGAGGCACCACAACAGCAAGATCATCTACAGAAACTACCAATATTGTATACAAGAAATAGCTAATAGATTAAGCAAATAGCTTTTAAGTGCATCATGTGATTCCAATCAATTCTAGTCAAAATCTAGGAATCATTCTTAGTAAGTTGTTTACCATCCACATGGCAAATTGAATGAGTTTATACAAAACCATTACATGATTGATCTTCCTCATTTCATCAGAACATGTGTTGTTCTATGCATAATGTTCTCAGAAAAACACCCAAGTGAGGTTTTTCCATCATAGAAGAAAGTAATCAAAGCCAATAATAAATCTTTACAAACATAACCAAGATCTCATCCTTTGCATCACTGATCTTGGATAGAAATCTCAAGTTTTATAACTAGGTACACATAAATCTTTGAATGATCATTTCTGCGCACATCCTATGGATGGTAGCACCTCAGAAATGATTACATCTTGGAACTTCATCTTAAATAGCAAGGATCCACCCTACTATCCTTACAAAAGTCTATTAAATCATTTTCCTAAACACTTTAGGAATCATACCTAGGAATTATCCATCATGGGATATGTGAGAGAGGAGGTAGAAGGTAAAAACTTTGTTTCTACCTAGCAAAGTCTCAGACCAACATCATAGATTAAGGATCTATCAAGTATAGCTTTAAATCTAATAGAAATCTTTCCAAGCTTACAAGCTAAACCAAGTCAAAGAAGTGTTTACCAATAAAATTATGGTGTCACAATAACCTGCTTAATAAGCAATCAAAGTATACATGCTACATAGCTAAATTCTCTTATACTTAATCATTTTCCTGAGATAAACCATCAAGAATCATGTTGTCAGCTATACATTTTATCATCTAAAATTATTAGAGACCATTGGACTATATAACCAACTCCAATTCATTCACGTCATAACATATCAACACAAACCAGTACATAAAAGTTCAGTTAACATTTTCTGATAGAATCACTGTCAACATCAAGCTCACAGTACAATAGTAAAATCTATACCACTAGAATTAATAGGTAGCCACCTCAAAGCAACATGATATCAAGGGATGAACCCTAACATAGAGGGATGAACCATAGAACAATGGACAATCACACTTAGGATAGATAAAAAGGGGGGGAAGGGAAGAACTCACCTGAGGTCCTCACTTTGGTTAGAAGAGGAAGCAGAAAAGCCGATGAACGCAGTCACGGTGGCACTAGGAGCACCCGGAGGCGCTGCAACCCACGCCAAGCCGTGAGAATGGCGGCCACAGCCACACAGGAAGGAATAGCGGCACCACACAACCACAAGAGCTATTGAGCAGCACCATAGGGTCGGCGGAGAATCGAATTGCTGGTGACCATGAAACCCTAGGGTTTGAGGTGGAGGCGACATCGTCAGGAAAGAGGCCTAGAAGCGAATCGAATAGGACCAGTCGACAGAGTGCCACCGACTGCCTCGTCTCACACCACGGTGGTAGTCGGAGAAGCCCAAGGAGGCCGAAATCGCACGGCGACGGCGGCGGCAACACAACGCCACGACGGGGAGTGAGAGAGAAGACACGAGTGCGCGTGTGAGAGGGAGTGAATGGGGAGGACTGGGCCGGGGTGAAGTTTCACCCGAGCCCAGTTGGTCGGCTAGTTGGTAAGCCCGACCCAGTTCCAAAATAAATTACAAAATAAATTGTTTACCCAATTATTAAATGACCAAATTACCCCTGAACATAATTTATATCCTAGGAAAATAAAGGAAAATTCTAAAAATATATATGATATATTAAAATGATCACAAAAATAATACATACCTAGGAAAAATATAACATTACTTGTTCAAGTTAAGTAAATGCAAATAAATATTAAAAATACTAAAATCCTATATGAAATTCAACAAAATAAAATAAAAATCCAAAAAATGAATAAAAATCATCCTTGTACATAAAAATAAATATATTACCTTATAAAAATAGTAACTTAAATTTTTTATAAATAAAACTTGAAGCAAATATCCAAGAAGATTTAATCCTTTATGAATTTTATAAACCTAAGAATAATACTTAAAAATAAATAAAAATCATTTTTAAGATTTTGAATAAATATATCCTACTAGAAAATATAAAAAATATTATTAGTAAATTTTTCAAGATTTCAAAATAATAAATCCTTAACTAATGTTACCAAATACCAATTTGATAAATTCTGTAAAAACATCTATTAAGTAAGAAATAATCACAAATTTATATTAAACCATAAATCTCTTTTATATAAATAATAATAATTCCAAAACCATAATCTAGAATCATAATCAAGCTTAAATATAACTAGTAACTTTATAATACTCATTTAAAACCTTAAAAATATCAAATCCTTTAAGTTTAATTACTAGTCCAACTCCAAAAAGTATAATTCATAATAAAAATTTAAGTATAAACTAATCATTCACTCAAATATAAGTGAATGATCTCACAACCTTAATCATACCTATCATAACCTAAAAATAACTAAACTGTATTACATCTTAAGTTTATTTATGCTTTTAAGGTTAACTTTAATTCCAAAAGTTATGATCATCATATATAAAAACTATTTATATTGTTATAGTTAACTTTGGTCAGTTTCAATTAAGACATCAGCTATCTCAAGTCCAAACTATCTGAGCAAACTAAAATGAAATCGATCACATTCTATTAACCATAAAGATTATTTAAACCTTATTAAAAGAAACTTTTTCTTCAAAGGTTATTCTTTTTTCCACTTCAAACAACAACCCTATAATAAATTCTTCCAAATCCTTAAACCAACATTAGGATTTCTATCATAATCACCAGATAGCAATCAACCCCAATCCTACATTGCTTTATACTTTATAGTTATATCTTGAATGTTAAAACTCAAGTTCATTATAAACACATCCATTGGTAATGTAAGAATTGAAAATAAACCCACTCTTGAAAAACTCACTTAAGTTTAACTCACTTAGCCTATCAGGAATACATTTTAGGAGTTCTACAAAATACATTTCATTACTTATGCATAACAGCATATTGCTTTTTTTAAAATAGTCCTTATCGAACCAATGATGCTATTTTCAGATATTGGACCTTCTGTTGTCCCGAAGACCGTGAGTGCATAATCTTGCAATCACAAAAGGCAAGTTCACACTTGTTCATGTCCTTTGATTATTTTCTATCAAATATTTTGCAAATCCAGTGTTGTCATCACCTGCATTTCATAAAGGTTAGAAAACACTATTTTCAGAATATATGATTATGGGTTATTTACCAAGAGGTAATAACCTAATAAAAAGTTCCGGTGGTAAAGGAACATAATACCTAGGACTTAACAACAAATATCACAAGTGATTCTTGCACCGTATATTACGCGTTAACCATGAGTTTTGGAATGGGATGGAGAAGTCAACAGGATCTTCTTCCTTTTGCATGTAGCCGGATGCGCAGGCCGTGGCTATTATCCTTGTAACGTGCATTAATTGGCAATTCTTAGAGGATATGTAGCATAAGGGTGGGAAGCCTCAACGTGCCACGGTAGTTCTGGCATCTAAACGGTCTGTACTAACTAGTGTCGTAATTCGATATGTGGGCATGGCATACACCAAGGAGACATGCGGGGTCACGAAGAAGGGCACTAATTGGCTTAGATCTTAGTCTGGGCCTCATACCAAGGAAGTATGAACGGGTTCTCGGCTCGGATGTGCAACAAAGCTAAGACCTCTCATGGGTAAAGCAACACACCTCTGTAGAGTGTAAAAACTGTAACTTGTTACTCCCTATTCCGGGAAGGAGCTACGAACGCGGCATGAAAGGAACTCGATGAAAGTTCTGGTAAACCTGTGAAGGCTGACAGACATAGTTTTTTTAGTATAAAAGCAACCTTTGAAGAAATGTTTATGAAAACCTGCATAGCCTATGACCTATGGTCTGTGGTTGTAGTTATTGCATCATACACTCCTTTTAGTGGACTTGTTGAGTACGCCCGTACTCAACGTATCTTCTTATCCCTTGCTAGATTCTGAAGCCAATACAGACGATGTCTACATCAATTTATGACCCAAAGGATCATCACCAAAAGCTAAAGTTCTTCAATGAAGTCAACATATATATCAACATAAGTGAATATGAAGTTACCGAATAGATAGAAGTATAATCCCTAGCCATGGAGCCACGTCTATAGAGTATTGGAATAGCATCAATACAAGCCAAATAGTTAGATGCTAATCTTATTAGCATGATAGTTATGAGTTGATTATTTCTCATTCTTCTTTGTAAGAAGTTTCTTTCTCTCTCTTTAACTTAAAGTGTTTTTCTGGATCTTTTGTAAAGAGTTGAGTTGTAACCATAATCATGTCTTGGACCTGCTGTGTTTCTGTTGTACCACTCTAAGTGATGTAATACTAGTGAACGGTGTTTCATTGGTGTTATGTCAACGACTATAGTATACTACATCATGCAGTGGTATGCAGGGTCACCACACTACCATAGCGACAGCTACCACGACAGCGAGAAACCCGCACAAACGTGTCAACGCCGCACTCAAGATAATAAGTCGACCATGTTCGACAAGTTGTCGGGTCCCTACACCATCCACTTCTATATCGACAAGCACGATGGTAAGAAGAAAGCCAACCATCTGCTCAAGGACTGCAGGGAGTTATAGAAGCTCCACGAGGGGTACGCCCAACTGCGGCGTGACACAGTGACCAGGGGTTTGGCTCCGCCCCTAGGCCCATCGCATATGGTGCACGACCACCGCCACCTAGAGGACCCGTGTAGCTTGCGGCTGCGCCAGTCCATAACAACGGGGCAGAGCTATACCCAGGATCATTGGGCGCCATGATGATACAAAAGGGACGTCCATCCAATAGGATCGAGAAGACAATCACCCGCCAGATAAACCTGGCCATCACGTCTCCACTAGCCATACCTGAGTACCTTAGCGGCTCAGAGTCATGCATCACCTTCAACCGCTCGGATCACCCCCGCCAAATACCTCACCCAGGCCACTCTGCCCTAGTGCTCGAGGCACAGATCGATGGATTCGAGATGAGCCGCGTGTTCATGGATGATGGCAGCGGCATCAATCTAATGTTCGCCAGCACACTCGAGGCCATGCGGATCCCGCTCACCAGCCTGGAAGCATCTGACATGAACTTCCATGGCATAGTCCCTGGGAAAGGTGTATATCCCCTGGGCAAAATATGGCTCGACGTAATCTTTGGCACCCCTAAGAACTTCAGGCATGAGTGGCTTGAATTCAAGGTGGTTGATTGGCCTTCTCAATACCACGCCATCCTCGTGTGCGTGGCATTCGCAAGATTCCCGGTAGTACCGCACTATGCATACCTTCTGCTGAAGATGTTAGGACCTAATGGCGTCATCACCATTCCAGGAAGCTTTACCAAGTTCGATAGCTACGACAAAGAGTTCAACAGAATCTCCTAGTCCTTCGACATGCAATAGGAGATCACAAGGTTGAAGGAGTCGATAGACAACAGTCTTCCCCCTGTGACCAAATAAAACAAAACCGACCTGTCGTTCGACTCTACAGTTAACACCAAGGAGGTGCAGGTCTACCCGATAGACCCCACCAAGACAGCTCTGATAGCCAACAAACTGAGTCCCACATAGTAACTCGCGCTCATCGAATTCCTCCATGAGCGCTAGGAAATCTTCGCTTGGTGCCCTGCGGACATGCCAGGAGTTCCCAGGGAATTTGTCGAGCATGCACTCAATGTGTACCCGGATGCATGTCCGGTGAAACAAATGATGTGTTGACTGTCCAAGGGAAGAGCGGAAGCAATCGGCATCAAAGTCAACAGACTCCTCGATGCCAACTTTATAAGGGAGATCAAAGAAATCACCTGGGTAGCTAACCCCGTGTTGTTCCCTAAGAAGGACACGGACATCCTGCAGATGTGCATGGACTTTACGACGCTTAACAAGCACTGCCCAAAGGACCACTTTCCCCTACCATGGATCGATCAAATCATCGATTCCACCGCGAGATGTGAACAACTCTCGTTCCTTGACGCCTACTCAGGCTACAATTAGATTCGACTAAAGGTCGAAAATCAGGAGAAGACGGCTTTCATCATGCCATTTGGGGTCTTCTGCTACAACACAATGCCTTTTAGGCTCAAGAACACAGGCGCAACCTATTGAAGGTGCATGCAGGCCTGCATGAAAAAACAAATTGGCCGAAACATTCAAGTCTATGTCGATGACATAGTAGTTAAGACCAAGGAAAGCCGAACATTGATCAACGATCTCCGCGAGACGTTCGATAAACTTGATCAATATAGGATCAAGCTAAACCCGGAAAAGTGCGCCTTTGGCATCCCATCCGGACAATTTCTCGGGTACTTCATCTCCGAGAGAGGCATCAAGGCTAACCCGAAGAAAATTAAGGCTATACTAGCCATGGAGAAGCGAAGAACGTCAAAGGAGTCTAGCAGCTAGCTGGGCGGATCACGGTGCTCAGCAGGTTCATCAGTCGCATGGGTGAAAAAGGCTCTGCCCTTCTACCAGCTTCTTCGCAAGATGGACAAATTCGAGTGGACGGCTGATGTAGATGAGGCATTCGAAGACCTCAAACGCCTGCTGTCAACATCTCCCGTACCGGTGAGGCCAATGGCAAGAGAACCCATGCTGCTCTACATTGCTGCAACGCACCAAGTGGTCAGCACAACACTCGTGGTCGAACGACCCGAAGATGGCAAAACCCACGAGGTGCAACGCCCGGTGTACTACCTCAGCGAGGTGCTGGCACCTACAAAGCAGAGGTACTGTGACACCCCAGGATTAGCACCTAGAATTATAGAGGACACAGGTTTGTGCATTGCATTCATGCATAAGAAAATCCGGAGAATTTTCGCGCAAAACAAAAAGACCTATAGAGGGATCGAGGTCTCTCTTTTTCTAAAGGAAACAATAGAGCAAGTGCGATGGATTTTGACATGATCTCTACTGAATGTTCATGTTTGAGGGAAAATAGTTTGAGTTAAATATTCAAATACTTTATTTGAGTTGAAAAGTAAATTGAAAAGAATTAATAATAGAATTGGAATTGTAAAATTCTTTAATAAACAAATAGATATCATCACATTCATAATACATTTAAATTATACAATAATTTGGAATTATTATTTCAAAAACAATAAATATTACATAATATTTAATAATACAAGTGTATAAGAGGTCCAACAATTAGTAACTAGTACAATTTAGAAATGAAATAAAATAACGCATTTACTTTATTCCAAAGATTACAAAATGGATAAAGAAAATTACAAGTACTAAGAATAAAAAGAATTTCTTTATTACAATTATATTGAAATTACAATGCTTTCCACCTCACCAAAATAAATAAAAGGGTAAATTACAAAAGAATAAAGTAAAACCCTAAAACTATTTCTAAACTCAATTTCCTAATTCATCTCTGGTATCTTCTTTTCTTCTTATTCCTTTGTCCCTGCAAAACAGCACAAAAGATAACAAAACAAAAGAAAAAGAATAAAATAAAGAGAATTGTTTGAGATGAATGCTACTCTCAGTCTGGCAATGTGATGCATTGCTGAACACATCATTGAGTATTTTTTTAAAAAGGGGACAAATAGTATCTGTTCTTATTCTGGAATATTGCCTCGGACTAGTGCATCATAGGCTGGTACAGGGGCAAGTTTCACCAAAGACAGGTAAGTGGCAAAGAGATGATATTCAAACCAGCCAAGCACATCCACAAGGGATCAGCTTCCAGAATAGGAAATATCTGGCAATGGGACAAAACCCCTGGAATAGGAAGGCAGCTTACACACATAGCTGCATGTGATGTGCTGTCGATTAAGCAAGGGAAGTGACCAATATAGAAAGAGCAACTGAGCCACTACTGGGATAGGTGCTGCTCACACATTCATTCTCTCCTAGGACAGCACAAGCTAAATCAACTCAAAACACAAGACCACATCACATATAACTCTAGCCTTGGATCTCAGCTAAACAAACCAACCACACCACTAGCCAGATTTCATCTCCACACCCCAACTCTGGTTGCTCCCTTAAAGCCATCCAAGAGCTAGAACAAGAAGAAAATCAGGACAGGATAACAAGCTAGCTCAAGAGGAGGAGCAGTCCAGTAGCTAGGAAGAAGGAAGGATCCACAACATACCAAGGTGGAGCAGTTCAAGCTCAAGAGCAAGAAGATCTAGCTGATCAAGAGGAGACAAAATCCCATCACAAATAATTTGTTGACTCTAAAGTAGGAGGTAAAAATCATTACAAATAACCACTAGATCATGTAGCATTTGTTCTTATATCCTGCATAAAGATTTGGGAACGAAAGGTAAATAATACCTAGCAACTAACTCCATCTACCCTTCTACTAGATTTTATCTAGGAGGATTGGATGGAGAGTTTTCTCTCAGGCTTGCATAGAGCTGCTATGCAAAGCTCATCACAGAGAATGAAAGCCACCAGAATAAATAAATATATGTTCTAATTTCTATCAAGGCCTCAGTCTTTGCATCATAGGCAAGGAACTAATCCATCTTAGTTCCCATCATTAAACCATCAGGCAAACAATCTTAATAAGCCAAGGCAAGAACATAAATAGCATATCATACTCCCTGGAATTTTAGTGGGCACACTCCATAAGGAGGCACCACACTAGGATTTACAGAAGGGCAGAAGCCATCTACATTATTGTCAACAGAAATAGAGAAGTATGATACTTCTACATTACCTCTCAGCAAGGTTCATTAAGTTCCTTATATCATCTTCCTAGCTAATCAATCTAGGAATCCTTGCAAGCAATCAGAGCATGATTTAAATCATTTTCCTAAGATAATTTGATCTAGGAATCATTCAATCAAGTATCAAACAATTTAGTAGATAAATAAAATCTACCTGGCATATTCAAATTCATATCTGTCTAAGATCATGCCTTGCATGATATAACATCATCAGTTTATTCTCCAGCTTATTACTAGACAAGTATGTACTACAGCTGCTAGGCTACAGGGCACATTCGCAGAAGGTAGCACGTCTGCACCAAGAAGATTCAGAGTTTCTTGAGTACATGCTCAAGTCTATTTTCTTAAACCCACAAATCATTTTCCTAAAAAACATTAGGGATCATTTATATTGTTACCATCATATTGACAGAGCACTCCTTTTGGCCATCCAATTACACTTACCCACATTACCCAAATAATGTTTATCATATTCCTAGCAGAAATTCTAGGAATCATATCTACTCCTTATCTCACTGTCAGATTTGATAGAGAATAAATCATTCTCATAGAAAAGGTTTCTAGGAAATAATTCGAAACCATCACTGAACCAAATGTGCAGATCACCAAGAGTGCCTCGTATATGATCATAGCGCAGCCAGATAACAGGTGTAACCAATCCTAGATAGAGGAATGCACACATCCAGGAAGGTTCCATTTTAGTGGATACCAAAGGCAACCAAAGCTACTAGCTAAAATCTCCAGCAATCTCTATAATACAAGCTCAGTAGGAAACCATCAACTAAATAATTTATCCACTTATAATAGTACTTGTTATCTGCCATGTTTAAATTCTAGAATGAATAGAATTTGAGTATAACTTAATTCTTTCATTCAACAACACTGCAAAGACTGCAGATTCATCAAAAATAACATCATAGCAACACCATACATGCCAGGGATAACCGCACCATCCAAACTTGGACACCAGATCAGGCACACTACAATTCATTCAAAGCGTGACAGTGCAAGTCAAGCATACTAGGGCTAGGTAATCATCTAGACTGGGACACCACTACAAGTAACCAGCTAGTAACATATCACCATACAACCTAAATCCCAACCCGAGGAGTTTATTGGACCAAGAATCGGTCACACGAGGATTAACTGAATTAGAGGAAGAAGTAGCAGGAACACACCTAGTTCGACGCCCGTGGTTGCGAAGTTGCAGCGCCATCCGCCGGAGCCGGAGCCGAGACATCACCACCACAGGGAGGCAGCACAGCGACACATCCATGGGCGTCGGGGTTGCATCCCAGGTTGCCGTCCCTCCGGCGTTGGAATATCATGTGAGACCTGGAGAATCAGTTGAAAACCACAGTTAGCCATAGAAGTAGTAGCAGCGTCGACACCCCCGAAGAGCAAGAACTAGGGCGTAGGGGCCGATCCAACAATCGTGGGGTTAGGGTTTCGGTCGAGCATGCTCGCAAGGGACATGGGCCAACCAAATCGATGGTTGAGAAGAGAGGAGAAGGAGAGGGTAAGGCTTGGCCGGCGAGTGGCTGGGAAGGAGACGGCTAGCGGCGGCCGAAGTGGCTGGCGGCGGCGACATCACACAGGAGCAAGGGAGGAGAAGATGAGGATCAGTGTGCAAGTGCAAGTGTCAGGTGGGTTGTGAGGGTGGGCAGCATGGTCCAGTTGGGCCACGCCAACCCACATATCCAACCAAATGGCCCAAGATTAGGTTTAGAAATAAAATAAAATAAAATAAATGAATTACTAAAATAACCTCCAAACATTTTTAGCTATAGAAAATTATAGAAAATCCTAAAAATACATATGACATATCAAAATGACCAAAAAAATAATATCTACCTAATAAAAAAATAATTTTAAATGTTTAAAATAAATTTAAAGTAAAATAATTATTAACACCATTAAATCTTAAAGGAAATTTTATAAAATAAAACAAAAACCCTAAAAATAAATAAACAATCATTTTTGTGTATCAAAATAACTCTATTATTTTATAAAAATACTAACTTAGAGTTTTACAAATAAAACATCAAGCAAATATTCAAAGACACTTAATTCTTTGATGTATTTTATAAAAATAAAGATAACACTTAAAAATAAAAAAATTCATTTTTAAGGTCTTGAATAAATATATTACACTAGAAAAATATTAAATATATTATTAGAAAAGTCTTTAATATTTTAAATAATAAATCCTTATCTATTAATTATTTTATAAATTCTTTAAAAACAATTCTTAAGCAAGAAATAATCACAATTGTTATAAAACCTTGAGTAATTAAAGTCTAAATACTAAATCCCAAATTCACAACTTAAATTCATACTCAAATTTAAGTATAAACTTTTAACTTTAAAGATTCTTTTAAAAATCTTATTGAGTATTAATCATATATATATAATATGATGAACAATCATTATATCTTCATTATTAACATAACTTTAAATTCTAACAAATTACTAAGATCATCTAATTATGCTCCCATTAAATAAATACAAATTATTTTCATAATAGCAAAAACAATAATCTAATCATTCAGTTAAATAGAAAGTGAATAATTCCACACCTTAATTATACCTATCATAAATCTAAAACTTGGAAATAATTAAAACATATTACATCTTAAGTTTACTTACCCTTTTAAAGTTAATTTTAGTCTCAAAGCTTATAAACATCAGGTCTAATACACTACTTATGTTTTTATAGTTAACTTTGGTCTATTTCAATTAAGACATAATGCATCTCAAGTCCAAACTAATCAATCAAATACCAGAGGGCATTGATCACATTTGATTAACAATAAAGATTGCTTAAACATTATAAAAGAAATATTTTCTTCAAATGTTATTCTTTTTTCACCTCAAATAACAATCTTATGATAAGTTCTTCAACTCTTAACAACTCGATCCCAAGGATTTGTATCATAGTCACCACATGACAATTCACCATAATCACATCATCTTATACTTTACTTACATATTTTGGATTGTTAACACTTAGGTCCCATATAAAGGTCATTACTTGTAAAAGTAAAATTAGAAAATAAACCAACTCTCAAAAGAATCACTTGAACTCACTTCACTCAAAGTATTGGGGATTCAATTTGGGAGTTTTTACAAAATGCATAGCATTACTTATGCACAACAGCATATTGCTTCTTTAAACATTAGTCCTTACCGGACCAATGATGCAGATTTCAAACATTGGATCTTATATCGTCTCGAAGACCGTGAGTGCATAATCTTGCAATCACAAAAGGAAATTTCACACTTGCTCATGTCCTTTTGATTATTTTCTGTAAAGTATTTTGCAAATCAAGTGTTGACATCACATGCATTTGAAAAAGGTCAGAAAACACTATTTTAATAATAATGTGAACTATTGGTTACTGATCCAGGGTGATCAGCTAATCTATTAACTCTGGCAGTTGGAATACCACTGCTCAGGACTATATCACCTAGGATTTAATAACCAATGTCGCCAGTGATTCTTGTGTTGTATATTATGCGTTGACCATGAGATTTGGAATGGGACAGAGAAGTCAGCTGTATCTTTTCCTCTCACATGAAGCCGGATGTGCAGGTCGTGGCTGTTATCACTCATAGCGTTCATATTAATTGGTAATTCGTAGAGGATATGCAGCATTTGGGTGGGAACCCTCAACGTCCCATGATAGTTCTAGCATCTAATGGTCTGTACAAACCATTGCCGTAATTCAATATGTGGGCATGGTGTACACCAAGCAGACATGCGAGGTCGCGAAGGGGGCAGTGATTGGCTTGGATCTTAGGTTGGGCCTCAAACCAAGGAAGTTTGAACGGGAACATAATCCCGGCCGTGCAACAAAGCCTAAGGTCTCTCATGGGTAAAGTGATGCACCTCTGCAAAGTGTAAGAACTGTAACTTGTTACTCCCTGTTCCGGGAAGGAGCTGCGAACACGGCGGGAAAGGAACTCCATGAAAGTTCTGGTAAACCCGTGAAGGCTGGCGGACATAGCTTTTTAGAATATAAGCAACCTTTGAAGAAATGTTTATGAAAACCTGCATTGCCTATGACCTATGGTCTGTGGCTGTAGCCATAGTGCATCAAACACTCCTTTTCTAGTGAACTTTTTGAGTACGCTCGTACTCAAAGTATCTTCTTAACCCTTGCTAGGTTCTAAAGCCAGTACAAACGGTGACTACACCAAGTTATGCTCCAGGAATCATCATCAAAATCTAAAGCTCTTCAATGAAGTCAAGGAAGTCAACATATATATCCACTCAATTGAAGACGAAGTTGCTGATTAATTAAGAATAGAATCTATAGCCATAGAACCTATTTATGTAGTGTATTGCAATAGCAACAATGCCAGACCATTAGTTAAGATATTAATCTTAATAGTATTATAGTTTTGGAGTTGTTTATTTCTGATTCTTCTTTGTAAGAAGTTTCTTTCTCTCTCTTTAAACTAGAGAGTTCTCTGGATCTTGTGTAAAGAGTTGAGTTGTAACCTATAGTCATGTCTTGGACCTGCTGTGTTTCTGTTGTACCACTCTGAGGGATGTAATACTAGTGAACGGTGTTTCATTGGTGTTATATCAACGACTATAGTGTACTACATCATGCAGTGGTATGCTGGGTCACCACAGGTACCCTCACTACCAGAAGCTGGCATACGATGTATTCATGACCACGCGTCGACTGCGCCACTACTTCCAGGAGAACCAGATAGTGGTCGTCAACGACGCACCTCTATCCCACATCCTCAACAACCCCGAAGCAACGGGGCGAGTGGCCCTCTAGGGCATTGAGTTGTCCTCGCGAGACATCATCTACGAGTGTCACATTGCCATTAAGCCGCAGGTGCATCTTGGATTGTTCGTCCACTGGATGGAGATGCAGCTCCCGGATACTCCGGACATTTCCCAGCTCTAGACGATGCACTTTGACGGATCTAAACGCGACGCTTTAGCCGGATCCGGAGTAATATTGACATCCCCCAAGGGGACTAGATGAGATATGTGTTGTGGATGAGGTTCCGCGCATCCAACAACGATGCCGAATACGAGGCGCTGATCCATGGCATGCGGATGGCTAAAGTCTGTGGCGCCACGTGACTAGTCATCTATGGCAACTCCAACCTCGTCGTCCAGCAGACAATGAACCAATGTGATGCCGTCAACGACAACATGATTTCCTACCATGACCTCTACAACTCACTTGAGGGAGACTTTGATGGCTGTGAACTTCGGTATGCTGACCGAGAAAGCAACAAGGAAGCCGAAAATCTTGCAAACATTGGCTCCACCTGTGCTCCAGTACCACCGGGCATGTTCCTCGAACAAATCTCCGAGATCTCTATTAAGAGAAAAACTCTCAAGGGCACAGTCGATGCCGCGGGACACCCGGGGGCTGCGGCTCCTGAGAAAACGGAGGCGTCTAAAGAACTAGAGATGGAAGTCGGGCTGGTGAGCCTCTTGGAGGTCCTAGAAATCGAGCAAACATGGACTCAAACATACGTCCGGTACCTATTGAGCAAGCAACTTCATGAGGACCCAACAGACGCCAGGCAGATCACTCGCCGTTCAAAAGCCTTCACCATCATCAACGATGAGCTATACAAGCGAAGCATCACCGGGGTACTTCAGCAATGCATCACTAATAGTGACGAGAAGAGCATCCTCCTCGACATCCACGAAGGCATCTGCGGCCACCATGCTGGCAGCCATGCCCTAGTCGCCAAGGATCTACGAGTTGGCTTCTACTGGCCAACCGCGATGCGTGATGCCAAGGACATCGTCGAGAAGTGCAATGCTTGCCAAAGGTTTACCGACAAACCACACGCAGGATGGGGGCTCAACATGGTAGGCAAGCTGTAGGAATCCTCACCCGAAGGATACGTCTTCCTCCTGGTGGCAGTCGACAAGTTCACCAAGTGGATCAAATCTACTCCCGTCACCAACCAAACTGGTGTCACTGCTGTCAAGTTCTTCCAGTCCATCGTCTATAGGCTTGGGTTTCCACACAACATCATCACCGACAATGGTACGAAGTTCAACTCGAAGGAGGTCCAAGACTTCTATGAAGGACTCGGCATCAACATCACATATGCCTCGGTGGCGCACCCGAAGACCAACGGGCGGGTCAAAAAGGCCAACGGCCTCGTCTACAACAAAATCAAGAAGCGACTCCTGTGCCCACTCGAACGATTGGCAGGATCGTGGGTAGACGAATTACCCTCCGTCCTCTAGAGCTCGCACATAGTGCCAAACAATGCCACCATATACACGCTCTTCTTCATGGTGCACGGAGCCGAAATAATGCTGCCCGTTGATGTACGCTACAAGGCCCCACGGGTCATTGCTTATAGCAAGGCCGAATAAATGGCCAAACTTGAAGACGCCGTCGACCTGCTAGACGAGGCCCGCGACATCGCCGCGGCCCACTTGACAATGTACCAGCAAAGCCTTCGCAACTACCACAGCCGATGGCTATGCCCAAGGTCCTTCATCGAAGGAGACCTCGTCCTACGACTCAAGCAGAAAGGGCACCTGAAGCTCGAGTCACACATGGTCACTTAAGTAATCTCAGGTTGCGCTTACTGCCTCAAGGACGTCGAGTCCGGAGTAGCATACTCCAACCCTGGAACGTCGCGCAGGTGCGATGATTCTACCCTTAGCTGTCTTTATTTTAAATAAGGCTCTTCAGCCAGGCTACTCAGCCGAAACCTGTACTCCCTACTGTGTGATAAATAAAATCTAAGTTCCTTAGCCAACATACCTTTTTTATGCAAATTTACATCTGTAAACACGCTCGAGGGCTATGCCTTACCCAACGACTTCGTCGACTCTCACAATAACGCATCACCCTAAGTAGCTGACCACGTCAGGCTAACAAAAAGGACATGCAAAACCAACCAACAAGGGAAGAAAAAGCCCAACCAAAACTATATATATATTGATTTTACATTTCTTTGTACAACACTTGCAGGACTCAACCACGCTTAAGTGCAACGTTCGTCCGCTCATCCAAAAAGTGCACGATATCTTTGGCATGGTGGGCCTCCACAGCATAGTTCGGGTGCATGTCCCACGCCATACCATCCGAAGGAACTGGCAGCCCCGTCGCTATCTCCGCCAAGTCACATCCCGATGGTGCAGCTGAACAAGGGCCAGCGCCGCCTTTGCACCCGCAACAAGCTGTTGGTGCAAAAGATCCTTCACGGCGTCTATGCTCCGAAACTTCCCTAGCAGCCCCAGGAAACTGGATGTATCCGCATCTAGGGGGAACATGGCAACCCATATGGACGCGAGTGACGATCTTGCGTTCTTCAAAACCTGAAGCACCTGGTGGACACGGTCCTACACCATTGCGACCACAGTTGCTCGGTTGTGGTCCATCCAAAAGAACCCTCCGGCCTCCATGTCAACACCCGGATTTTTCAATCCTAGATGCCTGTTATGCCATACATCGCAATCCCAAGATTACCATTTTTGCGAGACATAACAGAATTGGATACCATAGTACTTCATCCATTACAAACGATACATAAGTTCTTACACAAATAGGGATCTCATGATCCAGTTCTTAATACAACATCAAGTAGCAGAATACGTAATAATAACGGTAGCGTAGGAGAAGCTCCATCTTCGGGGTCACAGGCAATGCTGACGATGGGAGATGATCCTAGTTGTCGTAACCTTCCTGGGGTCCATCCTCCAGGTACTCCTCTTCATAGTCTGGCCATGGGAATAGCCAGGGACAAAGCCATGAGTACTCTTTAAGTACTCGCAAACTAATACTAACAGGTAAGGGGTTTTTGGATAATAGGACACTAGGCTCTAGGGTTGTTTTGCAAAAAGCCAGGTTTATCTTTACTAAGTTCCAAAGCTAGTCACAACTCTATAACTCCTAAGTGGGATCTTGTAATTCAGGTCACAACTCTATTGTGTTCACATCAAAGTCTCAATTCATTTCACAAGTCATTTTAAAAGTCTGACGGGGGAACAGTATGGCCACTCCAACTGTCCATAACCACGGACGCGGCTATTCGAATAGTTTGACACTCTGTAGAGATTGTACACTTTCACCACAACATTCGATACATCCGTCAGGAACAAATCCTGAACTCACCATACTCAGTATGCGGATAATCAATCCTAACCTTTCAATTACACGCCCTAGTATAAGCACCTCTCCTGTGAGTTTGGCCTCCCAACCATGACCACTGTCATCTTGGGTACTGCACAGGTGGACAATCTTCACAAGGTAGCCTCAGCTCAGACCTTGGCCGTGAGGGAACTAATACTAAGGAATATAAGTTTCCAGTCAAGCCCTACCCAATATTCGGGTATTGTGGTTGTACGCTAAAATTGGAATGGTATCGCATCCAGACATCCATCAGTTTTATAAAGGGCTAAGGCTCATGCCTCAACATTTTCATCACCAAAATCATCAAGTGTTTGGAAACACATGTCCAAAACATTTCAATAGAATGATCCATCATTCCAAGGTTTTCATAACCATTTTTCCACCAAGTATTCCCATCTAAAAGTTGATCAAGTTTTATGCTTAGCACTAGCATCTACAGGTGGGGGTAGTAATAGTGAGGGGTGGTAACTGGTGGAGTTTCACTAAGTCCAACCTTATATCTTAGGCTGATATCAAGGTTTCTAGCTTAGGCCAAATTTTATGCTCTTTAAGCAATCTTCAGCACAACTGTCTAGTATCTACCAAACTCTTAGGTAGACTCAAAGTAATCTTTGATACAGAAATAAAGTAAGAAGCTTGCCATAAAACTAGGATTGGTTTAGCAAGTAGGTATGATCACATATGCTTAAGGCATATAGTATTCATGTCACAAGTATGGGTTTGTGGCATCAGTAGGGTATCTTGCAAGTGTTAGCTTGCACATTCGCTAGTAGTAGTAGGCTTGCATAGTAATTAGCTTGCATAGGTATAGTATCTTGCAAGTGTTAGCTTGCCTTGTGCAGAGCAGTGGTTGAAGTTCTCCTCGGCTTCCTCTTCGTAGTATCTTCCTTCCTCCTCGTAGTATCCTTGGTCGGTACTAGCGTCTATGAATAAATACGAGGTACACAATCACCAAACAATACTTAACTACTTGCAATCATCACACACAAGGGTCCTATAGATGATCTAGCATCATCTCTAACATTACAAGGTTAAAGCTTGGTTTAAAACTTCTTATTTTTAGAAAAGTAATTTCTACTCATTGAAAAACTACTTAAGATTTAATATTCTCCAAACTAAACATGGGATCATTTTGACACATGTCATCACCACATATTGTAGTCCATGGGAATGTGATTTAAAGTGGTGTCACAATTTAATAAGGTTTTACCTTTTTATTTTAATTAACTAAAGTGACTAGAAATGCTTATGAAGCATTATTTTATTCCTTGAACATTATTTCTGCAAGTAAACCTATATATTTTTATATATTCTGAAAGGTATGGTTAAATGTGATTTTTGAGAGTTGGAATCAACTCAAAAGATTTTATGGTTTAAATTTGAAAATTGTTTGAATGGAGAAAAGCTTCTGCCTTGTTATTTTTGCTATGGGTGATCTACAGATCCAAATGACTTGAATCCAACGGGCTTGGATTAAGCATTCACAGACCTTTCCAACAAAACTGGTTTCACCCAATTTGGTGCAATGAATCGATCTGGGTTGATTTTTGAAGTTGGGTACAGAAGTGTGTTTGAATTTAAAAAGAAAAAGGTTTAATTTCAATTGCTGGGCTGCGCGGGAACTTCTAACGGGCCGGCCTGCTAAGCGCAGTGCTCCCGCGGGCTGCTTAAGTGGGTGTCCCCACTCGTCAGTGACACGGGGCTGGGCGAAGCGGTATGGGGCAACGTGGATCGTTCGATCTAGTTCTAATCCAACGGCTGAGGGTCATCGTCGACGCGAGACAGCTCCGGCGAGAACGAAACCTAGCGCGGCCAGTGAGGGGTGCTGGGGGCTCACCGGGGTACGGGCAAGGGTCGGCGAGGCGGGCGAACGACGAAGTCGATGACGGCGAACCTCCTGGTACCGGTGGCTTTTCCTGGGGCGGCTCCAATCGCTGGCTCCCTTCTTCTCCGGCAGCGGCAGGCTCAAGTGAAATTCCGGCGAGGTGGTGCTCGGCTTGCTCTGAGGATGGTGTGGCACGGTCAATGGGGAGAGGGGAGTGAGATGGTGTGAAGAAATCGTGCGGGGGTGGCCTCTATTTATAGTCGAGCGAGGGGACCATCGGGGCGCACGGTGAGCTCGTCGGGGCGACGTTCTGGTGACTATAGGCATGGGCAAGGGTAGGGGACGGTGCTGTGTCTCCTGGCGATGCTCAACGACATGATCGCGAGGCATGGGACGGTGCAGTTTGGTCTGGAACGGACGGCGCTCTGCGCGGCAGAGGCGGCGTCTTCGACGGCGGGTGGTGGCTGTATGGCACGGGGCGGCAAACGGGGGTGTCTGGCGGTCTCCTGGGTCGGTGTAGATCGTGTATGCACGCGGTGAGGGCGGCGCGCTGCCTCCCAGACAAGATTGGCACGGCTAGTTCTTCCTCTAGCCTGCTGTCCACAATGGGGTGACATGGGGGTGCTCGGCTGTTCACCATTAATGACAATGGCAAGCTCACAGGGGTGCTAGTGTTGGGCTAATCTTTCTAGATGATCTACTGGGTTGTGTGTGAGCTAACTAGGGAACAAGTTAGGCTCAAAACACTGCACACTATAGTGTTTGATGTTTTGTTTGATTTGTGTATGCAACCTGTTTGATGAAATGGCCGCATGAAATCAAGTTTTGAATTTTGAAATGAATTTTGGTGGGTTTGCTAGATTGGTTCTGGTGAGTCTGCAGATGCTTGGGTTTTGAAAGTTGAGCTTGTTTGAGTGGGTTTTGAAAAAGTGGGATCTTCCCATATGAAGAAGATTCAATTTTGAATTGTCATTTAAACTATGCATTTGAAAGTTTCTGGATGATCACAAAGTGGGCCTTGATACTCTGTTACATTCAAGGGGTGCAAAGATCCAGAAAAGTTTCTGTTAGGTTTTGAAAGTTTGAGACAGCCAAAGTAGGCATGGGAGTTAAATTGGTCAAAATGACCATTCACTTAATATATTTGTTTTGATGTACTTGTCTTAAGGAAAAGTGTGGGAAATGTTTTAGATGATGTTCTTTTCACCTAAGAAACATTTTACAAGTAATGGATCACACAAACAAGGTGGTTTTTAAAGAAATTCAAAATCCATGCATACACATATACATGCATTCATGAATTCATTTAGAAAAGTTTTTGTTAACCCTAAACTTGATGATTAGTGTTTTGATGATCTAAGTTTGATATTTTTGGGATGTTACAAACCTTCCCCCCTTAAACAAAATCTCGTCGAGATTTGAAAAAGAACGAAAAGATTACCTAGGCTTTGAAGAGATCCGGAAACTCCGCTCGATGTGATCTTCGCGTTCCTGTGTAGCCTCCTCTTACGTGTGGTTGCTCCACTAAATCTTGAGAAACTTGATGCTTCGGTTACGGTAGTTGAAAGGCTTCTTCCAATATACGGATGGGTACTTCAGATAGGTCGGATCATCGTTGATCTCTATGGTGCAGTGATCGATATTCTTGAACACTTCGGTCTTCTCGGGGACTTCGAGACATTTGCGAAGTAACGAGATATGGAACACATTGTGCACCGCTGACATCTCTTCAGGTAGTTCCAGTTGATACGATACTTCACCTCGACAGTTCAGAATTTTGAAAGGTCCGATATATCTGGGGGCTAACTTTCCTTTGAGTTGGAAACGTTGCATTCCCTTCAATGGCGACACTTTCAGATAAACAAAATCTCCGATGTTGAAGGCGAGGTCTCGACGTCTCTTATCGGCGTAACTCTTTTGTCGGGATTGGGCTGTCTTGAGGTGTTCACGAATCTTGTGAACCTTCTCTTCTGCTTCTCGTAGGATGTTGGGTCCGAAGATCTGACTCTCTCCTACCTCCGACCAGTTCAAAGGGGTGCGACACTTTCTTCCGTACATAAATTCAAATGGGTCCATTTGCAAACTGGCTTGGTAACTATTGTTGTATGAAAATTCTGCAAACGGTAGACAGTCTTCCCACTTGGATCCATATTCTAGCACACATGCTCTAAGAATATCTTCGAGTATTTGGTTTACTCGCTCCGTTTGTCCATCGATTCGAGGGTGATACAGATCTTGAAATCTAGGCGGGTTCCTAAACCTTCTTGGACTTTCTTCCAGAATCTCGAGGTAAACTGAGTTCCTCGATCTGATACTATATTCTTGGGGACTCCATGCAAACTAACGATCCTAGCGATGTACAACTCCGCTAGCTTCGAACTCTGATAGGTAGTTTTGACGGGCAAGAAATGGGCAACTTTGGACAATCTGTCCACTATGACCCAAATAGAGTCATTTCCCCTACTAGAAGTAGGTAGTCCAGTGATAAAGTCCATTCCTACAGAATCCCATTTCCATTCCGGAATTTGCAAAGGTTGCAACAATCCAGCGGGTCTTTGATGTCCTGCCTTGACTCGTTGACATATATCACACTTGGCGATATAGCTTCCGATTTCTCTCTTCATCTTATGCCACCAAAATTGCTCTTTCAAATCTTGATACATCTTAGTTCCTTCGGGATGGATAGAATAAAGAGTATCGTGAGCCTCCTTCAAGATAACTTCTTTCAACTCCGAATCTACTGGTACACAAAGGCGTCCTTTGTACCACAGAACTCCTTCGTCCTCGGTGAATCCGGGTACTTTGCACTGACATCGACGCTTGATTCCGTCGATACTGGCATTTCCCTTTTGCGCCTCTTTAATCTGACTGATCAAAGTGGGCTGAAGTTCTATGCTAGCCAAAAATCCTTCACTTACTAATTCCACTCGAAAATCTTCCATCTCTTTGTGCAAAGTTGGTTGCTCCTTCAAAATCATGGAGTTCAAGCGGCACGGCAATCTGCTAAGGGCATCGGCTACCACATTGGCTTTTCCAGGGTGATAGTGAATGTCCAGGTCGTAATCCTTGATTAGCTCAATCCATCTTCTCTGCCTCATATTCAGCTCCTTCTGAGTGAATATATACTTTAGGATCTTGTGATCCGAATAAATCTCACAACGGTTTCCCATCAGGTAATGTCTCCATGTCTTTAGGGCTAGAACTACGCCTGCGAGTTCGAGGTCATGGGTTGGGTATATTTGTTCATGTTGCTTCAATTGTCGCGATAGATAAGATATAACTTTGCCTTCTTGCATTAGCACACATCCGAGACCAATCTTGGATGCGTCACAATACACATCGAAGGGCTTCGTGATATCCGGCATGATCAAGATTGGGGCTGAAATCAATCTCCTCTTGAGTTCTTGAAAACTCGCTTCACATTTGTCGGTCCATTCAAACTTCTTGTCCTTCTTCAGCAATTGGGTCATGGGTCGGGCGATACTCGAGAATCCTTCTACGAATTTGCGGTAATATCCCGCCAATCCGAGAAAAGCACGAACTTGGGTTTGAGTGGTTGGGGCTTTCCAATCTTCTACATCTTTCACTTTGGCAGGGTCAACGGCAATTCCTCCGGCTGATACAATGTGACCGAGGAATCCTACTTCCTGTAACCAGAATTCACATTTGCTAAATTTTGCATACAACTGATGCTCTCTAAGGGTTCCAAGAATGGTCCTTAGGTGTAGCTCATGTTCTTCTTCTGATTTGGAATAAATCAGAATGTCATCGATGAAAACAACGACAAACTTATCCAAGAAGTCCATAAAAATCTTATTCATGAGGTTCATGAAATAAGCGGGGGCGTTGGTTAATCCAAAGGACATGACTGTATACTCATACAATCCATATCTGGTGGTAAAGGCAGTCTTTGGAATATCCTCTTCGTAATTTTGAGTTGATGATAGCCAGTCCTAAGATCAATCTTAGAAAACACCTGGGCATCGGTCAACTGATCAAACAAATCTTCTATCTTAGGCAAGGGGTACTTGTTCTTGATGGTGACAACATTCAACTTCCGATAATCCGTACACAAACGGTTACCTCCATCCTTCTTGTCCACAAACAAGATAGGTGATCTCCATGGGGACGCACTCGGTTGAATCAATCCGATTTCTAGCATGGAATCCAGTTGCTTCTTCAGTTCTTCTAGTTCTGACTGGTTCATACTATAGGGTCTCTGGGCTATGGGTCCTGTTCTGGGGATTAGTTCGATGATAAACTCGATATCCCGATCTGGGGGCATACCGGGCAAAACATCTGGAAATACATCGGGGTATTCGCAGATTATCCAAACTTGGTCAATGGTAGGTTGGGCTATACTCCTGTTACACTTGAATTGGCGAGGTAAGGTTTCAGATATATGCTCGACTGATATTCCGGCGGTACTGGTCATGGTGATGGCTTTCTTGGCACAATCAATCAATCCTTTATGTTTGGACATCCAATCCATTCCTAGTACTACTTCCAAACCTATAGTTCCGAGTACTATTAGATTAGCATAAAAATCTATGCCATGGATTCGGATAGGGACGGCTTTGCAAATTTTCCTAGCCTTGGTGGTTCATCCGGGAATTTGTACAATCATCACATGCTTCAATTTGGTTGGTTGAATTTTACTAGTGCAGGCAAATTCTTCGGTGACAAATGAATGCGATGCACCAGAATCAAACAACACTCTTGCAAGTACTGAATTAACAGAAAACATACCCAAAGACGACGCCTGGGCGCTTCCTGAGCTTCTTCAGCATGCATGAGAAAAAGACGGCCATTGCGGTTGAGTGAATTCCCTGGGGCAAATCTTCTCCCTGGCTGGACACGACGCTGCTGCTGAGCTGGGACATTGGCATTGGGGGCTGTAGCATTCTTCTTGTTGGGGCACTCATTGGAATAGTGGCCTTTATTTCCACAGTCATAACAGGTCACTTGTGACTTGTCCTTGGCTGCGACAGGCATTGCTTCCATCCTCGGGCAGTGTTGGGGTTGGTGGTAGTATTGTTGGTGTTGAATTTGGGTGGGGCACGGGTGAAATTGCTAGAGTTGCCGGGGTTGTTGTGATTTCCTCCGGGTCTAGGGTTTCCACGGTTGGGATAGGTCGGACGGGTCATAGGGGGTCTGTTGGTTCTTGGGGCAAATCCTGGAGATGGGTTGGGGCGATACTTTGGGGTCTGATGGGTTCTGGTTGATGCATCATGCACGCCTTGCATTTTCATTGGCCTGGTTGATCTTTCCTTCCATCTGGATAGCGAGTCTACAAGGGCTTCAATATCAACAAAGGGATATTGATTAACACCGTCTGCATCTCGTCATGCGACCATTCAGAATCTTTCTTTCTTCTTGGCTTCGGTGTCTATTTCGTCCGGGGCATACCTAGATAATGACAAAAAATTGTCACGGTATTCCACTACAGTCATCCTTCCTTGCTTCAACTCTCTGAACTCGTCTCTCATTCTCTTGATCAAACCTGGTGGCACATGGGTTCTGCTAAACTTGACCTTGAATTCCTCCTGTGTCATCATCCGCCTCCGGTCATTGCACTAACTTTGTTCCACCATGCCACAGCATCTCCGGCTAGATAATGGGTGGCGAACAAGAATTTCGTTGGCTTCCTCGCTACTTCTAAGTTATTTTCCATGGTTTGCAGCCAATCATCGGCATCTAGGGGTTCTTCCGACTTGGTGAAAACGGGTGGGTTGGTATTCTGGAAATTCTTGAGCTTAGATCCGTGGTTGTCCTGGTTTCCATGGCCTTGGTTGTTGTGGGCTAGCTGGGCTATCTGTTGCAGAGTGGCTAGGTTGGCTTGACGTTTGGCTCTTTCAGCTTCGCGGTCAGAAGTCAACATTTGCAGGATCTGCAACATCGGGTCCGGGGCTGAACCACTTCCTCCACGTGGCATCTGAAGATTGATATAGATCATGAGAAAAGAGGGAAATTGCTAAGGTTTTGGGTTTTTGAAAAGTTTTTGGAGTTTGACTCAAGTTTTCTAGCAACTTGCTTTTTCATTCATTCACTCATAGCACACAGTACAACACACACCACAACAAGGAAAACAGATGGTTTTAAGAACCATTCTGAAATCTACGATACAGTGGGACCGACTACTACTCACTACGCTAGTGCTCAGTGCTACTACTGCTCGGAGTCTGTGGCTTCATCATCTTCCACATCATCGATGAAAGCGAAATCATCCTCATCGGTGAAGAAGTCCATGGCCTGATCCTCCAGAAAATCATCGTCATCGCTGAGATAGGAGTAAGGGTCTCCACGAAGATCCTCTCCGGCATTCTCCCTTTCCTCCAACTGCATGTCTCTCTCGTGGATGGTCTCTTCCAGAGATGAGATGCAATGGCGAAGACGGGCAATAATGCGCTCCTTCTTGTCGAGCTGACGGCGGCGAGACTTGCGATCCTTTGCTAGCATGGCGATGGTCTGATCCTTCGTCTTGATGATGGCAGACTTGTGGTTGCAATAGTCCGCGGTTGTCCAACTCTTGTTGACGATCATACATCATGAAGCTAAGGTGGTCCAATTGAGTCTTCATCTCGGGGTGGTATGGGGCTTCTAGTGGTTGTCCATTTGCATCACGCCTTGGGCAAAACTCAAAGCGAGTACCCTTGATCTGATTGATGCTCTGCCCACACAGACGGGAAAGAGCTTCCTGCATTGCTCTGGCAAGTCCATCGAGCCAGTTGTTGCCCTCAAGGTAAACTGAATTCCCTCCGCAGTGGGAGGTTCAATCTTTCCTCGGAGACTTGCAACAATTAGCCACTGTAGATCTTCTCCTCCTTGATCATTGAGCTGAGCTCCGAAGAACTCGGGATGCGGACGCTCCAGAAGTTCCGAAAGCTGATCCAGATCCATCTCAAAGATAAGGTCTCCCCCATTTCCGAGTTGATAAAACTTGCTGTACTTCACGTCCATCTATAAAAATAAAGGATGAGTAGATTAGCAGAGTGATCAAGTGTGTCAAAATTTTATCTATTTTGCAAGAGTTTTTGAGGAACATGAAGTTTTATGAAAGAATTAAAGAGATAAGAATGAGAATAGGTTTTTGTAAATATTTGTTTTCTTTGGTTTTTGAAACTAAGTTTTTTGGTTCAACGCCCAACCTTACTAGGGTCTCCTATGGTCAGGATGGCTCTGATACCAACTTGTCAACACCCAGATTTTTCAATCCTAGATGCCTGTTATGCCATACATCGCAATCCCAGGATTACCATTTTTGCGAGACATAACAGAATTGGATACCATAGTACTTCATCCATTACAAACGATACATAAGTTCTTACACAAATAGGGATCTCATGATCCAGTTCTTAATACAACATCAAGCAGCGGAATACGTAATAATAACGGTAGCGTAGGCGAAGCTCCATCTTCGGGGTCACAGGCAATGCTGACGATGGGAGATGATCCTAGTTGTCGTAACCTTCACAGGGTCCATCCTCCGGTACTCCTCTTCATAGTCTGCCATGGGAATAGCAGGGACAAAGCCATGAGTACTCTTTAAGTACTGCAAACTAATACTAACGGTAAGGGTTTTTGGATAATAGGACAGTAGGATCTATTGTTTTTTTGCAAAAAGCCAGGTTTATCTTTACTAAGTTCCAAAGCTAGTCACAACTCTATAACTCCTAAGTGGGATCTTGTAATTCAGGTCACAACTCTGTTGTGTTCACGTCAAAGTCTCAATTCATTTCACAAGTCATTTTAAAAGTCTGACGGGGGAACAGTATGGCCACTCCAACTGTCCATAACCGCGGACGCGGCTATTCGAATAGTTTGACACTCTGCAGAGATTGTACACTTTCACCACAACATTCGATACATTAAAGAACAAATCCTGAACTCACCATACTCAAGATATGGATAATCAATCCTAACCTTTCAATTACGCCCTAGTATAAGCACCTCTCCGTGAGTTTGGCCTCCCAACCATGACCACTGTCATCTTGGGTCTTGCAGGTGGACAATCTTCACAAGGTAGCCTCAGCTCAGACCTTGGCCGTGAGGAACTAATACTAAGGAATATAAGTTTCTAGTCAAGCCTACCCAATATTCGGGTATTGTGGTTGTACGCTAAAATTGGAATGGTATCGCATCCAGACAACCATCAGTTTTATAAAGGGCTAAGGCTCATGCCTCAACATTTTCATCACCAAAATCATCAAGTGTTTGGAAACACATGTCCAAAACATTTCAATAGAATGATCCATCATTCCAAGGTTTTCATAACCATTTTTCCACCAAGTATTCCCATCTAAAAGTTGATCAAGTTTTATGCTTAGCACTAGCATCTACAGGTGGGGGTAGTAATAGTGAGGGTGGTAATCTGTGGAGTTTCACTAAGTCCAACCTTATATCTTAGGCTGATATCAAGGTTTCTAGCTTAGGCCAAATTTTATGCTCTTTAAGCAACCTTCAGCACAACTGTCTAGTATCTACCAAACTCTTAGGTAGACTCTAAGTAAGCTTTGATACAGAAATAAAGTAAGAAGCTTGCCATAAAACTAGGATTGGTTTAGCAAGTAGGTATGATCACATATGCTTAAGGCATATAGGATTCATATCACAAGTATGGGTTTGTGGCATCAGTAGGGTATCTTGCAAGTGTTAGCTTGCACATTCGCTAGTAGTATTAGGCTTGCATAGGTATAGTATCTTGCAAGTGTTAGCTTTCCTTGTGCAGAGCAGTGGTTGAAGTTTTCCTCGGCTTCCTCTTCGTAGTATCTTCCTTCCTCCTTGTAGTATCCTTGGTCGGTACTAGCGTCTATGAATAAATACGAGGTACACAATCACCAAACAATACTTAACTACTTGCAATCATCACACACAAGGGTCCTATATATGATCTAGCATCATCTCTAACATTACAAGGTTAAAGCTTGGTTTAAAACTTCTTATTTTTAGAAAAGTAATTTTTACTCATTGAAAAACTACTTAAGATTTAATATTCTCCAAACTAAACATGGGATCATTTTGACACATGTCATCACCACATATTGTAGTCCATGGGAATGTGATTTAAAGTGGTGTCACAATTTAATAAGGTTTTACCTTTTTATTTTAATTAACTAAAGTGACTAGAAATGCTTATGAAGCATTCTTTTATTCCTTGAACATTATTTCTGCAAGTAAACCTATATATTTTTATATATTCTGAAAGGTATGGTTAAATGTGATTTTTGAGAGTTGGAATCAACTCAAAAGCTTTTATGGTTTAAATTTGAAAAATGTTTGAATGCAGAAAAGCTTCTACCTTGTTATTTTTGCTATGGGTTATCTACAGATCCAAATGACTTGAATCCAACGGGCTTGGATTAAGCATTCACAGACCTTTCCAACAAAATTGGTTTCACCCAATTTGGTGCACTGAATCGATCTGGGTTGATTTTTGAAGTTGGGTACAGAAGTGTGTTTGAATTTAAAAAGAAAAAGGTTTAATTTGAATTGCTGGGCTGCGCGGGAAATTCTAACGGGCCGGCCTGCTAAGCGCAGTGCTCCCGCAGGCTGCTTAAGTGTGTATCCCTACTCGTCAGTGACACGGGGCTGGGCGAAGCAGTATGGGGCAACGTGGATCGTTCGATCTAGTTCTAATCCAACGGCTGAGGGTCATCGTCGACGCGAGACAGCTCCGGCGAGATCGAAACCTAGCGCGGCCAGTGAGGGGTGCTGGGGGCTCACCGGGGTACGGGCGAGGGTCGGCGAGTCAGGCGAACGACGAAGTCGACGACGGCGAACCTCCTGGTACCGGTGGCTTCTCCTGGGACGGCTCCAATCGCTGGCTCCCTTCTTCTCTGGCAGCGGCAGGCTCCAGTGAAATTCTAGCGAGGTGGTGCTCGGCTTGCTCTGAGGATGGTGTGGCATGGTCAGTGGGGAGAGGGGAGTGAGATGGTGTGAAGAAATCGCGCGGGGGTGGCCTCTATTTATAGTTGAGCGAGGGGACCGTCGGGGCGCACGGTGAGCTCGTCGGGGGCGATGTTACAGGCGGCTATAGGCATGGGCAAGGGTAGGGGACAGTGATGTGTCTCCTGGCGATGCTCAACGACATGACCGCGAGGCATGGGGCGGTGCGGTTTGGTCTAGAACGGGCGGCGCTCTGCGCGGCAGAGGCGGCGTCTTCGACGGCGGGTGGTGGTTGTATGGCACGGGGCGGCAAACGGGGGTGTCTGGCAGTCTCCTGGGTCGGTGGTGATCGTGTATGCACGCGGTGAGGGCGGCGCACGGTCTGTGGGTGATGGTCGAGGGTGGTGCTCTGGCGCACGCTCGGCATGGTCTGGGCGTGTCTCGTGTGCGTGGTCCAGGGCTTGGCAACGCTCGCGGCTGGGACAGGCAGTGGCGGTGGACGGTGGGCTGCCTCCCAGACAAGGTTATCACGGCTAGTTCTTCCTCTAGCCTGCTGTCCACAATGGGGTGACATGGAGGTGCTCGGCTGTTCACCATTAATGACAATGGCAAGCTCACAGGGATGCTAGTGTTGGGCTAATCTTTCTAGATGATCTACTGGGTTGTGTGTGAGCTAACTAGGGAACAAGTTAGGCTCAAAACACTGCACACTATAGTGTTTGATGTTTTGTTTGATTTGTGTCTGCAACCTGTTTGATGAAATGGCCGCATGAAATCAAGTTTTGAATTTTGAAATGAATTTTGGTGGGTTTGCTAGATTGGTTCTGGTGAGTCTGCAGATGCTTGGGTTTTGAAAGTTGAGCTTGTTTGAGTGGGTTTTGAAAAAGTGGGATCTTCCCATATGAAGAAGATTCAATTTTGAATTGTCATTTAAACTATGCATTTGAAAGTTTCTGGATGATCACAAAGTGGGCCTTGATACTCTGTTATGAGTACATTCAAGGGGTGCAAAGATCCAGAAAAGTTTCTGTTAGGTTTTGAAAGTTTGAGACAGCCAAAGTAGGCATGGGAGTTAAATTGGTCAAAATGACCATTCACTTAATATATTTGTTTTGATTTACTTGTCTTAAGGAAAAGTGTGGGAAATGTTTTAGATGATGTTCTTTTCACCTAAGAAACATTTTACAAGCAATGGATCACACAAACAAGGTGGTTTTTAAAGAAATTCAAAATCCATGCATACACATATACATGCATTCATGAATTCATTTAGAAAAGTTTTTGTTAACCCTAAACTTGATGATTAGTGTTCTGATGATCTAAGTTTGATATTTTTGGGATGTTACACTCCAACTCCTATTGGGTGAGACAATTGAGCCAGATAGCAACGTGTTCCTTCTCTTCCCGCAGAAGAAGATGGACAACTGCAAAAGAGCAACAGCTTAGAGGCCAAAAACAGCGGGTGCAACCGCAAAACAAATGACAGACATCCGGTAGCCACTTACACTGAAGCTTCTCGCCAATCTGCTGAAACTCTTCGAGAACATACTCTTCTCTCACAATAGCCCGCTCCGTCTTGGACTTCCAAACATTCGCATGGCCCTCTCCAAGATTCGGATGCGGTCACGCAGTAACAATAACTGTGAAGCCTCACTATTTGTTGGATAAGCTGTTGGAGATATGCCCTAGAGGCAATAATAAAAGTAGTTATTATTATATCTTTGTGTTTATGATAAATGTTTACATTCATACTATAATTGTATTAACCGGAAACATTAATACTTGTGTGACTTGTAAACTTGTTAGAGTCCCTAGTATAGCCTCTTTATAATACTAGCTTGTTGGTTGATAGATGATCCTGGTTTCCTGATCATGAACATTGATATGTTCGTAAACAACAAGATCATATCATTAGGAGAATGGTGTGATGACATACTCCTATAGATAAGCATAGCATAAAGATCAAGTAATTTCAATAGTTCGTTTGCTATAAGCTTTCAGATACATAGTAACCTAATTAATTCGATCATGAGATCATGGTAATCACCATCACCGGATGGATGCTTTGATGACATCAAACACCACATCATAACTGGGTGGTTATAAAGGTGGCATTGAGTGTTCGGAAAGTATGTGTTGAGGCACATGGATCAAGAGTGGGATTTGTCTATCCATATGATGGATAGATATACTCTGGGACCTCTCGGTGGAATGTCATCCAATTAGCTTACAAGCATGTGACTGGATCACAAGGGATCACATATCACAGGAACGAGTAAAGAGTACTTATCGATAACGAGGTTGAACTAGGAATGCGGAGATACCGATGATCAGACCTCGGATAAGTAAAATATCGTGAGACAAAGGGAAATTGGTATCGTATGTAAATTGTTCATTCAATCACAAAGTAATTGTAGAAATATGTGGGAGCCATATGAATTTCCAGAGTCCTCTATTGGTTATTGATCGGAGAAGAGTCTCGGTCCTGTCTGCATAATTCACAAACCATTGGGAGACACACTTAAGGATTCGATGTTGTTTAGTAGATATGGAATGTGAGTAAGAAGACCGAATGTTGTTCGGAGTCTCGGATGGGATCCGGGATATTGATACGTCGGAAACGTATCTATAATTTTTGATGTTCCATGCTTGTTTAGTATCTACTTTGCTTTGTCTACACTTTGAGGTGTTTTTATATGTTTTCTGGTACAAACCTATTAACAAGATGCCACAGTGCCAGTTGCATGTTTTCTTCTGTTTTTGTTTCTAGAAAAGCTAGTAAGTGATGTGGACATCCCATCTATTGATACAACCGTTGTACCTACAGCTACACACATACAAGGACCTATCACAAGATCTCGTGCCAAACAACTTAACTATCAGGTACTTTCGTTTCTTGGAACTATTCCTCACATACATGAGAATATGATGTTGCCTAAATCAGATGTATTTATTACTCTTAGGAATGATGGACCAAGGATGGATGAGAGGGACAAGCATTGGAGCATGGCCATGCATGGAAATGGTAGCAAGCATGTGATGATTCAAGAGAAGGCCACGGATGAAGATTTCAGAACTTTGAGGCCACCATAATGAAGAAAGAAGGCTTGGACGAAATATTCAAGATTAATACTTCACAAATTCATCCATAGCTTAATATGGTGCTCCGACACCTTTATTTTGGGCCAGGCCCATGTAATTTTCGCAGGATTTTAAATAGCCACTTTTTAGAGTCCATATTTGAGGAGAAAAGGACTTCTAGGTTGGATTCGGCCACCACTTCTATGACTGGCCAAAACCCCACCTTTTCCTCCTTAAATACTCCCCATAGCCGTCACCATAGACTCCGATTTTGTTTAGACATTAAGTTAGCCATCATAGCAACTTCGCCAAGGCTCAAGCATCGCAGAGGGCTCTTGTACTTCACACCTATACATGATCCCACCTTTTTAATAAAGCTTTCATCTTAATCCGCAATATCTTGATTGCAATATTAGTTCTTACTTGTTCTCGATTTCAGGTAGGAATTAAGACCCTCGCTGGTCAGGCTGATCGTGTTCCCGCAGGATCGGTAACCTCCAGGAGATTGGCCTAGCGATTGTATTGGCACTCGTGCTCGCACGTGTAGTCGGATCGTCAAGCCCGAACTCCACCAAATTGACTATCACCATCTCATTGAAAGATCGGACACCTTTGCCCTATCAAGTGGTATCAGATTTCAGGTTGCTCGGTGAGATTTTACTGTTTTTGTAGATTAGATCTGTTTTACCTATAACCCACAAAAAAGCCAAAAACACAGTTAGAGTTTAGATCCATCCCATCACCAATCTACGCCTTGCATTATCTTTTCAGTTTTGCATTGTTGAATTTGTGTCTGCATCGTCGCGTCGAGTTGTTGGTCTTAGTGTCTCATCCCTTAGAGTTTCGAGTTCTGATCACAGTAGTCACCGCCACACTCGCCGATCACCGCCACCATATTCCGCCACCATATTCCGCCGCCATACACCCAGCCACCATACACCCTAAAACTCCGTCACCGCCTTCCTACCGCGACACGGATCCGATCACCTTTCCTGCCGTGGCACGAGTCTGAGTTGAGTTATTGTTTCCTAGTATTTTTTCTTTTTTACTTTCCTTCCTTGTTGTTTCCGTGTTGAGCTAACGTCCGTGTCGAGCTAAGAGTTCAGTCGTAAGTCCAGAAGGAGAGCAAAAAATAATAATTTAGAACCGCCTCCGAATTTTTTTCTGGCTATACTGATTTTCGGCTCTAGGGATCACTTTTCTCCATCGGCCGTTATAGCAATATTTTTCGGCGCCTACGCGCTTTCCGGAGCATAATACAAAAATTTCGAAAAAAAAATTTGGGCTAACCTGTTTTTAGACCACGTTGATCAGTTCTAGACACTCACCATCATAGTGATTTTCGTCATCTCGGTTCGCTTTTCAGGGTGCCATATCATCATACATTGCTTGTTGTGTCGCGTCGTGACATGGTTGGTGATCTAGGCTCGCGTCTCTAGTACGGTCTAGCCTAGGACCAGCACAGTACCGTCGTTGAGCATTCTTTCAACATTTGCATTGTTATTTTGATAATTGCTAACCCCCTTGCTAAGCCTTCCCAGAGCTCCACAGATTTCTCCACGTGCGGTGTCTCGAATACCTGGTAATCGCTCAGTTCAATCTCTGGACCCACTGATCCTCGCGGTTGCACATCGCCTTTTCCTGCTGTTTGGTAAGAACTTGTAAGAGTTTCATATATTGCTTGACGGATTACGCGTGCCTTCCACCATATTTCCGTAGTTATAGGCATATATACCTGTGCTTTTTAAAGGACTAACCATGACAGACACTTCGCGTAACCCTGCCACAATGATGAACCAAGAACTACATGCCCACTTCTCCGAGCTCTTGGTCGGTCGCGCTGAAGATGTGGATGCACGACTAGGGGAGTTTGACACCAAGCTCACCAACGCCATGGACAAGATCGATGGACTCGAGAAATCCTTCAACGACAAGCTTGATGCTCGGTTCAAGGAGGTTTTGGACAGATTGCCGGCACGCGCACCCGCCCCATTGGCACCTCGGCATGGCGCACGGCGCACTCCGATCACAGGTCGTTCTGCTGGTTCGGCTGCCGCCTCAAGACTAGCGGCTACTGAGGCACCTCAGACTTCCACCGCGGCTGCTGCTGCGACATTGGGGACAGACGATGGGTACTACTACGACCCTGACAACGACTATCTGTTCAACGAGGAGGTTGAACAACCTTCACACCCTGCTAGCCGCCCTCGACATTACCACCGCAACGCTCGACCACCGGTACGTGATGATGATCATGTTGCAAAGCTTAAATTAAATATTCCATCTTTTGAGGGTAAATATAATCCTGATGCATATCTTACATGGGAGATGGAAGTAGAACAACGTTTTGCATGTTTAAAATATCCTGAGAATATGCGTGTTAGTGCTGCTACATGTGAATTTACTAAATTTTATTCCCTTTTGTGGTCTGAGTATTGTCGTTTAAATCCTACTACTATTCCTCATACTTGGACTGCATTAAAAACTGCTATGCGTGTTCGTTTTGTGCCTCCCACTTATCAATGTGATTTACTAAAGAATCTGACACGTTTGGAACAAGGAAAAAATTCTATAGAAGAGTATTACCATGAAATTGAAAACGGGGATGGTTCGGTGTGGTCTTGTTGAATCTACTGAACAAATGCTTGCACGTTTCTTTGGTGGTTTAAACAAGGACATTCAACACATATTAGACTATAAGGAATATAATTCTATCACTCATTTGTTTCATCTTGCTTACAAAGTTGAACGTGAAGTGCAGGATATCCAAACACCATGGAGGAGGACTAATAATTCTGCAGGTCGCACATCCACTTGGACATCCCGACAATCAGCGCCTCCTTCTCGTGATTCTCCACCAGCTACTACCATGTCCAAAGCCACCACAAGATTTCCGTCAGCCGCTCCTCCATCGTCATCCAATGCTCCTGCTCGTAGTGCATCTTCTATGGCTATAAGGTTCCCAACCTTCAATAAGGTAGAGATCTCTGTGTTTACAATGCTAGTCCCTGGATCAATAGCTAGCATCCACAGTTAAGATGTAATATCAAGAAACAAAGGTCATAATACAACTTTATAACCAGGAATAAAATAAATCATTACATCTTACATAGCTCAATTGGCTATCTCATTACAATGCAGCAGAATATAACAATAGCATGGGGTCCTTCATCTTCAAAGTGCTACAGGCAATCATGTTGGTTGTAGACTTGTAATCCTATTCAACACACTTCACTAACATCAAACAAACCTGCAACGTAATAAGTTGCAGCCACAAGGGTCAATACATTTGAATTATATTCGCAAGATTCACTATTATGTAGAAATAAGTGGAACCTATCAATATATGCATATTTGGCTAAGTAGGGTTTAGGCTCATTTGCAGAAAGCAATATAGTTTTATCCTATCTTTTCAAAATAGTTTTGATCTTTTGGAAATATTTCTGAACTCCTTGGAAAACTCCAAGTACTTCTAATCCCTTGTTGACACCATCAAGTTTTACTTTGAGAAATTGGAATGTCGAGATCTTCCATAGCTTCAAGCCTTAGTTGCTCAGAGTTGTCCGTAACCGGGGACACGGCTAAGTACTTAGAATTTGATCTTCTGCAGAAGTTGTACACTTTACCCACATGACACAATCTCGTCTTGATGCCACCAGTGGCCGCTGGATAAGTACTCACCAAAATGGAGTACTGGCAGATCGAGAATGTGACAAAGTCTTTCCATAGAAGTCCTCCCAATACACAATGCTAGCTTGTCTACTAGGCACCAATGTAAGGATATATTTCCAATACAAAATTCTAGTTAACCTGAATATGCCAATGCAAGGGTCTTCCACTATGTAGTTGACTAAGCCAGAGCCCATTTAGCATGTGGCTGTACACGGAAGCCACTGTACGAGAAACATGTTCAATCTCTAAGTCCCTGGGTGGTTTTTCTTCTAGTGCACATCCAAAAAGATAGCCATATAAACATGGTCCCTTTGTTGCCACCTTGTCCAAAACTTGAGTATCCTTGTCCATCCAGGTGGTTCATTGAGTACTTGTTTTATTATATAAAACATATATCTTTTCAACACTTCATATAATCATAACATCTATCCCATCCCAAATATATACTAGGGCTAAGCTTACTACAGCTACAATGTTTTCACTAAATAAGATATAAGGGTATCCTATTAGGATTTAGCATAGCATAAAATATAGTAGTCCTTATCATGCATGTTACAAAAATCCACTAACTGTAATGAAAATAGTAGGACTTGGATGATCGTGTCACTTGCTTTTTATTAGAGAATGTTGGTTCACTTCTTGAAAATATCACACTCTTCTAATTCACTACAATTCAATCAAGCAAACACAAATTCAACTAGCATTCCAACCAATTTATCACACATAAAATAATAGAAACAAGGTCATGCATGCAAGCATGCAAAAGATAGTTTTATTTGCAAAAGTGGTTTCTACTAGGCTATAAACATTATAAAGTTAAAAGTGGACATTTACCAAAGTGGTAAAACCATTTGCAAAAGGTTTCATCACTTAAACTAAATATTATGATAAGGTGATATTTTATGTAGTTGAAAATATCTTTTAGCAAAGTAATAAATTTATATGGTTCATCAAATATGTTCTTAATCTCAAAACTTGGTGTTTTAGGGTCATAAGGTTTGAATCAAATCATTTCCCAAAGGTTTCACTCAAAAATCATTTCTAAACTAAACAATATTTTTATTTGACTAGAAATGAGCTAATTCAAATATTTACTCCTTAACTTCACAAAATATATTTTTAAATCCATAAGTGGGTTCCTATGGTCAGTAGGTTCATAACAATCCAATTTGCAAAGATTTCATCTTAAAATTATATCTAGAACAATTTTTATATTCAAAATAAGCCTACACATATTTCTGCAAATTCAACCAATTTTCCAGAAGCAAAACATTAAACAAAATGCACGGTTGGGTAGGATTTGTCTTGCTGATTCCATTGATATAAAATTTGAAAAATTTGGACGTGTAGAACTAAAGTTATGAATTTTACAAGTTTGCAATTCTATTAGAACATTTTCTGGATTTTATTCAAACAAACTGGCCACATGGCGCAATATAACTGGACGGTACCGCTTCATGCGGATCAGCCTCTGCGAGTCGTTGGATCTAAATGAAATCGTGCGGCTCTGGTTCAATATTACCCCTTCGTTAAGTCATGTGTTTCTACGCGTCAGATCTAAATCGAACTGTGCAGAATCACTCGACCACAAAGTAGCGGCGCTGCGACGGCGACAGGCGGCGGAGCGCTCTGGCGGTGAGCTTGCTTATGATGCCGGAAGCGAGGGAGTGGAAGGATTAGCTCATCGTGTTCGTGTGGTCGTGGTGAAGCTCGTGGTGTGGTCTGCTTGACGAGGGGCGCTCAGGAACGGAGGGGATTGCTCGCCGGAGTGTGCAGCGGCGTCGGTTGCCTCTGGATGTCGTCGGGGGCGAGGCTTGAGAGCGAGCTAAGACGAACGGGGCATGCAGTTAGATGCGGGCGAGTGCGTAGATGATAGGAGCATCAACGGGAAGGTTCGGGGCGGTCTTGAGCTTACCAGGGGGTTCATCGGAGAAGCGGCCGAAGACGATGGCGTGCAGAGGTCGTCCTTGTCGACGCTCTGAGGCAAGCACGGCCAAGCAGCTGGCACTCGGAGACGCGCCAGGCGATGGGGAACGAGGTTGTGTGTAGTGGGAGGCGAGGGGCGGCGAGATGTGGCCGGAATCGGTGCAGAGGCTTGTCGGTGACAGTGATGCTCGAGATCGAAATTGGAGAAGTCTGGTGGCAGAGAGGGGTTGGAGTTTGGGGGGAAAGAGAGAGGAGGCGTGGGCGTTTATGTATGCATGGTTACTGGATAGGTTAACGCTGCCAATTAAGCGAATTCAACGCCAGAGTTAATCGCCAGGGAACGGCAGCGAGGAGCTGGTCGCGGGTGGAAACGAAGAACAGGCAGCGTGGGGTCCGTTCATCAGTGAGGTGGGGAAAGTTAGGTGGGGTCCTGCTGTCATTTGCTGTGCGGGTAACAACTCTGGTGCGAAGCGTTTTCCGCGGGAGAGAAGGAGTGGGCTGGTGTTGGGCTTAGTGGGCCAGATGGGTTGGGTCTGTTGGCTGGGCTGCTTCGATTCACTTTTTTTATACAAGAAGCTTTTTCTTTTTCTATTTGGAATTTCTGTTTTGATTTTCAATCAAACAATTCAAACACCAAATCAAATCAAACCACCACCAAACTTTGTGTTGATTTTAATTCTGTTTAACATTATATTCCAAAGTCCAAAATAAAATAATACTTTTATTCTTTTAGGATCTATTAATAACTAAATAAATAGACCTTAGTCTTTAATTCAAATAGGATTTAATTTATTTAAAATTCTATTTGAAATCTAAATAATCCCAAAACCTTTTTAGTAGGTTTCATTCGAAAATATAAAACACTTGGAATTTTTATTTAAAATACTTTAACAAGTTTTTTAGTGTTTATTTAAAAATGGTAAAAGCCTTTACTTAAATAAAATTGGATATTAATAAATCCTCATGGTTTTATTTAAATAAACCTTTACTATTTTTTTCAAACAAAATATTTTATTTCAAAAGCTTGGCCAAGATTTAATTTGGCTCTATAAAATAATCCTTATTTATAATTCTACCTTTTCTTTTGAAAACCAAATCTTTTTATTAAAAGATCCAAAAATAGTGATTCCAACTTTTATAACTTTATTTATTATTTGTTTATCTTTTAAATCCCTTTAGGATTTTATTTGATCAAAATAGGTTTTGATGTTTCCATTTGGAATCAAAAAGTTTCTTCTCACCCTAAAAATCAACAATTGTTTAATTTGGTTATTTATTTTTCACATTTCAAAATCTGGAAAATTTTGGGATGTGACAGGCTACCACCCTTAAAATAAATCTCGTCCCGAGATTTGGGAAGGCTAGGGTTACAAGTTGGCTTCAAGGCAACTAGGTTACTACCACCCTTAAAATAAAGTCTCATAGGGTTACATTGATGGTTCACTTGACTATGGGTTCAACACTTAATATCCAGACAAGGAATCCTTATTTGACTCTTCTGAGTTAACTAGTTCCTGACATCCACTTCTTCTATCTCTTCAAAGTTTCCATCCATGTCAATGTGGTTGACATGTCCTTTCTGGGTCACATGCATTGGCTCTTCTAGCATCCTTTTTATTTTTCTTCTCAGGACAATCTGATGCATAGTGTCCAAGTTCCTTACAATTATAGCACTGCAACTGGCTAATGTCTTTCTTCCTGAAAGTATCATGTTGGTTCTGACCAAGGTCATCTCCATTATCAGTATCATTTCCATAATTATCACTTCCATTCTTGTTGTGGTGATACTGATGTGGTTCAGAATCTTCATTGCTCTTTTTGAATGAATGCTTCTTTTTTGATGATCCTGAGTGATACTTGAGTTTATGCTTCCTCTTCCTGTTCTCAACTTGATTCATCTTGTTTTCCAAAATGGTGGCTTTGTCACAGAGTGATTGATAAGTTGGGACATAGGCAACAGCTAGCTGCAGGATCAACTCATCATTAAGTCCTTCAAGAAATTTCTCCTTTCTCTTAGCATCTGTGTCAACTTCATCCGGTGCATAGCGTGCCAGATTGTTGAATTCTTCAATATACTCAGCCACACTGAGGTGACGCTGTTTCAGATTGTGGAATTCCTTTTTCTTCAAGTGCATCACTCCGGGTGAGATGTGAGCTGTACGGAAACCATCCTCAAAAATAGCCCAAGTCACATCTTCAAGGGGAGTGGTGATCTGAAAGTTGTCCCACCATGTTGCTACTGGTCCTTCAAGTAGAAATGTTGCAAGCCTCACTTTTTCTTTGTTGGTGCAGCCAACAGTCACTAAGTCCTTATTCACCGAACGTAACCAGTCATTGGCTTCCATTGGATCAGTTGTTCCAGAGAACCTTGCAGGCCTAAGTTTCAAAAACCTGGTGAGCATGTCATGAGCTAGAGGATTATTCTGATTGTTGTTGTTGTTGTTGTTGTTGTTCTGATTCTGTATGAGCATGGTCATCATCTGCATCAGTTGACTTTGGCCTGTCATCAACTGTTGCATCTCGGGAGTGATGTTGTTGTTGTTGTTTTGGTTGGGGATGGCACGACGGGGAGGCATCTGTTGGTTTGATAGGGATGAGTAATGATAAATAGATCTAAAGAAGTTCTAACAAACAACTCAAAACAACCAAGTTCAATCAAACAATCAATCAATCAACAAGCAACTATTTACTTAACAATCAAACAATCAATCAACAAGCAACTATTTACTTAACAACTTATGAGCTTAACTCATGAGTTGAAGGGAACAACAAGTTTTCTTGAAATAATTTAACTTGGTATGGTATTACCTCATAGGTCAATATGATCCATACACTAACATGATATCAATGTCTTTGGTAGGCAATCTAATGTCTCTTGGTTTTTCACTTGTAGTCCTTAGTGATGTCTAAGTTGAAGTCCTTGGTGAAACTAAAGTTGAAGTCATTGGTCATGGCTTTGTCCATGAAGTTGAAAGGAAGAGGTGTAGAATCAAAACCAAAAGGTTGAGGAAAGAGTTTACAAGATTGTTTATAAATAAGTTTTTGGAACAAATACAACTCCTATTTTTCTAAGGGGTTTTGTCCAATCCTAGGGTTATAATCCTACAGGCAACACAGTGCTCTGATACCATCTGTAAGGTTCCCAACCTTCAATAAGGTAGAGATCCCTGTGTTTACAATGCTAGTCCCTGGATCAATAGCTAGCATCCACAGTTAAGATGTAATATCAAGAAACAAAGGTCATAATACAACTTTATAACCAGGAATAAAATAAATCATTACATCTTACATAGCTCAATTGGCTATCTCATTACAATGCAACAAAATATAACAATAGCATGGGGTCCTTCATCTTCAAAGTGCCACAGGCAATCATGTTGGTTGTAGACTTGTAATCCTATTCAACACACTTCACTAACATCAAACAAACCTGCAACATAATAAGTTGCAGCCACAAGGGTCAATACATTTGAATTGTATTGGCAAGATTCACTATTATGTAGAAATAAGTGGAACCTATCAATATATGGATATTTGGCTAAGTAGGGTTTAGGCTCATTTGCAGAAAGCAATATAGTTTTATCCTATCTTTTCAAAATAGTTTTGATCTTTTGGAAATATTTCTGAACTCCTAGGAAAACTCCAAGTACTTCTAATCCCTTGTTGACACCATCAAGTTTTACTTTGAGAAATTGGAATGTCGAGATCTTCCATAGCTTCAGGCCTTAATTGCTCAGAGTTGTCCATAACCGGGGACACGGCTAAGTACTTAGAATTTGATCTTCTACAGAAGTTGTACACTTTACCCACATGACACAATCTCGTCTTGATGCCACCAGTGGCCGCTAGATAAGTACTCGCCAAAATGGAGTACTGGCAGATCGATAATGTGACAAAGTCTTTCCATAGAAGTCCTCCCAATACACAATGCTAGCTTGTCTACCAGGCACCAATGTAAGGATATATTTCCAATACACAATTCTAGTTAACCTGAATATGCCAATGCAAGGGTCTTCCACTATGTAGTTGACAAAGTCAGAGCCCATTTAGCATGTGGCTGTACACGGAAGCCACTGTACAAGAAACATGTTCAATCTCTAAGTCCCTGGGTGGTTTTTCTTCTAGTGCACATCCAAAAAGATAGCCATATAAACATGGTTCCCTTTGTTTCCACCTTGTCCAAAACTTGAGTATCCTTGTCCATCCAGGTGGTTCATTGAGTACTTGTTTTATTATATAAAACATATATATTTTCAACACTTCATATAATCATAACATGTATCCCATCCCAAATATATAGCAGGGCTAAGCTTACTACAGCTACAATGTTTTCACAAAAGAAGATATAAGGCTATCCTATTAGGATTTAGCATAGCATAAAATATAGTAGTCCTTATCATGCATGTTACAAAAATCCACTAAGTGTAATGAAAATAGTAGGACTTGGATGATGGTATCACTTGCCTTTTAGTAGAGAATGTTGGTTCACTTATTGATCTTGCAAATATCACACTCTTCTAATTCCACTACAATCCAATCAAGAAACACAAATTCAACTAGCATTCCAACCAATTTATCACACATAAAATAATAGAAACAAGGTCATGCATGCAAGCATGCAAAAGATAGTTTTATTTGCAAAAGTGGTTTCTACTAGGCTCTAAACATTATAAAGTTCAAAGTGGACATTTACCAAATTGGTAAAACCATTTGTAAAAGGTTTCATCACTTAAACTAAATATTATGATAAGGTGATATTTTATGTAGTTGAAAATATCTTTTAGCAAAGTAATAAATTTATATGGTTCATAAAATATGTTATTAATCTCAAAACTTGGTGTTTTAGGGTCAGAAGGTTTGAATCAAATCATTTCCCAAAGGTTTCACTCAAAAATCATTTCTAAACAATAAACAATATTTTTATTTGACTAGAAATGAGCTAATCCAAATATTTACTCCTTAACTTCACAAAATACATTTTTAAATCCATAAGTGGGTTCCTATGGTCAGTAGGTTCATAACAATCCAATTTGCAAAGATTTCATCATAAAATTATATCTAGAACAATTTTTATATTCAAAATAAGCCTACACATGTTTCTGCAAATTCAACCAATTTTCCAAAAGCAAAACATTAAACAAAGTGTACGGTTGGGTAGGATTTGTATTGCTGATTCCATTGATATAAAATTTGCAAAATATGGACGTGTAGAACTAAAGTTATGAATTTTACAAGTTTGCAATTCTATTAGAACATTTTCTGGTTTTTATTCAAACAGACTGGCCACATGGCGCAATATAACTGGACGGTACCGCTTCGTGCGGATCAGCCTCTGCGAGTCGTTGGATCTAAATGAAATCGTGCGGCTCTGGTTCAATCTTACCCCTTCGTTAAGTCATCTGTTTCTACGCGTCAGATCTAAATCGAACGGTGCAGAATCACTCGACCACAAAGTGGCGGTGCTGCGACGGCGACAGGCGGCGGAGCGCTCTAGCGGTGAGCTTGCCAATGATGCAGGAAGCGAGGGAGTGGAAGGATTAGCTCACCGTGTTCGTGTGGTCATGGTGAAGCTCGTGGTGTGGTCTGCTTGACGAGGGGCGCTCAGGAATGGAGGGGATTGCTCGCCGGAGTGTGCAGCGGCGTCGGGTGCCTCTGGATGTCGTCGGGGGCGAGGCTTGAGAGCGAGCTAAGACGAACGGGGCATGCAGTTAGATGCGGGCGAGTGCGTAGATGATAGGAGCATCAACGGGAAGGTTCGGGGCGGTATTGAGCTTACCAGGGGGTTCGTCAGAGAAGCGGCCGAAGACGGTGGCGTTCAGTGGTCGTCCTTGCCGACGCTCTAAGGCAAGCGCGGCCAAGCAGCTGGCACTGGGAGATGCTCCAGGCGATGTGAAACGAGGCTGCGTGTAGTGGGAGGCGAGGGGCGGTGAGGTGTGGCCGGAATCGGTGCAGAGGCTCGTCGGTGACAGTGATGCTCGAGCTCGAAATTGGAGCAGCCCGGTGGCAGAGAGGGGTTGGAGTTTGGGGGGAAAGAGAGAGGAGGCGTGGGTGTTTATGTATGCGTGGTTACTGGAGAGGTTAACGCTGCCAATTAAGCGAATTCAACGCCAGAGTTAATCGCCTGGGAACGGTAGCGAGGAGCTGGTCGCGGGTGGAAACGAAGAACAGGCAGCGTGGGGTCCGTTCGTCGGTGAGGTGGGGAAAGTTAGGTGGGGTTCTGCTGTCATTTGTTGTGCGGGTAACAACTCTAGTGCGAAGCGTTTTCCGCGGGAGAGAAGGAGTGGGCTGGTGTTGGGCTTAGTGGGCTAGATGGGTTGGGTCTGTTTGCTGGGCTGCTTCGATTCACTTTTTTTATACAAGAAGCTTTTTATTTTTCTATTTGGAATTTCTGTTTTGATTTTCAATCAAACAATTCAAACACCAAATCAAATCAAACCACCACCAAACTTTGTGTTGATTTTAATTCTGTTTAACATTATATTCCCAAGTCCAAAATAAAATAATACTTTTATTCTTTTAGGATCTATTAATAATTAAATAAATAGACCTTAGTCTTTAATTTAAATAGGATTTAATTTATTTAAAAACTCTATTTGAAATCTAAATAATCCCAAAACCTTTTCAGTAGGTTTCATTTGAAAATATAAAACACTTGGAATTTTTATTTAAAATACTTTAACAAGTTTTTTAGTGTTTATTTAAAAATGGGAAAAGCCTTTTCTTAAATAAAATTGGATATTAATAAATCCTCATGGTTTTATTTAAATAAACCTTTACTATTTTTTTCAAACAAAATATTTTATTTCAAAAGCTTGGCCAAGATTTAATTTGGCTCTATAAAATAATCCTTATTTATAATTCTACCTTTTCTTTTGAAAACCAAATCTTTTTATTAAAAGATCCAAAAATAGTGATTCCAACTTTTATAACTTTATTTATTATTTGTTTATCTTTTAAATCCCTTTAGGATTTTATTTGATCAAAATAGGTTTTGATGTTTCCATTTGGAATCAAAAAGTTTCTTCTCACCCTAAAAATCAACAATTTTTTAATTTGGTTATTTATTTTTCACATTTCAAAATTTGGAAAATTTTGGGATGTGACAATGGCTTCCACGGGTAAAACAAAGGATATACAATGCCGCAAGTGCTGGGGTTTTGGTCATATTGAGAGACAGTGCACAACACAACGTGTTATGATGGTGCGTGATGATGGTCAATATGGTTCAGCGAGTGACTTTGATGAAGATACATTAGCCCTTATTTCTGCTCGAGATGGAGACAATTGTGATTCTGATGAAGAGACAGAGGTAATGGGAGCTGAAACTGCTGATCAATACAAGAGCTTAATTACAAAACGTGTGTTGAGTGTGCAATTGAGCAAATCTGAGCAAGATCAACGCCACAACCTGTTCCAAACACGTGGTGTTGTCAAGGAAAGAGCTATAAGGATCATCATTGATGGAGGGAGTTGTAATAATCTGGCTAGTGTTGACATGGTAGAGAAGCTTGCACTTCCAACAAGACAAAGCACACATTCATATTACATCCAATGGTTTGAGAGTTCTCGCAAGATCAAGGTAACAAGAACGGTACACGTACATTTTACTATTGGTACATATTCTTATTTTGTTGATTGTGATGTTGTACCTATGCAAGCTTGTCCTTTGTTACTTGGTAGACCATGGCAATTTGATAGATAATCTGTTCATAATGGCAAAACTAATCACTATTCTCTTATGCATGATGGAAAGAAAATTGGTCTAAAACCTATGACTCCAGAACAGATTTTAAAAGATGATCTTGCTAGAGCTAATAGAGCTAAAACTGAGGAGAAAAATAAAAGTGAGAATCAGATTATTGCTGCAGATTTTGTACCACCAAAGAACACTAAATCTGATTCTAAACATGCTACTGAAATTCGTTTGAAGAGTCCATGTATGCTTGCAAATAAAATTGATATTGTTGAACTAGATGTAAACACTACTCAATGTTATGCAATTATCTGCAAAGAGGTTTTGTTTTCATTTGAGGATATGCCTCCTTCTTTGCCATCCGTTGTTGCTAACCTTTTGCAGGAATATGAGGACGTTTTTCCCGCTGAGCTGCCACCAGGACTACCTCCTATTAGAGGAATTGAGCACCAAATTGATCTAATTCCTGGTGCTACGTTGCCTAACCGCGCGCCATATAGAACCAATCCCGAGGAGACAAAGGAGATACAACGCCAAATTCAGGAACTACTCGACAGAGATAATATTCGTGAGTCCCTTAGCCCCTGTGATGTTCCTATTATTTTGGTACCTAAGAAAGATGGTTCTTCGCACATGTGTACTGATTGTAGAGCTATAAATAATATTACTATTCGATATCGTCATCCTATTCCACGTTTGGATGACATGCTTGATGAATTGAGTGGCTCTACCATGTTTTCTAAAGTTGATTTGTGTAGTGGTTACCACCAGATTCGTCTGAAATTGGGAGATGAATGGAAAACAGCATTTAAAACTAAGTTCGGTTTATATGAGTGGTTAGTGATGCCGTTTGGTTTAGCTAATGCACCCAGCACTTTCATGAGATTAATGAACGAAGTTTTACGTGCTTTCATTGGACGTTTTGTGGTAGTCTACTTTGATGATATTCTGATTTATAGAAAATCTTTAGAGGATCATTTGGACCATTTACGTGCTGGTTTTAATGCTTTACGTGATGCACGTTTGTTTGGTAATCTTGGGAAGTGCACCTTTTGCACCAATCGAGTTGTGTTTCTTGGCTATGTTGTTACATCACAGGGTATTGAAGTGGATCCAGCCAAGATTGAAGCTATTGAGAATTGGCCGTAGCCCAAGACGGTCACACAAGTGAGGAGTTTTCTTGGCCTCGCTGGTTTTTACAGGCGCTTTGTCAAAGACTTTGGATCAATTTCCGCGCCGCTGAATGAACTTACCAAGAAGGTTGTGCCCTTTGTTTGGGGCGATGCACAACAATAGGCCTTCGTCATATTGAAATATAAGCTTACACATGCTCCCTTACTCCAACTTCCTGATTTTAATAAGACTTTTGAGCTTGAATGTGATGCTAGTGGAATTGGTTTGGGAGGTGTGTTATTACAAGAGGGAAAACCTGTTGCATATTTTAGTGAGAAATTGAGTGGGGCTAGTCTAAACTATTCTACTTATGATAAAGAATTATATGCGTTGGTTCGGACATTAGAAACTTGGCAACATTATTTATGGCCTAAAGAATTTGTTATACATTCTGATCATGAATCTTTGAAGCATATTCGTAGTCAAGCTAAGTTGAATCGTCGTCATGCAAAGTGGGTTTAATTTATTGAGTTTTTCCTTATGTTATCAAACACAAAAAGGGTAAAGATAACATTATTGCTGATGCTTTGTCGTGCCGGTATACTTTGTTATCTCAACTTGACTTCAAAATATTTGGATTGGAAACTATTAAGGAACAATATGTGCATGATGCTGAATTTAAAGATGTGTTGCAGAATTGTAGAGATGGTAGAACATGGAACAAGTTCGTCTTCAATGATGGATTTATGTGTCGTGCTAACAAACTATGCATTCCAGATAGTTCTGTTCGTCTTTTGTTGTTACAGGAGTCGTATGGAGGAGGATTGATGGAACACTTTGGTGTCAAGAAAACGGAGGATGTTCTTGCTGCACCCTTCTTTTAGCCACGTATGCGTCGAGATGTTGAGAGATTTGTGGCACGCTGCACTACTTGTCAAAAAGTTAAGTCTCGCCTTAATCCACATTGTTTATATATGCCTCTTCATGTTCCTAGTGTTCCTTGGGAGGATATTTCTATGGACTTTGTTTTGGGATTGCCACGTACACATAAGGGGAGGGATAGTATTTTTGTTGTTGTGGATCGGTTTTCTAAGCAGGCACACTTTATTCCTTGTCATAAAACGGGTGATGCTGCACATATTGCCGATTTGTTCTTTCGTGAAATTGTTCGTTTACATGGTGTGCCAAATACTATTGTTTCTGATCATGGTACTAAATTTCTTAGCCACTTTTGGAGATGTTTATGGGCTAAGTTGGGGACTAAATTGCTATTTAGTACTATATGTCATTCCCAGACTGATGGACAAACTGAAGTAGTAAATAGAACTTTTTCTACTATGCAGTGGGCTGTTTTAAAGAAGAACTTAAAATTGTGGGAAGAGTGTTTACCTCATATATAATTTGCTTATAATCGTTCGCTGCATTCTACCACAAAGATGTGCCCGTTTGAGATCGTTTACGGTTTTCTCCCTCATGCACCTATTGATTTATTGCCTTTACCTTATTCGGTGCAACATAATTTGGATGCTACACAACGCGCTGAAATCATATTAAACTTGCATAAGACTACTAAAGATAACATAGAACACATGAATGCTAAGTATAAACTTGCTGGGGATAAAGGGAGAAAGCATGTTGTGTTTGATGTTGGAGATCTTGTTTGGTTACATTTGCGTAAAGATTGTTTTCCTGATTTACGCAAGTCTAAGTTAATGCCGCGTGCTGCTGGTCCCTTTAAGGTGTTATAGAAAATAAATGATAATGCATATAAACTTGAGTTGCCTGCAGACTTTGGTACGGTTAGTCCTACGTTTAACATTGCATATTTGAAGCCTTACTTTCGTGAGGAAGATGAGATTGCGTCGAGGACGACTTTAATTCAAGAAGGGGAGCATGATGTGGACATCCCATCTATTGATACAACCGTTGTACCTACAGCTACACACATACAAGGACCTATCACAAGATCTCGTGCCAAACAACTTAACTATCAGGTACTTTTGTTTCTTGGAACTATTCCTCACATACTTGAGAATATGATGCTGCCTAAATCAGATGTATTTCTTACTCTTTGGAATGATGGACCAAGCATGGATGAGAGGGACAAGCATTGGAGCATGGCCATGCATGGAGATGGCAGCAAGCATGTGATGATTCAAGAGAAGGCCACGGATGAAGATTTCAGAACTTTGAGGCCACCATAATGAAGAAAGAAGGCTTGGACGAAATATTCAAGATTAATACTTCACAAATTCGTCCATAGCTTAATATGGTGTTGCGACACCTTTATTTTGGGCCAGGCCCATGTAATTTTTGCAGGATATTAAATAGCCACTTTTTAGAGTCCGTATTTGAGGAGAAAAGGACGTCTAGGGTTGGATTCGGCCACCACTTCTATGGCTGGCCAAAACCCCACCTTTTCCTCCTTAAATACTCCCCATAGCCGTCACCATAGACTCGGATTTTGTTTAGACATTAAGTTATCCATCATAGCAACTTCGCCAAGGCTCGAGCGCCGCAGAGGCCTCTTGTACTTCGCACCTATACAGGATCCCACCTTTTCAATAAAGGTTTCATCTTAATCCGCAATATGTTGATTGCAATATTAGTTCTTACTTGTTCTCGATTTCAGGTAGGAATTAAGACCCTCGCTGGTCAGGCTGATCGTGTTCCCGCAGGATCGGGTAACCTCCAGGAGATTGGCCTAGCGATTGCATTGGCGCTCGTGCTCGCACATGTAGTCGGATCGTCAAGCCCGAACTCCACCAAATCGACTATCACCATCTCACCGAAAGATCGGAAACCTTTGCCCTATCAGTAAGGAAATATTCTCATAATTGGACGGGACAAAGTCAAAGTCAATATTTCACCGAGGAGAACATGGAGTCCAGAGGAGAGACGGAGGGGAGCCACAGGGCGGCCGCACCCCCCAGGCGCGGGCCCACCCTAGGCCACGCCTGGGCAGGGTGTGGGCCCCATGGCCACCCAGGTGGGACCACCCCGCGCCTGGGAGGGTGCAACCGCCTCGGGCACCCCCTCGGCCTCCCTCTTCGCCTATAAGAAGCCCCCGATGCCTAAACCCTAAGGACCGGATCAATATTCCATGAAACCGTCTATAGCCACCGCCACCATCGTCCCTAGATCAGGGGGGATCTAAAGCTCTTCCCGGAGGCCTTCTTCTTCATCATGCCAGCCTTTGATATGAAGCGTGAGTAGTTCCACCTTGTACTACGGGTCCATGTAGTAGCTAAATGGTTGTATCTCCTCCTTTGTACTTTCATGTTTAGATCTTGTGAGCTCCATTCATGATCAAGATCTCATCTATTTGTAATCATGCATGTTGTGTTTGCGGGGATCCGATGGATATTGAGATTACTATGTCAGATTGATTAATGGTTTTGTCTTATTGATTATATCATGTCTATGTTGTTTATGATCTTGCATGCTCTTTGTTGTTAGTAGCTACCTTGGCCAAATAGTTGCTAGTGACTCCAAGAGGGGTTATTTATGCTCGATAGTGGGTTCATGCCTCTATTTAATCTAAGGGAAGTGACAGAAATCTCTAAGGTTGTAGATGTGTTGTTGCCACTAGGGAGAAAACAACGGTCTCTTGTTCATGGAACAAGTGGATTGTTTACCTTACACAATTTTCTTCAAGCAGTTGTCTATTGCTTGCAACTTAATACTGGAGGGGGTTCAGATGATAACCCAAAGGTGGACTTCTAGTCATAGATGCAGTTGGATGGCGGTCTATGTATCTTGTTGTATTGCCCAATCGAATCTCATAGGATCTTGATGTCTAGTATTGCATTGTTATGCCTTGCTCAGTCCTGTCAATTGCACTGCTGTAATTTGTTTACCCTACATGCCATGTTTGTTTCTCTAAGGAGAGCACCTCTAGTGAACTATGGACCCCGGTCCAATCTTTACCATTGATATATCTTCCACTGTTACTGTTTACTTTCGGTAAACCACTATTACCTTCCACACCATACAGTTAATCCTTTGTTACATCAACTGGTGAGATTGACAACCTCACTGTTCGTTGGGGCAAAGTCTTGAGTTTGTGTTGTGCAGGTCTCCAAGTTGTGTGACTTCACTAGCACAAATAACAATGATTTCCTAAGCACTCCTATTGCTCGACCTTCTCCTGATGCTACCTTTTATGAAATTAAGCCTGCTTTGTTGAATCTTGTGATGAGAGAGCAATTTTCTGGTGCTAGTTCTGATGATACTGCTGCCCATCTCAATAACTTTGTTGAATTTTGTGAGATGCAAAAGTATAAGGATGTAGATGTGGATATTATTAAGCTCAAGTTGTTTCCTTTCTCCTTGATAGGAAAAGCTAAATAATGGTTGCTATCCTTGCCTATAAATAGTATTGATTCTTGGATTAAGTGCAAAGATGCTTTTATTGGAAAGTACTACCCTCCTACTAAGATTATATCTATGAGAAGTGATATTATAAAATTTAAACAAGTTGATAATGAACATGTTGCTCAAGCTTGGGAAAGAATGAAATCTTTGGTTAAGAATTATCCCACTCATGGACTTACTTCTTGGATGATTATCCAGACTTTTTATGCAGGTTTGAACTTCTCTTCAAGAAACCTGTTGGATTCAGCTGCTGGAGGTACCTTTATGACCATCACCTTGGGTGCTGCAACAAAACTCCATGATAATATGATGGTTAATTTTTCTGAATGGCACACTGAGAGAGCTCCACATGGTAAGATGGTAAATGATGTTGAAGAAACCTCCTCTTTGAGTGATAAGATTGATGTTATTGTGGCTATGCTTGTTAATGGGAAAGGTCCCTTAGATCCAAATAATGTTCCCTTAGCCTCTTTCGTTGCTCAAGAAGAGCAAGTTGATGTGAACTTCATTAGAAACAACAATTTCAACAACAATGCTTACATGAATAATCTTGGTAGTAACAACAATTATAGGCCTTATCCTCCTAATAATGGAAATACCTATGGAAACTCCTACAACAATGCTAGACGTGCCCCCTCTGAACTTGAAGTCATGCTCAAAGACTTTATTAGTAAACAAACCACTTTTAACAAGACTGTGGAGGAAAAGTTTTTGAATGTTGAGAAAAATATTTCATCTTTGTCTGAAGCACAATCCTCTTTGATTAATAAAATGGCTGCTAAACCTCAAACCATGGAAAGTACCTTTGCTGCTACTCATGCCATACAAGTTACTATTGATGAAAATGTTAGATTGTTAGCCCAACTTCATGCTAAGTGGGAAAGGGAAGCTGAAATTGCTAGAAACAATAGCGTGTGCACTATCACCACCACCAATATGGGTGCCACTAAACCACAAGAAGTACCTATTCCTCCTCCTACAATGCCTAAGCCCAATGAGTCTACTACTAGTGATGGTAAGTTTGGTTTTGATTTTGATGGTTGCAATATTTCTGAAGTGATTATGTTCCTACAAAAGCTTGCTAGAAGTCCTGATGCTAGTGATATGCATGTAGCTTTTACCAAACACATTATAGATGCTCTTGTTAAAATTGAGGAAGATAAGTTGAGACACAAAGCTTCTATTCCTAGGAAAGTAGAATATAGTTGGGAACCCATTATTAATATGCAAGTGAATGACTTTGATCTCAAAGATTCATGTGACCTTGGTTCTAGTGTCTCTATTATGCCTAGAAAGATTTATGAAATGCTTGATTTGGCACCTATGGAAGATTGTTATTTGGATGTCCCACTTAATGATAATGCTAAGAAGAAACTCATGGGAAGTGTTAATGATGTTCTCATTATGGTTAACAATGCTTATGTCCCTGTTGATTTATATGTTTTGGATGTTGAATACAATGCTTCTTGTGCTATTACTTTGGGAAGACCTTTTCTTAGAACTGTTGGTGCCATCATTGATATAAAAGAAGGCACCATTAAATATCAATTTCCATTCAAGAAAGGTATTGAACACTTCCCTATGAGGAGAGATAAGTTGCTTTTTTCTCCTCCTTTGAAAGAAAGGTTTGATGTTAATGCTTCTTCATTTGAAAATACTTGATTCTTGCTTCTTATGCCTAACTTAAATGCATTAAAGAAAAGTACTTTTTGGGAGATAACCCAAGATTTTTCATGAGCCTTGGAAGTTATTACTTCAGTAATGACCTCTTATTATCCTTTTTGTTTGCTTTTTGTTCCAAGAATGATCTCTAATGAGAGGGAAGTAAGATTTGGGGAGTTGCTGTCCCGAAACAGATTTTTGTGCTCCACCATAAAAATAAGTGAGGAGTCTCTGTAATTCTGATTGAGCTTATAATTTACTAATAAATCCCCCAGTATGTTAGATAACTTTCGTTAGTTCAACATTTTTTGATTTGAGCAACCAAAAGTCTTCGAAAAAATCGGTTTCTACCTTCTGGTCTGTTTTGACAGATTTCTGCCATTATTTGCATTTGCTTCTTATTGATTCCTTTTTGGGTTCTTTTTGGGAAATTGAGATTTTTGAGGGAATTGCTACAGTAGCTTGTGTTTTTAGTGAAATTTTTTCTGTTCCAAAGCTAAATCCAAGGGTCTATTATCTTTTGAATACACTAATGTTGCTAATGAAGATTGTGTGAAGTTTTGTATGAAGGAAAATTTTTAGGTGTAGATGGAGAATGATGTAATGAGATGAAGAATAGATAAAAGCTCAAGCTTGGGGATGCCACCCCGGTGTCACCCCAAGAAATATCCAAGAGGTACAAGCGTCAAAGCTTGGGGATGCCCAAGGCATCCCCTTCTTCATCAATAAAAATCTCAGGTCTTTCTAGACACTTCGTTTTTATTGTTTCATGCACTGTTGTGTTGTTCTTAGAGCATCTTAGTTTTTGTTTGGTTTTCTTAGTTTGCTTAAATAAAGTAGTTTGGACCCCCCGTTCTCCCTGTGTTGTTGCAAATAAGTTGATTGGTGTTGGAAAAGAGTAGAAAGTTCTTGCTTGAATAGTGCAAGAGGAGCTTGCTTTGACTATGACTTAGACTTTAGCATGTCATGCTAGGTGTTGTTTTGACCTTGTGCTTAATGATTATTGCTGTAGCATGACTTATTCCAAACAATTGGGATTGCTTAGTGTGCCTTGAAAGAATCATGCGTTGTTTTAGCATGCAAAAGCATAGTATTGTGGTTTTCTCCTTTGATGCTTTGTTTGGGTTGACTTGGTACATGCTCACACCATGTTATGACTATAAACAAGTCACCATAGCATCTATGATCATTTAAGTCCTGGACTTGTAGTACCACTCTATGCTTTGATTAGTAATGTTTTGTCGCTCTACATGATTATGGCCATTATTGCTCTCTTAGTTGGTTGCTCCCAGTCTTTTGCTAGCCTCTAGTTGTATGAGTAGTTCTACTCATGCATCCAACTCCCAAGAAACCAAGTTATTCCAAAGTGTCCACTATAAATTCCTATGCATGGTGTGTTACACCATTCCAAGTATAACCTTGTTTTCATGTATGTTCCAATTAAAAAATATTTTGTTATGTGAAAACTTAGTGATTAAAGCTCTCACAAACTTGATGGCACACTTTATATTTCTTGCCCCTAATAAACTTGAACCATTGTGTCATCTATGTTGTATATGCTTGCACTTATACGTTGGAATTAGCAGAACCGTGCTGTCATGGGGAACGCTTTCAACATTGCACTTGTACTTTGTACACAGTTGATATCATGCTCTTTTGTCTATGAATTTCGTCGTTGTGAAATAAAAGGGGATATTGTAAGTCCATGGAGTTATGTATTTTGTGTTAGAGAAACGCCTGGGCCGCTAGCCTAGGCCATGCCTAATCATGGTGGAAACTTGCAGCATCACCATAATGAGCAATCTGTGAAGCATCCTCAATAAAAACCTATGAAAATAGCAAATAAAAAGATCACTGAGATGCTCATTGTCTGCTTTCCTTGTCATTTTGGTTATGGGATAGCTCCTGTACCATGTGCAAGGGGTACCCCATTGGCGGTTCTTTATGATACACATGTACTTACTATGACAAGAACTTACATGTGACTAAAGTTGGGTAGAATGAGGAACGGCCCTCATATTCAAGGGACATGAGATTGCCAACTCATACTTTGTCAAGCATATACTCCATAGTTTGTTCACTTTAACCTTAATCACTTCAAGATGCTTATGATAGGGGCAATGAGATCTGAAAGCTAACAAGTACCATAATTTTTGGAAGCTCTTTTTGAAACTTGAAATCCCTGCTTCCCTTTATGAAGGGCCTTTCTTCCACCATTATATTGAGTCTCCACCTTCTACATTTAGGCACCAGTTAAGAGAGCATAGTTACCATTCTTAGTTCTATGTGCATTGTCCCAAAACTCATTGATTGATGCATATTGTGGTATTGCTTGTTCTTCTGCTATTTGTATCTATTCACTCTTACGAACTTTGAAGGTGTCCCATTCTTAGTTCTATTTGCTACTCTATGAGGGACAAGCTGAATGCCATTATGCCATTCAGTATGTGAAACAAACAAACGTTTTTCAATGCATGTTATTCATGAGCTTTATTTGCAGCCTTTCATGTTGCATGCATAGTTACTTTGTCTTACTGTTAGAACTCCATCTTTCATGCTCATGTTTAGAGTTCTTTGTTCCCATCTTTTTGCTTGCAAATGGTTTGATCTTGGTTTTGATGGTGCATGTCACCTCAAAAATTATTCTTTTTATCACTTACCTACTCAAGGACGAGAAGGAGTTAAGCTTGGGGATGGTTGATATGTCGGAAACGTATCTATAATTTTTGATGTTCCATGCTTGTTTAGTATCTACTTTTCTTTGCTTTTTCTACACTTTGAGGTGTTTTTATATGTTTTCTGGTACTAACCTATTAACAAGATGCCACAGTGTCAGTTGCCTGTTTTCTTCTGTTTTTGGTTCCAGAAAAGCTAGTAAGGAAATATTCTCGGAATTGGACGGGACAGAAGACAAAGTCAATATTTCATCGAGGAGAACACGGAGTCTAGAGAAGAGACGGAGGGGAGCCACAGGGCGTCTGCACCCCCAGGCGCGGGCCCACCCTAGGTCGCACCTAGGCAGGGTGTAGGCCCCCTGGACGCCCCCTGCCTCGCCTCTTCGCCTATAAGAAGCCCCCGATGCCTAAACCCTAAGTACTTGATCAATATACCACGAAACCGTCTGTAGCCTCCACCACCATCGTCCCTAGATCGGGGGGATCTGAACCTCTTCCTGGCACCCTGCCGGGGGGAGATCATCCCGGAGGCCTTCTTCTTCATCATGACAGCCTTCGGTATGAAGCGTGAGTAGTTCCACCTTGGACTACGGGTCCATGTAGTAGCTAGATGGTTCTATCTCCTCCTTTGTGCTTTCATGTCTAGATCTTGTGAGCTCCGTTCATGATCAAGATCTCACCTATTTGTAATCATTTATGTTGTGTTTGTGGGGATCCGATGGATATTGAGATTACTATGTCAGATTGATTAATGGTTTTGTCTTATTGATTCTATCATGTATGTGTTGTTTGTGATCTTGCATGCTCTCTGTTGTTAGTAGCTATCTTGGCCAAGTAGTTGCTAGTGACTCCAAGAGGGGTATTTATGCTCGATAGTGGGTTGATGCCTCTATTTAATCTAAGATAAGTGACAGAAATCTCTAAGGTTGTAGATGTGTTGTTGCCACTAGGGAGAAAACAACGGTCTCTTATTCATGGAACAAGTCAATTGTTTACCTTACACACTTTGCTTAAAGCAGTTGTCTGTTTCTTGCAACTTAATACTGGAGGGTATTTGGATGATAACCCAAAGGTGAACTTCTAGTCATAGATGCAGTTGGATGGCGTTCTATGTATCTTTGTGTATTGCCCGATCGGATCTCATAGGATCTCTATGTCTAGTATTGCATTGTTATGCCTTGCTCAGTCCTATCAATTTCCCTACTGTAATTTGTTTACCCTGCATGCCATGTTTGTTTATCTAAGGAGAGCACCTCCAGTGAACTATGGACCCCGGTCCAATCTTTACCATTGATATATATTCCACTATTACTGTTTACTTTCTGCAAACCACTATTACCTTCCACACCATACAGTTAATACTTTGTTACAGCAACCGGTGAGATTGAAAACCGCACTTTCCGTTGGGGCAAAGTCTTGAGTTTGTGTTGTGCAGGTCTCCAAGTTGCTTGCAACACCTTTGGGACGTTTCCTTCCTCCTACTGGTTAGATAACCTCGGTTTCTTACTGAGGGAAGACTTGCTGCTATGCTGCATCACACCTTGCTCTTGGGGTTTACCGACGAAGCGCTCTCAGGAGACATCAAAAGATATCACGAGGAGATCCGAAATGGTCTAGAGAATAAGATTCATATAAGGAAACTCCAATTTCGGAGTTCGGGAATGATTCCGGTGTTTTCACCGGAATGATCTAGAAGGGTCTAGAAGGTTCACCGAACCAGAAGGGTAAGGGTACATGAATGTGTCATGACTAATTGGAATGATTGCATCATGTCCTAGGTCACTTGGCTGGGCGTTTAAAAGAAAGAAATCAAACTCCAAAATTGAAAGTCAAAAGGCAAGTTTGAATAGTCAAACAGAGACAATGGTTCCTGGTGGAGGGAGGAGAGGAAACCTCCACTCCCTCCATCGTGCGTGCAAAGGAGAGGGAGTTGCGTTAGGTTACGGCCTCCCCCCCTAGCAGCCCCTCCCTCTCATAAATAGAGGGGAGGGGGCTGCCACAACACCACCATAAACCCTAGCCCCATAGTCGCCTCCCAAGCCACCGTCGCCCAGCGCTGCCGCCGGCCCCACCTCCTCCTCTTCAGCCTCTAAACCCTAGACGCCTAGGAACCCCTCTACTCCACCTACCCGCTCTGTCTTAAGGCGAAGCCCTGCAGGATCTCCCCTCTAAACTCCGACACCACGCCATCATGCTGCCGGAATCGCGAGGAGAGAGCTACAACCTCTGCTGACTGCTGGAACAAGGGAGAGGAAGGTCTTCATCGAGTACCGAATGTGTGACCGACTATGGGAGTGCTACCGGAACGCAGCGCCGGAAGGATCGTCTACGCGATCTTGAGATCGGCAAGTGAACGACTACATCACCCACGAGAATCTGCTCTCGTTAACCGCTTTGGAATCTTCGAGGGTGAGTACTCTATCGACTCGTTGCTACAACCTAGTAGATAGATCTTGGCTTGTGTGTGTTCATGCAGTAGATTTTTTTGTTTTTGATGCTACGAACCCCTACAGTGGTATCAGATCCGTGTCTATATGTAGATCTGTTGCACGAGTAGAACACAATGGTCATTGTGGGCGGTGGTGCTTTAATTATCAATTGATTCTTGTGTACTTTGCATCTTGCGGTATAGTGGGATGAAGCGGCCGGGCTAACCTTATATGAAATTGTTCATGAGACTTGCTCCACGATCAACATGCAACTTGTATTGCAGAAGTGGATTTACGAGTGTCTGTCTCTCCCATCATAGTAAAGATTCAATTTACAACGGGCACTTGATAGTTCAAGCATCAACATTGTGGTTCTTGTTCGTAAGTTAGAACCGTACTTATTGAAAGCCCCAAACCATGTAAAATATGCAAAGAAAATTAGAGGCGTCTAACTTTGTTTTGCAGGGGTGTGCTATGATGTGATATGACCATGATTGTGATTATATATGATGTATGCAATGTTCCTTATTGTAAGTCGGCAACCGGCAGGAGCCTTATGGTTGTCTTTTTAATTTCATTAAGACCTACGTGTCTATTATTCAAAGTAGTTGTAATAGTTGATGCTAGTGGACGACAACCATGGAACGGTGCCATTGACCTTGACGCCACGCCGGTGATGATGGAGATCATGTTCGTGCTTGAAGATGGAGATCAGAAACACATGAAGAAAGTCCGTATCATATTACATATTTTGAATTGCATGTGATGTTAATCCTTTTATGCATCTTGTATTGCTTAGATTGTGAAAGTAGAATTACAAGATGATCCCTCTCACAAAATTATCAAGTAAAGTGTTCACCCTTAGTTAGCACCGTTACCAAGACTCGTTGTTTCGAAGCACCACATGATGATCGGGTGTGATAGAATAAATGTGTGCATACAACGGGAGCAATCCGGATTTGCTCATGCAGAAACTAAGGTTAATCTTGACGAGCCTAGCATGTACAGACATGGTCTCAGAACACGAATCACCAAAAGGTAAAGCATGAGTCATATAGCAGATATGATGAACATGTTGATTGTTTTTACATCATATCTCGTGATGATCGGTTTTGATGTAGTGGATTTGGTTCGTGTGATCACTAAAACAATGTGAGGGATATTGTTTTGAGTGGGATTTCACCTAGGTTAATTTAACTATTAATTAGAACTCAATTTGTCATAAACTTAGTCTAAAATTTTGCAAATATGTTGTAGATCATGGCGGCCCCTACCATTATTTTTAATATGTTCCTAGAGAAAGAAAAGCTAAAACACAAAGGAAGCAACTTCACGGAATGGTTCCGTAACATGAGGATTGTCCTCGATGCTGCAAATTTGACCTATTACTGGATGCACCGCTAGGTGACCCACTTGCAAATACTACGTCTCGAGATGAGCGCATTGTGTATGACACGAAGCTTAATGACTACAATCTTGTGAAATATGCGATCCTCATGTCGATAGAGCCTCAACTCCAAGAACTCTTTGAACTTAGCAGTCTGCTGCCATGGTAAAGGAACTCAAAGCCATGTTTGAGGGCCAATTCCGTGCTGAGAGATATATGATCTCTAGTAAGTTCTTTAGTGTTAAAATGGAGGAACACAACTCTATGAAAGATCACGTCATGATGATGATGAACTATGTTCAACGTCTCAAGACACTTGGATATGTTATCCCAGTTGATCTTGTGATGGATAGAATTGTGTAGTCGCTATCACCTAGTTACAAAGCGTTTGTGCTGAATTACAAGATAAGTGGTGCGATTGGATCACTCACTGAACTTGCTACCACTTTGTTTTCTATAGAAGTGGACATAAAGGCAAAAGGTGATCTTAAGGGTAACTTCAAAAGGGACGGCAAATCTGTTGCTGCACTTGAGAAAAAGACCCGAGCTGGCCCTAGCCCTGATACAGAATGATTTTATTGCAAAGAGTGTGGCCACTGGAAGCGGAATTTCCCCAAGTACTTGGCAGATTTGAAGAACGGCAACATCAAGAATAAAAGTATATCCGATATACATGTTATTAATGTGTATCTTTCTAGTAATTGTAGTAGTGCCTGGGTATTTGATACTGGTTCGGTTGCTCATATTTGTAACTCAAACAGGTGCTGCAGAATAGACGGATACTAGCGAAAGATAAGGTGACGATGCGCGTTGGAAACGGATCAAAGGTTGATGTGGTTGCGGTCGGCATGCTCCCTCTTCATCTACCATCGTGATTAGTTTTATACTTAAATAATTGTTATGTGGTGCCTGCGTTGAGCATGAACATTATATCGGGATCTTGTTTATTGCGATACGGTTACTTGTTTAAGTCCGAGAATAACGGTTGTTCGATTTATATGATTAATATCTTTTACGGTCATGCACATTTGATAGATGATCTATTTTTATTGAATCTCGATTGTAGTGATACACATGTTCATAATATAGAACTTAAACGTTTGAAATTGAGCGATAATTCTACATACATGTGGCACTGTCGTCTTGGTCACATTGGAGTGAAGCGTATAAAGAAACTCCATTCTGATGGACTTATTGAATCACTTGAAAGATGTCAAGCATGTCTGATGGGAAAAATGACTAAGACTCCATTTTCTGGTATGATGGAGCGAGCTACGGACTTACTGGAAATCATACATACCGATGTGTGTGGCCCGATGAGTGTAGCATCGCATGGTGGTTATCATTATGTTCTTACTTTCATAGATGATTTGAGTATATATGGGTATATCTATTTCATGAAACGTAAGTCCGAAACTTTCGAGAAGTTTAAGGAATTTCAAAGTGAAGTAGAGAATCAACATAACAAGAAGATTAAGTTTCTATGATCTGATCGTGGAGGTGAATATCTAAGTTACGAGTTTGGCGAGCATTTGAAGAAATGCGGAATACTTTCACACTTGACATCGACAGGAACACCACAACATAATGGTGTGTCCGAACATCATAATTGAACTCTCTTAGATATGGTTTGTTCTATGATGTCACTTACAGATTTACCTTTGTTGTTTTGGGGTTATGCATTAGAAACAACCGCATTAACTTTAAATAGGGCACCATCTAAATCTGTTGAAACGACGCCGTATGAATTATTATTTGGGAAGAAACCTAAATTGTCGTTCCTTAAAGTTTGGGGTTGCGAAGCTTATGTAAAGAATTTATAGCCCGACAAGCTTGAGCCCAAAGCGGAAAAATTCCTCTTCATAGGATACCCGAAGGAAACTATTGGGTATAGCTTCTATCATAGATCCGAAGGCAAAATCTTCGTTGCCAAGAATGGATCCTTTCTAGAGAAGGAGTTTCTCTTGAAAGAAGTGACTGGAAGGAAAGTAGAACTCGACGAGTTTGTCGAATATTCTCTCGGATTTGAGAGTAGTGCAACACCGGAAGAAGTTCCTGTGGCACATACACCGATAAGAGAGGAAGCTAATGACAAAGATAATGAAACTTTGGTCAAAGTTACTACAGAACGTCGCAGGTCGACTAGGACTCGTACCACTCCCGATTGGTATGATCCCGTTATGAGTGTCATGTTGGTGGACAACACCGACGACCCTGCGACATATGAGGAAGAGATGATGAGCCTAGATTCCAATAAATGGCAAGAAGACATGAAATCCGAGATTGGATCCATGTACGAAAACCAAGTATGGACTTTGGTGGACTTACCGGATGGCCGGAAGGCTGTCAAGAACAAATGGATCTTCAAGAAGAAAACAGACGATGATGGTAATGTTACCATCTATATAGCTCGACTTGTCACAAAGTGGGTTTCGACAAATTCAAGGAGTTGACTATGATGAGACTTTCTAACTAGTAGCGAAGCTAAAGTCTGTGAGGATTTTGTTAGAAATCACTGCATATTATGATTATGATATATTGCAGATATCAAAATGGCGTTCCTCAATGGAGACATTGATGAAGAGTTGTATATGGTACAACCCAAAGGTTTTGTCGATCCTAAAGAGTCTAACAAGGTATGCAAACTTCAACGGTCCATTTATGGATTAAAGCAAGCATCTAGAAGTTGGAATCAATGTTTTGATAAGGTGATCAAAAGTTTTGGTTTTATACAAACTTATGGAGAATCTTGTATTTACAAGAAAGTGAGTGGGAGCTCTGTAGCATTCCTAGTACTATATGTTGACAACATATTGTTGATTGGGAATGATGTAGACCTTCTTAATAGTGTCAAAGATTATTTGAATAATAGTTTTTCAATGAAGGATCTTGGCGAAGCTTCTTACATATTAGGCATAAAGATTTGTAGAGATAGATCGAGACGCATAATATCGTTGTCACAGAGTTTATATTTGGACAAAGTTCTAAAGAGGTTTGGAATGAAAGATAGCAAGAAAGGGTTCTTGCCCATGTTGCCCAATACGACCTTGAGTAAAACTCAAAGTCCCGCTACAGCAGAAAGGATGAGTAAGACTCCCTATGCCTCAGCCATAGGATCTATCATGTATGCCATGCTATGTACTAGATCCGACATTTCATATGTTGTTACTTTGACTAGCATATATCAAAGTGATCCGGGGGTGGATCATTGGACATCGGTCAAAAACATCCTTAAGTACTTGAGAAGAACTAAGGATATGGTTCTTTCTTATGGAGGTGATGAACAACTCGTTGTTAATGGTTACACCGATGCTAGTTGGAACACCAATCCGGATGATTCTAAATCTCAATCTGGATACGTATTTACTTTGAATGGTGCAGCATAGAACTGGAGGAGTGCAAAGAAAAGCGTTGTGGCTAGATCTTCAACTGAATCGGAATACATAGCTGCTTCGGAGGCTTCCCAAGAGGCGATATGGATGAAGGAGTTCATTACAGAGCTCGGTGTGGTTCCCAGTGTGCTGGACCCAATGTCTATCTATTGTGATAACATGGGCTACATAGTCATTGCGTAGGAGCAAAGGTCACACAAGAAGCTAAAGCATATCAAGCTACATTTTCACGCTATTTGAGAGCATGTCCAAGATGGTGACATAAAGATTTGCAAAGTACACACAGATCTGAATGTGGCGGATCCGTTGACTAAACCTCTCCCGAGGGCAAAACATGACCAGCACCAAACTGCCATGGGCGTTCTGTATATTACCATGTAATATGACTCTAGTGCAAGTGGGAGACTGTTGGAGATATGCCCTAGAGGCAATAATAAAGTAGTTATTAATATATCTTTGTGTTTATGATAATTGTTTACATTCATGCTATAATTTTATTAACCGGAAACATTAATACTTGTGTGATTTGTAAACTTGTTAGAGTCCCTAGTATAGCCTCTTTATAATACTAGGTTGTTGGTTGTTTGATGATCATGGTTTCCTGATCATGAACATTGAGATATTCTTAAACAACAAGATCATATCATTAGGAGAATGGTGTGATGGACATGCTCCTATAGATAAGCGTAGCATAAAGATCAAGTCATTTTAATAGTTTGTTTGCTATAAGCTTTCAGATACATAGTAACGTAATTCCTTCGACCATGAGATCATGCTAATCACCATCACCGGATGGATGCTTTGATGATATCAAACACCACTTCGTAACTGGGTGGTTATAAAGGTGGCATTGAGTGTTCGGAAAGTATGTATTGAGGCACATGGATCAAGAGTGGGATTTGTCCATCCATATGACGGATAGATATACTCTAGGCCCTCTCGGTGGAATGTCATCCAATTAGCTTGCAAGCATGTGACTGGCTCACAAGGGATCACATATCACAGGAACGAGTAAAGAGTACTTATCGGTAACGAGGTTGAACTAGGTATGCAGAGATCGAATAAGTAAAATATCGTGAGACAAATGGAAGTTGATATCATATGTAAATGGTTCATTCGATCACAAAGTAATCATAGAAATATGTGGGAGACATATGAATTTCCAGATTCCTCTATTGGTTATTGATCGGAGAAGAGTGTCGGTCATGTCTGCATAATTCACGAACCGTAGGGAGACACACTTAAGGATTTGATGTTGTTTAGTAGATATGGAATGTGAGTAAGAAGACTAAATGTTGTTCGGAGTCTCGGATGAGATCCAGGATATCACGAGGAGATCCAGAATGGTCCGTAAAATAAGATTCATATAAGGAAAGTCCAATTCCGGAGTTCGGGAATGATTCCGGTGTTTTCACCGGAATGATCTAGAAGGGTCTAGAAGGTTCACCGAACCGGAAGGGGAAGGGCACATGAATGTGTCATGACTAAGTGGAATGATTGCATCATGTCTTAGGTCACTTGGCTGGGCGTTTAAAAGAAAGAAATCAAACTCCAAATTGAAAGTAAAAAGGCAAGTTTGAATAGTCAAACTAAGACAATGGTTCCTGGTGGAGGGAGGAGAGTAAACCTCCTCACCCTCCACCGCGCGATCCAAGGAGAGGGAGTTGGGGGAGGTTACAGACTCCCCTCCCTAGCTGCCCCTCCCTCTCATAAATAGAGGGGAGGGGGCTGCCACACCACCACCGCAAACCCTAGCCCCTAGCTGTCGCCGCGCCGCCGCCTTGCACCGCCGTGCCACCGCCGTTGCCTTGCACCGCCGTGCTGCCACCACTGCCGACCCCACATCCTCCTCTTCAGCCTCTAAACCCTAGACGCCAAGGAACCCCTCTACTCCACCTACCCGCTCCGGCTTAAGGCGAAGCCCTACGGGATCTCCCCTCTAAACTCTGACACCACGCCGTCGTGCTACCGGAATCGCGAGGAGATATCTACAACCTCTGCTGCCTGCTGGAACAAGGGAGAGGAAGGTCTTCATCGAGTACCGAACTTGTGATCGGCTGCGGGAGCGCTACCGGAACGCGGCGCCGGAAGGATCGTCTACGCGATTTTGAGATCGACAAGTGAACGACTACATCACCCATGAGAATCTGCTCTCGTTAACCGCTTTGGAATCTTCGAGGATGAGTACTCTATCGACTCGTTGCTACAATCTAATAAATAGATCTTGGCTTGTGTGTGTTCTTGCGGTAGATTTTTTTTGTTTTCCATGCTACGAACCCCTACATAAGCAATAGTGATATGGCAAAGGTGTCCGATCTTTCGATGAGATGGTGATAATCGATTTTTGGTGAAGTTCGGGCTTGACGATCCGACCACACGTGCGAGCATGAGCGCCAATGCAATCGCTAGGCCAATCTCCTGGAGGTTACCGATCCTGTGGGAACACGATCAGCCTGACCAGCGAGGGTCTTAATTCCTACCTGAAATCGAGAACAAGTAAGAACTAATATTGCAATCAAGATATTGCGGATTAAGATGAAAGCTTTATTGAAAAGGTGGGATACTGTATAGGTGTGAAGTACAAGAGGCCTCTACGACGCTCGAGCCTTGGCGAAGTTGCTACGATGGCTAACTTAATGTCTAAACAAAATCCGAGTCTATGGTGACGGCTATGGGGAGTATTTAAGGAGGAAAAGGTGGGGTTTCGGCCAGCCATAGAAGTGGTGGCCGAATCCAACCCTAGAAGTCCTTCTCTCCTTAAATACGGACTCTATAAAGTGGCTATTTAAAATCATGCGAAAATTACATGGGCCTGGCCCAAAATAAAGGTGTCGCAGCACCATATTAAGCTATGGACGAATTTGTGAAGTATTAATCTTGAATATTTTGTACAAGCCTTCTTTCTTCATTATGGTGGCCTCAAAGTTCTGAAATCTTCATCCGTGGCCTTCTCTTGAATCATCACATGCTTGCTGCCATCTCCATGCATGGCCATGCTCCAATGCTTGTCCCTCTCATCCATGCTTGTTCCATCATTCCTAAGAGTAAGAAATACATCTGATTTAGACAACATCATATTCTCATGTATGTGAGGAATAGTTCCAAGAAACGAAAGTACCTGATAGTTAAGTTGTTTGACACGAGATCTTGTGATAGGTCCTTGTATGTGTGTAGTTGTAGGTACAACGGTTGTATCAATAGATGGGATGTCCACATCATGCTCCCCTTCTTGAATTGAAGTCATCCTCGACGCAATCTCATCTTCCTCACCAAAGTAAGGCTTCAAATCTGCAATGTTAAACGTAGGACTAACCGTACCAAAGTCTGCAGGCAACTCAAGTTTATATGCATTATCGTTTATTTTTTATAACACCTTAAAGGGACCAGCAGCGCGCGACATTAACTTAGATTTGCGTAAATCAAGAAAACGATCTTTACACAAATGTAACCAAACAAGATCTCCAACATCAAACATAACATGCTTCCTCCCTTTATCCCCAGCAAGTTTATACTTAGCATTCATGTGTTATATGTTATCTTTAGTAGTCTTATGCAAGTTTAAAATGATTTCAGCGTGTTGTGTAGCATCCAAATTATTTTGCACCGAAGAAGGTAAAGGCAATAAATCAATAGGTGCACGAGGAACAAAACCATACACGATCTCAAACGGGCATATCTTTATGGTAGAATGCAGCGAACGATTATAAGCAAATTCTATATGAGGTAAACACTCTTCCCACAATTTTAAATTCTTCTTTAAAACAACCCGCAGCATAGTAGACAAAGTTCTATTTACTACTTCAGTTTGTCCATCAGTTTGGGGATGACATGTAGTACTAAACAACAATTTAGTCCCCAACTTAGCCCATAAACATCTCCAAAAGTGGCTAAGAAATTTAGTATCATGATCAGAAACAATAGTATTTGGCACACCATGTAAACGAACAATTTCACGAAAGAACAAATCAGCAATATGCGCAGGATCATCCATTTTATGACAAGGAATAAAGTGTGCCATCTTAGAAAACCGATCCACAACAACAAAAATACTATCCCTCCCCTTCTGTGTAGGTGGAAATCCCAAAACAAAGTCCATAGAAATATCCTCCCAAGGAACACTAGGAACAGGAAGAGGAATATATAGACCATGTGGATTAAGGCGAGACTTAGCTTTTTGACAAGTAGTGCAGCGTGCCACAAATCTCTCAACATCTAGACGCATACGTGGCCAAAAGAAGTGTGCAGAAAGAATATCCACCGTTTTCTTGACACCAAAGTGTCCCATCAATCCTCCTCCATGCGCCTACTGTAACAACAAAAGACGAACAGAACTATCTGGAATGCATAGTTTGTTAGCACGGAACACAAATCCATCGTTGAAGACGAACTTGTTCTATGTTCTACCATCTCTACAATTCTGCAACACATCTTTAAATTCAGCATCATGCATATATTGTTCCTTAATAGTTTCCAATCCAAATATTTTAAAGTCAAGTTGAGATAACAAAGTATAACGGTGCGACAAAGCATCAGCAATAATATTATATTTACCCTTTTTGTGTTTGATAACATAAGGAAAAGACTCAATAAATTAAACCCACTTTGCATGACGACGATTCAACTTAGCTTGACTACGAATATGCTTCAAAGATTCATGATCAGAATGTATAACAAATTCTTTAGGCTATAAATAATGTTGCCAAGTTTCTAATGTCCGAACCAACGCATATAATTCTTTATCATAAGTAGAATAGTTCAGACTAGCCCCACTCAATTTCTCACTAAAATATGCAACAGGTTTTCCCTCTTGTTATAACACACCTCCCAAACCAATTCCACTAGCATCACATTCAAGCTCAAAAGTCTTATTAAAATCAGGAAGTTGGAGTAAGGGAGCATGTGTTAGCTTATCTTTCAAGATGACGAAGGCCTGTTGTTGTACATCGCCCCAAACAAAGGGCACATCCTTCTTGGTAAGTTCATTCAGTGGCGCGGCAATTGATCCAAAGTCTTTGACAAAGCGCCTATAAAAACCAGTGAGGCCAAGAAAACTCCTCACTTGTGTGACCGTCTTGGGCTGCGGCCAATTCTCAATAGCTTCAATCTTGGCAGGATCCACTTCAATACCCTGTGATGTAATAACATAGCCAAGAAACGCAACTCGATTGGTGCAAAAGTTGCACTTCTCAAGATTACCAAACAAACGTGCATCACGTAAAGCATTGAAAACAACACGTAAATGGTCCAAATGATCCTCTAAAGATTTGCTATAAATCAGAATATCATCAAAGTAGACTACCACAAAACGTCCAATGAAAGCACGTAAAACTTCGTTCATTAATCTCATGAAAGTGCTGGGTGCATTAGTTAAACCAAACGGCATCACTAACCACTCATATAAACCGAACTTAGTTTTAAATGTTGTTTTCCATTTATCTCCCAATTTCATACGAATCTGGTGGTAACCACTCCGCATATCAACTTTAGAAAACATGGTAGAGCCACTCAATTCATCAAGCATGTCATCCAAACGTGGAATAGGATGATGATATCGAATAGTAATATTATTTATAGCTCTACAATCAGCACACATGCGCGAAGAACCATCTTTCTTAGGTACCAAAATAATAGGAACAGCACAGGGGCTAAGGGACTCACGAATATGATCTATGTCGAGTAGTTCCTGAATTTGGCGTTGTATCTCCTTTGTCTCCTCTAGATTGGTTCTATATGGCGCGCGGTTGGGCAACGTAGCACCAGGAATTAGATCAATTTGGTGCTCAATTCCTCTAATAGGAGGTAGTCCTGGTGGCAGCTCAGCGGGAAAAACGTCCTCATATTCCTGCAAAATGTTAGCAACAACGGGTGGCAAAGAAGGAGGCATATCCTCAAATGAAAACAAAACCTCTTTGCAGATAATTGCATAACAGTGAGTAGTATTTACATCTAGTTCAGCAATATAAATTTTATTTGCAAGCATACATGGACTCTTCAAACGAATTTCACTAGCATGTTTAGAATCAGATTTAGTGGTCTTTGGTGGTACAAAATCTACAGCAACAATCTGATTCTCACTTTTATTTTTCTCCTCAGTTTTAGCTCTACTAGCTCTAGCAAGATCATCTTTTAAAATTTGTTCGGGAGTCATAGGTTTTAGACCAATTTTCTTTCCATCATGCATAACAGAATAGTGATTAGTTTTTCCATTATGAACAGATTCTCTATCAAATTGCCATGGTCTACCAAGTAACAAAGAACAAGCTTGCATAGGTACAACATCACAATCAACAAAATCAGAATATGTACCAATAGTAAAATGCACGCGTAGCGTTCTTGTTACCTTGATCTTGCGAGAACTCTCAAACCATTGGATGTTATGAATGTGTGCGTTGTCTTATTGGAAGTGCAAGCTTCTCTACCATGTCAACACTAGCCAGATTATTACAACTCCCTCCATCAATGATGATCCTTATAGCTCTTTCCTTGACAACACCACGTGTTTGGAACAGGTTGTGGTGTTGATCATGCTCAGATTTGCTCAATTGCACACTCAACACACGGTGTGTAACTAAGCTCTTGTATTGATCAGCAGTTTCAGCTCCCATTACCTCTGTCTCTTCATCCGAATCACAATTGTCTCCATCTCGAGCAGAAATAAGGGCTAATGTATCTTCATCAAAGTCACTCGCTGAATCGTATTGACCATCATCACGCACCATCATAACACGTTGCGTTGTGCACTGTCTCTCAATATGGCCAAAACCCCAACACTTGCGGCATTGTATATCCTTTGTTTTACCCGTGGAAGCCATAGAATACGCAATAGTGCAGGAGCATTGGATGACGGTGGAGGAGTAGCTGACGGAAATCTTGTGGTGGCCTTGGATGTGGTAGTAGCTGATGGAGAATCACGAGAAGGAGGCGCTGATTGTCGGGATGTCCAAGTGGATGTGCGACCTGCAGAATTATTAGTCCTCCACCATGGTGTTTGGCAATCATGCACTTCACATTCAGCTTTGCAAGCAAGATGAAACAAACGAGTGATGGAATTATATTCCTTATAGTCTAATATGTGTTGAATGTCCTTGTTTAATCCACCAAAGAAACGGGCAAGCATTTATTCAGTAGATTCAACAAGACCACACCGAACCATCCCCGTTTGCAATTCCTGATAATACTCTTCTACGGAATTTTTCCCTTGTTTCAAACGTGTCAGATTCTTTAGTAAATCACGTTGATAAGTGGGAGGCACAAAACGAACATGGATAGCAGTTTTTAAAGTAGTCCAAGTACGAGGAATAGTAGTAGAATTTAAACGACAATACTCAGACCACCAAAGGGAAGCAAATTTAGTAAATTCACATGTAGCAGCACTAACACGCATATTTTCAGGATATTTTAAACATGCAAAATATTGTTCTACTTCCATCTCCCATGTAAGATATGCATCATGATTATATTTACCCTCAAAAGATGGAATATTTAATTTAAGCTTTGCAACATGATCATCATCACGTCTGGAGTAATTGGCGTTGCGGTGGTAATGTCGGGGACGGCCAGCAGGGTGTGGAGGTTGTTCAACCTCCTCGTCAAACAGATCGTCGTTGTCGGGGTCGTAGTAGTACCCGTCGTCTGTCCCCAATGTCGCAGCAGCAACCGCGGTGAAAGTCTGAGGTGCTCACTTGTGTAGCCGATCGAGCGAGCGTGGCGGCAAACCACCAGCAGTACGACCCGTGATCGGAATGCGCCGTGCGCCATGCCGAGGTGCCAATGGGGCGGGTGCGGGTGCGGGTGCCGGCAATCTGTCCAACACCTCCTTGAACCGAGCGTCAAGCTTGTTGTTGAAGGATTTCTCGAGTCCATCGATCTTGTCGATGGCGTTGGTGAGCTTGGTGTCAAACTCCTCCAGTCGTGCATCCACATCTTCAGCGTGACCGACCAAGAGCTCGGAGAAGTGGGCATGTAGTTCTTGGTTCGTCATTGTGGCAGGGTTATGCAAAGTATCTGTCATGGTTAGTCCTTTAAAAGCACATGTATATATGACTATAACTACAAAAATATGGTGGAAGGCATGCGTAATCCGTTAAGAAATATATGAAGCTCTTACAAGTTCTTACCAAACAGCAGGGAAAAGGCGTTGTGCAACCGCGAGGAGCAATGGGTCCAGAGATTGAACCGAGCGATTACCAGGAGTCGAGACACCGCACGTGGAGAAATCTGTGGAGCTCTAGGAAGGCTTAGCAAAGGGGTTAGCAATTATCAAAACAGCAATGCAAATGTTGAAAGAATGCTCAACGACGGTACTGTGCTGGTCCTAGGCTAGACCGTACTAGAGACGCGAGCATAGATCACCAACGATGTCACGACGCGACAGAACAAGCAATGTATGATGTGGCACCCTGAAAAACGAACCGAGATGTCGAAAATCACTATGATGGCGAGTGTCTAGAACTGATCTACGGGGTCTAAAAACAGGTTAGCCCCAATTTTTTTTTTGAAATTTTGTATTATGCTCCGGAAAGCGCGCGGGAGCAAAAAAAATATCGCTATAACGGCCGATGTAGAAAAGTGATCCCCGGAGCCGAAAATCAGTATAGCCAGAATTTTTTTTCGGAGGCGGTTCTAGACTTTAGCTCAACACGAAAACAACAAAGAAGGAAAGTAAAAAAGAAATAACTAGGAGACAATAACTCAACTCGGACTCGTGCCGCGGCAGGAAAGGTGATCGGATCCGTGTCGCGGTAGGAAGGCGGTGGCGGAGTTTTAGGGTGTATGGTGGCTGGGTGTATGGCGGCGGAATATGGTGGCGGAATATGGTGGCGGTGATCGGCGAGTGTGGCGGTGACTACTGTGAGCAGAACTCGAAACTCTAAAGGACGAGACACTAAGACCAACAACTCGACGTGACGATGCAGACCCAAATTCAACAATGCAAAACTGAAAAGATAATGCAAGGCGTAGATTGGTGATAGGATGGATCTAAACTCTAGCTGTGTTTTTGGCTTTTTCATGGGTTATAGGTAAAACAGATCTAATCTACGAAAACAGTAAAATCTCACCGAGCAACCTGAAATCTGATACCACTTGATAGGGCAAAGGTGTCCGATCTTTCGATGAGATGGTGATAATCGATTTGGTGGAGTTCGGGCTTAACGATCCGACTACACGTGCGATCACGAGCGCCAATGCAATCTCTAGGCCAATCTCCTGGAGGTTACCGATCCTGCGGGAACACGATCAGCCTGACTAGCAAGGGTCTTAATCCCTACCTAAAATCGAGAACAAGTAAGAACTAATATTGAAATCAAGATATTGCGGATTAAGATGAAAGCTTTATTGAAAAGGTGGGATCCTGTATAGGTGCGAAGTACAAGAGGCCTCTGCGACGCTCGAGCCTTGGCGAAGTTGCTATGATGTCTAACTTAATGTCTAAACAAAATCCGAGTCTATGGTGACGGCTATGGGGAGTATTTAAGGAGGAAAGGTGGGGTTTCGACCAGCCATACAACTGGTGGCCGAATCCAACCCTAGAAGTCCTTTTCTTCTCAAATACGGACTCTAAAAAGTGGCTATTTAAAATCCTACGAAAATTACATGGGACTGGCCCAAAATAAAGGTGTCGCAGCACCATATTAAGCTATGGACAAATTTGTGAAGTATTAATCTTGAATATTTCGTCCAAGCCTTCTTTCTTTATTATGGTGGCCTCAAAGTTCTGAAATCTTCATCCGTGGCCTTCTCTTAAATCATCACATGCTTGCTGCCATCTCCATGCATGGTCATGCTTCAGTGCTTGTCCCTCTCATCCATGCTTGGTCCATCATTCCTAAGAGTAAGAAATACATCTGATTTAGGCAGCATCATATTCTCATGTATGTGAGGAATAGTTTCAAGAAACGAAAGTACCTGATAGTTAAGTTGTTTGGCACGAGATCTTGTGATAGGTCCTTGTATGTGTGTAGTTGTAGGTACAACGGTTGTATCAATAGATGGGATGTCCACATCAAATAGCCAAAGCAACATATGAAGTCACTAGGACAACATTCTAAGGGCCCTAATGTAATGCCCCGGAAAATATTCCGAAATAAAATTTCTTATTATTTTGTTTTGTGCATCATCATATATATTTTATTTATAAAAATTATTTTATTAAACCATATTTTGTTTTACTAAATATCCATATGGTTTTATTAAACCCGTCTCTCTTTCTTATTTTAAAATTAAAACAAACTAGCAAAAAGTCCGTGCGTTGCTACGGGTTTAAATTTTATTGATTTATTTACCTGCTTCAATGCATTGTCCTATGACATGTAGTCGATGATGTTTCTGTCACCCTACATCGCTACCAGAGCCTCAACTGGTGGTTCAAAGAAACGGCGGCTCCACTGTTAGGAGATAGATCATAAAATACTTGTAACCAAATTGAGAATGAATGTATTCTCGATCCGAGACATAAAGAATCTATCTGAAGCATACTGTAGTTTTTTTTAGGAAAGAAATACGGTTGCTGCATTGCTAGTTAAGTGCTTGAAGGATTTTGGAACATGCACGTGCTCAATTTACTAAGAAAGTTTATGTGGTACATATATGCTTCGTAACAAAACAGGATGCTGGACAGCTATGGTAGCCTTGGACGACATCAGTTGCAAGAAGAACTCTGCAGGACAATGAGACAATATAATTGAGAACTTCTAATGTCTTGTTCTACACAGTTCTCGGTTCACTTTGGCCACTAATTAAATCTCATTATAAATCCGAGAAATTTTTGACAGAAATCCTCTAAAGTGGAACTCACCAGTGCCGACCCCTTTGGCCGAAACACCTGGATCAATTTCGGATAGTGTACTCGACCGCGCAACACTCCCTCGTCGGCAATGTAGATGCTCGGTGCAACCTCGCACCGGATCGGATGAGCGGGCTTAAGGGGATGGAGTCCATGTGGGCTAGCAACGACAGAATGGCAATGCAGGCAGACTGGAAACCACGATGCCAGCGACTCCACTCATGTAGCTGCCATTGTTATGGACAACCAGGATGAAAACCGGCCATGGAAGCTATACACGGTAACCCTGATGGAGAAGCTCAAAATGTGTACCATGTATGAAGAACGGACTCTTGAGTTGTACACATATTGGTGTAGTTAGCTTGGGTGACTGCAAAGGCGGACCGGCGGATCTATAACTCTTGTGCCGTTCGAGCTGCTTTTCGTGATCATCGTCCTTCACCATGAGGGCAGCCAGGACTGCACAGCGGATCGTCTCGTCACCATAAGGACGGCCAGGACGATGCCGCTGATCATGTAATTGCTGATGCGGCAGACAGCTAGCAGAGCGCGAGGTTTTACACCGTGGTCAGATTAGCTTCCTCTCTAGAGCTAACTGTCATAGCTCCGAAGATTCTACTATGGAGCTATCGTCAAAGCTCTTCCTCGCAGACGATCACGCCCTACATGCATGCATCAAGCCGGTCGCACGTAAGCCAGCAGCAAACGCTAATTAACATGCACGCATCAGCTTAGCCATCACACACGCACATGAACAACTTCGCCTAGGTGCTCTGCCCGTGGCCTTCCATCACTGCCGAGCCAGCGATTTTCCTACGCCGGCGGCCACAAACCCTAGAGGAGAGGACAAGGCTGGATTAGGAGTCGGCATGCCCTAATTTGTACCCTGGCTATGCATATATATGAGTGGGAGGAAGGAGTCGTGTGGTGTCTAATCTTCGCATGGACGACCGATCCATTATGATACGAACCGAACGGAGCGATGCAAGGTACAAAGCCGGCAAGCGATCGATCAGAAAAAAAAACATTATTTAACTTATGGGTGACACAGTGGGTAATTATCCCTAACTGGCAGGGGTAAAGTTGTCCAAAAAAGTGTTGGACTGGGAGAAACACTTCGTGCTTTATTATTATTATATATTAGGTATAGATATAGATATAGATATAGATAATATTTCTCGCAACAAAAGCTTTCCTTATTTTATAAATAAAATTTAAGCTAACAGCCCGTCTAAAGTTTTAGCCCAAAACTAGCCCATCTAGTCTACTGTATTCAATCCCCATTCTTTTCCTTCCCAAACCCTAATACCTTATGCGGTCTAACTTTCTCGTTCTCCTTCTTCCTCCTCTACCGCCGGCTAGAAATTTCTTTGTCCTCCTCGATGCCTATCTCCACACAAATTCCCACCTCTCCAAATTCTTTTCTATGCAGCGATGGCTACCTAGAGAGGAGCATCTCCACATCACGTCATGTCCCTGTCTTGGTTCTCGTGCGCACAGGGGAGCCACTTGAATTGCAGATCAACTCAGCTCCACCCCCAACACCTGCCCCTTTAATTCAACGTCTGCTTTCACTCATGCGCAGCAGCAGATCCCCATGCTCGGGTCGCACGCGCAAGGACAACCAGCTACTCGCCGTGCTCCAATTTATTTTTCTGCTCAGCATCACCGAATAGCCGGTCCGCCGATAGCTCGCAGTGGATCGCTTCTGACCACCCCTCTTTGTTTGTGTGCAGCTGAGAATGCCCCAGATCCCTGTGCCACGGTCCTCTTGCCGACAGCACCAGAACAGCTCCACCCTGGCCGTGTCATTTTTAGCAGCAGGTAGTACGCTGCATGCTAGTTCTTATTTTAGTTTCTTTCTCTGCTTGTTGGTTGACCTGTCCGACCGTCTTGCCACAAATTCTTATACAGTTGTGTGTATTTAAATCGCCATGGTTTGGTCTTGGTCATACTATTCGTTTTATCAGGAAGCCTCGCCAACTCCGTTATGCAACATGTTCGACAAAATATTCGCAAGATATTTGTGCTCAGATTTTCTCCATCGGTCTGTTCTGTCCGGTTTGTCTTCTTCCGCGACAACCACCTTCCCAAATATGAACCGTGGGACCTCTATCCTCTTATTTCTGCATATTAAATCATACATACTCGTATACATATTGTTGTTGTTTGGGGATATATAGTCGACTCAATTAATTATGGAGTGATTATATGGGATATACTTGACATATTCCGGACTCTACTTAAATTCATGTAGCTCACCGATGTTATGGTTTCCCTTGTTAACTCAATATCTAATATGCGGATAGTTAAATAACTTGAACCCAATAATAATTGCTGGATCATGATTCCACTTAATATTGCTAAGTAGGACCGCATATTGCCATGACATGCATCATATCATAAACATGCCGGATTTTCCATCTAGTATTAAATATTGCACCGGTTGTTTCTTCTAGTGTTTTGCTTCTTCACCGGATAGGACGATGAGTTGGTGTGAGATACGACAAGCCTCCGGCTACCCGACTTTGTTCCACGTGCGAGCATTCTCCCTCTTCTACCTATTTTTCATTTATAGTCTTTACTTCCTTTTTTTGATCTACTGCTATCCTTATTGTCGATGCTATAGTACCGTTCCTTTATTTACGTACTCTACTATATTGCCTTGGTTATCCTATTGCCTTGTTTGAGTAGCTAGTTTGTCCTTGCGAGTCGTAGACATGCTTAGTATTGCTCTCATACAGGTTGAACATGATACTTGGATATTGATGGTGATAAGATAATTAAATTGGTGATGTTGGTTATGGTTATGGTTTCACCTAATGATAAGGCCCCGGCAGGGACAACCTTTGGGAACTGCTTGAGCCGATCTAGGACCCGTTCGTTCTACGATACCAGTTCTGAGTTGATCGCGCTAACCAAACGTGGGGCCTCTGGGATCCCCCCTCAACTACCGGCGCTATTCCTATATCCATAGGGTTACAAAATTGGTTTTCCATTTGGTGCATACGCATAATATGTCCTCGGACATGGGTGAGTTGATATGTCTTCGGACTTGATATTTTGGTGGATTGCCATGGCTTGCATACATAAATCGCGGTACACGGTGGCGGCACCCACGGTGTGTACAAGTTACCCCGCAGGGCCCGATCCACCAGTAGGCGCAAATGATGTGCCTTACTTGAGAATCGTCGTACCTCTTGGTTGGTTCCCTACAGTAGGTGATGCCTCTGGATATGCACGTAGTTATGGGACAATTCTTGTTGTGAGATTCGGATGGCACGAGTAATATGTGTTGGAATTATGCCCTAGAGGCAATAATAAAGATGTTATTATTATAATTCTTGTTTATGATAATGTTTATATTCTATGCTAGAATTGTATTAAGCGGAAACTTTAATACTTGTGTGGTTTGTGAACAACACCGTGTCCCTAGTACACCTCTATGGACTAGCTCATTGATCAATAATGGTTAAGGTTTCCTAACCATAGACATGAGTTGTCAATTGATAATGAGATCATATCATTGGGAGAATGATATGATGGACAGACCCAAACTAAGCGAAGCAATTAGATCGTGTCATCGTGTTCGTCTTTGCGAAGCTTTTCTTATGTCAAATATTGTATTCCTTAGACCATGAGATAATACAACTCCCTGGTATCGGAAGAAAGCTTTGAGGTCATCAAACGTCATCCTATGAGAGGGTGATCATAAAGGTGTCTCTCAGGTGATCGGAAAGTATCTGTTGGGTTGTATGTATCGAGATGGGATTTGACCCTCCCAAGTCGGAGAGATATACTTCGGGCCCACTCGGTAATCGATATCTACACCGCTTGCAAGCATGTGGTTAAGGAGTTAATCACAAAGTGATATTGGATTACGGAACGAGTAAAGTACTTGCTGTGAACGAGATTTAACTAGGTATGACGGTACCGACGATCGAATCTCGGGCAAGTAAAATATCGCGAGACGAAGGGAATATATATATGGGATTGATTGAATCCTGGCATCGTGGTTCATCCGATATGATCATCGATGAATGTGTGGGAGTCAATATGGGTTTCCAGACCCCGCTGTTGATTATTGATAGAAGATCATGTCTGCATATTCTCGAACCCGCAGGTCACACTTAACGTGTCTCGACGCTAGGATAAATTGGATAATTGGTTTATGAGTTTTTGTTCGGAGTCTCGGATGGGATCCGGGACATCACGAGAGGTTCCGGAGTGGTCCGGAGAATAAGATTCATATAAGGCAGTGCAGTTTTTGGAGTTCGGAATTGTTCCGGGTTAATCAGTATTGTACCGGAAGCTTCTAGAACCTTCCGGAAGGGGACCAACGTGGCCCCACCTTCCGGGAGGGGTCATGGGCCTATGAGGGAGTGTCCTGGCCGCATTGGGCCAGGGGCACAAGGCCCCATAGGGCCCAGCCGGCCTAGAGAGGTTTAAACTCGAGATAGAGTTTCTAGAAGGGGGGGTTTCCTTGCCCCCCACTCTTCCTCCTTGGGGCCGCCGGCCTTGGCTTGGGGGAGGGGCTAGGGCTACGCCCACCCCTCTATATATAGAGGGCTGGGGGCGCAACCCCTACACCTTCCCTCCAATCCTAGCCGCCTTTGCCCTCCTCTCCCTCCCGTGCTTGTGGCGAAGACCTGCCGCAGAAATTCTCCACCAATTGCACCGTCGGCGTTGTAGATCGAACCCATCTCTCCACCATACTTGCTGGACCAAGGAAGGAGGAGACGTCGAGGTGCTGCACGTGTGCATCTCACGGAGGCACCGCCACTTGTGGTGCTAGATCGGATCGGATCGCGAGGAGGAGAAGAGAGTACGACTACATCACCCACGTTCCGACGAACGTTCCGCTGTGTGAATCTTCAAGGGTATGAAGATCTAATCCAATCTCTCTCGTTGTTTGCATCTCCTAGATTAGATCTTGGCTTTCCCTCTGTTTGCATCCGTAGAAAATTTTGATTTACTATGCCGCGAAACCCTTGATGGTATCGAGCTAGATCTATGCGTAGATGTGTTTCACGAGTAGAACGCAACATGGTTGTTATGGGCGTTGATGTTTTCTGTTGCAAGCCTCTTGTTTGTGTTCTTCTTATGGCGGGATAGTGATATTGAAGCGGTCCAGGCCAACCTTACGGCGTCGTTCGCGAGGCTCCGCTTGACGTGTGGCTTGTTCCACACATGCGGCGAGTGGATGTCGGTTTCTCTCACTATAGTTGTCATGGGATTAACACCGAGTTTGGCAACCATAATATCACCGTTGTGGCTTTCCGTAGGTAAGAATCGTTCTTAGCATCTACTCCCATAAGCCACGTAAAACATGCAACAACAAAGTAGAGGCGTCTAACTTGTTTTTGCAGGAAGTGTTTTCTGTGATATGGTATGGCCCAAGATGTGATGTGTATAATGTATGCGATGATCATGTTTTGTAATGTTTCACAACTTGCATGTCGATGAGTACACAACCGGCAGGAGCCATATGGTTGTCTTTATAATTGTGTATGACCTGTGTGTCAACTTCTTATGCGCCATGTAATAGTTTCACTTTATCGCTAAGTAGTTAGCAATAGTTGTAGTTGCTATTCGTGGTGGAGGCAATCATGGTGGAGTGATGGAGATCATGCCGGCACGCACAAGATGGAGATCATTGCGCGAAGATTGGCTATACCATGTCACATAAATTTATATGCATGTGATGTTTATCCTTTTATGTATCTTATTATGCTTAGATCGCGATGGTAGCATTATAAGATGATTCCTCACTTAAAGATCAAGATAAAAACTGTGTTCTCCCCAAGTATGCGCCGTTGCGAAAGTTCGTCGTGTCCAAGCATCACGTGATGATCGGGTGCTATAGACTCTACGCTCACATACAACGGGTGCAAGCCAGTTTTGCACACGCGGAAATACTTGGGTCTAACTTGACGAGCCTAGCATGTATAGACATGGCCTCGGAACGCATGAACCGAAAGGTTAAGCATGAATCATATGAATGATATGATCGACACTTCGTTGTCCACCATTGAAGCCACATCTCTTCTCGTGATGATCGGATTAGGTATGGTGAATTTGGATCGTGTTCACTAAACAACTTGAGGGATGTTGAATTTAGTGGGAGTTCATCTAGTAATTTGATTAAGTTGAACTATTTATCATGAACATAGTCTAAATTGTACTTGCAAATACTGTAGATCACATGGCCAAGTCCAACTTCAATTTCAACGTTTTTGCTGAGAAGGAAAAGCTTAGAAACAATGGGTCTAACTTCACCAATTGGTTCCGCAATCTAGAATCATTCTCTCTGGCGGTCAAAAGGACTATGTCCTTGGGAAAGCGTTAGGTGACCCCCCTGCTGCAACTGCGCCAGCTGATGAGAAAGCTGTCTATCAGTCGCGCAAAGATGATTATGGTGTGATTAAGAGCACCATGTTGTTTGCTATGGAACCGGAACTTCAAAATCGTTTTGAAGACTATCCCGGGCCCTTTGAGATTCTCGAAGAGCTGAAAACCATGTTTTAGACTCAGGCCCGTTCTGAGCGATATGAGATCTCAGAGAAGTTCTTTAACTGCAAGATGGAGGAAGGGAGTTCCGTTAGTGAGCACGCCATTAAGATGACGGGCTACACTCAACGCCTTGAGCAACTGGAATGCACGATTCCAGAGGAGCTCAAGATTGACAGGGTTCTGCAATCACTCCCTCCCAGCTACAAAAGTTTTGTAGTGACTCATAATCAGATTTGTTCCACTGATACGATCACCGAGCTCTTCGCAAAGCTGAAGGCCGCGGAAGTGGACATCAAAAAGGATAATCATGTGTTAATGGTCAACAAGCCCACCTTCAAGAAAGGTAAGGGAGCAAAGAAGCCCTTCAAGAAGGGCGGCGGAGCGCCTTGCCCTGAGAAGAAGCTCAAGTCCGGTCCTAAACCGGACCGAAAGTGCTTCTATTGCAAGGACAAGGGTCCTTGGGCATATCGTAGAAGTACTTAGCGGACAAGAAGGCTGGCACCATCAAAGGTATATTTGATATACATGTTATTGATGTTTTCCTTACTAGCCCTTGTTGTAGTGCCCGGGTATTTGATCTTTGGTTCGGTTGCTAATATTTGTAACTTCGAAGCAGGAGCTACAGAATAGACGGCTGACTTGCGAGGATGAGGTGACAATGGCGTTGGCAGCGGATCAAGAGTTGATGTGATGGCCGTCGACCGCTCTCCTTAGTTTTACCTTGATTAGTTTTAAACCTTAATAAGTGTTATTATGTGCCTGCGTTGAGCATGAACATTATTTCTGGATCTTGTTTATTGCAAGACGGTTATTCATTTAAATCGGAGAATAATGGTTGTTCTATTTATATGAGTAACATTTTTTATGGTCATGCACCTATTGTGAATGGTTTATTTCTTCTAAATCTCGAAAGGGATGAAACACATATCCATAACATTGAGGCTAAGAGATGCAAAGTAGATAGTGATAATACTACTTATTTGTGGCACTGTCGTCTAGGTCATATTAGTGTAAAGCGCATGAAGAAACTCCATTCTGATGGACTTTTGGATTCTCTTGATTTTGAATCATTTGACACATGCGAACCATGCCTCATGGGCAAGATGATCAAAACCCCGTTCTCCGGTATGATGGAGCGAGCAACGGACTTGTTGGAAATCATACATACCGATGTATGCGGACCGATGAGTGTTTGACGCGGTGGATATCGCTATTTTCTCACTTTTACCGATGACTTAAGTAGATATGGGTATATCTATTTAATGAAACATAAATCTGAAACTTTTGAAAAGTTCAAAGAATTTCAGAATGAAGTGGAGAACCGTCGTAACAGAAAGATTAAGTTTCTACGATCCGATCGTGGAGGTGAATATTTGAGTTATGATTTTCTCATGCATCTTAAAGCAAGTGGAATCGTTTCACAACTCACGCCACCCGGAACACCACAGCGCAATGGTGTGTCTGAACGCCGGAATCGAACCCTATTAGATATGGTCCGATCAATGATGTCTCTTACTGATTTGCCGTTATCATTTTGGGGTTATGCATTAGAAACCGCTGCATTCACTTTAAATAGGGCTCCATCTAAATCCGTTGAGACGACACCATATGAACTATGGTTTGGTGCTAAACCTAAGTTGTCGTTTCTTAAAGTTTGGGGATGCGAAGCTTACATCAAGAAGTTGATGCCGGACAAGCTCGAACCCAAAGCGGAGAAATGCGTCTTCATAGGATACCCTAAGGAAACTATTGGGTATACCTTCTATCACAGAACCGAAGGCAAAGTGTTTGTCGAAGAAACGGTTCCTTTCTTGAGTTGGAGTTTATTTCGAAAGTAGTGTGTGGGAGGAAAGTAGATCTATTCGAGGTTATTGAACCTTCTCTTGAATTGGAGAGTAGCGCAGCACCTGAAATTGTTCGATTGCTTTGCACCAACAATAGAGGAAGCTAATGACAAGGATCATGAAGCTTGGACGATGTCTCTTGAGCGTCAGAGGTGTCGACAAGGTCACGTGCCCCTCTGAGTGGTACGGCAACCTGTCTTGGTGTCTTGTTAGTAGAAGACAGTGAACCTACGAACTATGAGGAAGCGATGATGAGCCCAGACTCTGAGAAATGGCTAGAAGCCATGAAATCCGAATTGGGATCCATGAGCGAAAACCAAGTATGGACTTTGGTGGACCCTCCTAGCGACCGAAAGGCTGTTGAGTGCAAATGGATCTTCAAGAAGAAAACGGACGCGGATGGTAATGTTACCGTCTATAAAGCACGGCTTGTCGCGAAAGGTTTTCGACAAGTTCAAGGTGTTGACTACGATGATACTTTCTCTCCCGTAGCGATGTTTAAGTCCATTCGGATTTTATTAGCAATTGCTGCGTTTCATGATTAAGAAATATGGCAGATGGATGTCAAGAATGCTTTCCTCAATGGCAACATTGATGAAGAGTTGTATATGATGCAACCCGAAGGTTTTGTCGATCCTAAGGATGCTGATAAAGTATGCAAACTTCAGCGTTCCATTTATGGACTGAAGCAAGCATCTCGGAGTTGGAACCTTCGTTTTGATCAAGTGATTAAGAGCTTTGGATTTGTTCCAAATTGCTACGAAGCTTGTATCTACAAGAAAGTGAGTGGGAGCTCGGTGACGTTTCTGGTACTATATGTGGATGACATATTGATTATTGGAAATGACATCAACATGCTTAACGATTTGAAGAGTTTTTTGAACAAGTGTTTTTCAATGAAAGACCTAGGTGAAGCTGCTTATATATTGGGCATCAAAATCTATAGAGATAGACAAAGGCCTTTGATAGCTTTAAGCGAGTACATACCTAGACAAAGTTCTGAAAAGGTTGAGAATGGATAAGGAAAAGAAAGGTTCAGTGCCTATGTTGTCGGTAAGATATTGAGCAAGGCTCGGTGTCCATTCTGATGAAATGATAGGGAAGCTATGAGCAAAGTGCCTTATGCCTCGGCCATAGGTTCGATCATGTATGCCATCTTGTGTACTAGACCGGATGTGTCCAATGCTCTTAGTTTGACGAGCAGATATCGAGTGACCGAGTGGAACCTTTGGACAGCCGTGAAGAACATCCTAAAGTACCTAAATAGGACTAAAGAAATGTTCTTAGTCTATGGGGTGATGAACGGCTCGTCGTAAAAGGTTACGTCGATGCTAGTTTCGACAAACAAGGATGATTCTAAATCTCGACGGATACGTTTATATTTTGAATGGAGGCTGTGAGCTGGAGAAAGCTGCAAGCAAAGCGTGATCGCGGGATCTGATGAGAAGCGGAATACATGGCTGCTGCGAGCGTCAAGTGAAGGAGTTTGGATCAGAACTTCATCACTGAGCTTGGCTTTGTTCCAATTTCATTTGACCCACTGGAGTTATTGTGTGACAACCTTTGGCGCCATAGCACTCGCTAAGGAACCAAGATATCATCCAAAGACCAAGCATATCAACATAAGTTTCATATAATCCGAGATTATATAGCAGATGGAGATCTGAAGATTAGCAAAGTACATACAGATCTGAATGTCGCAGATCCGTTGACTAAACCTCTTCCGCGTGCAAAACATGATCAGCACCTCAGTGCCATGGGTGTGAGATTGTTGCCAAATGTAAACTAGATTATTGACTCTAGTGCAAGTGAGAGACTGTTGGAATTATGCCCTAGAGGCAATAATAAAGATGTTATTATTATAATTCTTGTTCATGATAATGTTTATATTCCATGCTAGAATTGTATTAAGCGGAAACTTTAATACTAGTGTGGTTTGTGAACAACACCGTGTCCCTAGTACGCCTCTATGGACTAGCTCATTGATCAATGATGGTTAAGGTTTCCTAACCATAGACATGAGTTGTCAATTGATAATGAGATCATATCATTGGGAGAATGATATGATGGACATACCCAAACTAAGCGAAGCAATTAGATCGTGTCACCGAAGTTGTAGCGTGTCTCTATAATTTAGATAGTGCAAGCTTTGCTGCCGCTGGGCCCACCATACCTATGTAGGCGAGGACCGCTGAATTCTAGTCTCGCCGTGTACTCGCCTCAGTACTGACTGCTCTCTTTTTGTTATTCCTTTGCCCTTTGTCGGCACCCTTTTGGCTTGACAGGTATGTGATTGACGACGTTAGCAAGGTTACCCTTCCGGCTTGGCCTGGGCAGGGTTATGGACACCGCTTGGTTATTCTTCAGGACTCTTAGTCCCGTTTGGATCTTATCTGTACTCAGATAATATCTTGCTTTCTCCTTGAGTTGTATCTTCGTATTGTACCTTTTGTATTCTTGACTCATTGAGTCATTGTTGTATATATAAGTTCTTGTGGACTCTCTTGTAAACTACTATGATGTAACTACTTGTATTCAAATTCCACCCACACGAAAGTGTCTGGTGGGCGTCTTTGAATCTCTTCTATGCGGATTTTGGCGGTAAATGCTGAGATCTGCATAGACCCGATTCAGGGGCATTACAAGTGGTATCAGAGCAAAGGTTTACGATACCCATTGGTTCAGCCTGTAGGTTTACCTTTCCAACGGACGCCGTCTAGTGTCAAAACTATTTTGCTACAAATGCGTCGGATAGATCTGAGTAGCTCTGGTTTTACTCCTTATCCCCATTCATTCTCCTCTTATCATTGCGTGTTTTAATCTAGTATCTTACCTTCTTCAAGTCTAGGATTCTCGTGGTTGGGTTTTCCGCCGTACCTTTAGGGTTTCTCTTCCATTCTTTTGTAACGGTGGTGCTACATCTGGATTTCGCTCTATGTAACCTCTCCTCCTATGCTTCCGGTGTTCTGCGACTCCTAAGACAATGACCTCTTTATCTCTGGAGCCTTTTTCCGAAGCTTTCCAAACACCGTTTGCCAAGATGAAAAATCTCAATAGACACGTTGGGTACATAACTTAAAAACACTGGAATTCGACTCCTATAAGACCTCCGCCGTCTGAGTCGAATTACGCCAACAATTTTCCGGATTCGAGTCCGGGGTCTTGGGTTTGAGTAGATAGCATTGTTTTGCCCAAAGATAGTTAACTGACCCTGATCCGTCAGGAGAGTCAGGAACGCGTATCAATAATCCCTATGAACCAACATATTGACCCGAAACCCGTTCGGATAAAAAGCACTCGAAAAACTTAAAGAGTCCCCAACCGAATATGCAATTCGACTGAACACTTGGGGGATACTGACATGGATTTGCCCTATGGGTGCCTGATGTTAGTCTACCCGGTCCGGCCTGGCAGAAGCCCATACAATTATCTGCTCCAGATGGCGAAGCCCAGGAAGGATTCGGGTGACCTAGACCCATGAAGGACGCGGCTCCTTAGAGAACACTGCCAGCTTTAGATAGAAATTCAAAGGGAAAAACCCTAATCTGTAACCGACTTGACCTACCCCTAGACCTGGCCTCCCCATACAAACTCTAGGAGGGCACGGCGAGGAGGACCTCATCTCATAACCTAGCACACACCTCGCCAGATCCAATCTGCGCACCCTGTAACTTTTGGCATTGCCATCAACAACGATCAGACAAGCAGGAGTAGAGTTCTTTCCTCTGGGGGCCTGAACCTGGGTAAACCTCGTGTCCCTATGTTGCAAGTCTGATAGCCGTTCCGCGATCTCCAGCGTCCTCTCCTTCTCGAAAAACCAAGTACATAACAATGGGCATTGACGAGTCGAACCCTCGTCATCTAGAGTTTCTCTAATAGATGAGTATGAGTAAGATTTTTGGCTTTGAGCTCCAGCGTTCTTGCTATTTTTAAAAAATTAGAATCATATTTTTGAGTTTTAAAAAATACTAAGAAAATATACAAAATATTAATTTCAAATACTTTTTATCCTGAGCTAGAAAAAAATGATAAGAGTGTTGATCTATGTAAGTATATTCTCAAATCCCCTAATTTCATTATTTCTCTTTTTTGTGTAGGCCCAAAGAATTTCACTTCACGGTTCTGCATGTCTATGGGATACAACATTGATTATGTCCGAATTTTTTTCCAGATATTTTTGAAACTTCTAAAATATGTTTTTTAAACGACAAGAACACTCGTCGAGAGACAAAGACACTTTCCGTCTAATAGATGCATTATTTTAGTGTAGGTGCTCTAAAAACTGTTTCTATTTGTTAGTACGTGTATAGACGATTTACCTATTATGCATCTAAGTTATATGAGAGGTTTCAAATTTTATTGGAAAATATGGTTTTTATGTTCTTTTCTTGTTCAGTAAAAAAAATACTCGACCTGTATAACACTTCATGAAGATCGGGGCTCTCTTTCCATTTCCTCCTCTAGCATCTAATCTCTCTAGTCCTAGTGTTTTCAATTTCTAAGTGCACTACTGCCCTTTTATTACCATGGTCTAAATAAAGGAGGCAAAAAGATGTCCTCCAACGTCACGTTGTACCAACCTTAACATCTCTTCCTTATAATATCCCTCCAACAACTAACTTGTTACATTTAGCCCAAGTTACGAGGAGAGATTTGTTCAAGATTATCCACCTAAGACTGACTCTTTATGGGGAGTAGATTGATTTCCTACTATTGGGAACATGCCCTAAAGCCAATAATAATATTGTCATTATCATATTTCTAGTTTATGATAAATATTTATACACCATGAAAATTATATTAACACAAAACATTATACATGTGTGGTTTCATAAACAATATCGTGTCCCTAGTAAGCCTCCACTTGGCTAGCTCATTTATTAATGATGGTTATGGTTTTCTAACCATGGATATGTGTTGTCAATTAATAACAGGATCATATCATTAGGAGAACGACATGATGGATAGACCCAATTACGCAAAGCAATTAGACCACGTCACAAAGTTTAAATTGCCAAAGTTGTTGTATGACAAGTATCCTAATTGTTAGACCACGATATTATATTATTCACTTATGTCGGAGAATCTTTTGGGGACATTAAATGTTATATCATAACAAAATGGCTACAAAGGTGCTTTGGAAAGTACTTCTTAAGTTGTATGAATCAGGACTAGGAATTGTCCATCTAGGTGACATAGAGATATACTCTAGGCCACTCGGTAACATATATTCTATATCTGTAAGATCCCTCCTTATTAAAGGAAAAGAATCCCTGTGATTGCAATGCTAGTCCCTGGATCAATGCTAGCATCCACAGTTTAAGATGAAGTACACAGATACAAAGGTCGTTTATTACAGTCATTCCAGAGATAAAACATAGTCTTTTACAACTCATGGCCAAAGGCCTAATACAAGAGTTTATGGAATATGTAAATAAACATAAGTCTTCATCTTCATGTGCCACAGGCAAGCATGTTGAGTGTAGACTCATGACTCCTATTCATCATCAGAGTAACCTGCAACATCATAAGTTACAGCCACAGAGGGTCAATACTTTGGAATAGTATTGGCAAGTGATACCTTAGTATATTTTAAGTGGACTATAATACTATATGCATTTGGCTGGTGGAGCTTAGGCTTGCATTGCTCAAAATAGATTTTTCCTTAACTTTTTGAAAATACTAAGTTTTTGTTTGGCAAAGACTATCCCAAGGTATCTACCAATCAAAGACTGAAGATCCACTCAGGGCATCTACCAATCAAAGACTGAAGATCCTTTAACCCTTGTTCACCCACAAGTTTTATTTAGAAATTGGAGTGATGAGATTCTTGAAGTTTCCATGTCTTGATGCTCAAATTGTCCTTTACTAGGGACATGGCTAAGTACTTAGGTTTTACACTCTACAGAGGTGGTGCACTTTCCCCACAAGCCTTGGTTTCCCAAGACATGATCCTTCAATAGCCTTTCCTTAGTCAAATGGACGTTCCAACCTATCATCCCATCTACCACCCTTGTCCAAGAGACTAAGTTCCAGCATCCTAAGATCATGGCGAGCCCATATTACCAAGTGGTTGCACTTGAAGCTTCTCAACATTTGACAACTCAAATCTCTTTGTTCTGGGTGGCCATCCACAAGTGAGATACACAAGGTTCACAGTACTCCTGGCCTTGTGTAACCACTCAACATATCCCATTCTTTCCATTCCACCGGTGATTCATTAACTTAGTTGTTTTGTTAAATAAAACAAGTCCTTAGACTTAGAATATTTTTCCATAGTGTGAATATAAACTACCCTTGTTTTCTAGTAGCTAGGCTAAGCATGGCATGGCAACTTATCCTTAGGGAATTTTCCTAGCAATTCTAGCATTCTATTCTAATTAGGATTTCCCATCATCAATTGATAAAAGTAGCATGCAAGTCCTAACAAAATATATCTAATGCAAGTATAAAATATAGGTATGGAATATTCATGAAGATATCACTTGCCTTGGTAGTGTGGAGAGTAGCACTCGTCACAATCACAATCACTAGCAAAATCTACACACAAAGTTATAGCACACAATTACACACAATATACAAACAAAAATAATATGAATGCATGCATGCATGAATCTACCAAGTGATGATTTTGAAAACTCAACCAAGCAAGTGCATGAATACAGAAACTAAACAAGTCACAAAATAGCCAAGACAACTTAAATAACCCTAAAACAAAATACTAAACTAAATCTATACTCAAAAAGGCCTCAAACAAGTCTCTGCAATTTTAGCACATCTAATGGCTACTATTTGCTAAACAAAAAGGATAGGCAGAAAGGTCTTGTTTTCTGAATCCAACGGTATAAAGTTTGCAAAATTCCAACGTGGAATTCAAAAGATATAGGCATTTGAATTTGGATCAAATTTTTGGTTTTAAATCTATTTTCAGATCTAACCTAGCCACGCGTCATGTTCTTATTCGCCCGTGCGGTTAAATGCGGATCGGCGTCTGAGACCGCTGGATCTAAATGAAATCTGGCGGCTCAGATCGCGTGCTTCGAGGTTAAGTGGATCTATCCTAGCGCTCGATCTGAGATCTAACGGCTGCTATTTCTCGGCCAAGCTGGGCGGCGGAGCGGCGGCTACCGCGGCGGAACTGCCGGTCGATGGCGTTACCGGCAATCTGAGCGGAGGGAGAAAGAGTAGCTCACCGGGATCAGGAGGTCACGACGAAGCTCGTCGTACTTGCGGTTGGTCAAGGGGTGCTCGGGACTGTCCTAGATTGCTCGCCGGAGTGGAAGACGGCGTCGGGTGCGTCGGGTGGTCGTCGCTCTGAATCACTCCAAGGCAAGATAGCGACACGGTTAGATTCACGAGTCAAGCGAGTAGTGAGCATGAACGGGAAGCGAGGCGGCCTGTACCTACCGGAAAACTCGTCCGGAGTTGATGTCGCCGTCGGTGCTCGTGGTGTCGGGAACCGGCGACTGGGCGTACAAGACGGACTAGTGAGGTCGAGATGCGCCAAGACATGCTGAGTCAGATTGTAAGAACAAGAGGCGAGGAACACTAGGCTCACCGGAATCGATCGCGGAGAGGCTCTGTCATGGCGGTGCAAAGCTGATTGAGGACAGCCTGGCGGAGTGAGCGAGGTGTTTGGGGAAAAAGATCGCGGCGAGAGAGGAACTTATAGCCGGGGAATCGGCGAAGCGCTTCAGCGGTTAAATGCCCATTTACGCGCGCCATTACAACCATCACTGCTGCAGCGACGTGGGTCGCAGTGATCGAGGAAGACGAGGCGTGGACCGGCCTTTCGTCGATGAAGAGTGCAGGTGAAAGTGGGGTCCGACTTGATGCGGCTTGGCGTGTGTGAAGAAGGAAAAGGAGATCCCGGGTGGGCTTGCTGGGCTTGATCCGCTTTGGGCAGATTCTGGCTCGGCCCTTTTCATTTCTTTAAGCCTTTTCTTTTCTAATTTCATTTTCTGAATAGAATTTGATATGAATTCAAATCCTTTTGAATTCAAACTGCTTTGGGGATTTTGGGGTTACGTGGGTTCACAAACAATCAAATATCCTAGTGGTTACCTTGCAAAGGTTTGGTCAAGCTTGGGTTTCAAAAGTAAACAGAGATTTGCTCTAGTTTGCAAATATTTGAAATAGGGTTTTGAAACTATTTCTAAATTTTGAATCTTGGGTTAAAAGCTTCACCTAGCCTTTCCAACCATGGAGGCAAGCAAACAAGATCATAGACAATCAAATCCCAAAGGGTGTTGGCCAATTGAGACAATTTGCCCACATGAAATCATAGCTCAAACTTCTGTCTCTAAATGATTTTGAGAAAAACCCTATATGAATGAATGATGCAAGAATGAAATGAATGAGTTTTTGAAACATGATTTTTGGGATGTTACAAATCTAACCCCCTTAAAATGAATCTCGCCGTCGAGATTCGGATTAACTAACAAATAGGTGAGGTGGTCTTTAGAAGATCATCTTCTCTTTCCCATGTTGCTTCCTCTTGAATGATGGTTCCATCGTACTTTGCAAAACTTGATGGTTTTTGTCCTTGTGACTCTTTACGTGGTCTCAAGAATCTTGACAGCTTTTCTTCATAGGTGAGATCACTTTCTAGTTGAACTTCTTCCAAAGATATGGTATCTTTCAAAGATGTTTCTTCCATTTCTAGGTGACATTTCTTGAGCTGGCTCACATGAAAAACATTATGGATTTGCTAGTAAAGATCTTTGGCGATTCGATTTCATATGACTTCTCCTTGCGACTTAGAATGTTGAATGGTCCCACATATCTTGGTGCTAACTTTCCTTTGACTCCAAATCTTTTACTCCACAGTAGTGATACTCTAAGATAAGCTCTATCCCCAACTTCGTAAGTGACTTCTCTCGCTTAGCATCTGCGTAGCTTTTCTGTCGACCGTGCTATCTTCAATCATCTCTAACCAATTTGACCTTTTTCTTGGCGTCTTTGATAAGGTCTGGTCCAAACAAACTTCTTTCTCCACACCATTCCATAGCAATGGGGTGGTACACTTTCTTCGTATAGAAACTCAAATGGTGCCATCCCAATACTAGATTGGTATTTGTTGTTGTAAGAGAACTCTGCGTAAGGCGGACTTTCATCCCAACTTGCTCCATAGTCTAGGGCACATGCCCTCAACATGTCTTCAAGAATTTGATTAGTCCTTTCTGTTTGTCCATCGGTTTGAGGATGAAAAAGTCTTGAATTCCAATCTCGTTCCTAAAGATTCATGAAGCTGTCTCCAAAAGTGAGAAGTGAATTGAGTTCCTCTATCAGACACAATACTCTTAGGTACTCCGTGAAGGCATACAATTCTGCTCATGTAGATTTTGGCTAACTTGGCACTTGTATAAGTTGTCTTTACGGGTATAAAATGAGCCACTTTAGTTAGGCGATCTACTACCCATATGGAATCATACCTGACCTGGTCCTTGGTAATCCGGTAATGAAATCCATACCAATATTTTTCCACTTCCATTCAGGAATAGGCATTGGTTGAAGCAAACCTGCTGGTTTCTGATGCTCTGCTTTCACTCTACTACACACGTCACACAGGGCAATGTGTTCGGCGATGTCCCTTTTAAGATTGTTCCACCAAAATCTTTCTTTCATATCCATGTACATTTTGGTGTTTCCCGGGTGAATAGAATACGGAGAGTTATGGGCTTCTTGTAAAATCAGTTTCCGCATTTCCGGATCTTGTGGAACACAAATCGTTTCTGTGCCATAAAGTACCTTGTTCGTCCATATGGAAACTTTTAGCTTTCCTTGGCTAATCCTTTCCTAATCTCTTGATCTCTTTATCATCTTTTGGGCTTCTTTAATCTTATCCAACAGTGTGGGTTGAACATCCAAAGACATAAGATGTCCTTCCGGCACAATCTCCAACCCGAGTTCCTTGAATTGCTTACACAAATCATCAGGAAATTCACCTTTGGTAAGACCATTTACAAACGCCTTACGACTTAGAGCATCTGCTACTACATTTGCTTTACCGGGGTGGTATTGCAAATTCAAGTCGTAATCCTTGATAAGTTCTAGCCATCTTCTTTGTCTCATATTGATCTCCTACGGGTGAAGATATATTTCAAGCTCTTATGGTGGTGAACACTTCACAACGTTTCCCCAAAAGGTAGTGTCTCCATGTTTTGAGTGCATGGACAACAGCTAACTCTAAATCATGAGTAGGATAATTTACTTCATGAGTTTTGAGTTGTCTCGAGGCATAAGCCACAACTTTTCCGCCTTGCATAAGTCGGCACCTAATCCTTGATGAGAAGCATCACAATATACTTGGAAATCCTTTTCCAAATCTGGTAGGCACAGAACTGGTGCTGACACAAGTCTCTTCTTTAGTTCTTGAAAGCTGAGTTCACATCCTTCAGACCAAGCAAATTTCTTATCTTTCTTTAACAGTTCATCATTGGTTTAGCAACCTTAGAAAAATTTTCAATGAACCTTCCGTAGTAACCTGCTAAACCAAGGAAACTACGAACCTCTTTTACATTCTTAGGAGATTCCCATTACATCACAGCGAAACTTTAGCAGGATCAACTGCTACACCATCCTTGTCATAACATGACCAAGAAATCCAACTTCCTCTAACCAAAACTCACACTTGCTGAACTTGGCATAAAGCTTATGTTCCTTAGTTTCTCAAGTATCAAGCGTAGATGTCTTTCATGCTCTTCCTTGCTCTTGGAGTAGACTAAGATGTCATCGATGAAAAGCGATAACAAACTTGTCGAGAAATTCCATGAACACCTTGTTCATCATATTCATGAAGTATCTTTGGGCGTTGGTTAAACCAAAAGGCATCACAGTGTACCCATACAATCCATACCTCGTGGTAAATGCTGTTTTAGGTATGTCTTGCTCTCTTATCTTGAGTTGAAAATAGCCTGACCGAAGATCAATCTTCGAGAACACACATGCTCCTTCTAGCTGATCAAACAAGTCATTTATTCTTGGCAAAGGATACTTGTTCTTGATGGTTACCTCGTTGAGAGAACGGTAATCTATGCATAACCTCGAGTTCTCTCTTTTCTGAACAAAGCTGGAGCTCCCCAAGATGATGAACTTGGCTGGATGAATCCTTTACGCAATTGTTCTCCAAGTTGTTTCTTGAGTTCCTTAAGTTCGTCAACTGACATTTTATAAGGCCTCTTAGCTCTTGGTCCAGAACCTGGTACCAAATCTATTATAAACTCCACATCTCTATCTGGTGGCATTCCTGGTAACTCTTCCGGAAACACATCCGGATACTCACACACAATTGGCACACTGTCCATGCTAACCCCCTTAAGAGAATTCAACTTACTCCCTTTAGATTTAAAATTGGACTTGAATATTATCCTCTTACCTTCAGGGGTTGTGAGTGGCATACGATTTGCACAATCTAGTACTCCCTCATACTTAGCCATCCAATCCATTCCCAAATTATATCAATCCTTGGGAATTCAAGATTATTAGGTTTTCGAAACTTATGTTTTCCGATCTCTATGACTAAATCATGACATCCCAGTTTACTATCATTTCTCCACCGGAGAACTTACTTTTATAGGACACCCAATGGTTTCTACCGGTAGTTCATTTCTTTCGACAAATGCTTTTGATATGAATGAATGAGATGCACCAGTGTCAAAGAGTACAAATGCTGAGATGGAATTGAGTCTGAACTTACCAGCAACGGCATCAGGTTCTTCATAGACCTCCTCCACATTAATGTGGTTAACCTGTCCTTTCTGAAAAGGATTGGGCTTGATAGGTCCTTCAACTTTCTTCTCAGGACACTCATTAGCATAATGTCCCAGCTTCTTGCATTTGAAGCATTCAACTGTTGTTGTCCTTCTTAGGTTGACTTCCACTTCCACTTCCACTTCCACTATGGTGGCTCTTATATCCACTCTTGTGGTTCTTGTACTTATCATTGTCATGACTGCGATGATGCTTGTTGTCATGACGGTTGTGGTTGTGGTGCTTGTTAAACTTCCCATGCTTGTGGGATCTGGACGCTATCATCATAGTGAGATTGTTTATGAGCGATCTGAGCTATGCTTGTCGGATGTTTCCTTTCTACTCTCGACTTGCTTCATTTTATTCTCCACAATAACAGCCTTGTCACACAAATGGCCGATAAGTTGGAACATATGCCACAGACAGCTGCAGATTCAGTTCGTCATTCAAGCCTTCCAGAAACTTTTCCTTCCTTTTGGCATCAGTGTCAACCTCATCCGGTGCATAACGCGCCAGATTGTTGAACTCTTCAATATATTCAGCCTGTTGTGGTGGTATGCTATTTCAGGTGTGAAATTCCTTCTTTTCAGGCTCATCATACGGTGAGATATGAGTAATCTGAAATCCATCTTCAAAGATAGCCCAAGTCACCTCATCAATAGGCGCGGTAATCTGAAGTTGTCCCACCATCTGCGGCTGGTCCTTCCAGATGTCTTTGCGAACCTGACCTTTTCAGCATCTGTGCATCCCACGGTCACTAAGTCTTTGTTCACAGAACGTAGCCAATCATTGGCCACCATGGGATCAGTCGTTCCCGAAAACTTAGCTGGCCTTAGACGCAAAAATCTGGTGAGCATATCAAAACCTGGAGGGTTGTTGTTGTTGTTATTGTTGTTATTGTTGTTGGGATTGGGGTTGTTGTTGTTCTGGTTCTGGATGAATGTCGTCATCATTTGCATAAGCTGAGTCTGCGCATTCATCATTTGTTGCATTTCCGGGGTAATGTTGGGGTTGGGTTGGGTGTTTGCGCGACGGGGAGGCATCTGTGGTTTATTCATATAGAGATAAGAATGAGATACCCTTACATGATTTATGCACAATACATTCACAAGCAAACACATAGCAAGCAACACTAGGATAAAATCTAAACAACAAGATAACAAAAGTCTCCCAGTACAATCACACAAGTGGCAAGCCATCCACATGTCGGATGGTCCAACAATAAGTTCTCAAATAACAAGTGCGGAAAATAAAGATAACTGAGTAGTCAAATCTACTGTGGCATCAATCTCCTCCTCGACAAAGGTAAGACCTGCGTTCTCCATTGCGGTCTTGTTCTCCTCGATGATAGTGGTCAAAGAGTCGATCTTGGCCTTGAGAGCCCTCTTCTGGGAACGAAGCCTCACAATCACTGTCTGCTGCTGCTCTAACTCGAAATCCTTGGACTGTAGTTCCTCGGTCATATCACGAATCCTCTTGTTCCTATCATGGACACGCTTCTCTTGACTCTTGAACTTACGGTCTTGGGTCTCGAACTTCGTCTCCATCTCCTTGACTATCTCGTCCTGCTGTGCAAAGAGCTTGTCCTTCTCGCGAAGCTGCACCTGGAGCTCGTCATTACTAAGCATGACGTTGGTCCTATCGGTATCCACGTGCCTAATAAGAGTCTCTAAGTCCTGGAGGTATAGGCGTATCGGCTCTGCTGTGACCCTCGAGTCGTCCTCAAAGTCAATGGACTCTCCGTCATCATCACGCCTTCCGAAGGCGTGGAAGTGAGTGCCTCTAACCTGTCGGGAGTGACGTCCTAACAATCGTCCTATCAGATCCTGCATGACCACCTCCATGCCTCTCTCCCTGTCATCGTGCATAAGCTTGAAGACGATGGCCTCCGTAGTAGGCTCTGGCGTCCTGGCTGGTTCACCTTGAAGCCCCAAAGGTCCTTCCTCTCAAACTTGGTGAGTGGGTGCACCGTAATGATAGGAAGAGGGAGATCGAGTAAAGTAGTAAGTTCTACGATACGAGGACCAAAACGGGTAGCCTGGAACTCCTCAACAGTGTTGATGGCAATAGGCATCTATTTATAAGATTGAAAAAGTTAGAACAACACAATTTAAGATAAACAAGACAAACATTCAAACACATTCTTGGGACACACATAAATCATACAAGTCATGCATACAAGAATCCATTACATCAACCAAGGTCCAAACTTATTTAAGGTATCATTTTGGAAAATAAAGTGATAGGTGGTGGTCCAACTAACGAAGTGCGCTTACAATCCTATCTCATTGGATCTGGTGGCTAACACAATGTTCCTAGTGGCAATCACCCTATCTTGTTCACATGCTTCTATCACTAAGTCTATAATATCTCGTCTTAAAGATTGGTTGGTGATTTCCAACTCTTGGGTATGTTCCTTCTCTTTCTCTAAGTCCTTTTGGAGGTTGAGCATCTTGCACTTGACTCTAGCACTTAGTTCCTTGATAGTCTTCCAAGCTGCTTCTTTTGTTGACTCAAAGAATGTGGTGTGCATAAAAGTGTTGGTGTACATGCAGAAGCCTTTTCTTTGTGGTTGTCTTCCTTATTCTTGTACAAGTGAAGTTGCACCCACCAATACTCCACTTCATCCTCCATCCTTTGGAAAGCCTTTGTACCTTCTTTGCACCATGTACTCCCATGGTTTCCATGAGGTCCTTGAGAATCTTGGGAAACTCAGTCTCACACTCCAAGGTCATGGTCATGAGTGGTCCTTTCTTCACGGCTTCGTTGACGGAGTTCATCTACAAATGGAGATGAGAATGAGAAGATTAGAAAAGTTCTGAGAAGAATAGACAAGTGTAGAAGAAGTTAAAATTTTCCTTAGTGGTTTCCAATCCTAGGGTCATAATCCCACAGGCAACACAAAGTGCTCGATACCATCTGTAAGATCCCTCCTTATTAAAGGAAAAGAATCCTGTGATTGCAATGCTAGTCCACGGATCAATGCTAGCATCCACAGTTTAAGATGAAGTACCACAGATACAAAGGTCGTTTATTACAGTCATTCCAGAGATAAAACATAGTCTTTTACAACTCATGGCCAAAGGCCTAATACAAGAGTTTATGGAATATGTAAATAAACATAAGTCTTCATCTTCATGTGCCACGGGCAAGCATGTTGAGTGTAGACTCATGACTCCTATTCATCATCAGAGTAACCTGCAACATCATAAGTTACAGCCACAGAGGGTCAATACTTTGGAATAGTATTGGCAAGTGATACCTTAGTATATTTTAAGTGGACTATAATACTATATGCATTTGGCTGGTGGAGCTTAGGCTTGCATTGCTCAAAATAGATTTTTCCTTAACTTTTTGAAAATACTAAGTTTTTGTTTGGCAAAGACTATCCCAAGGTATCTACCAATCAAAGACTGAAGATCCACTCAGGGCATCTACCAATCAAAGACTGAAGATCCTTTAACCCTTGTTCACCCACAAGTTTTATTTAGAAATTGGAGTGATGAGATTCTTGAAGTTTCCATGTCTTGATGCTCAAATTGTCCTTTACCAGGGACATGGCTAAGTACTTAGGTTTTACACTCTGCAGAGGTGGTGCACTTTCCCCACAAGCCTTGGTTTCCCAAGACATGATCCTTCAGTAGCCTTTCCTTAGTCAAATGGACGCGTTCCAACCTATCATCCCATCTACCACCCACTGTCCAAGAGACTAAGTTCCAGCATCCTAAGATCATGGCAGAGCCCATATTACCAAGTGGTTGCACTTGAAGCTTCTCAACATTTGACAACTCAAATCTCTTTGTTCCTGGGTGGCCATCCACAAGTGAGATACACAAGGTTCACCAGTACTCCTGGCCTTGTGTAACCACTCAACATATCCCATTATTTCCATTCCACCCAGGTGATTCATTAACTTAGTTGTTTTGTTAAATAAAAACAAGTCCTTAGACTTAGAATATTTTTCCATAGTGTGAATATAAACTACCCTTGTTTTCTAGTAGCTAGGCTAAGCATGGCATGGCAACTTATCCTTAGGGAATTTTCCTAGCAATTCTAGCATTCTATTCTAATTAGGATTTCCATCATCAATTGATAAAAGTAGCATGCAAGTCCTAACAAAATATATCTAATGCAAGTATAAAATATAGGTATGGAATATTCATGAAGATATCACTTGCCTTGGTAGTGTGGAGAGTAGCACTAAATCACAATCACAATCACTAGCAAAATCTACACACAAAGTTATAGCACACAATTACACACAATATACAAACAAAATAATATGAATGCATGCATGCATGAATCTACCAAGTGATGATTCTTGAAAACTCAACCAAGCAAGTGCATGAATACAGAAACTAAACAAGTCACAAAATAGCCAAGACAACTTAAATAACCCTAAAACAAAATACTAAACTAAATCTATACTCAAAAAGGCCTCAAACAAGTCTCTGCAATTTTAGCACATCTAATGGCTACTATTTGCTAAACAAAAAGGATAGGCAGAAAGGTCTTGTTTTTCTGAATCCAACGGTATAAAGTTTGCATAATTCCAACGTGGAATTCAAAAGATATAGGCATTTGAATTTGGATCAAATTTCTGGTTTTAAATCTATTTTCAGATCTAACCTAGCCACGCGTCATGTTCTTATTCGCCGCATGCCGGTTAAATGCGGATCGAAAGACGCATCGCTGGATCTAAATGAAATCTGGCGGCTCAGATCGCGTACCGCTTCGGGGTTAAGTGGATCTATCCTAGCGCTACGATACAGATCTAACGGCTGCTATTTCTCTGGCCAAGAACTGGCGGCGGAGCGGCGGCTACCGGCGGCGGAACTGTCGGTCGATGACGTTGCCGACGATGCAGACGGAGAGGGAGAAAGAGGAGTAGCTCACCGGGCTCAGGAGGTCACGGCGAAGCTCGTCGTACTTGCGGTTGGTCAAGGGTGCTCGGACTGTCTAGATTGCTCGCCGGAGTGGAAGACGGCGCAGTGCGTCGGGTGGTCGTCGTGGACGCCGCTCGAATCACTCCAAGGCAAGATAGCGACACGGTTAGATTCACAGAGTCAAGGCGAAGTAGTGAGCATGAACGGGAAGGCGAGGGGCGGTCTGTACCTACCGGGAAAACTCGTCGGAGTTGATGTCGCCGTCGGTGCTCGCGGTGTCAGGGGGAACCGGCGACCTGGGGCAGTACAAGACGGACTAGTGAGGTCAGGAGATGCGCCAAGACATGCTGAGTCAGATTGTAAGAACAAGAGGCAGAGGGGAACACTAGGCTCACCGGAATCGATCGCCGGAGAGGCTCTGTCATGGCGGTGCAAAGCTGATTGAGGACAGCCTGGTGGCGAGTGAGCGAGGTGTTTGGGGAAAAAGATCGCGAGGCAGAGGAACTTATAGCCGGGAATCGACAGAGCGCTCGCGGTTAAATGCCCATTCGCCGCGCCATTACCGCCATCACGCTTGCTGCAGCGTGGTCATGGCGCGATCGAGGAAGACGAGGCGGCGTGGACCGGGCCGCTTCGTCGATGAAGAGTGCGGTGAAAGTGGGAATTCGATGTCAGCCGACTTAACGTGCGTCTTTCGTGGCGTGTGTGAAGGATAAGGAGATCCCGGTGGGCTTGCTGGGCTTGATCCGCTGGGCCAGATTCTGGCTTCGGCCCCTTTTCCTTTCTTTAAGCCTTTTCTTTTCTAATTTCATTTTCTGAATAGAATTTGATATGAATTCAAATCCTTTTGAATTCAAACTGCTTTGGGGATTTTTGCAGGGTTCTGTGGGTTCACAAACAATCAAATATCCTAGTGGTTACCTTGCAAAGGTTTGGTCAAGCTTGGGTTTCAAAAGTAAACAGAGATTTGCTCTAGTTTGCAAATATTTGAAATAGGGTTTTGAAACTATTTCTAAATTTTGAATCTTGGGTTAAAAGCTTCATCTAGCCTTTCCAACCATGGAGGCAAGCAAACAAGATCATAGACAATCAAATCCCAAAGGGTGTTGGCCAATTGAGACAATTTGCCCACATGAAATCATAGCTCAAACTTCTGTCTCTAAATGATTTTGAGAAAAACCCTATATGAATGAATGATGCAAGAATGAAATGAATGAGTTTTTGAAACATGATTTTTGGGATGTTACAATATCGCTTGCAATCATGTGATTAATGATTTTGACCACAAGGAATGTTGTATTATAGAATAAGCAAAGATTATTTGCTGAGAATGAGATTGAACTAGGTATGGAGTGTTGGGTTCATAGAATAGAAAACCAAAATTTTCCTACAATGGGAACTATTAAGCACCAAGATCCATCTACTTAGATACAACCAACAGGTGGATATACATCCATAGAATACATACCCATGAAGAATGACAAAGCTTTACAAGGTTGGACTCGTGGATGATGTAGTTGTTCGCTTGCCAATCTCAAGATCGAGTAGAAGTCCGTAGCACCGCAGCTTAGCGGAGAATCCGTGATCGCACACATGTCCGGACCCGACAACCTCCACGTCCTCGCTCCAGCAATGTAGAGGAAGCAACAAATTCCTACTCCAGAAAAATCCACTAAGAACATGTATTTCGCTAAGCCGAGACCATGGGGACATAGTACTAGAGGGGGAGAGAGATCCTTCGCGGGGAGGTGTGAGTGAGAACTGAGGGAGGGGTGCCTTTTATAGGGGGGAGGGGGCGGCCCCTCCCATGGCCGAAGGCCAAGGTGGTGCCCCCACCTATACCCTCATTCATGTGGGTGGAGCTCCCACTCACATAATAAGCCTCCACTCACATAAACCATTTCTCCACTCAAAATCTATTAAATTTCCACCAAATTTAATGCAATCTCTCATTTAATAAAACTAATTTATTTATTTTATTCAGAATTGTGTTAATTACATTAATTAAAAAACATTCACATAAAACCCCTTGCTACATTTTAATTTCACATGCAAAACCAATTTCACCCAAAACAATTCCGGTGTCCATTGAAATAATTCTAGCATTTGATATTCTTTCTCCGGCATTTAATTTGCTCCAAAAGGTGTCGGTATCCCTCAAGTGTGTCACCCTAAGGTTCGCGAATAATGCAGACATGATTGAGACCCCTCTTCGATTAATAATCAGCAGTGGGACCTAGAGATCCGTACTAACTCCTACACATTCAAAGATGACTTCTTGTGATCATGTGAACCTTGAACACTGTAACTAAATCCCTTTGTCTGCAATATTTTACATGTCCGAGATTCGATCATCGGTATCCCCATACCTAGTTTGATCTCATTACCGATATGTACTCTTTTCTTGTTCCCGTGATATAACATTCTAGTGATCCCCATCACTTGCTTGCAAGCTATATCAATATGATATCACCCAGAGGGCCCAGAGTATATATCTCCATCATTTGGATGGATAAATCCTACTCTTGATCCATGAGCCTCTACATAACACTATCGCAGTATCTGAACCCACCTTTATAGTCACCCTGTTACAGTGTGATGTTTGATATTATCAAGCTACTCTTCCTATGTTATTGATTGACATGATCTCATGGTGTAAGGACTAAAGTTACTTTGTAATGATGTTATAGCAATTTAAACATAATGAATTTGATCATATTACTATATTTTGGATGAATGTTCATCACATCATTCCACCAATGTTGTGACCTCGTTATTAACAACATCCAATGTCCATGATCAGGAAAACTTGATCATCTTGTTAATCAACAAGCTAGTTTATATGAGAGGCATAACTAGGAACACTTTATTTTTTTATTAAAAAAACATGTATTAACATTTCCTTTTAATACAATTATAGCATGCAAAATAAACATCTATATTGCCTCTCGGGCATATTCCCTTCAGTCTCCCACTCGCACTAGAGACAATAATGTAGTTTACATAGTGATCAATCTAACACCCATGGAGTTCTGGTGTTGATCATGTTTTCCCTAGGGAGAGTTCTAGTCAACGGATCTTCCACATTTAGATCCGTGTGTCCTTTACAAATCTTTATACCTCCATCCTAAACATGCTCATGGATAGGGTGAAACCGACGCTTGATATTCTTGGAATTCTTGTGAGACCTTGGTTCCTTGACGTTGTCTATGGCTCCATTGTCATCACAATAGATCACCATTGGGTCCAATGCACTAGGAACCACACCCAGTTCCGTTATGAACTCCTTCATCCAAATTGCTTCCTTTGTTGCTTCTGAAGTAGCAACATATTCCCCCTCCGTTGTTGATCCCACCACCGCGGGTTGTTCGGAGCACCTCCAACTAACCGTTGCTCCATTCATGAGAAACACACATCCGGATTGAGACTTAGAGTCATCCAGATCGGTGATGAAGCTAGCGTCGACATAACACTTAGCGATAATCTCTTCTTCACCTCCATACACGAGAAACATTGTCGTGGTGGTGGCATGGCAGATGCCATGGGTAGGCTAAAGTTGGGGCCGATGTATACTAGTGGGATACAGGGAGGGATATCATAGTGGATTCTACACACAAAATTCTCTCAAGTTCTTTCCTTAGCAGTATTAGAGAGAGGAGGAAGAAGCACTCATGAGCCCTCTAAGTGTAAAATGAATTGATCCCCTCTCTAGGAGGCCCTGGCTCACCTTATAAAGGGGTGGCCAGGATACATCTAGGGATGAGTTGGACAAAATATTTGGGGAATATACTATTCCCAAAAGGGTAATTCTGCGCACTCCTTTCCCTGTTGCCCTTCTATCAACGGCAAAGACCTAGAGCCCACGACATGTGATTATGGGACTCTAGGACTGTCACCTCCGTGACATCTCCTCTGTCTCTCTGCCCCTCTAGTCCTTGTCTATAGCGCTTGGCTTTCCTTGGAATGCTAAGGGAGAGAAAGAGCATAGTGTTGACCTTGGGGCTCACTCTCTCCTTCTCGAGCAAGCCATCTTCTGACTCGGACAAGCCCGTACCTATAGATAGGAAGTTCGCTAGACCTCGTGCTGACATACCTTATATGTCATCCGAGACAAGCCAATGTTCTTTAGCTCAGGGTAACCCGACCCTCATTTGACCGACCCTTATATAACTCGGTCGGGTCATGCCTTGGCCCGATTTATACCTCGGTGGGATTTGCCCTTTTACCTTAGCTTGACCCTACCTGGGGTCATCCCCCCAACATTAGTCCCCAAAGCTGGTGCGGTCTTAACGACTTTAGCCGACAAGGCCACAACAGGTTCATTTTTATCTGGAACTAATATCCATGTTTCCGACATATGCTTTAGTCGGCCAATCTTTGAAGTGCGACTCTGCCGCAATATTGTTGGTCTCATATTTGTTCCGACTCATTTTGGCTTCGTCAGAGGCATATCTTGTCGCCCGAGTCATTCTGATATGTTCGGGTTATTTCCCTTCCTTCCTTCGTAAGCTGACCCCATCCTACGTGTTAGTAATCATTGCGCTTTGCCTCATTCTTTGGGACGCTACAGTGATCACCAGCACGCGAACAATTATCCCTGTGACCCATCAAGTCACACAGTGACTCCTCGATTATGGTAGGGGTAATTATGCGCCGCTTCATCTTTTGCGCCATGTAACTGATTGTGTGGATCCACCCCACGACTTCCACCTTGAAATACATGCGTGTGCAGCGGAACCACTATACATGCACGATCCCACAATGGTTAGTGCATGATGCACTTAAATAGGGGAGCGGGGGGGGGGGGGGGGAGGGGAAACCCTCGTTCACTTTCCCCTGCTCCCAACTCCTTCTTCCTCGCAGCACTGTCGCTGATGTGCGCTGCTCTTGCGACCGCGCTGCCTGTTTCTTGCGCTCGGAATGATGCGTAACGCGCTTGCTCCGCGCATCTCCTCCACTCTAGCCGTGCTCTGCCGCTCACACCCGCGCTCCTCCGTCGCAGCGATGGGCCCATGGCAGTCAAGGCCTCTCCTCCTACCGCGAGCATTTCTTCCTCGAGCAACTCCTCTAAGGAATCCATGTCGAGCTCGCATAGCATTGTCGATGCTGCGGGACACGAAGAGGGGGCCACCGTCTCCAAGCGAGGCTCTTGGCAAGGGTCCAAAGCAACCCAAAAGGAGATCGATTGGCTCATACGGATGCGCCGGATCCCGTCCGGGGTCACCTGCTTCTTACCCGGCAGAGATCTCATCCCGAACGCGCAACTGGGTGAGTTTGTAGTTTTTGTCTCTCACTTTGCCCGAGGATTCGACCTCCCTCTTAGTGGCTTCGCCAAGGATTTCCTAGAAACCTTCGGGCTTCAGCCCCATCATTTGCCGGCTAACGCCATAGCCTCCCTCTCTACGTTTATCTTGGCCACGGAGGGGTACTTCAGCCTCTGGCGCTCAGTTCTTATTTGGGACAAGTTCTTCCAGATTTGGGCTAATGTAGTGCCGAATAAACTTCAGTGTCCCCACGAGAAATCTCTCACCCAGTGTGGTGCCGCCTCCATCACACCTTGGAAGAGCTCCGTCTTACCCCGAGTTACCATTCTCGAGTCATGGAAAAAGTGGCACAAATCCTTCTTCTATGTGAAAAACAGTGGGAAGGAAGATATGATTCAGTTGCCGACTTTCTCAGTCGGCATGCCCAGCAAAAAAACTAGGATCTGGACCCGAAGAAGAAGAATCCCTTCGTCTAGTCCTTCGAGAAGCGGCTCATTGCGCTGACCAAGGATGGGTTATGCGGTGACGACCTCATGGCTACCTTCATCAGTAGCCGGGTTTGCCCGCTCCAGAAATGCACCCACAAAATCTTCTACATGAGCGGCCGATTTGACCCGAACTGGGTTTCAATGGTCGAATTAGACAACGAGTAGATTCAGAAGCACGTCAATTCCATCTTTAAGATGGACATAGCCGAGGACTAGACATGGGGCATGAAGCCCTATAACCAAGATAATCTCCCGCCCCAGGTAATTTTCTGCCGAGTTGTGTATCCTAGATCATATCTTTATCTTGGCCCATTCAATCACGTAACTTATTTCTATGTCTTTTCCTTAGGATTTTCTCGAGCAATCTGTGGAGCACAGCAATAATATTTCCCTTACTTGGGGAAAATATCAGCAGACCTCAGACGAGGATGAGCCAGATTCCGGGGAGTTCATGCTTGTCCCGGACTCAGGCTCTAGACAAACCTCCGGTAAGGCTTTAGTCCATAAGGAACAACCCGATGATGATGACTCGGACGACTATGAGATCCTCAAGGTAGTTAATCCGGCGCCTCTCTCATATGCCTATATGGCTCCTTGTTTTCCATCTAATCCGACTAGGCAGGTGTACGACGTTTCTCCCATTGCCGTGGGAGGCCAAGGTCCGACGAGAAAGTGCACCGCGACCTCGGATCCTCCGGCCGAGGCTCCTAGGAAATGAATCAAGAGAGCCACCAATAGGATACCCAAGCCAAAGGCGCCACCATCAGTCTCCTCGTAAGTATACATATCCGAATCAAGCTTGTATTCTCGTTTCTCCTTTTCTTTATCTAATTCAAATTTTCTATCTATTTCACTTCGGCAGTGACCCTCTGAACATTCCTCGGAGCGGGTCCAACATGGCATCTCATATTGCCAGGCCACCATCACCCTCGTCCCATGACAACGTCCGGGTTTCGAGCCCCATCTGAGGTGTCTCTCCTCCTGCCCCAAACAACAGTCCATCTCGGCAGGAGAAGGGGAATGTCCGCGGTGACGGTGGAAATGCCTACGGAGTTACATCCATGTCGGATCATCCATCTAATTCGGCAGCGCCCACCCAGACCATTGAAGACCGTGGCGCCATTCCAAGTTCTTCCGAGATATTAGCTACCTCGGCCTCTTCTCAAGCAGTACCTCCTCCAAGCCCCATACATCAACAAACTGAAGCTCCTACATCGTCCAAGTCTTCCAAGGCTCGGTAACAACATCAGACACGGCAGAGCCCGCGCTCCAAGTACCAATCTCCTTTGCCAGCTCCTTTGACCTCACCTGCCGCTGCTCGGCCAACTAAGTCACAGTCTCAGGCTGATCTCGTTGCCAAGCAGAAGAAAGGCGGGTCCTTGGCCAAGCCGCCCTAGAAGAAAGCCGGGGAATCTGCTTCCTAGCCCTCTGTGGCTGACCTGCTCAAGAAAGGAGCTTCATGTTCTCTGCTTGATCACTGGCAAGTAGATTGTCTGCACAACACCCCTAGCTTAAGCTGCCAAGGTGCCTCAACAAATAAGGGAAAGTGCTTATGCGCACTTCGAGTGCTGAGATCCTCGGCTCTCTTGCCAAATATGCGCAAAACTAGAACGAAGCTGACTATTCTGAGGTTAGATTTGGAGGCAACCCTACGCCAAAGAGCTTTGGCCCTGCGAGATCAGCAACAGGATGCAACTTGCCAGCTGGGTCATTATGGAGGCTAAACATATGATGGAGGTAAACACTCCGGCTCACACTTTATGTTCTTGTATAGTGTAATATATAACCATTAATCCCCGTGCCTCTAGGGGAATGATCTATCAATCGGCCGGATGCTCACTTAAGCTAGTACATAGTGTATCCAGGGTGCATAACCGAATTATTTTAACTTAGGAAAAATTGTCTTAGCTTTGAATATCTAGCCACCAAGATGAGAGTCAAGTTTTACTTGATTCAGATCTTGAGTATATTTGAATATCTAGCCACCTAGACCTGGATCAAGTTTTACTTAATTTGAATCTCACTTATTGCTTTGAATATCCAGCCACCTAGACCCGAGTCAAGTTTTATTTGATTCGGATCTTGAGTTTAGCTTTGAATATATAGCCACCTAGATCCGGGTCAAGTTTTACTTGATTCAGATCTTACTTATTGCTTTGAATATCCATCCACCTAGATTTAGATCAAGTTTTACTTGATTCGAATCTCATTTATTGCTTTGAATATCCAGCCACTTAGATCTGAGTCAAGTTTTACTTGATATGGATCTTGAGCTTAGATTTGAATATCCAACCACCTAGATCCGGGTCAAGTTTTACTTGATTCGGATCTTGAGTTTATCTTTGAATATCCATGTTGCTTTTTTATTATCATATTTTCTTTTCCAGATTGCTCATTACCGGCATACCACCAAGTTCCAGGAGCTGCTCTTCTCCCACATGCGTCTCTGCACAAAGTATAACAAGTTGTTTCCGATAGTGAAGAAAACAGGTTTGTACTTGCCATACTTCACCCCAGCTCTTTTTGTTATCCGACTGACCAAACTAACTTCTGAATTGTCCTTTTGCAAGACGCTATATATAATCAGAACAACTATCTGAAGGACAAGGTCACCACATGGGAAGGTACTTCGGCACCACATATCTTATTTTATCGCCTTGCTCTCCTTGTTGTTTTCCTTACCAGTTTTACCTCAGCCCACCTGAACTACAAGTTCTTGTAGAATCCCATCAAGAATGCATTTCTATGCCTGATTTGATGATGCATTTTCTCGAACAAGCAGGAGAAGATGCCGCCCAACTGAAAGAGAAGGACGATGAGATAGCTCGGCTTCATGCAGAAAACGAATCCCTGAAGAAAACTCATCAGGACGAGCTATCAAAAATCGACCAAGTATTCGCAGAAGAGAAGAGCTGACTCAACTTTAAGGTAGAGAAGGACCAAGAGCTTATCAGAACGGCAGAGGCCACAGCTGACTCGGTGAAGCTTGAGCTTGAGAGGTTGAACAAAAAGAAAGCTGGCTAGCTATCTGACCTTGCCAAGATAACCTTGATCGTGCATCGTAAGTCTTTCTGTTGCTTTCCTGTTCTCATCCGATATTTCCTGACCTCTTTTACTGACTTGTCCTTCTACTTATGCTTAGACAAGATTCCAGACTACAAAGTCCGAAGCGCCAAGACTATAATGAGAGCTCGGTAGCATCATGGTGAAACCAATGACCCAGATCATGCTTACAACATTGAGGATTTCTTGATTAGTTTGGCGGCCAGCACAAAACTATGAAATCATTTGGTGTTAATCTGATGGATGCAGCCATATGGGTCTTCAATGTCCTCTGGTCGACAGAGTCGGGCCCTAAACATATTGAAGTGCTTGCCGAGAGTTTAATGGATTGTGAAACTCACCTCAACCTCTGGAGGGAGTCCGCCGCGCGAGCTGGTGCCGACACTGCCTTGAGCTTAGTGCTCTCATCGTATGAAGGTATCAGCTTGGATACTCTTCAAAACATGCGCGCCGGATCGCGGTGGCTCTCTTACCCGAACCATATTCAACGCCGGCAAGCTCGGGCCTACCTACTTATCTAGTATGCCAATACACATACTTGGAATGAAGGGCCGAGCTTCCTCGAAGACGATGTTGAAGACAATGCCGATGAGGAAGGCGAAGAAGGACCCTAGGAGGAAACCAATGACGAGGAAGATAACCCGGAGGAAGAGGCTGGCAGCTCGGACGAGCACGACGAAACCTCGGAACATGAGGCCGAGGCCGAGGTTCCTTTAACAGAGGCCGAGGCTTCTCGTGCTTAAATCGAGATTCCCTCAACCGAGGTCGAGGTGCCCTCAGCCAAAGCTAGGGTACCCTCGATAGAATTTGAGGCTCCCACTACTGATGCCGAAGCTCACACCTCGGAGACTCCTACTCCAGAAGCTGTTGTTCCCCCACCAGTTGTTGGCGATGCATCTTCTACTGCTCCTTAGGCATAATAACTTCAAACTTTTTATTAAATCCATGGTATGCCAGGAGAAGTATGTAATATATAGTTTAAGTGATTTTCCTACTATTTATGCTTGTAAATATTTAATCCTTTTGGGTGTAGTCCCGGAGTTTGATGTTTCTTGTTCTCTTGAATCTGCTATCCGGCCTGCCTCTACCATTTTTCGGCGTTAGACTTACGGGTCTGAGATTAACAGACTGAATCAATAATACTTAGAAATTTGGAAAATAATCACAAAATTACTTCACAAAATAAGTAAAGAAAGTAAATATAGGGGTTAGCAAAAAACATGAGTCGGCTCGCGTATTTTTCTTCCTTTAGTCGTTTTTCATGTGTTTAGCATTCGCTGGATTTTCTCTTCCTTGCCATGAAGCCTATTTTTTGGATAGCAACAAGTCGAAGAGTTGGCCTTTGTTGCCGACACATTAATAATCTGGCCTAAAGATTAAGAAAACTAGGCCAGCCGACATATAGAAGTAAATTCATAAGAGATAATTTTATTAAGGCAGTCCCCGAGTTATAGCTCGAGGTGCCGAGGTTTAATTCATTGTCTCATTGCCAACATAAAGTCCGACATATGAGAGTTCGAGATACATACACTTCAGCTAAGTGTAAAATGGACGAAGTAGAGCTACATTACATGGCCTCTTTGATTCTTCTCCTGACCTGTCCGCCTTAGTCTTCTCCTATTCTTGTGCATCTATAAGATAGTATGCATCATTTTGCAATGCTTTTCTCATAATAAATGGACCCTCCCATGGAGGTGATAGTTTATGCATGCCGGCCGTGCGCTAAATAATCCAAAGAACCAGATCTTCTTCTCGAAAAACTCCAGGGTTTACTTTCCTGCTATGATAGCGTCTGAGGTTTTGTTGATATACGGCGGATCTGGACAATGCCAATTCTCTTGCCTCTTCTAGCAGATCAACATCATTTTGTCGGGTTATTTCATTCACTTCGGCGTCTGTGTATTGGGTGACTCTAGGAAAATCATGCACTATGTCGGTTGGTAATATAGCTTCTGCCCCATATACTAGAAAGAATGGCATATAGCTTGTTGATTCATTTGGAGTTGTCCTCAGGTTCCATAACATGGCTAGGATCTCCTCCATCCAACAACCCGCTAATATTTTCAAGGCTCAATGAGCCAGGGTTTTATCCCGGACAATACTAGTCTTTTGGATCTTTCTGCTTGCCTGTTCGAAGCGGGATGTGCGACTGATGCAACATCAAGTCTTATCTTATTTTATCGGCAGAATCGAGAGAATGCTCCTTCGGCTAAGTTTGTGCTATCATCTGTTATGATGTTGTGTGGGTACCCATATCTTAGGATAATATCCTTGAGGAATCTCACGGCTGTGGGACCATCACATTTTCTTATTGGTGTAACCTTAATCCATTTTGTGAATTTATCAACCATGACCAAGATATGGGTCATGCCACCACGAGCTGGCTTAAACGACCCAACCGTGTCCAAACACCATACAACAGATGGCCAAGTGATAGGTATGGTTTTTAACTCGAATGATGGCATATGAATCTTGCTTGCATATCTTTGGCAGTCGTTGCATTTTTTCACTAGTTCCACTACCTCTCGCATAGCACTAGGCCAATAAAATCCATGCCGGAATGCTTTGGTGACTAAGGCTCTGGATGAAGCATGATGCCCACATTCACCTTGATGTATATCTAGGAGGATCTCTTGACCTTCTGCCAGATCAACGCACCTCTGCAGGACACTGGTGACACTTCTTTTGTACATCTCTTTGTTTATTATGGTATAGGCCTTTGCCCTTCTTTGGATTTGCCTAGCGAGGATTTCATCACTCCGCAGGAATTCATCATTCAAAAACATTAAGATTGGTCATTCCTATTCTAGTACTTCATGTGTCGGGGTAACCACTTCATTAATTTCCATCACATCTGCCGACATAATCTCTGTCGGATTAGGCTGACGAGTCCCCGGGTTCTGCGAGGTAGTCCCCGTATTTTCCGAGTCAGTCCCCGGGTTACTCGGACCATTCCTCCCATCTATGTCCATTGGGACAACCTCGGACGCTGTGCTAGCCGGGATATGAATTGATTCGGATTCAGGCGTTGGGACAATTGATGGTTTTCTGAGGTGTTCCAGAGCGGTGGAATAGATTGTCTGGATGAGTCAAATTTTGATAATGTGTCAGCTGCCTCATTTTTTGCCCGAGGTACATGATGGAATTCACATCCTTCAAAGTACCAACTTTTCTTCTGGACATGAAATCTATACAGTGCCATATTTGCATCAGGTGCGTCCCAATGACCCGACACTTGCTGCACCACCAGGTCCGAATCACCAAAACATTGTATGCAATGTATGCCAATGTGCTTTGCCACTTTTAAACCATGAACAAGTGCCTCATACTCAGCTACATTGTTTGATGCAGCAAAATGTATTTGCAGCACATACTTCAGCTGATCTTTCTTTGGTGAAGTAAGCACTATCCTGGCACCTAGCCTTGTTTTCAATTTTTATATGTCGAAGTGCATCCTCCAATAATTCGAATCAGGCAAAGGCAGCTCATATTGCACATCAGCCCAATCGAAAAAAAAGTCGGCCAGTGCCCGAGACTTGATTGCATCTTGTCTATCAAATTGTGGAGCATAAGGGGCTAGCTCAATTTCCCATTTGGCTATTCCACCACTTGCATCTTTATTGCCCATTATTTTGGCTGTTGGTGCTTCACATTTCACCTTTATAGGTTGTTCCTCGAAGTAATGCTTAAGCTTCTTTGCTGACATATATACGCCATATGCCATATTATGATAGTGTGGATAGTTTCGCTTTGAAGAAAAGAGTACCTCTCAAGTAATATACTGGCCTCTGCACCGACTTACCTTCCTCGTCACTTTCCACCACTACCATGACACTCACGACTCAGTTAGTCGCTGCTACATAGAGCAACATCGGCTCTTTGGATAGTGGTGAAGCTAACAGAGGTACATGTAGGGTTTCGTAGCATGGAAAACAAAAATTTTCTACCGCATACAAACAAACAAGCCAAGATCTATCTACTAGATTGTAGCAACGAGTCGATGGAATAACTCACCCTCGAAGATTCCAAAGTGTTTAACGAGAGCGGATTCTCGTGGGTGATGTAGTCGCATTCTTCCGATCTCAAGATCGCGAGACGATCCTTCCGGCGCTGCGTTCCTAAAGCGCACATCGCCTGCGATTTACGAAGACCTTCCTCTCCCTTGTTCCATCAGGCAGCGGAGGTTGTAGCACTCTCCTCATGATTCCGGCAGCACAACGGCGTGGTACCGGAAGTAGAGGGGAGATCTCGCAGGGCTTTGCCTTAAGCCGGAGCGAGTATGGTGGAGTATGAGAGAGTCCCTCGACGATCTAGGGTTTAGACACGCCGAGGAGGGGCTAGTGCCGGCGGCGAGGGTTTCACCTAGGCGGCGGCGACGAGTGCCCTAGGGCCGGCGGCGGCTTGGAGGCGGCGGCGGCTTGGTACTAGGGTTTGGAGGAGAGGGTCTTGTGTGTCTCTAGGAGGGAGCCCTGCCCCCCCTTATATAGGTGGAGGGGCCGGCCGGCCAAGGGGAGGGAGAGGAGTCCCTCCCCAACTTGGCTTGGAGGTGGGCCGCCGGTTGGAGGAGGGAACTCCTCCCCAACTCGGTTTCCCCCTTCCTCCTCTTTTCCTCTTTCCAAATTTAGCCGTTTGACTTTTCAAACTAGCTATTTGACTTTTCAAACTAGGATTTGAATTAATCCTTTATTTGGTACAGCGATGACACTTAGTAAATGATGCAATCATACCAACTTGATACAACACATTCATGTACCCTTCCCCTCCGGAGTGCCGGACATTCCGGAACATTCTAGAACATTCCCGATGAAAACACCGGAACCATTCCCCAACTCCAAAACGGGACTTTCCTTATATGAATCTTATTCTCCGGACCATTCCGGATCTCCTCGTGATATCCCGGATCCCATCCGGGACTCCGAACAACATTCGGTCTTTTTCTCATCATTCCATAACTACTCAAAACAACGTCGAATCCTTAAGTGTGTCTCCCTACGGTTCGTAAATTATGCAGACATGATCGAGACACTTCTCCGAACAATAACCAATAGAGGAATCTGGAAATTCATATGGCTCCCACATATTTCTACGATTACTTTGCGATCGAATGAACCACTTACATACGATATCAATTTCCCTTTGTCTCACGATAGTTTACTTATCCGAGGTTATGATCGTCGGTATCTATGCATACCTAGTTCAACCTCGTTACCGATAAGTACTCTTTTCTCGTTCCCGTGATATGTGATCCCTTGTGAGCCAGTCACATGCTTGCAAGCTAATTGGATGACATTTCACCGAGAGGGCCCAGAGTATATCTATCCGTCATATGGATGGACAAATCCCACTCTTGATCCATGTGTTTCAACCAATACTTTCCGAACACTCAATGCCACCTTTATAGCCACCCAGTTACGGTGTGGTGTTTGATGTCATCAAAGCATCCATCCGGTAAAGGTGATATGCATGATCTCATGGTCGAAGGAATTAGATTACTATGTATCAGAAAGCATGTAGCAATTGAACTATTAAAATGACTTGATCTTTATGCTACGCTTATCTATAGGAGTATGTCCATCATATCATTCTCCTAATGATATGATCTTGCTGTTAATAACATCTCAATGTTCATGATAGGGAAACCACAATCATCTACTAACCAACAAGCTAGTATTATATAGAGGCTTTACTAGGGACTTCAAATTAAGTTTACAAATCACACAAGTATTAATGTTTCCTTGTTAATACTATTATAGCATGAATGTAAACATTTATCATAAACACAAAGATATAATAATAACTACATTTATTATTGCCTCTAGGGCATATCTCCAACAGTCTCCCACTTGCACTAGAGTCATCTAATCTAGATTACATGGTAATATACCGAACACCCATGGCAGTTTGGTGCTGGTCATGTTTTGCCCTCGGGAGAGGTTTAGTCAACAGATCCGCCACATTCAGATCTGTGTGTACTTTGCAAATCTTTATATCCCCATCTTGGATATGTTCTCGAATAGCGTGAAAACGTAGCTTGATATGCTTCAGCTTCTTGTGTGACCTTGGTTCTTGCGCATTGGCTATGGCGCCCATGTTATCACAGTAGATAGACATTGGGTCCAGCGCACTAGGAACCACACCCAGCTCTGTAATGAACTCTTTCATCCATATCGCTTCTTGTGAAGCCTCCGAAGCAGCCATGTATTCCGATTCAGTTGAAGATCTCGCCACAACGCTTTGCTTTGCACTCCTCCAGCTAACTGCTGCACCATTCAAAATAAATACGTATCCAGATTGTGATTTAGAATCATCCGGATCGGTGTTCCAACTAGCATCGGTGTAACCATTAACAACGAGCTGTTCATCACCTCCATAAGAAAGAACCATATCCTTAGTTCTTCTCAAGTACTTAAGGATGTTTTTGACCGCTGTCTAATGATCCACTCCTGGATCACTTTGATATCTGCTAGTTAAACTAATAGCATATGCAATGTCGGGTCTAGTACATAGCATGGCATACATTAGAGATCCTATGGCTGAGGCATAGGGAGTCTTACTCATCCTTTCTCTATCTTCTGCCGATGTCGGACTTTGAGTTTTACTCAAGGTCGTATTGGGCAACATGGGCAAGAACCCTTTCTTGCTATCTTCCATTCCAAACCTCTTTAGAACTTTGTCCAAATATGTACTCTGTGACAATGATATTTGGCGTTTCGATCTATCTCTATAAATCTTTATGCCTAATATGTAAGCTGCTTCGCCAAGATCCTTCATTGAAAAACTATTATTCAAATATTCCTTGACACTATTAAGAAGGTCTACATCATTCCCAATCAATAATATGTCATCCACATATAGTATTAAGAATGCTACAGAGCTCCCACTCACTTTCTTGTAAATACAAGCTTCTCCATAAGTTTGTATAAAACCAAAACTTTTGATCACCTTATCAAAACGTTGATTCCAACTTCGGGATGCTTGCTTCAATCCATAGATGGACCGTTGAAGTTTGCATACCTTGTTAGCATCTTTAGGATCAACAAAACCTTTGGGTTGCATCATATACAACTCTTCATCAATGTCTCCATTGAGGAATGTTGTTTTGACATCCATCTGCCATATCTCATAATCGTAATATGCAGCGATTGCTAACATAATCCTCACAGACTTTAGCTTCGCTACTGGTGAGAAAGTCTCATCGTAGTCAACTCCTTGAATTTGTCGAAACCCTTTTGCGACAAGTCGAGCTTTATAGACAGTAACATTACCATCAGCATCTGTTTTCTTCTTGAAGATCCATTTGTTCTCGACAGCCTTCCGGCCATCCGGTAAGTCCACCAAAGTCCATACTTGGTTTTCGTACATGGATCCAATCTCGGATTTCATGGCTTCTTGCCATTTATTGGAATCTGGGCTCATCATCGCTTCCTCATATGTCTCAGGGTCATCGGTGTTGTCCACCAACATGACACTCATAACGGGATCATACCAATCTGGAGTGGTACGAGTTCTCGTTGACCTGCGAGGCTCTGTAGCAACTTCAAGCGAAGTTTCATGATCATCATCATTAGCTTCCTCTCTTATTGGTGCAGGCACCACAGGAACTTCTTCCGGTGCTGCGCTACTCGCAATTTCGAGAGAAGGTTCGACAACCTCGTCAAGTTCTACTTTCCTTCCAGTCACTTCTTTCGAGAGAAATTCCTTCTCTAGAAAGGATCCATTCTTGGCAACGAAGATTTTGCCTTCGGATCTATGATAGAAGGTATACCCAATAGTTTCCTTCGGGTATCCTATGAAGACGCATTTTTCCGCTTTGGGTTCAATCTTGTCCGGCTGTAACTTCTTTACATAGGCTTCGCACCCCCAAACTTTAAGGAACGACAATCTAGGTTTCTTCCCAAACCATAATTCATACGGTGTCGTTTCAACGGATTTAGACGGTGCCCTATTTAAAGTGAATGCGGCTGTTTCTAATGCATAACCCCAAAATGATAGCGGTAAATCTGTAAGTGACATCATAGAACGAACCATATCTAAGAGAGTTCGATAACGACGTTTGGACACACCATTACGTTGTGGTGTTCCCGGCGGTGTCAATTGTGAAAGTATTCCGCATTTCTTCAAATGCTCGCCAAACTCGTAACTTAGATATTCACCTCCACGGTCAGAACGTAGAAATTTAATCTTCTTGTTACGTTGATTCTCTACCTCACTTTGAAATTCCTTAAACTTCTCGAAAGTTTTGGACTTATGTTTCATGAAATAGATATACCCATATCTACTCAAGTCATCCGTGAAGGTAAGAACATAACGATAACCACCGCGCGATGCTACACTCATTGGACCATACACATCGGTATGTATGATTTCCAATAAGTCCGTAGCTCGCTCCATCATACATGAAAATGGAGTCTTAGTCATTTTACCCATCAGACATGCTTCGCATCTATCAAGTGATTCGAAATCAAGTGATTCAAGAAGTCCATCGGAATGGAGTTTCTTCATACGCTTCACTCCAATGTGACCAAGGCAGCGATTGCCACATATAGGTCGAGTTATCGCTCGATTTCAAATGTTTAGCCTCAATGTTATTAATATGTGTATTTCCACTATCGAGATTCAATAAGAATAGACCATATATCAAAGGTGCATGTGCATAAAACATATTACTCATATAAATCGAACAACCATTATTCTCGGATTTAAACAAGTAACCGTCTCGCAATAAACAAGATCCCGATATAATGTTCATGCTTAACGCAGGAACCAAATAACAATTATTTAAGTATAAAACTAATCCCGATGGTAGATGAAGGGGTAGCGTGCCAACCGCGATCACATCAACCTTTGATCCGTTTCCAACGCGCATCGTCACCTTGTTCTTCGCTAGCTTCCGTTTATTCTCGCATTTTGCTTCGAGTTACAAATATGAGCAACCGAACCAGTATCAAATACCGTGCACTACTACTTAGTACTAGTGAGATACACATCAATAACATGTATATCAGATATACCTTTCTTCTTGATGTTGCCGTTCTTCAAATCCGCCAAGTACTTTGGGCAATTCCGCTTCCAGTGACCTTCTCCCTTGTAGTAAAAGCACTCAGTATCAGGCTTAGGTCCAGCATTGGTCTTCTTCGTCGGCGTGGTAACTTTCTTACCACCCTTCTTGAAGTGTCCCTTCTGCTTAGACTTGCCTTTCTTGAATTTGGTGGTCTTATTGACCAACAACACTTGGTGCTCTTTCTTGATCTCCACTTCACGACTTCAACATGGCAAAGAGTTCTGGCAACGTCTTGTTCATGTTTTGCATGTTGTAGTTCATCACAAAGTTCTTGTAACTTGGTGGTAGTGATTGGAGGACACGGTAAATCCCCAAAGCATTAGGAATCACAATACCCAAGCTTTGAAGTTTGTTTGCGTGCCCAGACATCTTAAGCACATGCTCGCTGACGGAGTTGCCCTCTTCCATCTTGCAGTTAAAGAACTTTTCAGAAGCCTCATAGCTTTCAATTGCCGCATGAGTCTCAAAGATCAATTTGAGATCCTCGACAATATCATATGGGTCTAAATTCTCTAACCTTTTCTGAAGCTCCAATTCTAAACCATACAAGATAGCACACTTTGAACTGAGTCTTCGAGTGAGGTAAACATTCTTTACTTCATCGAAAGTGAGCTGCAGTGGGTCACCTAGCGTGCATCCAGCAAATAGGTCTAATTACCATCTGTGAGGACAATACTCAAATTGCGGAACAAATCCTCTAAGTTGCGTCCATTGTTTTTCAACTTTTCTTTCTCTAGGAACGCATTAAAATTGATGGTAGGGGCTGCCATTGATCTACAACATATTTGCAATAGTTTAGACTAAGTTTATGACAAATTGAGTTCAAATTAATAAATTTAATCTAGGTGAACTCCCACTCAAAACAATATCCCTCACATTGTTTTAGTGATCACACGAACCAAATCCACCATATCAACACCGATCATCACGAGAGTTGATATAGTTTCAATGGCGAACAATCGACATGTTCATCATATCTACTATATGATTCATGCTTTACCTTTCGGTGATCCGTGTTCCGAGACCATGTCTGTACATGCTAGGCTCGTCAAGATCAAACCTTAGTTTCCGCATGAGCAAATCTGGCTTGCTCACGTTGTATACACTTGCGGAATCCAACACACCTGATCATCACGTGGTGCTTCGAAACAACAAGCTTTAGCAACGGTGCTAACTAAGGGTGAACACTTTATGACTTGAAATTCATGTGCATGAGGGATCATCTTATAATGCTACCGTTGTCTACTAAGCAATACAAGATGCATAAAGGATTAACATCACATGCAATTCATAATATGTGATATGATATGGCCTTTCTTCTTTGTGCTTCCGATCTCCATCTTCTAGCACGAACATGATCTCCATCATCACCGGCATTGCATCAAGGTCAATGATGCTTCTCCATGGTTGTCGTCCACCGGCTTCAACTATTACAACTACTTTGAATAGACACGCGGGTCTTAACATAAATTAAAGACAACCATATGGCTCCTGCCGGTTGCCAACTTACAATAAGGAACATTGCATACATCAAATATAATAACAATCATGGCCATATCACATCACAGCACACCCCTGCAAAACAAAGTTAGACGCCTCTACTTTCTTTGCATGTTTTACGTGGTTTGGGGCTTTCAATAAGTGTCGTCCTAACTTACGAACAAGAACCACAACATTGATACTAGTATTGTTAATCACCCGTTGTAAATTGGATCTTAACTATGATAGGAGAAACAGGCACCCGCAAAGCCACTTATGCAATACAAGTTGCATGTCAAGCGTGGAGCAAGTCTCACGAACGATGTCATGTAAGGTTAGCCCGGGCTGCTTCATCCCAACATCCCGCAAGATGCAAAGTACACAAGAAGCAATCGACAATAAAAGCATCAACGCCCACAATGACCATTGTGTTCTACTCGTGCAACAGATCTACATATAGAAACGGCTCTGATACCACTGTAGGGTTTCGTAGCATGGAAAACAAAAAATTTCTACCGCATACAAACAAACAAGCCAAGATCTATCTACTAGATTGTAGCAACGAGTCGATGGAATAACTCACCCTCGAAGATTCCAAAGTGTTTAACGAGAGCGGATTCTCGTGGGTGATGTAGTCGTACTCTTCCCGATCTCAAGATCGCGTAGACGATCCTTCCGTAGTGTTCTGGCAGCTCCCATGATCGGTCACACGTTCGGTACTCGACGAAGACCTTCCTCTCCCTTGTTCCAGCAGGCAGCGGAGGTTGTAGCACTCTCCTCGTGATTCCGGCAGCACAACGACGTGGTACCGGAAGTAGAGGGGAGATCTCGCAGGGCTTCGCCTTAAGCCGGAGCGAGTATGGTGGAGTATGAGAGAGTCCCTCGACGATCTAGGGTTTAGACACGCCGAGGAGGGTCTAGTGCTGGCGGCTAGGGTTTCACCTAGGCGGCGGCGAGTGCCCTAGGGCCGGCGGCGGCTTGGAGGCGGCGGCGGCGGCTTGGTACTAGGGTTTGGAGGAGAGGGTCTTGTGTGTCTCTAGGAGGGAGCCCTGCCCTTCCTTATATAGGTGGAGGGGCCGGCCGGCCAAGGGGAGGTAGAGGAGTCCCTCCCCAACTCGGCTTGGAGGTGGGCCGCCGGTTGGAGGAGGGAACTCCTCCCCAACTCGGTTTCCCCCTTCCTCCTCTTTTCCTCTTTCCAAATTTAGCCGTTTGACTTTTCAAACTAGCTATTTGACTTTTCAAACTAGGATTTGAATTAATCCTTTATTTGGTACAGCGATGACACTTAGTACATGATGCAATCATACCAACTTGATACAACACATTCATGTACCCTTCCCTCCAGTCTTGGGACATTCGGAACATTCTAGAACATTCGATGAAAACACGGAACCATTCCCCAACTCCGAAACGGGACTTTCCTTATATGAATCTTATTCTCCGGACCATTCTGGATCTCCTCGTGATATCCCGGATCCCATCCGGGACTCCGAACAACATTCGGTCTTTTTCTCATCATTCCATAACTACTCAAAACAACGTCGAATCCTTAAGTGTGTCTCCCTACGGTTCGTGAATTATGCAGACATGATCGAGACACTTCTCCGAACAATAACCAATAGAGGAATATGGAAATTCATATGGCTCTACATATTTCTCGATTACTTTGCGTCGAATGAACCACTTACATACGATATCAATTTCCCTTTGTCTCACGATAGTTTACTTATCCGAGGTTATGATCGTCGGTATCTCCGCATACCTAGTTCAACCTCGTTACCGATAAGTACTCTTTTCTCGCTCCGTGATATGTGATCCCTTGTGAGCCAGTCACATGCTTGCAAGCTAATTGGATGACATTTCACCGAGAGGGCCCAGAGTATATCTATCCGTCATATGGATGGACAAATCCCACTCTTGATCCATGTGTTTCAACCAATACTTTCCGAACACTCAATGCCACCTTTATAGCCACCCAGTTACAGTGTGGTGTTTGATGTCATCAAAGCATCCATCCGGTAAAGGTGATATGCATGATCTCATGGTCGAAGGAATTAGATTACTATGTATCAGAAAGCATGTAGCAATTGAACTATTAAAATGACTTGATCTTTATGCTACGCTTATCTATAGGAGTATGTCCATCATATCATTCTCCTAATGATATGATCTTGCTGTTAATAACATCTCAATGTTCATGATAGGGAAACCACAATCATCTATTAACCAACAAGCTAGTATTATATAGAGGCTTTACTAGGGACTTCAAATTAAGTTTACAAATCACACAAGTATTAATGTTTCCTTGTTAATACTATTATAGCATGAATGTAAACATTTATCATAAACACAAAGATATAGTAATAATTACATTTATTATTGCCTCTAGGGCATATCTCCAATAGTACATAGGTTACATTTTCTTTAATTTATGAAAAGCATTATCAGCTTGTGGTGTCCAGATAAATTTATCCGAATTTTTCATTAATTTATATAAGGGAAATGCCTTTTCTCCAAGACGACTTACGAACCGACTCAATGATGCTAGATAACCTAAAAATTTCTAGAGATCGTTGAGACACTTCGGCAGCTCCATGCGCTCAACCGCCCGAATCTTCGTTGAATTTTCTTCGATACCTCAGCTTGATACGAGGAAACCGAGTAATTTTCTAGCCGGGACACCAAAGCTGCATTTTTCCGAGTTAAACTTCATTCGTTGTCTTCTTAGATTCATGAATGTCTACCGGATATCATCTAGTAGCGTGTGACTCTCTTTGTTTTTTATTACCACATCATCAATATATACTTGGACATTTTTACCAATTTGATCGTGTAAGAATTTTTGCACGCATCTTTGATATGTTGCCCTTGCATTACGTAAGCCAAATGGCATAGTGTGATAGCAATAACCCTCGTACGGGGTAATGAATGCAATCTTTATTTGATTGGCCGGATTTAATGGTATCTAGCAAAAACAGAGCACGTGTCTACAAATGATAGTAGCTCACAACAAGCAGTCAAATCAATAACCTGATTTATTCTCGGCAAAGTAAATGGATCCTTTGGACATGCTTTGTTCAGGTTGGTGTAGTCGATGCAGATACGTGACACCACTGATACATTCGGGTCATCTTTCTTTTTGTCTACTAGCACAAGATTAGAGATCCAATCTAGATGAAGCACTTCCATTATAAACCCGGTTGTAAGGAGCCGAACTATCTCATCTCCTATGATTTTTATCCTATCCTTGGCGAAGCGGCGGAGAGGTTGCTTCACCGGCCTTGCATCTAGCCTAACATGCAAAGAGTGCTTAGCCAGATCCCTCGGCACACCTTGTTGATCCTGAGTGGACCAAGCAAAGATATCCTGATTCTCACGGAGGAAGCTGACGAGCTTGCTTTCCTATTTATCGTTCAGGCAGGCACCAATAGTGACGGTGCGCTGCGGGAACTAGTCATCAATCTGAATCTTCTTTGTGTCTTTAGTCGGCTGAAATAACACACTTCCATGTGGGTTAGGGAGTGCCGACATATTTAATTGTGCCAAATGAGCCAAAGATGTCCCCTCCTAAATCATTCTTTTTTCTCTTTTAATCACTGATGACTCGGCGAGATTTGATCCGGCCGAGGCACAGTCCATCGATCTTCTATAATATCCAGCAATGGTGATAATCCCATGGTATCCTGACATCTTCATCTTCAAGTAGATGATGTGAGTACAAGACATGAATTTTGATATTGTCGGCCTTCCCAGTAGTGCATGGTAGCAACTTTCCAGGTCCACAACCTCGAACTCCAAATTCTTAGTCTTGTAGTTCTCCCTTGTGCCGAATAACACATCAATCCGGACCTTGACAATTGGCTCACAAGATAACTGTCGTGGTGGTGTCACGACAAATGCCATGGGTAGGCTTAAGTTGGGGCCGAATGTACGCTTGAAGTAACCGGGAGGGAGTGAACGGTCTAGCCGCGCACCAAGAACAAGATGAACTCTCCACACTTAGGATTTTTACCGATACTCGAAGTTTACAAGTGCTCCATGAGCTGTTTGAGCAAAGCCTCAGGGCACTAGTTTCCTACTTGGTCCAACCTCCTCAAACCCTAGCTATGCCCCTCCTTATATAGGCGAAGGATAGCTAGGTTACACCCCTTTGGGTCCTAGGGTTACTGTTTGGATCTTGGTCCTCACTATAGGGGCCGGGTCATGGGCTAGCCCTGAGCCCCTTTACCCAGTCCACATAGCTAGACAGCTAACGGTCCTCTCACACGTAGGCTCTAGTTTTTTTGGCGTTGTACAGTGAATTTGTACGTCAGACCTTGCTTTAGGCGTCACCCGGCTCCTTTCGTGTCACCCGACGTCGCCCTTCTCTTTTGACCGCACTTTACCATGGTCCCTCCTGAACCTCACTCGGAAAGCTACCACACGTCTTTTCTGACTCGGCCTTCCCTTGTGAGACTCGGCTCGTTGCTTCCTGCAAGGTAAACAAACTTGTCTTATTCAGGCCGACATAATTCTTATGTCGGCCGTACACGACCATCCTACCCGGCCGTTGTTACCCGACCAGATTTATTCTTCACTCGGCATAAGCCAAGCTGGGCAATGTTTTACCCCTTATGACCCTACTTGAGGTTATTCCCCCGATATTAGTCCCCGAAGCTGGTGAGGCCTAGCAGTTTTTGCTGTTAGGTGTCTCTAGGTTCCTTTAATGTGCTTGGAACTTATCTTTCTGTCAGCATTTACTGCTTAGGGTGCACTGTTTGGCATAATCGCGATCTTTGCCGAGTCTATTTTGCCCTTTCCGAGTCTCATCTTTGACTTTTTGGCTCATTTTTGCCTCGTGTCGAGTCATTTTGGACGTTGCCGAGTCATTTTTGGTTTGCCTTAGTCACTGACAGCTCGTAATCATGATGACTTGCCTCAAATTTTGTCCCAAATCCTGACCACACAGTGACGGAGGCGCAGTAACTCCCCGTCCCTGTGGCAGTCCCATCGCTCCGTGCCTCGTGTCTTGCCTAGCATGACGTGGCTGTGGATTTTTCGTGTATCGCCAACACGTGGTGTTCGCTGACTGGCTCACTCGGCCGAATACACGGCCACACGCTGGCTGCACGGCACAGGAGGATCCCACGTTTGGGGTTTTTACTCCCCTTAAGTAGGGGTGAGGGGAACTTAACTTCCCTCGCCCGTTCAGTTTCCTCTTGCCATCTTCTTCTTCCTTGCGCCCCCAAATCCTAACTTCCTCCTTGCGGTTCTTCTTCTCCGCGGCTTATTTCCAGCGATTCCTCCTTTCCCCCTTATATTCCATTATGGGTCCTCGCTCCTCCTAGCCTCTTCTAGCAGCGGAAGAGCCAGAAATCAGCGACATCATGGATGCCCGCGACGCTGCTGAGGGAGCAGAGGAGCAGGAGGTCACCGCCGGAGAGCGCTGTGGCTGGGAGGGCTCAGAGGTTTCTGCGGAGGAACTTGAGTGGCTGTGTTCCACCAGGCGCATCCCGCTCGAGGTTGATTGCCGTCTCCCTCTAGGTGAGATTGCTCCTAAGCCCGATGCTAACGAGAGGGTAGTTTTCCTCTCGCACTTCGAACGCGGTTTTGCTTTGCCAGTTAGCAACTTCTTCGTGTCTTTGCTCTCCACCTTCCATCTTCAAACCCACCATTTGCCTGCCAATGCGATTGGTTCCCTTTCATTCTTCATTTCTGCCTGCGAGGGCTATCTCGGCATTTGGCCCACCATTCTTCTCTGGGACAAGTACTTTAACTTTAGGATTCAAGTAGTGCCTGATCCCAGCGTTCCCCGCGCCAAGAAAAGGCCCACTAGGTGCGGTGCCGCTAGTATCACGCCCAGGAAAGAGTCAATCTTTCGTCGGGTCACCAACATAGATTCTTTCAATAAATGGCATAGAACTTTCTTCTATGTCAAAAATAGCGAGTCCAACAACTACATCCGGCTTCCCTCCTTCTCGTACAACATTCCCAGCAAGGAGTTTTGGAAGCTTGGCCCGCGCGACAAGAATGTCGCATTGAACGAGGCCCATGGGATCCTGGAGAGGCTTCTCTCGCCGGATGAGAACTTCCACTTAACTGGGGAGGATCTCATGTGTGCTTTTATCGCACTCCGAGTCAGCCCCATCCAAGCCAAAAGCCACAAGATGTGCTTCATGAGCGGCATGCAGGATCCTACCCAGCACTGCACGTTGGAGCTCACCCACGACTCTGTGGCCCGCCGAGTTAGCTCGATCTTCAAGCTAAATTTGGCGGAGAACTGGGCCTGGAGCTACCCCCTTTTAGCCGGGATAGGCCTGTCCCTTGGGTAAGTGTCCAAGTCATCTTCAAGCCGACATAGCTCTTCTTTTGTTCACTTGCTTTTCCGTTTGTTTATTGATTTTATTCTGTTTGTCTTTCACAGAATCTCGTTCACCAGGTTGATGACAATACTGTCCCTCCTGGTGGCTATTATGAGGATCGCTCCGACTCTGACGAAGTCGAGTTTGACTTGGAGTGCTTCATGCCAATCCCGCATGCTGCTGCTTCGACTCCGGGTAAGACCTTTACTCGAAACCCCTTACAAGACTGGTCTGACGATGATGATGATGATTGTGAAATTCTGGAGGTACTTTCCTTTTGACCTTAACCTTCTGACTTATTCGAATGAGCTCGTCATTTACTTATGTAGTTGGCCAGGTACATGAGGTTCCCCCTCTATCTATGGGCGGAGTCGGCAAGGTCCATGCTGCCAAGCCGGGTAAGTGAAGCGGGGCCTCCTCCAGCACTCAGCCCGCCAAGAAGCGCCGAGTCGATCCTGCTGCTCCTCATGCTGCCACTTTGTCCCAGACTCGCAAAGCCGTAGGCCGCAAGGTCACTCGTCGCATCCCGCGCGACCCGACCGTGTTTGGGTAAGTTTTGCTGCTTGTTACTTTTCATTTTTCCTTTCCTGTTCTGTGATTGTTTTCTTATAGGCCTTTTTCTTATTTCCAGCACATCGCCTTTGTCTGCTAGCCAAGCTGCACCTAGCATGGCCTCTTCGCCATTGAGGCCCGTTTATCCTCCTCATGCCGACATCACCGTGCAAAGCCCTGTCCGGGCCACTGTCCCCACTACTGAGACTCACGCGTATCAGAGTGAGGCCGATCCGGCGGTGCATCCGTCAGAGGAGACCCAGCCTAGTTCTCCTGTTGTTTTGCCAGAACAGACCCCTGATCCCGGCGCTAGCAATATCGGTGCCGAGAAGACCCCTGACATTAGCTCTCCACCTCCCAGTGTACCAGTTGACCTAGTTGTTGCTCCCCATAACGTTGTTGAGCCTACTCACTCGGCTCCTGTATTTTCCCCAACCAGTTCCACACCTGCTCCTGCTGCCTCTCAGACTCGGCCTGCTGCCCCAGGCCAGGCTCGTTCCACAACCAGCAAACCCTCATCGAGCAAGCAGATGACCTTGATCCATGCCCTAGGCACCGCACCACAGATTCGGCCCACAATAACAATAATGACACCCGCTCCGGCAGGTAAATTGGGCGAATCTTCAGCTGTCGGATCTGGAAGTGCTTCTAGAGCTGGCGGCTTGCACACCAGCACCGCTGCTACATGCACCGGGGTAGGAACTACCCTGAAAAGAGGGCAAGTCCTGACTCGGACGCTTAGTGGAAACGACCTTGGTTCTACGGAGCGTTATGCCGTGGCCTGGAACGCGGCTGGAGAGCAAGAGGTGAGCTCTGGTGCGGGCAAAAAGATGAAGCTAGGCCACAAGGCTATCTCGGACATGACTTAGCAAGCCATCGCCTTGATGGACAAAGCAGATGAAGTGAACGAGGTACGTAACTTTCTTACTCTTTTGCGTACTGAGTATCTTTTTATTATACATGATCCCTAGTCCCTAAGGTTACTGCCGAGTAAGGAACTTAGTCGGCTGTAAGCTCTAAGTTAGAACCCAACTCTTATACGGCTGTAAGCTTGATCGCACACCTTCTGACTACCTCTTTTTTATGTAGCTTACGCACAACAAGCAGACCAAGGTGCATCAGGCTCTCCTCTTGGAGTATCGCAAGCTCGAGATCTCTCACCAAAATATGCAAGCCGAGGCTCAGGGCCAAGGTACTTTATTATTCGGCACACCTTCTTTGTTTCATTTCCTTGATTTTTTCGTTGTTTTTCCGCAGCTTCTGCCCAATCTACCATCGATGCTTTACACCTACAGATCAGCGATGCTGAAAGTAAGATCTTGGAAATTTTGTCTCCGATCTGTATTTATGCTTATTCCTTTTTTATCTTGACGAATCCGAGATAGCTTGATATTACTGACAAGTCGTATGCTCCGAATAAGCAGAGAAGCACCGGATCGAGCTCCAAAAAGAGCGAGATGAGGTGACTCGGCTGAAGAAGAAGATGGCGGATATGGAGCAGAAGCACCAGTCTGAGGTGAAGGGACTGTGGGAGGAGCTTGCCGAGAAAGATGGTCAACACTCTGCCAGTGCCGAGAAGACCAACCAGCTTCTCAAAGAGGCCGAGTTGGCGGTTGAGTCTGCGTACCAAGACCTGGACGCTCTTCAGGCCAAAGCTAAGATTTGGCAAAGCAAGCTTGGCGCCATCAACTCTTTTCTCGGTAGTGAGTTCTTACACTTTTCACTGTACTCATTTCTTTACCTCCTTTTCATTGTTTTGCTAATGTTTTTTCACGTTCGCAGAGAACTTCCCTGAGGTTGAGATGTTTGCAATAAGGGCAATGAAGAAGATTCGAGCCAAGTCTGGAGCTCCTGCTGATGGCGAGATCACTATTGACGAGCACTTGGTGGCGCTGTCAGAGAGCGCAACCACCATAAAGTCGTGTGGTGTCGATTTGCTTAAGTCGGCAATCCATGCGTTCAGGATGCTCTGGCCGAATGAGGATGTTCCCGTGCTTATCGAGCCCTTGGCTGCCAAGCTGCTTCTTACTGAGGATAGACTAGATGAATGGCGTGAGTCGGCCGGTCGAGCTGCAGCGGACAAGGCCCTTGACTTTGTGCTTTCATGGTACGAGTACATCAACCATGATGTTATCGAGCGCATGAGGGATGGAGGCAAGTGGATCCACGATCCTGAGCTCATCAAGAAATGCTAGGAGCGAGCTTATGCCATGGTCAAATATGCTCTGGTGCATGCTTGGTGCGATGGGCCCAGCTTCCTCGACCTTGGTGAGACTCTTGCCGAGACCGTCGACGATGAAGGTGTGGACAGCGAGGCCACCGAGTCAGGCGGTCCTGCAGACTCGGCCGCCGATGCACCTGACTCGGCAGACGCTCCAGATGATGCTCCTAGCTCCAGCCCCAAGAATGCTCCTCCGAGTCCGGCTGCTTCTTAGGCTGGTTAAAAAACACTTAACTTTTATGAGATCCCCGGTATGCCGGGTGCAGATGTAACATACAATGCACTTATTTTGGGTGTGTGCCTTTTGATAAGGCTTAAACTTTTATCCTGCTCTGATTGTGAATCATCCAGGGGCAAGTCCCCTAGTTTCATTTTGTTGTTCCCCTTTTCCTTGAATTTGGCTCTTGTCTACCTTTTTTGGCGTTCGACATTAGAGTCTCAAAGTTCTAAGGATTGAGTTAGCGGATATGAAAATAGACCACCTGACCTAGGATCATTCGACATACAAAGCAACATAACCTGCAGTGGGTTAGTTAAAAACATACATAGAGTCAACTCGCGTTTTCCCTTTACTTATCTAGTGTTCATGTTTACTCGGCATTGATCTTTTCCTCTTGCTTGCCATGAAGTCGTGTTTTCGGACAACAGCATAGTTGAAGAGTTGATTCTATCCGAGTAAACATTACTTGTTCCGAGATAAGTCTTAAGTGTTAACGCCAGCCGACATAGAATTTTCAAAGGATAAACATAAGGGGCAGTCCCCGAGTCAGTTTTTCGAGTCATACCATTTTATTATCAGCACATAGCCGGCATAAGCGTATGACATATGAGGGTTCAAGAGATACATACACTGCTTCTCCTAAGTGTAGAAAGGACGTAGTAGTGCCACATTCCATGGACTTTTGGTTTCATCGCCTGATGTGTCTGCCTTGTTCTTTTGTGCTTCGCGAGCATCTATTAGGTAATATGAATCATTGTGTAATGCTTTTCTTACAATGAATGGTCCTTCCCATGGGGGTGATAGTTTATACATTCCAGCTGTGCGTTGCACTAGTCTGAGCACCATAACGCCTTCTCGAAAAACACGAGGTTGAACTTTCCGGCTATGATAGCGTTGGAGACTTTGTTGGTATATGGCGGATCTAGACAATGCCAATTTCCTTGCTTCTTCGAGTAAGTCAACTCCATCTTCTCGGGCCTCTTTTACTTTAGCTTCCGAGTATTGCCTTACTCTTGGCGAGTCATACTCTATGTCGGCAAGCAAAACTACTTCTGCCCCATACACAAGGAAGAACGACGTATAAGCATGTTGATCGATTCGGAGTTGTCCTTAAACTCCACAGCACTAAGGGTAATTCCTCTATCCAACAACCAGGTGATCTCTGGAGTGGTTCCATTAGGCGGGGTTTTATCCCGGATAGAACTAAACCGTTATCTTGTTCAACTTGTCCATTTGATTCTGGATGAGCGACTGACGCTACGTCAAGTCTTATTCGGTTTTTCCCACAGAAGCGAGCGAAAGCTCCTTCGGCAAAGTTTGTGCCATTATCTGTGATCACACTGTGCGGGTAACCGTATCTCAAGATTATATCTTTTAGGAATGTGACAGCTATTTTTCCATCCAATTTTTTGATGGGATTCACTTCTATCCATTTGGTGAACTTGTCAACCATTACGAGTATGTGAGTCATGCCACCCCTCGCTGGTTTGAATGGCCCTACCATATCCAGGAACCATATTGCGAATGGCCAAGTGATTGGTATAGTTTTTAACTCGGACGCAGGTAAGTGTGACTTTGACGCGTAACGCTAGCAACCGTTGCATTTTCTCACAAGTTCCTGTGCCTATGCTAGTGCACTTGGCCAATAAAATCCATGTCGGAATGCCTTGGATACCAACGCTCTTGATGATGCATGGTGTCCACACTCCCCTTGGTGAATGTCTAATAGTATTTCTTGACCTTTCCTTACGCAACGCTGCAGTACACTTGTCACACTTCTTTTGTACAACTCCTTGTTTATTAGTGTGTATGATTTTGCTCTTATTTCTGTTTGCCTTGTCAGTATCTCATCATCTGGCAAAGTTCCATCTTTCAAGTAGATGAATATTGGTTGCGCCCATGCTGGTATCAGCGGTGCCGGGTCTGTTTCTTCATCAATTTCCATTGGCTCAGCCGACATATGTTCTGCCGACGTAACTTGAGGAGTCCCCTAGTGTGATTCGTCAACCCCTGAGGTAAGAGGGATAGTCCCCGAGTTACTCGAACCTTCCCCAGAGTCAATGTCCATTGGCGCAGCGTCTGACACCTAATTTTCCGGGGTGAGCCTAATTGACTCGGATTCTGGTGATGGCTTGATCGATGGTTTTCTGAGATGTTCCAATGCTACCCCTGGTGGGATTGCGTGTGGAGATGATCCTAACTTGGATAGTACATCCGTTGCCTAATTCTCTGCTCTGGGTACGTGATGAAATTCACACCTGTCAAAGTATCCCAAAATCTGTTGCACATGAAAATGATATAGTGCCATGTTTGCATCCAACGCGTCCCAATGCCCAGATACTTGTTTGATAACCAAATCTGAGTCACCAAAACACATGATCCTTTTTATGCCAATCTCTTTGGACACTTTTATGCCATGGACAAGTGCTTCATACTCGGCTACATTGTTGGATGCAGCGAAGTGGATCTGCAACACATACTTCACCTAATCCCTCTTTGGTGATATGAGTACTATCCCGGCACCCAGACCCATCTTTGTCTTGGATCTGTCAAAGTGCATCTTCCAGTAATTCGGATCTGGCAGTGGTGGCTCGTATTGCATTTCCATCCAACCCACGAAGAAATCAGCTATCGCTTGAGATTTAATTGCTTCCCGCCTATCATATTGTGGAGTGTATGGTGCTATCTCTATGGCCCATTTTTCCACCCGGCCACTGGCATCTTTCCTGCCCAATATATCCGAGATAGGTGCCTCGCATATTACCCGGATTGGGTGTTCTTGAAAATAATGCTTCAGCTTTTTTGCTGTCATATACACCCCATATGTCATTTTTTGGTAATGGGGGTAATTTTTCTTTGATATAGAGATCACTTCACTCAAGTAATAAACTGGCATTTGGACTGACTTGCCCTCTTCCTCGCGCTCTACCACTATCACCGCACTTACAACTCTGTTGGTTGCGGCGACATAGAGCAGCATTGGCTCTTTGGATAATGGTGACACTAATATTGGTGTCGTTGCCAACATCTTTTTGAGTTCATGGAAAGCGCTATCAGCTTGTTGTGTCCATGTGATTTTTTCTGATTTTTTAATTAGTTGATATAGTGGTAAGGCTTTTTCGCCTAGCCGACTGATAAATCTACTCAATGAAGCCAGGCATCCTGTGAGGTTTTTGTAAATTCCATTATTTTGATGGCCCTGATCTTTGTCGGGTTAGCCTCAATTCCTCGGCTGGACATGAGAAATCCGAGTAACTTTCTAGCCGGGACACCAAATGTGCATTTTTTCGGGTTAAGTTTCATCCGGAATCTTCTTAAGTTTGCGAATGTTTGACGCAAGTCCTCAATTAGAGTATGACTTTGTTTGGTTTTTATCACCACATCATCGACATATACTTGAACATTTTTGTCCAATTTATCTTGCAAGCATTTTTGCATACAGCTTTTGTATGTTTCACCTGCATTTCTCAATCCAAACGGCATGGTACGATAGCAATAAGCCCCATATGGGGTGATAAAAGTTGTCTTTATTTGATCATTCAGATTCAGTGGTATCTGGTGGAAACTAGAATACGCGTCCACAAACGATAACAACTCACACCCGGCAGTAGAGTCTATGACTTGATCGATCCGTGGTAGGGGAAATGGATCTTTTGGACACGCCTTATTGAGGTTCGTGTAGTCAATACACATGCGCCACACCACTGCCATGTTCGGGTCATCTTTTTTCTCCTTGACCAAGACTGGATTTGACAACCAATCTGGGTGCAGTACTTCTATGATAAACCCGACAACCAAGAGCCTGGCTATCTCGGCGGCTATCACTTTCCTCCTATCTTCGGCAAAGCGACGGAGGGGTTGCTTCACCGGCTTGGCATCTGGCCTTACATGAAGAGAGTGCTCATCCAGCTCCCTCGGAACTCCTTGCAAGTCCTGTGTGGACCATGCAAAGATATCCTGATTCTCACGGAGGAAGCTAGTGAGCTCGCTTTCCTATTTGTCAGTAAGCCCAGCACCAATGGTAACTGTGCGCTCTGGGAAAGTCTCATTCACCTGTACCTTTTTCGTTTCCTTGGTAGCTTGGAAGGATACACTGCCATGCGGGTTAGTGAGCGTCGGCATGGACATTTGTGCTGCCTTAGCCAATGCTGCCACTTCCACCATTTGATGCTTTTCCTGTGCTATGACTAGTGACTCAGCCAACGAAGATCCGGTTGAGGCACAAGCAATTGATCTCTTGTAATCTCCTTCGACTGTGATAACTCCACATGGACCTGGTAGTATCTTTAAGTAAGCAATGTGAGGAGTAGACATAAACTTTTCCATAGCCGTCTTGCCGAGTAAGGCATGGTATGAGCTGACCAGGTCAACAACCTCGAACTCTATGGCCTCTGTGCGACAATTTTCTCTGTTGTCGAATAAGACGTCAACCCAGATCTCGCCAATTGGCTCACAGGACAATACCGACACAATACCATGGAAAGTTGTCTTAGTTGGCTCCAGCATGTTCAAAGTGATGCCTAAATTGAGCATGGTATCCTTGTACATGATGTTGATGCTGCTGCCATCATCAATCAGTACCTTGGAGAATTTCACATTGATATCAGGGCCCGTGAAAGTTGGATCCAAGACAAGAGCATAACCTCCTGGTGTTGGCTTGATCTTGGGGTGATCCTTTATGCTCCAAGTTATCTCCTGTTCAGACCAATGCATGTACTTTGGAATTGTCGGCATTGTGGCATTCACTTCCATCATCCTTCTCTACTGGCTCTTTTTGTCATTCGGCTCTGTGAAAAATAAGACATAGCTCTGGTGATGCTCTCTGTACTCATTTCTGGTTCCATGGCCGACATGAGCATCGTCACCTCTTGGGTTATGCACCTGATGCACAACCTCTCTTTTTTATTGGTTATGATATATTGCCTGCCTGTTCTCATATCTATGCTCAGCTCCAACAACTTGAGCATTTCCTCCCGTGAGCGGTGGAGGGGGATGTGGTGGCAATTTCTTAGTAGGCGAATCCACTCTGTCTCCCTTCCGAAACCACGTGCATTATCTTGTTGTATGATTTGCTGGCTTACTCGGACTTGGCGTGTGGAACTTACATGGTTGGTCCAACATCATTTCATAAGTATATTTCTGCCTGTCTTGATATGGATTTATTTGTTCATATGGCTTTTTGCCATCATTATTTGGTATCCACTATTGTTGCCTAGTTGTCCTTTGACGTTGGCTACTTCCAGCACCTGGATGATCCTGACTCACAGCCGCAACTTGAGTTGAACCATACCTATAGTCTGGCCTCTCATCTCTTCTTTTGCTTCTATACTCGGCCCTTTCCTAGCGCCTTTGCGACCCGGTAGCATCATAGATCTGAGTCTCAGTCATCCCGTCTGCCAACATAAGCAGAGGCTCAGTCGGATCTCCTAATGCATATGATTCAGCAATTCTTATCGTTTCTTCCAAGCTTGCCGGTATATCTCTCTGCAACCTTTGCCATAGTACACTTCCATGTCTACATCCTTGTGCAAACCATGCGATGGACTGAGACTCGATCACCCCTTCACAAGAGTTACGCATTGTGCACCACCTTGTGAGGAATTCCCTGTCTGTTTCATTCGGCCTTTGCTTGCACATAGCAAGCTGCTGTGGGCGATTCGGCCTTTTGTAGGTTCTTGTGAAATTGCTCACAAAAGCATCTTGAAAATCAATCCAGCTATTGATTCTTCCGGGTGGCAAGTTATTCAGCCAAACCTTCGCTGGTCCTTCTAGCATCTGCGGCACATACCGCACTGCCCATGTCAAAATCCCTGCGCGATCTTTACTACAGTTCCATAATCTATGAGCCAGTCTTCCGGTTTTGTGCTTCCATCATAGGTCTTCATCCCTCTAGCCAGCTGAAAGTTTGGCACTGGCGGCTCCTTCATGATCCTTGGGCCAAAACATGGTGGACCCTGTGGAACTTGCGACTCGATTAGTTCTGCCATCTTTATCCGATCGAGCGTTAGCCTTGCATCATCCGGCTAAAGATTTCTGCCTCCGAGTCTGGCTCCCATTGCTTGGTATGCATGATCCGGAAATTCATACCCGTCATTTACCATCGCCGAGTAACCATCATTGTATCTGTTTGCGTTCCGGTCTTTATGTTGCTGCACTGCCTTTCATGCGCTTTGCTGTCTCTTTTTGGGTTGAGCTGGTGCAGTATTCAGAGCTGGGTTTCCTCCTCCTGCCGAGTGAGTTCCACGCCTAGGTTGCGGTGCAAAATTTTGCCCCCCGTTGTCATTTCTTTGTCCTGCTTGCCTTCTCGGCCTGTATTTTCCTGGTTCTCATTTCCATGAACAATATTCCTTCTTGTTCCCTATGCACGGGTTGGGTTTCCTTGAAACATTGCCGGGTCATAAGTAACCATTTGCTTATTCCTTCTTGAATCCACACTCTTTTATTTTCTCTGTCTCGGCGCCACTCCTGGTGAGGAGGCTGTATGAATTGCTGATATTGTCGGGATTGGAGTTGCCGAGTGAACCAGCTGTGACCTCCCAGCTATACCCGGATTCGCCCTGTAGTATTCTTCATTCAACATCCCTCCTACTCTCACCAACTCATTGACTCGTTCCTGTTGTTTCCTCTTTGCTTCACCTGTCAAATGGGGGAGTTCAGCCATTGCTTCCTCTGCGTCTCTCAGATTCGCTGCTGCAGTGTTGTATGTCGGCCGCATGGCTGTCTCGTTGCTGTTTTCTGGTGTTATATTTGACGTTGCGTCCGCCAATTCTTTGTTGAGGTTTCTTCCTCTCAACCTCATTCCATCAAGCCGGGTCTTAGCGCCCTTGACTGGATTTGCCGAGTTGAACTCTCTAATCGTGATATCCACGTCTTGCTATAACTGCGCTAACTCCTTTGCCTTCTCCAGGACTTTTATCCTAGCCTCCTCTAACTTGGCCTGCACGCGTGCCGGATCAGCTGTTGGTGCTACTGGTTCTGCCAACTTCTCTATTGCTTCTTGCAATTCTTTGGCTCTCTTACTCCTAGCTATATTCTCTGTCTTTTCTAGCGGTGCCTTTGCAGTTCTTGCTGTCCTTGGCGTTTCCTCTAGATTTCCTCCCTCGGTATCCTCATTCACTACAGGAATCACTGGAGGTGCTGGTGGATTAGGAGTTGTCATCATTACCTCGACGGAGATGAGTTTGTGAAGCTTTCCCGTGGTAGGAACCGCAGGTGGATCCGGCGCCAGGATGACATGCCCCAGGTACGCGCGCTCCACGCGCACCACGGCGTAGACCTGGTGCTCGCCGAACTTGATGAAGCGACCGCCCCTAGGGAACGGCCTAGTCCCGAAGCAGCCTGCGTTATTGCTGACAAAGTTGAGTGCCCCGAACCTCTGGATGAGTCCGTAATAGACGCGCTCACAGGTCTTGGCGATGATGTTGCCCGTCCGGATGAAAACTCCAGCAAGCGCCTACTTGTGCCCCACAGTGGGCGCCAACTTTTGTGGTGGTGTCACGGCAGATGCTATGGGTAGGCTTAAGTTGGGGGCCGAATGGACGCTTGAGGTAACCGGGGAGGGAGTGCACGGTCTATCCACGCATGAAGAACAAGATGAACTCTCCACACTTAGGATATTTACAGATACTTGAAGTTTACAAGTGCTCCTTGAGCTGTTTGAGCAAATCCTTAGGGCACTAGTTTCCTACTTGGTCCAACCTCCTCAAACCCTAGCTATGCCCCTCCTTATATAGGCGAAGTCTAGCTAGGTTACACCCCTTTGGGTCCTAGGGTTACTGTTTGGATCTTGGTCCTCATTGTAGGGGCCGGGTCATGGGCTAGCCCTGAGCCCCTTGACCCAGTTCACATAGCTAGATAGCTAACGGTCCTCTCATACGTAGCCTCCAGTTCTTTTGGTGTCATACAGTGACTTTGTACGTCATCCCTTGCTTTAGGCGTCACCCGGCTCCTTTCGTGTCACCTAGCATCGCCCTTCTCTTTTGACCGCGCTTTACCATGGTCCCTCCTGAACCTCACTCGGAAAGCTGCCACACGTCCTTTCTAACTCGGCCTTCCCTCATGAGACTCGGCTCGTCGCTTCCTGCAAGGTAAACAAACTTGTCTTATTCGCGCCGACATAATTCTTATGTCGGCCCTACATGACCATCCTACCCGGCCGTTGTTACCCGGCCAGATTTATTCTTCACTCGGCATAAGCCAAGCTGGGCAATGTTTTACCCCTTATGATCCTACCGGGGGTTATTCCCCCGACAATAACCCTGACACGATGCCATGGAAGATAGTCTTAGTCTACTGCAACATGTTCTCATTGATACCCAGCTTGTTCATTGTGTCCTTGTTCAGTATATTTATACTTCTTCCATTATCAATCAACACCTTCAAGAATTTCAAATATATATTAGGCCCAATGAACGTCAGATCAACCACCAAGGCATACGGTCCGGGGTTCGACATGATCTTGGGATGATACCTGATACCCCAAGTAACTTCCTGATTCGACCAGTGCATATACTTCGGGACAACCGGCATAACTACATTCACCTCCATATATCGCATATGCATGCTTTGCCTATCGGTTTCTTCCGTGGTAAACACACATCATGCATGATGGTGTTCTCTGTACTCATTCCTGCCTCCATGGACAAGGTCTCCATGGTTTTCCTAGTTCTGATTCTCCACTTGGTTCACAGCTTCTCTTCTATCATGGTTCTCGTACCTCAGCGGTGGTGGGGGTAAAGCTAGCTACTCGTGAGCATTGGCTCCTATGATCTATGGTCTATGATTTGGATGGTTCGGTTCTTCTCCACCTATTGCCAACTTCATCCAAGCAAACTGCCAAGTTGTATGGTTCATCGTCTTAGCCGGATTAGGAGTGTGAAACTTGCAGGGAGGATCCAACATAGACTCATACGTGTACTTCGGCCTCTTTTGCCATTGCTTATTTTGCTCTACACTCCACTGCTTCTTGCCGTCATTCTTGGGCGTCCACTTTTGCACACTGTTTTTCTATCGCTAATTACCCCCATCTCTTGGCTAATATTGGGTTACAGCGGCAACATGACTCGAATTGTATCGATAGTCTGGGCTATCATATCTCCTCTTTCCTCGGAAATCGTTCCTCCGGGAGGATACAACACAATCAAGAGCGTAATGCTCCTCATTTTGCTCTGCCGACATAAGCTCTGGCTGAGTCGGATCACCCAACGCGTACAAGTCGGCAATTCTGATTGTCTCGGCCAACGTAGTTGGCATATCTCACCGCAATCTTTGCCATAACACACTGGCGTATCTGCACCCTTGTGCGAACCATGCTATTTCTTGTGACTCGATCACTCCCTCACAGAAGTTTCTCAGGTTGCACCACCTAGTTAAGAACTTACGGTTTGTTTCATTCGGCCTCTATTTGCACATGGAGAGGTTCTAAGGTTTGTTTGGGCTCTTGTACATGCTTGTGAAGTTGCTCAAAAATATCTCCTCAAAATCTAACCAGCTGTTGATACTTCCTGTGGGCAGATTATCAGCCAGACCCTTGGTGGTCCCTCTAACATCTATGGTACATATCTTACAACCCATCTGAGGTTGCCCCCTGCGATGTGTACTGCAGTTGCATAATTTATCAGCCAATCTTGTGGCTTTGTACTTCCATCATATGTTTTTGTCCCCCTGGCCAACTGGAAATGTGCCATAGGATCTTCCCTTATAATCTGAGGTCCAAAGAATGCCAGACCAGGTGGACCCTGTTCTTCCAACAGCTCAGACATGTATATTCTGTCTAACTTTAACCTTGCGTCATCTAGCTGGAAGTTCCTGTTCCCTAGCCTTGCTTCTGGGACATGGTGATCCGGCCTGTGGAACCCGACATTCTCCATTGCCGAGTAACCATCATTGTACTTGTTCTGCTCTGGGTTCTGCTGAGCTGGCCCTGCACTGCACTCTTGCCGAGGCATATACCTCGGCTCATGCTGCTAGGGTGGATGATGTCCTTCGGCAACCGAATTGCGCTGGGCACCATGACCTTGGTCGGGGTTTCGGTTACCTCGGATGCCACTTCCTTTGGTCACGATCTTGTGCTGTTTTTGCTTTCCGGCCACTGCCAGATCATACGGTACTATCTTCTTGTTCTGTCTTCCCGAGGTTACCACATCATCTCTCCTCGTGCCTCCACCGGGTGAAGATGCTGCAGAAGCTGATCTTGCTGGAGTGCCTCCAGCCTAATGAACGATACGGGAAGCTCTGGGTCTTGCCGGGTTATTCTTTAGCAATTCCTCATTCTGTTGGTTTGTTATGCGCACCAGCTCATTCACTCTTTCATGTTGCCTTTGCCAGGATTCACCGAACATATTAGGTACCTTGGTAGCTGTTACATCTACAACCCTAAGGTTTTTCTTGGTGCGCTATACCTCGGCAAACCTGGGTCAGCCGAGTCACCTGGCCTAGACACATGTTCCTTGTTAATATCAATAAGGAGATTCTTTCCCTTCATCCTTACACCATCCATGCGAGTTGGGCTAGTGTTAAGCTTATTTTCTCTATCATACTCATGCAAGGTAATGTTAAGTGACTGCCATGCACCTCCTACTCTCTTGGCTCACTCTAGCATTTTCTGCCGGGTCTCCCCTAGCTTGGCCTGTGCTCGATATGGATCTACGATAGGAGCTATAGGAGTAGTTAAGCTATCTATCGCCTCATGTAGTATATTTTCTGGCCTTTCCAGTGGAGGGCCCCTCGTACGAGGTACCCTGGGAGTTACGTTACCCGCGTCTGCCGAGTTTGCTGCTGTCGGATCTGCTGCCGCCGACTCTTGCGCTTGCGGCTGGTGCCGTCATCATCACCTCGACGCTGCCTGTGGGGCGAGTGATATGCGGACCGCTAGCAGGGCTGAGGGGAGGCTCTCCCGTGAGGATGACTCACTGCGGGTAGATGCTGGAGACGTCGATGCCGACGTAGACCTTGTGCACGGCTAAGTTGATGAAGACCCCGTTGCACAGAGGAGGGTGCTTGGCGAAGTGATGCGCATTGTGGATAACGTAGTCCCACATGTCAAAGCGCTGCACGAGCCGGGAGATAATGCGCTCGCCGGTGGCGATGAAGTTTCCTGTCCGGATCTTGACTCTAGCTAGCACCGCTGCTGGCCCCACGGTGGGCGCCAACTGTCATTATGGTGGCACGGAAGATGCCATGGGTAGACTAAAGTTGGGGCCGATGTTTACTAGTGGGATCCAGGGAGGGATAGCATAGTGGATTCTACACACACAGAATGCTCTCAGTTCTTTCGCTAGAGCAACAATGGTTTTCACTTGCTCCTTGAGCAGTATGAGAGAGAGGAGGAAGAAGCACCCACGAACCCTCTAATTGTAAAATGAATCGATCCCATCTCTAAGAGGCCCTGGATCACCTTATAAAGGGGTGGCCAGGTTACATCTATGGCTGAGATGTACATCATATTCGGGGAATCTGCTCTTCCCAAAAGGGTAATTCAACGCGCCCCTTTCCCTGTCACCCTTCTATCAACGGCAAAGACCTAGATCCCACGACATGTGATCGTTGGACTCTGGGAATATCACCTCCGTGACATCTCCTCTATCCCTCTGCCCCTCTGGTCCTTGTCTGTAGCGCTTGCCTCTGCGTGGATTCCTGAGGGAGAGATAAAGCATAGAGTTGACCTTGGGGCTCGCTCTCTCCTTCTTGAGAAAGCCATATTCTGACTCGGCCTCGCCTATTATGACTCGGCCAAGCCCATACATGCAGATAGGAAGTTCGCTAGACCTTGTGCAGACATACCTTAGTGTCGGCCGAGTCAAGCCAATGTTCTTTAGCTCAGGGTAACCCGACCCTCATTTAGCTGACCCTTATATAACTTCGATGGGTCATGCCTTGGCCCGATTTATTCCTCGGTGGGCTTTTACCTTTTACCTTATATTGACCCTACCTGGGGTCATCCCTGCAACAAACATATCCTTAGTCCTTCTTAAGTATTTAAGGATATTCTTGACCTCTATCGAGTGTTCCGAACCTGGATCAGATTGGTATCTGCTAGTCAAACTAATAGCATGTGCCACATCCGGTCTTGTATAGCATGGCATACATTATAGAGCCTATGGCTAAGGCATAAGGGATCTTATCCATTATCTCTTTTTATTCCGTCGTAGATGGACTTTGAGTCTTACTCAACGTCTTGCCTTGTCACATCGATAAGAACCCTTTCTTACTTACGTCCATTTTAACCTTCATTAAAATCTTATCAAGGTATGTACTTTGTGATAGCCCAATTATACGTCCTGATCTATCTCTATAGATCTTGATGTGTAATATGTATGATGCTTCACCAAGGTCCTTCATCGAAAATTTGCTGTCTAGATAACTTTTAACATCATTTAAAAGATCTATATCATTTCCATGTGTCATGCACATATAATTTTAGAAATGCCATAGAGCTCCACTCACTTTCTTGTAAATAGAAGCTTCTTCGTAAGTTTGGACAAATCCAACCCTTTGATCAGCTCATCAAAGCGGAGATTTCAACTCCGGGGTGCTTGCTTTCAATCCATAGATGAATCGCTGAAGTTTGCATACCTTGATAGACCCTTTGGTACCATATACAACTATTATTCAATATTACTATTGAGGAACGCGGTTTTGACATCCATCTACCAAATTTTATAATCAAAAAATGCAGCAATTGGTAACATAATCCTAACCGACTTTAGCATCGCTATAGAGAGAATGTCTCATCATAGTCAACTCCTTGAATTTTTCGAAACCCCTTTGCGACAAGTAGAGCTTTATAGATGGTCACGTTACCATCAGCGTCTATTTTCTTCTTTGAAATCCATTTATTCTCAATAACCTTTCGGTCATGAGGTAACTCTGCCAAGGTCCAAACCTGGTTTTTGTACATGGATTCCATCTCGGATTGCATGGCTACTAGCCATTTTTTGGAATCCAGTCTCATCATCGCTTATTCATGCGTCGCAGGGTCATCATTTCCATCAACCATGAAATTCATGACAGGATTTCCGTATAGTTCAGAAGCTGCACGCGTCCTTCTTGACATGCGAGGTTTGGTAGTGTCATCTTTCGGAGTTTCATGATCTTTGTCATTAGTTCCTTCTTCATTTGGTGAATTCAACTCTAGAACAATTTCTGGTGCTGCGCCACTCACCGTTTCATGAAGAGAAGGTTTAGTAACCTCTTCGAGTTCCACCTTCGGACTACTCACACCTTTCGCGAGAAACTCCTTCTCCAGAAAGGATCCATTCTTGGCAACAAAAACCTTTCCCTCAGATCTATGATAGAAGGAATACCCAATTGTTTCTTTATGGTATCCTATGAAGAAACATTTTCCACTTTGGGTTCAAGTTTATCTCACTGAAATTTCTTCACATAAACATCGCATCCCCAATCTTTAAGAAATGACAACTTAGGTTTATGTCCAAACCACAATTCATGCGATGTAATTTCAACGGATTTAGATGCTGACCTGTTTAAAGTGAATGCAATGGTTTTTAGTGCATAACCCCAAAATGAAAGTGGCAAGTCAGACAGGGACATCATAGATTGGACCATATCTAATAAGGTATGAATACAACGCCCCGATACACCATTACGCTGTTGTGTTCTGGCATGCATGAGTTGTGAAACTATTCCACACTATCTCATGTGTGTGCCAAACTCGTAACTTAGATATTCACCCCAATGATCCGATCACAGAAATTTGATCTTTCTATTATGATGACTTTCCACTTCACTCTAAAATTTCTTGAACTTTTCAAAAGTTTCAGATTTGTGTTTCATCAAATATATATACCCATATCTACTCAAATCATCCATGAAAGTAACAAAATACCAATATCCACCGCTTGCAGACACACTCATTGGACCACATACATTGGTATGTATGATTTCCAATAAATCTTTCACCCGCTCCATTATACCGAAAAATAGGGTTCTAGTCATCTTACCCATAAGGCATGGCTCACATGTATCAAGTGATTCAAAATCAAGTGATTCCAAAAGTCCATCGGAATGGAGTTTCTTCATGCGTTTTACGCCAATATGACCTAGACGGCAGTGACACAGGTATGTAGATATATCATCATCAAGTTTAATTCTTTTGGCATCTACATTATGAATATGTGTATTACTATTATCAAGATTCAAAATAAATAAACCATTAATCATAGGCACATGACCATAAAATATATTATTCATATAAATCGAACAACCATTGTCTTTAGATTTAAAGGAATAACCGTCTTGCAATAAACATGATCTGGATACAATTCATGCTCAACGCATGCAACAAATAACAATTATTTAGGTTTAAAACTAATCCCGATGATAGATGGAGAGGTAGCGTTCCAACGGCGATCACATCAACTCTTGATGCATTGCCGACACACATCATGACCTCATCCCTTGCTAGCGGTTGCCTGTTCCACAGCCCTTGATTCGAGTTACATATATTAGCAACCGATCCAGTATCAAATACCCATGTTCTACTACGAGTACTAGTCAAGTACACATCAATAACATGTATATAATATATACCTTTCTTCATCTTTTCGGCCTTCTTGTCAGCCAAATACTTGGGGTAGTTGCTGTAACATCCCAATTTCAGCAACTCTGATTTATTGTCAAAAAGGAAAAAATCAGGGGAACAAAAACTTTTCTTGCTACAAGTGGAAATTTGAGTTTACTTGTCTTCTTGTGCTCATTGCAACTGATTGTGTATTAGGTGATATACTTCTTATCTCAACATTATTTGACAAAAGATATTTTAAAAAAGAGATGTCTTGGCTCATCTTTCATATCCTCAAATTTTCTGGCATTTCAAACTTGAGCCAAGATGATTTTGCCACAACAAAATATTTTACTAGTTCTATATGTAATCTCCTTATGTTTTCAAGAAAGAACCTTCAACTACTCTTATCTCTAGGTTTTTCCAAAACCTTTCCTAAAAACTTTTCATTCTAATATTGGTAGAAATAACAAGAGGACCTTATCTTACTTTAAGTCACAACCTCTTCCAAACATCCATGTTTACCTGAAGCTAGGCTTGATGGTAACCTTAATAGTAGTTAATAAGTTGGACTAGATGAATTTCCTTGATCTGCTGATTGTCTTGTGTGCTTAGGAACTAGAGTGACCTAGTCTAGTATCTCATCCCTTAGGATCCCAATCTATGTGTGATCATCAATCTCAAATCTGGATCCATCTTAAGTCACCCACGTGACCCCTACTCCCCTTAACCAGATCAATACTGAGATAATCGTTTGTATTAGCATCCTACTCATAAAATACCAAATATAATCATGGAGTACCTCTACCTAATCTATACTTCAACATCATCCCCTAGATGATAACAATAAACCCTTGTGTCCTTCTCTCTTACATCCTAGTCCAAATCCATAAGTCTGCCAAATTTGGCTAAGTCTGGAATCTCGTTTATGAACTTCATGGTTACATGCATGGTTTGTTTCAAGTAAAATACGTGAGTATATTGGCTCCTACAAGTTATGATGGAGCGTCCATTCAGACACTTTCCCTTGTCTGACACCCATCTTAACCCTTTAGATCGAGGCTAGATGCTTAGCATCTCCCCTCTTTGGAAACCACGGATTTTCGAAGATAAAACTATTTTCGGTTTTACCCCACTACAAGGTTTTCAAAACAAAACCCTTGGAAATAGGCATCGTTTCCGAGTGGATGTTTTACTAAAGAAAGTATCATGAGGATAAAGAAGAACGATGAGAAAGATAAAGAGAAGGGATGTTCTATGCCTTTACCGGAACAATTTATTCGTGCAACCACACTACCCTAGGAGCTGGGGATTAGCTCGTAGTTTTTTGTCTTTAGTTGGGGATGCTTGTACTTGCTTAAAGGGAGAAATCCCTGGAATTCCGAGTGGGCTCTACAACAGATCTTTGGATTTGGGGCCTACAGCTTGCTTCGGCAAGAGTGAGCCTGCTACGACAGGAGTGTCGGTGCAACAATTGGGTCTCCAGCGGACGGTATGCTTAAGGAGTGGAGTCAAATTACTATACGCGAAGCTACGGTTTGGGTATGGGCTTGTACAGGAGGGAGGACTATGGCGCTGGGCCACATACTGGTTGCCGGGGAGAACAAACCCAAAATTAAAAGCCGCCTTTGCTAGGGATGGACAAATGAAAAGTTAGGTTTGATTATCCGAACCCCCGTCTACCATGTGTAGCGGGACATGGTTGTATCCCGACGGATGTATTGATTCTTGTGGGTAAAGTGCACAAACTCTGCAGAGTCTAATCTATTCGAATAGCCGTGTCCATGATAAAGGACGGTTGGAAAGGTGATTGCTAGGAGTACCCTTCGTATATGTTTGAGATAAATAAAAAGGATGTGACTTGGTCACGGGGAAGTATGAAAAAGGTTTTTTTTGACCAGGGATGGTCGAAGATGTTTTAAAAGGGGTTTATTCAAAGGTTGTTTTCAAAAAAGGAGACATGTTTTCAAAACTCTTTTTCAACAAAGATATAGAGATGCCATTTTAGGATTTCAAAAACAACTATAGTATAAAGCTACCTCACCATAGCCAAATATGCATTTTTCCTGTTTATCTTATCTCGGTGGTCTTGCGAGTACATTCAAAAGTACTTACGGCTTTATCCCTAGCTATTTACTTGGTCAGATTGTAGTTGTTAAGAAGTAATGGATATGCTGATGTCTATGCGAGCTAGTCCATCTTCCCAGTCGGTCGCATGTAGGTTAAGGCATGGCATGGGCTCTGCGCTTGAAGACTTCTGTTAGTTGTGTTCTAATCGCCATAATGGCTACCATGTAAGCTTATATCTGTAAATGTATGGATGATGTAATGATACTAGTCGGTTATGCTCACGGCTCACTGATCATGGGAACGTGAATTGCATACATAACAGGGATTCTCAGACCATAAATCCGGGGTCCCACAGTTGCGCTCCTAGTGGCCAGTCCCCTTACAATAGTAGCACTTGTTATCAAGCTTGGATCCCTCCTCTATCTTCTTCTCGGGCGCATCAACATATTCGCCACCCTTATTGATGTTACCCTTCTGTTTACCCTTCTTTTCCTTTTTGAAACCAGTGGTCTATTAATCATCAACACTTGATGTTCTTTCTTGATCTCCACTTCAGCAGCCTTATGCATAGACAGAAGCTTGGGGAGAGTCTTATTCATGCCCTGCATGTTATAGTTCATCATGAAGCTCTTGCATCTTGGTGGAAGAGAGTGGGAACATGATGTATGCCTAAGTCAATGGGAATCATTATTCCCAAGGAAACAAGATTATCGGTGTAACCAGACATTTTGAGTACATGCTCACTAACAGAGTTGTTCTCTTCCATCATGCAGCTAAAGAACTTTTCTGAAGCATCATAACTCTCCAGAGCAGCATGGGTATCGAAAGTCATTTTCAATTCTCCCATGGTATCAAAGGCATTGCCATTCTCGAAACGCTTTCACAGTTTCGGCTCTAGCCCATACAGTATTCCTCAATGAACCATGTTGGGGTCCTCCTGACGAATCAAGTAAACATTCTTTACTTCGCTGAGAGCATCATCAAGTGGTGGGGGGCCTAGCAGCGCTTCTAGCACATATTGATTTTGTGTATCAGTGAGGAGAATCCTCAAATTCATGGCCCAGTTGGTAAATTTGCTACCATTCGTTGTAAGTTTCTCTTTATCCATGAACACATTGAAATTAAAAGTAGGTGGTGCCATCTTCAATAGAATTTTCAAAGTTCATTTAAACTAAGTTTATGATAGATCGAGTTTAACTAATCGAAATTAGAAATGAAGTCCCACTCAAAAACAACATCCCTCATGTCTTTTTGGTGATTACATGAACCAGATCCATTACAACAAGACCGATAATCACGTGAAATGTTGTAGCTTCAAAGACGAGCATCTAGATGGTCATCATATAAACCATATGACTCATGCTTTACCTTTCGGTTCGTGTTCCGTGTCCATGTCTGTACGTGCTAGGCTCTCCAAGTAAGAACCTTAGTATCCACGTGTGTAAAATTGTCTTACACCCATTGTATGCGAACATTGAGTCTATCACACCCGATCATCACGTGGTGTCTCGAAATGAAGAACTTTCTTAACGGTGCATACTAAAGGAAGAACACATTTTTATCTTGATATTTAAATGAGGGTGATCTTATAATGCTACTAAATCACCAAACAAGCAATATAATATGCATACAAACATCATATCCTAAAATTGATATGATATGGTTCTTGCACTTGATCACTATCTTGTGCATCGTGGTGTGATATTTATCATTTATATATGTGTAAGGCCAAGTTCTATGGAACTTACACTTCGGCATATTGTAATTTCCAATATTATCAATCCATACTACAAATTATAATACTACCATATTGTAGTACTTTCCCGGCAAAACCAAAAAACTAGACGCCTCTAATTTATCTTTTGCATGTTTTTACGTGGCTAAGGGCTTTCGGAGAGAGAACCATTCATACCTAAAAACATGGAACCAAAATGATGATAATCAAATTATTGGCAACTCGTTGTAAATCATATATTGAATATAGTAGGAGAGATAGATACCCGCAAGCCGCGTATGCAAAACTAGTTGCATGTCAAGCATGGAACATGTCTCATGGGCAAGGACATGTAAAGTTTGTTTGGGCCTTTTCATCCCACTATGCCACCAATATCCAAAATACACATAAGAAGCAGTAACATGACCATTAGCGCCCACATAATCATATGTCTACTACCCGTGCAAAGCATCTACACATATATCTGACTCTGATACCACAGGTCGATATACATCCATATAATACATACCCTTGAAGAACGACAAAGCTTTACAAGGTTAGACTCGTGGATGATGTAGTCATTCTCTTGCCGATCTCAAGGTCGAGTAGAAGTCCTGAAGCAACACAACTTAGTGGGCATCCGTGATTGCACACACGTCCGGTACCCCGACAACCTCCTCGTCCTCACTCCAGAAATGCAGCGGTAGCAGCAAATCCTTGCTCCAGAAAAGCCACCGGGAACATGTATCTCGCTAAGCCAAGACCATGGGGAAATAGTACTAGAGGGGGAGAGATATCCTTCACGAGGAGGTGTCAGCGATAAGTGCGGGAGGGGTGCCTTTTATATGGGGGAGAGGGGCATCCTACAGAGGATACAATCATGCATCATGCAGATTCTAGTTGTCTCAGCTGGAATGAAATATTGAACCTTATTGAAAAATATCACAAGGTGACTTCATTCCTAGCTGGACAAGATACATTGATTTATAAGAACTTTATAATACCTAAAGCATGGTGTTATTGTTTTACTAGATTTAATATCCATCGGACTAATGCCAGCGGGAAGGAGAGGGAGGAAGGCAAGGAGTCCGACGTGATGATCGCCAAGGATGCACGGGAAGGAGTGTGAGGAAGGCGCAAGAGAAGAGCATCAAGAAGGAAGGTTTAGTTCGGACAGACAGAAGCCCTGAAATTGAAACGGACGTGGATTCTTCATATGAACTCCAAATCAAGCAAATAAGTAATTGTTGGAAAGGTAATTCCGAGAGGTTTCCAACGAGTACTTACACGTATATAGGGGGCGGATAATCCGCCCCTACTTAGGGAGGAAAGTCCGGCCCTCAAAGTTACCATCCGATCTGGACGGATCTGACTATATCAGATACATTTTGTTTCGTGATTTTGGCCGCCCCAGACGCCCTTATAAGCCCTGGGATGTCCCCATAGTTGGGGTTAGACCACGTTAAAACTATTTTGGAGTTTTTTCTTATCAAGAACCTCTAGAATTACCCTGTGATCGAATTATCTACTGCAATTTAGTGTGATCTATTGTTCCATTGGGAATTAGTAGATTACAAACTACCGTTCGTGGTCGACGGCTACGTGGGCAAGAGCGTGGTGTTGTGAATATCCCATAGGGTTCGAGAGTTGTTGCATTGGCATTAGGGTTCGAGCGGAAGAGTTCATAGCTACAGGCTAGTTATCTATCATCCACCATCATCATCGACAAGTGCTTGCTGAGAAGATCGGGCCACCCCATATCATAGCCCCTCCCATGGCTGGTGGCCAAGGTGGAGCTCCCACTCACATAATAAGCCTCCACTCACATAAACCATTTCTCCAATCATAATCCCACTAAAATTCCATTAATTTCGACCAAATTCAATGAAATCTATGATTTAATAAAACACTTTTATTTATTTTATTCACAATTTTGTTAATTACATTAGCTAACAAACATTCACATAAAACCCTTGCTACATTTCAATTTCACATGCAGAATCAAATTCAACAATTTCACCTTAAACAATTCCGGTGTCAATAATTCTAGCGCTTTGATAACATTTCTATGGCATTTAATTTGCTTCAAATGGTGTTGTTATCACTTAAGTGTGTCACTCTATGGTTCGCGAATAATGTAGACATGATCAAGACTCCTCTCCGATTAATAATCAGTAGGGGGACCTAGAGTTTCGTACTGACTCCCACACATTCAGCAATGACTTCTTCTGATCATGTGAACCTTTACCACTGTAATTAAATCCCTTTGTCTCGCGATATTTTACATGTCGGAGATTCGATCATCAGTATGCCCATACCTAGTTTGATCTCGTTATTGACTTGTACTCTTTTCTCGTTCCCGTGATATAACATTCTAGTGATCCCCATCACTTGCTTGCAAGATATATCAATGTGATATCATAGAGACGACCCATAGTATATATCTCCATGATTTGGATGGACAAATACCACTCTTGATCCATGAGCCTCTACATAACACTATCGGAGTATTTGAACCCACCTTTATAGTCACCCTGTTATGGTGTGATGTTTGATGTTATCAAGCTACTTTTCCTGTGTTAGTGATTGACATGATCTCATGGTCTAAGGACTAAAGTTACTTTGCAATGATGTTATAGCAATTTAAACAAAATGACTTTGATCGTATTACTATACTTCGGATGAATGTTCATCACATCATTCCACCAATGTTGTGACCTCGTTATTAAAAACATCCAATGTCCATGATCAGGAAACCTTTATCATCTTTTTAATCAACGAGCTAGTTTATATGAGAGGCATACATAGGAAAACTTTATTTGTTCATAAACATACATGTATTAATGTTTCATTTTAATACAATTATAGCATGAAAAATAAATGTCTATCATATACTTGGAATACGATAATAACTACTTTATTGTTGCCTCTCGGGCATATTCCATTCATGGAGATGTCGATGATCAAATCTTGAGCAAGTAAAATACCGCGAGACAAAGGGAATGTTATAAGAGGTTATTCAATCTGTGACATCGTGGTTAAACTGATATACATCTTCATTGAATGTGTAGGAGTCATTATGGACATTTAGGTCCCGCTAATGATTGTTGATCGGAGAGGTGTCTTGATCTTGTCTATATGTTCTTAAACCAGTACAGACAGACACTTAACATTCAGTAAAGCTAGGGTAGCTCTGGGATATTCATAATGGTGAGACCAAAAGGTATTTGGAGTCCCTACTGGGATCCATGACATGAAAAGGAGCTTCAGAATGGTCCAGAGTTTTCATATAAGGAAAGTGGTTTTTAGGGTTCTGGAAAAGTTCGAGAATTTTTCGATAAAGTATTGGGAATGTTCTAGAAGATTTTGGGGGTCCCATAGTGGGGCCCACCTGCCTAGAAGGTCCATATGGATGTGGAAGGGGGACCCAGACCCTATATGGGCGGGCACCACAACCCTCCAAGGCCCATGCGGCCAATGGGGCAAAACCCATGGCGTTAGGGATGTACGGGAGGTGCCCTAGGGGGAGTCCTCCCCCTTGGTGTTGGTGTTCACATAGGAATTTAAAATTTTCCAGCACTACAAACACACCAAGACCGAACTATGCAAGAACACGAGATGTGTTAGATCTAGTACTCACCAATGTTGCAGCGGAGATTCCTTCTTCGATGAGGATCACTACAAGAATAGTTGGCTTTTACCATGGACAATTTTCATGGTTGAAGGGCCATTTTTTGTTGTTAAAAAGTCTTATACAATGGATGGGTACCTGTGATAAGATCCCTATCACCAAAAAAAGAGCCCTGTCACCAAAGATTCTACCACGGATTTTCGCAACCGTGATAGATTGCACCCTTCGACCATGGAAATTCGTGTCGTGGAAGATGTGTTTCACCAGCCCCGTGGACTGCTGACGTCATGCAAACTGCCTAGTGGGAAACACCATTAACAGCTAGTTACTGTCGTTAATGGCGGACAAGAACCATGGTAAAAGATAGGAACAACCAAGGCCTATTAATATTAAGTGGGCTAACCCATGTGAGAAGCGCAATAAGAAGACGGCTCGTTACTTTGTATCCCAAATGCGGTCTGTTAACATTTAAACCTGTTACTATTTCGGCATACATAAGGCCCATGGTAGACTAGTACTGTGCAGCCCATTAATGGCCGCACCTTGTCGGCCCAATACTATTTAGGCCTACCGAAGGCCCTCCATTGTTCATGAAGACCGTCATGTTGTCCCTCACATGCCTTTTGTTGGAAGGCGTGTTACTATTCTGGCCTTTCTATCATCCTGGCATTTCAATGTTTAGGCATTTCACTATTGCTTGTTGATATTATGGCCTGTTACAATTCTGACCTTTTACTGTTTAGGACCATTACTGTTTCTGGCCTTTTACTATTTTAGCCTCTAATATTTTGGCATGTTACTATTCAAGACCATTATGGTTCCTGACCTTTACTATTTCGACCTGCTATGATTCTAGCATGTTATTGTTTAGGTCTTTGACTATTCATAAGATTCCGTACATGGTGTGTCTTTCACTACCTTTTGTTTTGTAGCCCATTATTGTTCTGGCCTTATTCTATTCGGGCATGCTACTGTTTCGGCCTTTTTGGCAACATCGTCGTTTAAGCAGAACATCATAGGAATGTTGACACGTCGATTTATAAACATGAGAATTCTAAACTACTTACTACACAATGATAAGAGTTTGTTACACATAAGGCAACAAGTTCTCTCCAGATTGAAGATTACAATAGATCATTAGACAAGATATGCATTTAAAAAAATCACAAAGAAGAGTTGGCATCATCACACGAGATCTATACATGGAGACGCGCTTCATCAAATCATTTGTGCTCTTCTTCAACATTTAAACTAAAGATCTAAGATCACCTACACCCATAGTTTTAAAAACCGGACATGTTCGGTGGTTTAACTAGAAAAAATCTAAACCGATAAACTCACCGATTTTTTAAGAGGCACCGGTCCAAACAATAAAAAAATGTAAAAAAAATGTTTACTAAGAATCGAACTCCAGAACCTTATGCTAGGCATAAATAACAACACGTAAAGCCTAATACCACTTATGCACGCCATGTTTTTGTGATTACATATTGGAATATACAATATATATATCTTTTATGGTCATTTTGTTCCAAAATTTATTTAAATTATAATGAAGAAGAACGGTTTTTTGTCGCCATCGAACCAAATGAACCGGTGGTCTGACCAGCAAACCAGTAAACTAGTCGCCTCACTGGTTCACTAACCGGTTCGGTTTTTTAAAACTACACCTTATCTTTCTATATGTAACAAACTTTATATATTTATCACCTGTAGGAGTTGTTCTAGGTGGACTGTTAAGAAAGTTGGTTGCTTCAGTAATACCATGGGAGGATAAATGGGAAGATAGATCACAAATTTTAGTCCTGCCTTTCGAGGTCTCTTGATCGTTTTAACTATAGCCAAGTGAAAGAACATTTCATGATTCCTATAGTTTTGTGTGTTAGATAACAATGTCAAGGATTATTTAATTGTGTGATAAGTGATACAGATTATTTCCCTCAAAAGGAACTACAAGCTAAATGCTACAAAATGGATTTTGAGAGGGAAGATAATTTGATCCTAGCAAGGGCGGATTATCCGCCCCTGCCTCGTTTGCCAAATGGTGTTAATGCGCGTCATGTGGAGAGGGGGCGAATTTTTTCCCAGGATTATCTAGCCAGGGCCGGAGCTATTGCCCGGGCCAGATAATCCGCCCCTCCTGGGTGCCGGATAATCCATCCTAGGGATTTTTTGCAAAGGAGGCAAGGTGCATCGTGCAGAGAGGGGGCAGAGTTTTTCGCCAGATTGTTCGATCAGGGCCAGAGTTTTTGTCCATGTCGGGTAATCCACCCCTCAAGAGGGGTAGATAATCCGCTTCCAGGGATTTTTCATGAAGGACCAAGGCCCGTCACGTAGGATAGGGGGCGAACATTTGGCCCGGATTTTCCGTATCCAGGCCGGATGTTTGTATCGGCCGAATTATCCGTCCCCCAATTAGGCCAGATTATCCGGCCCAAGTTTCTTCCAACGGCTAGTTTTTGGTAGTGGTATTTATACCCCATTTGATCCTCATTCGATCCTTCTTGGATCCCACAAAAAAGTGTTGTACTATTCATAACAATCCTCGCGAGATCTCAGCTTTCAACCACTTGAAGGCTTCGATTTTCGGGGTATTGAAGGAGGAGGCCTTGATATTCATCAGCACCAATCAAGATCTTCATTTACCCTCCATTCACGGGGGGTCCTCTTGATCGAGTTTCTTACGAATATCTAGATCTTGGTTTCATTTATTGATATACTTGTGTGGCAGCTATTTCATCTCGTGAGCCTCCAATTCGTTTGTGGATGTGTGCCCTGGTAGTGTTGTAAAGGCACCGGTTCCCGCCTCGAAGGGTACCAAATAGTGGAACGCTGGATCATGCTAGTTGTGGCGAGATCCATCATGGAATAAGGTGATGCGTATTATGGCATGCTGGTCTTAGTATCGCCCACCCCTCCAACGTAGTTGTACTTCTCTTAACAAGGAAGGAACCGCGGTAAAACAAATCATGTGTCTTCGCATGCTCCATTATAGTTACCTCGTTCCTCTCATCGCCTTTACTCGCTTAGTAGCTAGGTTGTCATATAGGGAATTCATCCTAGTTGGATATCTAGAGAATTTACCTTTGTGTCAAGACTAAGTTTGAAAAATAAGTAAAATTTGGGGTAGCACATATTCACCCACCCCCCTCTAGGTGCCCGTACAATCCATTCACCTAGTTTCAGAGCCTCGACACTTTATTTAGGATTTACCTCCTAAGAGAGTATGGGTACTCAAGGAAATGGTAGCGGGGTTGGAGATAAGGTCACCATGTGGTCTCAAGAACTTGGAAAGAAAGTTAGCAAAAACCATGGAAACCCAGTTGAAAGAGATGCATGAAATGATAGCACGTCTCTTGCCAAATCCAGTCGCACCTCCCTATTCCGCTAAGGCTACAACTCCTTTTTCAAAGGTCAAAGCTAAGGCTAACTCCACTTAAGAAGTTTTAGAGGGTTACTTAAAGAATAAGAGTTTTCTTCAAAAAGGGAAGTGGTAAGGAGTATTATAGTGACATATCTCACTTATACTCACCTGATCCACCAATCCCGCACCCGCATATAAACAATAGGGGTGATCCACCCAAGCTCAGTGCATCTTATTTTAATCAACGACATTTTTTAATGAAATCTCATGTGTGTAGTTCATCTATTGAGTTATGGAAGATCATCGAGGGTGGTCTCCATTTTGGGAATCCAACCAATTTTACAAGAAGATAAGTTGTCGATAGTTAACTCAATGCCACTGCTTTGCACATGATTCAACTTGGTGTGGGTCCCAAGGACATGCCACACATTGAACATCTCAGCACCGCTAAATAATCTTGGGATGCCTTCATCGGAAATAAGAGCATGAGAAGAAATAGGTATGATGCTCTAAGAAATCAAGCTAAAGTTTTCTACATAATGGATGGTGAGGACCACAAAGATATGTATATAAGACTCAAGTCTATTGCCACCATATTTAGAAATCATGGTGCCACAGATGTTGATGATGCTTGGATCAAGAGGAAATATGTAAGTCACTACAAGAAATCTGGTGACTAGTGACCTTTTCTTAATGACCATGGGTTTTTTGGTCATAGATCTATGACCATTCTGAACCAACTGGTCGTAGAGAATTTGGAAGGTTCCAAACCTTGAAAAATAACGACCAATTTTGTCAAAAAAATCATAGTGTCCTAACACGAAATAGTCATAGAAGGATAGGGCTGGTCAAAAGCCTTTTATCTGCGAGACTACGACCAATTTAAATGGTTATATCATATAATAACAATATATCTTCAAGTACAAAGAGGGCGACTAGACCGCCACCTAAGCAATTCGTCTATGCGTCATGTGACATGTCTATTTGTGTGGGTCTACAAGTGAATCCGGTATTTTATAGTGTCAGTGACTAGTGGGGTCTATCTGTCATTTTGATATTATACAGGTGGTACACTACAGTGCGATAGGAACTAGACCACTCAACCAACACTTCGTTCATGTAAACAAACAATTCATGTTCCTTTTTGTATATGTTGAACACACAACATGTCATTCTGATATAAAAATTAAGGGCAAAAAAGGGAGCCGTAGGGACTCAAACCCGCAACCACTTCCTCACGCCTAGGGAATCAAACCACTGCACCAACACATTGTTCATGTTATCATACCATGCATGTACCATTTTGTATATATCGAACTCACAACATGTCATTCTGATATAGAAATTAAGAAAAAACAGGGAGCCTCATAGGAACTCAAACGCATGACCACTTCCTCAATCCCGAGAGACCGAACCACTCCACCAACACAATGTTTGTGTTAACCTAACACACATGTACCTTTTTGTATATGCCAAACCAGTGTTGGGCCTGGGCCTTAGGCGAAAATGGCCTCCGCTTTTTTTCTCCTGAATATTTTGCCCTACCGGCTGGCCAACAATCCAATAATCATTAGCAGGTAGATTTTACTAAATATATGGGCTTGTTCTAAAGTTTTAGCCAACACGAATCGAGGGATTTTATTTTTTTCACAAAGTCTAAAAAGGTAACTTCCCTATAATTTTTTCATATGACTTTGTATTCAAATGATATAAAAATCAATTTGGTTCATCTTTAGGAGGTGCATAACATTCTTGTCATATAAAATTATGCAATGTGAAGGATTTCTATTTTTAAATGTTTTTAATTAGTTATGTTGACTTCAAGACGCGGTTAAAACGATGGGAGTGACTCGTATAGGTGTTGAGTCTTACTAAAATTTTAGTGGACCTCTTATAATATAGCATATTGTGAGTCTAAGAATAGATAATGTACATGTAGTTTAAATTGGACCCACTTCCTGCCGATTCGGTAGACATTTGTATTTTCGCAAGGAGTGGAAGAAAAGGTTTAAGATACCCCGGTTGAAACATTGTTCATGTAAGGTGTTCTAGAATTTTTGAAAAATATGGTAGTATTTTGAATTAGCCCTTTGGTAGTTGTTTCACAAAACATTCCTTTTTTGTACTCGGAAAATGGAAAATGCATTTTTTGAGCAACGAAACGGAAAACTTTCTCCTGCAACATTTTTCGCCATCCCAAGCTGCACATGCATGTACAATATGGGTATATTATCAGAAACTATGCCATGATTATGATCATAACATTGGTCTTTTGGCCTGAAAGCCATGAAACCTCAAACATGATAGGTCATTTATGAGAAGGTTTTTTGAGATATTTATAATATACCAAATTTAGTATTTTTTTTGCAACTATGTCACATAATATGACACCACGAGAAGGATTTACCTTGTTTGGACAGTTTTTGAATTTCTTATGCCCGTTTCAAACTATGGTCAAAACGGCGGGCATGGAGGTTCTTAGCTAGGGGATGAGCATCGCTAAAATATCAATGTATCTCTAATAAAATAGCATATTGGAAAGTTAAAAATAATTGTTGCAAAAAATAATGAGCATTAAATCATGTACCTGTAGTTCAAAACAGACCCAATTCCTACCGATACGGCAAACATTTGTCTTTTCGTGAGGGTTGGATGAAAAGGTTTGAGATACCCTAGTTCGGACATTTTCCATGTATGGTGGACTAGTATTTTTGAAAAATAGGGTGGTAGCATTTTGAATTAGCCCTTTGGTGGTGGCTTCACAAAACACCCTGTTTTTTATACTCGGAAAATGGAAAATGCATTTTTTGGGCGACGAAAAAAAAACTTCCTCCTGCAATATTGTTCGCCATCCCAAGATGCACATGCATGCACAATATGGGCACATTTTATCAAAAACTATTCCCTGATTCTGGCGATAACATTAGTCTTTTGGCCTAAAAGCCATGAAACCTTGAACATTATAGGTCATTTTTTTAGAAGGTCTTTTTAAGATATTTACAATACCAAGTTTGGTATTTTTCTTGCAACTATGCCACATAATATGACACCACATGAAGGATTTATTGTATTTGTACCGTTTTTGAATTTCTTATGCCCGTTTCACACTATGGTCAAAATGGAGGGCATGAAGGTTCTTAACTAGGGGATGAGCCTCGCTAACCTTTTAGTGGATCTCTGATAAAATAGCATATTGTGAAGTTAAAAATGGTTTTTGCAAAAAAGCATGAGCATTATATCATGTACCTAATTCCTACTAATTCGGCAGAGATTTGTATTTTTTTGCTAAGGGGTGGAAGAAAAGGTTTGAGATATCCCGGTTGGGACATTTTCCATATAAGGTGGTCTTGTATTTTTTTAAATATGGTGGTAGCATTTTGAATTAGCCCTTTGGTGGTTGCTTCATAAAACTCTTCCTTTTTTGTACTTATAAAATGAAAAATGCATTTTTTAGTGACGAATAGGAAAACTTACTCCTCCAACATTGTTCTCCATCCAAAGGTGCATATGCATGCATAATATGGGGATATTATCACAAATATGCCGCGATATTAGCCATAAAATTGGTCTTTTATCCTGAAAGCTATGAAACCTCGAACATGATAGGTCATTTATGAGAAGGTTTTTTGAGATATTTACAATATACCAATTTTGATATTTTTCCTTGCAACTATGTCACATAATATGTCACATAACTATGTCAAACTATGGTTAAAACGGCGGGCATGAAGGTTCTTAGCTAGGGGATGAGCCTCGCTAAACTTCTAGTGGATCTTTAATAAAATATCATACTATGAAGCTAAAAATGATTTTTCAAAAAAAATCTTGAGCATTAGATCATGTACCTGTAGTTCAAATACGACCCACTTTCTATCGATTCGGCTGACATTTATCTTTTTTACGATGGATAGACGAAAAGGTTTGAGATACTCCGATTGGGATATTCTCCATGTAAGGTGGTCTAGTATTTTTGAAAAATAGGGTGTTAGCGTTTTGAAACTTTTATTTGATGGTTGTTTCACAAAATATCCCGTTTTGGGTACTCGTAAAATGGAAAATGTCTTTTTTGTGCGATGAGAATGAAAACTTCCTCTTAGAACATTGTTCGTCATCCAAAGATGCATATGTGAGCATAATATGGGCACATTATCACAAACTATGTTGCGATTCTGGACATATCATTGGAAAATCATTTTCTATTTTCCAATTGCAAAAAATGAGGTATTTTGTGAACCAACCAATAAAAACATAGGAAACATCCTCCCACAGATCATTCTTGTTAGCCTGATCTGGACCATTTAGTGCCAATCCAATGCCTGATCTGTCACCCGAAGAAGCACAACATACTGCCCACCGTGCCCACGGTCTCAGCAACCCTAACCTCACCAAGTCCATACCGTCTCCCCTCGCGCCACCCATTCCTTCCCATGACTGTTTGCCGCCGATCCACCGTCTTCCACCTCTCTCCCCAGCTGAGCCCAGCTCCGCCTCCCGCCGACCATCTCCTCTCGATCCTGTGCAGCACCACGTCCATCTCCGCTCGACCGCCTCGACGCCTTCTCCTCTCTGTGGCAGCTGCGCCTTTCCCCATCCCTTAGAGCCACCCTAATCACCATCCCTCCTCACCTTTATCTCCTCCGCCCTGCCCACAATATTCTCCAGTAGTCCCCTCTTCACCCCCACTACACTAGCTGCTTCGCACAAACGATGGCTCGGTCCACTCCGGCCCGTCGACAACCATTTGAGGACAGAGAGGCGGGACCAGTGAACTTCCATGGTCGCGCGACACGAAATATCACCTTGCTCTGCCCGTCCCCGACCTCAAGCTAAACATTTAGGTTGCAAATCCCCTCCCACTTCATCATATCAGGTAGTTAGGGTTAGATCTGAACACCATCTTCCTGTCCCCGATCTTGCATTGCAGGTTCGGCCAAGCCACAATCTTTATGTTCCTGTATCGAACGTGAAATGCCGCAACAGCCTCCAACACAATTCCGGTCCATGCCAGAGCAACCACGTGATTGACAAACTCATCTTATTTCCTCTTCTTTTGTTTAGCTCCACATATGAATACTAACAAGAGTCCTTCGGTTAATCATAGACGATAACCCGATTCCTAAAAATCGTTCCGCTTGATGATGCATGGCAACTATTCGATAGCATACGAACCTAAAGAAAAGATTTTGTGCAGTTTTCTATTACGAGGTAGTTTGCAATATTGAGCCTAATCATATACGTTGACTCCTACTTTTTCTATATTTGTAGTCGATGCAAGGATTGGGAGGCATGGTCTACGGCGGTGTGTTTGCTCTCTCGCTAGGCTAGGCAGCCACATTGAGCAGCATCTGGACAGAGAGCTGGTCATTGACTAGCTGTAGAGCTGCGATACATGCTACGTTCTTGGTGAGTCTCATTTCTTTACCGACCTTCAAAGTAGTAGCTGCCTGGTGATTATATGCTTCTTTAGGTATGATGCGTGCTTATCATATATATATATATATATATATATATATATATATATATATATATATATATATATCTGAACTCTATATTATCATCTTCGCGATGTGTGCTTATAATATAAATGCTAGCAAAACAATGACATACTGTACATTCTTGGAGTTCTTTACTACTTTGATTCACGGAACACCTTCAGTGAACGTGTCTTTCTCTATATTTGTCGGCAATGTCAATGATTGGGAGGCGGGGTCCTGGAGCACACTCCCTCTCTCGCTGTGGCTAGGAAGTCATGCGACATTCACGTCCAGGTCCACAAGCCCATCCGCAAGGTCAGGTATCTTACCTGCATGCTTTCTTGCCCCTGAGTTTTATCTCTGATGGCCTTTAAGTAGAGATCTAATGTAGACCCCTCCGGACAGTTTCATATAAACGGGAAGCCACTATACATAACAACATAATCTGATGTACATGATGTTGCCTTACACTATTGTGTTGAAACCCTCTACAGAGATCTAAAGTTTACATATCTCGTTCCAAAAAAACTGACATTTATAAGCATGTGTGCTTATGGTTGTAAATTACTTATAATTCATTATTTGTTTGGTTTGGAGTTCTCGCAACTTTATAATGTATTGTTAGTACCTTAATTTCTAGATAGTCTCACTTTATGTTCCAGGAAAGACATGCATTTTTTAATATGAAAAAAATAAGCATTCATCCTTAATTTGATGTCCTGCATGCTGAATGTGAACATGTTCTTGTGTCCGGCATTAATTGGATGTCCATTGTTAATTCCTTTCCTGGTGTTTGTGTACTAGAAGAACTACGAGATATCCGAGCATAAGGTCAAAAGGGATTTCGAAGCTTCTGGACCTATTAAAAGGGTAAGTTTACGTGGTATATCCCAGTGCAGGTGAAGTTATTCATCATTGGTAAGGTTTTTAGTGCTTGAAGTTGGTAAGCCATAATGGATAAAGTATGGGAGAAATTGTTCCACTTCCTTATTTAGCTTCCTCGCAGTTTATATCATAGAGCGCTAATTGGGAACGGGTCATTATAGGTTTTCTCTTGTTGCTTGCACCAAATTAGGAGCCTTCTGCACCATTTTTTCCCATACAACCTGAAGATGTTTGTTATATTTGTTTTGCTTAAATGTTTTTGGCGAAGTTGCAGCAAATGCTCCTTTTCCAATGAAAATTGAGGATTTTTCCCTGTGATGATTATGTTTCTATGTCGTAGAAAACTTAGTATTACTTCATGTTTTAATTGGCATCTGCTACTTCTTCTTGGTCCTCTCAAATAGGTTATGGGTTGGGTGGCAATATTCTGTATTGGGTCAATTTCCCCAGGTGCCAAATGTTTCTCCTTGATGCCTATATATTATGACAGAGTGGTATAGTTTGTCTGACTGTATTCCTTTTCTGATTAAATAATCAAATCTATCCAGTATACATCTTTCCTCCTAATCTGCATTTTTCTATCACTATTTTTTTAGGGTTGAACAGTTGGGAAAGCCCCCACTGCAATTTTTATATAAAATCATAAAGGATTACATATGTACATATTTACATGTCCATGTCCACCTCCTTGAGGGATTACACACAAAAGCTAGCTATCTCCAATCAAATGGGGGTTTATCCAGGCTTTCAGGTCCTGGGAATATCTTTTCTTAATTCTAAACAACACCCATCTCAATTCCTGGGATACTATGGCCTTCCATTCTTCCAGAGAAGGGCGTTTGTTCTTGAAGATCTTGTTATTTTTGCATATCCAGATGCCCCAGGCCCCCAATACAATAATCTCCATTGCAAAAGGAACATTCAACTTGCATTTTATATTTGAAAAGGCCTCATTTAGAGAGAGATCAATATTCCTGGAAGGACAAATTTCATCCCAGCAAGCCTTGGCAAAAGGGCAAACCCAGAATAGGTGAACCAAAGTCTCCTCAGCAGGGCAGCCAGAAGTCACACAGTTATAAGAAGGCAGTGAGAACTTCTTTCTCTTCAACAAGTCCTAGTATTTAATCTGTCTAAAAGGAGCATCCAGAAAAAGAACTTGTGTTTTTGCTGGCAAGAAGACTTCCATAACCAAGAGAAGTGTGGTGGAATAGCAACATGGCCAGAAGAATATGCCTTTTTAACAGCGAAAGATTCACTTCCCCAATTGTAGCTCCACTTATCTGTGTTTCCCTGCTGTCCAGAACTAATAATGTCTTGGCAAATATGCTCCAGGGTGAGAAAATCAGAGCATGCCTGCTGAGAAAGATGTAGGAAAAAATGGTCCTGAATATGAGGGGTTTGGATGAACTCCTTGATAGAAATGCTTGAATTTTTTTGCAAAGGATAGCAATTGAGGGAATTGATGCTGCAGACATTCTTCTCTCCACATATCAGTCCAGAAAAGAGTGGTTTTACCATCCCCCACTAAGCATTTTGCAATTCCTTTGAAGAGATCAAATAATTTCAGGTGTGCTTTCCACCAAACTGACCCCTCCATACTTCTTCCTGGTAACTTTCCATTATTGTTATAATAAGTGATCCAAACAAGATGGACCCAAGGAATGTCATGATGATTGAAAATTTTGTCCAGATTCTTCAAAAAAAGAGCAGAGTTTTGAATGTTAAGATATAGGACTCCCAAGCCACCTTGAGTCTTGGGTCTACAAACTTTGTTCTAGGCAACTAAAGCTTGTCCTCTAGCTTGGACATCAACAGTCTTCTTCCTCCACAAGCAATGTCTCATGTATTTGATCCATTGATCCTTAATAGAGACAGGAAACTCAGAGCAACTCATGTAATAGATGGGGAGAGAGGTTAAAACAAATTTCACAAGTTGCAACTTTCCTCCAAAATTGAGAAAATTAGCAATGCCATAGAGTCTTCTTTCAACCCTTTGCACAATAGGCAAAAATTGCTCCATAGTAGGCTTATTAATGCTAATAGGCAAGCCAAGATAGGTAAAAGGGAGAGACCCTTCCTGACAGGAGATTGTATTGGCAAAATGACTAAGCCTGTTAGAATCCAAATTTATAGGCATCATGCTAGATTTAGAGTAATTTACTTTAAGGCTAGTGGACATAGCAAAAGTATGCAGAAGGGCTTTAAGACAAAGCAGTTGGCCAGAATCATCTTTGAGAACCAGCAGAGTGTCATCAAGATATTGAATAACAGGGAAATCAGGAGAGAAAACACCTCCTAAGGGTGGAGACAGCAGCCCTTGGTGCATTTATTTGTTGAGAATGGACTGAAGAAGATCAGCAGCAAGAACAAACAGAAGGGGGGATAAAGGGTCTCCTTGTCTAACCCCTCTTCTATAGTAGAATTTTTCCCCAGGCCCACCATTAAGTAGGACAGTAGAGGATGTAGATCCAAAGATCATTTGAATCCAATTAATCCACTTCTCACCAAATCCTTTAGCTCTGAGAATATTAATGATAGTAGAGTGCTCAATCTTACCAAATGCCTTTTCAAAATCCAATTTTAAAATTACAATTTCTTCTTTGGATTTATGACAGTGGTAGAGAAACTCAAAGGCCCACCCTAAGCAGTCCTGGATAGATCTTTTCTTGAGGAAGCCATATTGGTTTTTGTGAACAAGCTTTAGAATAACATTTTGAAGTCTATTGGCCAGAATTTTGGTGATAATCTTGAACACACTATTCAACAGAGAAATAGGCCTGAAATCTGCAGGAGTCATAGGGTTCTCATTTTATGGAATTAGAGTGATAAAAGAGGCATTAATGCTTTCCAAGGAAATATTGCCATCATAGAAGTCAACAATAAGCTGCTTAACATCCTCTTTAATAATAGGCCAACAGTGCTTGATGAATTCATTATTAAAACCATTAGAACCAAGAGATTTGTCATTGCGAATGTCCCTGATCACCTATTCAATCCCTTTGTCAGTGAAAGGCTTTTCCAAATCATATCTATCATTAGAAGTCATTCCTCCACCAAAGAGTTCATTTAGGTTAAAATGCAAGTCAGGTTTATCAAAAGTGCCCATTCTTTCTTTGAAAGCATGCGAAAGAAGGTCAGCCTTATCAGAGTGCTCCTGAACTTCCTCATTACTTTCATTTTTAAGAATTTAGATATAATTGTGCCTATACCTGATGGTGGATTTTGGATGGAAGAATTTGGTATTTTTATCACCAAGCTTGACCCACTTTATTTTTCCTCTTTGCTTCCAATAAGCATTCTAATTTTGAAGCAAAGAAATTACATGAGTTTTCAACAAGTCCCTCAGGTTCCATTCCAGAATAGTAAGAGTTCTTATTTCTTCCAGGACATCTAAAAGCTCAATAGTTGCATTAACATTGCTTATTTGAGATTTAAGACAGGGAAAATTCCTTGCCCAAAGCTTCAGACCCCTCCTGATATTTTTGAGCTTAGCATTAATTTTCCTAGCAGAGTCACTAAAACCAACTAGAATGTTCCAAGCATTTTGAACAATTGCTTTAAAATCACTATGCTGCATCAAAAAAAATTCAAATATGAAAATTTCTGCCTTTGGAATCTTTATGCCAATAGAGATGACACAAGGAAAATGGTCAGAGGTGGGTTTGGAAAGAGGGAAAACAAAAGAGGAAGGATAATTCCGAGTCCAGGAAGCAGAGGTAAAGAACCAATCCAATCTCTCCAGGAGAGGCTCCTTTTGCATGTTACTCCAGGTAAATTTTCTTCCTTTAAGGGGCAGCTCAATGAGACCCAGATTGCTTATTGCTTCATTAAAGAGAAGCATATCATTAACATCCTCACCCTGTCTATTTCTATCAGAGGGCTTTCTTTTGAAATTAAAATCCCCCACAATCAGCTAATCGTTATCATCAGGCATATCAACATTGGCAAACCACTCCAAAAAATCTGCCTTCTTCTCAGGTTGACAAGGACCATAAACATTAGTAAGGATCCAGACATCATTTGACAGAAGAGAAGTCAAATTTATAGAAATGGAATACTCATTTTGAAAAGATATTTGCCCAGAGAAGAGAGAGCTATTCCAAATGATGATTAGACCCCCTAGAAGCTCCATTTGAAGGTAGTAACTCAAATTTATCAAATTTTCTAGGGCAGAAATTTCTAAGATAAGCAAGATCAAAATCCTCCCTTTTATTTTCTTGAAGACAAATAATGTCACACTCAGATTCATGAATGATATTTCTGAAGGCCACCAATTGTTTGTCAGAGTTTATGCCCCTAATATTCCAGTTTAAAATCTTCCATATTCTTTTGTTATCCATAAAAAACCACATAGCAGGATTGATTTCGGGGTGACATAACATATGAAACCACCCAAAAGAATTGACATAATAGACATAGCCATTTGATAATCCAGAAGCCAATCACGGAGTCAAGATGCACACCAATTACCACAACTTGAAATAAGCTAGCCATAGAAATTCTATTATAGAACCATAGATAGGGAACCAGCAAGGTCCCTGATGTGGACATCCCATCTATTGATACAACCGTTGTACCTACAGCTACACACATACAAGGACCTATCACTCGATCTCGTTCTAAACATCTTAACTATCAGGTACTTTCGTTTCTTGAAACTATTCCTCACATACATGAGAATATGATGTTGCCTAAATCAGATGTATTTCTTACTCTTAGGAATGATGGACCAAGCATGGATGAGAGGGACAAGCATTGGAGCATGGTCATGCATGGAGATGACAGCAAGCATGTGATGATCCAAGAGAAGGCCACGGATGAAGATTTCAGAACTTTGAGGCCACCATAATGAAGAAAGAAGGCTTGGACGAAATATTCAAGATTAATACTTCACAAATTCGTCCATAGCTTAATATGGTGCTGTGACACCTTTATTTTGGGCCAGGCCCATGTAATTTTCGCAGGATTTTAAATAGCCACTTTTTAGTGTCCGTATTTGAGGAGAAAAGAACTTCTAGGGTTGGATTCGGCCACCACTTCTATGGCTGGCCGAAACCCCACCTTTTCCTCCTTAAATATTCCCCTTAGCCGTCACCATAGACTCGGATTTTGTTTAGACATTAAATTAGCCATCATAGCAACTTCGCCAAGGCTCGAGCGTCGCAGAGGCCTCTTGTACTTCGTACCTATACAGGATATCACATTTTTTCAATAAAGCTTTCATCTTAATCTGCAATATCTTGATTGTAATACTAGTTCTTACTTGTTATCGATTTCAGGTAGGAATTAAGACCCTCGTTGGTCAGGCTGATCATGTTCCCGCAGGATCGGTAACTTCCAGGAGATTGGCCTAGCGATTGCATTGGCGCTCGTGCTCACACGTGTAGTCGGATCGTCAAGCTCGAACTCCACTAAATCGACTATCACCATCTCATCGAAAGATCGGACCCCTTTGCCCCATCAAGTGGTATCAGATTTCAGATTGCTCGGTGAGATTTTACTGTTTTCGTAGATTGGATCTCTTTTACCTATAACCCACGAAAAATCCAAAAAAACAGTTAGCGTTTAGATCCATCCCATCACCAATCTACGCCTTGCATTATCTTTTCAGTTTTGCATTGTTGAATTTGTGTCTGCATCGTCGCGTCGAGTTGCTGGTCTTAGTGTCTCATCCCTTAGAGTTTCGAGTTCTGATCACAGTAGTCACCGCCACACTCGCAGATTACCGCCACCATACTCCGCCACCAAATTCCGCCGCCATACACCCAGCCACCATAAACCCTAAAACTCCGCCACCGCCTTCCTACCGTGACACGGATCCGATCACCTTTCCTGCCACGGCACGAGTCTGAGTTGAGTTATTGTTTCCTACTTTTTTTCTTTTTACTTTCCTTCCTTATTGTTTCCGTGTTGAGCTAAGAGTTCAGTCGTAAGTCCAGAAGGAGAGCAAAAAAAATATTCTGGCTATACTGATTTTCGGCTCCAGGGATCACTTTTCTCCATCGTCCGTTATAGCGATATTTTTTTGCGCTTGCGCGCTTTCTGGAGCATAATACAAAAATTTCGATTTTTTTTGGGGCTAACCTGTTTCTAGACCCCATCGATCAGTTCTAGACACTCGCCATCATAGTGATTTTCGGCATCTCGGTTCGCTTTTCAAGGTGCCATATCATCATACATTGCTTGTTGTGTCGCGTCGTGATATCGTTGGTGATCTAGGCTCGCGTCTCTAGTACGGAATAGCCTAGGACCAGCACAGTACCGTCGTTGAGCATTCTTTCAACATTTGCATTGCTGTTTTGATAATTGCTAACCCCTTTGCTATGTCTTCCCAGAGCTCCACAGATTTCTCCACGTGCGGTGTCTCGAATCCTGGTAATCGCTCGGTTCAATGTCTGGACCCACTGCTCCTCGCGGTTACACATCGCCTTTTCCTGCTGTTTGGTAAGAACTTGTAAGAGCTTCGTATATTGCTTGATGGATTACGCGTGCCTTCCACCATATTTCCGTAGTTATAGGCATATATACCTATGCTTTTTAAAGGACTAACCATGACAAATACTTCGCATAACCCTTCCAGAATGATGAACCAAGAACTACATGCCCACTTCTCCGAGCTATTGGTCGGTCACGCTGAAGATGTGGATGCACGACTAGAGGAGTTTGACACCAAGCTTACCAACACCATGGACAAGATCGACGGACTCGAGAAATCCTTCAACAACAAGCTTGACGCTCGGTTCAAAGAGGTTATGGACAGATTGCCGGCACCCGCACCCGCCCTTTTGGCACCTCAGCATGGCGACGGCGCATTTTGATCACGGGTCATACTGCTGGTTCAGCTGCCGCCGCACCTCAGGCGGCTACCGCTGCAGCTAAGGCACCTCAGGCTTCCACCGCGGCTGCTGCTGTGACTTTGGGGCAGACGACGGGTACTACTACGACCTCGATGACGATGATCTGTTTGACGAGGAGGTTGAACAACCTCCACACCCTGCTGGCCGACCCCGACATTACCACCGCAACGCTCGACCACCGGTACGTGATGATGGTCATGTTGCAAAGCTTAAATTAAATATTTCATCTTTTGAGGGTAAATATAATCCCGATGCATATCTTAAATGGGAGATGGAAGTAGAATAATGTTTTGCATGTTTAAAATATCCTGAGAATATGCGTGTTAGTGCTGCTACATGTGAATTTACTAAATTTGCTTCCCTTTGGTGGTCTGAGTATTATCGTTTAAATCCTACTACTATTCCTCGTACTTGGACTGCTTTAAAAACTTCTATGCGTGTTTGTTTTGTGCCTCCCACTTATCAACGTGATTTACTAAAGAGAATCTGACACGTTTGGAACAATGGAAAAATTCTGTAGAAGAGTATTATCAGGAATTGCAAACGGGGATGATTCGGTGTGGTCTTGTTGAATCTACTGAACAAATGCTTGCACGTTTCTTTGGTGGATTAAACAAGGACATTCAACACATATTAGACTATAAGGAATATAATTCCATCACTCGTTTGTTTCATCTTGCTTGCAAAGGTGAACATGAAGTGCAGGATCGCCAAACACCATGGAGGAGGACTAATAATTCTGCAGGTCGCACATCCACTTGGACATCCCGATAATCAGCGCCTCCTTCTCCTGATTCTCCACCAGCTACTACCACATCCAAGGCCACCACAAGATTTCCGTCAGCTGCTCCTCCACCGTCATCCAATGCTCCTGCTCGTAGTGCATCTTCTATGGCTTCCACGGGTAAAACAAAGGATATACAATGCCGCAAGTGCTTGGGTTTTGGTCATATTGAGAGACAGTGCACAACACAACGTGTTATGATGGTGCGTGATGATGGTCAATATGATTCAGCGAGTGACTTTGATGAAGATACATTAGCTCTTATTTCTGCTCGAGATGGAGACAATTGTGATTCTGATGAAGAGACAGAGGTAATGGGAGCTGAAACTGCTGATCAATACAAGAGCTTAATTACACAACGTGTATTGAGTGTGCAATTGAGCAAATATGAGCATGATCAATGCCACAACCTGTTCCACACACGTGGTGTTGTCAAGGAAAGGTCTATAAGGATCATCATTAATGGAGGGAGTTGTAATAATCTGGCTAGTGTTGACATGGTAGAGGAGCTTGCACTTCCAACAAGACAACGCACACATTCATATTACATCCAATGGTTTGAGAGTTCTCGCAAGATCAAGGTAACAAGAACGGTACGCGTGCATTTTACTATTGGTACATATTCTGATTTTGTTGATTGTGATGTTGTACCTATGCAAGCTTGTTCTTTGTTACTTGGTAGACCATGGCAATTTGATAGATAATCTGTTCATAATGGCAAAATTAATCACTATTCTATTATACATGATGGAAAGAAAATTGGTCTAAAACCTATGACTCCCGAACATATTTTAAAAGATGATCTTGCTAGAGCTAGTAGAGCTAAAACTGAGTAGAAAAATAAAAGTGAGAATCAGATTGTTGCTGCAGATTTTGTACCACCAAAGAACACTAAATCTGATGCTAAACATGCTACTGAAATTCGTTTGAAGAGTCCATGTATGCTTGCAAATAAAATTGATATTGCTGAACTAGATGTAAACAATACTCAATGTTATGCAATTATTTGCAAAGAGGTTTTGCTTTCATTTGAGGATATACCTCCTTCTTTGCCACCCGCTATTGCTAACCTTTTGCAGGAATATGAGGACGTTTTTCCCGCTGAGCTGCCACCAGGACTACCTCCTATTAGAGGAATTGAGCACCAAATTTATCTAATTCCTGGTGCTACGTTGCCCAACCGCGCACCATATAGAACCAATCCAGAGGAGACAAAGGAGATACAACGCCAAATTCAGGAACTACTCGACAGAGATCATATTCGTGAGTCCCTTAGCCCCTGTGTTGTTCCTATTATTTTGGTACCTAAAAAAGATGGTTCTTCGCGCATGTGTACTAATTGTAGAGCTATCAATAATATTACTATTCAATATCGTCATCCTATTCCATGTTTCGATGACATGCTTGATGAATTGAGTGGCTCTACCATGTTTTCTAAAGTTGATTTGCGTAGTGGTTACCACCAGATTCATATGAAATTGGGAGATGAATGGAAAACAGCATTTAAAACTAAGTTCGGTCTGTATGAGTGGTTAGTGATGCCGTTTGGTTTAACTAATGCACCCAACATTTTCATGAGATTAATGAACGAAGTTTTACGTGCTTTCATTGGACGTTTTGTGGTAGTCTACTTTGATGATATTCTGATTTATAGCAAATCTTTAGAGGATCATTTGGACCATTTACGTGTTGTTTTCAATGCTTTACGTGATGCACATTTGTTTGGTAATCTTGAGAAGTGCACCTTTTGCACAAATCGAGTTGCGTTTCTTGGCTATGTTGTTACATCCCAGGGTATTGAAGTGGATCCAGCCAAGATTGAAGCTATTGAAAATTGGCCGCAGCCCAAGACAGTCACACAAGTGAGGAGTTTTCTTGGCCTCACTGGGTTTTATAGGCGCTTTGTCGAAGACTTTGGATCAATTGCCGCGCCGCTGAATGAACTTACCAAGAAGGATGTGCCCTTTGTTTGGGGCGATGCACAACAACAGGCCTTCGTGATATTGAAAGATAAGCTAACACATGCTCCCTTACTCCAACTTCCTGATTTTAATAAGACTTTTGAGCTTGAATGTGATGCTAGTGGAATTGGTTTGGGAGGTGTGTTATTACAAGAGGGAAAACCTGTTGCATATTTTAGTGAGAAATTGAGTGGGGCTAGTCTGAATTATTCTACTTATGATAAAGAATTATATGCGTTGGTTCGGACATTAGAAACTTGGCAACATTATCTATGGCCTAAAGAATTTTTTATACATTCTGATCATGAATCTTTGAAGCATATTCGTAGTCAAGCTAAGTTGAATCATCGTCATGCAAAGTGGGTTGAATTTATTGAGTCTTTTCCTTATGTTATCAAACACAAAAAGGGTAAATATAATATTATTGCTGATGCTTTGTCGCACTGTTATACTTTGTTATCTCAACTTGACTTCAAAATATTTGGATTGGAAACTATTAAGGAACAATATGTGCATGATGCTGAATTTAAAGATGTGTTGCAGAATTGTAGAGATGGTAGAACATGGAACAAGTTCGTATTCAATGATGGATTTGTGTTCCGTGCTAACAAACTATGCATTCTAGATAGTTCTGTTCGTCTTTTGTTGTTACAGGAGGCGCATGGAGGAGGATTGATGGGACACTCTGGTGTCAAGAAAACGGAGGATGTTCTTGCTGCACACTTCTTTTGGCCACGTATGCGTCGAGATGTTGAGAGATTTGTGGCACGCTGCACTACTTGTCAAAAATCTAAGTCTCGCCTTAATCCACATGGTTTATATATGCCTCTTCCTGTTCCTAGTGTTCCTTGGGAGGATATTTCTATGAACTTTGTTTTGGGATTGCCACGTACACAGAAGGGGAGGGATAGTATTTTTGTTGTTGTGGATCGGTTTTCTAAGATGGCACACTTTATTCCTTGTCATAAAACGGATGATGCTGCGCATATTGTTGATTTGTTCTTTCGTGAAATTGTTCGTTTACATGGTGTGCCAAATACTATTGTTTCTGATCGTGATACTAAATTTCTTAGCCACTTTTGGAGATGTTTATGGGCTAAGTTGGGGACTAAATTGCTGTTTAGTACTATATGTCATCCCCAAACTGATGGACAAACTGAAGTAGTAAATAGAACTTTGTCTACTATGTTGCGGGCTGTTTTAAAGAAGAACTTAAAATTGTGGGAAGAGTGTATACCTCATATATAATTTGCTTATAATCGTTCGCTGCATTATACCACAAAGATGTGCCCGTTTGAGATCGTGTATGGTTTTGTTCCTCGTGCACCTATTGATTTATTGCCTTTACCTTCTTCGGTGCAAAATAATTTGGATGCTACACAACGCGTTGAAATGATATTAAACTTGCATAAGACTACTAAAGATAACATAGAACACATGAATGTTAAGTATAAACTTGATGGGGATAAAGGGAGAAAGCATGTTGTGTTTGATGTTGGAGATCTTATTTGGTTACATTTGCGTAAAGATCGTTTTCCTGATTTACGCAAGTCTAAGTTAATGCCGCGTGCTGCTGGTCCCTTTAAGGTGTTAGAGAAAATAAACGATAATGCATATAAAATTGAGTTGCCTGCAGACTTTGGTACGGTTAGTCCTACGTTTAACATTGCAGATTTGAAGCCTTATTTTGGTGAGGAAGATGAGATTGCGTCGAGGACGACTTCAATTCAAGAAGAGGAGCATGATGTGGACATCCCATCTATTGATACAACCGTTGTACCTACAGCTACACACATACAAGGACCTATCGCTCGATCTCGTGCTAAACAACTTAACTATCAGGTACTTTCATTTTTTGGAACTATTCCTCACATACATGAGAATACGATGCTGCCTAAATCAGATGTATTTCTTACTCTTAAGAATGATGGACCAAGCATGGATGAGAGGGACAAGCATTGGAGCATGGTCATGCATGGAGATGGCAGCAAGCATGTGATGATCCAAGAGAAGTCCACGAATGAAGATTTCAGAACTTTGAGGCCACCATAATGAAGAAAGAAGGCTTGGACAAAATATTCGAGATTAATACTACACAAATTCGTCCATAGCTTAATATGGTGCTGCGACACCTTTATTTTGGGCCAGGCCCATGTAATTTTTGCAGGATTTTAAATAGCCATTTTTTAGAGTCCGAATTTGAGGAGAAAAGGACTTCTAGGGTTTGATGCGGCCACCACTTCTATGGCTGGCCGAAACCCCACCTTTTCCTCCTTAAATATTCCCCTTAGCTGTCACCATAGACTCGGATTTTGTTTAGACATGAAGTTAGCCATCATAGCAACATCGCCAAGGCTCGAGCGTCGCAGAGGCCTCTTGTACTTCGCACCTATACAGGATCCCACCTTTTTTCAATAAAGGTTTTATCTTAATCCGCAATATCTTGATTGCAATACTAGTTCTTACTTGTTCTCGATTTCAGGTAGGAATTAAGACCCTCGTTGGTCAGGCTGATCGTGTTCCCGCAGGATCGGTAACCTCTAGGAGATTGGCCTAGCGATTGTATTGGTGCTCGTGCTCGCACTTGTAGTCAGATCGTAAATCCCGAACTCCACCAAATCAACTATCACCATCTCATCAAAATATCGGACCCCTTTGCCCCATCAGTCCCAACAAAATAAGTTGTGTGACACATTTGACACTTATTTAGGAGATTTCTTCTTGGCTTGCTGTCCACAGGTTCCAGCAGCCCCAGGCTTCTTCTTGCCCCCAGGCTTCTTCTTGGCTTGCTGTCCACAGGTTCCAGCAGCCCCAAGCATGTGTGCTTATGGTTGTAAATTACTTATAATTCATTATTTGTTTGGTTTGGAGTTCTCGCAAGTTTATAATGTATTGTTAGTACCTTAATTTCTAGATAGTGTCACTTTATGTTCAAGGAAAGACATGCATTTTTTAATATGAAAAAAATAAGCATTCATCCTTAATTTGATGTCCTGCATGCTGACTGTGAACATGTTCTTGTGTCCGGCATTAATTGGATGTCCATTGTTAATTCCTTTCCTGGTGTTTGTGTACTAGAAGAACTACGAGATATCCGAGCATAAGGTCAAAAGGGATTTTGAAGCTTCTGGACCTATTAAAAGGGTAAGTTTACGTGGTATATCCCAGTGCAGGTGAAGTTATTCATCATTGGTAAGGTTTTTAGTGATTGAAGTTGGTAAGCCATAATGGATAAAGTATGGGGGAAATTGTTCCACTTCCTTATTTAGCTTCCTTGCAGTTTATATCATAGAGCGCTAATTGGGAACGGGTCATTATAGGTTTTCTCTTGTTGCTTGCACCAAATTAGGAGCCTTCTGCACCATTTTTTCCCATACAACCTGAAGATGTTTGTTATATTTGTTTTGCTTAAATGTTTTTGGCGAAGTTGCAGCAAATGCTCCTTTTCAAAAGAAAATTGAGGATTTTTCCCTGTGATGATTATGTTTCTATGTCGTACAAAACTTAGTATTACTTCATGTTTTAATTGGCATCTGCTACTTCTTCTTGGTCCTCTCAAATAGGTTATGGGTTGGGTGGCAATATTCTGTATTGGGTCAATTTCCCCAGTTGCCAAATGTTTCTCCTTGATGCCTATATATTATGACAGAGTGGTATAGTTTGTCTGACTGTATTCCTTTTTTGATTAAATAATCAAATCTATCCAGTATACATCTTTCCTCCTAATCTGCATTTTTCTGTCACTATTTTTTTTAGGGTTGAACAGTTGGGAAAGCCCCCACTGCAATTTTTATATAAAATCATAAAGGATTACATATGTACATATTTACATGTCCATGTCCACCTCCTTGAGGGATTACACACAAAAGCTAGCTATCTCCAATCAAATGGGGGTTTATCCAGGCTTTCAGGTCCTGGGAATATCTTTTCTTAATTCTAAACAACACCCATCTCAATTCCTAGGATACTATGGCCTTCCATTCTTCTAGAGAAGGGCGTTTATTCTTGAAGATCTTGTTATTTTTGCATATCCAGATTCCCCAGGCCCCCAATACAATAATCTCCATTGCAAAAGGAACATTCAACTTGCATTTTATATTTGAAAAGGCCTCATTTAGAGAGAGATCAATATTCCTGGAAGGAAAAATTTCATCCCAGCAAGCCTTGGCAAAAGGGCAATCCCAGAATAGGTGAACCAAAGTCTCCTCAGCAGGGCAGCCAGAAGTCACACAGTTATAAGAAGGCAGTGAGAACTTCTTTCTCTTCAACAAGTCCTAGTATTTAATCTGTCTAAAAGGAGCATCTAGGAAAAGAACTTGTGTTTTTGCTGGCAAGAAGACTTCCATAACCAAGAGAAGTGTGGTGGAATAGCAACATGGCCAGAGAGACAAGAATATGCCTTTTTAACAGCGAAAGATTCACTTCCCCAATTGTAGCTCCACTTATCTGTGTTTCCCTGCTGTCCAGAACTGATAATGTCTTGGCAAATATGCTCCAGGGTGAGAAAATCAGAGCATGCTTGCTGAGAAAGATGTAGGAAAAAATGGTCCTGAATATGAGGGGGTTGGATGAACTCCTTGATAGAAATGCTTGATTTTTTTTGCAAAGGATAGCAATTGAGGGAATTGATGCTGCAGACATTCTTCTCTCCACATATCAGTCCAGAAAAGAGTGGTTTTACCATCCCCCACTAAGCATTTTGCAATTCCTTTGAAGAGATCAAATAATTTCAGGTGTGCTTTCCACCAAAATGACCCCTCCATACTTCTTCCTGGTAACTTTCCATTATTGTTATAATAAGTGTTCCAAACAAGATGGACCCAAGGAATGTCATGATGATTGAAAATTTTGTCCAGATTCTTCAAAAGAAGAGCAGAGTTTTGAATGTTAAGATATAGGACTCCCAAGCCACCTTGAGTCTTGGGTCTGCAAACTTTGTTCTAGGCAACTAAAGCTTGTCCTCTAGCTTGGACATCAACAGTCTTCTTCCTCCACAAGCAATGTCTCATGTATTTGATCCATTGATCCTTAATAGAGAGAGGAAACTCAGAGCAACTCATGTAATAGATGGGGAGAGAGGTTAAAACAAATTTCACAAGTTGCAACTTTCCTCCAAAATTGAGAAAATTAGCAATGCCATAGAGTCTTCTTTCAACCCTTTGCACAATAGGCAAAAATTGCTCCATAGTAGGCTTATTAATGCTAAGAGGCAAGCCAAGATAGGTAAAAGGGAGAGACCCTTCCTGACAGGAGATTGTATTGGCAAAATGACTAAGCCTGTTAGAATCCAAATTGATAGGCATCATGCTATATTTAGAGTAATTTACTTTAAGGCTAGTGGACATAGCAAAAGTATGTAGAAGGGCTTTAAGACAAAGCAGTTGGCCAGAATCATCTTTGAGAACCAGGTGAGTGTCATCAAGATATTGAATAACCGGGAAATCAGGAGAGAAAACACCTCCTAAGGGTGGAGACAGCAGCCCTTGGTGCATTTCTTTGTTGAGAATGGACTGAAGAAGATTAGCAGCAAGAACAAACAGAAGGGGGATAAAGGGTCTCCTTGTCTAACCCCTCTTCTACAGTAGAATTTTTTCCCAGGCCCACCATTAAGTAGGACAGTAGAGGATGTAGATCCAAAGATCATTTGAATCCAATTAATCCACTTCTCACCAAATCCTTTAGCTCTGAGAATATTAATGATAGTAGAGTGCTCAATCTTACCAAATGCCTTTTTAAAATCCAATTTAAAATTACAATTTCTTCTTTGGATTTATGACAGTGGTAGAGAAACTCAAAGGCCCACCCTAAGCAGTCCTGGATAGATCTTTTCTTGAGGAAGCCATATTGGTTTTTGTGAACAAGCTTTAGAATAACATTCTGAAGTCTATTGGCCAGAATTTTGGTGATAATCTTGAACACACTATTCAACAGAGAAATAGGCCTGAAATCTGCAGGAGTCATAGGGTTCTCATTTTATGGAATTAGAGTGATAAAAGAGGCATTAATGCTTTCCAAGGAAATATTGCCATCATAGAAGTCAACAATAAGCTGCTTAACATCCTCTTTAATAATAGGCCAACAGTGCTTGATGAATTCATTATTAAAACCATTAGAACCAAGAGATTTGTCATTGGGAATGTCCCTGATCACCTCTTCAATCTATTTGTCAGTGAAAGGCTTTTCCAAATCATATCTATCATTAGAAGTCATTCCTCCACCAAAGAGTTCATTCAGGTTAAAATGCAAGTCAGGTTTATCAGAAGTGCCCATTCTTTCTTTGAAAGCATGCCAAAGAAGGTCAGCCTTATCAGAGTGCTCCTGAACTTCCTCATTACTTTCATTTTTAAGAATTGAGATATAATTGTGCCTATACCTGATGGTGGATTTTGGATGGAAAAATTTGGTACTTTTATCACCAAGCTTGACCCACTTTATTTTTCCTCTCTGCTTCCAATAAGCATTCTAATTTTGAAGCAAAGAAATTACATGAGTTTTCAACAAGTCCCTCAGGTTCCATTCCAGAATAGTAAGAGTTCTTATTTCTTCCAGGACATCTAAAAGCTCAATAGTTGCATTAACATTGCTTATTTGAGATTTAAGACAGGGAAAATTCCTTGCCCAAAGCTTCAGACCCCTCCTGATATTTTTGAGCTTAGCATTAATTTTCCTAGCATAGTCACTAAAACCAACTAGAATGTTCCAAGCATTTTGAACAATTGCTTTAAAATCACTATGCTGCATCAAAAAAATTCAAATATGAAAATTTCTGCCTTTGGAATCTTTGTGCCAATAGAGATGACACAAGGAAAATGGTCAGAGGTGGGTTTGGAAAGAGGGAAAACAAAAGAGGAAGGATAATTCCGAGTCCAGGAAGCAGAGGTAAAGAACCAATCCAATCTCTCCAGGAGAGGCTCCTTTTGCATGTTACTCTAGGTAAATTTTCTTCCTTTAAGGGGCAGCTCAATGAGACCCAGATTGCTTATTGCTTCATTAAAGAGAAGCATATCATTAACATCCCCACCCTGTCTATTTCTATCAGAGGGATTTCTTTTGAAATTAAAATCCCCCACAATCAGCTAATCCATATCATCAGGCATATCAACATTGGCAAACCACTCCAAAAAATCTGCCTTTTTCTCAGGTTGACAAGGACCATAAACATTAGTAAGGATCCAGACATCATTTGACAGAAGAGAGGTCAAATTTATAGAAATGGAATACTCATTTTGAAAATATATTTGCCCAGAGAAGAGAGAGCTAGTCCAAATGATGATTAGACCCCCTAGAAGCTCCATTTGAAGGTAGTAACACAAATTTATCAAATTTTCTAGGGCAGAAATTTCTAAGATAAGCAAGATCAAAATCCTCCCTTTTAGTTTCTTGAAGACAAATAATGTCACACTCAGATTCATCAATCTTATTTCTGAAGGCCACCCATTGTTTGTTAGAGTTTATGCCCCTAATATTCCAGTTTAAAATCTTCCATATTCTTTTGTTATCCATAAAAAACCTCATAGCAGGATTTATTTCGGGGTGACATAACATATGAAACCACCCAAAAGAATTGGCATAATAGACATAGCCATTTGATAATCCAGAAGCCAATCACAGAGTCAAGATGCACACCAATTACCACAACTTGAAATAAGCTAGCCATAGAAATTCTATTATAGAACCAAAGATAGGGAACCAGCAAGGTCCCTGATGTGGACATCCCATCTATTGATACAACCGTTGTACCTACAGCTACACAGATACAAGGACCTATCACTCGATCTTGTTCTAAACATCTTAACTATCAGGTACTTTCGTTTCTTGGAACTATTCCTCACATACATGAGAATATGATGTTGCCTAAATCAGATGTATTTCTTACTCTTAGGAATGATGGACCAAGCATGGATGAGAGGGACAAGCATTGGAGCATGGTCATGCATGGAGATGACAGCAAGCATGTGATGATCCAAGAGAAGGCCACGGATGAAGATTTTAGAACTTTGAGGCCAAAATAATGAAGAAAGAAGGCTTGGACGAAATATTCAAGATTAATACTTCACAAATTCGTCCATAGCTTAATATGGTGTTGTGACACCTTTATTTTGGGCCAGGCCCATGTAATTTTCGCAGGATTTTAAATAGCCACTTTTTAGAGTCCGTATTTGAGGAGAAAAGGACTTCTAGGGTTGGATTCGGCCACCACTTCTATGGTTGGCCGAAACCCCACCTTTTCCTCCTTAAATATTCCCCTTAGCCGTCACCATAGACTCGGATTTTGTTTATACATTAAGTTAGCCATCATAGCAACTTCGCCAAGTCTCGAGCGTCGCAGAGGCCTCTTGTACTTCGTACCTATACAGGATACCACCTTTTTTCAATAAAGCTTTCATCTTAATCTGCAATATCTTGATTGCAATACTAGTTCTTACTTGTTATCGATTTCAGGTAGGAATTAAGACCCTCGTTGGTCAGGCTGATCGTGTTCCCGCAGGATCGGTAACTTCCAGGAGATTGGCCTAGCGATTGCATTGGCGCTCGTGCTCACACGTGTAGTCGGATCATCAAGCTCGAACTCCACCAAATCGACTATCACCATCTCATCGAAAGATCGGACCCCTTTGCCCCATCAAGTGGTATCAGATTTCAGATTGCTCGGTGAGATTTTACTGTTTTCGTAGATTGGATCTCTTTTACCTATAACCCACGAAAAAGACAAAAACACAGTTAGAGTTTAGATCCATCCCATCACCAATCTACGCCTTGCATTATCTTTTCAGTTTTGCATTGTTGAATTTGTGTCTGCATCGTCGCGTCGAGTTGCTGGTCTTAGTGTCTCATCCCTTAGAGTTTTGAGTTCTGATCACAGTAGTCACCGCCACACTCGCAGATTACCGCCACCATATTCCGCCACCAAATTCCGCCGCCATACACCCAGCCACCATAAACCCTAAAACTCCGCCACCGCCTTCCTACCCCGACACGGATCCGATCACCTTTCCTGCCGCGGCACGAGTCTGAGTTGAGTTATTGTTTCCTAGTTTTTTTTATTTTTACTTTCCTTCCTTCTTGTTTCTGTGTTGAGCTAAGAGTTCAGTCGTAAATCCAGAAGGAGAGCAAAAAAAATATTCTGGCTATACTGATTTTTGGCTCCGGGGATCACTTTTCTCCATCGTCCGTTATAGCGATATTTTTTGGCGCTTGCGCGCTTTCCGGAGCATAATACAAAAATGTCGAATTTTTTTTGGGGCTAACCTGTTTCTAGACCCCGTCGATCAGTTCTAGACACTCGCCATCATAGTGATTTTCGACATCTCGGTTCGCTTTTCAGGGTGCCATATCATCATACATTGCTTTTTGTGTCGCGTCGTGATATCGTTGGTGATCTAGGCTCGCGTATCTAGTACGGAATAGCCTAGGACCAGCACAGTACCGTCGTTGAGCATTCTTTCAACATTTGCATTGTTGTTTTGATAATTGCTAACCCCTTTGCTAAGCCTTCCCAGAGCTCCATAGATTTCTCCACGTGCGGTGTCTCGAATCCTGGTAATCGCTCGGTTCAATGTCTGGACCCACTACTCCTCGCGGTTGCACATCGCCTTTTCCTGCTGTTTGGTAAGAACTTGTAAGAGCTTCGTATATTGCTTGACGGATTACGCATGCCTTCCACCATATTTCCGTAGTTATAGGCATATATACCTGTGCTTTTTAAAGGACTAACCATGACAAATACTTCGCGTAACCCTTCCACAATGATGAACCAAGAACTACATGACCACTTCTCCGAGCTATTGGTTGGTCGCGCTGAAGATGTGGATGCACGACTAGAGGAGCTTGACACCAAGCTTACCAACACCATGGACAAGATCGATGGACTCGAGAAATCCTTCAACGACAAGCTTTACGCTCGGTTCAAAGAGGTTTTGGACAGATTGCCAAGACACCGCACTACCCATTGGCACCTCAGCATGGCGACGCATTCCGACACGGTCATCTTGTTGGTTCATTGCCGCACTTCTCAAAGGTTGAAGCACCTCAGGCTTCCACCGCAGCTGCTGCTGTGACATTGGGGGCAGACGACGGGTACTACTACGACCTCGATGACGACGATCTGTTTGACGAGGAGGTTGAACAACCTCCACACCCTGCTGGCCGACCCCGACATTACCACCGCAACGCTCAACCCCCGGTATGTGATGATGGTCATGTTGCAAAGCTTAAATTAAATATTTCATCTTTTGAGGGTAAATATAATCCCGATGCATATCTTACATGGGAGATGGAAGTAGAATAACGTTTTGCATGTTTAAAATATCCTGAGAATATGCGTGTTAGTGCTGCTACATGTGAATTTACTAAATTTGCTTCCCTTTGGTGGTCTGAGTATTATCGTTTAAATCCTACTACTATTCCTCGTACTTGGACTGCTTTAAAAACTGCTATGCGTGTTCGTTTTGTGCCTCCCACTTATCAACGTGATTTACTAAAGAGAATCTGACACGTTTAGAACAAGGGAAAAATTATGTAGAAGAGTATTAACAGGAATTGCAAACGGGGATGGTTCGGTGTGGTCTTGTTGAATCTACTTAACAAATGCTTGCACGTTTCTTTGGTGGATTAAACAAGGACATTCAACACATATTAGACTATAAGGAATATAATTCCATCACTCGTTTGTTTCATCTTGCTTGCAAAGCTGAACATGAAGTGCAGGATCGCCAAACACCATGGAGGAGGACTAATAATTCTGCAGGTCGCACATCCACTTGGACATCCTGATAATCAGCGCCACCTTCTCCTGATTCTCCACCAGCTACTACCACATCCAAGGCCACCACAATATTTCCGTCAGCTGCTCCTCCATCGTCATCCAATGCTCCTGCTCGTAGTGCATCTTCTATGGCTTCCACGGGTAAAACAAAGGATATACAATGCCGCAAGTGCTGGGGTTTTGGTCATATTGAGACAAAGGCACAACACAACGTGTTATGATGGTGCGTGATGATGGTCAATATGATTCAGCGAGTGACTTTGATGAAGATACATTAGCTCTTATTTCTGCTCGAGATGGAGACAATTGTGATTCTGATGAAGAGACAGAGGTAATGGGAGCTGAAACTGCTGATCAATACAAGAGCTTAATTACACAACGTGTGTTGAGTGTGCAATTGAGCAAATATGAGCATGATCAACGCCACAACCTGTTCCACACACGTGGTGTTGTCAAGGAAAGGGCTATAAGGATCATCATTGATGGAGAGAGTTGTAATAATCTGGCTAGTGTTGACATAGTTGAGGAGCTTGCACTTCCAAAAAGACAATGCACACATTCATATTACATCCAATGGTTTGAGAGTTCTCGCAAGATCAAGGTAACAAGAACGGTACGCGTGCATTTTACTATTGGTACATATTCTGATTTTATTGATTGTGATGTTGTACCTTGCAAGCTTGTTCTTTGTTACTTGGTAGACCATGGCAATTTGATAGATAATCTGTTCATAATGGCAAAACTAATCACTATTCTCTTATACATGATGGAAAGAAAATTGGTCTAAAACCTATGACTCCCGAACAGATTTTAAAAGATGATCTTGCTAGAGCTAGTAGAGCTAAAACTGAGGAGAAAAATAAAAGTGAGAATCAGATTGTTGCTGTAGATTTTGTACCACCAAAGAACACTAAATCTGATGGTAAACATGCTACTGAAATTCGTTTGAAGAGTCCATGTATGCTTGCAAATAAAATTGATATTGCTGAACTAGATGTAAACAATACTCAATGTTATGCAATTATTTGCAAAGAGGTTTTGCTTTCATTTGAGGATATGCCTCCTTCTTTGCCACCCGCTATTGTTAACCTTTTGCAGGAATATGAGGACGTTTTTCCTGCTGAGCTGCCACCAGGACTACCTCCTATTAGAGGAATTGAGCACCAAATTTATCTAATTCCTGGTGCTACGTTGCCCAACCGCGCGCCATATAGAACCAATCCAGAGGAGACAAAGGAGATACACGCCAAATTCAGGAACTACTAGACAGAGATCATATTCGTGAGTCCCTTAGCCCCTGTGTTGTTCCTATTATTTTGGTACCTAAAAAAGATGGTTCTTCGCGCATATGTACTGATTGTAGAGCTATCAATAATATTACTATTCGATATCGTCATCTTATTCCACGTTTGGATGACATGCTTGATGAATTGAGTGGCTCTACCATGTTTTCTAAAGTTGGTTTGCGTAGTGGTTACCACCAGATTCATATGAAATTGGGAGATGAATGGAAAACAGCATTTAAAACTAAGTTCGGTTTGTATGAGTGGTTAGTGATGCCGTTTGGCTTAACTAATGCACCCAACATTTTCATGAGATTAATGAACGAAGTTTTACGTGCTTTCATTGGACGTTTTGTGGTAGTCTACTTTGATGATATTTTGATTTATAGCAAATCTTTAGAGGATCATTTGGACCATTTACATGCTGTTTTCAATGCTTTACGTGATGCACGTTTGTTTGGTAATCTTGAGAAGTGCACCTTTTGCACAAATCGAGTTGCGTTTCTTGGCTATGTTGTTACATCCCAGGGTATTGAAGTGGATCCAGCCAAGATTGAAGCTATTGAAAATTGGCCGCAGCCCAAGATAGTCACACAAGTGAGGAGTTTTCTTGGCCTCGCTAGGTTTTATAGGCGCTTTGTCAAAGACTTTGGATCAATTGCCGCGCCGCTGAATGAACTTACCAAGAAGGATGTGCCCTTTGTTTGGGGCGATGCACAACAACAGGCCTTCGTGATATTGAAAGATAAGCTAACACATTCTCCCTTACTCCAACTTCCTGATTTTAATAAGACTTTTGAGCTTGAATGTGATGCTAGTGGAATTGGTTTGGGAGGTGTGTTATTACAAGAGGGAAAACCTATTGCATATTTTAGTGAGAAATTGAGTGGGGCTAGTCTGAATTATTCTACTTATGATAAAGAATTATATGCGTTGGTTCGGACATTAGAAACTTGGCAACATTATCTATGGCCTAAAGAATTTTTTCGAGATGGCAGCAAGCATGTGATGATCCAAGAGAAGTCCACGGATGAAGATTTCAGAACTTTGAGGCCACCATAATGAAGAAAGAAGGCTTGGACAAAATATTCGAGATTAATACTACACAAATTCGTCCATAGCTTAATATGGTATTGCGACACCTTTATTTTGGGCCAGGCCCATGTAATTTTTGCAGGATTTTAAATAGCCATTTTTAGAGTCCGAATTTGAGGAGAAAAGGACTTCTAGGGTTGCATGCGGCCACCACTTCTATGGCTGGTCGAAACCCCACCTTTTCCTCCTTAAATATTCCCCTTAGCCGTTACCATAGACTCGGATTTTGTTTAGACATGAAGTTAGCCATCATAGCAACTTCGCCAAGGATCGAGCGTCGCAGAGGCCTCTTGTACTTCGCACCTATACAGGATCCCACCTTTTTTCAATAAAGGTTTCATCTTAATCCGCAATATCTTGATTGCAATACTAGTTCTTACTTGTTCTCGATTTCAGGTAGGAATTAAGACCCTCGTTGGTCAGGCTGATCGTGTTCCCGCAGGATCGGTAACCTCTAGGAGATTGGCCTAGCGATTGTATTGGTGCTCGTGCTCGCACTTGTAGTAAGATCATCAATCCCGAACTCCACCAAATCGACTATCACCATCTCATCAAACGATCGGACCCCTTTGCCCCATCAGTCCCAACAAAATAAGTTGTGTGACACATTTGACACTTATTTAGGAGATTTCTTCTTGTCTTGCTGTCCACAGATTCCAGCAGCCCCAGGCTTCTTCTTTCCCCCAGGTTTATACTTGGGATTCCATTTACTTTATTTTTGCCCTTACCAGGGGCCTTGATGGCAATATCAGTGACTTTGCCCTTCTTCTGTAGCCTTTTGTCAAGGTCCCCTTCCTTGACCTTACAGAAAGAAGCAGCGAGATTTTTAACCACCTTAGGATTTAAGCAAAGAGGAGAAGCATTACAAGTAAGACAGTCTGAAATAGTGCAATTAATATGACTCCTGAAGCCCCCATTTAATTCCACTATTCTAGGACTCCTTCTCACCTCAAATTCAACCAGGGGTTCCTTTCCCTTTCTCTTCTTGGAGGGGGTAGAAGGAGTACCAGCAGACTTCATGTTTCCAGCACCCAAGCAAGGAGGAGCCATAGGGATGTCACATTTAATAGAGCCCTTGGAAGATGAAGCCATGTGCTGGTGAGGAGCAAAAAATCTTTCACATAGCTCAAGCCCTTGCTGAGAAAAGGCCTGCTTTGCAGCATGGACATCTAGATTTGCAACAAAGTTCTTGCTAGGCCAATTTGAAGATGAGCTTCATTGGGACATAAAAGATGCTGATCTTCCATCATCCAGTCATTGTTCTCCCCAGAATCATCTCCAGGATCAATGGGATTCTCTTCATCTTCATCATCCAGGTAGTTCTGAAGGATATTCTATAAACCTTCCCCTATGCCAACCCCCTGAACTTCAACATGTACCACCTGCTCCTCAACAAAGAAAGGCAGAGCACCAACAGATTCATCATCATCAGAGTCCCAGTATTGCACAAGTACAGTACCAGTGACAGCACTATTGGCTTCCTGAGGTGGTTGATGTCTACGCACTTCTATTCTTGTAGATAGTTGTTGGACCTCCTAGTGCAGAGGTTTATAGAACAACAGCAAGTTTCCCTTAAGTGGATTACCCAAGGTTTATCGAACTCAGGGAGGAAGTGGTCAAAGGTATCCCTCTCAAGAAACACTGCAATTAAGATACAAGAAGTCTCTTGTGTCCCCAACACACCCAATACACTTATCAGGTGTATAGGTGCAGTAGTTCGGCGAAGAGATAGTGAAATAAAAGTGGTAACGGTGCCAAAAAAGAGCTTCTGATTTGATGTTGACATGGGAGAGACTAAAATCAAACTAAAATAAAGATGGAAGCAAGCAAACATGTAACAAATCTAGTTGTAAACGGTGTTTCAATGCTTAGAAACAAGGCCTAGGGATCATACTTTCACTAGTGAACACTCTTAATAAATATATTCTCTTCATGATACTACTCTGAACTACTCTCCGGTTGGACACTCTAATCCATGCTAGGGCTATAACAACACTCCTCAAAGTCCGCCTTCCACATCTAGATAACCCCACACTGTCACCTTGAGCGCTAGATGGTTCCAACAAACACCACAATTTCATAGAGAAAACCAACTCAAAATATACTCATGATAAATATATATGTAATCTAGCCTAAGTGCCACACACGGTGTGCACGCTGTCACTTTCACACACGTGGGGAAAAGCATAGATCTATTAAAGAACGATGAGTATTTATGTAAACTCTAGCCTAAGTGCCACCATGGCGTGCATGCTGTCACTTTCACACACATGGGGAGAGCAGAGATCTATTGAAGCACTTGAGTAGCAATGTAGATATACTTGATTACAAAGCTCATGACCACAACAAGATCATGCATATAGAGAGATGAACACATAGCTACCGGTAGATCCCTTAGCCTCGAAGGAGAACTACTCCATCCTCATCATGGGAATCAGCAACGACGATGGAGATGGTGGTGGAGATCGATGGAGATGGCTCCGGGAGAACTTCCCTGTCTCGGCAGGGTGCCGGAACAGAGACTTTCTGTCCCCCGAATCTCCCCTTCGGTGGCAGCGGCACTATGAAGGTTTTCGTGGCTTTTTCCCAGATTCTTTAGGGTTTTTGGGTCGGAGGCTTCTTATAGGCGAAGGAGGCAAGGTCGATGGAGGGCCAGGGAGCCCACACCCCCTGTGGGCGCGGCCAGGGTGGGACCATGCCCACCTAGGGTGTGGCCACCCTGGTGTCCTCCTACGTCTCGTCTTCGATTTTCTATATCGTTCAGGAAAAATATGAACTTTGGATTTTGTCCAATCCAATTCCAAGAATATTCATTTTTTAGCTTTCTGAAACCAAAAACAGCAGAAAACAGGCCACTGGCACTATGGCATTTTGTCAATAGGTTAGTTCCAGAAAGTGTATAAAAATACCTCAAAGTGTAGACAAAACATAGCAAAGTTGATACAAAACAAGCATGGATCATCAAAAATTATAGATACGTTTCCGACGTATCAAGCATCCCCAAGATTAACTCCTGCTCGTCCTCCAGTAGGTAAGTGATAAAAAGAATAATTTTTTAGGTGACATGCACCATCACAATCTTGATCAAACTATTTGCAAAGCATTGAAATCTAGGATCAAAGTAATCTAAACATGAGCATGAAAGATGAAGTTCTAACAATAAGACATAGTAACTATATTGCAACATGAAAGGATACAAATAAAGATCAGGAATAACAATGCATTGAAAGACATTTGTTTGTTTCACATATAGAAAACATAGCATAGTGGCATTCAGCTTGTCCCTCATGGAGTAGAAAATAGATGCATAGGACACCTTCAAAGTTCATAAGATTGACTAGATACAAATAGTTCAAGAACAAGCAATATCAACAATATGCATCAATCAATAAGTTTTGGGACAATGCACATAGAACTAAGAATGGCAACTATGCTCTCTTAATTGGTGCCTAAGGATAGAAGGTGGAGACTCAATATAATAGTGGAAAAAAGGCCCTTCAAAAAGGGAAGCCGGGATTTCAAGTTTCATAAAGAGCTTACAAAAATTATGGTACTTGTTAGATTTATGATGCAGCCCGTCCTACGGACGCACCTCCATCTACAACACCTAGCCCTCCCAGTGGACCAATGACTCGTGCCCAAGCTAAACTCCTCCAAGCCAAGGTTAACTCGCTCCTTTCCTTGTGTGACTTCGACACACCCTTGGATGGCTTGCTACTTCATACGCATGCCCTGTGCATCATCAGGTACGAAGAGAAGGAACCAAGGGACGGAGGAACCCGAGCGGAAGCAACCAGTCGCTGCTAGACTCCAGCGGTACTACCGGATCCGGCTACCGGTACTACCGGATCAAGCGGTACTACCGGCCCCAGCTACCGGACGCTGCATAAGGAACCCAACCAAGGGCCAGACGACTACGGTACTACCGGCCAAGGAACCGGTACTACCGGTGGCCGGTACTACCGCCCGCTCCTACCGCTCGCTACAGGCGACTCTGACGGAGGCTTTAGGTCCGCCAACGGTACTACCGGTCCTGACTGAACCTGAACACATCAGTTTGGCCCAGCGCCCTATACCCCTTCCCATATTTTACATTTTCGTTCTGAAACTACCCCTGTTTATGTGGCTGGCCTATATATAGCCCCCACCCTTTATTGTAAACCCTAGACTTGGATAATAATAGATTAAGGACACCCCTTTGAGGATCTTTCATCTATTGGTCTCATGCTCCTACCAAGGAGCACCCTATTATCCACCCTCCTCTTGGATCTTGCCTAGTGCGTTCAAGTTGTACAAGGCCTTGGGTTCTCGGTTTCTCGCCCCCAAGTCGTCAAGATCTCACCAAGCATCTCGCCCCCGTTGTTGGTCGTGGAGAGAGAGCTTCGCCCAACACCGATCCTAGGGATTATGTTGGACCGGTTGCCACTGGCATGAGTTATCGGTGTGTATCGTGTTTGTGTGCGTGAGTTCACCGGGATCTTTGTGCGCGTGTGTTCGTGGTGTTCATCCCCTTCTCCCCTGTCCACCGCTTTCCCCTCGTTTCCCGTGGAGATTCGTGAAAGATCGGGCCACCCTAAGGGGGTTACCCCATAACTCTTGCGGTTGTTGTACTTTCTTGAGGATCAACAACCTCCTCCTCGTCCTCAACCGCGCCAACAACACGAGCAAGCTCCCCAAGCTCATCGTCAAAACCAAGTTCCACCACCAAACGCGGCACCTTAACAACCACAAGAGCAACGCAACCATCACCAAGCAAGACATGAGAGCTCGGATGATGATGAGGACCGCCAAAATCATGACAACCGCCACAACCGGAACCGCAATGGAGAAGAAACTTTCGGCAATGTCACATCCCAAGATTTTCCAAATCTTGTAATGTGAAAAATAAATGAATAAAATAAAACTTTATTGATTTTCAGGGTGAGAAGAAACTTTTTGAATCCAATTGGAAACTTTCAAAACCTATTTGGATCAAATAAAATCCTAAAGGGATTTAAAAAGTTAAATAAACAATAAACTTAAAAATATTTAAAATTACTATTTTTGGATCTTTTAATAAAAGATTTGGTTTTCAAAAGAAAAGGTAGATTTATAAATAAGGATTATTTTATAGAGCCAAAGTAAACCTTGGCCAAGCTTTTGAAATAAAACATTTTGTTTTGATAAAAATAGTAAAGGTTTATTTAAATCAAATAATAAGGATTTAATATCCAATTTTATTTAAATAAAAGGTTTTACCATTTTAATTAAACACCAAAACTTGTTAAATTATTTTTCCAAGTATTTATTATTTTCAAATAAAACCTACTAAATGGTTTTGGTACTATTTTTGGATTTCAAATAGAGTTTTAAAAATAAATAAATCAAACCCTATTCGATTTAATAACTATGGTCCATTTTATTTAATTAATAAATGGATCCTAAAAAGATTAAAAATATTATTTTATTTTGGACTTTGATTTATGTTGATAAACAGAGCTAAACTCAATATAAAGTTTAGTGGAAGTTTATTTGATTTGGTTGTTTGAATTGTGATTTGAATTTCAAAACAGAAATAAGAATTGGAAAAAGGAAAAAGAATTCAGAACAGAAAAAAATATGAAATGGCCCAGCCCAACTATCCTAGCCCACTAAGCCCAGTAGCCCAGCTCCTCTATCTCCCGAAGAAAAATGTTTCGCACCTGCTTACATACCCGCAGAGACGCCGACCGGTGGACCCAACTCCCCTCTCCTCTCTCTCGCTGACCAACCGACCCCACCCCTCCTGTTCATCGTCTTCAAGCGCGACCCCGTCTCCCTGCCATTGCAGCGAGTTACTCTGGCGTTGATTACGCGTTGATGGAGGCTTTGATTCCTCCCAGAGACCATGCTCCCTTAAACGTCTCCCTCTCCTCTCCATTTCCCCTCTGTCGCCAGAACCTACACGCCCCCAGGCCGCTCCAATTAGCGCCTAGACCCCGCCCTGCTCCGACGAGCTTTCCCCTCGATTCCGGCCGTACCCTGCCGCCCCTCGCCTCCTCGAGCACCCAGCCGTGATCCCCATCACCTGGCGGACCTTCCCGCATCGCCAGCTCGCTCGCACGCGCCCCTGAGCCTCGACAACGACGACGACCACCGTCTGCTTCCTCTCTGGCGACCCTCCTCATAAGCATGTGTCTGCCCCTCTCCTTCCCGATGACACTCCTGCACTCACCGCACTCACCCGCATCTAACCGTGCACTTATTTTGCTTCGGGACGATCTGCAGCCTCGCCCTCGACCACGACCGCACGCAACCGACGCCAGCAAGAACTCCGGTGAGCAATAGCCGTGAACTCCGTGCGCCCCTTGACTCCTCGAGAACACCTTGAGCTTTCCCAGGCTTCTGCGAACACGGTGAGCATATTCCTTTCCTCGCTTCAGTAGCATCGACTCATTGCCGTCGACCGCTCCGCCGCCAGTAGCCACCACAGCGCCGCCCGTCTCTGGCAAGTGTGCTAGATGCCGTGCAATTAGGATCCAGCGGCTAGGATAGAAGCTAGACGAAAGGGTAAGTAGCATCTGCGCGCCGTGCGATATGACTTAATGCAACGGCCTGCGTCGCTTGATCCACGCGAAACGTTTTCAACGAATCAGAATAGGACGCGTGTCCCAGTCTGTTTGATTTAAACAGAATTTGATCTATTAGATTTCCAATTTTGTAAATTGCATAACTTTAGTTCCACACATCCAAATTTTGCAAACTTTATATCAATGGAATCAGTGGAACAAGCCCTAGCCAAACATGCAATTTTTTTTAGTAAAAAGCTTCTGGTGAAATGTTTGTTTTTGCAGAAACATTTGTATGCTTGTTTAGATTATAAAAATTGTTCAAAAATGATGTTGGGGATAAAATCTTTGGCAAATGGTGTGATTTGAACCTACTGACAATAGGAAACACTTTGTGGTTTCAAAAATGTATTTGGTGAAACAAAAGAATGATTCTTTGATTTAAAACCATTTCTAGTCAAATAAAATATGGTTTATTTATTAAAAATGGTTTTGGAAGAAAACCTTTGGGAAATGTTTTGTTTTAAACTCTCTGACCCCAAACACCAAGTTTTATTATTTGAAAATGTATTTCGTGAACCCTATAGAGTAATGCCTTAGTAAAAACATTTCTACACCACATAAAATGATACCTTGTTTTGAAAATGGTTTATGAAGTGAAATCTTTTGCAAATGACTTTGCCACTTTATAAAATGACCATTAGGTGTTTTCAAATGTTTATGACCCATTAGGAACCACTCTTTCAAATAAAACAAAGCTTGGCATGCTTGCATGCATTACTTTGACTTTATCATTTGATGTGATGAATTGCTTGAATGGTAGATTGAAATATTGTTTGCTTGATTGATTTGTAGTGACTTGAAGTGTGTGAACATTGCAAAGATCAAGGAGTGAACCTATACTCTACCAAAAAGGCAAGTGATGCTTCATACTTTTGTCCCATTACTTTCACTATGCATTAGTGATTTTTCTAAGTAAAACTTGCATGGAATTTTGCTAAGTATAACCATGCTATGGGAAAACCTAGTAGATGAAACCTTAGTAGAAATTTCCTAAGTTAAGATTCCTACTACTATCATGCTTAGCTTATCTAATAGAAAACAAGGGTGGAATATACATTCGTACTATGGAAAAATTTCTAAGTCTGAGGACTTGTGTTTTTGTTTAATAAAACAACTAAGTTAATGAATCACCTGGGTGGAATGGTAATTGCTTGGTGGATTTTGGTTGAGTGGTTACACAAGGCCCATGTTTATGTTTTACCTTGTGTATCTCACTTGTGGATGGCCACCCAGGAACAAAGAGATTTGAGATGTCAAATGTTGAGAAGCTTCAAGTGCAGCCACTTGGCATTATGGGCTCTGCCTGGATCATATAGGTTGCAATAACTTAGACAAATGGATAGTTGGTGGTAGTGGTTTGATAGGTTGGAATGCGTCCATTTTGGTCTAAGGGAAGGCTTCTGAAAGATCTTGTCTTGTTGAAACCAAGTCTTGTGGGGAAAGTGCACCACCTCTGCAGAGTGTAAAATCTAAGTACTTAGCCATGTCCCTGGCAAAGGACAATTTGAGCAACAAGACATGGAAGCAATCAAGAATCTCATCATCCAAATTTCTAAGTTAAAACTTGTGGATTGAACAAAGGTTAAAGGATTTTCAATCTTTGATTGGGAGATGCCTTGGGAAAGATTATTTTGTCAAGCAAAAACTTGTGATTTCAAATGATAAGGAAAAATCTATTTTGAGCAATGCAAGCCTCAACTCCACTTAGCCAAAAGCATATAGATGATAGACTCCTCTATACTACCATAGTATCACTTGCCAATACAATTCAAATGTATTGACCCTTGTGGCTGTAACTTGTATGTTGCAGGTTTGATTGATGTTAGTAAAGTTTTATGATTAGGATTACAAAGTCTACAACCAACATGTCTGCCTGTGGCACTTTGAAGACGAAGGACCCCATGCTTATAGATATTCTGCTGCAATGTATTGTAATAGCCAAATGAGCTATGAAAGATGTAATAAATTATTTTATTCCTGGTTATAAAGTTGTGTTATGACCTTTGTTTCTTGATATTACATCTTAACTGTGGATGCTAGCTATTGATCCAGGGACTAGCATTGTAAACACAGGGGACTCTACCTTATTAAAGGTTGGGACCCTTACAGGCAAGCTCAAATTCACCATGCCCAAGTTCACCGGTTCCAATGAACCCGAAGAATATCTCTCGTGGGAACTCAAGGTCAACAAGATCTTCCGCATGCACAACTATAGCAATGAGAAGATGATGGCCATGGCATCCCTCGAGTTTGATGAGTATGCCAACCTTTGGTGGGAACAAGTCCAACTTCGCTTCATGAAGCAAAGAAGAGCCTCCAATCTCAACTTGGCAAGATATGAAGGCCCATATGAGATCCCGCTTTGTTCCTTCGCACTACACGCGTGACCTCTTCAACAAGCTCCAAACGCTTAGTCAAGGGACAAAGACCGTGGAAGAGTACTTCAAGCAAATGGAGCTCAACATGATTCGTGCCAACATTGAAGAGCGTGATGAACAAACAATGGCACGCTTCCTCAATGGCTTGAACCATTCCATCAAGCGTATCACTGAGTTCCAAAAGTACAACAACATGGTTGAGCTTGTGCACATCGCATCAAAGGCCGAGCGTCAAGTGCAAGAGGACATCAAGTACAACAAGCCAAATATGTACTTCACCTACAAGCAAGCACCAACCACTACTCCAACAACACCAAGGGGAAGCTCCTCAAGTACCACCAAGCTTCCCTTCAAGCCAACACTCCCTCAAGGAAAACAGCCCCCAAGTGGCAAATACCCAAGGGATGAACAACCATTCAAAGGTGAATGCTACAAGTGTGGAGGCAAAGGACACAAGTCAGCCGCATGTGGAAACAAGAAAGTTTTGTTCATCCATGACAACGGCGATGAAGAATACTTGAGTGAAGAAGAGTTTGATGCAAGGGTCAAGGAAGCCATGGCAAGGCAACATTTGGAAGAGGACCAAGAACTTCTTGTGTGTGAGCATGACGCAAGTCCATCGCGTGTGGTCACAAGGGTCTTAACTACCCAAGCCAATGAGAATGAAGACCAACGCTCGAACATCTTCCAAACTCGTGCCGGCATCAATGGTAAGTCCATCAAAGTTGTCATCGATGGAGGGAGTTGCCACAATCTTGCAAGCAGAGAATTGTGTGAGAAACTCAACCTCACCCTCCATTCGCATAAACACCCCTACCATATACAATGGCTAAGTGACCAATGGTCCGTCAAGATCAAGCACACCGTCTCGGTTACGTTCTCAATTGGACCCTACAAGGACACGGTGGAATGTGACGTGGTCCCAATGACGGTTTGCCATATGTTGCTCGGAAGGCCGTGGCAATATGACAAGCGTGCTTTGCATGATGGTCACTCAAACACTTATACCTTCAAATGGCTTGATAAAACTTGTGTGTTGCAACCGATGACTCCTAGCCAAATAATTGCGGACAATGCAAAGGCTTTAGCGAGGGCGCAATACACAAAAACACCTTGTGAGAAGAGTGGTGAGCGAGAGAACCACACCATAGTGAGTGAGTGCCACAAGCCAAACTCTAGTGGAAAAACTAAGAGTGTTCTTCTTGCCACCAAAAGTGAGATGAGAGAAGTGCGGAACAACCCAGCCATCTTGCACTATGTCCTTGTATGCAAGGGACTAGCGCAAGGAACTAATGACTTGACAAATGTTCCTCCTTCTTTGATGGCTATTTTGCAGGAATTCCAAGATGTATTTCCTGAAGAGCTTCCTCATGGCCTTCCTCCTCTTCGTGGAATCGAGCACCGCATCGACCTAATACCCGGCGCCCCACTCCCAAATCGCGCCACGTATCGTACAAACCCGGAAGAGACGAAGGAGATAGAACGACAAATCAACCAACTTGTCTCCAAAGGTTTGATCCAAGTAAGCACTAGCCCAAGCGCGGTCCCCGTTATTCTAGTTCCAAAAACGGATGATATGTTGCGGTTATTCATGGACTGCCGTCCAATCAATGCTATCACCGTGCGTTATCGACATCCTATACCGTGTCTTGATGACATGCTTGATGAGTTATGTGGAGCCACTCTATTTTCAAAAATTAATCTTCGTAGTGGTTACCATCAAATTCGCATGGCCGAAGGTGATGAGTGGAAAACCGCCTTCAAGACCAAGCTTGGTCTCTATGAATGGTTGGTTATGCCTTTTGGCTTATCAAATGCCCCATCTACCTTCATGCGCCTCATGAACCATATTTTGAGATCTCTCATTGGAAAGAGTGTCGTTGTTTACTTTGATGACATCCTTGTCTATAGAAAGTCACTAGAGGAGCATGTTACTCATGTTAAGGAGGTCCTTCAAATCCTTCGTCATGAAAAGCTGTATGCTAATCTCCCAAAGTGCACTTTTGCAAAAGACAATCTGATTTTCCTTGGTTTTGTTGTGTCTTCTAATGGCATTGAAGTTGATGTCTCAAAAGTTAAGGACATTCGAGATTGGCCCATACCGACCAATGTTAGTGAACTTCGTAGTTTTCATGGGTTGGCTGGCTTTTACCGTCGCTTTGTGAAAGACTTTTCTACCATTGCTTGCCCCCTCAACGAATTTACCAAGAAAAATGTCACGTTCGTTTGGGGAAAAGCACAACAAAAGGCTTTTGATGAGCTCAAAAAGCGGCTCACCGAAGCACCACTTCTTGCATTAGCGGATTTCACAAAAACCTTTGAGATTGAATGTGACGCTAGCGGTATTGGCATTGGTGGCGTCCTTATGCAAAATGGGTGTCCTATTGCATACCATAGTGAGAAACTTGATGGCGCACGCCTTAACTATCCCATTTATGACAAAGAACTTTTTGCCTTGGTTCGAGTTCTTCAAGTGTGGCAACACTATCTTTGGCCCAAAGAATTTATCATCCATTCCGACCATGAGTCGTTGAAGTATCTTAAGGGCCAAAGCTAATTTGAGTAAAAGGCATGCCAAATGGGTTGAGTTCATGGAGTCTTTTCCTTACATTGTCAAATACAAGAAGGGCAAAGAAAATGTGGTCGCGGACGCCTTGTCTCGCAAAAACACAAACCTTCTTACGCGGCTCGAAGTAAATGTCTTGGGTCTTGATGACATCAAATCTTTGTACGCGTCCGACCCTTTCTTTGGACCAATTTTTGCAAGATGTTCAATAGACAAAGGGATTGATGATTTCTATTTGCATAAGGGTTTTCTTTTCAAACAAAACAAGCTTTGCATTCCGAAGTCATCTCTCCAAATTTTGCTTCTTCAAGAGTCTCATGGTGGAGGCCTTATGGGTCACTTTGGCCATGACAAGACATATGACATGCTCTCCACTCACTACTTTTGGCCAAAGATGAAGCGTGACGTGGAGCGCCACGTCCAACGATGCACTACATGTATCCAAGATAAGTCTAAGTCTAACCCCTTTGGTCTTTATATGCCATTGCCTATTCCTCATGCACCTTGGTCGGACATTAGCATGGAATTTGTGTTAGGATTGCCTAGATCTAAACATGGACATGATTCTATATTTGTGGTAGTGGATCGCTTTTAAAAAATGGCACACTTCATTCCGTGCCATAAGACCGATGATGCTTCACATGTAGCAAATTTGTTTTTCAGGGAAATAATTTGGCTACACGGTGTACCAAGAACAATCGTCTCCGACCGCGACGTCAAATTCATGAGCTACTTCTGGAAGACACTCATGGCCAAGCTCGGCATCAAGCTCCTCTTCTCGTCCGCCTCGCATCCTCAAACCGATGGACAAACCGAGGTCGTCAATCGAAGCCTTGGCACACTTCTAAGTGTGTTGATAAAGAAGAACCTTAAGGATTGGGAGGAATGTATTCCACACGCCGAGTTCGCCTACAACCGCGCCAAGCACTCCACCACCATGCGGAGTCCGTTCATGATCGTCTATGGTTTCGAGCCTCTCACCGCGCTCGATATCCTTCCACTACCGCTTCATGAACGTGCCAATATGGACGTTGTCAAGCGTGCCCAAACAATGAAGAAACTCCATGAAGACACAAGAGCTACAATCGAGCAACAATTCCTTCGCCAAGCATCAAGGCTAAACAAGAACAAGAAAGAGATGATCTTTGAAGAGGGCGACCTTGTGTGGATACACTTAAGTAAAGACCGCTTCCCCACGGAACGCGACTCCAAACTCAAGCCACGAGGTGATGGACCGTTCAAAGTGCTAAAGCGGATCAACAACAACGCCTACATCATTGATATGCCAACATCCAAGTATCTTGCGATCTCGATGTTCAATGTCAAGGATCTCTCACCCTACCATGGAGAAGATACAGTTGTGAAGATTGAAGAGTCGAGGACGACTCTTCCCCAAGGGGGGGAGCTGATGCAGCCCGTCCTACGGACGCACCTCCATCTACAACACCTAGCCCTCCCAGTGGACCAATGACTCGCGCCCGAGCTAAACTCCTCCAAGCCAAGGTTAACTCGCTCCTTTCCTTGTGTGACTTCGACACACCCTTGGATGGCTTGCTACTTCATACGCATGCCATGTGCATCATCAGGTACGAAGAGAAGGAACCAAGGGACGGAGGAACCCGAGCGGAAGCAACCAGTCGCTGCCAGACTCCAGCGGTACTACTGGATCCGGCTACCGGTACTACCGGATCAAGCGGTACTACCGGCCCCAGCTACCGGACGCTCCAGAAGGAACCCAACCAAGGGCCAGACGACTACGGTACTACCGGCCCAGGAACCGGTACTACCGGTGGGCGGTACTACCGCCCCCTCCTACCGCTCGCTACAGGCGACTCCGTGAGGCTCCAGTCGCCGGTACCCGGTACTACCGAACGCCGAACCTGAACACATCAGTTTGGCCCAGCGCCCTGTACCCCTTCCTATATTTTACCTTTTCGTTCCGAAACTACCCCTGTTTATGTGGCTGGCCTATATATAGCCCCCACCCTTTATTGTAAACCCTAGACTTGGATAATAATAGATTAAGGACACCCCTTTGAGGATCTTTCATCTATTGGTCTCATGCTCCTACCAAGGAGCACCCTATTATCCACCCTCCTCTTGGATCTTGCCTAGTGCGTTCAAGTTGTACAAGGCCTTGGGTTCTCGGTTTCTCGCCCCCAAGTCGTCAAGATCTCACCAAGCATCTCGCCCCCGTTGTTGGTCATGGAGAGAGAGCTTCGCCCAACACCGATCCTAGGGATTATGTTGGACCGGTTGCCACCGGCGTGAGTTATCGGTGTGTATCGTGTTTGTGTGCGTGAGTTCACCGGGATCTTTGTGCACGTGTGTTCATGGTGTTCATCCCCTTCTCCTCCGTCCACCGCTTTCCCCTCGTTTCCCGCGAAGATTCGTGAAAGATCGGGCCACCCTAAGGGGGTTACCCCATAACAATTTAGCTCTCATTGCCCCTATCATAAGCATCTTGAAGTGATTAAGGTTAAAGTGAACAAACTATGGAGTATATGCTTGACAAAGTATAAGTTCGCAATCTCATGTCCCTTGAATACGAGGGCCGCACCTCATGCTACTCAACTTTAGTCACCTGCAAGTTCTTGTCATAGTAAGTACATGTGTATCATAGAGAACCGCCAACAGGCTACCCCTTGCACATGATAGATGAGCTATCCCATAATCAAAATGACAAGGCAAGGAGACAATGAGCATCTCAGCAATCTTCTTATTTACCATGGGAATATGGTGCTTTTTTCTCTCTTTCCTCTTTTCAATATGTCTCTTCTTTTATAAGAAGAAAGCTTCATAGATGTCATTATGGTGATGTTGCAAGTTTCCACCATGATTAGGCATGGCTTAGGCTAGCGGCCCAGCCGTTTCTCTAACACCCATACATAACTCTATGGACTTACAAGCTCCCCTTTTATTTCACACCGGCGACATCCATAGACAAAAGAGCATGATATCAACTGTGTACAAAGTACAAGTGCAATGTTGAAAGTGTTCCTCGTGACAGCACGGTTCTGCTAATTCCAACGTATAAATGCAAGCATATACAACATAGATGACACAATGGTTCAAGTTTATTAGGGGAAAGAAAAATAAAGTGTGCCATCAAGTTTGTGAGAGCTTTAATCACTAAGTTTTCACATAACAAAAAGACTTTTTAATTAGAAGGTAGATGAAAATAAGAATATACTTGGAATGGTGTAACACACGATTCATAGAAATTTATAGTGGACACTTTGGAATAACTTGGTTTATTGGGAGTTGGATGCATGAGTAGAGCTTACTCACACAAGTGGAGGCTAGCAAAAGACTGGGAGAGACCAACTAAGAGAGCAATAATGGCCATAATCATGTAGAGCAACAAAAAATTACTAATCAAAGCATAAAGTGGTACTACAAGTCAAGGACTAAATCATCATAGAGGCTATGGTGAATTTTTCATAGACATAACATGGTGTGAGCATGTGGCAAGTCAACCCAAACAAAACATCAAAGGAGAATACCACAATACTATGCTTTTGTATGCTAAACAACGCATGATTCCTTCAAGACACACTAAGCAATCTCAATTGTTTGGAACAAGCCATGCTACATCAATAATGACTAAGCATATGGTCAAAACAACATCTAGCATGACATGGTAAAGTCTAAGCCACAGTCAAAACAAGCTCCCTTTTGTACCACAAAGATATTTGAAACAACTCACAAAGATAATAATCAATAAAGATCAGTGAGCTTGTCTCACAAATCCACAAAGAAGAAATAAAAATTTCTAATCTTAAAGCACAAGAAAACTAAGGCTAAACACAGTGCTAGCAAAAGAGAACACTCAGAAAACAATAGGAATGAAAACTAGAGTGTTCTAAACAATGAAAACAGAGTGTGTCTCTCTCCAAAAGAAGCGTGCTAGGATAAAACCAACTTACTCAAGCAAAATAAGCAAATGAAAACTAAAAACAAAAACTAAGACGCTCCAAGAACAACATAAAAGTGCATGAAACAATAAAAACAAAGTGTCTAGAAAGACCTAAAATATTTATTGATGAAGAAGGGGATGCCTTGGGCATCCCCAAGCTTTGACGCTTGTACCTCTTGAATATTTCTCGGGGTGACACGGGCTGGCATCCCCAATCTTGAGATTTTGTCCATTCTTCATCTCATTACATCATTCTTTCTCTGCACCTGAAAATTTTCCTTCATACAAAACTTCACACAATCTTCATTAGCAACATTAGCCTATTCAAAAGATAATAGACCTTTGGGTTTAGATTTAGAAAAGAAAAAACTTTCACTAAAAACACAAGCTACTGTAGCAATTCCCTCAAAAAGGTCAATTTCCCCAAAAGAACCCAAAAAGGAATCAATAAGAAGCAAATGCAAATAATGTCAGAAATCTGTCAAAACAGACCAGCAGGTAGAAAACGATTTTTTCGAAGACCTTATGTTGCTGAAATCAAAATTTGTTTAACTAACTAAAGTTAGCTAACATACGGGGGGTTTATTCAGAAAATATCAGCTCAATCCGACTTACAGAGATTCTTCACGAATATTTACGGTGGAGCACACAAATCTGTTTCAGGACAGCAACTCCTCAAATCTTATTTCCCTCTCATTAGAGGTTATTCTTGGCACAAAAAGAAAACAAAAAGGTTAAGCTGAGGTTATTACAGAAGTAATAACTTCCAAGACTCAAGAAAACTATTGGGTTATCTCCCAAGAAGTACTTTTCTTTAACGCGTTTAAGTTTGGCTTGATAGTTTGAGAGGATGCTCACATAGGAAATATGAATTATTGTAAAAGAGAGCATTAAGAAGCAAATTCAAAACACATTTAAGTCTAACCCACTTCCTATGAATAAGAATATTTTAAAGAAACAAGTCATGAAAGCACAAAGCAACAAGCCTAGGAAAGCAAAACAAGTGCAACTTCAAGATTTTCAACATAAAGAGGGGAAACTTAATAGTGTTGAGATGCATAAAACCATGTTTCCCTCTCTCATAATAACTTTCAGTAGCATCATGAATAAAATTAACAATATAACTATCACATAAAACATTCTTATCATGATCCATATGCATAAAATAATTATTACTCTCCACATAAGAATAGTCATTCTTATTAATTATAGTGGGAGCAAATTCAACAACATAGCTATCAATATTATTCTCATCACCATAATCATCAAATATAGGAGGCATATTGTAATCACAATTAACTTTCTCCTCCATAGTAGGTGGACTGAAAATATCATATTCATCATTGTAATCATCATATATTGGAGGTTTGGTATCATCATAAGCAATAGAATAGCTATCTTCCAAAGTTGGGGGACTAAAAAGATCATTTTCATAAAAACTAGCTTCCCCAAGCTTAGACGTTTCCATAGCATTAGAAATAATGGTGTCCAAAGAATTCATACTAATAACATTGCTTTTTGCATGGAAATAAAGCTCCATAGGTTTTTAAATTTTCTCTTCAAACACTTTATGTCCTAACTCAAGATAAACACTATAAAGCTCTCTCATTTTGTTGTTGTTTTCCATTAAGCCTAACTAGTGAAAACAAGAAACAAAAAGACAAAATTGCAGAATCTAAAGGAAATAAATTCGAGACTCACATCGGAGGATGTGAGTACCTTTTACCTTACCTCCCCGGCAACAGCGCCAGAAAATAGCTTGATATCTACGCACTTCTATTCTTGTAGACAGATGTTGGGACTCCAAGTGCAGAGGTTTGTAGAACAGCAGCAAGTTTCCCTTAAGTGGATTACCCTAGGTTTATCGAACTCAGGGAGGAAGTGGTCAAAGGTATCCCTCTCAAGCAACCCTGCAATTAAGATCCAAGAAGTCTCTTGTGTCCCCAACACACCCAATACACTTGTCAGGTGTATATGTGCAATAGTTAGGAGAAGAGATAGTGAAATACAAGTGGAAACGGTGCCAGAAAAGAGCTTCTGACTTGTTGTTGACGTGGGAGAGACTAAAAGCAAATTGAAATAAAGATGGAAGCAAGCAAACATGTAACAGATCTAGTTGTAAATGGTGTTTCAATGCTTAGAAACAACGCCTAGGGATCATACTTTTCACTAGTGAACACTCTCAATAAATATATTCTCTTCATGATACTACTCTGAACTACTCTCTGGTTGGACACTCTAATCCATGGTAGGGCTATAACAGCACTCCTCAAAGTCTGTCTTCCCCATCTAGATAACCCCACACCGTCACCTTGAGCGCTAGATGGTTCCAACAAACACCACAATTTCATAGAGAAAACCAACTCAAAATATACTCATGATAAATATATATGTAACTAGCCTAAGTGCCACACACGATGTGCACGCTGTCACTTTCACACACGTGGGGAAAAGCATAGATCTATTAAAGCACGATGAGTATTTATGTAAACTCTAGCCTAAGTGTCACTTTCACACACATGGGGAGAGAAGAGATCTATTGAAGCACTTGAGTAGCAAGGTAGATCTATTTGATTACAAAGCTTATGACCACAACAAGATCATGCATATATATATAGAGAGAGAGAGATGAACACATAGCTACTGGTAGAGCCCTTAGCCTCGAAGGAGAACTACTCCCTCCTCATCATGGGACTCAGCAATGGTGATGGAGATGGTGGTGGAGATCGATGGAGATGGCTCCGAGGCACTTCCCTGTCCCGGCAGGGTGCCGGAACAGAGACTTTATGTCCCCTGAATGTGCCTTTCGGTGGCGGCGGCGCTACGGAGGTTTTCGTGGCTTTTTCCCAGATTCTTTAGGGTTTTTGGGTCGGAGGCTTCTTATAGGCGAAGGAGGCAAGGTCATTGGAGGGCTAGGGGCCCCACACCCCCTGTGGACGCGACCAGGGTGGGCCTGCACCCACCTAGGGTGTGCCCACCCTAGTGTCATCCTCCGTCTCGTCTTCAATTTTCCGTATTGTTGAGGGAAAATATGAACTTTGGCTTTTGTCCCGTCCAATTCCGAGAATATTCAGTTTTTTAGCTTTCTAAAACCAAAAACAGCAAAAAATAGGCAATTGGTACTATGTCATCTTGTCAATAGGTTAGTTCCAGAATTTGTATAAAAATACCTCAAAGTGCAGAAAAAACCTAGCAAAGTTGATACAAAACAAGCATGGAGCATCAAAAACTATATATACGTTTCTGACATACCAGTGGTAAATTGATGTTGTCAACAGGCATATCCTCACTAGGAGCCACAACAGGCCCTTGCACAGGAGCAACAGCAGCCTCCCAATGATCCCAACCAGCAGGTGGTGGTGGTGGAGCCAGCCATTGGCCCCAACCACCAGCCCCACCAGCAGGTGCTAGGGGAGGGGGCACCTATGGGCCAAGGTCAGGCCGGGGGTGAGGGTCCACATTGTCATCAGGTAAAGGATCCTCATTGGGTGGGCAACCACCAAGCAGGTTGCTATTCAGAACTTCCACAGAAAAAGTCCAGGACTCAGTTTCCACCATATCACCAATGGTAAACCTCACACATTTTGGAATTTCCACAACATCAGTGACCCTAACCTTTGCCAAGATTCTGCCCTTGTGATCAAGGTCCCTCTCCCATAGAAGAACCTTTCCAATATCTGCAAAAATGGAGTTCAGGTCTTCAGTGTGCCAGTGGTCCAGGGGTGGCCCAACAAGCATGACCCAACACTCATTGTTAAATTGGGTCCTCCTCCAGTTACCCCCCTCACTGGGCTTAACAAAAGAAATATTGACATCTTGGAACGGGATGGGGCTGGCCGCAATGAGTCGCTCCCTGTCACTAACATGGTGGAACTGAACATAGGCAGCACCAAAGGGACAAGCTTGGATATCTTGAAAGTCCACACGGGCCTCATTGTTGAGCAAATCAAGCAGAACATCATGAATATTTGCAAAAGGACCTGACCAGGAGGAAGGGGATTAATGGTGGCGATAGCATACTGTTCATGAGCCCTCGGCCTGCGCGGAACCACCACTCTCTTGACCCTTGTTCTTCCTGCGACCTGCATAATCTGGAAACCCTCAGGCAGAAACGGCGCAGGATCAATCAGAATGTTTTCCATTATCATGGACTTCGCCGGCGACGAGCGGGGCAGAGGAGTTGGGGTTTCTACAGGCGAGGGAGTTGAGGAGGCAGAGTTTGCAACAATTTTTTTTGCAGGGAAATGGAGAAGTCTCTGAAGCAGTTGTACACAGCAGGCCGCAAACCAGCACAATGGGGTGGGTCTTGAACCACCCCAGGAAAGAATTGTTAGGCCAAGACGTTTTGGGAAAGTTGGAAATTTTAGAAAAGGAAGAAGACCAGGCAGCTTAACTGCCGCGCGATCCTCGCCACCACTGGGTGTAATATCCCAGCATTAGAGCTTAAAAATAAGCTGAACCCAGATGTGTGTATTGCATTCATGCATAGAAAATCCGAAAAAATTTCGCGCTTTTGAACAAAACTTGTCAAAGTGATTGAAGCTTCCCTCAACTGGATGGAATTAAAGTAGATCATCAAGTTGACTACGATAAGTTTCAATATGACCTATGCTAAAACCTTATTTTGGGTAAAAATGATTTGATCTAAGGGTAGATCAAATGCAATAAAACTAAACCACAACATATTATTTAATGATTAATATCAGATCCTTAAGAGATCATATCATATTATTATTACACAACTCATGAATACCAAGTTATGAATATAACTTAAGTAGTAAGAATGTAACAACTAAATCTGGACCTATCTTAATCATATCTACTTATACCATGAGTATCATGGTAATACCTAACCTTAACTCTTTAGTGAGATTGAGTAGGAAAGAAACCAAGTCAAGATCATTTACCATATATCTTTCTTTCCATATTAATCCTTATCATCTCTATTGGATCTTATTCTAATATCTGTTGTTCATCAATGTTGAGTAATCAACTATTGATTCACCAATTCTTAACCTATTAATTCTTGATCTATTAACCCCTGTCCTTATCATAGCATTCACTTAAGTCCTTTAGAGAAAGAAGTAAGAAGAGGTAGTGGTAATGCTAATTTTAGATATTATCTATAGGATGGGAGTGTCTGAAGAGAATCAAATCTATATGATAAATGATGGAGATAACTCACTCATGAATGGATAGAAGAGTTATTTGAAATAAAGATATTTGTGGTAACAAAGAGTAACATAAGGATGAATTCTGAAGATAGTTACCAGGAGTAATCCTATTGAATCAAGTAGGTATAGTAAATGAATAATCTCTCTTGGTCAGATAGATACACTGAGAAGATAACCATAATACAACTGAATTGTTGTATTGATGAAGCCTTGATTAGCCAACTGGAAACCTAAGCCATAAATGATCAAAGGATTATAATCATCATGCTCAAGTCACTAATACTAAGAGTGAATGATTATATCATGTATAAGTGACATTGGTGGATATAACATGATTAAACCCTAGTATAGATATGTTATCCTAGGTTAGTCGTGACAAGTCACATTAATATAATATGAGGTTGGAGTATGAGTTCATGGATAAGTAGAAATAAGATAGTATGGTTAAGATGATGCTATAGCAACATTGAGTTAGAGAAGTAGAATATTCTTCCTAGAGAGTACTAAACACTTGAGGTGTAGTAGAATTTGATATATACATCTATTAGAGTAATGTTAGTGATGGATGATGAAGGAAGTGTATGAATGGAGTTAGAAGTAACTACTTAGTGGATTAGAGGTTATCATTAGTAGTGTAGTTTGATATTACTAAGTGTAGATATGTGAATATTATGAAAAGCTTCAGTGACAAACTTCTGAGATTTATAAGTGAGATCACAAAGTAATTGTGAAGTAAGAGAGTAATCATTCTAGTGGAATTGGATTCATTAGAAATATCCTAGAGATAAGAATTATCTTTATGAGGAGATCATATGAGCTTTAGTATCAAGCTCATTGGATTTACAAATGAATTTAGGAGGAGAAATTATTGATAAAAATATTCTTGTTAAGCAAAACTCATCATGTTAACACATGATGATGGATAGGAAGAAGTAGAATATCTAGGGAAGGAATTCCTTAATTAAAAGTCTAGAATTATGAAGTATTCAAGATAGGAATTCTGGGTAATCATTCACCCTTAAATCTATAATCAAACTTAATATTTATTTCATCTATTTGATCAAACATCTTAATTCCTAATGGTTTATAGGGATATTTTCCTATAGGAAATGACTTAAGCATATCTTGCCACTTCACAACATTAAAACCATATGTGCTCAGAAACTATCTTTATCAATTCTTTCTCATAAGCCATCCTAGAGACAAACCCCACTGTTGTATCTTGGATGGTGATATCATTCAAGAACACAAGCATGAAGACAATATAACTTAACCATTAAATTCTATACATGTCTATAAAAGAATATTAGTATATTAAGTCTCCTAAAAACTTATGGTAAGCATTTACAATTCAAATCCTAAACCTATGTTAGTTATAATAAAATATATACATTGGTATTTCCTAGATTCATGGGAATAATATTAGCCATACTAATTCCTTAGAACTTTATGTATCATATAAAAATGAAGGATCACCATATAAAAATTCCCTCAAAACTATAAGTTAGGGAGAACCAAGTCTCATGAATCAATAGTAATATATCCTTTAATAAATATATGGATATTATGCAAATCCAATTCATAACAAATGTCCCTACAAATTATTAAAAGGAAAAAGTACCTACTTCAAGAAAATACAGAAATTTTAATATTATAATAAAAATTACATTACTCCAAATAAAATGAAAACAAGGTTATAGAGAATTTTTAAGATCTTAAACAAAATTCTAAAACCCCTAAAACCCTAGTTCTTAAATACTCTACTTAATAAATAATTTTTAATGTAATTATGAGTGTTGAAAATACCAACATAATTAGGGCAAACAATTAGTATAATTACCTTTGGAATGTTTAAAATACTGTACAGAATTTATCGTATTTAAATATGTGGAAATTTAAATTGAAAGCAAATTCTTGAAACAGAAAATAGAAAAAAATAAAGGAAGAAGAGTAAGCAGTCAATCCTAGACCACGACCCATTTCTTCTCACCACCTATCTATCGCCCGAGTGCAGCCTCGCCGAGTTGCGCCCATTGCACCGCAGCCCACGTAGGCCCAACGGTAGCCCACGTACCCCTTTGATTAATTTCTTGTTTTCTTCCTCTCGCCAGAAGGACTCGCCGGCGTAAGAAGCTTCCTGGCTCGAGCTCCGCCATCCGCCGTGGTTGCCACGATTCATGCAAAAGCTGCCGTCATCAGAAGGGGATAAGAAGGACACGACGCCGCCTCGCACATCCTTATCCCCATTTCTTTCCTCTTCCTCCCAAGTTTCCCCTCTATCCCGAACCCTAGCTTTAGAGGCCGACGAATCGACCTTGTTCTGCATCACCCCAGGCACCACCGAGCACACTCGTGCCTCCACGTCGTCTCCCTAATACTTCCTGCTAAACCGCACCACCTAAAATGGTCCCTATACCACGAATCGAGACGTCCTTCCCGAGGTCCGGCCACCGTCGTCTTCCTCGATTCCGGCCACGATTTTCTTCATTGACTCCTTCATCCACCTTCTGGTGAGACTTTGTTGCTCGGGCACCATTTATTTTGCTCGTTCTCACCCCAGTTTGTTTCCCCGACAAGCATCTGCCACCACCGTCGTTAGCCACCGGCACAACCACTGCTCCGGCGACCTAAATCGAGCGGCGCTGCCATAGTTAGCTTCACCTCGCTCCGTTGATTCTAACACAACCCTCCACAACCACGCGCACACGCTCAATCGATCGATTGATCCTCAACGAGTGAGGATCATCTCGTGTGATGTCAGCATGACATCACACTGATGTCATATTGTTGTTTTTATCTTTTTATAAATTGTGCTAATAATTTTTGTAATAAATCAAAAACATTGGATATAACGTGGCATAGACCCCACCAGTCAGTGACTAGGGTAGGAATAGCCCCAGTAAGAAAACCCTTTCACTACCTGCTGACGTCAGCAATGACTTAGTAAACAATTTAGTTGTTTTATTCTAATAATTTCATAAAATGATTAAACCTTCTAAATTCAATAACTTTTGTTTTATAATTCAGCAAAATATGTTTAATATATCAAAAATTTCAAAAAATAAAATCTGCAACTTAAAATTATTATCAAACATTATTATGTTAAGTATTTAAATAACTATTAGTTAATAAAGATTTTATAAGTAATAAAACTTTGATAATTCATAGTTTAATGTTAGCAAATGTTAAAAATATAAATAATATACCAAAAATCTTAGAAAAATAAGAACTATAATTCAAAAATATAATCATGTATTATTATTTCACTTAATTCAATATCTATTATTTATTAAGTGTTTATAAAATAATTAAACTTATAAAAATCAAATCTTATTATTTAAAATTCATAAAAAATACGTATAATATACCAAAATGATCACAAAAATAATACCTACATGCGAAAAATATATCATTCCACTTTTGTAGTAAATAAAAACCTAATACTCTAATAACTTGAATTTAAACCTATTTCCTTAATTGATAGTTCATATAAGGATAAATAAAAATTAGCTAATAATTCTAAAATTAACTAATTGAGGTCTAATAAATAGTATTAGTCTTAAATGTTAATAATATGAACTCAAAATAATTCAACATATTTTAAACTACAAATTTTGTTGAATTATCATAGACCTATAAGAATATATTCTTTTCTAAAAGGATTCTTATAAAATCATAAAATCTTCAATAATGATATTTTAACCAAATAAAACCTTTATAAATTACTTTAAACACAAGTTTATAAATGAATTAAAATCCAAAGATAGTTCATAAATAGTAAATAATATTGATCCCATATTTATAACTTCTAACTATTCATCCATAAGAAGATAAATGATACTATTCAATTATAATGTTAAGAAACCACTACTCAAATAGAAGTGATACCATCTAATTAACCTTAAAGCAACATTATGAAGTGAACAAACTATAATACCATCTAATGAACAAGGTGTGGGTATTATCCAAATGAAGTAATTCTTTCTTACTTAAGAACTATAACTTGTAAGAACACTTAAGAATGTTAACTTAAAATTTAAATACTTATTTTTAGTTAAGTAAGCTTTTCTTAAAAAGTTATTCTTTTAAAATATATTATAAATCAAGACATAAGTATTCTTATGAAAGACCTAAATGATAAACAATCCTTATATAAGCAGTCTTTAACTATTATTCCACATTTTTGTGCCTTATTATTGTATGCTATTTATTATACTCACATGTTGTTTCACACACCCTCACAAGACTTAATAAGAAGCACAAGTGTGAAGCTTATCTAAAAGTACAACACATTCTGAAAGAACCATTTCCAGTTTCCAAACCCTAGATCAACGTTTATTCTGGGGATTCGAGTTTACAGAATTGCATTACGTTACTTATGCATAATAGCATCTTGCTTCTTTAAATATTAGTCCTTACCAGACCAATGATGCTGTTTTCAGATATTGGAGCTTATATTATCTTGAAGACCGCGAGTGCAGAATCTTGCAATCACAGAAGGCAAGTTCACGCTTGCTCATGTCCTTTGATTATTTTTTATAAGTATTTTGCAAATCATGTGTTGTCATCACCTGCATTTCAAAAAGGTCAGAAAACACTATTTTCATAATAATGTGATTATAGGTTATTTACCATGAGGTAATAACCTACTATGAAAGTTTTGGTGGTAAAGGAACATATTATCTAGGACTTAACAACCAATGTCGCCAGTGATTCTTGCACCGTATATCACGCATTCACCATGAGATTTAGAATGGGGCAAAGAAGTCAGTTGTATCTTCTTCCTCTTGCATGTAGCCGAATGTGCAGGTCATGGCTATTATCCTCGTAGCGTGTATTAATTGGTAATTCATAGAGGATATGCAGCATATGGGTGGGAACCCTCAACGTCCCACGATAGTTCTGGCATCTAACGGTCTGTACAAACCATTGCCGTAATTTAATGGGTGGGCATGGTGTACACCAAGGAGACATGCGGGGTCGCGAAGGGGGCAGTGATTGGCTTGGATCTTAGACTGGGCCCCATACCAAGAAAGTATGGACAAGGTCATGACTTGGTTGTGCAACAAGGGTAAGGTCTCTCATGGGTAAAGTAACGCACATCTGTAGAGTGTAAGAACTGTAACTTGTTACTCCCTGTTCTGAGAAGGAGCTGCGAACGCGGCAGGAAAGGAACTCCATGAAAGTTCTGGTAAACCCGTGAAAGCTGACGGGCATAGCTTTCAGAATAAAAGCAACCTTTGAAGAAATGTTTACAAAAACTTGCATTGCCTATGACCTATGGTCTATGGCTGTAGCTATAGTGCATCAAATACTCCTTTCTAGTGAACTTGCTGAGTACGCTCGTACTCAACATATCTTCTTAATCCTTGCTGGATTCTGAAGCCATTAAGACAATTTCTACATCAAGTTATGCTCCAAGAATCATCATCAAAAGCTCAAGCTCTTGAATGAAGTGAAGGAAGTCAACATTTACATCAACTAAAGTGGAGATGAAGTTGCTGATTAGATAGGAATATAATCTCTGGCCATAGATCCTACTTCTGTAGAGTATTGCAATAGCAACAACGCAAGCCCATTAGTTTAAATACTAGTCTATTAGTATGATAGTTATGAGTTGGTTTGTTCTAATTCTTCTTTGTAAGAAGTTTCTTTCTCTCTCTTTAACCTAGAGTGTTCTCCGTATCTTATGTAAAGAGTCGAGTTGTAACCTATAGTCATGTCTTGGACCTGATGTGTTTCTGTTGTACCACTCTAAGGGATGTAATACTAGTGAACGGTGTTTCATTGGTGTTATGTCAACGACTATAGTGTACTACATCATGCAGTGGTATGCTGGGTCACCGCACTGGGCCTGTCAAGTGTTACAACCAAATTAATATCGCCATCAGCGAGAACCTAAGCGTAAGACCGACCTTGATTAGGAAAATTAATGTCATAGTTAATTTGTCCAGCCGTGCATGGCGAGGAATCCGCAGCAGCAATGGGAAATTCAATTCGCTGGAAGACCGACTGCACCTTTTTCACGTACTTGATCAAAGAAGATTTACTTGGACTTTTCTTTTTGTACGTGAAAAACTTCCAATCATTATCTGATTCCTTATAGAATTCCTTCTCTTCAAAAATCCAATTTGGGCCTCCATTACCCCAAAGGTTAATATGCATCACAAAAGATTCACAAGAAAATTTTGAAATGTTGTAAATTTCAAAACCCACAGCCCTCGAAGCAACCGAGAATCGAAAAGTTCTGTTCTGAAGGGATCTCACTTGGAATTTTGATGCCAACCCTCAAAAACAGGCTTGAAGTGCAATTCCCACAGTATGAATGTCCAACTTAAAATTTGCTCTCCCAAATGAATAGACCAAAAAGAAAGCTTTTCTTCTGAAACCACCTTGGAAGTTAACTTGATGCCCAAATTTCTTGTGAAGATTTTTCTCAAATTCTTGCCCTAAAGAGAAATTTGAAACCACATTGGAAGTTAACTTCATGCCAACCCTCCAAAATAGCCCTACAAAGTTTGAAAAGAATGCACTTTGCATATTATACCAGTTATGAATTGAATTCTCTGGCAGCTCATTGAGCCATGATCGAGTCGTCTTCCTCAGCATAAGCGGGAGATATCAGACTGCGACCAAGTTGTTTCCTCCTTTGGCGATGCAGCAAGCCTGGAAAAAATCCTGGTGCCAGGAATCTGGCCGAGCCGCGCCGTCATAGGGCTGCATGTGTTTTGCAATACCAAAGTCAACCAGAAATTTGGTCTGACGTATGCGTGGTCCAAAGCACCTAGGTCCCACGTACACATCTTCTTCCTCGTACTGCCGCGCCTCTATGTTTGATTCAATGCGATGGCGAGTGTTGTTTGGCAAGAGAGATCTGCGCCTCGGAGGCTCGCGGCTTCTGCGCGGTGGAGTCATATTTCTGCTTCTCCTCTCACCATTGCCGCCTCCGCCCCAGCGGCTTCCATGGCTACGTCGGGATCCCTCATGGTCGCTGCTAGGAGGCGATGGTGGCCCTGGTGGATTATTTTCGGCTGGGTGACGCGATGGTGGCGGTGGAGCCTCATTATGCTGACTCCGATGTCGGTTTCTTTGGGTCTCGTCCCTATTTGATTCAGGATGATCCGGATCATCTCTTTGTACAGCATTGCCAGCCGGACGGCTCGGTGGTAGCATCCTTAGCCAATCTTGCTCTTCTTGCTAGCAGCGTGTTTTTGGGTCTTCTCTATAGCCGCTGTTTTGCTGACGATGGTCCTGATGAGGGACCATTGCCCTGATGGCATCTTCGAACGCAGCCAGAATAACTCTTGCCCAGTCACACATTGGCCGGCGGAAGTGGCCGTTTGAGTCGGTTTATGATTTCTCTTCTTCTCCACGGGGACGATAGCATTGATCTGTATCCCTGCGGAGCCTTCCATCAGTGCTTTGGTCAGCGCCAGTGTGAAAAAACTCGGACTTTGAGGCTAGCTTGACACTAAATGACGCGGTCATTTTATGCTTCTTTAATTCTTTATCTAGCAACGCGATGCACTGCTGGACCTGCTGTGGAGACAGATAGTTGGCGAGGATGGCTCGAGCTACAACAGCGTTTTCGAACGACGTGTTGTATACTCGGATCTTCTCTCCGGTCTTTCCGTCGAATAGATCTTTGTGGATATCCGTGTTCTTGTTGGAAAGAAACGGACCTTCCCTTGTCTTATTTGGGTGTCGCTTGAAGTCTGACTGATATTTGGCAGGATCACTATCTAACTGGTGCCTAAGCTCGACGATGCATGCGGCCTCTTCGAGCAGAAACAGATGGTGTTTTTCCAGGTCCTCAGCCCTTTTCTCCAGCGCCTCCGGTGCGAGATCCGAAGCCGTTGGGATTGGAATCGTGAGAGCATCTCCGTAAATTTCACGTGCACCCTTGGTGACGACGTGTCCATCCATAGGAGGGTCGATCGGCGTGGTATTAATCGGATATCCATCCTGATTCTCCATCGCGATCTCTTCATCAACTTTTTCTTCGTTGGTTTCCTTGACATCCGTCTCTGTCAGTGTCGGATTATTGTTCTTATTCTTCTTTGGCCGCCCAGTAGCCTTAACGTGCGTACCAGTGGCAAAGACGGATTTTGGTCCGGTACTAGGGATAAACTTCTCTCGGTACTTTCCGTAGTGGTTGTCTTGTGGACCTCGGAGGAATCTCCGGTATCCATATCATATGGATTAGGAGAGGTGTAGCTTTCATCCATGCTATCATATGGATTAGGAGAATTTTCCGGCTCACCTTGCGTTGGCTTGGAGGCGTGTTCTTGCTCGTACTCCTCCATCTCCTTGTCGAAGTCTCAAAGATCCTGCGTCGTTATTGACTCTTGAGGGGAGCCAGGTATGCCGGCCTTTTCTTCGATTGCGTCTAGGACTAAATCGCTGCCGACTCCACCATCGATAGAGTCGGATCCAGAGCTTATGTGGTAACGAAACATTGCTTCTTCTTGTTTATGTTCTTGAGGTAGTGGTATAACTTGGTTTTTGCCTCAACATCCGCAGAGTCGGATCCGTAGCGGATGTATTCCTCATCCGTGTATACGATCTCGTCGGATAGATCAGATCTAGATTCTTCTTCCACCTCTTCTTCCACTACAAGAGTGGGCTGGGTGGGTTTGATTTTCTCCGGGATCTTAAACTCTTCCGCCTCTACGGACAAAGTAGATCCGGATCTTTCTTCTGCCATGGTCATCACCTGAAGGGTGGGTTGGGCGGGGTCAGTGAAACCGAGATAAATATCGATCTCGCCGATAGACATGATCGTGTAGGTCGTCAAAGGTTTTGAAGCCAGAATCCAGGTCTCGTCGAGAAGGACAAGAGGGACATCACTGGCGTATACCACACGACCCATGGCGATAGTTTTGACGATTCCTGCACACGCAGGTTCCACCTGGAATGAAGCTCACCTGCCCACGGTGGGCACCAACTGTCGTAGGATTGTCGACAAGTACGCCATAGGGGGTCCTAGTGGCGTTGGAAAGATGGGGTGTGAGACGTCAGATGTTCTAGGAGAGGTGAGCACAAGTTTACTCAAGTTTAGATCCGACTGCGGTGATCGGATCCTACTCCTGCTAGCAACCCAGTAATATATCGGCGTAAGCCGGATGTTACAACGGATTACAAGAGAGGTTCGCCTGTGCGAGTTGTGATTGTGGTAGTACGATTGGTTGTGCCCTAAAGGCTCCCATAGGGCTGGTTTATATAGTCACTGGGACCTAGGGTTACAGGAGAGACCTATCCGGCTATGTTATAGAGTCGGTAACTAGATACAGCTTGGACTAAAAGTAATACTACAGGCCTAAGTCGGTAACTCTTCTAGGCCTTGTCGTAGCCGGAACTGGCTCCTCCTCTTTCTCTGACTTGGCCGCCCGTGAAGAAAAGCTCTAACCCGTTGGTGGGCCACCCTGGTCAGCGAGTCCTATGGGTATACCCGGAAAGTATATCCCCAACATCCCTCATGGGTCAACTTGTTCACTTGGAATAACTTCTTGAAGAAAAGGGTATAATTCAGAGAGATGATGCAATGGAGATAACATCCTTAAAAAATCTCTAGAAGAAGAAGAGGAGATTCGGGTGTCTCTTGAGGAGAGGCTTGAGTCCATTGAGGAGTCAAATGATGATCTTGTGGCCAAACTAAGAAAGGAACATGATCATGATGTTGCTAAGGCAAAGAGGCTAAAAAGGAGAATGTTGAATTTGGGGCTGCCCTGTAGGGGTTCGTAGCAAGGAAAACAAAAAAATTCTACCGCATGAACACACAATCAAGATCTAATCTATGATCAAGCCAAGATCTATCTACTAGATTGTAGCAACGAGTCGATAGAGGAACTCACCCTCGAAGATTCCAAAGGGGTTAACGTGAGCAGATTCTCGTGGGTGATGTAGTCGTACACTTGCCGATCTCAAGATCGCGTAGACGATCCTTCCGGCGCTGCGTTCCGGCAGCGCTGCCTTCCTTGATCGGTCACGTTCGGTACTCAATGAAGACCTTCCTCTCCCTTGTTCCAGCAGCGGAGGTTGTAGCACTCTCCTCGCGATTCCGGCAGACCTGACAGTTGCAGGAAGTAGAGGGGAGATCTCGCAGGGCTTCGCCTTAAGCCGGAGCGAGTATGGTGGACTATGAGAGAGCCCTCGGTGTTCTAGGGTTTAGACACACCAAGGAGGGGTTCTATAGCCGGCGGCTAGGGCTTGGAGGTGCCCAGGTCGGTGGCTAGGGGAGAAACCCTAGGCGGCGGCTATGGTGGGCGGCGGCGGCTAGGGTTAGGTTTAGAGGGGGCAATCTTGTGTATAGGAGGGGAGCCCTGCCCCTCCTCTTATAGGTGGAGGAGGCGCGCTGGGAGGAGTCCTTCCCAACTCGGACCCAAGGTGGGCGGCGGTGGGAGGAACTCCTCCCCCAAGTCGGTTTCAACCTTCCTCCTCTTTTCCTCTTTCCAAATTTAGCCGTTTGACTTTTCAAACTAGCTGTTTGACTTTTCAAACTAGGATTTGAATTAATCCTTTATTTGGTTCAGCAATGACACTTAGTACATGATGCAATCATACCAACTTGATACAACACATTCATGTACCCTTCCCCTCCGGAGTGTCGGACATTCCGGAACCTTCTAGAACATTCCCGATGAAAACACCGGAATCATTCCCCAACTCCGAAACAGGACTTTCCTTATATGAATCTTATTCTCCGGACCATTCCGGATCTCCTCGTGATATTCCGGATCCCATCCAAGACTCCGAACAACATTCGGTCTCTTACTCATCATTCCATAACTACTCAACAACATCGAATCCTTAAGTGTGTCTCCCTACGGTTCGTGAATTATGCGGACATGATTGAGACACTTCTCCGATCAATAACCAACAGAGGAATCTGGAAATTCATATGGCTCCCACATATTTCTACGATTACTTTGCGATCGAATGAACCACTTACATACGATACCAATTTCCCTTTGTCTCACGATATTTTACTTATCCGAGGTTATGATCGTCGGTATCTCTGCATACCTAGTTCAACCTCGTTACTGATAAGTACTCTTTTCTCGTTCCCGTGGTATGTGATCCCTTGTGAGCCAGTCACATGCTTGCAAGCTAATTGGATGACATTCAACCGAGAGGGCCCAGAGTATATCTATCCGTCATATGGATGGACAAATCCCACTCTTGATCCATGTGTCTCAACCCATACTTTCCGAACACTCAATGCCATCTTTATAGCCACCCTGTTACGGTGTGGTGTTTGATGTCATCAAAGTATCCTTCCGGTAAAGGTGATATGCATGATCTCATGGTCGAAGGAATTAGGTTACTATGTATCAGAAAGCTTATAGCAAATGAACTATATTAAATGACTTGATCTTTATGCTACGCTTAACTATAGGAGTATGTCCATCACATCATTCTCCTAATGATATGACCCTGTTGTTAATAACATCTCTATGTTCATGATCAGGAAACCATGATCATATATTAACCAATAAGCTAGTTTAACAAGAGGCTTTACTAGGGACTCTTTTATGTTTACAAATCACACAAGTTTTAATGTTTCCGGTTAATACAATTATAGCATGGTATGTAAACATTTATCATAAGTATGAAGATATGATAATAACCACTTTATTATTGCCTCTTGGGCATATGTCCAACAGTCTCCCACTTGCACTAGAGTCAATAATCTAGTTTCAAACCTTTGTGTATCCAACACCTATGGCTTTCCGGTGTTGTATATACACGATTGCTAGTGGTCAACTGATCTCCGGATCTGACACTTCCAGGTCCGTGTGTAATTGCATGTCTTTGCGTCTCTACGCATCACTCATTCTCTAATTAGATGGCTTTGTATAATTTTGGTCCTTTGGTGAGACCTTTAGTTCTTTGGGGTTAAAACATGTTGATAATATTGTCATACAATATATCTTCATAGTATTATCCCGCTGTGAACTACACCTAGTTTGATAACAAACTACTTGACACAAATGCCCTCTTTAGCTGCTATTATAGCAGTCATATACTTAGCCTTTTGTTGTAGTATCTGTCACAATGTCTTAACTTTGGAACTCATCCAAATCCATTATGGAACTTACTTTACATTATATTGTGCCACCCTTAGTTTAGATTGAGATAAACTTAATTTGTACTTTGTGACAAAACTAGTATCAATGTAGTACTTTTACAATGAACTAACCATCTATTTGTCACTTCTACAAATAATATACTCTTAGTTCTTCAAAAGATCATAAGAATATCCTTACTATCGTCCAATGATCATCTTATGAATCATTCTGGTATATGCTCATAACATTTAGAGCATAGGACATATCTGGATTTGTACATATCACAGTATGATTGATATAAATACTCTTTGTGATTTCATACATCAAGTATCAATCTATACTCGAATCTTTGTTTCACTTACCAAGTGTCAATACACTTGAATATATCATCAATATTGAACTCATTCAATCCTTTCTGTGTGACAAGAACCTTTCTTGTAGTTTCTATATTGAACTCATTCAATACATCATCTATGTACTTTCGGCACAACCATATTAGCGTCCATTGATGCCAAATATTTGGGTTTTGCCTAAGTCTTTCATCAGGATGAAATTCTTAATATGTGTTAATAAAAGATACATCATTTCTAATCAACAATATGTCCTCCACATAATGTATTAGAAATATGTCTTAGCTCCACTTAATTTCTTGCAAATGCAAGCATCTTCATTGCCTCTGATGAAATTAAACTCTTTTAACAGTTTCATCATAGTGAAGATTCCAACTCCACGATGCTCACTTCAACCATTGAAGTTTGCATATGCTTTTAGCATCCTTTGAATTAACAAAACCCTATGGACCGTGTTATGCACATGTCCTAGGTAACAATTATTTTAGAAGAACTTGTTTTGTTTATTCAACTACCATATAACAAAAATTATATGTAGTGGTTGCTACATTAATCCGTCTAGACTAAATATCGCTATGAAAGATCAGAATCTTGTCATAGTCAACCTTTGAACATTTTTGTGAACTCTTTCCCAACATGTCGACTATTTCATAGATGTGAAACATCCATGTCTACTTCTTTATAGATCCAAACACAACTGTAATGTCTTACACCTTTCTCGAGGGTCCTTCAAGTTCAAAACTTGATTTCTCGTGTATGGAACTATCACGGATTTTATGGCTTCAAGCCATTTGACGGAGTCAGGGACCATCATCGCTTCTTTGCATGTAGTCAGATCATTATTGTCAAATAATGATTTAACTCTCAAATCTTGGTATTTGATTGTTTACCCGACCTACTTGTTTTAATAGGAACTTAGATCTCCGTGACCACAACCTTTGAGGCACGTGAACCATGAGCATTATTGCTGCCTCCGGAACACTTTTCGGCGCTGCGCAACTCTACACATATAGCTAAGGTTCCTTTAACCTTATCAAAGTTCTATTGTCCTCCCACTTATCTTTTCACGAAAAATTCCTTCTCAAAGAAACTTGACGTTCTAAGCGACAAACACTTTTGTCTCCGGTGTTTATGGAGGAATACTTAACAGTAATACAAAGACAGGTTTATCCGACTTTGGTTGCAAACATCTTTCTTATGCATAGCATACCAATGTTTAAGAAAGGACTACTTGGGTTTTATCCCAAACCATAACTTTATATGGTGTCATTTCAGCGGATTATGATGGAGCTCTTTTAGGTGGAAAAGCGGTAGTCTCTAAAGCTTTTAATCTTTAAAATATAATGGTAGTTCTATGAATTACACCTTTGATCTTACCATGTCAAACAAGGTTTTAATTACATATCTAACGCTCCATACTCTTATGGTGTTTCGAAATGCAAATCCGTAACGATTCCTTAGATCTTAGGTATTATGCTAAACTTGTAACTCAAATATCTTCCTTTATGATCTTTATCATAAACTAATTATATTCTTGTTACAAAGATTTTGCACTTCATCATGAAAGACTTTGAACTTATCAAATGTTTCATACTTCAACCTTATTAAGAAAAAATTCATATATACACACAAATTTTAGGAGAAAGCATATGAAGTTGAAATCCATCGCTCTTGACTACATATAATGGATTTCATACAACAATATGTACAAGTTCCAATAAGCTAGTCATTCGTTCCCTTTTGGCCTATGAACGAAGTTTTAATTATCTCTAGGAAAGTTTAACAAGCGTCATGTGATCAAAAATCAAAAGACTCCAAAATTCCATCCACATGGAGTTTCTTCATGTTTTCTTTCCAATATAATTTAAACGGCGATGTCACTTCCTAAGTGATCTTTCAATCAATTTGTCTTTCAACATTTTTAGCACTAGTTTTATGGATGTGATTTCTCCAACAAGATTTGTGAATCATCCATCTTTTATGGATTACGGCAACTATTTGAACAACCCTTTTGTTCTCATAATACCTGATAAAACAAATCTTGAATGCAAGCTTTGATGTTTAACGAGCAACACAATAACCCTTTATTTGTTCTCGATGAACATCATCACATATTCTTTTGCTAGTTACTTAGGCCATTGTAGTTCATGAATTGTGTTGTTTCGTATGACGATTCACACCAACAAATTCAGTATCAAATACTTAAGAACCACATTGTTTAATAAGCAAAGAATATATCCATAACATGTATATCATCTATATACTTAAGCTGAACAATTCTAGTATTTTCTTTTCTGCCATATACTTATGAGATTCTCTTTCAGTATTTCCTGTTCTGTTTGAAAGAATCTATCAACATCAATAGTGGAGTCATACATATGACACATAGTCCAAAGCGTGTATAATTAAATACCAATGTCTTTGGACTTGCACTTTGAAGTAGATCACCATCATCAAATGTTTGGTGTGCTTTCAAATTCCATTCTTTAGTAATCTATTGGTGTAGTAAACATTTTACCTACATAAAATATTCACCCTTTTCATGGAATTATCCATGATCAAGCTACTTTTAGCTTGTAACGGTGAATCGCGAGTATAATGTTGCTCTCCAAAGCCTTTTGGAGGATTAGGACAAATAGTGTCTCCAACCTTTTGCAAATTCTCATCAAATATGAGAACATGACTTTTGCCATATTATACTCTATCATGTTGCAACCAAAACTTTGTTTCAGATATCACAATATCTTCCACACATCATGGTTTCTGAAACAACTCTTTCAGATCCTAGATAACCTTGATATTAAGACAATCCTTTGAATATCAAGAATCATGGAGACAAACATGATACTCATACACTAACACTTGGAATTGTCACTCTTGATTTAATACTAATTATTAAACTTCATGGAGTAAGGAACTTCTTGAAAGTTTGCAATAGGACTTTTAAACTTTAGATTAACACTTCAAAACAATACGATACCAGTTCGTAAAGTAACTAACCAGAATTCTATAGTTCTATCATCTCAATTAAAACTAAGCGCAAGGTGGTAAACGGATGCCAATGACTACAACTATGCAAATTCACTTGATTTAATTTATGATAAATAGTGTTCAACTTTTAATTATATTGTCGTTGAACTCCCACTCAAAACAATATCCTCACATTGTTTTAGTGATCACGAACCAAATCCACCACATCAAAACCGATCATCACGAGAGTTGATGTAGCTTCAATGGCGAACAATCAACATGTTCATCATATCTACTATATGACTCATGCTTTACCTTTCGGTGATCCGTGTTCCGAGACCATGTCTGTACATGCTAGGCTCGTCAAGATCAACCTTAGCTTCCGCATGAGCAAATCTGCTTGCTCACGTTGTATACACTCGCAGAATCTAACACACCCGATCATCACGTGGTGCTTGAAACAACGAGCTTTAGCGGTGCTTACTAAGGATGAACACTTTAAAACTTGAAATTGTGTGCTTGAGGGATCATCTTATAATGCTACCGTCGTTAACTAAGCAATACAAGATGCATAAAAGGATTAACATCACATGCAATTCATAATATGTGATATGATATGGCCTTTCTTCTTGTGCTTCCGATCTCCATCTTCAAGCACGAACATGATCTCCATCATCACCGGCATTGCATCAAGGTCAATGACGCCGCTCCATGGTTGTCGTCCACCAGCTTCAACTATTACAACTACTTTGAATGACAAGCGGGTCTTAACAGAATTTAAAGACAACCATATGGCTCACGGTTGCCAACTTACAATAAGGAACATTGCATACATCATATATAATCACAATTATGGCCATATCACATCACAGACACACCCAAAAAACAAAGTTAGGCGCCTCTAATTTTGTTTGCATGTTTTACGTGGTTTGGGGCTTTCAATAAGTGTCGTTCTAACTTACGAACAATAACCACAACATTGATACTAGTATTGTCAATCACCCGTTGTAAATTGAATCTTAACTATGTTGGGAGAAACAGCACCCATAAAGCCACTTATGCAATACAAGTTGCATGTCAAGCGTGGAGCAAGTCTCATGAACGATGTCATGTAAGGTTAGCCGGGCCTTCATCCCACCATCCCGCAAGATGCAAAGTACACAAGAAGCAATCGACAACAAAAGCATCAACGCCCACAATGACCATTGTGTTCTACTCGTCAACAGATCTACATATAGACACGGCTCGATACCCTTTGTAGGGGTTCGTAGCAAGGAAAACAAAAAAATTCTACCGCATGAACACACAATCAAGATCTAATCTATGATCAAGCCAAGATCTATCTACTAGATTGTAGCAACGAGTCGATAGAGGAACTCACCCTCGAAGATTCCAAAGCGGTTAACGAAGCGATTCTCGGGTGATGTAGTCGACACTTGCCGATCTCAAGATCGCGTGAGACGATCCTTCCGCGCTGCGTTCGGCGCTCCATGATCGGTCACACGTTCGCTCGATGATGAAGACCTTCCTCTCCCTTGTTCCAACAGCAGCGGAGGTTGTAGCACTCTCCTCGCGATTCCGGCAAAGACGGCGTGAATGCAGGAAGTAGAGGGGAGATCTCGCAGGGCTTCGCCTTAAGCCGGAGCGAGTATGGTGGACTATGAGAGAGCCCTCGGTGTTCTAGGGTTTAGACACACCAAGGAGGGGGTGCTAGAGCTGGCGGCTAGGGCTTGGAGGTGCCCAAGTCGGCGGCTAGGGGAGAAACCCTAGGCGACGGCGGCTAGGGTGGGCGGCGGCGGCTAGGGTTAGGTTTAGAGGGGGCAATCTTGTGTCTAGGAGGGGAGCCCTGCCCCTCCTCTTATAGGTGGAGGGAGGCGCGCCTAGGGAGGGGAGTCCCTCCCCAACTCGGACCCAAGGTGGGCCGGCGGTGGGAGGAGGAACTCCTCCCCCAAGTCGGTTTCAACCTTCCTCCTCTTTTCCTCTTTCCAAATTTAGCCGTTTGACTTTTCAAACTAGCTGTTTGACTTTTCAAACTAGGATTTGAATTAATCCTTTATTTGGTTCAGCGATGACACTTAGTACATGATGCAATCATACCAACTTGATACAACACATTCATGTACCCTTCCCCTCCGGAGTGCCGGACATTCCGGAACCTTCTAGAACATTCCCGATGAAAACACCGGAATCATTCCCCAACTCCGAAACAGGACTTTCCTTATATGAATCTTATTCTCCGGACCATTCCGGATCTCCTCGTGATATCCCGGATCCCATCCGAGACTCCGAACAACATTCGGTCTCTTACTCATCATTCCATAACTACTCAACAACATCGAATCCTTAAGTGTGTCTCCCTACGGTTCGTGAATTATGCGGACATGATCGAGACACTTCTCCGATCAATAACCAACAGAGGAATCTGGAAATTCATATGGCTCCCACATATTTCTACGATTACTTTGCGATCGAATGAACCACTTACATACGATACCAATTTCCCTTTGTCTCACGATATTTTACTTATCCGAGGTTATGATCGTCGGTATCTCTGCATACCTAGTTCAACCTCGTTACTGATAAGTACTCTTTTCTCGTTCCCGTGGTATGTGATCCCTTGTGAGCCAGTCACATACTTGCAAGCTAATTGGATGACATTCCACCGAGAGGGCCCAGAGTATATCTATCCGTCATATGGATGGACAAATCCCACTCTTGATCCATGTGTCTCAACCCATACTTTCCGAACACTCAATGCCATCTTTATAGCCACCCTGTTACGGTGTGGTGTTTGATGTCATCAAAGTATCCTTCCGGTAAAGGTGATATGCATGATCTCATGGTCGAAGAAATTAGGTTACTATGTATCAGAAAGCTTATAGCAAATGAACTATATTAAATGACTTGATCTTTATGCTACGCTTAAATAGGAGTATGTCCATCACATCATTCTCCTAATGATATGACCCTGTTGTTAATAACATCTCTATGTTCATGATCAGGAAACCATGTTCATATATTAACCAATAAGCTAGTTTAACAAGAGGCTTTACTAGGGACTCTTTTATGTTTACAAATCACACAAGTATTAATATTTCCGGTTAATACAATTATAGCATGGTATGTAAACATTTATCATAAGTATGAAGATATGATAATAACCACTTTATTATTGCCTCTTGGGCATATCTCCAACATGCCCATGCTAGACTTTCCGAGAAATTAGGGAGTGAACACTCTATTCTCAGTGAGTCTCATGATTAGCTCCAAACTAGACTAGCCAAATATTATGTTCCTAGCACCTCTAATCATTTGTGTGATCATGCAGATATCCTTGAAGAAAATGCTAGATTAAATGATGAGCTTGCCAAGTCACCACTTACCAAAGGTAAGGAAGCACTCAATGATATCTTGAGTAAGTAAAAAAATGGGAAAGAAGGACTTGGTTATGTCTCCAAGACGAAGAAGAAGAATAACAAGAATAAGAAGGCCAAGAATACTTAAGAAAAGACAAGAACCACAGAAAAGAACATCTTGAAGGACAAAACTGATTATGATGGTTTTGCAGGACCTAATAATCCTCATTATGAGTTATTTCATGATTATTTTGGTGATGTTTATGCTAGTTATATTGGTCCTGATGATAATTATATTGCCTGATCTATTTGGGTTCCAAAGACCCTTGTTACTAACATGAGAGGACCCATTGAAAAATGGGTATCTAAAATCAAGAATTAACTTTCTTGTAGGGCTATGCTTCTAGTGGGTCGAAATGGGTGCTTGACAGTGGATGCACGATTCGACCGAAAGAAGGAGATTATCATGGAGATGACGCCTAATCATCATCAATGGAAACCGGAAGAATTAACTTTCTTTATGTTCGTTCCCTTGGTAAATGGGATTTGCTATTTTCATTGATGATGATATAGTGGTACTCTTGTGGAGTAAGTATCTAAATGTCGCTTTCGTTGGGTACGTCAAAAATGACTTGTATGTGGTGGACTTTTCAGGGAAAACCACTACAAGTCCGATGTGCTTATTCGGAACCGCCGATGCGGGATGGTTATGGCATCGCCAACTATCCCACGTCAACTTGAGAACTTTTCAAAGTCTTAACAAGGGTGTCCACATTATTGTACTAAAATAAAATGTTTTCATTGCCAAAGATCGTGTTTGTAGGGCTTGTGTCGAAGGAAAGATGCATGACTCTCCCCATTGAAGGAAGACAATTATTTCATCAAAGAAAATCTTAGAGCTCCTTCATGTGGATATTTTTGGTCCTCCATCTCATGCAAGTCTCGATGGGAAGAAGTATTGCCTTGTCATTATCGATGACTCCTCAAGATACACATGGTTCTACTTCAAGCAGAAAAGTGAGACTCAACAAACCATCATCGACTTTGCCAATGAGGTTCAATATCAAAAAAACATACCTTTTTTGGCAATAAGAATTGACAACATCTCTAAGTTCAAGAACTACACCCTGAATGAATTTCAAAGTGAAGATGGGATAAGACACCAATATTCCATTGCATACAAAAATCTACAAAATCGTGTAGCTGAGAGGAAAAACCGGACTTTGATGGATATGGCAAGGTCTATGTTGGCTAAATTTAAGTCCCCATATAATTTCTAGGCTAAAGCTATATCCACCACATGTCACTCGTCAAACCGGCTTTAGCTCAGCAAGATCTTGGACAAGACTCCTTATAAAATACTTATTGGTAATAGAAGCGTTGCTTCTTTTATTATTAGGTATAGACTAGCACAATTGCCCGTGCGTTGCTACAGGTTAATTTTGTTGAATACTTCCTTCATTCCAAAATATAATATAATTTAGTCTTTTTTGAAATACATGTATCTAGACGCTTTTTAGTATGTAGATTCGCTCAACTATATCCGAAACTTGGGCATTGTTGTCAAGCAGAGCTGCTCTACTTCTATATCGCGACTAAAGATTGCTTCTCTTTTTCAAAATTCCGTCAGAGAGATAGTATAAGGATCCACAAATTGTTTCTCTTTTGCCATGGTACAAAATCAAATCAAGACAAATATATTGCAAGCATGCTGCCAAAGAAAAGTGAAACAAAATTGGGTCTGACTAATAGGTTCGACATCCATGTAACATTCTCCAAGCTCGCACTCGGCGATGGCGCTAGCTCGCTTCGTACTAAGGTGTCAAGTATGATAATTTTTCTAGCACATTTGAAACTGAAGCTTGGGTTGTTCTTGTTTCTCTTAATAACTTCAATGACCTAGGATACACAGACCTTCCTCTACAAATAAGTTGTCTGCATAGCTACACATACAACATTTTGCATCTTTAATTTTAGAACATGGAGCACAATTCAGCAGAAGGCTTAAATTTAAATCCAGAGCAAATAAAGTTTCTCAATGTTAACCTGCATTACTCAAAAGATGCATTGTATTATTCAGTACACTTGCATATTGATCTGAGAATAATCTGCAACTACGGGAGAACTTTTTTGCACATATGCTGATATAGGTTGTTGACTGATAGACACCTCGACCATGAGACACAGACATTCAGATCTCTGCCAGAATATGCTCAATGAGAAACAGTAGGATCGTGTTCATTAGTTAGAACCAATTTTGACGCATACTTACACACCTTGCAACTCAACAGCTGCATCCGTATTCAGTTTCATCCATCCAATTTTAGAAGGAGATCATTTGGATTCAGAAACCTGCACCTCACCGCGACCCTGTCCTTTAATCTCAAGTGGGCGAACTAATTCATCAACAAGCACCATAGATCTGTTCGATTTGTATTGGATTAGTCTGAAGGTACCATCCATCAAGCTCAATTTATGTGGCTGGTGCCAAGATTGACAACCAATGCAAAATTTCCTACAGTCCTACATCGGCTTATCCATCCACTCCAGCCCAGATAGGGGAAAGTGTGTGCGCCAAATGCAGCGACCAAGTCGGTGGCCATCGCATCCTCCACGCCAGGGCCTGCGGGTCCCTGGTTTCCCTCCTGCGCCTCCATCACGCTGGTGATGACTGCTGAACTAATGCCTCGCAGGCGTGACTCCATTTTCCCCTCAACCACTGGTGTGCGAATGCGACGCAAGACAATAGAATGGGGTCCAAATGTTATGCAGCGCTGCAACTACGTCCCACCCGGCACTGAGCTCCATGGCGAGCCATCAGAGGAGTGGAGGACCACGACACTGTCGCAGACCATGGCGTTGGTCATCCCGCCATGGAGGACGGGGAGGCGACAGACATAGGTGTCAATGGCCAGGGAGTCCGCGCAGCGACGAGCGAATTCGTGGAGATACGGGCCCTCATCCCCTCTGTCGTGCTGCCGGCGTGCCGCCTCCACTGGTCTTCGGGCCGTCCGCTCTCATGGTGAGGGTATCCAACGCGATGGTACTTTTGCGATGGTAGGCGCGCAAGAGGAAGCGGCGGCACGCGGAGGGAGAGCCGGAGGCGGCGAGAGGAGCACCTGGGCAGCGGCAGTCGGTCAGATCCGGCTGGCATGAGGCGAGCTACGCACAGCAGTTCAGGCACATCGAAGGTAAAGGTGGAGGTGGAGACTGAATTGGGGGCGGGCGGTCCGTGTGAGCTGAGAAGAAAAAAGAAAATAACGTTTCGGTGGCATATGTGCGTAATATGTGTTTTTGTGGGAGGGTAAAAAGTCCAAAAAAGGCTGGTTGACAGAAGCGTTCCTGCTTTTATTATTATATGTATAGATTTGATTCTGCTTGGAAATGATTTAGATGTTGTTTTCATCTTTAAACCAATCCTTGTCATTCACAACAATCACACAAGTCCATACAAGCATTCATGCATTCATCACATACACACATGCATTCATATGGATTTTAATTCATAATTTTTTTTGTTAACCCTAAATTTGAGTGATTGGAATTGATAACCTTGATTAATATTTTTGGGGTGTTATAAACCTTCCCTCTTTAAACAAAATCTCGTCCCGAGATTTGAGAAAAAGAGAAAACTAGGATTTAAAGAGATCTGAAAACTCCGTCCTAATATAGTCTTCTAGCTCCTAGGTAGCTTCTTCTTCAGTGTTGTTACTCCATTGAATCTTGAGAAACTTGATACTCCGGGTCCTGGTGGTTCTGAAAGATTCTTCCAAAATACGAATAGGTACTTCGGGATATGTCAGGTCATCGTTGATCTCTATGGTTCTATGATCAATATTGTTGAAAACTTCGGTCTTCTCTGGGACTTCTAGGCATTTGCGAAGTAACGAGATATGAAACACATTATGCATGGCTGACATCTCCTCTGGCAGTTCCATTTGATACGATACTTCTCCTCGACGATTCAAAATCTTGAAGGGTCCGATATATCTAGGGACTAAGTTTCCTTTGAGTTGGAAACGTTACATTCCTTTCAAAGGTGATACTTTGAGATACACAAAATCTCCGATATTGAAGGCTAGGTCTCGACGTCTCTTGTCGGCATAACTCTTCTGTCTGGATTGGGCGGTCTTGAGGTGCTCACGGATCTTGTGAACTTTCTCTTCCGCTTCTCGTAGGATGTCATGTCCGAAAATCCGACTCTCTCCTACTTTTGACCAATTCAAAGGGGTACGGCACTTCCTTTCATACATGAATTCAAATGGGACCATTTGCAAACTTGCTTGGTAACTGTTGTTGTATAAATTTTTTGCGAAAGGCAGACAGTCTTCACATAGATCCATATTCTTACACACAAGCTCTCAACATATCTTAGAGTAGTTGATTTACTCGCTCCATTTGTCCATCAGTCTGAGGGTGATAAGCTGTGCTGAAATTCAGTCTGGTTCCTAATCCTTCTTAGACTTTTTTCCAAAACCTCGAGGTAAACTGAGTTCCTCGATCTGACACAATGTTCTTGGGGACTCCATGCAAACTGACTATTCTAGAAATGTACAACTCGGCTAGATTCGAAATCTGATAAGTGGTCTTGACTGGTAAGAAATGGGCGACTTTGGACAGTCTATCTACTATGACCCAAATAGAGTCATTTCCCCTACTAGATGTAGGCAAACCGGTGATAAAATCCATTCCAACTGAATCCCATTTCCATTCCGGAATTTGCGATGGTTACATGATCCTGCTGGTCTCGATGTCCCTTGACTCTCTGACAAATATCACACTTGGCTATGTAGCTTCTGATTTCTCTCTTCATCTTGTGCCACCAAAATTGCTTTTTCAAATCCTGATACATCTTCGTTCCTCTGGGGTGGATAGAATAAAGAGTATCATGGGCTTCTTTCAAAATAGCTTGCTTCAATTCTGAATCTGCTGGCACACAGATACGTCCTTTGTACCACAAAACTCCTTCTTCATCTTTGGTGAATCCGGGTACTTTCGCTGTACCGATACGACGTTTGATTCCGTCGATACTACCATTTCCTTTCTGCGCCTCCTTGATTTGACTGATCAAAGTGGGTTGAAGTTCTATGCTAGCCAAAAATCCTTCACTTACTAACTCCATTCTGAAATCTTCCAAATCCTTGTGCAAACTTGGTTGCTCCTTCAGAATCATAGAGTTCAAGCGACACGACAATCTTCTAAGGGCATATGCTACCACATTGGCTTTACCGGGGTGATAGTGGATGTCCAGATCATAGTCCTTGATTAGCTCTATCCATGAACTTTGCCTCATATTCAGCTCCTTCTGAGTGAAAATATACTTCAGGCTCTTGTGATCCGAATAAATTTCACAACGGTTACCCATGAGGTAATGCCGACATGTCCTCAAGGCTAAAACTACGGCTGCTAATTCGAGGTCATGGGTAGGGTAATTCTGCTCATGTTGCTTCAGTTGTCGGGATAGATAAGATATGACTTTGCCTTCTTGCATAAGCACACATCCGAGACCGATCTTGGATGTGTCACAATACACATCAAAAGGCTTTGTGATATCCGGCATGATCAAGATTGGGGCTGAGATCAATCTCTTCTTAAGCTCTTGAAAACTTGCTTCACATTTGTCATGGGTCTTGAGATGCTCGAGAATCCTTCTACGAACTTGCGGTAGTATCCCGCTAATTCGAGAAATGCACGAACTTGGGTTTGAGTGGTTGGGGCTTACCATTCTTCAACATCCTTAACCTTGGCAGGGTCAACAGCAATTCCTCCGGCCGACACAATATGTCCGAGGAATCCTACTTCCTGTAACCAGAATTCACATTTGCTAAACTTGGCATACAACTGATGCTCCCTAAGGGTTCCAAGGATGGTCCTTAGGTGTAGCTCATGTTCTTCTTCTGATTTGGAATAGATCAGAATGTCATCGATGAAAACAAGGACAAACTTATCCAGAAAGTCCATAAAAATCGTATTCATGAGGTTCATGAAATAAGCCGGGGCACTGGTTAATCCAAAAGACATGATAGTGTACTCATACAATTCATATCTGGTGGTAAAGGCAGTCTTTGGAATATCTTCTGCACGAATCTTGAGTTGATGATAACCGGTTCTAAGATCAATCTTAGAAAACACTTTGGCACCAGTCAACTGGTCAAACATGCCTTCTATCTTTGGCAGTGGATACTTGTTCTTGATGGTGACATCATTCAGCTTCCGATAATCCATACACAAACGGTTACCTCCATCTTTCTTATCCACAAACAAAACAAGTGATCTCCATGGCGAAGCACTTGGTTGAATCAGGCCTATCTCTAGCATAACATCCAGTTGCTTCTTCAGCTCCACTAATTTAGATGGTTTCATACTATAAGGTCTCTGGGCTATGGGTCCGGTTCCAGGGATTAGTTCAATGATAAACTCGATATCCTGATCTAGGGGCATACCGGGCAAAACATCTGGAAATATATCGGGGTATTCACAAACTACTCTGACTTGGTCAATGGTTGGTTAGGATAGACTCTTGTTGCACTTGAATTGACGGGACAAGGTTTCAGATACATGCTCTACTGATACTGCAGTGGTACTGGTCATGGTCATGGCTTTCTTGGCACAATTGATTAATCCTTTATGTTTCAACATCCAATCCATTCCTAGTACTACTTCCAAACCTTTGGTTCTGAGTACTATTAGATTAGCATAAAAATCTATGCCATACATTCTGATAGGTACGGCCTTGCAAATTTGTCTAGCTTTAGTGGTTGAACCAGGTATTTGAACTATCATAACATGCTTCAATTTTTGCATGAAAACTCTTCTGTAACAAACGAGTGCGATGCTCCAGAATCAAACAACACTCTTGCAAGTACCGAGTTAACAGAAAACATACCCAGCACGACATCTGGCGCTTCTTGGGCTTCTTCAGCATTCATGAGAAAAGAGGGAAATTTCTAAGGTTCAGGGGTTTGTTTATGAATTTTTTTTAAACATTGAGTTTGACTCAGGTTTTGCCCACTAGCAACTTGCTTTTCATTCTCATTCATAGCACACAATACAAACACACACCACAACTAGGAAACAGATGGTTTTAAGAACCATTATGTGAAACTACGATACAATGGGACCAGATACAACTTCACCAACGCTAGTGCTCAAGTGCTACTACTCCTCGGAATCAGTGGCTTCATCATCATCAATGAAGGCGGAGTCATCGTCATCAGTGTAGAAGTCCATGGCTTGATCCTCCAGGAAGTCATCATCGTCACTGAGGTAGGAGTAGGGGTCTCCACGGATATCTTCCCCTGCATTCTCCCTCTCCTCAAGCTGCATGTCCCGCTCATGGATGGTATCCTCCAAGTCTATCACCTTGTGACAAAGGCGAGCAATAATGCGATCCTTCTTGGCAAGCTGACGGCGACGAGACTGGCGATCCTTCACAAGCATGCGATGGTCTGGTCCTTCTTGACTGCAATGGCGTAGTTGTGGTTGGCGTAGGAGCGGGAATTGTCCAACTCCTTCTGCCTATCATACATCATGAAGCTGAGATGGTCCACTTGATGCTTCAGCTCCGGGTGACGTGGTACCTCCAGTGGCTGTCCCATAGCATCACGCCTTGGGTAATACTCAAAGAGCATGCCCTTGATCTGATTGATGCTTTGCCCACAAAGACGGGCAAGAGCTTCCTGCATGGCCCTAGCGAGTCCATCTAGCCAGTCGTTCTCTCTTAAGGTGAACCGTATTCCCTCTGAGGTGGAGGCTTCAATCTTTCCTCTGAGGCTTGCAACAATCAGCCATTGCAATTCTCCACCCTGCTGATCGTTGAGCTGGGCTCCGAAGAACTTGGGGTGTGGGCGCTCCAGAAGTTCCAAGAGTGGGTCCAAATCACGCTCAAATATGAGATCTCCTCCATTGCCCAACTGATAGAACTTGCTATACTTCACGTCCATCTATAAGAATGTAGGATGAGTAAGTTAGTAGAGTGATCAAGTGTGTCAAATTTTATGTGAGTTTGCAAGAATTTTTGAGGAATATGAATTTTCATGAAAGAATCTAAGTGATAAGAATGAGAATAGGTTTTCATAAATACTCACTTATTTTGTTTTGAAACTAAGTTTTTGATTCCAGCGTCCATTCTAACTAGGGTCTCCTATGGTCAGGATGGCTCTAATACCAACTTGTCAACACCCGGATTTTTAATCCTAGATGCCTGTTATGCCATACATCACAATCCCAGGATTACCATTTTTGCGAGACATAACAGATTGGTACCATAGTTCAACATCCATTACAAACCATAATAAAGGTCTTACAAATAAAGGATCTCATAATCCAGTCTTAATGCAATCAACACAGCGGAATAATATAATAACGGTAGCGTGGGCGAAGCTCCATCTTCATGGTCACAGGCACTGCTGACAATGGGAGATGATCCTAGTTGTCGTAGACTTCCTGTTGTCCATCATCCTGATAGTCCTCCTCATAGTCTGGCCACGAGAATAGCCAGAGACAAAGCCATGAGTACTCTTTAAGTACTCGCAGACTATCACTAATGGGTAAAGAAGTTCAAGTAGGAATACTAAGCTCTAGGTTGTTTTGCAAATAGCCAGGTTTATCTCTAAATGAGTTTAGAAGCAAACTAGTTTAAGGTTTTATAACACCCAAGTGGGAACTTAGCTTTCACTTTCACAGCCCTGTTGTGGTCAAGTGAAAGTCATGATTCATTTCACAAGTCATTTTGAAAACATCTGACGACGGAACAGTATGGCCACTCCAACCGTCCATAACCATGGACGCGGCTATTCGAATAGTTTGACACTCTGCATAGGTGGTACACTTTCACCACAATATTCGATACATCCGTCAGGGACAATACTGAATCACCATACTCAGTATGCGGATAATCAATCCTAACCTTTCAATTACACACCCTAGTATAGGCACCTCTCCTATGAGTTTAGCCTCCCAACCATGACCATCTGTCTTCTTGGAAGCTGCACAGGTGGACAATCATCACGAGGTAGCCTCATCTCAAACCTCGGCCGCAAGGGAACCCATACTAAGATATATAAACTTCCAGTCAAGCCCTACCCAAATTTGGGTATTATGGTTATACGGTAAAATTAGAATGGTATCGCATCCGAGCACAACCATCCGTTTTATAAAAGGTCTAAGGCTCATGCCTCAACATTTTCATCATCAAATCATCGGGTGTTCAATAACACACGTTAAAACATTTCAGTAGAATGACTCATCATTCTAAGGTTTTCATAATCCTTTTCACCAAGTGTTCCCATCTAAAGTGATCATGTTTTATGCTTAGCACTAGCCACTACAGTTGGGGGTAATCACTAGTGAGGGGTACTAATCAAGTGTGACTTATCTAAGTCTAATCTCATGTCTTAGGATGACATCTAGTTCTATCTAACTTAGGACAAGTTTTATTCTCTTTATGCTACCTCTAATAACTTTCCAAAATTCACAAGCACTACCTAAAAGTAAGCAAAGAATTTTGATAAAGAAATAAACTAATAAGGCTTGCAATTAACACTGGGATTTAGGATACTCAAGATTGTCTAATCAAAGCATGCCTAATGCATTGCATAAGTTAGCTTTCACAATTGCAAGTGTTAGCTTGACTTGAGCAGTGTAGTGGTTGAAGTTCTCCTCGGTCCTCTTCGTAGTATTCTCCTTCCTCTTCGTATCCTTGGTCGGTACTAGCGTCTATAAATAAATACGAAGTACACAATCACCAAACAACACTTAACTACTTCTATTTAGCACATAAAGGTTTACACTAGATGATCTAGCATCATCACAATCATCACAAGGATTAAAGCAATAGTCTTATTCATTTTATTTTAGAAAAGTAATTTCTACTCATTGAAAACTACTTAAGATTTAATATTCTCCAATTAAAATATGGGATTTAATATTCTCCAATTAAAATATGGGATCATGTTCACAGATGCCATCACCACATATTTTAATACTTGGGAATGTGATTTAAAGTGGTGTTACAATTTAATAATGTTTAACCTTATTATTTTAATTAATTAAAGTGAATAGAAATGCCTATAGGGCATTCTTTTATTACTTGTCCATTATTACTGTCAGTAAACCTAGATATTTTTATATATTTAGAAAGGTTTTATCAAATGTGATTTTTGAGAGTTGGAATCAACTCAAAAGCATTTATGGTTGATTTTTGAAAAATGTTTGAATGCAGAAAAGTCTCTGCCTTGTTATTTTTACTATAGGGGATCTATAATTGCAAATGGTTTAAATCCAACGGGCTTGGATTAAGAATTTCCTTATATTTCTAAAAAAATTGGTTTGATGCTATTTGGTTTAGTAAAACTCCCTGAATTGATTTTTGAATCACCAGGCAGAACTAGGTTTGAAACTAAACTGAAAAATTCTAATTTGAACTGACTGGGTCGCGCGGGAATTCTAACTGGGCCGGCCCACTGCGCACAGCGCGAGCGGGCTGGTTAAGTGGTGCCCCCACTCGTCAGTGAGATAGGGAGTAGAGAAGGGGTACAGGCGATTACGACTATAGGATTAGATCAAGGATCAACGACTCACGGCCATCGTCCTCGTCTGAACAGAACACGACATGCACAAACCCTAGCACGGCTAGTGGGGGTCCGGGGAGGCTCACCGGGGCTCAGGAGAGTCAGTGATGGGGGAGAATGACGATGTCAACGACGGTGGTTCTCCTGGTACTGGCGGCTTATCCTGGGGTGGCTCCAATCGACGGCGCCCTTCTCCTCTAGCAGCCGCAGGCTCTAGCCAAATTCCGGCGAGAGAGAGATCGCCTTGCTCCGGGAAGAAGTGGGAAGGATCGGTGAGAGGTGGGGAGTAGAATGGTGTGAAGAAATGGTGCGGGAGAGGCCTCCTTTTATAGGCGAGCGAGAGGGGCAGTGCGGCACTGGCAGAGCTCGTCGAGGTCGGTGTTACAGCGAGCTATTGGCATGGCTGAGGCTAGGGGACGGTGCACGGTCTCCTGGCGGTGCTCAACATCTTGATGGCATGACAAGGGGCGGTGTGGTTTAGTCGGAACACGCTGGTGCTCTAAGCGGCACCGACGATGTTTTTGACGATGCACAGGTGCTCCTAGTCGCGCGGAGGCGAACGGGCATGTCTGGTGGTCTCCTGGGTCGGTGGTGATCACAAGCACGGGCGGCGAAGAAGAGGCGCGGTCTGTGTGAGCGTGTCAGGCATGGCGCTCTGCCGCTCTCTGGACATGGCAGGGACGAACCGGGCGCTGCGTTTTCTCTGTGGTCCATGGCTTGGCAGGGCTCGAGGGCTAGACAGGGTGTGGCGGTGGACGATGGCGTGCCTCCTGGACATGGTGGCTAGGCGCGGTGATGGCTCTAGCTAGCTTGCCATGGTCGGCTGGCAAGGGGTGGCTCGGGCATGCACGACATGGTGCAATGGTAGCTTGCTAGGTTGATTCAATGCTATTGTGCTCACTGGGGGAGACAATGGGTGAGAGTAGGGTGCAAATTGGGAACAAAACATTGATCAAACACAATGTTAGTTAGGCAAGTTTACTATGCTCACTAAGTGTTTGATGAAATGGCCGCAAGAAATTCATATTTGAATTTTTGGATGAATTTTGGTGGGTGTACTGGGCACATACTTGAGAATATATGGTTTCTTGGATTTGTCAGGGTGAACTGATTTGGTGGGGTTTTGAGAAATGGTGATCTTACCATATGAACTAGATTCAATTTTTAAATGTCCTTTGAATAGGGTTGCCAAATATTTATGTGGGTTTGCAAGGTGGGCTTGGGTTCACTTTTACTTGTTCTAGCAAAGGGTGAAAATAATTGGATTTGTTTCTGTTAGAAATCTTGGACTAGAAACACTCAAAGTGGTCTAGTGAGCAAGATTGCCAAAAGTGACCATTTGCTTATATAGTTTGTTTTTGAATTTATCTTCATTTGATTCTACTTGGAAATTATTTAGATGATGTTGTTTTCATCTTTAAACCAATCCCTACCATTCACAGCAATCACACAAGTCCATGCAAGCATTCATCCATTCATCACATACACACATGCATTCATATGGATTTTAATTCACAAAAGTTTTTGTTAACCCTAAATTTGAGTGATGGGAATTGATAACCTTGATTAATATTTTTGGGGTGTTACAGCCACCCTCACCCAAGAAATATTCAAGAGGTACAAGCGTCAAAGCTTGGGGATGCCCAAGGCATCCCCTTCTTCATCAATAAAAATCTCAGGTCTTTCTAGACACTTTGTTTTTATGGTTTCATGCACAGTTGTATTGTTCTTGGAACGTCTTAGTTTTCGTTTTTGGTTTTTATTTGCTTAGAGTAGTTGGACCCCCGCTTTCACTATGTTGTTTCAAATAAGTTGATTGGTGTTGGAAAGGAGTAGGAAGTTCTTTCTTTAGTAGTATAAGAGGAGCTTGCTTTGACTGTGACTTAGACTTTATCATATCATGCTAGATGTTGCTTTGACCTTATGCTTAGTTATTATTGCTGTAGCATGACTTGTTTCAAACAATTAGGATTGCTTAATGTTCCTTGAAAGAATCATGCGTTGTTTTAGCATACAAAAGCATAGTATTGTGGTATTATCCTTTGATGCTTTGTTCGGGTTGACTTGGCGCATGTTCACACCATGTTATGACTATGAACCAGTCACCTTAGCCTCTATGATCATTTAGTTTTGACTTGTGGTACCACTTTATGCTTTGATTAGTAATGTTTTGTCGGTCTGCATGATTATGGCCATTAATTCTCTCGTAGTTGGTCGCTCCTAGTCCTTTGCTAGCCTCCACTTGTATTGAGTAAGCTCTACTCATGCATCCAACTCCCAAGAAACCAAGTTATTCCAAAGTGTCCATTATAACTTCCTATGCATGGTGTGTTACACCATTCCAAGTATATTCTTGTTTTATCTATCTTCCAAATTAAACTTGTTATGTGAAAAATTAGTGATTAAAGATCTCACAAACTTGATGGCATACTTTATTTTATTGCCCCTAATAAACTTGAACCTTTGTGTCATCTATGTTGTATATGGTTTCACTTATACGTTGGAATTAACAGAACAATGTTGTCATGGGGAACACTTTCAACATTGCACCTGTACATTGTACCCAGTTGATATCATGCTCTTTTTTATGGATGTCGTCGGTGTGAAATGAAAGGGAAGCTTGTAAGTCCATGGAGTTATATATGTGTGTTAGAGAAACGCCTCGGCCGCTAGCCTAAGCCATGCCTAATCATGGTGGAAACTTGCAGCATCACCATAATGACATCTATGAAGCTTTCTTCTTATAAAAAAAGAGACATATTGAAAAGAGGAAAGAGAGAAAAAAGCACCATAGTGAGAAATCTATGAAGCATTCTTCCTATAAAAAAGAGATAGAGATTGATAAAAAGAAAAAAAGATGAGAAAAGAGGAAAGAGAGAAAAAAGCACCATTTTCCCATGGTAAATAAGAAGATTGCTGATATGCTCATTGTCTGCTTGCCTTGTCATTTTGATATGGGATAGCTCCTGTATCATGTGCAAGGGGTACCCCGTTGGCGGATCTCTATGATGCACATGTACATACTATGACAAGAACTTACCGGTGACTAAAGTTGAGTAGCATGAGGAGCGGCCCTTGTACTCAAGGGACATGAGATTTCCAACTTATACTTTGTCAATCATATACTCCATAGTTTGTTCACTTTAAACTTAATAACTTCAAGATGCTTATGATAGGGGCAATGAGAGATGAAAGCTAACAAGTACCATAATTTTTGGAAGCTCTTTATGAGACTTGAAATCCCTGCTTCCCTTTATGAATGCCCTTTCTTACACTATTATATTGAGTCTCCACCTTCTATTCTTAGGCACCAATTAAGAGAGCATAGTAGCCATTCTTAGTTCTATGTGCATTGTCCCAAAACTTATTGATTGATTCATATTGTTGATGTTGCTTGTTCTAGAACTATTTTGTATCTAGTCACCCTTATGAACTTTGAAGGTGTCCTATGCATTTATTCTACTCCATGAGGGACAAGGTGAATGCCATTATGCTGTGTTTTCTATATGTGAAACAAACAAACATCTTTCAATGCATTGTTATTCATGATCTTTGTTTGTATCCTTTCATGTTGCAGCATAGTTACTTTTTCTTATTGTTAGAACTTGTTCTTTCATGGTCATGTTTAGAGTACTTTGATCCCATCTTTCAATGCTTGCAAATGGTTTGATCTTGATTTTGATGGTGCATGTCACCTAAACAATTATTCTTTTTTATCACTTACCTACTCGAGGACGAGTAGGAGTTAAGCTTGGGGATGCTTGATACGTCGTAAACGTATCTATAATTTTTGATGCTCCATGCTTGTTTAGTATCTACTTTGCTTTTCTTTGTATACACTTTGAGGTATTTTTATATGTTTTCTGGGACTAACCTATTAATAAGATGCCATAGTGCCAGTTGCCTGTTTTCTGTTGTTTTTGGTTCCAGAAAAGTTAGAGAATGAATATTCACGGAATTGGATAGGATAAAAGCCAAAGTCAATATTTCACCGAGGAGAACATGGAGCCAGAAAACGAGACGGAGGAGGGCCTTGAGGGGACCACACCCCCTGGCCGCGCGGCCAGGCCTGGCCCTTGCCTGGGGGGTGTAGCCGCCTCGGGCACCCGCTCGGCCTCCCTCTTCGCCTATAAGAAGACCTCGATACCTAAACTCTAAGCACCCGATCAATGTTCCATGAAACAATTCCGTAGCTGCCGCCACCATCGTCCCTAGATCGGGGAGGGTCTGAAGCTCTTCCCGGCACCCTGTCGGAGGACAGAGATCATCCCGGAGGCCTTCTTCATCACCATGCCAGCCTCCGGTATGATGCGTGAGTAGTTCCACCTTGGACTATGGATATATACAGTAGTTAGATGGTTGTTTCTCCTCCTTTGTGCTACCATCTTTAGATCTTGTGAGATCCGTTCATGATCAAGATCATCTATTTGTGTTGGGGAGGTGACCCCGGATAGGGTCAAGACAGGGGAAAGACGAAGGGAATCTCCATTGTCGTGAGCCGAATTACTGAATGCGTCGGCCGAATCATGTAAGATTCGGCCGAGATAAGCAGGGCCATGAAAATGTAGGATGAGTAACGCCTTATCCGGCCGACGTATGAACTAAGTCGGCCGAATGAGTCTGATTAACTTGAATGCAGGTGAAGGCCGATCTGAGTTATGCGAGACAAGGCCGAATGACATGAAGCTTGCAGGAGAAGGAGATGCCTATAGTCAAACCCTCGCCACTGGCTAGGAGGAATCTAGACAGAGCCAAGCACAAAGGACAAGGAGCAGAGCAGCAGAAGGGCAAACGAACGTCACGGAGGTGACAGTGAGGAAGCCCGAGGCGCGCATGTGAGGGTCTCTGGAACATTTCCACCAATAGAAGGGAGACATGGAAAGGAGGCCGCCGAGTTACCATATTGGGACAAGCATATTCCAAGGATATGCTTGCCACGTCAGCCCTAGAAGAACCAAGGCACCCCTTTATAAGGGGGGACGCGGGCTCCTGGAGAGGGGATCGATTCATTCTACGCCGTTAGGCTCGTGTATTAGTTTTCTTCCTCTCTATGATCCAGCTCTAGGAGCACTTGTATTCATTAAGAAGAGGAATAGAGAGTGACTTGCAGAACTGTTGAGTGTAGAAATCACTACATCTTCCCTTCCCAGATACCTCTAGCATCCATTGGCCCCATACTTTAGCCTACCCACGACATCTGCCATGCCACCACCACGACAGTTGGCGCCCGCCGTGGGAGCAGCAGCGGTGCTAGCTGGTGTCAAGATCCGGACAGGAAACTTCATCCACACCGGCGAGCGGGTTGTCTCTGGCTTAGTACAGAGATTTGATCTCTGGGACTATGTCAGCGATAACGCGGGTAGCTTCAGGAGGAAAGCTCCTCCGCGCAACGGCGTCTTCATCAACCTGGGCACGCACAAGGTCTACGTCAGCGTCGACACCTCCTGCGTCTATCCTCACCGAGTTATTAATGCAGGAGAACCTCCCCTCAGTGCTGCTAACGGTCCACGCGGAGCACGCCCAGTCGGCAGCGTCGAGGTGATGGTGACAGCCGCAGCACAGGCGGCAGGAGCAGGCGCCAGACCAAGCAAGGATCCAGCGGCAGGAAGACAGGTGACCACGAAGCCAAGTCAGCCGAGGTGCAGGAGACGACCCCAAAGGCGGAAAGGGTAAGGTGGCCACCTCTGGAAAGACCAGAGAATATTCTCCAGGCAACTATAGATAATCTAACCACGCCTGTGGCACCGATACTTGATCCGGCTAACGCCCAGGCGGAGTTAGAAGAAACTAGACAAGAAGTACTGGTAGAGGCAAAAAAGGTGTCGGCCTTGCGGGAGTCCTTGAACAGGACCCTGCGAGAATACGCTAAGGAAAACAAACTGGATGTGGCCCCCGAGCGGGTAGATGAATTGAGATTGAGAGGAAAGAACCTCATGAATGATATGAATAAAGAGCATGAAGCTCGTGGAGGAGATTCAGTCGATCTAGGCTTGCCGAGGTATAGTACCCCGACAAAGAACCTAAGGGCGGCAAATGCCGCTGCTTTGGAACTGGAAGGATTAAGCAGGGAAGCCCAGAAGAAACAGCAAGAAAGAGTGAATGAGCTGGTGTGCATTGCGAATCAGCAGAATGAGGAAATGCTAAGGGCTGACCCGGCGAGACCGGGAGCCTCGCGTATGGTTCATTCGGCTGGAGCAGCACCCACACTATCTGCGACAGCAGCATCCTCTCCCGGGAACAATGCGCGAAAAGATAGAGTTGTGACCTCAGGAAAAAGAAATAAGAAAATTGTTTTGTATGATCCTGTGGTGGCCGGAAAGGTCAATGATAACAGAGGCAATGGCAGCCGGAGGTAACCCCGGCCGTGCTAACAAGGGGCACGGAGACCTCGGAAGGGGAAATCATGAAAACAATAACCCGGCAGAGGGAAGGAGAAACCCTCCACCAAATCCTCAGCCGAGATATGAACCTCGGCAAGATCGAGAAGTGAGACCAGCTCAGCATAATTAGGCAAATGATAGGTACAATGATGGTTATTCGGATATGGAGCATGCAGAACATGGTGGGAATAACCATTATGAAATACAAGAGAGGATCGTTTACAGAAACTTGTCGTCGAGTGACGCAAGACTGAAACTGGACAGATTATATCGATCCGAATTATTAGAAGAACAGGGTCTGCCAGGTCCGTCATGTTTCAAACCTCGGATCATGGGCGAACCACCAGTGCCGAACTTCCAATTGGCAAGGGGCACAAAAACATATAACAGGAGTACAAAACCACAGGATTGGTTGATTGACTATGCCACTATGGTGAAAATAGCTGGAGGAAACCTGCGATGACGGTGAGATACGTCCCATAAATGCTGGAAGGACCAGCCAGAGTATGGCTGAACAATCTGCCGACAGGTAGTATCAACTCCTTGGTACCCTAACTATTCGGGCATAGAAGACCTCTCTGAGGATACTGATGGCCACCCTACCCCCAGCTCCCTAGTACCTGTGCTGGTCGGAAGTTCCAAACACATAGGATAGGAAGGATCATCCCGACCTTGTTCCAACAGATAACCATTATGCCATGGTCATCAAGCCCCTGATTGACGGCTAGGAGTTCACCAAGTGCCTTGTGGATAGTGGAAGCAGCATCAACATCATGTACCTGGATAGACTGCATAATATGAACTTAATGGAGACCAACCTAAGGCGGACCAGCACCGTGTTTCATGGAGTAGTTCCTGGACGGGAAGCTCGGTCCCTTCGGAGCATCACCCTTCCTGTCGCCTTTGGTGATGTCAATAATTACTGCCAAGAGCGCATGACCTTCGAAGTGGTCCCATTCAAGAGCATGTACCACGTCATATTCGGACGCGACATCTTCCACTCCTTTGCGGAACATTTCAAAGGCAAGGGACTGCGAAATTGAAGAAGCGCAAGATACCCGGACCAAACAGTGTCATCATCATTACGGAAGATTTCAAAGGCAAGGGGCTGCGAAATTGAAGAAGAATCCTTTGCCGAAGCCGTCCTCTATGGCAAAGAAATCAAGGAGATCTAGAGCCAGGTTGACGCCTCAGAGATGCCGGCATCGAAGAAACAGATTTCTGACTCCGATCCCACCTTTAGGGCCACCATCGAGACCAAGCCGGTGGAGCTTGTGGTAGGCGATGCCTCCAAAGTCACCTCCATTGGGACGAACCTGGATCCCAAATACGAAAGCGCGCTCATTGAGTCCTCTGTGATAATAGGGACATCTTTGCCTGGCAACCTACCGACATGAAAGGTGTACCTAGGGAACTTGTCGAGAACATCTTAAACATTGATCCAAAATGCAAACCGATGAAACAACCTCTATGATGCTTCGGGGACGAGAAGAGACGCGCCATTTGCAAGGAGATAGCTAGGTTACTTAAGGCTAGTTTTATCCAAGAACTTCTTCACACACGATGGGTGGTCAATACTGTACTTGTGCCCAAAAAGGGAACCGAAGAATTAATAATTTGCGTTGATTACACCGGCTTGAACAAAGCATGTCCGAAGGATCCATTTGCTTTGCCTCGCATTGACCAAGTAATTGACTCGACGGCTATCTCAGAACTTCTGTGTTTTCTAGATGCATACTCAGGATACCAATAGATTAAGATAAGGAAGTTGGGCCAATTGGACACTTCGTTTACCACACATTACGACATGCTTTGCTATGTCACGATGACCTTTGGGATGAAAACACAGGTGCTACATACCAGCGGACTATGAAACGTTTCCTCCATGACCAAATTGGTCGAAATTTTCACACTTACATGGACGATATAGTGGTGATGTCAAAAAAGGCAAATGACTTAATCTCCGACTTAAAGGAAACCTTTGATAACCTCTGAAAGTACAACATGATTCTTAACCCCAAGAAGTGTGTTTTTGGGGTTCTAGCTGGAAAAATTGTTGGGCTTCATCGTTTCCCACCGTGGAATCAAGTTCAACCCAGAGAAAATCAAGGCCATCCTCAACATCAATCGCTCGACATGCCTGAAGGACATTCAACGGCTCACAGGATGCATTGTAGCAGTAAGTCGGTTTGTCAGTCGACTTGGAGAGAATGCTCTGCCATTGTACAAGTTGTTGAAGAAGGCAGACAAATTCGTATGGACAGACGAGGCGGATGCTGCGCTTAAGGAGTTGAAAAGGATACTTTCTTCTGCGCCTATACTTGCAGCACCTGAGTCAATGGAGCCTGTGTTGATATACATGGCGGCCACCAACCGGGTTATCATCATCATCGTCGTGGTGGAGCGAAAGGAACCAACGCATGAGTATGGAGTAAAACGACCAGTTTACTATGTAAGTGAGGTCTTGATAGAGTCCAAGCAGCGTTACTCGCACTACTAGAAGCTAGCTTATGGAGTTTTCCTTGCTTCTCGGAAGCTAAGGCACTACTTCCAGGAGCACCCAATCACAGTAGTGAGCAAGGCTCCACTGTCCGACATAATCAACAATAATGACGCTATAGGAAGGGTGGCAAAGTGGGGCATTGAGCTTGCCGCCTTCAAAATCACCTACAAGAGACGTGATGCTTTTAAATCACAAACCTTGGAGGATCCTATTGCAGATTGGACGAAGATGCTAGATGATACTCCCGCACTAGACCTAGAGTATTGGGTAATGCACTTTGAAGGATCAAAGCTACTCAATGGCTCATGGTTGGTGTGCTGCTACAATTACCAACAGGAGAAAAACTGCAATACGTCCTGCAAATTCACTTTGAGGCTACAAACAACATGGCGGAATATGAAGCACTCATTCACGGACTCCGTAGCCAAGGATATTGGCATCAATCACATAGTTTTTTGTGGATATTCTGACTTGGTTGCCCAGCAGGTGGCTAGCACCTGGAACGAGCGGAACCCTATGATGGCGGCATATCGAGACGACGTAGATGATATAGCCAAGTGCTTCGAAGGCTACGAAGTCAAGTACGTCAAGAGGGAGGAAAATGAGGCGGCTGACTTGCTGTCCAACTCTTCCATTTACTGCTGTCCAAAAGAAAGGGCTTCATGGTAAGCAAGAGAAAAGCCGGAAATTGTTGAACACACGAAAAAATGACTAAGGTAGGAAAATTATGCGAGCCGACTCATGTTTTGACTAACCCTTGAATTTAAGTTCTTTACTTATCTTATGAAGTCGCTTTGAGCTGACTCTCTCGAAATTTCTAAGAATTGTTAGTTTGGTTTATCAATCTCGGACTTGTAAGTTAAATGCCGAAAAATGGTAGACGTGGACCGAATAACAAATTCGAGAGAACAAGAAATATGAAACTCGGGGACTATGCCCAAAAGGGTTCAATATTTACATACATAATAGTAGAAAGATAATTGGAATTTTATCTTGCATCTTTCACCCGGCATACCGAGGATTCAACAAAGTTCAAAGTTTACAGCCCTCAAGGTGCAGTAGGTGCCGAATCACCAGTTGTTGTAGAAGGAGCAGCAACTTCCGCAGCAGCAGTCGCCGTGGTATGCACCTCGGCTTCCACTGAGGAAACCTCGGTTTCGGCACGAGCAACCTCGGTGTCCTTTGAAGGAGCCTTGGATTACTTTGAAGGGTCCTCGGTTTGAACATGAGAATCTTCGGTCTCCTTTGAAGGAGACTGAACCTCGGCTTCCTGATCCAAAGTCTCTTCATGTTCATCCAAGCTTCCCGCCTCTTCCTCCGTGTTTTCTTCATTGTCAGCATCTTTCTCGGACTCCTCATTGTCTTCTGCCTCGACTTCTTCTTCTGTTGGGAATATGCCCTAGAGGTAATCATGTATGATGAGATTTTCCATTGTATTCATAAAGATATTAAGTAGTCCTTGTATAAACATCTGATGTGTATCATTGAATATGTGATTCGGTTGTGGAGCTATGCATTCATGTTCTTTGTACTAAAATCCTTGGTCATCGAAGTTGTGCTGGACACACAACTTAGACCAATGTGAAAGTTGGCTTGATGACTCGGTTCCACTTGTCATGAGCATGGAGATGCTATTCCAACTTACACAAATTCGGCTAAAGAGTTTAGCGATTCGGATTGACCCATATTGAGGTACAAAGAACAAGTTGTCATTTGTATATCTTAATCAATGTAATCCTTAGACCTGAGGTTGTTGCATAGTCCGAGTTGAGGATCACCGACTTAGGTTCTGTCAAACACTGATCCGTAACTGGGAAGTTATAAAGGCAGGGTTCGGGTCGACTGAGAATCAAGCTGCGTGATGTGAATAACCAAGATGGGATTTTGCCCCTCCACTCGGAGAGATAATCTCTAGGCCCTCTCGTGAGATATGATTCAGAAAGCATGGCCATGCACGACTCGGTTAAGTGTTAACCGAGGTGATCGACTAAGAGTTAGTCGGGTGAATCACTTATCTTGGATTGAGAAGAGAGTCGGACTATTTAAGGGATGACAATTATTCGCCTATAGTTTGACAAGGTATATCTTGAGGCAAAAGGGACTCGGACGTAAGTCGCATTGGAAAGGCAAGTCGTCATGACTCTTTGGTACTTGGGAGTCGGCACGTTCTGCTAGGAGCCGCTACCGACTGATCGATTGAGAGTCGGACTCCAATCGTGTCCAAGTAGCCATGAGCCTGCGGGGTCACACACTTAAGAGCGGGAGCATGTTCGGATTGGATATGAACCTGTAATCTGGTTGGGTTGGACCTAAACCGGATTAGGACTGAGTTAGTGAGTTGGACTCACGGTGACTAGTGTTATATGAGCTTTAGTGAATGGGTCGCGCGAGCAGATCCCACGTTCACTACCTATATATAGTGGAGCACCGTAACCCAGAAAGGTTAATCGTTGTTCGGTTAGGTCATTCCATGTGTTGGAAACCCTAGCTCCACAGCAGTCCTACCGTCGATACGAACCTAGCATTTCACCGCCGGTGCTCCTCCTTGTACGTGTGGATACCAGCAGAGGTGTTGTGCGATCATCATCAGAACGATCGGATCGTGAGGATCGCCGCATCAAGCGGCGCACTTCATGTAATCCATCGCTGCGCGTCTAGTGGTAAACCTCGTGGCCTTCTACCTCAGCTAGATCTTGGGATCACCACGTTAGAGGAAAAGTTTTGTTTTATCTCTGCGTGGCACAACAGTGGTATCAGAGCGATAGCTTCTGGTTTTAGGCTCGAGATCTCGCATATGTGATATGCGGTTGGCTGTAGATGAGATCTATGTGCTATTTGGTGGTCGATCTATGATATAGATCGGTTTTGTAGGAAGTTGATTGGATCAACTGTGCTCGGGGAATGGTAGATCTAATTTCCGTGATCATACTGCTGAAGTCGTGGAACGACATACCCCTACCGGTTGGCTTCCGCCATCGGGGTAGACTATGACACGTAAATCCAGAAGCGGTGATCGAAGATCAAAGAGTTTGATCGAATCGGAACGACGGTCGGAATCCATGTTCGGATCGTAGATGAGATCTATGTTTTCAGAAAAATCGTAGCACCTTAGATATCCGGCTAGCGGGACCGCCGGCTTCGCCCTGTCGTAGCGCCTTAGATGACGTTGCGAGTTTCACAACGCCAGTAGATATTGTATCTATACATAACTTGTTTTTGCAGGAAGTTGTGAATGGTATGGTTCATGTGCATGTGATGTATGTGTGTAATCCATACGTGATCTGTGAATCACGGTTTTTTGTCAGCCGACTGGAGCCTAGGTGCTGTCAATTTATTGTATGACGACCTGCGTGTCGGATTCTCTATGTTATTTACTTTACTAAGCTAGTGTAGCTATTTGGAGAACCCAGAAGGCATGCAAGGCGTTGTACATGTCGGCGACATGGAGTAAGACGGCAAGTGACAAGAGTTGGCACGAGTCGGATTACAGGCTTTGTGGAGATGGAGATCGCCATGAAGAGAGCCATACCATTTCACATTATAAATGCTTTATTTTGTGTTATTGTTATGTCTCAGTTTTACCTCTATTAGATAGTCGGTAAAATTTAATCCCTCAAAGAAGGTCTAGTCGGTTTTCCCGCCAGTGTTTGCACCATCACAAGTCAGACATTTTTGGTAGTGGGCTCATAAAATTGAGGTGCTGCCAATTCTTTCTGACTAGGTGGGTTCGAGTCGGACTCTTACTGCGGAAACACTCGGTAATCCAGATGTGTCTATCACAACGGTTGTGGGGCTCGGGGAAAGTCGGATGGGAGCCGGGGCATGTGATACCACCCGTCCAACAGGAGTCGCATGAGATGCGATTGACAAGGAGTTGTCTACCTAGATCACTTGGCGGCTAGCGGTGATGCTAAAGCTCACTAGCCGACTTGCTTATTTAGGATCCTGAATCACTAACCAACCATCGGGGGGGTGTTGGTTCTAGTGGGAGCATAAAATATTAAAATGTTTAATATGCTTGCTCTTTTATGAATACATGTCTTAAGTGTTTTGCATATTTTTTGTTGTAGATCATGGCACCAAGTAGCAGTCACTCTCAGATATCCGGTTTTGCGTTGAGAACCATTCTTGAGAAAGATAAACTGAACGACACTAATTTTACCAACTGGTATCGAAATCTGAGAATTGTTCTCAAACAAGAAAAGAAGTACCATGTCCTAGACAACCCACTTCCATATGAGCCGAATGAGAATGCGACTGTCGCTGCCACCAATGCCTACCGTCGGGCTAAGGATGAGTCCACGGATATTAGCTGTCTTATGCTTGCTCACATGGAACCGGACTTGCAAAAGCAGTTCGAGCATGTTGAGGCCTACGATATGATCGAAAGCCTCAAAAGTATGTTTCAGGCTCAGGCGAAGACTGAGAGGTATCAAGTCTCTCAGGCTTTGCTGAGTTGCAAGCTTAAGGATGGTGATCCACTGAGTCCGCATGTGATCAAAATGTTTGGTTATGTGCAGTCGCTGGAGATGCTTGGCTACCCCATTAGCGAAGAGTTTGCTATGGATATAATTCTGAACTCTCTTCCTAGTGCATATGGGCAGTTCATTTCGAACTACCACATGCATGGTATGGATAAGAAGCTCACTGAATTACATGGGATGCTCAAGCAGGCAGAGGCGGATCTCAAGAAGGGCGCCATCAAGTCTTGATGGTGCGAGAATAAGGCTAAGTTCAAGAAGAGTTCTTGGACTAAGAAGAAGGCTAAGTCGAGGAAAGCGGGCTCGGGACCCGGTCCCAAGCGCTTCCTCGGGGACTAAACCATCTCCTTCAGCGGATCCACTTGCTTCTCTTGCAAAGGCGGATGGCCACTGGAAGAGGAACTGCAGCAAGTACTTGGCCGACAAAGCCAAGAGTGGAGGTATGACTTCTGACTCAGGTACACTTGTTTGCAATGTTATAGACATATATCTTGCTGATGCACCTAATAGTTCTTGGGTATATGATACCGGATCAGTTATTCACATCTGCAACTCGTTGCAGGGACTGGTAAGAACTAGGAGCGTAGCAAGAGGCGAGGTTGATATCCGAGTCGGCAACAAAGCAAGAGTTGATGCGTTGAAAGTCGGCACGATGCAACTTCATTTACCTTCCGGATTCATTATGGAACTGAATAATTGTTATTATGTTCCAGTGCTCAGTCGAAACATTATTTCTGCTTCATGTTTGATGAGGCAAGGCTATGAGTCGAATATCAAGAATAATGGTTGTTCTTTGTATTTGAATGATATGTTTCACGGCTTTGCACCCGTCTTGGACGGGTTATTTTATTTTGAATCTTGATGGTTAGTCGGTTTATAACATAAATGTTAAAAGGTTGAAACCAAATGATCTGAATATGACTTACTATCGGCTTGGTCATATAAGTTGGAAACGCATGAAGAAGCTCCATGATGATGGACTCCTAACTTCGTTTGACTTGGAGTCGTTCGAGACATGCGAATCTTGCCTACTCGGCAAAATGACCAAGACACCTTTTGCAAAGAGTTGTGAAAGGGCGTCCGACTTGTTGGGACTAGTACATAGTGATGTATGTGGACCAATGAGCACGATATCCAGGGGTGGTTATGAGTACTTCATTACCTTCACTGGTGATTTGAGTAGGTATGGATATATCTACTTGATGAAACACAAGTCGGAAGCCTTTGAAAAGTTCAAAGAATTCCAGAATGAAGCACAGAATCAACTCGGCAAGAAAATAAAGTTTCTTCGGTCGGACCGAGGAGGTGAGTACATGAGCCATGAGTTTGATGACCATCTGAAAAGTTGTGGAATAGTTCCTCAACTTACTCCGCCAGAAATGCTGCAAAGGAACGGTGTTTCGGAAAGGCGGAATCAGACCTTGTTGGACATGGTACGGTCAATGATGAGTCGGACAGATCTGCCTTTATCATTTTGGGGTTATTGTCTAGAAACAACGGCGTTCACACTAAACAGAGTACCATCAAAATCGGTAGAGAAGACACCGCATGAGATGTGGACAGGCAAAAAGCCGAGTTTGTCTTTTCTTAAGATTTGGGGTTGTGAAGCATTTGTCAAGCGACTTCAGTCGGACAAGCTTACGACCAAGTCGGATAAATGTATTTTCATGGGGTATCTGAGGGAAACCTTGGGTTACTACTTCTACAACCGAGAAGAGGGCAAAGTGTTTGTCGCTCGGAACGGTGTCTTCCTTGATAAAGAGTTTCTTAGTCGGGGAGTAAGTGGGAGCACGGTGCAACTCGAAGAAATTCGAGAGGAACCGGCTAGTAGGGAGTCGGCAAAAACCTTGAGGTTGAGCCGATCGTGGCAGCTGAGCCGGCAGCAGCACCTGTACTACGAAGATCAGCAAGATTACGAAGTGTTCGTGATGTTTTACTGTTAGACAGTGATGAGCCGGCAAATTATTCAGAAGCGATGGTGGGATCTGATTCCGAGTCATGGCTTGGAGCCATGGGATCCGAGATAAAGTCCATGGATGAAAATCAAGTTTGGAACTTGGTTGATCTGCCAGACGGTGCTAGACCCGTCGAGTGCAAATGGGTCTTTAAGAAGAAAACTGATATGGATGGAAATGTTTCAATCTATAAAGCACGCCTTGTCGCGAAGGGGTTCCGACAAGTTCAAGGAGTTGATTACGACGAGACTTTCTCGCCCGTGGCGATGCTTAAATCAGTTCGGATCATGTTAGCTATAGCGGCCTATTTCGACTACGAGATATGGCAGATGGATGTCAAAACTGCTTTCCTTAACGGAAATTTAACCGAGGACGTGTATATGATACAGCCCGAGGGTTTTGTCGATCCGGCTAATGCTGACAAGGTGTGCAAACTTCAGAAATCCATTTATGGGTTTAAGCAAGCATCTCGGAGTTGGAATATTCGCTTTGATGAGGTAGTCAAATCATTTGGTTTCATCAAGAGTGATCATGATTCTTGTTTGTACAAGAAGTTTAGTGGGAACAAAGTAAATTTTCTAATCTTATATGTGGATGACATATTACTGATTGGAAATGATGTCCAGATGTTGCAAGAAACCAAGGAATCATTGGAAAGGAGTTTCTCAATGAAAGACTTGGGTGAGGCAACATACATCCTCGGAATCCGGATCTATAGAGATAGATCAAGGAGGCTCATTGGATTGAGTCAGAGTACTTATTTGGACAAAGTGTTGAAGAAGTTCAACATGGAATCGTCTAAGAAGGGGTTCTTACCGATGTCCCATGGTGTAAAACTTAGCAAGACCCAGTGTCCTTCGACAACTGATGAGCAAAGTCGGATGAGTGCGATTCCATATGCTTCGATCGGATCCATCATGTATGCCATGATTTGTACTAGGCGGATGTTTCCTATGCTCTAAGTGTTGTGGCGGATACCAGGCTGATCTGGAGAGATCCTTTGGACAACGGCTAAAAATATCCTAAAGTACTTGAGAAGGACTAAGGATATGTTCTTGGTTTATGGTGGTGAAGATGAACTTCGGTGTAAAGGGTTACGGATGCGAGTTATCTTACCGACTCGATGATTCTCGTTACTAATCCGAATCGTGTTTATTATAAGCAGAGGTCTTTGTGAGATAGAAGAGTTTCAAGCAAGAGACCGTATGCGTCTACAACAGAGGCTGAGTATATTGCCTCGGAGGCGACAAAGGAAGCAGTTTGGATGAGGAATTTCCTCATGGATCTTGGTGTGGTTCAGGCTCGTCCAATCCGTTAGACGTGTATTGTGACAACAATGGTGTTATTGCACAAGCCAAGGAACCTAGACAGCACGGAAGAACAAGCACATACTCATGCGGTACCACGATTCGCCGGTTAAATGGATCAGGGTGATATCAAGTTATGCAAGGTACACACGGATGCAAATATTGCGGATCCGTTGACAATGCCGTTACCACAGCCGAAGCATGAGGCGCACCTGAGAGCCATGGGCATTAGATTCTTAGACATGTGATGTCAGAAGATTTACTCTAGTGCAAGTGGGAGACTGTTGGGAATATGCCCTAGAGGCAATCATGTATGATGAGATTTCCCATTGTATTCATAAAGATATTAAGTAGTCCTTGTATAAACATCTGATGTGTATCATTGAATATGTGATTCGGTTGTGGAACTATGCATTCATGTTGTTTGTACTAAATATCCTTGGTCATCGGTTGTCTTTGGACACACAACTTAGACCAATGTGAAAGTTGGCTTGATGACTCGGTTCCACTTGTCATGAGCATGGAGATGCTATTCCAACTTACACAGATTCGGCTAAAGAGTTTATCGAGTCGGATTGACCCATATTGAGGTACAACGAACAAGTTGTCATTTGTATATCTCAATCAATGTAATCCTTAGACCTGAGGTTGTTGCATAGTCCGAGTTGAGGATCACCGACTTAGGTTCTGTCAAACACTGATCCGTAACTGGGCAGTTATAAAGGCAGGGTTCGGGTCGACTAAGAATAAAGCAGCGTGATGTGAATAACCAAGATGGGATTTTTCACCTCCACTCAGAGAGATATTCTCTGGGCCCTCTCGTGAGATATGATTCGGAAAGCATGGCCATGCACGACTCGGTTAAGTGTTAACCGAGGCGATCGACTAAGAGTTAGTCGGGTGAATCACTTATCTTGGATTGAGAAGAGAGTCGGACTATTTAAGGGATGACAATTATTCGCCTATAGTCTGACAAGGTATATCGTGAGGCGAAAGGGACTCGGACATAAGTCGCATTGGAAAGGCAAGTCGTCATGACTCTTTGGTACTTGGGAGTCAGCACATTCTGCTAGGATCCGCTACCGACTAATCGATTGAGAGTCGGACTCCAATCATGTCCAAGTAGCCATGAGCCTGCAGGGTCACACACTTAAGAGCGGGAGCATGTTCGGATTGGATCTAAACCTGTAATCTGGTTGGGTTGGACCTAAACCGGATTAGGACTAAGTTAGTGAGTTGGACTCAAGGTGACTAGTGTTATATGGGCTTTAGTGAATGGGTCGCGCGAGCAGAGCCCACGTTCACTCCCTATATATAGTGGAGCACCGTAACCCAGACAGGTTAATCGTCGTTCGGTTAGGTCATTCCATGTGTTGGAAACCCTAGCTCCACAGCAGTCCTACCGTCGATACGAACCTAGCAGTTCACCGCCGGTGCTCCTCCTTGTACGTGTGGATACCAGCAGAGGTGCTGTGCGATCAGCACCAGGACGATCGGATCGTGAGGACTGCACTGCATCAACTAACGCGCTTCATCAGTAATCCGCAACTGCGCGTCTACTGGTAAACCTCGTGGCCTTCTACCTCAGCTAGATCTTGGGATCACCATGTTAGAGGAAAAGTTTTGTTTTATCTCTGCGTGGCATAACATCTTTGACCTCCCCCAATAGGAAACTCGGCCCTTCATTGCAGCCATGAACATTGGCATATTGGCTAAGTTGATAGGCCCGATCTTGCAGTCATGCAATGTGTTCTGGATCAGTGGTCGAGGGCGATCCAGTGTGAAGATTTTGCAAAGTGTCGAGGCAGGTGCCTTCATACCAGGAGAGTACAAAGGACACCGTCGTATCAGCACCAGCTCGCACCACTGATTGTGTCCAAAGATTGAGTTGTGTGATTCACAGTCTATCAACCTCTCGGCAAGTGCTCTGGCATGCTGCATCTTCTCATCATTCGACAAAGGACACTCTAAACCTAGATAGCAGCATCCACGAGGTCCACGCCAAATGCTTTAATTGTCTTAGTAGCGGCTCCTAGGCTGACAAGATAATCCTGGGTCATTGGAGTAAGCACGCTCTAGGTCATTGGTTTCTCCACGATGAAGCCGAGCGTTCACCAAGCATTTAGCACTCCGGGATTTGCACTCCAAGAAATTATTTGGAAAAGAAATAAAGGGAAAACTCAATAATAGCTGGTCAAGATAAGTCGGATAGGAACAGTAAGATAAGGAAATGAACTTACGATGGATAAACGAAGTTATCTTTCCAAGGTCGGACATCCAACCGACTTGTTTTCGGTCCATCCTTGCAAGTTCGTCCTTGCACGACTGGGTCGAGGCCTCAGCAACTTGAAGGATTTCCTTGTTCTTGTCTAGCTGAAGGGCCATGCGGTTCTTCTCCTCAGATAACTCATGGTCGAGTTTCTCGAGATCCTTCTGCCGATTTTTCTTCAAATTTTCAACCTCGGCATGAAGCCAAGCTATCTCTTCGTCCTTCTATTTGAGCTTGGTCGAATGATCTCCTTCTTGTTCAAGAAAATGCAGCGTCAAGTCTGGCATAGAAGTGTAGTCTTGGTCAGATTTTACAAAACCTTTTAGTTCGGCTGAGCCGAGGTAAAATTCATGAGGCACTTCACAACGACAAAAGTGATATATTTGAAATGCCGAACTAAAACGGCTGAATTACCTTCCATCTTGGAAACTTTCTCTGTAAGAACCTTGTTTTGGGAATCTATCTTGGCTTTGTAAGGGCAAATCAAAAGTTTGCTCGGCTGGACGAACCGAAAGAAAAAATGTGAATAATGGGACAACGAACTTACCAGTTTTCTATAGAATGGGCACTACATTATTTTACTTGGTTTGCAGCTTCCTATGGGCAAAGAGCAATTTTTGGAACTCGGCGGTGCACCGGTTATGAGGAATCTGGAAAAGCAAAAAAGATAGAGAAATCAGCAATGTGGATATTCAATGCTAACTCAATATCCAAGGAAAGTGAAACTTGACTAGGATCTAGGTGGCTGGATATTCAAAGCAACAAAAAGATCAAAACCAAGTAAAACTTGATCCGGATCTAGGTGGCTGGATATTCAAAGCTAGCTCAAGATCCAAGCCAAGTGAAACTTGACTTAGATCTAGGTGGTTTGATATTCAAAGCAATAAAATGGTCCAAACCAAGTAAAATTTGATCCGGATCTAGGTGGCTGGATATTCAAGGCTAGCTCAAGATTAAAGCCAAGTGGAACTTGACTCTAGGTGGATGGGTATTCAAAGCAATAAGAAGATCTGATCCAAGTAAAACTTGATCTGAATCTAGGTGGCTGGGTATTCAAAGCAATAAAAAGATCCGAACCAAGTAAAACTTGATACGGATCTGGGTGGCTGGATATTCAAAGCTAACTCAAGATCCGAACCAAGTAAAACTTGATCCGGATCTTGGTGGCTGGATATTCAAAGCTAACTCAAGATCCAAGCCATGTGAAACTTGACTCGGATCTAGGTGGCTGGATATTCAAAGCTAAACTTAAAGATCAAAGACAAGTATAACTTGACTTGGATCTATGTGGTTGGGTATTCAAAACTAAACATAAAGATCCAAGCCAAGTAAAACTTGACTCGGATCTAGGTGGTTGGATATTCGAATCTAAGAAGAAAATTAACTAAGTTAAAGCAATTCAGTGTAACACCCCAGCTACACTGTGTACTAGCCTAAGGGAGCATCCAACCGAATGATAAATCATTCCACCAGAGGCGAGCATCCAACCGAATGATAAATCATTCCACCAGAGGCTCAGGGACTAATGGTTATATATTAAATTATGCAACAAAATAGGGAGTAAGCCGAGGTGTTTACCTCGTTCATGCGATCAGCCTCGAAGATGACTCGACTGGCAAGTTGCATCCGGTTGCTGATGTCAGCCAGACCAAAAATCTTTTGTCCTGGATTGCTACCAGAGCTGACCTCGATATAGTCAGCAGCATTCCAGTTATTGGCGTACTCAGCCAAAGAGCTAAGGCTCTCACCGCTTAGTGTGCACATCAGCACTTTGCCCTTGTCCGCCTGGGCCTTCTTAGCCACCATTTCAGATGTCGGACTCTTATGATGCACCATTTGCGGACCTGTAGCCGAAGCGGAGACAGAGGCAGAGGTGCCCTTCTGGAGTATCTCAGTGATGGAGGGCAGGGAAGCAGTTTCCCCGGCCTTCTTCCGGATTGTCTTAGTAGCGGCTCTGCCTTCCTGCTATTTGGTGGTAGTTGGCTTGGCCTCTGGTTGCAATTTGGTGGGCCAAGTTACGGCAGGAGTGGATGAAGGAGCCGGAGAGGGCGACTGAGACTTGGATCACGGGATTTTCCGCGCTTGATCCTATGTCCGAGTCTTGGAATACCTGGAAGAGGTTAGTGCAGTTGTCGGTGCCGAGGAAGGAGCCTCTTGAGATTGAGAAGAGGTCGAGGTAAAAGAGACCTTGGAGGGAGTTGGCTTGCCACCTTCAGTGATCTGGGCGGACACGGTTGGCTCAGATGGCTGATCTGGCATTGCAGTATCCGTGTCACCAGCCGCACCGAAATTTTCTCCCTCCTGCCGAGGCGGGCTATTATTCGGCGCGGGAGAAGATTCACCTCGGGTGGTCTTGGAACCTGGACATCATCCCGAGATGATGGTGATGGAGACGACATGCTGGGTCCGCTCTGAGGGATAACCAGCGGAGCGCTTCCAAAGTAAAACAGTTAGAAAGATAAAGTCAAACAAAGAAAGAGAAAAACAAGAAATACAAAGAAAAACGAAAGAGTAAGAAAAAACTCACGAGGAGGCGGATGGATCCATTATCTGTTTAGGGGACCTCTTGGCAGGCCTCTTGTATCGTTTCTTGGGAGCCTCGACCGGCGGATCAGTCGGTGCGACACGCTTCCTCACTGGCCCTTAGCCTCCCACAGCAACAGGAGCCACATCATGGACCTGCCCAGCCGGTTTAGCTGGGGAAAAAGGGGCCGGATAGGCATATGAGAGGGGCAATGGGTTATATAGCTCGAGACATTCGCACTCGTCCGAATCATCATCTTCGATTCAAAATGAAGACTTACCCCGAGTACGGCTCGGGGCCAAGTCAGTCTTGGGCATGAATTCCTCCGAGTCAGGTTCGCCCTTGTCCGAGGTATCACGATTCTTTCCCCAAGTAAGGGCAAGTTTCTCTCTGTCCTCTACGGATTGCTCGGCAAATTTATAAGGAAAATAACACAAAGAGATATTAAATGCTTGACATAACCAAGGTAAAACATAACACGGAAAAACTATCTCGAAATTTAATTACCTGAGGAGGGGGGTTGTCGCAGTTGAAGGGCTTCATGCCCCACTTCCAATATCTAGCCTTCTCCATCTTGAAGATGGACCTGCCGCGTTTCCAAATATGGGTATCATCTAGCTCGACCGTGGAGACCCGGTTCAGGTCAAGGCGGCCACTCATGTATCATATTTTATGTGTGCGATTCTGAAGTGGGCAGATTCAGTTACTGATAAAAGTAGCCATAAGGTCGTCGCCGGCATAACCCAGCATGGGTTAGCTCCTTGAGTCGTATCTCGAATGACTCGAAGAGGGCGTTGGTCCTCTTCAGGTCGAGGTCCCAGTCCTTCTTGATGGGAACACTGATGGAGAAAGTCGGCAGCCAAATCATGTCTTCCTCGCCACTATTCTTCACATAGAAGAAATATCTATGCCACTTCTTTCGAGGTGTTATGGAGGCAGTGCCGCACTGCGTAAGGGATTCCTCGGATGGGAGCAAATCTTTATTCGGCACAACGTTGGCCCGGATTTGGAAGAGTTTGGACTAGAGAAGAATGGAAGTCCAGAGGCCGAAATATCCTTCCGTAGCCAAGATAAAGGCAGAGAGGGAAGTTACGACATTAGCCGACAAGTGTTGAGGCTTAAGGCCGAAGGTATCTAAGAAATCCTTGGCAAAATCACTAAGGGGCAGGCCAAATCCTCTAGCAAAGTGGGATACAAAGATAACAAACTCACCCGGCTTCGCTACCGGAGTGAGCTCCTTACCGGGTAAACGATAGGAAACCACAGACGGGATTCAGCGCGTCCGAAGGAGCCAATCAATCTCCTTTTGGGTCGCCTTGGACCCTTGCCAGGAGCCTCGTTCGGGGGTAACAACAATTTCTTCATCTCCACCGGCGACAATGAGGCTTTATTATCCCGCCATTGGTTCGTTAGAGGAATCAGTGGAGGAGGAGATGCTCACGATGGCGGGGAGAGGCCGTGACTTCCAATGACCCGTCGCTACGGCGGAGCAGCGCGACCGCGAGCGGCGGAGCAAAGCTTGTGCAGAGGAGGCACACAGAGCAAGTGAGCAGCGTGGCTTCTAGGCGCAAGGAATGGGCGGCACAGTCGCAGAAGGAGGACTCTACGGCGGCTACGCTAGGAGGAAGATGAACAAATTGGGGTGGGGAAAGGTGAACAGGGGTTTCAACCCACTACCCTATTTATTATCCCAGACCACGAACGGTCATGGGATCATGCGGGTGCAGCGGTTGCGGCATGTACACGCGTGAGTCGCGTCGTGTCAATCGTGGGGTGGAGCCACACCACTGGTTACACGGCATAGGAGTGGATCTTCCCTCAATAAACATCGAAGTAATCGAAGAGGCACTATGGGATTTAACCGTTTGTAGGGATAACTATCCCCGCGTCAGTGATTGCTGTAGCGTCCCAGAAAATGAGGCAACACGCAATGATTAATGACATGTAGGACAAAGAAACTTACTAAGGAAGGAAGAGAAATAACATTGAATGTATAAAAATGACTCGACCGATGAGATAGATCTCAGATGAAGCCAGAAAGAGTCGGATCAAGTAAGAAGTCACAAGTAATTCATCAAGGTACGCAACAAAGATTAGCCGAATAAAGGATAAGTCGGAAATACAGATAAGAGATCCGGATAGTGTGAACCTACTATGGCCTTTCCGGCAAAAAGTTGTGGAGACCGCACCAGCTTCGGTGACTAATGTTGGGGGGATGACCCCAGGTAGGGTTAGGCTAATGTAAAAGGGAAAAGACCACCGAGGTGTTGACCGGGTAAAAGAATGACCTGGCCGAGTTATATGAGGGCCGCCGAATAAGGTCCGGGTTACTTGGAGTTATGCAGCTAAGGCTTGAATCGTCCAACATATAAGGTATGTCAGTGTGGTGTCTACTATGTTATTTACTTACATGTATAATCTTGGCCGAGTCATCTTGTATGAGGCCGAGTCATGAGGAGGCTTGCTCGAGAAGGAGAGAGCAAACCCCAAAGTCAACAAAGCGCTTTGTCTCTCCCTCAGGAATCTATACATAGCCAAGAGCTACAGATAAGGGTTAGAGGGACAGAAGGGCAGAAGAAGCGTCACAGAGGTGATAGTCCCAGAGTCCAACGTTCACATGTCATGGGCTCTAGATTATTGCCGTCGATAGAAGGGAGACATGGAAAGGATCCCACCGAATTACCTCTTTGGGATGAGCATATTCGAGGAATATGCCATCCATGTCAGCCCTAATGTAACCCGGCTACTCCTTTATAAGGTGATCCAGGACCTCCTAGAGGGGGATTGATTAATTTTACACTTCGAGACTAGGTGAGAGCTTCTTCCTCGTCTCTCTGATACAACTCAAGGAGAAAGTGTAACCATTGTTGATCAAAGTAAAGATCGAGAGTGAGATCTTCGTGTGTAGAAACCACTACATCATCCCTCCCTGGATCCCACTAGTGCACATTGGACCCAACTTTAGCCTATCCATGGCATCTGCCGTGCCACCAACACGAAAAATACGATACCAGATCGTAAAGTAAAAATTCCAAAATCCTATAGTTATAGTATCTCAGTTATATATAAATACAAGGTAGTAAATAAATGCCAGTGACTACAACAAACTGCTCAAATTCACTTCGATTCAGTTTATGATAAATTGAGTTCAACTTTAGTCATATTACTATGTGAACTCCCACTCAAAAACGACATCCCTCTAGTCATTTTTAGTGATTACACGAACCAAATTCACTACTCTACGACCGATCATCATGAGTGGTGGAGCAACTCCAATGGCGAGCATCATATGGGCATCATATCATCCATATGACTCATGCTTTACCTTTCGGTTCATGTTATGAGGCCATGTATGTACATGCTAGGCTCTCCAAGCATGAACCTCAGTAATCGCATGTGTAAAACTGTCTTACACCGGTTGTATGCGAACGTAGAGTCTATCACACCCGATCATCATGTGGTGCTTCGAAATGACAAACGTTCTTAATGGTGCATACTAAGGAAGAACATATTGTTATCTTGATATTTAGTGAGAGGGATCACCTTATAATGCTACTTCCAAGTTCTAAGCTCTACATAAGCATAAATAAGATGCAAACAAACATCATATGTAAAAGTGACATGATATGGTGTGACACCCCTGGGATTAAGGCTAGACAAATCCTAGACCTTCGTTTGATCATAATCCTAATGCAGTCTCAAAAGCATACAGAGAGAGAAATGGTAACACAACAGTGACCCTACGACACAAAAAATATTATAGCAAGCTCATACCTAAGCGAAGAACCAAAATATTAGAAGCAGAGGTCACTGACCACAAACATCAAACAACGGAAGGAAAATTATGATATTAAGTATAGCAACCTTAACAAATGGCCTAAGAGGACTGAAGCATAACGATGACGTCCAATCCATAGATCCCAGACTACTGACTGGGAATCCCAAGCTACTTGTCGATGTCGATGCTGTAAAGAACTCATCTTCTATGCTAACACTTACTCTGCTGCGAAAGTGTCAACAAAGAAAGGATGAGTACAAGGAGTACTCAACAAGACTTGCGGCTGGTGGGGCTATTTTTTATAAATCCATCTTTGTTTCCAAAATAAGAGGGAGTTATTTAAAACATTGATCATTATGGATCGTCTAAATAGAATTTTTAAAAGGGGATACGAGAGAGAGATCTCCGAAACATTGATAATTATATTGATATCCACCGAGTCATCATCATCTGAACCTCAACTAGGATTACCCCCACGTACCCATGAGGAAGCATCCTTAAGCATAGATTGATCTACCAAGTTTTACGATTAGTTTAAAGTTATATATGATCTTAGAATTCGCTCCCGAGTCGTCCATGACCACGAACGCGGCTTTTCGAAAATATTAATACCCTTCCGGGGTGTACAACTTTACCCACACGTATCACCCTTCTCTTAATGCCACTAGATAACCCCTCTTCCTTGGAAGGCCAATAGAGGGTGGTTGGACATGACCTTTACCTTTCTTTCGCTAAGACCATGAGTCACACACTAAGGAGATGTCGTTGTAATGGGTCGAGTCCTGAAGCCGGTCCGTAGAGATGTGTGCGAGGTTCAAGATTACGGAGGCCATGCCTCCCTTGTTCCAGGCCACACTTACCTACCTATTATGAATGCACATCTTTCACCTCCTTCGAGAACAACCAAAATGCATATGTAGAATGGAACACCCGAACTATGTGACTCATGGAATCTTCTAGGCAAGTTAGTTCGTCTAGGGGGTTTCCAGGACCCCGTGTGGTTGTACGATCGTCTTGGTTCAAGAGGGAAGAACTCAGGTCCTAGTAGTGGAAAGTATGGGACTGCAAAAACCACAACCCATCGTGGCCTATCATACAAGCCTTAGCATGTTTAAATTTCATCTCTGATCATACCACGTCATCCTATCATACTAGGTTCTCTCATAGCCTTGCTTCATCAACTGGATGGATCAGTGGTAACATCTAAACACGGCTAAGCACAACCAATATAAACAACTCTAGCGAAGCTCATAAGCCAAATCCTAGTTATGCAAGGAGCAGTGGATCAGGAAATATAGGCTACAAAGGTAACATGCATCAGATAGGATTACTCTATATATTGATAAAAGACATTGGAATCATATGCACATGGCAAGAATTAAAATGTTTGAAATCATAGGATTGTATCATGTGTGCTTGCCTTTGCCTGTTGACACCCAACTATAGATCTTTAGGTAAATCAGATGGACTTGTTCATCAATGATCAATTACTTATCTTCGATGGTGTTGATGTCTAAATTTGACCTTGATCTCGAATCGCTGCTCACATTCAAATCCGAGTACTACAAATAAGAAGCAGAAACACCAGAAAGAGAGAGAAACAATCAAAAGTTAGCATCGATGCAATCCTCAAAAAAGGATGATGACATGACAAGTTAAAAGTTGTTGAAATGAAACCCTAAGGCATTCTTGGTCATTTTAAACCCTAATTCAGGGGAAACCTCGGAATCACCTACGAGGGTTCACTTTGTTCTTCTAACAAAATTGTTAGTTGAAGTTGCTGAACAATGCATGACTATGATGCTATTGTGTAGATCTTATTTTTCTGAACATTTTGATATATTAATTGTATTTTTTTGATTTAAAATGAATTAGTTATGAATTTCTCCAATTTTAATTCATTTTAAATCATTCTTGGAATATTATAAACTAATTTATATTTTGGAATTACTTTAACATTATATTTAATCAGAAAACATTTCTGAAAATGTTTATTTGATTTACAAAGGGACCCACATGTCATATATTTATTAGATATAGAAAAAACTAAAAAAACATTTGAACAAAAAAGAAATGGAAATTACTATGTCATGCTGACGTCAGCAATGACGAGCTCCCAGAACGAGCGGATGGCGATTGCAAGCGTGTGGGACTTCCAAGAGGGGTGCGCTGAACTCACGCGAGTGTTCTATGCCAGAAAGTGGCGGCGCCGCTCGACTTTGGTCATCGAAGCTGCACGCACAACGGCGGCCGACTGTGAGGCTTGTAGCTGCATGGGGCGGGATCGACAGAAGGAGAGAGGAAGACAACGGAGAGGCCCACGAGGGTCGGTCACTCACCAGGAGCAAGAAGGGCTCGACAGCGAGGGTTGGTGTGACCGGAATCAATGTGAGCGACCTACTCGATTGCGGGCTCTCGAGGCCGATTACTTCCGGGAGATGGATGAGGGGAACGCAGTTGTTCTCCCGAGCATCTCGGCGTGGCTTGGGAAGGTCTAGAACGACGGACGGGCGGTTTCCAGCGAGCTAGGGTTCGGTCACGGGGAGAAATGAGACAGGAAGAGGAAGAGGAGAAGTGGCACACGACTAGGGTTCTTTGTGGCGGACAGGGTGTCTTGTAGGCGTCCAAAAGTGGTGGCCGGAATCTTTGCGCGCAACTGTAGTGGCGAACGGCGGTGGGTGCGCTAGCGAGCAGCTCTCTCGTCGGGAGGAAGAAGACAACATGAAGGGGTATGCGGGCCTGGTCTGGGGTGTGCTGCTTCTAGGTTGCTACGTCGCACGTGGGCGGAAAATAGCGAGCGAGGAAGAGAGTAGCTGGGCGGCGGCCTAGTAGATAGGTTTCCTATTTTTTTCCTACTAGAACCTTTACTATTTGTGTTTTTCAATTTCCCTTTTGTAAATACATTTAAAATCTATTTTGAATAGTTTAAAAAATAAAAGAGGCTTTGTAAAATATCTGAAAACACTAAGGGGCCCTTATAACAATTTGGGCTCCATATATTTTTGGGTTTCAAACATTTAAAACCATTTGAAGGTTTTCAAATAGAGAGAAAGAGATTATGGTTTAGGGTTTGGAAATATTTTCAGTGCATGCATTTTAAAAGATGATGATGCTCATGAATGCACAAACATTTGCTAATTAGCATCTAATAAAATTAGGGGTGTGACATATGGATCTTGCACTTGATCACTATCTTGTGCACCATGGTATGATCTCTATCATTCCATTTGTGTCATACCGAGGTCTATGGCGCTCCCACTTATTTTTTATAATTCCAGAAAGTATCTTACATACTAAAATCATAACATTTACCATATCATGACACAAGACCAGGAAAAATAAATTTAGACGCCTATAATTTATCTTTTGGAAGACTTACGTGGATATGAGATTTCTAGGAAAGAACCGTTCTGTAACATCCCAATTTTAGCAAACCTGATTTGTTGTCCAGAATGCAAAAAATAAGGGGGAACAAAAACTTTTCTTATTTAATGATGCAATGTTTTCTTGCCTATTTGTTTGTTCTTATGCATCTTACTATGTAATAGATGATATAATTCTTACCTCAATCCCTTTTGACAAAAGCTATTTAACAAAACTAACTTGGCTCATTTTACATATTCTCAAATGTTCTGGCATTTCAAAACCTGATCCAACATGCCTTTGCAACAACAAACATTCCTTATCTTCTATTTTACAAAACTATGGAGATCTATAAGATATAATCTCCTTATGTTTTCAAGACAGAACTTTCCACTACTCTTACCTCTAGGTTTTCCAAAACCTTTTATAGAACCTTTTGGATTATATTCTTCGAAGAAGTACCGAAAGATTACTATCTTACTTCAAAACACAAACTTTTCAAAATATCCAGCCTTACCTCATGCCACGCTTGGGGGTAACCTCAGTAGTAGTTGAGTTACTAGCTAAGATGAATTTCCTTGATCTGTTGTTTGAATATTTGTCTTGATCTACTGATGTGTTTAATGCTTAGGAACTAGCCTGAGCCACCAGGAGCTCATCCTTTAGGATCAAGCCAAATCAAGAATACAAAACCTAAGCAAGTTCCCTAAGCTTGATCTAATATCTAGTCACTATAGTGACCGTCACATCTCTTAACCAGATCAACTAAGAGCTAATTCCTTTCTACTAGCATCCAAGTCAATGAAGACCAACTATAAGACTAGATTCTATCTAGTCAATCTATACTTAACTATCATCCACATGATGATGAGTTTGGAACCTTGCATCCTCTCAAAATCATCTCCACTTGTAATCTAGTCTAAAATCCTAAATCTGCCAAAATGACTTAGTCTCGAAAAGTTATCATCATCACATCTTTGAGTCCTTGCCATTCTCAACCCTTGTACCTTTTTGGAAATGCACTTGAACTATATTATAGACCATCATAAGGACTTTCAAATATCACTCTTTCCCCTAACCAAATCGTCCCTTGACCCACTTGTACTTGATAGTTTTGCAAGAAAGAAAAGAACCTTTTCAGCAAATCTTATCATCATGTCAACTTGGGAAGAAGCTAACATCTCCATGATAGCTTACTTTGACCAAATATTTGCATTTTCATGATCTACCAATCATGGTCTATAAATCTAGACCTTCCTTGTTTCCATTGGAGCCCTGTGCTTCTCAAACCCACATGTTTTTTAGGCTAAATGATAATCTGTTATGGCACCCTTAATTTCAACAAAGTCTGCCATCACTCCTAGACTACCTCATACCCAATCAAGCTCAAACCTCGGTACCATGATCATCTATATAACTTGTTCTCTCCATATATATATCCCATAACCTAGGGGGAGCTCTGATCTACTTAATCCAACAAGGATTAGATGGTATAAAAATATTCCAACCATAAATCCCTCATTTCTTGTTTTCTTCCAAATTCAATCTTGATTTCCAAAATCCAAGTTTTCAAATGATGTATACATTATTTTGATACCTTCTACCTTGATTATAAAGATTTAATAAATATTTTCCATAATTATTCTGTCCCTAAAACTATTTAATTCCTTTCTTTTGCAAAATCTTCAAAACTCCCTCTATAAAAGAAAGTTAATTTTCTCCAAAACACTTCCTCAAATAAATACACATTTGAGGCCTACATGTTGATACCTATCCTCCCATCTCAAAATTAAACATTTTTGAAGTGTTTCAATATTTATTTTTGCCCTTTCTCTTAAATAGTAGAAATGGAAAAATAATGTTTTAATATAATTTTCATTCTCAAAAAATCTTGGGAAAATTCTCCAGATGATATATTCATATTTGGGACCATCTCAAATCAAAAACTCACCTTGCCCAATTCAAAAATATCAACTAAACTCCTGAAAACCATTTTAACACTATTTGAATATTTGATAATAAGTGTACTGAAAATCATCTAAAAAATCCCAAATAATCCCCTAGAGTATATCTTGATCATATGTAGCTACCAACACCAACATCCCATCTTACCAAGATCAGAAGTTAAGGCTTGCTTCATGATCACCAAAATGCCAAAGAAATGGAGTTAAATTCAAAACCATGGGCTATACCACCATACATCCATTACCAAACCTCACCCTTGAGCACCAGAGCAGCCACATTTATTCTCTGGATGAAATCACTACAACAAGAAGTGTAGCTCTGCCCCTTTTTGTTTCTTATTCTTGACCATGGAGGGTACAAGGGCAAAGTTACATTGGACATTATATCTTGCTTTTGGCTGCTCCACACCCACCCCATGTCCCTCAGCAAAACCTTTTGGATTCTATTCTTGGAAGAATTACCAAGATATTCTTGTCTTACTTCAAAACATAACCTTTTCAAAATAGCCAGCCTTACCTCAATCCAGGCTTGGGGGTAACCTCAGTAGTAGTGGATTTGCTAGCTAAGATGAATTGCCTTGATCTGTTGTTTGATGATTTGTCTTGATCTGTGGATGTGTTGAATTATTAGGAAGTAGCCTGAGCCACCCCAGGATCTCATCCTTTAGGATCAATCCAAATCAAGAATACAAATCCTAAGAAAGTTCCCTAAGCTTGATCTGATATCTAGTCACTCGAGTGATGAACCCATCTCTTAACCAAATCAACTAAGAGCTAATTCCTCTCTATTAGAATCCAAGTCAACGAATACCAACTATAAGTTTGGATTCCTTATAATCAATCTATACTTCAACATCATCCACCTGATGATGAGTTTGGAACCTTGCATCCTCTAAAATTCATCTTCTCTTGTAATCTAGTCTAAAACCCTAATTTTGCAAAATTGACTTAGTCTGGACTATATTGGAAATGCACTGGTACCTTTTTGGAAATGCACTTGTACCCTAAAAGTACCCCATATTGGAAATGCACTTGTACCCTAAAAGTTATCATCATCACATGTTTGATTCCTTGCCATTCTCAACCCTTGTACCTTTTTGGAAATGCACTTGAACTATATTGTAGACCATTATAAGGACTTCCAAATATCACTCTTGACCCTGCTAAATAATCCCTGGACCCACTTGTACTTGATGGTTTTGGAAGCAAGAAAATAACCTTTTTTGCAAATCTTATCATCATGCCAACTTGGGAAGAAGCTCGCATCTCCATGATATCTTTGTTTGACCAACTGTTTGCATGGTTATGATCTACCAATCATTTTATATCAATCCAAACCTTCCTTGTTTCCATTGGAGCCCTATGCTTCTCAACGCCACATGGTTTCTCAGGCTAAATGATAATCTATTATGGCACCCTTAATTTTAACAAAGTTTGCCATCACTCTTAGAATACCTCATACCTAATAAAGCTCAACCCTTGGTACCAAGCTCATCTATATAACTTGTTCTATCCATCCATAAATCATGTGACACAAGTTGAGCTCTGAGATCCTTAATCCAACAAGGTTTAGATGGTATAAAAATATTCCAGCCCTAGATCTCTCATTTTTTTGTTTTCTTCCAAATTCAAGTTTGATTTCCAAAATCCAAGGTTTCAAATCATGGATACATTATGTTGATACAATTTATCTTGATTATAAATATTTATCAAATAATTTCCATAATTTTTCTGGCCCTAAAACTATTTAATTCCTTTCTTTTGCAAAACCTTCAAAACTCCCTCTATAAAAGAAAGTTAGTTTCTCTCCAAAACAGTTCCTCGAATAAATACACATTTGAGGCCTACATGTTTATACCTATCATCTATCAAAAATAAACATTTTTCAAGTGTTTCAATATTTATTTTTTCCCTTTTTCTTAAATGGTATAAATGGAAAAATAATGTTTGAAAATACTTTTCCTTCTCAATAAATCTTGGGAAAATTCACCAAGGCATATATTCATATTTTGGACCATCTACAATCACAAAATCACCTTGGAAAATTTAAAAATATCAACTAAACTCCTGAAAACCATTTTAGCAATATTTGAATATTTGATAATAAGTTTACTTAAATTCATGCGAAAAATCCCAAATAATCCCCTAGGGTATATCTTGATCATATCTGGCTACCAGCACCATCACCCCATCTTAACTAGATCAAAAGTTAAGGATTATTCATGATCACCAACATGCCCAAGAAATGGATTTAAATTAAAAACCATGGACTATACCCCCATACATCCATTACCAAGCCTCACCCTTGAGCACCACGGCAGTAACAATCCTTCTCTGGACGAAATCACTATAGCAAGCACTGTATCTCTGTCCCTTTTTGTCTCTTATGCTTGGCCATGGAGGGGACAAGGGAAAAGATACATTAGACATTAAATCTTGCTTGTGGCTGCTGCACACCCACCCCATGTCCCTCAGCACGACTAGAAGCTACCTCACACCATCTTCCGCCGCCCCTGCTCACCAATCATGGTCCTCAAAGCAAACCCTACCCCAAAAGTGAACCAAGTCGACCATGGACCTTCCATCTCTAAATTAAAGGCCAGATGCCTCTCCATCCCTCTCCTATACTGCCATTTCACCCCTCTCCCCACTACTCTCTCCTCCCCATAACCAGATTTCAAGCTCTCTCCTCGAGTTGCTAGGTCAGCCCCTTTTTCGTACTCGGGAATGCAAGCTCCCCATAAGAATGGCCATGGATCTAGACCACCCCTAATCTCCTAGCTCGCTCCTAATGCTTCTCTACTCCAGATATACCTGAGCATATCATCTCTTTAGTTGCAGAGATGCCAGAGCAACCCACCGCGTGAGGTCATGGTGGATAAGCTCTCTCTGTGAAACATGCATTCCCAGCCCTTACCATGGTAACCACAACTCCCCTGCGTATCCCGGGACCCCAACCTACTCCCTGACCCCTCTCATCTTACATGAAGAGACCCAAGAAGTACCCTAGTCAAGCACCGAAGTCCGCTGCATCGACGCGGGTGCGCGAGCCTTGTTCCGGCACCAAAATCGTTGCTTCCTCCCCTTGTTGGACTCGTCCTGGGCCCTCCTTCACCTTGTTGCCTTGCCGTCTCCCCTTCGATCCTAGGTGTGCCTCCCCATGCACTCTAGAGCCGCCTAGGGTTTCCTATCCGTTCGCAAGGTCGCGAGGTAGAAGACGAACCACATCCATTGACCGGAACTTAATCCATCAACCGACATCGCGTCTTACCTCTTTGATCAGGCTCTCTCTGTGATGGGCGGGCCCTGGCCGGGAATTTTGAAACAGCGCCTCCCACACACAGCACGGCCCGGTGGGCTGGATCCACACTGTAAGGCCCATTTCGGCTTAGATGCGGTCGAGAGCCCCTTCCATTTATCCTTTTTCTTCACATATATACAATTAGTAGATTGGTTTAAATCCCAAATAAATGGTAAAATGATAATATCCCCCTCAGATCCAAATTTTATCTTTTACTTTGGAGTATACTCTAACATACAGAGCAATAACATATCTAAAATAATATATGGATTTACTGTAGTAAATTAAGTACCTAAATGTGTCCTTCCCTAATAAATGTTTATCTCTAGGACTTTAATAACTCCAAATGGAGTGATACCTTTTTGTACTGAAATTTAATGATGGTACCTTGCATACCCCATTGGCCCTACTCCAAAAGCCTCATGGTTTTTTGATAGTAAAAATAATAAAATCCACCCCAGCCTTTAGGAATTTCTTTAGGCAAAAACAAAAATGGTGTTGACCTAATTCCAACTCTCAATACACCTAAACCACCTTACCTAAAAACCCCTAGAAGACCAAAATTTATTGAGACCTAGTTTATTTCTAGTGAACAAAACTATTCTATCTATAGATTTTTCACTAATAAAATCACTTGAGCAGTTCTGTGTCATCTAAATTAGCAATTCCAATTCCTATATAAATGTATTACAAATAAATAACATGTTTCCTTAGATTCATATCAAAATCCCCTATAGTTTTAAACTAATGAAGAAGATAAAAAGCTGTCAGAACTGACTCTAGGAATTTCCCAAGGGCATTCTGGTAATTATATTGAAGTAATTCCAACTCTTAGAAATAATAAACCTAAATATCAACAATAACCTCCAAGGACATAATTATTTGTGCAACATAGAATAACTAGCAATTTATTCTCTAAATCTAGAGTTCATTTCACTATAAATTCCATAACTAGTGAAATAAAATTGCTAAAATAGTGAAACCAATTTTGGTGGCTTAGTTATTCCTATATCTATCTAATGATATGATTTTTTCATATTGATATCATACAGACCTAAGTCTTTGTTCAAAACCCCTACTTAGGTGGTATTTGACAACCAAAATAACAAAGGCAAATCCACAATTATAGATATAGCATTGCAATTCCTCCAACTCCACTTATCAAAACCTACAGAAGTTTTGTTGTATTGATTATTTGTTTGATGTATTATATTGAGGTTGTTATGCCTTGTGAATGATTGTACTTTTGTTTGCTTGCATGTGTGATTTTCGACGATGATAGTTGCATTGTATTAACGACGAGAAGAAAGGATAATTTATTTATTATCATATTCTAAGAACAAGTCCAGGGACATATATGCCATATTGCTGATCATAGGAAAGCCACCTTCTTGATCATAAGATTTTTTCTATTATTTTACTTATGCATGTTTTACCTACTTATTTATGCAAATTGCATTGTTTTACTATTATGTTTTATATGTGGGAAGGTTTGGTTCCTCCAAACCACTACCACTATAGTACCACTAGGTACAACCCTTTAATAACACCTCCTTGTCCCTAGTAGAGTATGTGGTGTATAGTACCACCCTCATTTGGAGACCCTGTTTTAGCTAAAGTAAAAATATAGGATGGGAAGACCCTAGAATTGTTTACAAAATGTTTTATGATAAAAACTTGGTAAGGTTTGACCTACCAATGGAAGTTTGAGAAAAGAAAATGTTTTTTTTCAAAATGGATGCAGAAGTAGAGGAGGAGAAAAAGTTTTATGAAAACGCACCCATTTCTTTACAGTTTTTCTAGAACAATTATCCTGTGCAACCGCATTACCCGGAAATCTGACGGAGCTTGACTTGATGTTTGTCTGCTATGGTATGGGTTTCCTAAATACTTATAAGGGAGCATATCCCTTGAATGCCAGGTCTCCGTTAGAAAAAAAGGTCATCTATTAGAGAGTCACCTAGAGGAGATGCGAACTGTCCTTATAGGCGGCCACTCCTGAAGTAGCTGGTGGCGCTCCGGTTGGTTCGTGGATCCCAACATCCCAGTATTAAGGGGAACAACTCATAGGGTAGGGACTATACCATAGTGGGCATCCTGACTGTCTTGATTGGGAACTTGACCCACGAGGTGTGGATCAGGGCAGGTTATCCGGATGGTGTGGGTAAAGTGTACAACCTTTGTGGAATGTAAATCTGTAAGATCCCTGGATCATTGCTAGCATCCACAGTTTAAGATGAAGTACACAGATACAAAGGTCATTTATTACATCCATTCCAGAGATAAAACATAGTCTTTTACAACTCAGGGCCACAGGCCTAATACAAGAGTTTTTGAATAAGTAAATAAACATAAGTCTTCATCTTCATGTGCCACAGGCAAGCATGTTGAGTGTAGACTCATGACACCTAATCATCATCGGAGTAACCTGCAACATCACAAGTTACAGCCACAGTGGGTCAATACTTTGGAATAGTATTGGCAAGTGATACCTTAGTAAATTTTAAGTGGACTATATCACTATATGCATTTTTGGCTAAGTGTAGCTTGGCTTGCTTTGCTCAAAATAGGTTTTTCCTATTAGTTGAAATCACTAAGTTTTTCTTTGTCAAAAACTTTCCCAAGAAACCACCAATAGACATTGGGGTCCTTCACCCTTGTTCACCCACAAGTTTTACTTAGAAGTTGGAGTGATGAGATTCTTGATAGCTTCCATGTCTTGATGCTCAAGTTGTCCATTGCCATGGACTTGGCTAAGTACTTAGATTTTCCATCTGCAGAGGTTGTGCACTTTCCCCACCAGACTTGGTTTCCCAAGACAGGACCTTTCAGAAGCCTTCCCTTAGCCAAATGGACGCGTTCCAACCTATCATCCCACTACCACCAACTGTCCAAATGACTAAGTTCTAGCAACCTATATGATCAAGGCAGAGCCCATATTGCCAAGTGGCTGCACTATAAGCTTTTCAACACTTGGCCTCCAAAATCCCTTTGTGCCTAGGTGGCATACCACAAGTGAGATACACAAGGTAAACCATGTCCATGGGCCTTGTGTAACCACTCAACCAAAAACCACCATTCAAGTCCCATTCCACCCAGGAGGTTCATTGACTTAGTTGTTTTATTAAGAAAACATAAGTCCAAAGACTTAGAAATATTTTTATCATAGCATGTAGATACTTTACCAACCCTTGTTTGCTACTAGCTAGGCTAAGCATGGCATAGTAACTTAACTTAGGAAATTTCCTAGCAATTCTACAATTCTACAACTACTTAGGATTTCCCAACATAGCATTTGGCAAAAGTAACATGCAAGACTTAGCAAAATATTTCTAATGCTTATACAAAATATAGGGATGAAAATAGTCATGAAGTACCACTTGCCTTGGTAATGGGGAGAGTAGCACTCTTCACAATCACAGTCACTAGCAAAATCTACACAAAAATTTGTAACACAAAATTACACACAATTCATATACAAACAAAAATATATATGCATGAATGCAAGAATGCAAAGTGATGATTTTTAAAACTCCACCAACCAAGTGCATGATACAGAAACATAACCAAGTCAAAAACTTGCTAACTAAACCTATTTAGCACTAAAACAATTTACTAAACAAATTCTATACTCAAAATGGTCCTAAACAAGTTTCTGCATAAAAAGTCATTTTAACAACGATATAAAATTTGCAAAAATCTAACATGGGAATATTTGAATTTTGGATCTAAATCTGATTTGAATTCTGTTTTTGAATCAAACCCTAGCCACGCGTCTTAATCCTATTGGTTGATACCGCTTCGCTCAGGATCACCTTCCCGCGCCGTTAGATCTATTTAAAACACACGGTCCAGATCTGTCCATGACGGTTCGCTAAAAGATCTAATTCTACGCGTTGGATCCAGATCCAAGGGCTCTCGATCAAGCGACCATGCATCCGCGACGGCGCAGCGGCGTGAGTGCTCGACAGCGTGGCGCTAACGTTCTAGATCGCCGGGAGGAAAGGCGTGCTTACCAGATCCGCAAGGTCGAGGCGGCTCAACGTGGTGGTGGCTGGGCAAGGTGCACGTGCACGGTCTCGGGCTCGTCGGAGTTGCGGGCGGCGTCGCCGCTTGATCGAGGTCGTTGCCGAGGTGTGGCGTCGCCCTAGCACAAGGCAGAGGGTTCAGAAGATGCGCAAGTGACTGGCGAATCAATTAGTGACAAAGGGAAGGCGAGGGGCGCACGGAACTTACCGCTATTGCTCGCCGGAGTCGAGCGACAGCGCAGGTGGTTGCGGTCGTGAACGGGATCGACGACACGGTCACGAAAGGTGCAAAAGAAAAGTATCAGGAGGTGCGCAAGATCAAGATGGACACGACAGTTTGAACCAGAGAGAGGGGGGCGGTCGAGGCTCACCGGAATTAGTCGCCGGAGTCGTCGGTGCTGCGAGGTTTCGAGGGCAAATGCGCGCAGCCTGGTGGCGGAGTGAGCGAGGAGAGTGGGGGAAATGATCGCGGTGCAGAGGGGGTTTTGTAGGCGAGAGGGGAGCGGCGATTAAGCGTGGAATCAATGGCAATTAAGCAAGAATCAATCGTGGCAGTGAAGGGCGGAGGAAACGCGGACGGGTCGGCGTGATTTGGGAAGACGAGGGTGACGTGGAGGGCCGCTCGTCAAACGCATGAGAGAGGAGGTGGTGTTTGGTTGTCAGCGACTGCTTGGGTGCGCTTGTGCGTGCGAGAGAGAGAGGAAAGCCGGGTGGGCTAGTTGGGCCAGTTCTGTTGCTGGGCTAGAATCCTGGCGCCTGGCCCTTTTCTTTTCTTTTGTCCTTTTCTTTTTCTGTTTTGATTTTCAGGAATGGTTTTGATATCAATTCAAACTCTTTTTGAATTCAAATCTTTCTGGGGTTTTTGCAGTGTGCAAAAGTTTCAAATATAGGCATAAAACCATGTGGTTGTTTTGCAAGGCTTGGTCTCTCTTGGAGAAACAAAATATCAGAGACTTGGTACTTGATTTGCAATGTTTGAAAAATGGTTTTTGGAACCATTTCGAATTTGTAAGACTTGGTTCAAATTTCCACATTCAATCCATTCAACAAAGGAGACAAACAATCCAAGTTTAAAATATTCAAACTCTCAAATGGGAATGGCCATTTGATTTAAGTTTGCTCACATGAAATGATAGCACTATGTGCTTCTGTTTTTCTAAAAGAGTTTTGAAATTGATCTCAATTCTACATGCATGCATGAATGATATGCAATCTTTGAAATCATGATTTTAGGGATGTTACAAATCAAACCCCCTTAAGGTGAATCTCTCCCTCGAGATTCGGATTGGCTAGCAAATAGGTGAGGGTGGTCTTTCCGAAGATCATCTTCTCTTTCCCATGTTGCTTCCTCTTCGGAATGATGATTCCACTGTACTTTGCAAAACTTGATAGTCTTTGTCCTTGTGACCCTTTCTGTAGTCTCAAGAATCTTGATAGGTTTCTCCTCATATGTGAGGTCACTTTCTAGTTGAACCTCCTCCAAAGGTATAGTATCCTTCAAAGAAGTTTCTTCCATTTCTGGGTGACATTTCTTAAGCTGACTCACATGAAACACATTATGGAAAGCTGACAGAGATTCTGGTAGTTCTATTTCATAGGCAACTTCTCCTTTGCGACTCAAAATCTTGAATGGCCCAACATATCTTGGTGCCAACTTTCCTTTGACTCCGAATCTTTTCACTCCATGAAGTGGTGATACTCTAAGATAGGCTCTATCACCAACTTTGTAGGTGACTTCTCTACGCTTAGGATCTGCGTAGCTTTTCTGTCGGGACTGTGCTATCTTCAACCTGTCCTTAACCAACTTGACCTTCTCTTCGGCTTCTTTGATAAGATCTGGCCCGAATAAACTTCTTTCTCCCACACCATTCCATAACAATGGGGTGGTACACTTTCTTCCGTAGAGAAATTCAAACGATGCCATTTCAATGCTGGCTTGATAGCTGTTGTTATAAGAAAATTCTGCGTAAGGCAGACTTTCATCCCAACTTGCTCCATAGTCTAGGGCACATGCCCTCAACATGTCTTCCAGAATTTGATTAGTCCTTTCTGTTTGTTCATCGGTTTGAGGATGAAAAGCAGTACTGAATTCCAACCTCGTTCCCAATGACTCATGTAGTTATCTCCAAAAATGGGAAGTGAATTGAGTTCCCCTATCAGACACAATACTCTTGGGCACACCATGTAGACATACAATTCTACTCATGTAGATTTTGGCTAACTTGGCACTTGTATAAGTTGTCTTCACGGGTATGAAATGAGCCACTTTAGTTAAGCGATCTACTACTACCCATATGGAATCATATCCTGATCTGGTCCTTGGTAATCCGGTAATGAAATCCATACCAATCTTGTCCCATTTCCAATCAGGAATTGGTAGAGGTTGAAGCAAACCTGCTGGTTTTTGATGCTCCGCTTTTACTCTACTACACACATCACACAACGCAATATGTTCGGCGATGTCCCTCTTGAGATTATTCCACCAAAATCTTTCTTTCATGTCCATGTACATTTTGGTGTTACCCGGGTGAATAGAATACGGAGAGTTGTGTGCTTCTTGCAAAATCAGTTTCCGCAACTCTGGGTCTTGTGGAACATGAATCGCTTCCCATGCCATAAAGTACCCTGTTCATCTTCATGGAAATTTTTAGCTTTCCCTTGGCCAATCTTTTCCTTAATCTCTTCAATTTCCTTATCAGTCTTTTGAGCTTCTCGAATCTTGTCCAACAAAGTGGGTTGGACATCTAAAGACATGAGATGTCCCTCTGGCACAATCTCCAATCTGAGTTCCCTGAATTGGGCACACAAATCATCTGGAAATTCTCCTTTGGTAAGGCCATTCACAAATACCTTACGACTTAGAGCATCTGCTACAACATTTGCTTTACCGGGGTGGTATTGCAAACTTAAGTCATAATCCTTGATAAGCTCTAACCATCTTCTTTGTCTCATATTGATTTCCTTTTGGGTGAAGATATACTTCAAACTTTTGTGGTCCGTGAACACTTCGCAACGCTTTCCCAAAAGGTAATGTCTCCATGTTTTGAGTGCATGGACGACAGAGGCTAACTCTAAATCATGAGTAGGATAGTTTACTTCATGAGTTTTGAGTTGTCTCGAGGCATAGGCCACAACTTTACCGTCTTGCATAAGTACGGCTCCCAAACCTTGATGAGACGCATCACAATATACTTGGAAATCTTTTTCCAAATCGCGTATATAGAACTATGTGTCACAAGTCTCTTCTTCAATTCCTGAAAGCTGACTTCACAACCTTCAGACCAAGCAAACTTCTTGTCTTTCTTTAACAATTCAGTCATGGGCTTAGCTACTTTAGAGAAATTCTCGATGAACCTTCTGTAGTAACCTGCTAAGCCAAGGAAACTGCGAACTTCTTTCACATTCTTCGGAGATTCCCATTCAGTCACAGCTGAAACCTTAGCAGGATCAACTGCTACACCATCCTTTGTCATAACATGACCAAGAAAACCAACTTCCTCTAACCAGAATTCACACTTGCTGAATTTGGCATAAAGTTTATGCTCTCTTAACTTCTCAAGTATCAAACGCAAATGTCCTTCATGCTCTTCTTTGCTCTTGGAGTAGACTAAGATGTCATCGATGAAAACGACAACAAACTTGTCAAGGAATTCCATGAACACCTTGTTCATCATATTCATGAAGTATGCTGGTGCATTTGTCAAGCCAAAAGGCATTATGGTATACTCATATAATCCATACCTTGTGGTGAATGCTGTTTTAGGTATGTCTTGTTCTCTTATCTTAAGTTGAAAATAGCCTGACCGGAGATCAATTTTTGAGAACACACAGGCTCCTTCTAGCTGATCAAACAAGTCATTGATTCTTGGAAAAGGATATTTGTTCTTGATAGTTACCTCGTTGAGAGAACGGCAATCTATGCATAACCTTTGGCTCCTATCCTTCTTCTCCACAAACAAAACTGGGGCTCCCCAAGATGAAGAACTTAGTTGAATAAATCCTTTCTGCAACTGTTCTCCTAGTTGCTTCTTGAGTTCTTTTAGTTCATCAACTGACATCTTATAAGGCCTCTTTGCTATTGGTCCAGAACCTGGAACCAAATCTATCAGAAATTCCACATCTCTATCTGGTGGCATTCCTGGCAATTCTTCCGAGAATACATCCGGATACTCACACACAATTGGCACACTGTCCATGCTAACCCCCTTAAGAGAATTAAGCATACTCCTTTTTGCTCCAAAGCTGGTCTTGAATCTGATCCTTTTATTTTCCGGAGTTGTGAGTGAGACAGTATGGCTGGCACAATCTATCACTCCTTTGTACTTGGTCATCCAGTCCATTCCCAGAATGACGTCCAATCCTTGGGAGTTTAGTATTATCAAGTTAACGGGAAACTTATACTTCCCAAATTCTATGACTAGATCATGGCATCCTGAATTCACTATCATTTCTCCACCAGGAGAACTTACTTTTATAGGACACCCAATAGTTTCTACCGGTAGTTCATTTCTTTCAACAAATGCTCTTGATATGAATGAATGAGATGCACCAGTATCAAAGAGTACAAATGCTGGAATGGAATTGAGTCTTACCAGCAATGTCGAGTTCCTCATAGACCTCCTCCACATTAATGTGGTTCACTGTCCTTTCTGGAAAGGATTGGGATTGACAGTCCTTCAACTTTCTTTTCGGGCACTCATTTGCATAGTGTCCCATCTTCTTGCATTTGAAGCATTCAACTTTGTTGATGTCCCTTTTAGTAGGCTGACTTCCACTTCCACTACCATTCCCACTGTGGTGGCTCTTATGTCCACTCTTGTGGTTCTTGTATTTGTCATTGTCATGACTGCGGTGATGCTTGTTGTCATGACGGTTGTGGTTGTGATGCTTGTTGAATTTCCCATGCTTATGCGATCCTGAGCTTCCACTGTCATCATAGTGAGATCGTTTGTGAGACGATCCCGAGCTGTGCTTGTCGGAGTGCTTTCTCTTTCTACTCTCGACTTGCTTCATTTTGTTCTCCAATATAGCAGCCTTGTCACAGAGTGACTGATAAGTGGGAACATATGCCACAGCCAACTGCAGATCCAGCTCATCATTTAAGCCTTCCAGAAATTTTTCCTTTCTCTTGGCATCTGTGTCAACCTCATCCGGTGCATAACGCGCCAGATTGTTGAACTCTTCAATGTATTCAGCCACGCTGCGGTGGTGCTGCTTCAGATTGTGGAACTCTTTCTTTTTCAGGCTCATTATTCCTGACGAGATATGAGCAGTGCGAAAGCCATCCTCAAAGATCGCCCAAGTCACCTCATTTATAGGAGTGGTGATTTGGAAGTTGTCCCACCAAGTGGCGGCTGTCCCTTCCAGCAGATGAGCTGCAAATCTGACCTTTTCAGCATCCGTGCAGCCCACGGTTACTAAGTCCTTGTTTACGGAACGTAGCAAATCATTGGCCACCATGGGATCAGTCGTCCCCGAGAACTTAGCTGGCCTCAAACGCAGAAATCTGGTGAGCATATCAAAGCCCGGAGGGTTGTTTTTATTATTGTTGTTATTGTTGTTGTTATTGGGGTTGTTGTTGTTGTTTTGGTTCTAAATGAATGTTGTCATCATCTGCATGAGCTGTGTTTGAGCATTCATCATTTGCTGCATTTCCGGAGTTATGTTGTTGTTGTTGGGGTTGGGGTTTGCGCGACGGGGAGGCATCTGTGGTTTGTTCAAATAGAGATAAGAATGAGATACCCATAGATGTTTTTATGCACATTACATCACATAAGCAAACACATAGCATGCAACACAAAGATAAAGTTCAACAACAAAATAACAAGTTCACAAAGTAAAACACACAAGTGGCAAGCCATCCACATGTCGGATGGTCCAATAACAAGTTCACAAATAACAAGTACGATAATAAAAGATAAGCGAGTAGTCAAGTCTACTCATCAGCATCAATCTCCTCCTCGACAAAGGTAAGACCTGCGTTCTCCATCGCGGTCTTGTTCTCCTCAATAGTAGTGGTCAAGGTCTCGATCTTGGCCTTGAGAGCCCTCTTCTGGGAACGAAGCCTCTCAATCACCATCTGCTGCTGCTCTAGCTCGAAGTCCTTGGACTTAAGTTCTTCAGTCATGTCCCGGATCTTCTTGTTCCTATCCAGTGAAGTTGTACCCACCAGTACTCAACTCCTTCATCCATCACTGGAAAGCCTTTGTACACAGCTGCACCATGTATTTCCATTGCCACCATGAGGTCCTTGAGAATTTTGGGAAACTCAGTCTCACATTCCAAGGTCATGGTCATGAGTGGTCCTTTCTTTACGGCTGCGTTGATGGAGTTCATCTACAAATAGAGATGAGAATGAGAAGATTAGAAAAGTTTACGAGAAGAATAGACAAGTGTAGAAGTAGTTAATTTTTTTTCCTTAGTGGTTTCCAATCCTAGGGTCATAATCCTACAGACAACATAGTGCTCTGATACCATCTGTAAGATCCCTGGATCATTACTAGCATCCACAGTTTAAGATGAAGTACACAGATACAAAGGTCATTTATTACATCCATTCCAGAGATAAAACATAGTCTTTTACAACTCAGGGCCACAGGCCTAATACAAGAGTTTTGGAATAAGTAAATAAACATAAGTCTTCATCTTCATGTGCCACAGGCAAGCATGTTGAGTGTAGACTCATGACACCTAATCATCATCGCAGTAACCTGCAACATCACAAGTTACAGCCACAGTGGGTCAATACTTTGGAATAGTATTGGCAAGTGATACCTTAGTAAATTTTAAGAGGACTATATCACTATATGCATTTTTGGCTAAGTGTAGCTTGGCTTGCTTTGCTCAAAATAGGTTTTTCCTATTAGTTGAAATCACTAAGTTTTTCTTTGTCAAAAACTTTCCCAAGAAACCACCAATAGACATTGGGGTCCTTCACCCTTGTTCACCCACAAGTTTTACTTAGAAGTTGGAGCGATGAGATTCTGGATAGCTTCCATGTCTTGATGCTCAAGTTGTCCATTGCCATGGACTTGGCTAAGTACTTAGATTTTCCATCTGCAGAGGTTGTGCACTTTCCCCACCAGACTTGGTTTCCCAAGACAGGACCTTTCAGAAGCCTTCCCTTAGCCAAATGGACGCGTTCCAGCCTATCATCCCACTACCACCAACTGTCCAAATGACTAAGTTCTAGCAACCTATATGATCAAGGCAGAGCCCATATTGCCAAGTGGCTGCACTATAAGCTTCTCAACACTTGGCCTCCAAAATCCCTTTGTGCCTGGGTGGCATACCACAAGTGAGATACACAAGGTAAACCATGTCCATGGGCCTTGTGTAACCACTCAACCAAAACCACCATTCAAGTCCCATTCCACCGGGAGGTTCATTGACTTAGTTGTTTTATTAAGAAAACATAAGTCCAAAGACTTAGAAATATTTTTATCATAGCATGTAGATAGTTTACCAACCCTTGTTTGCTACTAGCTAGGCTAAGCATGGCATAGTAACTTAACTTAGGAAATTTCCTAGCAATTCTACAATTCTACAACTACTTAGGATTTCCCAACATAGCATTTGGCAAAAGTAACATGCAAGACTTAGCAAAATATTTCTAATCCTTATACAAAATATAGGGATGAAAATAGTCATGAAGTACCACTTGCCTTGGTAATGGGGAGAGTAGCACTCTTCACAATCACAGTCACTAGCAAAATCTACACAAAAATTTGTAACACAAAATTACACACAATTCATATACAAACAAAAATATATATGCATGCATGCAAGAATGCAAAGTGATGATTTTTAAAACTCCACCAACCAAGTGCATGATACAGAAACATAACCAAGTCAAAAACTTGCTAACTAAACTTATTTAGCACTAAAACAATTTACTAAACAAATTCTATACTAAAAATGATCCTAAACAAGTTTCTGCATAAAAAGTCATTTTAACAGAAACTTTTTGTTAAACACATTGCATAAACAGAAAGAGCTTGACTCCCTGATTCCAACGATATAAAATTTGCAAAAATCTAACGTGGGAATCAAAAGTTATAGCCATTTGAATTTTGGATCTAAATCTGATTTGAATTCTGTTTTTGAATCAAACCCTAGCCACGCGTCTTAATCCTATTGGTTGATACCGCTTCACTTAGGATCACCTTCCCGCGCCGTTAGATCTATTTAAAACACACGGTCCAGATCTGTCCATGACGGTTCGCTAAAAGATCTAATTCTACGCGTTGGATCCAGATCCAAGGGCTCTCGATCAAGCGACCATGTCCTGGCGGCGCGCGGCGACGGCGAGCGGAGGAGTGCTATGACAACGGCGGCGCTAACGTTCTAGATTTCTCGGGGAGGAAAGGGCGTGCTTACCAGATCCGCAAGGTCGAGGCGAAGCTCAACGTGGTGGTGGCTGGGCAAGGGGTGCACGGGTACGGTCTCTGGGGCTCGTCGGAGTTGCGGCGGCGGCGTCGCCGCTTGATCGAGGTCGTTGCCGAGGTGTGGTGTCGCCCTAGCACAAGGCAGAGGGTTCAGAAGATGCGCAAGTGACTGGCGAATCAACTGGTGACAAAGGGAAGGCGAGGGGCGCACGGAACTTACCGCTATTGCTCGCCAGAGTCGAGTGTGGCGCAGTGGTTCTTGATCGTGAACGGGATCGACGACCTGGGTCACGAGCAGGCAAAAGAAAAGTATCAGGAGATGCACAAGATCAAGCTGGACACGACAGTTTGAACCAGAGAGAGGGGGGCGGTCGAGGCTCACCGGAATTAGTCGCCGGAGTCGTTGGTGCTGCGAGGTTTCGAGGGCAAATGCGCGCAGCCTGGTGGCGGAGTGAGCGAGGAGAGTGGGGGGAAATGACCGCGGTGCAGAGGAAGTTTTGTAGGCGAGAGGGGAGCGGCGATTAAGCGTGGAATCAATGGCAATTAAGCGAGAATCAATCGCGGCAGTGAAGGGCGGAGGAAACGGCCGGCGACGGGGTCGGGCATGATTTAGGGAAGACGAGGGTGACATGGAGAGGGCCCGCTCGTCAGCGAAACGCACAGAGAGGAGGTGGGGTTTGGTTGTCAGCGACTGCTTGGGTGCTCTTGTGCGTGCGAGAGAGAGAGAGGAAAGTCGGGTGGGCTAGTTGGGCCAGTTCTGTTGCTGGGCTAGAATCCTGGCGCCTGGCCCTTTTCTTTTCTTTTGTCCTTTTCTTTTTCTGTTTGATTTTCAGGAATGGTTTTGATATGAATTCAAACTCTTTTTGAATTCAAATCTTTCTGGGGTTTTTGTAGTGTGCAAAAGTTTCAAATATAGGCATAAAACCATGTGGTTGTTTTGCAAGGCTTGGTCTCTCTTGGAGAAACAAAATATCAGAGACTTGGTACTTGATTTGCAATGTTTGAAAAATGGTTTTTGGAACCATTTCCAATTTGTAAGACTTGGTTCAAATTTCCACATTCAATCCATTCAACAAAGGAGACAAACAATCCAAGTTTAAAACATTCAAACTCTCAAATGGGAATGGCCATTTGATTTAAGTTTGCTCACATGAAATGATAGCACTATGTGCTTCTGTTTTTCTAAAAGATTTTTGAAATTGATCTCAATTCTACATGCATGCATGAATGATATGCAATCTTTGAAATCATGATTTTAGGGATGTTACAAAATCTATTTGAATATCCATGTACGTGGTCATGGACATTTGGGAATGTTGTTGTAGAGCGGTGTTGGTTTTGTTTTCAAAAAGGACTTCAGAAAAATAGAGAGTTTTCAAAAACCTGGTAGTCTGGATGACACCAGCGAAGGGAGGTGATCTTGGAGGATCATAGAAGATGAAAAACTTGGTCGAGTGAGGACCATGCAGATGAAATATGGTGACCTAGTCCTAATGTTTCCCAAAATGTTTAAAAAATAATTTCAAAAGGTTTTACAAAAAATTTCAACAAAGATATAGAGATACTATATCTACAAGAAAAACTATTTTTGAAAAGAACCTCTCCTGGAGGCCTCCTATTACCATAGCCATATTGCATATCCTTCTATTGTTATTTACCTAAGGTGGTTTGCGAGTACATTCAATGTACTCACTAGCATTGTCCCTGGATATTAACTTGCTTAGATACGGGAGGAACGGAAGAAGAAGGTGAAGTTGGCGACTACGCGAGCTAGGACGTTCTCCTAGTCAGTTGCCTGTAGGTTAAGGCATGTCTCGACTCAACACTTGATTAAAGATCCACTGATGATGCTTGATGTAGCCATAATGGAAATAAGGTATGAATTGTATCCTCTTAGTAATGGATGTTTACTTTGATACTTGTCGATTATGCTCACGTCTCACTGATCATGGGAACGTTAATTGCAGGCATAATGGGGAATTCTTGGGCTCTAAATACGGGCTCCCACATACTTGGTATCAGATCCATACTGACTATAGGAGAACCTTAGTTAGCATGGTCGTTAGACAGGAAAACTAGTGTTGGAAACACCGGATTTCGAAAAATATTTTCTCAAAGCTTTTCGAAAGATACTACCTCTTATCTCCAAATTTAAAGGTTTTCAAAAATTGGTTCCTTCCATCCCTCGTCCGAACTTCAAAACATACGGCTTTAAAACAAATAGGACCTAGAAACATGGAGAGGATGATGATCGCAAGATGAAGAGAAGACTATATCGACAAACACAAGGAGACTGGAAGATCGCCCTACCAGCGGAATCCTCATAATCAGAAGAAGTCAAGGATGCACTACCCAAAAACTTCCAGCGACTCAACAAAAGCTTCATCTACAAGATAGTGACCCAGACCATAACAACGCGACAACTAGGATTAATAGTCCTAGGATAGGATTCCCCTATATCGTGAGTAGTTAACTCCTTGGTCTATACAGTAGATCGTGTTTGGTTAACAAAGTGCTTAATGTGTTCCTTAATGTGTGTTGTTTGTGCTCCTCTGATAGAGGAAAATATTTTTTTGTGACCCAAAACACTCTGTTCACCCTGTATTTGTCTGTTGTTTTGATTGATCCAAGTAAAATGTGTTCTATGAATAAATACACCCCCTAAGGTCCCAGGCACACCATGATCAGCTATCGCTAACAAAACCCCTTTCGAACCTCGGGAATTATGAGAGTAAGAGTGCATCCCGAACCAGTACTTTGACATCGTCAAGATAGAACAACTTGAGGACTTCTCCTACGTAGGATGGCATACCTCGTCCAACTAACTTCTCAATACCCGTCAACTACACGGGACTTCTCTATTCACATGCCGACAAGAACAAACGCCTTATTGAAGCAGAAAGCCTACCATCGAAGGATCTTCACCATCCCCAATAAGCCACAAGACTTATTAACCAGGAAGCCACAAGAAAAAACTCCTCATTGAAGACCTGACTCCACTAACTTTTGGCATAGTAGAACCTCCGACAACCCAAAAGGACTAACTAGTTTATTCGACCCCTCTGCCCCAAACCGACAGGAAGGTGTTCAACAAAATGGTCGGAAGACTCCAAAACCATGAAGACAAGGATACATGAAGACAACGAGCCTACTTCGACATCAAGAAGAAGCAAAACCAAGAATTCAAGAGAAGACAACCCCTCTGAAGAAGAATGTCCCCACTCCGATGGTAGACTCGCATGAAGTGTCGCTAACTGCTAACCTTCCTAGAGTTAACCCCTAAGTCTTTGTTAGGAAACCTCCTGGCAAAGCTTGCGCAATAAGACATCCCTCGAAGATCTCAACCCAAGACCCATGGAACTATCGCCTTTCTCAAGCATCACACCAGCACTCCAAGACGAAAGATCTACACCAGCCCCGACGACTTTTAGTAAAGCTCTAAGGTGGAAATACTATGTCTTTCCACTCAATTCCAGAAGACCGTCTACTGGAAGATACTTCAGGAAAATTACCCAATGTGACATCGTTCACCAAGCCTCAACTCTCCCATCATCAGCTGAGAGAATAGCTAAAGATTGTCCTCAGCAATCATGTATTAAGTCTACTCGATCTTCCCAGTACCCGGAAAGCTCAGACCCATGATGACAAGAATACCTGAAGTCGACAAGAATACTCTCACACGAGTATGAAGAAACCCAAAGAATCACGAAGTTTAAGGATGTTGTGAAGCCCCTTACTCTGCTACCTCTATTGACGACAGACCTAAAGGACCTTCGACTTTGCTAACCTCTTTAGATCTAACCCATCTGGAAGATCTACAAAACCCAACTGCTCTTATAGGCTAAGTATGAGTAACAGTAGTATTTGAGCCTCGTAGGGCACAGTTAGCGGACAACATTTGAAGAGTTCAATCTTAGGCGAAAGATTTCAGTGTTCACCGGGCAACTCCAAGAAAGAAGGTATGCGTCTTCTCTAACCACCCCTAGGTGGCACCTTAAGGGGGAAAGGCTGTGTCTTTCCCACTCCAACAAGTAAACCCTACATCAGAAGACAACCCCCCCTCGAAATCTCGACGCAATTCCAACACCAACCCTTGAAGAGGCAGATCCCGATGAAGTCTTCCAAGGAAGCATTCAGACATATCAAGATCATCAAATTCACGCCAATGACCATGGACATCCTCCCAACACATCATCTCAAATGAATAAGAAAGGACTTCGATATCCCTAAACTACCTAGTTGAACCCTAAGGGGAAAAGACTGTGTCTTTTCCATAGAGATAGAGTAACTCTCCGATAGAAGCGGTCCTTAGGAGTTTTGACCCAAGTCATTGAATGAGTTACGATAATACCTAAGGAAATGCCATGGGTCCTGACAAAGAAGACATCAAGATGTAGATTCTATCTACAGAAGAGTACCTCGCAAGGTTACAATTGGATATAAATTCGCCCAACCTCAGCCTTTGAGATATCGAGTTCTAAAAGAAAGAAGATCATCCTCGCAACCGGGTCTGAAGACCACTCAACTCTCCATTCATCCAAGAAGACTAAAGTCCAAACTTACCGACATATTAACCATGTTCAAAGACGAAACCCGTAAGTTAGTACAATAGTGATCCATAGTAATACCCGACTCAAAATCCCCTAACCCTATCTCTCTCGAATCGCGGGACAAGATTCTTTTAAGGGGGAAATGTCTATAACATCCCAATTTCAGTAACCCTGATTTGTTGTCCAAAAGGCAAAAATTAGGGGGAACAAAAACTTTTTCTTGTTTAATGATGCAATGTTTGCTTGCCTGTTTGTTTGTGCTAATGCATCTTACTATGTAGTAGATGATATACTTCTTACCTCAACCCCTTTTGACAAAAGCTATTTAACAAAACTTTCGTGGATCATTTCACATATTCTACAATGTTCTGGCATTTCAAAACTAGAGCCAAGATGCTTTTGCAACAACAAACATTCCATAGCTTCTTTTTAACAAAACTATGGAGATCTATAAGATATAATATCCTTATGTTTTCAAGACAGAACTTTCCACTACTCTTACCTCTAGGTTTTCCAAAACCTTTTATACAACCTTTTGGATTATATTCTTCGAAGAAGTACTGAAAGATTCTTATCTTACTTCAAAACACAACCTTTTCAAAATATCCAGCCTTACCTCATGCCAGGCTTAGGGGTAACCTCAGTAGTAGTTGAGTTACTAGCTAGGATGAATTGTCTTGATCTGCTGTTTGATGATTTGTCTTGATCTACTGATGTGTTTAATGCTTAGGAACTAGCCTGAGCCACCCAGGAGCTCATCCTTTAGGATCAAGCCAAATCAAGAATACAAATCCTAATCAAGTTCCCTAAGCTTGATCTAATATCTAGTCACTAGAGTGACCATCCCATCTCTTAACTAGATCAACTAAGAGCTAATTCCTTTCTACTAGCATCCAAGTCAATGAAGACCAACTATAAGACTAGATTCTATCTAGTCAATCTATACTTAAACATCATCCACCTAATGATGAGTTTGGAACCTTGCATCCTCTCAAAATCATCTCCACTTGTAATCTAGTCTAAAATCCTAAATCTGCCAAAATGACTTAGTCTCGAAAAGTTATCATCATCACATCTTTGAGTCCTTGCCATTCTCAACCCTTGTACCATTTTGGAAATGCACTTGAACTATATTATAGACCATCATAAGGACTTTCAAATATCACTCTTTCCCCTAACCAAATCATCCCTTGACCCACTTGTACTTGATAGTTTTGCAAGCAAGAAAATAACCTTTTTTGCAATATCATCATGCCAACTTGGGAAGAAGCTCACATATCCATGATATCTTCCTTTAACCAACTATTTGCATTGTCATGATCTACCAATCATGGTCTATAAATCCAGACCTTCCTTGTTTCCATTGGATCCATGTGCTTCTTAAACCCACATGTTTTTAGGCTAAATGATAATCTGTTATGGCACCCTTCATTTCAACAAAGTTTGCCATCACTCCTAGACTACCTCATACCCAATCAAGCTCAAACCTCGGTACCATGATCATCTATATAACTTGTTCTCTCCATCCAGATATCCCATGACCCATGGGGATCTCTGAGCTGCTTAATCCAACAAGGATTAGATGCTATAAAAATATTCCAGCCCTAAATCCCTCATTTCTTGTTTTCTTCCAAATTCAATCTTGATTTCCAAAAACCAAGGTTTCAAATGATGGATACATTATTTTGATAACATCTACATTGATTCTAAAGATTTACTAAATATTTTCCATAATTATTCTGGCCCTAAAACTATTTAATTCCTTTCTTTTCCAAAATCTTCAAAACTCCCTCTATAAAAGAAAGTTAGTTTTTCTCCAAAACACTTCCTCAAATAAATACACATTTGAGGCCTACATGTTGATACCTATGTTGGAGATATGCCCTAGAGGTAATAATAAATGTAGTTATTATTATATATCTTTGTGTTTATGATAAATGTTTACATTCATGCTATAATAGTATTAACAAGGAAACCATTAATACTTGTGTGATTTGTAAACTTAATTTAAAGTCCCTAGTATAGCCTCTATACTTCACTAGCTTGTTGGTTGATTGATGATGTGGTTTCTTTGTCATGAACATTGAGATGTTATCAACAACAAGATCATATCATTAGGAGAATGATATGGTGGACATACTCCTATAGACAAGCGTAGCATAAAGATCAAGTCATTTCAATAGTTCAATTGCTATATGCTTTCTGATACATAGTAACCTAATTCCTTCGACCATGAGATCATGCATATCACCTTTACTGGATGGATGCTTTGATGTCATCAAACACCACACCGTAACAGGGTGGCTATAAAGGTGGCATTGAGTGTTCGGAAAGTATTGGTTGAAACACATGGATTAAGAGTGGGATTTGTCCATCCACATGACGGATAGATATTCTCTGGGCCCTCTCGGTGAAATGTCATCCAATTAGCTTGCAAGCATGTGACTTGGTCACAAGGGATCACATATCACGGGAACGAGAAAAGAGTACTTATCAGTAACGAGGATGAACTAGGTATGCAGAGATACCGACGATCATAACCTCGGATAAGTAACATATCGTGAGACAAAGGGAAATTGGTATCGTATGTAAGTGGTTCATTCGACGCAAAGTAATCGAGAAATATGTGGGAGCCATATGAATTTCCAGATTCCTCTATTGGTTATTGTTCGAGAAGTGTCTCGATCATGTCGCATAATTCACGAACCGTAGGGAGACACACTTAAGGATTGACGTTGTTTGAGTAGTTATGGTATTATGAGAAAGAGACCGAATGTTGTTCGAGTCTCGGATGGGATCCGGATATCACGAGGTGATCCGGAATGGTCCGGAGAATAAGATTCATATAAGGAAAGTCCCGTTTGAGTAGCGGAATGATTCCGTGTTTTCATGGGAACATTCTAGAAGGTCCTGAATGTCCAAGACTCCGGAGGGAAGGGTACATGAGTGTGTCATTACATATTGGAATGATTGCATCATGTACTAAGTATTCTTGCTGTCCCAAATAAAGGATTTATTTAAATCCTAAATTGAAAAGTCAAACGGCTAGTTTGAAAGTCAAACGGCAGGTTTGGGAAGTGGGAAAAGAGGAGGAGAGGTGGAGGCCGAGTTGGAGGAGGGTTCCTCCCCTTGGCCGGCGCACCTCCCTAGGCCGAGTTGGGGAGGAACTCCTCCCCTTGGCCGCCGGCCCTCCCACCTATAAAAGCAAGGGCAGGGCCTCCCCTCCTAGACACACAAGTTTCCTATCCTCTAATCTAAACCCTAGATCTAGACCCGGTTTAGAGCTATTCGGTTTAGAGCCTTCTAATTGGTTTAGAGCCTTCTAATTGGTGTGTCTAATTACTAGACCACTAATAGCCTCTCTCATAAGCTCCACCATACTCGCACCGGCTTAAGGCGAAGCCCTGCGGGATCTCCCCTCTACCTCCGGTACCACGCCGTTGTGCTGCCGGAATCGCGAGGAGAGTGCTACAACCTCCGCTGCCTGCTGGAACAAGGGAGAGGAAGGTCTTCGTCGAGTACCGAACGTGTGACCCATCAAGGAGCGCTGCGGAACGCTGGGCGCGGAAGGATCGTCTACGCGATCTTGAGATCGGAAAGAGTACTACATCACCCACGAGAATCTGCTCTCGTTAAACACTTTGTAATCTTCGAGGGTGAGTTATTCCATCGACTCGTTGCTACAATCTAGTATATAGATCTTGGCTTGTTTGTTTGTATGCGATAGAAAATTTTTGTTTTCCATGCTACGAACCCCTCAAAGGGTATCGAGCCGTGTCTATATGTAGATCTGTTGCACGAGTAGAACACAATGGTCATTGTGGGCGTTGATGCTTTTATTGTAGATTGCTTTTTGTGTACTTTGCATCTTGCGGTATGTTGGGATGAAGCGGCCCGGGCTAACCTTACATGACATCGTTCATGAGACTTGCTCCACGCTTGACATGCAATTTATATTGCATAAGTGGCTTTGCGGGTGCCTGTTTCTCCTAGCATAGTAAAGATCCAATTTACAACGGGTAATCAACAATGCTAGTATCAATGTTGTGGTTCTTGTTCGAGGTTAGAGCGACACCTATGGAAAGCCCCAAACCACGTAAAATATGCAAAGAAAGTAGAAGCGTCTAACTTTGTTTTGCAGGGGTGTGCAGTGATGTGATATGGCCATGATTGTGATTATATTTGATGTATGCAATGTTCCTTATTGTAAGTTGGCAACCGCAGAGCCATATGGTTGTCTTTAATTTCTGTTAAGACCTGCGTGTCTATTCAAAATAGTTGTAATAGTTGAAGCTGGTGGACGACAACCATGAAGAAGCGTCATTGACCTTGATGCTGTGCCGGTGATGATGGAGATCATATTCGTGCTTGAAGATGGAGATCGGAAGCACAAAGAAGAAAGGCCATATCATATCACATATTATGAATTGCATGTGATGTTAATCCTTTATGCATCTTGTATTGCTTAGTAGTGACGGTAGCATTATAAGATGATCCCTCATGCACATAAATTTCAAGTTCTAAAGTGTTCACCCTTAGTATGCACCGTTGCCAAAGCTTGCGCTCAAGCACCACGTGATGATCGGGTGTCTTTGATTCATGGTGAATACAACGTAAGCAAGCCAGATTTGCTTATGCGGAAGCTAAGGTTGATCTTGACGAGCCTAGCATGTACGGACATGGCCTCAGAACACGGATCGCCGAAGGCAAAGCATGAATCATATAGTAGATATGATGAACATGATGATTGTTCGCCATTAAAACTATATCAGCTCTCGTGATGATCGGTGTTGATGTAGTGGATTTGGTTCGTGTGATCACTAAAACAATGTGAGGGATGTTGTTTTGAGTGGGAGTTCACCTAGTTTAATTTCATTAATTAATTTGAACTCAATTTGTCATAAACTTAGTCTAAACTATTGCAAATATGTTGTAGATCAATGGCAGCCCCTACCATCAATTTTAATGCGTTCCTAGAGAAAGAAAAGTTGAAAAACAATGGAAGCAACTTCATGGATTGGTTCCTTAATTTGAGGATTGTCCTCACAGTGGTAATTTGACCTATGTGCTGGATGCACCGCTAGGTGACCCACTGCGGTGATGCTACCGATGAAGTAAAGAATGTTTACCTCGCTCGGAAGAATCAGTACTCCATAGTTCAGTGTGCTATCTTGTATGGTTTAGAATCGAGCTTAAAAGATTTGAAGAGTCGATCCATATGATATTGTCGAGGATCTCAAATTAATCTTTGAGACTCATGCGGCAATTGAAAGTTATGAAGCTTGAAAAGTTCTTTAACGCAAGATGGAAGAGGGTAGCTCCGTCGGTGAGCATGTGCTTAAGATGTCCGGGCACGCAAATAAACTTCAAAGTTTGGGTATAGTGATTCCTAATACTTTGGGAGTTTACCGCATCCTCCAATCACTACCACCAAGTTACAAGAACTTTGTGATGAACTACAACATGCGTAACATGAACAAAGAGTTGCGAACTATTTGCTATGTTAAAATCTGTAAGTGGAGATCAAGAAAGAGCACCAAGTGTTGATGGTCAATAAGACCACCAAATTCAAGAAAGGCAAGTCTAAGCAAGGGACACTTCAAGAAGGGTGGTAAGAAAGTTGCCACGACGAAGAGGACCAAGGCTGGACCCAAGCCTGATGTTGAGTGCTTTTGCAAAGGAGAAGGTCATCGAAGCGAATTGCCCAAGGTACTTGGCGGATTTGAAGAACGGCAACATCAAGAAGAAAGGTATATCCGATATACATGTTATTGATGTGTATCTCACCGTACTCGTAGTAGTGCTCGGGTATTTGATACTGGTTCGGTTGCTCATATTTGTAACTCAAACAGAGCTGCAGAATAAACGGAAGCTAGTGAAGAACGAGGTGACGGCGCGCCGAGAAACGGATCAAAGGTTGATGTGATCGCGTCGGCACGCTACCTCTTCATCTACCATCGGGATTAGTTTTATACTTAAATAATTGTTATTTGGTGCTGCGTTAAGCATGAACATTATATCGGATCTTGTTTATTAAGTAGATTACTTGTTTAAATCCGAGAATAATGGTTGTTCTATTTATATGAGTAATGTGTTTTATGCACATGCACCTATGATAGATGGTCTATTCATATTGAATCTCGATAGTAGAAATACACATATTAATAACATTGAGGCTAAACGTTTGAAATCAGCGATAATTTGACCTATATGTGGCAATGTCGCCTTGGTCACATTGGAGTGAAGCGTATGAAGAAACTCCATTCCGATGGACTTCTTGAATCACTTGATTTTGAATCACTTGAAAGATGCGCATGTCGATGGGTAAAATGACTAAGACTCCATTTTCGGTATGATGGAGCGAGCTACTGGACTTATTGGAAATCATACATACCGATGTGTGTGGTCCAATGAGTGTAGCATCGCGAGTGGTTATCGTTATGTTCTTACCTTCACGGATGATTTGAGTAGATATGGGTATATCTATTTCATGAAACATAAGTCCGAAACTTTCGAGAAGTTTAAGGAGTTTCAAAGTGAGGTAGAGAATCAACGTAACAAGAAGATTAAATTTCTACGTTCGATCGTGGAGGTGAATATCTGTTACGAGTTTGGCGAGCATTTGAAGAAATGTGGAATACTTTCAGCTGACACCGCCGGAACACCACAGCGTAATGGTGTGTCCGAGCGTCGAATCGAACTCTCTTAGATATGGTTCGCTCTATGATGTCTCTTACAGATTTACCACTATCATTTTGGGGTTATGCATTAGAAACGCATTCACTTTAAATAGGGCACCGTCTAAATCCGTTGAAACGACACCGTATGAATTATGGTTTGGGAAGAAACCTAAATTGTCGTTCCTTAAAGTTTGGGGATGCGAAGCCTATGTAAAGAAGTTACAGCCGGACAAGCTTGAACCCAAAGCGAAAAATGCGTCTTCATAGGATACGAAGGAAACTATTGGGTATACCTTCTATCATAGATCCGAAGGCAAAATCTTCGTTAAGAATGGATCCTTTCTAGAGAAGGAATTTCTCAAAAGAAGTGACTGGAAGGAAAGTAGAACTCGACGAGGTTGTCGAACCTTCTCGAAATTACGAGTAGCGCAAAGACCGGAAGAAGTTCCTGTGGTGCCTGCACCAATAAGAGAGGAAGCTAATGATGGTGATCATGAAACTTCGGTTGAGGTTACTACTGAGCCTCGAGGTCAACGAGAACTTCGTACCACCTGCATTGGTATGATTCCGTTATGAATGTCATGTTGGTGGACAACACCGATGACCCCGAGACATATGAGGAAGCGATGATGAGCCCAGATTCCAATAAATGGCAAGAAGCCATGAAATCCGAGATTGGATCCATGTACGAAAACCAAGAATGGACTTTGGTGGACTTACCAGATGGCCGTAAGGCTGTCGAGAACAAATGGATTTTCAAGAAGAAAACAGATGCTGATGGTAATGTTACTGTCTATAAAGCTCGACTTGTCGCAAAAGGGTTTCGACAAATTCAAGGAGTTGACTACGATGAGACTTTCTCACCGGTAGCGAAGCTAAAGTATGTGAGGATTATGTTAGCAATCGCTGCATATTATGATTATGAGATATGGCAGATGGATGTCAAAACAGCATTCCTCAATGGAGACATTGATGAAGAGTTGTATATGATGCAACCCAAAGGTTTTGTCGATCCTAAAGATGCTAACAAGGTATGCAAGCTTCAACGGTCCATCTATGGATTGAAGCAAGTATCCCGAAGTTGGAATCAACGTTTTGATAAGGTAATCAAAAGTTTTGGTTTTATACAAACTTATGGAGAAGTTTGTGTCTACAAGAAAGTGAGTGGGAGCTCTGTAGCATTCTTAATACTGTATGTGGATGACATATTGTTGATTGGGAATGATGTAGACCTTCTTAATAGTGTCAAGGAATATTTGAATAATAGTTTTTCAATGAAGGATCTTGGCGAAGCAGCTTACATATTAGGCATAAAGATTTATAGAGATAGATCGAAACGCCAAATATCATTGTCACAAAGTACATATTTGGACAAAGTTCTAAAGAGGTTTGGAATGGAAGATAGCAAGAAAGGGTTCTTACCCATGTTGCCCAATACGACCTTGAGTAGAACTCAAAGTCCGACATCGGCAGAAGATAGAGAAAAGATGAGTAAGACTCCCTATGCCTCAGCCATAGGATCTCTAATGTATGCCATGCTATGTACTAGACCCGACATCGCATATGCTGTTAGTCTAACTAGCAGATATCAAAGTGATCCAGGAGTGGATCATTGGACAAATCAAAACATCCTTAAGTACTTGAGAAGAACTAAGGATATGGTTCTTTCTTATGGAGGTGATGAACAACTCGTTGTTAATGGTTACACCGATGCTAGTTGGAACACCGATCCGGATGATTCTAAATCACAATCTGGATACGTATTTATTTTGAATGGTGCAGCAGTTAGCTGGAGGAGTGCAAAGCAAAGCGTTGTGGCGAGATCTTCAACTGAATCGGAATACATGGCTGCTTCGGAGGCTTCACAAGAAGCGATATGGATGAAAGAGTTCATTACAGAGCTGGGTGTGGTTCCTAGTGCGCTGGACCCAATGTCTATCTACTGTGATAACATGGGCGCCATAGCCAATGCGCAAGAACCAAGGTCACACAAGAAGCTGAAGCATATCAAGCTGCGTTTTCACGCTATTCGAGAACATATCCAGGATGGGGATATAAAGATTTGCAAAGTACACACAGATCTGAATGTGGCGGATCCGTTGACTAAACCTCTCCCGAGGGCAAAACATGACCAACACCAAACTGCCATGGGTGTTCGGTATATTACCATGTAATCTAGATTAGATGACTCTAGTGCAAGTGGGAGACTGTTGGAGATATGCCCTAGAGGTAATAATAAATGTAGTTATTATTATATATCTTTGTGTTTATGATAAATGTTTACATTCATGCTATAATAGTATTAACAAGGAAACCATTAATACTTGTGTGATTTGTAAACTTAATTTAAAGTCCCTAGTATAGCCTCTATACTTCACTAGCTTGTTGGTTGATTGATGATGTGGTTTCTTTGTCATGAACATTGAGATGTTATCAACAACAAGATCATATCATTAGGAGAATGATATGGTGGACATACTCCTATAGACAAGCGTAGCATAAAGATCAAGTCATTTCAATAGTTCAATTGCTATATGCTTTCTGATACATAGTAACCTAATTCCTTCGATCATGAGATCATGCATATCACCTTTACTGGATGGATGCTTTGATGTCATCAAACACCACACCGTAACAGGGTGGCTATAAAGGTGGCATTGAGTGTTCGGAAAGTATTGGTTGAAACACATGGATTAAGAGGGATTTGTCCATCCACATGACGGATAGATATTCTCTGGCCTCTCGGTGAAATGTCATCCAATTAGCTTGCAAGCATGTGACTTGGTCACAAGGGATCACATATCACGGAACGAGAAAAGAGTACTTATCAAGAACGAGGATGAACTAGGTATGCAGATACCGACGATCATAACCTCGGATAAGTAACATATCGTGAGACAAAGGGAAATTGGTATCGTATGTAAGTGGTTCATTCGATCGCAAAGTAATCGTAGAAATATGTGGGAGCCATATGAATTTCCAGATTCCTCTATTGGTTATTGTTCGGAGAAGTGTCTCGATCATGTCCGCATAATTCACGAACCGTAGGGAGACACACTTAAGGATTCGACGTTGTTTGAGTAGTTATGGTATTATGAGAAAGAGACCGAATGTTGTTCGGAGTCTCGGATGGGATCCGGGATATCACGAGGTGATACGGAATGGTCCGGAGAATAAGATTCATATAAGGAAAGTCCTGCTTTGAGTAGCGGAATGATTCCGTGTTTTCATCGGGAACATTCTAGAAGGTCCTGAATGTCCGGCACTGAGGGGGAAGGGTACATGAATGTGTCATTACATATTGGAATGATTGCATCATGTACTAAGTATTCTTGCTGTCCCAAATAAAGGATTTATTTAAATCCTAAATTGAAAAGTCAAACGGCTAGTTTGAAAGTCAAACGGCAGTTTTGGGAAGTGGGAAAAGAGGAGGAGAGGTGGAGGCCGAGTTGGAGGAGGGTTCCTCCCCTTGGCCGGCGCACCTTCCAAGGCCGAGTTGGGGAGGAACTCCTCCCCTTGGCCGCCGGCCCTCCCACCTATATAAGGAGGGGCAGGGCTCCCCTCCTGACACACACAAGTTTCCTATCCTCTAAACTAAACCCTAGATCTAGACCCCGGTTTAGAGCTATTTCGGTTTAGAGCCTTCTAATTGGTTTAGAGCCTTCTAATTGGTGTGTCTAATTACTAGACCACTAATAGCCTCTCTCATAAGCTCCACCATACTGCACCGGCTTAAGGCAAGCCTCGGGATCTCCCTCTACCTCCGGTACCACGTTGTCAGGCCGGAATCGCGAGGAGAGTGCTACAACCTCCATTGCCTTTGGAACAAGGAGAGGAAGGTCTTCAGTACCGAACGATGTGACCGATCGGAGCGCCATGGGAACGCGGCGCCGGAAGGATCGTCTACGCGATCTTGAGATCGAAAAGAGTACGACTACATCACCCACGAGAATCTGCTCTCGTTAAACACTTTGGAATCTTCAAGGGTGAGTTATTCCATCGACTCGTTGCTACAATCTAGTAGATAGATCTTGGCTTGTTTGTTTGTATGCGATAGAAAATTTTTGTTTTCCATGCTACGAACCCCTACAACCTATCCTCCCATCTCAAAATTAAACATTTTTGAAGTGTTCCAATATTTATTTTTGCCCTTTTTCTTAAATAGTAGAAATGGAAAAATAATGTTTTAAAATAATTTTCGTTCTGAATAAATCTTGGAACAATTCTCTAGATGATATATTCATATTTGGGACCATCTAAAATCAAAAACTCACCTTGTACAATTCAAAAATATCAACTAAACTCCTAAAAACCATTTCAACACTTTGAATATTTGATAATAAGTGTACTGAAAATCATCTAAAAAATCCCAAATAATCCCCTAGAGTATATCTTGATCATATCTAGATACCAACACCAGCACCCCATCTTACCAAGATCAAGAGTTTAGTCTTGCTTCATGATCACCAAAATACCAAATAAATGGTGTTAAATTCAAAACCATGGGCTATACCCCCATACATCCATTACCAAGCCTCACCCTTGAGCACCAGAGCAGCCACACTCCTTCTCTGGACGAAATCACTACAACAAGCAGTGTAGCTATGCCCCTTTTTTGTTTATTATTCTTGGCCATGGAGGGGACAAGGACAAAGTTACATTGGACATTATATCTTGCTTTTGGCTGCTGCACACCCACCCCATGTCCCTCAGCACAACCAGAATCTACCTCACACCCCTCTCCCACTGCCCCTCCTACCCAATCAAGGTCCTCGAAGAAAACCCTAGCCCACAAGTGAACCAAGTCCACGATGGACCTTCCTTCTCTAAATAAAAGTCCAACCGCCTATCCATCCCTACCCTGTACTGCCATTTCACCCCTCTACCCACTACCATCTCCTCCCTCAAACCAAATCTCGAGATCTCTCCTCGAGTTGCTAGGTAAGCCCCTCTTCGTCCTCGTGTATGCAAGCTCTCCGTGAGCATGGCCATGGATCCAGACCACTCGTACTCTCCTAGCTCCCTCCCGATGCTTCTCTACTCCAGATCGATAGCATCTCTTTGGTCGCAGAGACCCTAGAGCAACCCACCGCGTGAGGTGACGGTGGAGAAGCTCTCCCAGAGAAGCATGCATTCTCGAGCCCTCACCGCAGTAACCAGAACTCCCCTGTGTCTCCCGGGACCACATCCTACTCCCTAAACCCTCTTATCCTACATGAAGAGACCTAGGAAGAACCCTAGTAGAGCACTGAAGTCCGCTGCGCTGGCGCGGGTGAGTGAGCCTTGTTCCTGCACCAAAACTGTCGCTTCCTCCCCTCGTTAGACTCGCCCTAGGCCCTCCTTCGCCCCATATCCTCGCCGTCTTCCCGTCGATCCCAGGTGAGCCTCCCCACGCGCTCAGAGCCTCCTAGGGTTTCCCCTCCGAAAGCAAGGTCCGGAGGTAGAAGACGAACCGCATCCATTGATCAAAACTTATTCCAACAGCCAGCGTCACGTCTTACCTCTTCAGTCAGGCTCTCTCTATGATGGGCGGGTCCCAGCCAGTCATTTTGAAGCAGCACCACCTGTGCATAGCGCGGCCTCGTGGGCCAGCCATGTTGTAAGGTCCGTTTCGGCTCAAATGTAGTCCAGAGCCCCTTCCCTTTATCCTTTTTCTTGAGATATCTACAATTAGTAGATTGGTTTAAATCCCACAGAAATGAAAAAATGGTAATATCCCCTCAGAGCCAAATTTTATCTTGTACTTTGGAGTATTCTCTAACATAGAGAGCAATAACATAGTTAAAATAATATATGGAATTACTATAGTAAATTAAGTGCCTAAATGTGTCCTTCCCCACTAAATGCTTATCTCTAGGACTTTAATAACTCAAAATGGAGTGATACCTTTTTCCATACCCCATTGGCCCTACTCCAAAAGCCTCAAGGTTTTCCTATAGTAAAAATAACAAAATCAACCCTAATCTACCTTTAGGAATTTATTTAGGCCAACCAAAATGGTGTTAACCTAATTACAACTCTTAGTACACCTAAACCACCTTATCTAACAAACTTTAGAAGCCCAACATTTATTGAGCCCCGGTTGATTTCTAGTGAATAAAAATATTCTGTCTATAGTTGTTTCCCTAATAAAATAACTTTAGAAATTCTGTGTAACCTAAATTTAATTCTAATTTCTACAGAAAGGTATTACAAATACCTAACATGTGTCCTTGGATTGATATCAAAATCCCCTATATTTTTAAACTAATGAAAAAGACAAAAAGCTTGCAGAATTGACTCTGGGAATATCCCAAAGGCATTCTGGTAATTATCTTGAAGTAATTCCAAATATTAAAATATTAAACCTAAATATCAACAATAACCTATGAGGACAAATTTAATTGAGCAACAAAGATTATCTAGTGATTTATTCTCTAAATCTATAGTTCATTTCACTATAAATTCCATAACTAATGAAATAAAATAGCTAAAATAGTGAAACCAATTTTGGTGGCTTAGTTATTCCAATACCTATCTGATGATAGAAATTTTGCATATTTATGTCATATATACCCAAGTCTTTGTTCAAAACCCTTACTTAGGTGGTATTTGACAACCAAAATCACAAAGGCAAATCCACAATTGTAGCTATAGCATTTGCAATGCCTCCAACTCCATTTATCAAAACCTACTGAAGTTTTGTTGTATTGCTTATTTGTTTAATGTATTGTATTAGGGTTGGTATTCCATGTGAATGGTTGTAATTTTGTTTTCTTGCATGTGCGATCTTCGACGATGATAGTTGTGATTGTATTGACGACGAGAACAAAGGATCATTTATTTATTATGGTATTCTAAGAAGAAGTCCAGGGACATATATGCCATATTGCTGATCATAGGCAAGCCACATTCTTGCTCATAAGCCCTTCTCCTATTATTTTACTTATGTATGTTTTACCTACTTATTTATGCAAATTGCATTGTTTTACTATTAGGTTTTATATGTGGGAATGTTTGGCTCCTCCAAACCACTACCACTCTAGTACCACTAGGTACAACCCTCTAATAACACCTATTTTTACCTAGTAGAGTATGTTGTGTATATTACCACCCTCATTTGGAGACCCTGTTTTAGACAAAGTAAAAATATAGGATGGGAAGACCTCGGAAATGTTTAGAAAATGTTTTATGATAAAACCTTGGTAAGATTTGACCTACCAATGGAAGTTTGAGAAAATAAATTTTTTGTCTTTGGAATGGATGCTGAAGTAGAGGAGGAGAAAAATGTTTACGAAAACGCACCCATTTCTTTATAGTTTTGCTAGAACAATTATCCCGTTCAACCACATTACCCTGAAATGGGAAGGGGCTTGACTTGATGTTGGTCGGCTCTAGTATGGGTTTCCTCATAACTACTTATAAGGGATCACATCCCTCGAATGTCAGGTCCCCATTATAAAAAAAGGTTCGTATGTTAGATAGTCACCTAGAGGAGATGCAAAGCGTCCTTGTAGGCGGATGAACGATACTATGAGCCTCTCATTGAAAGTGCACCACTTCTGAAGTAGTTGGTGGCACTCCCGTTGGTCCGTCGAACCCGACATCCCGGTGTTTAGGAGAACAACTAAAGGAGATATGCCCTAGAGAAAAATAATAAAGTGTTTTTATTTGATGTATATCTTGTCAGGATGGGAATGGGCCGGGTCGACCGCTGGGTCACTGACCCGGCCCAAAATTTTCAGGGCCAATGGCTCACGCGGATCGGCCTCAAACGAAATTTGGGTCGGCGGAGCCAGCACTGAGTGACCCGTTGGGTCAGCAGGGCTGATACATCGGAAATGTATCTATAATTTTTGATGTTCCATGCTTGTTTAGTATCTACTTTGCTTTGCTTTGTCTACACTTTGAGGCGTTAAAGAAAAGTACTTATTGGGAGATAACCCAAAAGTTTTCTTGAGTCTTGGAAGTTATTACTTCATTAATGACCTCTCCTTATCCTTTTTATTTGCTTTTTGTGCCAAGAATGACCTCTAATGAGAGGGAAGTAAGATTTGGGGAGTTGCTATCCCGAAACAGATTTTTGTGCTCCACCATAAAAATTCGTGAGGAATCTCTGTAAGTCAGATTGAGTTGATATTTTCTGAATACATCCCCTAGTATGTTAGCTAACTTTCTTTAGTTCAACACTTTTTGATTTGAGCAACATAAGGTCTTTGCAAAAATTGGTTTCTACCTGCTGGTCTGTTTTGACAGATTTCTGCCATTATTTGCATTTGCTTCTTATTGATTCCTTTTTGGGTTATTTTTGGTAAATTGAGATTTTTTTAGGGAATTTATATAGTAGATTGTGTTTTTAGTGAAAGTTTTTCTGTTCTAAAGCTAAAACCAAAGGTCTATTATCTTTTGAATACACTAATGTTGCTAATGAAGATTGTGTGAAGTTTTGTATGAAGGAAAATTTTCAGGTGTAGAAAAAGAATGATGTAATGAGATGAAGAATGGACAAAAGATCAAGCTTGGGGATGCCACCCCGTGTTACCCCAAGAAATATTCAAGAGGTACAAGCGTCAAAGCTTAGGGATGCCCAAGGCATCCCCTTCTTCAACAATAAAAAGCTCAGATCTTTCTAGACACTTCATTTTTATTGTTTCATGCACTGTTGTGTTCTTCTTGGAGCGTGTTAGTTTTCTTTTAGTTTGCTTGAATAAAGTATTTTGGACCCCCTTTCTCGCTGTGTTGTTTCAAATAAGTTGATTGGTGTTGGAGAGGAGTAGAAAGTTCATGCTTGAATAGTACAAGAGGAGCTTGCTTTGACTGTGACTTAGACTTTATCATGTCATGCTAGGAGTTGTTTTGACCTTATGCTTAGTTATTATTTCTTTAACATGACTTGTTCCAAACAATTGGGATTGCTTAGTGTGCCTTGAAGGAATCATGCGTTGTTTTAGCATACAAAAGCATAGTATTGTGGTATTCTCCTTTGATGCTTTGTTTGGGTTGACTTGGCACATGCTCACACCATGTTATGACTATGAACAAGTCACCATAGCCTCTAGGATCATTTAGTCCTTGACTTGTAGTACCAATTTATGCTTTGATTAGTAATGTTTTGTCGCTCTGCATGATTATGGCCATTATTGCTCTCTTAGTTGGTCGCTCCCAGTCTTTTGCTAGCCTCCACTTATATGTGTAAGCTCTACCCATGCATCCAACTGCCAAGAAACCAAGTTATTCCAAAGTGTCCACTATAAATTCCTATGCATGGTGTGTCACACCATTCCAAGTATATTATTGTTTTCATCTATCTTCCAATTAAAAAGTATTTTGTTATGTGAAAACTTAGTGATTAAAGCTCTCACAAACTTGATGGCACACTTTATTTTTCTTGCCCCTGATATAATTGAACCATTGTGTCATCTATGTTGTATATTCTTGCACTTATACGTTGTAATTTGCAGAAATGTGCTGTCACGGGGAACGCTTTCAACATTGCACTTGTACTTTGTACACAGTTGATATCATGCTCTTTTGTCTATTGATGTCATCGGTGTGAAATAAAAGGGGGGCTTGTAAGTCCATGGAGTCACGTATGTGTGTTAGAGAAATGCCTAGGCCGCTAGCCTAAGCCATGCCTAATCATGGTGGAAACTTGCAGCATCACCATAATGGCATCTATGAAGCTTTCTTCTTATAAAAAATGAGACATATTGAAAAGAGGAAAGAGATAAAAAAGCACCATTTTCCCATGGTAAATAAGAAGATTGCTGAGATATTCATTGTCTGCTTGCTTTGTCATTTTGATTATGGGATAGCTCTTGTATCATGTGCAAGGGGTATCCCGTTGGCGGTTCTCTATGATACACATGTACCTACTGTGACAAGAACTTACAGGTGACTAAAGTTGAGTAGCATGAGGAGCGGCCCTCATATTCAAGGGACATGAGATTAACAACTTATACTTTTCCAAGCATATACTCCATAGTTTGTTCACTTTAACCTTAATCACTTCAAGATGCTTATGATAGGGTCAATGAGAGCTGAAAGCTAATAAGTACCATAATTTTTGGAAGCTCTTTGTGAGACTTGAAATCCCTACTTACCTTATGAAGGGCCTTTCTTCCACTATTATATTGAGTCTCCACCTTCTATCCTTAGCCACCAGTTAAGAGAGCATAGTTGCCATTCTTAGTTCTATGTGCATTATCCCAAAACTTATTGATTGATGCATATTGTTGATATTACTTGTTGTTGTGCTATTTGTATCTAGTCACTCTTATGAACTTTGAAGGTGTCCTATGCATCTATTTGCTACTCCATGAGGGACAAGCTGAATGCCACTATGCCATGTTTTCTGTATGTGAAACAAACAAACATTTTTCAATGCATCTTATTCATGATCTTTGTTTGTAAACTTTCATGTTGCATGCATAGTTACTTTGTCTTACTGTTAGAACTCCATCTTTCATGCTCATGTTTAGAGTTCTTTTATCCCAGCTTTCAATGCTTGCAAGTGGTTTGATCTTGATTTTGATGGTGCATGTCACTTCAAAAATTATTCTTTTTATCACTTACCTAATGGAGGACGAGCAGGAGTTAAGCTTGGGGATGCTTGATATGTCAGAAACGTATCTATAATTTTTGATGTTCCATGCTTGTTTAGTATCTACTTTGCTTTGCTTTGTCTACACTTTGAGGTGTTTTTATATGTTTTCTGGTACTAACCTATTAACAAGATGCCACAGTGCCAGTTGCAGAAAGGCAGCAAATCAGTATTCTCGGAATTGGACGGGACAAAAGCCAAAGTCAATATTTTACTATGGGGAACACGAAGCCAGAATACGAGATGGAGGGGAGGCTCTAGGGGCCCACACCCCCTGGCGGCGCGGGCTAGAGTTAGCCGCGCCTGGTAGGGGTCTGACCACCCTGGCCGCCCCTGCCTCGCCTATTCGCCTATAAAGACCCCCGATGTAGAAACCCTAAGTACCCGATCAATATTCCACGAAACTGTCTATAGCCGCGCCACCATCGTCCCTAGATCGGGGGGATCTGTAGATCTTCCCGGCACCCTGCCGGAGGGGAGATCATCTTGGAGGCTTTCTTCTTCATCATGCCAGCCTCTGGTATGAAGTGTGAGTAGTTCCACCTGGGACTACGGGTCCATGTAGTAGCTAGATGGTTGTATCTCCTCCTTTGTGCTACCATGTTTAGATAATGTGAGCTCCGTTCATGATAAAGATCATCTATTTGTAATCATGCGTGTTGTGTTTGCGAGGATCCGATGGATACTGAGATTACTACATCAGATTGATTAATGCTTTTATCTTATTGATTCTATCATGTTTGTGTTGTTTGTGATCTTGCATGTTCTCCATTTCTAGTAGCTATCTTGGCCAAGTAGATCCTAGTGACTCCAAGAGGGGGTACTTATGCTAGATAGTGGGTTCATGCCTCTATTTAATATAAGGGAAGTGACAGAAATCTCTAAGGTTGTAGATGTGTTGTTGCCACTAGGGTGAAAACAACGGTCTCTTCTTCATGGAACAAGTGATTTGTTTACCTTACACACTTTGCTTAAAGCAGTTATATGTTGCTTGCAACTTAATAGTGGAGGGGGTTCGGATGATAACCTGAAGGTGGATTTTTAGTCATAGATGCAGTTGGATGGCGGTCTATCTAGCTTGTTGTATTGCCCAATCGAATCTCATAGGATCATGCATGTCTAGTATTGCATTGTTATGCCTTTCTCAGTCATGTCAATTGTCCTGCTGTAATTTGTTTACCCAGCATGTCATGTTTGTTTATCTTAAGGAGAACACCTCTAGTGAACTATGGACCCCGGTCCAATCTTTACCATCGATACATCTTCCAGTGTTACTGTTTACTTTATGCAAACCACCATTACCTTCCACACCATATAGTTAATCCTTTGTTACAGTAGCCGGTGAGACTGACAACCTCACTATTCGTTGGGGCAAAGTCTTGACTTTGTGTTGTGCAGGTCTCCAAGTTGCTAGCAACACCTTTGATACGTTTCCTTCCTCCTAGTGGTTCGATAACCTCGGTTTCTTACTAAGGGAAGACTTGCTGCGGTGCTCATCACACCTTGATCTTGGGGTCTCCCAACAAAGCGCTACCATGCATTGTCAAGGGCCGGCCTAGCTTATAGCCATCAGCTACTCATAATTGTTTCCCTCGCTGATTTATGTCACGTTGGCGGCGCCGCGTCTAGCTTATGTTCAGATCATCATCCCATCTAGCCGTCTATTCACCGTCCTATACACCGTCCAGCTCTGGCTCTCATGCTTGGCAGCTAGCTGATGCCTACCTAGTCAATCACATTCTTGCGCATGTATGCGTGTACAATGACAAGAAAGAAATATATGATGGATGTATGTACGATACACATATGAAAGCAGCTTGACCTGGATCCCTGTACAAAATCTTTTTAGATCCTACACTACACCACTATATTAGTAGAAATTTAGTTAGAACCAAATAAAACAACTTATGTTACTAAAAATTGGGTCGACCCGAGAAATACCCATTGGGCCACCGGGGCCACTCACTATTCATGATATGGGTCGACCCATGGCCTCACAAATTGGCCCCGAGGCCATAGGGCCAGATCCAAGGCCAGGGCCAGGTCGGCCCATTCCCATCCTGAATCTCTTGTATTTTCATAATAGGTTTCTTACCGTGCTATAACTATATTAATACAAAACATTAATAAATGTGTGGTATGTAAATAAACCATGTCTCTAGTTACCTCTAGTAAACTAGCTCATTGGGCAAGTGATGTTCTTATGGTTTCGAGATCATGGTGATAATGATGATTGAGAATGAGGTTACATTATTGGTGCATAATGTGATAGACAAACACCCAAAGTTAATAATAATGAGATCCAGTTACTTAATGTTGATCATTGATGATAACATAGAATATTTTATTTATATTTTTGGCAGCCTTTTTCTTATTGGGCCATTCCCCAGAGGCAAGGCCGGCCAAACCCTAGGCTTCCCCCCCACCCCCGCTGGGGAGCGTTGGGCCGGTGGCGGATTCCCCCTTGGCGGCGTATTGGGGGGCGGGTCCTACCCCCTTGGCCCTAGGGTTTGCCCCTCCCCACCTCCTATAAATAGAGGAGCCCCCTCCCCTCTATTTAAAAAACAATCTCTCCTCTGTCCCTCTATTCCCTCGAGCTCTCTCCACCTAGATTGGTTCTAGCTCTTTGGGATTAGATCTCCACCTCAACACTACCGTCATGCGCAAGATGGTCTGGCTTCCATCTTTTTCCGCTGCTCGGCTGGATCGCAGCCCGGGAGACGTCCCTACACCAGATGTGTATAGAGCTTCGAGGCGCAACACTTGGGGCGCTCATCTTCATCACTATATGCCTACCTGCATAAGGCATGCCACAGTCTTCAGGGTATGAACTCTATCCTCTCTCTCCATTACTTATGTCTATATTGAATAGATCTTGGTTGTCGTGTTCCATAGCTAGAATTTTTTTGTGTCCTACTGCAAAACCGAACAATGGTATGAGAGCCAGATCTATACGTAGACATGTCGTATGGATAGAACACATAGCAATATGTGGGCGCTAATTCTGTAGTTGCGACCCTCTTTCGTGTTCTTTTTATATCACGGGATTTATTGATGAATCATCCCGGACCGACCTTACGCCTACTCTTACGCGAGACTGGTTCCACACTTGACATACGACTTGTTCTGTAAAGTGGTTTGCGGGTGTATTTCTCTCTTTCAATATTCGATATGACTTTTACACCTGAGGGCCCTGAAAAGGAAGCGAAGAGGCAATCATTGAATCAACATTGGCTCAACATTCATAGGTGGGAAAGGGGTTCTGCCATGAAAGCCATAAAGTCGTATACAACTTGCAAAAGGATAAATTAGAGGTGTCTAACTTTATTTTGCAGGGGCGAGTGTCATGACATGGCAATGGTAATTTATGAAACGTGTTTTCCATTGGAGCTCTCGAAGGTGATCAAGGAGATGCAACCATGTCATGACACCATACTTTTGAAGTATTTGTTTGAACATCTTTACTCGCATAGTATATTAGATATATGATGGTAGCTAAATAGGATGATCCCTCTCACAATTCCAATGATAGTGTTCCCCTTGTGTGTGCACTACCAAGAAAGTTCTTCGGTATGATGCAGGCCATGACGATCGGGTGTCATACATACCTATGTTCTCATATAGTGGGTGTAAACCATGTTGCACTACAATACAGACAATTTTGAGTTGGCGAGCCTAGCATGTGTAGACATGGCCTCGGAACACAAGATACCTAAAGGTCAAACATGAATCACATGGTTATGTGATTGACATTCAGAATGTCTACCTTTGGATCCATATCATCGGCTGTGACGATCGGGGGTGATATGGTGATATGGGATCATGTGATCACTAAAATGAACGGAGGGATATTTGTTTTCAGTGGGAGGTAGGTTAGTTTTAGTTTAAGGGTAAACTTAAAAATCAAGATCATATATTATGAACATGTTCTAAACTCTTTGCAAATCCATTGAAGATGTATCGCCCACCCACCTTCAGCCTTAGCTCGTTCCTAGAGAAGGACAAGATGAAAACCGGTCCAACTTCACCGCCTGGCACTGTACCCTGAGAATTCTCCTGACGCCCTACAATCTCAACTATGTCTTAGAGGCAGAACTGCCCGCCAGACCAACTGATACCGCCATCGAGGAAGAAAAGAATGTCTAGCGGTCCAAGGCGGATGATTCCTCCCTCATGCATAGTGGAATGCTCTATGCCATGGAGCCGGAGCTTCAAAAGCGTTTTGAGAAGATGCATGCTTTTGCGATCCTTGAGGATCTCAAAGTCGTATTTTCTCCGCAGGCTTGGGTTATAGGTATGAATCTTCTGAGCTCTTCTTCTCTGCCAGGATGGAAGAGCATAGCAGTGTGAGCGAAAACATGGTCAAAATGTATGGCTACGTTCAACGCTTGAGTGCCCTGGATTGCAAAATCTCGGATGAGATTGTGATTGATAGGGTGTTGCACTCGTTGCCCCTAGCTACAAAGGTTTTGTGATGAACTAAAACATCTAGCGGATGGTTAAGACCCTTGATGAGTTGTTAGCCATGCTCAAAACTTCTGAGGTAGAAATCAAGAAGGAGCACACGGTATTGATGGTCAATAAGACCACCAACTTTAAGAAGTCAGCACATAATAAGGGAAATAATCCTAAGAAGGATGGCAAGCCAGTTGACAGTTCTACTAAGGCTCCTAGGCCCAAGTCCAACATCACGTGCTACTACTACAAGGGAGTCGGGCACTAGAAGAACAATTTCCCCAAGAACCTCGAGGACAAGAAACCCGGAAAGATTGCCACAAAAGACAAAGGTATATGTGATATACATGTTATTGATGTGTTTCTTAAAAGTGCTAGGAGCAACACATGGGTATTTAATACTAGTTCTGTTGCATGTATTTGTAACTCCCAGCAGGAGCTACGGAATAAGAGGTGCCTGGAGAAGGACGAGGTGACGATGCACGTCGGCAACAGATCGAAAGTCCATGTCAAGGCCGTTGGCGATCTACCTCTATGTCTACCTTCAGGATTAATTTTAGTTATGAATAAGTGCTATTTTGTACCGGCCTTAAGCATGAATATTGTGGGTGGATCTTTCTTGTTGCAAGATCATTATTCGTTTAAATCTTGAACAAGTGGTTGTTCTATTTATATGAATGATATCTTTTATGTTCATGTGCGTGTATGAAAAGGTTTATTCTTGCTAGATCTTGGTAGTAGTACACAAATCCCCAACATTGATGCCAAGCATTGCAAGCATAATGATGATAATACCATGTACATATGGCATTGTCTTCTTGGTCATATTGGCGTAAAGCGCATGAAGAAACTCCATTCTTATGGACTTCTGGAATCACTATATTTTAAATACCTTGATTCATGCGAGCCTTGTCTAATGGGCAAGATGAACATGACACCCTTCTCCGGTACTATGGAGCGGGCTGCAGACCTGTTGGGAATCATACATACAGATGTGTGTGGACCAATGAGTGTGTCGACACGGAATGGATATCGTTATTTTGTTACTTTTACTGATGATTTGAGTGGATATGACTATATCTATTGGATGAAGAATAAGTCTGAGACCATTGAAAAGTTTAAAGAATTTCAGAAAAAGTTAGAGAATCAACTCAACAAGAAGATCAAGCACCTCGGATCAGATCGGGGAGGCGAATTCTTAAGTTATGAGTTTGGCATGGATTTGAAGGACTGTGGCATTGTACCACATCTTACTCCAGCCGAAACACCAGAGCGTAATGGTGTGTCAAAATGACATAATCATACTCTATTGGATAGTGTTCGGTCCATGATGTATTTAAATGATTTGTCTATGTTGTTTTGGGGCTATGGATTAGAAACCGCTGCTTTTATTTTAAACAGAGCACCATCCAAATCCGTGGAGACAACACCATATGAGATATGGCATGGAAAAAATCCATTGTTGCCATTCTTGAAAGTTTGGGGATGTGTGGCATATGTTAAGAAACTATAGCCTGACAAACTCGAACCCAAAGCGAAAAAGTGTATCTTTGTAGGATACCCAAAGGAGACTATTGGGTATATCTTCTACAAAAAGCCAATGGCAAAATGTTTATCGCTAAGAATGACACCTTTTGAGAGAAAGAGTTTCTCACAAAAGGAGATAATGGAAGGAAAATAGAGCTTGATGAGGTCATTGACTGTCAGCACCCGGATTTTTCAATCCTAGATGCCTGTTATGCCATACATCGCAATCCCAGGATTACCATTTTTGCGAGACATAATAGAATTGGATACCATAATACTTCATCCATTACAAACGATACATAAGTTCTTACACAAATAGGGATCTCATCATCCAGTTATTAATACAACATCAAGCAGCGAAATACGTAATAATACCGGTAGCGTAGGCGAAGCTCCATCTTCGGGGTCACAGGCAATGCTGACGATGGGAGATGATCCTAGTTGTCGTAACCTTCCTGGGGTCCATCCTCCAGGTACTTCTCTTCATAGTCTGGCCATGGGAATAGCCAGGGACAAAGCCATGAGTACTCTGTAAGTACTCGCAAACTAATACTAACAGGTAAGGGTTTTTTGGATAATAGAACACTAGGCTCTAGGGTTATTTTGCAAAAAGCCAGGTTTATCTTTACTAAGTTCCAAAGCTAGTCACAAATTTATAACTCCTAAGTGGGATCTTGTAATTTAGGTCACAACTCTGTTGTGTTCACGTCAAAGTCTCAATTCATTTCACAAGTCATTTTAAAAGTCTGACGGGGGATCAGTATGGCCACTCCAACTGTCCATAACCGCGGACGCGGCTATTCGAATAGTTTGACACTCTGCAGAGATTGTACACTTTCACCACAACATTCGATACATCCGTCAGGAACAAATCCTGAACTCACCATACTCAGTATGCGGATAATCAATCCTAACCTTTCAATTACACGCCCTAGTATAAGCACCTCTCCTGTGAGTTTGGCCTCCCAACCATGACCACTGTCATCTTGGGTCTTGCATGTGGACAATCTTCACAAGGTAGCCTCAGCTCAGACCTTGGCCGTGAGGAACTAATACTAAGGAATATAAGTTTCAGTCAAGCCCTACCCAATATTCGGTATTGTGGTCAGACGCTAAAATTGGAATGGTATCGCATCCAGACAACCATCAGTTTTATAAAGGGCTAAGGCTCATGCCTCAACATTTTCATCACCAAAATCATCAAGTGTTTGGAAACACATGTCCAAAACATTTCAATAGAATGATCCATCATTCCAAGGTTTTCATAACCATTTTTCCACCAAGTATTCACATCTAAAAGTTGATCAAGTTTTATGCTTAGCACTGGCATCTACAGGTGGGGGTAGTAATAGTGAGGGGTGGTAACTGGTGGAGTTTCACTAAGTCTAACCTTATATCTTAGGCTGATATCAAGGTTTCTAGGTTAGGCCAAATTTTATGCTCTTTAAGCAACCTTCAGCACAACTGTCTAGTATCTACGAAACTCTTAGGTAGACTCTAAGTAAGCTTTGTTAAAGAAATAATTAAGAAGCTTGCCATAAAACTAGGATTGGTTTAGCAAGTATGTATGATCACATATGCTTAAGGCATATAGTATTCATATCACAAGTATGGGTTTGTGGCATCAGTAAGGTATCTTGCAAGTGTTAGCTTGCACACTCGCTAGTAGTATTAGGCTTGCATAGTAATTAGCTTGCATAGGTATAGTATCTTGCAAGTGTTAGCTTGCCTTGTGCAGAGTAGTGGTTGAAGTTCTCCTGGGCTTCCTCTTCGTAGTATCCTCCTTCCTCCTCGTAGTATCCTTGGTCGGTACTAGCGTCTATGAATAAATACGAGGTACACAATCACCAAACAATACTTAACTACTTGCAATCATCAACACAAGGGTCCTATAGATGATCTAGCATCATCTCTAACATTACAAGGTTAAAGCTTGGTTTAAAACTTCTTATTTTTAGAAAAGTAATTTCTACTCATTGAAAAACTACTTAAGATTTAATATTCTCCAAATTAAACATGGGATCAGTTTGACACATGTCATCACCACATATTGTAGTCCATGGGAATGTGATTTAAAGTGGTGTCACAATTTAATAAGGTTTGACCTTTTTATTTTAATTAACTAAAGTGACTAGAAATGCTTATGAAGCATTCTTTTATTCCTTGAACATTATTTCTGCAAGTAAACCTATATATTTTTATATATTCTGAAAGGTATGGTTAAATGTGATTTTTGAGAGTTGGAATCAACTCAAAAGCTTTTATGGTTTAAATTTGAAAAATGTTTGAATGCAGAAAAGCTTCTGCCTTGTTATTTTTGCTATGGGTGATCTACAGATCCAAATGACTTGAATCCAACGGGCTTGTATTAAGCATTCACAGACCTTTCCAACAAAATTGGTTTCACCCAATTTGGTGCACTGAATCGATCTGGGTTGATTTTTTAAGTTGGGTACAGAAGTGTGTTTGAATTTAAAAAGAAAAAGGTTTAATTTGAATTGCTGGCTCATGGGAAATTCTAACGGTCGGCCTACTAAGCGCAGTTCTCCGCTGGCTGCTTAAGTGGGTGTCCCCACTGCCGTGACACGGGTTGGGCGGTATGGGGCAACGTGGATCGTTCGATCTAATTCTAATCCAATGGCTGGGGGTCATCATCGACGCGAGACAACTCCAGCGAGAAAGAAACCTAGCGCGGCCAGTGAGGGGGGCTGGGGGATCACCGGGGTACGGGCGAGGGTCGGCGAGGCGGGCGAACGACGAAGTCGACGACGGCGAACCTCCTGGTACCGGTGGCTTCTCTTGGGGCGGCAATCGCTGGCTCCTTCTTCCGGCAGCGGTGCTCCAAAGTGAAATTCGCAGGGTGGTGGTCGCTTGCTCGGGATGGTGTGGCACGGTCAGTGGGGAGAGGGGAGTGAGATGGTGTGAAGAAATCGTGCGGGAGTGGCCTCTATTTATAGTCGAGCGAGGGGACCGTCGGGGCGCACAGTGAGCTCGTCGGGGGCGACGTTACGGGCGGCTATAGGCATGGGCAAGGGTAGGGAACGGTGTTGTGTCTCCTGGCGATGCTCAACGACATGATCGCGAGGCATGGGGCGGTGCGGTTTGGTCTGGAACGGGCGGCGCTCTGCGCGGCAGAGGCGGCGTCTTCGACGGCGGGCGGTGGCTGTATGGCACGGGGCGGCAAACGGGGGTGTCTGGCGGTGTCCTGGGTCGGTGGTGATCGTGTATGCACGCGGTGAGGGAGGCGCGTGGTCTGTGGGTGATGGTCGAGGGTGGCACTCTGGCGCACACTCGGCATGGTCTGGGCGTGTCTCGTGCGCGTAGTCCAGGGCTTGGCAACGCCATGGGCGGGACAAGTGGCGGTGGACGGGGCTGCCTCCTGCACAAGGTTGGCACGGCTAGTTCTTCCTCTAGCCTGCTGTCCACAATGGGGTGACATGGGGGTGCTCGGCTGTTCACCATTAATGACAATGGCAAGCTCACAGGGGTGCTAGTGTTGGGCTAATCTTTCTAGATGATCTACTGGGTTGTGTGTGAGCTAACTAGGGAACAAGTTAGGCTCAAAACACTGCACACTATAGTGTTTGATGTTTTGTTTGATTTGTGTCTGCAACCTGTTTGATGAAATGGCCGCATGAAATCAAGTTTTGAATTTTGAAATGAATTTTGGTGGGTTTGCTAGATTGGTTCTGGTGAGTCTGCAGATGCTTGGGTTTTGAAAGTTGAGCTTGTTTGAGTGGGTTTTGAAAAAGTGGGATCTTCCCATATGAAGAAGATTCAATTTTGAATTGTCATTTAAACTATGCATTTGAAAGTTTCTGGATGATCACAAAGTGGGCCTTGATACTCTGTTATGAGTACATTCAAGGGGTGCAAAGATCTAGAAAAGTTTCTGTTAGGTTTTGAAAGTTTGAGACAGCCAAAGTAGGCATGGGAGTTAAATTGGTCAAAATGACCATTCACTTAATATATTTGTTTTGATTTACTTGTCTTAAGGAAAAGTGAGGGAAATGTTTTAGATGATGTTCTTTTCACCTAAGAAACATTTTACAAGCAATGGATCACACAAACAAGGTGGTTTTTAAAGAAATTCAAAATCCATGCATACACATATACATGCATTCATGAATTCATTTAGAAAAGTTTTTGTTAACCCTAAACTTGATGATTAGTGTTTTGATGATCTAAGTTTGATATTTTTGGGATGTTACAAACCTTCCCCCCTTAAACAAAATCTCGTCCCGAGATTTGAAAAAGGACGAAAAGATTACCTAGGATTTGAAGAGATCTAGAAACTCCGTTCTGATGTGATCTTCGCGTTCCCAGGTAGCCTCCTCTTCTGTGTGGTTACTCCACTGAATCTTGAGAAACTTGATGCTTCAGGTTCTAGTAGTTCGAAAGGCTTCTTCCAATATATGGATGGGTACTTCGGGATAGGTCAGATCATCGTTGATCTCTATGGTCCGGTGATCGATATTCTTGAACACTTCGGTCTTCTCGGGGACTTCGAGACATTTGCGAAGTAACGAGATATGGAACACATTGTGCACCGCTGACATCTCTTCAGGTAGTTCCAGTTGATACGATACTTCTCCTCGACGGTTCAGAATTTTGAAAGGTCCAATATATCTAGGGGCTAACTTTCCTTTGAGTTGGAAATGTTGCATTCCCTTCAATGGCGACACTTTCAGATAAACAAAATCTCCGATGTTGAAGGCGAGGTCTCGACGTCTCTTGTCGGCGTAACTCTTTTGTCGGGATTGGGCTGTCTTGAGGTGTTCACGAATCTTGTGAACCTTCTCTTCTGCTTCTCGTAGGATGTCGGGTCCGAAAATCTGACTCTCTCCTACTTCCGACCAGTTCAAAGGGGTGCGGCACTTTCTTCCGTACATAGATTCAAATGGGGCCATTTGCAAACTGGCTTGGTAACTATTGTTGTATGAAAATTCTGCAAACGGCAGACAGTCTTCCCACTTGGATCCATATTCTAGCACACATGCTCTAAGCATATCTTCAAGTATTTGGTTTACTCGCTCCGTTTGTCCATCGGTCTGAGGGTGATACGCGGTACTGAAATCTAGGCGGGTTCCTAAATCTTCTTAGACTTTCTTCCAGAATCTCGAGGTAAACTGAGTTCCTCGATCCGATACTATATTCTTGGGGACTCCATGCAAACTAACGATCCTAGCGATGTACAACTCTGCTAGCTTCGAACTCTGATAGGTAGTTTTGACGGGCAAGAAATGGGCGACTTTGGACAATCTGTCCACTATGACCCAAATAGAGTCATTTCCCCTACTAGAAGTAGGTAGTCCAGTGATAAAGTCCATTCCTACAGAATCCCATTTCCATTCCGGAATTTGCAAAGGTTGCAACAATCCAGCGGGTCTTTGATGTCCTGCCTTGACTCGTTGACATATATCACACTTGGCGATATAGCTTCTGATTTCTCTCTTCATCTTATGCCACCAAAATTGCTCTTTCAAATCTTGATACATCTTAGTTCCTCCGGGATGGATAGAATAAAGAGTATCCTGAGCCTCCTTCAAGATAACTTCTTTCAACTCCGAATCTGCTGGTACACAAAGGCGTACTTTGTACCACAGAACTCCTTCTTCGTCCTCGGTGAATTCGGGTACTTTGCCTGTACCGATACGACGCTTGATTCCGTCGATACTGGCATTTCCCTTTTGCGCCTCTTTAATCTGACTGATCAAAGTGGGCTGAAGTTCTATGCTAGCCAAAAATCCTTCACTTACTAATTCCACTCGAAAATCTTCCATCTCTTTGTGCAAACTTGGTTGCTCCTTCAAAATCATGGAGTTCAAGCGGCACGGCAATCTGCTAAGGGCATCGGCTACCACATTGGCTTTTCCAGGGTGATAGTGAATGTCCAGGTCGTAATCCTTGATTAGCTCAATCCATCTTCTCTGCCTCATATTCAGCTCCTTCTGAGTGAATATATACTTTAGGCTCTTGTGATCCGAATAAATCTCACAACGGTTTCCCATCAGGTAATGTCTCCATGTCTTTAGGGCTAGAACTACGGCTGCGAGTTCGAGGTCATGGGTTGGGTAATTTTGTTCATGTTGCTTCAATTGTCGCGATAGATAAGATATAACCTTGCCTTCTTGCATTAGCACACATCCGAGACCAATCTTGGATGCGTCACAATACACATCGAAGGGCTTCGTGATATCCGGCATGATCAAGATTGGGGCTGAAATCAATCTCCTCTTGAGTTCTTGAAAACTCGCTTCACATTTGTCGGTCCATTCAAACTTCTTGTCCTTCTTCAGCAATTGGGTCATGGGTCGGGCGATACTCGAGAATCCTTCTACGAATTTGCGGTAATATCCCGCCAATCCGAGAAAAGCACGAACTTGGGTTTGAGTGGTTGGGGCTTGCCAATCTTCTACATCTTTCACTTTGCAGGGTCAACGGCAATTCCTCCGGCTGATACAATGTGACCGAGGAATCCTACTTCCTGTAACCAGAATTCACATTTGCTAAATTTTGCATACAACTGATGCTCTCTAAGGGTTCCAAGAATGGTCCTTAGGTGTAGCTCATGTTCTTCTTCTGATTTGGAATAAATCAGAATGTCATCGATGAAAACAACGACAAACTTATCCAGGAAGTCCATAAAAATTTTATTCATGAGGTTCATAAAATAAGCGGGGGCGTTGGTTAATCCAAAGGACATGACTGTATACTCATACAATCCATATCTGGTAAAGGCGCCTTTGGAATATCCTCGCATTTAATTTTGAGTTGATGATAGCCACCCTAAGATCAATCTTAGAAAACACTGGCACCGTCAACTGATCAAACAAATCTTCTATCTTAGGCAAGGGGTACTTGTTCTTGATAGTGACATCATTCAACTTCCGATAATCCGTACACAAACGGTTACCTCCATCCTTCTTGTCCACAAACAAGACAGGTGATCTCCATGGGGACGCACTCGGTTGAATCAATCCGATTTCTAGCATGGAATCCAGTTGCTTCTTTAGTTCTTCTAGTTCTGACGGGTTCATACTATAGGGTCTCTGGGCTATGGGTCCTGTTCCGGGGATTAGTTCGATGATAAACTCGATATCCCGATCTGGGGCATACCGGGCAAAACTTCCGAAATACATCGGGTATTCGCAGACTATCCGAACTTGGTCAATGGTAGGTTGGGCTATACTCTTGTTACACTTGAATTGGCGAGGTAAGGTTTTATATATGCTCGATCGATGTTCCGCAGATTGGTCATGGTGATGACTTTCTTAGAACAGTAAATCAATCAATTATTTTTGGACTTCCAATCGATTACTAGTTCTACTTCCAAACCTTTAGTTCGTATTAATATTAGATTATCATATAAATATATTCCATGGATTCTGATAGGGACGGCTTTGCAAATTTGCCTAGCCTTTGTGGTTGATACGTGAATTTGTACAATCATCACATGCTTCAATTTGGTTGGTTGAATTTTACTAGTGCAAAATTCTTCGGTGACAAATGAATGCGATGCACCGAATCAAACAACACACTTGCAAGTACTGAATTAACAAAAACATACCCAACGACGTCCCGGGCGCTTCTCGAGCTTCTTCAAAGATGCATGAGAAAAGACGGCCATTGCGGTTGAGTGAATTCCTGGGCAAATCTTCTCCTGGTGGACACGACGCTGCCGCTGAGCTGGGACATTGGCGTTGGGGGCTGTAGCATTCTTCTTGTTGGGGCACTCATTGGAATAGTGGCCTTTATTTCCACAACATAACAGGTCACTTGTGACTTGTCCTTGGTCATGACAGTACAACATTGCTTCCATCCTGGGCAGTGTTGGGGTTGGTGGTAGTATTGTTGGTGTTGAATTTGGGTGGGGCACGGGTGAAATTGCTAGAGTTGCCGGGGTTGTTGTGATTTCCTCCGGGTCTAGGGTTTCCACGGTTGGGATAGATCGGACGGGTCATAGGGGGTATGTTGGTTCTTGGGGGCAAATCCTGGAGATGGGTTGGGGCGATACTTTGGGGTCTGATGGGTTCCTGGTTGATGCATCATGCGACGCTTGCGGTTTTCATTGGCCTGGTTGATCTTTCCTTCCATCTGGATAGCAGAGTCTACAAGGGCTTCAATATCAACAAAGGGGATATTGACTAACACCGTCTGCATCTCATCATGCAGACCATTCAGGAATCTTTCTTTCTTCTTGGCTTCGGTGTCTATTTCGTCCGGGGCATACCTAGCTAATGACAAATTTGTCACGGTATTCCACTACAGTCATCCTTCCTTGCTTCAACTCTCTGAACTCGTCTCTCATTCTCTTGATCAAACCTGGTGGCACATGGGTTCTGCTAAACTTGACCTTGAATTCCTCACAGGTCATCATCTGGCCTCCGGTCATTGCACGAACACTGTTCCACCATGCCCTGGCATCTCCGGCTAGATAATGGGTGGCGAACAAGACTTTCTCGTTGGCTTCCACTCCGGCTACTTCTAAGTTATTTTCCATGGTTTGCAGCCAATCATCGGCATCTAGGGGTTCTTCCGACTTGGTGAAAACGGGTGGGTTGGTATTCTGTAAATTCTTGAGCTTAGATCCATGGTTGCCCTGGTTTCCATGGCCTTGGTTGTTGTGGGCTAGCTGGGCTATCTGTTGCAGAGTGGCTAGGTTGGCTTGACGTTCGGCTCTTTCAGCTTCATGGGTCAAGTCAACATTTGCAGGATCTGCAACATCGGGTCCGGGGCTGAACCACTTCCTCCACGTGGCATCTGAAGATTGATATAGATCATGAGAAAAGAGGGAAATTGCTAAGGTTTTGGGTTTTTGAAAAGTTTTTGGAGTTTGACTCAAGTTTTCTAGCAACTTGCTTTTTCATTCATTCACTCATAGCACACAGTACAACACACACCACAACAAGGAAAAACAGATGGTTTTAAGAACCATTCTGAAATCTACGATACAGTGGGACCGACTACTACTCACTATGCTAGTGCTCAGTGCTACTACTGCTTGGAGTCTGTGGCTTCATCATCTTCCGCATCATCAATGAAGGCGAAATCATCCTCATCGGTGAAGAAGTCCATGGCCTGATCCTCTAGAAAATCATCGTCATCGCTGAGATAGGAGTAAGGGTCTCCACGAAGATCCTCTCCGACAATCTCCCTTTCCTCTAGCTGCATGTCTATCTCGTGGATGGTCTCTTCCAGAGATGAGATGCGATGGCGAAGACGGATAATAATGCGCTCCTTCTTGTCGAGCTGACGGCGGCGAGACTTGCGATCCTTTGCTAGCATGGCGATGGTCTGATCCTTCGTCTTGATGATGGCAGACTTGTGTTTGCAATAGTCACGGCAGTTGTCCAACTCTTGTTGACGATCATACATCATGAAGCTAAGGTGGTCCAATTGAGTCTTCAGCTCGGGGTGGTATGGGGCTTCCAGTGGTTGTCCATTTGCATCACGCCTTGGGCAAAACTCAAAGCGAGTACCCTTGATCTGATTGATGCTCTGCCCACACAGACGGGAAAGAGCTTCCTGCATTGCTCTGGCAAGTCCATCGAGCCAGTTGTTTTCCCTCAAGGTAAACTGAATTCCCTCCGCAGTGGGAGGTTCAATCTTTCCTCGGAGACTTGCAACAATTAGCCACTCCAGATCTTCTCCTCCTTGATCATTGAGCTGAGCTCCGAAGAACTCGGGATGCGGACGCTCCAGAAGTTCCGAAAGCTGATCTAGATCCCTCTCAAAGAAAAGGTCTCCCCCATTTCCAAGTTGATAAAACTTGTTGTACTTCACGTCCATCTATAAAAATAGAGGATGAATAGATTAGCAGAGTGATCAAGTGTGTCAAAATTTTATCTATTTTGCAAGAGTTTTTGAGGAACATGAAGTTTTATGAAAGAATTAAAGAGATAAGAATGAGAATATGTTTTTTGTAAATATTTGTTTTCTTTGGTTTTTGAAACTAAGTTTTTGGTTCAACGTCCAACCTAACTAGGGTCTCCTATGGTCAGGATGGCTCTGATACCAACTTGTCAATACCCGGATTTTTCAATCCTAGATGCCTGTTATGCCATACATCGCAATCCCAGGATTACCATTTTTGCGAGACATAACAGAATTGGATACCATAATACTTCATCCATTACAAACGATACATAAGTTCTTACACAAATAGGGATCTCATGATCCAGTTCTTAATACAACATCAAGCAGCGGAATACGTAATAATAACGGTAGCGTAGGCGAAGCTCCATCTTCGGGGTCACAGGCAATGCTGACGATGGGAGATGATCCTAGTTGTCGTAACCTTCCTGGGGTCCATCCTCCAGGTTATCCTCTTCATAGTCTGGCCATGGGAATAGCCAGGGACAAAGCCATGAGTACTCTTTAAGTACTCGCAAACTAATACTAACAGGTAAGGGGTTTTTGGATAATAGGACACTAGGCTCTAGGGTTGTTTTGCAAAAAGCCAAGTTTATCTTTACTAAGTTCCAAAGCTAGTCACAACTTTATAATTCCTAAGTGGGATCTTGTAATTCAGGTCACAACTCTGTTGTGTTCACGTCAAAGTCTCAATTCATTTCACAAGTCATTTTAAAAGTCTGACGGGGGAACAAGATGGCCATCTAATCGTCCATAATCATGACGCGGCTATTCGAATAGTTTGACACTCTGCAGAGATTGTACACTTTCACCACAACATTCGATACATCCGTCAGGAACAAATCCTGAACTCACCATACTCAGTATGCGGATAATCAATCCTAACCTTTCAATTACACGCCCTAGTATAAGCACCCCTCCTGTGAGTTTGGCCTCCCAACCATGACCACTGTCATCTTGGGATAGCACAGGTGGACAATCTTCACAAGGTAGCCTCAGCTCAGACCTTGGCCGTGAGGGAACTAATACTAAGGAATATAAGTTTCCAGTCAAGCCCTACCCAATATTCAGGTATTGTGGTTGTATGCTAAAATTGGAATGGTATCGCATCAAGACAACCATCAGTTTTATAAAGGGCTAAGGCTCATGCCTCAACATTTTCATCACCAAAATCATCAAGTGTTTGGAAACACATGTCCAAAACATTTCAATAGAATGATCCATCATTCCAAGGTTTTCATAACCATTTTTCCACCAAGTATTCCCATCTAAAAGTTGATCAATTTTTATGCTTAGCACTAGCATCTACAGGTGGGGGTAGTAATAGTGAGGGGTGGTAATTGGTGGATTTTTACTAAGTCTAACCTTATATCTTAGGCTGATATCAAGGTTTCTAGGTTGGCCAAATTTTATGCTCTTTAAGCAACCTTCAGCACAACTGTCTAGTATCTACCAAACTCTTAGGTAGACTCTAAGTAAGATTTGATAAAGAAATAAAGTAAGAAGCTTGCCATAAAACTAGGATTGGTTTAGCAAGTAGGTATGATCACATATGCTTAAGGCATATAGTATTCATATCATAAGTATGGGTTTGTGGCATCAGTAAGGTATCTTGCAAGTGTTAGCTTGCACACTCACTAGTAGTATTAGGCTTGCATAGTAATTAGCTTGCATAGGTATAGTATCTTGCAAGTGTTAGCTTGCCTTGTGCAGAGTAGTGGTTGAAGTTCTCCTGGGCTTCCTCTTCGTAGTATCCTCCTTCCTCCTCGTAGTATCCTTGGTCGGTACTAGCGTCTATGAATAAATACGAGGTACACAATCACCAAACAATACTTAATTACTTGCAATCATCACACACAAGGGTCCTATATATGATCTAGCATCATCTCTAACATTACAAGGTTAAAGCTTGGTTTAAAACTTCTTATTTTTAGAAAAGTAATTTCTACTCATTGAAAAACTACTTAAGATTTAATATTCTCCAAATTAAACATGGGATCATTTTGACACATGTCATCACCACATATTGTAGTCCATGGAAATGTGATTTAAAGTGGTGTCACAATTTAATAAGGTTTTACCTTTTTATTTTAATTAACTAAAGTGACTAGAAATGCTTATGAAGCATTCTTTTATTCCATGAACATTATTTCTGCAAGTAAACCTATATATTTTTATATATTCTGAAAGGTATGGTTAAATGTGATTTTTGAGAGTTGGAATCAACTCAAAAGCTTTTATGGTTTAAATTTGAAAAATGTTTGAATGCAGAAAAGCTTCTGCCTTGTTATTTTTGCTATGGGTGATCTACAGATCCAAATGACTTGAATCCAACGGGCTTGGATTAAGCATTCACAGACCTTTCCAACAAAATTGGTTTCACCCAATTTGGTGCAATGAATCGATCTGGGTTGATTTTTGAAGTTGGGTACAGAAGTGTGTTTGAATTTAAAAAGAAAAAGGTTTAATTTGAATTGCTGGGCTGCGCGGGAAATTCTAACGGGCCGGCCTGCTAAGCGCAGTGCTCCCGCAGGCTGCTTAAGTGGGTGTCGCCACTCGTCAGTGACACAGGGCTGGGCGAAGCGGTATTGGGGCAACGTGGATCGTTCGATCTAGTTCTAATCCAACGGCTGAGGGTCATCGTCGACGCGAGACAGCTCCGGCGAGAACGAAACCTAGCGCGGCCAGTGAGGGGTGCTGGGGGCTCACCGGGGTACGGGCGAGGGTCGGCGAGGCGGGCGAACGACGAAGTCGACGACGGCGAACCTCCTGGTACCGGTGGCTTCTGGGCGCCCAATCGCTGGCTCCTTCTTCTCCGCAGCGTGCTCCAGTGAAATTCCGGCGAGGTGGTGCTCGGCTTGCTCTGAGGATGGTGTGGCACGGTCAGTGGAGAGAGGGGAGTGAGATGGTGTGAAAAAATCGTGCGGGGGTGGCCTCTATTTATAGTCGAGCGAGGGGACCATCAAGACGGTGAGCCTGCCGGGGCGACGTTAAAGCGCTATAGGCATGGGCAAGGGTAGGGACGGTGCTGTGTCTCGGCGATGCTCAACGACATGACCGCGAGGCATGGGGCGCGGTTTGGTCTGAACGGGCGGCGCTGGCAGTAGGCGGCGCTTTCGACGGCGGGCGTGGCTGTATGGCACGGGCGGCAAACGGGGTGTGTCGCGTGTCTGGTCGGTGGTGATCGTGTATGCACGCGGTGAGGGCGGCGCGTGGTCTGTGGGTGATGGTCGAGGGTGGCGCTCTAGCGCACGCTCGGCATGGTCTGGGCGTGTCTCGTGCGCGTGGTCCAGGGCTTGGCAACGCTCGCGGCGGGGACAGGCATTCGCGGTGGACGGTGGGCTGCCTCCCAGACAAGGTTGGCACGGCTAGTTCTTCCTCTAGCCTGTGGTCCACAATGGGGTGACATGGGGGTGCTCGGCTGTTCACCATTAATGACAATGGCAAGCTCACAGGGGTGCTAGTGTTGGGCTAATCTTTCTAGATGATCTACTGGGTTGTGTGTGAGCTAACTAGGGAACAAGTTAGGCTCAAAACACTGCACACTATAGTGTTTGATGTTTTGTTTGATTTGTGTCTGCAACCTGTTTGATGAAATGGCCGCATGAAATCAAGTTTTGAATTTTGAAATGAATTTTGGTGGGTTTGCTAGATTGGTTCTGGTGAGTCTGCAGATGCTTGGGTTTTGAAAGTTGAGCTTGTTTGAGTGGGTTTTGAAAAAGTGGGATCTTCCCATATGAAGAAGATTCAATTTTGAATTGTCATTTAAACTATGCATTTGAAAGTTTCTGGATGATCACAAAGTGGGCCTTGATACTCTGTTATGAGTACATTCAAGGGGTGCAAAGATCCAGAAAAGTTTCTATTAGGTTTTGAAAGTTTGAGACAGCCAAAGTAGGCATGGGAGTTAAATTGGTCAAAATGACCATTCACTTAATATATTTGTTTTGATTTACTTGTCTTAAGGAAAAGTGTGGGAAATGTTTTAGATGATGTTATTTTCACCTAAGAAACATTTTACAAGTAATGGATCACACAAACAAGGTGGTTTTTAAAGAAATTCAAAATCCATGCATACACATATACATGCATTCATGAATTCATTTAGAAAAGTTTTTGTTAACCCTAAACTTGATGATTAGTGTTTTGATGATCAAGTTTGATATTTTTGGGATCTTACATTGACCCTTCTCTCCAAATACCGAGTAGCGCAACGTTACTGTTCTAGAACCGCCCTATACAATGGAAGAAGAAACAAATGATTCAAATCATAACATCAAAGATCCTATGGTTTGGAGATCAGCAAGAGCAGTATCATCCTAGATTGGTATAGTAGCCTTGTGATTGAAGTATTGTTAGATGAACAAGAGTAACCTAAGAACTACAAAGAAGCAATGGAGAGTGCTGACTCCGAGAAATGGATGCAAGCCATGAAATCCGAGATAGGATCCACGTATGCAACCAAGTTTGGAACTTGGTAGATCTCCCTAAAGGTCAAAAGTCCATGGAGAATAAATGGATCTTTAAAAAGAAGATATATGTTGATGGAAATGTGATTGTCCACAAGGAAACACTTGTCGCAAAGGGTTTTCAACAAGTGGAGGGAATTGACTATAGCAAGACCTCTCCTATAGCAATGTTGAAATATGTCCGGATTTTAGTAGCAATTATTGCATATTATGATTATGAGATATGGCAGATGGATGTCAGGACCACCTTTCTCAATGGACACGTTGATGAAGAGTTGCATATAATGCAACTAGAGGGTTTTATCGATCCTAAGGATGCCGGAAAAGTATGCAATCTTGAATGATCCATTTATAGACTAAATCAAGCATCTAGGAGTTGGAACAAGCGATTTGATCAAGTGATCAAGGGTTTTGGATTTGTCCAAAACAATCAAGAAGCTTGTGTTTAAAAGAAAGCAAGTGGGATATCAGTGGCATTCCTGGTAGTATATGTGGATGACATATTACTCATTGGGAATGATGTGACATTATTAGGGAGCGTAAAGGAGTATATGAGTAGTTAGTTTTCCATGAAGGATGTAGGTGAAGCAGCCTATATATTAGGTATCAAGATCTATAGAGATAGATCAAGACAACTGATAGCATTAAGTCAGAGTACTTACATAGATAATATTTGGAAGAAGTTGAAAATGGAAGATGCCAAAAGGGGTTTTGTGCCTCTTGTGAAAGTTGTGCCATTGAGTAAGACTCAATGTCCGACAATAGCTGCTGATAGAGAGAGGATGGCAAACATCACTATGCCTCAGCCATAGGTTCTATCATATGCTATGCTATGTACTCAACCTGATGTGCCCCTGGATCTTGGTTGGACATGTCGTTTCCAAAGTGATCCAGGAGTGAAACATTGGACAGTTGTGAAAAATATCCTGAAATATCTAAAATTAACTAAGGATATGTTCCTAGTCTTTGGAGGTAGTGATGAAGCTCTAAACGTAACTGGCTACATGGATGCGAGCTGGAACACAGACTCTGATGACTCGAAGTCTCGGACATGATATATGTTTTTGGTGAATGGTGGCGCGGTAACCTGGAGAAGTGTGAAGCAACCAGTAGTGGCACAATCTTCAATGGAGTCGGAATACATCGCAGTTAAATCTATGGCAAATGAAGTTGTCTGGCTGCGGAATTTTGTCATCGAACTGAGAGTTGATCCTAATGCGGATGACCCTATGACAATCTTCTGCGATAACACATGTGCCATTACAAACGCATCGGAACCAAGAACTCATTCCATAGTCAAGCATATTCAGCTTTGATTCCACTCCATTAGGCAAAATGTTGAGAATGGCGAAGTCAAGATTTGCAAAGTGCATACGGATCTGAATGTTGTAGATCCGTTTACCAAAGGACTTCCACAAGCCAAGCATGAGCAACACTGGGATACTATTGGCGTTAAGTCATTGCCTATTATAAAGCTAGATTAATTTGTACTCTAGTGCAAGTGGGAGACTGAAGGAGATATGCCCTATAGGTAAATAATAAAGTGTTTTTATTTGATGTATCTCTTTTATGTTCATAATATGTTTCCTACTATGCTATAACTATATTAATACACATGTGGCAGGTAAAGAAACCAGGTTTATAGTTATCTCTAGTAAACTAGCTCATTGGGAAATTGATGATCTTATGGTTTTGAGATCATGGTGATAGTGCCGATTGACAATGAGGTCACATTATTGGTGAATAATGTGATATAAAAACACCCAAAGCTAATCATAATGAGATTTAGTTACTTAATGTTCATCATTATTGATAACACAGAAACATTGTGGCCTAAATCCTTTGATTACAAGATAATGCATAATCACCATTTTAGAAGGATACTTGGATGACATCAAGTATCAAGCCGTGAAGGTTGATCATAAGGGTAACAGTGGGTTTCCTGAAGAGACGGGTTAAGCAGTTTTTATCAAGACCAGGATTTGTCAATCCAATTAATGGATAGATACATGTGGCCAACTTGGTGATGTTGCATTAACGAAGCTTGCAAGCATGTGACTAGGTCATGGAATGCAACGATACGAGAACGAGTAAACGAGATCATCAAAAACGATATTGAACACAAGTATGGAGATGCTTGAGATAAAATCCCAGATGACCTAGGTATTGTATGGAAAAAGGAGTAGGACTACACAGTTAAAGGTTCAAGCAATGGCATTTCGTGGATGCACGGGTAGTTATTATGGGCATCCATGTCCCACTGATGATCATTGACGCAAAAGAATTCTTGGTCATGTCCGGAGCATCTCCGAGCCGAAGGGTGGCACACTTAACGGTGGGGACGCTTTGGGATCGAACCGGCACCGTAGGAGAAATGAGAGAGAGAAACCAGAAAGGTTCCGGGTAACATCCGATGTCGATTGGAGGGTCCAGAAGGTGTTCTGGAGTATGACCTATAATAGTATATGTGTTTTATATATTAATTGGTTGAATTTATATTGAAAAATATTTTATTTATATTTTGGGAAGCCTTTTTATTATTGGGGCATTACCCGGAGGGAAGGGCCCATAGGGCTAGGCACCATAGGAGAAGAGGAAGGGGCTCGGCCGGCCAAACCCTAGGGTTCCCTCCCCCCCCCCCCCCCCGCATGGGGAGCCTAGGGCAGGTGGTGGATGCCCTCTTAGCGTCTGCTTGGGGGTCCCACCCCCCTTGGCCCTAGGGTTTGCCCCTTCCCCACCTCCTATTAATAGAGGAGCACCCCTTCCCTCTCTCTCCCTCTATTACCTAGAGCTCTATCCACCTAGATTGGATCTAGCTCTTTGGGATTAGTTCTTCACATCTGAACTACTGTCGTGCGTAGGATGGTCCGGCTTCCATCTTCTTCTGCTGCTTGGCTGGGTCGGATCCCGTTAGACGTCCCTACACCATACATGTGTAGGGCTCTAAGGCGCAAAACTTGGGGCGCTCATATTCATTGCTATATGCCTACCTTTGTAATGTGTGCCACGTCTTCAAGGGTATGAACTCCATCCTCCCTCTCTTTTACTTATGTCTATATATAATAGATCTTGGTTGTCGTGTTCGCGTGGCTAGAATTTTTTGTTTCCTTCTGCGAACCCCAACAACAACTCATAGGTTAGGGCCTATACCAGAGTGGGCATCCTGAAGGTTTTGACCGGGTACTCGACCCATAATTGGTGTGGATCTTGGCAGGGTATCCGGATGGTTTGGGTATAGTGTACAACCTCTACAGACTATAAATTTATTCAAATAGTCGTGTCCGTGGTCATGGACGGTTGGGAAGGTTTCCGTAGAGCGGTGCTGGTTTTTTATTTCAAAAAGGACTTTGGAGAAATAAAGAGTTTTCAAAACCCTGGTAGTCTAGATGACACTAGTGAAGGGAGGTGACCTCGTAGGATCACAGAAGATGAAAAACCCGGTCGAGTGAGGACCATGGAGATGAAATAGGGTGGTCCAGTCCTATTGTTCCCCAAAACTTTTGAAAAATACATTCAAAAGGTTTTACAAAAGTTTTCAACAAAGATATAGAGATACTATATCTACAAGAAAAAATATTTTTGAAAAGAACGTCTCCTGGAACCCTCCTATTATCACAGCCATATTTCATATCCTTCTATTGTTATTTACCTAAGGTGGTTTGCAAGTACATTCAATGTACTCACTGGCATTATCCCAGGCTATTAACTTGGTTAGATATGAGAGGAATGATAGAAGAAGGTGAAGTTGGCGAATATACGAGCAAGGACATTCTCACAGTCATCTACCTATAGGTTAAGCCATGGCTCGACTCGGCGCTTGATTAAAGATCCGCTGACATTCATAACATTCAATCACAACATTCATAACCAAGTTATTATCAAACTGTTGTAAATCAGATATTAACTATAGTGGGAGAGACAGACACCCGCTAGCCACTTATGCAAAACTAGTTGCATGTCAAGCATGGAACAGGTCTCATGTGCGAGGACATGTAAAGTTTTGTCCGGGCCGCTTCATCCTACTATGCCGCTAATATCCAAAGTACACAAAAGTTTTCAATAACATGATCCTCAACTCCCACATCTCCATGTGTTCAAACCATTCAAAGCATCTACGCATAGACATGGATCTGATACCACTGATGGGTTTCGTCGCATAGAAAACAAAAAAATATTACGGTTGCAACTACCAAGATCTAATCTAGGCGATACTTTGTAATAGTTTCAGAAGGACTCACCCTTGAAGGCCGTAAGCGGGATAATATTACCGCAAACAAACATGGTTGGTGTATATTATACACGACCGTCCTCAAGGACATGCAAACGATCAACGCCACCAAGGGCAGCACCTCCATAATCGGTCACACATGTAGTGTGCTAATGACTTCCATCCCTTTCTCCATGTTGGGCAGAGGAAGTAGCGGATCCTTGGGAAGTCCAGAAGAACTATGACATTGTAGTGGTGGTGGAGAAGATCTTGAGCAGGGCTTTGCCTGAGAACCTTGCTCGTGGCAATGGACAAGGCTAGCAAGGGGAGGAACATGTCAACCAAAGGGCATATGGGAGAGATGGAATGATTTGATTAGAGGGGGTCTCCACCTCCTCCTTTTATAGGATAGGGGATGCTCCCAAAGGCCATAAACCAACCCCTAGTGGTGCCCCCACCTATCCCCTCTTTATGGTAGTGGAGTCTCTACTCACACAAATCAAAGGATCACCATAATTCCATTAATTCCTACTCAAAAATAAAAGGTCTTTCCATTAAAGCACTTTAATTATCTTGGTTTAATGCAACTAAATTCAATGGAAACTTCATTTAATGATTACTTCATTTGACGAACACTTCATTTAATGAACACATTAACATTTTATTCCATTGCTTTGTTTCGATACAACGAAACTATTCCGACGGATTCGACAGAACAATTCCTGCGTTCCCTGTCCACTCAAATGCGTCAACTACCCTTAAGTGTGTCCCTATGGGTTCGAGAACTAGGTGGAAATGATTGAGACTTTTTCCAATCAATAATCATTAGCAGGACCTGGAGATCCATAATGACTCCCACTAGCTCAACAAAAATCCGATGATAGTCTGAACCTTTTTTGCAGTAATCTAATTCCTTTTATCTCACGATATTTTACTTGTCTGAGATCCGATCATTTGGTATCATACATACCTTATTCAATCTATTTACCGACAAGTAATCTTTTTCTCGTTCCCGTGATATAACATTCTAGTGATTAGATCACTTTCTTGCAAGTTATGTCAATGTGATATCACCGAGAGGGCCCTGAGTATATCTCTCCGTTATCTGGATTGACAAATCCCACTCTTGATCCATGAGGCTCAACTAACACTTTCCAAGTACCTGACGACACCTTTATAATCACCTAATTATGGTGTGATGTTTGATGTAATCAAAGTACTTTACCGATGGAAATGATTGACGTGATCTCATAGTCTAAGGACATTGAGTTACTTCAAATGCGATATAAATATAAACTTGAGGTCTTGATTGTATTGCTAAATCTACTACGGGTGACTATTCATCATATCATTCTCCAACGATATGACCCTGTTATTAACAACATCCAATGTTCATGATCAGGAAACCTTGATCATCTATTAATCAACAAGCTAGTATTAAGAGAGGCATTACTAGGAACATTTTCTTTGTTTATAAATCACACATATATTAACATTTTTGGTTAACACAATTATAGCATGAGAAATAATCATTTATCATAAACATGGATTAAGATAATAACCACTTTATTATTGCCTCCCGGGCATATTCCTTTTAATTTGGTGACAAGGTGGAGCTCATGCGAACCCTTAAGCGGCAGGTGGCTGCTAAACGCTAAGCGTTACCGAACAGAGAGGTGGACATGGTTAGATGTAGGGGATCGAGGATAACTAGAGAGAGTAGCATGAAGAGGGAGTAACAAAGAGAAGAGTGCACCATGAGCACATCTTGGAGAGGACCGAGAGGTTTTCTATTTCTTCTCCCGGCCAGGATAGAGCAGGGGAGAAGAAGTGGTGTTCGGGGGAGGTAAGTGAGTGGGAGAGGAAGCAAATGCACGGGGAGGTGGGGTGCTGGGGTGGCCTTTTCCCTATTATTTCGAGGAGGGCATGTCCATGGTGAGCCATGTCCATGTATATGAGGTGGAGAGGTGAAACCAGTGGGATGGTTGCTATGGATAGTGGAAAGGGGTTTCTGGTCGTGCTAGGGGACAGAAAAAGGCTGGGGGTGGCTATGGTATTCATTAAGAAGGGGAAGACAAGACAAGGCCTTTGTATCTCTAACATCCAAGCACATGGGACAAGGAGGAGGGGTGCTACAGTGCTAGGTCTACAGTGTAGCTCAGCCAGAGTGGTGTTGGGTTGCTGGAGAGATTTAATTTAGGAGCTTTGATGAGAGTTTGATTAGGTTTAGCTCACGCATTTGATTAGTTTGCCAATTTGGATCATAAGGATGATCATGAAGGAAGTGTAGAAATTTAACTTTGGCAAGATGAGGCAAAGGTACTGGTTGGTAGATATGGTCAAGCCACAACTATAGTAATTATTCATGAATTTTATGAATAATTAGGTGCTCAAAATAAATATAATTAGAAAGGTACTGAATTGGTTTTATGGATGTGATTTGAGTTTTTTGAATTGGACATGTGGGATTTTTTATTTGAGAAGGCCTCAAATATGTATTATTAGTTTGGAGAATTTTCCCAAAATTTATTGGGATGGAAAAGTATTTAAAACCATTATTTTCTATTTCCGCCATTTAAAAAAATAGCAAAAAGAATTATTAAAACAGTTCACAAATATTTATTTTTAAAGTGAGAAGATAGGTAAAAAAATATAGGCTTGAATTGTGCCTTAAGTTGGAAAAGTATTTTGGAGAAAAACAAACTTTCCTTTAGGAAGTTTTGAGGATTTTGTATAATAGTGGAAATAAATAGTTTTAGGGCCAAAATAATTATGGAAAATACTTTATAAATTTTTATAATCAGGGTATATGGTGTCCACACAGTGTATTCATCATTTTCACCCTTGGGTTTTGAAAATCATACTTGATTTTCGAAGAAACAAGAAATAGAGGATCTAGGGCACTAGTATTTTTATACCCTCTAAATCTTCTTGGTTTGAGGAGCTAAGGCCCTTGGGGCATGGGATAGATGGATAGATATACCAAGTGTTGTAGGTCACCTTGGTACCTAGTGTTGAGCTTGATCATGTTTGAGGTAGTCTAGGTGTGATGCCAAACTTTGTTGAAATTAAGGGTGCCATAACAAATTATCATTTAGCCTCAAAAACCATGTGGGTGTAAGAAGCATGGAGCTCCAATGGAAACAAGGGAAGTGTGGATTGATATATCATGGTTAGTAGATCATAAAAATGGAAAGAGTTGGTCCATTTATGGAAGTGTGGATTGATGCCAAACAAGGGAAGTTTTGTAACTAGATATACAGGAATCCTTAAATGAACATTTATGGGCACATCCTATGGATGGTAGCACCTCAGAAATGATTACATCATAAAAATTCATCTTAAACAGTAAGGATCCACCATACTATCCTTACAAAAGTTTATAAAATCATTTTCCTAAACACTGTAAGAATCATAACTAGAAATTATCCATCATAGGATATTAAAGATAGGAGGCAACAGGTAAAAAACTTTGTTTCTACCTAGCAAAGTCTCAGAGTAGCATCATATACTAAGCCATTTATCCATTATAGCTCTATACATAACATAAATCTTTCCAAGCTTACAAACTAAGCCAATCCATAGTAGAGCTCAAGAAAAGCCTATCGAAAGACATGAATTGTGTACCAATCAATTTATGGTGTCACACTAACCTGCTTAATAAGAAATCCAAGTAAACATGCTACATAGCTTAAATCTATCTTACTTAATAATTTTCCTGAGATAAACAAACATGAATCATTTTGTCAATTATACATTCTATCATCTAGAATTATCAGAGAGCCATTGGGATACATAACCAACTCCAATTCCCTCACATCTTAACATATCAACATAGACCAATACATAAAAAAATTAGTTAATAGCTACTGACAGAACCACTGTCAACACCAAGCTCAAAGTACAATAGTGAAATCTACATCACTACGATTAATAGGTAACCCCCTCAAAGCAACATGTTATCAAGGGATGAACCCTAACACAAAGGGATGAACCCTGGAACAACAGAAAATCACACTTAGGGTTTGTGTGTTGCAAGTACACAGAGACCAGCATGGTAGGATAGAGAACAAAAGGGGAAAAGGGATGAACTCACTCGAGGTCCTCACTGTAGTTTGAAGAGGAAGTAGAATGGTCAGCGAACACATACATGGCAGGACAGGGTAGCACCCGGAGGCACTGCAACCTGCGCCAAGCCACGAGCACGGAAGCCATGGCAACACGAGAAGCAATGGCGACACCACAGGGCCACCAGAGCCGTGGAACAGCACCACATGGACGACAGAGCAGCAAATCACCGACAGCCACCAAACCCTAGGGTTCGGGGTGGAGGCGGCCTGGTCAGGAGAGAGGCCTAGCAACGAATCTAGCGGGACCAGTCGATGGAGCGTCACCGATTTTCTCGTCTCGCACCATGGCGGCGGACGGAGAATCCCGAGGAGGCCGGAATGGCGGAGTGACGGCCGCGGCAACACAGCGCCATGGCGGCGAGAGAGAGAGAGAGAGAGAGAGAGAGAGAGAGAGAGAGAGAGAGAGAGAGAGAGAGAGAGAGAGAGAGAGAGAGAGAGAGAGAGAGAGAGAGAGACTAGGAAATCCTTCATAAGTGGCGCATCAATATTGGTCTTCTGTGGCGCATGGCTGGGACGCCACTGTTAGGTTGCCACTGATGAAAACTTCTATGGCGCATTTCGAAATGCGCCACAGAAGTCATGATACTTTTGTGGCGCGTTGATGCGCCACAGGACTCTGTTCAGTGGCGCATTATGGACAATGCGCCACTAAAACACTATGTGCCACAGAAGTTTAAAATGATGCGCCACTAGTTTGAGTATCAGGTATTAAAAAAATTGAAACTTGTCCAAATATACAATATTATATAGGTATTATACAGTATTATATAGAAACAGTATATTTGACTTAGTATATGAAAACAAATATAATACAAACATGAATATAGTGCCCTCACACTACTTAGAGCCCGAACGAGATAGACAAGTGATCATCACATTACAATACAAGTCAAATGAAGTGGTTTGTTACAAGTGTTTGTTACAAAGTTCACCATCTCATCACATTACAAATGAAGTGTTCATCTCGCCTACACTAGAATCAAACAGAATACAACTATGACGACGGTGAGCAAGAGCAAGAGCACTAGCAATATCTTCATCCGGTTCTCCTCCCATAGGTGGTTCCTCCACTTGGCTACCGCCTCCTCTCGAGTCACGTATCCTTTGTAGCTGTTGCCGCTAAACTTGTTCACCTATTTCTGACAGTCCTCCCACTCATCGTAGACTCCTGGAACCCAACCCTTGTACACCACGTACCACTTCGTCATCTCTATAGATAAGGCATATTAGTAAATCATGCAACAGAAAGAACTAAATTGGTTCACATGCATATATATTCACATAAACTAAAGCAAAAGATCAGTAAACATAGAAGATAGCACATCGATCATAATCATAGAACTTCGACGACAACGACCACAATAGTGAAGTTTACAACATACGACCATCGTAGTATATAGTTTGTGACACAACACTACACACTGACATCTATGATAATTCTAGGCGCACACATCGATCAATGTTGAGAACTGCTAACGCTCGGCTTCGGGAATGGTAGATAGCCATCCTTCGTCATCCACATCCTGTTGTCACCCTGTTGATGAAGAATATTTTCAATCTCCCTCTTAGTCAACCCTCTGTTGTGTTTTAGGACCCCTCCCCTCGTGTTGACATCTTCCACAATGATTTCCGACAACTTAACCTGGATGCGATGGAAGTCTTCTCTAAGATCATCATCGTCCCTTCACGCCAAATTTTCGGCCCATGCTCGGAAACTAGATGGCAGAGTTAGGTTCTGGCAATCCCGGACAAACCCTTTAAGGTGATGCATGGCGTAGAAGGCCTCCTTGCCGCCTCCAGTAGCCGGCTCCTTGACACAGGGGAACTCGAGCACATGCTTGAACATGTGCTTGTCATCCTTGATACATTCCCCCTTGTTGACGAAGGGGCATCCCTTTTTAGCGTAGCCCTCAAGAGCCTCATTCAAAACACCCCTTATTCTGGTGTAGTCCTTCTTCTTCTTCTTACTCGCCGAGTCGAAATACGATGCTATCGAGTACTTTGTGCAAATGACGATGAGTGTGCAGTATTTGTCTCTGCACAACACGATTGAAACATGATGTTGGGAAAGGGCAAAGGAATAAAGCTATAATAAAGCCTAAGTTAACAATGCTAGGGGTGTGTGTACTTAATCGGGAAAGAAAGGCAAAAGAAGCGTGTTCGTCCTCTTGTGGTCCCCATGAACTTCTCGAGATACGTCGTCGCCTTGGCACGCGTCTCAGATCCTTCCCTCAACTGGCTATCACGCATGTAGTAGGGATCCACTATCGCGATGTAGGGGGTCTGCTCTCTCTTGGTCTTCATCGCCAGATTGAGCGCGAATAGGAGGACCATGTTATAGTCCAGCTGTTTCGAGAGAAACAGCTTGAAGACGTCCTCGTACGATATGAAGAACACGTCCGCGGGGGCTTCATGGACGAAGTCCATGTCCGATGGCACCTTGACAGTGAAAACCGGGTAATTTGGATCTTTGTCTTTAAGAAGAATGCCCTCTAGTGTCTTGATACTATCACTCAAAGCGAGCATATGTCCACCAGCAAGGCGAAGCAGATCCGGAGTCAGTATAGCTTCACCGGCTATATGTATCCTAGGCAAGCCATCCTCGCGGGCTGGTACGACGTCATCCTTATCCCGGATCCTATTCGGAGGAGGTTGGCTCTCAGCTTTCTTACCTCTCTTCCTGTGCTTCTTCGTCTTCTGAGCAGGCTCCTCCACTGGGGATGCTAAGTGCTCAACGGCCGCCTTTTGGAGTGTGTCAGGGCTAAAGACGAATACAACGGGTTTCTCCTGTTGATCGGCGGCCGGAGGCGTCTCTTGAGATAAGCCTCCGAAGACCAGGCATTGCGTGCATGTAGTGGGACGCCCACCTTGACCCTCGCGAGTGATGAAGGGTTCTTCATCCACAACAGGCATGTACAATCCTATGTCGGCACTGGTGTTGATGTAGTCGTCGATGTTGACAAATTCTTCATCATCATCATTGTTGCCGCCATGTGGTGATGGTGGTGGTGGGGGCGATGGTGGTTGCGTTGCGACAGCGGCATCGCCTTGAGGCAGCCCACACGCTCCCAATAGTTGTTGGTGGCGACTGGTGGTGGCGACGACGACAGGTGGCTTCCTAGGTGGTGGCCGGACGATCGAGGTGGCGCCGGTGACAGGTGGCATCCGAGGTGGTGGCCGGGCGATCGAGGTGGCGCTTAGGTTCCCCGTAAGATGAATCTGACTCTTCGGCCATGTCAAGGGCCAGCCGTGGCATTCTGCAAGGGTCTTGTGTTCGTCGGCTCCCTGAGGTTGAAAGGGAGGTCCATGTCATCGCACCCTGGCAACACCCGAGCAATCCGGACCCTCTTCACGGCATCGTCCATTGCATTGTTGTGCATCGTGCGGTTCGCCGGTTGTATGATATTGCCCTTGGCAACATCCTTCAACTCGCCATCGTCAACTTTGTGGAGTAGTACGCAAGCAGCATCCTGAATATCGACACATATGTGTTGGGCATCATTATCGAGGTGGAAATCACCAAAGGCGCATAAAGAAGATGAAGCGGAGTATGATATTAGTTACCTTGGTGAGGGCGTTGAGCTCGGCTAATGTCGACACACGGCTGATCCCGGCGGCAGGCCTATCATCAGCATTCTCCCGCGGTACTGGTGCCACCGCCGGCTGTGCGATACTGGTATTTTTGGCGGGAGCAGCAGGGGGCAGCTGTGCGACAACAAGCTCTTGTGGCTGCGCCGCGGCAATGGTGGCTGGCAGGGTCACCAAGTCCGGCGACGCGTTAACGTTGATGCTCGAGTTGCTGCCGCTAAAGCTGGGCACGTTTATTGGCCCTTGTTGACCTCCCGCATTCCAAACAGCTAGCCCCTCCATCAACCCAGGGGGGATGATCACGCGAAGCTTCTCCTCCAATAACTTATCCATTGCTTTCTCTTCCACTTTTTCCTCTAATGTCTTCACCTTCAACTTCAGCTCTTCAACCTCGGCTTTATCTTTAGCCGCCGACTGGTTCTTCCTCTCCCTCCTCTTCTTTGCGTCCTCTTTGTAGTACTCGGTAAATTTCATGCTTGTACCGAAGCTGGACACACTGCCAGCTGATTTTGGCGGCAACTTCTTCTCCCTCTTCTTGTAAGTGTTCATCGCCCTGTTAAAAACAGTGTCCCATGGCTCCGCCGCCGAATCTTGGGACGACAAGTCCTCGCTAGCGTTCAATTCCTTCTCCTGCAGAGATACAAGGAGAGGTGAACCCATGCATGAATTTAGATTCTTGGCTTAATTATTTTAATGAGAGATCCACGGTAAATTCCTTACCAGCTCATGCTCAAAGGCCTTCACATCCGGGTCATCGGTGACGAACTCCCCTGTAACAGGGTCCAGGTAGTAGCGGGCCCGGACAAATTGTCGGATCTGCAGGTCTGTAATTTTATGCCATGGGTTCTCTTTACCCAGGCGTTCAAGCTCGGCGTCCTCCTTGTCCCAAATGGGCTGTTTCCCTCTGTATCCGCCGCTTCCAAGCCGGTGGTTACCTATGTTCTTCTCTCGCATAGTCTTTCCCCACTCAGTCCATGCTTTAGAGGCAGCGGTATCTAAGTCCGCCTTGAATATCTTGAAGTCTTCTTCGTCGAGCATCGGATTTTTCCTACTTATAATCTCCCAGCTTTCACCTTTGTCAATGTTGTTCTTTACCCGGGTTTTCCAGCTGCTCAAGGCGTTGCTCATCTTTGTCAGGTGCTAGTTTGTTCACCGGGTTCTTATTACTCTCCAGGTTTCTGAACTTCTCTGGGAATGTGTATCGCTTGTGAAGCTTCTTAAGGAGGTTCTCGACCAAAGCATGATTACGTCGGATGTACGACGTGTTGATCGACATGCTTTCCCGGACGGTGCACCTGAGTTGCATGTCGTACCCGCAGGCAATCGATGAAGGCGCAATGGGTTGGACACCTTCTGTGACCTCGGTGAACTCATCACAGACGTTGGCGAGCACTTGCGGCTTCCGATCTTTAATATCCTTCTTCTTCTTCTTCTGTATGGTGGCCGGGTTGCCGCTACCACCATATGTGCGCTCGCCACCATCCGTGGTGGTGTTACCCTCCTCCCCGCCTTCACTAGTTCCATCGTAGTCGTCGTCCCCCTCGTAATCTGGATCTTCCTCGCCCCCAGCACCTCCGACGACGGTCGTCGGTGGTGGTGTCATTCTCATCTCCTCTGCCTCCTCATGCTCTTGGGACGGCCCCCAGAACGATTTGTTGGCCTCTCGAGCTAGATCCTCGACGCTCATTTGTTTAGAAGGACCGGCCTCGTCGTTAGTCGACATGTTTGCGCTTTATTACTAAAAAATAGGCAAATAGTTAGCACAAATATCGATCGAAAGTTTCAGCATGACCTTTGCTAATTTTTGGACCTACTAGTGTCCATTTCTCAACCGAAACGGAAGTGAATCAACACTTCAGGAGAAACGAGCAACTCAATTGAAATCCCTGCAAGAAAAAACACCCCATCCCCAATGACACCATCCATCATCATCCAACACCATCTCATTCACAAAATAAACAAACCTCTGCAGCACCATCTCATCCACAGATCATAAACAGCAGCATAACTAGATCATATACATAACCATTTCATATAAATAAACAAAGGACTTTATAGCCTCAGAGAAGCCTCAGAGAAGCAAATTGACACCAAAATGTTTAAAAAATGAGGCTGGCTATTATAATCTTCGTCATTGTTAGTACAGGAAATGAAAGAAACAAAATGAATACATATTAATTCTGTTCTGTCCATGCTTGGTATCCTCTGCCAATCAGTATTTCATGATTTAGAGATTCATATATCTTTACATGATTCAAATATCCACATATCATTTACATTTGAGATATCGCATATGCAAATTAGCATGACAATATATCTCTTATTAGCAATAAATCAATAAGTACTTCAACCTCCAGCCCAAGTCGTACAAAAGTTTATTGTTCTTCGGCTAAACAACAACATATTGTGAGCACGCGACTAGAAATGTTATTCATGGTTTTCCAATTAAACAACATCCAGTATTAGGTAGAAGTTACCAACAAAAAATAGTCACTAGATACTTGGATGAATTGCCTTACTAACAACCCAGCATGCCCCTAATGAATAGCTCTTGGAAGTTACTATTTCTCGCATATTAGAACAAGTGAACAAATTGGAAAAGAAAGGAGTACAATTAAGGTACTATTCAAAAAAAAGAACTATATCAATGGAATGCACCATGTTCATCATACACAACAACGTAAACTCATCACAGTATCAATTCTAGCTCACAACACTACTGCTATGAACCCATCTGAAAGATAACGAGAATTTGACAACAGCTACCATATTCATATTCAGAATGAGAGATGACACATGTTGCGGTTTTGTAGTCCCTCCGTTCACTAATATAATATGATTTGCAAAACTAAGTTAGTTTGCTAAAATTTCTTATATTAGTAAACAGAGGAAGTACCAGAACTGCCATTAATGAATGCAAACAGAGGCAGATATTCATTTAGAATAGAGTTACGGTATCTATGCTAGTAGCACAGTAAACAATCAGACAATCATTTGACAGCAGCAAGCATAATTGAAATCAACTAGCAAAGGTGTACAAATTTTTGGCATTACTTCAATTCTTTATTGCACATTCTCATCACATAGCAAATAGTGCATATTAAAAGTGCATAGAGAACAGCTAATGAGACTTTTAAATACAGATTTGAGCTCGAGCACAATTCTAATCATAAATCAACTTCATGAGGTACTTTATTTCCAAACTAAATTAATAAAACATTTTTTAAAACAGGAATTTCAAGCACATTCCATAATTCCACTGGAGATTATTTCATGATCTCATATACAACCTCAGGAGAAAGCAAAACGACAAAAACAGCAGCTCCAGATCACCATGACAGAATAAGATAGTTTGTACATAAATTAATTGATTCACCACCCCTCAATCTTCACAAGATTCACCGTTTTTCTTTCATTGTAGTCTGTCTAAACTCTCAGACTTCACAAATTTTGCACAAAGTTTGCGCTAGCTAGGGCCGCAATTTCAATCGAACTAAGCGCACACTTGAAATTCGAAGAGAAAGGGATGGACTCCTGCTACACTAGACTCATCAGAGATGTACCTGCGGTGGCGAGATGGCGTGGGATGGGGAGGTGGTCGTGGCGGCGGTGCTCCTGCTACGGGACGGGCTCCTCCTCCCTCGTACGCTCCTCCTCTGGTGCATGTGGCTGGCTCCTTCATTCGTACGCTCCTCCTCCACGGGCTCCGACGGCGGCGATGGCTGGCTCCCTCCCTCGTACGCTCCTCCTCCACAGGCTACAACAGTGATGACGGCTGGCTCCTCCTCCCTCGTAGGCTCCTCCTCTGGTGCGTGTGGGAGGCGCTAGCTAGGGCGGCGCTAGGGTTCTGGGTAGCAGGCTCCTCCTCTGGTGCGTGTGGGATTTCGATTTGGGGAACGGTTGGAATGACGAATTAGCAGGGAAGGGGAAGGCCGAACCGGTTTTTGGCTAAGTTTGAAACTTCTGTGGTGCATTCCTACAATATGCGCCACAGAATGTCCAACTTCTGTGGCGCATATTGTAGGAATGCGCCACAGAATATGTGCACTTGGTCCAAAAGAAATGCGGCATTGTAGTTTGCATCAAACACTCACCTAGCCTAGTGGTCACCAGTACTGGCTCTAAACCTGGGCAGCCCAGGTTCGAATCCTGGCTGTCTCAGACTTTTTTCTTTATTTAAAAAATATTTTTAATTGTATGTGACAAATATATTTACTTGTGCAGAGCCACGGGGGGATGTTGTACGGCCATACAAACACGGGCCAGGTTCTATGAGTGCTACTCTGGTTGCCAAAAGGATTGAGTCCATCGGTGCTCATACCCAGCCTGACGTTCCTTGCATCGCCCCCAAACTCTTCGAACTCGATGTCCAATGCATTCCACTGGCTAGCGTCTGAAGGGTGTGTTAGGATCTTGCCCTTCTCTGGATCATATTCGGGTTTCTCCCTTTCTACGTGCCATTGCATTAGCTTTGCTTCCTTAGGATCTAAGAAATATCTATGTAGACGGGGAGTGATAGGAAAGTACCATACCACTTTTCGAGGAACTTTCTTGTTCCCTCTCTTGTACCGTCCATGGCCGTACACCGGACATGTGGTTCTCTCCACGTACTCGTTATGATAAAGTGTGCAATCATTGATACATGCATGGTATTTAACGTGCGGTAGGTCGAGAGGGCCCACGATTTTCTTGGCCTCCTCTATACTTGCTGGCAATGTGTTCCCGTTAGGAAGACGATCGTGCCAGAATTCCATGTTAGCATTGAAGCTCACGTCGGTCCATTTGTGTTCCGCCTTCATTTCTAGAGCCTTGAGCATTATGCTCAGGCATGTATCCTCGGGCCGACACCCAAGATATAATGGAGTCATCCCATCTAACTCCATTTGCGCCAGCTTGGCTTTCTATCTGGCTGCAACTTTGGCGTTGCTCGTCTCCTTGAGAAGCAGTTCCTGAACATGAGGATCCCTTAACACCGAAGTTACCAGCGTCTAGGTGTTCGCTTCTTCTCCTTCTTCATGATGGTCATGCCCATCGACATATCCTTCTTCGTCATGATGATCATGCCCGTCGCCGGTATATTCTTCGTCATCATTACCATGCCCGTTGGGAGACTCTTCGTCTTCTCGCTCGCCCAAGTCTTCATGATGACCAACACCATTTACTGCCAGCTCCTCATCGAAGTCATCACGCATGAAACCGCGCCTGAGCAGGTGATCCTCCAATTGTCCAGAATCAAGGTCGATCCAGCGCTAGAGTTTGCATGTTCGACATGGACATCTTATCTGTGTCTTGTTGTTCCGAATCATGTCCGCCTTGGCGTCTTTCTTATACCTAGTAACTCGACCTTCGCTCATGCTGACGACCATGGTAGCCTGCGCGGTATGCACATATAGATCAAAAAGACAGAGAGTAGGTTAATTAGAAATATACACACACAAAACACACATGCATGGTCGTCGCCGGAAAAATTCGGCATGACCTTTCCTAAAAGTAGGACATATGGGTGGTGCAAAAATTTGCTGAAATGGAAATGAATCAACATTTCGGCAAACATCCATGCACCACACCGGGACAGAGACAAGCAAAAACAAGAATCTTCTTCCCATGCAAGCATTCATGCACCACACAAGCTTCATGCACAAACATCATCTTCGCGCCATGCATGCATCGCATATACACACCGCCCGTGCGACAAGCTTTACACCTACAAAACATGCATATTCATGGCCAATTACTCACCGGGTTGATAGAATACCGAGTCGAGAGCGCGATGTGAGAGAGTGTGGATCAATAGGTCTATAGAGAGATAATAGTACACAAATAGAGATGTGGAGGAGAAAAGTAGGTGTGTTTTAGATCAACTAGTTGGAGAAAGGCTTTCCCTAGCCAATCGATCAACTATAGTAGGTTTAAATACAACAAAATGTAGAAAAGTATAGACACAATGGGGTGGAAGAGAGGAGGAAGACGAGCTGGGAGGAGGGGGGAGAAGGATGTGAAATGGATGGTGGGAGAGAGGAGGAAGCAAAGCTGCCGCCTGTGTGCAGATCTGGTCGAAGGATTCTGTGGCGCATATAGGCCATATGCGCCACAGAAGTTCAATCTTCTGTGGCGCATAGAGGCTGAATGCGCCACAAAACCTTGGCCATAGGGTGCAGCGGGCCAAGTGGTCCCCTGACTCAATGTTCTGTGGCGCATGGCCAACGAATGCGCCACAGAACCTGTGGGCCCGGAACTCAGTGTTCTGTGTCGCATACTGTGGTTATGCGGCACAGAAGGTTAAACTTCTGTGGCGCATATCCCACCCATGCGCCACAGAACACTGAGGCACATATCTGCACCAAATAAAGGTGGCAGATAGAGCTCTTTAATGACACCCCTCTATATATATGCCACACTCCCTGTCCAAAGCAACATACCTGCCCTCATGTCTTCTTCCCACAACTCGTCGGAAGACTCGCTGGAGAGCACAGCCCGCTCGCGTTCCCTGCAGCCTACTCGCAGTGGAGGGGCGAGGTTGAGGGGCAGTGCTCGGAGTCAGCCGCCGCAGGATTCAGAGGTCAACCTAATCGAGGAGGAGGCCAGACTGCGGCACGAGGCCCTCTACAACAAGGCCATGAGGTTGTACGCCGTGCTCGCATCTCCGGAGGAGAGGGCGCGCATGGCGAAACCAATCGGGTGGCGGCCGGTGCTCGACCCCAACGTGTCCATGGAGGAACACGTCCGTAGGCTGCAGGCGCGCATGAATAGGGAGGTTTGGCATCTTCCACCGCCATCGCCCCCACCAGCTCTTTGAAGGGATTTGCAATATTGTAGTTTGTGTATTTGCAATGATGTATGGCATTGTTGTTTTGCTGTTCAAGGTTATGCGCATGTGCATTTTGCAACGATGTATGCCACTGCACATGTCTATCTACTAGATTGTCTAGTATATTCTACCTATTCCAATGGTACTTGTTTAGTTGGGAAAAGCACAAGAGGAAAATGTGTGTGCTAGGAAACAAATAACCTGAGAAGCACGAAGCTTTCTGTGGCGCATACTACACACATGCGCCACAAAAGTTTGCTCTTCTGTGGCGCATACGCAACAATGCGCCATAGAAGCTTGTACATAGGTGTCCAGAGAGTGGGGCCCACATATATCTTTTGTGGTGCATATCACAATATGTGCCACAGAATATATAAACTTCTGTGGCACATATCCTTGTATGCGCCACAAAAGTTTGGTCAGAGCACGGTCAGACCCCACCTGCTGTGGGTCCCACCAAACTTCTGTGGCGCATACGGAGTAATGCGCCACAGAAGATTCATGGTCCAACGGCTGGTGTGGGTCCCACCAAACTTCTGTGGCGCATGGCCCTGGAAGGTGCGCCATAGAAGTTTGGTGGTTCTGTGGCGCATTTCTCGGATGCCCTTTGGCGTGGCGCATGCATGGTCGACCATGCGCCATGTAAGGTATGTCTATCTATAGCTAGTTTCCTAGTAGTGAGAGAGAGAGAGTACGGGCCAATACCACTCAAAATAGTGGGTTTGACCAACCCAGGTGGGCCGGGTCAGGCTGGGCCAGCCCAATGGGCTAGGTCCATATCTTTAAATAAAGAGTTTCAACAAATATTTAAAGACCAAAATAACCTAGAATTAAAAAAATCTATGAAATGGAATAAAAATCTTAAAAATAAAAATAATATATCCATGAGTTCATAAAAATATAAGCTACTCAATAAAATTAAGAAATCTATTTTTAATAGAATAAATTTAGGTTAAATATTTTAATATAAATTCTTGAAGGAATTTTACAAAAATATATAAAACACCTAAAAATAAATAAAATTCAGTTTCACAATTCTAAATGAGTATAGTATTTTAAAAAATACTAAATTTCTATTTAGATTAGTAAAATAAAATCTTATAAATTAAAATACTTATTATTAAATAGAATTTTAGGAAAATAATGATAAGATTTAAAATTAAATAAAAATAAGTTTTAAGCTCTTATAATAACATATTTTCCCACAAAAATATTAAATATAATATTTACAAAATTTTAGGAATAATCCATTAATAACCTTCTTTTATTAATAAAAGAAAATAAGGAATTAATAAAGTGGGTAAAACACACAAAGAAGAAAATTAATTAATAATGCATTACATTACTATGCATGTTCATTATTGCTTCTTTAAATATTTTCCTTACAGGGCAATAATGGTGTTTTGTAGAAATAGAAGCTCAAGGTCGAGTGCAAGCATCCGACTTCACTACCTTGTAGTCAGAAGGTAAGTTCATCACTTGCTCATATCCTTTGATGAGTTTTGTCAAAGTATTTGCAAATTGTGTGTTATCATCTATGTGATAAAGAAAAGAAAGAAAATATTATTTTTCCAAATAAATGAAATGCTATTATCATCCTAAGTGATGGTAAATGTAAGATTGGCAATGTAACTTAGGTTTCCATCTGCAATGTGATTCATCACATAGGAATTAATAACCCATGACATCAGTGATTCTAGCGCCGTATATTACGCGTTAACCATGATATTTGGAATGGGACAGAGAAGTCAGCTGGATCTTCTTCCTTTCGCATGTAGCTGGATGCGTAGGCCGTGGCTGTTATCCTTATAGCGTGCATTTATTGGTAATTCATAGAGGATATGAAGCATATGGTTGGGAACCCTCAATATCCCACGGTAGTTCTGGCATTTGAATGTTCTGTACTAACCATTGTCGTAGTTCAACATGGGGGCATGGCGTACAGCAAGGATACATGCGAGGTCGTGAAGAAGGGTAGTGATTGGCTTGGATCGTCTACTGGGCCCCACATCATGGAATTGTGGATGGGAAACTACACATGGTTGTGCAACAAGGATTTATCTCTCATGGGTAAAGCAATCCACCTCTACAGAGTGTAAGAACTATAACTTGTTACTCACTATTCCGGGAAGGAACTACGAACGCGGCAGGAAAGGAACTCAATGAAGTTCTGGTCAACCTGTGAAGGATGATGGGCATAGTTTTTGATATTAAAATCAACCTTTGAATAAATGTTTATGAAAATAACATAGTGCCAAGGACTGATAGTTCGAGGTGGTAGATAGAGCATCAAACTTCCCACCTTCCATATAATGAACTTGCTGGGTAATGCTGTTACTCACTCTTTCCTTTGATCCCCTGCTTAGACTATGAGGATCCAAAGGACACTCCAATGTATGCCATTGAAGGACAAGAGGATGTCTACTATGAGGAACCAGACCTGTCCGGAGGAGTGGAAGGCATGGACTACGAAATACGTTATGGAGTGGAAGGCAACGAGTCCGACTAGTTGCGTTGTTTAGCTAGTCAACCAAATGAGTCGAGCAACAGAAACTTTATATAATAAGTTGTTGTTATCAATTTGGTTATTAGTTTGAAACTTTGATATTCCGCTTCAACTATTTAAATTTGGTTTGTAAGTTTGAATCACTTGAAGTACCGAACTTCTGGTATTGTAATAATAAAAATGTGTGTATGTTTGTAATATGGACCTGCAATGTTTCTGTTGTACCACTCAGAGGGATGTGATATTTGCGGAATGTTGTTCTGTGAATGTTATGTCCATGACTATAGTATACTACACATGTAGTGGTATGCTGGGTCACCATAGCTGGTATAAGAGAAATTGCTTTGATCTTAGGTTGGAAACCTAGTAAAGGGTACTACCTGTAGGAATCTAATAGCAACGATAAAGAGTTCTCTAAAAAGTATAATGAATATTCAATCGTGAATACTTTGTTGTATATTTTTAGTGCAATAATTATTTGTTGTGATGCAATATTATAATTGATTACTATTAAAAGTATTTTGTATACAGTGAAAATGGCACCAAAGTTTCCAAAAAATACTTTGGTAAGGAAGGAAGAGACTGTCGATGATTATCAGGGGACTTTAACTTAACAACTTCGACAAGTTTTTAGGGGTCTTTGGTTGTACATCTACTATTCTAGTTTGTACTTTGACCTACTATGATGGGCGTATGTTATCCAAATACCGTGTTAGTATCCATCTACCAGAAAATCTTGGTTTATATCACGATATACCCATGGGTGAAGGAATAAGTCACTTAGCATTATACCATGTTGCTATTGTGGAGGCGATAGCCAATATTATGGAACACAAATACCAAGAATTAGTAGGAAGCACATTTGTTGTGATTCCTCATGATTTTATAGACACGGAGCCAATACTAGATCATCTTACTTTAGTAAAGAAGCATCCTAAATTAGCTTCCAAGTTTATGGATCAATACCGACTGGTGATTGGATCTTTGTATAAGACACATCAAGTCATAGAGGATGATAAAAATGATATGTTGGAGGATTTAACTAATCCTCAATGCAGGGAGAAGTTAGCTTCCCAACAAGAGAATGAAGTGGTAAGTAGGGAAAACCCAATTTTTAATGATATTCCTATAGATCCAGTATCTTTTACACCATATCCTTATTCACCTAGACTAGAACCTACCTATGATCCTACTCTAGATATGAGGTATCCAGTACCACAAGCTTCTGAAGTAGAAACTGATTTAGAACTTCCTATTGAGAATTCTAATGGATGGAGAATGGGATCACCTATTGGATCTCAAAGAACTCAAATGTCAGTGGATGGTTCTGGCCGAGATGTTGGAAAATATAGCTGGATGGGTATGCGGTCCAATGCTAATAATAGCAGCAGGAATGAAGTCAGGATAAGGAGGAAGATCCTGAAGCAAGGGTGTTTGAGTCATCAATGTATTATCAAAACCCAGAGAATGTATATTACCCAGAGTTTAATAATAACTATCATAACCAGCAGAGCACCTAGGGAGAGATGGAATCTGAGAATTCTATTGATTACTCCAGGGAAGACGCTCAGGTAATGCAGATGGGTGATAGTAATGAACGGGGTTCTAAAGAATTTTTAGGAGAGCTGGATGGAGTCAACTCAGGCTGAGTGATAACTCAAGTCCTGATACTTAAGATACAAATTACATTCCATCTGGAAGGCCAGTTATTTCATAGACTGTGCGTCAGACTTCACGTCAGCATGGTTGGATTCTAGGCATGTATAATGAGCATCTTAGCTATTGGGGACCTGGATTACTCAAGTAGAGGAGTAAAAGGTATTGCGTATTGTAGTGTTTGAGAGACTATTGTATTTAGATAAGTGGGGTAGCATCGACATGAGTTTATAGTACATATATGGTACGGTTTTGTAATGACTTGTACCAACTATGTTGTTTGTAATGTATAATATGTAAAATGCATATTTGGTTCTTATTTGGATTTTGTTTTCCAATGTGTGACTGGTTCTATGCATGAAGTTGAGCTCAGAACACGTATGCATGATATAATTATGAGTATTCGCTTTACGTTGCATGACCAGGGGGTTATGGAATCGGTTGTAGAGACCGAGTCTGAACAGCAGCGCATGGAGTGCGAGGCCAAGGAAAAGGCGCATACAGACGCTCGAAATCAAGGAACAATACCACCACCATCACCAATGAGGTCGTTAATGGGGCATAATTTCATGTAGTGTATGCAGATGATGCAAGAGACTCAAAACAAGTTCACGCAGGAGTTATTAGGACAAGGTGGAGACCGTAGAGAACCTGAAGGTCATGGAGTGAGTCTTTCTGACTTTCAGAATGCCAGACCGTTACCTTCTGCATCATCTCTAGAACGAATGGATGCCGAATATTGGTTGGCAGATATAGAGATAAAGCTTAGGACTATAGGTTGCAATTATGAGGAAAAGTTGAGGTATGCAACCCATCTTTTGACTAGACCTATAGCATCCTGGTGGGATAATCAGTTAGCAATGCAACTTCCAAGAAGGGAGTATTACTGGGAGGATTTCAAGAAGAGATTCCGTGAATACCATGTTCCATAAAGTGTAATGGAGTTGAAGTGTAGAGAGTTTGAAGAACTTCAACAAGGATATACCAGTGTCATGAAGTACATCCGGGAGTTTAGTCAATTGTCTCGTTATGCTGAGGATGAAGTGAACACTAAGGAGAACAAAAAGAAATGATTTATACGTGGTTTAAATACATTCGTGAAGATGCAGTTAAGGCTTGCTAATAAACATAATTTTCAGCAGTTACTTGATGTATCCATAACTATTGAAGATGATTACAAGAATGTTCAAGAGGTTCGAAGGAAGAGGGATAAGAAGGAAACAAAGATAATTCAGGTAAGTAAGCCTAAAACCAACTTGGAATTCAAACCTAGGATCAAACCTTATAACAACAACAAGAGCAACAACAATAATGGAGGCCAAATCAATCCTAGATGGAAGATCATATGCAACAATTGTGGAATTCTAGCTCATACAGTAAGGGAATGTAAGAATCCAATAGTTATTTGTTATGGATGTGGTCAAAAGGGACACATCAAACTAGATTGTCCAAACAAACCACCATGAGGATGGACCACAAAAGGTGGAGGACAAGCAGGTGGAGGCAGCGAACAACCCAATAGAGGAGGAAATGTTGCCAACAACAATAATGGCAAGAGGAGCAGGCCTACTGGGAAGTTGAACTGTGCAACCTTGGAGGAGGTGGATAACTCCAAGCATGCAGTGGTAGGTACGCTCAACATTCTTACCAATCCCGGAAAAGTTTTATTTGATACGGGTGCAACTACTTCCTTCATATCTGAACAATTCTGTGATAAATTTGGGATTAAAAGGGCACCGTTAGCCAACCCAATGACTATAGTGACGGCCGGGGGAAATGTAGTTGTATGCCACATTAAACAAGATCAAGTTATCTCGATCTATGGTTGTACATATTTTATGGACCTATATGTGATTCCATTGAAGGGAATTGTAGTAGTGTTGGGTATGGACTGGACGACAGAACATGGAGCCCAGATAAATTGTGAGGACAAAATAGTTTCAATTAAGACTCCAAGTGGAGAAAGAATAGTTTATCAGGCTAACAAACATAGCCATATCATGGTAGATCTTCAATTAAACTCCATGAAGTAGGTTAACTTGACAGATATTCGAGTGGTAAATGAGTTTCAAGATGTGTTTCCAGCAGAATTACCAGGAATGCCACCAGATCAGGAAATAGAGTTCAGGATCAATCTAATACCTGGTACAACACCAATAGCACAAGAACCATACAATATGGGTCCAAAAGAGTTGAAAGAGCTTAAGGAGCAAATTGATGAGTTATCTAGGAAAGGATTTATCCAGGAAAGTGTATCTTCATGGGGAAATCCAGTAAATTTTGTGGATAAAAGAGATGGAGGACGACGAATGTGTGGTTATTACAGAAATCTCAACAATGTCACCATCAAGAACAAGTACCCGTTGCCAAGAATTTAAGATCTATTTGATCAAGTCAAACGAGCTAGAGTATTTTCCAAGATTGATCTCAGATCAGGATACCATGAGTCATCCTGAGTATTTTCCAAGATTGATTAGTATTTTCCAAGATTAATCTAAGATCAAAAATCAAACCTAAAGATGTTCCAAAAACATCATTTGTGTCAAGATATGGTCATCATGAGTTTCTTGTTGTACCTTTTGGATTGACCAATGCACCAGCCATATTCATGAATTTGATGAACAAAAACTTCATGCCTAATTTGGACAAGTTTGTTATAGTGTTCATTGATGACATTTTGATCTATTCTAAGGATAAAGAGGAGCATGCAGATCATTTGAGGATAGCATTGCAAATCTTAAGAGAACATAAGCTATATGCTAAGTTCAGCAAGTGTGAATTTTGGTTGGACAAGGTAGAATTCCTTGGTCATGTGATCAGTAAAGATGCAATTGCAGTAAATCCATCCAAGGTTCAATCGGTGTTGGAATGGAATGCACCAACTAATGTGAAGCAAAATCAGAGGTTTCTTAGGAATGTTAGGCTATTATCGAAGATTCATTGAAGGTTTTTCAAAGATAGCTGGACCAATGACCAAATTGCTAAGAAAGAATACACCATTTATATGGGATGAGAAGTGCGAAGAAAGTTTTTGGGAGTTGAAAACTAGATTAACCATAGCACCAATCTTAGCAGTTCCTGAAACAGGAAAGGATTACACAGTATATTGTGATGCATCCAAGGAAGGATTAGGATGTGTGTTAATGCAAGATCATAAGGTAATTTCTTATGGATCCAGATAATTGAAACCACATGAAATAAATTATCCAACTCATGATTTGGAGTTAGAACTAGAAGCCTTTGCTTTAAAAGGGTGGAGACATTTTCTCCATGGAGTAAGGTGTGAGTTATACACTGATCATAAAAGTCTCAAATATTTATTCACACAAAAGGAATTGAATATGAGGCAGAAGCGTTGGCTTGAATAATCAAGGATTATGATCTAACGATCAAATATACACCTGAAAAGGACAATTTTGTAGTAGATGCTTTAAGTAGGAAGAGCACAGATACCCCTTAACATAGAACTACCAAAGAAATTACAAATGGATCTAGAAAGATTGGAAATACAATTTATAAATACAGAAGTTCTTTGGGGATGATGGCGCCTGAAAGCGCTTAGGCAAAGCCCTGGGGATCTTCCATGTACTTCCAACACCACACTGTCGTGCTGCCAGAATTGCGAGGAGAGAACTACAACCTCCGTTGCCTGCTGGAACAAGGGAGAGGAAGGTCTTCATCGAGTACCAAATGTGTGACCGACTGCGGAAGCACTGCCAGAACGCAGCGCCGGAAGGATCGTCTACGCGATCTTGAGATCAGCAAGTGTACTACTACATCACCCACGAGAATCTTCTCTCGTTAACCGCTTTGTAAACTTCGGGGGTGAGTACTCTATTCGACTCGTTTCTACAATCTAGTAGATAGATCTTGGCTTGTGTGTGTTCATGTAGTAGAAATTTTTTGTTTTCCATGCTACGAACCCCTACAGTGGTATCAGAGTCATGTCTATATGTAGATATGTTGCACGAGTTGAACACAATGGTCATTGTGGGCGTTGATGCTTTTGTATTCGATTGTTTCTTATGTACTTTCATCTTGCGGGATGGTGGGATGAAGCAGCCCGGGCTAACCTTACATGACATCGTTCATGAGACTTAGTCCACACTTGACATGCAACTTGTATAGCATAAGTGACTGTGGGTGCCTGTTTCTCCCAACATAGTGAAGATTCAATTTACAACGGGTGAATGACAATACTAGTATCAACATTGTGGTTCTTGTTCGTAAATCGTAAGTTAGAACGACACTTATTGAAAGCCCCAAACCACGTAAAACATGCAAATAAAATTATATGCGTCTAACTTTGTTTTGCAGGGGTGTGTTGTGATGTGATATGGCCATGATTGTGATTATATATGATGTATGCAATGTTCCTTATTGTAAGTCGGCAACCGGAAGGAGCCTTATGGTTGTCTTTTAATTTCGTTAAGACATGCGTGTCTATTATTCAAAGTAGTTTTAATAGTTGATGCTGGTGGACGACAACCATGGAGCGGTGCCATTGACCTTGACTTCACGCCGGTGATGATGGAGATCATGTTCGTGCTTGAAGATGGAGATCGAAGGCACAAGAAGAAAGGCCATGTCATATCACATATTTTGAATTGCATGTGATGTTAATCCTTTTATGCATCTTGTATTGCTTAGTTCATGATGGTAGCATTATAAGATGGTCCCTCTCACAAAATATCAAGTTATAAAGTGTTCGTCCTTAGTAGGCACCGTTGCCAAAGCTTGCTGTTTCGAAGAACCACGTGATGATCGGGTGTGTTAGATTCTGTGAGTATATACAATGGGAGCAAGCCAGATTTTCTCATGCGGAAGCTAAGGTTTGATATTGACGAGCCTAGCATGTACAGACATGGTCTTGGAACACGGATCACTGAAAGCTAAAGAATGAGACATATAGTAGATATGATGAACATGTTGATTGTTCGCCTTTGAAGCTACATCATCTCTCGTGATGATCGGTTTTGATGTGGTGGATTTGGTTCGTGTGATCACTAAAACAATATGAGTGATGTTGTTTTGAGTGGGAGTTCACCTAGATTAATTTAACTATTAATTAGAACTCAATTTGTCATAAACTTAGTCTAAACTATTTCAAATATCGTGTAGATCAATGGCATCCCCTACCATCAATTTTTATGCGTTCCTAAAGAAAGAAAAGTTAAAAAACAATCGAAGCAACTTCGCGGATTGGTTCCGCAACTTGAGGATTGTCCTCAATGCTGGTAATTTGACCTATGTGCTGGATGAACTGCTGGGTGACCCACCTGCAGCTGACGCTACTGATGAGGTGAAGAATGTTTACCTCACTCGGAAGAATCAGTACTCCATAGTTTAGTGTGCTATCTTGTATGATTTGGAATCAGAGCTTCAGAAAAGGTTTGAGAACTTTGACCCACATGATATTGTTCGTGAACTCAAAATGATATTTGAGGCTCACACAACAGTTGAGAGTTATGAAGTTTCTGAAAAGTTCTTTAACTACAAGATGGAAGAGGGCAGCTCCGTTAGTGAGCATGTGCTTAAGAGGTCTGGGCACACAAGTAAGCTCCAAAGCTTGGGTATAGTGATTCCTAATGCTTTGGGGATTCCCTGTGTCCTCAAATCACTACCACCAAGTTACAAGAACTTTGTGATGAACTACAATATGCAAAACATGGATAAGTCGTTACCTGAACTCTTCTCCATGTTAAAGTCTGTGGAAGTGGAGATCAAGAAAGAGCACCAAGTGTTGATGGTCAATAAGACCACCAAATTCAAAAGGCAAGGCAAGTCCAAGAAAAAGGTAAACTTCAAGAAGGGCGGTAAGAAAGTTAGTGCGCCGGTGAATAAGACCAAGGCTGGGCCTAAGCCTGATACTGAGTGCTTTTAGTGCAAGGGGGAAGGTCACTGGAACACGGAATTGCCCTAAGTACTTGGAAGATTTGAAGAACGGCAACATCAACAAGAAAGGTATATCCAATATACATGTTATGATGTGTATATCACTAGTAGTCGTAGTAGTGCCTGGGTATTTGATATTGGTTCGATTGCTCATATTTGTAACTCGAAATAGGTGTTGCAGAATAGATGGAAACTAGCGAAGAACGAGGTGACGATGCGCGTTGGAAACGGATCAAAGGTTGATGTGATCGCGATCGGCACGCTACCTCTTCATCTACCATCGGGATTAGTTTTATACTTAAATAATTGTTATTTGGTGCCTACGTTGAGCATGAACACTATATTCGGATCATGTTTATTACGAGACGGTTACTTGTTTAAGTCCAAGAATAATGGTTGTTCGATTTATATGAGTAATATGTTTTTTACACATGCACCTTTGATAGATGGTCTATTCTTGTTGAATCTTGATTGTAGTAATACACATATTAATAACATTGAAGCTAAACATTTGAAATTAAGCGATAACTCAACCTATATGTGGCACTGTCGTCTTTGTCACATTGGAGTGAAGCGTATGAAGAAACTCCATTCCGATGGACTTCTTGAATCACTTGATTTAGAATCACTTGAAAGATGCGAAGCATGTCTGATTGGTAAAATGACTAAGACTCCATTTTCTAGTATGATGGAGCAAGCTGTAAGATCCCTCCCTTGTAAAGGTAAGGATCCCTGTGATTGCAATGCTAGTCCCTGGATCAAATGCTAGCATCCACAGTTTAAGATGAAGTACACAGAAACAAAGGTCATTATTACATCATCATTCTAGAGATAACATAGTCTTTTATAACTCCATGGCCATAGGCCTAATACAAGATTTCATTCATAACAATATAAATAAAGTCTTCATCTTCATGTGCCACAGGCAAGCATGTTGAGTGTAGACTCATAACCCCTAATCATCATCAGAGTAACCTGCAACATCACAAGTTATAGCCGCAGTGGGTCAATACATTGGAATAGTATTGGCAAGTGATACCTTAGTAGAACATTAACATCTAGTTACTACATGAATTTGGCTAAGTGTAGCTTAGGCTTGCTTTGCTCAAAATAGGTTTTACCTATCAGTTGAAAACACTAAGTTTTTCTTTGACAAAACTTTCCCAAGGAACCACCAATAGAAATTGGTGAACCTTCACCCTTGTTTAACCACAAGTTTTTAACTTAGAAAATTGGGATGAGGAGATTCTTGATAGCTTCCATGTCTTGATGCTCATATTGTCCAATACCAGGGACATGGCTAAGTACTTAGATTCTTCCATCTGCAGAGGTTGTGCACTTTCCCCACAAGACTTGATTTTCACCAAGACAGTACCTTTCAGAAGCCTTCCCTTAGAACAAAATGGACGCGCTCCAAACCTATCATTCCCCTACCACCAACTGTCCATTTGGCTAAGTTATTGCAACCTATATGGTCCAGGCAGAGCCCATAATGCCATGTGGCTGCACTAGAAGCTTCTTAACATTTGGCATCTCAAATCCCTTTGTTCCTGGGTGGCTTTCCACAAGTGAAATACACAAGGTAAACCATAGAAATGGGCCTTGTGTAACCACTCAACACAAACCATTCTTTCCATTCCACCCAGGTGTTTCATTCACTTAGTTGTTTTATTAAGCAAAACATAAGTCAAAGACTTAGAAATATTTCCCATACCATGAATATATAATCCACCCTTGGTTGCTACTAGCTAGGCTAAGCATGGCAATAGCAAGTATCTTAACTTAGAGGAAATTCTAACATTACTACAACTACTAGGATTTCCCAAGCATAGCATATAGATACTTAGCAAAATAATCATGCAAGTCCTATACAAAATATTTCTAATGCATAGGTAAAAATATTGGGGTAAAAACATGAAGCACCACTTGCCTTGGTAGTTTGGAGAGTAGCAACAACAATCTTCACAACCACAATCACTATTAGCACCAAAATATACACATGAAATAATAGCACCACATTCACATATCAAAATATACAAACAAAAATATATGGATGCATGCAAATGCTTATGTGATGATTTTCTACACCAAACAAGACAAGTATACAATACTAAATCATAAACAAGATCAAGACACACTAAATAAACTTTATTTGGTCTTTAAATCATTTTTAAATAATTTCTATATTCAAAATAAGCCTACAAATGTCTCTGTAAAAATAATCAATTTTATAGAAGCAAAATATTAAACACATTGCATAAATGGATAGAATTCTTTCTCGTGATTCCAATGATATAAATTTTTCAAAATTTGAACGTGTGGATCAAAAGTTATGAATTTTGCAAGTTTGAATCATTAATAGATCTAATTCAGATTTTTAAAACGAAAAACAGGCCACGTGGCAGCGTCTGATTGGACGATACCGCTTCACACCGGATCACGCTCGCGCACCGTTGGATCTAACTAACTGCGCACGGTCCAGATCAAAATGTACCCCTTCGCTACAGATCTAATCCTAACCGCTGGATTCAGATCTGACGGCTGTCGAGCAAGAGACCACGGATGGGCGGCACTAGCGATGGCGGCGCGGCGGCGCGGCTCTGCCAGTGATGTTCCGGTGGCTATGGAGGGGGCTGGGGGTCAGCAGAGGGGCTTACCAGACTCGCGATGTCACGAGGAAGCTCAATGTGTAGACGGGCAGGGTCGGGGCGCACTGTAGAGGTTGTTGGGGCTCGTCGGACTTGCGGACGTCGTCGGGTGCTTGCAGATGAAGACGTTGCCGATGATATAGACCGCCCTAGCATGAACCAGTTGTGTCAGAAGGTGCGCAAGGTTGTGGCGAACACGACGGGGTCAAAGAGGAAGGAAGGGGGCGCTCGAGGATTACCAGTATTTCTCGTCGGAGTTGGGTGGCGGCACTGATGGTTGCGGGCACGAACGGGGATGGCGACCTAGGTCACGACAAATCAAATGAAAGGCGTCAGGAGATGCACCAGAACATGCTGGTCACACTCGTTTGAAGCAGAGGCAAAGGGGTGGTCGAGTCTCACCGGAATCAGTCGCCAGAGGTGGTTCTGTCTGCGGCGATGCAACGTGAAATAGAGGCAGCCTGGTGGCGGAGCGAGCGAGTGGTGTGAGGGGAAAGGAGAGGGGTGGAGAGGGGATTAAGTAGCCAGGAGCAGGGCGAGGATCACGCGCTGATTCAATGGGAATTAAGCGAGGTTTAATCTGGCAGGTAACACCGAGCGGAAGGGAGATCTCTGGGAGAAGAAGACTTGTAAGAGAGAGCCCGAGTCGCGATCTGCTCAGTGGGGGTAGCTCCTTCTGGGTGAGAGAGAGAGAGGGAGGAAATGGCGGGTGGGCTTCAAGAATCATTGCTGGGCTGAAATAGTGGCGCCGACCTTTTTTCTATTCTTTTTCCTTTTTCTTTTTCTGTTTGAATTTCCAAGAATCAAATTCAAATGAGTTTTAAACCAAGTTGAATTCAAATTTGTTCTAGATTTTTGTAGAGTGAAACCTGCACCTATTTAGGTATAAAACCCTGCTGTTTCACTAAACTTGCTTTGGTCCTTTGGAGTTTTAAAATAAAACAGTGCCTTTAACAAAGTTTTAATATAGATATAAAATTGGTTTTGAAGTTATATTTTGTTTTGAAAAAAAATTCCAAGCTTTGGAATACATTAATCAACCATAGGATCAAATACATTTGGTTTTAAACAAACAATCTCATATTAGAGAGTAGCATTGGATCAATACTTGGCTTACATAAAATAATAGGCATTCAAATGCTCCTGTTTTTGTTAATGACTTTGAAAATGATCCTAAAATGATTATGAATGCATGGATGATATGCAAAACTTTGAAAACATGATTTTAGGGATGTTACACAAGCTACGGACTTTTGGCAATCATACATACCGATGTGTGTGGACCAATGAGTGTAGCATCGCGCGGTGGTTATCGTTATGTTCTTACTTACACGGATGACTTGAGTAGATATGGGTATATCTATTTCATAACATAAGTCCGAAACTTTTGAGAAGTTTAAGGAATTTCAAAGTGAAGTAGAGAATCAACGTAACAAGAAATTAAGTTTCTACGATCTGATCGTGGAGGTGAATATCTAAGTTACGAGTTTGGCGAGCATTGAAAGAAATGCGGAATACTTTCACAATTGACACCACCGGGAACACCACAACGTAATGGTGTGTTCGAACTTCGTAATCGAACTCTCTTAGATATGGTTCGTTCTATGATGTCACTTATAGATTTACCGCTATTGTTTTGGGGTTATGCATTACAAACAGCCGCATTCACTTTAAATAGGGCACCATCTAAATTCGTTGAAATGACACCATATGAATTATGGTTTGGGAAGAAACCTAAATTGTCGTTCCTTAAAATTTGGGGTTGTGAAGATTATGTAAAGAAGTTATAGCCCGCCAAGTTTGAACCCAAAGCGGAAAAATGCGTCTTCATAGGATACCCGAAGGAAACTATTGGGTATACCTTCTATCATAGATCTGAAGGAAAATCTCCGTTGCCAAGAATGGATCCTTTCTAGAGAAGGAGTTTCTCTCGAAAGAAGTGACTGGAAGGAAAGTAGAACTTGAACAGGTTGTCGAACCTTCTCTCATATTTGAGAGTAGCGTAGCACTGGAAGAAGTTCCTGTGGCGCCTACACCAATAAGAGATTAAGCTAATGATGTTGATCATGAAACTTCAGTTGAAGTTACTACGGAACCTCGCAGGTCAACAAGAACTCGTACCACTCCCGATTGGTATGATCCCGTTATGAGTGTCATGTTGGTGGACAACACCGATGACCCTGGGACATGAGGAAGCAATGATGAGCCCAAATTCCAATAAATGGCAAGAACCCATGAAATCCAAGATTGGATCGATGTACGAAAACCAAGTATGGACTTTGGTGGACTTACCGGATGGCCAGAAGGTTGTCAAGAACAAATGGATTTTCAAGAAGAAAACATATGTTGATGGTAATGTTACTATCTATAAAGCTCTACTTGTCGCAAAAGGGTTTCGAAAAATTCAAGGAGTTGACTATGATGAGACTTTCTCACCAGTAGCGAAGCTAAAGTCTGTGAGGATTTTGTTAGCAATCGTTGCATATTATGATTATGAGATATGGCAGATGGATGTCAAAACGGCATTCCTCAATGGAGACATTGATGAAGAGTTGTATATGGTACAAACCAAAGGTTTTGTCGATCCTAAATATGCTAACAAGGTATGCAAACTTCAAAGGTCCATTTATGGATTGAAGCAGGCATCCCGAAGTTGGAATCAACGTTTTGATAAGATAATCAAAAGTTTTGGTTTATACAAACTTATGGAGAGGCTTGTATTTGCAAGAAAGTGTGTGGGAGCTCTGTAGCATTCCTAGTACTATATGTGGATGACATATTATTGATTGAGAATGATGTAGACCTTCTTAATAGTGTCAAAGATTACTTGAATAATAGTTTTTCAATAAAGGATCTTGGTGAAGCTGCTTACATATTAGGAATAAAGATTTATAGAGATAGATCGAGACGCCTAATATCATTGTCACAGAGTAAATATTTGGAAAAAGTTCTAAAGAGGTTTGGAATGGAAGATAGCAAGAAAGGGTCTTGCCCATGTTGCCTAATACGACCTTGAGTAAAACTCAAAGTCCAGTTATGGCAGAAGATAGAGAAAGGATGAGTAAGACTCCCTATGTCTCAGCCATATAATCTATCATGTATGCCATGCTATGTACTAGACCCGACATTGCATATGTTGTTAGTTTAACTAGCAGATATCAAAGTGATCCAAGAGTGGATCATTGGACATCGGTCAAAAAAATCCTTAAGTACTTAAGAAGAACTAAGGATATGGTTCTTTCTTATGGAGGTGATGAACAACTCGTTGTTAATGGTTACACCGATGCTAGTTGGAATACCGATCGGGATGATTCTAAATCTCAATCTAGATACGTATTTACTTTGAATGGTGCAGCACTGAGCTGGAGGACTGCAAAGAAAAGCGTTGTGGCGAGATGTTCAACTGAATTGAAATACATAGCTGCTTCGGAGGCTTCACAAGAGGCGATATGGATGAAGGAGTTCATTATAGAGCTCGGGGTGGTTCCTAGTGCACTGGACTCAATGTCTATCTACTGTGATAACATGGTCGTCATAGCCAATGCGCAAGAACCAAGGTCACATAAGAAGCTAAAGCATATCGAGCTACATTTTCACGCTATTCGAGAGCATGTACAAGTTGGTGACTTAAAAATTTGCAAAGTACAAACAGATCTGAATGTGGAGGATCCATTGACTAAACCTCTCCCGAGGGAAAAACATGACCAACACCAAACCGCCATGGTGTTTGGTATATTACCATGTAATCTAGATTAGTTGACTCTAGTGCAAGGGGGAGACTATTGGAGATATGACCTAGAGGCAATAAGAAAAGTTATTATTATATCTTTGTGTTTATGATAAATGTTTACATTCATGCTATAATAGTATTAACCAAAAACACTAATACTTGTGTGATTTGTAAACTAAATTAGAGTCCTAGTAAAGCCTCTTTATAATACAAGATTGTTGGTTGATAGATGATCATGGTTTCCTGATCATGAACATTGTGATGTTATTAACAACAAGATCATATCATTAGGAGAATGGTATGGTGTGATGGACATACTCCTTTAGATAAGCATAGCAGAAAGATCAAGTCATTTCATTAGATTGTTTGCTATAAACTTTCTGATACATATTAACCTAATTCCTTCGACCATGAGATCATGCTAATCACCATCACCCGATGGATACTTTGATGACATCAAACACCTCACCGTAATTGGGTGGTTATAAAGGTGGCATTGAGCGTTCGGAAAGTATGTGTTGAGGCACATGGATCAAGAATGGGATTTGTCCATCCATATGAGAGATAGATATACTCTGGGCCCTCTCGATGGAATGTCATCCAATTAGCTTGCAAGCATGTGCCTGGATCACAAGGGATCACATATCACGAAAACAAGAAAAGAATACTTATCAGTAATGAGGTTGAACTAGGTATGCAGAGATACCGACGATCAGACCTCGGATAAGTAAAATACCGCGAGACAAAGGGAAATTGGTATCGTATGTAAATGGTTCATTCGATTGCAAAGTAATCATAAAAATATGTGGGAACCATATGAATTTCCAGATTCCTCTATTGGTTATTGATAGGAGAAGAGTCTCGGTCATGTCTGCATAATTCACGAACCGTAGGGAGACACACTTAAGGATTCGATGTTGTTTAGTAGATATGGAATGTAAGTAGGGATAACGAATGTTGTTCGGAATCTGTATATCACGAGGAGATCTGGAATGGTCCGGAGAATAAGATTCATATAAGGAAAGTCCAATTCTAGAGTTTAGGAATGAGTCCGGTGTTTTCACCGGAATGATCTAGAATGGTCTAGAAGGTTCACCGGACCGGAAGGGGAAGGGTGCATGAATGTGTCATGACTAAGTGGAATGATTGCATCATGTCCTAGGTCACTTGGTTGGGCGTTTGAAAGAAAGAAATTAAACTCTAAATTAAAAGTCAAACGGGAAGTTTGAAAAATCAAACTGCGACAATGTTTCCTGGTGGAGGAAGGAGAGAATCCTTCTCTCCCTCCACCACAAGGCTAGTAGGAGAGGGAGTTGGGGAAGGATTCAAACTTGCTCTCTCAAGCTGCCCCTCCCTCTCATAAATAGAGGGGAGGGGGTTCCCCCCAAGACAACACCACAACCAGCCCCTCCCCACAACGCCGCCGACCACCTCCTCCTCTCCGGCTTCTAAACCCTAGATTGCTGGGGAAACCCTATTTCTCCACCATAACCCGCTCCAGCTTAAGCGAAGCCCTGCGGGATCTTCCCTCTACTTCCGACACCACGCTATCGTGTTTCCGGAATCGCGAGAAGAGAACTACAACCTCCGCTGCCTGCTGGAACAAGGGAGAGGAAGGTCTTCATCGAGTACCGAACGTGTAACCGACTGCGGAAGTACTGCCGAAACGCAACGCCGGAAAGATCGTCTATGCGATCTTGAGATCGGCAAGTGTACGACTACATCACCCATGAGAATCTGCTCTCGTTAACCGCTTTGAAATCTTCAAGGGTGAGCACTCTATACGACTCGTTACTACAATCTAGTAGATAGATCTTGGCTTGTGTGTGTTCATACGGTAGAATTTTTTTGTTTTACATGCTACGAACCCCTACACTTTTTTGTACTCTCAGGCTGACATCTGGGACCCAGGTAAACTGCTGCTGCATCTAGCAATGTTTCCAAGTTCAGGACGGCGGACTCGACCTGAAAAAATAGTCCAACGTATATACACATGTTTAATATAAATAGAGGTTGACATGTGGGATCCAGCATGGATACATTTAATTCAAATTGTGGCTGACATGTGGGACCCAGATAAACTGCTACTGCATATAGCAATGTTGCCAAGGTCAGGACGACAGACTCGACCCAAAAAAATAGTCCAACATATATACACACGTTTAATTCAAATAGAGGTTGACATATGGGACCCAACATGGACATATTTAATTCACATAGTGGCTGATATGTGGGACCCAACATAGACACGTTTCCTGCACAGAGAAGGCTGCAATGTGGGACCCGGCATAGCATGTTTGTTGTACATTGAAGGCTGACATGTGGGACCCAGCATCGGAGTGTAGATTAACATTTTTTGTACTCTATAAGGCTGACATCTGGGGCCTAGGTAAACTGCTGCTTAATCATAGACACGTTTCCCCACAAAAAAATTCCACAAGTGTTGCCTAGGTCATAATGGCAGACTCAACCCGAAAAAACATTCCAACATACACATATTTCTTTCAAAAAGAAGCTGACATCTGGGACCCAGCGTAGACACGTTTACTGCATGGAGGTTGCTGACATCTGGGACCCAGCTACGGACCAAAGTCAGAACAATAGAGGCGGCCTAAAAAATTCCATCATAGCACTTTTAATTTACTAACATGTGGGACCCACCAGAGAGACCTTATATAGGTGCTGCATCGAGTAACATTGCCAAGTTTGAATAAGGTAGGCGTAAGCGAGAAAAAAGTCCAACATATACACGTTCTTCTAATGAGATGCTAACATGTGGGACCCAGCAGCATGACCAAACGACAGATTTGTCGAGCAATGCTATCTAGTTTGAAACAGGGTAGCGCTAGAGAAGAAAAAATTCCATCATATACAAACTATTCTTCTAATGTGAGGCTAACATATGGGACCCAGCAGTCTGTATAAACGGCTGATGCATCGAGCAACGTTGCCAATTTCGAAACACGGATGCATGAGCGAAAAAAGTCCTACATGCACAAATTTCTTCTAATGAGATGCTAATATATGGGACCCAGCAACTATACCAAACGGAAGATTTATCGAGCAACACTATCTAGTTAGCAACAGGGTAGCACTAGAGAAGGAAAAAATTCAATCATATACACACGATTCTTCTAGTGAGATGCTAACATATGGGACCATCATCCTGAATAAACGGCTGATGCAGCGAGCAACGCTAGCAAGTTAACATGGAGGCACGACCGAGGACAAAAAATCCATCATACCTACGTTTCTTCTAATGAGAGTATGCCATGTGGGGCCTAGCTGCGTGATTATGCATCTGGCAGCGCTATCAAGTTTGGAACAGGGTAGCGCGACCGAGGGTAAAAAATCCATCATACACATGTTTCTTATAATGAGAGGGTGACATGTGCGCCCAGATGCGTGATTAAATGGAAGCGCAATCAAGTTCAAAAGAGGGTAGCAGGATCAAAATAAAAAATTCCATCATACACATGATTCTTCTAATGAGAGGCTGGCATGTGGTACCCAGCATCGTGATTAACGGTAGATAGATCGAGCAATGTTATCGAGTTCATATCAGGAAGACACGAGCCAAGGAAAAAAAATCCATCATGCATACATTTCTTCTAGTGTGAGGATGTCACATGGGACCCAGAAGCCTGATTAAATGGCAGATGCGCCTGATTAAATGGAAGATGCATCGAGCGATGCTATCAAGTTTAGAACAGGGAAGGAAAAAATTCATCATACACACGATTCCTCTAATGTGAGGCAGACATGCGGGACCCAGCAGCCTGACTAAACGGAAGAGGCATCGAACAACGTTATCGAGTTCAAATCAGGGAGGCGCGACCGAAAAGTTTGGTCCGCTAGACTCACTGACGTCCGGGACCCACACACAAAAAAATACTTCGGCGAGTCAACATCTCTCAAGGAAGCAAAAATCTTACTTCTGCCACGCGCCCGACGAGCTTCCTCCATGGTATTAGCGGTTTCATCGTAGTAGAGGGGCGCGAACCTGGAAAAAAAAAGTGCTGCATCGGCCACGGTTGAGACGAGATTTTCGTCACGGAAGAGGCACCTTCTACGACGACCAACGGGCCCAGTCGTTGTGGAAGTAAACATTTCTTGTAGTGCATGGAATCTACTAGGCAAGTTAGTCAATCGAGGGGTCCCCATAAACCCCATGTGACTGTACGCTCGTCTCGGTTCCAAAGGCAAGAAATCGGGTCCTAGTGGTGGCGAGCATGGGACTACAAAAACCATATCCCACCATGGCCTTCCATACAAGCTTTAGCATGTTTAATCTCGTATCACTTGTGATTTCATCTCATCACATTCCCCTGTCATACTAGATTCTCTGCATTTGATACATCATCTGGATGAATCAGAACTAACAGCTAAGCATGGCTAAGCAAGACACGGGTATAAGCTCTAGAAGTGCACACAAGTCGAACCTAGTTGTGCGAGGAACAATGGATCGGGTAATATAAGCTCAAAGGGAGTAATGAAATAGATAGGATACTTTATCTATCAATAAAATTCCATAGTAGAATCGTATGCATCATGGCAAGAACTAAAATATTTTGAAAGCATGGGATTATATCATGCTGGGCTATGCTTGCCTTTGCCCATTGATAACATATAAACAGATCTTTAGAATCCTTGGGCTTGACTTGATTATAGTTGGTCAAGTATTGATCTTCAAGCTTCCATGGTGTTGATCTCGGTCTTCGATCTCGATCTCCATATCGTATTCTACTGGGAAGAACCAAACACCGGAAAGAAAGAGGAAACAATCAACACACGACATCGATGCAATGTTTAAGCAAGGATGATGATATGAGAAGTTAAATAACACCGAAACGAAACCCTAAGGCATGTTCAACAATTTAAATGGGGTTCCGAGGGGTCCAAACCCTAGAACAGGTAGAACCTTGGAGTCACCTATGGGGTTCAATTGGTTCTTCTAATTAAACTTGCAATTAAAGTTGTTGAACAATGCATGATTTTGATGCTATTATATAGATCTCATTTTTCTAAACATTTTGATATAATTAGTTATTGAATTTGCAATATTAAACTTTATTGTGAAATTATTAAACCATTTAAAATGGGTTATTGTGTCAGCATGACATCAGCTCGGGGTGGGGGTTGTTTATCACTACCGCTGAGCTAGCCACGGGAACTGACAGGGGGGCCCAAGGCCACCTCAGCGAGCCACCTTAGCGGCGGGCCCACATCAAGTTTGACTCGTGCTGACCCACGCGGTGGATGACATCTGCCGCCGGCGACCACCCAGCGGTGGCGCTATAGCACGTGCACGGTCACGCACATGCTTGGATCGGAAGCACGACAGCACGGAGATCCTAATGGGCGGCGCTAAGGTCCATATGGTCACCATACATGAACCCAACGAGCATAGGAGCGGCTACGTGCAGCAGCGCTCGACGGGACTACGACTCAGAGCGGGAGGAGGCAAGGTAAAGGGTCCATGAGGACCGTCAGCTTACCCTAGACGTGATGGAAGCCTCAGCGAGGTTGGAGGAGCTTGGTAGCTTCGGCAATGGCGACAGTGATCAACGCCGGTGACGGGGAAGAAGGGCTCAATTCCAGCGAGAGAGGGCATCCCAACAAGCAAGCTTCGGTGGAGAGTTTCCTGGCAAGGATACGGCGGTCTAGAGCTTAACAGTGGGGTTCAGGATGGCCTCGAGTGACGACACGAGACAACGATCGTCATCTAGGGTTCGGGCGCGTAGATGGGAATGAGCGGGAGAGGGCACAGGAGAAGATGAGGATGAGGGGCAAAGAGACGTGTGTCGCGGGGTCTTATCCCATTCTCCTGGGCGGTGGCGGAGCACGAATCCTGGCGCAGGGGCGACGGCGGGACCGGCGACACGCAATAGCTTGCTGTCATTGCCTAAGATGACGGAAACGACAAGGAGGAACCGTTACGGGCTGGTGCTGGGCCACAGATGGTCCGGGCGGTCTGCGGGAAAGGTAGCAGGAAGAGGAGAGAGGGACTAGGCCGGCCGGCCTGGTCTTTGCTGGTTATTTTTTCCCAAAAATCTGTTTTCCATTTTCTCTTTTCCTCACTTTGGTAATTTCGAATACAAAACTTTTTTGGGTATTTTAAAAATACTGTAGGCTTTATGAAATTATAGAAAATATTGCAGGGTCCCATATAGTCCATTTGGGGCTCTAATAATTTTGTAGTTTCAATATACATAAACCATTTGAAAGGGTTTGCAAAATAGAAGGGGAAGTTATAGTTTTAGGGTCTTAGTTTCCATTTTTTTTCGTGTTTGCATTTTTAAATATGATGCTCATGAATACACAAACAACCCTAATAAGTATTAACTAAAACTGGGTGTTACAAAATCCATATATTATCTTTCCACTATATAGTGTATGATTATCTTTGAATATTTACTGTCAGATTAAGACTCGCGAATCCTAACATTGCTAGCTGTCGGATCTTCTTTTCCATTCTATTAGCATCTACTAGAAGATACTATTGATATTCTTTAGCATAATGAATCGCTATGCACAAACCTTAAAACACCCTTCTCCATTGTTCTAGAAATAATCTTCTCCATCATTTGTCTAGACCATGTTACCAAGATTTTCAAGTATTAGGTATAGCTAATATTAAACATTGACTTCTACATGATAAAAACTACAAGAACCAAATATACACCCATACTTTATACAAATTCTAAATTTTGTGAGATTTACCTATTATATAATCTTACCACTATATAGTGTAAGAATAAATTTGATCAAACTTTGCCGTTGGATCAAGATCGACTAGAAAATCCCAACAGTGCAAACCGTTGGATCTACTATCTATTCTAGGATCTAGAAGATTCTCTATTGATAATCTTTAGCATAATGATCGCTATGCACAAACCTCAAAAAACACTTGTCAATAATTCTGGAGACTTCTTCGTCATTTCTCTAGAGCATGTCGAGTATTAGTTAGCTAATAGGTTGATTTCTACACGATACAAAGTACAAGAACCAAATATACACCCAATACTTTATGGACGTGGCTCAAAATTATAATTATTTTTGAGCTTCAACTATTATAATTATATATAAAAATGATATGTCATACTTCTATTATCTGATTCTCATGTATGCAAGGCACGCACAACTTATTCATCACTATATAGTGTACGGATAACTTTTAACTTTGACTCTTTGATGATGATTAGAAAATCCAAAAATTGCTAACTGTTGGATCTTATCCATTGTAGCATCTAGAAGATCCCATTGATACTCACGTGCAAGGCAGGTGCAACATACTAGTCTAATTTAATACTACTACTATATTACTAGATCAAAATTTACTGCCCTTGTTTTCTTCTTCAACGACTTGTTTTTCAAACTGTTCGAACACACGGACCACCGTTCCTAAATTTCCCTCCTTTCTTCCCTACCACCCTCAAATGGCCACTACTCATCATTCGAGCGGAGGGGGGATCCATATCTGGACCTGCCGCTGCCGCCATTAGACCCGCTACCCTGCTTCCTCCTTGGCACAGTTGCTGGTCTAATTGAGCTCATGCTGCTGCACTCCTGAAGATTCTAACAAGGTACACTTTTGATTTCCGGAGGATTGCAGTCCTCACGTGGCTGCTTTCCTCAACAAACTATTTGCTTATTTGCAATCTTGTTTTTTCTGAAATCGTGCCGATGTAATTTGATTTTATAAATAATGCTAGTAACTGAAGACTCGAACTTAAAAAGAGATAATAAGAAGAAATCCCATGAGGTAAGGAAGATGGATAAAGCAATGACGAAGATAGAGTTAGCAGAGAATGGGAATGAAGAAGAGAAGCATAGAATCGAAGAAGTGAAGATGCAAATGGAGCTATAGATCGGAGATATCATCCACGAACACTAGATCCAGACAGATGAGTATAGGTTGAAGCTTAGAAACATCAAAATATATGCTATAGAGAAGGATATATGCCTACAATATGCATTCAATGTTATTGTTATCCTCGTCGCTGTCATAATCGCAATGTTTGGAGTATTGTTAGGGTTAATTAGAGGCATGAGGTAGTCGTGATAACTCTCGTAATTCTAGTAGTGATTTTAATCACATTGTTCGAACTATTATCAAATCACTTGTAGTATCCGCAAGCTTAGGGAGATCAAAAGAAGTAGTTTCATAGTTACAGTAGGCCAAACTCGTAGTTTTGACCCTACCGATTATGATCTTGTGTTTATCCCCTCGCGAAGTAGAATTTACTGTACTACAGTTTGTACCATCATGCATCGCGTGTAGTAGTAAATTACATGCAAAGCAACGATCTTCCCTCACGCACCGCACTGCCCGTTGATCATTCTTGTCAGAGACGTCTTGTCAATAGGTACGAAATAATGTTCAAAAAATATGAAATTAGTGGTAATAGAGTACTACTACTTCAATAGAGTCCAGGAGTTCTCCTAAAATTTCTCCCCCTATATTTAAAAATATTTAATTCCCCTAAAAAATACTCTCTAAAAATTGCCCGACTCCAGCAGTTCTCCCAAAACATCTCCTTTATTCTATATTATAAGAATTTTCTATAACTACTACTCCCTCCTCAAAATAGATGCTAGAGGGAAGATGCTAAGGGAACTACTGGACTTTTTCTAATGCCCTCCCCCACCACCCGCCGCTGCCGCATATCGGAACCACGTTATTTTCATCCTCCAGTTTACTAGAGCCGCCATGAGCAACCGGAAGCTCTTCATCGGCCTCAACATGGGCCAACTCCCTCATCCCAGCACGGGGTGTGCGTCAACTCCTTCGTCCACCGAACATGACCTTCGCCGCATTGGATCTGCTTCACCGACTCCGCTGTGCACTACACATGATATTGTTCACCGACGTCGCAGTGCAAACACATCGATCTGCTTCAACGAGCCTACTGACAACAACATGAGTTGTTGTGTGATACCACAAAGTTATAATGTAAGTCCCTTGTTTTAGTTTGATGTGCTTGGTCATTATTTTGTTCATCTAATTTTTACTAAAATAAAATCTTTCCCATTACTCTATATCTTTAGGATACCCATGTTGAATTGAGTGTATAGTTTATATGAGCCACAAGATGTTTAGTTGCTCTATTCATGGCTAGCTAACACACATGATTAGTACTCCATAATGGTTCACTTGCATTTATTCCAAGGCGATATGTTCTTTGTGCAATGATTAATATCAATTCCATACTATGTCGTTCCGAGATCTGATAGTTATAGGTTGCATAGAGTGTTACTTCTCGATTCCTCTAACTATTGCTTCTCTAACTATAGAATGATCTGATTATATACATGAGGCAATCATAATTTTATCATTTATTTCGTTATGTATGTAGTTTGTAGGGACACGATCTGTAAATTACTTGTTTGTCCGTTAATATTACCTGTCTGTTGACTAAAGGCAGACACTATCTGGTTACTCATTTCATTGTATTGTACACAAAAAAGATCTCATTTCATTGTACGGATAGTCTATATTAGTCTCATAACAACTAAAAATTTCGTTTCTTCTTTTATTTTAATTTTGAGTTTATCGATGACTAAAACAAGTCCACCAACCTCAGTTAAAGATACAATAGTCGGACCACGACAGCATAGATAAGCTAGTTTTCTACTTGTGGCACTGTTCATTTTAATTTTATCTCCAACTACAAAATGATCTAGCTAGTTTATATGCGGTACATGATTATTATTTTTTCTTATATAGAAAATGCTTCTTGTCTCGAACAGTTATAGGAAAAGTATTATATTGTGCTTCTTTTGGTTGTGTAGTTGCTGGATTTCATTTGTAGTCTTTTGGCTATTCTATGAAGTTCCAAAAGTCTACATGCTTGATTCATTATATGCATTTTATCCATAATTTATATATGAGCTACTTATTTTGATTTCTTTCTTTGTTGTATCTTGAAAATGATGCTTTCCAAATTATTTGACAATGTACTTTGTGCTGCTATAACCTATTTTGTCTTAGTTTCAGACTGCAAATAAATCTGTTCAGGCAGAAGGGAGCAGCAACACTTGTGTTGACACTATTCAATATATTGTTGATAGAAAGTGAGACAGCCGACAAACCCCATGATTCTATTGATATTCTTGGAAAGCAAGGAACTAAATTAGCTGCAATACTCAATAGAGGTCGCAAAGAGATTACAATATTTTCCCTAATCATAGTTAAGCATCTTGTTCCTGGTCTAAGAAGTGACCAAAGGAGGTCAATATTTTATCTAGTTCTTTGCCAACTACTTTTGACATAAAAATGGAAACCTCTAGACTCTAAGAGTATAATGGCATGCTTAGAAAACAAACATAGTTATTAGGTACTAACATCTATAAAATACGCCAACTGCATGAAAATATCTTGTCAATATATGATTGTCATTCACTTGGTACACTCTAGCGAACGAATCTTCTAAAGCATAACTTCTATGATTCGAGTTAACTATGATCCATGTGTAATGCTGCACTTTATTTAATGTAATTTTTGGATCTTATGTAATAATTTAAATTCTTTGTACCTCATGTTATTGTTATTTTAACTCTCTTTTGTTACTTATATCTAAATGACCAACATAATATACTAAAAAATTGGTCGTCCAGGCAACATAACAGACCAAGATTATGTTTAACACTCCTTGAATGGGATATATTTGGCCAAAATAGTAACGAGCAGGAATAGTTTTAGGATCTTCAAAATGTCAGTCGGGCTGCAGAATTGACCGCGTGCCTACGCTGTTTGAATTGGAAATAATGTATCCAATTTTTGCGCAATTATGATCATGCATCTGACAATCGGTCTTGAATTCCTGGATAGTTAACATATGGTCTACTAACTTTTTTCTATATTAGTAGATGAATGATAGCAAAATTCAAAATATCAATCGAGTGGCAAAATCACCCACCAACCTTAAAGCATTTCCGACCCTACCGTTTAAAAAACTTTGAGGAAAAATCTCCTACAGGGAGTACCATTTTTCTATTGGTAGATAGATGGAGGCTAGCAAATTCATAATTTTAATCGACCGATAAAATCAATCACCGAACCGACAGCATTTTGCGTCCCTCTTTTTCAAACATATTGGGGCAAAATATCCCACCGACGGAGTACCAATTTTCTATTATTATTACTTGGACTGTAGGAAAATTTAAAATCTCAGTCAAGCGGAAAAATTTACCGCCTACACTATGTTAATTGAAGGTATCTGATTTTTGTTGCAAAAATACTCCATGGTTATGGATGACCAGTTGAAATGACTCTCTGCCTTGAATTCCTGGATAGATAGCTTATAATCTACTACTCCCTCCGATCCTAAATAAGTGTCACGGTTTTGAACTAGAGTTAGTTCAAAACCGGGACACTTATTTAGGATCGGAGGGAGTACCTTTTTATTAGTAGATGGACACTATCCAAATTCAAAACCTTAATCAAGCAGAAAAATCACCTGCCGACCTTGAAGCATTTCCCGCCCCACCAATTCAAAAAGTTTGAGCCAAAATCTCGCACCACGTAGTACCATTTTACTATTATTAGATGGATGCTAGCAAAATTCAAATCTCAATCTAGCAGAAAAATTAGACACCAACCTTGAAGCATTCCGCACCCCTCTATTTCAAAAACTTTTGAAATTAAAATTCATGTTCTACCCATTGTTTAGATGACAAATGTGCATGCTATAGTCGGTCGCTTGGGGGAACTATCATAATTATTTTTCTGTTCACCTCTATGGTCCCCTTTCACGCAGTTTTTCCCGCTAGCCCTCCCCAAAACCCTAGCTCCTCTATCCCCTCCACGACCATCGCGCTCACCAACTAGCGGCAATTCAATTGCGGCCTTAGCTTCTTGAGCTACGGTCTCGTACACAGCCCCGGAGACACTTCATTGACGCCCATCCAACTAGATCTAGTTCACCTGGTCTGTCTGCCACTCCATCGGAGCTGCGGTCTCACTAACCTCGTCGATGGCGTCATTGACCGGCCAAGCTGTGCTTCCCTTCCGTCGAAAGCTACCCAACCATACCGGAGTCGCTTAAATGGTGTCCACCAGAAGGGATCTTGTTCAAAGAGTTCCATGTCCACCGCTCCAGACCAGCTACACGGGCATCACCGTTTACTACAACGCATCTTCCTCAGTGACGCTCTCATCCACCTCGCTCAAGCCGGCATCAACCACCCAAGATCTGCTTCCCCGACTCCAACATCCACCACCATCACAACACCCTCGGTTACCTGGATGTCACCCGCATGGTACCGATGATGCTTAGATGCCGCTCCGACCAAGGTAACCAAATCTCCAACCCCTTTTTGTTTTACTAGGTGTATAGCAGGATCAAGCCTATCGTAGTGAACTGCATTTTTGTCCTTTGTGCTACATACATGGTCATTAAACATGTTGGTTTGCATTCGCTGCACTACAAATTTCAAGTCATACACATGATTGTTATTTTGTCATGAACTTGTTCTTTGCTACTCCGTACAACAGTAATTGCCTGCTATGTTGTAGTTCTTGCAAAATGTAAAATCACTGAAAAATATTAGTGAGGATTCCCTGCTCCATAGTTACTAAATCTATCTGGTTTATCCTGAGCTAAGTTCCTGCTATTATTTTCTCCCCGGTATCATTCTGCTATCATGTAGTACCCATTCAAACTCTTCGTACTAATTTAATTATAATTTTTGTTGTTCCCATCACTGCAGCAATGACTTTTTTTTTGCTTAGAGCTCAAAAAGGGAACAATAAACATGTTGGTTTGCACATCCTCTTCTACCGGTTCACAAGCGATGCAATTATTTTCTTATCTGGTGCTGGTTCATCCTAAGAAACGACATAACTATTCTCTATAGTGTAATTCATTCATGGTTTGCATTCCTGCTCTATAAGTTCTCTTATGATGCCATTATAATTTTTATTTGGTTGATTCCTAGATACAACAGTAACCGCATGCCCATGGTGTAGCTCACCGCTACTGTGTCCATATATTTGTTGAAATGACCTGGCTAGTGTTTTTGATTGCTCAATTCATTTGTAGGGACACTTGTGTAATTCTTGCTTGACTTGTTCTACAGGTTCCCAAGCAACGCCATTATTTTTAATATCTAATGATTCATCCTAAGAAACAATATAACTATCCTATATTGTATATATAGTTTATTCGTGGTTTGCATTCCTCATCTACAAGTTCTCGTATGATGTCAATATAATTTTTATCTGGTTCATTCTTAGCTACGACAGTAACTGCATGCCATTATGTAGCTCACCATAAATTCTGAGTCACCCAACGTCTCTTGCATTCCAGGATAAACAACTGATTCCATGTATATTTGTGGAAAAAAAATACTTGGCTAGTTTATATTTGCTGAAATTCTAAGAAACACTTTGATGGATTTCCCATTTCATTGTAGGCACACTTGTCTAATGCTTGCTTATCCTATTCTATAGATTCACAAGTGACGCCATTATATTTCGTATATAGTTCTGGTTCGTCCTAAGAAACGACATAACTATCCTCTACATTATATATAGTTCATTTGTGGTTTGTATTTCTACTCTACAAGTTCTCATATGATGTCGTTATAATTTCTATCTGGTTCATTCTTAGCTACAACAGTAACTGCATGTCATTGTCTATCTCATGAGGTCATATTGAGCATAATCTTTGTGTGATAATTGGCATGATGTCATATTGAGCCATAATCTTTGAAGTTGCTTCACAACCAAAAACAATGTTGTCACATGAAAAAAAACAAATTTGGATTCTCCCTTTGTAAGGAAAGCTTGATTGGCCAAGATGCATGCAATGTACGGAGTACAAAACATGGACACGGTATTAACAACTATGGTTGTGACCTTAGTTATCTTGTTTGAAAGACAGCAGATGTCTATCAAATCATTAAATGCTCAAAAGCATACAGGCGCCTGGGTCTATCTGACGGGGACAGCATCCCCCAAGTGGGATTAGCATATCTTCGAAGCTTCAACTTCAAAATTTCGGCAGAGTGCCAAAATATCCCGCCCATCCATTCAAACATCAAGACCCAAAAATTAATTTATTGCACAAATTTAGCCTCGAAGCTTGAAAGGGCGTAACATTAAAAGGATATACTTTGTGTGAAAAAAGGGGGTGGTGGCATTTTGAGCCATCATCTGTAGTTGCTTCATAATAAAAACATGTTAGAAGCTTTGACCTCAATTTTTGGTATAGCGCCCAAACATCGCATGCATCCATTCAAACATACTTCACCTTTTTTTAGAATGCAAAATTTCTCTTCTATCCCTGCTCTAGAAACAAGAACTCGAGGAGCACTTCAATAATAGAGGGATATAGGTGGTAAATTTGCGTTCTCCCATGTGCATCACCCCATCGACATTTCCCTGCCATTCTTCAATATGTATTTACCTGCCCGCCCACTCCAACCTTACACTGACTTTATAGAACCACAATGCAAGTGGCCGTACTTGGGTACCTTCAAATGAATTTAACAAAAATTATGACCAAGCAGGTATCATGCACTTATAGATCAAAATTTGAGATACTTTCATTAAATTGCAGTAACGCCGTTCTATCTCACGGATATAATCATAAAGTTTGAACATTATTGAAAATTTCTGAAACCCAAAACCCTAAAACCCCTAACACTAAACTCCTAAATGACCCTGACCATAATTAAACCGCAATTCTTCTCCAAACCCTAAACAACCCCTAAAACGCCATTCTATTCGACGAATATAAGCATGAAGCTTGATAATTATTGAAATTTCCCCAAACCCTAAACCCTAAACAACCCCTAAAACCTAAACCCTAAACCCTAAAATGGCTAAACCCTAAACCCCTAAACCCATAATTAAACCGCCATTTTAGTTTTGCAAAAAAATGAAAATAATTTCAAAAAATAAAATCCTTTGACATGTAGGTAGGTAATATGGTTTAGTTTGTATGAAAATTAACAAACATGAATTTTGAATTTTTTGTAGGAAAAGGTCATGGCATGGTAAAACGGCCATAAGTTTTGCATACGATGTCAGAAAAATGTTTAATATATCAAAATGATGAGCATGGATTTTTGCATCCGCTCGTAATGACCAGAGGTCGTTTATCTATTTCTTATATTCTCAAAATTCAAAAAGGAAAACATTTACGGAAAAATTGGAGCCCACTTATCTATGGTGCACCATGTTGTGGTTCTCCACGGATAAGCGTGATCCTTTTAAATTCTTAGCCGCCCCCTCTCATCCCCTCCCCTTCTCCTTCTCCATATCCTTCCCTTCTCCTTCTCCTCCTCTCATTACCTTCTCCTCCTCTACTTCCCTTCTCCTTCTCGTCTTCTCCTCCTCTCCTTCCCGTCTCCTTCTCCTTCTCCTTATCCTTCTCCTCGTCTCCTCATCTCCTTCCCCTTCTCATACTCATTCATGTCCCCTTCTCCTCCCCTTATCATTCTTCTCTTCTCCTTCACCTATACTTATCCTCCACGTCTACTTCTCCTCTCTCCGGTCACCATGTCATCCTAGAGCTCCTCCCCGACCCCCAACGGCACCATCCTCGACCTCCTATCCAACCATCGTTGGTGTTGTCCTCGATCTACTCCACAACCAACATTGGGGCCATCCTCGATCTTGTAGGCATCCTCGTCATCGGCCTAGAGCGCCTCTTACCGGCGCTGCCATGGCCTCCCGCACATCCATGCGGTGGTAGGTGGTGGCCACAGTGAGGCGACGGCGACGAGATCTTGATCCTTTTTTGAATTTTTAAAAATTTACCAGTGATGCACCATACCAATATGCGCCATAGATAACTTTTCATATCTCACCTTTTTTGAATTTTGAAAAATTTATCCGTGGCGCACCATACCAACATGCGCCACTAATAACTGGGCTTATCTGTGGCACATGGGCTATTAGTGGTGTGATGATAGTGGCGCACGACCCATGCGCCACGGATAGAAAAACAGGTGCGCCACAGATAAGGTTTTTCCTAGTAGTGTTGACCAAGCAGGGAACTATATATCCATCAAATCTGGAATCTCCTTTTGTAACAATTGCTTGAAATGCCAAGATTCACCGATCTATCAAATATGGACACGTTATCATAAACTATTGTAGAGATATGCCCATGACATTGGTCATCTTATTTAAAAGCCTTCAAATATAATGTTTATCAATTTTGGAAAATATGTGGAAACTCATTTAAATGCTGGGAAGCATGTTGTCGCTGGCGTGTGGGTCTAGAAAGGGCCAGCATGTGAGGAGTGTTCGCGTTGAAGTAGCCTACATTGAAAGTTTCAACCTCAAAATTTGTGAACAACGCCGAAACATCTCGCACATCTATTCAAAAATACCGCCCTATTTTTTGCGAATGCAAAATTCCTCTTCTATTCCTGGCATGAAACATGGAACAGAGGAGCACTACAATAATAGAGGGGTATAGGTGGTAAATGTGCGCCATCCAACCTATATATCCCCATCACCTCTTCACCACCCACCCCCTTCGACCTCCACTATCCTCGAGCTGCTTCATCACCAGCCCTCTCTTCCACACTGAAGCTCCTTCACCACTCGCACTCTCTTCCACACTGGGAGCATCTTCACCGCCTGCACTCTCTTCCACATGGGAGCAACTTCACCGCCCAATGCACCTAATCCACCTCAAAATGCCTAGCCTCCGCCCTCGCCGCCCTCTTGCCCGTCTCCCGCTCCTGCCGCACAGTGGTAATTTCTCTTGCTCGTTTTCTATTTTTTGGTACTCGTAAGCTACGAAAGCGTTAGAATGTTTCTCAATATCTTTCATGATATTGCCATTTCGTTTTCACCCACATCTGGTAGTTCTTATCCACATAATAAGCTTGTTGCTGATATTTCCTTTCTTACATTCTCACACTATTGGTATAATCCTGCAACAATAACTCGTAGATGCTATTCTTTCTGAGCGCTCGGATGGGTCATGCGAACAGCTCATAGAGAATCCAACACTGACAATCTGATGCCAGGCAAGGATGAAGTGCGAGGTTTATGTGTGTTACTTAGGCCAGTTTCTTGTCATGCTAATAAGTTATAACACGTGTATGCATATTAAGTTAATAAGTCATTCTACTTGAAAACTTACCATGACATTTCTATTAATGTTTTGTTGTGTTTCTATCTATGAATGCTTAATTCAAAAAATATCCATATAGTCATTGATGCAGCGTTGAGTTGATGTAGGAGAGCTTTGTTGGGAACCCCAAGAGCAAGGTGTGAAGCAGCACAGCAGCAAGTTTTCCCTTAGTAAGAAACCGAGGTTATCGAACCAGTAGGAGGAAGGAAACGTCACACAGGTGTTGCAAGCAACGCGAAGACCTGCACAACACAAACTCAAGACTTTGCCCCAACGAATCAGTGAGGTTGTCAAGCTCACCGGTTTGCTGTAACAAAGGATTAAACATATGATGTGGAAGGTAATGGTTTGCAGCAAGTAAACAAATAAGAGTGGAAGATGTATCAATGGTAAAGATTGGACCGGGGTCCATAGTTCACTAGAGGTGCTCTCCTTAAATAAACAACATGGCATGAAGGGTAAACAAATTACAGCAGGGCAATTGACAGGAACTGAGCAAGGAATAACAATGCAATTACTAGTTAGAAAGATCCTATGAGATTCGATTGGGCAATAGAAAAATATACATAGACCGCCATCCAACTGTATCTATGACTAGAAGTCGACCTTCAGGTTATCATCCGAACCCCTTCCAGTATTAAGTTGCAAGCAATAGACAACTGCTTTAAGCAAAGTGTGTAAGGTAAACAGTCCACATGTTCCATGAACAAGAGACCGTTGTTTTCTCCCTAGTAGCAACAGCACATCTACAACCGAAGAGATTTCTGTCACTTCCTTTGGAAACTAGAGGCATGAACCCACTATCGAGCATAAATACCCCCTCTTGGAGTCACTAGCAACTAATTGGCCAAGATAGCTACTAACAACGGAGAGCATGCAAGATCACAAACAACACATACATGATAGAATCATAAAGACAAAACCATTAATCAAACCAACATAATAATCTCAATATCTATCGGATCCCCGCAAACACAACATGCATGATTACAAATAGATTAGATCTTGATCATGAACGGAGCTCACAAGATCTATACATGAAAGTGCAAGGAGGAGATACAACCATCTAGCTACTACATGGACCCATAGTCCAAGGTGGAACTACTCACGCATCATATCGGACAGAAGGCCTCCGGGATGATCTCCCCTCCGGCAGGGTGCTGGGAAGAACTTCAGATCCCCCCGATCTAGGGACGACGGTGGTGGCGGCTACAGAAGGTTTCGTGGAGATTTGATCGGGTAATTAGGGTTTCTGCATGGGGGGCTTCTTATAGGCAAAGGGGGAGGCCGAGGCGGTGGCTAGGGGCCCTACACCCTGCTTAGGCGCGGGGCAGGGCCCACCCGCGCCTAGGGGGGTCTGGGCGCCCTAGCCCGCCTCTCCGGCTCCCCTCTGGACTTCTTGTTCCCCACGGAAAGTTATTGACTTTGATGTTTGTCCCATCCAATTCCGAGAATATTTCTTTACTAACTTTTCTAGAACCAAAAACAGCAGAAAACAGGCAACTGGCACCGTGGCAACTTGTTAATAGGTTAGTACCAGAAAACATGTAAAAAGCTGCTCAAAGTGTAGACAAAGCAAAGCAAATTAGATATTAAACAAGCATGGAGCATCAAAAAGTATAGATACGTTTCTGACGTATCAGTCATTTTTAATGCTATCTTTTTGGTGTTTTCTACTACTTTCATCCTTCCAAACCAGCTAGCTAGTTTGAATCATACATCTATTCATTTGTAATGCTATCTTTTTGGTGTTTTTCAGGTGCTTTCATCCTTCCAAACCAGCTAACTTGGTTTTAAAATTCATGCCTTAATGCAGAGAAAGGACAATGGAGTACAAGTACCTGAGTTCCAGTTTCTCGACTCAGATACTACTAGCAGATTGACCAGGAGTCGCACCCTCTTGAGAAGGAGATACTGTCAGCCTGAACAAGCTACTGTAAGTTCATACTTACTTAAATATTACGGGTCACCCTTATGATTTTTAGCTTGTGGAAAAGGTCCACTATGTATATGGGTAGCTGTTAAGTTGCCCTTTTTGGCTTTGGTGTGGTTTATTTATACGTAATGGATGCCCAGCATGTGCAGCGTTGGACATTTGGGGTGTCTAAGGGAGTATTTTTCTTACTAGACCTAGGTCTAAACACTAGGGAGGGTGAGTCTAGCTAAGTTTTTCTGGACCCTGGGTCTAGTACAAGACCCATGCCTTCATTGTTTCTTTCTACTCAGATGAGTGGGTCCCCTATCTGGTGTAAAATTGTGGAGCAAATTTTATTTTCTTAGACGCGAGTCTAGTAAATTTCTTAGCGACGTCTAGTAAGGTTCACCATGAGCTTGCACTTAAATGATCTCTAATTTATATAATACTACATGTTCCCCTTGTTCTTTGTTTTAACCACTTTCACCATATTTTACCAGGCTACAGTTAAAACCAAGCAGGTCTCCTTGGAAGGCAAGACTGAAAGTTGTGATCCCTCTTCTCATTCATCCTCCCATTGCATTTATGAAGCAAACAACTTACTTAAAAGTCCACCTAGAACACCTCCTTCAGTGGATAGATATATAAAGGTTGTGTTGCATGTAGAAAGAAAGGGTGTAGATGCTCTTAGATCTATAGTTGAAATGTTGAAGAGGACAGATTATACATTGAAGCAAATCACCATTTACCGATCTCTTATTGAGGATACCAACACTTTGTAATCTTTTAGAATGCTGATCTTGTTCAATGATGTATTGTAATAAACTTATATTGTTGTGTAATAAGCAGTTTAAATTTTCGCATGTATATTAATTGGCGTATTCGCATTCCTACATTGTTCTGTAAAATAAGTCGGTGCTTCCAAAAAAGGCTGAAATAGTAACAGGCCAGAACAAAACGACGTGAGCATGGACGGTTCAAAATGAACAGTAAAAGGACAAAAGAGTAAAAGGCTAAAAGATAAAAGGGCCAAAACATTAAAGGGCCAAAAAGTAAATGGCTAGTACAGTAAAAGGCCGTAAGAGTAAAAGGTCATCACAATAAATGGCCATAACATTGAAAGGACATAATAGTAAAAAGTTGTAATAGTGAAAGGACGGAATAGTACCAGGCCAGAACAATAATAGGCCAGAACAGTAACTGGCATGAACAACCAAAACAATAAATGTCCTGAATAGTACCATGGCCAAAATCCTGAAGGATTGGAATAGTAACAAGCTTAAATACTAACAGACCTGAATAGTAACAGGCTAGATGGTCAGTAGGCAGAAAAAGTAAAAGGCTAGATCGACAGAAGGCCAAAATATTAGAAGGCCAGATTGATAGCATGCCTGAACAGTACCGGGCCGACGTGGCGCAGGCCGCAAGTGACTGCATAATGTTGGGTTGCTATGGGCCCTATGTAGGCAGAAACAGTAACGGGCTGCACTGGTTGGCCCATTTCAAAAAGTGCAGGGCAAAACAATAATGGGTCATCTTCCTATTATGCTCTCATAATGGGCCGACCCACTTAATAATTAGTAGGCCTTGGATGGGCCTGGATTTCTACCATGGTTTCCATGATAGTTAACAGCGGTAACTAGCCATTAATGGCATTTTCCACGTGATAATTTGCATGACGTCAACAATCAACGTGGCTGGCGAATAGATCTACGACGGAATAAGTTTTCGTGGCTGAAGGGTGCGATCCGCCACGGTCGAAAAAAAACCATGGTAGATTCATTTGTGACGGGGCTTATACCAAGAAGGGCATCTTTTGTAGAAGACTTTTCAACCACGAAAAACGGCCCTTCAACCACGAAAATCGTCCATTGTAAAAGCCGATTTTTCTTGTAGTAGCTGCTCCAAATGTTAATACTTTTTCCAATTTAGGATTTAAATAAAGATAAATTCTCTATATATTTAACTATGGTGAATTTCCCTATATGTCAACCTAGATACTAAGCGAGTAAAGGCGGTGAGAGGAATGGGGTAACCGAAGTGGAGGACGCGGAGACACATGATTTGTTTTACCGTAGTTCCTTCCTTGTTAAGGGAAGTACATCTGCGTTGTAGGGGTGGGCGGTACTAAGACCACCACACCACAATTGGCCTCACCCTGTTCTCCGATGTGTCCCGCCACAACTGGCCTGGTCCACATTTCCACTATATGGTACCCTTCGAGGCGGGAACCAGTGCCTTTACAACGAGATCAGGCACACATACACAACCAAATTGGAGGCTCCCGAGATGACAACAAGCTGCCACGAGAAACAAGTTTATAAAATCACACAAACCGAGGTCTATATATTCAATAGAAACTCTATATAAAAGGGGCCCTCAAGTAAATAAGCTGAAATTGAAGATCGCTTGGTGATGATGAAGATCAAGGCCTCCTTCTTCAATCCTCCAAAGGGCAAGGCCTTCAGGTGGATGGAAATAGAGATCTTGTGGAATTTGATGTACATGAGTGCATAGAAATTTGGTTAGATCCGAGAGGCTTAAGACGAAGATAGGATGGGGTATTTGTACCTCCTCCTGAAATGTTGTCATTGGAATCAAGTGGGGCTGGATAATTCAGCCTAAGTGGGGGGCGGATAATCCGGCCGGGGGCAAACATCTGTCCCGGAACAGAATATTCGGACCAAGCGTTTGCCCCCCATCCTGAGGGTCGCGCCTCAAGTCCTTAGTGAAAATCCCCGGGGGGCGGATAATCCGGCCCACTGGGAGGGGCAGATAATCGGCCCATCGAGAGGAGCAAATAATCCGGCCCACCGAGAGGGGCGGATTATCCGGCCAGGGAAAGCTCCAGCCCTCTCCAGAATATCCGGTGAATTCTCCGCCCCCTACTAAGAGTCATGCCGCTGTCTGCTTGGTCGATCTAGCCAGGGGCGGATAATCCATCCCTAGCCAGCGGTGGAAAATCGCCCCTAGATCCTTTATTTTGCTTCATTTGACTAGCAGTTCTTTTGGGGAGTAGTATTTGCAGCACTCAACACACAATTAAATTGTCCTTGGTATTGTTATCTAACACAAAAAACTCTAGGGATCATGAAATCTTCTTTCAATCTACCTCTTTTTGGTGTTAGATTACAATACTAGGATTTGCAATAGAACCCTAATAATCATCATGATTCCAAGGATAAAAAGACTCCCCCAAAATGTGTGCATATAAGTAGTTTGCTTTTGAATACAAATGCACATGTATAGGTTCAAGGATTTTTATGGATTGGAAACTAAGAACAATGATGCGTTTGTGAGAGATTTATCATACCAACCATAATGAAGTTCTCACTCATATATAGGTAGACACATTTTAATAACTCCGTATTTATAATTCCGAGGATAAAGCAATCTCAATAAATCCATAGTGATAACTTCGAATATTAGTCCATATCCAGAATTCCATAGATAAATCCATGACGATAACCATATGCTCACAACTAATCGACATAGTCTCACCGATATAAACCAAATAGCAGATAAAAGTTCCACGCTAAATGGGTACAAGCAAGTATAGAAAGAGAGCGATAAAAAGGAAAATATGCTTTTACCAGACCCATGCAAATCCCCTCGACAACCTAATAGAACTAATTCTCCCTCTTTGCCATCAAAACGCCACAAAGGGAAAAGAGCAATGCTAATGGCCCGGGAGATCACTCGGTATCGCCCGCATCCTCGTCCTTGTACTCTCCCTTGTCCTCGACCTCATACTCCTCATTGTCATCCTCATCATCAGCAGCCGGAGGTGTAGATGCCTTCGATGGGGCATGGAACAAATGCCGCTACATCTCACCATAATTGATGCAGAGGTGTTCCATTGAGAATATGGAGTAGGGACAGACTGTAGTGGAGGATTGTCGGATGCCCCAGAGACATGGTGAAGAATGAGATGGTGGGTATGAGCCATGTCATGGCGCTGATGGTAGGCCTCGTACTATCCCTTATGAGTATCCACACCCATGCAAAGAATGTTGCACTAAAACCAGTTGATTTGCATGACCTCTCTAGCAATGGTCGGGACTAGGGGCTTCCTGCGATGAGTGCTACCACTAGCCTAGGCATCTCCCACGAAAGCATCGGACATTGCAGGAGTAGAGGTGGTCTTATTTTTCTTAATATATGGCTTCCTGACCTTGTGAGCCCCATCAAGTGGGCCATTGAAATTCTCATTGGGAAGCATGGCCTTGATGAGCATCATAATGTAAGGAGCATATGGAATAGAATTCCTGTTGAGCATTGTATCAACCATCTCCTGATAAATGATGTCCATAACATCCAAGGTGTAATCCACAGAGGGGTCTTCACTATTGGCACATTAATACGTAAAGCCAAGTAAGTTAACCAGATGGCCACGAATGTTATCATTGTTACCTCCACTCAGAATAATGCAATCAAGGAACATGAGAACCAGCTGAGCATAGAGTGGAAGAAGACCATCAACCTTACCAACCACACCCTTGGGTCCATAGCACAATGAGAGTAATGCGTCCTTCTGGGTTCATTAGGGATACAAATGCGATGCCTAGTGGAATGATCTTGGCCCCAGGCAGGGTAGGAAAGTAACTAAGCAAATGTGTAGAAGTTAGTCAAGTAGAATTGGGTACCTATCATCCACTTCATAGTGTGAGCCTCATCCCCACAAATAATGAGCGTGGAGAAAAACTGTTGAACTAGCTGAGTGTCATAGGCACATTGGATATCCATAAGGTGATGCAGCCCCATCTTCTTAGTCACAGCAAGAGCATCAGCGAAATGAGGCTTGCTCTTTATAGTGGTCAAATCCATGGGGGCGCATGGGGCGAATTTTCTAGGTAGAGTTGATTTCCTGAAAGATGTACATCTGATGAGCACACTAAAAATTGGGGTCATCGATATCGACATCGCGTGGGCATCCTCAAATCAATCATGTTGTCGGGGAGTGGAATACTAAATGTTGTCCATGATCTTATAGTTGACCCGAGCTTGCCTGCCCCTTCTATTCCCAGTAGCCCGAGACCTCTTGTCCCTCTTTGCTTGTTCAGCCATCCGTGCAGCCAATCTTGTTTGCATCCTCAATTCAACCTCATCAACAAATTTTCCTTGTTCGTTGGGAATGAGATACCGAGCATGAGGTCTCCTCTGATAAGTCTTAGCGGCACCACAAGAACTACCTGTGAATTGAGTGAGGCAGATAGCAAAAGATAACCACACACATGTCCAGAAGGAAGTGTTAAAAACAGTAGAAAAGCAACCAAGATGCAACTACACTATGGATCAAAATGAATCAAAAAGCATCAGGTCTGACCCTTCCAGGCTGGATAATCCGGCCTAGACAGGGGCAGATTATCTGGCCCTCGCGAAAATGTGCTTTTCGACTCAGATTTGAGGCACATGCATAGATCGGCAAACATGGTTGATAGTCTACTATAATTAACATGCATATCAAACCAATGGTAAGCCTCTACTACAAGTTCCAACAACAAAACAACAAATTCCAAACAAAAACAAACAATGTGGGTGTTACCCTCACTCATCAGAGGAGCTACTTGGAGGAGAAGATACCAAGGGTGGAAGAGGAGTAGATCCGGTCAGGGACCGAGGGAGCCGGCGTCTGGGGAAGCTCTGGGGAGGAGAGAGGAAGTCGGCGGTGGCTGGGGTGGGAAGGGAGTTTGGGAGGAGATAGCTTCTCTGATTGAGCCTCTCCTTCGACTGCATGCCCTAAAAGGAAAAATCCACCTAGTATGGATTATCCGGTCCTCTCTGAAAATTTATGTTTACATATGATCCAGGCCAGCACAATTAAAACAACCTCACAAGGTGACAAAAGGACTTGTGTGCAAGAGAGATCGATGTCTTGAGGTGGGATTAGGCTTAGGTTTAGATAACCGAACTGAGATGGTATTGCACACCCAAAATTGCAAGAACCAAAACCAATGAAGAGCCAATATTGGGTGTGGTTTCCATAAGAACAAAATATAGGCAAGAAAAACCAAAAAGAACCACAAAGAACCAACGCTTCACTAAGAAGAGTGCGGTGGCCAAAGCCACAATGTAGGAACGTATAGTATGACACCGCGAAGATATATCTTGGGTATATGACAAATACTCATCAATAAGCTCACATATCACAAAATGATATTAAGAGAAATTATTTATCTTACTTTCAACATTATGGGGGAAGGGTTAGCCCAATCAATTAGGACCACACTCCCCCTATGTGCATGCCCACATATAAACCAAATAAAGGGTAAGATATAGGTGTGTATGCAAGGGAAATCATGTCAAGCTCCTTGAATCTACGATATTTAGCTCATTCCTCAAGTAACAAAATCTCGCTTCATCAAGAGGCTTCGTGAATATATCTGCAAGTTGATCCTTTTGCCCACATAAGATAGTTCAATATCTCCACGAGCAACATGATCTCGAATAAAATGGTTGTGAATCCAAATATGCTTACTTCTTCTGTGTTGCACTAGATTGTAAACAAATTTGATGACACTTTCATTATCACATAAAAGAGGCACTTGTCACAATTGACACCATATTCATTTAAAGTTTGCCTCATCCATAATAACTGGGTGCAAGAACTTGTAGCAGCCACATATTCAGCTTCAGTGGTGGAGAGAGAGATCCAATTTTGTTTCTTAGAAGACCAACATACCAAGGATCTTCCTAGAAATTTACATGCTCTAGAAGTTGATTTTCTATCATCCTTATCACTAGCCCAATCTGAATCTGTATACCCACATACAGAGAAATAAGAGCCTTTGGGATACCATAATCCATAGTTAGGGGAATGAACCAAATATAATAATATTCTCTTGACCGCCACTAAGTGGCTTTCTTTAGTAGCCGCTTGTTACCTTGCACACACACTCCTACACTCATCACAATATCGTGTCTAGATGCACAAAGGTAAAGCAAAGAGCCGATCATGGACCGGTATACCTTTTAATCCACATCTTTACTATTGGGATTTAACTCAAGATGACATTTAGTTTGCATTGGTGTAGAAATGCCATTGAGATCCACCATCTTCAATATCTTGAGCATGTCTTGGATGTACTTTGCTTGATTAATGAAGGTTCCTTCTCTCAGTTGCTTGATCTCGATCCAAGAAAGGACCTCAACTCTCCCATCATAGACATCTCAAACTTGTCAGTCATAAGATTTTAAAATTTATCATTAAAATCTTGGTTAGTAGAGCCAAAGATAATGTCATATACATATAATTGACACACGAAAATCTCCCCTAACCTTCTTAGTAAAAAGTGTGGGGTCAATATACCCAACCTCAAAGCCACGGTCTAACAATAACTCTTTAAGATGCTCAAACCGCGCACGTGGGCTTGTTTAAGTCCATAGAGCACCTTATCGAGTTTGTAGGCATGGTTACGGAAGTTGGGGTCCTCGAAGCCCGGCGGTTGCTTAACATACACAAATTCATGTAGATGGCCATTAAGAAAGGCACTCTTAACATCCATTTACTATAATTTAAAATTATGATGTGCAACATATTCAAGAAGGATACAGATAGAATCAAGGCGAGCCTCTAGAGCATAAGTTTTTCCAAACTCAATGCCTTCCACTTGAGAGAAACCTTGAGCTACCAGTCTTGCCTTGTTTCTTACAATAATACCATTTTCATCTTGCTTGTTCTTGAATATCCACTTTGTGCTGATAACATTGCGGAATTCTTTGGGCTTCTCTACTAACCTCCAATCTTTGTTGCACTCAACGTTGTAGAGTTCTTCATCATAGCCAACACCCAATCTGGATCTTCAAGCGTTTCAAATACCTTTTTAGGTTCCACCATAGAGATATGAGCTTGATGGTCACCAAAAATTGCCAACTCTATTCTTGTGGACACCCTTCTTCTTAGATCACCAACCACTATATAAAGTGTGTGACCTCTAGGTTCTAGATTTATTTCAGGTCGACCTTTGCGACGAGTTTCGATTTCCTTATTGTTCCTTGGAGGAATTTATTCAAAATTATGGTTCTTGTCTTGACCAATAACATGACTTTGATCAATAACAGGTTCATCACCGGTAGTAGGATGAGAGGTTTGCCCTTGGTCTTGATGACCAGAATTTTCAGAAGTTTGTTGTTGTTCTGGTCTCATGGGGCCGGATAATTCGACCAAGGGGGAAGCCAGATAATCCAGCCTGTGAGTTTGGAGTCTTGCACTTCGCTGGAGCATAAGGGATATGCAGGGTCAGATAATCCGGTCTAGAAATTCCAGCTTGATCAGTTAAGAGAAAGAGATGGTCTTTAGTAACTTGTTGGGTAGGTGCATTATTTGCTTCATCAGGTGGAGCATGTTGATTTTGTGTAGATGAGGACTCTACTTGAATAGAGAATTTTCATTCCTGAACCACCACAAGGGGTTCATCAACGGGGCAGAAAAATCCCACACCAATTCTTCTGATGGCATCTTGGGGTATTTCAACATTTGTATCACAAACACCAACTTGCCCCACATGGGAGCCTTCATTTTCCTCGAACACCACACTACAAGATTCTACAACGTTCCAGTGTCCTTGTTGTAGATTCTATAAGTGTGGGATTCGACACCATAACCAAAAAATATATCTTCTAAAGCTTTAGAATCAAATTTAGATAAACGAACTCCTTTTATGAGAAAGAAACACTTAAAACCGAACACCTTGAAGTAAGAGATATTTGGCTTGTTACTGGTAAGTATTTCATAGGGAGTCTTGTCCAAGTTCTTGCGGGGCTAGAGCCGGTTTGATGAGTGACATGCAGTGGATATAGCTTTAGCCCAGAAATTATATGGGGACTTGAATTCAGCCAACATAGACCTTGCCATATGCATTAAATCTCGGTTTTTACTCTCGGCTACACCATTTTGTTGAGGGGTCTATGCAGCCAAATACTGATGTCTTATCCCCTCTTCACTTAAGAATGCATTCAAGGTGTAGTTCTTGAATTCGGACCCATTGTCGCTTCTTATTGCCAATATGGGAATATTGTGTTTACGTTGAACCTCACCAGCAAAGTCGATGATGGTTTGTTGAGTCTCACTCTTGACTTTGAAAAAGTAAACCCATGTATACCTTGACTAGTAATCAATAATCACCAGGTAATACTTCTTACCACCAAGACTTGCATGAGATGGAGGGCCAAAAAGATCCACATGAAGGAGCTCTAAGATCCTCTTTGAAGAAATAACGGTCGTCCTTTGATAGGGAGAGTCATGCATTTTTCCTTCAACACAAGCCCTACAAACACGATCTTTGGCAAAGGAAACATTTTATTTTAGTCCAATAATAAGGCCACCATTGTGAAGACTTTGCAAAGTTCTCATATTGACATGGGCTAGATGGAGATTCCATAACCAACCCACATCAACCTTTCCAAATAAGCACATCGGACCAGTAGTTGTTTTACCCGAAAGTTCCACCACATCCAAGTCATTTTCGACATACCCAACGAAGTCAATCTTTAGAGACTTGCTACACAAGAGTACCACTATATCATCATCAATAAAAATAACAAAGCCCATCTTACCAAGGGTACAAACTGAGAGTAAATTATAACCAAGAGTCTCAACAAGCATGACGTCCACGAGAGAAATATCGTGGGCGACCACAACCTTGCCAAGACCCAATACCTTTGATTTTTACTTATCACCATAGGAGACGGTTAGTTGATCGTGGTTGGGTCTCATATCCATGATGATATCCTTGCTTCCAGTAATATGACTTGTGCATCCACTATTAAGCACCATTTTGAACCACCGGAAGCATAGCCCTACAAGAGATTAATTCTTGGTTTTAGGTACTGATTTTTTAATGGGTCCTCTTTTGTTACTAACAAGGGTCTTGGGAACACAAATAGACCAATAAATGTAACCGTCATAAGGCCCAACATATCTATCATAGACATCACCATAATAATCATGAAACAAAACATAATGGGGATTAGTAGTTCCTGCAAAACCATCATGATCAGTTTTGTTCTTCGTGGTGTCATTTCCTATAGAGGTGTTTGTATTTGCTTGAGTAGGCTTAGCCTTCTTCTTGTTGTTCTTCTTATTAGTCTTGGAGACATATCCAAGTCCTTATTTCCCATGGCTTGTTCTTTCCTTACTCAATGGATCATCAAGTGCTTCCTTACCTTTGGGAAGAGATGACTTGGCAAGCTCATCCTTCAAATTAGCATTTTCCTCAAGAATATCTGCATAATCACACATGGAAGTAGAGGTGCTAGGAGCATCATATTTAGTTAATCGAGTTTGGAGCTAATCGTGAGACTCGTTGAGAATAGAGTGTTCACTCTCCAAAGCCTTGTTGGCAATGTCGAGTTTCTTAGTAAGTCTAGCATGAGCAGCCCCAAATTCGACCTTCACCTTTTTAAGCCTTTTTGCTTTAGCAAGAGCATGGTCACATTCTTTTATTAGTTTAGAAACAATGTCATCATGTGACTCCTCTATGGATTCAAGCTTCTCCTCAAGGGAATCCTGGAGCTCTTCTTCTAGAGCATTTTTTAAGGATGATATCTGAATTGCATCCTCTCCAACAATTTTACCTTTTTCTTCAAGGAGCTCTTTCGAGCGAACGAGTTGATTCATGAGAGCCTTGAAGTGCTTTTTGTACTCACCTTGCAAGTTAGTTATATAATGATCCAAAGCAATAAATTCTTCCTTAACCTTAAGACTAGTAGAATCATCCATATCTACATTCATAGTAGTCTTAGGAAAGGAAGTGGTTGAAGGTGATACCTCAAAACTCCTTGCCATAAGGAAATTGACGTTCTTGTTGGAGATGTTCTCAGTAGGAGAGTCGGCGAGCAAAGAGGATGGTGTAGATGTGGTGGCTATGGTTGCTAATTGTCTTGGACTTTCATCATCTTCTTCGTCTTCACTTCCGGATGAGTATTCCTCTTAGGCCACCAACACTATTTTTGGTTGCTTCTTGTTGAATGTCTTCTTGCATGGTTCTTTTTACTTGTCCTTGAGAACCATCCTACACCCATGGTCTTCTCTATTTTGATAGGGGCACTCGACAATGAAATGAAAATTATCTCCACAATTGTAACAAGATCTCAGTTTTGGACCATTTTCCTTTCTTCCACTTGACCACTCTTACGTTCAAGTTCAGATTTGCCTTGGCAGGATCTTTCCAAAAATTCCTCGCATAGAAAGCCATGTACTCACCATGTGAATTCTTGAATTCCTCGGGGCAACTCATGTCAGTTATGTCATTGTTCCTTTCATCTTCTTGCTCAACAACGTTGGACTTGAAGGAAATATTGACATTTGCATTCCAATTGCTCGCGCACGAGCATCTTTAGCATTCTTGGCCGCAACCTTGAATGTGGCCATATCTTGCATAACTTCGTTGGAATTCATGAGGTGGCAGTTGTGTCCTCCTTGGAGGCTCTTCAATTTAGTGGGTTAAAATGGCATGAGATGACTAACATACTTTCTCTTGATCCATGCATCATCAACATGTGTGGCACAATGATTTCTAAATGTAGTGCAAATGGCCTTGAGTCTTCTATACATGTCTTCATGATCCTCACCATACATAATGTATAACCCTTTGGCTTGATTGCTTAGAGCATCATATCGGTTCCTTCACATGCTTTCATTTCTGATGAACAACTCGGTGAGGGCATCCCAAGCTTCCTTGGCGGTGTTGAGATGTTCAATACGTGGCATGTCCTTGGGACCCACACCAAGTTGGATCATGTGCAACGCAGTAGCATTGAGTTGGCTGTCAACAACTTCTCTTCTTGTCATATTAGTTGGGTCCACAACATGGAGTCCAACCTCGATGATCTTCCACAACTCAATGGATGAACTGCACACATGAGATTTCATCAAAAATAGCCATTGATTAAAGGAAGATGCACTTAACTTGGGTGGATCACCCCTATTGTTTATATGAGGATGAGGGATCGGTGGTTCAGGAGATTATAAGTGAGAAACCTCAATATAGTCCTCCTTCCCACTTCCCTTTTTTGGAGGAGGAACTCTTAAGTTTGTCTTCACCCTCCACCTCCTCTTCAATGGAGTTAGCCTTAGCTTTGTCCTTTGAAACGGAAGTTGTAGCCTCAGCGTAAGAGGCAGGTGTGGTTGCGGGTGGCAAGAGACGCACTATCATTTCACACATTTCTTGCCACTAGGTCTACATGGTTTTAGTCAAGTTTTTTCCAAATTCTTTAGATCATCCATGGTGACCTTATCCACAACCTCACTACCATCTCCATGGGTACCCATACTCTCTTAGGTGGTAAAGCCCGAATAAAGAGCCGAAGCTCTAATACCAATTGAAATGGATCCTATGGGCACCTAGAGGGGGTGAATAGGTGCTACTACAAATTTTAATACTTTTTCCAATTTAGGATTGACACAAAGATAAATTCTCTAGATATGCAACTATGGTGAATTTCCCTATATGTCAGCCTAGCTACTAAGTGAGTAAAGGCGGTGAGAGGAACGGGGTAACCGAAGTGGAGCACATGGAGACAAGGGATTTGTTTTGCCATAGTTCCTTCCTTGTTAAGGGAAGTACATTTGCATTGGAGGGGTGGGCAGTACTAATACCACCACGCCACAATAGGCCTCACCCTATTCTCCGATGGATCTCGCCACAACTGACCTAATCCACCTTTCCACTATATGGTACCCTTTGATATGTGAACGGACGCCTTTACAACGAGATCGGGGCACGCATCCACAACCAAGTTGGAGGCTCTCGAGATGACAACAAGCTGCCACAAAAACAAGTTTATCAATCACATGAAACAAGATCTAGATATTCAATAGAAACTCTAGATCAAAGGGAACCTCGAGTGAATGGGGGAAAATGGAAGATCGCTTGGCTATAATGAAGATCAAAGCCTCCTTCTTCAATCCTCCAAAGGGAAAGGCCTTCGGGTGGATGGAAATGGAGATCTTGTGGATGCTGAGCAATTTGGTCAGATCCAAGACTCTCTAGGATGAAGATGGGATGGGGTATTTATACCCCTCCCGAAATGTTGTTGTTAGAGTCAACTGGAGTCAGATAATCCAGCCTAACTGGGGCCTATATAATTCGGCTGGGGGCAATCTTCCGGCCTAGAATGGAATATCTGGACCAAAATTCCGCCCCCATCTTGAGGGTTGCGCCTCAAGTTTTTAGGGAAAAGCACCCGGGGGCGGATAATCCGTCCCATTGGGAGGGGTAGATTATCTGTCCAAGGCAAAAGCTCTGGCCCTGTTTGGAATATCCGAGGAATTCTTCGGTGCTCGCCGTTTACACAAGATTGTTTTCTGAGGATGGCACCCTCTTCATATTATGCTCATGGGTGGGATTCCCCACCCTGGTGTGACCAACCATGGGCAAGCCCGGATAGGCACCTTGATTGGAGGTTTGTGGACCTCTAGTCAGCGCACATCGGGGTGTTTGGAAAAAAACCTTCCCATGCACGTGTGTCCTGGGTAACCCTGAGTCATGATGCCCTGTTTTTCTGGAGCCCCCGAGCGTGAAAGTGGCCGTGCTTCACTGATTTTGCCGGGCGCAGCTTCCCGGGCTTATTCGGAGAGACCCTTCTACTCCTAGGGGACGTAAGTCACCTGCTGGGAGGACACACTTTTCATTGAGGAGCTTGCCCAATTTGTACCCCCCCCACACACACCCTTTTTGCTTCCACGGCTTGCTTGGTGCTGCCTATCCCACCTCGGCGCCAAACGGGTGAAAGATTTCTATAGCCACAGGTGGGGTGTTCACTCTTCTCTCAAGGTGGGAGGAGGGTGAGCTCAAGGGGTGGTAGCCGCGTCCCCTTGATGGAGCGAGCCCTCGCCACACGGTTCTCGGTGGAAGCCTCCCCGAACCACAGGCTACGGGCAGTGCTAGAGCAATGTCTCCTGATGGCTCGCTCAACGACGTCTCGGGAATTATGTGGGAGGCGGTGGTGATTGCTCTCCGTCATTATTTAGGGAGTGTAGGGGGACGTGCCTCCTTAGGCCGACAGGGATGCCGCCAATGCCATCTGTCTCTTCTTTCTAATGTGGGGCAGAGGAGATGGCTAGGTACTCTTTTCCTAAGACCGAACCAAGGCCCCAGCCTCACCCCTTGGGACGAAGTCAGCTTCGGCGAGTAGTTCTACCAATTAACTGAAGTGTCGGTCGCCGATCCTCTGCCATAGGGGCACGTTGCGCACTCCCCGGCAGAAGGCAACGAAGTCCAATACTGGGAGTGTGTGGAGGTCGTAACTAAGCACGATGACAAACCGCTGGATGTAGCTCCTAAGGTCTTCATCTGGGGCCTGAGTAAACCTGAACAAGCAAGTGGTACGGAGGGTGTGCCATTCTTTCATCGAAGGTCCTGTTCCCCCACAGGAAGAAGGGCCAGTGGTTGGGAGGGCCCTTCGCAGATAGTAACGATGTGGTGGTCCGGTCCGTAGCACAGAGCAACAAGGACATGGTTTCTACGATGGGTTATTAGCCTAAAGTCGCGAGCGGTGGGCGAGTCGTCGGGCGGATCCCTGGTTGGTGGGAGCCCCCGAGCCGCCCTGAAGGGCGCCTTCCTTCTTATGGTTCATGGACGAGGGCTACGCTGCTTCCGACTAAGGTGGTCGTGCGAGTGCCCCCTACCTGGTGTGCCAGATGTCATGTCTTGATTTTCGACACCAGGGGTATGAGTCCGCCTTTGTTGTTCGACCAGGGGCGCAACATTGGAGAGCTTGATCCACGAGCTATACGAACACAATCATAGAGAAAGACATTGTGTTTTTACCCAGGTTCAGGTCCGCAGTGAGCAAAGCCCTACGTCCTGCAACTATATACTATGTGATTATCATAAGGATACGGTGGGTTTCTTCTCCTAGGAAGGTTCTCTAGTCTAAAATCCCCCTCTCCTACTCTAACTTGGGCCTCCTTTTATAGGGGTAAGGGGTCACCACAGTGGTCGGTTGCACGAGGTCGTGGGTTGATACCATGCGGCTGAGCGTAGGGTGCATGTGCTAAACGTAGCATGTATGTGATGCGTCCCTTGTATGTCACACTGCACTCAGGAAGAGTAGCCTGTAGTCCTAGGCTAGTTATAGCCTGCCACCGGCCTGTACTTTTGCATGTTCCTCACCTAGGGATAATGTGCATCCGCGGTGTTATATTATTGGCTAGTTAGGATCTCTGGTTGTCCTGGTGGATGGTGGTTGTTCTGGCGCGACGTTCCTTCCTAGGTACAGCGTCTCCGCATGCTTGTGCCCCAGGGGACAAACCCGGTACCACACCCTAGATCGTTGCAGGGGAAGTCCCGCGGGGTTTCGTATCCGGGATTCTCCGATACTCCCCGGGTCCTGGATACGACACTCGCATCTCTTCAACAAAAAATAGATAGAAGAAGAAAACAAGAAAAGACAAAAAGAAGTACCCGTAGGATGTAGAGAACAGTGGTTGAGTTCATGCTCGCCTGATTACCACATGGGGTGCCCGCGAGACGCCTTCTTGCTCAGCAACAGTGAGACACAGGCCACCCCTGCAGCTATCCGTTACCCCGAGAACGACTGCCACCACTCACTGGCTATGTAGGCGAGGACGCTCACTCCGTTGCAACTCGCTCTGTTCTGTCCGCACGGTGTATAGAAAACCGCAGCACCATGTTGGTGGCATCTTCCTATGAACACGCTACCGCCGGCTGGATGGTGTCGCCTTTTTCACCGAAGAGAGTGCACCAGAACAATAGACTTGGTAGCACAATCATCCTCTGCTTAGTGATAGGACTAACCAATCACGCTAAGAACAATCCAAATGTCCTTGGAGTTCAAAGCAATAAAATATGCTAAGAAAGATGCCTCCATTATTTTGCACACGCAACATTCCTGAGCGCTGAAGTTCAAAGGTAGGTTGGATAAATATGTGTAAGAGCATCACTTTATTAAGGGGTCATGAAACTCAGCACGACCTATTAGTATTAAAGAGTATGATACTTTAAGGTGGAACAGATAGAAGATAATCAATGCCTCTTGATCTACGGATTACAACACTTTGACCTAGTCCTAGATATGACGAGCTACTAGAGTTTGTTTCTCCTGACATCACAAATGGTTTGTCTTGACGGAAGATCAATGTAGGAAATATATGGAGCAACAAGAAGTGATGAAATTAATTTCAACCAAAATTGGTAGTGTTGCTAAGAAATTAATGAAGTAGTTGTACCAAGTTCATGGAAGTATCATGAATAGGTGCAAATAAGTAGTCTTAAAACCAAAGTGTATTCAAGCTCTGACAATTCAGAGAGAATGCCAGTGGTACGTCGAAATACCTTAGGGTAATACATACACCCTAGGTTGGTCCGCAGCTGATATTTGGTTGAATTACTTAACCAGATTATCTTGTTATTGCATAAAGATCAAAAAACTTGGCCTAAGTTAAGTAAGACATAAAGGAGTATGAAAGTAAAGCGACTGTCTTTCGAGATGTTTCGCGAAATCATATCTACCAAAGACAGAAGGTCTAAATAGTAAGTAAGACAAATAATGTTGGAAGATTCATTTTGGAGATCCACAATTGTGTGGGTATACGTAAGTTCTTTCATGAAACCATAAACAGGTAGAGTATAAGTTGGACAAAGACCAATATCCTAGTTACAGAGCCAATGATTACTATATAAATAGTTCAAAGACCATTAGTAAACCCTAAGGGGGAGATTAAACAGTAAACGGAAGTACTATTATCTGGATTCCAGAGTAAAGGTCAGAGAAGAAGTATTAAACTATGATAACATTAAGCCTTATTTTCATAAGGTTAAAAGAAGTCATCATTATAAAAGTACTTTCGGAAATATGTCAGGATGAAAGATCGAAGTTTACTTCAAAATAGTAGTGCTCAAACCTTAAGGAAATTAATGAAAGGTAGTTGAAGAAGTACTTAAGGTGATAATAGAAGATTATAAAGGCTTGATGAGGTAAAAACTTGAAGGTGATAAAATAGATTAATTCTAACAGATTAATTCTAAAAGAAACAACTCTTAAGTGATCCTTAAGAGGGAATAAAGCACATCCAATTAGACATGTGTTGAGGAACAAGAACCGATGAGTATGTACTAAATCTGTTCAAAACTAATCTTTGGAAGTACTACCAGTACAGCTCATATCATGATAGATCAAAGATTAGTCTTTTGGCCTCAACTATTGACTAATAAAATTTAAAACTCTGTTTTAGTGAGACTTCCTAGACCTTACAGAGTATAATAAGGAAGTTTCATGATCAAGTAAAGGAGTTGGATTAGGATACATAATCAGGGAAATGAACTAAATAAGTGACTCCAATTTAAGGATTTCCTAATAAGGACATATCCCTAAGGAACTATGGTAAAAGGAACTTTGGAGGATTGAGACAACTAATTGGAGATTCCAAGTATGATGAGAATTCAAGGAAACTATCTGGATATGGAATATTACAATTATTCCCATTTGAGGTTACCATGGAGTTGAAAAATGCCGCAACCAACACAAGTCAATTCCTTACTCTGAAACGTGAGAGTTTACGAACTTCGGGGACGAATTTTATTTTAAGGGGGAGAGTCTGTAACATCCCAACATTAGAGCTTAGAAACAAGCTGAACCCAGGTGTGTGCATTGCATTCATGCATAGAAAATCTGAATAATTTTCGCGCTTTTGAACATAACTTGTCAAAGTGATTGAAGTTTCTCTTAACTTGGTGGAACTGAAGTAGATCATCAAGTTAACTGCGATAAGTTTCAATATGACCTTTTCTAAAACCTTATCTTGGGAAAACATGATTTGATCTAAGGGTAGATCAAATGTAATACAATTAAACCCTAATACATTTTCTAATGATTAATATCTGAACCTTAAGAGATCATATCACATAATTCATTACAATAACCCATGAATACCAAGTTATGAATATAACTTAAATAATAAGAATGTAATAACTAAAGCTTGATCTATTTTATCTTTATCTATTTCTACCATGAATATCATGGTAATACTTCACCCTAAATCTTTAGTTATATGGAGTAGGAAGGAAACTAAGTCAAGACCATTCACCATACATCTTTCTTTCGATATCAATCTTTACCATCTCTACTGAATCATATTCTAATATCTGTTGTTCATCAATGTTGAGTAATCAACTATTGATTCACCAATTCTTAACCTATCAATTCTTGATCTATCAACTCTTGTCCATATTATAGCATTCACCTAAGGTCTATAAAGAAATGTAGTTATGCTAGCTCTAGATATCATCTATAGGATGGGAGTGACTGAAGAGAATAAGATCAATATGATAATTGATGGAGTTAGCTCACTCCTGAATGGATAGAAGAGTTATTTGAGATAAAGATATATGTGGTAACAAATTACAAGGATGAATTCTGAAGATTATTACCAGGAGTAATCCTATTGGATCAAGTAGGTATAGTCAATGAATAATATCTTCTACTTAGTAAGAGTTACTGAGAAGATAATTATAATACAATTGTAATGCTGTATTGAGAAAGCCTTGATTAGCCAACTAGAAACCTAAGCCATATATGATCAAAGGATTATAATGATCATGCTCAAGTCACTAAGAGGGAAAGATTATATCATGTATAAGTGACATTGGTGGATAAAACATGATTAAACCCTAGTATGGATATATCATCCTAGATTAGTCATGACAAGTCACATTAATATAATGTGAGGTTGGAGTATGAGTTACTAGAGCTAAGTAGAAATAAGATAGTATGATTAAGATGATGTTAGAGCAACATTGGATTATAGAAGTAGTATTTCCCTCTTGGGAAATACAAAACACTTGAGGTGAAGTAGGATTTGATATATATATATATATTTATTGGAATAATATTAGTGCTGGATGATAAAGGAAGTGTAATGGAGTTAACAGTAACCACTTGTTGGATTGAAGGTTACCATTAGTAATTTGATATAACAAAGTATAGATATGAGAAGATTATGAAAAGCTTTAGTGACAAGCTTCTAAGATTTATAAGTGAGATTACAAAGTAATGTGTGAAGTAAGAGAATAACCTGTAAAGTGGAATTAGATTCAAAAGAAGTACCACTACAAGAGGACCCCCTCTATAGCACCACATTTATATGTATCTAAATGTCTATATAGGCGTTGCCAGCACATTTACCAACGGATTAAGATGCGTTGTGTTTTTGGCGTTGCAGGGTACAACAATTCGAGCAACAATTGTATGCGTTGGTACATAAATCCAACACAACTTGAATTTCTATTTTTTTAATATTTTTTTTAGCTTCGGAGGTTTGATCGCTTTGGAAGATGGAAATTTATTTTTGCCCAGCGAGTAACATATTTTATATGAGACATACAGGGTGAACATAGTTTGTACTATAAGACATGCAGAACACATAGAACTCATCAAATAACAAAAAAATGAATATATTTTTATTTAAACCATCACCCGTACATGAAAGTTGTCTAAAGAGACAATTTACAATTTGGCATCAGCATATGATACTCTACCAATTCCTACTTGTATTCCTTCTAAATTACCAAGTCCTACTTGTATTCCTTCTAATGTTTTGCCTAGCATGTTTAGATCTGACATCCAAATATAGCGAAGCCTTATTGATCTGTGGGACCTGCAAGAACAAAATTTTATTTTTAGTATCACAGTGGCAAAAGGTAGTGTGAAACATTAATTTTACTATGTCATTACTAACCAATATGTAAATGTGATACAGTGACCTCGGTGGTATGCAAAGCTAAGTTATCATGCAATACATCTTTGCTATTTTGTGCATTTCAAATTGCTCATCAGACCTACCAGTCATTGTGGTTACAACACAGATCGATATGCAAACAAAATCTAGATAAAAAATAGCCAGAAGGAGATCTGAAAGAATTACTTAAACAAAGGACTAAAATCTTTAATTAACTAGATTCTCCATCTAAGAACATATCAAAAATCTTAGTTATCCTTTCAATCACAATATCACAAAGCTAGATATTTAATCTAAGATGCATCAATACAATTATCGTTCAAAATATGGGAAACTAAATCTAGGAGGAAACTAACTTGCTTTCAACCTACTCCCTCCAAAATATAAGATGTCTTGGCCTTTTTCTGAACCACATATATCTAGATGTTCTTTAGGGTGTAGATTTGGAGAAAAATAAGTTAATTGATCTACACACTAAAATATATGTAGATACATGTGTTTCAGAAAAACACTAAAATATCTTATATTTTGAAATGGAAGGATTACTTGATAAGATAAAAGCATATATACCAAATCTGACTTTTATTACTAACTTATTTTATATACCAAAATACCGAAAACTCTAATGCAACGATAACAATAGTAAATACATGATAATAACTTGTGAGCAACAGTCCTAATGACTCATGCCCCGCTAGAACTTGGTTAGTACCGTACCTGCTATTTGGTTAATGATTTTTGTCCATTCTCCCGTCAATTACCAACATCATTCTCCTGCACTTTTTGTCCCTCCCGGCTATGGCCGCATCACCTCCGCCTCCTATCGCTAGCAAAATCTACCACTAAATATTCCTTTATATATTATTGTAAGTGAAAGGCTGCTACAGAACCAAATGCAGCTTCTATACGATTAAGAACCCCTGCAATTTTTCTGTACAGATATTGTGGATCTAAGGAGGCCTGACACGAAAAAAATTGAAATGGAATAATTCGAAGCTTTGCCATACCCTTTGCTCGTCGTGTCCACCTTTCTGTCCAACTCGCCGCCAACCAAAATACGCTCAGTAATTTTAACTGGAGTTCAACACATAAGGCCCTGCTCGGAATGTCCTTTTTAATCAAAACCACTGGATTACACTGAGCTCCCCTGAGATCGTCTCTGAATAAAGGCGACTAGATTAAATAACAACAATACAAAGCAGGGTCTAATCAGTACACTGAAGATTGGAAGAAAAGGAATGAAACACCCAAGCAGATTACAGTTACACGCTAATAAAATTATTGAGACAAAACAATTAGAGAAGGCTAATTGGGTCTAATCATCAAATACTAAGAAATAGATGCACAATAATAAATTGAATCATCGATAGGAGAGAGAGCAGAGGCTCATTGCCGCATTGGTGGATGGTTTCTTTGATGACTGCACGGAGCCTCACCCAAGTTGTCGCATGTAGACACCAGAGTGCTCCCTACCAACGCTGAAAAGTGGATAACGAGGTTATGAGGTTGGAGAGGAGGAACATATAAAGGGAATTTAAGATAGGAGCTGTACCAAATCCATCTTAGCTGCACTGGGATCTCGTGATGCACGAACACACAAAACCATGATTAAATCAGTTCTTCCATACGTCCTCTATCTTCTTCCTAGCAATAGAAGGTATCAGCGTGAGGTGCTTCGCCGCCGATGGAGACCATGCACGCCAGCGGCCGCGGTGCCCAGGGGGGATAGACGGAGGCGGCTAGGTTTGGAGGAGGCAGAGGCGTGTGTGCTCGTGGCTGTATCGTGTCATCGTGCGGGATCGTGGATTAAGTACGGGAGTGGTGCTTAGTAGGCTAGGCCCATATTTATTTTTTACCTGTTGATATATGGACGTGCTTAGTTGAATGCCCGTGCATTGCTACGACTTGTTTAGATTAAATTTTGTCCATATGTTTATCGTTCTGCCACATAATAGTAAACCTTTTCCCATAGCCACTTTTACCAATAAATTTTTGTAGTATGTATTTTTCACCGCACATGTTTAGATTATGGAAAATCTCACAACTGGAAATCAACAACAATTGGATCGGCTGCTACGCACAAGAATCTTTGTAAGATTCTTCTTATGTGTTGCGGCGCCACCGAGCTTGGTCGATATTGTTTGTCTTCTTCATCCACCAAATCTTCCACTGTGGTATAGGACTACAAATACACCGCCCTCCCTCTTCCCGCTCAACTGGATATGCACCAAGTCTATTTCAGTTTTATATTTTACCATTATTCAGCACGAATTCCACTTAAAAATTGATAAAGAAGGGATTTCCCTTAAAACAATATATCTTTAAATTAGGCTGTAACTGAAATATATGTAGTTAAATCTTGATAGGAAATGAAAAATTATCTGTCACCAAGCATGAGGAAGCAACTAAATAAGTTGAAAATAACGGTGAATCATCCATAAAGCATTTTATCGTCATAATACACATCATAGAACTGGATTCATCATCAACTTGTGTTGTTCGTGTGGTGGCTTAGGTACAGAACGGAGTATGAAGAAACTTTCACCAAGGACTGTCGCTCACACTATAGTAGCCACATCAAACTGAACTTATTAATTGAGCTATCAAGCTTCTACAACTTGGGAGTGCTTGGGGAATATGTCATAGTGAATTTCTGCTCGCCCTGATGCTTCCCTTATCTTACCACCGTACAATACAACCATTCAGAAAAGGAAGGAAAGTTTGTGATTCTTCTGTTTCAGTTCTCGCTGTATAAATGCCATATGCGGGTTCAGCTCGCCGGTAAGAATTTCTTCAGAAACACTAACCAGAATCGAGGAGCAGCTATGACCTATCGAGCAGGCACCCTTCATGGGATCCTTGCCGATGGTCTCCCCATCGACACCAAGCTTTTGTCTGATTGAATTACAAGGGCTGCAAGGCGCAAGCATCATGCAAATTAAATTCTACAGGACATGCATAGAAAAGATTCCACTAAAGAGCAGAGATGGCTCTCGTCTTGAGCACCCGTGGCATGCACCTGCTGCGAGCTCCCACATCGAACGGCCGCTTGAAGGAGTCGAGGTTAACGGCGGGCGCCACGGTTGGTCTCGCGCCGACGGGAACCGCTCCGCCAGGCCGCGCTTTCCACTCCCTCAACTCGCTCGAGATGCCCCGGCCGCCGGCCGGAGGGAGCAGCTTCTCGGTTGAAATTGGATCGAGGAGACATACAGGCCTGGAGATGTGGAAGGGGAGGATGCCGGCCGGAGGGAGCAGCTGCTCGGGATTTGGGATTTGGGAGTAGAGATTGGGTCAAACCTAAGTCTGTGCCTGTGGCCACAGTGAGGCATCGCGGATGGGGCGCCATGAAGAGGACCATGCCCGATGCGCGTTGCAGGGGAGAACGACGGGCGCGCGCTGAGTAGGACGGAGGCATGGCATCCCCTTCCGAGGAATAGGGTCCTCCGGTAGCGGCGGGCCAGCGTCGCGGGGGCAGGGGGCTCGGGCCAGCGTCGCGAGGCTTCGGGAGAGAGAGAAAAGTAGGTTGACCAACTTGGCGGTGGCAGTGCTTGTAATATCCTCTAACTATCAGGGGTAAAATCGTCTTTTATCGGCAGACGGAAATTCCGGGTGTGACAAATGGTCCCAATCTTTTTAATAGTATAGATATGTATGTATATTGGACAACAGATTAGCGTGCAACGTATACATCTGTATCTGCGATAAAATTTTGCAACGCGTATTTAATTCGTTGCTAAGTATGTATTGCTTTATGGGGTGTTTTCTTGTAGTGTACTCTAGAGATGAGAGTTATCTCTATGAGCAGATCATATTGAGCTTTAGTGTCAAGCTCATTGCATTCACAAATAGATTTAGGAGGAGAAATTATTGATAAGAATGTTCTTGTGAAGTAAATCTCATCATGTTAACACATGATGATGGGTATGAAGGAGTAGTATATCTAGGAAAAGAATTCTTTAAGTAGAAGTCAAGAATTATGGAATATGGAAGATAGGAATTTTTGGTAAACAATCAACTTTAAATCTTTAACCAAACACAATATCCAATTTATATGATGATTTTCATCATATTTCCAAAATGGCTTATAGGAATATTTTCCTATAGCAAATCACTTAAGCACATCTTTGTCCTTTCCAACTATCATAATCACATGTGCTTAGGAACCATGTATAAGGAGTATCAACACAATTTGAAAAAAGGATCAAGTTCGGATCATTACTAGTCAGCCATAAGAAGGAAGATTAATGTAGGAAATATATGGAGCAACAACAAGTGATGAAATTAATTCAACCAAAATTGGTAGTGTTGCTAAGAAATTAATGAAGTAATTGTACCAAGTTCATGGAAGTATCATGAATAGGTGCAAATAAGTAGTCTTAAAACCAAAGTGTATTCAAGCTCTGACAATTCAGAGAGGATGCCAGTGGTACGTTGAAAACCGTAGGGTAATACATACATCCTAGGATGGTCCGCAGCTGGTATCTTGTCCGCAGCTAATATTTGGTTGAATTAGTTAACCAGATTATCTTGTTATTGCATAAAGAGCATAAAACTTGGCCTAAGTTAAGTAAGACATAAAGAAGTATGAAAGTAAAGCGACCGTCTTTCAAGATGTTTCGCGAAATCATATCTACCAAAGACAGGTCTAAATAGTAAGACAAATAATGTTGAAAGATTCACTTCGGAGATCCACAATTGTGTGGGTATACCGTAAGTTCTTTCGTGAAACCATAAATAGGTAGAGTATAAGTTGGACAAAGACCAATATCCTAGTTACAAAGCCAATGGTTACTATATAAATAGTTCAAAGACCATTAGTAAACCCTAAGGGAGAGAGTAAACAGTAAACGGAAGTACTATTATCTGGATTCCAGAGTAAAGGTTAGAGAAGAAGTATTAAACTATGACAACATTAAGCCTTATTTTCATAAGGTTAAAAGAAGTCATCATTATAAAAGTACTTTCGGAAATATGTCAGGATAAACGATCGAAGTTTACTTCAAAATAGTAGTGCTCAAACCTTAAGGCAATTAATAAAAGGTAGTTGAAGAAGTACTTTAGGTGATAACAGAAGATTATAAAGGCTTGATAAGGTAAAAACTTGAAGGTGATAAAATAGATTAATCCTAACAGATTAATTCTAAAAGAAACAACTCTTAAGTGATCCTTAAGAGGGAATAAAGCACTTCCAATTATACATGTGTTGAGGAACAAGAATCGATGAGTATGGACTAAATGTGTTCAAAACTAATCTTTGGAAGGACAACCAGAACAGCTCATATCATGATAGATCAAAGATTAGTATTTTGTCCTCAACTATTGACTAATAAAATTGAAAATCTGTTTTAGTGAGACTTCCTAGACCTTACAGAGTATAATAAGGAAGTTTGATGATCAAGTAAAGGAGTTGGATTAAGATACATAATCAGGTAAATGAACTAAATAAGAGACTCCAATTTAAGGATTTCCTAATAAGGACATATCCCTAAGGAACTATGGTAAAAGGAAATTTGTAGGATTGAGACAACAAATTGGAGATTCCAAGTATGATGAGAATACAAGGAAACTATCTGGATATGGAATATTACAATTATTCCCATTTGAGGTTACCATGGAGTTGAAAAATGCCGCAACCAACACAAGTCAATTCCTTACTTCGAAACGTGAGAGTTTACAAACTTTGAGGACGAAGTTTATTTTAAGGGGGAGAGTCTGTAACATCCCAGCATTAGAGCTTAGAAACAAGTTGAACCCAGGTGTGTGCATTGCACTCATGCATAGAAAATCTGAATAATTTTCGCGCTTTTGAACATAACTTGTGAAATTGAATGAAGTTTCTCTTAACTTGGTGGAACTGAAGTAGATCATCAAGTTAACTACGATAAGTTTCAATATGACCTTTGTTAAAACCTTATCTTGGGAAAACATGATTTGATCTAAGGCTAGATCAAATGTAATACAATTAAACCCTAATACATTTTCTAATGATTAATATCTGAACCTTAAGAGATCATATCACAGAATTCATTACAATAACCCATGAATACCAAGTTATGAATATAACTTAAATAATAAGAATGTAATAACTAAATCTTGATCTATTTTATCTTTATCTATTTCTACCATGAATATCGTGGTAATACTTCACCCTAACTCTTTAGTTATATGGAGCAGGAAGGAAACTAAGTCAAGACCATTCACCATACATCTTTCTTTCCATATCAATCTTTACCATCTCTACTGAATCATATTCTAATATCTATTGTTCATCAATGTTGAGTAATCAACTATTGATTCACCAATTCTTAACCTATCAATTCTTGATCTATCAACACTTGTCCATATCATAGCATTCACCTAAGGTCTATAAAGAAATGTAGTTATGCTAGCTCTAGATATCATCTATAGAATGGGAGTGACTGAAGAGAATAAGATCAATATGATAATTGATGGAGTTAGCTTACTCCTTAATGGATAGAAGAGTTATTTGAGATAAAGATATATGTGGTAACAAATAAGATTACTTGGATGAATTTTGAAGATTATTACCAGGAGTAATCCTATTGGATCAAGTAGGTATAGTCAATGAATAATATCTTCTACTCAGTAAGAGTTACTGAGAAGATTATTATAATACAACTGTAATGTTCAGTAAGAGTTACTGAGAAGATTATTATAATACAACTGTAATGTTGTATTGATGAAGCCTTGATTAGCCAACTAGAAACCTAAGCCATATATGGTCAAAGGATTATAATGATCATGCTCAAGTCACTAAGAGGGAAAGATTATATTATGTATAAGTGACATTGGTGGATAGAACATGATTAAACCCTAGTATGGATATATCATCCTAGATTAGTCATGACAAGTCACATTAATATAATGTCAGGTTGGAGTATGAGTTACTAGAGTTAAGTAGAAATAAGATAGTATGATTAAGATGATGTTAGGGAAACATTGGATTATAGAAGTAGTATTTTCCTATTGGGAAATACAAAACACTTGAGGTGAATTAGGATTTGATATATATATATATTTATTTATTGGAATAATATTAGTGTTGGATGATAAAGGAAGTGTGAATGGAGTTAACAATAACCACTTGTTGGATTGAAGGTTACCATTAGTAATTTGATATAACCAAGTATAGATATGAGAATATTATGAAAAGCTTCAGTGACAAGGTTCTAAGATTTATAAGTGAGATTACAAAGTAATGTGTGAAGTAAGAGAATAATCCGTCAACTGGAATTAGATTCAAAAGGAGTAATCTAGAGATGAATTATCTCTATGAGAAGATCATATTGAGCTTTAGTGTCAAGCTCATTGCATTCACAAATGGATTTAGGAGGAGAAATTATTGATAAGAATGTTCTTGTGAAGTAAAGCTCAGCATGTTAACACATGATGATGGGTATGAAGGAGTAGTATATCTAGGAAAGGATTCTTTAAGTAGAAGTCAATAATTATGGAATATGGAAGATAGGAATTCTCGGTAAACACTCAACTTTAAATCTTTAACCAAACATAATACCCAATTTATATGGTTGATCTATCATCCTATTTCCAAAATGGCTTATAGGAATATTTGCCTATAGGAAATCACTTAAGCACATCTTTGTCCTTTCCAACTATCATAATCACATGTGCATAGGAACCATCTTAAGCTATTTTATCTCCTAAGTCATTCTAGAGAATAACTTTATTATGTTAAAAGGGTGATATCATTCATGATCACAAACATGAGGGCAATATGTCTTCACCCATAATGTTTATTCACATTAATAAAAAAATAATATAAACCCTGAAATGAACCATTCCTACCAAGAGTATGTCTTGATAAAAATTATAGAAATATATGTTAACCATGAAGAATCCATATAAATACCTTAATTGTTTTCTCCAGAATATTGGTTAATTGTTTTCTATTACTAAAATGCCCATTCTTATGTGCTTGACTCCAAAATAAATTCAAATCCTAAACAGAAATTTTAAAACAGATTTAATAATAAATTCATGGTAAGTTATGAAAATAAAGATTCATAACAAAAGTATCTATGTAAAGAAAATAAAGAAATAATAACATTATACTAAAAACTCATAAAAGGACCCTAAATACACTTTATTATTGCTTCAATTATTCAGGAAATAAGTTTTTATGAGAAAATTTCAAAGAAAATGGGAAAAGACAAATCTGGAAACAAAACAGAAAAAGGAAAAAGGGAATGAAGAAGAAAAAAAATAAAAGGAACAGATATGTGTTGTTTCTGGCCCGTGGCCCATTTTCCCTCTCCCTTATCCGTCGCCCACAAGCTTCCATAGCATCCCATTTAGCAAACTTTGTTGTAGCCCAAGTTGGCCCATGCATAGCCCAAAAACCAGCCATACCGCTTCGCTCTTTCCATTCGCCATTGTCTTCATCGACGAATGCGGAAAGCAGCTCGCTGTCGAGCTCCACCGCACCGACGAGCGTCAAGATGCGCGCCGCCGCTCTAGAAGCTCTATAAGAAGACCACACCGTCACATGGAGAAACCCTGCACGCCACCCTCGTTCTCCCTGGCCAGGTCACGGAAGCCTGAGAGTCTCCAGTCAACTCAATCGACATGTCATCTCCGTCGCCAGTCATCTACGTCAATCGTTGATTGCCGCTTCTACAGAGCTCCTTCGGTCATGCCATCGTGCCCCTCATTTTCACGATGAGCTACTGGTGCTCACGCACCTTCTCGATTTCCTCCTTGTTTCCTTGTTTGCTCTACCACCGAGCACTGTCCACCACCGCCACGGTAGCTCGTCACCGGTGTTGCTCCAGCGACCAAAAAGTGGCGGAGCCTCCACCCCAAGGTTCCTCCTAGTCGCCCGTGTCCAGCGCACTCACTCTCGCTAACCCGTGCGCCTCCAATCGTTGACCCCGAGCGTCATATGTGAGGAATTCAATTGATGAGGTGATGGTGACGTTATCATGAGACAATAAACCATTTTATTTTGTTTAATAATTTCTATAATTCATTTCTTGAATTTAAATAACTTAGTAGGCCCATTTGTCATTGACTATGAGTAGAAATAGGTGGAGTAACAAATGTATTAACTAATCTGGGCATGCGATGTGGCCACTGGCCCACTAGTCAGTGACTGAGGATAGAAATAGCCCCGGTGAGAAAAACCCTTCACCCCATGCTGACATCAGCATTACATCATAAACCATTTAGTTATTTATTTTAATTCCAGAAAATGATTAAGTCTTAAAAATTCAATAAGTTTTGTTTTATAATTCAAAAAAATATGCTTAATATATGAAAAATTTCAGAAAAATAAAATCTACAACCTAAAAATATTATCAAATATTATTATGTTAACCATTTAAATAAATTTTATTTAATAAAGGTTTTATAAGTAATAAAACTTTGATAATTCATATTTTAATAATGGTAAATGATAAAAATATAAATAATATATCAACAATTCTTAGAAAAATAAGAACTATAAATTAATACCCTAATCATATATTATTATTTCACTTAATTAAATATTTATTATTTATTAAGAATTTATAAAGTAATAAATCTTATAAAAATCATATCTTATTATTTATAAATCAAAAACATAAGTGTAATATACCAAAATGATCACAAAAATAATATCTACATGTTAAAATTTTAACATTATACTTTTGAAGTAAGTAAAAAACTTAATACTCTAATAAATTGAATTTAAATCTAATTTCCTTAACTAATAATTCATATAAGAGTAAATAAAATTTGCCAATATTTCTAAAAATAGCCATGTGGGGTCTAATAAATAGTAGTAGTCTTAAAATATTGATAATATGAATACAAAATGGTTCCACACATTTAAATATAATCTTATTGAATATCATTCCACCATAAGTGTAGAATATCTTTAAATAAAATCCTTATCAAATATAAAAATCTTCAAGAATAAATTGTGGCTAAGTAAAACTTATTTCTTTACTTCAACTACAAGTTTATCAACATACCAAAACACTATAGTGAAATTCATAAGTACTTAAGTAATGTTATTTCCTTGATCACAAATCATAACCAAACTTTCATGAGGAGATAAATGTTCTTATTTCATTATAATATTAAGAAACCACTACTCAAATAAAAGTAATATCACTCTTAGGTAACTTTAAAGAAACATTATAATATGAACAAGTACAAATATCATAAGCATTACACCTTTAGTCCATCCATGTTGTTTAAGTTAACTTTAGTCTACAAGACTTGAAAACTAATGCTAAAGACTTTATTATGAGTTTTATAGTTAACTTTGGTCTATTTTAATTAAGACCTAAAGCATCTCAAGTCCAAAATATTAAAGCAAGGGCAAACAACATCGACCACATTTGATTAACCACAAAGATTGTTTAGACCTCAGAAAAGAAATATTTTCTTCAAATGTTATTCTTTTTGCCACTTCAAACAACAAATCTTAAGAGAATATCTCCAACACTTAACAACTAAACTCATGGACTTTAATCATCCTCAATAGATGACAATTAATCATAATCACATTGCATTAAACTTTACTTGTATATTTAAGATGGTTAACACTTAAGTTCCTTATAAAGGCCATTATTTGTAAAGTAAAATTTGAAGATAAAACAATTCTTATATAAGAAGTCTTTGAGTAGTATTCCACATTTGTGTATCTTATTGGTTGTATGATATTGTAATTACATGTTGTTCCACACACGCTCACAAGCCTTAATAAGAAGCACAAGTGTGAAACTTACCTAAAAGGGCAACACATTCTAAAAGGACCAATTCCAGTTTCCAAACCCTAGATCAAAGCTTATTCCAGGGATTCATGTTTATCAATTGCATTACATCACTTATGCATAATAGCATCTTGCTTCTTTAAACATTAGTCCTTACCAGACCAATGATGCTGATTTCAGATATTGGATCTTATATTGTCTCGAAGACCGTGAGTGCATAATCTTGCAATCACAAAAGGAAAGTTCACACTTGCTCATGTCCTTTGATTATTTTCCATAAAGTATTTTGCAAATCCAGTGTTGTCATCACCTGCATTTCAAAAGGGTCAAAAAACACTATTTTTAATTATAATGTGAACTATTGGTTACTGATCTAGGGTGATCAGCTAATCTATTAATTCTGGCAGTTGGAATACCACTTCACAGGAATATATCATCTAGGACTTAACAACCAATGTCGCCAATGATTCTTACGCCATATATTACGCGTTAACCATGAGATTTGGAATGGGACGGAGAAGTCAGCTGGATCGGCTCCCTTTCGCGTGCATTGAACAATGTTCTGGGCATTTGTAAGTTGCAGATCATGGGTATAGCCATTTTATACGGGGAAAGATCTACCGTGGATCTGGTCTTACAAAATATAGATATCTAGTGTTAATGGTTGTTGTGTGTATCCAACTAAGGTATAGCCGTTTTATACGGAGAAAGGTCTATCTTGAGTTTGGGCATACAACAATTGCGGTGTATGCGGGGTTGCGGAGAAGGACAATGATTGGCTTGGAACATAGTATGGGCCCCACACCAAGGAAGTGTAGACGAGAATGCAACTCGAATGTGCAACAAAGCTAAGATCTCTCATGGGTAAAGTAACGCACCTCTGCAGAGTGTAAGAACTGTAACTTGTTACTCCCTGTTCCGGGAAGGAGCTACAAACGCGGCGGGAAAGGAACTCCATGAATGTTCTAGTAAACCCGTGAAGGCTGACGGACATAGCTTTTCAGAATAAAAGCAACCTTTGAAGAAATGTTTACGAAAACCTGCATTGCTTACGACCTATGGTCTGTGGCTGTAGATATAGTGCATCTGATAAGGGATGGCCCGATCTTCTCAGCAAGCACTTGTCGATGATGATAGGGATGTAAGATAATTAGCCTGTAGCTATGAACTCTCCCGCTCGAACCCTAATGCCAATGCAATAGATCTCGAACCCTGTGGGATATTCACAACACCACGCTCTTGCGCACGCAGCCGTCAACCACGAACGGTAGTTTGCAATATACTAATTCCCAATGAAACAATAGATTACACTCAATTGCAGTAGTATAACTCGATCACAAGTAATTCTAGAGGTTCTGGATAGAAACAACTCTAAAATATTTTAACGTGGTCTAACCGGAAAGAAACTGCACCCCCATCTATTTAAGAGAGAGGGGCAGCTAGGCTAAGAGTCCAAGACGCAAATGACTACAACTAAGATACATGCCGACCCAGGTGGGACAACTTTCTAGGCGCACGGGCATGTTCCCTGCCGTGGCAGCATATTGCGCCTAAAACGTGTCACGGCAGGACTCTCTGTCGTGGCAGGATTTTAGCCACTTTCTATGCCATGGCAGCCTGCCGTGGCAGGATTTGGCATTGTTTCTCTGACGCGGAAGACTCTGCCAGGTGTTGATCCCTTCCTTTGTATCTCCTTGCGCTTCCTCCCTCTCCTCCCTCGCGCTTGGTTCATTGATCAACATGCTTTTCTCCATGTGCTTCACCTCCTTACTCCGTGATATGCCTTATTTTCCAATGTACCTGATCATACAATAACACAAAGACTTATGCAGTATAAAATTCTCATTAAGTAAAACATCAGGCTCATTAAGAAACAAATTCACATGTTGTTCTAGTATCTTAGCACGATCTCTTGTAATTGGTCCAATTCTAATCTCATTGAACTTATCCTTGTTAGTAGCAGCAGGAACACCATCATTAGTAACTGGGGTAGGTGTAAGTATAGGGATGTCCTCATCATCTCCCCCCTTCAAAAGGCATCGACCTCGACGCTCCAAGGTCTTCTCCATCATATGGTCATAAATCAGTAACGTTGAAACTGTTGCTAGCTCCACCAAATTCAGCAACAGGTATATCAATCGAGTAGGCATTATCATTAATCTTGGCTAACACCTTGTAAGGACCAGCACCATGTGGCTTCAACTTGGATTGGCGCAGCAATGGGAACCTATCCTTGCGCAGATGTACCCAAACCATATCACCAGGCTTGAACAACACTTCCTTCCTTGCTTGATTTCTTGCAGCAGCAATGTTCTTGCCTTTCTTCTCAATAGCCTCTCGAGTCTTCTCATGAATCTTCTTCACATATTCTGCACGTCTTGATGCCTCCATATCAACTCTCTCATGTAATGGTAGAGGCAACAAATCCAGTGGCGTCAATGGCTTGAAACCATACACCACCTCAAAAGGACAAAGCTGAGTGGTTGAATGCACTTCCCTATTGTAAGCAAACTCTACATGTGGCAAACACTCTTCCCACTCCCTCAGATTCTTCTTTATCATAGTCCTTAATAGCTGTGACAATGTTCTATTCACCACCTCTGTCTGACCATTTGTCTAGGGATGACAAGTAGTACTGAATAGTAGCTTCGTTCCCAGCTTCCCCCATAAAGTCTTCCAAAATTAGCTCATAAAATTCACATCACGATCAGAAACAATTGTTCTTGGTACTCCATGTAATCTCACAATGTCCCTGAAAAATAGGTTAGCAACATGCGACACATTGTCGCTTTTGTGGCACGCAATAAAATGAGCCATCTTAGAGAATATATCTACTACCACAAATATAGAATCATGCCCTCTCTGAGTTTTAGGTAGACCTAGAACAGAATCCATACTAATGTCTTCCCATGGTGCAGTTGGCGCGGAGAGAGGGGTATACAAATCATGAGGCTTCAATTTGGATTTCGACTTGTGGCATGTAATGCATCAACTCACAAATCTGTACACATCACGCCTCATCTTGGGATAATAAAAATGATCAGCAAGCATGAGTATATCTTCTCACACTCAAAGTGACCCATCAAACCACCAGCATGTGATTCCTGCACTAAGAACAAACACAACGAAGATTCTGGAATACATAGTTTGTTAGCTCGAAACAAATATCCATCATGTATATGATACTTATCCCATGTGTTTCTAAGAGCACACAAACGATATGGTTCAGCAAAATCATTGTCAGTTGCATAAAGTGCACAAATACTCTCCAATCCAGGAATTTTAACATCAAGATTGGTTAATAGCATGTTTTTCCTAGACAAAGCATCATAAACTACATTCTCTTTTCCCTTCTTACATTTAATGATGTATGGAAAAGATTCAATAAACTCAACCCATCTAGCTACTCTCCTATGCAAGTTTGATTGACCTTTTAGATACTTTAAAGCTTCATGATCAGAATGTATGATAAACTCTTTTGGCCACAAATAATGTTGCCAAACTTCTAGTACTCTAACAAGTGCATACAATTCTTTATCATATATAGGATAGTTTATTCTAGCACCAGTAAGTTTCTCAGAAAAATATGCTATAGGGCGACCCTCTTGCATCAAAATGCCACCAATACCTATACCACTAGCATCACATTCAACTACAAATTGCTTTGAAAAATCAGGAAATGCAAGTAATGGTGTAGAAGTAAGCAAATGTTTCAATGTATCAAATGCAATGTCTTGGGCTGTGCCACACTCAAATGGCACACCTTTCTTAGTCAAATCATTCAATGGTGCAGCAATAGTGCTAAAAATCTTTCACAAAGCGTCTATAGAATCTAGCTAATCCATCGAAACTACGCACTTGACTAACATTCATGGGAGTAGGCCAATTCTGAATTGATTCAATTTTAGATTCATCTACTTATACCCCATGCTTAGAGACAACATACCCCAAAAATTTGACCTTATCTTTTGCAAATGTGCACTTCTCAAGATTAGCATACAATTTATTATCATGCAATACTTGCAAAACTGGTCGGATATGATTACAATGTTCAGTTTCATTGTGGCTATAGATAAGAATATCATAAAAATAAACAACCACAAAACGACCAATGAATTCTCTCAAAACATGATTCATTAATCTCATGAATGTACTAGGTGCATTAGTAAGCCCAAAAGGCATGACTAGCCATTCATATAAGCCAAATTTAGTTTTGAAAGAAGTTTTCCACTCATCCCCTTCTTTCATCCTAATTTTATGATAACCACTACGCAAATCAATCTTAGAGAAAATAGCAGCACCACTCAATTCATCAAGCATATCTTCTAAGCGTGGAATAGGATGACGATATCTAATAGTGATGTTATTAATAGCTCTACAATCTACACACATGCGCCATGTACCATCTTTCTTACAAACTAAAATAACAGGAACAACACAAGGGCTAAGAGAAACACGAATGTACCCTTTGTCGAGTAGTGCTTGTACTTGTTTCTGTATCTCCTTAGTTTCTTCGGGGTTGGTCCTATAGGGTGCACGGTTAGGTAATGTGGTGCCTGGAATAAGATCAATATGATGCTCTATGCCGCGCATGGGAGGTAGCCCAGCGGGCACATCCTCCGGAAACACATCACCAAAGTCCTGCAAAATAGTAGAGACACCAAGAGAAATAGGGGTCATGTCGTTAGAAACTAAAACCTCGCCCTTATACATGAGCACAAGCGGCATGGCACTAGGATCCTCTCAAAAATCTCTCATATCTTCCTTGGTGGCTAGCATTAATAGGTTAGGCACTCTCTCACTTTTTGTTATATCACTCTTCATAGGCTCTATTACATCATGTACAGCTGCAACACTCTCACAGCTTCCAACAGATGCATCTTTCAAATTCACCTCTATTTTCTGTCTAGACTCATTGACAATCTGTTGTGGTGTCATCGGTTGTAGGTTAATCTTCTTGCCCTTAAACTCCAAGTGATAAGTATTGGCACAGCCATTGTGTTGCACATGGCGATCATATAACCAAGGCCGACCCAATAACAAATGACAAACAGTCATAGGAACCACAACAAAATCAATAGAATCTTTGTATGGCCCTATTTCAAAATTCACTCTCACCATATGGTTTACCTTCATCTCACCACTATCACTTAACCACTGTATGTAGTATGGCTTGGGATGAGGCAAATAAGATAAATTCATCTTGGCACATAACCCCTCGCTTGCAAGATTCCTGCGGCTACCTCCATCAATAATTACTTTGCAAGCTTTGTTAGGGCCAACGAGAGATTTTGTTTGGAACAAATTGCAGCGCTGAGAGTCAACAACGGGCTGCACACTAAGAATGCATGGAGATACCACTATAGTAGGCGCATGCTCAGGAAAGGCATCCATACCTTCCTCTTCATAATCAGCACCATGATCATCAGGATCAACATCATCTCCACTCTCATACTCTCCTTGATCATTGACAAACATCACCTTGCGGTTTGGACAATCTCTCTTGTAGTGACATCTACCTCCACAAGTGTGACACTCCACATCGCGAGTACGTGTAGTTGGCATATTCGAACCCGAACTAGCAGCAGGAGCAGTTGGTTTCTTAGCATTAGAACCAAAAGATGGGGAGGGAACATGGTTGGCCGCTGATGTAGTAGGGTAGCTGGTCGCTGCAGGTGGCACCATAGGTGATGGCGTGGCCCTGGGAAACCGGCTAGTGGCTGGAAAACTAGGTTCCTTAGATTCCTCCGCAAGCTATGAACCGACCTCTCTAACATGATGCAACAGCTCGTTCATGTTTTCATACTTGTGATGACACACTATGCTCTTTATTGGTAACCTCAAATTGTTGATAAATCGCTGCATGGTCATCTCAAGTGATTCTCGGATTATAGCACGTTGCATAAGCATCTCCATCTCCATGTAGTACTCATAAACTGTCAAGTTCCCTTGCTTCAATTGTGTCAACTTGTCAAAAACTGAGCGCAAGTAATTTGTGGGTACAAAGCGTTCCTTCATGATACGCTTCATCTCTCACCAAGTCGTCACCAGAAGGTCATTGTCATCCCTTCTATGCTGAACAAGAGCATCCCACCAGCGCAAAGCATAACCATCAAATTCTGATGCTGCAAGTTTGACCTTCTTTTCTTCAGTATACTCATACAAGCGCCAGAGCTTCTCTATCTTCAACTCCCATGTCAAGTAATCATTAGGATCAATGGAACCATAAAACTTGGGAATTGAAAATTTAGGCTTGCCCAAACCATCATCAACCGGTTGTAGAGGTACACGCTGAGCATGGCCAATAGGGGCAAAACCACGACCATGTAATGGTGCCAGTGCAGGAGCATTGGGATGTCCCTTGCCTGGCGCAGCACTAGCAACACTGCCATCAGCTTCATCCTCGAGCTCCTCATGTATTGGTTGTTGCTGCTGTTGCTCAATAGAAAGTGTCAAGGCCTCTATGGAACGCTACAAAGCTGTAACATTGGTGTTGAGAGCTATCACTTGTGTCTTGATGGTACCCACGTGTAACACCCTCGCCTGATAAGGCTGAGTTCATGTGTATAGTGCCAATCCCTGGATCGGTTCACTAGCACACACAATACAAAATGATACCAAATGTATCTGTGCATCATAAATACAATGAATATGATCCAGAATTTACATTATATTACAGCGGAAAGCAATTACAAGGTAGATCTCCATCCTTCAAATGTGCCACAGGCGAACAATTGTTGAGTGGAGTCTCGCGACCTATGAACGATCACTCAGAGACGATATAACCTACAACATAAAACGTAGCAGCCCCGAAGGGTCAATACATGGAATGTATGGCAAGTAGGCTAAAGTGGTTAACAATAGATCTATCAACTACATGCTTATTTGGCCAAGGGGAGTTCAGGATCATTTTCATAAAGCAATAGTTTTATCCTAACATTTGTATCAAGATAGTTTTCCAATACAATAAATAGGACACTCTGGTTCACTCCCAGGTGCTCCTACCCAATTATGTTCACCCAACAAGTTTTAAGTAATTAGGAAATAAGGATGAGTGAGAAATATTTCATAGCATCAGTATCAGGTCGCTCAAATTGTCCATAACTGGGGACACGGCTAAGCACTTAGATCTACACTCTGCAGGGGTTTGTACACTTTACCCATGTGACCTGGCCAACCCAGCTCGGACCACCAAACTCATATTGTGTGATGATATGGAGATGTCCAAGACGAGACAATTCGGGAAGAGCTTCCCAAACCCATCCATGCACCATACCAACCTACACTATTCTACATCTCTAGCTACGTAGGGTTCGAGTCGCCACAACCTATTAAGTCCAGCCAACCACCTATTTCATTATTGGCACATGGTTGTACATGTAAGATACCATATAAAGAAGCCAAATCCTTTCTCAGTACCCTGGGCGGCATTCCCCACCATAAATCCACACTCGATGACCCAATAAATGCTATTCCGCCCAGGTGGTTCATTAAAAACATATTGGTTTGTCATTTAGCAAAACATAAGCCTTTCAAAACATATAACTTTTCACGATGTGATTCCCTTCCTCGTCTAAATAGCATAGCTAAGCAATCTACCAATACGATGGCTCATAAACAAGGAATACTAGGGAATAATATGGGATATAGCATAGCATATACACATCAATTCCTACATATGTAATTCTACAAAAACATCTACAATGCATAGGAAAACAGTAGGACATTTATGACCAAGATAGCAACACTTGCCTTTGTTGTAGATGTAGTCGATTGGATAATCCTCACAATTGTAATGGTCTCACTCGTCAAACTCACAATAATTGCAATCACAATATTTTCAATCGTAATAGTTGCACTCCTCGCAATCTATCGTTCAAAAGCAAAGGCACAACAAACACACCATTCAAAACATTGCAACAAATGCAACAATGCAATAAAACAATGATGAGAAAATGCATGCATGACAATTTAATAAGTCATTCTTGTTGTATTTAATGTTCTGAACATTATTAGATCACATGATGCATGTGGAAAATCATTTAATGCATTAAAGCATTTATTATTAAATTTATATCGATTTAATATGGTTTATACCACTTTAATTGAACTACTGATATTTTCTGTCATATTAAATTGTGAAGTGAATGCTATTGGATAGGTAATTCAATTTGTAAACACTAGAAATTTGAATCACCTAAAAAGGAGTTATAGATCTTTTCTTATGATTAAAATACTATTGCAATGAGTTTAAAGCTTTCTGCAAGAATTTCTGTTTTAACAGTACCAAATAATTTTGCATGCAATTTCTTCGAATAGATATTATCAATACAAAACAGTACCAATTGGTTTCACTAATTTTTGAGTTCTGGTTACTTTTCTGTGATTTAAATACTAGTTAGAAGGGTTTAAATCATTTAATTTATTTTCTTCGACAAAAAATATATATAAGGCTAGATTAGTGTTCTACATGAATCAAGGATTCCATAGACATATTATTTGCATTTTTATAATCTGTAGATAATTTCCTATGATTTATTTACTCCAAATAGGCCATCAAACTATTTAAATAACTATAGCAAAAAAATACCGTTAAAGTTCTCTATAATCCCATATTAATATTCTGCATACTTTTCTAAATCCAACGATATATTATTTGTAAATTTTGGACTTACAACTATTTTTATATTCATTTGACAAGTTTGCATGATTTTCTGCCTATTTAAATAAAAACAGATGACTAGACCTGCTGGCTGGTGTTGACTACTGATTGGAGCTGCCGAATGCTGGCCACGCGTCGATTTCTCATTGGTGGATACCTCTTCGGTGGGACGATCTATCCAGGGTGTCGGAATGGGATCAAGCGGCTAGGAACAGAAGGTTGCACATAGCTCGCCGGGGATGATGTCACCAGCGGCGGAACGGTGACACGGCTTTGGTTAGTGAGGATGGCGGCGGCCCTGGCGGTCTCAGGCGACGACGAGATGGTCCATGCGATGAAGGAGAATATGGGGAGATCTATGGCGTGCTTTTCATTGTCGCGCGCTTCCTGGAACGATGGCGAGATGCGGATGGAGTCGGTGGGCGACGGCGATACTCCGACGAGGAATCCCTAGCAGTACGCGGCTCTGTAGATGGGGAAAAGGGCATGAGGCGGTGTGGCGTGAATTGGCAGAGATATTAGGGGAAAAGGAGGGCGCGGGGTGGTCGGACGGCATCAGGGTCAAGCTTGTACCAAGCTTAGATGGCGGTCGTGGCCGACGGGATTGAGTGAGATCCGAAGATGGCGCTAGGGCTCGAGTTTTCTCGATTTTGAAAAAAGAGGATTTCTCTGTGGGGTATATAGATTATTTTTTTGTTTGTGGAGGGGAAAAAAACAACAATGTACATGAACGGAATCGATGGAAATTGGAACGGGATCGGAAGGTCGTGTTTGGTTCGATCTCTGGCGTGAGGAAGGGGACGACCTGGGTGGGTCCCCTCGGTTAGCGACAGGGGAGGGGAAACGGGCTGCCCCTTCGGTTGCTTGCTGGGCTGGTTCTGGGCCTCAGCGGCTGCTACGTGCTACACATAGCGAGTGGGTGGGCGGTAGCTAGGTTGGCTGGGCTGGGCCTGGCCATCCAGTCCGGATAGCTAGGTTTTTTTTGTTCTTTTATTTTCTATTTTCTTATGTAGATTTAGTTTTTGGTACCCAATTTAGGTCAAACTAATTTCTAAATACTTGAAATTTCAAAAGAATTATTTTAGGATAGTAATAACCTATTTTCCATCAATTCCAGGTGTTTCAACTAATAAAAAATTGAGTTTGGTTTATAGGGCTTACACTTTATTTCTTTTATTCCCCTTTTTTATAAAATTCATAACTTTTGGTTTGGAACTCCAAATTGTGTCAAACTAGTTTTTATGTCTTTGTAAAATCACTATTTGTTAATATAAAAGATTTAATAATACTTTTGTTCAACTTCAATATGGATTAATTGCCATTGATCCTTTTGAACTTAGGATGGGAAAATCCCATTTCGGGTTTTTGAAATTATTTTTGGGCAACACTATTTCTTCTTAGGGTTTATATGCAATGACCTTATGTATGCAATCATGATTTTCTAAATTTTTAAATCTTGCACACCAATTCTACAATTCGGAAACAATCCATTCCCTTTTTGCCTAAATGGCTACGTAGGTCATAACAAAAGAATATAAGGTTTTGAATTCAAGGTTGAGAGGATTTTCAACTCAAAAAGTTTCTTCTCATTGAGAATTTTCAACCAAGTCAAACAATTCAACCAACTTATTTTATTTATTTCACATTCCAAAATTAGGAGAATTTTTGGATGTGACACCACATCCTGAACGTTTGCTTCCAAAGTCACTTGCACGTCCTGAAGACTCTTGTCAATGGCATCTGTTGTGTTGTTAAACACTAGTGTAAATGGGACCTCGATGCTTCATATTCCCGCCAATTGACAAGCTCATCATCCTTCTTTTTCTATACTACAACATCAGAAGCACTAGTAGACATGATTAGTAGATTAGTGTAATAAACAAAATCTGTTTGGTGGAACACTCAACTTACTCACAACTGACAAGAAAGTAGATCTTACCGTTCCAAAGTGAATAGAGATGCATAACCAAAACGAGATCAAGACTGATGCACTGATGTGATGAAGTGAATATCAAGGATATAGAGAACGATCAGAGGGCACACAGGTTATTTATAGTGGAGTTGTAGGTATGGAATCCTAACTACACCGCAATCAAGTCCTAGTGCTGATCGTACAAACACCAAAGAAACACACACGTGGAGATAAATGTGGGAATGCAACTATGAAGGGTGTTGCACTACTCTGGAGAGACACTAGCAAGGCTCAATGTCACAGGCACAAGATTGATCAATCTACCGGTGCAAAAAGAAAACAGTAGGCCTCTTGCACAATTCACTTCTCTTTCTCTCTCTATGTTTTTTATACAATCCTTTTTCTTTTGCTCTATTCTTTTTTTTATACTATGAAGCACACTTTGATCACGGCCAATTCGTAAACACAGCACCACAACCTATGAGCAGCCTGGAGGAGCGGAAACTAGTCTCAATGGGCAAGTTCCTAACACCTATGTATGAATGGCTGTGGCTAAAGGTTGCAAGAAAACAAGGATCAAAAGTTTATGTGTCCAGTTGTCACGGCAGAAAAACAGGACAAAAACGTGTCGTGGTAGAAATCTGGCAGCCTTGTCGCGGCAGAAAAAGAGGCCTTTTCTCTGCCGCGGCAGAAAAAAATTCTCGCCTAGGCTGAGAATTGTCTCAGGTCCGGCGGCAGATCCTATCGCGGCAGGAAAACGGGGCTTTTCTATGCCGCGGCAGAACATGACTCCAATTTTTTTGGGGGAATCCGAATTGGCAAAAGTAATCTAAGAGGACTCTTTGCTTGGATCGGATCTGAGGTGATGGCGCCAGAAAAATAGATGGGAAATGTGACTAGAAACAGAAACTAACTATTAGAAGAAATCTAGATTGGATCTAACGGAAGAACATGACCAGCAACTAAAATTCGAAAGAAATGTAATATAGTCTATGGCAAATCTTTTTGCGAGGCTTTTTCTGTATAGGACGAAAAATAAACTAATCTATCGATGGATTTGTGGATGCTCACCGAGTAAACAAGGAAATCTGATACCAAGATGATATCGGGTGGCCCGATCTTCTCAGCAAGCACTTGTCGATGATGATAGGGATGTAAGATAATTAGCATGTAGCTATGAACTCTCCCGCTCGAACCCTGATGCCAATGCAACAGATCTCGAACCCTGTGGGATATTCACAATACCACGCTCTTGCGCACGCAGCCATCGACCACGACCGGTAGTTTGCAATCTACTAATTCCCAATGGAACAACAGATCACACTCAATTGCAGTAGTATAACTCGATCACAAGTAATTCCAGAGGTTCTAGATAGAAACAACTCTAAAATGTTTTAACATGGTCTAACCGGAAAGAAACGGTACCCCCATCTATTTAAGAGAGAGGGGCGGCTAGGCTAAGAGTCCAAGACGCAAACGACTACAACTAAGATACATGCTGACCCAGGTGGGACAGCTTTCTAGGCGCACGGGCCTGTTCCCTGTCGTGGCAGCATACTGGGCCTAAAACGTGCCGTGGCAGGATTTCAGCCACTTTCTATGACGACTAGCGTGGATTTGGTTATTTTCATTTCCGCTTGGCAGGGTTGGCATCATTCTGGCTGCGCGTAGACTCTGCCAGGTGTTGATCCCTTCCTTTCTAACTCCTTGCGCTTGCGCTTTCTTCATTGATCAACATGCCTTGCTCCATCTGCTTCACCTCCTTGCTCCGTGCTATGCCTTCTTTTCCAATGTACCTGATCATACAATAACACAAAGACTTAGGAAGTATAAAATTCTCATTAAGTAAAACAGCAGGCTCATTAAGAAACAAATTCACATGTTGTTCTAGTAGCTTAGCACGAGCACTTGTAATTGGTCCAATTCTAATCTCATTGGAATTATCCTTGTTAATAGCAGCTGGAACACCATCATTAGTAACCGGGGTAGGTGTAAGTATAGGGATGTCCTCATCAGCATCAAACACTCCTTTTCTATTGAACTTGCTGAGTACGCTCGTACTCAACATATCTTCTTAACCCTTGCTAGATTCTGAAGCCATTAATACGACGACTACATCAAGTTATGCTCCAGGAATCATCATCAAAAGCTAAAGCTCTTCAATGAAGTTAAGAAAGTCAACAAATACATCAACTCAAGTGAAGACGAAGTTGCTGATTAGATAGGAATATAATCTCTAGCCATAGAATCTATTTCTGTAGAGTATTGCAATAACAGCAATGTTAGACCAATAGTTCAGATACTAGTATTATTAGTATAATAGATTTGAGTTGTTATTCTTTGATTCTTCTTTGTACGAAGTTTCTTTCTCTCTCTTTAACCTAGAGTGTTCTCTGGATCTTATGTAAATAGTTGAGTTGTAACCTATAGTAATGTCTTGGACCTGTTGTACCACTCTGAGGGATGTAATACTAGTGAACGGTGTTTTATTGGTGTTATGTCAACGACTATAGTGTACTACATCATGCAGTGGTATGTTGGGTCACCGCAGCTATACATAAATTTAGCCATCCCGAGGTAATGCTTGGACACTAGGAACATGGGTCAATAGAATGGATCTTGGGTTAAATATCAGCTTCATGTTCCAAGGGTTAAAACCCGAGAAAGAGTAGCTACTACTTGAGTGACACAACGCACACTTCAAGGTAGTAATCAAAAGGTAACAAAGAAGAAACAACTTCTGAAGAACTCAAACAAATAAAAGGAGGCACACAAGGCGATATGGAATCCTCGAAGCCTAGAACAGAACACTTTGGAACATTATATTGTAGGTTCCATAAGACAAAGAGGTCATGATGGAAAGGAAATCTCTTAGTTGAAGTAGAGCAAAGGGGAACAAGGAACACACAACACACACAACTCTAGATAACTCAACACTAGGTCAAATGGTTAAGAGACGACATGCCCAAAAGGCCCTAATCATTGAAAGACTAGAAGAGATATCAAAACTTGTCAAAGACAACACAAGATAAGATGACCTAGAGTTAGAGCAATGCTAGATAAGAAGTATAAGAAGCATACTAGAGTTTTATAAAATACTTTTCATCTTTGAAACAGTTTTCACAAGAACTAGACTCAACATCGACCAATGGCAAGGTTTTCCTATGGTCGGTATGATGAGTGCATATTTACATCGTGTTTTAGATTATTATTTTGCATTGTAGATGTAGGATTTTGGTATTTTACGGCATTCGCACACACTTTTTATGTTTATTTTCACTAGGATCAGATCAGATTATGGATTCTATGGACACAATTCTTGGAGCAGTTGTACTGGAGAGAAAAGGAGCCAAAAATTACATAAATCGCTTATTTGGGAAATATTAATAATACCAGAAGAAAGCCCGAAGCGAGAAACAGAGACAGAAGAGTTGACGACCAACTATACGGGAAGCCGCTATATAGTTGCCACCATATAGTTGGCGTCGCCTCCTCCTCCTCAAATCGTTTCACCCCATGCAACTAGTTCGGGGAGACGACATGCAAAACACCCAGAAAACACCGAAACCTAACCTCTGGAAGGCATCTGGAGGGGGGACTTGCCCTGGGGATCCATCTTCACCCTATGAAGATCTAGGAGGCCAAGGCATCGATCTACATCTCCATCTACCGCTGCATCTTCATCACCACCATCATCTCCATCCATCCCATCTAGATCTTGTTGTAATTCTTGCACTAGTTGTGGATTTATACAAGTACTATTCATTGATGATCGTTTCCATTACCATTGCTATGATGTTGGTTGCCTCCATGTCTGAGTAGATCCTTAGTTCTTGGGGAGATGGACAAACCCTAGCATGAGATTGAAATAAGATAAAGTTTATTATGATATTCATCATTGTGACCATGTGTTAGATTGTCTACATCTGGATGTTAGGAGAATTCGACCTCTCCAATATTTTCCTCTTGTGGGAACTTGATGTAGGGAACTACTTGTTGTATACGGAGGGATGTTAGCACTTACAGTGACTATAAAGTTGTTGGCACCCCTTATGTATCAACTTGGGAATCAAGGAAACTCACAAAACACTATCCATGCCATGGGATACGTCCTGCGGGATTATGTCCCTTAATAGCGCGGTAATTCAACTGATGTTGATTTCTGTCTTCTGTGGTTATGAGGATGATTTGAGCAGTGGTTGCTGCCTCTTTGTTCAAATACGGAGTTCCTTCCACATATACATAGTTGATAATGTTCATGATAATAATCTTTACCTTAGCCCTTTATAATGTTTTCTCCCACTGAAGTTTCAAATCTCTTTTAAATACGCGATACTTATTTTTTGTACTCAGTTTTATTTAATTTATACATTGTTCTCTTATACCAAAAACCCAAAAACACCTTTTTACACATTACTCGCATTTTATCTTGTTACTTAGAACTTTATTTAGCAATTCTATTTTTAGTATTTACTTCAAGAATTCTTACACTTCAGACTCCTGCTCTATCTGGGATCGATATCTTTATTTCGAAACTAGCTACATCCGATCTGTGCACTTGCAGTCATCAAGCTATTTTCTAGCAAAGTTGCCGGGGAGCTAAGCCCGGAACCAACTATAAAGCCGCAACTATACGGGTCGCGACTGTATAGTTGGTCGTTATGGCACAGGACTCCTCCAAATCCGCGTTTTTTCTAGTCATTTTGGATTGTTTTCTTGGATGACAATTTGGTGTTTCTCGTGAGTTTTACCGACCTCTGACTCCTCTTATATACTGCCATTGTGTCTCACTCTAATCACAAATCACCAGGAACAAATCCAGCTATGCGCTATCCTGTCCTAGGCCACGAAAATCCTATGGGGGCTCATTGCTCCTAGGGATCTTTATAGCAGCCCATCGATGGAGGACGACGATGATGAGGTGAAAAGGTTTAGCCTGGGGTACAAAGAGTACGTCAAGCCAAGCTTCTACAACAGTGACCCCGATGAAGGCATGAAAAGGTGAAATTATCTAATCAATTGACATGAAAAGGGAATCCCTTCAACAAAGAAGAAAATATAAGTGCTATCAAAAAGAGTGAGAACAAGTTTGAGGTAGAATAGTCAAGTTATAAAGATGCTTCATATATATATGGAATTTAATAATTGAGATCCCAACATGATCGTTTCCATTACCATTGCTATGATGTTGTCTGCGTCCATGTCTGAGTACATCCTTAGTTCTTGGGGAGATGGAGAATCCCTAGCATGAGATTGAAATCAGATAAAGTTTATTATGATATTAATCGATGTGACCATGTGTTAGATTGTCTACATCTTCATGTTGGGAGAAGTTGACCTCTCCAATATTTTCCTCTTGTGGGGACTTGATGTAGGGAACTACTTGTTCATAGAAGGAGGGATGCTAGCACTTATAGTGACTATAAAGCTGTTGGAACCCCTTACGTATCAATTTGGGAATCGAGGAAACTCACAAAACACTATCCATGTCATGGGATACGTCCTGCGGGACCGCGGTAATTCAATTGATGTTAATTGTTGTCTGTTGTTGTTATGAGGATGATTTGAGCAGTGGTTGCTGCCTCTTTGTACAAATACCGAGTTCCTCCCACACATACATAGTTGAGAATTTTGATGATAATAATCTTTACCTTATCCCTTTATAATGCTAGTGGTGTATCCGCTAATCCCTGAGAACGCTTTCTCCCACAGAAGTTTCAAATCTCTTTTACATGGGCGATACTTATTTTCTGTAGTCAGTTTTATTACTTTACGCATTGTTCTCTTATACCAAAAACCCCAAAACACCTTTTTACACATTACTCTCATTTTATCTTGTCACTTAGAACTTTATTTAGCAATTATGTTTTTAGTATTTACTTCAAGAATTCTTAGACTTCAGATTACTGCTCCATGTGGGATCGATATCTTTATTTTGAAACTAGCTACATCTAATCTATGCACTTGCAGTCATCATGGTACTGCTTTAATACCAAAACCCATGACACCCCCGGAATCAGGGCTAGACAAATCCAGATCTTAATATGACATAAGCCTAACCTTGAGCTCGAGAATAACCAGTGAGAGAATTGGTAATACAAAAATGGCCCTATGACACAAAATTATTACAGCAAGCTCATACCTAAGGAGAGAACCAAATTATTACAAGAAGATGTCACTGACCACAAACAACAAACAACAGAAAGTAAATTATGCTATTAAGTATAACAAAATTAACAAATGGCCTAAAAGACCTGAATCATAACAATGACGTCCCAGCCCATAGATTCAAGGCTGTCGGCCGGGAACCCCAAGCGACTCGTCGGTGTCGATCATACAGAACTCATCTTCATGGAACACTTACTCTGCTACAAAAGTATCAACAAAGCAAGGGTGAGTACAGGGTGTACTCGGGAAGAATTATGGCTAGTAGAGATATTTTGCATAAAGCTATCTTTGTTTGTAAAACAAGAGGGATAAGAAGCTCGTCTAATCAGAATAGTTTAAAAGGGGATAAGGGAGCGACATCTCGAAAGTATTGATCATCATCTTATGATATCCGCCAAATTATCATCTAAACCTCAACTAGGATCACCCCCTCGTACCCATGAGGAAGCATCCTTAAGCACACATTGATCTTCCAAGTTTTATGATTAGGTTATAGTTGTTTATGATCTTAGAATGTCACCAAGAATTCATAACTGTGAACATGGGATTTTCGAAAGATTTAACCCTGTAGGGGTGTACAACTTTACCCACGTGCACCAACCGACTCTTAGTGCTAGTGTGATAGCCTTCTTCCTTGGAAGGCCGGTAGAGGGTGGTTGGACACAACCATTTTACCTTGCTTTGGCTGCCGTGGTGGTATCACGGCATATTCCATGGATAGGCTAAAGTTGGGGCCGATGGACGTGGAGGAATCCGGGGAGGGATGATGCAGTGAAGACCGCACTCATATGAACATAGAGAAATGCAATGAATATAGGATTGAGACTCTCAAGTGGAGATAACATCTCATTCTATACATCTAATCTCTTGTAATCTTGTCATACTTGTAGCTACAATCATGCTCCTTGAGCTGTATCTCCTATAGCTCTGTCTAGATCTCTCTATGAGATTGGAGGAGGAAGAAGAAGAAGAAGAAGAAGGGCTCCTATTGAGCAGAGAGGGGAAGAGCCCTTCGGGGCCTCCCCTTCTAATGATCCCCCTGGTGCTCCTTATAAAGGGGAGCCCAGGGGACAAGACTTGCTTTACACACTTGGCATCTAGATGGCATATTCTGGGTATCTTCTAGAGATGCTCAGCATATGCCTTGGCATCTTTGGAGATGCCAGGCATATTCCCTAGCATCTTGTTAGATTCCATGGGCATATTCCACATGCCACGTGCTAGTCTGAGCCATGGGCCTCCCAAGACTGGCACGGTTCTTGCGGACTTTGTCTTGAATGGATGGAGTGGTCTTATGGAGCTTGAGGATGTATCCGGAGATGAATAAGGAGGTGCATGGGGGAAAATATCTCGGCCCAGGTCCTCCAGACGAAGCAGTAACTCGGCCTGCTTACTAGCTGATTCGGCCTGGTACAGATAGCAAAAGAATAAGGCCCAGCCGAGTTATAAGTTGGCCCAACCAGGTATGCACTTATCCGGCCTGGAGTGAGATCCGGCCTGGCGCCGAGTGTGGCCCAGCCGGGTTACCGATCCGTTGAGGTTGGCTTCCATGGTGGGCTGTGCTGCATCCCCACCGGCCCACCGGGATCGCTGTCTTGGCTGTGGCGGGGGACGCCCTATATGGGCCGGATCAACCGATCCCGTCCCACTCGGGGAGGATGGTGGCGATGTGGTGCGCTAGTCAGCGAGGCGATGAGGTGCAATCTTTGGCGAAGCGGTAAGTGTCGTCTGGCGGAAGATTGGCGGGAGTTCGGCGGTGGAATCGAAGTGGCTTGGTGGAGCTCGGTAGGTGGGCCGGCTGGGAGTAATCCGGCCCACCGGGGTTGTTTTCCTTTCCTCATATTTAATTCGGCCATGGGGAGTGTGGACTGGGCCGAGATTCCTCTTACTCGGCCCAGTTGTTCTTTCTTGTCTTTTTCCTTTTCTATTTGACTTGATATTCTCTTATCAAATATACTTTCATTTATTCTTGTCTCTTATTGGCTTATTAATATACCAACTCTGGGGTACCTGGGGTTACACCCCCGACATTAGTCCCCGAGGCTATGTGGGATTCGTAGAATCGTGCATAGGCTGTATGCATAATATCTCCAGAGTTGCTTATTCGACTTATTATACCCTGGTCGTATACTTCTATGTCTTATAACCCTTTTGGGTAAGTTTTTGACTTCTGGCCTTCTTCGGCACTGGTCATAACCCCTTCGGGTAAGTATTTGGACTTCTGGCCTTCTTGGGCACTGGTCATAACCCCTTTGGGTAAGTTTTTGGACTTCTGGCCTTCTTCGGCACTGGTCCTAACCCCTTTGGGTAAGTTCTTGACTTCTGGCCTCCTTGGGCACTAGTCATAACCCCTTTGGGTAAGTTCTTGACTTCTGGCCTTCTTGGGCACTGCTCTTTTAACCCCTTTGGGTAAGTTATGAGTTCTGGCCTTATTGGACACTGCTCTTTTAACCTCTTTGGGTAAGTTATGAGTTCTGGCCTTATTGGGCACTGCTCTTTTAACCTCTTTGGGTAAGTTATGAGTTCTGGCCTCATTGGGCACTGCTCTTTTAACCTCTTTGGGTAAGTTATGAGTTCTGGCCTCATTGGGCACTGCTCTTTTAACCTCTTTGGGTAAGTTATGAGTTCTGGCCTCATTGGGCACTGCTCTTTTAACCTCTTTGGGTATTATGAGTTCTGGCCTTATTGGGCACTGCTCTTTTAACCTCTTTGGGTAAGTTATGAGTTCTGGCCACATTGGGTACTGCTCTTTTAACCTCTTTGGGTAAGTTATGATCCGAGTCATCTGTTTCCAAATCCGAGTTATTTTACTCAAAATTGACTTATGTCTTAAGTCTGAGTCTTCTGACTCAAATCTGAGGTATATGACTCAAATCCGAGTTATTTCATTCCAAATCTGAGTTACTTTACTCAATTTTGACTTACATCTCAAATCTGGGTCATCTGACTCAAATCCGAGGTATATGACTCAAATCTGAGTTATCTCATTCCAAATCTGAGTTACTTTACTCAATTTTGACTTACATCTCAAATCTGGGTCATCTGACTCAAATCCGAGGTATATGACTCAAATCCGAGTTATCTCATTCCAAATCCGAGTTACTTTACTCAATTTTGACTCACATCTCAAATCTGAGTCATCTGACTCAAGTCCGAGGTATATGACTCAAATCCGAGTTATCTCATTCCAAATCCGAGTTACTTTACTCAATTTTGACTCACATCTCAAATCTGAGTCATCTGACTCAAATCCGAGGTATATGACTCAAATCCGAGTTATCTCATTCCAAATCCAAGTTACTTTACTCAATTTTGACTTACATCTCAAATCTGAGTCATCTGACTCAAATCCGAGGTATATGACTCAAATCCGAGTTATCTGTTTGCCACGATATGACTTGATTTGGCGTGATGATGTTAATTTGCCTTTGATATGGATCTGAGATATAGATCCGAGATTAAGTTTTGGGATATGATAATAGGGCTAACCGCTGAGAGATCTGATCCGAGATGTAGATATGAGATATAGATTCGAGATATGATAAGCTGGCCAATAGTCATCCGAGATATGGGATAACCTGGCAAGATGGTGAAATATCAATCTGAGTCATAACATAACCTGGCAATCTAGCGAACTGAATAAAGCTTCGGCCCGAATCAGAGATATGATTAGTACGCCGAGTCTGAATACCAATCCGAATTATAATATACCCTGGCAAGCTGAATCAAATGTTAGTCTGAATCAGAGACAATCTACTGAGCTGAGTTAAAGGTTAATCCGAAGAATAAATAAATTGACTCAAATTATATCCGAATCATCAATAAGCTGGCCGGTAAGCTGAGTTAAAGGATAATCCAAAGCATAAATAAACTAACTCAAATTCTATCTGAATTATCAATAAGCTGGCTGACGAGCTGAGTTAAAGGTTAATCCAAAGCATGCATAAACCGACTCAAATTCTATCTGAATCATCAATAAGCTGATTCAACTTCTATCCGAGTTATAAATAAGCTGGCTGGTGAGCTGAGTGAAAGGTCAATCCAAAGCATAAATAAACTGACTCAAAATCTATCTGAATCATAAATAAGCTGATTCAACTTCTATCCGAGTTATAAATAAGCTGACTCAAATACAGATCTAAATCAACATAATGTTCTCTTAATCCAAAGGTGACTCTACGGATAAGTTGACTAGTCCCCGGATTAAGTTATTTTCTCCTCGGGGTGAAGGATTGAGTGTAGGTGGCTGAGTTATCTGGCACTTACAGTATACTTGGAGAAATGTTTGAGTGAGTCTTGCTAGGTCATACCTGTCCTGCTGAATTACCTGGTACTTACAGTAAGCTTGGAGTAGTGCTTGAGCCCTTCTTGCTGAGTCTTACCTGCTTTGATGAGTTAGACTTGGAGAGCCTCTGCGCTTACCTCTTTGTTCTCTGTTGGCTTGGTGGAGCTGAATGATCCCTATGAGGAAGAAGTTGATGAAGATGTTCCCGTCCGGATGGAAACCCAACCAACGCCACTAGAAGGCCCCACGGTGGGCGCCAAATGTCGTGGTGGTATCATGGCATATGCCATGGGTAGGCTAAAGTTGGGGCTGATGGACTTGGAGGAATCCGGGGAGGGATGATGCAGTGAAGACCGCACTCATATGAACATAGAGAAATGCAATGAATATAGGATTGAGACTCTCAAGTGGAGATAACATCTCATTCTATACATCTAATCTCTTGTAATCTTGTCATACTTGTAGCTACAATCATGCTCCTTGAGCTGTATCTCCTATAGCTATGTCTAGATCTCTCTATGAGATTGGAGGAGGAAGAAGAAGAAGAAGGGCTCCTATTGAGAAGAGAGGGGAAGAGCCCTTCGGGGCCTCCCCTTCTAATGATCCCCCTGGTGCTCCTTATAAAGGGGAGCCCAGGGGACAAGACTTGCTTTACACACTTGGCATCTAGATGGCATATTCTGGGTATCTTCTAGAGATGCTCAGCATATGCCTTGGCATCTTTGGAGATGCCAGGCATAATCCCTAGCATCTTATTTGATACCAAGAGCATATCCCTAGCATCTTGTTAGATGCCATGGGCATATTCCACATGCCACGTGCCAGTCTGAGCCATGGGCCTCCCAAGACTGGCACGGTTCTTGTGGACTTTGTCTTGAATGGATGGCGTGGTCTTGTGGAGCTTGAGGATGTATCCGGAGATGAATAAGGAGGTGCATGGGGGAAAATATCTCGGCCCAGGTCCTCCAGACGAAGCAGCAACTCGGCCTGCTTACTAGCTGATTCGGCCTGGTACAGATAGCAAAAGAATAAGGCCCAGCCGAGTTATAAGTTGTCCCAGCCAGGTTTGCACTTATCCGGCCTGGAGTGAGATCCGGCCTGGCGCCGAGTGTGGCCCAGCCGGGTTACCGATCCGTTGAGGTTGGCTTCCGTGGTGGGCTGTGCTGCATCCCCGCCGGCCCACTGGGATCGCTATCTTGGCTGTGGCGGGGGACGCCCTATATGGGCCGGATCAACCGATCCCGGCCCACTCGGGGAGGATGGTGGCGATGTGGTGCGCCCGATCGAGGCGACAAGTCTTGGGCAATGCAAGTGGCGGTAATCGTCTGGCGGAAGATTGGCGGGAGTTCGGCGGTGGAATCGAAGTGGCTTGGTGGAGCTCGGTAGGTGGGCCGGCTGGGAGTAATCCGGCCCACCGGGGTTGTTTTCCTTTCCTCATATTTAATTCGGCCATGGGGAGTGTGGACTGGGCCGAGATTCCTCTTACTCGGCCCAGTTGTTCTTTCTTGTCTTTTTCCTTTTCTAATTGACTTGATATTCTATTATCAAATATACTTTCATTTATTCTTGTCTCTTATTGGCTTATTCATATACCAACTCTGGGGTACCTGGGGTTACACTCCCGACATTGGCCTTGTCCATGAGTCACCAAGAAAGGGTTTTCTCGGCCCAATCTCTATGTCCAAGGATCGGGAGTACTACTGGAGCCTCCTTCCTCCTTAGACACGCCCTATATGATGCATCATCTTCAACCCATCCAAATTTGCAGATGCCAAATCTCTAACTACGGACTCATCGATCAGACTAGGAAAGTTAATTAGTCGAGGGGTCCCCATAAACCCCATTGGATGTACGCTCGTCTCGATTCCAAAGTGAAGAACTCGGTTCGTAGTGGTGGCAAACATGGGACTACAAAAACCACATCCTGTCGTGGCCTCCCATACAATCATTATCACGATTGACCTCTCCACTGATCTCATCTCATCATGTTCTCCTTCATACTAGATTCTCTGCATTGATACATCATCTGGATGAAACAACACTAACAGCTAAGCATGGCTAAGCAGGACAAGGATATAAGCTCTAGAAGTGCACACACAAGCCAAACCTTGTTATGCTAGGAGCAGTGGATCAGGTAATATAAGCTTTAAGGGAGTAATACAATAGATAGGATGCTCTATCTATCAATAAAAGACCACAGTAGAATCGTATGCATCATGGTAAGAACTTAAATGCTTTCAAAATCATACTATTGTATTATAGTGGGGCTTTGCTTGCCTTTGCCTGCTGATAACCAAAAAGTAGATCTTCGTAAGCCTTGTGCTTGACTTGATTATCGTTGGTCGAGTATTTCTCTTTGATCTTCAATGATGTTGATCTCGGTCTTTAGTCTCGATCTCGATATCATATTCTACCGGGAAGAACCAAACACCGTAAATAAAGTAAACAATCAACAAATGGCATCGATGAAGTGTGCACAATGTATGGCATGCCATGTTTAAAGGTGTTACATCAAACCCTATAGATGTCTGAACCATTTCAATCAGAGTCTAAATGCCCTAGATAGCACTTCCTATAAACTCTGGAGGCATATGAGTGGGGTTCATTAGGGTTTCACTAATGATATCATTTTAATTATTACAATGATGCATGATTTTGATGGTACAAGGGACAGGCACGAGGTGGAGCGCGTGGTGGTGCTGCGACGGCTGGTGGCGAGCTCGGGCTCAAGGACACGGCGACCTCACTGTGCAGCGGTGGATTCTAGGGGAAGGGGAGGCTAGACGGGCGTCTGGCGGTGCGTGGTGTCAAGCTCGGAAGAGGTCGGCCCTAGCAATGGCAGAGAGGGAGGGCGCGGGAGGATGAGTAGTCGAGGCAGAGCCTGGCAACGGAGAGTGACGATGGTGTTCGAGGGTCAGGGACAGGGGCGAAGGCGAAACGAGGCGCTAGGTAGGGGGGCCATGGGATGGCGGCCACAAGGAGCTTGGGCGAGTACAAGGGCACGGCTCGGGCTCTGTGAGGCAGTGTCAAGGGTCACACGGCGGTGCCCATCTATGACGAGGAACGGGACTGGGGCTCGCGTTCGAGGAGAGACGAGGGTGGGTCACGAGCGAGCGGGGGATCATGGGGTGGTTTACCGCGGCGATTGAGGATCCCGATGAGGAGAGGGAGATGTCGGTGGGGCCAGGTAAGTCGCTGCGGGAGCGGGGCAGCGGGCGGAAATGCCGAGGAGGAGCTGGCGGGCGTGGTCACAGAGGTGGGTCGAGAATGCAGGCAGGGGTTGTGTCACGTCACGGTGTCACGTGAGGTCAAGTGATGATCTTGTGACTCGAGGAGTGTGGTAGCATGTGTGTGTGCACCGGGATGGACTAAGTGTGGGTTGGTGAGAGGGTGGCAACAGGGTAGGTTAGGTGGGAGTTGGGTTAGGGTTAGGGTTCGATCTAGGGTAGATCTAGGTTTAGGTTTTTATCTAGGGTAATAGGTGGACTCCGGTTGGGCCATTGGGCTTGGCCGATTGTCTGCCTCTCCCAGTACCACTATTTTTTTATTTTTAAAACATTTGGTTACTTTTATTTTAATAAAATATTTTATAAATATTTTTAGACAAATATAGATATCCGGAAACGCCAAAGTTTTATTATTTGAAATGAAGTAGGGGATATTTAGAAAACAAAGAGAGTATTTTGGAGAATAGTTTTAGACAGGCATATGCATGATGACATGGTGATGCTCAAATGCAATGTGGCATGATGACATGAGCATGCGATCATGACGATTCACAAACATGAGCGACTTTCGGGTAGTGTTTTTACCGAGGGTTCTACAATTCAATACCACTAACAATGGATCTCGCCCTCAAGATCCGCCTCATGGTATGGGAAGAAGACTGATGATCTAAATCTTCTCGCTTCATGTAGATCCTCACGACACCACTAACAAGGATTATTTCTCCGTGTTGAAATGGGCAAAACCACCAATAAGGGGTCATTGCTCACGTTCATCGAGAGAGCACTCCGGATAACAAAGGACGAAGGTTAAGGCATCGAGAAGTAAAGCCACCTCTAACTTCGATAAAAGGAGAGAAAAAGGTACCACCTAATCTACTTCAATATACATGAGCCAATAGAATTAGTAGTCAGCATGGGGTCAATCCATCACGCACACAAACTATTAATCTGCACATGTAGTAGAAAAGCGTGCAACCTATTCTTGAAATTTAGACTGAAGATCTTCACAAACGATGTTCAAAAACAAAGGAGGATGTAGGTTCTTCGTTTGATCTGACATAGATGATGTAGAGTTGGATACACCGAAAGATACAAAGAAAAAATTTAGTGAATTTTCGGTCCACTAAAAGGTACAACAGAGGAAGATTCCTCATATAGCATGAAGACCGAATGTAGCAGCACCGTTGCAAGAGGAAGGAAGCAAAACCCTGAAGGTACGATGGAAAACCAACCACGAGAAATCTTGGACTCGAAGAAAAGATAAGAGGACAGATTCAAAGCACGCATAGGTAAGAGGAGTATAGCACATGGGTAAAGAATAAAATCATACCTAATCAGATCTATCCCACCGATTTTCCAAAATAGTTTTGACACTCTACAAACATCCGTTAGCTAGGTTATCCTACAGGTTGGACCAGAGAGGTATCGCAACTGTTGAGCTCTGATACCACTTTGTAACACTCTCGCATCAGCCTATGCAAGTTTTAGTGATTCCCGCCAAACCCGCATAGAAACGATTCAAAGGTGCCCACCAGGCACTTGCGTGCGGGTGGAAAACAAAGTAATATCATTACACAATAGTTCACGATGGAACCCACAGAACATATATATACAACAATAACTCACCGAGTCAAGAATACAGATATACGTTACAAAGATCCAAATCATCTTGAAAATAATACAACATCCGACTACGAACAATATGCAAATGAGGCTAAGAGCCCTAAAGAATAACCAATGGCGTCCATAACCTAGCCCAGGCCAAGCTGAAGGGTAACCCTAATAACGACGTCGAACTCGAACCTGCTAAAACAAAAGGGTGCCGGCAAAGGGGAAAGGAAAAAGAGAGCGGTCAATACTGAGGACAGCATACGGCGAGACTTAGAATTTGGTGACTCTTGCCTACATATGTATGGTCGACTGAAGCGGCAGCGCAGCATGCACTGAATAACCTATAGAGAATTGATACAACTGTCGACTATTGGAGAGATATGAGAAAGACCTATTCGGATCCAACCTGATACTACCACCAAACATACCCATCCTGGTATTTCCCCCTCGAGACCAAACGAGAAAGTCAAGCCGAGGAAACTCACACGGTTGGCAGTTTTAATAATTCTTTCCATGGTGGTTATCTAACTTACTAGTCATATCAGATACAAGTCATTTTATAACAGTAAACTTTAGTTATAGTTGTCTATGATCGAGATACTATGCTCTAAGTCGTCCATAACCGCGAACACGGCTTTTCGAAAATATTTAACCCTGTAGTGGTACACAAAAGTTTCCACATGAACTTCGACCCTTGTTGCCAGATCAATTAACATACACCCATCGGTATGTCGGCGGGGCCTAGGACACGACACTTTCCCAGATCCAAAGCAAGTACATGGGAGCCACCCCAATAAGCTACCTGTAACTAAGTCGGTCGAGCTCCGAAGACGGACCCAGAAGTTGCTTGATCGTCTAAGAGATCAGAGGCCATAGGTATAATTCTCAACATAACGACCCACATCCTAAACAGTATAGTAGTAAACGCTCATCGAGCAACATATAATAAACATGGCATTTAAACCCCAAACTACTTTGTGTCCCCAGTACAACACTTTGAAATCAGGTACTAAGCCGATAGAGGTGCCCATACATCCCACATGTGGTTAGCACGCTCAGTGTGGGAACAGATGTCAAGAACTCGGGTCCAAGGTGGACACAAGGAGGCGGGATAATAACCAGATCTCAACTATTACCCCCAATGTGCCTTTGTATTAATTATATCTACCATAAACATTTAAGTTAACAAGTTGTAATTATAGGCATGATCATCTCCACCATTAAGCATGTGCCAACCCCCAACATCGGTGGCACTCGACGACGTGAAGCAGCACCTGAGCAAGCGACTATGACTCACAAGGCCATATGACTACCAAACAACAGGTAATAGGAGGTGACCAAGGCAATTTAGGGGTTGCAAGTAACATAATAGGGGTGCGGAAACTAAAACATCACAACATAGATAGCAATAGATCAACAGGAGGAAGTAAATACTATAAATGTAAAATAGGTAGAAAGAGAGAGAATGCTCACCTGGGAAACATTGCCGAAGATATAACTGAAAAACTTGTCGAATCTCACTACATCTCATCGTCTTATCCGGAAAGAAGCAAAGCACTAAAAGGAACAAGATATGCAATAATTATAACTATTGTGGAAGAACCGGCATGATCATGATATGATGCATGATATGGAAACTTAATGATGTGAATCATGTTAAAAATATGTCATTTTCATAGCCCATCGATGATACAACATTAGTGTGGCATTATTAACAAGAAATAACTATTTTCTAATTTTATTCATCATGTTTTATTTGCATAAATAGTTCTGAGTTTACAAGTTGTCCATGATGCATGATGAAATTGCAAATAAGGAATGCACGGTTGGAAAGGGCTCGTCGGCGTTGATCATTTTATACATATCATTTATCGAAGTCGGATGTTACGAAACAATAGTTATAAATTGATTAAGAGAAGACATTTAAATGGTATTTAATAATTCGAAAATTTTAAATGCCTAGTTTGTATTTTAAATAGCATATTCGTATTCTTGGAATTTTTCTGATTCAAAAACATATACTCCCTCTGTCCCGGAAAATATATCACACCACTTCCCAGCTCTAGTTCATTTTACATTTTGCAAAATTGTCCCTAATATATCCTAAACGCTAAAAAGTGCTTGGAGGTTATCTCGTCTTTCCGAGCCCTCAATTTATGTCTGTCGGATCATGGCAATCTTGCTCGATCGCGTGTCTCGTTCCGACCGTTCCTCACCTGGCCTTGACAAGGTCCCACCTGAGGCCCCACATCTCATGTGTAATACAGGAGAGGACGATATGCCATGTCTCTCTCCATCCTCTCTTGTTTCCCATTTCAGCATTTCTCTGCCGCGAACAGAGTGGTTATGGGTGGCAAGGGCGGCGAGCTCGTGGGTGGAGGGACAGCTGAACAAGACAACAGTGAGCTCGTCACCGGAGATCTGTTTCGAGGAGTGTTGCGGTGAGCGGGGCGACGAAGAGCGAGACCCACGGTGGCACATCGAGATCTTCGGCGGTGTACATGCCGTGCACAAGAGGGGGAGCCTCGAGTGAGGGCGGTTTTGCTCAGAGTCGAAGATCCGCGGCGTAGTTGTCTCCATCGAGTAACCGAGGTAACCTTCCATTCGCAAATTCCCCAATTCCTCCCCAATTGCACGATTCGCAATTTACAAGTGCAAACGATGGCCATTTTCTATTTCCGAATATAGGGATTCATATCACAAATCCATTCCCCTAAATGTTTGCAGTCCCTAGTGTTGATTCCTAGTGTTGATTCCTCTGTAGGAATTTTGCAATCCATTCCCTAGTGTTGATACCTCTGTAGGAATTTTGCAATCCATGGCATGTATATCCTCATGAGTCATGATGGACATCCCATGAGGTAGATTCCCATGTTATATATGGTTTTAGGTACCATAGAAACTCCAGTTTTAACCAATTTTGCTGGGATTTGCTGATATATGCATAGTGGAGGAAAATATAGTCCATAGTGTTCCATATGAATCAGGGATTTATCAATTAGTTAATCTCATTGTCAATCATCTCGGGAGGTTGTTTTGATCTGTCCTGTACGTTAAATGTTGGGTAAAATTCTAGAGAGGAAGGAGATGTTTCTACCTTTTTTAGTGCATTTGTTCGACAACATGCTTAAGTTGTTTCTTGATTTTTGATTAAGTTATTTTCTCAGTATGCTTAAGTTGGTTATTTGTATGTAACTAAGATGTTTTTGTAAGCATGCTGGAGTTGAATTTATTCTACTTTAGCTTCATGTTTAGCAATATCATTAAGATGCTTTGTTTCAACTAGTTGTATGCTGAATATGCCAAAGTTGCCATCGATATCATGTTTTTTATTTTAATTTTTACAAACCCTTTTACGTTGATGTTTATAACAAAATCATTAAGTAGCATACTTGTTTTGATTGAGTTGTTTGTTTTAACTTGCTTGAGTTGCAACCAAATGCATCAAAGTGGTATACTCATTTTACTTTTCAGCAGATAGCTTATTACTGCACATCAGCCGCGGCGCCGGCGAGGAGGCCAAGACCACCACTCACCCAGGCTGCTATTCTTCTCGGCGGCACAGCTGATGCTCGCGTCATGGAGGTCCAGCATGCCAACATCGATGAACGCGCATGCCGACTTGCGAGGACGCGGGCTGCGCGCATCTGGGCGCCTCTGAGAGGTTGGCAATGCCAATGTCGTCCACCTCAGCAACCCATCGGAGGTGCCGGTCTTCCTCTGCTCTAGTTGCTGGTCCTGGTCATGTCCGAGCTAGGCTACACCCCATCCAGGCTGCTCCTGCTATTGGTGTTGGTCGTGGGCCTCATGGCGATGTCGCGGCGGCATGCACGGTCACGTGCAGGTTTGCTGCTAGTTGATTTTGATTTGTGGTGTGTTTGCTAGGTGAATCTTCTGCATAGATACAGCGATCGTGGATGGTAGCCAAATGCCGATATATATTAGTGCATGATGTCACAATTTTGTTGTATGAAAATAGGTGTTCTAGTGCGAAGTTGTGTTAACACTACTTCTGTTTTTTTAGTCAATCAATTAGATGATAAGTTTGCCATCATCATGTGGAGTAAATACAAACATCCTTCATCCATCTTATTCGGATGGAGAAGATCAGAGGAGAATTAGCACAATTTTTTTGTAGGTTATTTTTTGCATCGGCTTCTAAACTTAAGTTACATCCAGTCCACTGGTTACAACTACACCATTGAAATTTGTTTGGAACTATAATGATTAAAAGGAGATGTAGTAACACTGATTGATAGGCGATTCCCATCATATGTGTTAAATAATTTTTCTTGCTAACATGATTCCGTTGCCATGTCGACTGAAACGGGTGATTGTGATGGTCTATTAACCAAAACCACTTGTAAACCAATTGAATAGTGTAATGTACTATTTTAGGAGACTTATCTCCGATTCGAGTTGGCTATGAGAAAAATTCAGACTTCGACATGGTTAAGTTGTTTTCTTTAGCATAGTTAAGTTGGTCCTCAATTTATCTAAGTTACTTTCTGCTAGCATGTTATTTCGTTGATTTTATCTTACAGTTCAAGGACCAATATGCTAATTTGTATACTAATTTAATTAAGTTGTTTTGTTCAACCGTCTTAAGCTGTATAATGAATATGCCTAAGTTGTATAGAATAATCCCCTCATAAGCTAGATAAATAAAATGTTGTTAGAAAAAGTTGTTTTGTAAGGAGCCAAGTTTCTATTTTTTCTTGTTCATCATGACTAAGTTGTTCCTTAACATGCTTAAGTTGGTTCTAAATTCTATTTAGTTGCTTTTTAATGTTTTTCTAGTTTGAATACTTTTTCATTTTTTTAGTTGCTTGTTCACCTCGCCTAAGTTGTTATTGCAGTATGCTCAAGTTGGTTCTAAATACTACTTAGTTGCTTCTAATGTATTTAAACTTTGTATGCTTGATTTTTCACTTTTTAGTTGCTTGTTCATTATGACTAAATTGTTACTACAACATGCTTAAGTTGGTTCTAAATACTACTTAGTTTCTTTTTAATGTTTTCAAAGTTGGAATGCTTGATTTTCCATTTCTAGTTGCTCGTCCATCATGGCTAAGTTGCTAGTGATGCATACTTAAGTTGGTTCAAAATGCTACTTGGTTGCTTTTTAATGCTTTTAAAGTTTGAGTACTTGACTCTTCATTTTTTATTTGCTTGTTCATCATGCCTAAGTTGTTCCTTTAGGATTCTTAAGTTGGATTGAAATCCTGCTTAGTTGCTTTTTAATGTTTATAAAGTTTGAATACTTGATTTTTTATTTTTTTAGTTGCTTGTTCATCATGCCTAAGTTGTCCCTTTAGCATGCTTAACTCTGATGACGAAGACGATTATGATGACATCAAAAAAAAATGATGGCGATAGAAATACAAAATTTGGCCATGGACTTGATGGTGATGATGAAGAAGCTGAACACCAAAATGTTGACTTGCCGAAATATTCCTCTAGGATGACACCAAAGAATAATGATGGGCCAGCTAGCAACACTAGCCAAAGGAGCATCAACAAAGAAGACAGTCATGTTGATGATCTTTTAATTTAGGGTTTAATTCGGTCATCAAGGAGGACTCTAGAGAAAGAACTGACTGCAAGGTTTAACAAACCAAAAGGTTCATCTTCATCATCAGAGTTTACTCCATTTTTTAGAGATGTTAGTTGTAGCTAAACAAATGAGTTGCTGGACAATTCAGTTGTCCCAGGTATGTCAACTCCTCTGTCAAACCAATAAGTTGCTGGACAAGATTTCTTTTCAGTGTAAATCCTCTAGGTTTTTCTATGTGCAAGTATCATGCGTTTCTGCAAATTGTGGCTCTAAGTACCCGTATTTGTTCCGCTGCAAACAATCCTAAATTACTCCTAATTTTTTTTCGTTCTTTTTTCCATGATCAGATTTGTTATTCTTCAATGGATCTATATACCACATTTACCTTTTTGTTTACACAAATGATATTTTCACAGGGAGAGGGAAGGGAGGGGGTTCTAGAGAAGGGAAGGAAAGAGAGGAGATTCTACCTTGTGTACACGTAATTTTCTATGTACAAAAGTTGCCTTCTTGAGATCAGATCCTGGGATCCATAAAATCTGAAGGAGGAAGAACCGAAGAAGTGCACGATGCCCACTTTCAAGACAAGAAGTGGGCGAGGGTACAGAGGGAGCAGCGGTTTTTATCTGGCTCATTTTTTCCTGGGTTATTTTCTAGGCGAAGGCGCAATTCCCGCAAAGCTATTGGCCTATGGTTGTCTTTTCGGAAATTTACGGCACGGAGATGTGTTTCTTTTATTTTTAGGTGAGCCGAAGGCTGCCTAGACCCTTTTTCTTTACACAGGTCGACCTCGTCCTATGCTACAGCGAGGTCGGGGCTGTGGACCGTGCGATGGCAGATCGAGGGCACGCGCGTTTGCGATGACTTTTCCTAACTTTTTTCTGTTTTCGAATTTGGAGAGTCGTGCCCGCAACCTGGTTGGCTCATCTATTACCCCAAAACCGGCAATTCTGGCGTGCACGCTATATAGCGTGCATGGCCCCACCCTCTCTCTCCTCTGTTGCATGGAACCTTTACGTAGATTAATCCATTTTCTTTCATATTATGGTATAATTTAAAACGCTTATAGATTTTTAATTATAAGTTCACTTTAAAACCGTTTGCACATCTGGGTTTTTAACGGAGAGAGCTTCAAAATAAGACTAATATTAACTATATTTTGACAATATTTAAAAATCGATTTTTGAAATTGATAAAACAAAAAAAAATTATATAAAACTTGGTGGTTTTTTATTGCTAAAACAGTCTCTTTCTTTATGTTTCAAACTTTTTCCATCATAATTAGGAAATAGTTGATAAAATCCTTCGAGTTGAAAAAATAAAATATATTAAAGAAAAACAAGAAACCAATAATACAATATGTTTTATTGTGAATCATGACATTCCATTATGTTTCGAAATTTAAATTTTCAATTTTATTAATTTTGGGCTTGTTTAAAAGATTTAATAAAAATAAATACATTGGTTCAAAAAGATTTTTCATCGGATAATTATTTCAAATTATATGACTCTTTTAAATCTAGTATTGAGAATTAAAAGAAGTGAGAGAGAGAGAGAGTGCCATAGAATTATCAGATGTTGTACTATGTGCATGTAAAAGATTCTTTTTTGTGCAAATCTCAAAGCAAAAGAAGCATATGGACGTCTCTAGCATGCACGGGACCTAACGTTCATGCTAGAGTTGCATTTTTGTCTATTACCCTCCCTTTTCAGCTCACCCACTCAGGAGCGGAAGCAAGGTGGCGGAGCTATCGGCGATTTCGCCTCTCGCCGGCGCCACCAGCTCTCGCCGCTGCTTCATCGCCCACGGGTTGAACTTCTCCGACATCCCCGACATCCGCGCATCTCCGACATCCTGCGTATCTCCGGTGAAATCGCCCGCTCAGGAATCGTCAGCGGTCCATGCATCTCCGGTGAAATCCGCGCATCTGCGTCGACATCCTCGCGTCTCCACATAGTCGAGCGTCGTCGGCTCGTCCCTTTTTGCCCCTGAGACTCGTCTGCATCGAGGGGGGGTGGTGGTGGATTGTTGGAGGTGGGATTCGTCGATGGATTCCAGGGAGATGGAATAGCTGACCTATCGCCGGCAATCCTCCGTGACCGCAGCCGGCTACATCCTCGCATCGTCGTCCACATCGCGTGTCCACATCACCAGCTACAACTCCGGAGCCCACGTCCTACATCCCCGCATCGCAGCTCACATCGTATGCGCCACAATTTCGCTTTTTTCTATTACATCTTCTTCCGTTCTGCTATATCTTCTTCAGATCTGCACATCTAGATAGTTTCTAGCCATTTTTCTTGTTACATTTTATAATGCAGCAGCAGATGTTATATGTTATACTCTATTTTTTTCCTTCTATCTAGCAGTAGATCTGGAAACAACTAGGATTTGCAGATTTTTTTAGTGTTGTTTGATGAAATGTAACACACTTTCCCAACCTAATCCTAGATCTGCACATCTAGATAGTTTTCTAGTCATTTTTCTTGTTAAATATTATAATGCAGCAGTAGATGTTATGTGTTTACACTATTTTTTCCTTCTATCTAGCAGTAGATCTGGAAATAACTAGGATTTGCAGATTTTTTTAGTGTTGTTTTCTGAAATGTAACACACTTTTAAAGTTTTTTTGTTCGTGTGGAACTGGTAGGAATATTTTTGTTTGAGTTCAAGCAAGTTTTTACATCTGAAACTTTTGCAAGAATCAATATGTTTAATAGTACATCCTTGATTTTTCATTTGTTGTAAAACACTTCATAGGTTTTTTGTGAAACACAAATCATAAACTAGCCCTGACTACGTATTGGTTGTTACACATATTTTTATATAGAATAAATGTAGCAATAGAAAATTGCAACACAGTATCATGATAATATTGTTGATACATTATTTTTATATTTTAGTTCTAAATGACAAGATCAAGTGGTAGCAAGAATAATAGGGCAGAGTTGAAGCATTCAAAGCTTCGACGCATGTGGGACAGGCTCACTTTGAAGCCTCGAACATTGTCTATGGACGATGATTTGGAGGAAAGAGAAGGACAAGAAGTTCTGGGAATGGATGTCACTGAACAAGGAGAGGAACATGTTGACAACCAGAACAATGAGGTTAATTTTTCATGTGATTTTATCTTTTTCAAAAAAAAATCTGAGCAACATTTTTTTATTCTGCAACCATAAAAATTGGATTGACAGAAACCTTTGTTTTGTTTTCTTCCAGAATTCTAAGGCAAAGAAACTATTTCAAAGGGCGTCCCCTATGAAGCTTGTGAAGTTATATCCAAAGCTAACTAAAGATCATCAGACAATGATAAGACGGGCAAAGTACGGAGGCTTGTTGGAAATCAAATGCTCGAAGCTCTATCCTGAGTTATGTCAGTATTTGATAGAAAGTTTTGACCCAGAAACTTGCAGCTTGGTATTCCCTGGGAGGGGATCAATCCCGTTAACAGAAGGGTCTGTCCATGAGGTTCTTGGAGTGTCAATGGGTCATTTGGAAGTTACATTTCTACGTGAGAAAAATGCACCAGCTTTCATGAGGGAGCAATTCGGCAGTGCTCGAATGGGGCAGCCCACGATGACAGCTTTGGCTGACAAAATAGCAGCCATGCGACCAGCAAACAACAAGTTTCTAAGACTCTACATCACATATGCAATGTGCTCAGTCCTGGCACCAACAACAGGGGTCGTGTCAGTCCAAGGGTGTATCCATCTCTTGTGAACATAAAGGAAGCAAAGAATCTGAACATTTGTAAATTTGTGATCACCATTATCCGCAAATCATTAAACAACAATGGAGAAAATGAACAAGTCATGCCCTGCATGCTATACCTCATGGTAACTTTTCTTTTGTTATCTTTTTTGTACCAAGAGCTTTTTTCTATGGTAATCTCAGTTCTGTTTTCCTTTTTCTCATGCAGGTGAAATATGTTGATTCATTGTAGCTACAAGGGATGGGTATTAGTGATGACGGAACAAGAGTTTCTGCATGGACAAATGCCATGATCAAGGAAGCTATTAAACAAGATACCAAGAGCAACGGGTCATTTGGCGTAGCACCGGTACATTACACTAGTGTCTTTTTCTATTTTCTTTTGCGTTTGGTTTCTCCCCTTCAAAAGTCATTTTTTTACTTATGATTTTTTAAAGTGTGCTGGTACTATTTCATGTTTTTTAATACATCTTAAAGCTGAATTTGCTGAGCAAGGGTTACATAAGGAAGGATCTATCGAGGACAGTCATGAACTAACCATGTCTGACCCATGCTCTATGAATGGGGGAATGACAAATGTTGAAGCTGATACTGAAAGTGTAAGGGACCAAGGAGATGAGGAGGACGATGTTCATGAAGAGATCATGTCCAAGGAACAATCTACAAATGAGGAAAGGAGCAATGATTTTCAATCTAAGGCAGAAGCGTGAAGAGAGCAAGGGGAGCAAAGTATACTGTTTTCAGACCCAGTGAAGATTAAAAAGTTTATAAAAAACATGCAGCAACCAAACTAATAGCAGATGTAAGTTGAATACACCAGTATTCTCCTCTGTTTTTTATTATCAACTATTGCTTTATAATTTTGAATATAACATTTTTTAAATGTATCAGGGGATGGCCAGCTACAAGGAAGCAATCGAGTATGCCTGCCACGGATTTGAAGCTTCTCTATAGATGTTAGTGAGGAATCTCTCAAAGGAAGAGGAAGTGAAGCGATGTAAAGAAAGGAAAGCTAAAGAGCCGAAGGCTAAAGAGCCAGGGGTGGCAGCCATTGAAATTGGTAAAAAGGACAAACCGTTTTCTTCTGGTGAAGATTATTCATGTGAAGGTAGAGAGGTAGATCAGGAGCAAAAAAGCATGAATGCAGAAGACAAAGGAGTTGATATTGAGAACACGTTGGCAGAACAAAATATAGCACTTGTTTCAGAGGATGTACCATTGGCACAAAATAGTGTCAAAGCAAACTACAATGTTGATCATTCAGATATGTCAACTGTTTTGGCTCTACCATCACAAGGAATAACTCCTCGCAAGAAAAAGGTAGTCACATGGGATGCAAGTGTAATAGACAAGGACGATATTGTGAAGCCAGGGAGAAAAATGGAAACGGAATAGATGAAACCCAAAGCAACAACACAAGCACAAAAGATCAGCCACTCTCCAATTCAAGAAGTAGCTACTGGGTTGATGTTGCTACCAAGATATTCACACATTTGAACAAAGCCAGATCAGATATATGCGAATCTCGTGTCATTGAATTCTTGGCAAAACAGCGAGAAGCAAGGAAGGAGCATGCACCTTTGGTGATGGATACCAAAGAAAATGTAGTTACACCGACAATTGAGGGTAGCAAGTTTGTATCCAGACAACACAATGTTGAATATAGTGCAGATTTGGGGAAAACACAAGACCATGAAACTTAAACAAGTAGCCTGGGCCTTGACAGTGAAGATGGAGATAACATGTCAGACATTTCTGAAAGCACAAAGAGGAAAGAACTTATTGATCTCGTGGGTAGCTCCCCATGCAGTCAAAAGTTCAATATCCCTCGCCTTCAACTCTATGAATCTTTTGATATGGATAAGGAAATGCCAGGTGGTGCTGATATGCAGGAAGTCATGCAGTTTTGGCCAGCCAGAGAACTAGTGGGGGAAGGACTACTAAGCATCAGTGATGTAGCATTAGGGCTTGAGTGCCAAAAAAATTTATACGAAATTGGATCTAAACCGATTCAGAATAAGAGGAAAGGTGTTTCATTTGCAAACAAGAAAGATAAGAGATTAAAGAAGGTTGTAGGCTCACCCTCACCTGGTGGTACAGAACCGGGTATGTAGTTCGGCAAGAACTGTGTGATAGTACAAAGAAGACAGTCAGTATATCAACATCTAACACTGACAAGGTAATGTCTGACAGGCAAGGTCCAGCAAGAACAAACACAGTTGAAGGAAAACATTCATCTGGGGCAGATGTAATTGAAACAGCGAAGGATTCGGATGGCAATTTTATTGATTCGGGAGCGAAACCAACGCCATGTGATTCCCCTATATCGACACAACATGAGACGATGAATAGGAAGCTCAACTTCAACAGTGATGAGATGGATAGGAGACTCAAAGATGCTTTGAGGTTGGCTCCAGATCCACCTCTGTTTGATCTCGACACACCTCCAGATTTCCTTGACCAGAATGAACAAGTGCTCGTTGAGGAACATAGCACAGAGATAGAGAAAGAAGAATCGCGAACTGTGCAAGGAGTAGAATGCAACAAATCATCTGAAGATCCACAAGCTGATAGTGCTACAACAATCATGCATGATCATGATAAAAGGTTTTCAAAATCGCCTTGCGTCAACCTTGAAACAAAGAAGACATATTCTATTAGAAAGCCAGTGGAGGATGTATACAGAATGGTGTGTAGGCATGGCTGGGTTGCTTCTCCTAGGGATTGCAACAATGACAAATTTATCATCAACACAGACAATTTCTTTGTTAATCTGGGACACCTAGCAGATTCCGTGGCGCCTAGGAAGAAGCTAGTAAATGTAGTTCTTGAGGTTGCCATTAACATAATCAGGGATGAGAATAAAAACCCGAAGAAGTACATCATGCCTCTATGCATATCTGTAAGTATATCTCCCATGCGCCGCTCCTGTAATGTTTTCGCATCTACTAAAAACAAAAACATCATGTTCTCTATTTTTGCATCTAACTTTTTCCCATTTTTTGTGTGTTTTCAATATGTTCATGTCCAGAGATACCTAATTGAGTTTTTCTTCAACTTAAAAGATGTTACATGGTGCTTTGATAACAGTTCAGAAAATAGGCTTGATTCTAAAGAAGAAGTAAGCTGTCATCTTCGCATACTCTGTCTTTTTTTACTGTTACACAAGTGTGCTTTTTTCCCTTTTTTTGGACATGTTACATTTATGTACAGTACTTAGTATTCAATATGTGCATACAAAACATGTTTGCTTCCCCACGTTGGAAATATCCCCAGGCTCCCCAAAGGAACCATCAGGTCACTACTGGCTTGTTGTTTTGAATATAAAGGACCAACGATTTGAGATCTATGACTCCCTAGCTTCGAATAGAGAAGCACTGTTGATGGATACATGCCACTACCTAATTGCATCAATTAAAAAAATCTGGGCTAGAGAATACAGGAAATCAAAGGTGCAGATAAGTGATTGGCCAATTGATGTAATTGGTACCCCAGCTCAAAACAATGGGTAATAAATTGTTTCAGTGCATTTTTTCTTAGTTTCAGTGCATTTCTCTTTTGTGGGTACATTTTTTCCTCCTAACTTTTCCTATGGTGTTTTCACACATTTTGCCATGTAGGTATGATTGCGGATTCTTCATGCTTAAAAATTTAGAAGAAATGCAGGGAACAAAACCACCAACATTCACTCAGAAAGACATGCCAAACATCAGGAAGCTCTGATACGTCTAAAACATTTCTACTTTCCCGAACACTTTTGCTATTATTTCTCCTCTAAACTTGTGTGATTTGGATACAACTAACACGGACTGACGCTGTTTTCAGCAGAATTATCTTGGTGTCTTGTTTTTGTGAAGAAAATCAACTATCAGGAAAAATTCCAGAAAATATGCCAAAAATTATATTTCACCTGAAGATCCACGGAGCCAGAAGACGAGACAAAGAAGTGGCCTGGGGGGACCACACCCTTGCCAGGCACGGGCCCACCACTGGCCGCGCCTAGGGAGGGTGCATCCATCCCAGGAACCCCCTCGGGTTCCCTATGCACCTATAAGTTGCCTCTCGACCTAAAAACATGGGGGTTCGATAGTTTTCTAGAAAGAGTTCTGCTCCACCGCCGCCACCAGAAACCAAGATTCAGATCCAGAAACTCCGTTCTGGCACCCTGACGGGACGGGAAATTTGGAGAGGATCATCGCCATCGTCATCACCAACGCATCTCCATCAAACATCGATGTTTCCCTCATCCATGAGTGAGTAATCCCCTGTTGTAGGCTTGGGGATGGTAGGGATTGGATGAGTTCTATCATGTAATCGAATAAGATCTATTAGGGCATAGTGCCTACTATCTCTATTAGTGCTATTTGACTTGTATGCAACTTGTTGTGCTTAATGCTTGTCACTAGCGCCCGAGTGGCATGATCACAGATCTGAACTTATTATTGAATCATTATGATAGTATTGTTTATGATCTTATCTGCAAGTTGTGTACACATGTCATTGTCCGGATCCAAAGGCCCCAAAGTGACAATAATTGGGACAACCGAAGGGGATGGATGTGGTGTGAGGATCACATGTGTTCACGGAGTGTTAATGCTTTGATCCGGTGCTCTATTAAAAGGAGCACCTTAATTGCCAGTAGTTCCCTAGAGGCCCCGCTGCCACGGGCTGGCTAGACAGAAGATGTTGTGCAAGTTCTCATTGCGAGCACGCATGACTATATATGGAGCACATGCCTAGGATTGTTTAGTAATTGGATGCTTGCTATTATTTATCTGTAATGCCCTAAATCTTAAAGTTACATGTTTAGACTCGTCCATGCAACGCCCGTCTATCCATCCCTATGCCTACCGCACTCGAATCCTCTTATCGTATCAAGTTACTATTCCTCTTGTTTCCTTTCATTGTTGCTACTACAAACTGTTACTCTTGATAAACTTCTATGAGCAAGAACTATTCCAGTGCAAATTTGAATTGACAACTCAGTTGTTAAGGCTTGCAAGTATTCTTTGGCTCCCCTTGTGTCGAATCAATAAATTGGGTAATACTACCCGCGAAGACTGTTGCGATCCCCTATACTTGTGGGTCATCAAGAATATTTTTTGGCGCCGTTGCCGGGGAGCATATCTTTATTTGTAAGTTCACTTAGATCTATTATTGTTCACTGCTATTCCTTTCATCATGGGTAAGTCTCGTGATGGAAAGTTCCCTATTTTACCATCCACTACAATAAGAGGTACAGTCCTAAACACCTCTGTTGCTCTTGATTCACCGTCTGTTATAAGTAAGCTTGTTACACCACCACCACCACATACTCATGCTACACACACTGCTACTACTGTTGAATCTAAAACTGTTTTTGAAGCTCATGATGTTACTTCTACTATGCTTGATGTGAGTGGTTCATTAGGTCCTTTTCTAGATGTCACTATGGCTAGTCTAGGAAATACCAAAACTCCTAGTGAAGACACTGTTGCACCTGTTAGCTCACCTGAGTCTAGTGAGAGTTATGATATTAATGATGGTTACATTGAGTTCACTGATGAATTTGTTGAAGAGTGACGGAACACACATGGTACTAGTGCTATTAAGAGTCTCCTTGCTAGACGTACTATTATGCCTAAACTGTCCTCTGATCCAAAGTTTGCCACCTCTCCCATAGATATTAAAGATAAAGATTATGATTTCTCTCTTGATTTATCCTATTTGGACATTTTTGAGAAAGAACCTTTCTGTGGGACTGAAAATGGGAGTGATGTGGCTCATATGAATGAGCTTTCTACTATGAGTGCTTTGTTCTCTAATGATTTTAAGATGTGCAAGTACTTTGTTACTAAGATCTTCCATTTTTCACTAAAAGGAGAAGTTAGGGCTTGGTTTAATAGATTATGCGATGACCCAGCATACCACTGCATGATGCAGTACACTATAGTCGTTGACATAACACCAATGAAACACCGTTCACTAGTATTACATCCCTCAGAGTAGTACAACAGAAATACGGCAGGTCCAAGACATGACTATAGGTTACAACTCAACTCTTTACACAAGGTCCAGAGAACACTCTAGGTTAAAGAGAGAGAAAGAAACTTCTTACAAAGAAGAATCAGGAATAAGAAACTTCTTACAAAGGAGTAAAATACAAGTCTTTATTATATGAATCGAATAATCCAGGGTTTACATTTTTTACAACAGAAGCAATATAAACACAACTTGGAGTCCCATCAATGCCACAGGCAGGTTGAGTGAAGACCCGTGATCCTAGCGCACCTTTCAACGACCTCCAAATTCTGCACATGAAACGTGCAGCCAAACGAGTTGGTCAATACTTTGAATGTATTGGCAAATTACACCAAGGAAAGAATAAGGCTAACTCTACATGCAAGGCTGAGTAAGCTTTGGGGTTCATTTGCACAAAGCCAATTTTCTTAAGTAAGGAGAAGAAGAGAAGATTTCCCTACTTTGTAAACATTTGTTTAAGTACTATATGATCGAATGGCACACGAGGATATTACTCACCAAGTGTCCAAACAAACTAACACTTGGATATTACTCACCAAGTTCCCAAAACCCTCCCAATAGCGATATGACTCACGCCTTGGGTTTTTAGAAAACTTTAAATTTTGAAAGAGAGAGAGGAAGATCCTTTAGAGGCCCCATCCTTCAGATGCTCAAGTGTTCTTTTTTGTGAACTCGGCTGATCGATCAGATTGCAATACTCTCGAGAGTTTGTGCACTTTACCCACAATCCACGATCAAGTCTTTTTACAGACAAGACCATGGCGAGGCTTTCCCTTAGTATCCCCTCTACCTTCTGGATCAAACCGTGCCAATAACCTCCAAATGTTGGTACCCAGGTGAGGTTTCCCACTAAGTACTAGGCCAAGACAGAGCCCATATGTATTGTGGTTGCACTGGAAGCTTCTGAATTCTGAAACATGGCAGACTTCTTTGATTCCTGGGCGGCCTTCCTCCACCAAAATCTCACTCGTTGTCCCGACAATCATTCCGCCCAAAAGAAAACTTAGTTTTATTTTGAAGTGAATTTGAGAAGAAAAGTTTGCTCGAGAGAGCCTTTATACTTAGAAAAATTCATTGTCTTTCGAACCCCCCAACGGTACTTATATATATATAACATAGCAAGCAATACTTTGCAAAAACAGGGGTAACCTATTAGGAGGGGGAAAATCCTAAGTATGGAGCTACTCATGGCATACTACAAAATCATCGCACTTGCAAAATAATACTAAGGAAAAATCCTACTAGAACATCCTACACATGCATACTACAGAATTTTAAAGATCACATGCATAGAATCAAAACTGGGACAAAACTTATGAACAAGTGGTGTAATTTGCCTTAGTAAAATTTGATGATGATTACTTCAACGTAGAACTTCACTCGCACTCCAAACGACATCTAACGTGTAGAAAAATAATGCTAATAAACAACAATTGCAATAAAGAGCCAAATAAAACATAGAAACCGTGAAAATGTTACTAATTGTATATTCATTTTGGTTAATAGTAGATTGAATGGTCTTTTGGGTAGAGAATATCACAAGGAACTGTCGAAAAAGGAATTACCTAAAACGATCTATGGATATCAAGTTAGAATAAAAATAATATTCAGATTTGAATTTAAACTTGTGCAGATTAAACACATCCGAAAATTGCCGACTATAAATCTACAGATAGAGAATTTTACTATGAATCCAACACAAAAAGAAACATTGAGATTGGATCTAAGAACCAAAAGATATGAAATTTCAAAATTGTGACATGTAGACTAAGCTAGCTGCAGATGTGCGTTGATCTGATCGGATAATATCTGCTATTGTACGTGTACACGTGTATGTATCTGGGGCTGTTACAACCAAGACACACGCAGGGAAGATAAAGTATGTGCTAGGCTGGTTTGTTTAAAAGAAATAATCTTCATCAGATTAAGATATAAGCGCATGAGGCAACGTTGGCTTTTACCAGCGGTGGTGATGGTCGAGTCTCGAGTGGTGGGCTTCGGTGGTTGATGTTTTTGCTCGGGTGCTCCTCTAGGTCTATCGAATTCATCTCTCCTTGGCGGCGTCCCTTGACTGTACTTTGGTACTCGGCATCGTTATGCACTGCTGTTATCCTCGACTAGAGGTGGCGTGGTCCGGTCAAACTCCGGCAGGTCCGTTCATCCGCTGCGGAGTTCCTAAACGGGGTAAAGAGGTCAGGAGGACACGGTCAAGCAATCTTGAGAATCTTATAGAGAAAAAAAAGGATGGAGCAACACTTCCTTAAACTTCAACTTCGAGCTCCGACGGTGGTGGTTTCCGGCGAGATCGGGATAGATCGATTCGGTGGAATAGGATACGAATTTTTGCTAAAACTCGAACGAGAAGTAGGAGGGGGTATTTATGGAGGAATTTGTGTGGATGAGGAGGCACAAAATCGATCGTATCGGAGAGGATTTCTTGGGACCGTGCACAGAACGAACTCGTGTTCTGGCACGAGGAACATGATGACAGGTGGGCCACCTCTTGGGTAAAAAGGAAGGAAGATGGAGTGGACTACGCCTCATAGCTGAACCTGCGTGTACGGCCGGCTTCGACCGCGCGTACGGGACCATGCATGTCTGGTCGAGGAGGGTCTCATTTTTTTTCCTACTCTTTTATTCCTCATGCCTGACCTATATATCGAGTGTTTTTATTAGTCTATATACATGCCACGCAGATTATGATTTACTCGTACATAAACGCATGGGCATAGCTCGTAGTGGTAGGTACAATTAACAAAAGTTTAACATTGGTGGTACGCGTTTAGGATAAAAAAACATATGTGGCCTAAATTATATGGCCAGCCCAGGTTTATTTTATAATAAACTCATTATAATTTTATCAATTTGTATGATTTTAAATGTCTCCATTTATTTTGGAAACCCAATTATATTTTACAAATAATATATACAATATTCAAAGCAAATACCATGAAGAAGTAATTTTATCTCCTCTTGGTTGATTTTCTTAAAGTGTAACTCATATTATTTCCTCTCAAGAAAATGAAGTGTTTGGAATATATTCAAATTCCCAAAATCCAAAATGAATTCAAATAGAATGCGAGAAAATGTTTTCTTTGATTTGTATAAAATTTCTAAACCAATAATTTTATTTTGGATAGTCATGTTAATCCGCTCTTTTCAATTGCCTTAGAAAAAATTTAAACTAGTCCTAAAATGTTTCTTTTCAATCAAATTTTAACAAGGACAAACAATTCAATCAACTTATTTAATTTACTTAATATTCCAAAATAGGAAATTTTGGGGATATTACAAAAACGTATATATTTTCTCGAACACTTTTGCTATTGTTTCTCCTCTAAACTTGTGTGATTTGGATACAACTAACACGGACTGACGCTGTTTTCAGCAGAATTACCTTGGGGTCTTGTTTTTTTTGCAGAAAATCAACTATCAGGAAAAATCCTAGAAAATATGTCAAAAATTATATTTTACTAGAAGATCCACGGAGCCAGAAGACGAGACGGAGAAGAGGCCTGGGGGGCCCACACCCCTACCAGGCGCAGGCCCACCACTGGCCATGCCTAGAGGGGTGCAGCCACCCTAGGCACCCCCTCGGGTTCCCTCTGCTCCTATAAGTTGCCTCTCAACCTAAAAACAGGGGGGTCGATAGTTTTCCAGAAAGAGTTCCGCTCCGCCGCCGCCACCAGAAACCAAGATTCGGATCCAGAAACTCTGTTCTGGCACCCTGTCGGGACGGGGAATTTGGAAAGGATCATCGCCATCGTCATCACCAACGCATCCCATCAACGATCGATGTTTCCCTCATCCATGAGTGAGTAATCCCCAGCTGTAGGCTTGGGGATGGTAGGGATTGGATGAGTCTATCATGTAATCAAATAAGATCTGTTAGGGCATAGTTCCTAGTATCTCTATTAGTGCTATTTGACTTTGTTGCAACTTGTTCTGCTTAATGCTTGTCACTAGGGCCCGAGTGCCATGATCTTAGATCTAAACTTATTATTGAATCATTATGATAGTATTGTTTGTGATCTTATCTGCAATTTGTGTACACATATCATTGTCCGGATCCATAGGCCCCAAAGTGACAATAATTGGGACAACCAGAGGGGATGGCTGTGGTGTGAGGATCACATGTGTTCACGGAGTGTTAATGCTTTGCTCCGCTGCTCTATTAAAAGGAGAACCTTAATTGCCAGTAGTTCCCTAGAGGCCCCGCTGCCAGGGGCTGGCTGGACAGAAGATGTTGTGCAAGTTCTCATTGCGAGCACATATGACTATATATGGAGCACATGCCTAGGATTGTTTCGTACTTGGATGCTTGTTATTATTTATCGGCAATGCCCAGATCTTGAAGTTACATGTTTAGACTCGTCCATGCAACACCCGTCTATCCATCCCTATGCCACACTCGAATCCTACTGTTATCGTTACTGTTACTATTGCTCTTATTTCACTGTTGCTGTTGCTACTACAAACTATTGCTACTGATCAACTTCTGTGAGCAAGAACTATTTTCAGGTGCAGCTGAATTAACAACTCAGTTGTTAAGGCTTGCAAGTATTCTTTGACTCCCCTTGTGTCAAATCAATAAATTGGGTAATACTACCCGCGAAGACTGTTGTGATCCCCTATAATTGTGGGTCATCAAGCTCTACACGCACAAGTGGTTAAATACAGGGAATAAAGCTGAATGGGATCTCCTTCTTTAGGGAAAAGTTTTTGAGGTATGCAAAATATTATGCATAAAACAAAGTTCAGTTGACTTTTTTTGAATTACATCGCGCATGTTTTTTTCTCTACGGATGGTAAAACAGAATGTAATAGAGTATAAGCCCCAATTTTTTTTCAAGTTTTCCCTTTTGAACCATATGTCTCTCTACAACAAATATCTTGGAGAATACACAGTTGTTGAAATTTAAAAATTCTAGAACAAAGGGGTAATCACTGAAATAAAGGTAGCAGTGGATATCTCTCCGGATTTGCTAGCCTAACAGGACAGTTCTGTGCATCATGGTCAGTTACACGGTATACACTACATGTAGTTGGCCTAGGATTTTGTAGTTCGAGACCACCCTTCTTTCTTTTTTTACTTGGCCTACCCTTAGATATTGTCACCGGTGGGTCTCTTGCTTTCCGGGACGCAGTGAAATTAACATCTTGTTCCATAGGCGTGCTCTCTTGTGTACTACTTCCAGGTTCAGAACTTGCTGGATTTTTACATTTTTTCTTCCTCTTTGATGCGTCGGTAGTAGCTTTCTTCAAATCAGCCAGTTATTTCTCCATCGCTTTCATGTGCTTATCAGCAATTTCCTTTGCTTTGTCTGATGATGCCAAGCCAACAACAAGCTTAGAAAAATCATTGCACATGGTCCCATAGCGCAGCAGTCTCATGTCTTCCCTAGATAATTTCTGTCCAGCATGGTTCTTAGGAAGTTCAACTTGTTCTGGAACTAGATAAGGGGGCGGGAGGGACCACCTGGTGAGGATGTAATGGTTTGGAATCCTCTTCACTGCGCCTAAGTAGGACATTACTTTCAGCACATGACAACATAGAAGCCCATCCCTAGTTATTTTGCAGCACTGGCAATTGTATATCTCATTAGGAAAGTCAACATTAACAATGTAACTTCTCCGTCCATAACCAATTATAGAGCCTTGTATTGGGAAAACCTCGTACACACCCCCACCACAATCACGAACATTGTAAGATGTAATCTCACGGAGCTCCAGCTGGAATTTTTCGTAGATGGGGAGGGTGTAAGTTCTTAAAATATGCTTCTCCATCGGGTAGTCTGACCAGACTCTAACAGTTTTATTTGCACCCTGGAACTCATGTGCATCCTCAGCAACCTCAATTTTTTCTTGTAACTTCATGTATTGTCTGAAGAAAAGCAGAAGACTGTCATGTGGGTTTACATACTTCTTAATCACAACATTGAAACCCTCTCTCCTAGCAGTTGTTTGGAGGAAAGGGAAAAAACATTGTCGGAAATATGCAGGTACAAAGAACTCTCATAGGTCATAGAGGTCCAAAAAATGTGTGTTATCTGTAACACCATGTCTCTGGACCATCTCTGCCAAATTCTTCTCAAACTCCTCAGCACTCAAACTGTAATCAATAACCTCATTGAATTCTGGCCTCAAATCTTCTCGCTGGGCGACAAATGGACCAAGTTTCTCCTGAACTTTCTGCATGATATGCCACCTGCAAAATCTGTGGATTATGCCTATGAAAACTAGCAGGATTGCTGACCTTATTGATGCATCTTGGCCAGTAAAGATATTCAGGGGGTGTAACCCATCCATAGCTTCCAAAAATGCTTCAAAAACCATACAAAATTTTCAATCCTCTCATTTCTTAAAAATCCATATCCTAGCTGTATTGATTGCCCATACCGGTTGATGCCAATAAAGGGGGCACAGGGCATGTTATATTTGTTAGTCATGAATGTAGTATCAAATGAGATGCAGTCGTGGTAGAGCATGTATCTGTATCGTGTAGCACCATCCACCCAATACAGGTTTTCTACTCTATCATCTGCATCAAGTTTGAATCTAACGAAAAAACTTGTGTCTACTTTCTTAACTTCTTCAATATACTTGAACAGATCAGGAATGTCTTTGATTATGTTGGCGTCATCAGCTGAAGCAGTGTAATTGCTCACTGCTTTACTGTTGTACGGAATGTTTTTCTTGCTAGCATAAACCTCACCCATTATTTCCATGATTCTACCAAACTCAAGTTGACCTCATGCAGCAGGTCAATGAATTGCCTCTCCTCTTTAGGGATTCTGTTATGAGACCGCAGGTATTTTTCAATGGAAATTTCTCAACAACCTCATGAGTGTGCTCTTCAATAACTTGGGTCACTATCCATCTGGCAGCACCAGCCCTCTTCATATGCATTTTGGCCTTGCAATCAGTTAGTACAGTTATTTTTCGGTTCCTTTGCTTGACAGTAACAGTCTCTAACTCTGGATTTTTACCAGACTCATTGCAAACATAAACACTCTTGTCTCTCTGACCATCTTTGGCTAATCTTTTAGAGGACTCAATCTTCATAGAAAATCCTACATGCTTGGCATATATGTTGTAATGTGCAAGTGATGCTTCAAGTGATTCAAACACCATGCCAACATGTGGAGTTTTCGGAGTTAACCCTTCTGGAGTAGACTGGACCTCACACTCACCACCATTGTCCTCACTCGACAATGTATCACCCGTGCGCACACCTGAATGTGCATGAGGCCCAGTGTCTGAAGCCACTGCGCCACGTGTTCCTTGATCATTACTATGGCCACTAGGAGGTCCAGCCCCAACTACATCTGATGGTTCGTTGCCAGCATTTACATCCACTGATTTCCTAGTAGAAGGACCTTCTTTGCTTGAAGTACTTTCTCCAGCTGGCTCGTTTAGATCAATGCCTCCAAACCAATAGTCGAAGCCCCTCGGCATTTTTTGTGTGGAAGTTCAATAATTTGTTAGTACAAAAGGGAAAAAGAAGGAACATTTTAGCGATTCTGCATAGTTTATTTTCCATAAATTTTCTCATCTAACAAACATACATTTGTCTTGTCTTTTAAAACAAACATAGGTATGGAAAAGAGAGGAAGGACATGATGTGGAACTTGAAGGCAATTTCTCATGGATATAGGAAATTATCTATGTTTTTATAGGAAGAACAATTTAAATTGCACCATGTGTCCCACTTTTCCATATGTGTTATTTTTACAGGAAGAACAGTTTAAATTGCACCATGTGTCCTGCTTTTCCATATGTGCTTTTGTTTCTACAGTTACTAAGTATGCTAAGATATGCTAACTACATCAAACCCTGATACATCTAGTTTTTAGGGAGAACATCCTGGTACAACCATCTCCTGGAACATCCTGGTAGTATATATGAGTTTTTCTTCTTATGTTTTTTTACAACCAGATGTATCAGGTTTGTTGAAACCACTGATGCTGTGATGTGGATAAAAAACCATAGCAGATGCCATGATGTACAGGATGCAGATAACAGATGTAACAGGAAGAGGAGGGTACATAGAGTAAGCTAAGGGAGAATCAGGGAAGAAAACAACAGATGTAACAGTAGATGTTTTTACTTCGTTTCACTATAGTAGGAAGGGAGAGAGAATAGGTAGAAGATAGAGAGAGAGGAGGAAGAGAGATGAAGATGAGTAGAAGGTGGGGGATATGTACTTACAGAGAGGATTTTTCTTGCAGAGAGGGATGAGTGGATGTAACTTAGAAGCTCACGGTTTGGTTCTTCTGGAGGTATAAGAAGACATCCAATGTAACTTTCATGGAGCCATGGTTCAGATCTGAGATAGCCATGAGATCTATTGGAGTCGTTTGCTAGGAGGCCCGAAGAAGAAGGGGGCAGGTAGATTTGGGGTTTGGGGAGGGGAACGGCGTGTTTCGTGGGGGAGGGGGAGGGGGACGGCGTGTTCTGCACTATGTCTTTTGTTGTCGTTTTCTGTTTTTCGTGGGGGGGGGGGGGTCGCCCGGTTTGATCCTTATCGGTATGTAACGGCACCTCGTCGGAGCGACCTCGAGTTAACTTAAAACTAGGTCGACCTTGATGTAGTTATGTCCATGCCTAGACACGTTACGAAACAATAGTTAAATTTATGAAGAGAAGACATTTAAATGGTATTTAATAATTCGAAAATTTTAAATGCCTAGATTGTATTTTAAATAGCACATTCGTATTCTTGGCATTTTTCTGATTCAAAAAACATATACTCCCTCTGTCCCGGAAAAGATGTCGCACCACTTCCCGGCTCCAGTTCATTTTACATTTTGTAAAATTGTCCCTAATATATTCAAAACATTTGAAATTTGGGTATGGAAATTGAAATCCAAATTGAAATCTTTCCGGTCGCTGCCTCCGTCGATCGACTGGCCATCACCATCCCGGTGCCCTCGCACCGCCGAAGGCAAGTAGAGATCTCGTCGGCCTCCCGCTGGAATCGGTAGTCCAAGTTTGTGGACGCGCAAGAGATCATCAATCGCGGCGTGCAGGAGCTCGTGGACGCTAGACTGGGATCGACCTGGCCGGCGGCGGCCGGCCAGCTAGCCATGCTCTGTCCTAGTAGGTTGTTCTCCTCCTCCTCCGCAGCTCCCTCGACGTCCGCCGCTGCTCCGCTGATGAAGGAGGTAGCCGTCCACCGCTGCTCCGCTGATGAAGGAGGTCGTCGTCCACCGCCGCTCCGCTGATGAAGGAGGTCGTCGACGAGTAGGTCACCCTCACCGACTGTTCCTCGTCGACCATGCCGTCGGAGCACTGAAGCTCCTCTATCGGCCGAGCCTAGGGAAAATGCCCTCCGCCCAGCCCCTCTCCCGAACGTTCTCGGCGCTATCGGCATATCCTACTACTGGCGTCCTCGTCGCTATCGGCCTAACCTGTAGTTTCAGAGACAATGAACAAGTTTACTTTCTCAGATTCAAAAAAAAGTTCAGTTTATCACATTGTACTATCCAAGATCCTTTCGAGATATTAGCTCAGGCTTCTCGGATTCATTGTTGTAATCCAACATCAATATCACAAGAAACCTATATGCTAAAACAAGCATTATGCACCAACGAATACAGAAATAGATCAGAGCAATATTAACTTATCTGTGTGGCCATGTTTCCTGTAAAAATTTGCCTAATCTGAAAGTGTGCACCAGCTGTTTCTGTCGTCCAATCAAACACAACCTATAGCGTCCCGTTCATGTCCCTGGCATCGATCTTTCCCTCCGCCACCTCTTCCTCGACGACCACACTGTCGGAGAACCAAAGCTCATCCATCGGCAGAGTTCCAGTTCAAGTTTGAATTAACATAACATCTGGTGATTCTCTGTTAAAAAATGAAGTTTCAGTTCGGTAGTACAAAATCCACTCCATCTAAGTTGGACATTGGAGTAAGTTAGAACTTCGAAATGTGATAATTGTAAAGCATCGTATGCTTGTTGGTAAAAACCTATGGTACAGTGAGGCACAACAACAAACAACACGGCTCTGGATGCATGCAACAAGATAAATAAGCAAGGGGATGTGCCAAAGCTGTACTACTACTAGTACAATATGATTTCTAAAACTTACAGGATGTTGCAGCTGTAAAGACTGAAATAAACACTAATGTTCCTAACAGCAATATGAGTTCGAGCCAAAGAATCAAAATCATGCTGAATTTTGACTGCAACATTAAGTTCTAAAACTTACAGGATGTTGCAACTGTAAAGACTAGAATCAATGTATAGTACTGCTTGCATAGGATACACGTCCTCTCGTACATGATAGAAATGTAACACTATTAAGAAATCTAACACTACCAGAAATTGATGTATCTTCTCACATATATATTATATTTTCTTCAGCCTATGTAATAATGAAGGAACAATCTGGGTCCAAGTTTAAAAATGTTACCATCTGGGTTACCTTATCCTCAAACAAGTTCCTTATCGGAAGCATATGAACCTCCCTCCTTTCTTAGAATTCTGAAACACACATAAGATAAATTGATGATCAATGAGCAAGTTCTGGGTTGTTTTCCAGCTGGTAAATGAAGTTCATGAACTGGTAAATGAAGTTCATGCATCAACGAGAATAACAAGAGGCAGTTGAAATAAAATGTCTATGCATCCGTCTCCTCCAACTCAGGCCGCCGCTTTCCCACTCTGCTGGACAGACGGAATCGACGCCGTCTCCTCCCACTCCGGCCACCGCTTCCCCACTCCGGTGTTGCCCACGCGCTTGCTTCTTCTCCCCAAGTTACTGAACAGATCAAGATCAGCACAAGTTCAGACTAAAATTGACAGAACAACACAAGTTCAGACTAAAATTGACAGAACAACACAAGTTTAGACTAAAACTGATAGATAGCTATTTAAATTCAGTACTAAATCCTCCAACATCATGCACATAAGAGCACTATATACATGTGTGATGTGATAGATAGCTAATTAAATTCATACTAAATCCTCCAAGAGCACACAAGATCACTAAATCCTCCAAGATCATTGTTCCGTGTTGCGATCACAACTGAATAAAGAAGATACAGTATCAGATAGCAGATTGAATGTTGTAGCTCAGGCAACTAAATAAGATGGAGCATATAAGCACTAGAAATAAGATGGAGAATGATTATGAACCATTAAAATATGTATCTAAACTAGACAAAAGAAATAACTCCAAAATTCATCGCTATTGCAGTTTGGGTATAGTCAATTCAAGGTAGTGCAGTTGTAAGTCAGTCAGTATTCTGCAGTTTTTAAGCACAGGTTCTTGGTGTACGTCCACTAGTTACTGGTATCATTTTTCATGCTACATCGGCTCTCTATTCTTTTTGAAACAAGTGGACGAATAGAAGGAAATGAGTTTATGGGCAGGAACATAAAGGATAGCAGGAGTCAGCTGAGTCAAGCTCGTCTTGAAGAATGCCCTGCAGCTACTACCAATACGTGCACTTGGCAAATCATGACATTGGTATGTGTGAATTCAGAAACATGATACTGTGAGAGAAAATAGGATGTTGATTAGGTACTTGCTTCTACATGAAATATATCACAAAATTCTACATCTAAGCAATAAATCTATACATCTATACATAATAATAAAGGACAAAGTGTTTCTTCCGGTCCAACACTTTTTAGACCATTTTGTCTTCACACCAAATTACATAAGACTAGTCATAGTGGGAGTAACTTAGCTAGTAACATGCATGCACATGCAATGCCAAGTAAGCAAATTGGTGACGTGACATAATAATGAATGAAAAAAGAGTGGGAGGCAGAAACTTAGCTAGTTACCATAACATCACACATGCCAAGACCATATGAGTCTATAACCTAATTAATTAGTCATTCGATGACACCACACACATGTTACTTTCCACTATGAAGATAGTAACATCAACTAGTAACATGTGTATGTTACTAGGCTAAGTTACTTAGCACTATGATCAGCCTAATACAAACTAATGCCACTGTACCGGTTGGTTCATCTGTCTTACTCTTTTCTCCCGTTGACTGGCCAACCTCGTGAGATCCCATCTTATGCTGCCACCATCAGTTTGTGGGCCACCGCTGACCTTCCATATCCCCGCAAAAAAGTAGACCTCGTTGTTCGATTTCCGCCGTCCGAGATCGATTCCGGAGGCCGTGTCGTTATGCCCGACTCCCGCCATCCGAGATCGACTCCAGGTTTTCTGCTTCCTCTTCTGATTTTTTTGTTGACCGCCAGGTTGAATCCGTCGGTGAGAAGAACGGGCCTTAGATCCTAGCTGTGGAGTCTCTATATTCTCCCCGCGAATCACTGGATTCCCGGCCGCCTCCTGGTTTCACACCCTCCGTTCTGCCAGAATCGACACCGGGCGCCAGATGCTTCACACCACGTGGTTTCATACCCCGCTGGTGAGGGCGACGCGGACGTGAGTCTCGAGGGAGGGGAAGGAGGAAGATCTCGAGATCCTTAGTTCCTCACCGAGGGAGTTTATGTTGGTAAAGCTCGGTATCTACTCCGGCAGCGGTGCGTGTGTCACAGTCCATGGTGACTTCTTGTGCAGAAGGATAATGAATCGGTGAGCCTCGCGCCGCCTTGCCGAACATGTGCTGCAGCTGCCGCCCACGAAGAGCATGACGCGAGCGGAGAGACCAGTGCCGGAGCAGAAAAGGCCGAGGCACCGAGCGCTGAGCATGAACCGCTGGTGGCGCGAGTGACATGGATATACCCTACGGGTGCATAGCATTGGTATACCTGGTCCAGCCCAAGGAAGTCCCACGTGAGGACTTGTAGCCCAGGAAGATTTCGTGTGGCCCAAACCCATGGCGAATTCGACTCCTTGGAGGACAAGTCTAGATTAGATAGAATTTTAAAGGGTTTCAACCCTAATTTGTAACCAACTCGACCTATCCCGGGACCTGGACTATCTATATAAAGGCCAGGAGGGTATGCCGAGAAGGATCTAAACACCTCATACGCACCCCTCCACGCCAGATTGGATCTGCGCACCCCTGTAACCTTCGGTTCCACCGTAATCAAGAAGAGACAAGCAGGAGTAGGGTTTTTCCTCTGGGGGTCTTAACCTGGGTAAACTTCGTGTCCCCGTGTTGCTGGCGTGTTAACTGTTTCGCGACTTCTAGCATCCCCATCTTCTCCAAAACCCAAGTCCATAACAATGGGCATTGACGAGTCGAACCCTCGTCAATTGGCGCCGTCTGTGGGAAGCGGGGATGCTGATCATGCGGTCGCGATGGAGAATCGCCTCCTCTGCGGCGCTTTCGACTTCACCGCCCACTCTCCGGCCACCCTCAAAGATTTCGAGTCCATAGGTGGGGAATCAAGATGCTGTTCGGGAGCTTCTGCTTCCAGATGGGACAGACCGGCACCCTCCGCCTCCCAGAGCGGGTGCCACTTCCATCAATCAGGCCCGCTTCATGGATCTCGCCCATTGACGCCCTACGTACGTCGACACTGACAGACGATTCAGATGACAGCGGCGGCTACAACTCCGATCTATGTGATCCCCCTTCGAATGAAGGAACCTACGGTTCCGGCTCTGAGAGCTGCGGCAGCAGCAACCCACTCCGTGAGAGCTACCTGTGCGCTGTCATCCATGGTGGCGACGTCAAAAACGGAGTAGATCCACCACTAGGCTCGACTCCCAACCCCCTCCCAACCCTCAGGTTGAGAGCGAGGGAAACAGGGTGAACCCACCTAACAGAGCGGCTATAGCCACCGAGGGTGGCAATCGCGCCCACAACCAGATCAACCTCAACGAGGAAGGCTGGGAGATTGCACGCGAAGCCGTGCAAGGCAATCAAATCCTACCTGTGGATGCCTCCCGTGACTTGATGATGGCTTATCACTAGCTCCTGATCGATGAGCACAATCGACATGTCAAGTTACAGGACGACCTCGAAAAGCGCAAGCGAGCAGCCGACGAGTCAAGCATGCGGCGAGCTGCGCTCTCCTCTGGCGGCTCCTCTTCACACGGGAACAACGCCAACAAATACAGCTCTCGCCTGAAGTGCATGACCCTGCCGCACGGTGCGAGGTCACCAAGGCACTCGACACGTCCTTCATGATGATGGACTCGCAAGGCAACATCATGCTGAAAACACCGCAGGCTGCAATAATGGCAGCCACCACCTATCTCGCGTCTAACCCTCCACCAGTAGGAGACACGAAGAACACGATCCACAAGTCTGCGCTAGCAGGCCTCGGACTCGTTGGAGCTGCGCTCCACAACAAAACTCCCACGGATCCGAAGAAGTCCGCGGTCAAATTCACTCGAAGACGCACACCCTCATCTGAGGAAGAGGAGCATGACCTGCCTCGACGCCGTCGGTGCCCGCGGCGCCGCAACAGCAACTATGATGCTCGTAGAGAGCTCGCACAGCGCAAGATCAACAAATCACGTGCTAAGCGCGCGTGCTCAACTGAGTCCGAGGAGGACGACGATGGAGAACTGTGCGGGGCTAGATGCTTCCGCAGATTTGTTCGGCAATCGCGGATGCCGAGAAACTTCAAGCTCCCATCAGACAACCCGAAGTTTGATGGCGTGCAGGAGCCAAAAACCTGGCTCGACGATCATCTGTCATCAGTCAAGCTCCATGGCGGGAACAAGAACACCGCCCTATAGTGCCTTCAGCTGTGCAGCTGACAGGCACAACCAGGGTTTGGCTCAGCAGCCTCCCCTCCGGCTCCATCTGAAGCTAGGAAGAGCTGGCGTACAGCTTCATCCGCAACTTCAAGGGTACCAGCAAGAGGCCAGCCTCAATCGAAGAGCTGACGCATGCACCCAACGGACCAACGAGTCCATCCTCTCGTACATACTATGCTGGTATCACATCAAGAACTCCGCCGCAAACATCTCCGAAGAGAGGGCAATCGATTCCTTCAAGGACGGTGTCAGGCTCCAAGATTTCAAGGAGGAGCTCGGGCGCGTCAAGCCTAAAACCCTCGATCACCTCATGGACATCGCCAACCGCTAGGAAGATGGCGAGGATTCCGTCAACGGAACACATTTGGATGACGAGGATAACTTCAGTCGCAGGCGCGATCGTCGTAGCAAGAGAAGATCGCGCGTCTACGACGATCGCTATGGAGTCAACATGGTTGCGGCTGGATACGCCGATCACGGAGACGATGGCAACCGCAATAGCAGACACCGCAGCAGCAACTACCACGTCGGTGCACGGCCTACACAAACATGGCAACATCGCAACCGCGACGACAAGCCTTCGGCATACGACAAGCTATCTGGTCCCTACACCATCCACTTCTACATCGACAAATAAGATGGTAAGAAGAAGGCCAGCCACACGCTCAAGGACTGCCGGGAATTCCAAAAGCTCAGCGAGGGCTTCACCCAGATGCGACGCCAGGCGGTGAATCCAAGATTCACACCCGCCCCAGGTGTCGTCGCCCACGGAGCTCCTCCACCACCACCTGGAGGTCTATTGCGGCCGTCGGCTGCACCAGCACCGAATAACTATGCAGATGGGTACCCGCCACCGATAGGGTCCATGATGATCCAGAAGGGGCGCCCAACCAACAGGGTGCAGAAGATCACCCACCAAGTCAACCTAGCCGTGACCTCCCCACCAGCCATACCAGAGTACCTCAGCGGCTTGGAGTCCTGCATCATGTTCGACCATTCGGATCACCCACGCCAGATATCTCGCCCAGGTCACTCTGCCCTAGTGCTCGAGGCCCAGATCAGGGGATTCAAAATGAGCCACGTCTTCATGGATGGCAGCAGCGACATCAACCTGATGTTCCCTAGCACACTCGCAGCCATGCAGATCCCGCTATGCGGCCTAGAGCAACCGGGCATGACCTTCCACGGCATAGTCCTAGGGAAGGGCATATACGCCTTGGGCAAGATATGGCTCGACATCATCTTCGGCAAGCCTGAAAACTTCAGGCGTGAGCTGCTAGAGTTCGAAGTGGTGGACTGGCCATCACAATACCACGCCATCCTCGGGCACATGGCATTCGCAAGATTCCTGGCAGTACCGCACTACGTGTACCTTCTACTGAAGATGCCAGGACCCAGGGGCATCATCACCATCCCAGGAAGCTTCACCAGGTCGGATAGTTGCGACAGAGACTTCAACAGAATCTCTCAGTCGTTCGGCATGCAGGAGGAGCTCACAAGGATCAAGGAGGTGACAGACAACGGGGCACCCCCGGTCACCAGGCAAAACGCACCTGATTTTTTGTTCGACTCCACAGTTAACACAAGGAAGGTGCAGGTTCACCCAACTGACGCCTCCAAGACGGTGTTGATCGCCAATGACCTGAGTCCTGCATAGGAAAGCGAGCTCATCGAATTCCTCCGTGAATGCTGGGAAATTTTCGCCTGGTGTCCTGCGGACATGCCAGGAGTTCCTAGATAATTCGTCGAGCATGCACTCAATGTGTTTCCAGATGCAAAGCCAGTCAAGCAGTCGATGCGTCGACTGTCCGAGCCAAGATCCTAAGCCATTGGAATCAAAGTCAATAGACTCCTTGATGCCAACTTCATCAGGGAAATCAAAGAAAGCGTGTGGCTGGCCAACACCTTGTTAGTCCCCAAAAAGGACACGGACATCCTGCAAATGTGCGTGGACTTCACATCTCTTAACAAGCACTGTCCCAAGGACCACTTCCCTGTACCAAGGATCGATCAGATCATCGACTCCACTGCAGGATGCGAGAAGCTCTCTTTCCTCGACGCCTATTCATGCTACAACCAAATTCGACTGAAGGTTGAAGATTAGGAGAAAACGGTGTTCATCACGTCGTTCAGGGTGTTCTGCTACAACACAATGCCTATAGGGATCAAGAACGCAGGCCCCACTTACCAGACATGCATGTAGGCTTGTCTGAAGGACCAGATCGGTCGCAACATCCAGGTCTATGTCGACGACATAGTAATCAAGACTAAGGAGGCCAGGACGCTCATCAATGATCTCCGCGAGACGTTCGATAACCTTGATCGCTACAAGATCAAGCTAAACCCGGACAACTGCGCCTTCGACATCCCGCCTGGACAGTTACTCGGGTACTTCATTTCCCAGCGCGACATCGAGGAGAAACCGAAGAAAATCAGGGCTATACTGGCCATGGAGAAGCCGAAGAACCTTAAAAGGGTCCAGTAGCTAGCAGGCCAAATCGCGACACTCAGTAGGTTCATCAGTCGCATGGGCGAGAAGGCTCTCCCCTTTTATCAGATGTTGCGCAAGACGGACAAATTCAAGTGGACACCCGAAGCAGATGATGCATTCGAGGACCTCAAACGACTACTCTCCACATCACCTGTCCTGGTCACGCCGAAGGAGCGGGAGACTTTGTTGCTATACATAGCAGCCACACATCAGGTGGTCAGCACCGCACTCATGGTCGAGCGACCCAAAGATGGCAAGACCCATGGGGTCCAACGCCCAATCTACTACCTCAATAAGGTACTGACCCCGACAAATCATAGGTACCCTCATTACCAGAATCTCTCCTATGATGTATTCATGATGGCGCGTCGGTTGAGACACTACTTCTAGGATCACCAGATCGTGGTCGTCAACGAATCCCCGCTGTCGAACATCATGAACAACCCCGAAGCCACGGGGCGCGTAGCCCTGTGGGGCATCGAGTTGTCTCCTCGAGACATCATCTACGAGCGACGTACCGCCATCAAATCTCAGGTCCTCCCTGACTTCCTTGTCCAATGGATGGAGCTCCAACTACCGGATACTCCGGAAATATCGCAGTCCTAGACGATGCACTTCGACAGCTCCAAGCGCGAGGCTAGAGCAGGGGCCGGCGTCATACTAATGTCCCCTCAAGGCGACAAGATGAAGTATGTCCTTTGGATGAAATTCCGCGCCTCTAACAACGAGGCTGAATATGAGGCCCTCATCCATGACATGAGGATGGCTAAGGTGTGTGGTGCAACACGCCTTGTCATCTATGGTGACTCGAACCTCATCATACAGCAGACGATGAATGAGTGCGATGCCCATAGCACCAACATGATCGCATACCGTGCGCTCTACAATTCAATCGAAGGGGACTTTGACGGCTGCGAACTTCGGCATGTTGGAAGGGAGAGCAACGAGCAGGCCTACAAGCTCGCCAACATCGGATCTACCTGCGCTCGGGTGCCACCAGGAGTGTTCCTCGAACAAATCTGTGTACCCTCTGTCAAGAGGAAATTCCCAAAAGGCTCAGTCAACGAAGAAGAGCACTCGGGGGCTGCGCTACCCAAAGGACAAGAAGGACACGAGAATCTCGACACGGAGGTCGAGTTGGTAAGCCTTATGCAGGTCGTGGCGGTTGAGGAAACGTGGATGCAGCCGTACCTTCGCTACCTGATAAACAAGCAGCTGCCCGAGGAGTCGACAGATGCCCGGTGCATATCTCGTCGATCAAAGGCCTTCACCATCATCAATGGCGAGCTATACAAACGCAGCATTTCGGGTGTGCTCCAACGATGCTTCGTCATCAGTGACGGCAAAAGCATCCTCCTAGACATCCATAAGGGTATCTGCGGCCATCAGGCAGGCAGCCACGCCCTGGTCGCCAAAGCTCTACGAGCTGCGTTCTACTGGCCAACCGCAATGAACGATGCAAAGGATATAGTACAAAAGTGAAACACCTATCAGAGGTACGCGGACAAGCCACACGCACCAGGATCAGAGCTATGGCTTATTCCAGTGGCCTAGCCTTTCGCCTAATGGGACCTCGACATGATCAGCAAACTGCCAAAGTCCTTGCCAGGGGGCCACGTCTTCCTCCTGGTAGCAGTCGACAAGTTCTTGAAGTGGATCGAGGCCATACCCGTCACCAATCAAAGCGGCAAAACTGTTGTCAAATTTTTTGAGTCTATTGTCTACAGGTTTAGAGTGCTCCATAGCATCATAACGGACAACGGCTCGAACTTCATCCCGAAGGAGTTCCGAGACTTCTACGGGAACCTCAGAATCAACCTATCATACGCCTCTGTGGTGCATACGCAGACCAACAGACAGGTCGAAAAGGCCAATGGCCTCATCAGCAACGGCATCAAGAAGCGCCTAGTACGCCCACTTGAAAGGCTCGCTGGAGCCTAGGCGGACGAGTTGCCCTCGGTGCTCTGGAGCCTACGCATAACTCCAAACAGCTCAACTGGCTACACGCCCTTCTTCATGGTGCATGGAGCCGAAGCTATTCTACCTGCTGAGGTACGCTACAAGGCCCCACGGGTTGTCATCTACAGCAAAGCCGAATCATCGGCCACACTTGAATACGTCGTCGACACACTGGACGAATCATGCGACATCGTCGTGGATCGCTTAACGGTGTATCAGCAGAGCCTCCACAACTACCACAGCCGTCGGCTGCGTCCAAGGTCCTTCGTCGAAGGAGACCTCGTCCTGCGACTCAAGCAAGAAGGGCACAAGAAGTTCGAGTCACCCTGGGAAGGATCCTACATCGTCATCAAAGTCATCCCATGTGGCGCCTACCGCCTCTTATACGTTGCATCAGGAGTCGTATACTCCAACCCCTAGAACGTCGCACAACTGCGACGCTTCTACCCCTAGTCACCCTTTACCTTCAATAAGGCTATTCAGCTGAAAAATGTACCTCCTCATTTACAATGAATAAAAGCTAAGTTCCTTGGACCAAAAATATTTTTTCTCCTCACGTTATTTATCGCTAAACACACTCGGGGGCTGCGCCTCACCTTACAACTTTGTCGATTGACAACAACGCATATAACCTGAGTAGTTGATCACGCCAGGCTAACGAAAAGGATATGCACACTACATAATCATACAATGCACTACGTACCAATACATATAAACTTTACAAAGGGTATTACAAGCCCACTCGAATAAATACAGACTTTACATTATCTCATTTTCTTTTACAGGATTTAACTGCGCTGGAGCAGAACGTTTGTCCGCTCCTCAAACACATCTACAATTTCTTAGGCATACTGCACCACAGCCAAATAATGTGAATGCATATCCCATGTCATGCCATCTGGAGGTGGAGGTGGCCCAGCTGCTATCTCTGCAAGATCAACATCATGGCGATGCAGTCGAATAAGTGACAAGGCTGCCATCACGCCTGCCACAAGTAGATGGCGCACCAACTCCTTTACATGACCTGCATCTCGAAACTTCCCAAGCAAGCCCAGAAAACTAGAGGGCGCAAAATCTAAAGGGAAAATGGTGGCCCAAATTGCCGCGAATGACGCCCTCGCCCTCTTCAGCACCTGAAGAACTTGATGAACGCGATCTTGCACCATCACAAGGATGATCACTCGATCATGGTCCATCCATAAGAAACCGCCGGCTTCCAGCTCTTGTTGCGTCAAGCTATTCATTTGAATCGCTACGCGTTCCTTCTCTTCCTTCGGAAGAAGATTCACAACTGCACAAAGCAGTGAATAAGCTCACAAAAAAACTCGTGCACTGCAGCGCTGAGTTGATGTAGGAGCGCTTCGTTGGGAACCCCAAGAGCAAGGTGTGAAGCAGCATAGCAGCAATTTTTCCCTCAGTAAGAAACAGAGGTAATCGAACCAGTAGGAGGAAGGAAACATCACACAGGTATTGCAAGCAACACGGAGACCTGCACAACACAAACTCAATACTTTGCCCCAACGAATCAGTGAGGTTGTCAAGCTCACCGGTTTGCTGTAACAAAGGATTAAACGTATGGTGTGGAAGGTAATGGTTTGCAGCAAGTAAACAAGTAACAGTGGAAGATGTATCAATGGTAAAGATTGGACCGGGGTCCATAGTTCACTAGAGGTGCTATCCTTAGATAAACAACATGGCATGAAGGGTAAACAAATTATAGCAGGGCAATTGACATGAACTGATCAAGGCATAACAATGCAATTACTAGTCAGAAAGATCCTATGAGATTCGATTGGGCAATACAACAAGATACATAGACCGCCATCCAACTGCATCTATGACTAGAAGTCCACCTTCAGTTATCATCCGAACCCCCTCCAGTATTAAGTTGCAAGCAACAGATAACTGCTTTAAGCAAAGTGTATAAGGTAAACAGTCCACATGTTCCATGAACAAGAGACCGTTGTTTTCTCCCTAGTGGCAACAGCACATCTACAACCGAAGAGATTTCTGTCACTTCCCTTGGAAACTAGAGGCATGAACCCACTATCGAGCATAAATACCCCCTCTTGGAGTCAATAGAAACTACTTGGCCAAGATAGCTACTAACAACGGAGAGCATGAAAGATCACAAACAACACAGACATGATAGAATCATAAAGACAAAACCATTAATCAATATCCATCGGATCCAAGCAAACACAACATGCATGATTACAAAAAGATTAGATCTTGATCACGAAAGGAGCTCACAAGATCTATACATGAAAGCACAAAGGAGGAGATACAACCATCTAGCTACTACATGGACCCATAGTCCAAGGGTGAACTACTCACGCATCATACCGGAGAGAAGGCCTCCCGGATGATATCCCCTCCGGTAGGGTGTCGGGAAGAACTTCAGATCCCCCCGATCTAGGGACGATGGTGGCGGCGGCTATAGACGGTTTCATGGAGATTTGATCGGGTGCTTAGGGTTTCTGTATCGGGGGCTTCTTATAGGCGAAGGGGGAGGCCGAGGTGCCTACCAGGGGGGTCAAACCCTAGCCAGGCGCGGGGTGGCGCCCACTCGCGCCTGGAGTGGGTCTGGCCACCCTGGCTGGCCCCTCTGGCTCCCCTCTGGACGTCTTGTTTCCCACGGAAAGTAATTGACTTTGATGTTTGTCCCGTCCAATTCCGAGAATATTTCTTTACTAACTTTTCTAAAACCAAAAACAGCAGAAAACTGGCATCTGGCACTGTTGCAAATTGTTAGTAGGTTAGTACAAGAAAACATGTAAAAAGCACCTCAAAGTGTGGACAAGTAAAGCAAAGTAGATACTAAACAAGCATGGAGCATCAAAAATTATAGATACATTTCCAACGTATCAACATCCCCAAGCTTAACTGCGGTGACCCACAATACCACTGCATGATGTAGTATACTATAGTCGTTGACATAACACTAATGAAACACCGTTCACTAGTATTACATCCCTCAGAATGGCACAACAGAAACACAGCGGGTCCAATACATGGCTAAAGGTTACAACTCACTCTTCACACAAGATCCAGAGAACATTCTAGGTTAAAGAGAGAGAGAGAAAGAACTTCTTACGGAGAAGAATCAAATATAAACAACGCAAGAACGATTATACTATTAAGTCTAGTATTCTGGCTAAGAGGTTAGCATTGCTGCTATTGCAACGCACTACATAGATAGGTTCTTTGGCTAGAGATTATATTTCTATGTAATCAGTAACTTCGTCTTCACTTGAGTTGAGGTATATGTTGACTTCCTTGTCTTTATTGAAGAGCTTTAGCTGGTCTTGATAATTCCTCGAGCATATCTTGATGTGGTTGTTATCTATTCCAACTTCAGAATCTAGCAAGGTTAAGAAGATACTTTGAGTATGAGCGTAATTAGCAAATTCACTAGAAAAGGAGTGTTTGATGCACTATAACTACAGCCACAGACCGTAGGTCGTAGGCAATGCAAGTTTTCATAAACATTTCTTCAAAGGTTGCTTTTATTCTAAAAAGCTATGTCCGCCAGCCTTCATGGGTTTACCAGAACTTTCATGGAGTTCCTTTCCCGCCGCGTTCGTAGCTCCTTCCCGGAACAGGGAGTAACAAGTTACAGTTCTTACACTCTGCAGAGGTGCGTCACTTTACCCATGAGAGATCAACTCTTTGTTGCACAACCGGGCAGCTTATTCCTGTCCACAATTCCATGATGTGGGGCCCAGAAGATGATCCAAGTCAATCACTGCCCCCTTCGCGACCTCGCATGCCTCCTTGGTGTACACCATGCCCACATAAAGGATTAAGACAATGGTTTGTACAAACCATTAGATGTCATAACTATTGTGGGACGTTGAGGGTTCCCACCCATATGCTGCATATCCTCTACGAATTACCAATTAATATGCACGTTATGAGGATAACAGCCACGACCTGCACATCCGGCTTCATGCGAGAGGAAGAAGATACAGCTGACTTCTCCGTCCCATTCCAAATCTCATGGTCAACGCGTAATATACGGCGCAAGAATCACTGGCGATATTGGTTGTTAAGTCCCGCTAGGTGATATAGTTCTGAACAGTGGTATTCCAACTGTCAGATTTAATAGATTAGCTGATCACCCTAGATAAGTAACCAATAGTTCACATTATTATCGAAAATAGTGTGTTTAGACCCTTTTCAAAAGCAGGTGACAACAACACTGGATTTGTAAAATACTTTACAGAAAATAAACAAAGGACATGAGCAAGTGTGAACTTGCCTTTTGTGATTGCAAGATTATGCACTCACGGTCTTCGAGTTGACGTATAAGATCCAAAATCTGAAATCAGCATCATTGGTCCGGTAAGGACTAATGTTTAAAGAAGCAATATGCTTTTATGCATAAGTAATGTGATGCACGTTCTAAACGCGAATCCCGGGGATAACGTTGTCCTAGGGTTTGGATTCCGGAAGTAACTATTTTGGAATGTGTGGTCCTTTTAGATAGGTTTCACATTTGTGCTTTTAATAGAGCTTATAAGTGTTTATGAGCAACACATATGTAGTAATAAAATATATACTTATGAAATACTATTCAAAATTGCTTATATAAGAGTTCTTGTTTGAAGTGGCAAAAATAATAACCTTCAAAGAAAAGGTTTCTCTTCTAAGGTCTAATCAAGCTTTGTGGTTAGTTAGTGGTGGTTGATGTTATTTGTTTGCTCAAATGGTTTGGCTTTGAGATGTTTTTATAACTTAACTACTTCAGACCAAAGTTAACTATAAAACATATAGTAATGTTTATGGTATTATTTTTAGATTCTTGGAGACTAAAGTTAACTTTAAAATATAGATAGTTTTGAAAGTACAATACTTATAACATTTGTACCTTGTATATCTGAAATGATTTGTTTAAGTTACTTAAGAGTGGTTATTCTTTTACTTGGTGTAATGGTTTCTTGATTCTATAATGGAGTAATATCATTTATCTTTTATAAAGGAGTGATTAGGGTTTATAAACCAAAATATAATATTACTTAACTACTTTTGAACTTTTATAGTGTTGTGGTAGTTTTTGTAAGTTGGTGGTTAACATGGTTTAGAAAAGGTTTGGTGTATTCATAAGTTGTTCTTTAAGGTTTTTATTTTTTTTATTAGGAATAGGAATCCTTTTAGAATGTAGTCTTCATTTAAGGTTGAAGATCATTCTAAAATAAAAATATTTGTAATGTTTTAAACCATTATGGCTTCATACTATTAATATTTAAGACTAATACTATTTATTAGACTTATTTGACTTATTTTTGAAATATTAATAAATTTTATTTATCTTTATATGAATTATTAATGAAGTAAATAAGTTTAAGTTTAAGTTATTAACATATTTAAATAATAGATTTTTAGATTTTTAACATGTAGATAATATTTTTGTGATCATTTAGGTATATTATATTTATTTTTGTGATTTATAAATAATAAGATATGATTTTTTATAATTATTATTACTTTATAATAACTTAATAAATAATAAATATTTACTTAAGTGAAATAATAATACATAATTTTAGTTTTAAATTATAATTCTTATTTTTCTAAGATTTTTGGTATTCTATTTATATTTTTAACATTTACCATTATTAAAATATAAATTATCAAAGTTTTATTACTTATAAAACCTTTATTAAATACTATTTATTTAAATAATCATCATAATAATATTTTATAATAGTTTTAAGTTATAGATTTTATTTTTTTGAGAATTTTCATATATTATACATTTTTTTTCTGGATTGTAAATCAAAAGTTATGAATTAAACAAGGTTTAATCATTTATTTGATTTCTAGAATATTATTAATTGAGTTAAGAACATTTTATTTAATTCTTAACAGGAAATACTTTTTACACCGCAACTAGAGTTAACCCAAGTCACTGACTAGTGGGCCAGTGACCATCTCAGCACGCTGTGTAAAGAAAATCCATTTATTACCGATCCTGCCTTGACCCCCAGTCAATGACATATGGGCCCAAGGCCATGTCCTCAGCCACGCGGACAAAGACTGGTCAAACGAGCTGATGTGGCTCGATCATGAGGTGAGCATGACGTAGCGATGGCGTCAGCACCACCACCACCATCAGTGGTTGGTCGCCGGCGACGATCCACCGCGATTTAGCATGTGTGGTTGGTGCGTTGGAAAGAGGGAACAGAGGCGAACCTATTGGTGGTAACGCCGCTACTTAATGGTCACCGGAAATACACCAGTGACGAGCTTCTACGACGGCCAACGGCAGTGCTCAACTAAATGGGGTCTACGGTGCGAATCAGCAAACGAAACTACGGTCCAGAGATGTATAATCTTACCCTGATGACGATAGAGAGGTTGGCAAGGACATGCACGATCGGAGGCGAGCTCTCTGACAAGATTTCCGACGAATTGCCGCGAAGAGGAACAACCAAATTCGTCCACTCCAGTGCTCCCCTTGATGCAGGCTTTCTCTCAGAGGATCTACGGAGGATGGCGCTTCTCCATGGCTGCTTAGAAGGGTGTGGGGAGATGTGGTTCGACGGCGAGGAGGGGCTCCGGTGAGCTAGGGTTTCGGATGAGGAAAAGAAGTGAGTCTAGAGGGCAAGATTGAGGATGAGGACGAACAGGGTTGTCGCGGTGGCCTTCTTATCCTCTCCTGGAAACGGCGGCATTGATCTTGGCGCAATGACGATGATGACGGCATCGGGCGGCGGTGAGCTCCGCCAGCGAGCTGTTTGTGTGCGTGACGATGACGACGATGGCTGTTTTGCGGATAACCCCCTGACGATTCTTTCTTCTCAACCCGCAGTCCTTCTCTGGCCCCACTTGTCAGTCATAGAAGAAAAAGAACTGGGCTGGTTACTGGGCTGTTGTGGGCTGCACAGGGGCGTTAGGTAAGCAGGTAGGGTTGGGCTGCGGCCAGGTAATGTTTTTGATTAGTTTTACCCTTTTTATTTTCTATTTTCCCTTTTAGATTTGAATTTGATTTATATTTGGAACTTTTCTTTATAGGATTTCTTTGCTGGATAATTTCAATAATACTAAATATAGTTAGTATCATTTGTGAATTTTTATTATATACAATCTTGTTGTATTTCTTTTATTTTCTCAATATATGAACGCCTTTTTAATATTTTTTAGAAGCTTTTTATTTTTATTTTACTTTCCTATTTTAATCATGGATTTATTAAATGGTACATTCTTATTTATTTATAAACTTAACTCTAGTTGGCTCCTAGTTTGAATAGAAACTTTTATATGTATAATGATCCTATACCATTATTTGATGCATGACATATAAGAGACATTGATATGGTTATTACTACTCCCATTGATTTGGAAAAATGGCAATGTGCATATTCTATTGTGATAAACAAAGTAGTTTAAGGTTTTGTATTATGCATATTTGCCCTAAGGTTTAGGGTTTTTAATATACTTAGACTCCTTTATGGATGTGGTTAAAGATTCAATAACTAAACATATTGTTTTCTGTTTGGATTATTTGATTGCATCACCTTTAGTACTAGAAAGTTATATCTTGAATGCTTTATAGAAAAGAATTGATAAAGATACTCCTAAGCTCATATAATTTATGATAATTGGAATAAACAGAGATGTGCTTATGTGATTTGTTATAGGCAAATATTACTATAAAGTGATATATATAAGATGATAGATCATTCACATGAAATGGATATTATGTTTGTCTTAAGATTCAAAGTTGGTTGTTTACCAATAATTACTATCTTCCATAATTCATAATTCTAGACTACTTATTAAAGAATCCTTTCCTAGATATACTACCCTTTTCTATCTATCATCATGATTAACATGATGAGTTTTACTTCATAGAAATATTCTCATTCACTTATTAACCTTCAGAACTCATGGATGAATCAAATGAGTTTGATACTAATGTATTTCATAACTTCCTCATATCCTTGCTTGGTTATATTTACTACTCTGCTGCTGATAACCTTCCATCCAACAAATAACTACTTTAAACTCTACTCATAATCTTCCTTAATCATTCATTACTAATGTATCTCCAATAGTTGTATGCATCCAACTACCTTTCTCTAAAGTTGACTATCCTTTAAGTTGACTAACACCACTTCTAAAACTCTATGCTATACTAGCTTTAACTAATTAATATCATTCTATATTCACTATACTCCAACCCTAAATTATATTTATGTGGCTTGCAATGACTACTCTAGGATAACTTATCTCTACTAAGGTTCCAATCATGTTCTACCCACCAGTATTACTTATACTAAATATAAGCATTCAATATTGGTGGCTAAAGCATCACCATTATAATCCTTTAATCATTTATTGCTTAAGTTCTTAGTTGACTAAACAAGGCTTTATCAATCCTACTATTCCATTAGCTTGAAATTATCTTCTTAGTATCTCATATTGGATTCAGGTTATTTATGTCCTATACCCTCTTTAAAAGATTTAAGTAGATATTATGATAATATCAAGAAATAGTAGATCAATGATTGATAGTTAAAGAATTTGTGAATCAATGGGAAATTATCCAACATTGATGAACAAATTATATTAAGATAAGTTCCATAAAAATTTCTATAGAAAGAAAGATATATAGTGGATGATCTTGACTTTGTCTATTTCCAACTCCAACTCATTGAAGGGTTAAAGTTAAGTATTACTATGATACTCATAGTAAGGATAAATAAGAATAAGATAGGTCAGAATTTGTCATTACATTTATATTACTTTAGTTTGTAATCTTAGCTTGGCACTTATGAGTAGTATCCTCCTTCCTCCTCGTATCCTTGGTCGGTACTAGCGTCTATGAATAAATACGAGATACACAATCACCAAACAATACTTAACTATTTTCAATCATCACACAAAGGTGTTCTATAGATGATCTAGCATCATCACTAACCTTACAAGAATAAAGCATTTGTCTTATTTATTTATTTTTAGAAAAGTAATTTCTACTCATTGAAAAACTACTTAAGATTTATTATTCTCCAAACCAAACATGGGGTCATGTTGACACATGTCATCACCACATATTTTAGTCCATGGGAATGTGATTTAAAGTGGTGTCACAATTTAATAAGGTTTAACCTTTTATTTTAAATAAATAAAGTGACTAGAAATGCCTATGTGACATTCTTTTTTTACTTGAACATTATTTCTGTAAGTAAACCCATATTATATATTCTGAAAGGTATGATCAAATGTGATTTTTGAGAGTTGCAATCAACTCAAAATCTATTATGGTTGAAATTTGAAAAATGTTTGAATGCAGAAAAGCTTCTGACTTGTCATTTTTACCAAGGTTGATCTACAAATCCAAATGATTTGAATCCAACGGGCTTGGATTAAGAATTTCAGTACCTTTCTAAAAAAATGGTTTCATGCAATTTGGTTCACTGAATCGAGCTGGGTTGATTTTTGAAACTAGGTACAGAACTGTGTTTGAATTAAAATAGAAAAATCTAAATTCAAACGCTTGGGCTACGCGGGAAAGGTTAATGGGCCGGCCCAGTGTCACTCCGCAGCGCGGGTCTCAGCTGACAGGGGGTTCCACCCGTCAGTGGCTCATAACACGCGAAGTGGTACGGGCGATGTGGTTCGTTGGATTAGAAGTGAGATCAACAGCTAAGGGTCGTCGTCAACCATGAACATGTCACCGGCGAGCTCGAACCCTAGCGGCCCAGTGGGGGTCGTGGGAGGCTCACCGGGGCTCAGGCGAGGGTCGGCGATGGGGGCGAACGACAAAGTCGATGACGGTGATTCTCCTGGCACCGGTAGCTCCTCCTGGGGTGGCTCCAATCGACGGCTCCTCTCCTCTGCGGCGGCGAGCTCCGGCCAAATTCTGGCGATGCGCTGCTCGCCTTGCTCCGGGAAGAAGTAGGAAGTCTCAGTGAGAGGTGGGGAGTGGGATGGTGTGAAGAAATCGAGCAGGGGTTGCCTCCTTTTGTAGGATCGACGGCGAGACCGAGAGGTTGGCGATCGACGGGCGGTCTCCTGGCGATGCTCTAGAGCTTAAATGTGCGTGTAGGGGCGGTGGCAATCGGTCGGGAATGTGCGGTGCTCTGCGAGGCATAGGCGGCGAACTCCACGGCGAGCGGCGGCTACGGGGTATGGGCGATGAAACGAACATGTCTGGTGGTCTCTCGACGGGTGGGTGCATGTCAAGGCGGGCAAGGGCTCGAGGTGGTCGGGTTGAGTGGGAACGGCGCGTGCACTGGGGTGCGCGTCGGCATGGTCGACAGCGGCGGGGGCGCGGCGTTCCTGGAGGTTCTGGTCTCTATTCTTGAGCTAGAGCTGGTCGAGAGGGGCGGTGAGGCATGGGCTGCATGCTAGACAAGGTGGGCACGGCTAGTTCTTCTCCTAGATTGTTGTCCACACTGGGGTGACATGGTGAGGCTCGACCTGCTCCCCATTGATGGCAATGGCAATCTCATAGTGGTGCTAGAGGTTAGTAAAAGGTGCTAGATGATCTATTAAGGCTAGTTGCATCCAGAGAGGGAACAAGGTTGGCCCAAAACACTGCTCAACATAGTGTTTTTGATTTGGTTGATTTGAATCTGCAACCTGTTTGATGAAATGGCCGCATGAACTTGATTCTTGAATTTTGAAAAGATTTTTGGTGGGTGTGCTAGGCATGTGTTGAGGATTCTGTGGATACTTGGGTTTTGAAAATTCAGCTTGTTTGAGTGGTTTTTGAAACAGTGGGATCTTCCCATATGAAATAGATTCAATTTTAAACTGTCATTTAAACTAAGCATTTGAATGTTTTTGGATGATCAAAAAGTGGGCCTTGGTACCTTATTATGAGTACTATCAAGGGGTGCAAAGATCCATACATTTTTCTGTTAAGTTCTGAAAGTTAGGGATAGCCAAAGTAGGCATGTGAGTTAATTTGGCCAAAGTGACCATTCACTTAATTTATTTGTTTTGACTTGTTTGTCTTTGGGAAAAGTTTGGGAATTGTTTAGATGATGTTTATTTCACCTAAGAATCATTTTACAAGCAAAGAAACACAGAATCATGGCAATTCAAAAGAATCCAAATTTTGAATACACACACATATGAATGCTTTCATATTTTTAGTTGGGAAATTTTTTGTTAACCCTAATTTTGATGATTAGAGTTTGATGATCCAGATTTAATATTTTTGGGATGTTACAAGTCTCCTATGGTGATAAGTCTAAATCTGAGGTATTGGGTCTTGGCAAGGTTGTGGTCACCCACAATATCTCTCTCGTGGACGTCATGCTTGTTGAGATCCTCGGTTACAACTTACTTCTTGTTCGTGTCATTGGTAATATGGGCTTTGCTGTTTTCATTGATGGTGATTTAGTCGTACTCTTGTGGAGCAAGTCTCTAAAGGTCGCTTTCGTTGGGTACGTCGAAAATGACCTGTATGTGGTGGACTTTTCGGGGAAAACCACTTCGGGTCCGATGTGCTTATTCGTAAAGGCCAACGTGGGTTGGCTATGGCATCACCGTTTAGCCTATGTCCACATGAGAACTTTACAAAGTCTTCACAAGGGTGGCCACATCCTTGGACTAAAAGACAATGTTTCCTTTGCCAAAGATCGTGTTTGTAGGGCTTGTGTTAAAGGCAAGATGCATGACTCTCCCCACAAGAGGAAAACTATTGTTTCTTCAAAGAGGATCTTGGAATTACTTCATGTGGACTTATTTGGTCCTCCATCTCATGCTAGCCTCGGTGGGAAGAAATACTTCTTGGTGATAGTCGATGATTACTCAAGATACACTTGGGTCTATTTCTTCAAGCTAAAGAGTGATACTCAACAAACTGTCATTGACTTCGCCAATTAGGTTCAGCGTCAACACGATGTCCCCATTTTGGCAATAAGAAGTGACAACGGCTCCGAGTTCAAGAACTACACATTAAATAAATTTCTAAGTGAAGAGGGGATAAGACATCAATATTCCGCTGCGTACAGCCCTCAACAAAATGGTGTAGCCGAGAGGAAGAACTGCACTTTCATGGATATGGATAGATCAATGTTGCTGAATTCAAGTCTCCTTACAACTTTTGGGCTGAAGCCATATCTACCGCTTGTCACTCATCAAATCTGCTCTATCTCTGCAAGATCTTGGAAAAAACACTGTATGAAATACTTACCGGTAACAAGCCTAACATTTCTTACTTCCGGGTATTCGGTTGTAAGTGTTTCTTTCTCATAAAAAGAGTTCGCTTGTCTAAATTTGAGTCTAAGGCTTTCGAAGGTATTTTTGTTGGTTACGGTGCCAAATCCCACACTTATAGATTCTACAACAAGCTCTCCGGAATTGTTGTAGAATCTTGTACTGTGGATGATACGTCGGAAACGTATCTATAATTTTTGATGCTCCATGCTTGTTTAGTATCTACTTTGCTTTGCTTTGTCTACACTTTGAGGTGTTTTTATATGTTTTCTAGAACTAACCTATTAACAAGTTGCCACAGTGCCAGTTGCCTGATTTCTTCTGTTTTTGGTTCCAGAAAGGCAGAAAATCAATATTCTCGGAATTGGACGGGACAAAAGCCAAATTCAATAACTTTCCGTGGGGAACAAGAAGTATAGAGGGGAGACGGAGAAGCGGGCCAGAGTGGCCACATCCCCCTAGGCGCGGCGAGGGGTGGGCCCATGCCTAGGCAGGGTGTGGCCCCCCTGGTCGCCTTCTCGCCCCCCCTTCGCCTATAAGAAGCCCCCGATGCATAAACCCTAAGGGACCCGATCAATATTCCACGAAACCTTCTGTAGCCACCGCCACTGTCGTCCCTAGATCAGGGGGATCTGAAGTTCTTTCCGGCACCCTGCCGGAGGAGAGATCATCCCGGAGGCCTTCTCTCCGGTATGATGCGTGAGTAGTTCCACCTTGGACTATGGGTCCATGTAGTAGCTAGATGGTTGTATCTCCTCCTTTGTGCTTTCATGTATAGATCTTGTGAGCTTCGTTCATGATCAAGATATAATCTATTTGTAATCATGCATGTTGTGTTTGTGGGGATCCGATGGATATTGAGATTACTATGACAGATTGATTAATGGTTTTGTCTTTATGATACTATCATGTCTGTGTTGTTTGTGATCTTGCATGCTCTCTGTTGTTAGTAGCTATCTTGGCCGAGTAGTTGCTAGTGACTCCAAGAGGGGGTATTTATGCTCGATAGTGGGTTCATGCCTCTAGTTTCCAAGGGAAGTGATAGAAATATTTTCGGTTGTAGATGTGTTGTTGCTACTCGGGAGAAAACAACGGTCTCTTGTTCATGGAACATGTGGATTATTTACCTTACACACTTTGCTTAAAGCAGTTGTCTGTTGCTTGCAACTTAATACTGAAGGGGGTTCGGATGATAACCTGAAGGTGGACTTCTAGTCATAGATGCAGTTGGATGGCGGTCTATGTATATTGTTGTATTGCCCAATCGAATCTCATAGGATCTTTTTGTCTAGTATTGCATTGTTATGCCTTGCTCAGTTCCAGTCAATTGCCCTGCTGTAATTTTTTTTACCCTTCATGCCATGTTGTTTATCTAAGGATATCACCTCTAGTGAACTATGGACCCCGGTCCAATCTTTACCATTGATACATCTTCCAATGTTACTTGTTTACTTGCTACAAACCATTACCTTCCACACCATACGTTTAATCCTTTGTTAAAGCAAACCGGTGAGCTTGACAACATCACTGATTCTTTGGGGCAAAGTCTTGAGTTTGTGTTGTGCAGGTCTCCACGTTGCTTGCAACACCTGTGTGATGTTTCCTTCCTCCTACCGGTTCGATAACCTCGGTTTATTACTGAGGGAAAATTTGCTGCTGTGCTGCTTCACACCTTGCTCTTGGGGTTCCCAACAAGACTCCACGTCAAGCACCAAGTTCTCTGGCGCCACCAAGGAGTCACCAACAAGTTTTTTGGCGCTGTTGCCGGGGAGGCTAAGGACGTCTTCACTAGGGGATTCCTTCACTTCCTTTCTCTTTACTTTGTTTTTAGTTTGCTTAGTTTCTTTTGCTTGGTTTTGTTTGCCTCTTTTCCAAAACCCCCAAAAAATTCTAGTTTAGTTTGCTTTCTTTATTCAAAAACACAAAAAAATAGTTCCTACTCTAGTTGCCACCATGTCTGGTTTTGGACCAATATTTATTTCACCTATGGAAGAGATCTCAACTTTTAAGCAAAAAAATGAAGGGAGTTTTAAAGAAGCTTGGTCTAGAATCTCCGCTCCATAGAGGGAAACCGAGCCTAAGATGAGTCTTGGCTTGGTTATTGATTGTTTCTACCACGGTATTGCTCTTCATTATAGATATGCTTTGGATGATGTGGCTGAGAAAGATATTTTGCTATGTACTGAGGATGAAGCTTTTGATGCCATAAAAAATGATTATAATCTATGGGACACCTGGCAAGTCTGATTCCTCCTTCACAAATATTTTTGCTAGGTTGAACACTCTTGAGACCAGTATTGCTGCTATGAATAGTTGCTATCACACGCTTAGGGCTTACCATGATATGTGCCCATAAATTCTGAGCCTTCAAAGTGGTTTCCCATAATCAAAGTCTCTATAAATACTACACTTTTTGATGCTCGCTGTGATATCATGCCTGAATTTTGTATCATGCCTAAAGATATTTATGATTCTTTGAGTCTTTGGGGGCTTTCTGAAGGAAGAGAGGAAATCTCTCTTACTAATAATGCCACCCAATTGCCCATTGCATTAGTTGAAGGTGTGTTTACAAAAATCTCAGGGAAAATGGTGTCTACTGATTATCTTGTTATTGAATGTGTACGCAAAGGACAGATCACACTTGGAACATCCCTACTGAAACACCTTGGAGTGGTAATAGATGTGGTAAAAGGCATTATGCATTTTGCTCCTCCGGTAAGCAATCATATCTTCCCTAAAGAGAAGAAGAAAGGTAAGAAAGGAAAGAACAAGAGAGGTAATGCTTCATTTGAAAATACTTGATTCTTCTTGCTTCTTGTGCCTAACTTAAAGGCGTTAAAGAAAAGTACTTGTTGGAAGATAACCCAAGAGTTTCCTTAAGTCTTGGAAGTTATTACTTCAGTAATGACGTATCCTTATCCTTTTTGTTTGCTTTTTGTGTCAAGAATGACCTCTAATGAGAGGGAAGTAAGATTTGGGGAGTTGTTGTCGCGAAACAGATTTCTGTCCTTCACCAAAAACAATCGTGAGGAATCTCTGTAACTCGGATTGAGCTCAAAATTTACGAATAAATCCCCCAGTATGTTATCTAACTTTCATTAGTTCAACACTTTTTGATTTGAGCAACATAAGATTTCCTAAAAAATCGGTTTTTATCTTCTGGTCTGTTTTGACAGATTTCTGCCATTATTTGCATTTGCTTCTTATTGATTCCTTTTTGAGTTCTCTTTAGGTGAATTGAGCTTTTTGAAGAATTTGCTACAGTATCTTGTGTTTTTAGTGAAAAGTTTTGCTGTTCCAAAGCTTTGCCAGAGGTCTAATATCTTTTGAATACACTAATGTTGCTAATGAAGATTGTGTGAAGTTTTGTATGAAGTAAAAATTTCAGGTGTAGAGAGAGAATGATGTAATGAGATGAAGAATGGACAAAAACTCAAGCTTGGGGATGCCACCATGGTGTCACCCCAAGAAATATCCAAGAGGTACAAGCGTCAAAGCTTGGGGATGCCCAAGGCATCCCCTTCTTCATCAATAAAAAGCTCAGGTCTGTCTAGACACTTCGTTTTTATTGTTTCACACACTGTTGTGTTGTTCTTGGAGCGTCTTAGTTTTCGTTTTCTCTTCTTAGGTTGTTTAGTTTGCTTAAATAAAGTAGTTTGGACCCCCGTTGTCGCTGTGTTGTTTTGCAAATAAGTTGCTTGGTGTTGGAAAGGAGTAGTCAGTTCTTGCTTGTAAGTGCAAGAGGAGCTTGCATTGACTGTGACTTAGACTTTAGCATGACATTATAGGTGTTGTTTTAACCTTATGCTTATTTATTATTGCTGTAGCATTTCTTGTTCCAAACAATTGGTATTGCTTAGTGTGCCTTGAAGAAATTATGTGTTGTTTAGCATGCAAAAGCATAGTATTGTGGTATTCTCCTTTGATGCTTTGTTTGGGTTGACTTGGCACATGCTCACACCATGTTATGACTATGAAAAGTCACCATAGCCTCTATGATCATTTACTCCTTGACTTTTAGTACCACTCTATGCTTTGATTAGTAATGTTTTGTTGCTCTTCATGATTATGGCCATTATGCTCTCTTAGTTGGTTGCTCCCAGTCTTTTGCTAGCCTCCACTTGTATGAGTAAGTTCTACTCATGGTTCCAACTCCCAAGAAACCAACTTATTCCAAAGTGTCCACTATAAACTCCCATGCATGGTGTGTTACACCATTCCAAGTATATTCTTGTTTTCAGCTATCTTCCAATTAAAAACTATTTTGTTATGTGAAAACTTAGTGATTAATGCCCTCAGGGACTTGAGGGCACACTTTATATTCTTTGCCCCTAATAAACTTGAACCATTGTGTCATCTATGTTGTATATGCTTGCACTTATACGTTGGAATTAGCAGAACCGTGCTATCACAGGGAACGTTTTCAACATTGCACTTGTAATTTGTACTCAGTTGATATCATGCTCTTTTGTCTATGGATGTCACTGGCGTGAAATAAAGAGGGAACTTGTAAGTCCATGGAGTTTGTATTCTGTGTTAGAGAAACGCATGGGTCGCTAGCCTAAGTCATGCCTAATCATGGTGGAAACTTGCAGCATCAGCATAGTGAGCTATCTATGAAGCATCCTCAATAAAAAGCTATGCATATGGTAAATAAAAAGATCGCTGAGATGCTCATTGTCTGCTTGCCTTGTCATTTTGGTTATGGGATAGCTCATGTACCATGTGCAATGGGTACCCTGTTGGCGGTTCTCTATGATATGCAAATACTTACAATGACAAGAACTTACAGGTGACTGAAGTTGAGTAGCATGAGGTGTGGCCCTCGTATTCAAGGGACTTGAGATTGCCAACTTAAACTTTGTCAAGCATATACTCCATCTTTGTTCACTTTAACCTTAATCACTTCAAGATGCTTATGATAGGGGCAATGAGGGATGAAAGCTAACAAGTACCATAATTTTTGGAAGCTCTTTTTGAAACTTGAAATCCTTGCTTCCTTTATAAAAGGCCTTTCTTCCACCATTATTTGAGTCTCCACCTTCTACCTTTAGGCACCATTAAGAGAGAAAAGTTGTCATTCTGTGTGCAGTGTTCCAAAACTTATTGATTGATGCATATTGTGATATTACTTGTTCTTGTGCTACTTGTTTCTAATCACCCTTGTGAACTTTGAAGGTGTCCTATGCATCTATTTTCTACTCCATGAGGGACAAGCTGATTGCCACTATGCCATGTTTTCTGTATGTGAAACAAACAAACGTTTTTCAATGCATGTTATTCATGATCTTTGTTTGTATAATTTCATGTTGCATGCATAGTTACTATGTCCTATTGTTAGAACTCCATCTTTCATGCACATGTTTAGAGTTCTTCGATCCCAGCTTTCACTGCTTGCAAATGGTTCGATCTTGGTTTTGATGGTGCATGTCACCTCAAAAATTATTATTTTTATCACTTACCTACTTGAGGACGAGCAGGAGTTAAGCTTGGGGATGCTTGATACATCGAAAACGTATCTATAATTTTTGATGGTCCATACTTGTTTAGTATCTACTTTGCTTTGCTTTGTCTACACTTTGAGGTGTTTTTATATCTTTTCTGGAACTAACCTATTAACAAGTTGCCACAATGCCAGTTGCCTGTTTTCTTCTGTTTTTGGTTCCAAAAAGGCAGAAAATCAATATTCTCGGAATTGGACGGGACAAAAGCAAAAGTCAATAACTTTCCGTGGGGAACAAGAAGTCCAGATGGGAGACGGAGAAGCGGGCTAGGGTGGCCACACCCCCTAGGCGCGACCAGGGGTGGTCTCGCGCCTAGGCAGGGTGTGGGCCCACTGGTCGCCTCCTCGGCCTCCCCCTTTGCCTATAAGAAGCCCCCGATGCAGAAACCCTAAGGGACCCGATCAATATTCCACGAAACCTTATGTAGCTGCTGCCACCGTCGTCCCTAGGTCGGGGGGGATCTACAGTTCTTCCCGGCACCCTGCCGGAGGAGAGATCATCCCGGAGGCCTTCTCTCCGGTATGATGCGTGAGTAGTTCCACCTTGGACTATGGGTCCATGTAGTAGATAGATGGTTGTATCTCCCCCTTTGTGCTTTCATGTATAGCTCTTGTGAGCTCCGTTCATGATCAAGATCTAATCTATTTGTAATCATGCATGTTGTGTTTGCGGGGATCCGATGGATATTGAGATTACTATGTCAGATTGATTAATGGTTTTGTCTTTATGATACTATCATGTATGTGTTGTTTGTGATCTTGCATGCTCTCCGTTGTTAGTAGCTATTTTGGCCGAGTAGTTGCTAGTGACTCCAAGAGGGGGTATTTATGCTCGATAGTGGGTTCATGCCTCTAGTTTCCAATGGAAGTGACAGAAATATCTTCGGTTGTAGATGTGTTGTTGCTACTATGGAGAAAACAACGATCTCTTGTTCATGGAACATGTGGATTGTTTACCTTACACACTTTGCTTAAAGCAGTTGTCTGTTGCTTACAACTTAATACTGGAGGGGGTTCAGATGATAACCTGAAGGTGGACTTCTAGTCATAGATGCAGTTGGATGGCGGTCTATGTATATTGCTGTATTGCCCAATCGAATCTCATAGGATCTTTTTGTCTGGTATTGCATTGTTATGCCTTGCTCAGTTCATGTCAATTGCCCTACTGTAATTTGTTTACACTTCATGCAATGTTGTTTATCTAAGGAGAGCACCTCTAATGAACTATGGACCCCGGTCCAATCTTTACCATTGATACATCTTCCACTGTTACTTGTTTACTTGCTGCAAACCATTACCTTACACACCATACATTTAATCCTTTGTTACAGCAAACCGGTGAGCTTGACAACCTCACTGATTCGTTGGGGCAAAGTCTTGAGTTTGTGTTGTGCAGGTCTCCACGTTGCTTGCAACACCTGTGTGACGTTTCCTTCCTCCTCCTGGTTCGATAACCTCGGTTTCTTACTGAGGGAAAATTTGCTGATGTGCTGCTTCACACCTTGCTCTTGGGGTTCCCAACAAGACTCCATGTCAAGCACCAAGTTCTCTGGCGCCACCAAGGAGTCACCCATGGAATTCGATGAAAATGATGGCTCCCATGCGGGGCAAGTTGATGTTTCTGATGCAGATGTTGAAATACATGCCATAAGAAGAATGGGTGTGGGATTTTTCCGCCCCATTGAGGAACCCCTTGTGGCGGATCGGGAAGGACAATGCTCCACTCAAGTGGAGCCCTCATCTACACAAGATCAACAAGCCCCTACTGTTGGAGAAACCTCTGCACCAACCCCACAACCTCCTGAAGATCATCTGTCCTCTGGGCAAGATGGTAGTCCCAGGCCAGACTATCTGCCCCCTCCAAGGGGCGGACTATCCACCCCTGGCACTCCAACTCGCTCCAGGGGAAATCAAGAAGAGCAATCAAGTCCAGAAAATCCTAGGCCGAATTCTCTGGCCCCAAGGGGCAGATTATCTGGCCCTGGCACTCCAAGTTCTGCTAGAGACGTTCAGGAAGAAGAATCTGTGGCCGCATCTCCCAGGCTGGATAATCCAGCCCCACCCAGAGGCGGATTGTCCCGTCCTGAAGAACCAGTATAACAACGGTCTCCTGTTATCAGTTCAGATCAAGATCAAGGGCAAGGTAGTGGCCAAGACAAGGATCCAAATGCTGAATCAACTCCGTCAAGAAACAATAAGGAAATTGAGGCTCATCGCAAATCTCGCGCAGATCGGAATCTTGAGTTAAGGGGCCACACTCTTTACAAGGTTGTCGGTGATTTAAGAAGAAGAGTGTCTACTAGAAGAGAACTTTCTAGCTTCTGTAATCATCAAGAACACATTTCAATGGTTGAACCAAAGGTCTTTGATGCTCTTGAAGATCCCAATTGGGTGGTTGCAATGCACGAAGAGATAAATAACTTCGAGCGCAACAAGGTTTGGAAGCTCGTAGAGAAACCCAAAGATTGCCGCAATGTTATCGGCACCAAGTGGATTTTCAAGAACAAACAAGATGAAAATGGCATTGTTGTAAGGAATAAAGCAAGGCTAGTGGCTCAAGGATTCTCTCAAGTGGAAGGCATTGATTTCGGCGAAACCTATGCTCATGTGGCTCGCCTTGAGTCCATCCGTATCCTTCTTGCTTATGCCGCTCATCATAATTTTAAATTATAGCAAATGGATGTTAAGAGTGCTTTTCTTAATGGTCCACTACATGAGTTGGTATACGTCAAGCAACCCCCGGGATTTGAGGATCCTAAATTTCTGAACCATGTCTACAAACTTGATAAGGTGCCCTATGGCCTTAAACAAGCCCCACGTGCATGGTATGAGCACCTTAAAGAGCTTTTGTTAGACCGTGGATTCGAAGTTGGGCAAATCGATCCCACTCTTTTTTACTAAGAAGGTTAAGGGGAGCTTTTTGTATGCCAACTATATGTAGACGACATTATTTTTGTCTCTACTAACCAAGCTTTTAATGATGAATTTTCAAAGCTTATGACTGACAGGTTTGAGATGTCTATGATGGGAGAATTAAGGTTCTTTCTTGGATTCGAGATCAAATAATTTAGAGAGGGAACCTTCATTAATCAAGCTAAATACATCCAAGACATTCTCAAGAGGTTCAAGATGACGGATCTCAATGGCGTTTCTACTCCAATGCAAACTAAGTGTCATCTTGAGCTTAATCCAAAGGGTAAAGACGTGGACCAAAAGGTATACCGATCCATGATCGGCTCTCTCCTTTACCTTTGCGCATCTAGGCCCGATATCGTGTTTGAGTGTAGGAGTGTGTGCAAGGTACCAAGCCGCTCCTAAAGAAAGCCACTTAGTGACGGTCAAGAGAATCTTCAGATATTTGGTCCATTCCCCAAATTTTGGTTTATGGCATCCCAAAGGCTCTAGTTTCTCTCTATGTGGTTACACTGATTCAGATTGGGCTGGTGACAAGGATGATCGAAAATCAACTTCTGGTGCATGTCAATTCTTGGGCAGGTCTCTAGTGTGTTGGTCTTCGAAGAAGCAAAATTGCATATCACTCTCAACCGCCGAAGCTGAATATGTTGCTCCTACAAGTGCTTGTACACAATTATTATGGATGAGGCAAACTTTAAAGGAATATGGTGTCAATTGTGAAAAAGTGCCTCTTTTATGTGACAATGAAAGTAATATTAAAATTGCTTACAATCCGGTGCAGCATACAAGAACAAAACATATTGAGATTCACAATAATTTCATTCGGGATCATGTTGCTCGTGGCGATATTGCACTATCTTTTGTGAGCACGAAGAACCAACTTGCTGATATCTTCACGAAGCCACTTGATGAAGCAAGATTTTGTTATTTGAGGAATGAGCTAAATATCATAGATTCAAGGAACTTGGCTTGACTACCCTTGCATACCCACTTACACTTATTCATGTATTTGTTTTAGATGCGGTCATAAACATAGGGGGAGTGTGGTCCTAATTTATTGGGCTAACCCTCCCCCCATAATGCCGAAAGCAATAAAAATCATTTCCCTTAATATCATTTTGTGATATGTGGGTCATTTATGAGCATTGGTTTTAAACTCAAGATACATCTTCTCGGTTTCATGCCATGCGCTCCAACATGGTGGCTTCGGCTACCGCCTTATTCCTTGCGAAGAGTTGGTTTCTATTGGCTCTTTTTGGATTTTATTGCATATCTTGTGTTCTTATGGAAAACACACCCAATCTTGGCTTTTAGTTGTTTTTGTAATTTTGGGTGTGTAGTACCATATTCTGGAGCTTCCTTTTTGGCGTTTCGATGCCAAAGGGGGAGAAGTAGTTCTATTAGGTCTCGGATTTTCATGGGTCGGGCGCAAGCATTTGCCTCTTTATCATTCGTTTACTTTATTTGCTTGCTTGTGCCCTTTTAGCATTGAACTTATTTGTGCTTGGTTTGTATAATACTATGTTGTGTGGTACTATTTGTGCTCGTGTGTGGAATTCTGGAATTCTGGATTTATCTTGTGGAACTATTCATATGGAATTCTGGATTTATCTATGGAGTATGGAATTATGTTGATGGCATATGGTATTGTGGAGTTATATATTGATTGCATCAATATGGTGGGATGTGTTTGAGGCCGAATATTATCTTTGTTCACACTAGCTATTTCACATCCCGGTGGTATGACTCATGTTCCCTAACTCACCTTGTTATAGTTGTCAATGTTATGAAATTGGCTTGCTCTTTAGTGTGTGCATTTGTATTAAATTTTAATATGCACACATTTAGGGGGAGCCTCTTTCATTTCCTAAAGATGTTGCTAGTAGGTTTCATTGCAAATCCTAGTATTGTCATCGAACACCAAAAAGGGGGAGATTGAAAGAACATTTCATGATCCCTAGTGTTTTGTGTGTTAGATAACAATACCAAGGATCTTTTAATGTGTGTTGAAGTGTTGCAGATCTTAACTGGAAAAGGAGCTTCTAAAGTTATTTTTGGGGCGAATAATCCACCCCTTCCCAAACTCAAAAGGGCGCAAGGGCGCAACCCTTAGAATGGGGGCGGAATATCCACCAAATTTTCTGGCCAGGGCCGGAGTTTTTGCCTAGGCCGGATAATTCGCCCCTCCAGGGAGCCGGATAGTCCGCCCCCCTAGGATCTGCCTCAAAGGTTGCCACGACGCATCACTTAGATAGGGGCGGAGTTTCCCCCAAACTTTCTGTCCCTGGGGCAGATTTTCCTCAAGGGCGGATAGTCCGCCCCTTGAGGGGGCTATCCGCCCCCTCAAGGATTTTCACCAAGTCAAGACCGGCGTGACCCACTGTGTGGGGGCGGATTTTCCCCCGGACTTTCTGTCCAGAGGGCATATTTTTCCCCAAGGCGGATAGTTCTCCCCTAGTGGGGGCGGATAATCTGCCCCCAAACTTCACCAACGTCCAGTTCTGTGCAGGGGGTATTTAAAACAACCATCTCCCTCCTGCCAAAACTCTTGGTTCATTCGAAAAATACAAGATCTGCTCCTCAAGTTTCACCCAAGAGATCTCCACCTTCATCCACCCAAAGGCCTCGTTCCTTGGGGAATCGAAGGAGGAGGGCTCGATCTTCACCAACTGCAATCAAGCGCTTCATCTCCTCTCCATTCATTTGGAGAATCTTCGATCTAGTATTTCTTGCAAATATCTAGATCCTTGTGTTGATTATATTGATAATCCTTGTTCTTATGACAGCTTGTTGTCATTACGGGAGCCTCCAATTTGTGGTTGTGGATATGTGCCCCGCTAGAGTTGTAAAGGCACCGGTTCCCGCCTCGAAGGGTACCAATAGTGGAGAAGGTGGATCAGGCCTTTCGTGTCAAGATCCATCGGAGAATAGGGTGAGGCCTATTGTGGCGTGGTGGTCTTAGAACCACCCACCCCTCCAACATAGATGTACTTCCCTTAACAAGGAAGGAACTGCGGTAAAACAAATCCCTGTGTCTCCGCTTGCTCCACTACGGTTCCCTCGCTCCTCTCTTTACGTGCTTAGTAGCTAGGGTTGCATATAGGGAAATTCTCGTAGGTGCATATCTAGAGAATTTACTTTGTGCCAAGCCTAAAACTGAAAAAGAATTAAAAATTGAGTAGCACCTATTCACCCTCCCCCCTATAGGTGCTCATACGATCCATTTCAGATGGAGCGTACAACAACTCGAAGATGACCAGACATTGGATCACATCAATCTGTAACCTTGATAGACTTTCTGGATCGATTACCTTATGAGAAATTGCATTGAGGACTGCACATACCTTCACAATGGTTAGTCGAACATTTTCCAGTAGAATTCCCCTCAATGCAACCGGAAGCAATTGCGTCATAAGCACGTGGCATTCATGAGACTTTAGGTTTTGGAATTTTTTGTCTTTCATATTTACTATTACCTTTATGTTAGATGAGAAGCCATACGGGACCTTGATACTGAAAAGGACTTCAAAAAAGATTTCCTTCTCTTCCTTGGTAAGAGCGTAGCTGGCAGGCCCTTAAAACTTCCCTGGATGCTTCCTGTCTCGTCCTTTATGACGTTGTTTGTCCTCCTGTGCTTCCGGTGTATCTTTTGACTTCCCATACAAGCCCAAAAAGGCTAGAATATTCACACAAAGATTCTTCTTCAGGTGCATCACGTCGATTGCAGAGCGGACCTCATGGACTTCCCAATAGGGTAGATCCCAAAATATAGATTTATTCTTCCACATGGGTGCGTGTCCGTCGGCGTCTTTCGGAACAGGTTGTCCTCCAGGACCCTTTCCAAATGTTACATTTAAATTCTTGACCATACCAAATACGCCAGCACTAGTACGGGGTTCAGGCTTCTTCTGGTGATCTACCTCGCCACCGAAATGCTTGCCTTTTTTCCTTAAGGGATGTCTGGGCGGAAGGAAACAACGATTGTACGGGTACACATTCTTCCTAGATTTATCCAGATATATACTTTTAGTATCATCTAAACTGTGTGTGAATGCATTGTATCTCTTGTTCGTTTATCCTGAGATGTTACTAAGAGCAGGCCAATCATTGATGGTTACGAATAGAAACGCTCGTACGTCGAATGGCTCTTGTTTGTGCTCATCCCACACACGTAAACCTGGTTCGGCCCACAACTGTAAAATTTCATCAACTAATGGCCTTAGATACACATCAATGTCATTGCCGGGTTGCTTTGGGCCTTGGATGAACACTGGCATCATAATGAACTTCAGCTTCATGCACAACCAAGGAGGAAGGTTGTAGATACATAGAGTCACAGGCCAGGTGCTGTGACTGCAGCTCTGCTCCCAAAAGGATTCATGTCATCTGTACTTAGACCAAACCATAAGTTCCTTGCGTCACCAGCAAAGTCCGGAAAGTCGCTCTCGATTTTTCTCCACTGCCGACCATCAGCGGGGTGCCTCAACATCCCGTCTTTCTTACATTCTTCCATGTGCCAGCGCAACAACTTGGCATGCTCTTTGTTTCTAAACAAATGTTTCAACCATGGTATTATAGGAGCATACCACATCACCTTGACAGGAACCCTCTTCCTGGGTGGCTCGCCATCAACATCACCAGGGTCATCTTTTCTGATCTTATATCGCAATACAGTGCATACCGGGCATTTATCCATATTCTCGTACTTCTCACCGTGGTAGAGGATGCAGTCATTAGGGCACACATGTATATTCTGCACATCTAATCCTAGAGGGCAGACGAGCTTCTTTTCTTCGTACGTACTGGCGGGCAATTCGTTATTTCTTGGAAGCAACTTCTTCATTAGTACCAGCAACTTTTCAAATCCCGAGTCAGTCACACCGGTCTCTGTCTTCCACTTCAGAAATTGTAGTGTGCTACCCAGCTTCTTCTAGCCATCTTCACAAGTTGGGTACAACAATTTGTTGTGGTCCTTGTAAGATCCCTCCTTTATAAAGGAAAAAGGATCCCTGTGATTGCAATGCTAGTCCCTGGATCAATGCTAGCATCCACAGTTTAAGATGAAGTACACAGAAACAAAGGTCATTATTACAGTCATTCCAGAGACAACATAGTCTTTACAACTCCATGGCCACAGGCCTAATACAAGAGTTTAAATAAGTAAATAGATAAAAGTCTTCATCTTTATGTGCCACAGGCAAACATGTTGAGTGTAGACTCATGACTCCTAATCCTCATCAGAGTAACCTGCAACATCACAAGTTACAGCCATAGTGGGTCAATACATTGGAATAGTATTGGCAAGTGATACCTTAGTATAATATTTGGTGGACTAAATACTATATGCAAATTTGGCTAAGTGTAGTTTAGGCTTGCTTTGCTCAAAATAGGTTTTGCCTATTAGTTGAAAACACTAAGTTTTTCTTTGTCAAAACTTTTCCCAAGGATCCACCAATAGATATTGAGGTCCTTCACCCTAAAATTCAACTATAATTTATTTTGTTTATTTATTTTTCACATTACAAGATTTGGAAAATCTTGGGATGTGACAGGCTACCACCCTTAAAATAAATCTCGTCCCGAGATTTGGGGAGGCTAGGGTTACAAGTTGGCTCAAAGAAACTAGGGTACTACCACCCTTAAAAAGTTTCCAACTAGATTACTTCTTGACTTGCTTGAGGTCTTGATGAAATCTCTCTGGGCAAACATCTGCATAGTGCCCTTTGTTTCCACACTTGAAACATGTGACTAGGCTGAGATCCTTCATAGGCTTTATCTTGTGCTTCATCTTTTCTGGACAATTGCTTGCATAATGTCCTTGGTTACCACAATTGTAACATGTGATAAGATTGAGTTCTTCACGTATCTTCTGTGGACAAGTTGACACATAATGGCCAAGCTCTTTGCAGTTGTTGCACCATACTTGGCTGATCTCCTTATACTTCTTCTTGGGCTTCTCCAAATATAGGAGTGCTTCTAATTCATGTTCTTCATATGTTATCTCAAACGTAGGAATGTTTCCTGGTCTCCTTGACCTTTTCTTATTTCTTGGATAATACATATGTCTCCTCTTTGGTCCTTTAAATTGAGTCATATTGCATGGAGGTGCAAGCTGAGATTTTCCTTTGTCTTCATCCTTCTTGGTAGACTTGGCTCTCTCATGGTAGTCTGCAATCAGTTGTTGCACTCCACCTTGTTTCCTTTGTTGAACTATGGAATAGATGGGACATTGGATAGGTACATGATTATTTCCTTCACATAGGAAACAAGTAGCTTGGGTTGTGGGGCATTGATTAGCTGGATGTTTCTCTTCACAGTTGGGGCATTGATCTTCATTCTCTTTAGAAGTGTGATCCTTGTCTCCACAAACATTGCAAGCTTGGGTTCCTTCTAAAATATCATCCTTGACATCCTTGTTGTCACAAACTCCTTGGGAAAGGTTGTCTCCCATGTTGATCATTTGAGTGGCCATCCCTTGCAACAATTGGGATTGAATTTTCAAAAGCTTTTGTATGGTTGGGTCTAATCCATTGTTGTTGGATAAAAACTGAGTTGTCACTTGGTTCAACTGGGTTTGGTTTGCTAGTAGTTGTTCTCTCATGTGCATCTCTTGGTTGTTGATGTTGTCATCCTTGATGTTGAAGTTCTTTGGAGTAGTCATCTGTTTGGGTTGGATTGGGATTAGAATAGGCAAAATATTTCTAAGGGAATAATTCTAATCACACACATCACAATTCACACAAGCAATGTGCAAGCAATCACAAACAATCATTCCACTCAAACAACAAGTTTCAAGCACATTTTTAGGCAACCAAAAATATTTTTGTTACACCACATAAGTTGGTGGATTTGACTTAAACTAAATATGGTGGTCCATCTATATGGTTCACTTTGAGATCTTTCCATCCTTCTTGGTTGATTCTTCTTGAACAAGATCTTTGTATCCTTGGAGAATTTCTTGCATCTTGGTCTCAAAACTTCAAGGTGATGATGGTTCCTTCTAAGTTGTGTTTCCTTAGTCTTCAAGTCTTGAGCAACATTTCTTGTCTCACTTGTAGTCCTTAGTGATATCCAAAGTTGAAGTCCTTGTTGAGAATAATGTTGAAATCACTTGAAGATGTTGAAGTCATTAGAGTTGATGAAGTCCTTTGCATATGGTGAAGTCTTTGGCCATGGAAAGGCTTTATCCATCAAGTTGAAAATAGAAGAGATGTAGAATCAAAACCAAAATGGTTGAGGAAAGAGTTTACAAGATTGTTTGTAAATAAGTTTTGGAACAAATACAACTCCTATTTTTCTAAGGGGTTTTGTCCAATCCTAGGTTTACAAATCCTACAGGCAACACAATGCTCTGATACCATCTGTAAGATCCCTCCTTTATAAAGGAAAAGGGATCCCTGTGATTGCAATGCTAGTCCCTGGATCAATGCTAGCATCCACAGTTTAAGATGAAGTACACAGAAAGAAAGGTCATTATTACAGTCATTCCAGAGACAGCATAGTCTTTACAACTCCATGGCCACAGGCCTAATACAAGAGTTTAAATAAGTAAATAGATAAAAGTCTTCATCTTCATGTGCCACAGGCAAACATGTTGAGTGTAGACTCATGACTCCTAATCCTCATCAGAGTAACCTGCAACATCACAAGTTACAGCCACAGTGGGTCAATACATTGGAATAGTATTGGCAAGTGATACCTTAGTATAATATTTGGTGGACTAAATACTATATGCAAATTTGGCTAAGTGTAGTTTAGGCTTGATTTGCTCAAAATAGGTTTTGCCTATTAGTTGAAAACACTAAGTTTTTCTTTGTCAAAACTTTTCCCAAGGATCCACCAATAGACATTGAGGTCCTTCACCCTAAAATTCAACTATAATTTATGTTGTTTATTTATTTTTCACATTACAAGATTTGGAAAATCTTGGGATGTGACAGTCCTGTAACATCTTCTCGAACTGCAACCTCTCCTTTTATGTGTCGCTTTGCAACAGAAATTACCCGACCAAGATCATCAGCGGTCTCATCTGGTTCCCGTTCTTCACCTCCTTCTTCTTTATTATCTTCCATTGCGGTATCATCTATTCAGGGAACATAGATCAGTAGTTTTCATCATCGTTCTCTTCTTCATCGCCATCTTCCATCGCAACCCCTCTTTCTCCGTGCTTGGTCCAAACATTATAGCCGAACATAAAATCAGACCGAAGCAGTTGGCTCTGAATGATTCTTGTGGAAGTGTGAGCCTTCTCATTCCTACAGTCAACACATGGACAACACATAAAACCATCCCGCCGCTTGTTCGCCTCAGTCACAAGACGAAAAGAACGCACGCCTTCTCTGAAAGCGGCAGAGCGTCGGTCACCGTACATCCGTGGATGGCTCATCTGTATCATATAAATATATATTAAACACAATCACGATGCTAAAATTAGTACCGCGCGGTCTAAACGAGAAAATAGTTGCTAACCTTTTAGCACACTTGGAAACAAAGATGAGAAAACTTAAGTGTGGCTCGAGCACCTCATATCATGTCTATCTTGTATGACCTAAAGTCGTATCGCTCTAACTGACATTTTACCGAACACCTCTAGTGCATATGAACAAGAAAAAAATAGCACAAACCCACCACCTCTTCCACCAGGAAAAAAACAGTTGAGAGGGGGATGAGCTGTGCCATATATATATGGGTTAATTGGTTTTATGTCACTCTCCAATTCACAAGTTGCACATATGCCATTACAAAAACATAACTTGTGAATATGCCACTCTAACTTTTCAATACCTCCTTATATGCCATTTTCTTCAATACAAGAAGAAAGCGGTTCAATAAATAAGTGTATTTCAGTGTATACTTTAGTATTGACCATAATAACCCTGTATTCAGATTTTGGTGGTCCTTTTGGGTGTTTGGGGCGCAAAAAATTTCGAAATTTTCAAAATTTAAACTTCTCGGAAAAATCTGAAAAAATTACAGAAACACTAAATGAGTGTATTGTTCTAATTTGAGCCATTTCTGGGCAGATTTGCAACGATAAACTGACATTTTCTGTACAAAAGTTGTTCGTACGTATACAAATATTGGTAGATAGACATTATGCATTATTGTATTGAAGAAAATAGCATATGGGAGGTATTGGAAAGTTAGAGTGGCATATTCACAAGTTGTGTTTTTATATGGCATATATACAACCTATGAATTGGGAATTGGCATAAAACCAATTAACCCTATATATATAGGGTTAGACCAACCGGAACTAAAGGGGGTGCCCGCAGCGAGCGGCAGGCCCCAGACCCTTTAGTCCCGATTTGTATCTTAAACCGGGACTAGTGATGTCTAACGGGCCGGGACCTATGGTGTCGTACGACCTGGGACATCCGGTCCGGACCGTTAGTTCCGGCCCCAGCCACAGCCAGAACTAATGGTCCGGACGAAAGGTCTGTTTTCTACTAGTGGCAGGTGGTTAGCACGTACAGGCCGAGTATGGAAACTCAACGAGTCCATGTCCAGGGTTAGATTCCCAGTCGTCGCTTCGGTTTAAGGGCATCTCTACCGGTGGCAGCTACGCACCGGTTCAGCTGAGCGATCCATTCAGATCAATTCGTGTGGATCGACTTATTCATACACTAAACTTGGGTTATGATTGCATCAGTCCGACGACAAGCCGGACCGTAACATAAAATGAACCGCCACCAAGCCGCCACGTCGCCGGACATACGGGTTTTGTACGTGACTATGTATATCCTTTTAGTAGAAATCACAAAGTGGCATGAACCCAACTGGGTCATCCTTGTGTTTAAGACTGTTTGAGTTAGTTAATATTACGAGTTTAGGGGGTTAGTTGGTATACCTGTTTAGTACAAATCACAATGTAATATGAACCGATCTGGGTCATCCTTGTCTTTGAGATTGTCTGCGTTAGTTACGATTACGAGTTTAGGGGTTTAATCACAAAGTGGTATGAACCGACCATCCTTGTGTTTAAGATTGTCCTGAGTTAGTTACGATTACGAGTTTAGGGGGTAGTTGGTAATACCTGTTTAATACAAATTACAAAGTAGTATGAACCGATCTAGGACATTCTTGTGTTTGAGATTGTCTGAGCTACTTACGGCGAAAAAGACGGCAGATGAGTTTATCATGTCTTTTTTGTACAATACATAAATAGGCAATATCTTTGCGGTACCATATCATTCCATTACCTACTTTTATTTTACTCCCTCCGTCCTAAAATAGATGTCTCAAATTTGTCAAAATTTGGATAAATCTAAACATTATTTAGTATATAGATTTATTCAAAATTTAAAAACCTAAGACATCTATTCTTGAACGGAGGGAGTATGTTTTTTCCCGCATGTGCTTAAAGGCCTAAAATTCAAAATCAATTTTTAAAAACCTTCTACTGTAATTGAACTTGAACTTTCAAAAAGTGTTCAAATTGAACCAAAACTTGTTTTAAAAAGGTGATCATCCAGGAAATTCCTATGTGTTGTCGTCGTATTGTTCGATTTTTGTAAACATGAATAAATTCGCAAATTGGATAGGAATCAACTCTCTTCTTTTCAAAATAAGTGACTGGATTTGTCTAAATTCGCATGCACCTAGATATGTTTTAGTGTGTAGATTCAAACAAATTTAGACAAATCAAAGTCACTTATTTTGTTTTGAGAGGGAAGTCACTTATTTAGTTGTTACCATATACACTTATACATGTACTTGGTTTTGTATGGCATCATCATGCCATTTTTTTTGCATGGCTCGGAACCACACTGCGGCAGGGATTGCTTCTTGCATATTGTAGCAGAGATTCCACAGAGACCTCGCCAGGGCACGGCACTTGGATGGAACATGACAAAGATCTTGCGATTTCGTTAACTGGATGAGTATTCTTGTTTTCTGAAACCACGGAACAACTGCACTAGCTGTGGTACGGTCATTGAAACTAACTGAAATATTGTTTTAACTTCGAATTTTCAGTAAGCTTTTCTCCGGTAGAAAAACTTTGCCTAGTTTGGCAATAAAGTTTTATTGAAACTGAAGTATTCCAAAACTATAGTATTTAAGTGCCTGAGTTAGCAATACTTCACTTTCGAAAAAAGAGGTATGGAGTTGTTTTTTCAATACTTCAAAAAATAGCACGTTTTTAGTTATAGCCAAACATGCCAAAGTATTTAAAGCTGTGGTATTTTGAGAAACTATAGTATTATTGAAATACTTCAAAAATACTTTGCTACCAAACACAGCCTGAGTTATTTCGACAAAAAAAAATACTAAACAACAAAGTGAATCATACATTCGTGTTACAATAACATGGGATGGCAAATTTCTCTATGGTTACAACTTCACGAATGTCATTCACAACAATAACAATCAGAACTGACCGAGATTACAAGCTCAACATCCCCTGGTCAGAATTCAGAAGGCAAACTACACAGAATTCTGGAGGACAGTCCCGTACAACTCGATGAATGCTATACTGTGTATATGTAACAGTACAAGTAAACACTACTACTCCGTAGTACTCCTAGATTGGATGCGCAGGGGCACCTAGTGTGCGGGCACAGACATCATGCCTGGGCACCGCGAGCGGAAGAAGGTCGGCATGGGAAGCATGCTCGGCTCCGGCGAAGTGAAGAAGCTCGACCCCGAGAAACCGTGTTCCATGCGCGGCATCGCCTGAACCATATCCATCATCTCGTCCTCCTGCGGCTCCTCGTCGCTGATCTCCCGATCCTCCTGCTCGCCTGTCCGGCTCTCGGCGTCGGACGGTGGGGAGCGAGGCTTCTTGTAGATGTCCCAGCGATCGGCGGAGGACGCGCGGCTGGGAGTGGGAGCCCGCTTGTTGCTGACCCACTTCTCGCACAACGAAGCACGGCCGGCTGGTATCGTCGCGCTGCTTCCCCGGCTCGATGACGACGACGAGGACGTGCTGCTCCCGCACTTCTTGTGGATGTCCCAGCGATCAACGAAGGACGTGCGCCCTGGACTTGAGCTGCCACACGACGATGAAGAAGGGCTTCCAGGTTTCTTGTCCTTCTTGTGCGCGTCCCACCTCTCGACTGAATCGGCGCGGCCGGGCTTGGGCTTGGAGGCGAAGGAAGACGGCAGGATGATGAGGCGCGGGGTGGTGATGGTGCTCCTCGGCGGGGTCGGGAGCAGACCCGGGAGAAGCCCTGCGGCGGCCTTGGCCATTGCGCGTTCAACCGACGCCATGGATGATCTTCTTGAATCACAAGCGTGCTCAGAACTCGGAAGAGAGAGATGCGCAGAACCGGCTGGGGAACGAAACGATGGATGATCTGATGATGGGGTGTCGGATCGAATTGGGTGCATATATATTGATGCCACGGCTCAGAACTGGACGACGAGTCGGACTCCAAGAATGACAATCTCCCGCAGGCAGGATGCAGCAGAGAGCAAAATCCGAGAGTTCATCTGCAGGCTGCCGCAACTCCGAATTGGACTCAACTTCGGACAAGGCTATGTTTTTCTTTCTGCGGTAACAGAAAAAGGAATCCATGCTTCAATTCTAGTAGGAAATAACATTCGACTGCAGGAAGTCAATTCGGTAGTCGCCGTCTCTGATTCGGCATTGGAAACTGCTGGACGTTCCCCGGACGTCCTCCTTCCCTGCGCAACACTTGTCCTCAAAATCACTCTAAATCTTGTTTTTCTGCAAAACGGTCCGCTTTTGCTATATATGTTCCTGCTTTTGCTTCGCAAACAAAAAAAAGGTTCGTTTTATAAATAGAACGTCTCGCCAGAACCATGCGGCAAAAAAATTATGCTAATGCAGCAAAACCGACTTCGCCGAAAACATCGTCGAAAAAACTCGCCGTTGACTCTTGCCGAAGACCTTGTAGCAAAAAGTTGATACTGTTGTAGCAAAAGCACAAGACGGTTGTAGCGACAAAGTTCTTCTAATGTAGCCAAAAAAACTACTTCGCCGGAGATTTTTCTAGACACCTCGTCAAAGACCTCACCGGGGATGTCACGTAGCAAAACAATTACGATATTATAGCAAAATCAGAAAACAAATGTAGCAAAAAACTAACAAAAATATAGAAAAAACTGAATTCGTCGGAGACATTGTCACAAAAACATCCTATGTAGCAAAATAGTCCGTCATGTGTAGCAACGACGACAACCGTATATAGCAAATTTGACCATCGCACGTAGTAAAAATTGCCAAAATATGGAGGCGGAGGCCGGTGATCAGGGCGTTGGAGGCTCGGCGACATGGCGGAGCTTGGCTAGGCGAGGAGGCGGTGGCGGCCCAGTGGAAGAGACTAGCGACTGAGGAGGAGGCGTGCGGCGGTGGAGCAGCCGACCGGCGTAGGGAGGAGCAGAGGAGGGGCCGCGCGCGCAGCGGCGGAGGAGGAGACGTGCGGAGGAGGGGCAGCTGCGCGTGCGAGAAAGAGGCATGGAGGAGGAGGCGTACAGAGAATGGGCAGCCGCACGCGCGAGACAGAGGCGTACAGGAAGAGGCGTGCGGAGGAGGGGCAGCCGCGTGCGCGAGAAAAGAGGCGTGCGGTGCGTGCTTGATGGATCCGAACGATGGATCATCGTTTGGATGAACCCCATCATTTTCCTTCGGCATTCGTCCATGGCAGCAGCAAGGCGCCCCTCACCCAACTACCACCTGTTAGTCTCCACTTGGCCAGCCCAGCACTCATCCCATGTTCTGAACGTTCAAGCTCTTAACAATAAGAAGAGAGTCTACTCCATCCCAAAAGTCCGGACTGAAGGGAGGAAGAAATCTCTCCCTTATAAGCTGGGTGTGGTGTAACATCCCAGGATTAGCACCTAGATTATAGAGGACACATGTTTGTGCATTGCATTCATGCATAAGAAAATCCGGAGAATTTTCGCGCAAAACTAAAAAAGATATAAAGGGATCGATATCTCTCTTGTTCCGATAGAAACATCAGAGCAAGTGCGATGAATTTCGACATGACCTCTACATACTTCTGGGGAAAGTATTTCAATTTGAATACTCAAAAGATATATTTGAATTATAAAAGAATAGGTAGAAGGAAAAATAAATGAATTACAATAATAGAAATAATTGAATTCTTATTTATAAATAGGATATAAATATTTACGAGTTCTAAGTTACATTAAGAAAGAAGAGATTTACTTTATTATTATTATATACATAATCTTACAAGTATACGAAACAAATACTATTTATAATTATTACCATAAGAATATTCTACAATATTTATTGAATATTAACATGAGTGAAGAATAAAACTTTACTTTAACAAAAAGAATACCTTAATACAAAATATCATTAGTCAATATTACAACAGTCTATATTTTACAAAGGAAAGAGAAAATTACAAAAATAATGAAAGGGATAGTTCTAAACTATATTTCCTAAACTAAACTTTTGGTATCTGCTCATCTTCTTTTGTACCTGCAAAACAAATAAATAAAAATAAAAACAAAGAGAGGGGTTAATGTTAGTAATTTTGCTCTCAGTATGGCAATGAAATGCATTGCTATTCACATCATTGAGCATATTTAAATAGAGGCAAATTTCACCAAAAGAATATCTGTTCTTATCAGAATGTTTTGCCTCAGAACAACCTCATTGGCAGTAATTTATGGGGCAAATTTCACCAGAAAAGTAGAAGAGTGGAAGTAAGATATTTTTTTGCCTTGCACTTATCCAGAATAGTGCAAGCAGCTCACATACATGCAGGAATGTGGTGTTGTGAACACAGGAAGCAAACATGACAGGGGATAAGTATCAGCCGAAGCAGAATGAGGATACTCTTCTAAACACTAGCTACAACACTCAGAACAGCAAGAAACCATTTTATCATTAGCTCTCTTCAGATTCACATCAACTCATCCCCATCTCATCAACCAAGATATTAGCCAGATCACCACCAACCAAACTACTAGCCAGATTCCATCACACCCTTAGCTCTGGTTGCTCTCTGGAGCCATCCAAGAGCTAGGATAAGGAGAAAATCAAGGCAAGGCAGCAGCTCCAGGAAAAGGAATCCAAGCCACAGCTATAGAAGAAGCTGGACATGGGAATAAGGAGGAGGAGGTCAGCTGTACCAGGAGCAACATCCACAAGATTGGATATCAAGTAATCAAGTACCAACTATAGCAGGAGGATGGCAAGGTCAAACAGCTATTCACAAGAGAAAGGAGGAGCTGGAGAAGCACCAATAGGTGGAGAACAAGGTCCAGAGAGTGATCACCACTTCAGGATCAAGCCAGCAAGGGCAATCATCATAGCTACATCACCAACAGCAGTTGTATGGTGAGTTTATATAAAACCACACATAATTGATCTTATCCATTTCAACAGAACATATGATGTTCTGTACATGATCTTCTCAGAAAAACACCCAAGTGGGGTGTACAACCATCATGGAAGAAAGAAAACAAAGCCAACAGTAAATCTTTACAAACCACAATCAAAATCTCAGCCTTGCATCATAGATCTTAGATTAAAATCTCTAGTTTTATAACTAGATACACATAATTCTTAGAATAATCATTTCTGGGCACATCCTATGGATGGTAGCACCTCAGAAATGATTACATCATAAGATTTCATCTTAAACAATGAGGATCTATCATATTATCCTTACCAAGACTTATCAAATCATTTTCCCAAGCACTGTAGGAATCATACTTAGAGATTATTCATCATTTAAGAAAGAAAGCAGCAAGTAAAAAACATTAGTTTCTACTTAGCACAGTCTCAGACCAGCATCATAGACCAATGGATCTAGTTCTAACTAGGTCTATACTCACCACATTGCTGGTACAGGGCATATCCCATCTGGGAAGCACCTCTGTATCAACAGGTTCATCCATATCTACTAAGGATCAGATAATCATTTTCCTAAAGGAATCCAGGAATCATATTAGACATTTGATTCATAAAAGACAGTGAATGTTGCACTTTATATTATTAAGCCACACCTGATAGAGATCATTAAGTAATTCATCTTCCTATCATGAAATAGGAATCAATCAATATCTGAATCATTTTCCTAGTAATTCACCTAGGAATCATCTCAATCAATAGCTAACTTTTTAAGCAACATTGACAATCCAATCAACACATATCATTTTCCTAGTAGAAAACTCTAGGAATCAAATATGTACATTCTTTTACTGTTAATAAGGCATGAAGTCAGATCCTTTTCCCAGGCTCCAAATCAGTATCAAAGTTACAACCATCATTCTAGTGTATCATCAGGCATTGTCCCTAAGAATCAAGCACATATAACTCCACAACCATCTTTAACAATTATAAAGTTTCAGAAACCCAAATTGGTCCTGCAAGGCGGTACCAGACCAAGCCAAGTATGAGTCCCACAAGTTTCTAATGGATGCTCACAGCAGATTGCAGTAGGTGAGATAAGCATGCAACCAAAACCATATGATCCATTTTATCATATCATTAACAGGGTGGATAGGAGTAATATCACTACTATTCCTAGATAATTCCACAACAAGTTATAGCACCAATTCCAGCAGTACATAACTTATGATTGTGTAAGCCACACCGAGGTGCAAACAGACAAAGTTAGCTAGCATGGGGCCAATACCAAACAATTCCACAAGCCAACTAGATCAAAACCAATTAATATTGGAACATCTCAACAACCAACCAAACCTCATATAAGAATAAATTCATTATCCTGTAGTCACAAACCAGCACCATCCGCTATCCAATACAAATAGATAAATTTACAAGACAAATTCAGTGAGCAAGCTATGTAGCAAAGCGGCTTTAGTGTATCATGAACCAAAGTGAGGAACCCAAATTAGGGTTCATACTAAGAGAGAATGGGATAGAGAAAAGCTTACCCGATTGGCCTCGCACAGCAAGAAGAGGAAGTAGCCGGTGGAGACATAGAGGTGATGAGAGCCAGGGCAGCGGCACGAGGAGCACCTAAAGGCGCTGCAACCCGCGCCTACGCCGCAACCAAGATAGCCGAGGAGAAGCACGGCGGTGCTGGACATCACCACACCGGCAAAACACCTGCTCTTCACCGCAAGAGGCTGTGGCCAACGACCACAAACACACCACCACCAGGCCCTCTCCGCATTACTAGGGCACCACCACAAACCAACGAAGGTAACATCAACCTTTAGAGAATGGGCAGTAAGAACCCTAGAACCAGAGAATTGAAGGGGACGAGATCAATAGGGCGTCATTCACAAATCGAATTGGAGGGATGAGTAGGTATGATATGGGCGGATCTAGGTGGGTGGTGGCTGCAAAGAACGGTGTGTGCCTGGGATTTGGCGAAGCAGCTGATGGCGCCCAGAGGGGAGGCTCGGGTTTGTCCCAGGAGCAAGATGTGAGCGAGAAGGGTGAAGGGGCCGGGGTCATGTTGACCCCGAGCCAGGGCTAGGCCGGGTCGGGCTGTTCTTGTTACCAACCAAACAGACAAAAATAAAAAAGGGCATAAGATAAAGCTAGAATAAAGTAATGACCAAAACACCCCTGAACACTATTTTATATCTATAAAAATGTAGGAAAATCCTAAAAATATATTTAATACATCTAAATACTTATAAGAATAATCTCCACCTAAGAAAAATATAATCATATTTATTTAAGGTTAAAAAATGTAGATAAACATTAACAAACTTAAATGACTAAATGAAATTTAATAAATTCAGAAAAATTCCTAAAAATAAATAAAAATCACTTTCATGCATACAAATAAATCTATTATCTAAAAAAACTACTAACTCAAAATTTTACAAATAAACATAAAGCAAATATTTAAAGACACTTAATTCTTTGATGAATTTTATAAAAATAAAGATAATACTTAAAAATAAATAATATTCATTTCTAAGGTCTTGAATAAATATATTACACTAGGAAAATATTAAATATATTATTAGGAAAGTCTTTAATATTTTAAATAATAAATCCTTACCTAATACCTATTTTGTGAATTCTTAAAAAAACAATTCTTAAGTAAATAATAATAATAATCACAATTCTTATAAAACCCTAAGCTATTAGTGTCTTAGTACTAATTCCAAAACCATCACTCGAATTCATAATTAAACTCAAGTATAACTTTTAACCTTAAAATATTCTTTTAAAAATCTTATTAAGAATCCTTTTAACTAGACATTGGGATCTCTCATTTATATAATATGGTGAATAATCATTATATCTTAACCACTATTAACATAACTTTAAATTTAACAAATTACTAAGACCATATAATTATGATTCCATTAAATAAATACATATTCCTTTCATAATAGCAAAAAAAAAAATCTAATCATTCACTTAAATAGAAAGTGAATAATTCCACACCTTAGTTGTACCTATCCTAAATCTAAAACTTAGGAATAATTAAAACATATTACATCTTAAGTTTACTTACCCTTTTAAAGTTAATTTTAGTCTCAAAGCTTATAAACATTAGGTCTAATACACTACTTATGTTTTTATAGTTAACTTTGGTCTACTTCAATTAAGACATAATACATCTCAAGTCCAAACTAATCAATCAAATACCAGAAGGCATTGATCACATTTTATGAACAATTAAGATTGCTTAAACATTATAAATTAAATCTTTTCTTCAAATGTTATTCTTTTTGCCACTTCAAATAACAATCTTATAATAAGTTCTTCAACTCTTAACAATCAATTCCAAGGACTTTTATCATAGTCACCACATGACAATTCACCATAATCACATAATCTTATACTTTACTTACATATTTTGGATTGCTAACACCTAGGTTCCTTATAAAGGTCATTACTTGTAAAGTAAAATTTGAAGATAAACCAACTCTGAAAAGAATTACTTAAATTCACTCCACTCAAAGTATTGGAGATTCAATTTGGGAGTTTTACAAAAATGCATAGCATTACTTATGCATAACTGCATATTGCTTCTTTAAACATTAGTCCTTACCGGACCAATGATGTAGATTTCAGATATTGGATCTTATGTCGTCTCGAAGACCGTGAGTGCATAATCTTGCAATCACAAAAGGCAAGTTCACCCTTGCTCATGTCCTTTGATTATTTTCTGTAAAGTATTTTACAAATCCAGTGTTGTCATCACCTGCATTTGAAAAAGGTCCGAAAATACTATTTTCATAATAATATGATTATAGGTGTATTACCATGAGGTAATAACCTACTGTGAAAGTTTCGGTGGTAAAGGAACATATTATCTAGGACTTAACAACCAATGTCGCCAGTGATTCTTGCGCCGTATATCACGCGTTAACCATGAGATTTGGAATGGGACGGAGAAGTCAGTTGTATCTTCTTCCTCTCGCATGTAGCCGGATGTGTAGGTCGTGGCTGTTATCACTCGTAGCATGCATATTAATTGCTAATTCGTAGAGGATATGCAGCATATGGGTGGGAACCCTCAACGTCCCACGATAGTTTTGGCATCTAATGGTCTGTACAAACCATTGCCGTAATTCAATATGTGGGCATGGTGTACACCAAGGAGGCATGCGAGGTCGCGAAGGGCGCAGTGATTGGCTTGGATCATCTACTGGGCCCCACACCATAGGAAGTGTGGACGGGAAAGATCGCCCGGTTGTGCAACAAGGATTTGATCTCTCATGGGTAAAGTAACGCACCTCTGCAGAGTGTAAGAACTGTAACTTGTTACTCCCTTAGGGAAGGAGCTATGAGCAGCGGAAAGGAACCCCATGAAGGTTCTGGTAAACCCGTGAAGGCTGAAGGACATAGATTTTCAGAATAAAAGCAACCTTTGAAGAAATGTTTATGAAAACTTGCATTGCCTACGACCTATGGTTTGTGGCTGTAGTTATAGTGCATCAAACACTCCTTTTCTATTGGACTTGCTGAGTACGCTCATACTCAAAGTATCTTCTTAACCCTTGCTAGGTTCTAAAGCCGGTATAGACGATGACTACATCAATTCATGCTCGAGGAATCATCATCAAAAGCTAAAGCTCTTCAATGAAGTCAAGAAATTCAACATATACAGCAACTCAAGTGAAGACGAAGTCGCCGATTATATAAGAATAGAATCTCTAGCCCTAGAACCCATTTTTGTAGTGTATTGCAATAGCAGCAATGCCAGACCATTAGTTGAGATATTAATCTTAATAGTATTATAGTTTTGGAGTTGTTTATTTCTGGTTCTTCTTTGTAAGAAGTTTCTTTATCTCTCATTAACCTAGAGTGTTCTCTGGATCTTGTGTAAAGAGTTGAGTTGTAACCTATAGTCATGTCTTGGACCTGTTGTGTTTATGTTGTACCACTCTAAGGGATGTAATACTAGTGAACGGTGTTTCATTGTTGTTATGTCTACGACTATAGTGTACTACATCATGGAGTGGTATGCTGGATCACGGCAGTTGGTATCAGAGCATATGCTTTGACCTTAGGATTTAAAACCTTTTAGGAAGATCTGTAGGTTGGATAGTGACTATAGAAGCCATCTCATCTGTAACATCCCAAAAATATAAAACTTAGATCATCAAAACACTAATCATCAAAATTAGGGTTAACAAAAACTTTTCTAAGTAAACCCATGAATGCATGCATATGTGTATGCATGGATTTTTAATTTCTTTAAAAACCACCTTGTTTGTGTGATCCATTGCTTGTAAAATGTTTCTTAGGTGAAAAGAACATCATCTAAAACATTTCCCACACTTTTCCTAAAGACAAGTAAATCAAAACACATATATTAAGTGAATGGTCATTTTGACCAATTTAACTCCCATGCCTACTTTGGCTGTCTCAAACTTTCAAAACCTAACAGAAACTTTTCTGGATCTTTGCACCCCTTGAGTGTACTCATAACAAAGTATCAAGGCCCACTTGGTGATCATCCAGAAACTTTCAAATGCATAGTTTAAATGACAATTCAAAATTGAATCTTCTTCATATGGGAAGATCCCACTTTTTCAAAAACCACTCAAACAAGCTCAACTTTCAAAACCCAAGCATCTGCAGACTCACCAGCACCAATCTAGCAAACCCACCAAAATTCATTTCAAAATTCAAAACTTGATTTCATGCGGCCATTTCATCAAACAGGTTGGAGACACAAATCCAAAAAAACATCAAACACTATAGCGTGCAGTGATTCTTGCCTAACTTGTTCCCTAGTTAGCTCACACACAACCCAGTAGATCATCTAGAAAGATTAGCCCAACACTAGCACCCCTGTGAGCTTGCCATTGCCATTAATGGTGAACAGCCGAGCACCTCAATGCCACCCCATAGTCGACAGCATGCTAGAGGAAGAACTAGCCGTGCCAACCTTGTCTGGGAGGCAGCCCACCGTCCACCGCCACTGCCTGTCCCAGCCGCGAGCGTTGCCAAGCCCTAGACCACGCGCACAAGCCGCGCCCAGACCATGCCGAGCGTGCGCCAGAGCGCCAACCTCGACCAGCATCCACAGACCGCACTCCGCCCTCACCGCGCGCACACACGATCACCACCGACCCAGGAGACCGCCAGACATCCCCATTAGCAGCCCCGTGCCATACAGCCACCGCCCGCCGTCGAAGACGCCGCCTCTGCCGCGCAGAGCACCAGCCGTTCCAGACCAAACCACACCGCCCCATGCCTCGCGACCATGTCGTTGAGCATCGCCAGAGACACAAAGACCGCCCCTACCCTTGCCCATGCCATTAGTCACAGTAACATCGCCCCCGACGAGCTCACCGTGCGCCCCGACGGTCCCCTCGCTCGACTATAAATAGAGGCCACCCCCGCACGATTTCTTCACACCATCTCACTCCCCTCTCCTCACTGACCATGCCACACCATTCTCAGAGCAAGGCGAGCACCACCTCGCCGGAATTTCACTGGAGCCTGCCGCTGCCGGAGAAGAAGGGAGCCAGCGATTGGAGCCGCCCCAGGAGAAGCCACCGGTACCAGGAGGTTCGCCGTCGTCGACTTCGTCGTTCGCCCGCCTCGCCGACCCTCGCCTGCATTCCCGGTGAGCCCCAGCGACCCTCACGCCGCGTGCTAGATTTCGTTCTCGCTGGAGCTGTCTCGCGTCGATAATGACCCTCAGCCGTTAGATTAGAACTAGATCGAACGATCCACGTTGCCCATCTTCGCCCAGCCCGTGTCACTGCAGTGGGGACACCCACTTAAGCAGCCAGGGAGAGCCACATGCTTAGCAGGCCGGCCCGTTAGAATTTCCCGTGCAGCCTAGCAATTCAAATTAAACCTTTTCTTTTTAAATTCAAACACACTTCAGCACCCAACTTCAAAAATCAACCCAGATCGATTCAGTGCACCAAATTGGATGAAACCAATTTTGTTGGAAAGGACTGTGAATGCTTAATCCAAGCCCGTTGGATTCAAGTCATTTGGATCTGTAGATCACCCATAGCAAAAATAACAAGGCAGAAGCTTTTCTGCATTCAAACATTTTTCAAATTTAAACCATAAAAGCTTTTGAGTTGATTCCAACTCTCAAAAATCACTTTTAACCTTACCTTTCAGAATATATAAAAATATATAGGTTTACTTGCAGAAATAATGTTCAAGTAATAAAAGAATGCTTCATAAGCATTTCTAGCCACTTTAATTAATTAAAATAAAAGGGTAAAACCTTATTAAATTGTGACACCACTTTAAATCACATTCCCATGGACTACAATATGTGGTGATGACATGTGTCAACATGATCGCATGTTTAGTTTGGAGAATATTAAATCTTAAGTAGTTTTTCAATGAGTAGAAATTACTTTTCTCAAAATAAAAGATTTAAACCAAGCTTTAACCTTGTAATGTTAGAGATGATGCTAGATCATCTATAGGACCCTTTAAAGCGATGATTGCAAGTAGTTAAGTATTGTTTGGTGATTGTGTACCTCAGATTTATTCATAGGCGCTAGTACCGACCAAGGATACGAGGAGGAAGGAGGATACTACGAAGAGGAAGCCGAGGAGAACTTCAACCACTCCGCACAAGGCAAGCTGATACTATACCAATGCAAGCCAATACTTGCAAGCTATTAACTTAGCAAGCCTTACTAAACAAGTTGACCTATGCAAGCTTATATTGACACTGATGCAAGCTAACCCTTGCCAGATACCCTACTGATGCCACAAACCCATACTTGCAATCCTACCTACTTGTTAAAACAATCCTAGTTTTATGTGCAAGCTTCTTACTTTATTTCTTTATCAAAGCTTACTTAGAGTCTACCTAAGAGTTTGGTAGATACCAGACAGTTGTGCTGAAGGTTGCATAAAGAGCATAAAATTTGGCCTAAGCTAGAAACCTTGATATCAGCCTAAGATATAATGTTGGACTTAGTGAAACTCCAATAGTTACCACCCCTCATTAGTACTACCCTCACATGTAGATGCTAGTGCTAAGCATAAAACTTGATAAACTTTTAGATGGGAATGCTTGGTGGAAAAATGGTTATGAAAACCTTGGAATGATGGATCATTCTATCGAAATGTTTTGGACATGTGTTTCCAAACACTTGATGATTTTGGTGATAAAAATGTTGAGGCGTGAGCCTTAGCCCCTTTATAAAACTGATGGTTTTCTGGATGCGATACCATTCCAATTTTATCGTACAACCACAATACCAGAAGATTGGGTAGGGCTTGACTGGAAACTTATATACCTTAGTATTAGTTCCTCCGCCAAGGTCTGAGCTGAGGCTACCTTGTGAAGATTGTCCACCTGTGCAGTACCCAAGATGACAGTGGTCATGGTTGGGAGGCCAAACTCACAGGAGAGGTGCTTATACTAGGGCGTGTAATCGAAAGGTTACGATTGATTATCCACATACTGAGTATGGTGAATTCAGGATTTGTTCCTGACGGATGTATCGAATGTTGTGGTGAAAGTGTACAATCTCTGCAGTGTCAAACTATTGAATAGCGTCTGAGTTATGGACATTAGTGGCCATACTGTTCCCCCGTCAGACTTTTCAAAATGACTTGTGAAACGAATTGAGACTTTGACTTGACCACAACAGAGTTGTGACCTGAATTACAAGATCCCATTTAGGAGTTATAAAATTGTGACTAGCTTTGGAACTGAGTAGAGATAAACCTGGCTTTTTGCAAAACAACCCTAGAGCCTAGTGTCCTATTATCCCAAAAACCCCTTACCTGTTAGTATTAGTTTGCGAGTACTTAAAGAGTACTCATGGCTTTGTCCGGCTATTCCCATGGCGGACTATGAATAGAGTACCGGAAGATGGACCCTGTGAAGGTTCGACAACTAGGATCATCTCCCATCGTCAGCATTGCGTGTGACCCCGAAGATGGAGCTTCGCCTACGCTACCGTTATTATTACGTATTCCGCTGCTTGATGTGTATTGAGAACTGGATCATGTGATCCCTATTCGTGTAAGAACTTATGTATCGTTTGTAATGGATGAAGTACTATGGTATCCAATTCTGTTATGTCTCGCAAAAGTGGTAATCCTGGGATTGCGATGTATGGCATAACAGGCATCTAGGATTGAAAAATTTGGGTGTTGACATCATCTAAACCAAATATTCTTATGACTTGTGATGAGTATCCACTTGAGGATAACCTTGTCAGACCTAAGTCAGATGCTTAAGTCATTCTTTCTTAGTAGTAATTATTTTATCTTTTCTCAAGTCTAGTGCTCTTTAGTGTCTTCCGAGGGAGACATAAACTACCAAGATACTGTAGGAAAGTGTAAGACATCAATTGAATTAGTCTTAATGGGGTAGCCCAACCTTAGAATACATGTAAGACAGTGGAATCTTAGTGTTAGTTGATAACCAAAGACAACATAATGAAGACCATTAGAGTATGTATAGTTGTATTGGCTAGTAAATCATGTGGTATTCATTTAAGAATTCTACATGAAGGAGTGAAATTATGTCAAAGATCAATGATCATACTGTGAGAAGTAAAGTCATCATGGTGAGATTAGCTTTTAAATCATGATAAAGTGGGAAAGCATAATAAGATCATGGTGAGATTAGCTCCGAGACCATGATGTAAGTGTAAATATGACAAAAACTTAGTAAATTATATTGGAGTAGAAGTATGAAAATACCATGGTAGAATTATGATAGAAGTCATATGTGCTAAATATTTCTAATAATCTTTGGTTTAAGTTAACAAATAGAATCTGATTAGTCATTTGGAGAGATCATGTGAGGTTAGTTGGCTAATAAAGAAAGGTTGAACCTAGTTAATCATTACAAAGGTGAAACCAAAGGTTAGTCAAAACCAAATTGAGACCACTTTGCTTAATATTATCCTGTTGCACTTGAGCAATTTGGGTAAATATTGAGATAAAGAATAGTTGACTTTATGTGCTAAGTATCACAATGTAAACCAATATGAGGAGGTATCATATACTACACAACTAAGCCTGAATTCTAGAGATATTATACTCACCTACTATATTCTGGGCTTAGAATATTGTGTGTTATATGTACCACATTTGGATTTATTTGTTTTTTTTCTTGGATCTTCTTGATTGACTAGATCTGTACATGAAGTTTGACTTGGTGTGCAAATGCATGTTGCAACATCCAGTCACTACTTGATGTTATAGACCCAGATAGAGTAAGGGAATTCGTGTAAGGGAGTGACGAATTTCAAAGACCAAAATGAAGACTTACATGAAGAATGAAGCCAAGTGTAAGGATTATCAACTCAATTTGGAGGATGGATCAAGCTTAGATCATTATTAGTCAGCAACAAGAAGTGATGAACTTAAAGTTTAATCAAAATAGGTCATTTTTGCTAAGAAGTCAATGGAGTAATTATGCAAGTTCATGGAAGTATCATGAATAAATATAAAGAAGTAGCTTTGAAACCAGGATGGTATTCAAGCTCTGACAATTCAGAGAGAATATCAGAGGTATATCGGAAACCATAGGGTAATACATATACCCTAGGATGGTTCGCAGCTGATAAATATCCGCAGCTGGTATTTGATCCACAGTTGGTATCTTGTCTGCAGCCGGTGTTGGTTGACATAGTTAACCCAATCATTTTAATGGTTGCATAAAGAGCATAAAATTTGGCCTAAACTAAGTAAGGCCTAAAGGAGTATAAAATATTAAGTGACAAATTTCTAAAATGTTTCGCAAAGTCAGACTTATCCAAGCGAAAATGTCCAAAAGTAAGTAAGACAAATAATGCTGAAAGATTCACTTCGGAGATCCACAAATGTGTGGATATACCATACAATCTTTCATCAGACCCTAATTAGGCAGAGTATAAGCTGGATAGAGACCAACATTCTAGTTATAAAGCCAATAAATACTAAATAGACAGGTTGAAGAATATTAGTAAACCCTAAGGGGGAGAGTAAACATTATAAATGAAAGTTTAAGAAGTACCATATGTAATAATAAAAGAATATCTAAAGCTTAGTATGGTAAAAGCTTGAAGGGGATAAAAGATTAATTCAAACAGACTAATTCTAAAAGAAACCATTATTAAGTGATCCTTAAGAGGTAATAAAACACATACAATTGGGCATGTGTAGAGAATAAGAAATTCCGATGGGTATGGACAAAATGAGTTCAAATCCAACCTTCGAAAGGACCACCAGTATAAATTTTGAAATGGCAAACCAAAAATTTAGTCTTTTTGTTACAACTATTGTCTAATAGAATCTAAAACCCTATTTTAGTTAGACTTCCCAGACCTTATATGGTATAGCAAGGAAGTTTTATGATTAAGTAAAGGAGTTGGATTAGGATACCTAAGCAGGGGAATGAACTAAAGAAGAGACCCTAGATTGAGGAGTTTGTGATAAGGATAAATTTCGAAGGGACCAAAGTAAAAAGAACTTTGGAGTATTGGAGACACCAAGTTAAAAATTGTTGAGTATGACGAGGATTCAAGGAAAAGATTTGGATATGGGATATTACAATTGTTCCCATTTAAGATTACCATGAAGTGGATAAATACAGTACCCAATACAAGTCAATTCCTTACTCCGAAACGTGAGAGTTTACGAACTTCGAGGATGAAGTTTATTTTAAGGGGCGAGTCTGTAACATCCTAGGATTAGCACCTAGAATTATAGAGGACACATGTTTGTGCATTGCATTCATGCATAAGGAAATCCAGAGAATTTTCGCGCAAAACTAAAGAAGCTATAGAGGGATCGATATCTCTGTTGTTCCGATAGAAACATCAGAGCAAGTGCGATGGATTTCGACATGACCTCTACCGTACTTCTGTGTTTAAGGGGAAAGTAATTCAATGTGAATACTCAAAAGATATATTTGAATTATAAAAGAATAGGTAGAAGGAAAAATAAATGAATTACAATAATACAGAAATAATTGAATTCTTATTTATAAATAGGATATAAATATTTACGAGTTCTAAGTTACATTAAGAAAGAAGACATTTAATCTATTATTATCATATCCATAATCTTACAAGTATAAGAAACAAATACTATTTATAATTATTACCATAAGAATATTCTACAATATTTATTGAATATTAACATGAGTGAAGAATAAAACTTTACTTTAACAAAAAGAATACCTTAATACAAAATATCATTAGTCAATATTACAACATTCTATATTTCACAAAGGAAAGAGAAAATTACAAAAATAATGAAAGGGAGAATTCTAAACTATATTTCCTAAACTAAACTTTTGGTATCTGCTCATCTTCTTTTGTACCTGCAAAACAAATAAATAAAGATAAAAACAAAGAGAGGGGTTAATGTTAGTAATTTTGCTCTCAGTATGGCAATGAAATGCATTGCTATTCACATCATTGAGCATTTAAATAGGGGAAAATTTCACCAAAAGAATATCTGTTCTTATCATAATGTTTTCCCTCAGAACAACCTCATTGGCAGTAATTTATGGGCAAAATTTCACCAGAAAAGTAGAAGAGTGGAAGTAAGATATTTTTTTGCCTTGAACTGATCCAGAACAGTGCAAGCAGCTCACACATACATGCAGGAATGTGGTGCTGTCAACACAGGAAGCAAACAGGACAGGGGATAAGTATCAGCCGAAGCAGAGTGAGGATACTCTTCTAAACACTAGCTACAACACTCAGAACAGCAAGAAACCATTTTATCATTAGCTCTCATCAGATTCACATCAACTCATCCCCATCTCATCAACCAAGATATTAGCCAGATCACCACCAGCCAAACCACTAGCTAGATTCCATCACACCCTTAGCTCTGGTTGCTCTCTGGAGCCATCCAAGAGCTAGGATAAGGAGGAAATCAAGGCAAGGCAGCAGCTCCAGGAAAAGGAATCCAAGCCATAGCTATAGAAGAAGCTGGACATGGGAATAAGGAGGAGGACGTCAGCTATACCAGGAGCAACATCCACAAGATTGGATATCAAGTAATCAAGTACCAACTACAGCAGGAGGATAGCAAGGTCAAACAGCTATTCACAAGAGAAAGGAGGAGCTGGAGAAGCACCAACAGGTGGAGAACATGGTCCAGGGAGTGATCACCACTTCAGGATCAAGCCAGCAAGGGCAATCATCATAGCTACATCACCAACAACAGTTGTATGGTGAGTTTATACAAAACCACACATAATTGATCTTATCCATTTCAATAGAACATATGATGTTCTGTATATGATCTTCTCAGAAAAACACCCAAGTGGGGTGTACAACCATCATGGAAGAAAGAAAATAAAGCCAACAGTAAATCTTTACAAACCACAATCAAAATCTCAGCCTTGCATCACAGATCTTAGATTAAAATCTCTAGTTTTATAACTAGATACACATAATTCTTAGAATAATCATTTCTGGGCACATCCTATGGATGGTAGCACCTCAGAAATGATTACATCATAAGATTTCATCTTAAACAATAAGGATCTATCATATTATCCTTACCAAGACTTATCAAATCATTTTCCCAAGCACTGTAGGAATCATACTTAGAGATTATTCATCATTTAAGAAAGAAAGCAGCAAGTAAAAAACATTAGTTTCTACTTAGCACAGTCTCAGACCAGCATCATATACCAATGGGTCTAGTTCTAACTAGGTCTATACTCACCACATTGCTGGTATAGGGCATATCCCATCTGGGAAGCACCTCTGTATCAACAGGTTCATCCATATCTACTAAGGATCAGATAATCATTTTCCTAAAGGAATCTAGGAATCATATTAGACATTTGATTCAGAAAAGACAGTGAATGTAGCACTGTCTATTATTAAGCCACACCTGACAGAGATCATTAAGTAAATCATCTTCCTATCATGAAATAAGAATCAATTAATATCTGAATCATTTTCCTAGTAATTCACCTAGGAATCATCTCAATCAATAGCTAACTTTTTAAGCAACAATGGCAATCCAATCAACACATATCATTTTCCTAGTAGAAAACTCTAGGAATCAAATATGTACATTCTTTTACTGTTAATAAGGCATGAAGTCAGATCCTTTTCCCAGGCTCCAAATCAGTATCAAAGTTACAACCATCATTCTAGTGTATCATCAGGCATTGTCCCTAAGAATCAAGCACATATAACTCCACAACCATCTTTAACAATTATAAAGTTTCAAAAACCCAAATTGGTCCTGCAAGGCAGTACCAGACCAAGCCAAGTATGATTCCCACAAGTTTCTAATGGATGCTCACAGCAGATTGCAGTAGGTGAGATAAGCATGCAACCAAAACCATATGATCCATTGGATCATATCATTAACAGGGTGGATAGGAGTAATATCACTACTATTCCTACATAATTCCACAACAAGTTATAGCACCAATTCCAGCAGTACAAAACTTATGATTGTGTAAGCCACACCAAGAGTGCAAACAAGACAAAGTTAGCTAGCATGGGGCCAATACCAAACAATTCCACAAGCCAACTAGATCAAAACCAATTAATATTGGAACATCTCAACAACCAACCAAACCTCATATAAGAATAAATTCATTCTCCTGTAGTCACAAACTAGCACCATCCACTATCCAATACAAATAGATAGATTTACAAGCCAAATTCAGTGAGCAAGCTATGTAGCAAAGCGACTGTAGTGTATCATGAACCAAAGTGAGGAACCCAAATTAGGGTTCATACTGAGAGAGAATGGGATAGAGAAAAGCTTACCCGATTGGCCTCGCATAGCAAGAAGAGGAAGTAGAAGGTGGTGACATAGAGGTGATGAGAGCCAGGGAGGCGGCACGAGGAGCACCTAAAGGCGCCCAGAACCCGCCTCTGCTGTGACCAAGACAAATGAGAGAAGCACGGCGGTTCTGGACATCACCACACCGGCAAAACACCTACTTGTCACCGCAAGCGGCTGTGGCCAACAACCACGAACACACCACCACCAGGCACTCTCCGCATCACCAGGGCACCACCACAAACCAACGAAGGTAACATCAACCTTTAGAGCCTTAGGCAGTAAGAACCCTAGAACCAGAGAATTGAAGGGGCGAGATCAATAGGCATCATTCACAAATCGAATTGGAGGGATGAGTAGGTCTGATATGGGCAGATCTAGGGTGGCTAGCGGCGGTGCCCATATCGTAACCGCCGGGATTTGCAGCGGCAATGGCGCCGTAGAGGAGGCCGGGTTTATCCTGTGAGCAAGATGTGAGCGAGAAGGGTGAAGGGCCAGGGGTCGTGTTGACCCGAGCGAGGCTCTTGCGCCGGGTCGTTCTTGTTACCAACCAAATAGACAAAAATAAAAAAGGGCATAAGATAAAGCTAGAATAAAGTAATCACCAAAACACCCCTGAACACTATTTTATATCTAGAAAAATGTAGGAAAAATCTTATTAAGAATCCTTTTAAATAACATTGGGTATCACTCATTTATATAATATGGTGAATAATCATTATATCTTAACCACTATTAACATAAATTTAAATTTAACAAATTACTAAGACCATCTAATTATGATTAATCTAATCATTCACTTAAATAGAAAGTGAATAATTCCACACCTTAGTTATACCTATCCTAAATCTAAAACTAAGTAATAATAGTTACCAAGCCAGTTTGCAAATGGCCCCATTTGAATTTATGTACGGAAGAAAATGCCGCACCCCTTTGAACTGGTCGGAAGTAGGAGAGAGTCAGACTTTCGGACCCGACATCCTACGAGAAGCAGAAGAGAAGGTTCACAAGATTCGTGAGCACCTCAAGACAGCCCAATCCCGACAGAAGAGTTATGCCGACAAGAGACGTCGAGACCTCGCCTTCAACATAGGAGATTTTGTTTATCTCAAAGTGTCGCCATTGAAGGGAATGCAGCGTTTCCAACTCAAAGGAAAGTTAGCCCCCAGATATATCGGACCTTTCAAAATTTTGAACCGTCGAGGAGAAGTATCTTATCAACTGGAACTACCTGAAGAGATGTCAGCTGTGCACAATGTGTTCCATATCTCGTTACTTCGCAAGTGTCTCAAAGTCCCCGAGAAGACCGAAGTGTTCAAGAATATCGATCCGGACCATAGAGATCAACGATGACCTAACCTATCCCGAAGTACCCATCCGTATATTGGAAGAAGCCTTTCGAACCAACAGAACCCGAAGCATCAAGTTTCTCAATATTAAGTGGAGCAACCACACAGAAGAGGAAGCTACCTGGGAACGCGAAGATCACATCAGAACGGATCTAGCAAACCCACCAAAATTCATTTCAAAATTCAAAACTTGATTTTATGTGGCCATTTCATCAAACAGGTTGCAGACACAAATCCAACAAAACATCAAACACTATAGTGTGCAGTGATTCTTGCCTAACTTGTTCCCTAGTTAGCTCACACACAACCCAGTAGATCATCTAGAAAGATTAGCCCAACACTAGCACCCATGTGAGATTGCCATTGCCATTAATGGTGAACAGCCGAGCACCTCAATGCCACCCCATAGTCGACAGCAGGCTAGAGGAAGAACTAGCCGTGCCAACCTTGTCTGGGAGGCATCCCACCGTCCACCGCCACTGCATGTCCCAGCCGCGAGCATTGCCAAGCCCTAGACCACGCGCACAAGCCGCGCCCAGACCATGCCGAGCGTGCGCCAGAGCGCCAACCTCGACCAGCATCCATAGACCGCGCGACGCCCTCACCGCGCGCACACACGATCACCACCGACCCAGGAGACCGCCAGACATCCCCATTAGCAGCCCCGTGCCATACAGCCACCGCCCGCCGTCGAAGACGCCGCCTCTGCCGCGCAGAGCACCGGCCGTTCCAGACCAAACCACACCGCCCCATGCCTCGCGACCATGTCGTTGAGCATCGCCAGGAGACACAGCACCATCCCCTACCCTTGCCCATGCCATTAGCACTTATAGCGTCGCCCCGACGAGCTCACACGTCTTGACGGTCCCCTCGCTCGACTATAAATAGAGGCCACCCCCGCACGATTTCTTCACACCATCTCACTCCCCTCTCCTCACTGACCGTGCCACACCATTCTCAGAGCAAGACGAGCACCACCTCGCCAGAATTTCACTGGAGCCTGCCGCTGCCGGAGAAGAAGGGAGCCAGCGATTGGAGCCGCCCCAGGAGAAGCCACCGGTACCAGGAGGTTCGCCGTCGTCGACTTCGTCGTTCGCCCGCCTCACCGACCCTCGCCCGTACCCCGGTGAGCCCCCAGCGACCCTCACTGGCTGTGCTAGGTTTCGTTCTCGCCGGAGCTGTCTCGCGTCGATGATGACCCTCAGCCGTTAGATTAGAACTAGATCGAACGATCCACGTTGCCCCATACCGCTTCGCCCAGCCCGTGTCAGCGGCAGTGGGGACACCCACTTAAGCAGCCAGGGAGCCCTGTGCTTAGCAGGCGGCCCATTAGAATTTCGCAGCCAGCAATTCAAATTAAACCTTTTCTTTTTAAATTCAAACACACTTCAGCACCCAACTTCAAAAATCAACCCAGATCGATTCAGTGCACCAAATTGGATGAAACCAATTTTGTTGGATAGGTCTGTGAATGCTTAATCCAAGCCCGTTGGATTCAAGTCATTTGGATCTGTAGATCACCCATAGCAAAAATAACAAGGCAGAAGCTTTTCTGCATTCAAACATTTTTCAAATTTAAACCATAAAAGCTTTTGAGTTGATTCCAACTCTCAAAAATCACTTTTAACCTTACCTTTCAGAATATATAAAAATATATAGGTTTACTTGCAGAAATAATCTTCAAGTAATAAAAGAATGCTTCATAAGCATTTCTAGCCACTTTAATTAATTAAAATAAAAGGGTAAAACCTTATTAAATTGTGACACCACTTTAAATCACATTCCCATGGACTACAATATGTGGTGATGACATGTGTCAACATGATCCCATGTTTAGTTTGGAGAATATTAAATCTTAAGTAGTTTTTCAATGAGTAGAAATTACTTTTCTCAAAATAAAAGATTTAAACCAAGCTTTAACCTTGTAATGTTAGAGATGATGCTAGATCATCTATAGGACCCTTGTGTGCGTTGATTGCAAGTAGTTAAGTATTGTTTGGTGATTGTGTACCTCGTATTTATTCATAGACGCTAGTACCGACCAAGGATACGAGGAGGAAGGAGGATACTACGAAGAGGAAGCCGAGGAGAACTTCAACCACTGCTCTGCACAAGGCAAGCTGATACTATACCAATGCAAGCCAATACTTGCAAGCTATTAACTTAGCAAGCCTTACTAAACAAGTTGACCTATGCAAGCTTATATTGACACTGATGCAAGCTAACCCTTGCCAGATACCCTACTGATGCCACAAACCCATACTTGCAATCCTACCTACTTGTTAAAACAATCCTAGTTTTATGTGCAAGCTTCTTACTTTATTTCTTTATCAAAGCTTACTTAGAGTCTACCTAAGAGTTTGGTAGATACCAGACAGTTGTGCTGAAGGTTGCATAAAGAGCATAAAATTTGGCCTAAGCTAGAAACCTTGATATCAGCCTAAGATATAATGTTGGACTTAGTGAAACTCCACTAGTTACCACCCCTCATTAGTACTACCCTCACATGTAGATGCTAGTGCTAAGCATAAAACTTGATAAACTTTTAGATGGGAATGCTTGGTGGAAAAATGGTTATGAAAACCTTGGAATGATGGATCATTCTATCGAAATGTTTTGGACATGTGTTTCCAAACACTTGATGATTTTGGTGATAAAAATGTTGAGGCATGAGCCTTAGCCCCTTTATAAAACTGATGGTTGTCTGGATGCGATACCATTCCAATTTTATCGTACAACCACAATACCCGAAGATTAGGTAGGGCTTGACTGGAAACTTATATACCTTAGTATTAGTTCCCTCCCGGCCAAGGTCTGAGCTGAGGCTACCTTGTGAAGATTGTCCACCTGTGCAGTACCCAAGATGACAGTGGTCATGGTTGGGAGGCCAAACTCACAGGAGAGGTGCTTATACTAGGGCGTGTAATCGAAAGGTTAGGATTGATTATCCGCATACTGAGTATGGTGAATTCAGGATTTGTTCCTGACGGATGTATCGAATGTTGTGGTGAAAGTGTACAATCTCTGCAGAGTGTCAAACTATTCGAATAGCCGCGTCTGCCGTTATGGACAGTTGGAGTGGCCATACTGTTCCCTCGTCAGACTTTTCAAAATGACTTGTGAAACGAATTAAGACTTTGACTTGACCACAACAGAGTTGTGACCTGAATTACAAGATCCCATTTAGGAGTTATAAAATTGTGACTAGCTTTGGAACTGAGTAGAGATAAACCTGGCTTTTTGCAAAACAACCCTAGAGCCTAGTGTCCTATTATCCCAAAAACCCCTTACCTGTTAGTATTAGTTTGCGAGTACTTAAAGAGTACTCATGGCTTTGTCCACAGCTATTCCATGGCGGACTATGAAGAGGAGTACGGAAGATGGACCCGGGAAGGTTCGACAACTAGGATCATCTCCATCGTCGACATTACTGTGACCCCGAAGATGGAGCTTCGCCTACGCTACCGTTATTATTACGTATTCCGCTGCTTGATGTGTATTGAGAACTGGATGATGAGATCCCTATTCATGTAAGAACTTATGTATCATTTGTAATGGATGAAGTACTATGGTATCCAATTCTGTTATGTCTCGCAAAAATGGTAATCCTGGGATTGCGATGTATGGCATAACAGGCATCTAGGATTGAAAAATCCGGGTGTTGACAAGTTGGTATCAGAGCCATCCTGACCATAGGAGACCCTAGTTAGATTGGACGTTGAACCAAAAACTTAGTTTCAAAACCAAAGAATAAAAATATTTACGAAAACTTATTCTCATTCTTACCTCTTTAATTCCTTAATAAAACTTCATGTTCCTCAAAAACTCTTGCAAAATAGATAAAATTTTGACACACTTGATCACTTTGCTAATCTACCCATCCTCTATTTTTATAGATGGACGTGAAGTACAGCAAGTTTTATCAGTTGGGGAATGGAGGAGACCTTATCTTTGAGAGGGATCTGGATCAGCTTTCGGAACTTCTGGAGCGTCCACACCCTGAGTTCTTCGGAGCTCAGCTCAATGATCAAGGAGGAGAAGATCTGCAGTGGCTAATTGTTGCAAGTCTCCGAGGAAAGATTGAACCTCCCACTGCGGAGGGAATTCAGTTTACCTTGAGGGAAAACAACTGGCTCGATGGACTTGCCAGAGCAATGCAGGAAGCTCTTTCCCGTCTGTGTGGGCAGAGCATCAATCAGATCAAGGGTACTCGCTTTGAGTTTTTCCCAAGACGTGATGTGAATGGCCAACCACTGGAAGCCCCATACCACCCCGAGCTGAAGACTCAATTGGACCACCTTAGCTTCATGATGTATGATCGTCAGCAGGAGTTGGACAACTGCCGTGACTATTGCAACCACAAGTCTGCCATCATCAAGACGAAGGACCAGACCATCGCCATGCTAGCAAAGGATCGCAAGTCTCGCCGCCGTCAGCTTTACAAGAAGGAGCGCATTATTGCCCGTCTTCGCCACCGCATCTCATCTCTGGAAGAGACCATCCACGAGAGAGACATGCAGTTAGAGGAAAGGGAGAATGCAGGAGAGGATCTTCGTGGAGACCCTTACTCCTATCTCAGCGATGACAATGATTTTCTGGAGGATCAGGCCATGGACTTCTTCACCGATGAGGATGATTTCGCCTTCATCGATGATCCTGAAGATGATGAAGCCACAAATTCCGAGGAGTAGTAGCACTGAGCACTAGCGTAGTGAGTAGTAGTCAGTCCCACTGTATCGTAGTTTCCAGAATGGTTCTTAAAACCATCTGTTTTTCCTTGTTATGGTGTATGTTGTACTGTGTGCTATGAATGAATGAAAGAGCAACTTGCCAGAAAAACCTGAGTCAAACTCTAAAAACTTTTCAAAAACCCAAAACCTTAGAAATTTCCTTCTTTTCTCATAATCTATATCAATCTTCAGATGCCACGTGTAGGAAGTGGTTCAGCCCCGGACCCGATGTTGCAGATCCTGCAAATGTTGACTTCTGACCGCGAAGCTGAAAGAGCGGAACGTCAAGCCAACCTAGCCACTCTGCAACAGATAGCCCAACTAGCCCATAACAACCAAGGCCATGGAAATCAGGACCACCATGGATCTAAGCTCAAGAATTTCCAGAATACCAACCCACCCGTTTTCACCAAGTTAGAAGAACCCCTAGACGCCGATGATTGGCTGCAAACCATGGAAAATAACTTAGAAGTAGCTGGAGTCGAAGCCAACGAGAAAGTCCTATTCGCCACCCATTATCTAGCCGGAGATGCCAGGACATGGTGGAATAGTGTTCGTACAATGACCAGAGGCTAGATGATGACCTGGGAGGAATTCAAGGTCAAGTTTAGCAGAACCCATGTGCCGCCAGGTTTGATCAAGAGAATGAGAGACGAGTTCAGAGAGTTGAAGCAAGGAAGGATGACTGTAGTGGAATACCGTGACAAATTTTTGTCATTAGCTAGGTATGCCCCGGACGAGATAGACACCGAAGCCAAGAAGAAAGAAAGATTCCTGAATGGTCTACATGACGAGATGCAGACAGTATTAGTCAATATTCCCTTTGTTGATATTGAATCCCTTGTCGACTCTGCTATCCAGATGGAAGGAAAGATCAACCCGGCCAATGAGAACCGCAAGCGTCGCATGATGCATCAACCAGGAACCCATCAGACCCCAAAGTATCGCCCTAACCCATCTCCAGATTTGCTCCAAGAACCAACAGACCCCCTATGACCCGTCCAACCTATCCCAACCGTGGAAACCCTAGACCCGGAGGAAATCACAACAACCCCGGCAACTCTAACAATTTCACCCGTGCCCCACCCAAGTTCAACACCAACAATGCTACCGCCAACCCTAACACTGCCCCGAGGACTGGAAGCAATGTTGTGCCTGTCGCAGCTAAGGACAAGTCACAAGTGACCTGTTATGACTGTGGAAATAAAGGCCACTATTCTAATGAGTACCCCAACAAGAAGAATGCTACAGCCCCTAATGCCAATGCCCCAGCTCAGCAGCAGCGTCGTGTCCAGCCAGGGAGAAGATTTGCCCCAGGGAATTCACTCAACCGCAATGGCCGTCTTTTTCTCATGCATGCTGAAGAAGCTCAGGAAGCGCCAGACGTCGTGCTGGGTATGTTTTCTGTTAATTCAGTACTTGCAAGAGTGTTGTTTGATTCTGGTGCATCGCATTCATTTGTCACCGAAGAATTTGCCTGCACTAGTAAAATCCAACCAACCAAATTGAAGCATGTGATGATTGTACAAATTCCCGGATCAACCACCAAGGCTAGGCAAATTTGCAAGGCCGTCCCTATCCGAATCCATGGCATAGATTTTTATGCTAATCTAATAGTACTCGGAACTAAAGGTTTGGAAGTAGTACTAGGAATGGATTGGATGTCCAAACATAAAGGATTGATTGACTGTGCCAAGAAAGCCATTACCATGACCGATACCACGAATATCGATCGAACATATATCTGAAACCTTACCTCACCAATTCAAGTGTAACAAGAGTCTAGCCCAACCTACCATTGACCAAGTTCGGATAGTCTACGAATACCCTGATGTATTTCCAGATGTTTTGCCCGGTATGCCCCCAGATCGGGATATCGAGTTTATCATCGAACTAATCCCCGGAACAGGACCCATAGCCCAGAGACCCTATAGTATGAACCCGCCAGAACTAGAAGAGCTGAAGAAGCAACTGGATTCCATGTTGGAAATCGGATTGATTCAACCAAGTGCGTCCCCATGGAGATCACCTGTCTTGTTTGTGGACAAGAAGGATGGAGGTAACCGTTTGTGTATGGATTATCGAAAGTTGAATGATGTCACCATCAAGAACAAGTACCTTGCCTAAGATAGAAGATTTGTTTGATCAGTTGACGGTGCCAGTGTTTTCTAAGATTGATCTTAGGCGGCTATCATCAACTCAAGATTCGCAAGAGGATATCCCAAAGCGCCTTTACCACCAGATATGGATTGTATGAGTATACAGTCATGTCTTTTGGATTAACCAATGCCCCCGCTTATTTCATGAATCTCATGAATAAGATTTTTATGGACTTCCTGGATAAGTTTGTCGTTGTTTTCATCGATGACATTCTGATTTATTCCAAATCAGAAGAAGAACATGAGCTACACCTAAGGACCATTCTTGGAACCCTTAGAGAGCATCATGTATGCAAAATTTAGCAAATGTGAATTCTGGTTACAGGAGGTAGGATTCCTCGGTCACATTGTATCAGCAGGAGGAATTGCTGTTGACCCTGCCAAAGTGAAAGATGTAGAAGATTGGCAAGCCCCAACCACTCAAACCCAAGTTCGTGCTTTTCTCGGATTGGTGGGATATTACCGCAAATTTGTAGAAGGATTCTCTAGTATCGCCAGACCCATGACCCAATTGCTGAAGAAGGACAAGAAGTTTGAATGGACCGACAAATGTGAAGCGAGTTTTCAAGAACTCAAAAGGAGATTGATTTCAGCCCCAATCTTGATCATGCCGGATATTACGAAGCCCTTCGATGTGTATTGTGACGCATCCAAGATTGGTCTCGGATGTGTGCTAATGCAAGAAGGCAAAGTTATCTCTTATCTCTCGCGACAATTGAAGCAACACGAGCAAAATTACCCAACCCATGACCTCGAACTCATGCGTAGTTCTAGCCCTAAAGACATGGAGACATTACCTGATGGGAAATCGTTGTGAGATTTATTCGGATCACAAGAGCCTAAAGTATATATTCACTCAGAAGGAGCTGAATATGAGGCAGAGAATATGGATTGAGCTAATCAAGGATTACGACCTGGACATTCACTATCACCCTGGTAAAGCCAACGTGGTAGCCGATGCCCTTAGCAGATTGCCGTGCCGCTTGAACTCCATGATTTTGAAGGAGCAACCAAGTTTGCACAAAGAGATGGAAGATTTTAGAATGGAATTAGTAAGTGAAGGATTTTTGGCTAGCATAGAACTTCAGCCCACTTTGATCAGTCAGATTAAAGAGGCGCAGAAAGGAAATGCTAGTATCGACGGAATCAAGCGTCGTATCGGTACAGGCAAAGTACCCGGATTCACCGAGGACGAAGAAGGAGTTTTGTGGTACAAAGGACGCCTTTGTGTACCATCAGATTCTGAGTTGAAAGAAGTTATCTTGAAGGAGGCTCATGATACTCTTTATTCTATCCATCCCGGAGGAACTAAGATGTATCAAGATTTGAAAGAGCAATTTTGGTGGCATAAGATGAAGAGAGAAATCGGAAGCTATATCGCCAAGTGTGATATATGTCAGCGAGTCAAGGCAGGACATCAAAGACCCGCTGGATTGTTGCAACCTTTGCAAATTCCGGAATGGAAATGGGATTCTGTAGAAATGGACTTTATCACTGGACTACCTACTTCTAGTAGGGGAAATGACTCTATTTTGGTCATAGTGGACAGATTGTCCAAAGTCGCCCATTTCTTGCCCATCAAAACCACCTATCGGAGTTCGAAGCTAGCAGAGTTGTATATTGCTAGAATCGTTAGTTTGCACGGAGTCCCCAAGAACATTGTATCGGATCGAGGAACTCAGTTTACCTCGAGATTCTGGAAGAAAGTCCAAGAAGGTTTAGGAACTCGCCTAGATTTCAGTACCGCGTATCACCCTCAGACCGATGGACAAACGGAGCGAGTAAACCAAATACTCGAAGATATGTTGAGAGCATGTGTGTTAGAATATGGATCCAAGTGGGAAGACTGTCTGCCGTTTGCAGAATTTTCATACAACAACAGTTACCAAGCCAGTTTGCAAATGGCCCCATTTGAATTCATGTACGGAAGAAAGTGCCGCACCCCTTTGAACTGGTCGGAAGTAGGAGAGAGTCAGATTTTCGGACCCGACATCCTACGAGAAGCAGAAGAGAAGGTTCACAAGATTCGTGAGCACCTCAAGACAGCCCAATCCCGACAGAAGAGTTATGCCGACAAGAGACGTCGAGACCTCGCCTTCAACATAGGAGATTTTGTTTATCTCAAAGTGTCGCCATTGAAGGGAATGCAGCGTTTCCAACTCAAAGGAAAGTTAGCCCCCAGATATATCGGACCTTTCAAAAATTTTAACCATCGAGGAGAAGTATCTTATCAACTGGAACTACCTGAAGAGATGTCAGTTGTGCACAATGCGTTCCATATCTCGTTACTTCGCAAGTGCCTCGAAGTCCCCGAGAAGACCGAAGTGTTCAAGAATATCGATCACCAGACCATAGAGATCAACGATGACCTAACCTATCCCGAAGTACCCATCCGTATATTGGAAGAAGCCTTTCGAACTACCAGAACCCGAAGCATCAAGTTTCTCAAGATTCAGTGGAGCAACCACACAGAAGAGGAAGCTACCTGGGAACGCGAAGATCACATCAGGACGGAGTTTCCAGATCTCTTCAAATCCTAGGTAATCTTTTCGTCCTTTTTCAAATCTCGGGACGAGATTTTGTTTAAGGGGGGAAGGTTTGTAACATCCCAAAAATATCAAACTTAGATCATCAAAACACTAATCATCAAAATTAGGGTTAACAAAAACTTTTCTAAGTAAACCCATGAATGCATGCATATGTGTATGCATGGATTTTTAATTTCTTTAAAAACCACCTTGTTTGTGTGATCCATTGCTTGTAAAATGTTTCTTAGGTGAAAAGAACATCATCTAAAACATTTCCCACACTTTTCCTAAAGACAAGTAAATCAAAACACATATATTAAGTGAATGGTCATTTTGACCAATTTAACTCCCATGCCTACTTTGGCTGTCTCAAACTTTCAAAACCTAACAGAAACTTTTCTGGATCTTTGCACCCCTTGAGTGTACTCATAACAAAGTATCAAGGCCCACTTGGTGATCATCCAGAAACTTTCAAATGCATAGTTTAAATGACAATTCAAAATTGAATCTTCTTCATATGGGAAGATCCCACTTTTTCAAAAACCGCTCAAACAAGCTCAACTTTCAAAACCCAAGCATCTGCAGACTCACCAGCACCAATCTAGCAAACCCACCAAATTCATTTCAAAATTCAAAACTTGATTTCATGCGGCCATTTCATCAAATAGGTTGCAGACACAAATCCAACAAAACATCAAACACTATAGTGTGCAGTGATTCTTGCCTAACTTGTTCCCTAGTTAGCTCACACACAACCCAGTAGATCATCTAGAAAGATTAGCCCAACACTAGCACCCATGTGAGCTTGCCATTGCCATTAATGGTGAACAGCCGAGCACCTCAATGCCACCCCATAGTCGACAGCAGGCTAGAGGAAGAACTAGCCGTGCCAACCTTGTCTGGGAGGCAGCCCACCGTCCACCGCCACTGCCTGTCCCAACCGCGAGCATTGCCAAGCCCTGGACCACGCGCACAAGCCGCGCCCAGACCATGCCGAGCGTGCGCCAGAGTGCCAACCTCGACCAGCATCCACAGACCACGCACCGCCCTCACCGCGCGCACACACGATCACCACCGACCCAGGAGACCGCCAGACATCCCCATTAGCAGCCCCGTGCCATACAGCCACCGCCCGCCGTCGAAGACGCCGCCTCTGCCGCGCAGAGCACCGGCCGTTCCAGACCAAACCACACCGCCCCATGCCTCGCGACCATGTCGTTGAGCATCGCCAGGAGACACAGCACCATCCCCTACCCTTGCCCATGCCATTAGCCGCCTGTAACGTCGCCCCCGACGAGCTCACCGTGCGCCCCGACGGTCCCCTCGCTCGACTATAAATAGAGGCCACCCCCGCACGATTTATTCACACCATCTCACTCCCCTCTCCTCACTGACCGTGCCACACCATTCTCAGAGCAAGGCGAGCACCACCTCGCCGGAATTTCACTGGAGCCTGCCGCTGCCGGAGAAGAAGGGAGCCAGCGATTGGAGCCGCCCCAGGAGAAGCCACCGGTACCAGGAGGTTTGCCGTTGTCGACTTCGTCGTTTGCCCGCCTCACCGACCCTCGCCCGTACCCCGGTGAGCCCCCAGCGACCCTCACTGGCCGTGCTAGGTTTCGTTCTCGCCGGAGCTGTCTCGCGTCGACGATGACCCTCAGCCGTTAGATTAGAACTAGATCGAACGATCCACGTTGCCCCATACCGCTTCGCCCAGCCCCGTGTCACTGACGAGTGGGGACACCCACTTAAGCAGCCCGCGGGAGCCCTGTGCTTAGCAGGCCGGCCCGTTAGAATTTCCCGCGCAGCCCAGCAATTCAAATTAAACCTTTTCTTTTTAAATTCAAACACACTTCAGCACCCAACTTCAAAAATCAACCCAGATCGATTCAGTGCACCAAATTGGATGAAACCAATTTTGTTGGAAAGGACTGTGAATGCTTAATCCAAGCCCGTTGGATTCAAGTCATTTGGATCTGTAGATCACCCATAGCAAAAATAACAAGGCAGAAGCTTTTCTGCATTCAAACATTTTTCAAATTTAAACCATAAAAGCTTTTGAGTTGATTCCAACTCTCAAAAATCACTTTTAACCTTACCTTTCAGAATATATAAAAATATATAGGTTTACTTGCAGAAATAATGTTCAAGTAATAAAAGAATGCTTCATAAGCATTTCTAGCCACTTTAATTAATTAAAATAAAAGGGTAAAACCTTATTAAATTGTGACACCACTTTAAATCACATTCCCATGGACTACAATATGTGGTGATGACATGTGTCAACATGATCGCATGTTTAGTTTGGAGAATATTAAATCTTAATTAGTTTTTCAATGAGTAGAAATTACTTTTCTCAAAATAAAAGATTTAAACCAAGCTTTAACCTTGTAATGTTAGAGATGATGCTAGATCATCTATAGGACCCTTGTGTGCGATGATTGCAAGTAGTTAAGTACTGTTTGGTGATTGTGTACCTCGTATTTATTCATAGACGCTAGTACCGACCAAGGATACGAGGAGGAAGGAGGATACTACGAAGAGGAAGCCGAGGAGAACTTCAACCATCGCTACGCGCACAAGGCAAGCTGATACTATACCAATGCAAGCCAATACTTGCAAGCTATTAACTTAGCAAGCCTTACTAAACAAGTTGACCTATGCAAGCTTATATTGACACTGATGCAAGCTAACCCTTGCCAGATACCCTACTGATGCCACAAACCCATACTTGCAATCCTACCTACTTGTTAAAACAATCCTAGTTTTATGTGCAAGCTTCTTACTTTATTTCTTTATCAAAGCTTACTTAGAGTCTACCTAAGAGTTTGGTAGATACCAGACAGTTGTGCTGAAGGTTGCATAAAGAGCATAAAATTTGGCCTAAGCTAGAAACCTTGATATCAGCCTAAGATATAATGTTGGACTTAGTGAAACTCCAATAGTTACCACCCCTCATTAGTACTACCCTCACATGTAGATGCTAGTGCTAAGCATAAAACTTGATAAACTTTTAGATGGGAATGCTTGGTGGAAAAATGGTTATGAAAACCTTGGAATGATGGATCATTCTATCGAAATGTTTTGGACATGTGTTTCCAAACACTTGATGATTTTGGTGATAAAAATGTTGAGGCGTGAGCCTTAGCCCCTTTATAAAACTGATGGTTTTCTGGATGCGATACCATTCCAATTTTATCGTACAACCACAATACCAGAAGATTGGGTAGGGCTTGACTGGAAACTTATATACCTTAGTATTAGTTCCCTCCCGGCCAAGGTCTGAGCTGAGGCTACCTTGTGAAGATTGTCCACCTGTGCAGTACCCAAGATGACAGTGGTCATGGTTGGGAGGCCAAACTCACAGGAGAGGTGCTTATACTAGGGCGTGTAATCGAAAGGTTACGATTGATTATCCACATACTGAGTATGGTGAATTCAGGATTTGTTCCTGACGGATGTATCGAATGTTGTGGTGAAAGTGTACAATCTCTGCAGAGTGTCAAACTATTCGAATAGCCGCGTCATGAGTTATGGACAGATTGAGTGGCCATCTTGTTCCCCGCCGACTTTTCAAAATGACTTGTGAAACGAATTGAGACTTTGACTTGACCACAACAGAGTTGTGACCTGAATTACAAGATCCCATTTAGGAGTTATAAAATTGTGACTAGCTTTGGATCTGAGTAGAGATAAACCTGGCTTTTTTCAAAACAACCCTAGAGCCTAGTGTCCTATTATCCCAAAACCCCTTACCTATTAGTATTAGTTTGCGAGTACTTAAAGAGTACTCATGGCTTTGTCCCTGGCTATTCCCATGGCCAGACTATGAAGAGGAGTACCTGGAAGATGGACCCCAGGAAGGTTACGACAACTAGGATGATCTCCCATCGTCAGCATTGCGTGTGACCCCGAATATGGAGCTTCGCCTACGCTACAATTATTATTACGTATTCCGATGCTTGATGTGTATTGAGAACTGGATCATGTGATCCCTATTCGTGTAAGAACTTATGTATCATTTGTAATGGATGAAGTACTATGGTATCCAATTCTGTTATGTCTCGCAAAAATGGTAATCCTGGGATTGCGATGTATGGCATAACAGGCATCTAGGATTGAAAAATCCGGGTGTTGACATCATCTAAACCAAATAATCTTATGACTTGTGATGAGTATCCACTTGAGGATAACCTTGTCAGACCTAAGTCAGATGCTTAAGTCATTCTTTCTTAGTAGTAATTATTTTATCTTTTCTCAAGTCTAGTGCTCTTTAGTGTCTTCCGAGGGAGACATAAACTACCAAGATACTGTAGGAAAGTGTAAGACATCAATTGACTTAGTCTTAATGGGGTAGCCCAACCTTAGAATACATGTAAGACAGTGGAATCTTAGTGTTAGTTGATAACCAAAGACAACATAATGAAGACCATTAGAGTATGTATAGTTGTATTGGCTAGTAAATCATGTGGTATTCATTTAAGAATTCTACATGAAGGAGTGAAATTATGTCAAAGATCAATGATCATACTGTGAGAAGTAAAGTCATCATGGTGAGATTAGCTTTTAAATCATGATAAAGTGGGAAAGCATAATAAGATCATGGTGAGATTAGCTCCGAGACCATGATGTAAGTGTAAATATGACAAAACCTTAGTAAATTATATTGGAGTAGAAGTATGAAAATACCATGGTAGAATTATGATAGAAGTCATATGTGCTAAATATTTCTAATAATCTTTGGTTTAAGTTAACAAATAGAATCTGATTAGTCATTTGGAGAGATCATGTGAGGTTAGTTGGCTAATAAAGAAAGGTTGAACCTAGTTAATCATTACAAAGGTGAAACCAAAGGTTAGTCAAAACCAAATTGAGACCACTTTGCTTAATATTATCCTGTTGCACTTGAGCAATTTGGGTAAATATTGAGATAAAGAATAGTTGACTTTATGTGCTAAGTATCACAATGTAAACCAATATGAGGAGGTATCATATACTACACAACTAAGCCTGAATTCTAGAGATATTATACTCACCTACTATATTCTGGGCTTAGAATATTGTGTGTTATATGTACCACATTTGGATTTATTTGTTTTTTTCTTGGATCTTCTTGATTGACTAGATCTGTACATGAAGTTTGACTTGGTGTGCAAATGCATGTTGCAACATCCAGTCACTACTTGATGTTATAGACCCAGATAGAGTAAGGGAATTCGTGTAAGGGAGTGACGAATTTCAAAGACCAAAATGAAGACTTACATGAAGAATGAAGCCAAGTGTAAGGATTATCAACTCAATTTGGAGGATGGATCAAGCTTAGATCATTATTAGTCAGCAACAAGAAGTGATGAACTTAAAGTTTAATCAAAATAGGTCATTTTTGCTAAGAAGTCAATGGAGTAATTATGCAAGTTCATGGAAGTATCATGAATAAATATAAAGAAGTAGCTTTGAAACCAGGATGGTATTCAAGCTCTGACAATTCAGAGAGAATATCAGAGGTATATCGGAAACCATAGGGTAATACATATACCCTAGGATGGTTCGCAGCTGATAAATATCCGCAGCTGGTATTTGATCCACAGTTGGTATCTTGTCTGCAGCCGGTGTTGGTTGACATAGTTAACCCAATCATTTTAATGGTTGCATAAAGAGCATAAAATTTGGCCTAAACTAAGTAAGGCCTAAAGGAGTATAAAATATTAAGTGACAAATTTCTAAAATGTTTCGCAAAGTCAGACTTATCCAAGCGAAAATGTCCAAAAGTAAGTAAGACAAATAATGCTGAAAGATTCACTTCGGAGATCCACAAATGTGTGGATATACCATACAATCTTTCATCAGACCCTAATTAGGCAGAGTATAAGCTGGATAGAGACCAACATTCTAGTTATAAAGCCAATAAATACTAAATAGACAGGTTGAAGAATATTAGTAAACCCTAAGGGGGAGAGTAAACATTATAAATGAAAGTTTAAGAAGTACCATATGTAATAATAAAAGAATATCTAAAGCTTAGTATGGTAAAAGCTTGAAGGGGATAAAAGATTAATTCAAACAGACTAATTCTAAAAGAAACCATTCTTAAGTGATCCTTAAGAGGTAATAAAACACATACAATTGGGCATGTGTAGAGAATAAGAAATTCCGATGGGTATGGACAAAATGAGTTCAAATCCAACCTTCGAAAGGACCACCAGTATAAATTTTGAAATGGCAAACCAAAAATTTAGTCTTTTTGTTACAACTATTGTCTAATAGAATCTAAAACCCTATTTTAGTTAGACTTCCCAGACCTTATATGGTATAGCAAGGAAGTTTTATGATTAAGTAAAGGAGTTGGATTAGGATACCTAAGCAGGGGAATGAACTAAAGAAGAGACCCTAGATTGAGGAGTTTGTGATAAGGATAAATTTCGAAGGGACCAAAGTAAAAAGAACTTTGGAGTATTGGAGACACCAAGTTAAAAATTGTTGAGTATGACGAGGATTCAAGGAAAAGATTTGGATATGGGATATTACAATTGTTCCCATTTAAGATTACCATGAAGTGGATAAATACAGTACCCAATACAAGTCAATTCCTTACTCTGAAACGTGAGAGTTTACGAACTTCGAGGATGAAGTTTATTTTAAGGGGCGAGTCTGTAACATCCCAGGATTAGCACCTAGAATTATAGAGGACACATGTTTGTGCATTGCATTCATGCATAAGAAAATCCGGAGAATTTTCGCGCAAAACTAAAGAAGCTATAGAGGGATTGATATCTCTGTTGTTCCGATAGAAACATCAGAGCAAGTGCGATGGATTTCGACATGACCTCTACCGTACTTCTGTGTTTAAGGGGAAAGTAATTCAATGTGAATACTCAAAAGATATATTTGAATTATAAAAGAATAGGTAGAAGGAAAAATAAATGAATTACAATAATACAGAAATAATTGAATTCTTATTTATAAATAGGATATAAATATTTACGAGTTCTAAGTTACATTAAGAAAGAAGACATTTAATCTATTATTATCATATCCATAATCTTACAAGTACAAGAAACAAATACTATTTATAATTATTACCATAAGAATATTCTACAATATTTATTGAATATTAACATGAGTGAAGAATAAAACTTTACTTTAACAAAAAGAATACCTTAATACAAAATATCATTAGTCAATATTACAACATTCTATATTTCACAAAGGAAAGAGAAAATTACAAAAATAATGAAAGGGAGAATTCTAAACTATATTTCCTAAACTAAACTTTTGGTATCTGCTCATCTTCTTTTGTACCTGCAAAACAAATAAATAAAGATAAAAACAAAGAGAGGGGTTAATGTTAGTAATTTTGCTCTCAGTATGGCAATGAAATGCATTGCTATTCACATCATTGAGCATTTAAATAGGGGAAAATTTCACCAAAAGAATATCTGTTCTTATCATAATGTTTTCCCTCAGAACAACCTCATTGGCAGTAATTTATGGGCAAAATTTCACCAGAAAAGTAGAAGAGTGGAAGTAAGATATTTTTTTGCCTTGAACTGATCCAGAACAGTGCAAGCAACTCACACATACATGCAGGAATGTGGTGCTGTCAACACAGGAAGCAAACAGGACAGGGGATAAGTATCAGCCGAAGCAGAGTGAGGATACTCTTCTAAACACTAGCTACAACACTCAGAACAGCAAGAAACCATTTTATCATTAGCTCTCATCAGATTCACATCAACTCATCCCCATCTCATCAACCAAGATATTAGCCAGATCACCACCAGCCAAACCACTAGCCAGATTCCATCACACCCTTAGCTCTGGTTGCTCTCTGGAGCCATCCAAGAGCTAGGATAAGGAGGAAATCAAGGCAAGGCAGCAGCTCCAGGAAAAGGAATCCAAGCCATAGCTATAGAAGAAGCTGGACATGGGAATAAGGAGGAGGACGTCGGCTATACCAGGAGCAACATCCACAAGATTGGATATCAAGTAATCAAGTACCAACTACAGCAGGAGGATAGCAAGGTCAAACAGCTATTCACAAGAGAAAGGAGGAGCTGGAGAAGCACCAACAGGTGGAGAACAAGGTCCAGGGAGTGATCACCACTTCAGGATCAAGCCAGCAAGGGCAATCATCATAGCTACATCACCAACAGCAGTTGTATGGTGAGTTTATACAAAACCACACATACTTGATCTTATCCATTTCAACAGAACATATGATGTTCTGTATATGATCTTCTCAGAAAAACACCCAAGTGGGGTGTACAACCATCATGGAAGAAAGAAAATAAAGCCAACAGTAAATCTTTACAAACCACAATCAAAATCTCAGCCTTGCATCACAGATCTTAGATTAAAATCTCTAGTTTTATAACTAGATACACATAATTCTTAGAATAATCATTTCTGGGCACATCCTATGGATGGTAGCACCTCAGAAATGATTACATCATAAGATTTCATCTTAAACAATAAGGATCTATCATATTATCCTTACCAAGACTTATCAAATCATTTTCCCAAGCACTGTAGGAATCATACTTAGAGATTATTCATCATTTAAGAAAGAAAGCAGCAAGTAAAAAACATTAGTTTCTACTTAGCACAGTCTCAGACCAGCATCATATACCAATGGGTCTAGTTCTAACTAGGTCTATACTCACCACATTGCTGGTATAGGGCATATCCCATCTGGGAAGCACCTCTGTATCAACAGGTTCATCCATATCTACTAAGGATCAGATAATCATTTTCCTAAAGGAATCCAGGAATCATATTAGACATTTGATTTAGAAAAGACAGTGAATGTAGCACTGTCTATTATTAAGCCACACCTGACAGAGATCATTAAGTAAATCATCTTCCTATCATGAAATAAGAATCAATTAATATCTGAATCATTTTCCTAGGAATTCACCTAGGAATCATCTCAATCAATAGCTAACTTTTTAAGCAGCAATGGCAATCCAATCAACACATATCATTTTCCTAGTAGAAAACTCTAGGAATCAAATATGTACATTCTTTTACTGTTAATAAGGCATGAAGTCAGATCCTTTTCCCAGGCTCCAAATCAGTATCAAAGTTACAACCATCATTCTAGTGTATCATCAGGCATTGTCCCTAAGAATCAAGCACATATAACTCCACAACCATCTTTAACAATTATAAAGTTTCAAAAACCCAAATTGGTCCTGCAAGGCAGTACCAGACCAAGCCAAGTATGATTCCCACAAGTTTCTAATGGATGCTCACAGCAGATTGCAGTAGGTGAGATAAGCATGCAACCAAAACCATATGATCCATTGGATCATATCATTAACAGGGTGGATAGGAGTAATATCACTACTATTCCTACATAATTCCACAACAAGTTATAGCACCAATTCCAGCAGTACAAAACTTATGATTGTGTAAGCCACACCAGTAGTGCAAACAGCACAGGTTAGCTAGCATGGGGCCAATACCAAACAATTCCACAAGCCAACTAGATCAAAACCAATTAATATTGGAACATCTCAACAACCAACCAAACCTCATATAAGAATAAATTCATTATCCTGTAGTCACAAACTAGCACCATCCACTATCCAATACAAATAGATAGATTTACAAGCCAAATTCAGTGAGCAAGCTATGTAGCAAAGCGACTGTAGTGTATCATGAACCAAAGTGAGGAACCCAAATTAGGGTTCATACTGAGAGAGAATGGGATAGAGAAAAGCTTACCCGATTGGCCTCGCATAGCAAGAAGAGGAAGTAGACGGTGGTGACATAGAGGTGATGAGAGCCAGGGAGGCGGCACGAGGAGCACCTAAAGGCGCTGCAACCCGCGCCTACGCGGTAACCAAGACAGCCGAGGAGAAGCACGGCGGTTCTGGACATCACCACACCAGCAAGACACCTACTTGTCACCGCAAGCGGCTGCGGCCAACAACCACGAACACACCACCACCAGGCACTCTCTGCATCACCAGGGCACCACCACAAACCAACGAAGGTAACATCAGCCTTTAGAGCCTTAGTCAATAAGAACCCTAGAACCAGAGAATTGAAGGGGCGAGATCAATAGGGCATCATTCACAAATCGAATTGGAGGGATGAGTAGGTCTGATATGGGCGGATCTAGGGTGGCTGGCGGCGGTGCCCGCAGTAACCGTCGTGTGTCGGGATTTGGCGAACAGCGGCAGTGGGCGCCGTAGAGGGGAGGCTCGGGTTTATCCCAGGAGCAAGATGTGAGCGAGAAGGGTGAAGGGGCCGGGGTCGTGTTGACCCCGAGCCAGGGCTGCGCCGGGTCGTTCTTGTTACCAACCAAATAGACAAAAATAAAAAAGGGCATAAGATAAAGCTAGAATAAAGTAATCACCAAAACACCCCTGAACACTATTTTATATCTAGAAAAATGTAGGAAAAATCTTATTAAGAATCCTTTTAAATAAACATTGGGTATCACTCATTTATATAATATGGTGAATAATCATTATATCTTAACCACTATTAACATAACTTTAAATTTAACAAATTACTAAGACCATCTAATTATGATTAATCTAATCATTCACTTAAATAGAAAGTGAATAATTCCACACCTTAGTTATACCTATCCTAAATCTAAAACTAAGTAATAATTAAAACATATTACATCTTAAGTTTACTTACCCTTTTAAAGTTAATTTTAGTCTCAAAGCTTATACACATCAGGTCTAATACACTACTTATGTTTTTATAGTTAACTTTGGTCTATTTCAATTAAGACATAATACATCTCAAGTCCAAACTAATCAATCAAATACCAGAAGGCATTGATCACATTTTATTAACAATGAAGATTGCTTAAACATTATAAATTAAATCTTTTCTTCAAATGTTATTCTTTTTGCCACTTCACATAACAATCTTATAATAAGTTCTTCAAATCTTAACAACTTAATTCCAAGGACTTTTATCATAGTTACCACATGAAAATTCACCATAATCACATAATCTTATACTTTACTTACATATTTTGGATTGTTAACACCTAGGTTCCTTATAAAGGTCATTAATTGTAAAGTAAAATTTGAAGATAAACCAACTCTGAAAAGAATTACTTAAATTCACTCCACTCAAAGTATTGGAGATTCAATTTGGGAGTTTTACAAAAATGCATAACATTACTTATGCATAACTGCATATTGCTTCTTTAAACATTAGTCCTTACCGGACCAACGATGCAGATTTCAGATATTGGATCTTATGTCGTCTCGAAGATCGTGAGTGCATAATCTTGCAATCACAAAAGGCAAGTTCACCCTTGCTCATGTCCTTTGATTATTTTCTGTAAAGTATTTTACAAATCCAGTGTTGTCATCACCTGCATTTGAAAAAGGTCCGAAAACACTATTTTCATAATAATATGATTATAGGTGTATTACCATGAGGTAATAACCTACTATGAAAGTTTCGGTGGTAAAGGAACATATTATCTAGGACTTAACAACCAATATCGCCAGTGATTCTTGCGCCGTATATCACGCGTTAACCATGAGATTTGGAATGGGACGGAGAAGTCAGCTGTATCTTCTTCCTCTCGCATGTAGCCGGATGTGTAGGTCGTGGCTGTTATCACTCGTAGCGTGCATATTAATTGGTAATTCGTAGAGGATATGCAGCATATGGATGGGAACCCTCAACGTCCCACGATAGTTTTGGCATCTAACGGTCTGTACAAACCATTGCCGTAATTCAATATGTGGGCATGGTGTACACCAAGGAGGCATGCAAGGTCGCGAAGGGCGCAGTGATTGGCTTGGATCATCTACTAGGCCCCACACCATAGGAAGTGTGGACGGGAAAGATCGCCCGGTTGTGCAACAAGGATTTGATCTCTCATGGGTAAAGTAACGCACCTCTGCAAAGTGTAAGAACTGTAACTTGTTACTCCTTGTTCCGGGAAGGAGCTGCGAACACGGCGGGAAAGGAACCCCATGAAGGTTCTGGTAAACCCATGAAGGCTGACGGACATAGATTTTCAGAATAAAAGCAACCTTTGAAGAAATGTTTATGAAAACTTGCATTGCCTACGACCTATGGTTTGTGGCTGTAGTTATAGTGCATCAAACACTCCTTTTCTAGTGGACTTGCTGAGTACGCTCGTACTAAAAGTATCTTCTTAACCATTGCTAGGTTCTAAAGCCAGTATAGACGATGACTACATCAATTCATGCTCGAGGAATCATCATCAAAAGCTAAAGCTCTTCAATGAAGTCAAGAAATTCAACATATACAACAACTCAAGTGAAGACGAAGTCGCCGATTAGATAAGAATAGAATCTCTAGCCCTAGAACCCATTTTTGTAGTGTATTGCAATAGCAGCAATGCCAGACCATTAGTTGAGATATTAATCTTAATAGTATTATAGTTTTGGAGTTGTTTATTTCTGGTTCTTCTTTGTAAGAAGTTTCTTTCTCTCTCTTAACCTAAAGTGTTCTCTGGATCTTGTGTAAAGAGTTGAGTTGTAACCTATAGTCATGTCTTGGACCTGCTGTGTTTCTATTGTACCACTCTGAGGGATGTAATACCAGTGAACGGTGTTTCATTGGTGTTATGTCTATGACTATAGTGTACTACATCATGCAGTGATATGCTGGGTCACCGCATGTGGCTTCCTCCCATAGGCAAGGTGGGACTAAACCAAACAGCCTCCACCGGTCAACAGAGGGGTCCTCACATCCCATCCCTCTGAGAAGCCCCTCAGAAAGGCATGGCAATGCTGGCTCTGATACCAGATATTAGCGTCCACTTGGTCAACCCAGTACTCAGCCCACGTTCTGGACGTTCATGCGCTCACATCCTAACAACAAGAAAAGAGTCCACTTCATCCCAAAAGCCCGGACTAAAAGGCGGAAGGAATCTCTCCCATATAAGCTGGGTGTGGCATCCTCCTGTAGGCAAGGTGGGACTAAACTTCGTGTAGCCTCACCGGACAACAACAGCCTAACATCCCATCCCCCCTGAGAAGCCCCTCAGAAAGGCATGGAAATCGCTAGCTCTGATACCAGATATTAGCATCCACTTGGCTAGCCCAGTACTCAGCCCACGTTCTGGATGTTCATGCGCTCACAGCCTAACAATAAGAAGAGAGCCCACTCCATCCCAAAATATCTTGGCCTGAGCTTAGAATATCTATTAGAGCTTGTTTGGTCCCATCATTTCATTTTATTTGGTAGAAATAAAATGGCATTGGTGATATCATTTCATTGGCAATTCCATAAAAATTACATGGTACCAAAAGAAATTAAAGTTAGGCATAAAAAATCATAAAATTTGTAAATAAATTTCATAACCGATTTCATGACGGTCAAAAAGATGGGCTGACGGGTAGTTCGTAGCATGGCCCTTGATCCACGGGAAAGGAGAAGGTTCTCCTAATCTGATCTTTAAAAAAAGTGAGCCTCTCGTATGAATGTAAAACAAAATTTTGAAAAGTGAGTTTCAAATAAAAAGTTTTGAATAGTCAGTTTGTCGTCTAAAAACATATATTCCTAAAGAAGGTTCTTATAAGGATCATTTGTAAACCAAATTATTATTTTTGAAATTTCAAGGATCCATACTAAAAGATTGATCCAACAAGCATAAGCGCATCTCCACCACGGAGACATATTTCAGACACCAATCGTATTCTAATCAGTCTGTTTGAGTCGTGTTCGGACAATTTTTTTAGGCATTTAGCCATGATCCGGCCGAGTCAGGGTGCTCCTACCGGGAAGACCATTTTGGCCTGACATGCAAACCTGCCTTCTTTCCCGCGCCGACTCTGTCCCTCGCCAACGATGGCGCCCTGCTCCTCCTCAAGCACCAACTCCAATTTCCAAATCCCAGACAAAAACCCTTGGCCGCAGTTTTATTGAAACCCCAGATCACCACAGGCCGCACACAAGAATTCTCGATTTCCGAAACCCAAGCAGGAGCAACGCCGCGCAATACGTTGCAGGTCCGTCTGTCGCGACAGAGAAGTTGGGCCATGCGGCAACGCGGCATTTCCCTCTTGGGAGGAAATACAATGCCAAATGCTTAAGCCCGACCGCCACCTCCTTAGCCCCGGCGATGGCCTCCACCGCGACGGGCTCAAGGATAACCCGACATGTGGATACTCCCTAGGAAGCCGCCGCATGCATGCGCCGCGGCGATGGCGCCTTTGGACCGTGCCCCTACCAAACCCTAGCCTTCTCGAACGAGCTCTTCCTCCTCTGCGTCCTCGCCTGCCTCTCGGAGCCCCACCTTGTAGGCGCCGCCTCCGACGCCGCCTCATGGTCCGGGACTGGGATTTCGCACGCACCGCCTCCCCTACTGCTTCCCCAACCTGGCGATCCTCGACTTGTTCCCGGCCTCCATCGCTGCCCAGGCTGCCCCCTTTCAGGGTCACTGCCTAGTGGTTTCAGGCCAATAGGAGTGAGGACTGGCTGGTCACGCTACATTTCCAGCTCGCCCCGAAACCAGAGCAAATGTGGTTCTAGAATAGGTCGGTCCGGACAAGAAAATAGAGAAGTGGTCAAATGGGCCATCTCCGTTGGGATGGGTTTTTGTCCGACCAGATCTAAACGGACAGCCCGTAGTCGAATGGGTCTCCTCGGTGGAGATGCCCTAAGATCATACATGCCTAATCAGCTTGCCAATATTTATTCCCTAGTTCTGTCCTCTACTAGTTCAAATGATATATTTTGAGCTAAGTTCAACTTTTCCAACAGATTATACATGTATTGTTGAAAAAAAGATCATACACACAGTGGTCTGGCACGAATTAATCAACTAATCAACCAACGAGAAGGAATCTGAAAATGGTACGAAAACATTTGTGTGCCCAGAAAATGCAGCTGAGTTTCTCTTGTAGTATTTGCACAATTCCTACATAAATAAATAGCCATATTATTCGAAACCAGTACTTACATTATTGTTTTTTCTCATGTTCCCTGAAAGGCCTAAAGTTCAAAATCATTTTTTAAAACCGTCTAGTTAAATCTCGAACTTGCTAAAACTATTTAAACTTAAGATAGCTTGCTGGAAGCGTACAAATTTCATGAACTTTTACCACGTGTAAACTTAAGATTACAAATTCTCAATCAATCAGTAGTACAAACTAATACTCCCTCTGTTTCAAAATATAAGATGTTTTAGGTTTGTGAAGAAAATGTATCTAGACATCTCTTAGTGTGTAGATTCACTCCCAATTTGAGTGAACCTATATACTAAAAGATACATTTGTTTTACAAAACTACAAAACTAAAACATCTTATATTTTAAAACGGAGGGAGTAGTTGCAAACTGGTGAACCCGCGGGAATAAGAGCATCTCCACTCGCCTACCTAGGGCGCCGGTCCGGACGCCGAAATTCAGTCCGGACGCCGAAAATCGGCTCAGTCGCATACCTAGGGACCTGTTTTCGTCCGGATTTCGGCGTGTTTTGGTCCTGTCTACCCAGGCCGAACCTAGGTTCCTGGGGACGCCGGACGCCGCAAAAAAAAGGCGTGGGCCAGCTCTGTCGGCGAGACAGTCCCATTTCCACCCACTCCACTCGTCCAGACTGCCGCGAAGAGCTCTGTCGCCATGACTTCGCCGGCGGAGCTCCCCCGCGCCGAGACATGCCCACGCCTCTAGCTACGCTCGTCGTCGTTGCCGCCCAGCTCCACGCCTTCGCCGCCGCCGCCGCTTTCGCCGACCTATCCTTGCCGTAGCTGTGCTTCGGCTCTGTGCGCCCACCACCACGTCCGCCAGGTGTTCGACATTTGGCCGGATTCGTCCATGGACTCCGACGGCGACGAGGTACTGTCCACTGACTCTGACGAGGGCGAGATACTCACCATGGATTCCGACGACGAGGAGTTGCTGTTGGAGATATGCCCTAGAGGCAATAATAAATATAGTTATTATTATATCTTTGTGTTTATGATAAATGTTTACATTCATGCTATAATAGTATTAACAAGGAAACATTAATACTTGTGTGATTTGTAAACTTAATTTGAAGTCCCTAGTAAAGCCTCTATATAATACTAGCTTGTTGGTTAATAGATGATTGTGGTTTCCCTATCATGAACATTGAGATGTTATTAACAACAAGATCATATCGTTAGGAGAATGATATGGTGGACATACTCCTATAGATAAGCGTAGCATAAAGATCAAGTCATTTTAATAGTTCAATTGCTATATGCTTTCTAATACATAGTAATCTAATTTCTTCGACCATGAGATCATGCATATAACCTTTACCGGATGGATGCTTTGATGACATCACCACATCGTAACTGGGTGGCTATAAAGGTGGCATTGAGTGTTCGGAAAGTATTGGTTGAAACACATGGATCAAGAGTGGGATTTGTCCATCCATATGATGGATAGATATACTCTAGGCCCTCTCGGTGAAATGTCATCCAATTAGCTTGCAAGCATGTGACTGGCTCACAAGGGATCACATATCACGGGAATGAGAAAAGAGTACTTATCGGTAACGAGGTTGAACTAGGTATGCAGAGATACCGACGATCATAACCTCGGATAAGTAAACTATCATGAGACAAAGGGAAATTGATATCGTATGTAAGTGGTTCATTCGATCGCAAAGTAATCGTAGAAATATGTGGGAGCCATATGAATTTCCAGATTCCTCTATTGGTTATTGTTCGGAGAAGTGTCTCGATCATGTCCGCATAATTCACGAACCGTAGGGAGACACACTTAAGGATTCGACGTTGTTTGAGTAGTTATGGAATGATGAGAAAGAGACCGAATGTTGTTCGGAGTCTCGAATGGGATTCGGGATATCACGAGGAGATCCGGAATGGTCCGGAGAATAAGATTCATATAAGGAAAGTCCCGTTTCGGAGTTGGGGAATGGTTCCGGTGTTTTCATCGGGAATGTTCTAGAAGGTTCTGGAATGTCCGGCACTCCGGGGGGAAGGGTACATGAATGTGTTATATCAAGTTGATATGATTGCATCATGTACTCGGTGTCATCGCTGATCAAAATAGAGGGTTTATTCAAATCCTAGTTTGAAAAGTCAAACGGCTAGTTTGAAAGTCAAACGGCAGTTTTTGGAAAGAGGGGGAGTGGGAAACCGAGTTGGGAAGGAGTTCCCTCCTCCAACCGGCGGCGCACCACCCAAGCCGAGTTGGGGAGGGACTCCTCTCCCTCCCCTTGGCCGGCCGGCCCCTCCACCTATATAAGGAGGGGCAGGGCTCCCTCCTAGAGACACACAAGATCCTCTCCTCCAAACCCTAGCCCCAAGCCGCCGCCTCCATAGCCGCCGCCGGCCCTAGGGCAAACCCTAGCCGCCGTCTAGCTAATCCCTAGCCGCCGGCTTGCCCCCTCCCTGGTGTGTCTAAACCCTAGAACACCGAGGGACTCTCTCATACTCCACCATACTCGCTCCGGCTTAAGGCGAAGCCCTGCGAGATCTCCCCTCTACTTCCGGTACCACGCCGTTGTGCTGCCGGAATCGCGAGGAGAGTGCTACAACCTCCGCTGCCTGCTGGAACAAGGGAGAGGAAGGTCTTCGAAATCGAACGTGTGACCGACTACGGGAGCGCTGCCGGAACGCAGCGCCGGAAGGATCGTCTACGCGATCTTGAGATCGAAAAGAGTACGACTACATCACCCACGAGAATCCGCTCTCGTTAAACACTTTGGAATCTTCGAGGGTGAGTTATTCTATTGACTCGTTGCTACAATCTAGTAGATAGATCTTGGCTTGTTTGTTTGTATGCAGTAGAAAATTTTTGTTTTCCATGCTACGAAACCCTACAGTGGTTCAGAGCCGTGTCTATATGTAGATCTGTTGCACGAGTAGAACACAATGGTCATTGTGGGCGTTGATGCTTTTATTGTCGATTGCTTCTTGTGTACTTTGCATCTTGCGGTATGTTGGGATGAAGGCCCGGCTAACCTTACATGACATCGTTCATGAGACTTGCTCCACGCTTGACATGCAACTTGTATTGCATAAGTGGCTTTGCGGGTGCCTGTTTCTCCTAGCATAGTTAAGATCCAATTTACAACGGGTGATTAACAATACTAGTATCAATGTTGTGGTTCATGTTCGTAAGTTAGAACGACACTTATTGATAGCCCCAAACCACGTAAAACATGCAAAGAAAGTAGAGGCGTCTAACTTTGTTTTGCAGGGGTGTGCTGTGATGTGATATGGCCATAATTGTGATTATATTTGATGTATGCAATGTTCCTTATTGTAAGTTGGCAACCGGCAGGAGCCATATGGTTGTTTTTAATTTATGTTAAGACCAGCATGTCTATTCAAAGTAGTTGTAATAGGTGAAGCCGGTGGACGACAACCATGGAGAAGCATCATTGACCTTGATGCAATGCCGGTGATGATGGAGATCATGTCCGTGCTAGAAGATAGAGATCATAAGCACTAAGAAGAAAGGCCATATCATATCACATATTATGAATTGCATGTGATGTTAATCCTTTATGCATCTTGTATTGCTTAGTAGACGACGGTAGCATTATAAGATGATCCCTCATGCACATGAATTTCAAGTCATAAAGTGTTCACCCTTAGTTAGCACCGTTGCTAAAGCTTGTTGTTTCGAAGCACCACGTGATGATCGGGTGTGTTAGATTCTGCAAGTGTATACAACGTGAGCAAGCCAGATTTGCTCATGCGGAAACTAAGGTTTGATCTTGACGAGCCTAGCATGTACAGACATGGTCTCGGAACACGGATCACCGAAAGGTAAAGCATGAATCATATAGTAGATATGATGAATATGTCGATTGTTCGCCATTGAAACTATATCAACTCTCGTGATGATCGGTGTTGATGTGGTGGATTTGGTTCGTGTGATCACTAAAAAAATGTGAGGGATATTGTTTTGAGTGGGAGTTCACCTAGATTAATTTTATTATTAATTTGAACTCAATTTGTCATAAACTTAGTCTAAACTATTGCAAATATGTTGTAGATCAATGGCAGCCCCTACCATCAATTTTAATGCGTTCCTAGAGAAAGAAAAGTTGAAAAACAATGGAAGCAACTCATGGATTGGTTCCGCAATTTGAGGATTGTCCTCACAGTGGTAATTTGACCTATCTGCTGGATGCAATCATTGGGTGACCCACCGGTGATGTCAGCCGATGAAGTAAAGAATGTTTACCTCACTCGGAAGACTCGGTACTCCACAGTTCAGTGTGCTATCTTGTATGGTTTAGAATCGAAGCTTCAGAAAAGGTTTGAGAATTCAGACCCATATGATATTGTCGAGGATCTCAAATTTATTTTTGAGACTCATGCGGCAATTGAAAGCTATGAGGCTTCTGAAAAGTTCTTTAACTGCAAGATGGAAGAGGGCAACTCCGTCAGTGAGCATGTGCTTAGTATGTCTGGGCACGCAAACAAACTTCAAAGCTTGGGTATAGTGATTCCCAATGCTTTGGGGATTTACCGTGTCCTCCAATCACTGCCACCAAGTTACAAGAACTTTGTGATGAACTACAACATGCAAAACATGAACAAGACGTTGCCAGAACTCTTTGCCATGTTGAAGTCTGCAGAAGTGGAGATCAAGAAAGAGCACCAAGTGTTGTTGGTCAATAAGACCACCAAATTCAAGAAAGGTAAGTCTAAGCAGAAGGGACACTTCAAGAAGGGTGGTAAGAAAGTTGCCACGCCTACGAAGAAGACCAAGGCTGGACCTAAGCCTAATACTGAGTGCTTTTACTGCAAGGGATAAGGTCACTGGAAGCGGAATTGCCCAAAGTACTTGGCGGATTTGAAGAACGGCAACATCAAGAAGAAAGGTATATCTGATATACATGTTATTGATGTGTATCTCACTAGTACTCGTAGTAGTGCCTGGGTATTTGATACTGGTTCGGTTGCTCATATTTGTAACTCGAAACAGGTGCTGCAGAATAAACGGAAGCTAGCGAAGAACGAGGTGACGATGCGCGTTGGAAACGGATCAAAGGTTGATATGATCGCGGTCGGCACGCTACCCCTTCATCTACCATCGGGATTAGTTTTATACTTAAATAATTGTTATTTGGTGCCTGCGTTAAGCATGAACATTATATCGGGATCTTGTTTATTGCGAGACGGTTACTTGTTTAAATCCGAGAATAATGGTTGTTCGATTTATATGAGTAATATGTTTTATGCACATGCACCTTTGATAGATGGTCTATTCTTATTGAATCTCGATAGTGGAAATACACATATTAACAACATTGAGGCTAAACGTTTGAAATCGAGCGATAACTCGACCTATATGTGGCACTGTCGTCTTGGTCACATTGGAGTGAAGCGTATGAAGAAACTCCATTCCGATGAACTTCTTGAATCACTTGATTTCGAATCACTTGAAAGATGCGAAGCATGTCTGATGGGTAAAATGACTAAGACTCCATTTTCTGGTATGATGGAGCGAGCTACGGACTTATTGGAAATCATACATACCGATGTATGCGGTCCAATGAGTGTAGCATCGCGCGGTAGTTATCGTTATGTTCTTACCTTCACGGATGACTTGAGTAGATATGGGTATATCTATTTCATGAAACATAAGTCCGAAACTTTCGAGAAGTTAAGGAATTTCAAAGTGAGGTAGAGAATCAACGTAACAAGAAGATTAAATTTCTACGTTCTGATCGTGGAGGTGAATATCTAAGTTACGAGTTTGGCGAGCATTTGAAGAAATATGGAATACTTTCACAATTGACACCGCCGGGAACACCACAGCGTAATGGTGTGTCCGAACGTCGTAATCGAACTCTATTAGATATGGTTCGTTCTATGATGTCACTTACAGATTTACCGCTATCATTTTGGGGTTATGCATTAGAAACATCCACATTCACTTTAAATAGGGCACCATCTAAATCCGTTGAAACGACACCGTATGAATTATGGTTGGGGAAGAAACCTAGATTGTCGTTCCTTAAAGTTTGGGGATGCGAAGCCTATGTAAAGAAGTTACAGCCGGACAAGCTTGAACCCAAAGCGGAAAAATGCGTCTTCATAGGATACCCGAAGGAAACTATTGGGTATACCTTCTATCATAGATCCGAAGGCAAAATCTTCGTTGCCAAGAATGGATCCTTTCTAGAGAAGGAATTTCTCTCGAAAGAAGTGACTGGAAGAAAAGTAGAACTCGACGAGGTTGTCAAACCTTCTCTCGAAATTGCGAGTAGCGCAGCACCGGAAGAAGTTCCTGTGGTGCCTGCACCAATAAGAGAGGAAGCTAATGATGATGATCATGAAACTTCGGTTGAAGTTGCTACAGAGCCTCGCAGGTCAACGAGAACTCGTACCACTCCAGATTGGTATGATCCCGTTATGAGTGTCATGTTGGTGGACAACACCGATGACCCTGAGACATATGAGGAAGCGATGATGAGCCCAGATTCCAATAAATGGCAAGAAGCCATGAAATCCGAGATTGGATCCATGTACGAAAACCAAGTATGGACTTTGGTGGACTTACCGGATGGCCGGAAGGCTGTCGAGAACAAATGGATCTTCAAGAAGAAAACAGATGCTGCTGGTAATGTTACTATCTATAAAGCTCAACTTGTCGCAAAAGGGTTTCGACAAATTCAAGGAGTTGACTACGATGAGACTTTCTCACCAGTAGCGAAGCTAAAGTCTGTGAGGATTATGTTAGCAATCGCTGCATATTATGATTATGAGATATGGCAGATGGATGTCAAAACAGCATTCCTCAATGGAGACATTGATGAAGAGTTGTATATGATGCAACCCAAAGGTTTTGTCGATCCTAAAGATACTAACAAGGTATGCAAACTTCAACGATCTATCTATGGATTGAAGCAAGCATCCCGAAGTTGGAATCAACATTTTGATAAGGTGATCAAAAGTTTTGGTTTTATACAAACTTATGGAGAAGCTTGTATTTACAAGAAAGTGAGTGGGAGCTCTGTAGCATTCTTAATACTATATGTAGATGACATATTGTTGATTGGGAATGATGTAGACCTTCTTAATAGTGTCAAGGAATATTTGAATAATAGTTTTTCAATGAAAGATCTTGGAAAGCTACCATATATTAGGCATAAAGATTTATAGAGATAGATCGAACGCCAAATATCATTGTCACAAAGTACATATTTGGACAAAGTTCTAAAGAGGTTTGAATGGAAGATAGCAAGAAAGGGTTCTTGCCCATGTTGCAATACGACCTTGAGTAAAACTCAAAGTCCGACATCTGAGAAGATAGAGAAAGGATGAGTAAGACTCCCTATGCCTCAGCCATAGGATCTCTAATGTATGCCATGCTATGTACTAGACCCGACATTGCATATGTCGTTAGTTTAACTAGCAGATATCAAAGTGATCCAGAGTGGATCATTGGACAATGATCAAAACATCCTTAAGTACTTGAGAAGAACTAAGGATATGGTTCTTTCTTATGGAGGTGATGAACAGCTCGTTGTTAATGGTTACACCGATGCTAGTTGGAACACCGATCCGGATGATTCTAAATCACAATTTGGATACGTATTTATTTTGAATGGTGCAGCAGTTAGCTGGAGGAGTGCAAAGCAAAGCGTTGTTGCGAGATCTTCAACTGAATCGGAATACATGGTCGCTTCCGGAGGCTTCACAAGAAGCGATATGGATGAAAGATTTCATTACTGAGCTGGGTGTGGTTCCTAGTCGTTGGACCCAATGTTCATCTCTTGTGATAACATGGGCGCCATAGCCAATGCGCAAGAACCAAGGTCACACAAGAAGCTGAAGCACATCAAGCTATGTTTTCACGCTATTCGAGAACATATCCAAGATGGGGATATAAAGATTTGCAAAGTACACACAGATCTGAATGTGGCGGATCCGTTGACTAAACCTCTCCCGAGGGCAAAACATGACCAGCACCAAACTGTCATGGGTGTTCGGTATATTACCATGTAATCTAGATTAGATGACTCTAGTGCAAGTGGGATACTGTTGGAGATATGCCCTAAAGGCAATAATAAATGTAGTTATTATTATATCTTTGTGTTTATGATAAATGTTTACATTCATGCTATAATAGTATTAACAAGGAAACATTAATACTTGTGTGATTTGTAAACTTAATTTGAAGTCCCTAGTAAAGCCTCTATATAATACTAGCTTGTTGGTTAATAGATGATTGTGGTTTCCCTATCATGAACATTGAGATGTTATTAACAACAAGATCATATCGTTAGGAGAATGATATGGTGGACATACTCCTATAGATAAGCATAGCATAAAGATCAAGTCATTTTAATAGTTCAATTGCTATATGTTTTCTAATACATAGTAATCTAATTCCTTCGACCATGAGATCATGCATATCACCTTTACCGGATGGATGCTTTGATGACATCAAACACCACACCGTAACTGGGTGGCTATAAAGGTGGCATTGAGTGTTCGGAAAGTATTGGTTGAAACACATGGATCAAGAGTGGGATTTGTCCATCCATATGACGGATAGATATACTCTAGGCCCTCTCAGTGGAATGTCATCCAATTAGCTTGCAAGCATGTGACTGGCTCACAAGGGATCACATATCACGGAAACGAGAAAAGAGTACTTATCGGTAACGAGGTTGAACTAGGTATGCAGAGATACCGACGATCATAACCTCGGATAAGTAAACTATCGTGAGACAAAGGGAAATTGATATCGTATGTAAGTGGTTCATTCGATCGCAAAGTAATCGTAGAAATATGTGGGAGCCATATGAATTTCCAGATTCCTCTATTGGTTATTGTTCGGAGAAGTGTCACGATCATGTCCGCATAATTCACGAACCGTAGGGAGACACACTTAAGGATTCGACGTTGTTTGAGTAGTTATGGAATGATGAGAAAGAGACCAAATGTTGTTCGGAGTCTCGAATGGAATTCGGGATATCACGAGGAGATCCGAAATGGTCCGGAGAATAAGATTCATATAAGGAAAGTCCCGTTTCGGAGTTGGGGAATGGTTCCGGTGTTTTCATCGGGAATGTTCTAGAAGGTTCCGGAATGTCCGGCACTCCGGGGGGGAAGGGTACATGAATGTGTTATATCAAGTTGATATGATTGCATCATGTACTCGGTGTCATCGCTGATCAAAATAGAGGGTTTATTCAAATCCTAGTTTGAAAAGTCAAACGGCTAGTTTGAAAGTCAAACGGCAGTTTTTGGAAAGAGGAGGAGGAGTGGGAAACCGAGTTGGGGAGGAGTTCCCTCCTCCAACCGGCGGCGCACCACCCAAGCCGAGTTGGGGAGGGACTCCTCTCCCCCCCCTTGGCCGGCCGGCCCCTCCACCTATATAAGGAGGGGCAGGGCTCCCTCCTAGAGACACACAAGATCCTCTCCTCCAAACCCTAGCCCCAAGCCGCCGCCTCCATAGCCGCCGCCAGACCTAGGGCAAACCCTAGCCGTTGCCTAGCTAATCCCTAGCCGCCGGCTTGCCCCCTCCTTGGTGTGTCTAAACCCTAGAACACCGAGGGACTCTCTCATACTCCACCATACTCGTTCCGGCTTAAGGCGAAGCCCTGCGAGATCTCCCCTCTACTTCCGGTACCACGCCGTTGTGCTGCCGGAATCGCGAGGAGAGTGCTACAACCTCCGCTGCCTGCTGGAACAAGGGAGAGGAAGGTCTTCGAGCGATTTAACGCGTGACCGATCATGGAGCATGGCCGGAAGGATCGTCTACGCGATCTTGAGATCGGAAAGAGTACAACTACATCACCCACGAGAATCCGCTCTCGTTAAACACTTTGGAATCTTCGAGGGTGAGTTATTCTATTGACTCGTTGCTACAATCTAGTAGATAGATGTTGGCTTGTTTGTTTGTATGCGGTAGAAAATTTTTGTTTTCCATGCTACGAAACCCTACAGTTGCTTGCCGAACTCCTGGAGGAGGAGAGCGCCGAGGTCGCCGAAAGTGAAGAGCACTTGCAGATTCTCGCATCGCTCGCCCAGCTGTACATGCAGATGGCAAAGCCGAAGCGCGGTGGTTCGGCGCCAGGTCGCATGAAGTGCAAGGAGAGACAGAGGATAGAGGGCTATTGCATGTTGTACGCCGACTACTTCGCCGACCAGCCACTCCATGGAGAGGACTTGTTTCGCCGCCGTTTCAGGATGAGCCGGAAGCTCTTCCTCAAGATCCTACATGCCATCCAGGAGTTCGACCCATATTTCCTTTGCAAGAAGGACTGCACCGGTTAGGTTGGGTTTTTGTCGCTTCAGAAGTGCACCGTGGCGATGAGGTTGTTTGCATATGGAGCGCCGGCTGATGCTGCCGATGACTATCTCCGCATCGCCGAGTCCACCGCCCTTGATTGCTTGTATAGGTTCTGTAGGGCAGTGATTGCAGTTTTCGGGGAACAGTACTTGAGATCACCCACTGCTGAAGGCACTGCTCGGATCCTCGCAGTCAATGAAAGTAGAGGATTTCCTTATATGCTTGGAAGCATAGATTGCATGCATTGGGAGTGGAAGAACTATCCATTTGAATGGCAAGGAATGTACAAAGGCCACAAAGGAGGATGCACTGTGATACTTGAGGCAGTTGCTACACATGATCTTTGGATCTGGCACTCCTTCTTTGGCATGGCAGGATCGAACAACGACATCAACGTCCTTAACTCCTCAACTTTCTTTTCCAATCTTGTTGAGGGTCATGCTCCCCATGTGGAATTTGAGATCAACGGGCATCACTATAACAAGGGATACTATCTAGCAGATGGCATCTATCCAAGATAGCCAACATTTGTGAAGACTATCTCAGGCCCAATGCTTCCCAAGAATTCTCACTTTTGTCAAGGAACAGGAAGCTTGCAGGAAGGACGTGGAGCGGGCATTTGGTGTGCTCCAGCAGAGGTTTGAGTTGTCTGGTTCTCTGCTATGACATGGTCGAAAGATCAGATGTGGGAAGTGATGAACTGTTGTGTGACCTTGCACAACATGATCATTGAGGATGAGAATAAGGATCCAATGAGTTTGCTCGAGGAGGATGAGCCATACCATCTACATGGTCCTCTTGCCGAGCCTGATCATCAGGTGCCTCCAACATGGGCTGCATTCATCGCAATGCGTCAGGAGATCCGAGATCCGGCGATGCATCAACAGCTGCAGGATGATCTTGTCGAGCACCTATGGATATGCAGGGGCAACACAACGTAGATGCTGAGCATGAACTAGCCGAACTTGGCCGAAATATGTTGTAATTTTATTGCAGGCCGAACTATGTTTACAGTACGCCGAACTCTGTTTAAAAAATTTGCCGAATATTGGTCTTAACGTGTTCTGTATTCATTGTATAACGAACTATGCCGAAATTTGGACGAAGTTTAGCCGAATTTGAGCCGAATTCTAGCGGAAATGGGCGACCCGAGAACTCGGCCTGGGTACGCGAGTGGGAAACTGGGCGTACCCAGGCCAAAAACTTGCGCCGTCTGGCCGAAGTTTGGTCCGGATTTAGGCTTGGGTTCGACCAACGAGTGGAGATGCTCTAATGGTAGGTACTGAGATTACGAACACAACAGCTAAACACGGAAGATTCAACTTCGACCCCGTGATCAAAATTCAGAATACAAACTACACACAATTCTGAAGCTTGACAGCATACACCTACAACTAGAAGAAGGTCGAACATACAATATTACATGCGCACCAGCAGAGCACCTAATGTGCTGGCACAGGCATCATGCTTGGGCACGCGAGCGGAAGAAGGTCGGCATGGGCAGCATGCTCGGCTCTGGCGAGGCGAAGAAGCTCGACACAGAGAACAGGGGATCCATGCGTAGAGCCGTCGGAACCATTGCCATCGTCTCGTCCTCCTGTGAGTGCTTGTCTTCGATCTCCATCTCCTCATGCTCGGCCAGCTCTTGGCGTTGGCCTGTGCGGACCGCAGCTTCTTGTGGATGTGCCAGCGATCGGCGGAGGACGCGTGGCTCGTGGGCCGCTTGTCGCACATCGAAGCGTGACCAGGTATCGTGTTGCTTCCCCTGCTCGACGACGATGATGAGGACGTGCTGCTGCTGCTCCCGGACTTCTTGCTTATGTCCCAGCGCTCGCAGGAAGACGCGCGCCCTGGGCTTGAGCTGCCGCACGACGATGAAGAAGGGCTTCCGGGTTTCTTGTCCGTCTTGTGCGCGTCCCACCTCTGGACTGAGTCGGCGCGGCCGAGCTTGGGCTTGGAGGCGAAGGAAGACGGCAGGATGATGAGGCACGGGGTGGGGATCGTGGTCCTCTGTGGGGTCGGGAGAAGACCCGGGAGAAGCCCTACGGCGGCCTTGGCCATTGCACATTCGACCGACGCCATGGATGATCTTCTGGATTCACAAGCGTGCTCAGAACTCGGAAGAGAGAGATGTGCTTGCCGGCTGGGGAAGGAAATGATGGATGATCTGATGATGGGGTGTGGGATCGAATTGGGTGCATATATATATTGATGCCACGGCTTAGAATTGGATGACGAGTCGGACTCCAAGAATGGCAATCTCCCGCAGGCAGAGCAAAATCCGAGAGTTCATCTGCAGGCTGCCGCACCTCCCATTGCACTCTACTTCGGATCGGGCTATGTTTTTCGTTTTGCGGGAGGAGGAAACGGGATCCATGCTGCCATTCCAGGAAGTAACTCCCGGAAGTCAATTCGGTAGTCGCCGTCTCCTATTCGGCGTTCGTCCATGGCATACCAAAAGGTCGAGCCGACAAGCATCAGATCACAATTTTGAAATTTCTCATCAGCTTGCCCATATGAAGATGGGCCAACGCTAGCTGCCACCTACAGTAGGAGCCTCCCCTCACCTCCACCGCACTGCTGCCGCCGAGAGGGGATGACCGCAAAGCCGTGCTCGCCCCAAGGAAGGTGGCGGCGAGGCATCTTCTATTCTTCTTTTGCGTTTCCTGGGCGTCGGTGCTTGGTGGCCGGCTGGCGCTGGGCGGTCGGAAGCGCGTGCGGCAGGGCGGGCTGGCGCTTGAGGCCTGGCGGCGGCTGTTGGCGAGGCAGGTGGTGTCGAGGAGGCGGACGGTGTCGTGGTGTTGCGGGCCTGATCTGGGCTGGCGATGGGCTGGGCGAGCCGGGCCATATTCCATCCTGCGGCTAGCGTGGGAGGTGTCGGGCGGCTGCCTCGGGCTCGCCTGGTGCTGGCCGGCTCTCCTGCCCATGCAGGGGCGGTAGCCTTAGGGCATGCTGATTCTCGCCCTCCTCCAGGACTGGTGGTGGTCGTCCTCTAGGGCCAGTGGTGGCCGGAGCTGCGTCTCCGGGGCGTCAGTGTACCGGCTTCGCCCTAGCATGACCATCTCGGTCTCAGATTTGGTGACCTAGGAGACTGTTGCGGTGGTGGGCAACGTTCTCTTCCACCGGAGATGAGTTGCTTCCTACGCTTGTAGTTCGAGCCGGCAGCTTTGCTACTCGGCTCCATTTTGCCGAGGCGCGGTCTTTGGCCCGAGTGAAAATCCTGCTCGGTTACTCCGATGCTGACCACGGTCACGCCTGCGGGTGCCATTCCCCTCCTTGAAGGCGTGGTCTTGGGCCTGACCATCCCCCCTACCCCTCAACATTAGGGAAACCCTATGTTTGCTTTGTCGGACCGGACAACAGCGGTGTAGCGGCGTCATTTCCTTTCATGAAGGCGATGTTTAGGCTGTGTGGGGTGTCCCCGATGTGGCATGCAGAGGTGTCCTTGCTGGTGTTGGCTACTACTCAAGGTGTTAGTCTTTGGGGCGCAATGTATGTCATCAGTCGACTCCTTCCCAAGTTCGGCTAGATCCCTTCACTCGCTCGCTTCATCTTCTAGGCACATGTAGTGTTAGGTTTGTCTGGGCAACTCTGGTTTTGGTCGTGCTTTGGTGGTGTTTGGTATTGATTGTGACGCGGCTTGTAGGCTTAGTGTCCGCTTCCTTGCCATTTTTGGCTAGGCCTAGGCAAGACGAGCTTGTTGCTCGTGTTGTAGGAGTGTGTTGTAAGCCGAAATGCGAGTGTAGAATTGTAGCCATTCTATGACGTTTTTGTCAACTTAATACAAAGATGTGCACATCTGACATGGTTATACCCTATGGGTACACGACTTTAGTATACCTGGTCCAGCCCAAGGAAGGCCCACGAGAATATATATACGGCCCATGAAGATTTTTGGGTGGCTCAAGCCCATGGCGTCTTCGGATCCTTGGAGATCAAGACTAGGACAGATAGAATATTCAAAGGGGCAAACCCTAAAACCTATAACCGACTCGATCTGTGCCCGGGACCTGCCTACCTCTATATAAAGGCTAGGAGGGCACGACGGGGAGGATCTGTCACATACCACCGCGTACACACCTCCACGACAGATTGCATCTGTGCACCCCTGTAACTTTCGGTTCCGCCGTAATCAAGAGCAGACAAGCAGGAGTAGGGTTTCCCCTCCGGGGCCTGAACCTGTACGGTGACCCAGCATACCACTGCATGATGTAGTACACTATAGTCGTTGACATAACACCAATGAAACACCGTTCACTAGTATTACATCCTTCAGAGTGGTACAACAGAAACACAGCAGGTCCAAGACATGACTATAGGTTACAACTCAACTCTTTACATAAGATCCAGAAAACACTCTAGGTTAAAGAGAGAGAAAGGAACTTCTTACAAAGAAGAATCAAAGATTAACAACTCTAAATCCATCATACTAATAAGACTAGTATCTAAACTATTGGGGCTTGCATTGCTGTTATTGCAATACGCTACAGAAATGGGTTCTATGGCTAGAGATTGTATTCCTATCTAATCAATAACTTCGTCTTCACTTGAGTTGATGTATATGTTGACTTCCTTGACTTCATTGAAGAACTTTAGCTTCTAATGAGAATCCTAGAGCATAATTTGATGTAGACGTCGTCTATACTGGCTTTAGAACCTAGCAAGGGTTAAGAAGATACTTTGAGTATGAGCGTACTCAGCAAGCTCACTAGAAAAGGAGTGTTTGATGCACTATAACTATAGCCACAGACCATAGGTCGTAGGCAATGCAAGTTTTCATAAACATTTCTTCAAAGGTTTCTTTTATTCTGAAAAGCTATATCCGTCAGCCTTCATGGGTTTACCAGAACTTTCATGGATTTCCTTTCCCGCCGCGTTCGTAGCTCCTTCCCAGAACAGGGAGTAACAAGTTATAGTTTTTACACTCTGCAGAGGTGCGTCACTTTACCCATGAGAGACCTTAGGCTTTGTTGCACGGCTGGGAGTATGTCCCTGTTCAAACTTCCTTGGTTTGAGGCCCAACCTAAGATCCAAGCCAATCACTGCCTTCTCCGCGACCCCGCATGTCTCCTTGATGTATGCCATGCCCACCTATTGAATTACGGCAATGGGCAATACAGACCTTCAGATGCCGGAACTATCGTGGGACGTTGAGGGCTCCCACCCATATGCTGCATATCCTCTATGAATTACCAATTAATATGCATGCTACGAGTGATAATAGCCACGACCCGCACATCCGGCTCGATGCGAGAGGGAAAAGATGCAGCTGACTTCTCCGTCCCATTCCAAATCTCATGGTCAATGCGTAATATATGGCGCAAGAATCACTGGCGACATTGGTTGTTAAGTCCTAGGTAATATGTTCCTTTACCACCGAAAATCTTATAGTAGGTTATTACCTCATGGTAAATAACTTATAATCACTTTATTATGAAAATAGTGTTTTCTGTCCTTTTTCAACTGCAGGTGATGACAACACTGGATTTGTAAAATACTTTACAGAAAATAATCAAAGGACATGAGCAAGTGTGAACTTGCCTTTTGTGATTGCAAGATTATGCACTCACGGTCTTCAAGACAATATAAGATCAAATAGTGGAAATCTGCATCATTGGTCCAGTGAGGACTAATGTTTAAAGAAGCAAGATGCTTTTATGCATAAGTAATGTAATGCAAATTGATAAACGTGAATCCCAAGAATAACGTTGTTCTAGGGTTTGGATACTGGAAAGGGTTCCCTTGGAATGTGTTGCCTTTTTTAGATTAAGTTTCACACATGTGCTTCTTATTAAGGCTTGTGAGTGTGTGGAAAACAACAGGTATTTATACAACAACAAAATACACAGTATGGAAAGCTACTCAAGGTTGCTTACATCTTAATTGTTTATCTTTAAGTTTTACTTTACAAGTAATGTCACTCATAAAGAATTTAAGTATTAACAATCTTATTATACTAGTAAAGTATAAAGTAAGGTGTTTACTATTAATTGTCATATGTTCATTGAAGTGGCAAAATGAATAACTTTTGAAGAAAATCTCACTCAACTAAGCAGAAGCATTTAAGCTTTTAAGTTAATCTTATGAAGTGTTCTTTCTAGTTATAATCTTTAAGTCAGAAAGAATTGCCTTTACTAGAATAATGAAATTGGTAGTATTTGAGACTTATCTATCTTGGTTTTTAACTGGGTTGGTTTGGTATTAAGATGCTTTATAACTTAATTACTACAGACCAAAGTTAACTATAAAGTATATAATAAAGTATTTAGCATTATACTTAAAGCTTTGTAACTATAAGTAATTTTAAGATTGTAGATAGACTTAGGGTGTATTACTTATGATAATTGTATCCTGTTCATTTTATATTGTTTCCTTAGAGTTACTTAAGAATGGCATTACTTCTATTGGAGTAGTGATTTATTTACATTATAATGGTATAAAGGGATTTATCTCCCCATAAGGGTGTGGTTAAGGTTTATGATTAAGTAAAAAATATTATTTACTACTTATGGATTCACTTATAGTGTTTTGATTTGTTTATAAACTTGTGGTTAATATACAGAATGGGTTTTGTCTTATTACAATTATTCTTGGAGATCTTATATTAGATAAGGATTCTTTTATAAAATAATTTATACTTATGGTTGAAAGATAGTTTAATAAAATTGTATTTAAATGGTGTTAAATCATTTTGACCACATAATGTTAGTATTTAAGATTAGTACTATTTATTACATTTAGTTGGTTAATTTAAGAAATATTAACTAAATTTATTTGTCCTTTTATGAATTATAAACTAAAGAAATAGGTTTAAATTCAAGTTATGAAAGTGTTTAACTTTGTATTTAACTGAAAAGTGGAATATCACATTTTTAACATGTAGGTACTATTTTTGTGATCACTTTGGTATATTACATTTATTTTTGTGATTTATAAATAATAAGATATGATTTTAATAAGGTTTATTACTATATAAATACTTAATAAATAATAAATATTTAATTAAGAGGAATAATAATGCTTGATTATAGTTTTAAACTCTAACTCTTATTTTTCTAAGTTTTTTGGTATTTTATTTATATTTTTAACATTTACCATTATTAAAATATTAATTATCAAAGTATTAAAACTTTATAAAGTATTTATTAAATACTATTTATTTAAATAATTATCATAATAATATTTAATAATAGTTTTAAGTTGTAGATTTTATTTTTCTAAACATTTTCATATATTATATGTATTTTTCTGATTTATAAAAAAAATATTAAATTGACAAGATTTAATCATTTTATTTTATTTCTGGAATATTTGAAATTTGAATTCATATTGTTTTAATTATTTTCTAAACATGCACAAACTTTTTATACCACAAACCTACCTAGCCCTAGACACTGGCTTGGGTCCTAGGCCACGTCACATGCCACATGGGCAAAGACCAGTCAACAGGGTGGACTTGGTCAAGGATGACGCCAGCAGGATGTCATCATGACGTCACACGAACTCTCACCCCCAGATCGAAGTTCAATCGATCGATTGGAAGGATGCTTGCACGCGGAAAGGGCGTTGCTGGACGCGGACGAGCACGCTGAGTTGATTGGTGGTGGCGCCGCTCCGTTTTGGTCGTTGGAGCTACTCCGGCGACCAACAACTGCGATGGTCGACGGCGGTGTCCGGCTAAAACTTAAACTAGGAAGAGAACGAGAAAAAGGAGAGCACTAACATGCTCAGAGCATTACCAGGAATCCCGTGGAGTAGTCGGCGAGATAGGAGATGGTCGGAATCACTGGGAACAGCGTCGACTGGCGGCGGAATGTCGGTGATGGCGAGCTCGATTTAGGTCGAACGGCGTCGATTCCTCTGATGAGATGAACAAGTCGAGCAAGGGGAGTCGAATGGTGGTCCTGGCTTGGCCTGGGACATCCGGAGACGATGGGAACAGAGATGTCCGGCGAGCTCGGGTTTCGATCTAGAGAGAAGACAGGGAGGAAGAGAGTGGCGAGTGAGAGAGGATGAGATCGAGCAGGGGTGTAGTCGTGGCCTTCTTATCGTCCTCTGGGACGGTGGCGGGAATCGCGACGCTCCGCTGACGATGACGGCGGCATCGGGCGGCGGCGAACCCCTCCAGCGAGGTGCTTGTGACGCACGAGGAAGACGACGACAGAAATTTTGCGGAAAAACCCCTAATAAAAATCCAAACTCAACCCATGATCCCTCGGTGGCCCACTTGTCAGCGGAGATTCTTGGATGTTTGTCCTATTGGGCGCTCTTGGCTCTTGTAGGTTGCTCGTGAGCAGCAGATAGGGAGAAGGGTAATGGGCTTCGGCCTGGTTATAGTTTTTTCTCTTTACTGTTTCCTTTTCTATTTTCTGTTTTATTTTCAGGTTTGAATATTACACATTTGATTGAAATTTCTTTATGGAATTATCTTCTGAATAATTGTAGTAATATTGAAGGTATTAAGAATCAATTGATGAACTTTTATTATATATTGTTTAGGTTTATTTATTTTCTTTATATATATACCTTTTCTATTATTATTTGTGAGGGCCTTTAATATGAATTTAATTTTGCATAAATTCATAAACTTATTATAAAATGTATTACTACTAACTAATGAGATTTTATTCTTATTAATACATAATATTAAGGCAACTTTTATATTTATTGGTACTTCATTATTATATGATACATAAGGTTTTGAGTATTTAATAGGGTTAATATTATTCTCATAATTTAGGAAATGGTAATGTATATATTTTTTTATTATTACTAACAAAAGAGTTAAAGTTAAAATTGAAAATGCTTGCCATAAGTTCTTAGAAGGTTTAATATTCTCATATTTATTTTATTGATTTGAATAAAGATTAATGGCTAAACATATTGTCTTTATGTTTATGATCTTTATTAATATCACCTTTTAAATAGAAAGTTATTATTTGGAAAGTCATATGGAAAAGATTTGATAAAGATAACTCCTAAGCACATTTGGTTATGATAATTAGAAATGATAAAGATGTGCTTAAGGGATTTGCTATAGGAAAATATTCCGATGAAGCATTGAGGAAATAAGATGATTGATTCAAATAGATGAAATATATTTTATGTTTGGTTAAGATTAGGGTTCAATATTTAACAAGGATTTCTATATTCCATACTTCATAATTCTGGACTTCTAATTAAGGAATTTCTTTCCTAAATATATTAATTCTCTATATCCATCATCATGTGTTAACATGATGAGCTTTACCTCACAATAATATTCTTATCCACCTTTTATTCTTCTAAACCCATTGATAAATACAATGAGCTTGTCATCAAAGCCTTTCATAATCCTTTATATCTATACTTGGCTATATCAACTACTCTATTGCTGATAGTGTCCCAATCCAACAAGTGGTTACTTCTAACTCCAATCATACTCTTCCTTAATCATCCTTCACTAATATCACTTCAATAGATGTATACATCAAATCCTACTTCACCTCAAGTGCTTAGTATTTCCAAAAAGGAAAATACTACTTCTTTAATCCAATGTTACTCTTGTTGGAGATATGCCCTAGAGGCAATAATAAATATAGTTATTATTATATCTTTGTGTTTATGATAAATGTTTATATTCATGCTATAATAGTATTAACAAGGAAACATTAATACTTGTGTGAACTGTAAACTTAATTTGAAGTCCCTAGTAAAGCCTCTATATAATACTAGCTTGTTGGTTAATAGATGATTGTGGTTTCCCTATCATGAACATTGAGATGTTATTAAACAACAAGATCATATCGTTAGGAGAATGATATGGTGGACATACTCCTATAGACAAGCGTAGCATAAAGATCAAGTCATTTCAATAGTTCAATTGCTATATGCTTTCTGATACATAGTAACCTAATTCCTTCGACCATGAGATCATGCATATCACCTTTACTGGATGGATGCTTTGATGTCATCAAACACCACACCGTAACAGGGTGGCTATAAAGGTGGTGTTGAGTGTTCGGAAAGTATTGGTTGAAACACATGGATCAAGAGTGGGATTTGTCCATCCATATGACGGATAGATATTCTCTGGGCCCTCTCGGTGAAATGTCATCCAATTAGCTTGCAAGCATGTGACTGGGTCACAAGGGATCACATATCAGGAGCGAAAAGAGTACTTATCGATGTGAGGTTGAACTAGGTATGCGAGAGATACCAGCGATCATAACCTCGGATAAGTAACATATCGTGAGACAAAGGGAAATTGGTATCGTATGTAAGTGGTTCATTCGATCGCAATGTAATCGTAGAAATATGTAGAGCCATATGAATTTCAGATTCCTCTATTGGTTATTGTTCGGAGAAGTGTCGATCATGTCCGCATAATTCACGAACCGTAGGGAGACACATAAGGATTGACGTTGTTTGAGTAGTTATGGTATTATGAGAAAGAGACCGAATGTTGTTCGGAGTCTCGGATGGGATCCGGGATATCACGAGGTGATCCGGAATGGTCCGGAGAATAAGATTCATATAAGGAAAGTCCCGTTTTGGAGTTGGGGAATGGTTAGGTGTTTTCATCGGGAACATTCTAGAAGGTTCCGGAATGTCCGGCACTCCGGAAGGGGGAAGGGTACATGAATGTGTCATTACATATTGGAATGATTGCATCATGTACTAGGTGTCTTTGCTGTCCAAAATAAAGGGTTTATTTAAATCCTAAATTGAAAAGTCAAACGACTAGTTTGAAAGTCAAGCGCAAGTTTTGGAAAGTGGAAAGAGGAGGAGAAGAGAACCGACTTGGGAGGAGTCCCCTTGGCGTAGCGCCTCCCAAGGCCGACTTGGGAGGAACTCCTCCCCTTGGCCGACCCTCCCACCTATAAAGGGAGGCGGGGCTGCCCTCCTAGCACACACTAGTTCCTATCCTCTAAACTAAACCCTAGACCTAAACCCCGGTTTAGAGCTATTTGGTTTAGAGCCTTCTAATTGGTTTAGAGCCTTCTAATTGGTGTGTCTAATTACTAGACCACTAATAGCCTCTCTCATAAGCTCCACCATACTGCACTTGCTTAAGCGAAGCCTGCGGGATTCCCTCTACTTAGGTACCACGCCGTTGTCTTTTAGGAATCGCGAGAGAGTGCTACAACCTCCATTTTCTTTGGAACAAGGGAGAGGAAGGTCTTCGTCGAAATCCGAACGATGTGACCGGCTGGGAGGCGCTGCTGGGCGATGCGCTGGAAGGATCGTCTCACGCGATCTTGAGATCGGAAGAAATGCGACTACATCACCCACGAGAATCTGCTCTCGTTAAACACTTTGGAATCTTCGAGGGTGAGTTATTCCATCGACTTCGTTGCTGCAATCTAGTAGATAGATCTTGGCTTGTTTGTTTGTATGCGATAGAAAATTTTTGTTTTCCATGCTCTGAACCCCTCTGATGGTATCGAGCCGTGTCTATATGTAGATCTGTTGCCGAGTAGAACACAATGGTCATTGTGGGCGTTGATGCTTTTATTGTAGATTGCTTTTGTGTACTTTGCATCTTGCGGTATGTTGGGATGAAGCGGCCGGGCTAACCTTACATGACATCGTTCATGAGACTTGCTCCACGCTTGACATGCAACTTGTATTGCATAAGTGGCTTTGGTGCTGTTTCTCCTAGCATAGTAAAGATCCAATTTACAACGGGTAATCAACAATGCTAGTATCAATGTTGTGGTTCTTGTTAAAAGTTAGAGCGACACTTATTGAAAGCCCCAAACCACGTAAAATATGCAAAGAAAGTAGAAGCGTCTAACTTTGTTTTGCGGGGTGTCTGATGATGTGATATGGCCATGATTGTGATTATATTTGATGTATGCAATGTTCCTTATTGTAAGTTGGCAACGGCGAGCCATATGGTTGTCTTTAATTTCTGTTAAGACTGCGTGTCTATTCAAAATAGTTGTAATAGTTGAAGCTGGTGGGCGACAACCATGAAGAAGCATCATTGACCTTGATGCTACGCGGTGATGATGGAGATCATGTTCGGTGCTTGAAGATGGAGATCGGAAGCATGAAGAAGAAAGGCCATATCATATCACATATTATGAATTGCATGTGATGTTAATCCTTTATGCATCTTGTATTGCTTAGTAGGCGGTAGCATTATAAGATGATCCCTCATGCACATAAATTTCAAGTTCTAAAGTGTTCACCCTTAGTATGCACCGTTGCCAAAGCTTGCTTGAAGCACCACGTGATGATCGGGTGTCTTTGATTCAGCGGTGAATACAACGTAAGCAAGCCAGATTTGCTTATGCGGTAGCTAAGGTTTGATCTTGTGAGCCTAGCATGTACGGACATGGCCTCGGGAACACGGATCGCCGAAAGTTAAAGCATGAATCATATAGAAGATATGATGAACATGATGATTGTTAGCCATTAAAACTATATCAACTCTCGTGATGATCGGTGTTGATGTAGTGGATTTGGTTCGTGTGATCACTAAAACAATGTGAGGGATGTTGTTTTGGTGGGAGTTCACCTAGTTTAATTTCATTAATTAATTTGAACTCAATTTGTCATAAACTTAGTCTAAACTATTGCAAATATGTTGTAGATCAATGGCAGCCCTACCATCAATTTTAATGCGTTCCTAGAGAAAGAAAAGTTGAAAAACAATGGAAGCAACTTCGGATTGGTTCCAATTTGAGGATTGTCCTCACATGGTAATTTGACCTATGTCTTTGGATGCACGCTAGGTGACCCACTGCGGTGATGCTACCGATGAAGTAAAGAATGTTTACCTCGCTCGGAAGAATCAGTACTCCATAGTTCGATGTGCTATCTTGTATGGTTTAGAATCGAGCTTGAAAAGGTTTGAAGAGTCGATCCATATGATATTGTCGAGGATCTCAAATTAATCTTTGAGACTCATGCGGCAATTGAAAGTTATGAAGCTTGAAAAGTTCTTTAAGCGCAAGATGGAAGAGGGCAGCTCCGTCGGTGAGCATGTGCTTAAAATGTCAGCACGCGAATAAACTTCAAAGCTTGGGTATAGTGATTCCTAATACTTTGGGGTTTACCGCATCCTCCAATCACTACCACCAAGTTACAAGAACTTTGTGATGAACTACAACATGCGAACATGAACAAAGAGTTGCGAACTATTTGCTATGCTAAAATCTGCGAAGTGGAGATCAAGAAAGAGCACCAAGTGTTGATGGTCAATGAGACCACCAAATTCAAGAAAGGCAAGTCTAAGCAAAGGGACACTTCAAGAAGGGTGGTAAGAAAGCTGCCACGCCGTGAAGAGGACCAAGGCTGGACAAACGATCTTGAGTGCTTTTCTTGCAAGGGAGAAGGTCCTTTGGGCGGAATTGCCCAAAGTACTTGGCGGATTTGAAGCGGCAACATCAAGAAGAAAGGTATATCGATATACATGTTATTGATGTGTATCTCACTAGTATTCGTGGTAGTGCACAGGTATTTGATCTTTGGTTCGGTTGCTCATATTTGTAACTCGAAGCAGGGGCTGCGGAATAAGCGGAAGCTAGTGAAGAGCGAGGTGACGATCGGCGTAGGAAGCGGATCAAAGGTTGATGTGATCATGACGCTACCTCTTCATCTACCATCGGGATTAGTTTTATACTTAAATAATTGTTATTTGGTGCTGCGTTGAGCATGAACATTATATCGGGATCTTGTTTATTGCGAGGCGGTTACTTGTTTAAATCCGAGAATAATGGTTGTTCGATTTATATGAGTAATATGTTTTATGCACATGCACCTTTGATAGATGGTCTATTCTTATTGAATCTCGATAGTGGAAATACACATATCAACAACATTGAGGCTAAGCGTTTGAAATCAGCGATAACTTCGACCTATATGTGGCCTTGTCGTCTTGGTCACATTGGAGTGAAGCGTATGAAGAAACTCCATTCCGATGGACTTCTTGAATCACTTGATTTTGAATCACTTGAAAGATGCGAGGCATGTCTGATGGGTAAAATGACTAAGACTCCATTTTCTGGTATAATGGAGCGAGCTACAGACTTATTGGAAATCATACATACCGATGTGTGTGGTCCAATGAGTGTAGCATCATGTGATGGTTATCGTTATGTTCTTACCTTCACGGATGACTTGAGTAGATATGGGTATATCTATTTCATGAAACATAAGTCCGAAACTTTCGAGAAGTTTAAGGAGTTTCAAAGTGAGGTAGAGAATCAACGTAACAAGAAGATTAAATTTCTACGTTACGATCGTGGAGGTGAATATCTAAGTTACGAGTTTGGCGAGCATTTGAAGAAATGTGGAATACTTTCATGATTGACACCGGAACACCACAGCGTAATGGTGTGTACGAGCGTAATGTCGAACTCTCTTAGATATGGTTCGTTCTATGATGTCACTTACAGATTTACCGCTATCATTTTGGGGTTATGCATTAGAAACAGCCACATTCACTTTAAATAGGGCACCGTCTAAATCCGTTGAAACGACACCGTATGAATTATGGTTTGGGAAGAAACCTAAATTGTCGTTCCTTAAAGTTTGGGGATCTGAAGCCTATGTAAAGAAGTTACTGGGACAAGCTTGAACCCAAAGCGGAAAAATCGTCTTCATAGGATACGAAGGAAACTATTGGGTATACCTTCTATCATAGATCCGAAGGCAAAATCTTCGTTGCCAAGAATGGATCCTTTCTAGAGAAGGAATTTCTCTCGAAAGAAGTGGTGGAAGGAAAGTAGAACTCGGCGAGGTTGTCGAACCTTCTCTCAAAATTGCGAGTAGCGCGCACGGAAGAAGTTCTGTGGTGCTGCACCAATAAGAGAGGAAGCTAATGATGGGGATCATGAAACTTGGTTGAAGTTGCTCTGAGCCTCGGAGGTCAGCGAGAACTCGTACCACTCCAGATTGGTATGATTCCGTTATGAATGTCATGTTGGTGGACAACATCGATGACCCCGAGACATATGAGGAAGCAATGATGAGCCCAGATTCCAATAAATGGCAAGAAGCCATGAAATCCGAGATTGGATCCATGTACGAAAACCAAGTATGGACTTTGGTGGACTTACCGGATGGTAGGAAGGCTGTCGAGAACAAATGGATTTTCAAGAAGAAAGCAGATCTTGATGGTAATGTTCGTCTATAAAGCTCGACTTATGCAAAGGGTTTCGACAAATTCAAGGAGTTGACTACGATGAGACTTTCTCACGATGGCGAAGCTAAAGTCTGTGAGGATTATGTTAGCAATCTGCATATTATGATTATGAAATATGGCAGATGGATGTCAAAACAGCATTCCTCAATGGAGACATTGATGAAGAGTTGTATATGATACAACCCAAAGGTTTTGTCGATCCTAAAGATGCTAACAAGGTATGCAAACTTCAACGGTCCATCTATGGATTGAAGCAAGCATCCCGAAGTTGGAATCAACGTTTTGATAAAGTAATCAAAGTTTTGGTTTTATACAAACTTATAGAAGCTTGTATTTACAAGAAAGTGAGTGGGAGCTCTGTAGCATTCTTAATACTGTATGTGGATGACATATTGTTGATTGGGAATGATGTAGACCTTCTTAATAGTGTCAAAGAGTATTTGAATAATAGTTTTCAATGAAGGATCTTGGCGAAGCAGCTTACATATTAGGCATAAAGATTTATAGAGATAGATCGAAGCCAAATATCATTGTCACAAAGTACATATTTGGACAAAGTTCTAAAGAGGTTTGGAATGGAAGATAGCAAGAAAGGGTTCTTGCCCATGTTGCTTAATCGACCTTGAGTAAAACTCAAAGTCCGACATCGGCGAAGATAGAGAAAGGATGAGTAAGACTCCTATGCATCAGCCATAGGATCTCTAATGTATGCCATGCTATGTACTAGACCCGACATTGCATATCTTTAGTTTAACTAGCAGATATCAAAGTGATCCAGAGTGGATCATTGGACGTGATCAAAAACATCCTTAAGTACTTGAGAAGAACTAAGGATATGGTTCTTTCTTATGGAGGTGATGAACAGCTCGTTGTTAATGGTTACACCGATGCTAGTTGGAACACCGATCCGGATGATTCTAAATCACAATCTGGATACGTATTTATTTTGAATGGTGCAGCGATTAGCTGGAGGAGTGCAAAGCAAAGCGTTGTGGCGAGATCTTCAAGAATCGGAATACATGGCTGCTTGGAGGCTTCACAAGCGATATGGATGAAAGAGTTCATTACTGAGCTGGGTGTGGTTCCTAGTCGCTGGACCCAATGTCTATCTCTTGTGATAACATGGGCCATAGCCAATCTTGCAAGAACCAAGGTCACACAAGAAGCTGAAGCATATCAAGCTGCGTTTTCACGCTATTCGAGAACATATCCAGGATGGGAATATAAAGATTTGCAAAGTACACACAGATCTGAATGTGGTGGATCCGTTGACTAAACCTCTCCCGAGGGCAAAACATGAGCAACACCAAACTGCCATGGGTGTTCGGTATATTACCATGTAATCTAGATTAGATGACTCTAGTGCAAGTGGGAGACTGTTGGAGATATGCCCTAGAGGCAATAATAAATATAGTTATTATTATATCTTTGTGTTTATGATAAATGTTTATATTCATGCTATAATAGTATTAACAAGGAAACATTAATACTTGTGTGAATTGTAAACTTAATTTGAAGTCCCTAGTAAAGCCTCTATATAATACTAGCTTGTTGGTTAATAGATGATTGTGGTTTCCCTATCATGAACATTGAGATGTTATTAAACAACAAGATCATATCGTTAGGAGAATGATATGGTGGACATACTCCTATAGACAAGCGTAGCATAAAGATCAAGTCATTTCAATAGTTCAATTGCTATATGCTTTCTGATACATAGTAACCTAATTCCTTCGACCATGAGATCATGCATATCACCTTTCTTTGGATGGATGCTTTGATGTCATCAAACACCACACCGTAACAGGGTGGCTATAAAGGTGGTGTTGAGTGTTCGGAAAGTATTGGTTGAAACACATGGATCAAGAGTGGGATTTGTCCATCCATATGACGGATAGATATTCTCTGGGCCCTCTCGGTGAAATGTCATCCAATTAGCTTGCAAGCATGTGACTGGGTCACAAGGGATCACATATCAGGGAGCGAGAAAGAGTACTTATCGATGCGAGGTTGAACTAGGTATGCGAGATACCAACAATCATAACCTCGGATAAGTAACATATCGTGAGACAAAGGGAAATTGGTATCGTATGTAAGTGGTTCATTCGATCGCAATGTAATCGTAGAAATATGTAGAACCATATGAATTTCCAGATTCCTCTATTGGTTATTGTTCGAGAAGTGTCTCGATCATGTCCGCATAATTCACGAACCGTGGGGAGACACACTTAAGGATTCGACGTTGTTTGAGTAGTTATGGTATTATGAGAAAGAGACCGAATGTTGTTGGTCTCGGATGGGATCCGGGATATCACGAGGTAATCCGGAATGGTCCGGAGAATAAGATTCATATAAGGAAAGTCCCGTTTTGGAGTTGGGGAATGGTTCCGGTGTTTTCATCGGGAACATTCTAGAAGATCCCGGAATGTCCGGCACTCCGGAGGGGGAAGGGTACATGAATGTGTCATTACATATTGGAATGATTGCATCATGTACTAGGTGTCTTTGCTGTCCAAAATAAAGGGTTTATTTAAATCCTAAATTGAAAAGTCAAGCGGCTAGTTTGAAAGTCAAGCGGCAAGTTTTGGAAAGTGGAAAGAGGAGGAGAAGAGGAAACCGACTTGGGGAGGAGTCCCTTGGCCAGCGCCTCCCAAGGCCGACTTGGGGAGGGACTCCTCCCCTTGGCCGCCGGCCCTCCCACCTATAAAGGGAGGGGCAGGGCTGCCCCTCCTAGCACACACTAGTTCCTATCCTCTAAACTAAACCCTAGACCTAAACCCCGGTTTAGAGCTATTTCAGTTTAGAGCCTTCTAATTGGTTTAGAGCCTTCTAATTGGTGTGTCTAATTACTAGACCACTAATAGCCTCTCTCATAAGCTCCACCATACTACTTTTGGCTTAAGGCGAAGCCTGCGGGATTTCCCTCTACTTAGGTACCACGCGTTGTCTTTGCGGAATCGCGAGGAGAGTGCTACAACCTCCGTTGCCTGCTGGAACAAGGGAGAGGAAGGTCTTCGTCGAGTACCAAACGTGTGACCGACTGCGGGAGCGCTGCCGGAACGATGGTATTTGGAAGGATCGTCTACGCGATCTTGAGATCGGAAAGAGTACGACTACATCACCCACGAGAATCTGCTCTCGTTAAACACTTTGGAATCTTCGAGGGTGAGTTATTCCATCGACTCGTTGCTGCAATCTAGTAGATAGATCTTGGCTTGTTTGTTTGTATGCGATAGAAAATTTTTGTTTTCCATGCTACGAACCCCTACAACTCTAGCATCATTTTAATCATACTATCTTGTCTCTACTTGACTCCAATATCTAACATTCCAACCTCACATTATATTAATGTGACTTGTAATGACTAATCTTGGATAATATATCTATACTATGGTTCAATCATGTTTTATCCACCAATGTCACTTATACTTGATATAAGCATTCAATATTGGTGAAGAAGGCATGATCATTATAATCCTTTGATCTTTTATGACTCAGGTTTCTAGTTGGCTAAACAAGGCTTCATCAATACAACATTATGGTTGTATTATAATTATCTTCTGTTTAGCTCTATTGTATTAAGAGATATAATTCATTAACTATACCTACTTGATCCAATAGGACTACTCCTGGTAACTATCTTCAGACTTCATCCTTGTAATCTTCTTTGTTACCATATTGATCTGATTTCCTCCAATCACTCCCATCCTATAGATAACATCTAAAACTAGCATCACTATTTACCTCTTCTGACTTCTTTCTTTATAAACCTTAAGTGAATGCTATAATAAGGATAAGAGTTGATATATCAAGAATTGATAGATGAAGAATTGGTAAATCAATAGTTGATTTCTCAATATTGATGAACAAAAAATATAAGGATAGGATTCAATAGAGATGATAAAGATTGATATGGAAAGAAAGATATATGATGAATGATCTTGACTTGGTTTCTTTCCTGCTCAATCTCACTAGAGAGTTAAAGTTAGGTATTTCCACGATACTCATGGTATAAATAGTTGAGATTAAAATATAGTTGTTACATTCTTATTATTTGTGTTATATTTATAACTTGGTATTTCATGGGTTGTGTAATGAATAATGGGATATGATTACTTAAGGATCAAATATAATCCGTTAAGTAATGTATTAGGGTTAACTCTTATTACATTTGATCTACCCTTAGATCAAATCTCCCTTACCCAAAATAAGGTTTTAGCAAAGATCATATTGAAACTTATCGCAGTCAACTTGATGATCTACTTCAATTCCATCAAGTTGAGAGAAGCTTCAATCACTTTGACAAGTTTTTATTTAAAAGTGCGAAAATTATTCAGATTTTCTATGAATGAATGCAATGCACACACCCGTGTTCAGCTTATTTCTAAGCTCTAATGCTGGGATGTTACAGATTACCTCCTGGTTCCATTAATAGCCCTGATGGCTTGATTGCTTCTTTCTTCCAAAAATATTTTCCTCCCAGTGCTATACATGCTGCTTTGCAGAGACTTTTTGATTTTAAATAGGGAGAAGAAGAGAAATTGTCTGAGTCATGGAAAAGGTTATGTGCCTTGATTCATGCACATCCTGGATGTCCATTACCTAAGAATGAGCTTCTTGATATTTATTATAATGGACTAACTGATGATTCTAGGACCTACCTAGATTGTTTTGCTAATTGTGTTTTCAGGAAAAGAACTCCTACAGATGCTGAAGAATTAATGGCTAAGATAAGCAAGACTTATGATGATTGGACTTCAACTGAGCTAAATACACCTGGGCCTATTACTCCTGAACCAATTGTGCCTGAACCAGTTCCAACACCAACACCAAAGAAGAGGGGAGTTATTGCATTAAATGATAAAGTGATGAAGGAAGCTAAGAAGTGTCAAAAGGAGAAAGGTCTTAGAGCTAAATATGTGAAGAATCTACCTCCTATAGAAGAATTATGCAAGCCAACTCCTCACTCATCTACTATTGAGGTACACTCTCTCCAACACTTTGATGAAGGTGATATTCCCTATGGTAAGCCTCCTGATCAATGTTTAGAGGAACTTGACATTTTTATTGTTAAACAAGGTAATTTTAATAAACAAGTTCAGAATCATTTATCGGAAAACTCTAGAGCTATCAATGAGTTGAAAGATATTGTGGAAAGAACTTCTAATGATATTAAATACTTTGTAAACACTTTCAAATGGTTCAAACCCAACTTGATCAACTTGCTAAGGTACAAAAAGATATGCTAGTTAATGCTTGAGGAGATAAACATGCTTATGGAATTAGAACTAGGAGTGGTATAGCTACTCAAGATCCTTTATATCCTGAAGGACACCCCAAAAGAATTGAGCAGGATTCTCAACAAGGTGAGAATAGTGGTAGTCCTCGTAAGAGAAATAAAAAGAAACATAAAGTAGTTGAGGAACCACTTGAACCTGCTGTAGATCCTAATAGTATATCTGTCTCTAATGCTGAAACTGAGAGTGGTAATGGTAATGGTAATAATGATGCTCCTGATAAGGAGGAAGTTGAGGAAGAACCTGAGAAGCACACTAAGAACACTAGGTATACAAAGGAAGATTTTATTGCTAATAAACATGGTAAAGAGAGAGAACCCTGGGTGCAGAAACCTATGCCTTTTCCAGGTAAGAAACACAAGTGATAGGGCAAAGGTGTCCGATCTTTCGATGAGATGAAGATAATCGATTTAGTGGAGTTCGGGCTTGACGATCCGACTACACGTGCGAGCACGAGCGCCAATGCAATCGCTAGGCCAATCTCCTGGAGGTTACCGATCCTGCAGGAACACGATCAGCCTGACCAGCGAAGGTCTTAATTCCTACCTGAAATCGAGAACAAGTAAGAACCAATATTGCAATCAAGATATTGCGGATTAAGAGGAAAGCTTTATTGAAGAGGTGGGATCCTGAATAGGTGCGAAGTACAAGAGGCCTATGCGACGCTCGAGCCTTGGCGAAGTTGCGACTATGGCTAACTTAATGTCTAAACAAAATCCGAGTCTAGGGGGATGGCTATGGGGAGTTTTAAGGGCGAAAAGGTGGGGTTTCGGCCAGCCATGGAAGTGGTGGCCGAATCCAACCCTAAAAGTCATTTTCCCCTCAATTACGGACTCCTAAAAGTGGCTAATTAAAAGCCTGCAAAAATTACATGGGCCTGGCCCAAAATAAAGGTGTCGCAGCACCATATTAAGCTATGGACGAATTCGTAAAGTATTGATCTTGAATATTTCGTCCAAGCCTTCTTTCTTCATTATGGTGGCCTCAAAGTTCTGAAATCTTCATCCGTGGCCTTCTCTTGGATCATCACATGCTTGCTGCCATCTTTCTTATGTACCAAAATAATAGGAACAGCACAGGGGCTAAGGGACTCACGAATATGATCTCTGTCGAGTAATTCCTGAATTTGGCGTTGTATCTCCTTTGTCTCCTCTGGATTGGTTCTATATGGCGCGCGGTTGGGCAACGTGGCACCAGGAATTAGATCAATTTGGTGCTCAATTCCTCTAATAGGAGGTAGTCCTGGTGGCAGCTCAGCGGGAAAGACGTCCTCATATTCCTGCAAAAGGTTAGCAATAGCGGGCGGCAAAGAAGGAGGCATATCCTCAAATGAAAACAAAACCTCTTTGCAGACAATGGCATAACATTGAGTATTGTTTACATCTAGTTCAGCAATATCAATTTTATTTGCAAGCATACATGGACTCTTCAAACGAATTTCAGTAGCATGTGTAGAATCAGTTTTAGTGTTCTTTGGTGGTATAAAATCTGCAGCAACAATCTAATTCTCACTTTTATTTTTCTCCTCAGTTTTAGCTCTACTAGCTCTAGCAAGATCATCTTTTAAAATCTGTTCGGGAGTCATAGGTTTTAGACCAATTTTCTTTCCATCATGCATAAGAGAATAGTGATTAGTTTTGCCATTATGAACAGATTCTCTATCAAATTGCCATGGTCTACCAAGTAACAAAGAACAAGCTTGCATAGGTACAACATCACAATCAACAAAATCAGAATATGTACTAATAGTAAAATGCACGCGTACCGTTCTTGTTACCTTGATCTTGCGAGAACTCTCAAACCATTGGATGTAATATGAATGTGGGCGTTGTCGTGTTGGAAGCGCAAGCTTCTCTACCATGTCAACACTGGCCAGATTATTACAACTCCCTCCATCAATGATGATCCGTATAGCTCTTTCCTTGACAACACCACGTGTTTGGAACAGGTTGTGGCGTTGATCTTGCTCAGATTTGCTCAATTGCACACTCAACACACGTTGTGTAATTAAGCTCCTGTATTGATCAGCAACTTCATCTCCCATTACCTCTGTCTCTTCATCAGCATCAGAATTGTCTCCATCTCGAGCAGAAATAAGGGCTAGTGTATCTACATCAAAGTCACTCGCTGAATCGTATTGACCATCTTCTCGCACCATCATCACACGTTGTGTTGTGCACTGCCTCTCAATATGACCAAAACCCCAGCACTTGCGGCATTGTATATCCTTTGTCTTACCCGTGGAAGTCATAGAAGATGCACTACGAGCAGGAGCATTGGATGATGGTGGAGGAGCAGCTGGAAATCTTGTGGCGGCCTTGGAAGTGGTAGTAGCTGGTGGCGAATCACGAGGAGGCGCTGATTGTCGGGATGTCCAAGTGGATGTGCGACCTGCAGAATTATTAGTCCTCCTCCATGGTGTTTGGTGATCCTGCACTTCACGTTCAGCTTTGCAAGCAAGATGAAACAAACGAGTGATAGAATAATATTCCTTATAATCTAAGATGTGTTGAATGTCCTTGTTTAATCCACCAAATAAACGTGCAAGCATTTGTTCATTAGATTCAACAAGACCACACCGAACCATCCTCGTTTGCAATTCCTGATAATACTCTTCTACAGAATTTTTCCCTTGCTCTAAACGTGTCAGATTCTTTAGTAAATCACGTTGATAAGTGGGAGGTACAAAACGAACACGCATAGCAGTTTTTAAAGCAGTCCAAGTACTAGGAATAGTAGTAGGATTTAAACGACAATACTCAGACCACCAAAGGGAAGCAAATTTAGTAAATTCACATGTAGCAGCACTAACACGCATATTCTCAGGATATTTTAAGTATGCAAAAAGTTGTTCTACTTCCATCTCCCATGTAAGATATGCATAAGGATTATATTTACCTTCAAAAGATGGAATATTTAATTTAAGCTTTGCAACATGATCACCATCACGTACCGGTGGTCGAGCGTTGTGGTAGTAATGTCGGGGACGGCCAGCAGGTACCTATGGAGGTTGTTCAACCTCCTCGCCAAACAGATCGTCGTCGTCGGGGTCGTAGTAGTACCCGTCGTCTGTCCCCAATGTCGCAGCAGCAGCCGTGAAGTCCGAAGTCGTCGGCCACCGGTAGTCAGCATGCGGCGGCAGCCGAACCAGTAGTCCGACCCGTGATCGGAATTCGCCGTGCGCCATGTGTGGATGCGGGTGCGGGTGCGGGTGCGGGAAATCTGTTCAAAATCTCCTTGAACCGAACGTCAAGCTTGGCGTTGAAGGATTTCTCGAGTCCATCGATCTTGTCCACGGCGTTGGTGAGCTTGGTGTCAAACTCCCCTAGGCATGTATCCACGTCTTCAGCGCGACTGACCAAGAGCACGGAGAAGTGGGCATGTAGTTCTTCGTTCGTTATTGTGGTAGGGTTCCGCGAAGTATCTGTCATGGTTAGTCCTTAAAAAGCACATGTATATACTACGGAAATATGGTGGAAGGCACGCGTAATCCGTCAAGCAATATACGAAGCTCTTACAAGTTCTTAACAAACAGCAGGAAAAGGCGAGGTGCAACCGCGAGGATCAGTGGGTCCAGAGATTGAACCAAGCGATTACCAGGAGTCGAAACATCGCACGTGGAGAATATTTGTGGAGCTCTGGGAAGGCTTAGCAAAGGGGGTTAGCAATTATTAAAACAGCAATGCAAAAGTTGAAAGAATGCTCAACGATGGTACTGTGCTGGTCCTAGGCTAGACCGTACTAGAGACGCGAGCCTAGATCACCAACGATGTCACGACGCGACACAACAAGCAATGTATGATGATATGGCACCCTGAAAAGCGAACCGAGAGGTAGAAAATCACTATGATGGCAAGAGTCTAGAACTGATCTACGGGGTCTAAAAATAGGTTATCCCCAAAAAAAATTCGAAATTTTTTATTTTACTCCGGAAAGCGCGCAGACGCCAAAAAAATATCGCTATAACGGCCGATGGAGAAAAGTGATCCCCGGGGTCGAAAAACAGTATAGCCAGAAAAAAATTCGGAGGCGGTTCCAGACTTTTTTTTTGCTCTCCTTCTGGACGTACGACCGGACTCTGAGCTCGACACGGACTTTAGCTTAACACGGAAACAACAAAGAAGGAGAGTAAAAAGAAATAACTAGGAAACAATAACTCTACTCGGACTCGTACCGCGGCAGGAAAACTGATCGGATCTGTGTCGCGGTAGGAAGGCGGTGGCGGAGTATTAGGGTTTATGGTGGTTGGGTATATGGCGGCGGAATATGGTGGCGGTGATCGGCGAGTGTGGCGGTGACTACAATGATCAGAACTCGAAACTCTAAGGGACGACACACTAAGACCAGCAACTCGACGCGACGATGTAGACACAAATTCAACAATGCAAAAACTGAAAAGATAATGCGAGGCATAGATTGGTTATGGGATGGATCTAAACTCTAACTGTGTTTATGGCTTTTTCGTGGTTATAGGTAAAAACAGATCTAATCTACAAAAAACAGTAAAATCTCACCGAGCAACCTGAAATCTGATACCACTTGATAGGGCAAAGGTGTCCGATCTTTCGATGAGATGAAGATAATCGATTTGGTGGAGTTCGGGCTTGACGATCCGACTACACGTGCGAGCCCGAGCGCCCGTGCAATCGCTCGGCCCATCTCCTGGAGGTTGCCGATCCTGCGGGAACACGATCAGCCTGACCAGCGAGGGTCTTAATTCCTACCTGAAATCGAGAACAAGTAAGAACCAATATTGCAATCAAGATATTGCGGATTAAGAGGAAAGCTTTATTGAAGAGGTGGGATCCTGAATAGGTGCGAAGTACAAGAGGCCTCTGCGACGCTTGAGCCTTGGCGAAGTTGCGACTATGGCTAACTTAATGTCTAAACAAAATCCGAGTCTAGGGGGACGGCTATGGGGAGTATTTAAGGGCGAAAAGGTGGGGTTTCGGCCAGCCATGGAAGTGGTGGGCGAATCCAACCCTAAAAGTCCTTTTCCCCTCAATTACGGACTCCTAAAAGTGGCTAATTAAAATCCTGCGAAAATTATATGGGCCTGGCCCAAAATAAAGGTGTCGCAGCACCATATTAAGCTATGGACGAATTCGTAAAGTATTGATCTTGAATATTTCGTCCAAGCCTTCTTTCTTCATTATGGTGGCCTCAAAGTTCTGAAATCTTCATCCGTGGCCTTCTCTTGGATCATCACATGCTTGCTGCCATCTCCATGCATGGCCATGCTCCAATGCTTGTCCCTCTCATCCATGCTTGGTCCATCATTCCTAAGAGTAAGAAATACATCTGATTTAGGCAGCATCATATTCTCATGTATGTGAGGAATAGTTCTAAGAAACGAAAGTACCTGATACTTAAGTTGTTTGGCACGAGATCTTGTGATGGGTCCTTGTATGTGCGTTGTTGTAGGTACAACGGTTGTATCAATAGAAGGGATGTCCACATCAACAAGTCAAAGGAGGAAGAACACTACAACAAGTTTTGTGAGTGGATGAAACCTTCATTTTTGCAAATTCCTTTGACTGATGCTATTAAATTGCCTCCTTATTCAAAGTATATGAAGGATATTGTCTCTAATAAAAGGAAGATTCCTAATGAGGAGATTTCTACTTTGCTTGCTAATTACTCCTTCAATGGTAAGGTTCCAAAGAAACTTGGTGATCCTGAAGGGATACGGGTAGGATACACTAGCGCAAATCAAAATTTTCTACCGCGTAAACCAGGATTACTGTTGTCATAGATCACGGGTTTACCACTAGACGCGCAGTTGCGGAACTTAATGAATCGTGTCAAGGCAGTGTAGGCGATCTACGTCTCCTCGTCGTTCTCGTCCCCCTTTGCGGCTCGTCCAAGCGCTAAAGATGCAGTGCCTCCGAGGTATCCACACGCACAGGGTGGAAGCGTCAGACGCCGGACTGCTAGGTCCGTGCACGCGACACAGGCGTGAGGAGTGGCAGCTAGGTGGAATGGTCTAACCCTGGTCAGCTCGCCCCACCCTCTCTTATATAGGCGTCCCTAGTGGGCTTCTACATTAGCAGCCCATTAGTAGCCTAAGCCTGGTCTAATTCGGATCCAATCCTCATTAGGCTTCCAGCCCCTTAAGTGCGTGACCCTATAGGTTCATATACGTATAGACATGACACGAATACACTTATTCTGTCAATAGTTGGTAGCGGCCTCTAGCAAGACGTGCCAACTCCTAAACGCATACAAAGATCATATCGGACGAACCATCATAAGGTTTAGTACATGTCTTTCCCTTTGCCTCACAATATTTGGTCTAGCTCCAAGCTGACCTCCCTTTCTCGAGGTTGTGATTCGGCATCCCTTTACTAGGTTAACTCTTAACTAAATATAGCACGGCCATGAATTTCTGGATCCGATCACTCGAGGGGCCTAGAGATATCTCTCTCAAGTAGAGAGGGGCAAATCCCATCTTGATTGACCATGCCTTGCAGCATGCTTCAGGACAAACCCAAAAGCTACCTTTATAACTACCCAGTTACGGAGCAGCGTTTGATAGCCCCAAAGTAGGTCGATCCACATCTCAAGTACATGCGACAATCTCAGGTCTAAGGACAAAACGTACACGATGTGTAGAGAGAGCTGCAACTAATTGCCAGTCTCAAGTTGGGTCAGTCCAACCCCATGTTCATAACATGTGTCCACATCATTGGTTTGACATCTCCATGTCTATGACTTGCAAAACATAGTCATCAACCAATCGATGTGCTAGTCTAATATTCACATGTATCCTCACATGAACTCCGACTAGGGACAACTATTAAATAACCATACAAGTAAAGAGTTTCACAAACAATTCACATAATTGCCAATCAATACAAGTTGCATGATATGGATATTTAAGGAACATTACAATAACTCATGGATACATAAGAAATATAATCATCTCTATGATTGCCTCTAGGGCATATTTCCTTCAGATCTAGGTATAGTAACTATTCCTTGCTCTATTAAGAATAATTATGTTAGAACTGCTTTATGTGATTTGGGAGCCGGAGTTAGTGTTATGCCTTTTTCTCTCTACAAGAGACTCCAACTAGAAAAGTTGATACCAACTGATATATCTTTGTAAATGGCTAATAAGTCAACTATTATTCATGTTGGTATATGTGAGGATGTTCCTATTCAAGTGGCTCATAATTGTTTGGTTTTGACTGACTTTGTTGTGCTTGAAATGCCTGAAGATGATAATATGTCTATTATTCTTGGGAGACCTTTTCTTAATACTGCAGGTGCTATCATCAATTGTAATCAAGGGAAAGTAACATTCAATATTAATGACAAAGAGCATACTGTCTATTACCCCAAGAAGGTTGTTAGAAGGTATTGCCTGAATTCCATTGAAAATATTGAGAGCATCAAGGTTGGAGAAATATATTGTCCCATTCCACAAGAAAATTTTGAAACTATTATGATTGGGACCATTGCTATCAAGTATGAGGTAACATAATCACCTTGTGGAATGCAAAGTTTTGTTTCATATAAGATTGTTTTGGTGACAAGACTTGATCAACCTTGTTAACAAAAGGATTTTAATGAACAAAATAATTTTTTCACTATGGTTATACTTGCTTTCTTTTACTTTTCTCCTTCCTAGTCTTTGTCTTTCTTTTGCCAGCTTTGGTTTTGCTATTTGTTTGCTTGTTAGTTTGTCTTAGAGCTCCTGTAGTTTTGCTTTTGGTTTGCTTTTGCTTCTTCTAAACAAACTGTTTCTGCGAGAAAATCAATTTTCATACCCTGAAAATTGGCCAAAAATAAAGTTTCCCGAAAAATCCCAAAAAATTCAAAATAATTTTTTCCTCGAAAAAAGGAGCAGAGAGACACCTGAAGTGACCCAGGGAGCCACCCTAGGCCACCACACCCATGGTAGGCGTGGCCTACCTATGGGTGGCGCCTAGGGGGGTCTGGCCCACCTGGGCCCTTCAAGGTTCCCCCTCACAGCCATCTTCTTTCTCTCTCTCAAAAACTACCGGAAAACTTGCTCAAGCTCGAGTTCTTGCTGTTCTTGCTCGCGATTTTCGATCTCCTTGCTCAGCCCATCTTTGATGCTGTTTTTTGGAGAGATTGCTCCTTGGTATGTGCCTCCTCCACTTCCAATTAGATTTGTGATTGGTAGATTGTATCTTGAGTATTTTTCTGCTATAGGTGACAGGTTGTTTGAGCTTGCATGCTTGTTCTATGCTTAGAAACTTTATTTTGATGCATGTGTAGCCCTCTAGCAAGTTCCTATAGTAGTTGCTCATCATTTATCAACTTGGAAATCACTTGGTTTGATGTTTGTCTAAAAATTTCAGCAAGGAAGATGAGTATCTAACAACTGAATCAATATGACTTGATGGTGTCTGAGCCAATGAAGGTTCATCATGAGGAGGCGGTTTTTTCTTCCATATACCCATGCCATGAATTTATGAGAACCGCGGAAATCTCCTAGGATTTCCAAACCTTGATTACCAATGCAGGATTAGAACACTTTGTTGAAGGTGAACCATTTCAATTTGTTAAGCTAACCATGGCTTTTGTGCAGGACTTCCGGTTCACTTGGTATACATCTAATCCCATGGTCCATTACAAAATATATAATATACCTGTCGACCTGCCTTTTGCTGATTTCTATGCAGCAATTAGAGTACCTCAGTGGGGATCTTGTGAGAAGATCAAGGAAAGGGCCAAGTCACTTATGGATTTATATGCTGACATTTGCCAAGGCTTCGACTTCTCAAAAGAAAGTGGTAAAATTCGGAACATTCAGTTCCCTGTCATTAGATATTTTGCCTATTTCATTACCAAGTGTGTTCTTGCTAGAAAGATTGCTAGGAAGTTATCTTCTTTTGATCTAGCTTTTATCGCAACTGCTCTAAATAGGAATATATCTTATAGCCTGGGTGCTTTGATAGCTCACCGTCTCACCACCAACCGCGAGAAGGGTGGAATTTGTGGAGGTCTCATTGCTTCTAGGTTGCTAGCTTTCCATGGTTTATAGCCTCACTATTCAGATTATCAGTTCTCCATAGAGAGGCTGGATCTTGAATCCATGGTTCAGCATGGTTTTGTGTCCCTGGGGCTAATGTGAGAAGTTTACCGTATGAATTATCTTTTGCCCAGCAAGGTCGGATAAAGGGTAGGACTGAGAAAATAGTTTATCTGCCCGCACCTTCTTTGTTTAACTTTGATAACATGCAAGGATGGTCGCTTACGGAGGAGGAGGTTGACACATATGTGGCGGAGCTCTGCCAGCAAGAGGAGAATGTTGAAGAGGATGCCGAAGACAATTCGGTTCAGCCCTCCAACTTGGGAGAGTCTTCATACCAGCAACCCTCATTTGATTGTGTCGCGTCTTCTTCTTTATCGCAAGAACCTGACTATGATCATTCCTATGATGACCCACCAGCTTGGGGTTACTACCCGCGCTATTGAGCCCCAGTTAGGCCAAAATCCTAAGCTTGGGGGGAGGTATACCGACATCACACTCATATATATATATATCATGTTCGGTCGGTTCTTTGTATATCCATTGTTTTGCTTTGTTTTTGGTTCTTGTTGCTTCTTTCTCAAAAACACAATACCAAAAATATTTTCGTTGTTTCTCTTTCTTTGTTTGCTTCTTGTTTGGTTTGCCTTAAAAGAAAAAATACAAAAAGATTTTGCTTTGCTTGGTTTGTTTTTGCTTTGTTGGCTTGTTTCTAAAAAAATCGAAAACACCAAAAATATTTGTTGTTCTTCTTTGGTTTTGTGAGTTCTTTGCAGGGTTCAGCCATCCTCAGTGGATTTTGGTTTCATGCTAGTATTCAAGTCACACAAGTGAAGGGAAATAATGAATATTAAGACAACTCGAGGTATGGTAAGAGGCTGGTAATGAACTCTATTTGTTTCATTTTTGTACATATACTCATCATTGTGAGCATGCTTAGCCTGTTTGTGTAAGGTGTATGTCATTATGGATGATTAGTAGTTCTTGCTTGTCTATGATTAGCTCCAGCTTGCTAATAGTTTGTAGCATGTCATATGAATGTTTGCTTGCATTGTTTTATTCATATTTTGGTATGAAATTATGGTATCCTCCTCTGAAAGTTTCATGTGAATCAACTTGGCACATGCTCACGCATGCATATGACTAATCAATAGTCAGTAAGCCTCGATGATTTATTTTGTCTCAGAGTTCTTGTATCATTTTCATGCCATAATTAGTCCTATTTTGTTGTAAGCATGATTATGACAATTATTGCTCTCTCGTTTGTTGCTCCTCTATTTGCTATCCTTCACTTGCACTGAGTATGAGCTCTACATGTGCTTCCAACTCCCCAAAAACAATATTGCCAGCTGTGTCCACCATACCTACCTATTAGCATCGTTTGCTATTTCAGTGCATATTCAATATGTCTTGTTTTCTTCCAAATAAAATGTTTGTCTGTTTTGAGAAAGTTAGTTAGTAAAGCTCTCACGAATTGATGGCACACTTTATTCCTTGCACTTAATAATCCTGAACCATTGTGACTTGTCCATGAAAGTAATATGCTTGCAAATTATATGCTGGGAGTCAGCAGAACCGTGTTGTCATGGGGAACGCTTTCAACACTTTTTGGATATCCTATCCAGTTGATACTTTTCTCTTTTGTTTACGGATGTCGACGATGTGAAATAAAAGTGGAGCTTGTGAGTTCATGGAGTCTATACATTGTGTTAGAGAAATGCCTGAGCCGCTTGCCTAAGCCATGCCTAATCATGGTGGAAACTTGCAGCATCACCATAATGAGCATTCTATGAAGCATCCTCAATAAAAATCTATGCATATAGTAAATAAAAAGATTGTTGAGATGCTCATTGTATGCTTGCCTTGTTATTTTGATCACGGGATAGCTTCGGTATCATGCGCAAGGGGTACCCCGTTGGCGGTTATCTGTGATATGCATGTATTTACAATGACAAGAACTTACAGGTAACCAAAGTTAAGTAGCATGCGGAGCGGCCCTCGTACTCAAGGGACTTGGGATTTCCAGTCTATGGTCTGTCAAGCATATAACTCAGATTGGACCTCACTTTCACCTTAACCATATGAAGATGCCTATGATAGGGGCAATGATAGCTCAAAGCTAATGAGTACCTTTCTTTTAGCATTTGGAAGCCTTTCAAATATTTCAAAACCGTTTTCACTCCCTTGTTGAGTCACAACTTATTCTATGAGCACCTTCTTGAGAGCATAGTTGTCATTCTTGTGTTTGTTTCAAAACTTGATTAATTATGTCATGACTTTGATCCTTGTATCTTTGATATCTTTACTTCTAGTGTTCACTTGAACTTCAGAGCTGCCTTGGCATTTATATTGTGCTCTACAAAAAGAGGCAAGCGAGATACCACTCTATCATACCTTACTATGAGCATTACAATGTTTCTTATGTTTATGTTCCATGCTACTTATTATTATTGAGTTGGTTTCTCTTCATAGCTTGCAATGACTATTGAGTAGATTTAGTTGCATACTTCTTATTATGAATGGTTTAAGCATCTACTCCTGTGCTGAGAATATATACATCATATGAAGCAAATGTGTTCGTGAAAGTTCTTTTATCGCACTCAGTTTTCAACTGAATTGCTTGAGGACAAGCAATAAGCTAAGCTTGGGGGGGGGGTCTAAAACTATAGTGACCTCGGATCGATAAAGATCCTAAGTACCTGTGATTAACATGCTAGTCCCTGGATCATTAGCTAGCACTCACAGTCAATGAAATATCATGTAAAATACAAGTCTTTATTACATGAATCGAATAATCCAGGGTTTACATTTTTACAACAGAAGCAATATAAACAGAACCATCAATGCCACAGGCAGGTTGAGTGAAGACCCACGATCCTAGCGCACCTTTCAACGACCTCCAAATTCTGCACATGAAACGTGCAGCCAAACGAGTTGGTCAATACTTTGAATGTATTGGCAAATTACACCAAGGAAAGAATAAGGCTAACTCTACATGCAAGGCTGAGTAAGCTTTGGGGTTCATTTGCACAAAGCCAATTTTCTTAAGTAAGGAGAAGAAGAGAAGATTTCCCTACTTTGTAAACATTTGTTTAAGTACTATATGATCGAATGGCACACGAGGATATTACTCACCAAGTGTCCAAACAAACTAACACTTGGATATTACTCACCAAGTTTCCAAAACCCTCCCAATAGCGATATGAATCACGCCTTGGGTTTTTAGAAAACTTTAAATTTTGAAAGAGAGAGAGGAAGATCCTTCAGAGGCCCCATCCTTCAGATGCTCAAGTGTTCTTTTCCGTGAACTCGGCTGATCGATCAGATTGCAATACTCTCGAGAGTTTGTGCACTTTACCCACAATCCACGATCAAGTCCTTTTACAGACAAGACCATGGCGAGGCTTTCCCTTAGTAGCCCCTCTACCTTCTGGATCAAACCGTGCCAATAACCTCCAAATGTTGGTACACAGGTGCGGTTTCCTACTAAGTACTAGGCCAAGACAGAGCCCATATGTATTGTGGTTGCACTGAAAGCTTCTGAATTCTGAAACATGGCAGACTTCTTTGATTCCTGGGCGGCCGTCCTTCACCAAAATCTCACTCGTTGTCCCGACAATCATTCCGTCCAGAAGAAAACTTAGTTTTATTTTGAAGTGAATTTGAGAAGAAAAGTTTGCTGGAGAGAACCTTTATACTTAGAAAAATTCATTGTCTTTCAAACCCCCCAACGGTACTTATATATATAGCATAGCAAGCAATACTTAGCAAAAACAGGGGTAACCTATTAGGAGGGGAAAAATCCTAAGTATGGAGCTACTCATGGCATACTACAAAATCATCGCACTTGCAAAATAATACTAAGGAAAAATTCTACTAGAACATCCTACACATGCATATTACAGAATTTTAAAGATCACATGCATAGAATCAAAACTGGGACAAAAATTATGAACAAGTGGTGTAACTTGCCTTAGTAAAATTTGATGATGATTACTTCAACGTAGAACTTCACTCACACTCCAAACGACACCTAACGTGTAGAAAAATAACGCTAATAAACAACCATTGCAATAAAGAGCCAAATAAAACATAGAAATTGTGCAAATGTTACTAATTGTATATTCATTTTGGTTAATAGTAAATTGAATGGTCTATTGGGTAGAGAATATCACAAGGATCTATCGAAAAAGGAATTACCTAAAACAATCTATGGATATCAAGTTAGAATAAAAATAATATTCAAATTCGAATTTAAACTTGAGCAGATTAAACATATCCGAAAATTGCCGACAATAAATCTACAGATAGAGAATTTTACTACAAATCCAACACAAAAAGAAACATTGAGATTGGATCTAAGAACCAAAAGATATGAAATTTCAAAATTGTGACATGTAGACTAAGCTAGCTGCAGATGTGCGTCGATCTGATCGGATAATATCTGCTATTTTACGTGCACACGTGTATGTATCTGGGGCTGTTACAACCGAGACACACGCAGGGAAGATAAAGTATGTGCTAGGCTGGTTTGTTTAAATGAACTAATCTTCGTCAGATTAAGATATAAGCGCAGAGGCAACGTTGGCTTTTACCAGCGGTGGTGATGGTCGAGTCTCGAGTGGTGGGCTTCGGTGGTTGATGTTGTTGCTCGGGTGCTCCTCTAGGTCTATCGAATTCATCTCTCCTCGGCGGCGTCCCTTGACTGTACTTTGGTACTCGGCATCGTTATGGACTGTTGTTATCCTCGGCTAGAGGTGGCGTGGTCCGGTCAAACTCCGGCAGGTCCGTTCATCTGCTGTGGAGTTCCTAAACGGGGTAAAGAGGTCAGGAGGACACGGTCAAGCAATCTTGAGAATCTTATAGAGAGAAAAAAAGGATGGAGCAACACTTCCTTAAACTTCAACTTCGAGCTCCGACTGTGGTGGTTTCTGGCGAGATCGGCATAGATCGATTCGGTGGAATAGGATACGATTTTTTGCTAAAACTCGAACGAGAAGTAGGAGGAGGTATTTATGGAGGAATTTGCGTGGACGAGGAGGCACGAAATCAATCGTATCGCAGAGGATTTCTTGGGACCGTGCACAGAACAAACTCGTCGTGTTCTATGAACTTCCTGGCACGAGGAACATGATGACAGGTGGCCACCTCTTTGGTAAAAAGGAAGGAAGATGGAGTGGACTACGCCTCATAGCTGAACCTACGTGTACGGCCGGCTTCAACCGCGCGTACGGGACAATGCAGTCCGGCCGGGGAGGGTCTCATTTTTTTCCTACTCTTTTATTCCTCATGACTGACCTATATATCAAGCGTTTTTATTAGTCTATATATATGCCACGTAGATTATGATTTACTCGTACATAAACGCATGGGCATAGCTCGTAGTGGTAGGTACAATTAACAAAAGTATAACATAGGTGGTACGCGTTTAGGATAAAAAAACATATGTGGCCTAAATTATATGGCCAGCCCAGGTTTATTTTATAATAAACTCATTATAATTTTATCAATTTCTATGATTTTAAATGTCTCTATTTATTTTGGAAACCCAATATATTTTACAAATAATATATACAATATTCAAAACAAATATCATGAAGAAGTAATTTTATCTCCTCTTGGTTGATTTTCTTAAAGTGCAAAGAAAATTCGATCAATACCAAAAAGAGAATATGTTCCAACACTTTACTTATATTATGGAAATGTCATATTATTTCCTCTCAAGAAAATGAAGTGTTTGGAATATATTCAAATTCCCAAAATCCAAAATGAATTCAAATAGAATGCGAGACAGTGTTTTCTTGGATTTGTATAAAAATTTCTAAACCAATAATTTTATTTTGGATAGTCATGTTAATCCGCTCTTTTCAATTGCCTTAGAAAAAATTTAAACAAGTCCTAAAATGTTTATTTTCAATCAAATTTTAACAAGGACAAACAATTCAATGAACTTATTTAATTTACTTAATATTCCAAAATAGGAAATTTTGGGGATATTACAAAAACGTATTTATTTTCCCGAACATTTTTGCTATTGTTTCTCCTCTAAACTTGTGTGATTTGGATACAACTAACACGGACTGACGCTGTTTTCAGCAGAATTATCTTGGGGTCTTGTTTTTGTGTAGAAAATCAATTATCAGGAAAAATCCCGAAAAATATGTCAAAAATATATTTTACTAGAAGATCCACGGAGCCAGAAGACGAGACGGAGAAGAGGCCGGGGGGCCCACACCCCTACCAGGCGCAGGCCCACCACTGGCCGTGCCTAGGGGGTGCAGCCACCCTAGGCACCCCCTCGGGTTCCCTCTGCGCCTATAAGTTGCCTCTCAACCTAAAAACATGGGGGGTCGATAGTTTTCTAGAAAGAGTTTTGCTCCGCCGCCGCCACCAGAAACCAAGATTCGGATCCAAAAACTCCGTTCTGGCACCCTGTCGGGACGGGGAATTTGGAAAGGATCATCGCCATCGTCATCACCAACGCATCCCATCAACCATCGATGTTTCTCTCATCCATGAGTGAGTAATACCCAGCTGTAGGCTTGGGGATGGTAGGGATTGGATGAGTTCTATCATGTAATCAAATAAGATCTGTTAGGGCATAGTGCCTAGTATCTCTATTAGTGTTATTTGACTTTGTTGCAACTTGTTGTGCTTAATGCTTGTCACTAGGGCCCGAGTGCCATGATCTTAGATCTGAACTTATTATTGAATCATTATAATAGTATTTTTGTGATCTTATCTTCAATTTGTGTACACATATCATTGTCCGGATCCAAAGGCCCCAAAGTGACAATAATTGGGACAACCAGAGGGGATGGCTGTGGTGTGAGGATCACATGTGTTCACGGAGTGTTAATGCTTTGCTCCGCTGCTCTATTAAAAGGAGCACCTTAATTGCCAGTATTTCCCTAGAGGCCCTGCTGCCAGGGGCTGGCTGGACAGAAGATGTTATGCAAGTTCTCATTGCGAGCACATATGACTATATATAGAGCATATGCCTAGGATTGTTTAGTACTTGGATGCTTGTTATTATTTATCTGCAATGCCCTAGATCTTGAAGTTACATGTTTAGACTCGTCCATGCAACACCCGTCTATCCATCCCTATGCCGCACTCGAATCCTACTGTTACCGTTACTGTTACTATTGCTCTTGTTTCACTGTTGTTGTTGCTTTGCTGTTGCTACTACAAACTATTGCTACTGATCAACTTATATGAGCATAAACTATTTCCAGGTGCAGCTGAATTAACAACTCAGTTGTTAAGGCTTGCAAGTATTCTTTGACTCCCCTTGTGTCGAATCAATAAATTGGGTAATACTACGCGCGAAGACTGTTGTGATCCCCTATACTTGTGGGTCATCAAGCTCTACACGCACAAGTGGTTATATTCAGGGAATAAAGCTGAATGGGATCTCCTTCTTTAGGGAAAAGTTTATGAGGTATGCAAAATATTATGCATAAAACAAAGTTCAGTTGACTTTTTTTGAATTAGATCACGCATGTTTTTTTCTCTACGGATGGTAAAACAGAATGTAATAGAGTATAAGTTTTTTTCAAGTTTTCCCTTTTGAACCATATGTCTCTACAAACGAATATCTTGGAGAATAGACAGTTGTTGAAATTTAAAAATTCTAGAACAAAAGGGTAATCACTGAAATAAAGGTAGCAGTGGATATCTCTCCGGATTTGCTAGCCTAACAGGACAGTTCCGTGCATCATGGTCAGTTACACGGCATACACTACATGTTGTTGGCCTAGGCTTTTGTAGTTCGAGACCACCCTTCTTTCTTTTTTTACTTGGCCTACCCTTAGATATTGTCACCGGTGGGTCTCTTGCTTTCCGGGACGAAGTGAAATTAACATCTTGTTCCATAGGCGTGCTCTCTTGTGTACTACTTCCAGGTTCAGAACTTGCTGGATTTTACATTTTTTCTTCCTCTTCGATGCGTCGGCAGTAGCTTTCTTCAAATCAGCCAGTTCTTTCTCCATCGCTTTCATGTTCTTATCAGCAATTTCCTTTGCTTTGTCTGATGATGCCAAGCCAACAACAAGCTTAGAAAAATCATTGCACATGGTCCCATAGCGCAGCAGTCTCATGTCTTTCCTAGATAATTTCTGTCCAGCATGGTTCTCAGGAAGTTCAACTTGTTCTGGAACTAGATAAGGGGGCGGGAGGGACCACCTGGGGAGGATGTAATGGTTTGGAATCCTCTTCACTGCACCTAAGTAGGACATTACTTTCAGCACATGACAACATAGAAGCCCATCCCTAGTTATTTTGCAGCACTAGCAATTGTATATCTCATTAGGAAAGTCAACATTAACAATGTAACTTCTCCGTCCATAACCAAATACAGAGCCTTGTATTGGGAAAACCTCGTACACACCCCCACCACAATCACGAACATTGTAAGATGTAATCTCACGAAGCTCCAGCTGGAATTTTTCGTAGATGGGGAGGGTGTAAGTTCTTAAAATATGCTTCTCCATCGGGTAGTCTGACCAGACTCTAACAGTTTTATTTGCACCCTGGAACTCATGTGCATCCTTAGCAACCTCAATTTTTTCTTGTAACTTCATGTATTGTCTGAAGAAAAGCAGAAGATTGTCATGTGGGTTTACATACTTCTTAAGCACAACATTGAAACCCTCGCTCCTAGCAGTTGTTTGGAGGAAAGGGAAAAAACATTGTCGGAAATATGCAGGTACAAAGAACTCTCGTAGGTCATAGAGGTCCAAAAAATGTGTGTTATCTGTAACACCATGTCTCTGAACCATCTCTGCCCAATTCTTCTCAAACTCCTCATCACTCAAATTGTAATCAATAACCTCATTGAATTCTAGCCTAAAATCTTCTCGCTGGGCGACAAATGGACCAAGTTTCTCCTGAACTTTCTGCATGATATGCCACCTACAAAATCTATGGATTATGCCTATGAAATCTAGCAGGATTACTGGCCTTATTGATGCATCTTGTTCAATAAAGATATTAAGGGGGTGTAACCCATCCATAGCTTCCAAAAATGCTTCAAACAACCATACAAAATTTTCAATCCTCTCGTTTCTTAAAAACCCATATCCCAGCTGTATTGATTGTCCGTACCGGTTGATGCCAATAAAGGGGGCATAGTGCATGTTATATTTGTTAGTCATGAATGTAGTATCGAATGAGATGTAGTCGTGGTAGAGCTTGTATCTGTATCGTGTAGCACCATCCATCCAATACAGGTTTTCTACTCTATCATCTGCATCAAGTTTGAATCTAACAAAAAAACTTGTATCTACTTTCTTAACTTCTTCAATATACTTGAACAGATCAGGAATGTCTTTGATTATGTTGGCGTCATCAGCTGAAGCAGTGTAATTGCTCACTGCTTTACTATTGTACGGAATGTTTTTCTTGCTAGCATAAACCTCACCCATTATTTCCATGATCCTACCAAACTCAAGTTGACCTCATGCAGCATGTCAATGAATTTCCTCTCCTCTTTAGGGATTCTGTTATGAGACCGCAGGTATTTTTCAATGGGAATTTCTCAACAACCTCATGAGTGTGCTCTTCAACAACTTGGGTCACTATCCATCTGGCAACACCAGCCCTCTTCACACGCATTTTGGCCTTGCAATCAGTTAGTACAGTTATTTTTCGGTTCCTTTGCTTGACAGTAACAGTCTCTAACTCTGGATCTTTACCAGACTCATTGCAAACAAAAACACTCTTGTCTCTCTGACCATCTTTGGCTGATCTTTTAGAGGACTCAATCTTCACAGAAAATCCTACATGCTTGGCATATATGTTGTAATGTGCAAGTGATGCTTCAAGTGATTCAAACACCATGCCAACATGTGGAGTTTTCGGAGTTAACCCTTCTGGAGTAGACTGGACCTCACACTCACCACCACTGTCCTCACTCGACAATGTATCACCCGTGCGCACACCTGAATGTGCATGAGGCCCAGTGTCTGAAGCCACTGCTCCACTTGTTCCTTGATCATTATTATGGCCACTAGGAGGTCCAGCCCCAGCTACATCTGATGGTTCTTTGCCAGCATTTACATCCACTGATTTCCTAGTAGAAGGACCTTCTTTGCTTGAAGTACTTTCTCCAGCTAGCTCGTTTAGATCAATGCCTCCAAACCAATACTCGAAGCCCCTCGGCATTTTTTTTGTGTGGAAGTTTAATAATCTGTTAGTACAAAAGGGAAAAAGAAGGAACATTTTAGCGATTCTGCATAGTTTATTTTCCATAAATTTTCTCATCTAACAAACATACATTTGTCTTGTCTTTCAAAACAAACACAGGTATGGAAAAGAGAGGAAGGACATGATGTGGAAATTGAAGGCAATTTCTTATGGATGCAGGAAGTTATCTATGTTTTTACAGGAAGAACAATTTAAATTGCACCATGTGTCCCACTTTTTCATATGTGTTATTTTTACAGGAAGAACAATTTAAATTGCACCATGTGTTCCACTTTTCCATATGTGCTTTTGTTTCTGCAGTTACTAAGTATGTTAAGATATGCTAAGTACATCAAACCCTGATACATCTAGTTTTTAGGGAGAACATCCTGGTACAACCATCTGCTGGAACATCCTGGTAGTATATATGAGTTTTTCTTCTTATGTTTTTTTACAACCAGATGTATCAGGTTTGTTAAAACCACTAATGTTGTGATGTGGATAAAAAACCATACAGATGCCATGATGTACAGGATACAGATAACAGATGTAACAGGAAGAGGAGGGTACATAGAGTAAGCTAAGGGAGAAACAGGGGAGAAAACAACAGATGTAACAATAGATGTTTTTACTTCGTTTCACTATAGTAGGAAGGGAGAGAGAACAGGTAGAAGATGGAGAGAGAGGAGGAAGAGAGATGAAGATGAGTAGAAGGTGGGGGATATGTACTTACAGAGAGGATTTTTTGCAGAGAGGGATGAGTGGATATAACTTAGAAGCTCACGGTTTGGTTCTTCCGGAGGTATAAGAAGACATCCAATGTAACTTTCATGGAGCCATGGTTCAGATCTGAGATAGCCATGAGAGCCATTGGAGTCGTTTGCTGGGAGGCCCGAAGAAGAAGGGGGCAAGTAGATTTGGGGTTTGGGGAGGGGGACGGCGTGTTTCGTGGGGGAGGGGGAGGGGGACGGTATGTTCTGCACTATGTCTTTTGTTGTCGTTTTCTGTCTTTCGTGGGGGGGGGGGGGGTCGCCCGGTTTGATCCTTATCGGTATGTAACGGCACCTCGTCGAAGCGACCTCGAGTTAACTTAAAACTAGGTCGATCTTGATGTAGTTATGTCCTGCCTAGACACGTTACGAAACAATAGTTAAATTTATTAAGAGAAGACATTTAAATGGCATTTAATAATTCGAAAATTTTAAATACCCAGATTGTATTTTAAATAGCACATTCGTATTCTTGGCATTTTTCTGATTCAAAAACATATACTCCCTCTGTCTCGGAAAAGATGTCGCACCACTTCCCGGCTCCAGTTCATTTTACATTTTATAAAATTGTCCCTAATATATTCAAAACATTTGAAATTTGGGTATGGAAATTGAAATCCAAATTGAAATCTTTCCGGTCGCTGCCTCCGTCGATCGACTGGCCATCGCCATGCCGGTGCCCTCGCACCGCCGAAGGCAAGTAGAGATCCCGCCTGCCTCCCGCTGGAATCGGTAGTCCAAGTTTGTGGATGCGCAAGAGATCAATCGCGGCGCAGGAGCTCGTGGATGCTGGACTGGGATCGACCTGGCCGGCGGCGGCCGGCCAGCTAGCCATGCTCTGTCCTAGTAGGTTGTTCTCCTCCTCCTCCGTAGCTCCCTCGACGTCCGCCGCTGCTCCGCTGATGAAGGAGGTCGCCGTCCATCGCTGGTCCGCTGATGAAGGAGGTCGTCGTCCACCGCCGCTCCGCTGATGAAGGAGGTCGTCGACGAGTAGGTCGCCCTCGCCGACTGTTCCTCGTCGACCATGCCGTCGGAGCACTGAAGCTCCTCCGTCGGCCGAGCCTAGGGAAAACGCCCTCCGCCTAGCCCCTCTCCCGCACGTTCTCGACGCTATCGGCCTATCCTACTACTGGCGTCCTTGTCGCTATCGGCCTAACCTATAGTTTCAGAGACAATGAACAAGTTTAGTTTCTCAGATTCAAAAAAAAGTTCAGTTTATCAGATTGTACTATCCAAGATCCTTTTGAGATATTAGCTCAGGCTTCTCGGATTCATTGTTGTAATCCAACATCAATATCACAAGAAACCTATATGCTAAAACAAGCATTATGCACCAACGAATACAGAAATAGATCAGAGCAATATTAACTTATATGTGTGGCCATGTTTCCTGTAAAAATTTGCCTAATTTGAAAGTGTGCACCAGCTGTTTCTGTCGTCCAATCAAACACAACCTATAGCGTCCCGTTCATGTCCCTGACATCGATCTTTCCCTCCGCCACCTCTTCCTCGACGACCACACTGTCGGAGAACCAAAGCTCCTCCATCGGCCGAGTTCCAGTTCAAGTTTGAATTAACATAACATCTGGTGATTCTCTGTTAAAAAATGAAGTTTCAGTTCGGTAGTACAAAATCCACTCCATCTAAGTTGGACATTGGAGTAAGTTAGAACTTCGAAATGTGATAATTGTAAAGCATTGTATGCTTGTTGGTAAAAACCTATGGTACAGTGAGGCACAACAACAAACAACACGGCTCTGGATGCATGCAACAAAATAAATAAGCAAGGGGATGTGCCAAAGCTGTACTAATACTAGTACAATATGATTTCTAAAACTTACAGGATGTTGCAGCTGTAAAGACTGAAATAAACACTAATGTTCCTAACAGCAATATGAGTTCGAGCCAAAGAATCAAAATCATGCTGAATTTTGACTGCAACATTAAGTTCTAAAACTTACAGGATGTTGCAACTGTAAAGACTAGAATCAATGTATAGTACTGCTTGCATAGGATACACGTCCTCTCGTACATGATAGAAATGTAACACTATTAAGAAATCTAACACTACCAGAAATTGATGTATCTTCTCACATATATATTATATTTTCTTCAGCCTATGTAATAATGAAGGAACAATCTGGGTCCAAGTTTAAAAATGTTACCATCTGGGTTACCTTATCCTCAAACAAGTTCCTTATCGGAAGCATAGGAACCTCCCTCCTTTCTTAGAATTCTGAAACACACATAAGATAAATTGATGATCAATGAGTAAGTTCTGGGTTGTTTTCCAGCTGGTAAATGAAGTTCATGCATCAACGAGAATAACAAGAGGCAGTTGAAACAAAATGTCTATGCATCCGTCTCCTCCAACTCAGGTCGCCGCTTCCCCACTCTGCTGGACCGACGGAATCGACGCCGCTCCTCCCACTCCGGCCACCGCTTCCCCACTCCGGTGTCACCCACGCGCTTGCTTCTTCTCCCCAAGTTACTGAACAGATCAAGATCAGCACAAATTCAGACTAAAATTGACAGAACAACACAAGTTCAGACTAAAATTGACAGAACAACACAAGTTTAGACTAAAACTGATAGATAGCTATTTAAATTCAGTACTAAATCCTCCAACATCATGCACATAAGAGCACTATATACAAGTGTGATGTGACAGATAGCTAATTAAATTCATACTAAATCCTCCAAGAGCACACAAGATCACTAAATCCTCCAAGATCATTGTTCCCTGCTGCGATCACAACTGAATAAAGAAGATACAGTATCAGGTAGCAGATTGCATGTTCTGGCTCAGGCAACTAAATAAGATGGAGCATATAAGCACTAGAAATAAGATGGAGCATGATTATGAACCATTAAAATATGTATCTAAACCAGACAAAAGAAATAACTCCAAAATTCATCGCTATTGCAGTTTGGTTATAGTCAATTCAAGGTAGTGCAGTTGTAAGTCAGTCAGTATTCTGCAGTTTTTAAGCACAGGTTCTTGGTGTACGTCCACTAGTTACTGGTATCATTTTTCATGCTACATCGGCTCTCTAGTCTTTTTGAAACAAGTGGACGAATAGAAGGAAATGAGTTTCTGGGCAGGAACATAAAGGATAGTAGGAGTCAGCTGAGTCAAGCTCGTCCTGAAGAATGCCCTGTAGCTACTACCAATATGTGCACTCGGCAAATCATGACATTGGTATGTGTGAATTCAGAAACATGATACTGAGATAAAATGAGGCCACGTGAGAGAAAATAGGATGTTGATTAGGTACTTGCTTCTACATGAAATACATCACAAAATTCTACATCTAAGCAATAAATCTATACATCTATACATAATAATAAAGGACAAAGTGTTTCTTCCGGTCTAACACTTTTTAGACCATTTTGTCTTCACACCAAATTACATAAGACTAGTCATAGTGGGAGTAACTTAGCTAGTAACATGCATGCACATGCAATGCCAAGTAAGCAAATTGGTGACGTGACATAATAATTAATGAAAAAAGAGTGGGAGGCAGAAACTTAGCTAGTTACCATAACATCACACATACCAAGACCATATGAGTCTACAACCTAATTAATTAGTCATTACATGACACCACACACATGTTACTTTCCACTATGAAGATAGTAACATCAACTAGTAACATGTGTATGTTACTAGGCTAAGTTACTTAGCACTATGACCAGCCTAATACAAACAAATGCCACTGTACCGGTTGGTTCATCTGTCTTACTCTTTTCTCTCGTTGACTGGCCAACCTCGTGAGATCCCATCTTATGCCGCCACCATCAGTCTGTGGGCCACCGCTGACCTTCCATCTCCCCGCAAAAAAGTAGACCTCGTCGTTCGATTTCCGCCGTCCGAGATCGATTCCGGAGGCCGTGTCGTTATGCCTGACTCCCGCCATCCGAGATCGACTCCAGGTTTTCTCCTTCCTCTTCTGATTTTTTCCTTGACCGCCAGGTTGAATCCGTCAGTGAGAAGAACGGGCCTTAGATCCTAGTTGTGGAGTCTCTATATTCTTCCCTCGGATCACTGGATTCCCGGCCGCCTCCTGGTTTCACGCCCCTCCGTTCCTACCGTAAACTGGGACACTAGCGCTCGTCTGCTTCACACCGCGTGGTTTCATACCCCGCTGGTGATGGCGACGCGGACGTGAGTCTCGAGGGAGGGGAAGGAGGAAGATCTCGAGATCCTCAGTTCCTCATCGAGGGAGTTTATGTTGGTAAAGCTCGGTATCTACTCCGGCAGCGGTGCGCCGTGTCACAGTCCCTGGTGACTTCTTGTGCAGAAGGATAGTGAATCAGTGAGCCTCGCGCCGCCTTGCCGAACGTGTGCTGCAGCTGCCGCCCACGAAGAGCACGACGCGAGCGGAGAGCCCGATCTTGGAGCGAGAAAAGGCACCGAGCGCTGAGCATGAACCACTGGTGGCGCGAGTGACATGGATATACCCTACGGGTGCATAGCATTGGTATACCTGGTCCAGCCCAAGGAAGTCCCACGTGAGGACTTGTAGCCCAGGAAGATTTCAGGTGGCCCAAACCCATGGCGAATTCGACTCCTTGGAGGACAAGTCTAGATTAGATAGAATTTCAAAGGGTTTCAACCCTAAGTTTTAACCAACTCGACCTATCCCGGGACCTGGCCTATCTATATAAAGGCCAGGAGGGTATGCCGAGAAGAATCTGAACACCTCATACGCACCCCTCCACGCCAGACCTGTAACCTTTGGTTCCACCGTAATCAAGGACAGACAAGCAGGAGTAGGGTTTTCCCTCTGGGGGTCTTAACCTGGGTAAACTTTGTGTCCCCGTGTTGCTGGCGTGTTAACTGTTTCGTGACTTCTAGCATCCCCATCTTCTCCAAAACCCAAGTCCATAAAAATGGGCATTGACGAGTCGAACCCTCGTCAATTGGCGCTGTCTATGGGAAGCGGGGATGTTGATCGTGCGGTCGCGACGGAGAATCACCTCCTCTTCGGCGCTTTCGACTTCACCGCCCACTCGTCGGCCACCCTCAAAGATTTCGAGTCCATAGGTGACGGAATCAAGATGCTGTTCGGGAGCTTCTACTTCTAGGTGGGGCAGACCGGCACCCTCCGCCTCCCAGAGCGGGTGCCACTTCCATCAATCAGGCCCGCTGCATGGATCTCGCCCATTGACGCCCTACGTACGTCGACATTGACAGACGATTCAGATGACAGCAGCGGCTACAACTCCGATCTGTGTGATCCCCCTTTGAATGAAGGAACCTACGGTTCCGGCTCTGAGAGCTGCGGCAGCAGCAACCCACTTCGTGAGAGCTACCTGTGCGCCGTCATCCATGGTGGCGACGTCAACAACAGAGCAGACCCACCACTGGGCTCTAATCCCAACCCCCCTCCCAATCCCCATCCCAACCCTCAGGTTGAGAGCGAGGGAAACAGGGTGAACCCACCTAACAGATCGGCTATAGCCACCGAGGGTGGCAATCGCGCCCACAACCAGATCAACCTCAACGAGGAAGGCTGGGAGATTGCATGCGAAGCCGTGCAAGGCAATCAAATCCTACCTGTGGATGCCTCCCGTGACTTGCTGATGGCTTATCACTAGCTCCTGATCGATGAGCACAATCGACATGTCAAGTTACAGGACGACATTGAAAAGCGCAAGCGAGCAGCCGACGAGTCAAGCATGCGGCGAGCTGCGCTCTCCTCTGGCGGCTCCTCTTCACACGGGAACAACACCAACAAATACAGCTCTCGCCTGAAGTGCATGGACCCTGCCGCACGGTGCGAGGTCACCAAGGCACTCGACACGTCCTTCATGATGATGGACTTGCAAGGCAACATCATGCTGAAAACACCGCAGGCTGCAATAATGGCAACCACCACCTATCTCGCGTCTAACCCGCCACCAGCAGGAGACCCGAAGAACGCGATCCACACGTCTGCGCTAGCAGGCCTCGGACTCGTTGGAGCTGCGCTCCACAACAAAACTCCCACGGAGCCAAAGAAGAAGTCTGCGGTCAAATTCACTCGAAGACGCACACCGTCATCTGAGGAAGAGGAGCATGACCTGCCTCGACGCCGTCGGAGCCCACGGCGCCGCAACAGCAACTATGATGCTCGTAGTGAGATCGCACAGCGCAAGATCAACAAATCACGTGCTAAGCGCGCGTGCTCAACTGAGTCCGAGGAGGAGGACGATGGAGAACTATGCAGGGCTAGATGCTTCCGCAGATTTGTTCGGCAATCGCGGATGCCAAGAAACTTCAAGCTCCCATCAGACAACCCGAAGTTTTATGGCGTGCAGGAGCCAAAAATCTGGCTCGACGATCATCTGTCATCAGTCAAGCTCCACGGCGGGAACAAGAACACTGCCCTCTGGTGCCTTCACCAAATGACAGCACAACCAGGGTTTGGCTCAGCAGCCTCCCCTCCGGCTCCATCTGAAGCTAGGAAGAGCTGGCGTACAGCTTCATCCGCAACTTCAAGGGTACCAGCAAGAGGCCAGCCTCAATCGAAGAGCTGCGGGCCTGCACCCAACGGACCAACGAGTCCATCCGCTCGTACATACTATGCTGGTCTCACATCAAGAACTCCGCCGCAAACATCTCCGAAGAGAGGGCAATCGATTCCTTCAAGGACGGTGTCAGGCTCCAAGATTTCAAGGAGGAGCTCGGGCGCGTCAAGCCTAAAACCCTCGATCACCTCATGGACATCGCCAACCGCTAGGCAGATGGCGAGGATTCCGTCAACGAAACACATTTGGATGACGAGGATGACTTCAGTCGTAGGCGCGATTGTCGTAGCAAGAGAAGATCACGCATCTACGACGATCGCGATGGAGTCAACATGGTTGTGGCTGGATACACCGATCGTGGCGACGATGGCAACCGCAATAGCAGACACCGCAGCAGCAACTACCGCGTCGGTGCACGGCCTACACAAACATGGCAACATCGCAACCGCGACAACAAGCCTTCAGCATACGACAAGCTATCTGGTCCCTACACCATCCACTTCTACATCGACAAATAAGATGGTAAGAAGAAGGCCAGCCACATGCTCAAGGACTGCCGGAATTCCAGAAGCTCAGCGAGGGCTTCACCCAGATGCGACGCCAGGCGGTGAATCCAAGATTCGCACCCGCCCCAGGTGTCGTCGCCCACGGAGCTCCTCCACCACCACCTGGAGGTCTGTCGCGGCCGTCGGCTGCACCAGCACCGACTAACGATGCAGATGGGTACCCGCCACCGATAGGGTCCATGATGATCCAGAAGGGGCGCCCAACCAACATGGTGCAGAAGATCACCCACCAAGTCAACCTAGCCGTGACCTCCCCACCAGCCATACCAGAGTACCTCAGCGGCTCGGAGTCCTGCATCACGTTCGACCATTCGGATCACCCACGCCAGATACCTCGCCCAGGTCACTCTGCCCTGGTGCTCGAGGCCCGGATAAGGGGATTCAAAATGATCCACGTCTTCATGGATGGCGGCAGCGACATCAACCTGATGTTCCCTAGCACACTCGCAGCCATGCAGATCCCGCTATGCGGCCTAGAGCAACCGGGCATGACCTTCCACGGCATAGTCCTAGGGAAGGGCATATACCCCTTGGGCAAGATATGGCTCGACGTCATCTTCGGCAAGCCTGAGAACTTCAGGCGTGAGCGGCTAGAGTTCGAAGTGGTGGACTGTCCATCACAATACCAAGCCATCATCGGGCGCATGGCATTCGCAAGATTCCTGGAAGTACCGCACTACGCGTACCTTCTACTGAAGATGCCAGAACCCAGGGGCATCATCACCATCCCAGGAAGCTTCACCAGGTCGGACAGTTGCGACAGAGACTTCAACAGAATCTCCCAGTCGTTCGTCATGCAGGAGGATCTCACAAGGCTTAAGGAGGTGATACACAACGCGGCACCCCCGGTCACCAGGCAAAGCGCACCTGATTTTTTGTTCGACTCCACAATCAACACAAGGAAGGTGCAGGTTCACCCAACTGACGCCTCCAAGATGGTGTTGATCGCCAATGACCTGAGTCCCGCATAGGAAAGCGAGCTCATCAAATTCCTCCGTGAGTGCTGGGAAATTTTCACCTGGTGTCCTGCGGACATGCCAGGAGTTCCTAGAGAATTCGCTGAGCATGCACTCAATGTATTTCCAGATGCAAAGACAGTCAAGCAGTCGATGCGTCGACTGTCCGAGCCAAGATCCTAAGCCATTGGAATCGAAGTCAATAGACTCCTTGATGCCAACTTCATCAGGAAAATCAAAGAAAGCGTGTGGCTGGCCAACACCTTGTTAGTCCCCAAAAAGGACATGGACATCCTACAAATGTGCGTGGACTTCACATCACTTAACAAGCACTGTACCAAGGACCACTTCCCTGTACCAAGGATCGATCAGATCATCGACTCCACTGCAGGATGCGAGAAGCTCTCTTTCCTCGATGCCTATTCATGCTACAACCAAATTCGACTGAAGGTTGAAGATCAGGAGAAAACGGTGTTCATCACGCCGTTCGGGGTGTTCTGCTACAACACAATGCCTTTAGGGCTCAAGAACACAAGCCCCACTTACCATAGATGCATGTAGGCTTGTCTAAAGGACCAGATCGGTCGCAACATCCAGGTCTATGTCGACGACATAGTAATCAAGACTAAGGAGGCCAAGACGCTCATCGATGATCTCCGCGAGACGTTCGATAACCTTGATCACTACAAGATCAAGCTAAACCCGGACAACTGCGCCTTCGACATCCCGTCTGGACAGTTACTCAGGTACTTCATCTCCCAGCGCGACATCAAGGCGAAGCCGAAGAAAATCAAGGCTATACTAGCCATGGAGAAGCCGAAGAACCTTAAAGGGGTCAAGTAGCTAGCAGGGCGAATCGCGACACTCAGTAGGTTCATCAGTCGCATGGGCGAGAAGGCTCTCCCCTTTAATCAGATGTTGCGCAAGACGGACAAATTCAAGTGGACACCCGAAGCAGATGAGGCGTTCGAGGACCTCAAACGGCTACTCTCCACATCACATGTCCTGGTCACGCCGAAGGAGCGGGACACTTTGTTGCTATACATAGTAGCCACACATCAGGTGGTCAGCACTGCACTCATGGTCGAGCGACCCAAACATGGCAAGACCCATGGGGTCCAACGCCCAATCTACTACCTCAATGAGGTACTGACCCCGAAAAAGCATAGGTACCCTCATTACCAGAATCTCTCCTACGGTGTATTCATGATGGCGCGTCGGTTGAGACACTACTTCTAGGATCACCAGATCGTGGTCATCAACGAATCCCCGCTGTCGAACATCATGAACAACCCGGAAGCCATGGGGCGCGTAGCCCTGTGGGGCATCGAGTTGTCTCCTCGAGACATCATCTACGAGCGACGTACCGCCATCAAATCTCAGGTCCTACCTGACTTCCTTGTCCAATGGATGGAGCTCCAACTACCGGATACTCCGGAAATATCGCAGTCCTGGACGATGCACTTCGACAGCTCCAAGCGCGAGGCTGGAGCAGGGGCCGGCGTCATACTAATGTCCCCTCAAGGCGACAAGATGAAGTATGTCCTTTGGATGAAATTCCGCGCCTCTAACAACGAGGCTGAATATGAGGCCCTCATCCACGGCATGAGGATGGCTAAGGTGTGTGGTGCAACACGCCTTGTCATCTATGGTGACTCGAACCTCGTCATACAGCAGACGATGAACGAGTGCGACGCCCATAGCGCCAACATGATCGCATACCGTGCGCTCTACAATTCAATCGAAGGGGACTTCGATGGCTGCGAACTTCGGCATGTTGGAAGGGAGAGCAACGAGCAGGCCTACAAGCTCGCCAACATCGGATCTACCTGCGCTCGGGTGCCACCAGGAGTGTTCCTCGAACAAATCTGTGTACCCTCTATCAAGAGGAAATTCCCAAAAGGCTCAGCCAACGAAGAAGAGCACTCGGGGGCTGCGCTACCCAAAGGACAAGAAGGACACGAAAAGCTCGACACAGAGGTCGAGTTGGTAAGCCTTATGCAGGTCATGGCGGTTGAGGAAACGTGGATGCAGCCGTACCTCCGCTACCTTATAAACAAGCAGCTGCCCGAGGAGTCGACAGATGCCCGGTGCATATCTCGTCGATCAAAGGCCTTCACCATCATCAATGGTGAGCTATACAAATGCAGCATTTCAGGTGTGCTCTAACGATGCGTCGTCATCAGTGACGGCAAAAGCATCCTCCTAGACATCCATAAGGGTATCTTCGGCCATCACGTAGGCAGCCGCGCCCTGGTCGTCAAAGGTCTACGAGTTGGGTTCTACTGGCCAACCGCAATGAACAATGCAAAGGAGATAGTCCAGAGGTGAAACGCCTATCAGAGGTACGCGGACAAGCCACATGCACCAGGATCAGAGCTATGGCCTATTCCAGTGGCCTGGCCTTTCGCCTAATGGGGCCTCGACATGATCAGCAAACTGCCAAAGTCCTCGCCAGGGGGCCACGTCTTCCTCCTGGTAGCAGTCGACAAGTTCTTGAAGTGGATCGAGGCCATACCCGTCACCAATCAAAGCGGCAAAACTGTTGTCAAATTTTTTGAGTCTATTGTCTACAGGTTTAGAGTGCCCCATAGCATCATAACGGACAACGGCTCAAACTTCATCCCGAAGGAGTTCCGAGACTTCTACGGGAACCTCAGAATCAACCTATCATACGCCTTTGTGGCGCATACGCAGACCAACGGACAGGTCAAAAAGGCTAATGGCCTCATCAGCAATGGCATCAAGAAGCGCCTAGTACGCCCACTCGAAAGGCTCGCTGGAGCCTAGGCGGACGAGTTGCCCTCGGTGCTCTGGAGCCTACGCATAACACCAAACAGCTCAACTGGCTACACGCCCTTCTTCATGGTGCACGAAGCCGAAGCTATTATACCTGCTGAGGTACGCTACAAGGCCCCACGGGTTGTCGTCTACAGCAAAGCCGAATCATCAGCCGCACTTGAAGACGTCGTCGACACACTGGACGAAACACGCGACATCGTCGTGGATCACTTAACGGTGTATCAGCAGAGCCTCCACAACTATCACAGCCGTCGGTTGCGTCCAAGGTCCTTCGTCGAAGGAGACCTTGTCTTGCGACTCAAGCAAGAAGGGAACAAGAAGCTCGAGTCACCCTAGGAAGGACCCTACATCGTCATCGAAGTCATCCCATGTGACGCCTACCGCCTCATATACGTTGCATCAGGAGTCGTATACTCCAACCCCTAGAATGTCGCACAACTGCGACACTTCTACCCCTAGTCACCCTTTACCTTCAATAAGGCTATTCAGCCAGGCTATTCAGCTGAAAAATGTACCTCCTCATTTACAATGAATAAAAGCTAAGTTCCTTGGACCAAAAATATTTTTTCTCCTCACGTTATTTATCGCTAAAGACACTCAGGGCTGTGCCTCACCTTACAACTTCGTCGATTGACAACAACGCATATAACCTGAGTAGCTGATCACGTCAGGCTAACGAAAAGGATATGCACACTACATAATCATACAATGCACTACGTACCAATACATACAAACTTTACAACGGGCATTACAAGCCCACTCAAATAAATACAGACTTTACATTATCTCGTTTTCTTTTACAGGATTTAACTGCGCTGGAGCAGAACGTTTGTCCGCTCCTCAAACACATCTACAATTTCTTCGGCATACTGCACCACAGCCGAATAACGCGAATGCATATCCCATGCCATGCCATCTGGAGGTGGAGATGGCCCAGCTGCTATCTCTACAAGATCAACATCACGGAGATGCAGTCGAATAAGTGACAAGGCTGCCATCACGCCTGCCACAAGTAGATGGCGCACCAGCTCCTTTACATGACCTGCATCTCGAAACTTCCCAAGCAAGCCCAGAAAACTAGAGGGCGCAAAATCTAAAGGGAACATGGTGGCCCAAATTGCCGCGAATGACGCCCTCGCCCTCTTCAACACCTGAAGAACTTGATGAACGCGATCTTGCACCATCGCAAGGACGATCACTCGATCACGGTCCATCCAGAAGAAACCGCCGGCTTCCAGCTCTTGTTGCGTCAAGCTATTCATTCGAATCGCTACGCGTTCCTTCTCTTCCTTCGGAAGAAGATTCACAACTACACAAATCAGTGAATAAGCTCACAGAAAACAACTGGTGCACTGATGCAGCGCTGAGTTGATGTAGGAGCGCTTCGTTGGGAACCCCAAGAGCAAGGTGTGAAGCGACAATGACAAGTTTTCCTCGAAGAAAGCAGAGGTAATCGAATCAGTAGGAGGAAGGAAACGTCACACAGGTATTGCAAGCAACACGGAGACATGCACAACACAAACTCAATACTTTGCCCCAACGAATCAGTGAGGTTATCAAGCTCACCGGTTTGCTGTAACAAAGGATTAAACGTATGGTGTGGAAGGTAATGGTTTGCAGCAAGTAAACAAGTAACAGTGGAAGATGTATCAATGGTAAAGATTGGACCGGGGTCCATAGTTCACTAGAGGTGCTATCCTTAGATAAACAACATGGCATGAAGGGTAAACAAATTACAGCAGGGCAATTGACAGGAACTGAGCAAGGCATAACAATGCAATTACTAGTCAGAAAGATCCTATGAGATTCGATTGGGCAATACAACAAGATACATAGACCGCCATCCAACTGCATCTATGACTAGAAGTCCACCTTCAGTTATAATCCGAACCCCCTCCAGTATTAAGTTGCAAGCAACAGACAACTGCTTTAAGCAAAGTGTGTAAGGTAAACAGTCCACATGTTCCATGAACAAGAGACCGTTGTTTTCTCCCTAGTGGCAACAGCACATCTACAACCTAAGAGATTCCTGTCACTTCCCTTGGAAACTAGAGGCATGAACCCACTATCGAGCATAAATACCCCCTCTTGGAGTCACTAGCAACTACTTGTCCAAGATAGCTACTAACAACGGAGAGCATGTAAGATCACAAACAACACAGACATGATAGAATCATAAAGACAAAACCATTAATCAATATCCATCGGATCCAAACAAACACAACATGCATGATTACAAAATTTTTAGATCTTGATCATGAAAGGAGCTCACAAGATCTATACATGAAAGCACAAAGGAGGAGATACAACCATCTAGCTACTACATGGACCCATAGTCCAAGGGTGAACTACTCACGCATCATACCATAGAGAAGGCCTCCGGGATGATCTCCCCTCCGGTAGGGTGTCGGGAAGAACTTCAGATCCTCCCGATCTAGGGACGATGGTGGCGGCGGCTACACGGTTTCATGGAGATTTGATCGGGTGCTTAGGGTTTCTGCATCGGGGGCTTCTTATAGGCGAGGTGCCGACCAGGGGGTCAAACCCTAGCCAGGCACGGGGTGGGGCCCACCGCGCCTGGAGTGGGTCTGGCCACCCTGGCTGGCCCCTCTGGCTCCCCTCTGGACGTCTTGTTTCCCACGGAAAGTAATTGACTTTGATGTTTGTCCCGTCCAATACTGAGAATATTTCTTTACTAACTTTTCTGAAACCAAAAACAGCAGAAAACTGGCATCTGGCACTATTGCAACTTGTTAGTAGGTTAGTACAAGAAAATATGTAAAAAGCACCTCAAAGTGTGGACAAGTAAAGCAAAGTAGATACTAAACAAGCATGGAGCATCAAAAATTATAGATACGTTTCCAACGTATCAACATCCCCAAGCTTAACTGTGGTGACCCAGCATACCACTGCATGATGTAGTATACTGTAGTCGTTGACATAACACCAATGAAACATCGTTCACTAGTATTACATCCCTCAGAATGGCACAACAGAAACACAAAAGGTCCAATACATGGCTAAAGGTTACAACTCACTCTTTACACAAGATCCAGAGAACACTCTAGGTTAAAGAGAGAGAGAAAGAACTTCTTACGGAGAAGAATCAAATATAAACAACGCAAGAACGATTATACTATTAAGTCTAGTATTCTGGCTAAGAGGTTGGCATTGCTGCTATTGCAACACACTACATAGATAGGTTCTTTGGCTAGAGATTATATTTCTATGTAATCAGTAACTTCGTCTTCACTTGAGTTGAGGTATATGTTGACTTCCTTGTCTTTATTGAAGAGCTTTAGCTGGTCTTGATAAGTCCTGGATCATATCTTGATGTGGTTGTTGTCTATTCCAACATCAGAATCTAGCAAGGGTTAAGAAGATACTTTGAGTATGAGCGCACTTAGCAAATTCACTAGAAAAGGAGTGTTTGATGCACTATAACTACAGCCACGGACCGTAGGTCGTAGGCAATGCAAGTTTTCATAAACATTTCTTGAAAGGTTGCTTTTATTCTGAAAAGTATGTCTGTCAGCCTTCATGGGTTTACCAGAACTTTCATGGAGTTCCTTTCCCGCCGCGTTCGCAGCTCCTTCCCGGAACAGGGAGTAACAAGTTACAGTTCTTACACTCTGCAGAGGTGCGTCACTTTACCCATGAGAGATCAACTCTTTGTTGCACAACTGGGAAGCTTATTCCCGTCCACAATTCCATGATGTGGGGCCTAGAAGATGATCCAAGCCAATCACTGCCCCCTTCGCGACCTCGCATGCCTCCTTGGTGTACACCATGGCCACATAAAGGATTACGGCAATGGTTTGTACAAACCGTTAGATGTCAGAACTATCGTGGGATGTTGAGGGTTCCCACCCATATGCTGCATATCCTCTACGAATTACCAATTAATATGCACGTTACGAGGATAACAGCCACGACCTGCACATCCGACTTCATGCGAGAGGAAGAAGATACAACTGACTTCTCCGTCCCATTCCAAATCTCATGGTCAACACGTAATATACGACGCAAGAATCACTGGCGACATTGGTTGTTAAGTCCTAGGTGATATAGTTCTGAACAATGGTATTCCAACTGTCAGATTTAATAGATTAGCTGATCACCCTGGATCAGTAACCAATAGTTCACATTATTATCGAAAATAGTGTTTTTAGACCTTTTTCAAATGCAGGTGATAACAACACTGTATTTATAAAATACTTTACAGAAAATAAACGAAGGACATTAGAAAGTGTGAACTTGCCTTTTGTGATTGCAAGATTATGCACTCACAGTCTTCGAGTTGATGTATAAGATCCAAAATCTGAAATCAGCATCATTGGTCCGGTAAGGACTAATGTTTAAAGAAGCAATATGCTTTTATGCATAAGTAATGTGATGCACGTTCTAAACGCGAATCCTGGGGATAACGTTGTCCTAGGGTTTGGATTCCGGAAGTAACTACTTTGGAATGTGTGGTCCTTTTAGATAGGTTTCACATTTGTGCTTTTAATAGAGCTTATAAGTGTTTATGAGCAACACATATGTAGTAATAAAATATATACTTATGAAATACTATTCAAAATTGCTTATATAAGAGTTCTTGTTTGAAGTGGCAAAAAGAATAACCTTCAAAGAAAAGGTTTCTCTTCTAAGGTCTAATCAAGCTTTGTGGTTAGTTAGTGGTGGTTGATGTTATTTGTTTGCTCAAATGGTTTGGCTTTGAGATGTTTTTATAACCTAACTACTTCAGACCAAAGTTAACTATAAAACATATAGTAATGTTTATGGTATTATTTTTAGATTCTTGGAGACTAAAGTTAACTTTAAAATATAGATAGTTTTGAAAGTATAATACTTATAACATTTGTACCTTGTATATCTGAAATGATTTCTTTAAGTTACTTAAGAGTGGTTATTCTTTTACTTGGTGTAATGGTTTCTTGATTGTATAATGGAGTAATATCATTTATTTTTTATAAAGGAGTGATTGGGGTTTATAAACCAAAATATAATATTACTTAACTACTTTTGAACTTTTATAGTAGTGTGGTAGTTTTTGTAAGTTGGTGGTTAACATGGTTTAGAAAAGGTTTGGTGTATTCATAAGTTGTTCTTTAAGGTTTGTATTTTTATTAGGAATAGGAATACTTTTAGAATGTAGTCTTCATTTAAGGTTGAAGATAATTCTAAAATAAAAATATTTGTAATGTTTTAAACCATTATGGCTTCATACTATTAATATTTAAGACTAATACTATTTATTAGACTTATTTGACTTATTTTTGAAATATTAATAAATTTTATTTATCTTTATATGAATTATTAATGAAGTAAATAAGTTTAAGTTTGAGTTATTAACATATTTAAATTTTTATTTAACTCAAAAGGAGATATTAGATTTTTAACATGTAGATAATATTTTTGTGATCATTTAGTTATATTATATTTATTTTTGTAATTTATAAATAATAAGATATGATTTTTTTTTTATAATTCTTATTACTTTATAATAAGTTAATAAATAATAAATATTTACTTAAGTGAAATAATAATACTTAATTTTAGTTTTAGATTGTAATTCCTACTTTTCTAAGATTTTTGGTATATTATTTATATTTTTAACATTTACCATTATTAAAATATAAATTATCAAAGTTTTATTACTTATAAAACCTTTATTAAATACTATTTATTTAAATAATCATAATAATATTTTATAATAGTTCTAAGTTATAGATTTTATTTTTCTGAGAATTTTCATATATTATACATTTTTTTCTGGATTGTAAATAAAAAGTTATGAATTAAACAAGGTTTAATCATTTATTTGATTTCTGGAATATTATTAATTGAGTTAAGAACATTTTATTTAATTCTTAATAGGAAATACTTTTTACACCGCAACTAGAGTTATCCCAATTCACTGACTAGTGGGCCAGTGACCACCTCAGCACGCTGTGTAAAGAAAATCCATTTATTACCGATCCTGCCTTGACCCTAGTCAATGACATATGGGCCCAAGGCCATGTCAGCCATGCGGGCAAAGACTGGTCAAACGAGCTGGCGTGGTTTGATCATGAGGTGAGCATGACGTAGCGATGGCGTCAGCACCACCACCACCGTCAGTGGTTGGTCGCTGGGGACGATCCACCACGATTTAGCATGCGTGGTTTGGTGTGTTGGAAAGAGGGAACAGAGGCGAACCTATTGGTGGTAACGCTGCTACTTAATGGTCACCGGAAATACACTGGCGACGAGCTTCTGCGGCGGCCAACAGCGGTGCTAAACGAAATGGGGTCTATGGTGCGAATCAGCAAATGAAACTAGGGTCCAGAGATTTATAATCTTACCCTGATGACGATAGAGAGGTTGGTGAGGACAAGCGCGGTCGGAGGCAAGCTCTCTGACAAGATTTCCGACGAACTGCCGCAAAGAGGAACGGCCAAATTCGTCCACTCCAGTGCTCCCCTTGATGCAGGCTTTCTCTCAGAGGATCTACGGAGGACGGCGCTTCTCCATGGCTGCTCGGAAGGGTGTGGGGAGATGTGGTTCGACGGCGAGGAGTGGCTCCGGTGAGCTAGGGTTTCGGGTGAGGAAAAGAAGCGAGTCTGGAGGGCGAGATTGAGGATGAGGACGAGCAGGGTTGTCACGGTGGCCTTCTTATCCTCTCCTGGCAACGACGGTGTTGATCTTGGCGCAACGACGACGATGATGGCATCGGGTGGCGGCGAGTTCCGCCAGCGAGCTGTCTGTGTGCGTGACGATGATGACGATGGTTGTTTTGCGGATAACCCCCTGAGAATTCTTTCTTCTCAACCCGCAGTCCTTCTTTGGCCCCACTTGTAAGTCATAGAAGAAAAAGAACTGGGCTGGTTACTGGGCTGTTGTGGGCTGCACAGGGGCGTTATGTAAGCAGGTAGGGTTGGGCTGCGGCCAGGTAATGTTTTTTATTAGTTTTACCATTTTTTTATTTTCGGTTTTCCCTTTCAGATTTGAATTTGATTTATATTTGGAACTTTTCTTTGTAGGATTTCTTTGCTGGATAATTTCAATAATACTAAAATATAGTTAGTATCATTTGTGAATTTTTATTATATATAATCTTGTTCTATTTCTTTTATTTTCTCAATATATGAACCCCTTTTTAATATATTTTTACAAGATTTTTCTTTTTATTTTACTTTCCGATTTTAATCATGGAATTATTAAATGGTACATTCTTATTTATTTATAAACTTAACTCTAGTTGGCTCATAGTTTGAATAGAAAATTTTATATGTATAATGATCCTATACCATTATTTGATGCATGACATATAAGAGACATTGATATGGTTATTACTACTCCCATTGATTTGGAAAAATGGCAATGTGCATATTCTATTGTGATAAACAAAATAGTTTAAGGTTTTGTATTATGCATATTTTCCCTAAGGTTTAGGGGTTTTAATATAATTAGACTCCTTTATGGATGTGGTTAAATATTCAATAACTAAACATATTGTTTTCTGCTTGGATTATTTGATTGCATCACCTTTAGTACTAGAAAGTTATATCTTGAATGCTTTATAGAAAAGAATTGATAAAGATACTCCTAAGCTCATATAATTATGATAATTGGAATAAACAGAGATGTGCTTATGTGATTTGTTATAGGAAAATATTCCTATAAAGTGATATATATATATATAAGATGATAGATCATTCACATGAAATGGATATTATGTTTGGCTTAAGATTCAAAGTTGGTTGTTTACCAATAATTACTACCTTCCATAATTCATAATTCTAGACTGCTTATTAAAGAATTCCTTTCCTAGATATACTACCCTTTTCTATCTATCATCATGATTAACATGATGAGTTTTACTTCATAGAAATATTCTAATTCACTTATTAACGTTCTGAACTCATGGATGAATCAAATGAGTTTGATACTAATGTATTTCATAACTTCCTCATATCCTTGCTTGGTTATATTTACTACTCTACTGCTGATAACCTTCCATCCAACAAATAGCTCCTTTAAACTCTACTCATAATCTTCCTTAATCATTCATTACTAATGTATCTCCAATAGTTGTATGCATCCAACTACCTTTCTCTAAAGTTGACTATCCTTTAAGTTGACTAACACCACTTCTAAAACTCTATGCTATACTAGCTTTAACTAATTAATATCATTCTATATTCACTTTACTACAACCCTAAATTATATTTATGTGGCTTGCAATGACTACTCTAGGATAACTTATCTCTACTAAGGTTCCAATCATGTTCTACCCACCAGTATTACTTATACTAAATATAAGCATTCAATATTGGTGGCTAAAGCATCACCATTATAATCCTTTAATCATTTATTGTTTAAGTTCTTAGTTGACTAAACAAGGCTTTATCAATCCTACTATTCCATTAGCTTGAAATTATCTTATTAGTATCTCATATTGGATTCAGGTTATTTATGGCATATGCCCTCTTTAAAAGATTTAAGTAGATATTATGATAAGATCAAGAAATAGTAGATCAATGATTGATAGTTAAAGAATTTGTGAATCAATGGGAAATTATCCAACATTGATGAACAACTTATATTAAGATAAGTTCCATAAAAATTGCTATAGAAAGAAAGATATATAGTGGATGATCTTGACTTTGTCTATTTCCAACTCCAACTCATTAAAGGGTTAAAGTTAAGTATTACTATGATAATCATAGTAAGGATAAATAAGAATAAGATAGGTCAGAATTAGTCATTACATTTATATTACTTTAGTTTGTAATCTTAGCTTGGCACTTATGAGTTGTTGTGTTGAATATGATGATAGAATCCCTTAAGGATTAGATATTAATTATTTAAGCAATGTATTATGAGTGACATTTTATTATATCTAGTCTATCCTTAGACCAAATCAGGTTTAACCAAATAAGGGTTTTAGCAAAGGTCATATTGAAACTTATCGCAGTTAACTTGATGATCTACTTCAATCCCATCAAGTTAAGAGAAGCTCAATCACTTTGACAAGTTTTATTCAAAAGCGCGAAAATTATTCGAATTTTCTATGCATGAATGCAATGCACACATGTGGGTTCAGCTTATTTCTAAGCTCTAATGTTGGGATGTTACAGACTCTCCCCCTTAAAATCAACTTCGTCCTCGAAGTTCGCAAACTCTCACGTTTCGGAGTAAGAAATGGTTTTTTGGTGGTTGCTACATTCTCCACTCCATGATGATCTTAAATGGAATTATTTGAAGTATTCCATAACCTGATTAGATAATCCAATTCCTTTTATTTAATCATCAAACTTTATTATTATTTTAAGTACAATTTAGAGGTTCTCACTAAAACAAGTTTTACGTTTCTATATACCCGTGTTAGTAGTCAAAAGACTACCTTTCTATTCCTGTCATAGTATAGTTGATATTGGTACTCCTTCCCAGATTGGATTTGAACTCAATTTGTCCATACCCATTGGAATATTTCATTCTCGATACTTGCCCAGTTAGGTGTTCTATATTACTTCTTAATGTTACTAAAGAGTTGTTTCTTCTAGAATTGGTTGGTTAAATGTATCCCTTATCACCTTCAAGTTTATACCTTCTTAGGGTTTTTAAATAACCTTTCCTTATTACTTATAGTATTTTCTTCAATTTTCATTCGTAATGTCTACTCTCCCCCTTAGGTTTTACTAACAGTTTTTAAATTACATGCATAGAGACCATTGGTTCTTAAGTTAGAATGTTGGTTTTTGTTCAGCTTATATTTTACCGGTTTAGGTTCCGATGAAAGATTATACGGTGTATCCACATAGTTGTGGATCTCCGAAGCAAATCTTTTAGCACTAAATGTTGTACTTACTATTGGACATTTTTGTTGGGATAAAACTAACTTTGCGAAGCCTCTCGAAACACGATCGTCTTTAAATCTGTTATACTTCCTTAGGTCTTACTTAACTTAGGCCAAATTTAATGCTCTTTATGAAACTTTTAAGAGAATCTGGGTAACTATGTTAACCAATATAACCAGCTGCGGCCAAAATACCAACTGCGGATCAGAATACCGACTAGGGATTAGGTACTAGCTGCAGAAATTTACCATCTGCGAAGCATCCTAGGGTGTATGTATTACCCTATGATTTCTAGCATACTTATGACATTCCCTCTGAATTGTCAGAATTTGAACACCATTTTGGGTTCCAAAACTTCTTTGCACTTATTCATGATGCTTCCATGAACTTGCATAATTCCTCCATTGACTTCCTAGCAAAATTACCTCTTTAGATTGAACTTTAAGTTCATCGCTTCTTGTTGTGGACTAATGATGATCTAAGCTCTAGCCATCCTCCAAAAGGTGTTAATACCTCTTATATCATGCTTCATCCTTCAAGTCAGTCTTCCTTATGATCTTCGAAACTCGTCACTCCCTTACACGAATTCCCGTTTCTATCTAGGTCTATAACATCAAGTAATAACTGGGTGTTACATCATGCATTTGCACACCTAATTAAACTTCATGTACAGATCTAGTCAATCAAGAAGAATCAAAAAGATACAAAAGTCGATAAACATCAAAACATATACCCTGTATTATACATAGGGTTTAGATAATTTACAAATATACTAAATGTTCCAACGGTTTGCTCCAAACCTATTTACACAACTATCTTACAAGGACTTCTTGTTCTTGTGGATATATCCTCACTTATTTTGGCAAACCTTTCAAACTACAATATGCATTACCCTCTATATACATTATTCAAGCCCTCATCCCTAGGGATGTCGTTCCTTTCTTACTTTCATCTTCCTCTAGTGCTTCCTGGAGTTCCGTCCATGATGACGTGAAGTCCTATGACTGCCTTCTAGAGCATAAGAGCATCCATGAGGTGCGTATTCTTGGTTAGAAGTACCGAGACTGAGATTAGTCATTGAAAAATGACTAGAGTTGGCGTAATCTTCCACCAAATAATCCAGGTTTTCTAGCAACGCTTCCTCATAGTAAGTTGGTTCCTTAGCTTTTTCTTGGATACAGTCATATATATTGGTATAGTAGCTATCGGAATACTCTTCTAAGTTGATTGGATCAGTATTACCCCCATATGGTCCATAAGGCTCTCTATGGTTATAGTTGGTCTCTTCTTCTTAGAATTTTACTTCCCTCTCATTAGAGGTCATTCTTGGCACAAAAAGCAAACAAAAAGGATAAGGAGAGGTCATTACTAAAGTAATAACTTCCAAGAGTCAAGCAAACTCTTGGGTTATCTCCAAACAAGTACTTTTCTTTAACGCCTTTAAGTTAGGCACAAGAAGCAAGAATAATCAAATATTTTCAAATGAAGAAGCATTAACATCAAACCTTGCTTTCAAAGGGGGAGCAAAGAGCAACTTCTCTCTTCTCATTGGGAAGTGTTCAATACCTTTCTTGAATGGAAAATGATATTTAATGGTGCCTTCTTTCATATCACTAATGGCACCAACTGTTCTAAGAAAAGGTCTTCCCAAAGTAATAGGACAAGAAGCATCAACATCCAAAACATAGAAATCAACAGGGACATAAGCATTGTTAACCATGATGAGAACATCATTAATACTCCCCGTGAGTTTCTTCTTAGAATTATCATTGAGTGGGACATCTAAATAACAATCTTCCAATGGTGGCAAATCAAGCATTTCATAAATCTTCCTAGGCATAATAGAGACACTAGAACCAAGATCACATGAAGCTTTCAGGTCAAAGTCATTCACTTGCATATTAATAATGGGTTCCCAACTATCTTCTACTTTCCTAGGAATATAAGCTTTGTGTTTTAGCTTCTCTTCCTTAATCTTATCAAGAGCATCTATAATGTGTTTGGTAAAGGAAACATGCATATCACTAGCATCAGGACTTCTAGCAAGCTTTTGCAAGAACATAATCACTTCAGAAATATTGCAACCATCAATATCAAAGTCAAACTTGGCATCACTAGTAGTAGGCTCAATAGGCTTAGGCATAGTAGTAGGAGGAATAGGGACTGCTTATGGTTTAGTGGTGATGGTGCACACACTATTGTTTCTATCAATTTCAGCTTCCCTTTCCCACTTAGCATGAAGTTGAGCTAACAGCCTAACATTTTCATCAATAGTAACTTGTATGGCATGAGTAGTAGCAAAGGTATTTTCCATAGCTTCAGGTTTAGCAGCCATTTTATTAATCAAGGAGGACTGAGCTTCAGACAAAGAGGATATATTTTTCTCAACAGTTAAAATCTTTTCCTCTATAGTCTTATTGAAAGTGGTTTGTTTACTAATAAAGTCTTTGAGCATGACTTCAAGTTCAGAGGGGGCACTTCTAGCATTATTGTAAGAGTTTCCATAGGAATTGCCATTATTAGGAGGATAAGGCCTATAATTTTTGTTGCTACCAAAATTGTTCCTATAGGCATTGTTGTTTCTAACGAAGTTCACATCAACTTGTTCTTCTTGAGAAACCAAAGAGGCTGAGGGAACACTATTAGGATCTAAAGGATCTTTCCCATTAACAAGCATAGCCATAATAACATCAATCTTTTCACTCAAAGAGGAAGTTTCCTCAACATAATTTACCTTCTTACCATGTGGAGCTCTATCAACATGCCATTTAGAGTAGTTAACCATCATATTATCAAGGAGCCTTGTTGCAGCACCCAAAGTGAGGCCCATAAAGGTACCCTCCAGCAGCTGAATCCAACAGATTTCTTGAGGAGAAGTTCAAACCTGCATAAAAAGTCTGGATAATCATCCAAGCAGTGAGTCCATGAGTAGGGCAGTTTTTAACCAAAGATTTCATTCTTTCCTAAGCTGGAGCAACATGTTCTGATAGGGCAAAGGTGTCCGATCTTTCGATGAGATGGTGATAATCGATTTGGTGGAGTTCGGGCTTGACGATCCGACTACACGTGCGAGCACGAGTGCCAATGCAATCGCTAGACCAATCTCCTGGAGGTTACCGATCCTGCGGGAACACGATCAGCCTGACCAGCGAGGGTTTTAATTCCTAGCTGAAATCGAGAACAAGTAAGAACTAATATTGCAATCAAGATATTGTGGACTAAGATGAAAGCTTTATTGAAAAGGTGGGATCATGTATAGGTGCGAAGTACAAGAGGCCTCTGCGACGCTCGAGCCTTGGCGAAGTTGCTATGATGGCTAACTTAATGTCTAAACAAAATCCGAGTCTATGGTGACGGCTATGGGGAGTATTTAAGGAGGAAAAGGTGGGGTTTCGGCCAGCCATAGAAGTGGAGGCCGAATCCAACCCTAGAAGTCCTTTTCTCCTCAAATACGGACTCTAAAAAGTGGCTATTTAAAATCCTGCGAAAATTACATGGGCCTGGCCCAAAATAAAGGTGTCGCAGCACCATATTAAGCTATGGACGAATTTGTGAAGTATTAATCTTGAATATTTCGTCCAAGCCTTCTTTCTTCATTATGGTGGCCTCAAAGTTCTGAAATCTTCATCCGTGGCCTTCTCTTGAATCATCACATGCTTGCTGCCATCTCCATGCATGGCCATGCTCCAATGCTTGTCCCTCTCATCCATGCTTGGTCCATCATTCCTAAGAGTAAGAAATACATATGATTTAGGCAGCATCATATTCTCATGTATGTGAGGAATAGTTCCAAGAAACGAAAGTACCTGATAGTTAAGTTGTTTGGCACGAGATCTTGTGATAGGTCCTTGTATGTGTGTAGCTGTAGGTACAACGGTTGTATCAATAGATGGGATGTCCACATCATGTTCACTATCAAGTTGTTTAAATTTCATAATATCACTTCTCATAGATATAATCTTAGCAGGAGGATAATACTTTCCAATAAAAGCATATTTGCACTTAGTCCAAGAATCAATACTATTTTTAGGCAAGGATAGCAACCATTCTTTAGTTTTTCCTCTCAAGGAGAAAGGAAAAAAGCTTGAGCTTAATAATATCTCCATCTACATCCTTATACTTTTACATCTCACAAAGTTCAGCAAAGCTATTGAGATGGGCAGCAGGATCATCAGAACCAGCACCAGAAAATTGCTCTCTCATCACAAGATTCAACAAAGCAGGCTCAATTTCATAAAAGGTAGCAGCAAGAGCAGGTGGAGCAATAGGAGTGCTTAGGAAATCATTGTTGTTGGTGCTAGTGAAGTCACACAACTTGGTGTTCTCAGCAGAGTTCATTTTGGCAAAGGTCGGCAAGCTAAAAGCAGCAGCAGCTAGAGCAGGAACTATTTTTTTTGTGTTTTTGAATAAAGTAAGCAAACCAAACTAGACAAAAAAATTGGGATTTTTTGGAAAGAGGCAAACAAAACCAAGCAAAAGAAACAAAGAAAACTAAAAATAAAGTAAAGAGAAAGGAAGTGAAGGACTCCCCTAATGAAGAAGTCCTTAGCCCGGCAACGGCGCCAGAAAAGCTTGATGCAGCGCTAAGTTGATGTAGGAGCGCTTCGTTGGGAACCCCAAGAGCAAGGTGTGAAACAGCACAGCAGCAAGTTTTCCCTCAGTAAGAAACCGAGGTTATCGAACCAGTAGGAGGAAGGAAACGTCACACAGGTGTTTCAAGCAACGTGGAGACCTGCACAATACAAACTCAAGACTTTGCCCCAACGAATCAGTGAGGTTGTCAAGCTCACCGGTTTGCTGTAACAAAGGATTAAACGTATGGTGTGGAAGATAATGGTTTGCAGCAAGTAAAAAAGTAACAGTGGAAGATGTATCAATGGTAAAGATTGGACCGGGGTCCATAGTTCACTAGAGGTGCTCTCCTTAGATAAACAACATGGCATGAAGGGTAAACAAATTACAGCAGGGCAATTGACAGGAACTGAGCAAGGCATAACAATGCAATTACTAGTCAGGAAGATCCTATGAGATTCGATTTGGCAATACAACAAGATACATAGACCGCCATCCAACTGCATCTATGACTAGAAGTCCACCTTCAGTTATAACCCGAACCCCATCTAGTATTAAGTTGCAAGCAACAGACAACTGCTTTAAGAAAGGTGTGTAAGGTAAATAGTCCACATGTTCCATGAACAAGAGACCGTTGTTTTCTCTCTAGTGGCAACAGCACATCTACAACCGAAGAGATTTCTGTCACTTCCCTTGGAAACTAGAGGCATGAACCCACTATCGAGCATAAATACCCCCTCTTGGAGTCACTAGCAACTACTTGGCCAAGATAGCTACTAACAAAGGAGAGCATGCAAGATCACAAACAACACAGACATGATAGAATCATAAATACAAAACCATTAATCAAACCAACATAACAATCTCAATATCCATCGGATCCCCATAAACACAACATGCATGATTACAAATAGATTAGATCTTGATCATGAACGGAGCTCACAAGATCTATACATGAAAGCACAAAGGAGGAGATACAACCATCTAGCTACTACATGGACCCATAGTCCAAGGGTGAACTACTCACGCATCATACCGGAGAGAAGGCCTCCGTGATGATCTCCCCTCCGGCAGGGTGCCGGGAAGAACTTCAGATCCCCCCGATCTAGGGACGATGGTGGCGGCGGCTATAGACGGTTTCGTGGAGATTTGATCGGGTGCTTAGGGTATCTGCATCGGGGGCTTCTTATAGGCAAAGGGGGAGGCCGAGGCGCCGACCAGGGGGTCAAACCCTAGCCAGGCGCAGGGTAGGGCCCACCCGCGCCTGGGGTGGGTCTGGCCGCCCTGGCTGGCCCCTCCAGCTCCCCTCTGGACTTCTTGTTCCCCACGGAAAGTAATTGACTTTGACGTTTGTCCCGTCCAATTCCGAGAATATTTCTTTACTAACGTTTCTGAAACCAAAAACAATAGAAAACAGGCATTTGGCACTGTTGCAACTTGTTAGTAGGTTAGTACCAGAAAACATGTAAAAAGCACCTCAAAGTGTGGAAAAGTAAAGCAAAGTAGATACTAAGCAAGCATGGAGCATCAACAATTATAGATACGTTTCCAACGTATCATGCACTCAAAAATACAACGAGTCCAGGTAACTTACGTTGGAGTTGCTCGCCAATCTGCCGAAACTCTTCAAGCAGAAACTCCTCCGTGGCAATGGCTCGCTCAGCCTTCGACTTCCACACATCCGCGTGACCGCGGATGCTAAGGATGTCCTTCTCCAAACTCCGGACACAGTCACGCAATAAAGGCAACTGCGATGACTCGCTCAGCGACGGACGAGAACCAGGCACAGGAGAAGGTGTGATCACTAGAGCCTCACCGAAGGATCCTAAGGGTAAACAGGCAAACACGAACATCACAAACATTTTTTACAGCAGTTGAAAGACGGATTCATACATATACATAAATAAAGCCATTTCATGGCAAAGTGAAGCTTGTTCATCCAAAAGGTGTTACAGATGCAGCAAAGGAAGAGAGCTAGACTATCTACAAAGCAAGGATGACCTAAGCGCCAGCACCCGGAGTAGCTTCGGATCCAGAATGCCTACTCTTGGTCGCTCGATGCTGCTCCATCACATAGTCAGCCAGAAGATCAATGAGCTTAGGCCCGAAATGCTTGCAGCAGGAGGCGAAGGTGGCAAACGCTACTTCGGTGCCATTTGTCTTCATCGGCATCTTGGACGTGACCTGCGTCAGATCTAGCTGGGCTCCAGACGCCGGCGCCATTGCCAGCCCAATAGCAGCGCCCACCCCCTTCTATGCGCGCTTGTACTTTATAGGGGCATCATCCTCCAGAGCTTCCGCAAGGGAGTCGACGTCCTCGAGGGCAACGCCCTCGGGGTTGATCTCCTTGTAGAAGCGAGTGATGTTGGCTCAGCTGATTGTTGAGCTTCGTTGGGAGACCCAGAGAGGAAGGTATGATGATCACAGCAACAAGTTCTTCCCTTAGTAAGAAACCAAGGTTATCGAACTTGTAGGAGGAAGGAAATGACTCAAAGGTTTTGCTAGAAACTTGGAAATCTGCATAACACAAACTCAAGACTTTGCCCCAACGAACAGTGAGGTTGTCAATCTCACTGGTTTGCTGAAAACAAAGGATTAACTGTATGGTGTGGAAGGTAATAGTGGTTTGCAGAAAGGTAAACAGTAACAATGGAAGATGTATCAGTGGTAAAGATTGGACCCGGGTCCATAGTTCACTAGAGGTGTTCTCCTTAAGATAAAAAAACATGGCATGCTGGGTAAACAAATTACAGCAGGGCAATTGACAGGACTGAGCAAGGCATAACAATGCAATACTAGAAATTCATAATCCTATGAGATTCGATTGGGCAATACAACAAGATACATAGACCGCCATCCAACTGCGTCTATTACTAGTAATCCACCTTCAGGTTATCATCCGAACCCCCTATAGTATTAAGTTGCAAGCAACGGATAACTGCTTTAAGAAAAGTGTGTAAGGTAAACAATCCACTTGTTCCATGAACAAGAGACCGTTGTTTTCTCCCTAGTAGCAACATCACATCTTCAACCTTAGAGATTTTTGTCACTTCCCTTAGATTAAATAGAGGCATGAACCCACTATCGAGCGTAAATACCCCCTCTTGGAGTCACTAGCATCTACTTGGCCAAGATAGCTACTAGAAACGGAGAGCATGCAATATCTCAAACAACACAGACATGATAGAATCAATAAGACAAAACCATTAATCAATCTGACATAGTAATCTCAATATCCATCGGATCCCCGCAAACACAACATGCATGATTACAAATAGATGATCTTGATCATGAACGGAGCTCACAAGATCTAAACATGGTAGCACAAAGGAGGAGATACGACCATCTAGCTACTACATGGACCCGTAATCCAAGGTGGAACTACTCACGCTTCATACCGGAGGCTGGCATGATGAAGAAGAAGGTCTCCGGGATTATCTCCCCTCCGGCAGGGTGTCGGGAAGAACTTCAGATCCCCCCGATCTAGGGACGATGGTGGCGGCAGCTACGGACTATTTCATGGAAGACTGATCGGGTACTTAGGGTTTCGGTATCAGGGGCTCTTTATAGGCGAAGAGGCAAGGCAGGGGCACCTAGGGCGGCCGCACCCCCCAGGCGCGGACCCACCTAGGACGCGCGGCTAGGGGTGTGGCCCCCTGGTGGCTCTCCTCCGTCTCGTACTCAGGCTTCATGTTCCCCACGGTAAAATATTGACTTTGGCTTTTGTCCCGTCCAATTCCAAGAATATTGATTTTCTACCTTTTCTAGAAGAAAAAACAGAAGAAAATAGGCAACTGGCATTGTGGCATCTTGTTAATAGGTTAGTACCAGAAAACATATAAAACACCTCAAAGTGTAGACAAAGCAAAGCAAAGTAGATGCTAAACAAGCATGGAACATCAAAAATTATAGGTACGTTTCCGACGTATCAAGCATCCCGAAGCTTAACTCCTGCTCGTCCTCGAGTAGGTAAGTGATAAAAAGAATAATTTTTGAGGTGACATGCACCATCAAAATCAAGATCAAACCATTTGCAAGCAATGAAAGATAGGATCAAAGAACTCTAAACATGAGCATGAAAGATGGAGTTCTAACAGTAAGATAAATAAACTATGCATACAACATGAAAGGTTACAAACAAAGATCATGAATAACAATGCATTGAAAGACGTTTGTTTGTTTCACATATAAAAAACATAGCATAGTGGCATTCATCTTGTTCCTAATGGAGTAGCAAATAGATGCATAGGACACCTTCAAAGTTCATAAGAGTGACTAGATACAAATAGTTCAAGAACAAGCAATATCAACAATATGCATCAATCAATAAGTTTTGGGACAATGCACATAGAACTAAGAATGGCAACTATGCTCTCTTTAATGGTGCCTAAGGATAGAAGGTGGAGACTCAATATAATGGTGGAAGAAAGGCCCTTCAAAGGGAAGCAGGGATTTCAAGTCTCAAAAAGAGCTTCCAAAAATTATGGTACTTGATAGCTTTCAGCTCTCATTGCCCCTATCATAAGCATCTTCAAGTGATTAAGGTTAAAGTGAACAAACTAAGGAGTAAATGCTTGACAAAGTATAAGTTGGCAATCTCATGTCCCTTAAATATGAGGGCCGCCCCTCATGCTACTCAACTTTAGTCACCTGTAAATTCTTGCCATAGTAAGTACATGTGTATCATAAAGAACCACCAATGGGGTACCCCTTCCACATGATACAGGAGCTATCCGATAATCAAAATGACAAGGAAAGCATACGATGAGCATCTCAGCAATCTACTTATTTACCATGGGAAAATGGTGCTTTTTTCTTTCTTTCCTCTTTTCAGTATGTCTCTTTTTTTATAAGAAGAAAGCTTCATAGATTGCTCACTATGGTGATGCTGCAAGTTTCCGCCATGATTAGGCATGGCTTAGGCTAGCGGCCTAGGCATTTATCTAACACACATACATAACTCCATGGACTTACAAGCTCCCCTTTTATGTCATACCGATAACATCCATATACAAAAGAGCATGATATCAACTGTGTACAATATACAAGTGCAATGTTAGCGTTCCCTGTGACAGCACGGTTCTTCTAATTCCAACATATAAGTGCAAGCATATACAACATAGATGACACAATGGTTCAAGTTTATTAGGGGCAAGAAAAATAAAGTGTGCCATCAAGTTTGTGAGAGCTTTAATCACTAAGTTTTCACATAACAAAAAGACTTTTTAACTGGAAGGTAGATGAAAACAAGAATATACTTGGAATGGTGTAACACACCATGTATAGGAATTTATAGTGGACACTTTGTAATAACTTGGTTTCTTGGGAGTTGGATGCATGAGTAGAGCTTACTCATACAAGTGGAGGCTAGCAAAAGACTGGGAGCGACCAACTAAGAGAGCAATAATGGCCATAATCATGCAGAGCGACAAAACAGTACTAATCAAAGCATAAAGTGGTACCACAAGTCAAGGACTAAATGATCATAGAGGCTATGGTGACTTGTTCATAGTCATAACATGGTGTGAGCATGTGCCAAGTCAACCCAAACAAAGCATCAAAGGAGAATACCACAATACTATGCTTTTGTATGCTAAAACAACGCATGATTCTTGCAAGGCACATTAAGCAATCCTAATTGTTTGGAACAAGTCATGCTATAGAAATAATCACTAAGCATAAGGTCAAAAAAACATCTAGCATGACATGATAAAGTCTAAGTAACAGTTAAAGCAAGCTCCTCTTGCACTATTCAAGCAAGGACTTTCTACTCCTCTCCAACACCAATCAACTTATTTGCAACAACACAGTGAGAACGGGGTCCAAAATACTTTATTCAAGCAAAATAAGCAAAATAAAATGAAAACTAAGACGCTCCAAGAACAACACAACAGTGCATGAAACAATAAAAACGAAGTGTCTAGAAAGACCTGAGATTTTTATTGATGAAGAAGGGGATGTCTTGGGCATCCCCAAGATTTAACGCTTGTATTTTTGGGGTGACACGGGGTGGCATCCCCAAGCTTGAGATTTTGTCCATTCTTCATCTCATTACATCATTCTTTCTTTACACCTGAAAATTTTCCTTCATACAAAACTTCACACAATATTCATTAGCAACATTAGTGTATTCAAAAGATAATAGACCCTTGGGTTTTGGTTTTAAAACAAAAAAACTTTCACTAAAAACACAAGATACTGTAGAAATTCCCTCAAAAATCTCAATTTCCCAAAAAGAACACAAAAAGGAATCAATAAGAAGCAAATGCAAATAATGGCAGAAATCTGTGAAAACAGACCAATAGGTGGAAACCGATTTTTTCGAGGACCTTCTGTTCCTCAAATAAAAAAGTGTTAACTAACGAAAGTTATCTAACATACTGGGGGATTTATTCATAAAGTATCACCTCAATCCGACTTACAGATATTTTAAACGAATGTTTACGGTGGAGCACCAAAATCTGTTTTGAGATAGCAACTCCCCAAATCTTACTTCCCTCTCATTAGAGGTTATTCTTGGCACAAAAGGCAAAATAAATGGGATAAGAAGAGGTCATTACAGAGGTAATAACTTCCAAGACACAAGAAAACTTTTGGGTTATCTCCCAATAAATACTTTTCTTTAATGCCTTTAAGTTAGGCACAAGAAGCAAAAATCAAGTATTTTCAAATGAAGAAGCATTAACATCAAACCTTGCTTTCAAAGGAGGAGAAAAAAGAAACTTATCTCTCCTCATAGGGAAGTGTTCAATACCTTTCTTGAATAGAAATTGATATTTAATGGTGCCTTCAATCATATCAATGTTGGCACCAACAGTTCTAAGAAAAGGTCTTCCCAAAGTAATAGGACAAGAAGCGTTGTATTCAACATAGAAATCAACAGGGACATAAGCATTGTTAACCATAATAAGAACATCATTAACACTCCCCATAAGTTTCTTTTTAGCATTATCATTAAGTGGGACATACAAATAACAATCTTCCAAAGGTGGCAAATCAAGCATTTCATAAATGTTTCTAGGCATAATAGAGACACTAGAACCAAGGTCACATGAAGCTTTGAGATCAAAGTCATTCAATTGCATATTAATGATGGTTTCCCAACTATCTTCTACTTAGGCTTTGTGTTTCAAATTTTCTTCCTTAATTTTAATGAGAGCATATGTAATGTGTTTGGTGAAAGCAACATTCATATCAGTAGCATCAGGACTTCTAGCAAGATTTTGTAGGAACATAATCACTTCAGAAATATTGCAACCATCAAGATCAAAATCAAACTTAGCATCACTAGTAGTAGACTCATTGGGTTTAGGCATGGTGGTAGGAGGATGTCAACACCCGGATTTTTAATCCTAGATGCCTGTTATGCCATACATCGCAATCCCGGGATTACCATTTTTGCGAGACATAATAGATTTGATATCACAGTACATCATCAATTACAAACCATACATAAGGTCTTACACAAATAAGGATCTGATGATCCAGTTCTTAATACAATTTAAGCAGTGGAATAACGTAATAGTAACGATAACGTAGGCGAAGCTCCATCTTCAGGGTCATAGGCAATGCTGGCGATGGGATATGATCCTAGTTGTCGTAACCTTCTTGCGGTTCGTCATCCTGATACTCCTCTTCATAGTCTGGCCACGGGAATAGCCAGGGATAAATCCATGAGTACTCTTTAAGTGCTCGCAAACTAATACTAATAAGTGAAGGGGGTTTTTGTAGTAGGATACTAAGCTCTAGGGTTGTTTTGCAAAAAGCCAGATTTACCTCTACTAAGTTCAGAAGCAAATAAAGCTAGTTGAAAGTTTTATAACACCTAAGTGGGAACTTGCATTTCATGTCACAACTCTGTTGTGGTCAAGCCAAAGTCATAAATCATTTCATAAGTCATTTTGAAAACATCTGACGATAGAACAGTATGGCCACTCCAACTGTCCATAACCGCGGACGCGGATATTCGAATAGTTTGACACTCTGCAGAGATTGTACACTTTCACCACAACATTCGATACATCTGTCAGGAACAATCCTGAATTCACCATACTCAGTATGCGGATAATCAATCCTAACCTTTCAATTACACACCCTAGTATAGGCACCTCTCCTGTGAGTTTGGCCTCCCAACCATGACCAACTGTCATCTTGGGAACTGCACAGGTGGACAATCTTCACAAGGTAGCCTCAGCTTAGACCTTGGCCACAAGAGAACCCATACTAAGGTATATAACCTTCTAGTCAAGCCCTGCCCAATTTTTCAGGTATTGTGGTTGTACGGTAAAATTGGAATGGTATCGCATCCAGACAACCATTAGTTTTATAAACGGCTAAGGCTCACGCCTCAACATTTTCATCATCAAAATCATCTGGTGTTCGAGAACACATGTCAAAACATTTCAGTAGAATGACTCATCATTCTAAGGTTTTCATAACCATTTTCACCAAGTATTCCCATCTAAATTTGATCAAGTTTTATGCTTAGCACTAGCATCTACAAGTGGGGGTAAATACTAATGGTGGGTAATAAACCAGTGGGGATTTACTAAGTTCAATCTCATGCCTTAGGATGACATCAAGACTATCTAACTTAGGCCAAATTTTATGCTCTTTATGCTACCTTCAGTTATCTTTCTAGAATCTACAAGTCACTAAGTAAACTCTAAGAGAAAGCTTTGATAAACAAAATAAATTATTAAGCTTGCAAGTAAAACTAGGATTGGGTATCAAGTGGTGTAAGCTTGCAAGTAAAACTTGCATGGTTTAGCTTGCTAAGATAATAGTATAACCTTGCTAAGTTGCAAGTGTTAGCTTGCTCAGTTAATAGCTTGCTAATTCAACTACTAGCATTAGGCTTGCCTTGTGTAGAGAAGTGGTTGAAGTTCCCCTCGGCTTCTTCCTCATAGTATCCTCCTTACTCCTCGTATCCTTGGTCGGTACTAGCGTATATAAATAAATACGAGGTACACAATCAGCAAACAATACTTAACTATTTCTAATCATCACACAAAGGTTCACACTAGGTGATCTAGCATCATCACTAACATTACAAGATTAAAGCACTTGTCCCATTTATTTTATTTTGAGAAAAGTAATTTCTACTCATTGAAAAACTACTTAAGATTTAATATTCTCCAACTCAAACATGGGATCATGTTGACACATGTCATCACCACATATTTCAGTACATGGGAATGTGATTTAAAGTGGTGTCACAATTTAATAAGGTTAAACTTTTTTATTTTATTTTATTAAAGTGACTAGAAATGCCTATGTGGCATTCTTTTATTACTTGAACATTATTTCTGTAAGTAAACCTATATATTTTTATATATTCTGAAATGTATGGTCAAATGTGATTTTTGAGATTTTGAATAAACTCAAAAGCTCTTATGGTTGAATTTTGAAAAATGTTTGAATGCAAAAAAGCTTCTGCCTTGTTATTTTTACCATGGGTGATCTACAAATCTAAATGATTTGAATCCAACGGGCTTTGATTAAGCATTCCAGTACCTTTCTAAGAAAATTGGTTTCATGCATTTTGGTTCAGTGAATCAAGTTGGGTTAATTTTTGAATCTAGGTACTGAACTGTGTTTGAAATTAAATGAATAAACTTAAGTTTGAATTTTTGGGTCGCGCGAGAGGGTTAACTAGGCTGGCCCACTACGCACAGCACACGCTCGGGCTGGTTAAGTGGTTGTTCCTACTCGTTAGTGAGACTGTGAGTGGCGAAGAGGTATGGGGTGATCTAGGCCGCACGATCTAACTCTAGTCGAACGGCTCTGGTTCATCTTCCATGTTGGGCAGCGCCGGCGAGACAGAACCCTAGCGCGGCAGGTGGGGGTCGTGGGAGGATCACCGGGGCTCAGGCGATGGTCGGCGACAGGGGCGAACGACGAAGTCGACGACGACGATTCTCCTGGTACCGGCAGCTTCTCCTAGGGCGGCTCCAATCGACGGCACCTCTCCTGCTGTGCAGCGATGAACTCTGGTGAAATTCCGGCCACCTGGTGCTCGCCTTGCTCCGGGAGTGAGTGGGTGTGATCAGTGAGAGGTGGGGAGTGAACTGGTGTGAAGAAAATGAGCGGGGGAGGTCTCCTTTTATAGTGGCTGAAGGGGACCGAATAACGCGGGTGGAGCTCGTCGGTGTCGACGGCATAGAGTGCTACTGGCATGGGCAACCTACAGGGGGTGGTGCTGTGCTCCCTGGCGATGCTCAGCGGCATGGTGGCGAGGCGTGGGGCGGTGCTGAACGATCGGAACACGTCGACGCTCCGGGCGGGTCCGACGACAATTTTAATGGCGCACAACATGTTCGTGGGGTTGCTGGGGTGCTAGTGATCACGCACGCAAGCGACTAGGGCGGCGCGTGGTCTGTGGGCGTGTGTCGCAGTTGGTGCACTGGCGCGCTCTCGGCTTGCTCGCAGAGAGGCTTGGCATGCTCGGGCAGTGTGGTCCAGGGGCTGGCAGTGCTCGAGGCTTGGACAAGGGGTGGCGGTGGACGGTGGTTTGTGCTCCATACATGCTTGCTAGGCTTGGTTCTTCTCCTAGCTTGCTGTCGACATGATGGTGGCGAGTTAGGCTCGGCATGGTCACCATTAATGGCTATGCCAAGCTCACAGTGGTGCTAAGGCTTGTTAATTGGGCTAGATCATCTACTGAGAGTATAGAGTCAGCTAGAGAGGGAACAAGGTTAGCCAAAATCATTGCTCACTATAGTGTTTGTTGTTTGTTTGTTTGATGCCAGCAAGGTGTTCGATAAAATGGCCGAAAGAAATTCAAATTTGAATTTTGGATTCAAACTTGGTAGGTTTGCTAGGCACATACTAGGGAGTCTCTGGTTAGTTGGATTAGTCAAGGGGTACTGGTTTGGTTGGGTTTTGAAAATGTGTGATCTTCACATATGATGGAGATTCAATTTTTACTTGTGATTTGAATGAGGTTGCCAAATGTTTCTGCAAGTTTGAAATGTGGGTTTTTCTTCACTTTTACTTGGTCTTGCAAGGGGTGAAAAGAATTGGAAAAGTTTCTGTCTGAAATCTTGGACTAGAAACACTCAAAAAGTGACCTAGTGAGCAAGATTGGCAAAAATGACCATTTGCTTTAATTGATTTGTTTTTTATTTTCTCTTTATTTGTTTCTACTTGGAAATGTTTTAGATGATGTTATATTCATCTTAGAACCATTCCTTACTATTTAGTTGAATCACACAAGGTCATTCATGCATTTATCAAATCATCACATACACACATGCATTCATATGATTTTAAATTTAGTTTTTGTTAACCCTAATTTTAGTGATTAGAGTTTGATGATCATTGTTTCATATTTTTAGGATGTTACAAACCTTCCCTCCTTAAACAAAATCTCGTCCCGAGATTTGAAAAAGAAGAAAAAATATTACCTAGGATTTAAAGAGATCGGGAAACTCCGTCCTGATGTGATCTTCTCGCTCCCAGGTAGCTTCTTCTTCAGTGTGGTTGCTCCACTGAATCTTGAGAAACTTGATGCTTCGGGTTCTGGTGGTTCTAAAATCTTCCTCCAAAATATGGATGGGTACTTCGGGATACGTCAGGTCATCGTTGATCTCTATGGTCCGGTGATCAATGTTCTTGAAAATTTTGGTCTTCTCCAGAACTTCAAGGAATTTGCGAAGTAACGATATATGGAACACATTGTGCACTACTGACATTTCATCGGGCAGTTCCAATTGATATGATACTTCTCCCCGACGATTTAGAATCTTGAAAGGTCCGATATATCTGGGGGCTAACTTTCCTTTGAGCTGGAAACGCTGCATTCCCTTCAAAGGCGACACTTTGAGATATACACAAAATCTCCGATATTGAAAGCGAGGTCTCGACGACTCTTGTCGGCGTAACTCTTCTATCTTGACTGGGCGGTCTTGAGGTGCTCACAAATCTTGTGAACTTTCTCTTCTGTCACTCGTAGGATGTCGGGTCCGAAAATCTGACTCTCTCCTACTTTCGACCAATTCAAAGAGGTGCGACACTTCCTTCCACACATGAACTCAAATGGGGCTATTTGCAGACTAGCTTGATAATTGTTATTGTATGAAAATTCTGTGAAAGGCAGACAGCCTTCCCATTTGGATCCATACTCTAGTGCACAGGCTCTCAACATATCTTCGAGTATTTTATTTACTCGCTCCGTTTGTCCATCGGTCTGAGGGTGATACGCTGTGCTGAAATCCAGTCGGGTTCCTAAACCTTCTTGGAATTTCTTCCAGAATCTTGAGGTAAACTGGGTTCCTCGATCTGATACGATGTTCTTGGGGACTCCGTTCAAACTGACGATTCTAGCGATGTACAACTCTGCTAGTTTCGAACTTTGATATGTGGTCTTGACTGGTAAGAAATGGGCGACTTTGGACAATCTGTCAACTATGACCCAGATAGAGTCATTTCCCCTACTAGAAGTAGGCAATCCGGTGATAAAGTCCATTCCAACTGAATCCCATTTCCATTCCAGAATCTGCAATGGTTGCAATAGTCCTGTGGGTCTTTGATGTCCCGCCTTGACTCTCTGACAGATATCACACTTGGCGATATAGCTTCCGATTTCTCTCTTCATCTTATGCCACCAAAATTGTCCCTTCAAATCCTGATACATCTTCGTTCCTCTGGGGTGGATAGAATAAAGAGTATCATGGGCCTCTTTCAAAATAACTTCTTTCAACTCTGAATCTGCTGGTACACAGAGACGTCCTTTGTACCACATAACTCCTTCTTCGTCTTCGGTGAATCCGGGTACTTTGCATGTACCGATACGACGTTTGATTCCATCGATACTAGCATTTTATTCATGTGCCTCTTTGATCTGACTGATCAAAGTGGGTTGAAGTTCTATGCTAGCCAAAAATCCTCCACTCACTAATTCCATTCGTAAATCTTCCATCTCTTTGTGCAAACTGGGTTGCTCCTTCAAAATCATGGAGTTCAAACGACACGGCAATCTGCTACCACATTGGCTTTACCGGGGTGATAGTGAATGTCCAGATCATAGTCCTTGATTAACTCAATCCATCTTCTCTGCCTCATATTCAGCTCCTTTTGAGTGAATATATACTTCAGGATCTTGTGATCCGAATAAATGTCACAACGGTTTCCCATGAGATAATGCCTCCATGTCTTCAGGGCTAGAACTACGGCTGCTAGTTCAAGGTCATGGGTTGGATAATTCTGTTCATGTTGTTTCAGTTGTCGGGATATATAAGATATAACTTTGCCTTCTTGCATTAGCACACATCCGAGACCGATCTTGGATGTGTCACAATACACATCAAAGGGCTTCGTGATATCCGACATGATCAAGATTGGGGCTGAAATCAATCTTCTCTTGAGTTCTTGAAAACTTGCTTCACATTTGTCAGTCCATTCAAACTTCTTATCCTTCTTCAGCAATTGGGTCATGGGTCTAGCGATACTCGAGAATCCTTCTACAAACTTGCAGTAGTATCCTGCTAATCCGAGAAATGCACGAACTTGGGTTTGAGTGGTTGGAGCATGCCAATCTTCGACATCCTTCACCTTCGCAGGGTCAACGGTAATTCCTCCAGCTGATACAATATGTCCGAGGAATCCTACCTCCTGTAACCAGAATTCACATTTGCTAAACTTGGCATATAACTGATGCTCTCTAAGGGTTCCAAGAATGGTCATTAGGTGTAGCTCATATTCGTCTTCTGATTTGGAATAAATCAGAATGTCATCGATAAAAACAATGACGAACTTATCCAAGAAGTCCATAAAAATCTTATTCATGAGGTTCATGAAATAAGCGGGGGCATTGGTTAATCCAAAAGACATGACAATATACTCATATAATCCATATCGGGTGGTAAAGGTAGTCTTTGGAATATCCTCTACGCGAATCTTGAGTTGATGATAGCCAGTTCTAAGATAAATCTTAGAAAACACTTTGGCACCAGTCAACTGGTTAAACAGGTCTTCTATTTTTGGCAACGGTACTTGTTCTTGATGGTGACATCATTCAACTTCCGATAATCCGTACACAAACGGTTACCTCCATCTTTCTTATCTACAAACAAAATAGGTGATCTCCATGGTGATGCACTTGGTTTAATTAATCCAATTTCTAGCATAGCATCCAGTTGCTTCTTCAGTTCCACTAGTTCAGACGGGTTCATACTATATGGTCTCTGGGCTATGGGTCCGGTTCCAGGTATTAGTTCAATGATAAACTCAATATCCTGATCTAGGGGCATACCGGGAAAAACATCTGGAAATACATCGGGGTATTCACAGACTATCCGGACTTGGTCAATGGTTGGCTGGGCTATACTCTTGTTGCACTTGAATTGACGGGGCAAGGTTTCAGATACATGCTCGACTGATATTCCGGATGTACTGGTCATGGTTATGGCTTTCTTTACAAATCAATTAATCCTTTGTGTTTGGACATCCAATCCATTCCTAGTACTACTTCCAAACCTTTAGTTCCGAGTACTATTAGATTAGCATAAAAATCTATGCCATGGATTCGGATAGGGACAGCTTTGCAGATTTGCCTAGCTTTGGTGGTTGAACTAGGTATTTGAACAATCATAACATGCTTCAATTTGGTTGGTTGAATCTTACTAGTGCATGTAAATTCTTTGGTAAGAAATGAGTGCGATGCTCCAGAATCAAACAACACTCTTGCAAGTACTAAGTTAACAGAAAACATACCCAGCACGACATCTGGCGCTTCTTGGGCTTCTTTAGCATGCATGAGAAAGAGACGGTCATTACGGTTGAGCGAATTCCCTGGGGCAAACCTTCTTCCAGGATGAACACAACGTTGTTGCTGAGCTGGGGCATTTGCATTGGGGGCTGCGGAAATCTTCTTGGGGCACTCATTGGAATAGTGACCCTTGATTCCACATTCATAACAAGTCACTTGCGATTTGTCCTTCACTGCAACAGGCACAACATTGCTTCCAGTCCTTGGGGCAGTGTTGGTGTTGGTGGTGGCATTGTTGTTGTTGAACTTAGGTGGTGCACGGTTGAAATTGCTGGAGTTGTCGGGGTTGTTGTGGTTTCCTCCAGGCCTTGGGTTTCCACGGTTGGGATAGGTGGGACGGTTCATCGGGGGTCTGTTGTTTCTTGGGGCAAATCCTGGAGATGGGTTGGGGCGATACTTTAGTGTATGGTGGGTTCCTGGTTGATGCATCATGCGACGCTTGCGGTTCTCATTAGCTTGGTTGATCTTTCCTTCCATATGAATGGTGGAATCCACTAAGTCTTGAATATCAGCAAATGGGATGTTGACTAACACTATCTAGATCTCATCGTGCAGACCATTCAGGAATCTCTCCTTCTTGGCGCATACCTAGCCAATGATAAGAATTTGTCATGGTATTCCACTACTGTCATCCTTCCTTGGTTCAGTTCCCTGAATTCATCTCTCATCCTCTTGATCAAACCCGGTGGCACATGGGTTCTGCTGAACTTGACTTTGAACTCTTCCCAAGTATCAGCTAACCTCCTGTCATTGTGTGAACGCTGTTCCACCATGCTCTTGCATCTCCAGCCAGATAGTGGGTAGCAAACAACACTTTCTCGTTAGCTTCCACTCCTGCAACTTCCAGATTGTTCTCCATGGTTTTCAACTAATGATCTGCATCTAGGGGCTCTTCTGACTTAGTGAAAACAGGTGGATTGGTGTTCTAGAAATTCTTGAGCTTAGATCCATGGTTGTCCTGATTTCCATGGCCTTGATTGTTGTTGGCCATCTGAGCTATCTGTTGAAGGGTGGCTAAGTTGGCTTGGCGTTCGGCTCTTTCAGCTTCGCGGTCAGAAACCAACATTTGCAAGAGTTGCAACATCGGGTTCGGGGCTGAGCTGCTTCCTCCGTGAGGCATCTGAAGAGGAGATAGATCATGAGAAAAGAGGGAAATTTATAAGGTTCGGGGTTTTTGAAAAGTTTTTAAAGTTTCATTCATTCATAGCACATGATACAAACACACACCACAACAAAGGAAAACAGAGGGTTTTAAGAACCATTCTTGGAAACTATGATACAGTGGGACCGAATACAACTCACTAACACTAGTGCTCAAGTGCTACTACTCCTCGGAGTTAGTGTCCTCATCATCCTCATCATCATCATCATCGATGAAGGCAAAGTCATCCTCATCGGTGAAGAAGTCCATAGCCTAATCCTCCAGAAAGTCATCATCATCGCTGAGATAGGAGTAGGGGTCTCCACAAAGGTCTTCCCCTGCATTCTCACATTCCTCCAACTGCATGTATCTCTTGTGGATGGTGATAGGGCAAAGGTGTCCGATCTTTCGATGAGATGGTGATAGTCGATTTGGTGGAGTTCGGGCTTGACGATCCGACTACTGCGGCGACCTGGCGCCAATCGCTAGGACAATCTCCTGGAGTTTACCGATCCTGCGGGAACACGATCAGCCTGACCAGCGAGGGTCTTAATTCCTACCTGAAATCAAGAACAAGTAAGAACTAATATTGCAATCAAGATATTGTGGATTAAGATGAAAGCTTTATTGAAAACGTGGGATCATGTATAGGTGCGAAGTACAAGAGGCCTCTGCGACGCTCGAGCCTTGGCGAAGTTGCTATGATGGCTAACTTAATGTCTAAACAAAATCCGAGTCTATGGTGACGGCTATGGGGAGTATTTAAGGAGAAAAAGGTGTACTTTCGGCCAGCCATAGAAGTGGAGGCCGAATCCAACCCTAGAAGTCCTTTTCTCCTCAAATACGGACTCTAAAAAGTGGCTATTTAAAATCCTGCGAAAATTACATGGGCCTGACCCAGAATAAAGGTGTCACAGCACCATATTAAGCTATGGACGAATTTGTGAAGTATTAATCTTGAATATTTCGTCCAAGCCTTCTTTCTTCATTATGTTGGCCTCAAAGTTCTGAAATCTTCATCCGTGGCCTTCTCTTGAATCATCACATGCTTGCTGCCATCTCCATGCATGGCCATGCTCCAATGCTTGTACCTCTCATCCATGCTTGGTCCATCATTCCTAAGAGTAAGAAATACATCTGATTTAGGCAGCATCATATTCTCATGTATGTGAGGAATAGTTCCAAGAAACGAAAGTACCTGGTAGTTAAGTTGTTTAGCATGAGATCTTGTGATAGGTCCTTGTATGTGTGTAGATGTAGGTACAATGGTTGTATCAATAGATGGGATGTCCACATCATGCTCCCCTTCTTGAATTGAAGTCATCCTCGACGCAATCTCATCTTCCTCACCAAAATAAGGCTTCAAATCTGCAATGTTAAACGTAGGACTAACCGTCCCAAAGTCTGCAGGCAACTCAAGTTTATATGCATTATCGTTTATTTTCTATAACACCTTAAAGGGACCAGCAGCGCGCGGCATTAACTTAGACTTGCGTAAATCAGGAAAACGATCTTTACGCAAATGTAACCAAACAAGATCTCCAACATCAAACACAACATGCTTTCTCCCTTTATCCCTAGAAATTTTATACTTAGCATTCATGTGTTCTATGTTATCTTGTAACACCCTCAGAATCGACCCTATGCAAGTTTCAGCGATTCACGCCAAAACCGCATAGAAACGATTCAAAGGTGCCCTCCAGGCACTTTCGTGCGGGTGGAAAACAAAGTAATATCATTACACAATAGTCCACGATGGAACCCACAGAATATATATACAACAGCGATTCAAAGAGTCAAGAATACAGATATAACATACAAAGATCCAAATCACCTTGAAAACGATACAGCGTCCGAGTACGGACAAGATGCAAATTGAGCTAAGAGCCCTGAAGAATAACCAATGGCATCCATAACCCTGCCCAGGCCAAGCCGAAAGGGTAACCCTGCTAACGACGTCAATCTCAAAACCTGCTTAAAAAAAGGGGTGCCGACAAAGGGCAAAGGAAAAAAGAGAGCGGTCGATCGAGGCCAAGACACGGCGAGACTAGAATTCGGTCCTCGCCTACATAGGTATGGTGGACTGAGCGGCAAGGCATGCACTAAACAACCTATAGAGACTCGAGATAAGCGCGGCTATCGAGAGAGGATAAGAAAGACCTATTGGAACCAACCTGATTCTACCACCAAACATACGCATCTGGTATTTCCCCTCGAGACCAAGCGAGGAAGTCAACGATGAACTCACGGTTGGCAGTTTTATTCATTCCGTTATAGTTGCGGCAATTACTAGTCAAATATAGATAGCATGAGTCACGATATAATAAGCGTGGGCAGTTTTTGTTAAGCAGTCCGTTGTTGTTGCTACACTTACTAGTCAGATACGATTAGCATGAGATATCCCAAACCCAGCAGTTGTTGGTACTTTTATTTAGCCATTCCGTTGTAGTGAAGCTGATTACTAGTCATATCGGATACAAGTCAAATTATAACAGTAAACTTTAGTTATAGTTGTCTATGATCGAGAACTGTGCTCCAAGTCGTCCATAACCGCGGACACGGCTTCTCGAAAAGATTTAACACTGCAGGGGTGCACCAAAGTTTCCACACGCACCTACACCCTTGTTGTCAGATCAGGTAGGTACAAGATCACAAAACATACACCCAACGGTATGTCGACGGGGTTTCGGACACGACGTTTCCCAGACCCAAAGCAAGCACGGGGGGCCACCCCACTAAGCTACCCGTAACGAAGTCGGCCGGTCTCTGAGACGGACTCTGGGTTTGTGTCGACGTATGTATTTGGGAACCGAAAATGTATTTGGGCTTGTCGATACAACGTGTCACGGTCCTAAACAGATGGGTGCTCCACGGACAATCTTAAATAAAGGTAAAAGCATGGCATAAGTACAGGATAGTAATAAAGCCCCAAACTACTTTGTGGCCCCGAGACAAGATGGAATCAGGTACTAAATCGATGGGGTGCCCACACCCCACGTGGTTAAGCGCTCGATCTCGGAGCAGTGTCAAGAACTTCGGGGTCCTCTGGGACACCAAAGGTGGTGATTAAAATCAAATATTGTCTATTACCCACCGGTGCCTCTGCATTTACCTACTTCAATTTTAGTTATTAAACAATAATTAAAGCCATGATCATCTCCAACATAAAGCATATGGCAGCCTTCCAACAGGCGTGGTCTTTGGACGACCGCATAACAGCACTTGAGCAAGCGACTACGACGCACAAGTCCAACTATCTACCAAATAACAGGTAATAGGATGTGTCCAAGGCAATATAAGGCTGCAAGGGATATCACGGGCACGAAAACTAGAGCATCGCAACACAGATAGCAATAGATCAATAGGAGGGACTAAAGACTAAAAATGCAAAATGGGTAGAAGGGGAAGGGATGCTCGCCTGAAAACATTGCCGAAGGTTCATTCGAAGATCGGGTCGACACTCGCATCAACTCATCAGCCTAATCCGTGAAGAAGCAAAGCACTAGAAGAAACACCGGATGGACTATTTAATACTACGGTAGAAAATCGGGCATGATGCATGTATGATGTATGACATGGCAAAGGTGCGATGCAATTAGGCCATATTAAGAGGAACCGGGGTCCCGGCAATTATTTAATAGGTTCAAGTTGTTTAGATACCCATAATTTAAATGTTGTCTTAACAAGACAAAATATAACACCGGTTCGCTACACAAATTTAAATGGAGCCAATATTAGACTAGATTCGCCCGCATATGGCCTCCATATTTAATTATAAGGTGAATCGGCATAAGGCCCCCAACCCACATGACAATATGTATGCAAGCATGGAAATTTTATATGCAACAAGTAATATCATTTATAAAAATATGGGCTTAGGGTCACACATGAGATATCGGCGATCTTGGCGGTTCGGGGTTCGTCGGGGTTCGGGTTCGGTCTCGCCGGGATCGGTCTTCACATTCCAAAAGTGGATCTTGAGGTTTCCGTGATGGAGGTCTTGGCGTCTTGGCCACCGGATCCGTGAAGAAGGTCATGGCATTCTGTGATGGCACTCTTCGATCATCGGCTCCGGAAGGGACTTGTGGTTCGGCTCGCCATCGATGACGGTATCGGTGTGATATCCGGGTTCAACACGGTTCTCGGCTTCGTTTTTAACCACCAGTCTCGATCGTCCGTGTGGTACCGTAGATCTTGTCGGAGGTGCAGATCTGAGCGACCTTTGCCTTGCTACAAACAACACACGAGCACCAGACGGTATGATAAAAGAGATAACATTGCCAAAAAGGAAATGTCTCATGCGAGCATTTGCTCGCGCACCTTGCAGGGCCAACATGGCCAGAGATGCCAGAACCGTAGTGATGCACGCACCACAAGCGGTAGGCGCTATCAAAACTACGAGGGCAGGCGCTCGGCAATGGCGGAAAGGCGCCGATCACGAAGGAAGCGCTGGCCAGCTGCATCGGCGGCGGGCGAGGTGATGTGCAACGGACAGCGGGCTCGGCAGGAAGGCGAGGCGGACAACAAGGGCAAGTCGGCGAGTCTGCAGAGAGCGGGAAGCGAGGTCCGCCCCACGAAGCGGTCGGCAGAGGGTGAGAGGCAGTGGTGGAGATGACGCGGCGCGGCGGCTTGAGCGCAGCTGGGAGAGGCGAAGCGGGACGGCGCCGTCGGGCTCATCTGACGAGCGCGAGAGGGCGAGGCGGGGACGACGGCCGAGGGCTCGGCAAGCTCTTGGTGAAGGACGCCGGCGGGGTCGGGGCGGGCGAAGTCGACGATGATGCAAGGAAGGCGGCGCGCGGCCGGAAGGTGGCGGAGGAAGGACCGCGCACGGGGAAGAGGCGCCAGAGGCTGCTCTGCTGGCGGCGGGGGAAGAGCAGAGAGAAGAGGATGGCAGGGAGAGAGGTGTGGGGAGGCGCAGAGAACGGGGAGGCGGCACATGGCGGTCTCATGGCGGCGAAGGAAGCGGCCGGGGAGATGATGGAGCCTGGCGGCGGGGTGGATCTCGGGGCATGTGGTCCGCAGGTGCGGCAGCAGGGCTCACGGCCGCGGGAGAGGGTGGGCATGGCGGTGGCGGAGCTAGAGGAGGGCGGCGCCCGTTGGCGGCTGTAGAGGGAGGCGACGAGCAAGGACGGCCGGCGAGATCGCGCGAGCGGAGCTCATGGCGGCGGTGTTGCGCTGGGAGGAAGCTAAGGGGGCAGGGTCGGGGCGGTTGCTCGCGAGCGGGAGGAGGTCCTTCATGGGCGATGGCGAGGAATCCCGTGTCGAGGCGGCAGGGGTGGTGGGTCGAGGGGCAGGGGCGGGTCGATGGGGTGTGTGCGTGTTTCCTTGGTTGTGTCGAGTGTGTACAGGAAGGGTGGGGTGGGTCGTGTGTGTTCCAGGGAGGTGAGTGGCGGCGGGTGTGGGGAGGGGTGAGGTGGCAGGTTAGGAGTGGATGGGGTGGAGGAAGTGGTGAGGTGGCGGGTGGTGATTGGCCGGGGTGATGTGGCTGGGGATGGGTAGATTAGGATTAGGTAGGAAAAGATTTGGGGGTAGCTAGGATTTTATCTGGAGGTGGCCAGCTGGGCTTTCGGGCCTGGCGGGCTGCCTCCTAAAAACAATTTACAATTTTTTATTTATTTAAAACGGGGCTTTTGCAAACCGTGGGTAGACAAAACAAAATATTCCGGAGACCCAGGTTTTGTGTTTGAATAAAGACGGGGTGTTTAGAAAACAAAAACAGATTTTTCGAAAATAGTTTTAAACAAACCATGCAAGATGATGACGATGCTCAAAAGCAAGGTGGCATGATGACATGAGCATGCAGTCATGATGATGCAATGCACAAAAACAACGCGATTTTCTAGTAGTGGTTTTGCGGGGCGCCACAATTCGACACCACTAACAATGGATCTCGCCCTCGAGATCCGCCTCATGGTACCGGGAAGAAGGGCGGCGATCTGAATCTTCTCGCATCGTGTAGATCCTCGCGACACCACTAACAAGAGGTCGTTGTCCGTGATCGTCGAGAGAACACTCCGGGAAACAAAGGCGAAGGTAGAGGTATCAACCAATCAATCCACCTCTAACTTCGATAGAAAGAGAGAACTGATGCATTCTCCTCCACTTCAATGTACACAAGCGAATAGAGTGAGTAGTCGGCATGGGGGCCAATCCATCACGCACCCAAACTATTACTCTGCACAATCAGTAGAAAAGCGTGCAACCATTCTCGGAATCAGACTGAAGATCTCGACAATCGAGGTTCAGAAACAAAGGAGTGATGCAGACTCTGCATCGGATCTGGCGTAGATGATGTCGTCGCGTCGGAAAACACCGGAAGGCACAGAGGAGGAACAACGAGAAGTCCAACAGAGGAAAGATTCCTCAGATAGCATGAAGACCGGATGTAGAAGCACAGTTACCAAAGGAGAAAGCGAAACCCTGAAGGTACGACGGAAACCCAACCACGAGAATTCCTGGACTCGAAGAAAAGATAAGAGAGCAGGTTCAAAACACGCAGAGGTAAGAGGAGAACAACAGAGGGTAAGGAGTAAAATCAGACCTAATCAGATTTATCCAACCGATTTTTCCAAAATAGTTTTTGACACTCTACTTCGGCCGTTAGCTAGGTTATCCTACAGGCTGGACTTGTGGGGTATCGCAACTGCTGAGCTCTGATACCACTCTGTAACACCCTCAGAATCGACCCTATGCAAGTTTCAGCGATTCCCGCCAAACCCGCATAGAAACGATTCAAAGGTGCCCTCCAGGCACTTTCGTGCGGGTGGAAAACGAAGTAATATCATTACACAATAGTCCACGATGGAACCCACAGAATATATATACAACAGCGACTCAAAGAGTCAAGAATACAGATATAACATACAAAGATCCAAATCACCTTGAAAATGATACAGCGTCCGAGTACGGACAAGATGCAAATTGAGCTAAGAGCCCTCAAGAATAACCAATGGCGTCCATAACCCTGCCCAGGCCAAGCCGGAAGGGTAACCCTGCTAACGACGTCGATCTCAAAACCTGCTTAAACAAAAGGGGTGCCGACAAAGGGCAAAGGACAAAGAGAGCGGTCGATCTTGAGGCCAGTGCAGCGAGACTAGAATTGGCGGTCCTCGCCTACATAGGTATGGTGGTGGCGGCGGCAGCGCGGCATGCACTAAACAACCTATAGAGACTCGAGATAACTGTCGGCTATCAGAGAGGGATAAGAAAGACCTATTCGGAACCAACCTGATTCTACCACCAAACATACGCATCCTGGTATTTCCCCCTCGAGACCAAACGAGGAAGTCAACCGATGAACTCACACAGTTGGCAGTTTTATTCATTCCGTTATAGTTGCGGCAATTACTAGTCAAATATAGATAGCATGAGTCGTCCTGATATAATAAGCAGTGGGCAGTTTTAGTTAACCATTCCGTTGTAGTTGCTACACTTACTAGTCAGATATGATTAGCATGAGATATCCCAAACCCAGCAGTTGTTGGTACTTTTATTTAGCCATTCCGTTGTAGTGAAGCTGATTACTAGTCATATCGGATACAAGTCAAATTATAACAGTAAACTTTAGTTATAGTTGTCTATGATCGAGAACTGTGCTCCAAGTCGTCCATAACAATGGACACGGCTTATCGAAAAGATTTAACCTGAGGGGTGCACCAAAGTTTCCACACGCACCTACACCCTTGTTGTCAGATCAGGTAGGTACAAGATCACAAAACATACACCCACCGGTATGTCGACGGGGTTTCGGACACGACGTTTCCCAGACCCAAAGCAAGCACGGGGGGCCACCCCACTAAGCTACCCGTAACAAAGTCGGCCGGTCTCCGAGACGGACTCAGGGTTTGTGTCGACGGTAAACGTATTTGGGAACCGAAAATGTGTGGGCTTGTCGATACAAAAAAGCGTGTCACGGTCCTAAGCAGTCTGGTGCTCCACGCACAATCTTAAATAAAGCGAAAAGCATGGCATAAGTACAGGATAGTAATAAAGCCCCAAACTACTTTGTGGCCCCGATGATGCGGAATCGGTACTAAATCGATGGGGTGCCCACACACCCACAGTGGTTAGCGCTCGATCTCGGAGCAGTGTCAAGAACTTCGGGGTCCTGGGACACCGGTGGCGATTAAAATCCAAATATTGTCTATTACCCACCGGTGCCTCTGCATTTATCTACTTCAATTTTAGTTATTAAACAATAATTAAAGCCATGATCATCTCCAACATAAAGCATATGGCAGCCTTCCAACAGCTGTGGTCTTTGGGCGACCACGAACAGCACTTGAGCAAGCGACACGACGCCGCAAGTCCAACTATCTACCAAATAACAGGTAATAGGATGTGTCCAAGGCAATATAAGGCTGCAAGGGATATCACGGGCACGAAAACTAGAGCATCGCAACACAGATAGCAATAGATCAATAGGAGGGACTAAAGACTAAAAATGCAAAATAGGTAGAAGGGGAAGGGATGCTCGCCTGAAAACATTGCCGAAGGTTCATTCGAAGATCGGGTCGACACTCGCATCAACTCATCGGCCTAATCCGTGAAGAAGCAAAGCACTAGAAGAAACACCGGATGGACTATTTAATACTACGGTAGAAAATCGGGCATGATGCATGTATGATGTATGACATGGCAAAGGTGCGATGCAATTAGGCCATATTAAGAGGAACCGGGGTCCCGACAATTATTTAATAGGTTCAAGTTGTTTAGATACCCCGCAATTTAAATGTTGTCTTAACAAGACAAAATATAACACCGGTTCGCTACACAAATTTAAATGGAGCCAATATTAGACTAGATTCGCCCGCATATGGCCTCCATATTTAATTATAAGGTGAATCGGCATAAGGCCCCCAACCCACATGACAATATGTATGCAAGCATGGAAATTTTATATGCAACAAGTAATATCATTTATAAAAATATGGGCTTAGGGTCACACATGGGATATCGGCGATCTTGGCGGTTCGGGGTTCGTCGGGGTTCGGGTTCGGTCTCGCCGGGATCGGTCTTCAGATTCCAAAAGTGGATCTTGAGGTTTCCGTGATGGAGGTCTTGGCGTCTTGGCCACCGGATCCGTGAAGAAGGTCATGGCATTCTGTGATGGCACTCTTCGATCATCGGCTCCGGAAGGGACTTGTGGTTCGGCTCGCCATCGATGACGGTATCGGTGTGATATTCGGGTTCAACACGGTTCTCGGCTTCGTTTTTTAACCACCAGTCTCGATCGTCCGTGAGGTACCGTAGATCTTGTCGGAGGTCTGGATACTGTGAGCGACACTGCCTTGCTACAAACAACACACAAGCACCAGACGGTATGATAAAAGAGATAACATTGCCAAAAAGGAAATGTCTCATGCGAGCATTTGCTCGCGCACCTTCTGAAGCCAACATGGCGGAGATGCGAACCCGTAGTGATGCACGCGCACCACAAGCAAAAGCGGCTAAAACTACGAGGGCCCAGGCGCTCGGCAATGGCGGTGCGGAAAGGCACCGATCACGGGAAGAAGCGCTACCAGCGCTACATCCAGTGAAGGGGACGAGGGTGATGTGCAACGGGACAGCGGGCTCGGCTGCAGGGCAGAGGAGGCGGACAACAAGGGCAAGTCGACGAGGTCTGCAGGAGAGCGCGGGGCAGGCGGCGAGGTCCGGCCCCACGGGAAGCGGTCGACGCAGAGGGGGGTGAGAGACGAAGGTGGTGGAGATGACGCGGCGGCGGCCGGGCTTGGGGCCGAGCGGCAGCGGGGAGAGGCGAGGAAGCGGGAAGGCGCCGGTCGGGCTCATCTGAGACCCAGCGAGAGGGCAGGCAGTGAGCAACGGCCCGAGGGGCTCGACGAAGCTCTTGGTGAAGGACGCCGGCAGGGTCGGGGCGGGCGAAGTCGACGACGATGCAAGGAAGGCGGCGCGTGGCCGGAAGGTGGCGGAGGAAGGACCGCGCACGGGGAAGAGGCGCCAGAGGCTGCTCTGCTGGCGGCGGGGGAAGAGCAGAGAGAAGAGGATGGCAGGGAGAGAGGTGTGGGGAGGTGCAGAGAACAGGGAGGCGGCCCGCATGGCAGTGCCATGGCGGCGAAGGAAGCGGCCGGGGAGATGATGGAGCCTGAGGTGGATCTCGGGGCATGTGGTCCAGTGTGTAGCAGGCTCATGACATGGAGAGGCGGGCATGGCGGTGGCGGAGCTAGAGGAGGCGGCGCCCGTGGCGGTATGAGGAGGGCGACGAGCAAGGGGCCGGCGAGATCATGAAGGAGCTCATGGCGGCGTGTTGCGCTGGAGGAAGCTAAGGGGCAGGGTCAGGGTTGCTCATGAAGGGAGGAGGTCCATTGGCGGGAGGGGCGATGGCGGGAATCCCGTGTCTTGAAGGGGGCGACGGGGTGGTGGGTCCAGGGGGACGGTTGCGTGGGGGTCGGGTCGATGGGGGGTGTCCGTGGTTCCGGGGTTGTGTCGCGTGTGACCAGGAAGAGTGGGGTGGGTCGGGTGTGTTCCAGGGCGGGGAGTGGCGGCGGGTGTGGGGAGGGGTGAGGTGGCAGGTTAGGAGTGGATGGGGTGGAGGAAGTGGTGAGGTGGCGGGTGGTGATTGGCCGGGGTGATGTGGCTGGGGATGGGTAGATTAGGATTAGGTAGGAAAAGATTTGGGGGTAGCTAGGATTTTATCTGGAGGTGGCCAGCTGGGCTTTCAGACTGTGGCTGCCTCCTAAAAACAATTTACAATTTTTTATTTATTTAAAACGGGGCTTTTGCAAACCATGGGTAGACAAAACAAAATATTCCGGAGACCCAGGTTTTGTGTTTGAATAAAGACGGGGCGTTTAGAAAACAAAAACAGATTTTTCGAAAATAGTTTTTAAACAAACCATGCAAGATGATGACGATGCTCAAAAGCAAGGTGGCATGATGACATGAGCATGCAGTCATGATGATGCAATGCACAAAAATAACGCGATTTTCTAGTAGTGGTTTTGCGGGGCGCCACATATCTTTAGTAGTCTTATGCAAGTTTAATATCATTTCAGCGCGTTATGTAGCATCCAAATTATTTTGCACCGAAGAAGGTAAAGGCAATAAATCAATAGGTGCACGAGGAACAAAACCATACACGATCTCAAACGGGCACATCTTTGTGGTAGAATGCAGCGAACGATTATAAGCAAATTCTATATGAGGTAAACACTCTTCCCACAATTTTAAGTTCTTCTTTAAAACAGCCCGTAGCATAGTAGACAAAGTTCTATTTACTACTTCAGTTTGTCCATCAGTTTGGGGATGACATGTAGTACTAAACAACAATTTAGTCCCCAACTTAGCCCATAAACATCTCCAAAAGTGGCTAAGAAATTTAGTATCACGATCAGAAACAATAGTATTTGGCACACCATGTAAATGAACAATTTCACGAAAGAACAAATCAGCAATATGCACAGCATCATCCGTTTTATGACAAGGAATAAAGTGTGCCATCTTAGAAAACCGATCCACAACAACAAAAATACTATCCCTCCCCTTCTGTCTATGTGGCAATCCGAAAACAAAGTCCATAGAAATATCCTCCCAAAGAACACTAGGAACAGGAAGAGGCATATATAAACCATGTGGATAAAGACGAGACTTAGCTTTTTGACAAGTAGTCCAGCGTGCCACAAATCTCTCAACATATCGACGCATACGTGGCCAAAAGAAGTGTGCAGCAAGAACATCCTCCGTTTTCTTAACACCAAAGTGTCCCATCAATCCTCCTCCATGCGCCTCCTGTAACTACAAAAGACGAACAGAACTATCTGGAATGCATAGTTTGTTAGCACGGAACACAAATCCATCGTTGAAGACGAACTTGTTCCATGTTCTACCATCTCTACAATTCTGCAACACATCTTTAAATTCAGCATCATGCACATATTGTTCCTTAATAGTTTCCAATTCAAATATTTTGAAGTCAAGTTGAGATAACAAAGTATAACGGCGCGACAAAGCATCAACAATAATATTATCTTTACCCTTTTTGTGTTTGATAACATAAGGAAAAGACTCAATAAATTCAACCCACTTTGCATGACGACGATTCAACTTAGCTTGACTACGAATATGCTTCAAACATTCATGATCAGAATGTATAACAAATTTTTTAGGCCATAAATAATGTTGCCAAGTTTCTAATGTCCGAACCAACGCATATAATTTTTTATCATAAGTAGAATAGTTCAGACTAGCCCCACTCAATTTCTCACTAAAATATGCAACGGGTTTTTCCTCTTGTAATAACACACCTCCCAAACCAATTCCACTAGCATCACATTCAAGCTCAAAAGTCTTATTAAAATCAGGAAGTTGGAGTAAGGTAGCATGTGTTAGCTTATCTCTCAATATGACGAAGGCCTGATGTTGTGCATCGCCCCAAACAAAGGGCACATCCTTCTTGGTAAGTTCATTCAGCGGCGCGGCAATTGATCCAAAGTCTTTGACAAAGCGCCTATAAAAACCAGCGAGGCCAAGAAAACTCCTCACTTGTGTGACCATCTTGGGCTGCGGCCAATTCTCAATAGCTTCAATCTTGGCTGGATCCACTTCAATACCCTCTGATGTAACAACATAGCCAAGAAACGCAACTCGATTGGTGCAAAAGGTGCACTTCTCAAGATTACCAAACAAACGTGCATCACGTAAAGCATTGAAAACAGCACGTAAATGGTCTAAATGATCCTCTAAAGATTTGTTATAAATCAGAATATCATCAAAGTAGACTACCACAAAACGTCCAATGAAAGCACGTAAAACTTCGTTCATTAATCTCATGAAAGTGATGGGTGCATTAGTTAAACCAAACGGCATCACTAACCACTCATATAAACCGAACTTAGTTTTAAATGTTATTTTCCATTCATCTCCCAATTTCATACAAATCTGGTGGTAACCACTACGTAAATCAACTTTAGAAAACATGGTAGAGCCACTCAATTCATCAAGCATGTCATCCAAACGTGGAATAGGATGACGATATCGAATAGTAATATTATTTATATCTCTACAATCAGTACACATGTGCGAAGAATCATCTTTCTTAGGTACCAAAATAATATGAACAGCACAGGGGATAAGGGACTCATGAATATGATCTCTGTCGAGTAGTTCCTGAATTTGGCGTTGTATCTCCTTTGTCTCCTCTGGATTGGTTCTATATGGCGCGCGGTTGGGCAACGTAGCACCAGGAATTAGATCAATTTGGTGCTCAATTCCTCTAATAGGAGGTAGTCCTGGTGGCAGCCCAGCGGGAAAACATCCTCATATTTCTGCAAAAGGTTAGCAACAACGGGTGGCAAAGAAGGAGGCATATCCTTAAATGAAAACAAAACCTCTTTGCAGATAATTGCATAACATTGAGTAGTGTTTACATCTAGTTCAGCATTATCAATTTTATTTGCAAGCATACATGGACTCTTCAAACGAATTTCAGTAGCATGTGTAGAATCAGATTTAGTGGTCTTTGGTGGTACAAAATCCGCAGCAACAATCTGATTCTCACTTTTATTTTTCTCCTCAGTTTTAGCTCTACTAGCTCTAGCAAGATCATCTTTTAAAATCTGTTCAGGAGTCATAGGTTTTAGACCAATTTTCTTTCCATCATGCATAAGAGAATAGTGATTAGTTCTGCCATTATGAACAAATTCTCTATCAAATTGCCATGGTCTACCAAGTAACAAAGAACAAGCTTGCATAGGTACAACATCACAATCAACAAAATCAGAATATGTACCAATAGTAAAATGCACGCGTACCGTTCTTGTTACCTTGATCTTGCGAGAACTCTCAAACCATTGGATGTAATATGAATGTGTGCGTTGTCTTGTTGGAAGTGCAAGCTTCTCTACCATGTCAATGATAGCGATTATTACAACTCCCTCCATCAATGATGATCCTTATAGCTCTTTCCTTGACAACACCACGTGTTTGGAACAGGTTGTGGCGTTGATCTTGCTCAGATTTGCTCAATTGCACACTCAACACACGTTGTGTAATTAAGCACTTGTATTGATCAGCAGTTTCAGCTCCCATTACCTCTGTCTCTTCATCAGAATCACAATTGTCTCCATCTCGAGCAGAAATAAGGGCTAATGTATCTTCATCAAAGTCACTTGCTGAATCATATTGACCATCATCACGCACCATCATAACACGTTGCGTTGTGCACTGTCTCTCAATATGGCCAAAACCCCAGCACTTGCGGCAATGTATATCCTTTGTTTTACCCATGGAAGCCATAGAAGACGCCCACTGAAAGGGAGCATTGGATGACGGTGGAGGAGCAGCTGACGGAAATCTTGTGGTGGCCTTGGATGTGGTAGTAGCTGATGGAGAATCACGAGAAGGAGGCGCTGATTGTCGGGATGTCCAAGTGGATGTGTGACCTGCAGAATTATTAGTCCTCCTCCATGGTGTTTGGCGATCCTACACTTCACGTTCAGCTTTGCAAGCAAGATGAAACAAACGAGTGATGGAATTATATTCCTTATAGTCTAATATGTGTTGAATGTCCTTGTTTATCCACCAAAGAAACGTGCAAGCATTTGTTCAGTAGATTCAACAAGACCACACCAAACCATCCCCGTTTGCAATTCCTGATAATACTCTTCTACAGAATTTTTCCCTTATTCCAAACATGTCAGATTCTTTAGTAAATCACGTTGATAAGTGGGAGGCACAAAACGAACATGCATACAAGTTTTTAAAGCAGTCCAAGTACGAGGAATAGTAGTAGGATTTAAACGACAATACTCAGACCACCAAAGGGAAGCAAATTTAGTAAATTCACATGTAGCAGCACTAACACGCATATTCTCAGGATATTTTAAACATGCAAAACGTTGTTATACTTCCATCTCCCATGTAAGATATGCATCAGGATTATATTTACCCTCAAAAGATGGAGTATTTAATTTAAGCTTTGCAACATGACCATCATCATGTACCGGTGGTCGAGCTTTGCGGTGGTAATGTCGGGGACGGCCAACAGGGTGTGGAGGTTATTCAACCTCCTCGTCAAACAGGTCGTCATCGTCGGGTTCGTAGTAGTATCCGTTGTCTGTCCCCAATGTCGCAGCAGCAGCCGCGGTGGAAGTCTGAGGTGCCTCAGCTGCAGCGATAGCCGCCTGAGGTGCGGCGGCAGCCGAACCAGTAGTACGACCCGTGATCGGAATGCGCCGTGCGCCATGCCGAGGTGCCAATGGGGCGGGGCGGGTGCGGGTGCCGGCAGTCTGTCCAAAACCTCCTTGAACCGAGCGTCAAGCTTGTCGTTGAAGGATTTCTCAAGTCCATCGATCTTGTCCATGACATTGGTGAGCTTGGTATCAAACTCCCCTAGTCGTGCATCCACATCTTCAGCGCGACCGATCAAGAGCTCGGAGAAGTGGGCATGTAGTTCTTGGTTCGTTATTATGGCAAGGTTACGTGAAGTATCTGTCATGGTTAGTCCTTTAAAAAGCACAGGTATATATGCCTATAACTACGGAAATGTGGTGGAAGGCACGCGTAATCCGTCAAGCAATATACGAAGCTCTTACAAGTTCTTACCAAACAGCAGGAAAAGGCGATGTGCAACCGCGAGGAGCAGTGGGTCCAGAGATTGAACCGAGCGATTACCAGGAGTCGAGACACCGCACGTGGAGAAATCTGTGGAGCTCTGGGAAGGCTTAGAAAAGGGGTTAGCAATTATCAAAACAGCAATGCAAATGTTGAAAGAATACTCAACGACGGTACTGTGCTGGTCCTAGGCTAGACCGTACTAGAGACGCGAGCCTAGATCACCAACGATGTCACGACGCGACACAACAAGCAATGTATTATGCTCCAGAAAGCGTGCAGGCGCCAAAAAAATATTGCTATAACGGCCGATGGAGAAAAGTGATCCCGAGAGCCGAAAATCAGTAGAGCCAATTTTTTTTGCTCTCCTTCTGGACTTACGACTGAACTCTGAGCTCGACACGGACTTTAGCTCAACACGGAAACAACAAAGAAGGAAAGTAAAAAAGAAATAACTAGGAAACAATAACTCAACTCAGACTCGTGCCGCGACAGGAAAGGTGATCGAATCTGTGTCGCGGTAGGAAGGCGGTGGCGGAGTTTAGGGTTTATGGTGGCTGGGTGTATGGCGGTGGAATATGGTGGCGGAATATGGTGGCGGTGATCTACGAGGGTGGCGGTGACTACTGTGGTCAGAACTCGAAACTCTAAGGGACGAGACACTAAGACCAGCAACTCGACGCGACGATGTAGACACAAATTCAACAATGCAAAACTGAAAAGATAATGCAAGGCGTAGATTGGTGATGGGATGGATCTAAACTCTAACTGTGTTTTGGATTTTTTGTGGGTTATAGGTAAAACATATCTAATCTACGAAAACAGTAAGATCTCACCGAGCAACCTAAAATCTGATACCACTTGATAGGGCAAAGGTGTCCGATCTTTCGATGAGATGGTGATAGTCGATTTGGTGGAGTTCGGGCTTGACGATCTGACTACACGTGCGAGCACGAGCGCCAATGCAATCGCTAGACCAATCTCCTGGAGGTTACCGATCCTGCGGGAACACGATCAGCCTGACCAGCGAGGGTCTTAATGCCTACCTAAAATCAAGAACAAGTAAGAACTAATATTGCAATCAAGATATTACAGATTAAGATGAAAGCTTTATTGAAAAGGTGGGATCATGTATAGGTGCGAAGTACAAGAGGCCTCTGTGACGCTCGAGCCTTGGCGAAGTTGCTATGATGGCTAACTTAATGTCTAAACAAAATCCAAGTCTATGGTGACGGCTATGGGGAGTATTTAAGGAGGAAAATGTGGGGTTTCGGCCAGCCATAGAAGTGGTGGCTGAATCTAACCCTAGAAGTCCTTTTCTCCTCAAATACGGACTCTAAAAAGTGGCTATTTAAAATCCTGCAAAAATTACATGGGCCTGGCCCAAAATAAAGGTGTCGTAGCACCATATTAAGCTATGGACGAATTTGTGAAGTACTAATCTTGAATATTTCGTCCAAGCCTTCTTTCTTTATTATGGTGGCCTCAAAGTTCTGAAATCTTCATCTGTGTCCTTCTCTTGAATCATCACATGCTTGCTGCCATCTCCATGCATGGCCATGCTCCAATGCTTGTCCCTCTCATCCATGCTTGGTCCATCATTCCTAAGAGTAAGAAATACATCTGATTTAGGTAGCATCATATTCTCATGTATGTGAAGAATAGTTCCAAGAAACGAAAGTACCTGACAGTTAAGTTGTTTGGCACAAGATCTTGTGATAGGTCCTTATATATGTGTAGCTGTAGGTACAACGGTTGTATCAATAGATGGGATGTCCACATCGGATGGTCTCCTCCAAATCCGTGATCCGGTGGCGAAGACAGGCAATGATGCGCTCCTTCTTGTCGAGCTGACGGCGACGAGACTTGTGATCCTTCACTAGCATGGCAATGGTTTGATCCTTCTTGGCGGCGATAGCGTACTTGTGGTTGGCATAGGAACGGGCATTGTCCAACTCCTTCTGACGGTCATACATCATGAAGCTGAGATGGTCCAATTGACTCTTCAACTCGTGGTGGTATGGGGCCTCCAGTGGCTGTCCCATAACATCATGCCTTGGGTAGAACTCAAAGCGGGTACTCTTGATTTGATTGATACTCTTCCCACACAGACGGTCAAGAGCTTCCTATATTGCCCTGGTCAGTCCATCGAGCCAGTTATTCTCTCTTAAGGTGACCTGAATTCCCTCTGCAGTGGGAGGTTCAATCTTTCCTCGGAGACTTGCAACAACTAGCCACTGCAAATCTTCTCGTTCCTGATCATTGAGCTGAGCTCCGAAGAACTCGGGGTGTGGACGCTCCAGCATTTCTGCCAGCTGGTCCAAGTCACGCTCAAAGATGAGGTCTCCTCCATTCCCCCAACTGATAAAACTTGCTGTACTTCACTGTCATACACCAAATTTTGATACTAATAGGTGTGCTTATTCAATATGGAAAAAGATAAATTAAATATTTATAAAGTGTAACTGTTTGTTTGTGGGCTTCGGAGAAAAACGAAACATGAAATAAAAAATGTAAAGAAAATAGAGCATGCTAGGAAATGAACTTTTGACCTATCAAATAGTATACTCTAGCTGGAACCAGCTTCCTACCGTGTTAGTTTTTAAAACATCGTGAGCTGTTGTTGTTTTGTTTCCTGAGTACTAGAGAAAATAAAAGAAAGGAAAAACACGGGCTGGGTTCAAGGCCCTCTTGGACTCGATGTGTGCCCTACTGCGCCGCCCCTTAGACGCATTCCAGGACTGCGTCCGCCTGTTTCGATCTCCTCATATCTCAACCCTACCCGTGGACCTTGAGATCGAAGCCGCCGCAGCCGTTGGGTCGCTACTGATGCTGGGTGTTGGCCGTCATCGTCGTCGGTCGTCGGTCAGTAAATTTTCACAATACGCTGCTGTTGTCCGCCCTTGTTCTTTTACTTCTTCACATCAGCGTAGTAGCTACCAGCTGGTAGATTCGTAGGATCAGTATGCTAGTGTTATATATTTGGGCTGTGTTGAGACGTGATTGATTTCGTTTTCCTTTCCTGTGCTGGATCGAAGACAGGAGCAGTACGTACTGTATCAGTTTTATTTGGTCTTATATCATCGAATCAAAATATCAAGTTTGTTAGCTGTCCTCTATTTTCACGATCCTTTTAGATCCTAGCAATCTTGCCTCATGTTTGGTGTGTCTGATTTTGGTTAGTGCTTACTGCTAAAGCAAGTGCTCTATTTGGTGGCTGTGGACGTCTGATCTTTGAATTAAAACATGTTCTGTTATATCCGTAATTTCAAGGTACAACCTGAATGAAAGTTGTAGAGCTTGTTTCAAGCTTTCCGTAAAGAACTAATTGATACAATTTTGTGGGGAAGATTGCAAGCATCGACCACTTTACTGTTATGTGCAGTATATTTCTTGCCTGTAGTGATTTGCAACTTTATACCGTTTTAACATTTGTATCTAGTATTGGATGAATATGAAAATAGCGGAGACAGTTTCTTTCATGTTATAACACATCTTGTTCTCAAGATTTCTTGTAGAATACTAATTCATTTGAAAACGATTAAGTGATTTGTCTTGTTGGACAGAAATTGCATAGATGCTTAAGTTCAAGTTATTTAAGGCTGTAGTGCTCAGATTTTCTCTATAATAGCTGTGTGAGTAATACTAAGCTATGTTTTATATAACATCTGTATGGTTGGGGTTTTATGCTGTGTAGTCACTTTTGTTGTGAGGACTAGACATATGTTGGTTCTGGAGCTCGCGCATAGGAACGATGTTGATTTGTGATTGTGATACGAGGTCTTTTTGTATATTGATTGCAATAAGTTTGGATTAACAGGTGTCGGTACTTCTGGTTCGGAACCCTACAACTCACAGTTTCTGCCCCGCGGTTGAGGCAAGTTCACGACGGATAGTGAATTTTGCATATATCTCTTTACTAGGTTTTATTTAATGTTTATATTATGATAAGGATGATAATATTAAAGATGATGATGTCGTGTGCATATTATGATTTTGCATACCATGATGATAATGAGACCTACTTTGGTGGGCACAGTGCGACCTTCATTGATGGGCTGCGACCCACTTTGGAGGCACCCTCCACGAATTGGAGCGAGTGGATGCCGACGGGTGTCCACTCGAGCGATACCGATATTCGCCATGAGATGAGATGAGCATATAGGCATGTAGGACATAATATTATGTTCTAATGGATGAATGATGTTTAATGATGTCCCGGTGTTTTGATTTATGTAAAGTTACTATTTGTTTGTGAACTTGTTGAGTCTTTGTACTCACCCTTGTTGCTTTGATGTTTTTAGGTAAACCTTGAGGACGTCATGCATGGGGAATATAGGAGTAGAGCCACCACCAACTACACATCACGACCTTACATTTATCTTGCAATGATTCCTTTTTAAATAATAAGATTACTTTGACTGGTTGCGTTTTGGAGTATGTTGAATAGTACTTTAAACCAGATTTGGTTATGTTCTCGCATGTGGTTGATAAATTGTCTTTTCCTAGTGGTTTAGAGTTTTTGAATATATTATTTGAGGTGAAGAACTTGTTCTATCCGGTGATCTATTCATGTTTTTTTGTCATTCCTATATTATGCCTGTCGTGGATGTCCTTATAAACAAAGGAGGCTTTGCCAAATTTTCCTAGAAGTTGTTAGTTAATTTTATATGTGTATTGTTTGTGGTAACATCTCAAGTGCTTGTTGGCTTAGGGTGTTACATTCATGTCCATCTATAAGAATATAGGATGAGTAAGTTAGTAGAGTGATCAAGTGTGTCAAATTTTATGTACTTTGCAAGAATTTTTTAGGAACATGAATTTTCATGAAAGAATCCGAGTGATAAGAATGAGAATAAGTTTTTGTAAATACTCACTTCCTTTGGTTTTGAAACTAAGTTTTTGATTCAAACATCCATTCTAACTAGGGTCTCCTATGGTCAGGATGACTCTGATACCAACTTGTCAACACCCGGATTTTTAATCCCAGATGCCTGTTATGCCATACATCGCAATCCCAGGATAACCATTTTTGCGAGACATAACAGATTTGATATCACAGTACATCATCCATTACAAACCATACATAAGGTCTTACACAAATAAGGATCTCATGATCCAGTTCTTAATACAATTCAAGCAGCGGAATAACGTAATAGTAACGATAGCGTAGGCGAAGCTCCATCTTCAGAGTCACAGGCAATGCTGACGATGGGAGATGATCCTAGTTGTCGTAACCTTTCTGCGGTCCGTCATCCTGATACTCCTCTTCATAGTCTGGCCATGGGGTTAGCCAGGGACAAAGCCATGAGTACTCTTTAAGTACTCGCAAACTAATACTAATAAGTGAAGGGGGTTTTTGTAGTAGGATACTAAGCTCTAGGTTTGCTTTGCAAAAATCCAGATTTACCTCTACTAAGTTCAGAAGCAAAGAAAGCTAGTTGAAAGTTTTATAACACCTAAGTGGGAACTTGCATTTCATGTCACAACTCTGTTGTGGTCAAGTCAAAGTCATAAATCATTTCATAAGTCATTTTGAAAACATCTGACGATAGAACGGTATGTCCACTCCAACTGTCCATAACCACAGACGCGACTATTCGAATAGTTTGACACTCTGCAGAGATTGTACACTTTCACCACAACATTCGATACATCTGTCAGGAACAATCCTGAATTCACCATACTCAGTATGCGGATAATCAATCCTAACCTTTCAATTACACGCCCTAGTATAGGCACCTCTCCTGTGAGTTTGGCCTCCCAACCATGAACAACTGTTATCTTGGAAACTGCACAGGTGGACAATCTTCACAAGGTAGCCTCAGCTCAGACCTTGGCCGCAAGGAAACCCATACTAAGGTATATAACCTTCTAGTCAAGCCCTGCCCAATTTTTCGGGTATTGTGGTTATACGGTAAAATTGTAATGGTATCACATCCAGACAACCATCAGTTTTATAAAGGGTTAAGGCTCATGCCTCAACATTTTCATCATTAAAATCATCTGGTGTTCGAGAACACATGTCAAAACATTTCAGTAGAATGACTCATCATTCTAAGGTTTTCATAACCATTTTCACCAAGTATTACCATCTAAAGTTGATCAAGTTTTATGCTTGGCACTAGCATCTACAAGTGGGGGTAAATACTAATGGTGGGTAATAAACCAGTGGGGATTTACTAAGTTCAATCTCATGCCTTAGGATGACATCAAGATTATCTAACTTAGGCAAAATTTTATGCTCTTTATACTACCTTGAGTTATATTTCTAGAATCTACAAGTCACTAAGTAAACTCTAAGAGAAAGCTTTGATAAACAAAATAAAGTATTAAGCTTGCAAGTCAAACTAGGATTGGGTATCAAGTGGTGTAAGCTTGCAAGTAAAACTTGCATGGTTTAGCTTGCTAAGATAGTAGTATAAGCTTGCTAAGTTGCAAGTGTTAGCTTGCTCAGTTAATAGCTTGCTAATTCAACTAGTAGTACTAGGCTTGCCTTGTGCAGAACAGTGGTTGAAGTTCTCCTCGGCTTCTTCCTCGTAGTATCCTCCTTCCTCCTCGTATCCTTGGTCGGTACTAGCGTCTATAAATAAATACGAGGTACACAATCACCAAACAATACTTAACTATTTCTAATCATCACACAAAGGTTCACACTAGGTGATCTAGCATCATCACTAACATTACAAGATTAAAGCACTTGTCCCATTTATTTTATTTTGAGAAAAGTAATTTTTACTCATTGAAAAACTACTTAAGATTTAATATTCTTCAACTCAAACATGGGATCATGTTTACACATGTCATCACCACATATTTCAGTACATGGGAATATGATTTAAAGTGGTGTCACAATTTAATAAGGTTTAACCTTTTTATTTTATTTAATTAAAGTGACTAGAAATGCCTATGTGGCATTATTTTATTACTTGATCATTATTTCTGTAAGTAAACCTATATATTTTTATATATTCTGAAAGGTATGGTCAAATGTGATTTTTGAGAGTTGGAATCAACTCAAAAGCTCTTATGGTTGAATTTTGAAAAATGTTTGAATGCAGAAAAGCTTCTGCCTTGTTATTTTTACCATGGGTGATCTACAAATCTAAATGGTTTGAATCCAACGGGCTTGGATTAAGCATTCCAGTATCTTTCTAACAAAATTGGTTTCATGCATTTTGGTTCAGTGAATCGAGCTGGGTTAATTCTTGAATCTAGGTACTGAACTGTGTTTGAAATTAAATGAATAAACTTAAGTTTGAATTGTTGGGTCGCGCGGGAGGGTTAACTGGGCCGGTCCACTACACACAGCGCACGCGCGGGCTGGTTAAGTGGTTGTCCCCACTCGTCAGTGAGACCATGAGTGGCGAAGCGATACGGGGTGATCTAGGCCGCACGATCTAACTCTAATCGAACGGCTCTGGTTCATCTTCCACGTCGGGCAGCGCCGGCGAGACAGAACCCTGGCGCGGCAGGTGGGGGTCGTGGGAGGCTCACCGGGGCTCGGGTAATGGTCGGCGACAGGGGCGAACGACGAAGTCGACGACGGCGATTCTCCTGGTACCGGCAGCTTCTCCTAGGGCGGCTCCAATCAACGATGCCTCTCCTCCTCTGCAGCGGCGAACTCCGATGAAATTTCAGCCACCTGGTGCTCGCCTTGCTCCGGGAGTGAGTGGGTGTGATCAGTGAGAGGTGGGGAGTGAACTGGTGTGAAGAAAACGAGCGGGGGAGGTCTCCTTTTATAGTGTCTAAAGGGGACCGAATGGCGCGGGTGGAGCTCGTCGGTGTCGACGTCACAGTGCTACTGGCATGGGCGACGATAGGGGCGATGCTATGCTCCCTGGCGACTGTCAACGACATGGTGGCGAGGCGTGGGGCGATGCTGAACGGTCGGAACACGTCGACGCTCTGGACGGGTCCGACGGCAATTTTAATGGCGCACAGCGTGCGTAGTCCGCGCGGCGGCGAACGGGCATGTCCGTGGGGTTGCTGGGGTGCTAGCGATCATGCACGCAAGCGGCAAGGGCGACGCGCGGTCTGTGGGCGTGTGTCGCGCTGCTCGCTTCAGAGAGGATTGGCATGCTCGGGCAGTGTGTTCCAGGCTAGCGGCTCGAGGCTTGGACAGGGGTGGCGGTGGGCGGTCGGGTGCTCGGACATGCTTGCTAGGCTTGGTGCTTCTCCTAGCTTGCTGTCGACATGAGGGTGGCGAGTTAGGCTCGGCATGGTCACCATTAATGGATATGCCAAGCTCACAATGGTGCTAAGGCTTGTTAATTGGGCTAGATCATCTACTGAGAGTATAGAGTGAGCTAGAGAGGGAACAAGGTTGGCCAAAATCACTGCTCACTATAGTGTTTGTTGTTTGTTTGTTTGATGCCAGCAAGGTGTTTGATAAAATGGCCGAAAGAAATTCAAATTTAAATTTTGGATTCAAACTTGGTTGGTTTGCTAGGCACATACTAGGGAGTCTCTGGTTAGTTGGATTAGTCAAGGGATACTGGTTTGGTTGGGTTTTGAAAATGTGTGATCTTCACATATGATGGAGATTCAGTTTTTACTTGTGATTTGAATGAGGTTGCCAAATGTTTCTGCAAGTTTGAAATGTGGGCTTTGCTTCACTTTTACTTGGTCTTGCAAGGGGTGAAAAGAATTGGAAAAGTTTCTGTTTGAAATCTTGGACTAGAAACACTCAAAGTGACCTAGTGAGCAAGATTGGCAAAAATGACCATTTGCTTTAATTGATTTGTTTTTGATTTTCTCTTTATTTGTTTCTGCATGGAAATGTTTTAGATGATGTTATATTCATATTAGAACCATTCCTTACTATTTAGTTGAATCACACAAGTCCATTCATGCATTTATCAAATCATCACGTACACACATGCATTCATATGATTTTAAATTAATCAAAGTTTTTGTTAACCCTAATTTTAGTGATTAGAGTTTGATGATCATTGTTTCATATTTTTAGGATGTTACAGAGGAATAGGGACTTCTTGTGGTTTCGTGGCATCCATATTGGTGGTGGTAATAGTGCACACACTATTGTTTCTAGCAATTTCAGCTTCTCTTTCCCACTTAGCATGTAGTTAAGCTAACAGTCTAACATTTTCATCAATAGTAACTTGTATGGCATGAGTAGCAGCAAAGGTACTTTCCAAGGTTTCAGGTTTAGCAGCCATTTTATTAATCAAAGAGGATTGTGCTTCAGACAAAGAGGAAATATTTTTCTCAACATTCAAAAGCTTTTCCTCCATAGTCTTGTTGAAAGAGGTTTGTTTGCTAATAAAGTCTTTGAGCATGAGTTCAAGTTCAGAGGGAGCACTCCTGACGAGGTTTTGACTCGTCAATTCTCATTGTTATGGACTTGGGTTTTGGAGAAGATGGGGATGCTGGAGATCGTGGAACGGTTAACAGACAAGCAACCAGGGGACACGAGATTTACCCAGGTTCAGGCCCCCGGAGGGAAAACCCTACTCCTGCTTATGCTCTTGATTACTGGCGGAACGAAGGTTCTGAGGTCTGTGATTCGATCTGGCGTGGAGGTGCTTGTGCGAAAGTATGAGTCGAGAGATCTAGGACGTGCCCTCCTGGCCTTTATATAGACTTAGGCAGGTCCCGGGCATAGTCCTAGTCGGTTACAAGTTCTAGCGTTTTACCCCTTTGAATTTCCTATCTATGCTAGTCTTGCTCTCCAAGTATCTGAAGGCGTCATGGGCCTTGGCCACCCGAAAATCTTCATGGGCCAGCGTATATCTGCTGTGGGCCTTCCTTGGGCTGGACCAGGTATGCTAAAGTCACGTACCCGTAGGGTATAACCACGTCAGTAGCCCCCGAGTGATCAGTCGAATCGTAGATTCGGCTGAGGACTCTTTCATCCTTCGGGTGCAACTATATATTAATAGTATATGTGTGTAGGGATTGTTGATGCGTGTGCCTGACTCACCCGACGGATCAGGGCCAGTTAACTGTCTTAGGACGAAACAACACGATCTTCTTCAGGTTTGAGTCCCTCAACTCGGACCTGGAACATATGCTGGCGTAATTCGACTTAGGCCGCTGAGGACTTACAGGAGTGGAATTCCAGTGATTTTAATTGATGTACCCAACGCGTCCGTCGGGATTTTTCATCACGCCTGTTGGCATGGATTTATACTAGCAGAGCCTTGATCGTATGCGTTGCGTGCCATCGATGATATCCGCAGGTCTTATCTTTGCCGCAGACGCACATCGAACATTTGTCACCACAGAGGTGCTTGGTGGCCAAGGAGATTGTCTCTCACTCAACGTTTTGTTGGGCGAGTTGCCAAAAGTTTTGCATGTTGATCCGAAAGATCGCATCGAAGATTTCATAGGGTGCGCGACCAGTATCCTATGGGAGTAACCGAGTGTCTGTTCGAGTCGTGAACTCGGCGAGACTTTATTCAGTGTTTTTAGTAGTAAGTCCGTGGGACACAAAAATTTCGGATGCTTAAATCCGTCCTCCCTATGGAGTAGCCCCGAGTCCGTGGTGGAGTCGAGACTCGACGTAGGACTCGAAGAAATAATTTGTCTTTATTCGTCTTTCGGGTGCGCGGCCAGCGCTCCTGATAGGAGTAGCCCCCGAGTATTTAGTCGAATCGAAGATTCGAGTGAGTACTCTTAGCTGTGGAGCCGAAAAATTGTAGTTGGTGGTAGTATAGCTTTTGATGACATCAGTGCTGACGATTGATGACCTCAAGCGTCTGCTACGCCAGAGATGACTTGACTGGACGAACGTGGGTCCCACTTGCTGACTTTGAATTGACCGGTCACGAGCGGCGTGGAGATAATTATGGTGTCTCCTCGATTTCCACGCGTAGTGGACGGCATGGTAACGATGGTTCATTGTGATGTTGACACGTGTACGGTCAGATCTGCCGTTGGCGTTAGGTCTTCTGGATGGACGGCTGCCGTCCGTCGTCTTCGTAGTTATAATCATTGGGGAAAGACGCGTTTGTTTTCACCGCATCAGTTCTTGTTTTCACTGCCTCCTTGTGCTCTAGCGATTCTTGCTGCGCACTGGGATTTCCTTCCACATTTCCGTCGTTGTTTCTGCGTCTTCACCACCGGCGCTGCCGTAGCGCAATGGGGAAACCCAAGAAATCCTCGTCTGCCGTTGGTACTAGCGCCGCCGGAGGAAAGAAGAACACCACCGCTACCCGCGTCACCGACGGTGGCTGGCGGCGATCAGAGACGCGGGAGAGATCTCCGCAAGCTTCGCGAGCGGGGTCTGATCCCACAAGATAGGGAGGCCGTCAGGCTCCCCGGCAACGAGGTAATCCCCCGTCCCCCATCTGGGTATCGGGTTATGTTTCTCGCCTTCGTTATTCGTGGGTTTTCTTTTCCGGTCCACAACTTCCTCCGTGGACTGCTCTTCTTCTATGGGATTCAGCTTCATGATCTGTCTCCCAATTCTCTTCTCCACATTGCTTGTTTTATCACTTTTGCGAGTGCTGGCTTGGCATTGAGCCGCACTTTGGCCTCTTCCGGAAGCTCTATTCGGTGAAGAGGCAGTCTGGTTCAGATGGTGTGTATCCCATTGGGGGTTGCATCATCTCCCTGAGTCCCAACCTTCTCTTCTTTTCTTTTTCTATGTCCGAATCTGTCCAGTACTGGCGGAGGCGATGGTTTTATATCCGCGACTCCGTAGTGTCCGGGCAAGATTTTGGGCTTGTTCCCTTTGACCCCTCCCAAATGATTGAGAAGAAAAGGTCTTGGAAAAACCAAATCTTGGACGGTGAGGTGGCGGAAGTAGAGGCCCTTTACCGTCGGGTGGAGGATCTCCAGCTGATTCCGGAGAAGGAGGTGAACGGCGTGGACATCATCCGGACTTTTCTTGAGCGTCGGGTGCAGCCTCTCCAAGCGAGGGCGCACCCGATGTTTCTTTATTCTGGGCGCCGTGATCCGACGAGGGTTTCGGCTGAGAAAATCTCCGAGGGGGATCTTGATAGGGCCCTTCGCGCGCTGCTGAAGTTCAAGGCCGGAGAAGAAATCCCGGGGAAGTCGCTAACTCCTCCATTTTCTTCGACGTTGGCCGTACCGCAGGTGTAGATTTGTGCACGTAGTGCTTTTTGTCGGCTGTGTTTTTATTTCCTTTGTTTGCTAACAAAGTTTCTTCTGATTTTGCAGAGCTTCAAAGTGTCAGGCATGGTACCGCCGTTGCCCGAAAGGTATCCGAATGCCCCGGATAATGAAGTGGTTGATTCCGTGTCCGAGCTACCGTCGGCGCGATCTCCGGCGGAGGATGCCGACGAGTCGAGTGAGGACCATACACGAAAGCGGTCACGGAGCTCCAGCGAGTCTTCGGATGCCTCGACTCCTCCGACTCCCAGAAACCCTCTGGGCCTTGAGTGTCATAGTGACGGTCATGGAGGTTCTTCTTCTCCCATTCCTGCCATTCCTGTGCGGGCTGTAGCGCCGCACCCGCCAGCGAAGCGGAAGAAGGAAGAGAAAAAAGAGGAGAAGAAGGAAGAAAAGAAGGAGGAGAAGAGAGCCCGAAGGACTCCTCCTGTCTTTGACCTGAGCTCACTGGTGTAACTACCTCGGTGAATTACGCTCCTAGTTACAAGCCTGGATGAGCAGAAATGGTTGAAATAGTACGGTGGGGCCCAAATGCCACTCACAGGTAGACCTTTCGACCGTTCCAACCATTTCTAAACATCGGGACAAGAACGGGCGGCGTGTCGGCTGAAAAGGATCAACTACATACACAAATGAGTATGTATGCAAGCCACCATACAATAGTACATCAGAGCCATGCCATCTAAAAAGAAAGGAAATATAGCAACGCCATACGGCAAGATCCAAATATCCTAGATAGATATAATAGTTTAGGATATCTCCTCATACATCAAACATCAGTATCGGTGAGCGGAAGACAAAATCCGAGTACGGATAAGAGGCAAATCGGCATAAGATGCCCCATAAATAAGCACATCCCGCCCATAGATCGCACGGATCCCCGTTCCCGGAATCTCTACACCGAATGATCGTTGCCCATATCGTCCGTCTCTTCCACCCAGTATCCATCTGGCGAATGTACATGTTCATCTGAACCAATAATTTATCGTGTGAGACCCTAGGGGTACTCAGCAAGTCTTTATGCCTCTAAAGGGGACACAACCCGGGGTGACGCAATTGCAGCAAAAGATAAACCCTAGCAATTCTATAGATACTCGCTAACCATCCGCCTAACCAGAGATAGACGGATGTCCGTGAATTAAGAACAACAGTTATAACAGTAATAACGGTAATATCCACAGATCCATCCTCCTCCTCGCTTACCGACGAGGAAGCGGACGAACAAGCCCCCATCCGTTGGCAGTTTTATTAAACATTCCATGAGTGTTGTACTATTTACTAGTCAGGTACCTAGTCTAGTCAAATTAAAAGCGGTACTTTAGTTATTCTTGTCTATGATCGAGAAACTGTGCTCCAAGTCGTCCATAACCGCGGACACGGCTTTCGAGAAAAGTTTTACCTGAGGGTGCACAAATAACACACACTCGATATGCCTCGGAAAAACCAAATCAAAACCCAACGAGGCGATCACGACAAAGCAATTGTAGGATTCAGAAATATTTGAGGGGCCACCCCATTGAGCTACCATAGAAGTTAGCTGACTCGAGACGGCCTCAAGGTTTGTGGAGCCTGTAAGCGACTGGGAACCGAAAGTGTGGTGGGCTTGTTGATACAGCGAAAGCGGTCACGGACCTAAGCGACAGTGTGCATTACCTCGCACAATTTAAATTAAAGCGGTAAAGCATGGCATAAGTAGGATAGTAAATAAAACCTCAAACTAGTTTGTGGCCCCAAGAAATAAGAATGAATCAAGCTCGGCTCGGGGGTTCATAAGCCTCCCGGATGTGGATAGCGCGAATATTCAAGGAACAGGAATCAAGTACTCGGGGTCCTACGGGACACAAGTGAGCCTGAAAAACCAAATAGCAAATATGGCTCACCGATGCCACTTTCATTAGTTATCCCATTACTACTCAGGTTAAGTTGTATAGGTACCTCGTTATCCATCAGACGCTCACAAACCCTACACATGCTGTTCTACGACTCGCATGGCTCAAACAACTCCTGTAGTAATGGCTCATGGGATGGAGGAACAAGCTTCGGTGGGGTTTAAAAGTAAAGGCTATGCGATACTTGGGATTCAGATTAATGCAATCGCGACTCAATGATGCAAGAATAAGAAAGAGGCAATAGGTACTATATGTATGCAAGCATGTGGTAGTGCTTGCCTGGCAGCTCAGTTGAAGCAAGGGATGGATCTGGGTAGTGCTCCTGGGTTTCTTGATATATCCCCTGCTCAGCGTCTATTCGAAGAAGAACGAAACAAGCAAGGGCCAACATAAATAAAGTGCACAAGCATATGAATTAAATGCGACAAGCAAATAATCATGCCATGATGAATGATGCACAATTTGCATGGCATTAATGTAGCATGGCATGGTGAGGTGTGGAATACAAGAATAAATCATTTTATTGGGTTTTAATCCCATTTTATACCCATATTAGTTGCTGTACTCTTTATATTTATATGATGCATGCTTCAAATCAAACCACGGAATGCATAAACAGAAAGGTCTCGTCGAGCTAATCATTTTAGACATATCATTTATTAAATTTGGACTTATAAAACAAAAGTTATTAATTAATTAAGGAAAAAGGGCATTTTATTGTAATTTAATCAACTTGATATTCTAAGTGTTCAAAATAGATTTTGAAGGGCATATTTGAATTCCTCACATTTTTCTGATTTGAAAACATATATTTTTTGTATTATTTGGAAATACAAATTAAAAGTTATTTAAAAACAGATTTAAATTCATATTAAAACATTTGCTGAAATTGTTTTTATTAAACAGATAACATCCAGACATTTCCTACTCAAGCCGAGCTAGCCACAGCCACTGACAACAGGGCCCGAGCTGAGCTGGCTGAAACGACCTGTGACAACCTTTCTTACATGAATGCATGAGTCGATGCATGACAAGTGGGTCCGGTGGTTCAAAGGTCCCACGCGTCAGAGGCAGAGGTGGGCTTGCCACGCGTGGCCGAGCTGCGAGTTGAAGGCAAGCTGCGGTCCCTGTTTACCAAAAACGCCAAAGAGTCGACATGTGGGGTCGGAGGAGCGGGTTGAGCGAAGGAAAAAGGGTCGGGTTATTTGTAAAGCGACCAATGACCTTGTTTCTCTTCCGGTTTCTAGCGACAGAGCAGTCGTGACGAGAAACGGCGCGAGGGATCGAACCCGCGACCTACGGCGCCCGCGCTGAGAGGTGGAACCAGCGCGGTGGGTGAGGGGATGTTGATAGGAGGGGGTCGGGTGGCTAGTTAGGGCTCCATGCAGCGCAGGACCTACTGACGACTTGAGCTCGGCCTTGCAGACGGCGTTCGACGGAAGGAACGGCGTCTACGAGAAGCAAAGGCGGCTAAGAGGATGTCTGGGAGCTTCGTACGCTCACCTAGGGTTGGTCGGTGGAGACGGATCGGAGCGGGGAGCGGTCGATCGTCGTCGGAGCTGGCGCACCCGGATCTAGGGTTTGGCGTCGGTGTCGATGGCGGGCAGCAGGTCCGGCCCGTCTCCTCCTCGTCGCCGTGTTCAGGGCTGCTGCAGGGGATCTCCTCGGTCTACCAGGCCACCTCCGCGACGATCTGCACGTCTGGTTCAACGAGATGGGGTGGAGGCCGACGGTGGCCGGCGAGAGAGAGAGTTGCCGGTGGTGGAGTAGACGGAGAGGAAGGAGCGGTCTGGGGTAGATCTGGGGGAGGCAGAGGAGAGCTGGGAGATGGTAAAGCAGAGGGGGAGAGGGAGATGCCGTGGGGAGGTGGGGTAGATGGAAAAAGGTGGCCTCGGCCCTTATCTCTTTCTCCTCCTCACGTGCCCGAGCTGGCTCGGCTGGCTGGGGCGGGGTAGCTAGAGCGTGGAGAGGTCTGCAGGTGGCCCAGGGGTCGGTGGGGTCGGTGGAGCACTGGCGTGAGAGGAAGATCAGAGAGGGTAGGGGCTCGGGCTAGGTAGGGTGGCCTCGGGTTAGGGCTTGGTTAGGAGGTAGCTCGGCGGGGCTAGGTTAGATGGGGTGGCTCAGCCAGAGGTGGCTGGTGGTTGAGCGAACCAAGTGGATGGGGAGGTGAGGATAAGATGGAAAAAGAGAGAGGGGTATGGTGTAGTTGGTGGTAGAGGGTTAGATGATTAGGGTTAGGGTTTTGGGTTAGAGAGGAGGGATATAGTGATAGGGGTGGGTGATGTGGTGGTTTAGAGATAGAAAAGAGAGAGAGCTAAGAAGAGAGGGTGTTGGGCATGAACCAAAAACAAAGGCAAGCAAAAGGGGATGTGGGTGATGGAAGAGGTGAGGTTGCAAGGTCATAGAATAGAGCCAACATGAGTAAGCTCTCAAAGATCCATGCTCCACTTGCAACAACACAAGAAAACCCAAGGGAGGGGAAGATGGTGAGATTTGCATGGCCCATGCATGGGGATTAAATGCCATGTTTATGATTGTGAAAACAATTGTAAATGATCATGGTCATTTATTAACACAGGCATTTCCAAACATGGAATTAAGGCCAAGCCAAAAGAATGGTGTTGGGGTCCCATGTGGAGTAGATGAAATATGCTCATATTTGAATAAAATTTGGCCATGCTGGTGTGTATGTGCCACTAGATGCATGAATAGCCTCAATAATATCCCAACATGATAATATCCTCACAACAACCCATCTAGGAGCTAGAAAAAGGTTCCACTCACAAGGCATGCAAAGGTGGCCATGTGGCTCTCATATATCCATGATGTGAAAACAACATGATGCTAAGATGAGAGCATGTGGAAAAAGAATTGGATCCATCCCAACCCACATGAGCTAGAGGTAAAATCCAATAAAATGCAAAGCTCATATTTAGTTGAATGGTGGAATTATAAGGTGGTGACAGAGAAAGGTGATGGAGTTGAATAAAAGATATGCCCCCAACTCAACTTGGGCATGAAACAATATATCAAGAACCAAATACAATATCAAGAGGCAAATACAATTTTACAATGCATATGAGATAAGAACCAACAAAAAAAAAGGGTTTTATATGATGCTCAAATGCAAGGTGGCATGATGACATGAGCATGATATAATGATGATGCAACAATTATATATTTGAAGTAGCATTTATATAGACTAGGCTAGTAGCATTGCAATTGTTAGACAATTGGGATGCTACAACTCTCCCCCACTAAACAAGAATCTCGCCCCGAGATTCCTAGGAAAAAGAAAACAACACAAGGAGAGGCGGGTGTTTGAACAAAGGTGACCCTCACGTTCCCAAGTTGATGAACAACGGAATGGTGCGACCACCACACCCTGCAAAACCTGCTAGACTTGTTGCGAGTCTTGCGTTTTGCTTGCGAAACAACGGGTTAGAAGAGTTGAAGGATTGTCGTGAGACAAGAAGGATAGGATGGACATAGCTCCGGTTTTCTCAAGAAACATGATAAAAGAATAGAACCACTAGTGAAAGAAAGGACAAGATGATGTATCATGGATAAAAAAAGACACACCGTTAAGATTAAAGATTTACCGATACTAGAGAGGATGAAATCTTTGTCTCGCCGGAAGAAAAGAGCTAGATTGGAGAGGTTTTGAACCACTATGACAATAGCATCGTATCTTCTCTCGGATTAGAGAAATGAAGTACGGAAACAATATTGCCTTCAAACAATAAAGTCCCTTGACATCAACCGAAAGATTTAGTTAGACATCATCGGATTAGATTCTTGTTGCGCCGGTAAGACCCAACGGATCACGCAATTGAGGTGCGCGGATATAACTTCCAGAGACGGATGTGAAGCCAGATCATGGTGGAATCCCGAGAAGCAAAGAATATGGAGGATCTGGAGTTTATCGTAGAGATACTTATTGCTTCTTTAGCCTTGAGGCTAACGCAATAGATTTGCGGCTGATGGCATCAACCATAATTGGCTTTACCACAGAAAAGAGTTGATGAAACAAAGAGAGATAGTTTCCTTCCATCTTGTTTGGGGATGTCGAGCATCGGTAGAAAGACGAGGACCGAAAAGAGTTTGCGTTTGTTTCCACCAGATAATTGAGGATTTTGCTCCGTGTAGGAAAAGACGAGATCACCAACAAGAGATTGTTAATTACTTTCTTCGAGAGAGCACTCCGGAAAAACAAGGACGGAAGTAAAAGTATCGAGGGATAAAGGCCACTTCTAACTTCCGTGGAATAAGTGAAATCGCATTAATTCACCAAAATGTACAAGAGCGAATGATAAGAGTAGTGGTATGGTAGCTACTCCATCCCGCACTCAAAGCATTACTCCGCACATGAATAAGAAAACCATGCAACCCAACTACCGAAACAGACTGAAGGTATTGACAAGTAGAGCTCATGGAACTCCGCTAGAAAACAAGGATAGATACGAACGATTCACCGGATCCAAGATAGATAATGGTGATGATGTTGTCGTCATGTCGGAAGTACCAAGCCACCGGAAAGATATGAAGGAAGATTACGGAGACAACTGCAAGATTCAACAGCTACAGAAAGATAGCACCAACTTGAACAGAAGGATTACGAAAGATCTGAAAAGTCTTCATGGCCTCCGGTGGATTGAGCATAGACGATAGAGCGAGAGGGTTTCAAGAGATTACTTGACGAGACTGAGGTGAAAGAACTCCATGTGCTTCTTGAAAGGATTGAGAGAGATTTAGCAGTCTTGAGGAAATCTTTAGCGGATCGACGATGATAACTTGCCAACAAGGAACAACTCCGGATTGGTTGAAGATGGAGGATGGAATTAACAATGGATTGCCAATTCCATAATTGAAGCAATGTATTTAGCAGATGGACATGGTCGAGATAGGTGACTTCAAGAAGCCAGAATTTCCCGCTTTGAGAACTTTGCACACGAAGCTTGAGAGAAAGAGACACAGATGATCTTCCATGTCCTTCCATAGATATCGAATAGGCTAGCATATTAACAACATATACCACCATGGATTAACAAGATATTCCCAGAATATCAAGTTCAAGAGGCGGGAGAAACGATCAAATGCCCGAAACACTTTCTGAGCTCAACGCTCTTAGAAAGATCAATATTAAGAGCACGGGTTCGTGTTGAGGAGATGCACTGGAAGAATAGATTATCTGGTCCTTCGGAAGAAAAAGGTCACCTGGTTCACATTGTGGATTGGATCACCGGTTACAAAGATAAAGAGATCTTGGATAAGAACCGATGATAGCTCATACCTTAAGCAAAGCTATCAGAAGCGAAAAGATGCAATTCCCTCGTATCCAGGAGAATTGTGCAGATATGGAGTTCAAAAAGATGTGCAGCATGATGGACAGATGATAGACCGCCGTAGTGCCTTGAGAAAACTCCGGATTGCCAAAGATACTTGAATATGCATAGATATGATCACGGTGTACTCAAAATCACAGGAGATAACCGTCACCATTTGTAGGATAGTGTTGATAGCATTTTCCATATTCCAATCGACACTTATCATGAGTGGAATATAGCTATGCCGAGAGCCAAATTACAATCATCAGCATGGGATCGACACATGTTATGTAATTAGCCCAAGAGAAAAGGAGATGAAAAGAAACTCCAGGATTAAGCGCCGGTGACAAAATAATGAGTTAGCATGGACATGCTGATAAAAGGGAGATAGATAATGTTTCACACACGACTGGAAAGGAGTGTGGAAACACAGATGCATCAAAGAAAAATTTTCCGCATTTTTCGGCATTAAAATACCAATAGATGCGCAAAAACCACTTAACAGGTAGAGATTAGCAACTGATGAGTACACAGAATGCGGAGTTGCTAGAAGGAAGGACACCCTTAAGAAGATGGCACCGGTTAACAAGGAGTAAGATAGATCGCGCCGGTTTCCAAAAGCCTGTCAGTATGGAATGTACCAACAGTTGATAACCAAAGGCAGATTAAGATAACATGTTGGATGCAATAGATAGACAAGGAATTACACACACACACACACACAGTTCCTATGGTACTACGGAAACCCAGAACACGTGAATCCTAGTTTGAATTTTGAGAAGAGGATTGAAAACGTTACACTTCCTTACCAGAAAAGGGTGGGTGGGTGGATAAGAAGAAAAATGGAAGCAGTCCTACTCTCGCGTTTCGTTTTTCCCTAGTATACATAGCTACCAAAAATATTTGCTAGACAGACAACGACCATTTGGCTGAGACCCTGAAGGGCGGGATGGCTCTGATACCAATTGTAACTACCTCGGTGAATTACGCTCCTAGTTACAAGCCTAGATGAGCAGAAATGGTTGAAATAGTACGATGGGGCCCAAATGCCACTCACAGGTAGACCTTTCGGCCGTCCCAACCATTTCTAAACATCGGGACAAGAACGAGCGGCGTAATCGGCAGGCGAAGGGATCAACTACATACACAAATGAGTATGTATGCAAGCCACCATACAACAGTACATCAGAGCCATTCCATCTAAAAAGAAAGGAAATATAGCAACACCATACGGCAAGATCCAAATATCCTAGATAGATATAATAGTTTAGGATATCTCCTCATACATCAAACATCAGAGTATCAGGCGGAAGCGGAAGACAAAATCGATGCGGATAAGAGGCAAATCGGCATAAGATGCCCCATAAATAAGCACATCCGCCTACAGTTGCACGGATCCCGTTCGAATCTCTACACGAATGATCGTTGCCCACATCGTACATCTCTTCCACCCAGTATCCATCCGCGAATGTACCTGTTCATCCGAACCAATAATTTATCGTGTGAGACCCTAGGGTACTCAGCAAGTCTTTATGCCTCTAAAGGGACACAACACAGGGTGACGCAATTGCAGCAAAAGATAAACCCTAGCAATTCTATAGATACTCGCTAACCATCCGCCTAACCGAGATGAAGCGGATGTCCGTGAATTAAGAACAACGATTATAACAGTAATAACGGTAATATCCAGATCCATCCTCCTCCTCGCTTACCGGCGAGGAAGCGGACAACCCCCATCCGTTGGCGGTTTTATTAAACATTCCATGAGTGTTGTACTATTTACTAGTCGGTACCTAGTCTAGTCAAATTAAAAGCGGTACTTTAGTTATTCTTGTCTATGATCGAGAAAGCGTGCTCCAAGTCGTCCATAACCGCGGACACGGCTTTGAAAGTTTTACCTAGGGAGGTGCACAAATAACAACACACTCGATATGCCTCGGAAAAACCAAATCAAAACCCAACAGGCGATCACGACAAAGCAATTGCAGGATTGAAATATTTGAGGCCACCCCATTGAGCTACCATAGCGAAGTTAGCTGACTCGAGGCGGCCTCAAGGTTTGTGGAGCCGGTAAACGAGGAACCGAAAGTGTGACTGGGCTTGTCGACATGAAAGCAGGTCACGGACCTAAGCATCTGATGTGCATTACCTCGTACAATTTAAATTAAAGCCGTAAAGCATGGCATAAGTACAGGATAGTAAATAAAACCTCAAACTAGTTTGTGGCCCCAAGAAATAAGAATGAATCAAGCTCTGGCTCAGGGGGGTTCATAAGCCTCCCGGATGTGGATAGCGCGAATATTCAAGGAACAGGAATCAAGTACTCGGGGTTCTTACGGGACACAAGTGAGCCTGAAAAAACAAATAGCAAATATGGCTCACCGATGCCACTTTCATTAGTTATCCCATTACTACTCAGGTTAAGTTGTATAGGTACCTCGTTATCCATCAGACGCTCACAAACCCTACACATGCTGTTCTACGACTCGCATGGCTCAAACAACTCCTGTAGTAATGGCTCATGGGATGGAGGAACAAGCTTCGGTGGGGTTTAAAAGTAAAGGCTATGCAATACTTGGGATTCAGATTAATGCAATCGTGACTCAATGATGCAAGAATAAGAAAGAGGCAATAGGTACTATATGTATGCAAGCATGTGGTAGTGCTTGCCTGGCAGCTCAGTTGAAGCAAGGGATGGATCTGGGTAGTGCTCCTGGGTTTCTTGATATATCCCCTGCTCAGCGTCTATTCGAAGAAGAACCAAACAAGCAAGGGCCAACATAAATAAAGTGCACAAGCATATGAATTAAATGCGACAAGCAAACAATCATGCCATGATGAATGATGCACAATTTGCATGGCATTAATGTAGCATGGCATGGTGAGGTGTGGAATACAAGAATAAATCATTTTATTGGGTTTTAATCCCATTTTATACCCATATTAGTTGTTGTACTCTTTATATTTATATGATGCATGCTTCAAATCAAACCACGGAATGCATAAACAGAAAGGTCTCCTCGAGCTAATCATTTTAGACATATCATTTATTAAATTTGGACTTATAAAACAAAAGTTATTAATTAATTAAGGAAAAAGGGCATTTTATTGTAATTTAATCAACTTGATATTCTAAGTGTTCAAAATAGATTTTGAAGGGCATATTTGAATTCCTCACATTTTTCTGATTTGAAAACATATATTATTTGTATTATTTGGAAATACAAATTAAAAGTTATTTAAAAACAGATTTAAATTCATATTAAAACATTTGCTGAAATTGTTTTTATTAAACAGATAACATCCAGACATTTCCTACTCGAGCAGGCTAGCCACAGCCATGACAACAGGGCCCGAGCTGAGCTGGCTGAAACAGCCGACAACCTTTCTTACCCGGAATGCTGAGCATGATGCATGACAAGTGGGTCCGGTGGTTCAAGGTCCCACGCGTCGAGGCAGGTGGGCTTGCCACCTTGGCCTTGAGGCTGCGGGTTGAGAGGCAAGCTGCGGTCCCTGTTTGCAAAACGCCAAAGAGTCGACATGTGGGGTCGGAGGGAGCTTGGTTGAGCGAGAGGAAAAAGGGTGGGGGTTATTTGTAAAGCGACCAACCCTTTGTTTCTCTTCCGTGTTTCTAGCGGACGAGCAGTGCTGACGAGAGAACAGCGGCGAGAGATCGAACCCGCGACCTCGGCGCCCAAGGCTGAGAGGTGGAACCAGCGCGGTGGGTGAGGATGTTGATAGGAGGGGGGCCGGGCGGCTAGTTAGGGCTCCATGCGCGCGAGGACCTATGACGACAACGAGCTCGACGCACGGACGGCGTTCGATGGAAGGAACGGCGTCTACGGGAAGCAAAGGCGGCTAAGAGGATGTCTGGGAGCTTCGTATGCTCACCTAGGGTTGGTCGGTGGAGACGGATCGGAGCGGGGAGCGGTCGATCGTCGTCGGAGCTGGCGCACCCGGATCTAGGGTTTGGCGTCGGTGTTGATGGCGGGCAGCAGGTCCAGCCCGTCTCCTCCTCGTCGCCGTGTTCAGGGCTGCTGCAGGGGATCTCCTCGGTCTACCAGGCCACCTCCGCGACGATCTGCACGTCTGGTTCAACGAGATGGGGTGGAGGCCGACGGTGGCCGGCGAGAGAGAGAGTCGCCGGTGGTGGAGTAGACGGAGAGGAAGGAGCGGTCTGGGGTAGATCTGGGGGAGGCAGAGGAGAGCTGGGAGATGGTAAAGCAGAGGGGGAGAGGGAGATGCCGTGGGGAGGTGGGGTAGATGGAAAAAGGTGGCCTCGGCCCTTATCTCTTTCTCCTCCTCACGTGCCCGAGCTGGCTCGGCTGGCTGGGGCGGGGTAGCTAGAGCGTGGAGAGGTCTGCAGGTGGCCCAGGGGTCGGTGGGGTCGGTGGAGCCGGCTGGCAGCGAGAGAGGAAGATCAGAGAGGGTAGGGGCTCGGGCTAGGTAGGGTGGCCTCGGGTTAGGGCTTGGTTAGGAGGTAGCTCGGCCAGGGCTAGGTTAGATGGGGGGTGGCTCAGCCAGAGGGTGGCCAGGGTGGTTGAGCCGAACCAAGTGGATGGGGAGGTGAGGGATAAGATGGAAAAGAGAGAGAGGGGGTATGGTGTAGTTGGTGGTAGAGGGTTAGATGATTAGGGTTAGGGTTTTGGGTTAGAGAGGAGGGATATAGTGATAGGGGTGGGTGATGTGGTGGTTTAGAGATAGAAAAGAGAGAGAGCTAAGAAGAGAGGGTGTTGGGCATGAACCAAAAACAAAGGCAAGCAAAAGGGGATGTGGGTGATGGAAGAGGTGAGGTTGCAAGGTCATAGAATAGAGCCAACATGAGTAAGCTCTCAAAGATCCATGCTCCACTTGCAACAACACAAGAAAACCCAAGGGAGGGGAAGATGGTGAGATTTGCATGGCCCATGCATGGGGATTAAATGCCATGTTTATGATTGTGAAAACAATTGTAAATGATCATGGTCATTTATTAACACAGGCATTTCCAAACATGGAATTAAGGCCAAGCCAAAAGAATGGTGTTGGGGTCCCATGTGGAGTAGATGAAATATGCTCATATTTGAATAAAATTTGGCCATGCTGGTGTGTATGTGCCACTAGATGCATGAATAGCCTCAATAATATCCCAACATGATAATATCCTCACAACAACCCATCTAGGAGCTAGAAAAAGGTTCCACTCACAAGGCATGCAAAGGTGGCCATGTGGCTCTCATATATCCATGATGTGAAAACAACATGATGCTAAGATGAGAGCATGTGGAAAAAGAATTGGATCCATCCCAACCCACATGAGCTAGAGGTAAAATCCAATAAAATGCAAAGCTCATATTTAGTTGAATGGTGGAATTATAAGGTGGTGACAGAGAAAGGTGATGGAGTTGAATAAAAGATATGCCCCCAACTCAACTTGGGCATGAAACAATATATCAAGAACCAAATACAATATCAAGAGGCAAATACAATTTTACAATGCATATGAGATAAGAACCAACAAAAAAAGGGTTTTATATGATGCTCAAATGCAAGGTGGCATGATGACATGAGCATGATATAATGATGATGCAACAATTATATATTTGAAGTAGCATTTATATAGACTAGGCTAGTAGCATTGCAATTGTTAGACAATTGGGATGCTACAACTGGGCTCGTAAGTTTCTTGCTGTACTATTGTCCTTTTTCCTTCATGATTGTTGTGCTTGTGTTGATTGGTTCATATGTAGGCATTCCTCCCATGATTCCTCCAGTGGTGGTGCGCGGGAGATGATGGGGGAGTCGAAAATTGCGTCTCGTCCTCCTCAGACAGTGGCGACTTCGGGTGGCGCGGCTCCGGATCCTCCGTTGCAGGAGGTGCAGGTGGTTGCGCCTCAGAATTTCGCAGGCGGTCCTTCGGAGTCACCACCAGAGCATGTAAGTTTTTCTGCTTCATGTCACGGGGGGAGCCCCCGAGTGTCTTCGTGTGCGAATTTTGTTTTTACTCCTTTGTGTTGGGCGTAGCCCCCAAGCCCTTTTCTTACAGCTATTTCTTTTTCTTCAGCCTTTTGTGCAGGAGGCCAAGCGGCTGGTGCAGGAGCGCCTGGCGCTGGAGGCGAACCTTCGGCAGCTTCAAGGTATCCATCTGCCTTTTAATGCCTCTCTTATTTATCCTGGTCCTGTTCTTTGACACTTGCTTGTCTTGAATGCAGAGGAGCATAACGATTCCCTCCGTGAGGTCGACGCTCTCAAAAAGAGTCTTGGTCAATCGGAGCAGAAGGCCGAAGCCGTCGTTGGCGCGAAAGAACGCATCGAGCTAGAGCTGACTAAAGCAGCCGAAGCGAAGGAGCGTCTGCAGCAGGAGGCCGCAAATCGTGAGGAGCAGCTGGTCACCGTTGCGGCTGCTCGTGAAAGAGAGGTGGCGGCGAAGCTCATGGGTGCTGCCAGGGCTATTTCGGGTGAGTGCTAGTTTTGTACTTGTTTCTTTTTCTTCGGGTCTTCTTCTGTGCTGCTTTTCTTCATACTTTTCTTCTTATTTTTTGTCTCAGATGCCGCAGGCATCGAGTTCAACCGCGGTGCTCTAGAGCACGGAGTGCTCTAGATGATGCCACTGTGGCGGTCGAAGACCGCAGACCGTCGTCGACTCCTTGCCAAGGCGAAAGAGGTCCTTGGTCGCTTCTACAAGGAGCTTGTCCCGAAGGGCGCAACCCTTGATGATGTGGATGCTCTGGCGGAGGCTGTCACCGGCGCTGCGGCGTGGCGCATAAGCGAAGGGCATCGGCGCATCCGTCGGGGTGGCGATGGCCTTGGCGGCTGGAGCGGAGCTGGATCTGCCCCAGATCACCTCTCGGATGCCGACGGCTGCGGATGGATCCGAGGTAGCCTTTGCTGCCTACTCCGCTCGCTGCAAGCGATATGGGCCCAAGATCATTGATTTGCTGTCTGAGTATGCGCTGCGGCAGCAGGGCGGGGCCAAAGCTAGGCAGTCTGGCTCCGAGGCGACTCAGGGTGCCGCATCTTAGGTGTTTGTAGGGTAGTTTGTAGTCTACTTTTGTTGTAAATATCCTAAATAACACCATCCTTGTGCCATGTAGTGGCCTTATATGTTTAATGAATTCTTCTGAGTTGTGCTCTATCATTGTCTGAAATGTGTTTGTCCCTTTCTTTTTCTGTTGTTCTAGGTTCCTTCGGGTGCTGACCCTGTTGACGCCCCATCCGCAATGTCGTTGCGACCATCCTTGGATGATTCCTCGCAACTCACTTTTCTTCGGGATCGTGTGCGTAGTCTGGAGAGGGAGTTGCTCGGATTCTGGTCATGCTTGGCGTTTGGAAGTCCAAGGCGGATCGTGGTGCAGCCAGAGAGGAGTACTTGATGGCGGAGCTAGTTCGGCTGTCCGAGCATCTGCAATGTAAGTTGTTCTTTGGTTCGAGCTGTAGCTCAGTTCTTCGGATGAGCCTGCTGGCCTTACTCTTGTTTTGTGCGATTGTCGCAGGTGCGAATCTTGCTCCGAGGGAAGAAAAGGAGCGTGTCGCTGTTCGGGTCAATTGCTTGACTCAAAAGGACATGGAGGACTGCGGCATCTTCTGGATGGATCGCGATCGCGCCATGGCTCTGGCGACGGTGCAGGATCGTGTGCATCAAGTTTCGCGGGTGCTCCGCCAAGTGCAGACATCGCTTTCCTCGGTGCTGCACGTCATGTTTCCTTTGGATGCCATACCGACGACCCTTGCGGGTCTTCTGTCGAAGTTTCAGAACGTGAGCAATGTCAAGGAGTTGGTGCGGCAACAGCTCGTCGCAGGAGTGAAGGCTGCATTGTCTCTTGTGAGGCTGCACCAGCCTGACGTGGATTTGGCTGCTGTGGCCGCTGGGCCACCTCTTCGCCCTGATGGTGGTGAGTGGGACATGCGTCCGCATTACGCAGCTGTAAGGCAGTATGCCGAACAGGTCGTAGATTTGTTTGAGCAGCGTGCCCAGGTTATTCTTCAACATAGGTAGTACCTGTAAAAGGAGATAGATGTAAAATTTGTATATTTCGGCTGGGCGTGTTGTGCCCTTTGTTGTAAAGGTTTGTTTGTTGTGAGCACGTAGTGCTTTTGATTGAGTACATGTCCTTTTCGTTTGCCTGACGTTGTCAGCTACTTAGGTGTACACGTTTGATCCTCAGTCGATGAAATCGTGAGGTGGGGGGAGCCCCCGAGTGCGTTTGTAGCATGTAGTGAAGTTGCAAAAGTAGTGAACTGAAGATTTGGGGCGAGACACTTAGCTTTATTTATATCGTAATGGAGGAGGTACATTGTTCGGCTTAATAGCCTTGGCTGAAAGCCTTATTGAAAGTAAAGGGGTAGGTAGCTATGGATAGAATCGTCGTAGGTGCGCGATGTTCCATGGGTTGGAGTATGCGACTCCAGACTCCACGTGCTTGAGGCGATAGGCGCCACCTGGGATGACTTCGGTGATGACGTAGGGTCCTTCCCATGGTGACTCGAATTTATTCGGTCGCTTTTGCTTGAGTCGCAAGACGAGGTCTCCTTCGACGAAGGACCTTGGGCGCAGCCGGCGGCTGTGGTAGTTGCGGAGACTCTGCTGGTACACCGCTGATCATTTCTGCTATATCCCGTGCTTCGAGTGTGTCGGCGTCTTCGAGTGCAATCGTGGATTCGGCTTGTAAGCGACGACCCATGGGGCCCGGTGGCGTGCCGGGTGGTAGCAACGGCTCCGTGTACCATGAAGAACGGTGTGTAGCCGGTGGAGCTGTTTGGCGTAGTCCGTAAGCTCCACAGGACGGATGGTAGCTCTTTCGTCCAGTTTCCAGCTTTTTGTTCGAGTGGGCTCATGAGGCGCTTCTTGATGCCGGCGCCGATCAGGCCGTTGGCCTTTTCCACTTGCCCGTTCGTTTGCGGGTGCGCCACTGAGGCATACGTGGTGTTGATCCCAAGGCCTTCGCAGAAGTCCTGGAATTCTTCGGAGATGAAGTTCGATCCGTTGTCGGTGATGATGCTGTGTGGTACGCCGAACCTGTAGACAATGGACTCGAAGAACTTGACGGCAGTTTTGCCTTTCTGGTTGGTGACCGGCATGGCCTCGATCCACTTGGTGAATTTGTCGACTGCAACCAGGATGAAGACGTGTCCCCCTTTCGAGGATTTTGGCAGTTTGCCGATCATGTCGAGGCCCCATTGAGCAAAAGGCTAGGCTATGGGTATGGGTCTGAGCTCGGACCCAGGTGCGTGCGGTTTGTCGGCGAACCGTTGGCATCCGTTGCATCTTCGGATGATATCCTTTGCGTCGCTCATGGCCGTTGGCCAGTAGAATCCTGCTCGTAGAGCTTTTGCGACAAGGGAGCGGCTGCCTGCGTGGTGGCCGCAGATGCCTTCATGGATGTCTTGGAGTATGGCCTTGCCATCGTCGATGGTGACGCACCGTTGTAGTACACCCGTGATGCTGCGCTTGTACAGCTCGCCGTTGATGATGGTGAAGGCTTTTGACCGGCGAGATATGCGCCGGGCGTCTGTTGGGCTGTCAGGCAGTTCTCCGTTTATCAAGAACTGGAGGTATGGTCGCGTCCAAGTTTCTTCGACTGCCATGACCTGCATTAGGTTGACCATGGCTACCTCTGTGTCCAGTTTTTCGGGTCCTTCGTGTCCTTCGGATAGCGTAGCTCCAGTGTGTTACCTTCTTGGGTGATCCCTTGGGGAATTTCCGCTTGATGGATGGCACGCAGATTTGTTCGAGGAACACACCTGGTGGCACCTTTGCGCAAGTGGAGCCGATGTTGGCGAGTCTATCGGCTTCCTCGTTGCTCTCTCTTCCAACGTGCCGAAGTTCGCAGCCGTCGAATTCTCCTTCGAGTGCGTTGTAGAGCGCGTGGTACTTCATGTTTTCGGCGTGTGCGTCGCACTCATTCATCGTCTGCTGGACGACGAGGTTGGAGTCACCGTAGATGACCAGGCGCGTTGCGCCGCATATCTTTGCCATCCTCATGCCATGGATGAGGGCTTCGTATCCGGCCTCGTTGTTGGAGGCTCTAAATTTCATCCGAAGAACATACTTCATCTTGTCGCCTTGCGGGGAGGTCAGTATGACCCCTGCCCCTGCTCCGGCTTCACGCTTGGAGCCGTCGAAGTGCATTGTCCATGACTGTGACATGTCTGGGGTGTCTGGCAGCTGCAGCTCCATCCAATGTACCAGGAAGTCCGGAAGGACTTGAGATTTTATTGCGTGTCGCTTCTCATAGACAATGTCCAAGGGTGACAGTTCGATGCCCCACAGGGCCACCCGTCCTGTGGCCTCTGGATTATTCAGGATGCTGTTCAGGGGTGCCTCGTTGACGACCATCACTTTGTGCTCCTGGAAGTAATGGCTCAGCCGTCGAGCCGTCATGAACACGCCATAGGCTAGCTTCTGGTAGTGAGGGTACCTCTGCTTTGTTGGTGTCAGTACCTCGCTGAGGTAGTAAATTGGGCGCTGGACCCCGTGGGTCTTGCCTTCTTCGGGTCGTTCGACCACTAATGCAGTCTTGACCACGGTGTGTGGCTGCTATGTACAGCGAGGGCTCGCGCTCCTTTGGCGTGACCAAAGCAGGCGAGGTGGAAGGAGCCGCAGAGGCTTTCAAATCGTCGTTGGCCACGGTGTCCACTCGAACTTATGCGCCTTGCGCAAATGGTAGAATGGTAGGGCCTTCTCGCCCATGCGGCTGATGAACCTGCTTAGCGCCGCTACTCGTCCTGCGAGCTGCTGGACGCCCTTGAGATTTTTCGGCCTCTCCATCGTCATGATGGCTCTGATTTTCTTCGGGTTCGCCTCGATCCCTCGTTGAGAGATGAAGTACCCGAGCAGCTGACCCGATGGGGCCTTGGCGCAATTTTGATTGAGCTTGATTCATGGCGATCAAGGTTGTCGAGCGTCTCGCGGAGATTGTCGATAAGTGTCCTTGCCTCCCTGGTTTTTATTACTATGTCGTCGACATAGACTTGGGCGATGCGACCGATCTGGTCTTTGAGGCGGCTGCATGCATCTGGTACGTGGCACCGCGTTCTTTAGCCGAAGGGCATTGTGTTATAAGAATACTCGAGCGGTGTGATAAACGCCGTTTTCTCCTGATCTTCGACCTTGAGTCGAATCTGGTTATAGCCTGAGTAGGCGTCGAGGAAGGAGAGTTTCTCGCAGCCTGCGGTCGAATCGATGATCTAGTCGATCTGAGGGAGAGGGAAGTGGTCTTTTGGGCAGTGCTTGTTTAGTGACGTGAAGTCCACGAACATCCGCAGGATGTCCGTGTCCTTCTTTGGGACCATCACTGTGTTTGCAAGCCACTCGCTTTCCTTGATTTCCGATAAAGTCTGCGTGGCGGTCTATTGATTTCCTTGCCGATAGCTTCGCTCGTGGCTCAACGGTCTTCGGATGGATGCTTGGCGGCTTGGTGTCCGGAAAGACATTGAGTGCGTGCTTTCGGCGAATTCCACAGGAACTCTGGCATGTCCGCAGGACACCAGCGAAGATTTCCAGCGCTCACGGAGGAATTCGAAGCGCGCCTTCGCGGGCGAGGTCGTTGGCGATCGAGCCGTCTTGGAGGTATCCGTCGGATGGACCTGCACTTTCTTGGTGTTGACGGTGGAGTCGAAGGACATGTCGTGCGTTATGTCGTGTGATCGGGGTGCCCATTGTCCATTACCTCACGGAGCCTTACAAGCTTCTTGCATGCCGAAGATCGGGAGATTTTGTTGAAATTCCTGTCGCATTGGTCCGATCGGGTGAAGCTCCGTGGACGTGATGACGCCTCTCGGTCTGGCATCTTGAGTAGTAGGTATCGCGTAGTGTGGGACGGCCAGAACCTTGCGAATGCTACACGCCCAGGATGGCGTGGTATTGCGACGCCATCCACCACTTGAGTCGCTCCTGCCGAAAGTTGTCCGGCTTCCTGAAGATGACGTCGAGCCCTATTTTGCCCAGGGGGAATATGCCTTCCCTGGGACGATGCCGTGGAACGTTGTGTCTGACTGTTCCAGGCTGCATTGTGGATCCGCATTGCTGCTAGAGTGCTTGCGAACATTAGGTTGATGCCGCTGCCGCCGTCCATGAAGACGCGACTCATCTCAAGCCTCGATCTGCGCCTCCGGCACCAGGCAGCATGACTGGGCGAGGATCTGGCAAGGGTGATCCGCGAGTGAATGTGATGCAGGACTCGATCCGGAGGTACTCGAGGATTGCAGCGAGTTGCCACGGCCAAGTTGATTTGTCGGGTGATTTTCTTCTGCACCCTATTCGTGGGGCGTCCCTTCTAGATCATATTTAGTGCTCCTTTCGGTGGGGGGTACCTGACCCCGGCGTTGTTCTGTGCTGGTGCGACTGGTTGGTTTGGGCCTCCAATAGGCGGCGGTGGAGGATCTCCGTGTGCTACTTCACCTGGCGCAGGTGCGTTTCCAAACGCAGGGATTGGGGCCTGTTGCCTCATCTGCACCATGCTTTCACTGAGTTTCTGGAACTCGCGGCAGTCCTTGAGCATGTGGCTGGCTTTCTTTTTGCCATCTTGTTTGTCGATGTAGAAGTGGATGGTGCATGGACCCGAAAGTTTGTCGAATGCTGAGGGTCCGTTGTCGCGTCGGCGTTACCACCTGTCTTTGGGCGTCCGTTGTCGCGGAAGTTTCCGCTGCGGTATCCTCCGCTATTGCAGCTGTTGTCATTGCGGCGGTCGGCGTAGCCGGCCGCGACCATGCCGGGTCCGTCTCGGTCCTCGTAGACGCGCGATCTCCTCTTGCTGCGGCGTTCTTGCCTTCGGCCGTAGTCGTCCTCTTCATCTGATTGTGCACGGTGGATGCAATCTTCGTCGTCTGCCCACCTATTGACGATGTCCATGAGGTGGTCGAGTGTCTTGGGCTTGACGCGCCCAAGTTCCTCCTTGAAATCTTGGCGTTTGACGCCGTCCCTGAAGGCGTCGATGGCCCTCTCTTCGGAGATGTGTGCTGCGGAGTTCTTGGTGGTAGACCAGCGTAGTATGTACGAGCGAATAGACTCACCCGTTCTCTGAGTGCAGGCTCGCAACTCTTCGATTGAGGCGGGCCTCTTGCTGGTGCCCTTGAAATTTTGGATGAAGCTGTAAGCTAGCTCCTCCCAACTTCGGATGGATCCTGATGATAGGCTGCTGAGCCAGACCCGCGCCGCGCCTGTCATCTGCAGCTGGAGGCATTGCATGGCGGTTTCTTTGTTGCCGCCGTGAAGCTTGACGGATGACAGATGGTCGCTGAGCCAGGATTTTGGATCTTGCGTCGTGCTGAACTTGGAGTATCGAAGGAAGCTTGAAATTGCGTGGCATCTGCGTCACGAACAGATCTGCTGAAGCATCGAGCTCCGCAGAGTTCTCCTTCGTCTTCGTCCATCTCGGATTCAGACGAGCATGCACGTTTGGCTCGTGCTTTGTCGATTTTGCGCTGTGTAAGTGCGTCCCTGGCGTCGTAGTCATGTTTATGGCGATGCGAGCTCTTCTTCCTTCGAGGAAGGTCGTGCTCCACTTCCTCTTCGGATGAAGGGGTGGGGCTCCGGTCACGCCTGGCCGGAGCTTTCTTCTTCGGCTCCGCAGGAGCATCTTCGTGGAGCGCAGCTCCGACGAGTCCGAGTCCGGTGAGTGCAGATTTATGCATGGCTCTTTTTGGGTCCCCCTCCGGAGGAGGGTGGGCCGCGAGATACGCAGTGGCTGCCATGATCGCAGTTTGCGGTGTCTTCGGGATGATGTTGCCGTCGGCATCCATATCCATGAACGATGTGTGGAGAGTTCGGGTCACATCACGGCGTTCCCTGGGATCCATGTTCTCCACCCGAGAACGGTGTTTGTTTCCCTGGTTTCCGTTTGTGCTAGAGCCGGGTGCCATGGCGGAGAGCGCAGCTCGTCGCGCGCTGGACTCAGAGGCTGCTTGCTTGCGTTTGTCGAGCGTCTCCTGCATCTTGACTTGCTTCTTGTGCTCCTTGATGAGGAGGTAGTGGTATGCCATCAGTAGCTCATGTGAGGCATCTGCAGGTAGGACTATGTCGCCTGCTACGGCACGGCGTGCCTTATCCCATCCTTCTTTGCTAAGTTGGATGACGTGGCCATTGTTTTCCCCGTCGGGTGGGGGGGACTGGCTTCTTCTGTTCCCGCCGTTTTCGCCGTTTCTGTCCTGCGGGTTGGGGTTCGTGTTGGGCGGCGGGTTAGGCATTTGCTTCTCCTAGATGACCGCGGCGCATTGGTAGCGCTCGTAGATCGGTCCGCTGCTGCCGCAGCTTTCGGATCCGAAACCGTAGGTCCCCTCATCCGAAGGTGGATCGCACAGATCGGAGTTGCAGCTGTTGCTGTCGTAGAACTCATCTGTCGATGATGATGTGCGCAGCACGGGGTGTGGAGCCCATGAGGCGGGCCTGATTAACGGCACGGGCACCCGCTCAGGAAGGCGGAGGTGCGGTTTGTCCCACACGAAGCGAAACTCCGAACAAAATTTCGAGTCCGTCGCCTACGGGCTCGAAATCCTTCATGGTGGCCGGTGAGTGGGTGGTGAAGTCGAAAGTGCTGAAGAGGAGGTGATTCTCCGTCGCCACGGAGTTGTAGATCGATCGGGTCGGGACCGTCACGATCGCACAATCAGCAGTCCCGATTCCCACAGACGGCGCCAATTGACGAGGTTTCGACTCGTCAATGCCCATTGTTATAGACTTGGGTTTTGGAGAAGATGGGGATGCTGGAGATCGTGGAACGGTTAACAGACAAGCAACCAGGGGACACAAGATTTACCCAGGTTCAGGCCCTCGGAGGGAAAACCCTACTCCTGCTTGTCTGCTCTTGATTACGGGCGGAACCGGTTCAGGTGCAGATTCGATCTGGCGTGGAGGTGCGTGTGCGAAAGTATGAGTCGAGAGATCTAGGACGTGCCCTCCTAGCCTTTATATAGACTTAGGCAGGTCCCGGGCATAGTCCTAGTCGGTTACAAGTTCTAGCGTTTTACCCCTTTGAATTTCCTATCTATGCTAGTCTTGCTCTCCAAGGATCCGAAGGCGTCATGGGCCTTGGCCACCCGAAAATTTTCATGGGCCAGCGTATATCTGCTGTGGGCCTTCCTTGGGCTGGACCAGGTATGCTAAAGTCACGTACCCGTAGGGTATAACCACGTCAACTCCTAGTGTAGGAGTTTCCATAGGTATTGCCATTATTAGGAGGATAAGGCATATAATTGTTGTTACTACCAAAATTATTCCTATAGGCATTATTGTTGAAATTATTATTTCTAATAAAGTTCACATCAACTTGCTCTTCATGAGCAACCAAAGAGGCTAGGGGAACATTATTAGGATCTATAGGAGATTTTCCATTAACAAGCATAGCCATGATAACATCAATCTTATCACTCAAAGAGGAGGTTTTGTTCAATAGAATTTACCTTCTTACCATGTGGAGCTCTCTCAATGTGCCATTCATAATAGTTAACCATCATATTATCAAGGAGCTTTGTTGCAGCACCCAAGGTAATGGTCATAAAGGTACCTCCAGCAGCTGAATCCAACAGGTTTCTTGAGGAGAAGTTTAAACCTGCATAAAAGTCTAGATAATCATCCAACCAGTAAGTCCATGAGTGGGACAATTCTTAACCAAAGATTTCATTCTTTCCCAACCTTGAGAAACATGTTCATTATCAAGTTGTTTAAATTTCATTATTTCACTTCTCATAGATATAATCTTAGCAGGAGGATAGTATTTTCCAATAAAAGCATCTTTGCACTTAATCTAAGAATCAATACTATTTCTAGGCAAGGATAGCAACCATTCTTTAGCTTTTCCTCTCAAGGAGAAAGGAAACAACTTGAACTTAATAATATCTCCATCTACATCCTTCTATTTTTGCATCTCACAAAGTTCAACAAAGTTATTGAGGTGGGCAGCAGCAGCATCAGAACTAGCACTAGAAAATTGCTCTCTCATCACAAGATTCAACAAAGCAGGCTCAATTTCATTAAAGGTAGCATCAGGAGCAGGTGGATCAATAGGTGTACTTAGGAAATCATTGTTGTTTGTGCTAGTGAATTCACACAACTTGGTGTTCTCTGCAGAGTTTATTTTGGCAAAAGTAGAGAAAGCCAACAACAGCAGCAACTAGAGCAGGAACTAATTTTTTTGTGTTTTTTATAAGAGGAAGCAAACCAAACTAAACTAATTTTTTGGAGTTTCTAATAAAAACAGGCAAACAAAACCAAGCAAAACAAACTAAGCAAAACAAAAACAAAGCAAAGAGAAAGGTTGTGAAGGACTCCCCTTGTGAAGCTGTTTGTAGCCTCCCTGACAACGGCGCTAGAAAAAGCTTAATGTTGGCTTAGCTGATTGTTGAGCTTCGTTGAGAGACCCCAAGAGGAAGGTATGATGAGCACAACACCAAGTTCTTCCCTCAGTAAGAAACCAAGGTTATCGAACCAGTAGGAGGAAGGAAACAACCCAAAGGTGTTGCTAGCAACTTGGAAACCTACACAACACAAACTCAAGACTTTGCCCCAACGAATAGTGAGGTTGTCAATCTCACCGGTTTGTTGAAAACAAAGGATTAACTATATGGTGTGGAAGGTAATAGTGGTTTGCAGTAAACAGTAACAATGGAAGATGTATCAATGGTAAAGATTGGACCAGGGTCCATAGTTCACTAGAGGTGTTCTCCTTAAGATAAACAAACATGGCATGCTGGGTAAACAAATTACAGCAGGGCAATTGATAGGACTGAGCAAGGCATAACAATGCAATACTATACATTCATGATCCTATGAGATTCTATTGGACAATACAACAAGATACATAGACCGCCTTACAACTGCATCTATGACTAGTAATCCATCTTCAGGTTATCATCCGACCCCCCTACAGTATTAAGTTGCAAGCAACGGATAACTGCTTTAAGAAAAGTATGTAAGGTAAACAATCCACTTGTTCCATGAACAAGAGACCGTTGTTTTCTCCCTAGTAGCAACAGCACATCTTCAACCTTAGAGATTTCTGTCACTTCCCTTAGATTAAATAGAGGCATGAACCCACTATCGAGCATAAATACCCCTTCTTGGAGTCACTAGCATCTACTTGGCCACTATAGCTATTAGAAACAGAGAGCATGCAAGATCTCAAACAACACAGACATGATAGAATCAATAAGACAAAAACATTAATCAATCTGACATAGTAATCTCAATATCCATCGGATCCCCGCAAACACAACATGCATGATTACAAATAGATGATCTTGATCATGAACGGAGCTCACAAGATCTAAACATGGTAGCACAAAGGAGGAGATACGACCATCTAACTACTACATGGACCCATAGTCCAAGGTGGAACTACTCACGCTTCATACCGGAGGCTGGCATGATGAAGAAGAAGGCATCCGGGATGATCTCCCCTCCGGCAGGGTGTCGGGAAGAACTTTAGATCCCCCACGATCTAGGGACGATGGTGGCGGCGGCTATGGAATGTTTTGTGGAAGATTGATCGGTACTTAGGGTTTCGGTATCGGGGCTCTTTATAGGCGAAGAGGCGAGGCAGGAGGGCACCTAGGGCGGCCGCACCCTCCTAGGCGCGGGCCCACCTAGGCCGCACGGCCAGGGGGTGTGGCCCCCTGGTGGCTCTCCTCCGTATCGTACTCAGGCTTTGTGTTCCCCATGATAAAATATTGACTTTGGCTTTTGTCCCGTCCAATTCCGAGAATATTGATTTTCTACCTTTTCTGGAACCAAAAACAGAAGAAAACAGACAACTGGCACTATGGCATCTTGTTAATAGGTTAGTACCAGAAAACATATAAAAACACCTCAAAGTGTAAACAAAGCAAAGCCAAGTAGATGCTAAACAAGCATGGAACATCAAAAATTATAGATACATTTCCGACGTATCAGCGAGTGAGCGCCTTCTTGGCTTTATTGAGCGCCTCCACGGACAAGGTGCAGCGGCATCCGCCAGAAGATCACCATGCTCTAAGGCATCACGATTGAACGCAACACCTGAAGCATCTGCAAAGCAAACAGTAGGCTCATCAGATGAGGAGGAAGAAATCGCTACCGAAACATCTAACACTCAAAAGAACTACAAAGTGACCTACCAGAGATAGCCTTGGCAGCAGCCATAAGCTTTTCAGCCATGGCCTTCACCTGTCGTCACATTGACGGCTGCCATGAGCTGCTCACGGTCTTCAGCCTCCTTCTCCGCTGGCCGAGGCTCTTTTCGAGAGCGTTCAGCTTGCGGAGAGCATCATTGTTCTCATCTGCAACACAGGTCAACAAAAGGGTGAGTACAAGGAAAACTTTGAAGGACTCGAAAGAAAGTAAAAGAAACCTACGCACCTCAAAGCTGCTTGAGCTCGCCTTCCAACAAAAGGTGTCGCTCAATCATACGATTGGCATCGCGCACAAAAGGTTGCGAAGAAAACAACAAGCTTGATGAATAAAAGTGCTCGGGGGCTCCCCCCATGGAAAAGCGGAAGGACACTTACGTGGTCTGCTGTAGACTCTGAAGGTTTAAATATAGTCTTCCGAGTAACGAGTGCACGAGCCCACTGTCTCGCGAAGCTCAAATCTTGTCCTCGGAGTTGGCCACCATCTTGGGAAACAAAGACGTCGGCTTCAATTCCACGATCATCTCTGCGGTGTCCTCCTCGAGGGACTCCTCCGAGTGATGACTACTAGCGCTTATGAAGAACGAGATCAACAAACAAGCTAATGCTTAGCACATGAATAAAGTAACAAGACTCGGTCAGAGCAACTTACGATGGTATGTCTGACAAATTGAAGATAGGAGCCTCCTTATCATTCTTCTTCTTCCTGGCGCCGGAGGAAGCTCAGATTCGGACTCCGCCTCTTCGGGATTCGGCACATCCCTGTACTTCTCGGGTAGAGGGGGCATCATCCCCGCTACCTTGAGGTCCTCCGAATCAAAGACAAGAGATACACAATTATAAGTACCGATAGCAAACAGCACGCACTCAAAATAGCGCTACGCGCAACTACAAGTTTCACCTGGGGGACGGCCTTCCTGGCACTGAAAGGGGCAGTCAAAGACTTCCCGAGAGGTCCTAATTGGCTTTGTACTTCAGCAGAGGCCCAAGAGCCTTATCAAGGTCACCCAAGGACATCTCCTCATGCAACACCCTTGTCGGGTCATTGGGGCTAGCATACAGAAACATCGGGTGCACCCTCGCTTGGAGCGGCTGCACCCGACGCTTGAGGAAGGTGCGGATGATGTCGACACCGTTGACCTCTTTGCGGGCTACTAGCTGCAGAGCTTCTACCCGCTTGTAGAGATTCTCCACCTCTACAGATTCACCCTCCAAGATGTCGTTCCTCCACGACCTCTTCCGGATGATCTCCTGGGTGGAGTCGAAAGGGACGAGCCCATAGTGCTGACCATCCAGCTTGATGTCGCGGATGTAAAACCATTTCAGTGCGGATAGTGGAGCGGATAGAGATTCCGCAACCACCCAATGGATAAACACCACCGGTGCCAGATTGCCTCTTCACGAAGTAGAGTCTCCGGAAGTGGCCCAAGTGTTGCTCGATGCTGAGCCAGGACTCGCAAAGAGTGATGAAGCAAGCGATGTGAAGGAGAGAGTTGGGAGACAGATTGTGCAGCTGAATCCCATAAAAGAAAAGAATCCCACGAAGGAATTCATGGGCGGGCAAAGAGATACCCCGGATGATAAAAGCATAAAACATCACCTGAAACCCTTCGGGTGGGCGAGGAATTACCTCTTGATTGGGGATGATGGCATCGCCCTTCTCCTTAGAGATCAAGTCGAACTCGCGCAATTTGCGCAAGTCCAACTCACGCATCTCCGTGCGCCACCACCCGTCGTCGGTGGTGGGGCTGGGAGCGGCGGCTTTCTTCCCGGCACCGGCGGCGCTCGAACCTGCTGCAGCGGATGACACCTTCTTGGATTTGCCCATGACGGAGCGACGAGTGCGGCGATGTGAACGGAGGAAACAAGAGGGAAATATGCGAAGGATGTTCAGTGCGCAGTAAGAACAAGAAATGGTGGTAATGGCGATAAGGCAGAAGCAAATGGCGAAGGGTGAATATTCACTATTTTCCCCATGGTATAAAATGGGCAAAGATGATGCAGCAGAGTCGTCGATTGAGAGGCCTAACGCGTGCCTTAGATCTCACTGTCCACGTGTCAGCACCAAACTAAACCGTCGCCAGCACGCCGTCCACTACGCGTGGAAAATCGAGGAGACGCCATAACTTTCGCCATGCTTTCGCGTGACTAGTCAACGTCAAGTCAGTCGGTGGGACCCGCGATTGTCCTATCGCATCGTCTCTACTGTCATAGACGGTTGAACTCACTAATTGTCAGCAATGACGTCATCAAGGCGAAGCCAGCAATGGCTCGAAGATTTCAACTGATCATAAAAGTACTTACTCGAGTCTATGACCCAACCAACTACTCAGGAGATACTCCTATCAGGAGCACTGGCCGCGCACCTGAGAAATTACAAGGGTCACAGGATCTCCAAAAGATCTTTGAGTCCTACGTTGAGTCTGCGACTCTACTATGGACTCGGGGGCTACTCCCATAGGGAGCGCTGGTCGCGCACTCGAAAAAGCAAACACGAATGACTGAACTAAAGTCCATGCTCGAGTCTATGACTCGAACAGACACTCGGGGGCTACTCCCATAGGGAGCGCTGGTCGCGCACCCTATGAACTATGCGAGTGAGATCTTTCGAATCAAGTACAACAATTTTTTTTTGGAAACTTTGCTCAAACTAACGCTAAGTGAGAAGCAGTCTCCTTGGCCACCCGAAACACCTTCGCGGTGATAAAACTTTGGATGTTGTGTCTACGACGCAAAGATAAGCCCTGCAGATATCATCTGATGGCCTGATAATGCACCCGACTGCGCTCTGCCAGTAAATTCCCGTGTCAATAGGCACGATAAAAATCCCGACGGACGTGTTGGGTACATCATTTGAAAAATACTAGGGTTCGACTCCTATAAAACCTCAACGGCCTAAGTCGAATCACACCAGCATTCATTCCGAATTCGAGTCCGGGGAATCGGATCTGATGAAGATCGTGTTGTTTTGTCCTATGACAATTAATTGACCCTGATCCGTCGGGTGAGCCAGACACACGCAACAACAATCCCTGTGAACTAAACATTTTTTCTAAAGACAGGTTCAAATACAATACACCCTAAAGATTACAGAAGTCTCCAATAACACTCAGGGGCTACTGACATAGATATACCCTACGGGTGCATAGCATTGGTATACCCGGTCTAGTCCAAGGAAGGCCCACGGGAGGACTTGTAGCCCATGAAATTTTTGGATGGCCCAAGCCCATGGCGAATTCGACTCCTTGGAGGACAAGTCTAGATTAGATAGAATTTCAAAGGGTTTCAACTCTAATTTGTAACCGACTCGACCTATCTCGAGACCTGGCCTATCTATATAAAGACTAGGAGGGTACGACGAGAAGGATCTGAACACCGCATACACACACATCCACGCTAGATTGCATCTGCGCACCCCTGTAACCTTCGGTTCCACCGTACTCAAGAACAGACAAGCAGGAGTAGGGTTTTCCCTCCGGGGGCCTGAACTTGGGTAAACTTCGTATCCCTGCATTGTTTTCCTGTTAACCGTTTCGTGACTTTCAGCATTCCTATCTTTTCCAAAATCCAAGTCCATGACAATAGGCATTTACGAGTCGAACCCTCGTCAGCAAGCGCTGCGATTCTAGACTTAATATCGAGCTGCCGGTGTCACTTCGCCCTGCTCCTCTTATAGAGGCAGAGAGATTATATTCTTTTTTTTTCTTTTTTATCAAAAGAGATGATTTATTTTAAGCTCGGTAGCATCGCGGGTTCGGCAGAAACATAATGAATTCGGGTGCCTAAGAAGCATTTCTTTACTATTAAAAAAGAGTTGGTGATCGTAGGTCGTCCTCAAACATTTTAACATCAAACATTAGAATAATCCTGAGTGTCGGATCTACATCCGATGGCATAGTGAGTCGTTCCAGTTTCGGATTAGTTAATTACACTTCTATGCCACTGATAAGTGGAACAAATGGATCCAGAACACAAACGAGAAAATAACAACGACCTTCTACCATGGAACCCTAACATGTCCCATCGCCGCTGCCGTCCCTCCCATCTTATTCCCTGCCACGCTAGAGGACGTGGCTGTGCGCTGTTTTGGCCACCTTGATGGAGCTGACCTATATCGGCATGCAGTGCAGGAGCTAAAGGCGTTCTTCCCCAGACTAGCGCTAGGAGTAATTGCATTGACGGACGTGCACCTTGTAGATCTCACCCAAGCTATTTTCTTATATGCATGATTCTTCTCCGCTTGTCAGATTGTTCTAATCATGTTTCTTTGGATTTTCTTGGTTGAATGGTTGTTGTCACAGGATGGTGAATAACTTTAAGCCAGAGATAATCTAGGATATGTACTTGGATTTTTGGGCCCTATGGAAGTATGATTCTATCACAAAATCTACATTGACATTTTGGGAATATTATGTGCATGTATTCTTTCTATGATGATACTGATGAAGGACCTACCAACATGGGAAAATATTGTGAGTTTCATATCCCCCAACGCCATTAATTAGTGTTTTTAAGACTGTGGGTTATTTTCGATATATATCGGATAAATTAATTGTATTTAAATGCAAGCCGTATGTACATAATTAGTGTTGTAGTTAAGATTATATTATCTTATATGTTATTGAGGCAGCTTATAGCGGTGATTTTCTGCTCCTCTTATCTGTCATGGTATACGCAACATAGTGCAAGTCTCCTAGGTCATATAATTTAGTTATTATGATCATAACTGCTTTTTATTTTTAATTGTTGCATCTCGCTTCGAGTATGGTTGTGGATTATAGTAGCTTGTGGGTTACATTATATCAACCAGAGCTCATCTATCATCCAGAATTTAGATATCATGGCTATATTTGTCAAGGAATATATTAATTAGAATCATATCCGATGATCGATAATCGGACCTGCATTTCATTAGATTATTAGAATCACATCCAGAATTTTTGTATCATAGATATCTTACTATATATTTTTATACAACTGCAGTGCACCGTTCTCTGCGCTATTTATGCTTAATGGCCGAGAAGAACAACTTAATGTTAGTGTTGACGAGGATCTTGTTTTCTCTGCAATTACATTGTCAAATTAGGATTTGTCGAAATACATTTTAAGGAAATAAATATCTCATTGTTTTTAGAATACTTTGTTGTGGCTAGAAATTAGAATACTTTCTTGTATCTATCTTTTTTTTGTAAATATGATGTTTACCTAAATCGTATTTGTGTATGTAGCTAGAAATTAGAATACTTTCTTGTAGCTCTCTTTTTTGTAAATATGAACTTCACATAAATCATATTTGTGTATGTAGCTAGGAAAAAATGTAAATCATATTTGTGTATGTAGCTATGAAAAAAAAGATGGCATTCAACTAATATTTTAGTCACTAGGCTTATTGGAGTTTGAAGATTACTAGTTGCACACGTGATTGCAATAGAGGAGTCCAGAAATGCTTTGTGCTTCAAGCTAAGAAATAATTTGTCCTTCAGGCTAAGCAATAGAGGAGTCCAAGAAATACTATGTCCTTCGGTTCAAGAAATCGAAGCGTTGTATAAATTGCACGCTGGGAGGTCCTCTCGACTGTTCTTACGGTTGGTAGGTTTTCTTGATCCCTTTTTGTGTGATCTGATATTTTTTTGTATCTCTGATGTTAAATTGAACTTTACTGATTTGTTATACTAACTTGGTATAATAACTATTCCTACAAAGTTACTGTTGTTAATAGAAGACGAAATCTATTAGATGCATATGGTTTTGCCATGAAGATTTTGAACTTGCTTATATACGTGATTTGTTGTTCACTGTGATGAATGCTTCCTTTATAATTACTCGAGCCCCATCCTAATGGGACTGGTGGCCTCCGATGAAGTTCAATTTCACTAGCATAGCATGCATGATTTTCATGGGCCAGGCAAGCGCGACCGCGACAGTCGCTGCAGGGGCGACTTCTGTCCATGCCCTCGTCGTTCCGGCTGTGGTCTCCATCAAGCTCTAGGACGTGCGCCGCTCTAGAACTTGAGCTCCAATGGACCGCCGGCAGGAGGATGTCGACGGGAGGTGCGTAAGTACGGACTACAACGACGAGGTCAAGACTGGTCGTTGTGCTGGAGCCGGGAATCTTGGCGGACGCAAGCCACATGTGTGCAAGGACAGCCTGCAATGACGACATCGAGATAACAACTGCCATCTGTGATGATTGTCGGTAAGGATGGTCGACACCGCCACCTCTTCCTCGTAGCTCTCCTCAGGTTTGGCTCCCTCCCCTGCCCTCCCATCTCTTAGTCATGCACGCCCGACCCACCCTTTTTTGCGTCGTGATTCCCAGCTCTACATCCGATCGGAGCTTGGACTGGTACTTGGATTTGTATTAGGTTAACCGGGTGGGGAGAGTCATCTCTACTAACAATATCCTTTCCTCTCTGGCTGCATACTTTATGTGCGCCTTTAAGCTGCATATAAGTCTGATTAAAATTTGTGACAGAGCTTGTTGGCATTTTGTTTTAGGGGGATAAGGACGTCTGATTCCTCTTTAGGGTGTCAAACTGAGAGAAATCAACCAGTACGGTGATAACCTCTTCCCAGTTCTCCAAGAATTATTGTCTCCAAAGGTTGCTCGGTGTGTGGATGACCGGGTCTCACCTTAATATCTTCAGGTTAGAAAACTGCTTTTATCTAAATTTTCAGGTGCTCAGATAATCAATTTATGCATTTATCTTTCCATGGAAAATATATTATGTACATACATAAGCTTTTCCAGTTCGAAAGAAATGGGTTATATTATGTTGTGATATACTGAGAAATAGGAGAACATATATTGGGTGTCGTCTTGGTAGGAGTCCCTCCTCTGCAGTTGTGACCCACCTATTTCTTGCTATTTACTTTTAGTTGAATGCCTGCTATTTCCGGCCATGTTGATAAGGACTGTGCTTCTGAAAGTGTTGTATTTTTCACAGGTTGTAGTCTACCTTGGCTAACCTAGTTAAGGAAACAATTGCACAATCTGCACATTGGGTTTTTTAATAGCACATGATCCTGAGTAAAGAGATTTAGTTCCATGTAGCTCATGCTATCCTAGGGTTGAGGAGTTAAATACACGGATGGTCACCGAACCTAACCCCCTTATCCATCTTGGTCACCGTACACAGAGATACGCGAGTTACGGTCATTAAATAAGCTTGGTGCTTCATCGGAGGTCATCGGAGCATGTAGAGCTACGTATTTGCTGACGTGGCACTGAATTGACCCTGCATGTCAGGCTCCATATTTTACTTTGCAAAAAGATCTTAAATTTTGTTTTTCTTAGACAAAAAGACCCCTCCTCAATTGTCAACGAAAAAACAAAATTCCCCACCACCACGACATATCTTCTTCCTCATGGGGTCTTCCCGACCTCCTCCATGGCCAATCCAAGGGGGCTCGACCTCCCCTCGATTGCTCTGCCCAATTCCAGCCACCGTGCTACATACAGGTGGCCGAGAGCGACACGGGCTGTCTGGGGTGCATGAGATTGAGGTCGCCGATGGAGGCCAGAGCAGAGGCATGGGTGGAGGAGCTCGCCGTGGCTGAGACGCGGGGTGAGATTTAGATCGAGCTCTTATGCATGAGGCTTGAGCTGAGGCGGCCGGAGCAGGTCGAGCGGGCGCCTCGGAGCTCTTCCCAAGTCATGGTCACCGGCGGCCCGGTCTTTGTGCTCCTGGGCGTCGTTTGCGGGGAGGATAGCTACCACCGGCCGGAAATGCCCTCGCGCTCGATCTTGCTGTGGCGGTTGCGCCCACGACCGAGGTAGAGTCTGAAGGAGCCGATGAGGAGGCATACAACGGTGGAGCTCGACCACACCGCGAGGAGACCGTGTCGATGCAGAAGCAACTCGTGGGGAGGCGGCGAGCTAATTAGCGGAGCAAGGCCTCCACAACACCTCCAGGCAAAGCGGAGTTGGGCGCTGGCCTTGCCGGTGGCGACGACCTCTAGCATGGGAGTGCGTGACGAGGAAGAAGAAAGAGGAGGGTCCTTTTTGCAAAACACCTCTGTGCTGGAGACCGGTCAACTCGGTGCCACATCGGCGAAATACGGAGCTCTACGTGTACCGGTGACCTCCGACAAAGCACTGAGCGTATTCAATGACCGTAAATTGCGTATCTCTATGTACGATGACCAAAGTGGATAGAGGGGTTGAGTTCGATGACCATCCATGTATTTAACTCAGGGTTGAGTATATTTCCTGCCCTGTTGCCATGTGCACAAGTTTATGAAGTTCTTTGCACATTTGGTGTGTCCCTATAAGGACTTCAAATTTGTGTGGCACATGGAAAGTGCAAGCTATAAAACTCAAGTTAAGTTTATTTCATACCATAGTCTGATCATCAATATTTAGTTTAAATGTCCACTTTTTCGTGACTTCTATGCATAAAATGTGGGCTTCTATAGTACATCACACAAGTTTTTCTACACTGCAGACTTTTGGTTTATTTTTTGTAGATTTTTTCAAGCAATATTGCATGCCATTTTTTTGCTTTGTCATGCTAGAATTGGAATTTGGATACCACAATTAAAGATTTAGATGTATTCAAAATTATTATTTGACAACTTTCTTTGTCTAATGTGTTATTAATATCAAGCAAATGCACAATGCATCAGAGATACTGAAAAAGAGATGAACAAAATAGTAGGGCAGGAAAAACTCCTTTAGAAGAATAGTAGGGTAATATAGAAATTCAAGTTCCAGTTTTTCACTGTTTGATACCCTAATCTAGAGATGAACAGAATCATGGATACATATTATAATTAATGTTTTCGTGTATGGTTGTTGATATATATTTTGTTTCATTACGATTTATTTGAATGCCTCTACACTCTACAGGGAGGAGGGTGAATGTCCAGAAGTATGGTCACACATTTGTGTATAGAAGCTCGAATAACTGGCCAAAGAGAGTACAAATGTGCGTCCAATCCTATATCTGATGCTTTCTTACTTTGACCGGGAGAAACAATGGCCTCCTTGGCATGGATTGGTTTTGATTGTCCTTTCTAGGGAATTTTTCATGAATAGTTTGTTTGCATATGAGCTTTCTATATGTTCTTGTAATTACATGGCATTCTATTTATTCCTGTAATTACATGACATTTATGCTAATATATGGGCTTTCAATTTATTCCTATAATTACATGGCATTCTACAAAGATCCTATTAATAAACATTCTTGTTGCCCAGATTTTAAGTGGATATCAAGGATAATGATTTTGTATTTCATTTATGTTTTTTGGAGAACTATCATTATGTTCAAGGAACATCATACCACACAGTTGTTTCATATTGAATCTTATTTTATCTTTTTTGAAGGATCTTATTTTATCTTTCAATGCACTCTTTTTCAGTGAATATGTTGTAGCCTTTAGATTTTCACCTGAGCGATGCTTCCAAGGAAGCAATATGTACAAAAATTCCGGATGTTCACCACACTTGGTTGGAGTTGGAAATCAAAAATATAAACGAAATTTAGTTGAACTCTATAAATTAGGATATGGATGCAGAATTTGTAGCTTTAATTAATTTGTGGCAGAAAAAATTAAAATGTAATAACATGATAGAGAGAGACTCACTCACATTGAACTTTTTCATAGCCCTGGGGCTCGGCCTCCATTTGCCCTCTCTCTTATTTGTCCGATTCAGATCGAAACATAGAGGGATTGGGGATATAGATACGTAAATTTCATGGCAACCGCAATGGGTGATAATTTCAAAACTTAGTGCTTTACATTCAATAGACAACGACATTACCCTCAAATGAACGATTCTATGGATATAATAGCTTGCCTCTCGGTCTCCATGAGTAGACGGCCACTCTCCTCCGTCGCCACCCTCTCATGGGATATCTCCATGATGCGGGCCATGAGGGTCGTGTTCGTCTCCATGGTTTAATCGGCGATCCTCTCCTCTAGGTCGGACGGCTCCAACTCATACCGTTGATGACGAACGATTCATCGTAGTCGTTCGAAGGTAGTGGGCTTGGGTTTGGTTCCATCGACGAGACAGGTGGCCTAGCATTTTTTGGGTGGTAGGTAAGCGACACGACATCGTTGAGCATGGCGAGAAATGATTGTGAGCACATTTTGTCGCGTGCTCCAGCTTTGTAGCCAGAGCAATGGTAGGAAGACAGAGGTGAGAAGCAGAGAGAAAGGACGGAATGAGCGGTGGTGCACGTTAACACCGTTGCATGTGGTAGGCGCGACCGCAACGTGTGGGGAAGCCCCAACGACGACAGGAAATCTTGCCTGCCTTCTCTTAAGGAACCGATCATCACTATTAATGACCGCCTATTGTTCAAATGATAGGGCTGGCCTGCTTGTCTGTATCCTACATGGGATTGTGTGCTTCTTGTACCCAGCACGCCAACAACGCAGTCTATGGTGCAGGGAAGGTCTGAAGGCGCCAGACACGCTTTGCACCGCACATGACTGAAATATACTTTGGGAGATGAGCTCGTTGTTTGGTCCACTGCACCCAATAACTGTTTGGGGTGCCCTTTGGAGCACGCGACTAAGTTGCTCTAAATACATTATGCGCGATTGAATACATTGACGATATTGATGGAGTGAGATGAGTATGAAACACAATGATATCTAAAAAAATCTGAATCCATAGCAACGCACGAGCATTCAACTAGTATAACTAAGAAATGTATATGATGGGATAGTAAGCATGGTGACCACCCGATCAATTGCTAGGTATTGGCCCGCCCAGTTAGTTTAGATCTAGCGAGCTAATCACAAACAGTGGTGCATCAATGGCAGTCGTCTTCGTCCTAAAATAGATGTCGCAATTTTAACTAAATTTAAATATATCTAGGTAATATTTAGTCTAAATACATTTAAATTTAGGTAAACTTTTCACATCTATTTTGAGACGAATAGAGTATAATATGTTTCTGTTCGATCTCACATTTACATAAGGTGGTGCAACAATTTAGTCTGAAATCTAATGACGAGGAAGGAATTGAATCCCACATGTGTTGCGATGGTTGCCACCCTGCTGCTCGATGGTGTGGCATGGGATGCGACGAGAGAGTGGAAGGAGACCATGAAGGCCAACAGATGGAGTGGAAAAGGAGATTACGACTCGATCAACTACGGCTATGGAGGACGGGTTCTCAAACATGAGCTCCACCTATGCTTCCAGAGAAGCCGAGCCCCGATCTTGCATTGCGCCACCTATATATTCAACCTAAATTGAAACCATCCTCGACTTCAGTGGAGAACGACATCTCTGTCCACAAGTGAAGTACAAAAGAGTATATCAAATATAAATAACTAATGTTAAGGCAAAAAAATGAATTGTATGAATTGAGTCTAGGTTTACAGGTCGATTGACTTTGTGGCAAAATTTGGTCATGCGGACCAAATATTATTTCTTTTACCCCATTGCAACGCTATGAAATTTGTGCTAGTCTATATTTTTTATCTATCTATCTACTAATTTTGCTTGAGGTAGGATGGTTCACCCATAATTTCCGTCCGACATTATTTGGACGACTTTATCTCTGACTCTTTCGGATATTTACACTCTTTGCCACCGCCAACTTAACTGGACGGTTGAGTGAAAGAAAATCCAAACTCCTGGGCGCGCTTGTACGCGGCGTGCGGCTCACGGGGTGGAGCTGCGGTAGAGCTCGACCGAGCAGTTCTCTCTCCCAACACATCACCGCGTCGACCGAACGACCACCGTTCCTCCGTGGCCCTGCTTGCCGCCTCCAGGAACAATTGATAATAACCCTCCCCAGTTGGTGATTATATTGATCATAAACCCCCTACGCTGTCTCTGACATGTGGGCCCAAAATGGCCAGGGGGTTATCGTAAAATTCAGCCTCCCCAGATCCTCGAATCTGCCTCTGACTTCGCAAGATCCCCGAACACCACCACCTACCCTCCGAGTGCAGGGCCTTCTTCCCTGCAGTCGTTCCCCATCCCATCCCCGGCATGCGGAGCCGCCTCCCTCATCCGACGTGAGGAACAGAAGCACCCGATGCTGACCCCCCGTCCCTAGGCTCAGCCCAAACCTCATGGATGAGCCCAGGCGGCGACGGGAGCGGTGGTTGTGGACGAGCAGACGCACTTTCACGCGTGGATCGACGCCACAGAGGACGAATAGGCCGCGACAGCTTCGACCAGCGGCGCCACCCACCCACCCCGGCCGTAGGCCCTTCTCGCCAGCGCGCTCCACCTCGCCCTATTCAATCCCTACTTAGCGCCCTCCGCCACAACATGTCCCGGATTGCTGGCGACCTCCGTCCCGATCCGTCCCTTGTCGGCCTGCTCCGACCCGCCCCGTCCAGTGTAGGCTATTGTGCATGGTCGGTGGTAGAAGTAGCTGGGGAATGACGCCCTGCTTTCCAATAGGAGACTACATCCTCAAGTGCACGTTGCTGCGTGCGACCACCAGGTGTTCGACCTTGTGTCTCTTCCGGTACCTTACCCTTCTTCTCCTAAGTACATCATGTTCACATGTCTGAAATGATCTAATCCAACACATTATGCACCTTTTGTTCTAGGTCATTGGGCACTCAATGGGAGCAGGTATATTGGACCATTCTGACGTATATTCTCCATGAGAAATATGATTTTACATAATGTACATGTCTAGCGTTTGGTCCTGGTAAGTGACTACTACACGAGCTCTGCCTTTTACTGTACATGATACACAACTTGTTGATTATTATTCACTAATAGTTGCCTGAATATTTCAGAACCTATCTTCTTTTCATATAATCAGATGTTAGCTTTATCTTTTGTATGCAAACTTTAGTACTTTTGAAGTTTATTGAATGCTGATAAAGTTGGTAGTTGCATAAAACTTCCATAAAAATAGCATTGCTTAATGTGCCATGCTGTAACAGATAGTAGATATCTTACGTCTTCAGAAATGTCATTACTGAACACAAAATTTAATCCAATTGTATTTGACTTTTTAGATTATTCTACCATCTAATCTGAGAAGTTACAGAAGTATATAATGTTTGTAAAGATTATGTATAAACTCGGAAGTATCCTTTTGGGTTACTTAGATGCATGTATAACTTGGGAACTGGCGGAAGCAGGAAAAGATTTCATCACGTCTCTTGTCAACAGAGATGATGTGGTACCAGCATTTTTTAAAGTTTCTATTGAGAGCCTGCGATCTGAGGTATTTTGATGGACACTGTTCTATATAGAAACATACTAAAAAAGTTTAGATTTGATGTTCACATGCATTAAGTTGTAGTTGACTCAAAAGCACTTTAGTATCTTGTAAGTAACATATTGCTATCCTGTAAAACATTTTGCAGGTATCCTCTAATAGTTCAGTATGTACTATGATGAGCTTTCCCTTTTCTTGAAAATAAGTCTCACTTGTTTTTACAATGATATAGAAAACGTTTAACTTAAGAATTTCAATATGAAACACAATTTTGTTGTCATTCTGCGTCGTATGAATACCTTCCTTCTGGCATCCTTGTTTGGAACCAGATAACACTTTTAAAATACATGGATAATGACATCAATTCCTCACATTTTTTTGATCATCAATGTAGTTTCTCGTCTCACTACTGCAGGTAATGGTATCATCAATGCTGGATGATCTGCAGGATCAACATCAGCTTAGTTTATTCGCAAAAATAAGTCAACATGTAGCTTGTGTACGAAGTCTCACATGCTGTCCATTTCTCATTCAACGGCGAAGACAACATATCCTCATTGCAGCATTTCTGAGGTAACTTGAACTTCTGTCTTTTCTACATGTGAACGTATGATGGGAATGTAAGCTACCAACTGCGGATTCGATTCAACAACTAGATCTCAAGGATTTTGGGTTGTGGCCCGTTCCTCCCAACCACCCACCGAGCCAATTCCACGGCACTGCTGTCAATCATCAATTACAAGCCAATCTCTCTCTGTCGCTAACGTCTCGCTAATAACTCTCTTCCTACGATCGCCGATGTTGTTGGGCTTCACTGGGCCCAATCTCCCGTAGTCATCCAGCCCGGCACCCGCCTGGCCCGTTGCGGTCTGGAGTGGCTGGACCGTGCCGCTGTCCGTCCTTCCTTCCCTCTCTGCCAGGTGGGGCAGGGACGCTGACAATCCCCCCTTCTTGAGTACCTGCTTGTCCCCAAGCAGGCGCGTGAGGGAACTGCTGCTGCAGAGAAACCTGATCCTCCCAAGTGGCCTCCTCAACCGGCGAATCACTCCAGTGGACGAGCACCTGCACCACCGTCCTCAACCCTTGCTGGCGCACCCTGGTCTGCAACACACGCAAGGGAATTTTGAAGGACGAATCAGGTTGAGGCAATCGCGGAGATACCTGATGACCCGAGCCAACACATGGCTTAAGTTGGGACACGTGAAAAATAGGATGGACCCTGCTGGTGGCTGGAAGGTCGATCCTATAAGCAACTGGTCCAATTCTCTCCAGCACAGTGAACGGACCGAAAAACTTGAACGCCAGCTTCTAATTTAGCCGGCGGACCACTGAGCTCTGAATATATGGCTGTAACCGCAAGAAAACCTCATTACGATTTTTATCAGCTTGAGACTTCATACGCTGCTGCATCCAAAGGAGATGCTGACGGACGGAAGCAATGATGAGTGTTCGCTCGTCCAGCCAAGCTTGGGTGTCAGGTGCCGCAATCTGATCTGAAGCAGTAATGCCAAAGTACCTCGGCTGTCGCCCATACAGGAGCTCGAAAGGAGACTTACCAATCGACGAATGCCAATTTGTGTTGTACCAGAATTCGCAGAGAGAAATCCACTTGGACCACTGTGTGGGGTGGGCGCTGATGAAACAACGAAGGTAACATTCAATGGATTGATTCACACGTTCTGTCTGACCATCAGTCTCCGAATGATTAGTGGTACTCATCTTCAACTGCGTGCCCGTGGCACGAAAGACTGACTGCCAAAAGTGACTAGTAAACACTGGGTCACGATCCGAAATCAACGACAGAGGCAACCCATGCAACTTTTAAATATTATCCACAAAGACTTCAGCAACTTTGGCAGCAGTATACGGGTGCTTGAGTGGAATAAAGTGGGCATACTTGGTTAACTTATCCACAACTACCAATAGACAGTCGAAATGACGAGACTGGGGCAGGCCGTCTATAAAATCCATTGTGGCAACCTCCCACGGTTGAGAAGGAATGGGCAATGGCTGAAGCAGGCCTGGAGGATGCACCCGTTCCGGCTTGGCCTGTTGGCACACATGACAGCTGCGTACTGTATCACGAATTAACTGTTTCATACCTGGCCACTTAAAGAGAGAATTGACACGGCGATAAGTGACAGGGAAACCAGAATGGCCACCTTGCGGGCTGTCATGAAAAGCTGCTACAATTTGTAACTGCAAGGAAACATCAGGGCCTACCCAGATACGTCCCCGATACCTGAGAATACCCTGACTCAATGTGTAACGCTCGTCGGAATTAGGAGCCACAGCCAATTTCTGCAACAAACTCTGAGCAAGCTCGTCTGACAGATAACTTGCTTGCACTGCCGATAGCCAGGTAGGCTGAAGAGTGCTGACAGCCAGCACCTGCGAACTAGCCGGAGGTTTCCTGGAAAGGGAGTCAGCAGCACCGTTGTTAACGCCTTTTTTATACATAACTTTAAACTGGAGGCCCATCATCTTGGTTAACACTTTCTGCTGCCATTCAGTGTGCAGACGCTGGTCGGTGAGATGCGTCAGACTTTTATGATCTGTCTTGATAATGAACTCCCCCAACTGCAAATAAGAGCGCCACTGCTGAACTGCTAAGAGAATGGCAAGATACTCTTTCTCATAAACTGATAAGCCACGGTTGCGAGGCCCCAAAGCACGGCTGACATAAGCGACCGGATGCCCTTTCTGAGATAAAACTGCCCCTATGCCAACATCACAAGCGTCAGTCTCGATCACAAACGGTAAACGGAAGTCCGGCAGAGAGAGAACTGGGGCCGTCATGAGTGCATGCTTAAGGGTCTGAAAGGCTGTCTCAGTCCAAATAAACAACGCACCTTTCTTCAGTAAGGCTGACAATGGTTGGCTGAGAACAGCATAGTGTTTGATAAACTTACGATAATAACCAGATAGTCCCAAAAATCCCCTTAGTTCCTTCAGTGTAGTGGGTGTGGGCCAATCTTTAATAGTCTGAATCTTAGAATCATCAGTCGCTACTCCTTCAGATGAGATTACATGACCCAAATAAGCTACACGCTGCTGAGCAAAGGCACACTTTGACAACTTTACTTGCCATTTGTCATTCAACAAAATCTTCAAAACAGTGGCCAAATGCTCCAAATGTTCCTGGTAAGTCTTGCTGTAGATGAGGATATCGTCGAAGAAAACCAAGGCACACTTTCTGAGTACAGGGGCCAAGGAAGCATTCATGGCATGCTGAAAAGTAGCAGGAGCGCCAGATAAACCAAATGCCATGACTTTGAATTCAAAATGGCCATGATGGGTCTGGAAGGCTGTCTTGTGCTCCTCGCCAGGGGCTAAACGAATTTGATGATACCCTGCTTTTAGATCCAACTTGGAAAACCATTGGGCACCACACAACTCATCTAACAATTCATCAATGACAGGCAGAGGATACTTGCCCTTCACTGTCAGAGCATTCAGGTGTCTATAGTCAACAACTAAACGCCAGGTTTGAGATATCTGCTCCTGCACTGTATCAAACTTTTTGACAAGTATGACTGGAGAACTGAAAGCACTCTGACTCTTAACAATAACCCCCTGCTGCAGCAGGTCATGAATCTGTTTCTCTAACTCATCCTTGAGGTGAGGGGCAACCCTATAGGGACGAATAGAGACAGGTCTAGCTCCTGGAATAAGTGGAATGTGGTGATCATACTGTCTCCTGGGAGGTAGCCCACTGGGTGCTTGAAAAACAGAAGCAAATTGGTCCAGCAACTTCTGTATCTCAGGAAGAACAGGTGTGCTACAGCTAACATGTTGGTCTTCCAATAGTTGCAACTCAACCATAGCGTGTGTACAGAACTGAGGGCCTTCACCGTGGAGAACAACAGTCTGACCATGCTGAAGAAAGGAAATCCAGCCCTGCGCCCAATGTGTTGTCATGGGGCTGTATTTTGCTAGCCAATCTAATCCCACAATTCCATCGTAGCTACCCAAAGCCAAAACTCTGAAAGAATCAGTGAAAACCGCATCATTCGCAGACCACTCCAGCTCAGGAAAATAGTCTGAGCATTGCAGGACAGCCCCACCAGCCACTTGAACACTGACAGGTTGCTCCAAAGGTTTCTTCCCTGACAACTGACTGGCCCTCTGCAAATCAATGAAACAGGACGAACTTCCAGAATCCACAAGGAACAAGAGTTGTTGTCCTTGGACTGTCACCAGTAACTGCATGGACCTCGGTGTTGACACAGACGAGTTCAAAGCCGCAGCTGAGAGCATCATCAAGTGAGGATCAGGAGACCGTGGAGGTTCAGCTTCAGAGTGTTCACTCTCAGAATCCCCAGATGTTTGCATAAACTCGATCATCTCCTGCACAACATGCAACTGGATTGCATTCTTGCACTGATGATCGCGGTCCCAACGTTCACCACACACAAAACAGAGTCCCTTCGAGCGGCGATAAGCCTTCAGGTTTTGCCACTTATCCTCAGCAGACCCTCTTTGAACCTCAGCAGCTCGCTTTTCCTCCACTGTTTTCGACACCCACCTAGATGGCGGCGGAGGTGGTGGTGTCGCAGGAGAAAACCGACGAGAAGGAACAGACGACTGATGACTCACATGCGCTGGACTGCAATCTTCCCCGAGCTCTTCATATAGCAGTGCCAGAGAATACGCAGTATCCAATGTCTTCGGCTGCTGAAGGGCTACCAAAATACGAACACTAGGAATCAACCCATCAAGGAACTTGGTGGTGTAATGAACAAGATCTGGATTAGGCTCATAGGCAGTAAGCTGGTCCATTAGATGTGAAAACCGGGTGACATAATCCTCGACCGTGGTTTCTTGAGTGATGTGTAGAAGGCGACGTACCAGAATCTAATGCTGATTACGACAGAAACGAGCCTGAACTGCAGCCACAAAATCCGGCCAAGCGGGACGCTGATTCTGCGGAAGATACGATTCCAACCAAGTTGCTGCTGCACCCACGAACTGATCTGATGCATACGAAGCCCACATCGCCAGAGGAGTCCGCCAACGCTGAAAATATTCCTCGCACCGATGTTGCCACAATTTCGGGTTGGACCCGTCGAATTGCGGCAGTTCGACACGCGGTCCATGTCCAGAATCAGTACCGGGCGAACGCCGAGCATTACTGGAAGAAGAATTAAGGGAATCGCGGCCGGAGTACATACCTCCGACCGGAGGAGTCATGTGTTCAACACATGATTTCCCCTGGTTGGTGAATTCACAACAGCGCCCAATTGGGCCGGCGGTTACACCTTCTGAATCGCGGAGTAGCGGAACAGAACTGCGCCCCGCCACGACGCCTGAATCAGGACAGGGTAGGCGCTCCACCACCGCCATCATCTGCGCGATGTCGGAGCTGAGCGCGTGTTTGACGGAGTCGAGCTCGCCCCCGATCTGCGACCGGACCGATTCCAGATCGGCGCTGACGGTGGACTTGATTTCCGCCATCGCGATGTTGACGGATCGGAGCTGCTTGGTGGTGTCGTCGACGAACGGCTTGAAGGCATCCAACACCTCCTTCTTGTAGTCGAGGAAGCGCCGCTCATACTCCTCCTTCGAATCCAGCATGAGGAGGTCATAGAGCGCCCGCGACTCCGATGACAGAGACTCCATCAACTCCGAGCGACGGCGAGACAAAAATCGGGTGGGGTATCGGTGGTTCAGGATCTCCAGGATAGTGGATCGAGAGGCTCTGATTACCAATTGTAAGCTACCAACTGCGGATTCGATTCAACAACTAGATCTCAAGGATTTTGGGTTGTGGCTCGTTCCTCCCAACCACCCACCGAGCCAATTCCACGGCACTGCCGTCAATTATCAATTACAAGCCAATCTCTCTCTGTCGCTAACGTCTCGCTAATAACTCTCTTCCTACGATCGCCGATGTTGTTGGGCTTCACTGGGCCCAATCTCCCTAGTCATCCAGCCCGGCACCCGCCTGGCCCGTTGCGGTCTGGAGTGGCTGGACCGTGCCGCTGTCCGTCCTTCCTTCCCTCTGCCAGGTGGGGCAGGGACGCTGACAGGGAACTTACGCTAACACAATGATAAAGAGTTTTCTTAGAACTTTTTCAACCAACTTCTACAGTGTAGCACCAGTATCTGTTTGCTACCAGTGGTTTTATTATATTAGTGACAGGCAGGATCCACTGATTATTTGTGGTACTCCATACCAATCAGTACCAATAGCACTAGAAACAGTGGTCCTGCAACCCTGCTTTTATTTATTCAGCAGTTGGTACATTCGGTGCCAATGCTTAGGGGCTGCTTGAAATGGATGTAAATTTAGCGGGGCAATGGATAATTATCTCAAAGTTGTATTAAATACTGGTGACCACGCTAATTTTACACATCACTCCAAACGGGGACTTATCCTTTAGTAAGAATGCAAGCTTTGCGAATTATATGCGGTGCTTGACCTAATGATTTGGTTGGTTTCGTTAATCAGGAAAAGTGCACAAGAAGACCGGTTACCAATTGGTTGTGTGGTGACCCGTACCTGCATCCTGACTCGGCGGCCATCGACCGGTGCCCCCACGTGTGTCTGTCATTGGCGAGAAAGGCTAGCGCTGTGCTAGGAAATGAGGGTTTGATTCTATCTCCTTCAGGTGATCACTTCTATTATTTACCTTTTTCCAGCTATGTCACGACTTAGACTGTAACACCATAAACATAGTTGACTGTAACACCATAAACATAGTTCAAATCCTTCAATGTATCTCCGATCCGACATGTACTTCATAAGTTCAGATCCTAGAGTTCATAGATGAATTAATTAACTCTGATGTTTGCCTTAGTATTGCCTAAGAAATTATTTGGAAGATGACAAACGATCACAATGTCCAACTCAGCCTTTGGGGAATTTCCAAGTTGGCTACCTACACTTGAGTTCTTAGCTCTGCTCAAAGCAATTGATGTGGTCTTTCATTTTGTTGCAGACCTTGTCTTGTATAGTTGTATTTCATATTCTTCTTCGGAAGGTGAAGATAGGAAGCGAGATCATCGAGTGACTTTCCTACAGAAGATGATTCTCATGTTCTGTTGTGAATTATAGCTGATCTACGACCCAATTTGTTTTAGATTAATGTAATAGAAGGTAGAGCTCTATCTACCTTATGGTTACAGGGTTGGCTTTTGCGGCAACAAAAAAGAAAAGAAAAAAGGAGAAAAACTATACAACCAGGACAAAGGACATGCAAGGTAAAAGAAAAAGAGCTAAGGTTACAAGCTTATTTGCCCATGTAGCTAGCTCAGACTACAGTTTAGGTGATCTAAAAGACCAGACGTTATGTCTTCTGCAACATGACGAAGCAGCTAGCTTCTCCCTATTAATATCCGATCGTCTCTCATTTTCAAATGGTTAAGACTTCAAGCAGCAAAACATATTGGCAAAGCGTCTGCTGATCTGCCTTGCAAATTCATTTGCACTATTTGGACAAACTGTGTAGCTGTCTTGGAGTTGAGTGTTGTATCATTCAGTTTCCAATAGTCCTAGACCCAGTGAGAGCGTCTGCAGTGATATGGTTGATTTGCAGGGAAAAGCTCACAGCCAGCATCAGTACACCAATTTTTCCTTGTTATGTCTACGGCTCGGTCATAGCGCCTCTTAATTATCTATACATTCACTATTAATAGATGATAGATGGACCACTGAAATAACAAATAATAGATGTCATTAACAAGGTCATTTTGTAGCTCCTTTAATCTCTGTGGACTTCGGTATATGAATAATTTTTCTAAGTATGCAAGATAAAATTCGTTCATGAACTGATTATCCGGTGTGTCACATGGATTGATACTATCATATGATACTATCATATGTGCATATATCTTTCTGTATCTTTACTACTAAATTGCAATAAATTGATAGTTAAATATTAGGACGAGGGATTATTTAATTTTAAAACTATTTTATCCCTACCACATCTGCACGGCTAATTCTCGCACAACGTGTTATTTTAGTACGGGGGTGCAGTGATAGTGGTTCCCGTTGCAATGCTTGTCGGTAACCATCTCATAATCATCCAATATCACACATGTAAATATATTTTTTATAATGTATTTATAATTTTTGTATGCCGTAGCAATGCACGGGCATTTAGCTAGTATCTAATAATAAAGGATGAAATGTTTCTTTCGGTCCAACACTTTTTTAGACTGTTTTGTCCTTCCATCCTCACCAATTACCCACAATGCTACCGGTAAGTAAAAATAAACTGTTTGGTGTCTGCGAGTTGCCTCGACGCTTGCGGTACCGTCAGTTAGTTCTAAGCTTACGATACTTATCTTTAACACGATTGCAAGGACCGGCCCAGCAAGTCACAGCCCACAGTGAGTGTACTAGGCTAATTTATGGAGCATCAAAGGAAGGCCCACGCCAGTTTCATTGTAAGTCACGGCTAGGAGACGAACGATGGCCAGTCCGTTTCTGTGCGCCAGATGCAGCTCCGGATTTATATTAGTCCCACATTGAAAAATTAGTAGAAAAACAACCACCTTAAATAGAACCCCTATCTCAAGTTATAAGCAAGTTGCATACATCAGGTGCAGCGCATAGATGCTCATGTAAAACGAGAGTTAATTTAAAAAATCTGGCTGGTGAGCACCAAATATGGATGAAGCAGTCTGTACATTGGAACTCAGCATGCACCGTGCTGCACTGCCATAGCATATTGAGAGTTTTAATATTAGCACTAGGCTTCAATCTTATTCACGTGGATTAGGTGTGCCATCGGCTTAGATGGGGTTTAGACTCGAGAAAAGTATAGTAGACATCATCTTACATAGAACAAAGCCGACCCGCATTGGTTCTTCCATTCCAATTGGCCAACAAATGAGTTGAAATTATCTAACAAATTTTTTATTATCACACATTTTGAATAGTTGTTTTTTGTTCAATACTGTACAGTGCAAAAGTCAGGTTAATTAAGAACTCGTCGCCATTTGAATTAAATTGATGTATAAATTTAAGCATGTGAAATGTTCTTTATTTAATTTAATGTGCCGTAGCAACGCATGAGTTTTTTACTAGTATAATTAAAAAGCTCAAATTTGACGGTTAGGCACTTCCAGTTTGCCACCTGGTTCCTCATTTTAATATGGCAATGAGCAGTTTAGAAAAACAGTAATTAAATAAAGCTTATCAAAAATTGAATTGGGCCCTTTTCACCACCAGCGCCTAACCTTTGCGCTATAGAAGATATAAGATTGTTTAATCTCTCTGAACCTGTACCGTGGACCACAAGATGTTGTTAGTCGGTACACTGCAACCACAGTTAACTATCATACCACTATGAAAAAGAGTATCCACCACATGTAAATCTATGCATACGTCCCTCCTAGTCCTGAAGCTTGAAGGCAAAAGAATTGCCGGTAAAAGCAGGATAAATGTGGATCCAAACTCTTCTACAAATAACAATGTGACATATGAGGTTCCAAATTCATGGAAATCATGGGTGTGTGTTTTGTCACCATGATAAGACAATCAAACACCTATTTTTCAATGTAGTTTTATTCGGTATATATGGTCAATCACCCAAGCAGTAGTATTGCCAACATTTTTGGAAATTGGTTACGTGGTATTGATAACAAGTACAAAAATCTTCTTAGGATCGGAGCGATAGCCATTATATGGTCGCTATGGCTATGTAGAAATAATAAGATTTTTAATGATATAAATTGTTCTCTTCTGTAGGGTATCTACAGGTGTACTCATACCGTTCGGGCTTGGTCGACTTTGCATCTTGCGAAATATCGCGATCTCTTTATGGAGTGTGTACGCGGCTGAAGGATATGGCACGGAACTTCTTTACCAGACATGGATGGCAGCATAATCTTTGGATAGACTTGTCCTCTGCACCCTAGGCGTTATTGCAATTGCTCAGCTTGATATGTAATTCGTATGTATCTTTCTTTTTATGTTGGACCGTGTGGATTGATGACGACGGCTGTGTGCATCTAGTTATGCAGAGACCGGGTGTAAGTTTTTAAAGTAATAAAGACGCCCTTAATCGAAAAAAATGAAGTTCCAAATTCAGCTATGTTTGGATTCCATCCTTCAAGAAAAATCCTTGGAACACTCTGATAATAACAAAGAAACAAAATGCAGCTACGTTTGGAGTATTCAGTAACACATATATTTAGTAACTCATCTAAAACTTCAGTTTACATGCAGAACTTAACTGAAAATGCAATAACTCCATTAATGCTAACACTTCTCGTAGTTGAGATCACAGTCTTCATAACTCGTGAAATGCCGAGTAGGCACGAATTCCCCCAATTTGCGACCTACCATAGAATTTGTTATGTAAATAGGTATATGTTCCTTTCCATTATGAATCGCGATTGTATGGCCAACCATTGTGGGTAGAATGCTAGATGCCCGAGACCACGTTACTATTGTTTCTTTTTCCTCTTTCGTATTTACCTTTTCTATTTTTGCCAATAAATGATGAGCTATAAAAGGATTCGTTTTTTTTCGTGTCACAGCTGATTACTTCTTTTTTTCCTTTTTAAAGAGTGGCATTCTATGTCCAATATCTCGATCGAAGTATAGAGGTCAGAATAAATAGACTAATGATGAATGGGAAAAAGAGAAAAATCCTTTAGCTGGATAAGGGAGGATGTAGCCAAGTGGATCAAGGAAGTGGATTGTGAATCCACCATGCGCGGGTTCAATTCCCGTCGTTCGCCCATCGTATTATTGCAAATTCTAAAAATACAATTTTCCATATTTCTAGTTACGTATTTACTTACGTCGACGAAGAATAAAACTATCGCTATATTTTTTCCTTTTCCTAGTTCTTCCTCTTCCAGTTTGATGCTTGCCTTCCTTTCAACGCATGATTTCCTCTTTTCCTCTTCAAAAGTTGAATAGATAGGCTGCATCAAATTTATCTTACAATTAGCAAACCAGTTTGTAGTTTTATGTTATGATTCAGCTAGGAAAAAAATGACATCAAAATTTATGATTCCAGCAAGTAAATTTCCTTTAATAATTTACCAATTACAAGGTTGCAATTTTCCTAAACAAGATTTCATAGACTCAGTAAGTTCCTAATGAAGACACGCCTACTATAGAGCATCAGCTCCTTATCATCCACATACTAAAACCTAAACATGTAATCCCAAGCATGAGAGTTAAGCCAATAATTCAACTAAAACATTCCTAAATCATCCAATACCATCCAAATCTACTGCCTATGCAGACATTCAATTTAACAAGAAAAAAAAGAAACGAATTTTGGATGATTCATGGAGCATGAGAAGAGCTCACCATTCAGTAGGGTGTCAGAGTCATCGCCGGCAGCACCATGTCAGGAAAAGAGCTCCCTCTCTGGGCCCCTCCCACGCGTCCCTTGTCCGTGGTGTACTCCCCGGTAGCCAGGAGGAGGGTATGCGGCGGAGGGCTCTAGGACAACATCCTTGCCGGCGGCGGAGTGGTCTGGGCACCGAGACGGCTGGCTAGATGGGAATCCAGTGCTTGGCTAGGGTTCGTCGTGGAGGTTGTAGATCAAATTTTCCTCGCCTTAGAATCGGTGGAGGAGGGGATCCAACTGCCATGCCGCCAGCCAGCGAGGAAAAAAGGCCGGAGCTTGTTTCCGTCCATGATTCCACGCCACTGAATTGAGCGCGGCAGCGAGGGATCAATAGCTAGGGAGCGGAAGCGAGGGAGAGGGAGCGACAACGCCACCAAATTCTCGCCGAGCAAGCGGAGTGGTGGCAGGAGCGGCGGTGAGAGATGGGGAATGGTGCCATGTCGCGTGGAAGACGGAGCTCTATCTCCCCGAGGAAGAGTGGTGGAAGGGACTACGGTATTGGTCGGGAGAAATAAAAGGGTGTTTTTGCAAAATGGACATTGCGACATCTTTTACGGGGCGGAGGGTGTATTACCTGTATTATTTGGTTTTATGAATTTAAACAATATTAAATGCCAAATTAAGTCAAATATGGTCAAATGTCAAAGGTTTGACGATATAGAGTCAACTCTAGTAAAATTTGGAAACATAGTTGAATTCATACTTGAAAACATTCACTTTTCATTTTGGAAACATTTTCAAATTCCAAACAGATTTTCAATTATGAATTATTTGAGTTATTCGAATTATAAGAGAAATCATTACAAAAAGAAAAAGAAAGAGACTAAGGAAAAGGGGGCGGTGGTTACTGGGCCATTGGGCTATCTGTCGAGCGGGTGTGGAGGAAGCACTAGGCCGGCCCAACTAGGACGGGGCGGGGGAATGCGAGTGATGGCTGCCCGGATCGCGCGTGCGGTGGCTCTGCGAGCATGGGACGGGGAGGAGCTTACGCGGCGAGACGGAGGTCGGCCGGACGAGGCGAGAGCCAGCGCAGTGGGGATGGGCGGCGAGCTCCGTTCGAGGACGGCGGCGACCTCGCTATGCAATGGTGGCTTCAAGGGGAAGGGGAGGCCACGGTGTCAAGATCGGAAGAGGGCGACCCTGGCGACGGCAGAGGGGGAGGCACGGGAGGACGAGCAGTCGAGGCGGAGCCATGGGTGGACCTAGCGGGTGTGCAGGGTGTGCCATGGCACACCCAGAAAATTTGAAGAATTCATTTTACCTACTACTAGTCGGTCTCCACTCAGCCTCAGATAGGTCCAATAGCCAAGAAAAAACATAGCTAGCAAAGCACGACCGGTTCATCACTAATTAATCGATCCCAAATTCAACGTGTTAACCTCGAAGAACCAGCAACCACCGACGCTGCACGTACAAGTCGTTCCCCGCGTGGCTGCGTCCCTTGCCCGCCTTCCCCCTGTGGCCCCTTGTCGGTCGTGACCATCGCCTCCCTCCCGCGGCCCCTTGCTGGCTGCGCCGTCCACTACGTGCCCTGCGTGGCCTCGCTTGCGTCAGTCAGCGGTAGCGCTCCGCCCGCCAGATTAACAGGAGCAACCAGCCAGCTATGAATTTGCTTGTTTACATGTCGGCTATGAACCTGTTAAATTCATTTGTTTTTTATGATACTCAAAAGGTAATGAAACTTTCGCAATTATATCCCAATGACTTATCTAGCTCAGATTTGATAAGATTTGAATACCAATTTGATACCTTTATCAATTATATGAGAACGGATGATAGGTTCAAATGTACAAATCATCTTGGTGAGCTCTCTATTATGCTTGTTGAAACAAACAAGCATGTTATTTATGATCTTGTCTATCTACTTCTTAAATTTATATTGCTCTTACCAGTGGCGACGGTGAGTATTGAAAGAGTATTTTCTTCTATGAGTCTAGTGAAAGATAAGTTGCAGAATAGTAAAAATGATGACCTTTTGAAACATTGCTTAGTGACATTTATTAAGCAAGATGTGTTCTTGGAAATAAGTGAAGATTACATTTTTTAAACCTTCATAGGAATGGAAGAGCGTAGAATTACCAAATCTTAGTGAGTTATTTTTCTATTTATGCTATATTTTGTGATGTAAGACTTTGATCATGTTTTGAGTATTGGAATCAATTAACATTTGAAACATATATATTAAAGTATAATGTTGTGAATCAATTAGCTACGTATATTACTCATTTGGAAAATTTGTCGCATGTATGCTAGTGCGCGAAAAATTAGGAGTGTGCACACCCTCCAATTTTTCCTAGGTCCGCCACTACGGAGCCGACGACATATAGCGACGATGGTGTTAGAGGGTCGAGGCGGGGGCGAAGGCGGAGCGAGGCGCTGGGTAGGGGGCCACGGGACAACGATCACAAGGAGCTTGGTGATGTCTTCACACTTCTATTCTTGTAGACAGTTATTGGGCCTCCAAGTGCAGAGGTTTGTAGAACAGCAGCAAGTTTCCCTTAAGTGGATTACCCAAGGTTTATCGAACTCAGGGAAGAAGTGGCCAAAGGTATTCCCTCTCAAGCAATCCTACAATCAAGATACAATAAGTCTCTTGTGTCCTCAACACACCCAATACACTTGTCAGGTGTATAGGTGCAGTAGTTTGGCAAAGAGATAGTGAAATACAAGTGGTAACGGTGCCAGAAAATAGCTTCGGACTTGTTGTTGACGTGGGGTAACGTATGTGAGTGCCAGAAAATACTTTGATGGAGCTTGACATGGAGGTAAAGACTAAAGCAAGCAAACATGTAACAGATCTAGATGCAAACGGTGTTTCAATGTTTAGAAACAAGGCCTAGGGATCATACTTTTACTAGTGAACACTCTCTCATATATATCCTCTCTTCATGATACTACTCTTAACTACTCTCCGGTGGGACACTCTAATCATCGGTAGGGCTATAACAGCACTCCTCAAAGTCCGCCTTCCCTAATCTAGATAACCCCACACTGTCACCTTGAGCGCTAGATGATTCCAACAAAAACCACAATTTCATAGAGACAACCAACTCAAATATAACTCATAACAAATATTCAATCTAGACAAAGTGCCACACACGGTATGCACGATGTCACTTTCACAGACGTGGGGAAAAGCATAGATCTATTAAAGCACAAAGAGTATTTATGTATACTTAAACCTAAGTGCCACCATGACATGCACGTTGTCACTTTCAGACACATGGGGAAAGCAGAGATCTATTAAAGCACTTGAGTAGCAAGGTAGATCTACTTGATTACAAAGCTCATGACCACAATATGACCATGCATAGAGAGAGAGATGAACACATAGCTATCGGTAGAGCCCTTAGCCTCGAGGAAGAACTACTCCCTCCTCATTGTGGGAATCAGCAATGGTGATGAAAATGGCGGTGGAGATCGATGGAGATGGCTCCAGGGGCACTTCCCCGTCCTGGCAGGGTGCCAGAACAAAGACTTTCTGTCCCCCAAATCTCCCTTTCGGTGGCGGCGGCGCTACAGAGGTTTTTCTGGAAGTATGATGGACTGTTTAGGGTTTTCTACCTAGGGGCTTCTTATAGGCGAAGGAGCAAAGGTCGGTGAAGGTCTAGGGGCCCACACACCCTATGGGCGCGGCCTAGGTTGGGCCCGCGCCCACACCCTGGTGTCCTCCTCCGTCTCGTCTTCGATTTTCCGTATCACTCAGGGAAAATATGAACTTTGGCTTTTGTCCCATCCAATTCCGAGAATATTCATTTTTTAGCTTTCTGAAACCAAAAACAGCAGAAAACAGGCAACTGACACTATAGAATCTTGTCAATAGGTTAATTCCATAAAGTGTATAAAAATACCTCAAAGTGTAGACAAAGCAAAGTAGATACTAAACAAGCATGGAGCATTAAAAATTATAGATACGTTTATGACGTATCACTTGGGCGAGTCCAGGGGCGTGGCCAAGGCTCCATGAGGCCGTGTTGAGGCTCACGCGGTGCTGCCTGTCTACGAGGAGGAGCGGGATAGGGGCTCGTGTTCGGGAAGAGACGAGGGTTGGTCGCAAGCGAGCGGGGGCTCACGGGGTGGGTTGACCGCGGGGGTTGAGGATCCCGATGGGGAGAGGAATATGATGGTGGGGCCAGGGCAGTCGCTGCGGGAGCAGAGCAGCATGCAGAAATCCCGAGGAGGAGCTAGCGGGCGTGGTCGCGCGGGGGTTGGTCCAGGGTACGGGAGCGGGGCTGTGTCGCGTGCGGTGGACACGAGGCTGGGGCGGTGCTGCACGCACGGCTGCGAGGAGTGTGGTAGCATGTGTGTGTGCACCGAGGTGGACCGGGTGTGGGTCGGTGAGAGGGTGGCAGGGGGTACGTTAGGTCGGAGTTGGGTTAGGGTTTGATCTAGGTTTAGGTTTTTATCTGGGTAGTAAGTCGACTTTGGTTGGGCCGTTGGCCTGACCGGTTGTCTGCCTTCCCAGCACCACTATTTTTTATATTTAAAATATTTGGTTACTTTTATTTTAATAAAAGATTTTATAATTATTTTAGACAAATAGAGATATCCGAAAACACCCGGAGTTTTATTATTTAAAATGAAGTAGGGGATATTCAGAAAACAAAGAGAGGATTTTGGAGAATAGTTTTAGACAAACATAGGTATGATGACATGGCGATGCTCAAATGTAATATGGCATGATGATATGAGCATGCGATCATGTTACACAAACACAAGCGACTTTCAGGTAGTGTTTTTACCCGGGATGGTGTGCTCCCAAGCAAGGCATTTTTAGTTTATTCCAGGTATTTGCCACACCGGTGGTTACATGATCTTAACAATACAATCATTATCTGCATTGCATGGTGTAATTGCATAACCATACAAGTTGCACTACACATCAAAATGTTTCCATTGCACTTCACAGATTTGGGCTAGGTTTCTATAGATGGGTGTTGAATATAAATATACGTTCTAGCCATCGAAACTTTTGTGCGTGCCGTAACCGAGATCTTGCACAAACTTTCACTAGAGGGTACCAATCTAATCTAGGGATTTATTTTTGTGGCTAAATAGTATCTAATCTATGAAATTGGGGACTCGAAATTGGATCTAATCTAGTCTATAGAACTGATCAGATCTTTGATCTTGACCAGGTGTCGCGCCCCCAAGTATATGATCTCTTCGGGAGCGGCACATGTTGCGGAAGTGGAGAGAAACCTAGGATCGGCGTCGTGAGACTAACAGCTCTAAGAATATTGATCCTAGAATATTGTGTTATATTGCAATGACCCTTGTGGGGGTTTATATAGAGTTACACGGGGGTAGGTGGAGACTTGGAGTACAAGATATAGTCCTAGTCTATCTGATACGGGCACGAAGGAGGAGGTGAATCCTAATTTCAGGACATGCGCGAGGGAGGAGCGGGAGGAATGCATAAGAGGAGATTATCAAGAAGGACGTGAACATTCCTGTGAAGACCGGAGTATCCGGACGAAGCCGGCCGGAATGTCCGGCCTAACCAAGATGCGTCAAGGTGGCAGCCATTCAGTATGCCAGATCAGAAGCCACCCGAAAACCAGCCAGAAACTCTAAAGTTTTCGCCAGGGCCGGACTATCCGTTGTGATTCACCTGGAATGTCCGACCTACCGGAGTGTCCGGCCCATCTACACCGGAATGTCCGGCCTACGAGGTTTCGTCCGATCTGGACGTATCTGTTAGATTTCGGTTTAAGTCCAGTTTAAGTCCGGTTTGGGTCTGTCCAACCGGATATATAAAGAGTCAGTCAATCTAGGGTTAGAGTTAGCTTTTGATATAGTTGATTAGTCTAAAACTATTGTGTGTGCTACTTGGTGAAGAATCCCTTCGGGGACGGCGATGTCGTGTTATCTATCATATTGATATTGTAGCGGAGGTTCTTTTGTTCATCAAGGATTGTCGTGTTTTGGTTTGAGGCGTGGTGATATTCATCACGTTGCTTGCTGGATTTGACTCCTCTTCTTCAGGCGTTCATCGCGTAATTGGGAGATTACCTACCTGGTTGACTCGCTATGAAAGATCGAGACAAAACTATAGGATCATTGGGATGATCCGTATCATGTGGTATCAGAGCACCAGGTTGCTCACGACGAGATTGTGTTGATTGATCGGCTGAGTGTGTTGGCGTAGGTCATCCTGAGGAGAGCAGATCAGGCTATGCATATTGGATCTCGATATCCACGCACCAAAGTGTCCGACGGTTTCCTCCAGGAGTATCCGGTCGACCCGGACAGTCCGGCTCTCCAACACCGAACAGTCCGGCTCTCCAACACCGGATAGTCAGCCCCTGAATAATTTTTTCTGTTCTGTGCAGTTCATGCTAGAACCATACAGTGGTTTCAGGGTGAATTTTATGGCAAACGGTGTACGTCTAGAAAGAGATCTGGTGATGTGTACAATGATTATCTCAACATCCTGGACAGTGTAGTATGTGATGCTTCTCAAATCAAGTGGAAACGGGTTCACATGACAACGTATGATGAATATGAGTCGTGGGAGCGTCACATGCAAGATGGTTTTTACAGATGTGATAAATACAAGTATTTGGAAAATCCTATACGTGTGCTTCTTGCATTGCGACGTGTAGATGAGGAGATAACTCGTTGGTGGGATAAAAAGATGTGTGACAAGGACATTATAGATGCAACTTGGAAGGACTTCAATAATTTTTTGCGTGGCTGTTTTATGTCTCCGCGTCGCAAGGTATCTTGTACCAAGATCGTGAAGGCAGTCCCGCAGTCGCCTAGGGTTGAAGTTGTGTCTATTCCGTCTCGTGTAAAGGAGGTTCCAGTAGTTGTTCTAGTGCAAACAGTTAGCGTGGCAGTGACAAAACCTTCTAAAGAGAAGCATCTTGTTGTTGCCAAGGCTGTTGTGTACGCTGAAACTACAGTGGAAGAGGTTGAACCATTGAGTGGGCTGAATTTGCAGCTAAAGTGGGTACATGATGATGCTTGCATTACAGTTGACAAGGGCCAGCGATGGAATTTATTTTAGGCGCCGTTTATGATCAAAGGAAAAGTATGCAAGTTGATTATTGATGGAGGAAGCTGTACTAATGGCATTAGCAAGGCAATGGTGGCAGCGTTGGGGTTGTTCACATGGCGTATTCCTGAACCTAAGCATCTATAGTGGTTAAATAGTTACGGTATGGTGAAGGTAACTCATAAGGTGCGTGTGCCATTTATAGTTGGTGACTATGTTGATGAGGTGGAGTGTGGTGTGTTTCCATTGGAGGTATGTGGGTTGTTACTTGGACGTCCATGGCAGTATGATCGTAATTCTTTACATGCTGGGAGATAAAATACATATTCGTTTGTGCATGATGGAAAACATAGGAATTTGAAGCCTATGTGAGATGATCAAATCAAGTTCGATGTGGTGCTGGTGGTTCGCAAGGAGAAGTTGCATAAGGCTAAGCCACATCCATGGCTAGCTAAGGTGCATCATGAGGAGCATGATGCGAAGAGCGTCAGTGGTGATATTGTTTTAGCCAAGCCTGTAGATGACAAGCCAGTTGTTCTTGTTAGTGACAAGCCGGTTGAAGTCAAGCCTCTTATTGATGAAGGGAAGGTTATGTCAGCATTGTGTTCCATGTGTTCCACTTCCAGTTTGTGTTGACATGGGTGTTCAGACCAATGAAGGTAGTGATGATCGCGTTCCGGTGCATATGGTGCAGCAGGTAGTCAGCCATAGTCATGTTGGAACACCTTAGATACGTTTTGGTGGAGCATCCGTGCATATTCATAGAGGCAAGGATGGACACGTTCGTCAGTTGTGTGGTTGATACGTCGAAAATGTATCTATAATTTTTGACGTTCCATGCTTGTTTAGTATCTATTTTGCTTTGTTTTATATACACTTTGAGGTGTTTTTATATGTTTTCTGGAACTAACCTATTGATAAGATGCCACAGTGCCAGTTGCCTATTTTCTGCTGTTTTTGGTTTCAAAAAGCTAAAAAATGAATATTCTCGAAATTGGACATGACAAAAGCCAAAGTTCCTATTTTCCCTGAACAATACGGAAAATCGAAGACGAGACGGAGGAGGACACCAGGGTGGCCACACCCTAGGTGGGCGCGGGGCCCACCCTGGCCGCGCCCAAGGGGCTGTGGCCCCCTGGCCTTCCATCGACCTTTCCTCCTTCGCCTATAAGAATCCCCCGACTCAGAAACCCTAAATAATCGACCAAAAAGCCACGAAAAGTTCCGTACCGCTGCCGCCACTGAAGGGGAGATTCAGGGGACAGGAAGTCTCTATTCCGGCACCCTGCCAGGATGGGGAAGTGCCCCCGGAGCCATCTCCATCGATCTCCATCACCATCTCCATCACCGTTGTTGATTCCCATGATGAGGAGGGAGTAGTTCTTCCTCGAGGCTAAGGGATCTACCGGTAGCTATGTGTTCATCTCTCTCTCTATGCATGATCTTGTTGTGGTCATGAGCTTTGTAATCAAGTAGATCTACCTTGCTACTCAAGTGCTTTAATAGATCTCTTCTCTCCCCATGTGTGTGAAAGTGACAACGTGCACGCCATGGTGGCACTTAGGCTTGAGTCTATATAAATACTCATCATGCTTTAATAGATCTATGCTTTCCCCATGTGTGTGAAAGTGACAACATGCACACCGTGTGTGGCACTTAAGCTAGGTTTTTGAGATGCATAAAACCATGTTTTCCTCTCTCATAATAACTTTCAGTGTATTGGGTGTGTTGGGGACACAAGAGACTTCTTGTATCTTGATTGCAGGGTTGCTTGAGAGGGATACCTTTGACCACTTCCTCTCTGAGTTCGATAAACCTTGGGTAATCCACTTAAGGAAATTTGCTGCTGTTCTACAAACCTCTGCACTTGGAGTCCCAACAACTGTCTACAAGAATAGAAGTGCATAGACATCAAGCTATTTTCTGGCGCCGTTGTCGGGGAGGTAAGGTAAAAGGTACTCACATCCTCTTGGTGTGTGAGTGCTCAAAGTTATTTCCTTTAGATTCTGCAATTTTGTCTTTTTGTTTCTTATTTTCACTAGTTAGGCTTAATGGAAAACAACAACAAAATTAGAGAGCTTTATAGTGTTTATCTTGAGTTAGGACATGAAGTGTTTGAAGAGAAAATTAAAAAACCTATGGAGCTTTATTTGCATGCTAATAGAAATGTTATTAGTATGAATTATTTGGACATCATTATTGCTAATGCTATGGAAAAGTCTAAGCTTGGGGAAGCTAGTTTTTATGAAAATGATCTTTTTAGTCCCCCAGCTTTGGAAGATAGGTATTCTATTGCTTATGATGATACCAAACCTCTAATATATGATGATTACAATGATGAATATGATATTTTTAGTTCACCTAGTAGTAAGGAGAAAATTTATTATGATTACAATATGCCTCCTATATTTGATGATTATGGTGATAAGAATATTAATGATAGCTATTTTGTTGAATTTGCTCCCACTACAATTGATAAGAATGACTATGCTTATGTGGAGACTAATAATCATTTTATGCATATGGCTCATGATAAGAATGTTTTATGTGATAGTTATATTGTTAATTTTATTCATGATGCTACTGAAAGTTATTATGAGAGAGGAAAACATGGTTTTATGCATCTCAAAAATATTAAGTTTCCCCTCTCTATGTTGAAAATTTTGAAGTTGCATTTGTTTTGCTTTCCTATGCTTGTTGCTTTGTGCTTTCATGACTTGTTTCTTTACAAGATTCCTATGCATAGGAAGTGGGTTAGAATTAAATGTGTTTTGAATTTGCTTCTTGAATCTCTCTTTTACTTCAATTCATATTTCTTATGTGAGCATCTTCTCAAACTATCAAGCCTAACTTAAAGGCATTAAAGAAAAGTACTTGTTGGGAGATAAACCAAGAGTTTTCTTGAGTCTTGGAAGTTATTACTTCAGTAATGACCTCTCTTTATCCTTTTTGTTTGCCTTTTGTGCCAAGAATAACCTCTAATGAGAGGGAAGTAAGATTTGGGGAAGTTGATGTCCCGAAACAGATTTTTGTGCTCCACCATAAAAATTCGTGAGGAATCTCTGTAAGTCGGATTGAGCTGAAGATTTAAGAATAAATCCCCCAGTATGTTAGCTAACTTTCGTTAGTTGAACACTTTTTTATTTGAGCAACAGAAGGTCTTCGAAAAAATCGGTTTCTACCTTCTGGTCTGTTTTGACAGATTTTTGCCATTATTTGCATTTGCTTTTTATTGATTCCTTTTTGGGTTCTTTTTGGGAAATTGAGCTTTTTGAGGGAATTTCTACAGTAGCTTGTGTTTTTAGTGAAAGTTTTGTTGTTCTAAAGCTAAACCGAAGGGTCTATTTTCTTTTGAATGCACTAATGTTGCTAATGAAGATTGTGTGAAGTTTTGTATGAAGGAAAATTTTCAGGTGTAGAGAAAGAATGATGTAATAAGATGAAGAATGGAAAAAATCTCAAGCTTGGGGATGCCACCCCGTGTAACCCAAATAAATATTCAAGAGTAACAAGCGTCAAAGCTTGGGGATGCTCAAGGCTTGGGCATCCCCTTCTTCATCAATAAAAATCTCAGGTGTTTCTAGACACTTCATATTTATTGTTTCATGCACAGTTGTGTTGTTCTTGGAGCGTCTTAGTTTTCGTTTTTGGGTTTCTTTTGCTTAGTTTGCTTGATTAAAGTTGGTTGATTACAGCACACTTCTTTTGGAGAGAGAGACACACTCTATTTTCATTGCCTAGAACACTCTAGTTTTTACTCTTATTATTATGTGAGTGTTCTCTTTTGCTAGCACTGTGTTTAGACTTAGTTTTCTTATGATTTCAGCTTACAACTGTTTAGTTCTTCTTTGTGGATTTGTGAGACAAGCTCACTGATCTTTATTGAGTATTATCTTTGTGGGTTGTTTCAAATAAGTTGATTGGTGTTGGAAAGGAGTAGAAAGTTCTTGCTTGAAATAGTGCAAGAGGAGCTTGCTTTGACTATGACTTAGACTTTAGCATGTCATGCTAGGTGTTGTTTTGACCTTATGCTTAGTGATTATTGCAGTAGCATGACTTGTTCCAAACAATTGGGATTTCTTAATGTGCCTTGAAAGAATAATGTGTTGTTTTAGCATACAAAAGCATAGTATTGTGGTATTCTCCTTTGATGCTTTGTTTGGGTTGACTTGGCACATGCTCACACCATGTTATGACTATGAACAAGTCACCATAGCCTCTATGATCATTTAGTCCTTGACTTGGAGTACCAATTTATGCTTTGATTAGTAATGTTTTGTCGCTCTGCATGATTATGGCCATTATTGCTCTATTAGTTGGTCGCTCCCAGTCTTTTGCTAGACTCCACTTGTATTGAGTAAGCTCTACTCATGCATCCAACTCCCAAGAAACCAAGTTATTCCAAAGTGTCCACTATAAATTCCTATGCATGGTGTGTTACAACATTCCAAGTATATTATTGTTTCATCTATCTTCCAATTAAAAAGTTACTTTGTTATATGAAAGTTAGTGATTAAAGCTCTCACAAACTATATGGCACACTTTATTTTTCTTTCCCCTAATAAACTTGAACCATTGTGTCATCTATGTTGTATATGCTTGCACTTATACGTTGGAATTAGCAGAACTGTGCTGCCACGGGGAACGCTTTCAACATTGCACTTGTACTTTGTACACAATTGATATCATGCTATTTTGTCTATGGATGTCGTTGGTGTGAAATAAAAGGGGAGCTTGTAAGTCCATGGAGTTATGTATATGTGTTAGAGAAATTCCTGGGCTGCTAGCCTAAGCCATGCCTAATCATGGTGGAAACTTGCAGCATCACCATAGTGAGCAATCTATGAAGCTTTCTTCTTATAAAAAAGAGACACATTGAAAAGAGGAAAGAGAGAAACAAAATCACCATTTTCCCATGGTAAATAAGAAGATTGCTGAGATGTTCATTGTCTGCTTGCCTTATCATTTTGATTATGGGATAGCTCCTGTATCATGTGCAAGGGGTACCTCGTTGGCGGTTCTCTATGATACACATGTACTTACTATGACAAGAACTTACAGGTGACTAAAGTTGAGTATCATGAGATGCAGCCCTCGTATTCAAGGGACATGAGATTGCCAACTTATACTTTGTCAAGTATATACTCCATAGTTTGTTCACTTTAACCTTAATCACTTCAAGATGCTTATGATAGGGGCAATGAGGGCTGAAAGCTAACAAGTACCATAATTTTTGGAAGCTCTTTTTGAAACTTGAAATCCCTGCTTCCCTTTATGAAGGGCCTTTCTTCCACTATTATATTGAGTCTCCACCTTCTACCTTTAGGCACCAGTTAAGAGAGCATAGTTGCCATTCTTAGTTCTATGTGCATTGTCCCAAAACTTATTGAGTGATGCATATTATTGTTATTGCTTGTTCTTGTGCTATTTGTATCTAGTCACTCTTATGATCTTTGAAGGTGTCCTATGCATCTATTTGCTACTCTATGAGGGAAAAGCTGAATGCCACTATGCCATGTTTTCTATATGTGAAACAAACAAAAAGTTTTTCAATGCATGTTATTCATGAATCTTTGTTTGTAACCTTTCATGTTGCATGCATAGTTACTTTGTCTTACTTTTAGAACTCCATCTTTCATGCTCATGTTTAGAGTTCTTTGATCCCAACTTTCAATGCTTGCAAATGGTTTGATCTTGATTTTTATGGTGCATGTCACCTCAAAAATTATTCTTTTGATCACTTACCTACTCGAGGACGAACAAGAGTTAAGCTTGGGGATGCTTGATACGTCGGAAACATATCTATAATTGTTGATGTTCCATGCTTGTTTAGTATGTACTTTGCTTTGCTTTGTCTACACTTTGAGGTGTTTCTATATGTTTTCTGAAACTAACCTATTGACAAGATGCCACAGTGCCAGATGCGTGTTTTCTGCTGTTTTTGGTTTCAGAAAGCTAAAAGATGAATATTCTTGGAATTGGACGGGACAAAAGCCAAAGTCCCTATTTTTCCCTGAATGATATGGAAAATCGAAGACGAGACGGAGGAGGACACTAGGGTGGCCACACCCTAGGTGGGCGCGGGGACCACCCTGGCCGTGCCCACAGGGGGTGTGGGCCTCCTGGCCGACCACCGACCTTGCCTCCTTCGCCTATAAGAAGCCCCCGACTCAGAAACCCTAAATAATCGACCAAAAAGCCACGAAAAGTTACGCAGCGCCGCCGCCACCGAAGGGGAGATTTGGGGGACAAAAAGTCTCTGTTCCGGCACCCCGCCGGGACGGGAAAGTGCCCCCGAAGACATCTCCATCGATCCCATCACCATCTCCATCACCGTTGCTGATTCCCATGATGAGGAGGGAGTAGTTCTTCCTCGAGGCTAAGGGCTCTACCGTTAGCTATGTGTTCATCTCTCTCTCTCTATGCATGATCTTGTTGTGGTCATGAGCTTTGTAATCAAGTATATCTACCTTGCTACTCAAGTGCTTTAATAGATCTCTCCTCTCCCCATGTGTGTGAAAGTGACAGCGTGCACGTCATGATGGCACTTAGGCTTGAGTCTACATAAATACTCATCATGCTTTAATAGATCTATGCTTTTCCCCACGTGTGTGAAAGTGACAGCGTGCACACCGTGTGTGGCACTTAAGCTAGGTTATATATATATATTTGTTATGAGTTATATTTGGAGTTGGATGTCTTTATGAAATTGTTGTGTTTGTTGGAACCGTCTAGCGCTCAAGGTGACAGTGTGGGGTTATCTAAATTGGGAAAGGCGGACTTTGAGATGTGCTGTTATAGCCCTACCGTGGATTAGAGTGTCCAACCGGAGAGTAGTTAAGAATAGTATCATGAAGAGAATATATTTATATGAGAGAGTGTTCACTAGTGAAAGTATGATCCCTAGGCCTTGTTTCTAAACATTGAAACACTGGTCACATCTAGATCTGTTGCATGTTTGCTTGCTTCCATCTTTATTTCAGTTTGCCTTTAGTTTCTCCCACGTCAACAACAAGTCAGAAGCTCTTTTATGGCACCGTTGCCACTTTTATTTTACTATATCTTCACTGAACTAGTGCACCTATACACCTAACAAGTGTATTGGGTGTGTTGGGGATACAATATACTTCTTGTATCTTGATTGAAGGGTTGTTTGAGAGGGATACATTTGACCACTTCCTCCCGGAGTTTGATAAAGCTTGGGTAATCCACTTAAGGGAAACTTGCTGATGTTCTACAAACCTCTGCACTTGGAGGCCCAACAACTATCTACAAGAATAGAAGTGCGTAGATATCAAGTGTCCAGGCATTACTCATCTTATGCAGGTTCGTGCAAAGAAGGTCCATGTTTAGCAACCACGGTTTCCAACAATAGTTGAGAAGAAGAAGAAGATGGTGGCGCCTAGGTCCAAGCTCGTATGGAGACGCGAGGAGGTGCAGGCGCCAAGGGCTATTTCAAGCCAAGCAAGCCGAGAGGGAGGATCCGGAGCGGTAGGCAGGCAAGACTTGAAGACATTGACATCACGTGATGATTGTGTTGATATCACACCACCCTTTCGAGCAGACCCTCACGCGTTGGGGAAAACGCTCCTTGAAGCGGGGAGGATGATACGGGCACGAAGGAGGAGGTGAAGCCTAATTTCAGGACATGCGTGAGGGAGGAGCGGGAGGAAGGCGCAAGAGGAGATCATCAAGAAGGACACGAAGATTCCTGTGAAGACCGGAGTGTCCGGCCGAAGCCAGCCGGAATGTCCGGACTAACCAAGATGCGTCAAGGTGGCAGCCATTCAGTACGCTAGATTGGAAGCCACCCGGAATCCAGCTGGAAACTCTGAAGTTTCCGCCAGGACCGGACTGTCTGGTGTGATTCACCCAAAATGTCCGGCCTACCGGAGTGTCCGGCCCATCTACACCGGAATGTCCGGCCTACGAGGTTTCGTCCAATCCGGACGTATCTGTTAGAGTCCAGTTTAAGTCTCCTTTGGGTCTGTCCAACCGGTTATATAAAGAGTCAGTCAATCTAGGGTTAGAGTTAGCTTTTGATACAGTTGATTAGTCTAAAACTATTGTGTGCTACTTGGTGAAGCATCCCCCCGAGGACGGCGATACCGTGTTATCTATCATATTGATATTGTCGCGGAGGTTCTTGTGTTCATCCAGGATTGTCGTGTTTTGGTTTGAGGCGTGGTGATATTCATCACGTTTCTTGCTGGATTTGACTCCTCTTCTTCAGGTTGTTCATCGCGTAATTGGGAGATCACCTACATGGTTGACTCGCTGTGAAATATCGGGACAAAACTATAGGATCATCGGGACGATCCAAATCACTATCTCTAGCCATACATATATACGTACTAACATCCCCCTTAGTCATAGTGGAAGTGAAGCGGGCGCTTGTGACTGGATTTGAAGTCCGCCGTCTTATCCTCATTTTCATCATCAACTCTATCTCTGATGATCATGACCAACACCTAGGGGCGGTGAATGCGTCCCCTTCTGGTGCATCTCTTCCCTCCCACAGTCACAGCGGGAGTGTCATAGACACAGATGATGACACAGACGCTGTTGACTGGAGTTGTTGTTATTGTGTAGTTGTAGACATTGTTATCGATGTCGAGGTAGTCGATCGTGATGTAGTCGTGGTCGAGGTAGGTGTGGTCGATGTCATAGTCATCGTATGTTATGTAGCCATCATTCCCGGAGGCGCAAAAAATTGCGCGTTTTTTGTTGTTATTGACGAAACTGCAGTTATGGAGGTTTTGCACCTTGTAGAGGTGCCTTCAAGATGTCTCTTGGACGCGGTCATGAGTGAGACCACCAGTTTTGCCAGAACCGGAGGAACCCATTAAGCACACAAGTTTTTGCCAAAACCGTATGTGTGGTTGTAGAGACATCACAATTGTGATGTCGGTTTATTGATGCAGTCGTCGGGATCGTGAACGCGGCTATGTTGTCGTCATGCCTTGCAGTACATGTACTGTCAAAGGGTGTTGTAGTTGTATGTCCATCATGTGGACATGTGTAGCGGCGGCGACGGTGATGTGTTGATGAAGATGTTGATAAATACCATGTTGATGTAGACCTTGACAATAATGTTGTCGGTGATTTCGTAGCAGGACTGACATAGAGCGTTGCTTGAAGGCGTCCCTTGTGAAGACGATGGTGTCAATGTCGTGTTGTACGTGATAAGTCGACAAAGTCATTCACACCGGCCTAACATGTGGATAATGCCGATGTCGCTTCTTCTTCATGGATGTGCTCGACGATAATCATGGTTTGTAACCGGATGTAGTCGTATAGCTTAAAACCGTTCTTGATTCTAATTAGATCGGTGTAGATTTCTCGGACAAGGTAGCATAGAGCCAACCGTTGGAGATTGTCGGTGAAGCACGGAGCTCGAAGTTGCAGCAGAAGTTCCAGGCGCTCGGTGTAGCCTCATCTTGATATAGATATTTGACGAATCATTGTCCTTGAGGTTGAATAGGCCAATGTTGGCCAGGTGTGCAGCTGTGCAATTCTTGTCCCTATGCACCATGTAGCACGTTGACGATCTTCACTGCCTGGTTCGGTGGTTCGCGTGGACGCGTAGCTTGTTCCGACGGGGTGTAGCTCGTACGCGGCTGCGTGCATTGACGAATCCTTGGTGCGCCCGCTGCCGTCGTCTCCTCACGTGGGTGGGCGTCTAGAGCACGCGCATATCACCGGTTCTAAGGCATCTCTATCGGGACGATACGGTCGGCTCAAATGGTTCATTTCTATCCGTTTTGGTCGGGGTCCGGTCGATTTAGATAGGGGGTTCGGTCTATCCGGCCAGCCGCGCACAGCGGCGCGACTCATTTGTCCGTGCATGTCCATCTCCAACGCCGGCGTATTTTCAGCGGCTTTTCGCCGTCACGCCGTCTCCCTCCTTTCTTTCCCTCCGCTTTCCACGAGTTCTGGGTGTTTCCCGCCGCGTTCAGGAGCAGCCATAAATAGGGGAGGTCGCCGAGCTATCTATGATCAGGACCCGCACCACCGACATCACAAAAAAACCACCATGCTTGGCCGCCGGCGTCAACCCGACGAGCTCCGTGCCAACCCCGACACCGGCAGAGTAGAGGGGCCCGAGCGGCCGTGGTGGTTGCCAAACCCGTTGTTGCCACGACATTCTTACTACAATGACAACAGGACCACCGGCGAGCGTTTCTCGTTCGAGGTGATGAACCGCGTCTTTCTGCCAGAGCACCGCCAGCGTCGAGCGCTCATGGAATTGTGTGACGAGCTCCGCGAAGCATTGTGGGCCAATCCCGACGACGCATACCTGCGTGCCCGCCTCCCCCAAGCCGAACAAGAGCCGTAGATGCAGGAAGCGATCTACCGCTCTCTCAGCGTTGAATGGGGCCTTACCGACCCATAGGCGGTGTCTAGCTAGAATGGCCAATGTCGTTCGACCCGTAGACGACCCGTTGTACTCTTGTTTATAATATATTTTCCGGTCAAATAAAGATTTTTTATTGCAAATGGTCAAAGCCTACATTGATAGATCATACATGTGCATGCACAGCCTAGCCTACTCGTCGGAGTCGGAGGAGGAGTCCGAGGAGGAGTGGTAGCAGCGTCGGCACATGGTGTGGTCGAAGACGCTGACGCCAAACTTTCCTTCGCCGTCATACTTGAAGACGAGGATGTTGCCCGCCTCGATCTGTTGCGAGCGGGCGAAGCACTCCCAGCCGTTGCCGACTGTACCACCCCGGGTAAAACTACCACTAGATAAATTGATGTGTTTTTACTTTATGCATCGTCATGACATCATCATACATGTTTGATCATAAAAGTATTTTGTTAAATAACTATTTTTTTATTTTCTAATTATTCCCTCCTCTAATTCCAAATTAAAAACCCTATTTTGATCCAGATATTTTATATGCTAAAAACTACTTGCAAATATTTTGTTTTAAAAATAATAATAAAAAGATTTTCTAAAAACCCCGGGGGAGGCAGCCGGCCAGGCCCAAAGGCCCAGCAGCCAGCCTACTACCCCAAACCCAAGACTCCCTAGACTAACCCTAGCCAAATCCCCCCTAGCACCCACACCCGCCGCCGCCGCCCACTCACACCCCTGCCATGCACACACCCTGCCCTGGACCGAAACCACCTACCGCGAACACGCACCCACAGCCGCAACCCTCCTGGTCGCTGCAACCCACACCACCCTCACCACCAACCAGACCCTGCCCTGGACCCACTCCCCAGCCCCGCACGCTCCCCACGAACTCCGTTCCACCCTGCGACCCCCACCCCCGTCGCCTTCCTCACCTTCTGCCTGCCTCGATCCCGAGCGCCGCCGCCGCCATATGTACCCTCGCCTTCCTCTTGCCTACCGTGTGCCCCCTGCAGGCAGACGCCTCGCCGTCTGGCTTTGTCCTTGCCGCCCCGATGGCGCCCTCCCCTCCGCCATGTCGTCGTCCGTCCGGCGCTGCCTCGCCAGTTTCTGCTGTTAGGCCCTCCTCCTCGAATCAGCGCCACCGGCCTCTCCTTCCCCTCAGCGCAGAGCACCTCACTGCCATGCCGTCGCGGACGCCCTCGTCACCAGCCACCTGCGGTCCTCCTGCTCGCCCTTGGCTACATGCGCGGTCGCTTTGTTTCCTCGTCTTCGGCCCGCACCTCCGGCCGCGTCGCCAAGCTCCGCCTCCTCCCGAGTGTTTCCTTCCTCCTGAGCGTGACGCTGCCATCGGATTTTCCCTGGCCACCTCCCTCTCTGCCCTACCGTCGACCTCCCATGGATCCTGTTTTTTTCCTGCAGCGTTGGCCACATGTCGCCTTGCAGCGCTCACTTCAGTTCCTGGTCAAGCATGTGTAGTTTCTGTTGCTGTTGGAGCATAAATCTGTCGGCAGGAATCCTTGTGCTTCTATGGTCGTGTTGTAGTAGTGTTGAATCCACGAAGAGTTGACGAGGATGGATGAGTTCACAATGGTTCCCGTGACAGCACGGTTCTGCTGACTCCCAGTATATAATAAGCAAGCATATAACTTTCATGGACTAGTAACAATGGTTCAAGATTATTAAGCACAAGGAATAAAGTGTGCCATCAAGTTCGTGAGAGCTTTACTAACTAACTTTCTTAAAACAGACAAACATTTTATTTTGGAAGAAAACACGGCATATGGAATATGCACTAAAATAGCAAACGATGCTAATAGGTAGGTATGGTGGACACAACTGGCAATATTGGTTTTGGGGAGTTGGAAGCACAGGTAGAGCACATACTCAGTGCAAGTGAAGGCTAGAAATAGAGAGGGAGCGACAAACGAGAGAGCAATAACTGTCATAATCATGCTTGCAACAAAACAGGACTAACTATGGCATGAAAGTGATACAAGAACTCTGAGGAAAAATAAATCATCGAGGCTTATTGACTATTGATTAGTCATATGCATGCGTGAGCATGTGCCAAGTCGATTCACATGGACAGTCAGAGGAGGATACCATAATATCATACCAAAGTATGAATAAAACAATGCAAGCAAACATTTATATGACATGCTACGAACTATTAGCAAGCTGGAGCTAATCATAGACAAGCAAGAACTACTAAGCATCCATAATGACATACACCTTATACAAACAGGCTAAGCATGCTCACAATGATGAGTATATGTACAAAAATGAAACAAATAGAGTTTGTTACCAGCCTCTTACCACACCTCGAGTTGTCTTAATCTTCATTATTGCTCTTCACTTATGTGACTTGAATAATTAACATGAAACCAAAATCCACTGAGGACGGCTGAACCCTGCAAAGAACTCACAAAACCAAAGAAGAACAACAAATATTTTTGGTGTTTTCAATTTTTTAGAAACAAGCAAACAAAGAAAAAACCAAACAAAAACAAAGCAAACCAAACAAAGCAAAATCTTTTTGGATTTTTTCTTTTAAGGCAAACCAAAGCAAAGAAACAAACCAAGACAAACAACGAAAATATTTTTGGTATTTTTGGGATTTTTAGAAAGAAGCAACAAAAACCAAAAAGAAAGAAAAACAATGGATATACAAAGAACCGACCGAACATGATATATATAGATGAGTGTGTGATATCGGTGTACCTCCCCCAAGCTTAGGCTTTTGGCTAAGTGGGGCTCAATAGCGCGGGTAGTAACCCCATGCTGGTGGGTCATCATAGGAATGATCATATTCAGGCGTTTGCGATGAACAAGAAGACGCGCCCCAATCAAATGAGGGCTGCTAGTATGAAGCCTCTCCCAAGTTGGAGGGCTGAACCGAATTGTCTTCGGCATCCTCTTCAACATTCTCCTCTTGCTGGGGAAGTTCCCCCACATAAGTGTCAACCTCCTCCTCCTTCGTAAGCGACCATCCTTGCCTGTTATCAAAGTTAAACAAAGCAGGTGCAGGCAAATAAACTATTTTCTCAGTCCTACCTTTTCTTTGACCTTGCTGGGCAAAAGATAATTCATATGGTAAACTTCTCACATTAGCCCCCAAGGAAACAAAAACATGCTGAATCATGGATTCAATATCAAGCCTCTCTATGGGGAACTGAAAATCTGAATAGTGAGGCTCTAAACCATGGAAAGCTAGCAACCTAGAAGCAATGAGACCTCCACAAATTCCACCCTTCTCGCAGTTGGTGGTGAGACAGTAAGCTATCAGAGCACCTAAACTATAAGATCTATTCCTATTCAGAGCAGCTGTGATAAAACCTAGATCAAAAGAATATAACTTTCTAGCAAGAACACACTTGGTAATGAAATAGAAAAAGTATCTAATAGCTGGGAGCTGAATGTTCCGAATTTTACCACTTTCCTTTGAGAAGTCGAAACCTTGGCAAATCTCAGCATATAAATCCACAAGTGACTTGGGCCTCTCCTTGATCTTCTCACAAGATCCCCACTGAGGTACTCTAATTGCTGCACAGAAATGAGCAAAAGGCAGGTCGACAGGTATATTGTGATGGAGGGGTTAACCTCTTGGGTGGCCCGATCTTCACAGATCTCGTGGTCAAATCGATGGGGAAGCGAGGGGAAAGGGAGAAGGTAGCGGAAGAGAACACACACATCGCGAAGAACACTTTGAACACACACAAAACTCACAAGATACAAGGCCGATTGCTCCCAAACGGCGGCCACCGGTCCGATAGAATCCTCGCAAGGAAAGATCGGTCAACTTGCTCCCTCAAATCCAAATCGGAGAGGGAAGAACACCTTGGGGAGGGTCTTGACAACTTGGAGACGAGACACCGAACTCCAAGGCCTTCTTCAACGATGGATGCGTGATGCAAAGTCCAATCGAGGTTGGTGACGATAATCGGTCCCCTTGGTGAAGGGGATGAGGCAAAACTAGAGATTCCACAATGGGGGTTGTCTTTAGTATATCATCTATGCCTAAGGGATACATGAGGGGTGGGGGATCTATTTATAGGCCAACCACTAAACAAGGGGGTAGTTTGGGAATAAACTAGGCAAAGGGGTAAGTAAAGGGAATATTCCAGGGCATCAAACCCAGATCCGCGCGTAGGCAGGGAATTCCGGCGGTAAGTCCGGTGGCGCCGGATCTAGCGCCGAGATTTCCGATCGTCGCCGGATGTTCCGATCGCGCACCGAAACGGCATATAGAGAGTGCTTTCGGCGATGGGTCCGGTCGACCGGCCCTGGCGCCGGGGATTCCGGCGGGGCGCCCGGTTCTCCGGGGCTGTCGCCGGAGATTCTGGTGGTGGCTCTGGTTCGCCGGTCTTGGCGCCGATTCTAGCTGGAGCTTCTTGCGTCTCCTCTTCCAAGCCTCCGTCTTGTCGGGCGTGAGTCCTCGGGCTTCCTCCCTCGTCTTCGTACTTGTCGGTGTGAACCTATCATGGTCATAGGATGGGGAATGAAGTAGTATACCATTCAATAGGGAAGGAAGTGGGCTCGCATAGAGGAATGGATTCACCTTTCGAGTCCATGACGACTTGGCGTAAGTTGGAGACCTTGATGTGGTAACGACCGTAGGTCGGGCTACATCAGCTCCCCCCTTCAAAAAGAGTCATCCTCGACTCTACATGCTCATCACAGGGTAGAAGAGGTCGAGAGACCGTCTTGATCCTGGGGTTCACCATATAGTCGTCCTCGGAAAGATTGACTCGACAACACTTCAATGTTCCTTCACCTTCCATGAAGCCTACAAAGCTCACAACAAAAGCGAAGCAACACTCAAAGCGTAGCCAATTCATGAAGATTATAGCATGAGTCCTCAAGTAGAAGGAAGTCACCTTAGCTTGTAGAGATAGCTCGATGAAGGGTAGCCATAGGTAACTCTCTTCGGTTCTTCTTGTCAACCCATGGTTGGTAGAGGTTGACGTGTATGCATTTGTACCTTCATACAACAAAGACCAGTCAAAATATGTTTGTGTGTGATAGAGGAGCATGTCATTTGTGGCATATCCATTCTTGTTCACAACACTATTAGGACAACTCAAGTATAGCAAACGGGATGCATATGCAAGGTCAAAGTGCATGGAAATTGGTTGAACATCATCCAAATGTGAGAACTCAAAAACTCCATATAATGTCTTAGTGTGGCACTTGACTAGAATTTTGATCAACATCCTTGATGCAAAGCTAGGAGAATTTGGCAAAAACACAAAAGGAAGAATATCCAAAGCAACATCATTATGTGTGCAAACCAACCATTAGAAAGAGAAATTGTTCGACATGTTACACAAATCATCGATAGCAAATATCATGGGAATATGTGTATCCCAAGCGGAAGTAAAAACAACATGTTTGCAAACAAACCAAATGAAAGAGCAAGTGGTCCTTATGTTTGTTGCAACAACAAGACGAGATTTTTGGAAGCTCTCATGACAATACATGCTCTCAATGGCATTATGGTTGCACACAAAACATCGGAAGTGGAAATTGTTCAACAATTTTGTTGCAACACACAAAGCATCAAAATCCAATAGCAACGAAACATGATTGTCATAAGGGGAGATAATACCATCAACATGCTTGCAAGCAAACCATAGGAAAGAGCATTTTGTCAACATGAAAGATGCAAAGCATGCAAAAGGTATCAGAGCTGGGTTCGATCTTGAACTCACTTGTGGGATGCTCTATAGAGCTCTTTTTGTCAACTCGTGCTCAACCGAGGTTGACATGATTGTGCGGGTACCTACACACATCATATACAAAAGGAAGAACGTGTGTGCATTGTAGAGATACACATCATCCATCATGACGTATCTCTTCTTGTGCACATCACCATTAATGTCAATCAAGTATGAAATAGATGCATGGTGAGTATGCAAGTGGGGAACATGCTTATCATGGAAATCCTCAAAATCTCCAAAAATTGAGAAAGCTATGGGGGCCATCTCATTATAACGCATATAATCAATATTGTTGCAAGCAAAACAAGTGAAATAGCAAGCATTCATCTTATCGCAAGGAACGGGAGAAATTGAATGCCTAGCATGACAAGGCAAGTCTGAAGCAATTGGAGGATACACACAAGATGCATAGCATGTCATGTTTATGGAAATGATATCGCAATCAAACAATTCCACATGATCAATATTATGCAAAGGTAAAGCATCACATGGGAATGTGGATGAAGCATATGTAATGTCACAAGTATCATCCATAACATGCATATCCTCACAATTCATCATGTCCAATAGTGGGATCATGACATCATCAACACCCTTATTGTTACCTTGGTCATACCTCTCATATGAAGTGGGTGTTGTGGAAGTAGTGGCCTCCTTGTGGACGACTTCGTCTTCTTGATGTAGCCATGGCATAGCATCATCTTCGTGCACCATGTACATCTTCTCCAATTGAGGCATCATTGCTTCATGGCTTGGCGCATTTTCATTCATGGAACCTAGCACAACACAAGAGAACACACTAGAGGTAGATGGTAAGTTGTTAGAAATCAAAATGGTCTCACTTGACCTATCAACTACCACTCTCAACTCACTAGGAGTATCACTCATGCCCTCCAAGAGGAAGCACTCAATCTCACATAAGGTGGAGTCACTCATCTCACCCGTATTCTCACTCAAGTGGGCCAAGTGGCTCTCATACTCACATGGGATTGGTACCACATCATAACTCAAGCATATAGGGATAGGCTCGGCTTCCTCAACTCCATGCGCCTCCTTTGGTGAAGGTAAAATCCCATGCTCACCATTCTTGACCTTGTCTCCTCCAAGGTTGGATGCCATATGATGGGTATCATCGCTCGCCTCCATGGTTGAAGGGAAAATCCCATGCTCGACCGTCTTGTGGCCATCTCGTAGTAGTGGTGGAAGTAGGCTCATGGTGTTGTCGAGAGCGGTGATCGGATCGACTTCATCACATATGTGGCCTTGGCTTCCTCCATCATGGAGTGTAGACATCCTCTTGCCAAACTCAGCCAACTTGGCAAAGTAGAGGTCTTCATTTTCCTCGTTCGCGAGGTCGTGGAAGTCAAGTGTAGGCGTTGAAGCTTGAGGGCGTGGGGGAAGGCTTGCTCTTGGTGCCATTGTGGTGGTGGCATGAGTAGTTGAAGGTTCCTAAGGATGGTGTCGATGGAGGTCATTGGCGTGCCTTGCCGATGGTTGATGTAGGTGGTGCACTTGGTCATCCACATGACACTCACGACGATGATCACTTGCCTTGGCACTCTTCTTGTTCTTGTGGTGCCTTCTTGATCTTGATTGAGAATTATGGATGGTGCTCATCACGAATTCTTCGTCTTGGTGGCGAAGATGCCTTTGACCATGTCTTGTATCCTCTTTATGGTGGCGATGCTCATGAGAGGATGTTTGTCGATCAAGATTCTTGTTTCTTGGCGCCTCTTGATGTATATGATGTTTGGAATCCACTCTTGTTTGGATAGTAGGTGGAGCTTGGCGCCTTGGAGGTGATGGAGCTTGGCGCCTTGGAGATGGTGGAGCTTGACGCATCTAGGTGGTGGCACTTGATGCCTTGTCGATGGTGGCGCTTGATGCCTTGGAGGTGGTGGCGCTTGTCGCCTTGGAGGTGGATCATCGAAGTAGGTGGTGCCCTCTGGTGTGGCACGCTTGGCCTTGAAGGTCATGGATTCTTGATGATGCACCTCCTCTTGCTTGGCGTAGTAGGCTTCCATCTCCAAGCAGCGGAGGAATTCTTCATGGCTCATGGAGGAGCCATCAAAGTCGATGAAGTTATCCGTGTCCTCCATGCTCGGCGAGGCATCGTTGATGTCGCACTCAAAGTCGTCCATGCTTGGGGAGTAATTGTCGGTGTAGTCCTCCATATCACCCAAGCATGTTGAGCGATTGTCGGTGTAGTGATCCATATCCTCCATGCATTTGGAGCCATTGTCGATGTAGAGCTCCAAGTCTTCCATGCTTGAGGAGCCATAGTTGATGTCATGCTCCATGTATTCCATGCATGTGGAGTCGTCGTAGGTGTAGTGCTCCGGGTCCTCAAAGCATGCGGAGCCGTTGTCGGTGTTGTGCTCCGCCATGTCCTCTATACTTATGGAGTCGTAGTCATGGTGGCTCATCATGGATTCTTCATAGATATCATCCTCGGTTTCGGAGTCCCTAGACATGATTCACAAGACCAAGTGTTGTCTATGGAAGTGGTAGAGGGTGTTGGGGATGCAACGTCAAACCTTACGTTACCTTGGAAGATAGTATCGTGAAAGTGGCCACACTTGAGAGCAATAAACCAAGCAAAGTGAAGTTCACGCGGGACACCAAAACCAACTACTAACCGAAAAACACACACACAAGGCCTATGGTGGATAGGTATGGAAAGTGGCATGTCAAGAACCAATCCAAAATTAAGATGTTGTATTGGCAAGTAAAGAACCACAATGATCACAAAGCAAAACAAGTCAATCCACAAGATAGGAAATATGTACAAGGAAACACACATGGTGGGATAAATGGGACTTGTGCGACGGAGAAAGTGAGCTAAGAACCAAATGATTACCTAGCGAAGACTATAAGCTCGTGTCACACAAGTACAAGGAGAGACGCTAGTTCGATTGCACAAACTTGGTGGGCTACAAGATATGCACAATAAGTACCACCTATATGATGTTCATCGAGCTTGCGCTTCCTATTCTATGAGGCACATGTATATTTATTTCTTTTTCTTTTTCTATATATATATATTTATTTTTCTTTTTGTATCACTCTTTTTATTTTCTTTTTCACTTGCCTCTTCCTTGTGCCAACAACTATACAAGATAACTATATAAGATAGCGCTCACACGTTTGCTCGGAATTTAGAAGGTATCAAATGTGCATAGCCCAAGCAATCATAAGAGGAACTAGTCTCAATAGGCGTTTGTTTCTCGCAAAGATACTGGGGTTTACAAAGGAATGCAAGTGGGGAGAAGTCGCGGAATGTTTATACCTTTCATCGATGATCTTCACCCTTTATTGTTGGATTTCGCCTTTCTCACGGAATTTAGATGGAGTAGATAGCATGAAAAACGTGGATTATGATGTAAAGCTCCTTCTCCTCTTCGAAATGAGCTAAAGAACACCAAAATCCGAGTTCGAATGCAAAAGTTATGCTCAAAACCGTGCGGAGCTGAATCTGTTGGCGACCAGGTCGGCGGACCGGAAATCTCGCCGGAAATTCTGGCAGTAGGTCCGGTTTGACCGGAATTTCTGGCGGGAACTCTGGTTCTCCGCATCTGGTGCCGGAACGAGTTTAGGGACGCGGAAACTCGATTTTCTACGGAAAAACTTGATGGAAAACTTCAGATAGGAGGGTCAAATGATGGAATTAGGCCATGGGAACACAGAGGAAGGTAGATCAACAAGTTTAGCAAGTAATCCACAGATCAAAACCTACCAAAACTCACACAAATCACATATCGATCCAAAACATGAATTGGGGCTATTTTTTGGTGAAATTTTTGAATTTATGGGGAAAAGACCAAATCGATGAGGAATCTGTGGCAACCAAAAGCTGCTGATACCAGATGATGGAGGGGTTAACCTCTTGGGTGGCCCGATCTTCACGGATCTTGTGGTCAAATCGATGGGGAAGCGAGGGGAAAGGGAGAAGGTAGTGGAAGCGAACACACACCTCGCGAAGAACACGATGAACACACGCAAAACTCACACGATACAAGGCCGATTGCTCCCGAACGGCGGCCACCGGTCCGATAGAATCCTCGCAAGGAAAGATCGGTCAACGTGCTCCCTCAAATCCACATCGGAGAGGGAAGAACACCTTGGGGAGGGTCTTGACAACTTGGAGACGAGACACCAAACTCCAAGGCCTTGTTCAACGATGGATGTGTGATGCAAATTCCAATCGAGGTTGGTGACGATAGTCGGTCCCCTTGGTGAAGGGGATGAGGAAAAACTAGATATTCCACAATGGGGGTTGTCTTTAGTCTATCATCTATGCCTAAGGGATACATGAGGGGTGGGGGCTCTATTTATAAGACAACCACTAAACAAGGGGGTAGTTTGGGAATACACTAGGAAAAGGGGTAAGTAAAGGGAATATTCCAGGGCATCAAACCCAGATCCGTGCGCAGGTAGGGAATTTCGGCGGTAATCGTGGCGCCCGAATCTGGCGCCGAGATTTCGATGGCGCGCCGAAATGGCATGGCATACAGAGAGTGCTTTCGGCGGTGGGTCCGGTCGACCGGTCCTGGCGCCGGGGATTCCGGCGGGGCGCCCGGTTCGCCGGGGCTGTCGCCGGAGATTCCGGCGGTGGCTCCGGTTCGCCGGTCCTGGCGCCGATTCCAGCTGGAGCTTCTTGCGTCTCCTCTTCCAAGCCTCCATCTTGTCGGGCGTGATTCCTCGGTCTTCCTTCCTCATCTTCGTACTCATAGGTGTGAACCTATCATGGTCATAGGATGGGGAATGAAGTATTATACCATTCAATAGGGTAGGCAGTGGGCTCGCATAGAGGAACGGATTCACCTTTTGAGTCCATGATGACTTGGCGTAAGTTGGAGACCTTGATGTGGTAACGACCGTAGGTCGGGCTACATCATATTGTATATTTTGTAATGGACCATGGGATTAGAAGTAGACCAAGTGAACCGGAAATCCTGCACAAAATCCATGGTTAGCTTAACATATTGGAATGGTTCACCTTCAACAAAGTGTTCCAACCCTGCATTTGTAACAATAGTTTAGAAATCTTGGAGGATCCCCGCAACTCTCATAAATTCATGGCATGGGTATATGGAAGGGAAAACTGCCTCCTCGCGATGAACCTTCATTGTCTCATGCACCATCAAGTCATATTAATTCAGTGGATAAGCACTCATCTTCCTTGCTGAAATTTTTAGACAACCATCAAACCAAGTAATTTCTAAGTTGATAGATGATGAGCAACTACTATAGGAACTTGCTAGAGTACTACAAATGCATCAAAACAAAGATTCTAAGCAAAGAACAAGCATGCAATCTCAAACAACCTGTCACCTATAGCAGCAAAATACTCAAGATACAATCTACCAATCACAAATCTAATTGGACAAGTGGAGGAGGCACATTGTAGCATCCCAATTGTCTAACAATTGCAATGCTACTAGCCTAGTCTATATAATGGCTACTTCAACTATCTAATTGTTGCATCATAATCATATCATGCTCATGTCACCATGCCACCTTGCATTTGAGCATCATATAAAACCCTTTTCATTTGGTTCTTATCTCATATGCATTATTAATTGTATTTGACTCTTGATATTGTATTTGGTTATTGATATATTGTGTAATGCCCAAGTTGAGTTGGGGGCATATCTCTTATTAACTCCACCACCTTTTCTTTTCACCACCTTATAATTCCACCATCCAACTAAATGTGAGCTTTGCATTTTATTTGAGTTTACCTCTAGCTCATGTGGGTTGGGATGGATCCAATTCTTTTTCCCCATGCTCTCATCTTAGCATCATGTTGTTTTCACATTATTGATATATGAGAGCCACATGGCCACCTTTGCATGCCTTGTGAGTGGAACCCTTTTTCCTAGCTTCCATAGGGATTATCATGGAATTATGCTCATGTTGGAATATTTGGGACTATTAATCATCTAGTGGAACATACACACTAGCAAGTCCCATTTCTATTTAAGCATGGTCATCTCCATCTATTCCACATGGGGCATCCTTTTTAATTCTTTTTGCTTGGCTTTTATTCCAATTTTGGGAATGCAAAATAACAATGCCATGTAACAATATTGTTTTCACAAGAATCAACATGGCAATAAATATTTTTGCATGTGCCATGCAAGTACCACCTTTTGCTTGTCATTTGGATTTTATTTGATTTTTGGGTGGATCATCTCTATCTCTAACCCTTCCTTTGGCTTGATCTATGTTTGATCTTGCTTGAAACCATATCACCACATCCCTCTTTTCTTGTCTTGATCTTGTTGGAGCTTGGCATGTGCTTGGCTTGATCTTGACAAAAGCAACCCTAGCTACCATTCCTCTCATCTCTCTTAACCCCCCACCCATCCATGCTTGGTCATGTGTTTATGCCTAAACCCATAAACCCCCTCTCTCTCTACATCTTTAACCCTAAACCCTACCACCCTAATCACCTACATCTAACACCATACCCCCTCTCTTTTTTCCCCCTAAACCCTAGCTACCCTCTAACTTAACCCGAGACCACCCCTCCCTAACCCTAGTCAAACCCTAACCCGAGTCCCTCCCTAGCTAACCCTAGCTCCAACCCGAGCCACTCTCTCTCTCTTCTCTCCATGACACAAGGCCCCACCAGCCCGAGCCTGCCCTCCTACCCACGGGCTCCCCTCCTTCCTTGGTCCCTCTCTGCCCTCTCTAAGCTACAGGACAAGAAGGAGGCAAGAGAGAAAGACCTAACCCGAGCTACCCCTCCTCACCCTTTTTGCAAAACTACCACCACCCTTGTGCCTCTCTCCTCTCTCCCTTATCTCCCCAACCACCCAGCTCACCCCCACCTCAGATCCACCCAGGAGGCGCCAGGTCCCCTCTCCCTTCCTTCTCCCTCCTCTCCCTGCCACCTCCCTAGGCCATGGCCATCATGCTACCCCCAAAAACCCTAGCCTCGGCCCCCTCTGCCTTCGCTGCTCTGGTGGACGCCAAGGCCGCGTGGAGTGCACCAGGGCGCCCTCTGCTTCCTCTTCATCGCCTAGCCCCACCGGAAAACCGCCGGAGAAGCCCCGCCGCCGCCGTGCCCGCGAGCAGCAGGAGTGCTCCGGCCCCCTGCTTCCCCGACGATCGACGCTACCCGATCCGCTTAGCTGCACGGATGGTCGGTGAGCCCTCTTCCCTAGACATCGTCTCCCTCCCCCTCTCTCCTTGCATCACCGCCTTCCAGTGGCGCTCTCTGCGCAGACGCCTTCACAGCTCTGGCGGCAGCAGCTTCCCGTCCGCCTGTTCCTCGACCTACCCCGCGCGCTGTAGCCCTCCTCTGCGTTAGATCGCTGAACGAAACTCGTAGCCCTAGGTCCCCTCTTCAGCTTTCGTTTTTACCGCAACGTGTTCCGCCCAGCGGTTTCGTCGCCATCGTCGTCGGAACAGGCCAGATCCGCCGCCGTCGGTGCCGTTTTCGTCAGCAGCGCAGCAGCAGCCGATGACCATCTTGCGCGTAGCCCCCTCCCCTTTTTCCCGCCTAAACCCGCAGCCCCGCGGCCCCACCTGCCAGCCTCGGTGGTTGCTTTGCAAGAAGACCCCCGGAAAAACCCCACCACCACGGTCTCCAGCGCCCGGCTTGCCTTGCGTGTCGGACGCGTTGGCAGCGTGTGGCCCCGAGGTCGTCCTGGCCCACATGTCATACTCAGAGGCTCGGAAGCGCCGCGGTGTAAAAAGCTTTTCGCGCGCGTGTGCCCGCCCAGTCAGCATGGCCCCACTGGTCATTGGCTGTGGCTAGGATCGAGCCGAGTAACAAAAGTATTTCCGTAATCTGTTTTAATTCAAATCTTTTCCAAAATTAATTCAAATTCAAATTTAATTCTGTTTTTTAAATAACTTTTAAAATACAAACCCAAATAATACAAATAATATATGTTTTCAAATCAGAAAAATGTGAGGAATTCAAATGTGCCCTTCAAATTATATTTTGAGCATTTAAAATTTCAAGTTGACTTAAATTACAAATAAAATTCCCTTTTCCTTATTTAATTAATAACTTTTGTTTTATAAATCCAAATTCAACAAATAATATGTCTAAAATGATTAGCTCGACGAGACCTTTCTGTTTATGCATTCCGTGGTTTGATTTGAAGCATGCATCATATAAACATATTGTGAACAGCAACTTATATATGAATAAAAGGGGCCCAAAACTCAATAAAATGATCTATTCTTGTATGCCACACCTCACCCATGCCATGCTACTTTAATGCCATGCAAATTGTGCATCATTCATCATGGCATGATTGTTTGCTTGTCGCATTTATTCATATGCTTGCGCACTTTATTTATGTTGGCCCTTGTTTGTTTGGTTCTTCTTCAAATAGACGCTGAGCAGGGGATATACCAAGAGAACCAGGAGCACTACCCAGATCCTTCCCTTGCTTCAACTAAGCTGCCAGGCAAGCACTACCACATGCTTGCATACATATAGTACCTATTGCCTCTATCTTACTCTTGCATCATTGAGTCGCGATTGCATTAAACTGAATCCCAAGTATTGCATAGCCTTTACTTTTAAACCCCACCGAAGCTTGTTCCTCCATCCCATGAGCCCTTACTACAGGAGTTGTTTAAGCCATGCGAGTCGTAGAACAGCATGTGTAGGGTATGTGAGAGTCTGATGGATAACGAGGTACCCAAACAACTTAACCTGAGTAGTAATGGGATAACTAATGAAAGAGGCACCGGTGATCCATATCTGTTATTTGGTTTTTCAGGCTCACTTGTGTCCCGTAGGACCCCGAGTACTTGATTCCTGTTCCTTGAATATTCGCGCTATCCACATCCGGGAGGCTTATGAACCCCCTGAGCCAGAGCTTGATTCATTCTTATTTCTTGGGGCCACAAACTAGTTTGAGGTTTTATTTACTATCCTGTACTTATGCCATGCTTTACTGCTTTAATTTAAATTGTGCGAGGTAATGCACATTTGTCTTTGTTAGGTCCGTGACCCGTTTGCTATGTCGACAAGCCCGTCACACTTCGGGTTCCCAATCGTTACTGGCTCCTAAACCTTGAGGCCGTCTCGAGTCAGCTAACCGTTGCGGGTAGCTCAATGGGGTGGCCCCTGAAATATTTCTGAATCCTGTAATTGCTTTGTCGTGGCGCCCTCGTTGGGTTTTGATTTGGTTTTTCCGAGGCATATCAGTGTGTGTTGCTATTTGTGCACCCTGCGTAAAACTTTCTGAAAGCCGTGTCATGGTTATGGACGACTTGGAGCAGTTTCTCGATCATAGACAAGCATAACTAAAGTACCGCTTTTAATTTGACTAGACTAGGTACGACTAGTAAATAGTGCAATACTCACGTAATGGATAATAAAACGCCAGCGGATGGGGGGTTGTTCGTCCGCTTCCTCGTCGATGGCGAGGAGGAGGATGGATCTTAATATTACCTTTATAACTGTTGTTGTTAATTCACGGACATCCGTCTATCTCTGGTTAGGCGGATGGTTAGCAATATCTATAGAATTGTTAGGGTTTATCTTTTGCTGCAATTCGTCATCCTGTTGTGTCCCTTTAGAGGCATAAAGACTTGCTGAGTACCCCTAGGGTCTCACACGATAAATTATTGGTTCAGATGAACAGGTACACTCACAAGATGGATACTGGGTGGAAGAGACGGACGATGTGGGCAACGATCATTCGGTGTAGAGATTCTAGGAATGGGGATCCGTGAGATCTGTGGGCGGGATCTGCTTATTTATGGGGCATCTTATGCCGATTTGCTTCTTATCCGTACTCGGATTTTTTCTTCCGCTTCCGCTTGATACTCTGTTGATTGATGTATGCGGAGATATCCTAAACTATTATATCTATCTAGGATATTTGGATCTTCTTGTATGGCGTTATATATTCCTTTCTTTTAGATGGAATGGCTCGATGTACTGTTGTATGGTGGCTTGCATACATACTCATTTGTGTATGTAGTTGATCCTTCGCTTTGCCGATTCGCCTGCTCTTGTCCCGATGTGTGCAAATGGTTGGGACGGCCGAAAGGTCTACCTGTGAGTGGCATTTGGGCCCCACCATACTATTTCAACCATTTCTGCTCATCCAGGCTTGTAACTAGGAGCGTAATTCACCGAGGTAGTTACACACATACCAAGGAGCAATCCCTCAAAAAATCAGCACTTGAGATGGGATGAACAAGGAGATCGAAAATTGCGAGCAAGAACACGAGCTTGAGCAAGTTTTCCGGTGTTTTTCGGGAGAGAGAAAGAAGGTGGCTTTGAGGAGGTAGCCTGGAGGGGCCCAGGTGGGCCAGACGCCCCCCAGGCGCCGCCACCTGGTAGGCCGCGCCTACCATAGGTGTGGTGGCCTGGGGTGGCCCCTGGGTCACCTCGGGTGCCTATCTGCCCTTTTTTCGAGGAAAAAATTATTTTGAATTTTCTGGGATTTTTCGGGAAACTTTATTTTTGGCCAATTTTTAGGGTATGAAAATTGATTTTCTCGCAGAAAAAGTTTTTTCAGAAGAAGAAAAAGAAAACCAAAAGGCAAACTACAGGAGCTCTAAGAAACTCAAACAAGCAAACAACTAGCAAAACTAAAGCCAAAGCAAAGACTAGGAAGGAGAAAAGTAAAAGAAAGCAAGTATAACCACAGTGAAAGCAATATTTTGTTCATTAAAATCCTTTTGTTAACAAGGTTGATCAAGTCTTGTTACCAAAAAAATCTTATATGAAACAAAACTTTGCATTCCACAAGGTGATTATGTTACCTCATACTTGATAGTAATGGTCCCAATCATAATAGTTTCAAAATTTTCTTGTGGAATGGGACAATATATTTGTCCAACCTTAATGCTCTCAATGTTTTCAATAGAATTCAGACAATAGCTCTTAACAACCTTCTTGGGGAAATAGATAGTGTGCTCTTTATCATTAATATTGAATGTTACTTTTCCTTGATTGTAATTGATGACAACACCTGTAGTATTAAGAAAAGGTCTCCCAAGAATAATAGACATATTATCATCTTCAGGCATTTCAAGCACAACAAAATCAGTTAAAACCATGCAATTATGAGCAACTTGAACAGGAACATACTCACATATACCAACAGGAATAGTAGTTGACTTATCAGCCATTTGCAAAGATATATCAGTTGGTATCAACTTTTCTAGCCAGGGTCTCTTATAGAGAGAAAAAAAGCATAACACTAACTCTAGCTCCCAAATCACATAAAGCAGTTCTAACATAATTATTCTTAATGGAGAAAGGAATAGTTGGTATACCCTGATCACCAAGTTTCTTTGGAACCTTTAAACTGAAGGAGTAATTAGCAAGCAAAGTAGAAATCTCCTCATTAGGAATCTTCCTTTTATTAGAGACAATATCCTTCATATACTTTGAATAAGGAGGCAACTTAATAGCATCAGTCAAAGGAATTTGCAAGAATAAAGGTTTCATCCACTCACAAAACTTGTTGTAGTGTTCTTCCTCCTTTGACTTGTGTTTCTTACCTGGAAAAAGCATAGGTTTCTGCACCCAAGATTCTCTCTCTTTACCATGTTTATTAGCAATAAAATCTTCCTTTGTGTACCTGGTGTTCTTAGTGTGCTTCTCAGGTTCTTCCTCACCTTCCTCCTTATCAGGAGACTCATTTTTATCATTACCACTCTCAGTTTCAGCATCAGAGACATATATACTATTAGGATCTACAGCAGGTTCAAGTGGTTCCTCAACTATATTATGTTTCTTTTTATTTCTCTTACAAGGACTACCACTATCTTCACCTTGTTGGGAATCCTGCTCTATTCTTTTAGGGTGTCCTTCAGAATATAAAGGATCTTGAGTAGCTATACCACTCCTAGTTCAAATTCCATAAGCATGTTTATCTCCTGAAGCATTAACTAGCATATCCTTTTGTACCTTATCAAGTTGATCAAGTTGAGTTTGAACCATTTGAAAGTGTTTACAATTTTTAATATCATTAGAAGTTCTTTCCACAATATCTTTCAACTCATGGATAGCTCTAGAGTTTTCCAACAAATGATTCTGAACTTGTTTATTAAAATACCCTTGTTTAACAATAAATGTGTCAAGTTCCTCTAAACATTGATCAGGAGGCTTACCATAAGGATTATCACCTTCATCAAAGTGTTGGAGAGAGCGTACCTCAATAGTGGATGAGTGAGGAATTGGCTTACATAATTCTTCTATAGGAGGTAGATTCTTCACATCTTCAGCTCTAATACCTTTCTCCTTAAGACACTTCTTAGCTTCCTTCATCACTTCATCATTTAATGCAATCACTACTAGGAAACTAGCTATAGATAGACATAGCTTTTGTGGCGCATGGTCCTGACCATGCGCCACAAAAGTTACCTAGTGGCGCATCCGTAGACATGCGCCACAGAACCACCAAACTTCTGTGGCGCACCTTCCAGAGCAATGCGCCATAGAAGTTTGGTGGGACCCACACCAGCCGTTGGACCATGAATCTTCTTTGGCGCATTACGACATATGCGCCACAGAAGTTTGGTGGGACCCACAGCAGGCGGGGTCTGGCCGTGCTCTGACCAAACTTCTGTGGCGCATACAGGGTGATGCGCCACAGAAGTTTATATCTTCTGTGGCGCATAATGCGATATGCGCCACGGAAGATATATGTGGGCCCCACTCTCTGCTCACCTATGTACAAGCTTCTGTGGCGCATTGTTGCATGTGCACCACAGAAGAACAAACTTCTGTGGCGCATGTGCTTGGTATGCGCCACAGAAAGCTTCGTGCTTCTCAGATTATTTTCCTCTTGTGCTTTTCCCGACTAAACAATTACCTTGAACAGCAAAACAAGTACCTTCTCAGAATATACTAGACAATCTAGTAGATAGACATGTGTAGTGGCATACATCATTGCAAAATACACATGCGCATAGCCTTGAACAGCAAAACAACAATGCCATACATTCGATCATTGCAAATACACAAACTACAACATTGCAAATCCCTTCAAAGAGCTGGTGGGGGCGATGGCGGTGGAAGATGCCAAACCTCCCTGTTCACGCCACTACCGCATGGACGTGGTCCTCCATGGACACGTTGGGGTCGAGCACCGACGCCACCCGATTGGTTCCGCCATGTGCGCCCTCTCCTCCGGAGACGCGAGCACGGTGTACAACCTCATGGCCTTGTTGTAGAGGGCCTCGTGCCACAGTCTGGCCTCCTCCTCGATTAGGTTGACCTCTGAATCCTGCGGCGGATGACTCCCAGCACTGCCCCTCGACCTCGCCCCTCCACTGCGAGTAGGCTGCAGGGAACGCGAGCGGGCTGTGCTCTCCAGCGAGTCTTCCGACGAGTTGTGGGAAGAAGACATGAGGGCAGGTATGTTGCTTTGGACAGGGAGTGTGGCATATATATAGAGGGGTGTCATTAAAGAGCTCTATCTTCCACCTTTATTTGGTGCAGATCTGTGCCTCAGTGTTCTGTGGCGCATGGGTAAGACATGCGCCACAGAAGTTTAACCTTCTGTGGCGCATTCGTTGGCCATGCGCCACAGAACATTGAGTCAGGGCCCACTTGGCCCACTGCACCCTATGGCCCAGGTTCTGTGGCGCATGCGACCAGTAGGCGCCACTGAAGATTACTTTGGGTGGCGCACACGACCGTATGCCGCCCAACCCCTTTGACAGAATCTGCACAAAGGTGGCAGCTTTGCTTCCTCCTCTCTCCCACCATCCATTTCACATCCTTCTTCCCCCCTCCCAGCTCATCTTCCTCTTCTCTCCCACCCCATTGTGTCTATACTTTTCTGCATTTTGTTGTATTTAAACCTACTATAGTTGATAGATTGGCTAGGGAAAGTCTTTCTCCAACTAGTTGATCTAAAACACACCTACTTTTCTCCTCCACATCTCTACTTTTCTCTCTATAGATCTATTGATCCACACTCTCTCACATCGCGCTCTCGAGTCGGTATTCTATCTACCCGGTGAGTAATTGGCCATGAATATGCATGTTTTGTAGGTGTAAAGCTTGTCGCGCGGGCGGTGTGTATATGCGATGCATGCATGGCGCGAAGATGATTTTTGTGCATGAAGCTTGTGTGGTGCATGAATGCTTGCATGGGAAGAAGATTCTTGTTTTTGCTTGTCTCTGTCCCGGTGTGGTGCATAGATGTTTGCCGAAATGTTGATTCTTTTCCATTTCGGCAAATTTTTGCACCACCCATATGTCCTACTTTTAGGAAAGGTCATGCCGAATTTTTCCGGCGACGATCATGCATGTGTGTTTTGTGTGTGTATATTTCTAATTAACCTACTCTCTGTCTTTTTGCTCTATATGTGCATACCACGCAGGCTACCATGGTCGTCAGCATGAGCGAAGGTCGAGTTACTAGGTATAAGAAAGACGCCAAGGCGGACATGATTCGGAACAACAAGACTCAGATAAGATGTCCATGTCGAACATGCAAACTCCAGCGCTGGATCGACCCTGATTCTGGACAATTGGAGGATCACCTACTCAGGCGCGGTTTCATGCGTGACGACTTCGATGAGGAGCTGGCAGTAAATGGTGTTGGTCATCATGAAGACTTGGGCGAGCGAGAAGACAAAGAGTCTCCCAACGGGCATGGTAATGATGACGAAGAATATACCGGCGACGGGCATGATCATCATGACGAAGAAGGAGATGTCGACGGGCATGACCATCATGAAGAAGGAGAAGAAGCGAACACCCAGACGCTGCTAACTTTGGTGTTAAGGGATCCTCATGTTCAGGAACTGCTTCTCAAGGAGACGAGCAATGCCAAAGCTGCAGCCAGAGAGAAAGCCAAGCTGGCGCAAATGGAGTTAGATGGGATGACTCCATTATATCTTGGGTGTCGGCCCGAGGATACACGCCTGAGTGTAACGCTCAAGGCTCTAGAGATGAAGGCGGAACACAAATGGACCGACGTGAGCTTCAATGCTAACATGGAATTCTGGCACGATCATCTTCCTAACAGGAACACATTGCCAACAAGTATAGAGGAGGCCAATAAAATTGTGTGCCCTCTCGACCTACCTCACGTTAAATACCACGCATGTATCAATGATTGCGCACTTTATCGTAACGAGTACGCGGAGAGAACCACATGTCCGGTGTGCGGCCATGGATGGTACAAGAGAGGGAACAAGAAAGTTCCTCGAAAAGTGGTATGGTACTTTCCTATCACTCCCCGTCTACAGAGATATTTCATAGATCCTAAGGAAGCAAAGCTAATGCAATGGCACGCGGAAAGGGAGAAACCCGAAGATGATCCAGAGAAGGGCAAGATCCTAACACACCCTTCAGACGCTAGCTAGTGGAATTCATTGGACATCGAGTTCGAAGAGTTCGGGGGCGATGCAAGGAACGTCAGGCTGGGTATGAGCACCGATGGACTCAATCCTTTTGGCAACCAGAGTAGCACGCATAGCACCTGGCCCGTGTTTGTATGGCCGTACAACATCCCCCCGTGGCTCTGCACAAAGCAAAGGTACTTACACATGAGCATTCTTATTCAGGGGCCAAAACAGACAGGTGTCGATATGCATCTTTATCTTGGGCTGTTGAAAGAGGAGTTAGCCACGTTGTGGGAGACGCCAGCCCATACGTGGGACGCCTACACTAAAGAATATTTCCCTCTGAGAGCCGCGTTGCTCACGACGGTGCAGGACTATCCTGGTTACGCATATGTATCGGCCCAGGTGAACCACAGACACAATGCATGTGTCAAGTGCATGGATAATACCCCGCATCTCTAGCTACCCAAGGATCCCGGGTCTTCGAAAACCGTGTTCCAAGGGACTCGAAAGTGGCTTCGCATGGATCACCCGTGGAGAAAACGCGGTGACCTGTTCAATGGTAAAGACGATCTTGAAAGAGCCCCGTGTACGAGGAGCGGCGAAGAAATCGAGGAGCTTCTGAATAATTGGGATGAGTGCCCAGCGCCAGGGAAGAAGCGACCAAGGACAAAGCCGCTTCTGGGTGTATGGAAAGCGAGGTCTGTTTTTTGGGACCTGCCGTACTGGAAGGTCCTCCACACGCCCCATAGCCTCGATGTAATGCACATCACGAAGAACGTTACCAAGAGTCTGCTTGGCACTCTCCTCAACATGATGGAGAGGACCAAGGATGGGCCGAAAGCAAGAAATGACCTGAAATTGCTTGGCATCAAGAAGGAGCTTCAGTACCCTGATAGTGATGATGATGACGATCAAACGGAAGGGACTCAGGGTCGCCGCAAAAGGGTTAAGAAGAATGAGGTGGTTGTGCTTCGCGCTACCTGCTTCACTCTGTGTCAGGAGGAGATCGAGCAGTTTTTCAGGTGCCTCCTAGGAGTCAAAGTTCCTCACGGTTACTCGGGCAAGATAAGCAGGTATCTCGACATAGAGAAGAAGAGGTTCAGCGGTATGAAGTCCCACGACTGTCACGTGATGATGACACAGATACTTCTAGTTGCCATACGAGGGATAATGGACGAGCACGTCCGTGAGACGCTGTTTGGCTTGTGCAACTTTTTCTACGTCATCTCTAGGAAGTCGATCGGCATGAAGCAGCTCGACAGGCTACAGGAAGAGATCGTGGTGATACTATGCGAGTTCGAGATTTACTTTCCGCCCGCATTCTTCGACATCATGGTGCATCTACTTGTCCATGTCGTGGATGACATCATCCAGCTCGGTCCGACATTCCTGCATAACATGATGCCGTTTGAAAGGCTGAACGGTGTAATCAAAGGGTTCGTTCGCAACAGGTCCCGTCCAGATGGAAGCATAGCCAAGGGGTTTCTGATCTACGAGTGCATCTCTTTCTGCCAGAACTATCTAACCACCGAGAACGAGGATGTTGGAATACCCACCAAGAAGCACCTCGGCAGGCTCGCTAGGTATGGTCACCGCGAGGGCCACCGCTCACTGCATGTCGGCATTGCTAATCGACGCGCCGAATTTGCCAGGGCACACCGAGTTGCACTACAACACATTGAATTGGTCAGCCCTTGGGTGGAAGAGCACAAAATCTTGATCGAGCAGGAGTACGTGGACCGGGCCCGCCCGAGGAAGAAAGGAGACGTAACAAGAGAACACAACTCCACCTTCACGGGTTGGTTCAAGAAAAGGCTGCTGGACAATCCCCTGCAGACGCCTTCTACGGAAGATCAACAACTCATATTCTCCTTGTCACAGGCCCGGTAGCATAACGTAAAGACCTATCACCATACGACATCAACTTCTGATTCTACACCGAGGAAAAGGACATGAATAGCGAATATCAAAACTCAGGAGTTACTATGATGTCCTTCGCCGATGACGAGACTACTGTCATGGAAAGATTCTACGGAAGGATCGAGGAGACATGGGAGCTCGACTACTATGGAGAGATGGTACCGATGTTCTGTGTTAGATGGGCTAAGAACGCCGAAAAAGAAGGCCGATATTTCACCACCTGCGTTATACCAGATACCAAGTCGACAAAGAAGGCCTCCACGAAAAATGAGCCATGGATACTCGCTAGCCAAGTTGATCAATGTTTCTTTATTACCGACCCGTCAAAGCCCAGTCGTGTTGTAGTGAGGAGGGGCAAGAGGAGCATCATCGGAATGGAAGGATCCGCCAACGAGCAATACTTCGACAAGAATGGCGATCCGAAGATCGAAGAGGAGTTCGACAAGTACTTCAACATGCCTACTACTACTACAGTAAGAAGAAAGACCACACTACCTACTAAAGGTTGTCTGTTCACGAGAAGAAATCTCATAGTGCCCGGGCTAAAGTATTCAACCGCAAAGAAAAAAGGCAAGAAGATTGTGAAGAGAGGCTAGCTAGCTCGAAATATCGCACGACGATGTGTGACTTTTTGGTGTATTAGTTAGAGACTAATTAAACATATATCGTGATATTCGTGTGCGTATAAATTCACATGTATAAATATAATTCGGGGAGAGTTTTTGAATAAATATACATATGTGTATGTGTTTGGTTTAAATATATTTGTATCATACAATTTTTAAATAACATATGTGCTTGGTTTAAATATATTTGTATCATATAATTTTAAAATAAAGAAAAAAATTGATGCAGCCAGGATTCGAACCTGGATGCCACAAGCTCATGTCCAACTACATGCCTCACAACCATTGAGCTAGTGTTTGTTTCGTGTCAAACTACAGCCGCGGGCCGGTTTTGACTAAGTTCCCAAGCTTCTGTGGCGCATATCACTGGAATGCGCCACAGAAGTCCTTCTGTGGCGCATTCAAGTGATATGCGCCACAGAAGCTTGTCACTTAGCCAAATAACCGCGCGCGGCCGCACGACCTTTCCCCTATCTTTTCCCCTTTTCCCCCTGCTGGCGAACCCTAGCCTAACCGCCTCATTTCGCCAAGCCTTCCGCCGACGCCTGGCTCGCCACCTTCCACGCCACGCCTCCGTCGCTGCCGCTCACCCGCCTGCCCCTTCTCTTGCCGCAGACGCCTGCTGACGTTTAGCGCCGCAGACACCGGAGGTGGAGGAGGAGCCCGTGGTGGAGGTCGAGGAGGAGCCCCTATTGCCGTAGCCCGTGGAGGAGGAGAGCTGCCCCCGCCTCCCTCGCCACCGGAGCCCGTGGAGGAGGAGCCCGTCGGCCACCAGCAGGAGGAGAAGGGCAGTGCACCGCCACCATTAGCCGGCGCGAACTCACCGTCCATTGGCATCCACTTGCTACCGTACATCGGCGCCACCTAGGTAATGATCTGAACAACGCTGATCGATTAGGGTTCTTGTAGTTTGTTCTTGTAGGTAATGATCTGAACCGCCATTCATTATCAAAGCAGCAACAACAACATAAATTTAGGTAGCTTGAGAGTCGTCTTATCACTTGCTGACAAAGGATTGTTGAATTAGGTAGCTTGAGAGTCGTCTTGTACTGCCTGCCAGTATTGTTGTTGGGATTGCTCTAGAAAGTTGGTAGACAGCAAGAACATATACCATAAAAAGTTGGACTTGCTTCTAAATCTTCAATATCGAAATTTTGAAACTAAACCAGGATTTTTTAACTCATCATTTCTTAAGGAAAAACATTCAGTAGGGCTGGTTACTTTGGGAAATGCCCTGTAAGTTTACCAATTAATTTATGTGCATTAACAGTCCATTTTTAATTACATGTTCTAGCCTAGGGTATAGTGAGTTAGCAAGTGCCAGAGTACTCAATGTCAGCATCCATGTTATGTGAAAATGCTGCCAAAGGATTGTTGAAAAACTCTCCTTTCTGGAGATTGTGCATCCACCATATCATTTTTAGGTTCTCATCATTCCACTAATTTTAAAAACAAGACAAATTCATGTAAGAGGTGATGCTAGGACTGGTCCATGCCTCCATACTCTAGCATGCAACTCTGGGATGGTTCTGTGTTCATGCCAATGTAGTAGTATTTCATGCCAACGTAGTAGTATTTCAAAGATACTACTCTCGAGAAAATCTGTCCATGCAACCATTGACACATCTGTAAACTGGCCAAAGAACAGAGCTAAGATTGCTACTGCTAAGATTGCTACTGCTAAGATTACTGAAAATCAATTATGCTTGCTGCTATCATCTCTCATTCTGAATATGAATATGGTAGCTGTTGTCAAATACTCGATATCTTTCAGATGGGTTCATAGCAGTAGTGTTGTGAGCTTTCCTTTTGAGAATGTTTGCCAAAGTTCAGTCAGTGGAAAATTTGAACATTTAAGTTCAGTTCTAATTTTTGCAAAGCTCAGTTAGTTCACTCTGTGCAAAGTTTGAATTTTTTAGTTCAAGTTCTGTGAAATGGTGCTGAAATGGTTCTGTGAAATGGTGCTGAAATGGTTCAAGTTCTGTGAAATGGTGCTGAAATGGTGCTGAAATAGTTCAAGTTCAAGTTCACTTTGTACTTTACCTCTATTGTGTAATTTGTCACTTTCTTGCAAAGAACTATTCATATAAGTGATGCATGTGGGCTGTTGTTTATTTATATGAAATGGTTCTGTGAATTTTGTACTTTACCTCTATATGATGCTGTTGTTTATTTATATGAAATGGATATGCTGTTGTTTAACTGAATCATTTAATATGATCTGGTTATGATATGTGGTGCTGTTGATTATGTATATTCATTTGAATCTGTGAATGAGATGGTGCTGTAGAGGTTTGTTTATTTTGTGAATGAGATGGTGTTGGATGATGATGGATGGTGTCAATGGGTTTGTCATTGGGGATGGGGTGTTTTTTCTTGCAGGGATTTCAATTGAGTTGCCCGTTTCTCCCGAAGTGTTGATTCACTTCCATTTCGGTTGAGAAATGGGCACTCGTAGGTCCAAAAATTAGCAAAGGTCATGCCGAATTTTTCGATCGATATTTGTGCTAACTTTTTGCCTCTTTTTTAGTAATAAAGCGCAAACATGTCGACTAACGACGAGGCCGGTCCTTCTAAACAAATGAGCGTCGAGGATCTAGCCCGAGAGGCCAACAAATCGTTTTGGGGGCCGTCCCAAGAGCATGAGGAGGCGGAGGAGATGAGAATGACACCACCACCGACGACCGTCATCGGAGGTGCTAGGGGAGAGGAAGATCCAGATTACGAGGGGGACGACGACTACGATGGAACTAGTGAAGGCGGGGAGGAGGGTAACACCACCACGGATGGTGGCGAGCACATAGATGGTGGTAGCGGCAACCCGGACACCATACAAAAGAAGAAGAAGGATATTAAGGATCGGAAGCCGCAAGTGCTCGCCAACGTCTGTGATGAGTTCACCGAGGTCACAGAAGGTGGCCAACCCATTGCACCTTCATCAATTGCATGCGGGTACGGCATGCAACTCGGGTGCATCGTCCGGGAAAGCATGTCGATCAACACGAAGTACATCCGACGTAATCATGCTTTGGTCGAGAACCTCCTTAAGAAGCTTCACAAGCGATACACATTCCCAGAGAAGTTCAGAAACCTGGAGAGTAATAAGAACCCGGTGAACAAACTAGCACTAACAAAGATGAGCAACGCCTTGAGAAGCTAGAAAACCCAGGTAAAGAACAACATTGACCAAGGTGAAAGCTGGGAGATTATAAGTAGGAAAAATCCGATGCTCGACGAAGAAGAGTTCAAGATATTCAAGATGGACTTAGATACCGCTGCCTCTAAAGCATGGACTGAGTGGGGAAAGACTATGCGAGAGAAGAACATAGGTAACCACCGGCTTGGAAGCGGCGGATACAGAGGGAAACAGCCCATTTGGGACAAGGAGGACGCCGAGCTTGAACGCCTGGGTAAAGAGAACCCATGGCATAAAATTACAGACCTGCAGATTCGACAATTTGTCCGGGCCCGCTACTACCTGGACCCTGTTACAGGGGAGTTCGTCACCGACGACCCGGATGTGAAGGCCTTTGAGCATGAGCTGGTAAGGAATTTACCGTGGATCTCTCATTAAAATAATTAAGCTAAGAATCTAAATGCATGCATGGGTTCACCTCTCCTTGTATCTCCGTAGGAGAAGGAATTGAATGCTAGCGAGGACTTGTCGTCCCAAGATTCGGCGGCAGAGCCATGGGACACTGTTTTTAACAGGGCGACAAACACTTACAAGAAGAGGGAGAAGAAGTTGCCGCCAAAATCAGCTGGCCGTGTGTCCGGCTTCGGTACAAGCATGAAGTTTACCGAGTACTACAAAGAGGACACAAAGAAGAGGAGGGAGAGGAAGAACCAGTCGGCGGCTAAAGATAAAGCCGAGGTTGAAGAGCTGAAGTTGAAGGTGAAGACATTAGAGACAAAAGTGGACGAGAAAGCAATGGACAAGTTATTGGAGGAGAAGCTTCGCGCGATCATCCCCCTGGGTTGATGGAGGGGCTAGCTGTTTGGAATGCGGGAGGTCGACAGGGGCCGATAAACGTGCCCATCTTTAGCGGCAGCAACTCGAGCATCAATGTTAACGCGTCGCCGGACTTGGTGACCCCGCCGGCCACCATCGCCGTGGCGCAGCCACAAGAGCTTGTTGTCGCACAGCTGCCCCCTGCTGCTCCCGCCAAAAATACCAATATCGCACAGCCGGCGGTGGCACCAGTACCGCGGGAGAATGCTGATGATAGGCTCGCGCCGGATCGCCGCAGTGTTGACATTAGCCGAGCTCAACGCCTCACCAAGGTAACTAATATCATACTCCCTTCATCTTCTTTATGCGCTTTGGTGATTGCCACCTCGATCATGATGCCCAACACATATGTGTCAATATTCGTGGACGCCGCTATGCATTACTTCACAAAGTTGCCGACGGCGAGTTGAAGGATGTTGCCAAGGGCAATATCATACAACCGGCGAACCTCAGGATGCACAACAATGCAATGGATGATGCCGTGATGAGGGTCCGGATTTCTCGGGTGTTGCCAGGGTGCGATGACATGGACCCCCCTTTCAACCTCAGGGAGCCGACGAACACAAGACCCTTGCAGAATGCCACGGCTGGCCCTTGACATGGCCGAAGAGTCAGATTCGTCTTACGGGGCACCTAAGCGCCACCTCGATCGCCCGTCCACCACCTCGGATGCCACCTGTCACCGGCGCCACCTCGATCATCCGGCCACCACCTAGGAAGCCACCTGTCATCGTCGCCACCAACAACTGTTGGGAGCGTGTGGGCCGCCCCAAGGTGATGCCGCCGTCGCAATGCAACCACCGTTGCACCTGCCACCACCATCACCACATGGCGGCAACAACGATGATGATGAAGAATTTGTCAACATCAACGACTACATCAACACCGGTGCCGACATAGGATTGTATATGCCTGCTGTGGATGAAGAACCCTTCATCGCTCGCGAGGGTCAAGGTGGGCATCCCACTACATGCACGCAACGCCTGGGCTTTGGAGGTTTATCTCAAGAGACGCCTCCGGCCGCCGATCAACAGGAGAAACCAGTTGGATTCGTCTTTAGCCCTGACACACTCCAAAAGGCGGCCGTTGAGCACTTAGCATCCCCAGTGGAGGAGCCTGCTCAGAAGACGAAGAAGCACAGGAAGAGAGGTAAGAAAGATGAGAGCCAACCTCCTCCGAAGAGGATCCGGGCTAAGGATGACGTCGTACCAGCCCGCGAGGATGGCTTGCCCAGGATACATATAGCCGGTGAAGCGATACTGGCTCCGGATCTGCTTCGCCTTGCTGGTGGACATATGCTTGCTTGGAGTGATAGTATCAAGACACTAGAGGGAATTCTTCTTAAAGACAAAGATCCAAATTACCCGGTTTTCACTGTCAAGGTGCCATCGGACGTGGACTTCATCCATGAAGCCCCCGCAGACGTGTTCTTCATATAGTACGAGGACGTCTTCAAGCTGTTTCTCTCGAAACGGCTGGACTATAACATGGTCTGCCTATTCACGCTCAATCTGGCGATGAAGACCAAGAGAGAGCAGACCCCCTACATCGCGATAGTGGATCCCTACTACATGCGTGATAGCCATTTGAGGGAAGGATCTGAGACGCATGCCAAGGCGATGGCGTATCTCGAGAAGTTCATGGTGGACCACAAGAGGACGAACACGCTTCTTTTGACTTTCTTTCCCGAGTAAGTACACACACCCCCTAGCATTGTTAACTTAGGCTTTCTTATAGCTTTCTTCCATTGCCCTTTTCCAACATCCCGTTTCAATCGTGTTGTGCAGAGACAAATACTGCACACTCATCGTCATTTGCACAAAGTACTCGATAACATCGTATTTCGACTCGGCGAGTAAGAAGAATAAGAAGGACTACACCAGAATAAGGGGTGTTTTGAATGAGGATCTCGAGGGCTACGCTAAAAAGGGATGCCCCTTCATCAACAAGGGGGAATGTATCAAGGATGACAAGCACGTGTTCAAGCATGTGCTCGAGTTCCCCTGCGTCAAGGAGCCGGCTACTGGCGGCGCCAAGGAGGCCTTCTACGCCATGCATCACCTTAAAGGGTTTGTCCGGGATTGCCAGAACCTAACTCTGCCATCTAGTTTCCGAGCATGGGAAAATTTGCCAAGGATGATGATGATCTTAGAGAAGACTTACATCGCATCCAGGTTAAGTTGTCGGAAATCATCGTGGAAGATGTCAACACGAGGGGAGGGGTCCTAAAACACAACAGAGGGTTGACTAAGAGGGACATTTAAAATATTCTTCATCAACAGGGTGACAACAGGACGTGGATGACGAAGGATGGCTATCTACCATTCCCGAAGCCGAGCGTTAGCAGTTCTCAACATTGATCGATGTGTGCGCCTAGAATTATCATAGATGTCTGTGTGTAGTGTTGTGTCACAAACTATATACTACCATGGTCGTATGTTGTAAACTTCACTATTGTGGTCGTTGTCATCGAAGTTCTATGATTATGATCGATGTGCTATCTTCTATGTTTACTGATCTTTTGCTTTAGTTTATGTGAATATATATGCATGTGAACCAATTTAGTTCTTTTTGTTGCATGATTTACTAATATGCCTTATCTATAGAGATGACGAAGTGGTACGTGGTGTACTAGGGTTGGGTTCTAGGAGTCTACGATGAGTGGGAGGACTATCAGAAACAGGTGAACAAGTTTAGCGGCAACAACTACAAAGGATACGAGAGGAGGCGGTAGCCAAGTGGAGGAACCACCTATGGAAGGAGAACCGGATGAAGATATTGCTAGTGCTCTTGCTCTTGCTCACCGTCGTCATAGTTGTATTCTGTTTGATTCTAGTGTAGGCGAGATGAATACTTTATTTGTAATGTGATGAGATGGTGAACTTTGTAACAAACACTTGTAACAAACCACTTCATTTGACTTGTATTGTAATGTGATGATCACTTGTCTATCTCGTTCGGGCTCTAAGTAGTGTGATGGCTCTATATTCATGTTTGTATTATATTTGTTTTCATATACTGTTTCTGTATAATACTGTATAATACCTGTATAATATTATATATTTGGACAAGTTTCAATTTTTTTAATACCTGATACTCAAACCAGTGGCGCATCGTTTTAACCTTCTGTGCGCATAGTGTTTCAGTGGCACATTGTCCATAATGCGCCACTGAACAGAGTCTTGTGGCGCATCAACCGAAATGCACCACAGAAGTATCATGACTTCTGTGGCGCATTTCGGAATGCGCCACAGATGTTTTCATTATTGGCGACGTAATAGTGGCGTCCCAGCCATGCGCCACAGAAGATCAATACTGATGCGCCACTGAAGAAGGATTTCCTAGTAGTGAATAACTCCCCTCTTCTTTGTTGTCGGTGTTGGAACTGGTCCAGGAACAACTGGTTCAGGAGTAATAAGCTCTGGTGCATTCAGCTCAGTTGAAGTCCAATCATCATAATTCTTGCTTATTTTAGCCATTAATTCTTCAGCATCTATAGGAGTTCTTTTCCTGAAAACACAATCAGCAAAGCTATCTAGGAAGGTCCTAGAATCATCAGTTAGTCCATTATAATAAATATCAAGAAGCTCATTCTTAGGTAATGGACATCCAGGATGTGCATTAATCAAGTCACAGAACCTTGTCCATGACTCATGCAATTTCTCTTCTTCTCCCTGTTTAAAATCAAAAAGTCTTTGCAAAGCAGCATGTCTAGCACTGGGAGGAAAATATTTCTGGAAGAAAGAAGCAATCAAGCAATCAGGGCTATCAATGGAACCAGGAGGTAATCTATTAAACCAAGCCATAGCTTCTCCTTTTAGTGAAAAAGGGAAGATCTTAGCAACAAAGTACTTGCGCATCTTAAAATCATCAGAGAATAAAACACTCATAGTAGAAAGCTAATGCATATGAGCCACAACACTCTCATTTTCAGTCCCACAAAAAGGTTCTTTCTCAACAATATCTAAATAAGACAAATCAAGAGAGAAATCATAATCTCCATCTTTAATATCTATGGGAGAAGTGGCAAACTTAGGATCAGAGGATATCTTAGGCATGATAGTACGTCAAGCAATGAGACTCTTAATAGCACTAGTACCATGTGTGTTTCGGGACTCTTCAACAAAATCATCAGTGAACTCAATGTAACCATCATTAATATCATAACTCTCACTAGCCTTAGGTGAGCTAATAGGTGTAACAGTTTCTTCACTAGGAGTTTTGGTATTTCCTAGACTAGCCATAGTAGCATCTAGAGAAGGACCTAATGAACCACTCGCATCAAGCACAGTAGAAATAACATCATGCGCATCAAAAGCAGTTTCAGACTCAGCAGTAGTAGTAGTGTGTGTAGCATGATTATGTGGTGGTGGTGTGACAAGCTTACTTATAACAGACGGTGAATCAAGAGCAGGAGAGGTGGTTAGGATTGTACCTCTTCTTGTAGTGTATGGTAAAATAGGGAACTTTCCATCACGAGACTTACCCATGATGAAAGGAGTAGCAGTGAACAATAATAGATCCAAGTGAACTTACAAATAAAGCTATGCTCCCCGGCAACGGCGCTAGAAAATAGTCTTGATGACCCACAAGTATAGGGGATCGCAACAGTCTTCGCGGGTAGTATTACCCAATTTATTGATTCGACACAAGGGGAGCCAAAGAATACTTGCAAGCCTTAACAACTGAGTTGTCAGTTTAGCTGCACCTGCAAATAGTTCTTGCTCACAGAAGTTTATCAGTAGCAACAGTTTGTAGTAGCAACAACAAAGTGATGCAGCCCGTCCTTCGGATGCGTCTACATCCCCACCAACTAGTCCCCCAAGTGGACCGATGACCCGCGCTCGAACCAAGCTCCTACAAGCTAAGGTTAACTCGCTCCTTTCCTCATGTGATTTTGATACACACTTGGATGTCTTGCTACTTGATTCCCAAACCTTGTGCATCATCAGCTATGAACCCAAGGAAGCATCGTCAAGGGAGGGACCAAAGGCAGCCGAGGAAATACTCCAGAGAAAACCGGCTGAAAGGGCATGTATGCCCCCATGTGTGGTTTTGGTAATTAATGACAATCTCTATGGAATAATGTGTAAATTGAGTTTCACTTGTAGGCTTGTCCATTGGCATCACTTGGGCCATGTGTTGGTCTCAAGGTTGGAAGATGAAGAAATGTCCAAGGGATTTGTGCCCATTGGAATCATGAAGAAAGAAGGAGCTTGAAGGTTGATCAAGACATGTGCAAAGAGTTGCATCAAGATGGATCAACCTCAAGTAGGGATGAAGAAGGGAGAGCTCAAGATGCGCCATCTCTAGAAGATCTCATGCTTGAAGCTTGCCATCCTCATGCTCATGGAATGATGAAGACAAGTTCAAAGAAGAGGTGTCCCCATGGAGTATGGGGGAGCAATTTGCAAGTCTTCATCTTCATCAAGCAAGAGCATCCAAGAAAGGTGTTCCCACTATAGAAGAACAAGACGGTCTACATCAAGTTCAAGTGGGATGCTCAAGGCAAAGGTATGTTCTTGATAGGGCTTCTCTTTTGCCGGTCTCGTATTGTTAGTTGGGAGACCGGGTTTAGGATAGATAGTCGTTCTATCAAGAGGGGCTCTCAAGCGGGTGTCTCGTTTGCATTGTTCGGAGAGAGCTCAAACATTTGCATTCATAGCATCAACTTTCTTGGTTGTTATTTGGTTCCTGTCCATGAGAGTATCTAGAGATTGTGGTCATCATCATAACAAGATCTAGTTCATCATCTAAGGATTTCACTTGCATATCTTATTGCGGTTTTTGATCTTGCGAGTTTTCCGGCTCCACACCTTGGGGGATACTTCACATATATATTCATAGTATTTTCTCCCAAGGTGATACCCAATATTTCTAATTTTTGTTGGATTCTATTCGTAATTATCTTTCCAACAAAATTGGTTTCATCCCAATCGGAGTTTCCAAGCTCAACTTCTTGTGTTTTGGGTTTTGGAGGTTTTACCGGTTCATCGCTTCTAGAGAGGTCATATCTTTCTCAATTTGGTTTTATACTTCCATGCTGGACTATTATGTTTCTTTGCATAATCTTGTAAAACTTTTCGTTCTCTTCAAAACGAGCCCAAGATCATCAAAAACGGAGTCCGGGATCAAAAGTTATTGAAGTTTTCGTCCAATATTGTCCTGTGTTTTTGCTTGAGCGGAAGTTCCGGCCCAAGTTCCGACCCAAGTTCCGGTCAGGTTAAGTAACTTGTGTTTCTATTTGCCAGAAGTTCCGGTGGGAGGCCGGAAGTTCCGGTGGGGGTGCGAATCTGGCCCAAACGGTCAGTTTTTCCTTGTCCTATTTAAGGGGGGCTTCTTCCCCAATGGTTCTCTATCTTTTGAGCTCGTTTTTGCCCACCATTGTTGACCTATTTGAGCTCTCTTACTCCCTCTCCCTCCCATGATTCTTACATCTTTTTGAGGGAAAAGTGAGAGGAGATCTAGATCTACAATCCCACCAAGTCAAATCCCTTCTTTGTGAAGGAATCATTGGGATCTAGATCTTGGAGAGTTTTGTGTTCTCCTCTTGTGTTCTTCCTCCCTTATTCCCCCAATAGCTTTTGTAGCTTTGTTGGAATTTGGGAGAGAAGGACTTGCCCTTGCATTTGGTGCATAGGTTTGAGTTCTCCTCTTGTGTTCTTCCTCCCTTATTCCTCCAATAGCTTTTGTAGCTTTGTTGGAATTTGGGAGAGAAGGACTTGCCCTTGCATTTGGTGCATAGGTTTGAGTTCTCCTCGGAGATTCAAGTAGTACAAGCTTGTGGGCTTGTTACTCTTGGGTTCTTGGAACCCTAGACGGTTGTGTGGTTGGGTTGTTGACCTTTTGTGTTCTTGTTGACCTTTTGTGGTCTTGTAGCCTCTTGTGGATTTGTTGGCCTTTTGTGGCATTGTAGCCTTTTATGGCTTTGTTGTTGGGAGCCTCCAATTGAGTTGTGGAGTTAGCCCCAATCTTGTACGGGTTCGGTGACCGCCCTCAAGCGTCCCATAGTGGAGCAAGTGTCCGCCTTTTGTGGTGCGCACTTGGGAGAATAGGGTGAGCCTTTTGTGGCTTCGGTGAGTTGCGTGCTTCCGCATCCGGGGTGAGGCCTTGTGTGGCGTTGGGTGAGCATCGAGCCACCACACCTCGAGGTGAGCCATTTGTGGCGTTCGGAGAGCATTGCGCCATCACACCTCTCCAACAGAGACGTAGCTTCTTTGGAAGTGAACTTCGGGAAACAAATCTTCGTCTCCGCGTCCATCGGTTATCTCTCAACCGAGCCCTTTACTTATGCACTTTACATTGTGATAGCCATCGTGCTTGAAGTATTTATTTCTTGCTATCACCTTGTTGCTTGTATTGCTTAGCATAGGTTGTTGGTGCACTTAGGTAAACTTAGTGGCAAGGTTTTGTGCTCAATAAATTAAACGTTAGTTTTATTCCGCATTTACTTGAGCCTAAACCGTAATATTTTTAAAATCCTATTCACCCCCCTCTAGGCGACTTCCTTTGTACTTTCAATTGGTATCAGAGCAAGGTCTCTCGCTTTTAGGCTTCACCGCCTCGAGAGTAAAGATGTCTCCTAGGGGTTTAGTGCACTCTCACACATTTACTTTTGATGGCACACATTATGATGTTTGGCATACTCGCATGCTTAGTCATTTCTGGGCCATTGACCCAAACATTGAGCGCATTCTAGATATGGGCGTGTCTCCTCCTAAGGATCCCCAAAATCTATCTTTGGAGGAGAAGACAAACTCTTATCTCGAAGCTCAAGCATCTAATGTGCTTGTTAATGTTGTGAGCTTTGTAGTTCTTTTCTCAATCATGCCTTTCCGGAATGCTCATGATATATGGACCAAGCTTCAAGCAAAATATGATGTGTCCAAGCTTAATGAGGATGATTGTGTTCCATCCACCTCCGGCCGCGATGAGTTCTCATCTTCTTCCACTACACCAACATGTGAGTTGTCACAAGGTAATGATATGGTGAGTGGTGATAGAACTTGCAATGTAGATAGTGAGATTTCCATTCATGATTCTTTGTCTCTATCTCATTGCAATGTTGTATCTTTGGGCATGAACACTTGTAGGACCATATGTGATTTACATCCTAGTGTTTATTGCCCTTGCATATCTTGTAGAAATGAATTGGATATATCTCATGATGATATGCTTGCTTTGCCTTGTTGCCATGATAAATGTGCTTCCATTTCCTCTAGTTCTTGTGTTGCTAACCATGTAGAGGAAAGTGAAGAATGTGTGGGCCAAGGCAAAGTTGTCATTAGAGCTTCATGTGTTCCCTCATCATCATCTTCTTCCAATGTTCACTTGTGCCTCATGGCTAAGGGTTCAAAGGTAACCTCTCCTTTGGACTCCAATATATCTCATGATGATGTGAATGTTGATCATGTAGAAGTAGATAATGGTGTTGCTTCTCTAAAAGAGAAGGGGGGGCTAGTCCTTCGTGCTATTCATCCTAATAAAAATGCTTGCTCTACTTTCATTGAAATCTTGACTTGTGCTATTGAAAGTAGGCAACTAATATATGAACATGAGGACAAAATAGATAAAATAAGTAGTCTTGAGCGTGAGTATGCTAATGAAATTGCCAACCTAAATGAAGCTCTTGAAGAGGAACAAGCCACTAAGGAATCTCTTGAGGAGACCTTTGCTCTAGAGCTATCTAGAGTGAAGAAATCTCATGATAGAGATTTTGAGGTGGCATGTGCCCTTCAAATTAAAAATGATGAACTTGAAGTTGCTTATGCAAAACTCCTTGAGGATTTTGAGCACCATAACAATGGCTCTAGGGTCATCAAGGGGGAGCTCATCAAACTCACTGAGTCACATGAGAAACTTAAAGCTTCTTATTCTAAAGAGATTTCCAAGTTAACCTCACCCCTTGCTTTAAATGATGATGCTTGTGCTACTAACTCTATTTCTTGTGAAGCATCTATCTTGAAGGAGAATGTTGAGCTAAAGGCTCAACTTGCTTTGCTAACGAGCAACTATGGGAAATTAGAAGAAAGTCATGCCAAGCTCTCAAGCTCGCATGAGGATCTTCTAGTCTCCCATGGTAGGCTAAGGTTAGCTCATGAGGCCATTATGTCAAAGGTAACATCTAGTGGGCCTCATGTGGACATTAGCACTATATCTACTCCAAATGTTATATTGCCATGTGCTAGTCCTTGTAATTCATCCTCTCACAACCATGCTAAATCTTGTGATGAATTGCATCCTTTGCCTTGTTGCTCTAAGAATGAAGCTTCTACTTCCTCTAGTATTGTGGTTGATATTAACCATGTAGAGGAAGTCAAAGAGCTCAAGGCTCAAGTCACTTCTTTGAAGAATGACTTGAAAAGGTATCATGAAGGGAAGAACACGCTCAATAATATGTTGAGTGTGCGACGCCCCCCCAAGTGACAAGAGTGGGCTTGGATTCAAATCCAACACCAAGAGCAAGTCCACTATCTCGTTGAAGCACAAGGGCAACAAGAAGAAGGGCCAAGGACAAGTGAAGAATCCGGCCAACATTGTGTGCTTTAAGTGCAAGGAAGAAGGGCATCATGTGAGGGATTGCCCATTGAAGAAGAAGCCTCTTAGTGAGAAGAAACGGGGGAAGCGGCCTCAAGCTCCTCCACAAGCTCAAGATGGGCCACTTCCCAAGAAGCCTCAAGATCTTATTCATGGTGTAGCTCCTCCCAAGAAGAAAGACGGCAAGAGAAGAACTTGCTACATATGCCGTGAGAAGGGGCACCTTTCTTCCTCATGCACCATGGGTAACTCCTCATCCCATCCTATCTTGTTTGATGATGCTTATTCACTTCGTAAGGATGAGGGTGGCAATGTGTTTGCCAAATTTGTTGGTGCCCAAAGTGGTGTCAAGAAAAGAACCATTTGGGTGGCCAAGCCTATTGTGACTAACTTATTAGGACCCAACTTGGTTGGGGACCAACAAGCTAAAAATTGATCAATAGGTGTTTTTGGAGGGCATTGGAGACTTGGCTATCTTATGAAGAGTTTAGGGATCTTCATTATATTCTTGTTGTCAAAGTCAAGTCATTGGTTATCATGCTTCTATTCCTTATCCAATGTTCCTCCTTCCGGTAACTTGTGCTAAACTCCTTTACATTTATAGTTACTTGCTCCCTTGTGCATGTGTTGGTTTTGTACCTTGCATGTGCTTGTACATGTTGTGCTTCCCACTTACTAATATTGACCTATGAATTATCTTTGTGTATGTTGGTTGGCACACCATGTATTTGTGTTTCTTGGTTTTGAGCCTTTATTGTTTCTAGTAGGTATCTTATTTGGCTCTTGTGAGGGATTAATGGACTATTCCGTTTTGGGGGAGTGTCATGCTTGGGCATTCCACAATCCTAAAATGTGTGTACATGAGAAAAACCACTTAGTAGTCATTTTGTTGTCTCTATGTGGTTTGTCTCTCTCATGAGAAACTCAAGTTTCCATAATGTCCATCAATACCTCTAGTTTGATCTTTTTGCCTCTTGTTGAGATTTCTTGGTTTATCACATTATGGGGGAGTCATATGCTTTGTGCATATTACAAACCTAGAAAATGTGGACATTTGAGGTAGTGACACTTAGATTTGATGTTGAGAATTATCTAGTTCCTATGTGGCACATCTGCTCATACAAGTTCCAATTTGCTTAAATGTTTTTATTGCTCATCTTTTGGATCTTGTTCGTGAGAGTGATTCTTGGTATGTGCTTCCTCATATTTGGATCTATATATCCTCATGGGAACCACTTGCTTCTATTTAATCCAATCACTAGTGATTGTGTGACTATTTGAAGCAATCAAGAATCTCTTTCGAAGCATCAAGTTTAATTCCTATCTTGTTATATGCTTCTTTGTGTGAATATGATCTTGGATATCCTTGCAAAATACCTCGGGAAAATTATCCCTATTACTTCTTGTCCTTGGACAATTACTACTTAATATATGGTAGAATTCATTGATCATATTCGTTTTGGCCTTTTCCTTTTTGTCTTATCTTTGGCCAATAAAATGTTTGTCTAGTTGCTCCCAAGCTTTCCTTGCCTCTTGTGGATCTTCTTATTTTATTTATTTTCCCTTGTGTTTTACTTAGTGTAGGTAGTAGTGATGATCTCATTTGTGGGCACTTTGCATTCAAAGGAAAAATTATATATAATGCTCTACTCATGGGGGAGCTCTCCTATATTATCTAGAACATCGTTTTATGCTTCTTGATTTGATCCGTTTTTTTTGCTTGGAAGCTCGATCCTTTTTGTGTTGGTACTTTGTGTGCCATCATGAAAAGTGTGAAGAGTTTGTTTTTGTTATTATTTCCTTGCTCTCATTGGGAGTTGGCTTTATCTCATTCCGTTACACTTGTTTTGTTCTTTTAGGATGAGATAAATCCTTGAGCCTTGGTATTTTTCTTATCCTTTTTATTTGGCTCTTTTGAGTTCATTTGTTGAACTTGTGTTCTTTCATGTGTTGATTTGGCTCTTCGATACAATTTGGACACCTTTTGTCGAGTCACAAATCTGTGTGTGTCTTATTGGTTTACATGGTGTTTTTGTTCAAATTGTATCTCCTTTTGGTTCTTGAAAGCCTATGCATGCATATTTACTTCGTGTATATATTATGGCATGCTTGCTTCCTTTGATCCAATATATAGGGGAAACTCCACCAAATCCTAATAGGCTAAGATGTGCATGAAATTCAATTTCATATCAATATGCACATATTTGTGTGGGGGCTCTCCTATGTATTGTAGTTTCACTAGCTACTTTGGACCCAATGTGTTTGGGGACCATAGTGTACTTAATTGTATTTTAGGTGTGCTTATATCTTGAACAAGGAAGAAGTGGCGTCTACATGTTAGTTGGATGCAAGCTAGGATGATCAACGAATTCATATCTTCTTCATCCTACCAATTATATCTCGGTAACAAGTATCTCTCTCTCATGCATACATATCTTGTTCCCAACCGTATGTAGGTTGCTTGTTGGCATGAATTTGTGTTCTTCCATATGTAGGATTTCTTGCTTTGGCTTTTAAGAGTTCTCTCTATTGCAAATGTGTGTATGTTGAGATGAGTGCATATAATAGGGACTATACTAAATCATGCTCATGATTCACTAATCCCAAATATGTCAATCTAGCAATTTTGTTGCATATTGTTTCCTCAATATCTCTCATGTGCAATAGTGAGTATTTTTGCCAAGTTGATTTCTATCTTGTGATACTTGTTGCCTTTCTCCATATATTCCTTCTATCCTCTTCTTCCCTTGAGAATAGTTGTGTTGTATGGGGTATGTTGGTGTTTGAAGCTCATTGATGTACAATAAGATATATTTGAGCCCTTGGGCATGCTTTCAAGCAAAACATCTTATTGGTATATTCTATGACTTTTTTTTGGGTCTTCATGTGCTTTCTTGAGTATCTATCTTGTGTGTGCATGTTTCTTTGTGGTTATATGTCTTTGTGATATTTTCCACCTAAAAATTTATACACACAAGAGAAGATCAATATTTGGTTGTTTTTGCATTTCTTGGAAATCATCTCTTACTTCATTTTGATTCTTTGGTGGTTTCCAAATTATTGTATTTTGTGTGCATTGTTAAATGGTTTTGGAGGAGTTAGGATTCCATGGTTGTGCACATTGTTTCCAAATACAATTACTATAATTGGTGCACAATTTTTGGGAGCTTCTATAATTCATTTAATGATGCACATGTTCCTTCTTTCTCGCTTTCTTGTGGTTTAAATGCTTATGGGGGAGCAAGGATTCCATATTTGTGCATATTGTATTCAATACAAGTATTCTAATCTTTGCACAAACTTTGGGGAGCTTCTCTATTTTTATTTAAACACTCTTTTGGTTGTTGTTCCCTTTTGACATCATTTGATGGTGTTTCAATTGTTTATTTTGGATCTTTTGATTGCTCGCTTCATTTGTTGAAGCCCTTTTCTTTTCTTTCTTTTCTTTTTTCTTTCTTTGGGTCCTCAATATAGTTTTACTTCCTCCCTAGTTCTCATCATTTGACTTGTGCATATGCACACCTTTGGAGGAATTCTCACTATGTTGACCGTCTACAACTTTTCACCCATTTTGGCAATCGATGCCAATGGGGGAGAAGTTTTGGAGGGTTTAAGGGAAGTTGGGTTTTGCTTTGAGTGTGTTCTTAAGAATTTGCCTCTCATGCTCTTGCATCTTTGTGTTTGCTTTGCATGTTGAATATATAGAGGAAACTCAACCAACCAGACAGTTGGCAATCTATGCAATGAAATTCAAGTTGATCACACATGCATAGATTGTGGGGGAGTTTGCTCTATATATTGTGGTTGTACCAACATCACATACTTGTGTAGTATTTGATGTTGGGGCAACCGCTTTGGTCGTTAATTTTCATATTTAAACCCTCGCTAAGGGATTGTCATCAATTACCAAAATGGGGGAGATTGAAAGGGCATGTATGCCCCCATGTGTGGTTTTGGTAATTAATGACAATCTCTATGGACTAATGTGTAAATTGAGTTTCACTTGTAGGCTTGTCCATTGGCATCACTTGGGCCATGTGTTGGTCTCAAGGTTGAAAGATGAAGAAATGTCCAAGGGCTTTGTGCCCATTGGAATCATGAAGAAAGAAGGAGCTTGAAGGTTGATCAAGACATGTGCAAAGAGTTGCATCAAGATGGATCAACCTCAAGTAGGGATGAAGAAGGGAGAGCTCAAGATGCGCCATCTCTAGAAGATCTCATGATTGAAGCTTGCCATCCTCATGCTCATGGAATGATGAAGACAAGTTCAAAGAAGAGGTGTCCCCATGGAGTATGGGGGAGCAATTTGCAAGTCTTCATCTTCATCAAGCAAGAGCATCCAAGAAAGGTGTTCCCACTAAGGAAGAACAAGACGGTCTACATCAAGTTCAAGTGGGATGCTCAAGGCAAAGGTATGTTCTTGATAGGGCTTCTCTTTTGCCGGTCTCGTATTGTTAGTTGGGAGACCGGGTTTAAGATAGATAGCCGTTCTATCAAGAGGGGCTCTCAAGCGGGTGTCTCGTTTGCATTGTTCGGAGAGAGCTCAAACATTTGCATTCATAGCATCATATTTCTTGGTTGTTATTTGGTTCCTGTCCATGAGAGTATCTAGAGATTGTGGTCATCATCATAACAAGATCTAGTTCATCATCTAAGGATTTCACTTGCATATCTTATTGCGGTTTTTGATCTTGCGAGTTTTCCGGCTCCACACCTTGGGGGATACTTCACATATATATTCATAGTATTTTCTCCCAAGGTGATACCCAATATTTCTAATTTTTGTTGGATTCTATTCGTCATTATCTTTCCAACAAAATTGGTTTCATCCCAATCAGAGTTTCCAAGCTCAACTTCTTGTGTTTTGGGTTTTGGAGGTTTTACCGGTTCATCGCTTCTAGAGAGGTCATATCTTTCTCAATTTGGTTTTATACTTCCATGCTGTACTATTATGTTTCTTTCCATAATCTTGTAAAACTTTTCGTTCTCTTCAAAACAAGCCCAAGATCATCAAAAACGGAGTCCGGGATCAAAAGTTATTGAAATTTTCGTGCAATATTGTCCTGTGTTTTTGCTTGAGAGGAAGTTCCGGCCAAAGTTCCGACCCAACCCAAGTTCCGGCCCAAGTTCCGACCCAAGTTCCGGTCAGGTTCAGTAACTTGTGTTTCTATTTGCCGGAAGTTCCGGTGGGAGGCCGGAAGTTCCGGTGGGGGCGCGAATCTGGCACAAACGGTCAGTTTTTCCTTGTCCTATTTAAGGGGGGCTTCTTCCCCAATGGTTCTCTATCTTTTGAGCTCGTTTTTGCCCACCATTGTTGACCTATTTGAGCTCTCTTACTCCCTCTCCCTCCCATGATTCTTACATCTTTTGAGGGAAAAGTGAGAGGAGATCTAGATCTACAATCCCACCAAGTCAAATCCTTCTTTGTGAAGGAATCATTGGGATCTAGATCTTGGAGAGTTTTGTTCTCCTCTTGTGTTCTTCCTCCCTTATTCCCCCAATAGCTTTTGTAGCTTTGTTGGAATTTGGGAGAGAAGGACTGCCCTTACATTTGGTGCATAGGTTTGAGTTCTCCTCTTGTGTTCTTCCTCCTTATTCCTCCAATAGCTTTTGTAGCTTTATTGGAATTTGGGAGAGAAGGACTGCCTTACATTTGGTGCATAGGTTTGAGTTCTCCTCGGAGATTCGGCGAGTACAAGCTTGTGGGCTTGTTACTCTTGGGTTCTTGGAACCCTAGACGGTTGTGTGGTTGGGTTGTTGAACTTTTGTGTTCTTGTTGACCTTTTGTGGTCTTGTAGCCTCTTGTGGCTTTGTTGGCCTTTTGTGGCATTGTAGCCTTTTGTGGCTTTGTTGTTGGGAGCCTCCAATTGAGTTGTGGAGTTAGCCCCAATCTTGTACGGGTTCGGTGACCGCCCTCAAGCGTCCCATAGTGGAGCAAGTGTCCACCTTTTGTGGTGCGCACTTGGGAGAATAGGGTGAGCCTTTGTGGCCGGTGAGTTGCGTGCTTCCGATCCGGGTGAGGCCTTGTGTGGCGTTGGGTGAGCATCGAGCCACCACACCTGAGGTGAGCCATTTGTGGCGTTCGAGAGCATTGCGCCATCACACCTCTCCAACGGAGGCGTAGCTTCTTTGGAAGTGAACTTGAAACAAATCTTCGCTCTCGCGTCCATCGGTTATCTCTCAACCGAGCCCTTTACTTATGCACTTTACATTGTGATAGCCATCGTGCTTGAAGTATTTATTTCTTGCTATCACCTTGTTGCTTGTATTGCTTAGCATAGGTTGTTGGTGCACTTAGGTAAACTTAGTGGCAAGGTTTTGTGCTCAATAAATTAAACGTTAGTTTTATTCCGCATTTACTTGAGCCTAAACCGTAATAATTTTAAAATCCTATTCACCCCCCCTCTAGGCGACTTCCTTTGTACTTTCACTGGCGCCACGCCCGGCGAACCGATCTCCATGCCGACAATCCCGCGACAGTTCGGTCGAGCCGCCTAGCCGACAATTCCAAGAACGATCAAACTTCCGTGACGATCGACAAGGTGTTCTGAGAGGCTTTCCAGTGGGCGACCGGAAATATCGGCGGCGACCACTCCGGCGCCGCCGGACCCCTCGCCGGAAACTCCCAGATTCAAGTCAACTTTCGGGCTTGGCCCGTGTAACCCCTTATTTCGCCTAGACCTTACCTTTTCGTACCTAAACTACCCCTGTTTATGTGGCTGGCCTATAAATAGCCCCCACCCCCTATTGTAAACCCTAGACTTGGATAATTATAGTTGAGGACACCCCTTTGAGGATCTTTCAAATATTTGTCTCATGCTCCTTACCAAGGAGCACCAAATTATCCACAACCTCTTGGATTTTGCCTAGTGCATTCAAGTTGTACAAGTCCTTGGGATCTCGATGTCTCGTGCCCAAGTAGCCAAGATCTCACGAAGCCTCTCACCCCTGTTGTTGGCTGTGGAGAGAGAGTTTCGCCCAACATCGATCCTAGGGATTATGTTGGACCGGTTGCCACCGGCGTGAGCTATCGTCTTGTATCGTGTTTTCGTGTGTGTGTGTGTTCATCGAGTTCTTCGCGTGTGTGTTCATGGATTTCATCCCCTTCCCCCTTCCACCGCTTTTCCCTAGATTCCCACGGAATTCGTGAAAGATCGGGCCACCCTAAGGGGTCACCCCTAACATATTGGTATCAAGAGCAAGGTTGATCACGAATTTCCCCTCAATTTTTCTTCTATCCACCATAAAATCGAAATTTCCCCAAAAAGAGCCCCAAATTGCCTTCGGATCGATCTCTGGATTTGGTGAGTTTTTCGTGGTTTTGGTCCATAGTTCTGTTGCTTTGGGTCTTGATCTACATCCCTTGACCTTTCCCCAGCCCAATTTCGTTGAAATTTTGACAGAATTCTCAGTTTGACTTTTTGGATTTCAGCTCGAACAACTTTCGGCACCAGATCCGGCGAACCGGTTCTGCAACCGGAAATTCCGGCGACAACTCCGGTCAGACCGGACCGACGACCGGAATTTCCGGCGGCATACCCAGCGCCGCCGGTTCCTGCGCCGAAAATTTTGGCAGATCACAAAATTGACAGTTTTCCCCTTGTTTTGTTCGTGTTTTGCGTGCGTGTCGCCAAAAACTAACAACAAGCTTCCGCAAATCCCTACTTCACGCGCTTCTCGACACCGCGACTCCCGAACATCTTACACATCACCGGTTGCAAGACGTCAACAATACCAAAGGTATAACTTGCGCCACTTTGACAGCCCCATATCTTCCTTTGTGTGTATCTATCCTATGAGAGCAACTCATTTTGTGTTTGTCTAAGCATTGTGCACTTGCCTTTGGAAAGTGAGAGTGTGAGGGCAAATACAAAAGTTAACATAGTAGTATAGAAAGGGAGAAAAAGAATTAAAAAAAATATAAATATACATAGTCTCCCAATACAAAGAGAGTATCAAGCTTGTAAGCAAAAAGAGAGAGGAAAGAGCGCGTCAAATCAAGTGCACAAATCCGTTGCTTATCCTCTTTTGGCAAACGAGTTATGGTCTCTCCTTGAGTTGGCACGACAACCGAGCGTAGTCTTCGTTTGGACCTTTTGTGCTCATTTTCATAGTCGTGCTAACCCCTTTAATCTCCACGTGTGCGTTCTTCCGTGTTTTTGTAGATCGTATCCTTTTGCTTTTGATCTTTGGTTCTTTACCACTTAGAACAATAACCTTTTGCTTGGATCGTTTCGTTTGGTTTTCCACAATCCTAACCTTCCACCAAAAGCTTTTGAGAGTTGTAGCTTATTTGTGTGTGAGTTTCTTTGCGATTTCACTTTGCAAGCTATTCGCTCTCTTGTGTGGCAATTGGTTTGATATAATATCCAAGGAGAGGTAAAAGGCTAACTCCCCGCATTATCCTTCTCCATATACAACCCTTATCGGCTTGCATCATGGACAGGAATGTCGATCCGTCCCAACCACCACCACATCCGGAGGACGACACACAATACATGACAAGATGGGATCATTGGAAGGTTCGAGGAGAATTCAACTACCATTGTGAAGCCCTTGAGCAACGCCAAGATGAAAAATTTAGCGAAGCCCGCGTGGAATTCAAGAATATCGACAACCGCTTCGAAGAAGTCCGAGGACAAATGCATGCCATGCAACACAACCTCGACCATCAAAATGATGCTCTTGGTCGCGCCCTCACCGCAACGGACGAGAAGCTTCAACGCCTCATTGATGGGCTAGCAAGGCCACGATCGCGCGACTCAAGCTCATCACGACACTCCTCAAGTGAATCAAGCGCACCTCGCCGTCACACTTCAAGGCACCGGGATGGACCCATCCTCCACTCCATTAGCTCTTCTCAAGTGGTACCGTCTCCACGACACGCTGCGATATCAAGCTATGATGGTGACCTCTCCGCAAGACCTCCAAGACGTGAAGCAAACCGGCCACAACCAAGGGCACTTGTGATTCAACAAGAGCAACCTCACATGGACCACCAAGCCCATCGCCATCGACATGTTCTTTCAACAACAAGTGAAGCATCCGAAGTGGATGAACAAGATCGCCGTCGGCGTGAAGCACTCGAAGATCCACCAAGGCGTCATCATCAACATGAACGTCAACGTCGACAACATGATCATCATGACGAGCCTCCTCCACACCAAGAAGAAAGGGAGCAACCCATTGCGCATGCGGCTCGACGTCCTACTCGCCACATGGCGCAAGACAATGCTCATCGGCATCAACCACGACAAGAACAAGAGCAAGCTCCCCAAGCTCGTCGTGAGGACCATCAACCTCCTCCTCATCCTCAACCACGCCAACAACACGAGCAAGCTCCCCAAGCTCGTCGTCAAAATCAAGTTCCGCCACCAAACGCGGCACCTCAACAACCGCAAGAGCAACGCAACCATCACCAAGCAAGACATGAGAGCTCGGATGATGAAGAGGGCCGCCAAAATCATGGCAATCGCCGCCACCGGAACTGCAATGAAGAAGAAACTTTCGGCAAGCTCAAATTCACCATGCCCAAGTTCACTGGTTCCAATGAACCCGAAGAATATCTCTCATAGGAACTCAAGGTTGACAAGATCTTCCGCATGCACAACTATAGCAATGAGAAGATGATGGCCATGGCATCCCTCGAGTTTGATGAGTATGCCAACCTTTGGTGGGAATAAGTCCAACTCGCTCGTGAAGCAAAAGAAGAGCCTCCAATCTCAACTTGGCAAGATATGAAGGCTCATATGAGATCCCGCTTTGTTCCTTCGCACTCAACGCGTGACCTTTTCAACAAGCTTCAAACTCTTAGTCAAGGGACAAAGACCGTGGAAGAGTACTTCAAGCAAATGGAGATCAACATGATCCGTGCCAACATTGAAGAGCGTGATGAACAAACAATGGCATGTTTCCTCAATGGCTTGAACCATCCAATCAAGCGCATCACCGAGTTCCAAAAGTACAACAACATGGTTGAGCTTGTGCGCATAGCATCAAAGTCCGAGCGTCAAGTGCAAGAGGACATCAAGTACAACAAGCCAAAGACGTACTTCACATACAAGCAAGCCCCAACCACAACTGCAACAACACCAAGTGGAAGCTCATCAAATACCACCAAGCTTCCCTTCAAGCCAACACTTCCTCAAGGAAAACCGCCCCCAAGTGGCAAATACACAAAGGATGAACAACCATTCAATGGTGAGTGCTACAAGTGTGGAGGCAAAGGACACAAGTCGGCCGCATGTGGGAACAAGAAAGTTTTGTTCATCCATGACAATGGCGATGAAGAATACTTGAGTGAAGATGAGTTTGATGCAAGGGTCAAGGAAGCAATGGCAAGGCAACATTTGGAAGATGACCAAGAACTACTTGTGTGTGAGCATGACGCAAGTCCATCGCTTGTGGTCACAAGGGTCTTAACTACTCAAGCCAATGAGAATGAATACCAATGATCAAACATCTTCCAAACTCGTGCTCGTATCATTGGGAAGTCCATCAAAGTTGTCATCGATGGAGGGAGTTGCCACAATCTTGCAAGCACGGAATTGTGTGAGAAACTCAACCTCACCCTCCATCCGCATAAGCATCCCTACCATATACAATGGCTAAGTGACCAAGGGTCCGTCAAGATCAAGCACACCGTCTCGGTAACGTTCTCAATTGGACCATACAAAGACACGGTGGAATGTGATGTGGTCCCCATGACGGTTTGCCATATGTTGCTAGGAAGGCCGTGGCAATATGACAAGCGTGCTTTGGATGATGGTCACTCAAACACTTATACCTTCAAATGGCTTGAAAAAACTTGTGTTTTGCAACCAATGACTCCTAGCCAAATAATTGCAGACAATGCAAAGGCTTTAGCGAGGGCGCAAAGCACACAACTACCTTGTGAGAAGAGTGGTGAGAGAGAGAACCACACTATAGTGAGTGAGTGCCACAAACCAAACTCGAGTGCAAAAAGAGAGTGTTCTTCTTGCCACCAAAAGTGAGATGAGAGAAGTGCGGAACAACCCATCCATTTTGCACTATGTCCTTGTATGCAAGGGACTAGCGCAAGGAACTAATGACTTTACAAATGTTCCTCCTTCTTTGATGGCTATTTTGCAGAAATTCCAAGATGTATTTCCCGAAGAGCTTCCTCATGGACTACCCCCTCTTCACGGAATCAAGCACCGCATCGACCTCATACCCGGTACTCCACTCCCAAACCACGCCGCGTATCGCACGAACCCGGAAGAGATGAAGGAGATAGAACGACAAATCAACCAACTCGTCTCCAAAGGTCTGATCCAAGTAAGCACTAGTCCAAGCACAGTACCCGTGATTCTCGTGCCAAAAACGGATGATACGTTGCGGTTATGCATGGACTGTCATCCAATCAATGCTATCACCGTGCGTTATCGACATCCTATACCGCTCCTTGATGACATGCTTGATGAGTTATGTGGAGCCACTATATTTTCGAAAATTGATCTTCGTAGTGGTTACCATCAATTTCGCATGGTCGAAGGTGATGAGTGGAAAACCGCCTTCAAGACCAAGCTTGGTCTCTATGAATGGTTGGTTATTCCTTTTGGCTTATCAAATGCCCCATCTACCTTCATGTGCCTCATGAACCATATTTTGAGATCTCTCATTGGGAAGAGTGTAGTGGTTTACTTTGATGACATCCTTGTCTATAGCAAGTCACTAGAGGACCATGTTACTAATGTTAAGGAGGTCCTTCAAATCCTTCGTCATGAAAAGCTCTATGCTAATCTCCCAAAGTGCACTTTTGCAAAAGACAAACTGATTTTCCTTGGTTTTGTTGTGTCTTCTAATGGCATTGAAGTCGATGTCTCAAAAGTTAAGGATATACGATATTGGCCCATCCCTACCAATGTTACTGAACTTCGCAGTTTTCATGGGTTGGCCGGTTTTTACCGTCGCTTTGTGAAAGACTTTTCTACCATTGCTTGCCCTCTCAACGAATTGACCAAGAAAAATGTCACATTCACTTGGGGCAAAGCACAACAAAAAGCGTTTGATGAGCTCAAAAAGAGGCTCACCAAAGCACCACTCCTCGCTTTACCGGATTTCACAAAAAACATTTGAGATCGAGTGTGACGCTAGTGGTATTGGCATTGGAGGCGTACTTATGCAAAATGGGCGTCCTATTGCATACCATAGTGAGAAACTGGATGGCGCACGCCTTAACTATCCAATTTATGACAAAGAGCTTTTTTGCCTTGGTTCGTGTCCTTCAAGTGTGGCAACACTACCTTTGGCCCAAAGAATTTATCATCCATTCCGACCATGAGTCGTTAAAATATCTTAAGGGCCAAGCCAATTTGAGTAAAAGGCACGCCAAATGGGTTGAGTTCATGGAATCCTTTCCTTACATTGTCAAGTACAAGAAGGGCAAAGAAAATGTGGTAGCGGACGCCTTATCTCGCAAAAACACAAACCTTCTTACGCGACACGAAGTAAATGTCTTGGGTCTTGATGACATCAAATCTTTGTACGAGTCCGACCCATTCTTAGGATCAATTTTTGCAAAGTGTTCAACAGACAAAGGGATTGCTGATTTCTATTTGCATAAGGGTTTTCTTTTCAAACAAAACAAGCTTTGCATTCCGAAGTCGTCTCTCCAAATTTTGCTTCTTCAAGAGTCCCATGGTGGAGGCCTTATGGGTCACTTTGGCCGTGACAAGACGTATGGCATGCTCTCCACTCACTACTATTGGCCCAAGATGAAGCGCGACATGGAGCGCCACGTCCAACGATGCACTACTTGTGTCCAAGCTAAGTCCAAGTCTAACCCCTTTGGTCTTTATATGCCATTGCCTATTCCTCATGCACCTTGGTTGGACATTAGCATGGACTTTGTGTTAGGATTGCCTAGATCTAAACATGGACATGATTCTATATTTGTGGTAGTGGATCGTTTTTCAAAAATGGCACACTTCATTCCGTGCCATAAGACCGATGATGCTTCACATGTAGCAAATTTGTTTTTCAAGGAAATAATTCGGCTACACGGTGTACCAAGAACAATCGTCTCCGACCGCGATGTCAAATTCATGAGCTACTTCTGGAAGACACTCATGGCCAAGCTCGGCATCAAGCTCCTATTCTCGTCCGCCTCGCATCCTCAAACTGATGGACAAACCGAGGTCGTCATTCAAAGACTTGGCACACTTCTACGTGTGTTGATAAAGAAGAACCTTAAAGACTGGGAGGAATGTATTCCACACGCCGAGTTCGCCTACAACCGTGCTAAGCACTCCACCACCATGAGAAGCCCGTTCATGATCGTCTATGGCTTCGAGCCTCTCACCGCGCTCGACATACTACCTCTTCCTCTACACAACCGCACCAACATGGACGTTGACAAGCGTGCCCAAACAATGAAGAAACTCCATGAAGACACAAGATCTACGATTGAGCAACAAGTCCTTCGCCAAGAATCAAGGCTAAACAAGAACAAGAAATAGATGATCTTCGAAGAAGGCGACCTTGTGTGGATACACTTGAGTAAAGATCGATTCCCCAAGGATCGCGACTCCAAACTCAAGCCACGAGGTGATGGACCGTTCAAAGTACTGAAGAGGATCAACAACAACGCCTACATCATAGATATCCCAACATCAAAGTACCTTGTGAGCCCGACGTTCAATGTCAAGGACCTTTCACCCTACCATGGAGAAGCTGAAGTTGAGAAGATTGAAGAGTCGAGGACGACTCTTTCCCAAGGGGGGGAGCTGATGCAGCCCGTCCTTAGGATGCGTCTACATCCCCACCAACTAGTCCCCTAAGTGGACCGATGACCCGCGCTCGAACCAAGCTCCTACAAGCTAAGGTTAACTCGCTCCTTTCCTCGTGTGATTTCGATACACCCTTGGATGGCTTGCTACTTCATTCCCAAACCTTGTGCATCATCAGCTATGAACCCAAGGAAGCATCGTCAAGGGAGGGACCAAAGGCAGCCGAGGAAATACTCCATAGCAAACCGACGCCAGGCCCGGCGAACCGATCTCCACGCCGACAATCCCGGCGACAGGCCCGGTCGACCGGCCGCCTCGCCGACAATTCCGGCGATGACCGAAACTTCTGGCGAACGACCGACAAGGTGTTCTGAGAGGCTTTCCGGTGGGCGACCGGAAATGTCGGCGGCGACCGAAATTTCCGGCGACCACTCTGGCGCCGCCGGACCCCTCGCCGGAAACTCCCAGATTCAAGTCAACTTTCGGGCTTGGCCCGTGTAACCCCTTATTTCGCCTAGACCTTACCTTTTCGTACCTAAACTACCCCTGTTTATGTGGCTGGCCTATAAATATCCCCCACCCCCTATTGTAAACCCTAGACTTGGATAATTATAGTTGAGGACACCCCTTTGAGTATCTCTCAACTATTTGTCTCATGCTCCTTACCAAGGAGCACCAAATTATCCACAACCTCTTGGATTTTGCCTAATGCATTCAAGTTGTACAAGTCCTTGGGATCTCGGTGTCTCGTGCCCAAATAGCCAAGATCTCACCAAGCCTCTCACCCCCGTTGCTGGCCGTGGAGAGAGAGTTTCGCCCAACACCGATCCTAGGGATTAAGTTGGACCGGTTGCCACCGGTGTGAGCTATCGGCTTGTATCGTGTTTTCGTGTGTGTGTGTGTGTGTGTGTGTGTTCATCGAGTTCTTCACGTCTGTGTTCGTGGATTTCATCCCCTTCCCCCTTCCACCGCTTTTCCCTCGATTCCCACGAAATTCATGAAAGATCGGGCCACCCTAAGGGGTCACCCCTAACACAAAGAAACAACAGCAGTAATAGCAACAGTGAAACAATAGCAATAGTAACAGTAACGGTAACAGTAGGATTCCAGTGCGGTAGGCATAGGGATGGATGGGAGGGAGTTGCATGGATGAGTCTAAACATGTAACTTCAAGATCTAGAGCATTGCAGATAAATAATAACAAGCATCCAAGTACTAAACAATCCTAGGCATGTGCTCCAAATATAGTCATACGTGCTCGCAATGAGGACTTGCATAACATATTTTGTCCAGCCAGCCTATGGCAGCGGGGCCTCTAGGGAATTACTGGCAATTAAGGTGCTCCTTTTAATAGAGCACCGGAGCAAAGCATTAACACTCTATGAACACATGTGATCCTCACACCCCAGCCATCTCCTCCGGTTGTCCCAATTATTGTCACTTTGGGGCTTTTGGATCCGGACAATGATATGTGTACACAACTTGCAGATAAGATCACAAACAATACTATCATAATGATTCAATAATAAGTTCACATCTAAGATCATGGCACTCGGGCCCTAGTGACAAGCATTAAGCACAACAAGTTGCAAATTCAAATAGCACTAATAGAGATACTAGGCACTATGCCCCTAACAGATCTTATTCGATTACATGATAGAACTCATCCAATCCCTACCATCCCCAAGCCTACAACAGGGGATTACTCACTCATGGATGAGGAAAACATTAGTGGTTGATGGAGATGCATTGGTGATGACGATGGCGATGATCCTCTCCAAATTCCCCGTCTCGGCAGGGTGCCAGAACAGAGTTTGTGGATCCGAATCTTGGTTTCTGGTGGTGGCGGCGGAACGGAACTATTTCTGGAAAACTATCGAACCCCCCTCGGTTTTTAGGTCGAAAGGCAACTTATAGGCGCAGAGGGAGGCCGAGGAGGTGCCTGGGGAGGCTGCACCCCCTCCAGGCGCGACCAGTGGTGGGATCGTGCCTGGGGTGGGTCTGGGCTCCCCATGCCTCCCCTCTGCATCTTCTTCTGGCTCTGTGGATCTTCTGGTGAAATATATTTTTTGGCATATTTTTCGGGATTTTTCCTGATAGTTGATTTTCTGCACAAAAACAAGACACCAAGGTAATTCTACTGAAAACAGCGTCAGTCCGTGTTAGTTGTATCCAAATCACACAAGTTTAGAGAAGAAACAATAGCAAAGTGTTCGAAAAAATAGATACGTTTTGGACGTATCAGCGGGGCGTCTGTCTGCAGGGTGCGCGGAAGGCAAGAGGGAGGCGGGGGTACGTCTGGCGGTGGCGGTGCTCGAGATCGAGGCATGCAGAAGGTGAGGAATGCGATGGGGGTGGGGGTCGCGGGGTGGAACGGGGTTCGTGGGGAGCATGCGGGGCTGGGGAGTGTGTCCAGGGCTGGGTCAGGTTGGTGTGGGTTGCAACGACCGGGAGGGTTGCGGCTATGCGTACGTGTTCGCGATAGGTGGTTTCGGTCCAGGGCAAGGTGTGTGGTGGCAGGGGTGTGAGTGGGCGGCGGCGCCGGGTGTGGGTGCTGGGGGGATTTGGCTAGGGTTAGTCTAGGGAGTCTGGGGTTTGGGGTAGTAGGCTGGCTGGCTGGGCCTTTGGGCCTGGCTGGCTGCCTCCCCCGGGTTTTTATAAAATATTTTTATTATTTATTTTTTTTAAACAAAATATTTGCAAGTAGTTTTTAGCCAATAAAATATCTGGATCGAAACAGGGTTTTTAATTTGAAATTAGAAGAGGGAATAATTAGAAAATAAAAAAATAGTTTTTTAACAAAATACTTTTATGATCAAACATGTATGATGATATCATGACGATGCATAAAGTAAAAACACAGCAATTTTTCTAGTAGTGGTTTTACCCAGGGTGCTACAATTCGACACCACTAACAATGGATCTCGCCCTCGAGATCTGCCTCATGGTACGCGAAAGAAGTCCGACTGTATGAATCTTCTCACTTTGTATAGACCCTTGTGACACCACTAACAAGGGTTCTTTCTTCATGTTAAAATCGGCGACACCACCAACAAGGGATCGTTGCCCACGTCCATCGAGAGAGCACTCCGGTTAAACAAAATACGAAGGTAGAGACATCAAAAGATAAGGCCACCTCTAACTTCCGCGGAAGGAGTATAATTGCATCGATCCACCATTCAAGATACAAGAGCGAATGATAAGATTAGTCGGATGGTGATCAGTCCATCTTGCACCCAAAGCATTACTCTGCACATGAATAGAAGAATTATGCAACCAACTGTCGGATTTTAGACTAAAGATCTCGACAAGCGAGGTTCGGAAAGATTGCAGATGATGTCGTCGTCGTGTTGGAAAACACAGGAAGATATGAAGAAATTTTTTAGTGAATTTTGGTCCACTGAAAGTTACAACAGAGGAAAAAATCCTCAAATAGCATGAAGACCAGATGTAGAAACACCGTTACAATAGGATGGAAGCTAAACCCTGAAGGTACAACGGAAACCCAACCACGAGAATTCCTGGACTCGAAGAGAGATAAGAGAGCATATTCAAAACACGCAGAGGTAAGTGGAGAATAGCAGAGGGATAAGGAGTAAATGCAGACCTAATCAGATCTATCCAACCGATTTTCCAAAATAGTTTTGACACTCTACAACGTTTGTTAGCTAGGTTATCCTACAGGCTGGACCAGTGGGGTATCGTAACTACTGAGCTCTGATACCACTCTGTAACACCCTCGGATAGGCCCTATGCAAGTCTTAGCGATTCCCGCCAAACCCCCATAGAAACGATTCAAAGGCGCCCACCAGGCACTTTCGTGCGGGTGGAAAACAAAGTAATATCATTACACATTAGTCCATGATGGAACCCACAGAACAGATATATACAATAACGACTCAACAAGTCAAGAATACAGATATACAGTGCAAAGATCCAAATCACCTTGAAAACGATACAACATCCGACTACGGACAAGATGCAAATAGGGCTAAGAGCCCTGAAGAATAACCAATGGCGTCTATAACCCTGCCTAGGCCAAGCCAGAAGGGTAACCCTGCTAACGACGTCGATCTCAAAACCTGCTTAAACAAAAGGAGAGTCGACAAAGGGCAAAGGAAAAAAGGAGAGCGGTTAGTACTGAGGCCAGTACACGGCGAAACTAGAATTCGGCGGTCCTCGCCTACATAGGTATGGTGGACTGAAGCGGCAGCGAAGCATGCGCTAAACAACCTATAGAGACTCGATACAACTGTCGGCTATCAGAGAGAGATAAGAAAGACCTATTCGAAACCATCTTGATACTACCACCAAACATACTCATCCTGGTATTTCCCCCTCGAGACCAAACGAGGAAGTCAACCGAGGAAATCATACAGTTGGCAATTTTATTCATTCATTCCATGGTGGTTATCCAACTTACTAATCATATCAGGTCCAAGTCATATTATAACAGTAAACTTTAGTTATAGTTGTCTATGATCAAGAACTATGCTCCAAGTCATCCATAACCGTGGACACGGCTTCTCAAAAAGATTTAACCCTGTAGGGGTGCACCAAAGTTTCCACACGCACCTACACCTTTGTTGTCAGATCAGGTAGGTACAAGATCACAAAACATACACCCAACGGTATGTCGACGAGGTTTCGGACACGACGTTTCCCAAACCCAAAGCAAGTACATGGGGGCCACCCCACTAAGCTATCCGCAACAAAGTCGGCCGGTCTCCGAGACGGACCCAGGGTTTGTGTGAATGGCTGTAAACGACTGGGAACCCGAAAGTGTGACTGGGCTTGTCGATACCGCGAAAACATTTCACATTTGTTCCTAAACAGTACAGGCACTCCACGCGCAATCGTAACTAAAGCAGTAAAGCATGGCATAAGTATAGGATAGTAATAAAGCTCCAAACTACTCTGTGGCCACCAGTATAGTACTTTGAAATCAGGTACTAAATCGATGGGTGTGCCCACACACCCTACTTGTGGTTAGCGCACTCGATCTCGGAACAGGTGTCAAGAACTCGGGGTCCTACGGGACACAAGTGAGCGGTTAAAAACATAATATTGTTTATTACCCACCGGTGCCTCTGCATTTACCTAGTTTCAATTTTAGTTATTAAACGGTAATTAAATTCATGATCATCTTCACCATTAAGCATGTGCCAACTACCCAATAACGGTGAAACATCGACGACACAAAGCAGCACCTGAGCAAGCAACTACGACTCGCAAGGCCGACCATCTACCAAACAACATGTAGTAGGAGGTGCCCAAGGCAATATAGAGGCTGCAAGTATTATAACAGGCGTACGGAAACTAAAGCATCGCAACACGGATAGCAATAGATCAATAGGAGGAAATAAAGACTATAAATGTAAAATATGTAGAAAGAGGGAGAATGCTCTCCTGAGAAACATTGTCGAAGGTTCATCCGAAGATCGGGTCGACTCTCGCATCAACTCATCGGCCTAATCCGTGAAGGAGCAGAGCACTAGAAGAAACACCTGATGCACTATTTAATACTACGACAGAAGACCAGGCATGATGCATGTATGATGTATGGCATGGCAAAGGTGCGATGCAATTAGGCCACATTAAGCGGAACCGGGGTCACGACAATTAAGTATATGGTTATAGTTATTTTAGATACCCCACAATTTAAATGTTGTATTAACAAGGCAAAATTATATCATCGGTTCGCTACACAAATTTAAATAGGGCCCATATAAGACTGGATTCGCCCGCATATGGTCTTCATATTTAATTATGAGGTGAATCGACAATATACCCCCCAAACAAATGATTATGTATGCGAGAATGAACAATTTATATGCAACAATTATATATCATTTACAAAATAGGGCTCGGATAGGGGTCACACATTGGGGCGAAGGTCTTGGTTCTCGGAGGGGTTCGGGTTCGGTCGCGGACTCCAGGGTCGAGGCTTCGGATCCAGAAGAAGAACTTGGTGTCCATGTAGAAGACCTTCGGTCATCGGATCCGGGAAGAAGACCTTGTGGTTCGGGCTCCGAGGGTCCGTGCTGGAGATCTTGTTGTTCCGTGATCCTTCGTGTTTTGGGTAGGAGAACTTGATGTCCAAGAAGCATATGTTCGTTTCCGTCTTCGATGGCCGGTGTCGGTCTTGCATCGAACCTTGTGGCGACCTCATCCATCCTCAGCAACTCTTCGTGGATTCAACACTGCTACAACATGACCGTAGAAGCACAAGGATTCCTGCCGACAGATAGATGCTCCAACAGCAACAGAAACTACACATGCTTGACCAGGAACTAAAGTGAGCGCTACAAGGCGACATGTGGCCAACGCTGCAGGAAAAAAATAGGAGCCAGGGCAGGTCGACGGTAGAGCAGAGAGGGAGGTGGTGTAATGTCCCGGAAAATATTTTAAAATAAAATTAATTGTTATTAGATTTTGTGTATCATCATGATATTATTATGCATATTTGTTCGCCAATTTAACCCAAACTATTTTGGTTAAAACCTATTTTTGTTTTACTAAATATCCCTATGATTTTATTAAATATGTTTTCCGTTTTCTTATTTTTAAACTAAAAGAAAATAATATTTTCGATCTGTTACTTGACCATAAATGGTTTTCTTATTTGACTAAAAATAAAACTAGGTTAAAGGTCCGTCTAAAGTTTTAGTCCAAAACTAGTCTCACTTAATCTAGACTAGATAAATAATCCATTTTTTTCTCAAACCTTAGCCCTCCAAATCTAAACCAAATTCCCACCTCTTTACTTTTTCCCCGCCACTGCACTCACCCGCGTACGCGCCCAGCGCTAGCAAACACCACGCGCACACACACGTCCTGGAGGACACGCACCCAACACCAGACCCCCAGAACACACGCACACCTCAAACACCCACGACCCAACCTGTCACGCTACACTCACCCCACCCTGACCCAACACGACACCACACGAGAACACAACACGACGCACACCACACGCACCTAGCACTCACGCCACGCACGCGTCCTGGACGCGTTTGACCCCGACGTCCCCACGTCTCCACCTACTCATATTTAGTAAAACCATAGGAATATTTAGTAAAACAACTACCTCCAAACCCATCTCCTCGTGATCCCCTAGTTCCCCGCCTTCCTCCCTGCGAGCCGCTGCCGGTCCTCCTCAAGCTCGTCCTGCCGCCACTCGTCTTCGATGGCTGGGTCCTATTTTTGTTTTACTAAATATATCCCTATGATTTTATTAAACCTTTTTCATTAGATTGGTCTGTTAGAATAATTGGCTAGTGCATAAATTATATATGGTATCAAAGCCAAGAGGTCTTGAGTTTAAGACTCTGCTCACGTAGAATTAAAAATAAAAATAAATTTTATGGCCTATCTCTATCCCATGCTAAGGACTAAAATAAGCTAGACGTGAGAGTGAATATTAAATATAAATATACTTATAAATATACTGTCTAGCTTTTTCTATTAAATAAATTTTTTAGAATAATTGGCTAGAGCATAAATTCTATAATGAAAAATGTATACGTCCGGTACTTCACCTATCTATAGAAGGTGTTGTGCTCCCAATAAACACATTTTCGGTTTAGGTAGCACTATAGTTAGATTGTACGTACTGTGTAATAGTGGCGGTTTCATGTTGTGCCAGAGTCAACAACTTCTTTCTCCTTACTTTCTATTGTTCTTTGTGGTTGTACTCGATGTGTTAGGAACTATCACATGTCCATTTGTATTTCTAAATTTCCTTGTGGTTGTCACTAGTCCACTTAATAGTAGGTATTGTTCCCTGCCTCCTAATTTTCATCTATTTGGTCAGCAGATGAAAAACGAATATAGACAGTTATAGCTTACAATTGTCTTGGTTGTCTAATTCCTGTTCTTTATTTTGTTCATTACAATAATTTTATTTAATGTGCATGTAATATGATTTATTTATTTGGAACCAATTATATAGATACATAAATGTGCTCAGTCTACCACATTCCCTAGTATATGTACATAGTTGGGGAGAAGCAGTAGAGTTCTACAAGTTGACTATGCATTAGTTTAAGCTTCACGTGTATGCTTGTCCATTTTTTAGGCGACAACTGTTGGAATTTGGTGAATATTAGGCTGTTGATTTATTAGACAAATTCTTAAAATTTCTTTGACCCACCGTGCATGGCAGCATATGGCTGTGCTAGTGGTGCTAAATTTTTGTCCCACATTCTAGTGGAAGAAGAGTTGGACCACCTTATATGATAGAGTGTTGCACCACTCACTACAGAGAAGCCCTCGCGCACTCCTCCGACGCCGCCCGCCTCGCCTCGTCTCGCCTCGCCTCGTCACGACCAGGTTGCGGGAATCTCACCAAGCCGAACTTTATTTTGATGTCTAGAAAAATAAATTATGAGTCATTAACGGACGCGTTAATTACAGCCATTTCTAGTTTTTATAGATCGTGGGCTGTTATCGACTCGTACATGGGATGTGTCCCATGATCTTCCTGACTACCACTATATAAGCGTCCACGCTAGACCTAATCGGAGATCAATCCACACACGCGCCTACCTCCAGAACCTTGCGCCGCCGCTTTCATCTTCCCCATCCCGGCTTGCAGCGTGCACCGCAGATCGGGACAGTAGGTCTCCGGAACCCCGCCTCTCGTGAACCTGTACGCATTTACTTCTTTCCGTAAGCGACCTCTTCGGCGACCTCAACATGGGCGACAACTCTGCTGCAGCTATTGCCGCCACTGCACCTTCAGCTGCGCATCTGCTGCAACTGCATCGTATATGATCTCAATCTCTCTCTTTCAGATTTTGCTAGAGGTTATAGTTTAGTGTTTGGCGTAGATGTGATAGGTTTATCTTATTTAGATGAAATCTGTTTATCTACTTTGTTGATCTGCATGATTGGTTTTAGTACTGTTTGTATGATCATGCTTTATCAGTTTATTATTCGGATTAAATCATATGGATTATTGCTTATATTTTCAACAATCCAAATACCTGATTATAGGCAACTGAATTCCACTGGTGTACCCACGGTTACTAGCCCGCCTCTTTTTGATGGCATGCACTATAAGAGATGACGCAAGAGAGCATTCCTCTGGTTTGAAAACCTAAACTGCTATAGCGCCACTCTTGGCAAGCCTGAAGGAGAACTTTCTGCTGAGCAGGAAGCAACCTTTAAGAAAGCCGATACCATGTTTATGGCGGCTCTGTTCAATGTTCTTGGGGACAACATTGTTGACCTGTATATGTCATTTGATAATGGCAAGGACACGTGGGAAGCGCTCGAGGCCAAGTTTGCGATCTCGGAGGCTGGCACTGAGTTGTATGTCATGGAGAAATTCTATAACTACAAGATGGTTGATAAGCGCTCCATTATTGAGAAATCTCATGAGATATAATCACTTTCCAAAGAACTTGAGAAGTTCAAGTGTTCCTTACCGGAAAAATTTGTGGTCGGTGGCATCATTGCCAAGCTTCCTCCCTCGTAGAGGAACTTTGCTACTTCTCTAAAACATAAGAGACACGAGTTTTCTGTTACGGATCTCATTGGGTCTCTTCATGTGGAAGAGAAGGCGAGAGTAAAGGACAAAACTGCTCGAGGATTTGAAGGAGGTTCTACTACCAATTTGGTGCAGAAGAAAAACTTCTAATCCCACAAGTTCAAGAATAAGAACAAATCTGAAGGCAAAGGGAAGTTTGATGGCAAGAACAAGGTCATGCACTCAACCAACTTCAAGAAGAAAAATGATAAGAGGAAAGGCTCTTTCCACGTCTATGGTGATCCTGATCATTGGGCTCCTAGCTGCCCTAATCGCTTTGAAAAGCGTCAACATGGGAACAACGGCAAGACCGCTAATGTTGTTATTAGCAATACTAAGATGAAGGATGCTGGGTACGGTATTTTACCTACTATCCTTTCAGGATTGGTGGATGGACATGGGTGCTAATACACATGTATGTTCTGATATTTCCATGTTTTCCTCTTATTAGGTCTCAAGGACTTCTTTCGTGCTGATGGGAAACGGCTGACGTGCTTCTGTTCATGGTGTTGGCACGGTAAATCTGAAGTTTACTTCAGGGAAGACCGTATAGCTGAAGAATGTGCAGCACGTTCCATCCATCAATAAGAATCTCGTCAGCGGATCGCTTTTATGTCGAGATGGCTTTAACTTGGTTTTTGAGTCCAATAAAGTTGTAATTTCTAAGTATGTAAATTTGTTAGAAAGGCTTATGAGTGTGGAGGTTTGTTCCACTTGTCTTTTCAGACTCATGTACTAAAGTTATTAATCATGTTTGCAATGATAATGAGTCCAATGTTTGGCATTCACGACTCTGTCATATTAACTTTGGTTGCATGACGCGGCTAGCCAATATGAGTTTAATTCCAAAATTTACCACTTTAAAACGTCCTAAGTGCCAAGTTTGTGTGCAAGCAAAGCAACCCCGCAAGTCGCATACGACTGCAGAAACGAGAAACTTACCACCACTAGAACTTAGACAATCAGATCTTTGTGAGATGAATGGTGTGTTGACAAAAGGTGTAAAAGATACTTTATAACGTTGATTGATGCCTCCACTAGATACTGCTATGTTTATCTTCTGAAATGTAAAGATGAAGCTTTAAACTACTTCAAAATCTATAAAGCTGAGGCAGAAAACCAACTTGATCTTAAAATCAAGCGGCTAAGGTCGGATCGTGGTGGAAAATATTTTTCAAATGAATTTGATTTATTCTGTAAGGAACATGGTATTATACATGAGAGGACGCCTCCTACTCACTGTAGTCAAATGGGATGGCCAAAAGAAATAACCGCACTCTAACTGATTTGGTTAATGCCATGTTAGATGCATCAGGTCTTTCCAAGGAATGGTGGGGGAGGCGCTAATGACCGCGTGTCATGTCCTAAACTGTGTTCCCGTAAAGTATAAAATCATGACTCCATTTGAGGAATGGTAAAAGAAAAGGCTTAAACTCTCTTACTTACAAACTTGGGGTTGTTTGGTGAAAGTCAATATTCCAATACCCAAGAAGCGAAAGCTTGGACCAAAAACCGTCGATTGTGTTTTTCTGGGATATGCTTTTCATAGCATTGACTATAGATTTTTGATAGTAAAATCTGAGGTATGCGACATGCATGCTGGTACTATTATGGAGTCGAATGATGCGACTTTCTTTGAAGACATCTTTCCAATGAAAGGTATGTCTAGCTCATCAAATCAGGAGATGACTAGTTCGTCTAGTCAGGAATTTTCTATAATTCCTAAACCCGCTATGCTGATAGAACACTCTAATAATCCTGTGGAGGACGACAATGAAGATCCCAAAAGGAGCAAGAGACAAAGTACTACAAAGTCATTTGGTGATGATTTCAGTGTGTACCTTGTGGATGATACTCCCACTTCTATTTCATAAGCTTATGCATCTCAAGATGCTGATCGTCCTTATGGGTGAAAACCTGTAGGATGTAAGTGAGTGTTCAAGAAAAATCTTAGACCTTATGGTACTATTGAAAAGTAAAAGGCACGTCTTGTGGCAAAGGGTTATACCCAAAAAGAAGGTGAAGACTTCTTCGATACCTACTCACCCGTAGCCAGACTGACCACTATTCGAGTACTACTATTCTTGGTTGCCTCACATGGTCTTCTCGTTCATCAAATGGACGTTAAGACAACTTTTCTAAATGGAGAGCTAGATGAGGAAATTTATATGGAGCAGCCTGACTGATTTGTAGTAGATGGTCAAGAAGGAAAGGTGTGTAAGTTAGTGAAGTCTTTGTATGGTCTAAAGTAAGATCCTAAGATGTGGAACGAGAAGTTTGAGGGAACTTTAACTGTTGAAGGCTTTGTTGTAAATGAATCTGACAAATGTGTGCACTATTGCCATGGTGGGGGAGAGGGAGTTATTATGTGTCTCTACGTTGATGACATATTGATATTCGGGACCAACCTTGCTGTTATCGAGGTGGTCAAAGAATTCCTATCTCGCTGCTTTGAGATGAAGGACTTGAGAGTGGCTGATGTAATATTAAACATCAAGCAACTAAAGGATGACAATGGTGGGATTACACTGCTTCAGTCTCACTATGTGGAAAATATATTGAGTCGCTTCGGGTATAGCGACTGCAAGTCTTATCCAACGCCTTATGATCCGAGTGTGATACTTTGAAAGAATCGAATATTGCTAAAGATCAATTGAGATATTTTCAAATTATTGGCTCACTCATGTATTTAGCCAGCACTACTAGACCTGACATCTCCTTTGCTGTAAGCAAACTGAGTCGATTTGTGTCAAATCCTGGAGATGATCATTGGCATGCTCTTGAAAGAGTTTTGCACTATCTAAAAGGCACTACGAGTTATGGTATTCACTATACTGGGTATCCACGGGTACTTGAAGGTTATAGTGATTCAAACTGGATATCTAATGCTGATGAGATTAAGGCCACGAGTGGTTATTTGTTTACACTTGGTGGTGGCGCTGTTTCCTAGAAGTCTTGCAAGCAGACCATCTTAACGAGGTCAATAATGGAAGCAGAACTCATAGCAATAGACACAACCACTGGTGAAGCAGAGTGGCTTCATGAGATCTTGATGGACTTACCTATGATTGAAAAACCAATACCTGCCATCCCGATGAACTGTGATAATCAAACTGTGATCGTCAAAGTAAACAGTTCTAAGGATAATATGAAGTTATCAAGGCATGTGAATAGGAGATTGAAATATGTCAGGAAACTGAGGAACTCTGGAGTTATTGCGTTGGATTATATCCAAACATCTAAAAACCTGGCAGATCCCTTCAAAAAGGGTTTATCATGCAATGTGATAGATAATGCATCGGGGGAGATGGGTTTGAGAACCACGCTGTGAGTTGATCCCAGTGGAAATCCACTCTATGTGATCGGAGATCCCGTGAATTAGAGCTGGGAGACAAGCTGTTGGTCAGCTGAGAGGAGAGTATCCCCATATTATATTTACATCTCCCTAAAGATGCAATACTCTCTTAATCTGCATGGCAGGTTGACATTTATCTTAATGTGTTCCAAGTGGCTTTTATAAGCGGACATATTGTCTTGCAGAATATCTCTTGAGGAACACACCTATATGAGTCTGACTGTCAAACGTCACAATCCCTGAGAGTTGGGTGATCTCTAATAAACTCATGAAAGGCCCTGTAGTATGACGCATAAGCTTCAAACCATGGGGAAGCCGACGGCAGCCCTGTACCGGTCTAGATTTTGTGCGAAACTAGCGTGCAGAAAACTTATAGTTCAAGGCATAGTCCACTATTCAAGTTGCTAGCTAGTGTAACATGAAGTTTAACGTGGAAGTTCAACTTAACAGTCTCCACTACACACCGGTATATAAAACAATGTTCTGGAAGAAAAGTGATGTGATGTGCCAATGAGACTTTGTGGGGGATTATTGGAATTTGGTGAATATTAGGTTGTTGGCCCATTAGACAAATTCTAAAATTCTATTTAGTCCACTTGTGCATGGCAGCATATGGCTGTGCTAGGGGTGATAAAGTTTAGCCCCACATTGCTAGTGAAAGGAGAGTTGGACCACCTTATATAGTAGAGTGTTGCACCACTCACTAAGGTGTTACAACGAGAGAAGCCCTCATTCACTTCTCCTCCGACACTACCCACCTCGCCTCGCCTTACCTTGCCTTGCCTCGTCAGGACGCGCATGTGCATAGCAGGTTGCGGGTTGCGGGAATCTAGCCGAGCCGACCTTTATTTTGCTATTTGGGAAATCAATTATGAGTCATTAACGGATGCGTTAATTACAGCCGTTTCCAATTTTTATGGACGTGGGCTGTTACTGACTCGTACGTGGGATGTGCCCCACGATCTTCCAGACTAGCACTATATAAGCGTCTTCGCTAAACCTAATTAGTGATCAATCCACACACGCGCCTACCTCCAGAACCTTGTGCCGCCGCTTTCATCTTCCCCATCCCGGCTTGCGGCGTGCACCGTAGATCGGGACAGTAGGCCTCCAGAACTCTGCCTCTCATGAACCTGTATGGGTGAGGGGCGATCAGGTTTTTATGGAGCGCTCAAGCGCGACTACTGGAAACCACGACGTTGTCTGACGTTGATTTCCCGAACGAGGACTTCTTCCCAGACATCATCGACCTCTTCGGCAACCTCAACATGGGCGACAACTCTGCTGCTGCTACCGCTGCTACCGCCACCATCGCATTGCGTTATGCTGCCGAATCGCATCGTATGTGATCTCAATCTCTCTCTTTCAGATTTTGCTAGAGGTTCTAGTTCTAGCGTTTGGCGTAGATGTGATAGGTTTATCTTGTTTAGATGTAATCTGTTTATCTACTTTGTTGATCTGCATGATTGGTTTTAGTACAGTTTGTATGATCATGCTTTAGCAGTTTATTATTCGGATTAAATCATATGGATTATTGCTTATATTTTCAACAATCCAAAAACCTGATTATAGGCAACTGAATTCCACTGGTGTAGCCGCGGCTACTAGGCCGCCTCCTTTTGATGGCATGCACTATAAGATATGGCGCAAGAGAGCATTCCTATGGTTTGAAAACCTAAACTGCTATAGCTCCACTCTTCGCAAGCCTGAAGGAGAACTTTCTGCTGAGCAAGAAGCGACCTTTAAGAAAGCCGATACCATGTTTATGGCGGCTTTGTTCAGTGTTCTTGGGAACAACATTGTTGACCCGTATATGTCATTTGATAATGGCAAGGACATGTGGGAAGCGCTCGAGGCCAAGTTTGGCGTCTCGGACGCTGGCACTGAGTTGTACGTCATGAAGAAATTTAATGACTACAAGATGGTTGATGAGCGCTCCGTCGTTGAGCAAGCTGATGAGATACAATCACTTGCCAAAGAACTTGAACAGTTCAAGTGTTCCTTACTGGACAAATTTGTGGTCGGTGGCATCATTGCCAAGCTTCCTCCCTCGTGGTGGAACTTTGCTACTTCTCTAAAACATAAGAGACAAGAGTTTTCTGTTACGGATCTCATTGGGTCTATTCATGTGGAAGAGAAGGCGATAGCAAAGGACAAAACTTATCGAGGATTTGAGGGAGGTTCTACTGCCAATTTGGTGCATAAGAAAAACTTCCAATCCCACAATTTCAAGAATAAGAACAAATCTGAAGGCAAAGGGAAGTTTGAAGGCAAGAACAAGTTCATGGACTCAACCAACTTTAAGAAGAGAAATGATAAGAGGAAAGGCTCTTGCCATGTCTATGGTGATACTAATCATTGGGATCCTAGCTTCCCTAATCGCTTTGACAAGCGTCAACATGGGAACAGCGGCAAGACCGCTAATGTTGTTATTAGCGATACTGAGATGAAGGATGCTCGATACGGTATTTTACCTACTATCCTTTCAGTATGTCATTCTCCTGATTGGTGGATAGACATGGGTGCTAATACACATGTATGTTCTGATATTTCCATGTTTTCCTATTATGAGGTCTCAAGGACTTCATTCGTGCTGATGGGAAACAGCTTACGTGCTTTCATGGTGTTGGTACGGTAAATCTGAAGTTTACTTCGGGTAAGACTGTATAGCTGAAGAATGTAGAGCATGTTCCATCCATCAATAAGAATTTCGTCATTGGATTGCTTTTATGTCGAGATGGCTTTAAGTTGGTTTTTTAGTCCAATAAAGTTGTAATTTCTAAGTATATACAATTTATTGGAAAGGGTTATGAGTGTGGAGGACTGTTCCGCTTGTCTTTGTCAGACTCATGTAATAAAGTGATAAATCATGTTTGTAATGATAATGAGTCCAATGTGTGGCATTCACGACTCTGTCATATTAACTTTGGTTGCATGATGTGGCTAGCCAATATGAGTTTAAGTCCGAAATTTACCACTGTCAAAGGTTCTAAGTGCCAAGTTTGTGTGCAAGCAAAGCAACCCCCGCAAGTCTCATACGGCTGCGGAACCGAGAAACTTAGCACCACTAGAACTTAGACATTCAGATCTTTGTGAGATGAATGGTGTGTTGACAAAAGGTGGAAAAAGATACTTTGTGACGTTGATTGATGACTCCACTAGATACTGCTATGTTTATCTTCTGAAATCTAAAGATGAAGCTTTGAACTACTTCAAAATCAATAAAGCTAACGCAGAAAACCAACTTGATCTTAAAATCAAGCGACTAAGGTCGGATCGTGGTGGAGAATACTTTTTCAAATGAATTTGATTTATTCTGTAAGGAACATGGTATTATACATGAGAGGACGCATCCCTACTCACCTTAGTCAAATGGGGTGGCCGAAAGAAAGAACCGCAGTGTAACTGATTTGGTTAATGCCATGTTAGATATATCAGGTCTTTCCAAGGAATGGTGGGCGAGGCGCTAATGACCGCGTGTCATGTCCTAAACCATGTTCCCATAAAGGATAAAACGATGACTCCATTTGAGGAATGGGAAAAGAAAAGGCTTAAACTCTCTTACTTACGAACTTGGGGTTGTTTGGCGAAAGTCAATATTCCAATACCCAAGAAGCGAAATCTTGGACCAAAAACTGTGGATTGTGTTTTTCTGGGATATGCTTTTCATAGCATTGGCTATAGATTTTTGATAGTAAAATCTAAGGTATCCGACATGCATGATGGTACTATTATGGAGTTGAATGATGCGAATTTTTTTAGGACATCTTTCCAATGAAAGGTATGTCTAGATCATCAAATCAGGAGATGACTAGTTCGTCTAGTCAGAAATTTTCTATAATTCCTAAACCCACTATGCTGATAGAACACTCTGATAATCCTGTGGAGGACGACAATGAAGCTCCCAAAAGGAGCAAGAGACAAAGGACTGCAAAGTCATTTGGTGATGATTTCATTGTGTACCTTGTGGATGATACTCCCACTTCTATTTCAGAAGCTTATGCATCTCAAGATGCTGACTACTAGAAGGAAGTTGTCCGAAGCGAGATGGACTCCATCTTAGCTAATGTTACTTGGTAAGTCACTGATCGTCCTTATGGGTGAAAACCTATAGGATGTAAGTGGGTGTTCAAGAAAAATCTTAGACCTGATGGTACTATTGAAAAGTACAAGGCACATCTTGTGGCCAAGGATTATACCCAAAAATAAGGTGAAGACTTCTTCGATACCTACTCACCCGTAGCTAGACTGGCCACTATTCGAGTACTACTATCCTTGGCTGCCTCACATGGTCTTCTCGTTCATCAAATGGATGTTAAGATAACTTTTCTAAATGGAGAGCTAGATGAAGGAAATTTATATGGAGCAGCCTAACAGATTTGGAGTAGATGGTCAAGAAGGAAAGGTGTGTAAGTTAGTGAAGTATTTGTATGGTCTTAAGTAAGATCCTAAGCTATGGCATGAGAAGTTTGAAAGAACTTTAACTGCTGAAGGCTTTGTTGTAAATGAAGCTGACAAATGTGTGTACTACTGCCATGGTGGGGGAGAGGGAGTTATTATGTGTCTCTATGTTGATGACATATTGATATTCGGGACTGTAGTGACCTTGGATTAATAAAGATCCTAAGTCCCTGTGATTTACATGCTAGTCCCTGGATCAATAGCTAGCACTTACATTCGATGAATAGCATGTAAAACACAAAGTCTTTATTACACGGAGAATCCAGAGTATGAATTTATTACAAATTTTCTTAGCATTAAGCTAGCTCAAATAACAGCGGAAACATAAAGCAGCTTGAGTTCATCAACTCCCCAGGCTTGTCGAGTGTAGACTCGCGATCCCTACGCACCTTTCAATCTTCGGATTCTGCATACAAGACGTGCAGCCAACAAGTTGGGTCAATACTTTTAATGTATTGGCAAATTACACCAAGGAAAGAAAGGACTAACTCTACATGCAAGGCTAGTTGAGGCTGTGAAGTTTATTTGCTCAAAGCTAGTTTTCTTAAGTATGGAGAAGAAGAGAAGATTTCCCTACTTTGTAAACTTTTGTTTAAATAATATATGGTCAAATGGCACACGAGGATATTACTCACCAAGTGTCCAAACAACCTAACACTTGGATATTACTCGCCAAGTTCCCAAAACCCTCCCAATAGCGATATGACTCACGCCTTGGGTTTTTAGAAAACTTTAAGTTTTGAAAGAGAGAGAGGAAGATCCTTCAAAGGCTCCATCCTTCAGATGCTCAAGTATTATTTTCCGTGAACTCGGCTGATCGATCAGATTGCAATACTCTCGAGAGTTTGTGCACTTTACCCACAATCCACGATCAAGTCCTTTTACAGATAAGACCATGGCGAGGCTTTCCCTTAGTATCCCCTCTACCTTATGGATCCAACCGTGCCAAGAACCTCCAAATGTTGGTACCCAGGTGAGGTTTCCCACTAAGTACTAGGCCAAGACAAAGTCCATATGTATTGTGGTTGCACTGGAAGCTTCTGAATTTTGAAACATGGCAGACTTCTTTGATTCCTGGGCGGCCGTCCTCCACCAAAATCTCACTCGTTGACCCGACAACCATTCCGCCCAGAAGAAAACTTAGTTTTATTTTGAAGTGGATTTGAGAAGAAAAGTTTTCTCAAGAGAGCCTTTTTACTTAGAAGAAATTCATTGTCTTTCGAACCCCCCAACGGTACTTTAAATATATATAGCATAGCAAGCAATACTTAGCAAAACAGGGGAACCTATTAGGAGGGGAAATCCTAAGTATAGAGCTACTCATGGCATACTACAAAATCATCGCACTTGCAAAATGATACTAAGGAAAAATCCTACTAGAACATCCTACACATGCATACTACAAAATTTTGAAGATCACATGCATAGAATCAAAACTGGGACAAAAGTTATGAACAAGTGGTGTAACTTTCCTTGATCCGAGCGGCACTCTACGCAATAGTACTCCTCAGCGCACTCCGAACAATCTAACAAAACACAAACATAGATCTAATCACAACTTGCACAAAATATGCCATAGAGATAATATGCATGCATGCAACATGGTAATTATGCAATATTTTTTTTCTAAATTGACCAAGGTAGTCTAATTGGATTGCAATTGTGTTAGGGATTAGCATTGATTTCCCATAGGTTTAAATTAATTTGGGTCATTATTATAATTCATAGGCTCATAAGGAGATCCAACCATCTAATTAGCCCCGAATCAGACCTAATGTTCTTAAGCAAGGTTTTATAATTTTGTTTAGTAGGTATTGTAAAAACAAAGTCAACGCAACAAGAATCAACTAAAACGGGGTTTTAATTATTTTTCTATGAATTAAACACTCAAATCTAGAGATTAAATTCTACACAGAAAATCCTACTGTAAACTTGTAATATTGTTACAGATCTGTGTTGTACACAATTTTGTGAATCCAACAGTATATTATACGCAAAATTTGGCCAAACGGTTGAATTTCTATGAAGTTCGCAAAGTTTTAATAAATTTTGCCTATTTAAACTAATCCAATCTGATCTGTGACAGGTGGCGGCCCCTGATTGGCCCAGCTAAACAACGCACGCTGACGTGGCGCTGACGCGGTCGTGCCACGCGGTGTAATGCTACTCGCCGATACCCCTTCGCCACAACTTCTAATCTAAACCGAACGATCCTGATCTAACGGACGAGGGTGACGATGGTGACTTACAGGGCACGACGGCGGCGTTGGGCGGCGGTGGCGTCGGTGATGATGGGCAGCGTGTCGGTTGGTCCCTGGGGCGATGGAGTGCTCGACGAGATGCAGCAGCTCCTCGTGGTCCTCCTCGAGCAGATTGCGCCGTCTTTCGCCTCCTTCTCTCGCCGCAACTCTCCGCTGGTGTCCGCAAGCTCCAGTGACGTGTCGGCGAGCGATTCCCGGCGACGTGCTGCACATGGAGAGAAAGGAGAAGGTCGGGGTGAGGTGGTGTCGCACGGGGAAGACAATCAACCGCGAAAGAGGGTTCGGGGTGGCCAAATCGTCGGATCCTCAACCTTCCCGAGCGTGACGACGGCGAGGAAGAACGGCAGCGGTTCGGTGCGGGTTGAGCTAGGGTTTTTTTCGAAGAAAAACAACGAGAGGGTCGGCTATTTATAATCCAAAGACTTGGGGGAGGGGCGTTCGAATCCGTTAGGATTTGGGTTATCCCGACGCGGCAGGACGCCGTGCTCGTCGCCGTCTCTGGGAGGAAAACGATGGGGTGGGGCCCCCGCGTCAGTGGCTGCGCGCTGCGGGCTGGCGTCCTCAAGCGCTGCTGGGCTGGCGGCGGTAGATAGCTCGCGAGCCGGCTTAACTGACCCGTTTAGGTTAGTTAGGTTTTTTTTATTCTTTTCTTTTATCAATTTTCTGTTTCACTAAAACTTTAATAACTTTTGCATGGAAAACTCAAACTTAGTGAAACTTGTTTCTAAATTTTTGTAAAAATTAGGTGGTCATCTTAGAGCCAGAGAATTTTATTTTGGCATTGTTTTTAGAAGGGTAAAACAAGATTTCTTCATTCTTGCTCCTAGAGGGATTTTTTTATTAGGGTTTGATGGTAGGGTTTTGATGCAACTTAAATTTGTAGGATGCAATGATGCAAGGATGATGCATGCTTCTAGTAACATCTAATATAAAAATTTAGGATGTTACAAACCTACCCCCCTTAAGAAAAATCTCGTCCCCGAGATTCGGATTGGCTAGCAAAAAGGTGTGGGTGTTCCGCCTTCAAATCTTCTTCACGTTCCCACGTGGCTTCTTCCTCGGAATGGTGGTTCCATTGGACTTTGCAGAATCTGATAGTCTTGGTGCGGGTAATCCTTTCGGCTATTTCTAATATTTCGATGGGTTTTTCCTCATAGGTAAGGTCATTCTCCAATTGAACCTCCTCCAGGGGAACTGTATCTCTTAGCGGTGTTTCGGCCATCTCCGGGTGGCACTTCTTTAGTTGTGACACATGAAACACATCATGAAGAGTCATTCCTTCTGGTAACTCCAACTGATAAGCAACTTCTCCTCTACGGGCCAGAACCTTATATGGTCCTATGAATCGTGGGGCTAACTTACCCTTGATTCCAAACCTCTTAACTCCTCGCAGTGGTGAAACTCGAAGGTACGCACGATCCCCTATTTTATAGTCACAGCTCTGCGTTTGGAATCAGCATAGCTCTTTTGTCGGGATTGAGCTACCTTTAGCCTATCTTGAATCTGTCGTACCTTTTCTTCGGCATCCTTGATCAATTCAGGTCCAAAAAGACTATGTTCGCCAACTCCACTCCACAACAGCGGAGTTCTACACTTCCTGCAATATAGAACTTCAAATGGAGCCATCTTGATACTTGTCTGGTAGCTGTTGTTGTATGAGAACTCAGCATACGGCAAGTTATCATCCCAACTAGACCCATAGTCTAGTGCGCAAGCTCTCAACATATCTTCCATAATCTGGTTCACCCTTTCCGTTTGGCCATCTGTCTGAGGGTGGAATGCAGTACTGAATTCTAGTCGGGTTCCAAGAGACTCATGTAGCTGTTACCAAAACTTTGAAGTGAACTGGGTGCCTCTATCTGACACAATTCCCTTGGGAACACCATGCAGACTTACAATCCTTGACATGTATATCTTAGCAAGCTTAGCACTTGTATATGTGGTATTTATGGGGATTAAGTGAGCCACCTTGGTAAAGTGGTCCACCACTACCCAGATAGAATCAAATCCTGAACGAGTCCGGGGTAACCCCGTGATAAAATCCATGCCTACCTTATCCCACTTCCAGTCGGGTATAGGTAGTGGTTGTAGCAATCCGGCCGGTTTCTGATGCTCGGCCTTAACTCTACTGCATACGTCACATAGGGAAATATACTCGGCAATTTCTCTTTTTAGGTTATTCCACCAAAATCTATCCTTCACATCCATGTACATCTTCGTGTTGCCCAGATGAACTGATTATGGAGAATCGTGAGCCTCTTGTAAAATTAACTTCCTTATGTCGGAGTCGTTGGGAACGCACAAACGCTTTCCATACCAAAGGGTTCCTTGTTCGTTCAGACAAAAATCTTTTGTCTTTCCTTCACTTATTTTGACTCTTATTTCTTCCAACTCCTTATCTCCCTTTTGTGCTTCCTTGATTTTCTCTTGAAGAGTAGGCACTATTTCCATAGTCGCTACGTGTCCTTTCGAAACTATTTCTATTCTGAGATCCTTGAATTGCTTGCATAAATCCTCTGGAAGTTCCCCTACGGTAAGTCCATTCACATAAACTTTACGACTTAAGGCATCGGCCACCACATTTGCCTTTCCGGGGTGGTACTGTAAATCCAAGTCATAATCCTTAATCAGTTCAAGTCATCTTATTTGCCTCATATTCAAATCCTTTTGGGTGAAGATGTACTTCAAACTCTTATGATCTGTGAACACATCACAATGTTTGCCCATGAGGTAGTGTCTCTATACCTTGAGTGCATGTACCACAGACGCAAGTTCCAAATCATGTGTGGGGTAGTTGTGTTCATGGTTCTTAAGTTGTCGAGAGGCATAGGATACCACTTTCCCATCTTGCATCAATAGACTTCCAAGTCCTTGTCAAGAAGCGTCACAAAAGACTTGAAAATCCTTTTGGATATCAAGCAGACACAAAACTGGTGCTGTTATGAGATGTTTCTTAAACTCTTGAAAGCTTGCTTCACATGCCTCGGTCCATAGGAATTTCTTTTCCTTCTTTAACAGTTCCGTCATGGGTTTTGCTATTTTGGAAAAGTTTTCAATGAACCTCCGGTAATATCCTGCGAGGCCCAGGAAACTCCTAATATCTCCCACATTCTTGGGTGACTCCCATTCAGTTACAGAAGCTAACTTACTAGGATCTATGGCAAATCCTTTTGCCGACACAACATGACCAAGGAATCCCACTTCCTTTAACCAGAATTCGCATTTGCTGAATTTGGCATACAACTTGTGTTCTCTTAGTTTCTCCATAATTAGGCACAGATGCTTCTCATGTTTCTTCTCATCCTTGGAGTATATGAGTATATCATCTATGAATACCATGATAAACTTGTCCAAATATTCCATGAACACCTTGTTCATCATGGTCATGAAGTATGCCGGGGCATTGGTTAGACCAAACGACATCATGGTGTACTCATACAATCCGTATCTTGTGGTGAAGGCTGTTTTGGGCACATCCTGTTCTCGAATCTTTAGCTGAAAGTAGCCTGATCACAGATCGATCTTTGAGAAAACACTGGCTCCCTTTAACTGGTCAAACAAGTCATTGATGTTAGGCAGAGGGTACTTGTTCTTGATCGTCACTTCGTTCAACGAGCGGTAGTCCACAACCAGCCTCTTGGTTTTATCCTTCTTTTCCACAAATAGGACATGTGCTCCCCAAGATGACGCACTGGGTTGAATGAATCCGTTGTCCAATTGTTCCCTAAGTTGTTTCTTGAGTTCCTTCAACTCGTCCACATACATCTTGTATGGTCTCTTAGCTATCGTCCCTGTGCCTGGCATCAAGTCAATGAGGAACTCGATATCACGGTCGGGAGGCATCCCGGGTAATTCTTCCGAAAATACATCCGGGTATTCCTTCACAATGGGTACATCTTCCAAGCTAACCCCCTTAAGAGAGTTCACCATAACTTCCTTAAGTGCGAAATTTGACTTGATACGAATCCTCTTCCCTTCCGATGTTGTGAGCGTGACAGTCCTTTTGGCACAATCAATGACTCCTTCATATTCGGTCATCCAATTCATGCCCAAGATTATGTCTAGTCCTTGTGACTCTAGAACTACTAGACGTGTGGGAAAGATGTGTGTCCCAATCCTTAGTTCTAATCCCTGGCAACCAGAGTTTGCCACTATTTCTCCTCCAGGAGAACTTACCCTTAGGGGAGAATTTATAGTCTCCGTAGGTATCTTGCCTCTATCCACAAATACCCTTGATATGAATGAATGCGATGCACCAGTATCAAAAAGAACAACTGCGGGAATGGAATTGCGCTTGAACTTACCAATTACGGAGTCCGGTGTGTCACACGCATCTTCCATAGAGACATGATTCACCGTGGCTTTAACAAATGGATTTGGCTTCTTCCCGTTACCATTGCCATGGTTGTGTCCATTGCCGTTCTCATTGCCATTGCCATTCCCATTCTTTTTCTCGGGACAAGTAGTTGCATAGTGTCATGTCTTGTTGCACTTAAAGCATGTCACCTCACTGAGGTCCTTTCCGTTGCTACTATTCCCATTGCGTTGCTTATGCCCATTGTGTTTGTGACCACCATGGTGCTGACTGTTATGGTTGTGGCCATTACCATTATACGGTGGTGGTGAGGAAGTACGCTGCTTCTGGTACGGGACAGAGTGCTTGTGAGGGTTAGACTTCCTTTTGCGGTTCTCTATGCTCTTCCTCTTGGATTCAACCACAATAGCTCTGTCTAAGAGCTCCTGAAAGTTGTCAAATTTCTAAGCCACAAGCTGAATAGATATCTCAGCATTGAGTCCTCTTAAGAATTCCTCCTGCCTCTTGGCATCAGTGGAAACATCATTGGGTGCATAACGGGCTAGCTTGTTGAAAAGCTCACCATACTCGGTGACAGAACGGTGCAGCTGGTGTAGGTCGCGAAACTCGCGCCTTTTCAGAGTCATGACACCAGCAGCCACATGATGAGTGCGGAAATCTAACTCGAACTGATCCCAAGTGATAGCATCAATATCCGGGTGGGTGACTTGGTAGTTATCCCACCATTCTGCAGCAGGTCCTTCAAGCTGGTGCGCGGCATAACGTACCCTGTCGGCTCCGACAGCTTGCACAGTATCTAACTTCTTGTTAATTGTACGGAGCCAGTCATCTGCGATGATTGGTTCAGTGCTGCTAGTGAAGGTAGGTGGGTTCAACCTCAAAAACCGAGTCAAGCGATCATGTTGAGGTGGTGGTGGAGGTGGCGGTGGCGGAGGTGGCGCGTTGTTGTTGTTGTTGTTGTTGTTGTTTTGCATGTTCTAAGTGAGCAGTTGGATCAGCTGGTTCTGAGTGGCCAGAAGTTGTGCAATCTCTGGAGGGATTTCGGTGTTCGCGCGTCTTGGCGGCACTCTGTGGGGTTTGTGAAACAAGTTAAGAAATAGACAGAAAGACTAAGTAGTAAACTCCTACCCTTATGAAAACACACAAGGCACACAAGACACAATAGCACAAACACACAGAAATCATCCAAGTATGACTAAACCAAATACGTCTTGGTATTTATTACAATCGCGAATAACGTACTACTATAGAATTTAAAGGTGGTCCAACTACTACACATCTTCCACGCCTTCCTCTTCCTCGTCCTCGAACGAGTAGCCTTCCTGCTCTAGGGTTGTCTTGTACAGCTCCATCTCCTTTGTGGTGGCTTCAAGCTTCTCTTGGTAGTTCTTTATCTCATCCTGCAGCTTCTTGGTAGTGGCTTCTAGCTGCTCCTAAAGTCCCTCCTTCTCGCCTTGTAGTTCCTCCACTAGACTTGACTTCTTTGCGGCTTCAAGTTGCTTTGCCAAGTCCCTCTTGGAAGCACGCATTGTTGGAGTTATGCCCTAGAGACAATAAGAAAGATGTTATTATTATAATTCTTGTTCATGATAAAGTTTATATTCCATGCTAGAATTGTATTAAGCGGAAACTTTGATACTTGTGTGGTTTATGAACAACACCGTGTCCCTAGTATGCCTCTATGGACTAGCTCATTGATTAATGATGGTTAAGGTTTCCTAACCATAGACATGATTTGTCAATTAATAATGAGATCATGTCATTGGGAGAATGATATGATGGACAGACCAAAATCAAGCAGAGCAATTAGATCGTGTCATCGTGTTCATCTTTGCGAAGCTTTTTCTTATGTCAAATATTGTATTCCTTAGACCATGAGATAATGCAACTCCCTGGTATCGGAAGAAAGCTTTGAGGTCATCAAACATCATCCTATGAGAGGGTGATCGTAAAGGTGTCTCTCAGGTGATCGGGAAGTACTTGTTGGGTTGTGTAAGGTTCCCAACCTTTAATAAGGCAGAGATCCCTGTGTTTACAATGCTAGTCCCTAGATCAATAGCTAGCATCCACAGTTAAGATGTAATATCAAGAAACAAAGGTCATAATACAACTTTATAACCAGGAATAAAATAATTCATGTTGGGAATATGCCCTAGAGGCAATCATGTATGATGAGAGTTCCCATTGTATTCATAAAGATATTAAGTAGTCCTTGTATAAACATCTGATGTGTATCATTGAATATGTGATTCGGTTGTGGAACTATGCATTCATGTTGTTTGTACTAAATATCCTTGGTCATTGAGGTTGTGTTGGACACACAACTTAGACCAATGTGAAAGTTGGCTTGATGACTCGGTTCCACTTGTCATGGGCATGGAGATGCTATTCCAACTTACACAGACTAGGCTAAAGAGTTTAGCGAGTCGGATTGACCCATATTGAGGTACAACGAACAAGTTGTCATTTGTATATCTCAATCAATGTAATCCTTAGACCTGAGGTTGTTGCATAGTCCGAGTTGAGGATCACCGACTTAGGTTCTGTCAAACGCTGATCCGTGAATCGGGCTTATAAAGGCAGGTTCGGGTCGATCGAGAATCATGTTGCGTGTTGTGAATAACCAAGATGGGATTTTGCCCCTCCACTCGGAGAGATATTCTCTGGGCCCTCTCGTGAGATATGATTCGGAAAGCATGGCCATGCACGACTCGGTTAAGTGTTAACCGAGGCGATCAACTAAGAGTTAGTTGGGTGAATCACTTATCTCGGATCGAGAAGAGAGTCGGACTATTTAAGGGATGACATATATTCGCCTATAGTCTGACAAGGTATATCGTGGGGCAAAAGGGACTCGGACGTAAGTCGCATTGGAAAGGCAAGTCATCATGACTCTTTGGTACTTGGGAGTCAGACGCGTTACGCTAGGAGCCGCTACCGACTGATCGATTGAGAGTCAGACTCCAATCGTGTCCAAGTAGCCATGAGCCTGTGGGGTCACACACTTAATAGCGGGAGCAAGTTTGGATTGGATCTGAACCTGTAATCTGGTTGGGTTGGACCTAAACCGGATTAGGACTGAGTTAGTGAGTTGGACTCACGATGACTAGTGTTATATGGGCTTTAATGAATGGGTCGCGCGAGCAGAGCCCACGTTCACTCCCTATATACAGTGGAGCACCTTAACCCAGAAAGGTTAATCGTTGTTCGGTTAGGTCATTCCATGTGTTGGAAACCCTAGCTCCACAGCAGTCCTGCCGCCAGAATTTAACCTAGCAGTTCGCCGCCGGTGCTCCTCCTTGTACGTGTGGATACCAGCAGAGGTGTTGTGCGATCAGCACCAGGACGATCGGATCGTGAGGACTGCACTGCATCAACTGACGCGCTTCATCAGTAATCCGCAACCGCGCGTCTAGTGGTAAACCTCGTGGCCTTCTACCTCAGCTAGATCTTGGGATCACCACGTTAGAGGAAAAAATTGTTTTATCTCCACGTGGCCCAACAATTAATTACATCTTACATAGCTCATTTGGCTATCTCATTACAATGCAGCAGAAATAACTATAGCATGGAGTCCTTCATCTTCAAAGTGCCACAGGAAATCATGTTGGTTGTAGACTTGCAATCCTAATCAACACACTTCACTAACATCAAACAAACCTGCAACATAATAAGTTGCAGCCACAAGGGTCAATACATTTGAATTGTATTGGCAAGTTTCACTACTATGTAGAAATAAGCGGATCCTATCATTACATGCATATTTGGCTAAGTAGGGTTTAGGCTCTTTTGCAGAAAGCAATATAGCTTTATACTATCTTTTCAAAATAGTTTTGATCTTTTGAAAATCTTTCTGAACTCCTTGGAAAACTCCAAGTGCTTCAAATCCCTTGTTGTCACCCTCAAGTTTTAACTTTGAGAAATTGGAATGTCGAGACCTTCCATAGCTTCAGGCCTTAGTTGCTCAGAATTGTCCATAACCGGGGACACGGCTAAGTACTTAGAATTTGATCTTCTGCAGAAGTTGTACACTTTACCCACATGGCACAATCTCGTCTTGATGCCACCAGTGGCCGCTGGATAAGTACTCACCAAATGGAGTATCGATAGATCGAGAATGTGACAAAGTCTTTCCATAGAAGTCCTCCCAATACACAATGCTAGCTTGTCAACCAGGCACCAATGTAGGGATAAATTTCCCTTACACAATTCTAGTTAACCTGAAGATGCCAATGCATGGGTCTTCAACTATGTAGTTGACTAAGCCAGAGCCCATTTAGCATGTGGCTGTACACGGAAGCCACTGTACGAGAAACATGTTCAATCTCTAAGTCCCTGGGTGGTTTTCTTCTAGTGCACATCCAAAAAGATAGCCATATAAACATGGTTCCCTTTGTTGCCACCTTGTCCAAAACTTGAGTATCCTTGTCCACCCAGGTGGTTCATTGAGTACTTGTTTTATTATATAAAACATATATCTTTTCAACACTTCATATAATCATAACACGTATCCCATCCCAAATATATAGCAGGGCTAAGCTTACTACAACTACATCGTTTCCACTAAGGGAGATATAATGATATCCTATTAGGATTTAGCATAGCATAAAATATAGTAGTCCTTATCATGCATGTTACAAAAATCCACTAAGTGTAATGAAAATAGTAGGACATGGATGATAGTGTCACTTGCCTTTTTAGTGGAGAATGTTGGTTCACTTCTTGATCTTGCAAATGTCACACTCTTCTAACTTCACTACAATTCAATCAAGCAAAGACAAATTCAACTAACATTCAAACCATTTCACACACATAAAATAACAAAAACAAGGTCATGCATGCAAGCATGCAAAAGATAGTTTTATTTGGAAAAGTGGTTTCTACTAGGCTCTAAACATTTTAAAGTTCAAAGTGGTCATTTACTAAAGTGGTAAAACCATTTGCAAAAGGTTTTATCTCATAAACCAAATATTATGCTAAGGTGATATTTTATGTTGTTGAATATATCTTTTAGCAAAGCAATAACTTCATATGGTTCATCAAATATGTTCTTAATCTCAAAACTTGGTGTTTTAGGGTCAGAAGGTTTGAATCAAATCATTTCCCAAAGGTTTCACTCAAAAATAATTTCTAAACCATAAACAATATTTTTATTTGACTAGAAATGAGCTAATTCAAATATTTATCCCTTAACTTCACAAAATACATTTTTAAATCCATAAGTTGGTTCCTATGGTCAGTAGGTTCAAAACAATCCATTTTGCAAAGATTTCACCATAAAAATATATCTAGAACAATTTTTATATTCCAATTATGCCTACACAAGTTTATGCAATTTCAACCAATTTTCCAGAAGCAAAACATTAAACAAAGTGCATGGTTGCAAAGTACTTGTTCTTCTGATTCCATTGATATAAAATTTGCAAAATTTGTACGTGTAGAACTAAAGTTATGGATTTTACAAGTTTGTAATTCTAATAGATCAAATTTTTCTGTTTTAAACAGACTCTGTCCACGTGGCTCACTCTAACTGGCTGATACCGTTTCGTGTGGATTGAGAAATACTGGCCTTTAGATCTAATGGAAATCGCACGGCACACAACACACGATACCCTTTCGTTTAATGATTCTATCTCTATCGTTGGATCTGCATCGGACGGCTCACAGCACACTGCCAAGAACTGGCGGCGCTGGCACGGCGGCGAGCGGTGGAGCGCTCTGGCTACAGCGTATTCAGTGAAGCAGGAAGCAAGGGAACAAGAGAAATTGCTCACCGTGCTCGCAGTGGTGTGGCAAAGATCAAGGTGGTCGCAGCTGTCCAAGGGGCGCACGGGAACGGCGGTGATTGCTCGTTTGAGTTCAAGGGCGGCCAGATGCTTGTCGCTGCCGGGACGGAGTTTGAGGGCGCGCTAAGGCAAGATAAAGGCATGGTTAGACGCGGGCGAGCATGGGGAGTACAGGAGCATCATCGGGAGGGTTCGGGGTACTCTGCGCTTACCAGGGGAGCTCGCCGGAAAAATGGCATAAGACGGTGGCGCTCAGGTGTCGAGGTTGCCGACGTTCTGGAGCGGGCGCGGCCAAGCAGTTAGCACTGGGAGATGCGCCAGGCGATGGGGAACAGGCTAGCGTGCAGTGGAAGGCGAGGGGCGGTTGCAGTTCGCCGGAATTGGCCGGAGAACACGTCGGAGACAGAGAGGCTTGAGCTCGCAATTCGCGCAGCCTAGAGGCAGAGAGGAGATGGTGCTTGGGGGAAAGAGAGAGGGGAGAGGGGTGTTTAATCGAGCGTGGTCACTGGCAAGTTTAATCCGGCCATCAACGCGAATTCAAGAGGATTTAATCGCGGCAGTAAATGGCGAGGTCGAGGGGAACGGTCGACGCGGGGTTGATGACGATGACAGGGCAGTGTGGGGCAGCTTTGTCAGCGGGAGATGGAAGTGCGAGTGGGGTCCTGTCGTCAGTGAGGGCGTGAGTAGGTTTGGGGGTGCGAAACATTTTCCTGCGGGGAGAGAGCTAGTTGGGCTGGACTGGGCTTGCTGGGCTGGCCAGTTGGGTTGGGTTTGGTTCGTTTTTTTTTGTACTGAACCTTTTTATTTTTCCAATTTGAATTTTTGTTTTGATTTTATTTCAAACAATTCAAACTCCAAATCAATTCAAACCACCACCAAACTTTGGGTAAATTTTAATTCTGTTTACCAACATATTACAAAGTCCAAAATAAAATAATTCTTTCATTCTTTTGGGATCTATTAATAATTAAATAAATAGACCTTAGTCTTTATTTCAAATAGGATTTAATTTATTTTAAAACTTTATTTGAAATCTACATAATACCAAAACCTTTTCAGTAGGTTTCATTTGAAAAACAAAACACTTGGAATTCTTATTTAAAATACTTTAACAAGTTCCAATGTTTATTTTAAAATGGAAAAGCCTTTACTTAAATAAAATTGGATATTAATAAATCCTTATTATTTTATTAAATAATCCTTTACTCTTTTTATCAAACAAAATATTTTATTTTAAAAGCTTGTCCAAGATTAAATTTGACTCTTTAAAATAGTCCTTATTTATATTTCTACCTTTGCTTTTGAAAACCATATCTTCTTATTTAAAGATCCAAAAATAGTGATTCCAACTAATATGACTTTATTATTTATTTATCCTTTTAAAACCCTTTAGGATTCTATTTGATCAAAATAGGTTTTGATGTTTCCAATTGGAATCAAAAAGTTTCTTCTCACCCTAAATTTCAACAATTGTTTAATTTGTTTATTTATTTTTCACATTTCAAAATTTGGAAAATTTTGGGATGTGACAGGCTACCACCCTTAAAATAAATCTCGTCCCGAGATTTGGGAAGGCTAGGGTTACAAGTTGGCTTCAAGGCAACTAGGGTACTACCACCCTTAAAAGAAAGTCTCATAGGGTTACATTGATGGTTCACTTGACTATGGGTTCAACACTTAATATCCAGACAAGGAATCCTTATTTGACTCAACTGAGTTATCTAATTCCTGACATCCACTTCTTCTATCTCTTCAAAGTTCCCATCCATGTCAATGTGGTTCACATGTCCTTTCTGGGTCACATTGGAGTCATTTCCATTGGAGTTTCTAGCATCCTTTTTCTTTTTCTTCTCAAGACAGTCTGAAGCATAGTGTCCAAGTTCCTTCAATTGTAGCACTACAACTGGCTAATGTCTTTCTTCCTGAAAGTGTCATGTTGGTTCTGACCAAGGTCATCTCCATTGTCCGTATCATTTCCATTATTATCACTTCCATTGTTGTTGTGGTGATACTGATGTGGTTCAGAATCTTCATTGCTCTTTTTGAATGAACGCTTCTTTTGTGATGATCCTGAGTGATACTTGAGTTTATGCTTCCTCTTTCTATTCTCAACTTGATTCATCTTGTTTTCCAAAATGGTGGCTTTGTCACAGAGTGATTGATAAGTTGGGACATAGGCAACAGCTAGCTGCAGGTTCAACTCATCATTAAGTCCTTCAAGAAATTTATCTTTTCTCTTAGCATCTGTATCAACTTCATCCGGTGCATAGCGTGCCAGATTGTTGAATTCTTCAATATACTCAGCCACACTGAGGTGACGCTGTTTCAGATTGTGGAATTCCTTTTTCTTCAAGTGCATCACTCCAGATGAGATATGAGCTGTACGGAAACCATCCTAAAAAATATCCCAAGTCACATCCTCAAGGGGAGTGGTGATCTAAAAGTTGTCCCACCATGTTGCTGCTGGTCCTTCAAGCAGAAATGCTGCAAACCTAACTTTTTCCTCATCGGTACAGCCAACAGTCACTGAGTCCTTATTCACCGAACGTAACCAATCATTGGCTAACATTGGGTCAGTTGTTCCAGAGAACCTTGCAGGCCTAAGTTTCAGAAACCTGGTGAGCATATCATGTGCTGGAGGATTATTCTGATTGTTGTTGTTCTTATGATTCTGTATGAACATGGTTATCATCTGCATCAGTTGCGTCTGAGCTGTCATCATCTGCTGCATCTCAGGAGTGATGTTCTTGTTTTGGTTGGGATTGGCACGACGGGGAGGCATCTGTTGGTTGATAGGGGTAAGTAATGACAGATAGGCAATAGGGAGTCCTAACACACAACCCAAATCAATCAAGTTCAATCAATCAAGCAATCAACAAGCAACTATCCACTTAACAACTTATGAGCTTAACTCATGAGTTGAAGGAAACAACAAGTTTTCTCGGAAATAATTAACTTAGTATAGTCATACCTCATAGGTCAATATGATCCATACACTAACATGATATCAATGTTTTTGGTAGGCAATCTAATGTCTCTTGGTTTTCAATTGTAGTCCTTAGTGATGTCTAAGTTGAAGTCCTTGGTGAAAATAAAGTTGAAGTCTTTGGCCATGGGGAAGGCTCTATCCATCAAGTTTTGAAAAGGAAGAGATGTAGAATCAAATCCAAAAAGGTTGAGGAAAGAGTTTACAAGATTGTTTGTAAATAAGTTTTGGAACAAATACAACTCCTATTTTTCTAAGGGGTTTTGTCCAATCCTAGGGTTACAATCCTACAGGAAACACAGTGCTCTGATACCATCTGTAAGGTTCCTAACCTTTAATAAGGCAGAGATCCCTGTGTTTACAATGCTAGTCCCTGGATAAATAGCTAGCATCCACAGTTAAGATGTAATATCAAGAAACAAAGGTCATAATACAACTTTATAACCAGGAATAAAATAATTCATTACATCTTACATAGCTCATTTGGCTATCTCATTACAATGCAGCAGAAATAACTATAGCATGGAGTCCTTCATCTTCAAAGTGCCACGGGCAATCATGTTGGTTGTAGACTTGTAATCCTAATCAACATACTTCACTAACATCAAACAAACCTGCAACATAATAAGATGCAGCCACAAGGGTTAATACATTTCAATTGTATTGGCAAGTTTCCCTACTATGTAGAAATAAGTGGATCCTATCATTACATGTATATTTGGCTAAGTAGGGTTTAGGCTCTTTTGCAGAAAGCAATATAGTTTTATCCTATATTTTCAAAATAGTTTTGATCTTTTGAAAATCTTTCTGAACTCCTTGGAAAACTCCAAGTGCTTCAAATCCCTTGTTGTCACCCTCAAGTTTTAACTTTGAGAAATTGGAATGTCGAGACCTTCCATAGCTTCAGGCCTTAGTTGCTCAGCATTGTCCATAACCGGGGACACGGTTAAGTACTTAGAATTTGATCTTCTGCAGAAGTTGTACACTTTACCCACATGACACAATCTCGTCTTGACGCCACCAGTGGCCGCTGGATAAGTACTCACCAAATGGAGTACCGGCAGATCGAGAATGTGACAAAGTCTTTCCATAGAAGTCCTCCCAATACACAATGCTAGCTTGTTAACCAGGCACCAATGTAGGGATAAATTTCCCTTACACAATTATAGTTAACCTAAAGATGCCAATGCATGGGTCTTCCACTATGTAGTTGACTAAGCCAGAGCCCGTTTAGCATGTGGCTGTACACGGAAGCCACTTACGAGAAACATGTTCAATCTCTAAGTCCCTGGGTGGTTTTCTTAGTGCACATCCAAAAAGATAGCCATATAAACATGGTTCCCTTTGTTGCCACCTTGTCCAAAACTTGAGTATCCTTGTCCACCCAGGTGGTTCATTGAGTACTTATTTTATTATATAAAACATATATCTTTTCAACACTTCATATAATCATAACATGTATCCCATCCCAAATATATAGCAGTTCTAAGCATCCTACAACTACATCGTTTCCACTAAGGGAGATATAATGATATCCTATTAGGATTTAGCATAGCATAAAATATAGTAGTCCTTATCATGCATGTTACAAAAATCCACTAAGTGTAATGAAAATAGTAGGACATGGATGATAGTGTCACTTGCCTTTTTAGTAGAGAATGTCGGTTCACTTCTTGATCTTGCAAATGTCACACTCTTCTAACTTCACTACAATTCAATCAAGCAAACACAAATTCAACTAACATTCAAACCATTTCACACACATAAAATAACAAAAACAAGGTCATGCATGCAAGCATGCAAAAGATAGTTTTATTTGGAAAAGTGGTTTCTACTAGGCTCTAAACATTTTAAAGTTCAAAGTGGTCATTTACTAAAGTGGTAAAACCATTTGCAAAAGGTTTTATCTCATAAACCAAATATTATGCTAAGGTGATATTTTATGTTGTTGAAAATATCTTTTAGCAAAGCAATAACTTCATATGGTTCATCAAATATGTTCTTAATCTCAAAACTTGGTGTTTTAGGGTAAGAAGGTTTGAATCAAATCATTTCCCAAAGGTTTCACTCAAAAATCATTTCTAAACCATAAACAATATTTTTATTTGACTAGAAATGAGCTAATTCAAATAGTTATCCATTAACTTCACAAAATACATTTTTAAATCCATAAGTTGGTTCCTATGGTCAGTAGGTTCAAAACAATCCATTTTGCAAAGATTTTACCTAAAAAATATATCTAGAACAATTTTTATATTCCAATTATGCCTACACAAGTTTCTGCAATTTCAACCAATTTTCCAGAATCAAAACATTAAACAAAGTGCATGGTTGCAAAGTACTTGTTCTGCTGATTCCATTGATATAAAATTTGCAAAATTTGGACGTGTAGAACTAAAGTTATGGATTTTACAAGTTTGTAATTCTAATAGATCAAATTTTTCTGTTTTAAACAGACTCTGTCCACGTGGCTCACTCTAACTGGCTGATACCGTTTCGTGCGGATTGAGCAATACTAGCTGTTAGATCTAATGGAAATCGCACGGCACACAACACATGATACCCTTTCCTTTAATGATTCTATCTCTATCGCTGGATCTGCATCGGACGGCTCACAGCACACTGCCAAGAACTGGCGGCGCTGGCGCGGCGGCGAGCGGCGGAGCGCTCTGGCTACGGCGGATTCGGTGAAGCAGGAAGCAAGGGAACAAGAGAAATTGCTCACCGTGCTCGCAGTGGTGTGGCGAAGCTCAAGGTGGTCGCAGCTGTCCAAGGGGCGCACGGGAACAGCGGTGATTGCTCGTCGGAGTCCGCGGCGGCGCCAGATGCTTCGGTTCGTCGTCGGGGACGGAGTTTGAGGGCGCGCTAAGGGAAGCTAAAGGCATGGTTAGACGCGGGCGAGCGTGGGGAGTACAGGAGCATCATCGGGAGAGTTCGGGATAGTCTACGCTTACCAGGGGAGCTCGCCGGAAAAACGGCAGACGACGGTGGCGCTCAGGTGTCGAGGTTGCCGATGTTCTGGAGCGGGCGCGACCAAGCAATTGGCACTGGGAGATGCGCCAGGCGATGGGGAACAGGCTAGCGTGCAGTGGAAGGCGAGGGGCGGTTGCAGTTCGCCGAAATCGACCAGAGAATACGTCGGAGACAGAGAGGCTTGAGCTCGCAATTCGCGCAGCCTGGAGGCAGAGAGGAGATGGTGCTTGGGGGAAAAGAGAGAGGGGAGAGGGGCGTTTAATCGAGCAAGGTCACTGGCGAGTTTAATCCGGCCATCAACGTGAATTCAATAGGATTTAATCGTGGCAGTAAACGGCGAGGTCGAGGGGTACGGTCGACCCGGGGTTGATGACGATGACAGGGCAGTGTGGGGCAGCTTCGTCAGCGAGAGATGGAAGTGCGAGTGGGGTCCTGTCGTCAGTGAGGGCGTGGGTAGGTTTCGGGGTGCGATACGTTTTCCTGCGGGGAGAGAGCTAGTTGGGCTGGACTGGGCTTGCTGGACTGGCCAGTTGGGTTGGGTTTGGTTCATTTTTTTTGTACTGAACCTTTTTATTTTTCCAATTTGAATTTCTGTTTTGATTTTATTTCAAACAATTCAAACTCCAAATCAATTCAAACCACCACCAAACTTTGGGTAAAATTTAATTCTCTTTACCAACATATTCCAAAGTCCAAAATAAAATAATTCTTTCATTCTTTTAGGATCTATTAATAAATAAATAAATAGACCTTAGTCTTTATTTCAAATAGGATTTAATTTATTTTAAAACTTTATTTGAAATCTAAATAATACCAAAACCTTTTCAGTAGGTTTCATTTGAAAAACAAAACACTTGGAATTCTTATTTAAAATACTTTAACAAGTTTCAATGTTTATTTTAAAATGGAAAAGCCTTTACTTAAATAAAATTGGATATTAATAAATCCTTATTATTTTATTAAATAATCCTTTACTCTTTTTATCAAACAAAATATTTTATTTTAAAAGCTTGGCCAAGATTAAATTTGACTCTTTAAAATAGTCTTTATTTATATTTCTACCTTTGCTTTTGAAAACCATATCTTCTTATTTAAAGATCCAAAAATAGTGATTCCAACTAATATGACTTTATTATTTATTTATCCTTTTAAAACCCTTTAGGATTCTATTTGATCAAAATAGGTTTTGATGTTTCCAATTGGAATCAAAAAGTTTCTTCTCACCCTAAATTTCAACAATTGTTTAATTTGTTTATTTATTTTTCACATTTCAAAATTTGGAAAATTTTGGGATGTGACAGGTTGTATGTATCGAGATGGGATTTGTCCCTCCCAAGTCGGAGAGATATACTTCGGGCCCACTCGATAATCGATATCAACACCACTTGCAAGCACGTGGTTAAGGAGTTAATCACAAAGTGATATCATATTACGGAACGAGTAAAGTACTTGCTGTGAACGAGATTGAACTAGGTATGTCGATACCAACGATCGAATCTCGGGCAAGTAAAATATCGCGTGACGAAGGGAATATAAATATGGGATTAATTGAATCCTGGCATCGTGGTTCATCCGATATGATCATCGATGAATATGTGGGAGTCAATATGGGTTTCCATACCCCGCTGTTGATTATTGATAGAAGATCATGTCTGCATATTCTCGAACCCGTAGGGTCACACTGAAGGGAATATGCCCGAGAGGCAATAATAAAGTGGTTATTATCGTATTCCTTTATTATGATAAATGTTTATTTTGCATGCTATAATTGTATTAATACGGAAACGTTAATACATGTGTGTTTAATAAACAAACAGAAAGTTCCTAGTTATGCCTCTCTCATAAACTAGCTCGTTGATTAACAAGATGATCAAGGTTTCCTGATCATGGACATTGGATGTTGTTAATAATGGGATCACAACATTAGTGTAATGGTGTGATGAACATTCATCCGAAGAATAGCATTACGATCAAAGTCATTGAGTTTATATTGCTATAACAACTTACGAAGTGATCCTAATCCTTAGACCATGAGATCATGTCAATCACTAACACCGGAAGAGTTTCTTGATAACATCAAACGTCACACCGTAAGAGGGTGATTATAAAGATGGATTCAGAACTAATAAAGTGTTATGTTGAGGCCCATGGATCGAGAGTGGAATTTGTTCATCCCGATGACGGATAGATATGCTCTGGGCCCTCTCGGTGATATCACATTGATTAGCTTGCAAGCAAGTGATTTGATCACTAGAATGTTATATCACGGGAACGAGAAAAGAGTACATGTCGGTAACGAGATCAAACTAGGTATGGAGATACCGATGATCGAATCTCGGACATGTAATATATCGCAAAACAAAAGGATTAAGATACTAGCGTAAAAGGTTCCGACGATCACAAGAAAGTCATCGTTGAATGTGTGGGAGTCGGTATGGGTCTCCAGATCCCGCTTTTGATTATTGATCTGAGAGGGGTCTCGATCATGTCCGTATTATTCGCGAACCGTAGGGTGACACACTTAAGAGACACTGACATCCATTTGGAGCAAAAGTTTCATGCCGAAAAGAATAACAAGCGCAGGAATTTATTTCACTAGATACCGAAACAGGTTTTTGGGTGAAATTGCATAAAGTGGTTATGCATGTGAAATAGAATTCTAGCAAGGGGTTATTTGTGAATGTTTGTCATTAAAGTAATTGACAAAATTCTGAATAAAATAAAATAGTTTTATTTAATGAGAGTTTGAATTAAATTTGGTGGAAATTTAATGGGAATTTGAGTGGGTTTTTGAGTGGAGAAAATTGAAGGGTCATTTTATGAGTGGAGTGTCCACCCACATGAATGACGGAGAGGTGGGGGCACCCTCCATGGCTGGCGCCCATGCCCCCTTGGGCTGCCCCCCTCCCCTATATAAGGAGCCCCTCCTCTCACTTCTCACTCACACCTCCTCGTGAAGGATCTCTCTCCCCCTCTAGAATTTATCCCACATGGTCTCGAACTAGCGAGATACATGTTCCAGTGGCTATTAAAGAAAGAGTTGTGCTTCCTGCATCGCTGAGGCGAGGAGGCGGAGGTTGCTCGGTGCCTCGAACGTGTGTGCGAGCACGGATGCGCTGCTGTTTTGCGGCGCTAGGACTTCCTCTCGATCTTGAGATCGGCAAGAGATCGTCTACATCAACCACGAGTTTGGACTCGTTAAGCTTTGTCGGTCTTCAAGGGTATGTTCTCTACGGATATACATCCGCCCGTTGTTTGTATCTAGTAGATAGATCTTGGTACATAGTTGTTCCCATCGTAGGAAATTTTTTGTTTTCTATGCTGCGAACCCTACAGTGGTATCAGAGCCGGATCTATGCGTAGATACTTTGCACGGGTAGTACACATATGAGTATGTGGGCGATGATGATAATTTTATTGCTTCTTAGTTGTATTTTGGATATTGGTGGCATAGTAGGATGAAGCGGCCCGGACAAACTTTACATGTCCTCGCACATGAGACCTGTTCCACGCTTGACATGCAACTAGTTTTGCATAAGTGGCTAGCGGGTGTCTGTCTCTCCTACTATAGTCAATATCTAATTTGCAATGAGTTGTCAACAATTTGGTTATCCTCGTTGTGGTTCATGTTAAGGTAAGAACGGTTCTATCTTGAAATCCCTAAGCCACGTAAAACTTGCAATGGATAAATTAGAGGCGTCTAGTTTAGATTGTTGCTGGGCTAGTGTTATGATATGGTGATGTTGTAAGTAGAAGTATGAGATGATACTCTTACAACACACATAGTGTGTAAGTTCCATAGACCTTGGCCTTACACATAAAGATATGATAGAGATCATACTACGATGCACATGATGGAGATCATATGCGGGAACCATATCATTTCACTTATAAGCATGTGATGTTTTGATTGCATCTTATATTTCTTGTTTGGCGTTTTATTAGCATAATAAGATGATCCCTCATTTAGATATCAAGATAAGAATGTGTTCTTCCTTAAGTATGCACCAACAATGTTTCGTCGCTTCAAGACATCACGTGATGATCGGGTGTACTTGAATCCATGAGCATATCTCGGGTGTAAAGCGATTACACGCGAATACTAAGGTTCTTACTTGGCGAGCCTAGCATGTACAGACATGGCCTCGGAACACGGATCGAAAGGTTAAGCATGAGTCATATGTTTTGATATGATGACCATATGGATGCTCGCCTTTGAAGCTACACCGACTCACGTGATGATCGGACTTGGTGTAGTGGATTTGGTTCATGTAATCACCAAAAAGACATGAGGGATGTCGTTTTTGAGTGGGAGTTCATTTCTAATTTGGATTAGTAGAACTCAATTTATCATAAATTAAATCAAAGTGAATTTGCATAATTTGTTGTAGTCATTGGCATTCGTTCACCACTTTATGCTTAGTTGTAATTGAGATAATAGAACTATAGAATTCTGGATATTTACTTTACGAACTGGTATCGTATTGTGTTGAGTGTCAATCTAAAGTTTAAAGTCCTATTGCAAACTTTCAACAAACTCTGTTTATTCCGTGAAATTTAATAATTGGTATTAAATCGAGAGTAACAATTCTTGTGTTAGTATCTTAAGTATCATGTTTGCCTCCATGATTCTTGATTGTTTTAATATCAAGTTTATCTAGGAGCTGAAAGAATTGTTTCAGAAACCATCAAGTGTGGCAGATATAACGATATCTAAAACAATTTTTTGGTTGCAATATGATTGATTATAATATATGTTCTCATATTGGATGAGAATTTATGAAGGTTGGAGATGCTAGACATCCTAATCATCCAAAAGGGTTTTGGAAAGTAATGTTATACTCACGATTCGCCTTTATAAGCTAAAGTAGCTTGATCATGAAAGTCGTCATGATAAGGGTGAATAGAATATGTATGTAAAATGTTTACTACACTAAAAGATTACTAAAGAATGGATTTTGAAATAATACCGATCATTTTGATGATGGTGATCTACTTCAAAGTGCAAGTCCAAAGGTATTATTATTTGAATATTCACGCTTTGGACTATGTGTCATGTATATGGCACCACTTTTGATGTTGATAGATTCTTTTAAAAAGGAAAAGGAAATGCTGAAAGAGAATCTATAAAATATATTTGGCAGAAAAGAAAAGGTTGGAAATATCCAATTTAGGTATATGGATGATATACATGTTATGGTTGTATTCTTTGCTTGTTAAACAATGTGGTTCTTGGGTATTGGATACCGAATTGGTTGGTATGAAATTTCATACGGAACAACGCAATTCATAAACCACAATGGCCTAAGTAACTAGCAAGAGAATATGTGATGATGTTCATCGAAAACAAACAAACCGTTGTTTGTATTTCTTGTTGACATCAAAGCTTGACTTCAAGATTTGTTTTAATAATTGTTATTTAAATCAGGTATTATGAGAACAAAGGTTGTTCAAATAATTACCGTATTCCATATAAGATGGATGATTTACAAATCTAGTTGGAGAAATCACATCCATAAAACCTAATGCTAAAATGTCGCAAGGCAAATGATTGAAATATCACTTACGAAGTGACATCGCTATTTAAATTATATTGGAAAGAAAACATGAAGAATCTCCATATTCATGGATTTTTGGAGTCTTTGAATTGATCAAGTGACGCTTGTGAGACTTTCCTCGGGATAATTAAAACTTCGTTCAAAGGCCAAAGAAGAACGAACGACTAAATTATTGGAATTTATACATATTGATGTATGTAGTCCATTATGTGTAAATGGCGATGGTTTCAACTTCATATGCTTTCTCCGGAATTTTGAGTGAATGTTCACTTAATGAGAAAGAAGTATGAAATATTTGAAAACGTTCAAAGACTTTCAAGATGAAGTGGAAAATCATTGTAACAAGAAAATAAATGATTTATGGTTTTATCATAAAGGGATTTATTTGAGTTACAAGTGTAACAAGAAAATAAATAAATTATGATTTTATCATAAAAGGATTTATTTGAGTTGGAAGTTTAGCAAAACACCTAGATTTACATCTCCTGAAACACCATAGGAGTATGGAGTGTTTGAGATTTGTAATGAAACCTTTTGACATGGTTGGATCAAAGGTGTTATTTATAAAACTGCCATTATGTTTTAAAAGATTAAAGCTTTAGAGACTACCGCTTTTACACTGAAAAGAGCTCCATCTTGATCCGTTGAAATGACACCATGGAATTTATGGTTTGGGGTAAAACCCAAGTTGTCATTTCTTAAATTTTGGTATGCTAAACATAAGTAAGATGTTTACAACCAAAGTCGGATGAGCATGTCTTTGTAGGTTATTTCGAATAACAATTGGTTATCCCTCCATAACACCAAGGACAAAAGGGTTTGTCGCTTGAAACGTGAAGTTTCTTGAAAAAGGAATTTTTTCGTAAAAGTTAAGTGGGAGGACAATAGAACTTTGATAAGGTTAACGAACCTTAGCTAAATTGAGTTGCGCAGCGCCGGAAATCATTCCGGAGGCTGCCATAATGCTCATAGATTATGTGCCTCAAAGGTTGTGGTCACGGAGATCTAAGTTCTTATTGAACCAAGTCGGTCGAATAAACAATCAAATACTAAGATTTGAGAGTAAATCATTATTGTTTGACAATGATGAACCGACTGTATGCAAAGAAGCGATGATGGGCCCTAACTCCATCAACTGGCTTGAAGCCATAAAATCCGTGATAGTTCCATACACGAGAAATCAAGTTTTGAACTTGGAAGACCCTCCAGAAAGGTGTAAAAACCTATCGGTCATATTTGGATCTATAAAGAAACAGACATGGATGTCTCACATCTATGAAATATTTGACATGTTGTAAAGTATTTTATGACAATGTTCAAGGAGTTGACTATGACAAGATTTGATCTTTCATAGCGATATTTAGTCTGGACGGATTAAAGTAGCAACCACTACATATAATTTGGTATATGGTAGATGAATAAACAAAACAAAGTTCTTTTAATAGAATGGTTACCTAGGACGTGTACATGACACGATCCAAAGGGTTTTTGTTAAATTCAAAGGATGCTAAAATGGCATGCAAACTTCAATGGTTGAAGTAAGCATCGCGGAGTTGGAATCTTCACCGTGATGAAAAAGGAGTTTTTGATCTGGAGACGATGAAGATGCTTGCATTTGCAAGAAATTAAGTGGGAGCGCTGAGACATATTTCTAATACATTATGTGGAGGACATCTTGTTGATTAGAAATGATATATCTTTTATTGACAAAGGTTAAGAATTTCATTTCGATGAAAGACTTAGGCAAAACTCGAATATTTAGCATGAATGTCTATAGTGGATAGACTGTGACGCTAATATGGTTGTGCCAAACATACATATATGAGATATTGAAGGAGTTCAATATAGAAACGACAATAAATGGTTCTTGTCGCATGGAAAGGAATTGAATCAAGATTCAAGTGTATTGATAAGTGAAACAAGATTCAAGTGAAACAGATTCAAGTGATTTGACACTTGATGAGTAAAATCACAAGAATGTTTTGATCAATCATACCATGATATGTACACATCCAGATATGTCCTATGCTCTAAGTGTTATGAGCATATACCAGAATGAATCATAAAATGATCATTGGACGATAGTAAGGATATTCTTATGATCTTTTGGAAGAACTAAGAATATATTTGTGTAGAGGTGACAAACAATTACAAATAGTTCATTGTAAAGCGTTACATTGATACTAGTTTTATCACAAGATACAAATTAAGTTTATCTCAATTTAAACTATGGGTGGAACAATGAAATGGAAAGAAAGTTTCCATGATGGATTTGGAAGAGTTCCAAAGTTAAGACATTGTGACGAATACTACAACAAAAGGCTAAGTATATGACTGCTATAGTAGCACCAAAGGAGGGAATTTGTGTCAAGAAGTTTGTTATCAAACTAAGGTGCGGTTCGCAACGGGCTAACACTAAAGATATATTGTGTGACAATAGTATCGACATGATTTAACCCCAAGGAACTAAAGGTCTCACCAAAAGAACAAATTTATACAATGCCATCTCATTGGAGAAGGAGTGATGCGTGAAGACGCAAAGACATGCAAATACACACGAACCTGAAGTGTCAGATCCGTAGATTATGTTAACCACTTGCAGTTGCGTATATGGAACACCAGAAAGCCATAGGTGTTCAATACACAAAGTTTTCAAACTAGATTATTGTCTCTAGTGCAAGTGGGAGACTGAAGGGATATGCCCGAGAGGCAATAATAAAGTGGTTATTATCGTATTCCTTGTTTATGATAAATGTTTATTTTGCATGCTATAATTGTATTAATACGGAAACGTTAATACATGTGTGTTTAATAAACAAACAGAAAGTTCCTAGTTATGCCTCTCTCATAAACTAGCTCGTTGATTAACAAGATGATCAAGGTTTCCTGATCATGGACATTGGATGTTGTTAATAATGGGATCACAACATTAGTGTAATGGTGTGAGGAACATTCATTCGAAGTATAGCATTACGATCATAGTCATTGAGTTTATATTGCTATAACAACTTACGAAGTGATCCTAATCCTTAGACCATGAGATCATGTCAATCACTAACACCGGAAGAGTTTCTTGATAACATCAAACGTCACACCGTAACAGGGTGATTATAAAGATGGATTCAGAACTAATAAAGTGTTATGTTGAGGCCCATGGATGTAAGATCCCTCCTTTATAAAGGAAAAGGATCCCTGTGATTGCAATGCTAGTCCCTGGATCAATGCTAGCATCCACAGTTTAAGATGAAGTACACAGATACAAAGGTCATTATTACAGCCATTCCAGAGAATAAACATAGTCTTACAACTCCAAGGCCACAGGCCTAATACAAGAGTTTGAATAAGTAAATAAATAAAAGTCTTCATCTTCATGTGCCACAGGCAAACATGTTGAGTGTAGACTCATGACTCCTAATCCTCATCAGAGTAACCTGCAACATCACAAGTTACAGCCACAGTGGGTCAATACATTGGAATAGTATTGGCAAGTGATACCTTAGTATAATTTAGGTGGACTAGATACTATATGCAATTTTGGCTAAGTGTAGCTTGGCTTGCTTTGCTCAAAATAGGTTTTGCCTATTAGTTGAAATCACTAAGTTTTTCTTTGTCAAAACTTTTCCCAAGGAACAACCAATAGACATTGAGGTCCTTCACCCTTGTTCACCCACAAGTTTTACTTAGAAATTGGGATGAGGAGATTCTTGATAGCTTCCATGTCTTGATGCTCAAGTTGTCCTTTTCCAGGGACATGGCTAAGTACTTAGATTCTTCCATCTACAGAGGTTGTGCACTTTCCCCACCAGACTTGATTTTCACCAAGACAGGACCTTTCAGAAGCCTTTCCTTAGACCAAATGGACGTGTTCCAACCTATCATCCCACTACCACCAACTGTCCAAATGGCTAAGTTCTAGCAACCTATGTGATCCAGGCAGAGCCCATATTGCCAAGTAGTTGCACTAGAAGCTTCTCAACACTTGGCCTCTAAAATCTCTTTGTTCCTGGGTGGCTTTCCACAAGTGAGATACACAAGGTTCACCAGTCCCCTGGCCTTGTGTAACCACTCAACACAAACCATTCCTTCCATTCCCAAAATGACGTCCAATCCTTGGGAATTTAGGATTATCAAGTTAACAGGAAACTTATACTTCCCAAACTCTATGACTAGATCATGACATCCTGAATTCACTATCATTTCTCTGCCAGGAGAACTTACTTTTATAGGACACCCAATAGTTTCTACCGGCAGTTCATTTCTTTCAAAAAATGCTCTTGATATGAATGAATGAGATGCACTAGTATCAAAGAGAACAAATGATGGAACAGAATTGAATTTGAACTTACCAGCAACAGCATCAGGCTCCTCATAAATTTCCTCCACATTGATGTGGTTCACTTGTCCCTTCTAAAAAGGGTTGGGCTTGTCAGGTCCATCAACTTTCTTTTCTGGGCATTCATTTGCATAATGCCCCATCTTCTTGCACTTGAAGCATTCAACCTGACTAATGTCCTTCTTGACAGGCTGGCTTCCACTGCCACTTCCATTTCCACTGTGGTGGCTCTTATATCCACCAACTGTCCAAATGGCTAAGTTCTAGCAACCTATGTGATCCAGGCAGAGCCCATATTGCCAAGTGGTTGCACTAGAAGCTTCTCAACACTTGGCCTCTAAAATCTCTTTGTTCCTGGGTGGCTTTCCACAAGTGAGATACACAAGGTAAACCATAGAAATGGGCCTTGTGTAACCACTCAACATAAACCAATCCTTCCATTCCACCCAGGTGTTTCATTTACTTAGTTGTTTTATTAGGCAAAACACAAGTCCAAAGGACTTAGAAATATTTTCATCATAGCATGTATATATTTCACCAACCCTTGGTTGCTACTAGCTAGGCTAAGCATGGCATAGATAGTATCTTAACTTAGAAATTTTCTAGCAATTCTACAACTACTAGGATTTCCCAACATGGCATATAAGCAAAATATAACATGCAAGTCTAACAAAATATTTCTAATGCTTAGTAGAAACATAGGGATAAAAATATTCATGATGTACCACTTGCCTTGGTAGTTTGGAGAGTAGCTACACTCCTCACAATCACAATCACTAGCACCAAATTCTACACAAAGAATTATAGCAACAAATCACATACAAAACATATACAATCAAAAATATATGCATGCATGCAAAATGATATGTGATGATTTTTAAAACTCAACAAATCAAGTATACAGTACTGGTTCATAAACAAGTTAAAAACTTGTCAAACAACATTTATTTAAACCCTAAAACATTTCCTAAACAATTCATTTACTCAAATCAGCCCTACACAAGTTTCTGCAAATAAAACCATTTTAACAGATGCAAAACATTAAACACATTGCATATTTATAAAGGGCTTGTTCTCCTGATTCCAATGATATAAAATTTGTCAAATTCTTACATGGGGATCAAAAGTTATAGCCAAAACAAATTCAAACTCCTAATAGATTCAAATCCTGTTTTTAAACTCTAACAGATGCCACGCGTCTTATTCTGATTGGCCCGTACCGCTTCGCGTTGGATCACGCTTCTGAGCCGTAGGATCTGACTTAATCGCACGGCTCGGATCTAAACTTAACGCTTCACTCGTGTTCTATCCTACCCGCAAGATCTAGATCTAACGGCGCACAGCACCTTGACCATCCGATGGCGCTGGCGCATGACAAGGCGGCGCCGGCGGCGGCGCCTCTGTCAGAGTAGCTGCCGGCGTTCTAGGTCGCGCAGGAGAGGGGGAAGGGGCTTACCAGAATCGCAGTGTGCTGCTGATGCTCAAGGTGGCGGTGGTTTGGCAAGGGGCGCACGGAGTTGGTCGCTGGAGCTCGTCGGAGTTGCGGGCGGCATCTGTTGCTTGTTGTCAAGGTCGTTGCCGAGACTCTGCGTCGTCCTAGCACAAGCCAGAGGGTTTAGGAGATGCGCAAAGGCCTGGCGAACAATACAGTACCAAAGGGGAGGCAAGGGGTGCACGGTTCTTACCGCTATTGCTCGTCGGAGTCGAGCGGCGGCTCTGGTGGTTGCAGGCGTGAATGAGAACGGCGACCTGGGTCACGAGCAGGCAAACCAGGGGTGTTAGCAGATGCACAAGGACGTGGCGGTCACGCTCGTTTGAACCAGAGGCAGAGGGGCGGTCGGAGCTTACCGGAATCGCCTGCCGGAGTTGCTCTGTCTGCGGCGGTGCGAGGGCAATTGCGGGCAGCCTGGGGGCGTAGAGGTGGCGCTAGGTGAGGGGAAATGGCCGTGGTGCAGAGGGGGTCTTATAGCCAGAGCGGGGGCGAGGATCACGCGGCGTATCAATGGCAATTAAGCGCGTAGTAACAGCAGCGAGGTAACGACGGAGCGAGCGTCGCAGGCGCGCGTGATAGACGATGAAGGCGACGTGGTCGCAGGGTCCACTCGTCAGCGAGTTAAACAGCGAGGGGGTGGGCTCGTGCAGTCAGTGACCTGGGGGTGTGTCTGCGGGTGAGCGAGAGAGAGGGAGACCCCGGGTGGGCTTAGTGGGCTGGATTAGCAGTTGGGCCAGATAGGTAGCGCTGGCCCTTTTCTACTTCTTTTCTCCTTTTCTTTTTCTGTTTTGATTTTCTGGAATGATTTTCAAATTCAAATCAAATGAGTTTGAATTCAAATCTTCTCTAGGTTTTTGTACTGCAAACCTTGCACTCAAATGTGTGTCAAACACTACTGTCTAATCCACACACTTTGATCAAGTGAAAATAAAAATAAAACCAAGCCTTTATGATATATATATTCAATAGGCATATTATTGGTTTATTCACTCATTTTGTTTTTGAAACTAGTTCAAACTTTTGAAAGTGCCTAAGTTTGAATTTCAAACCTTACTGAACCAAAACAAGTATTCTTCTCCTTGGAAGATAGCATTAAGGCTAGAGCAAATTTACATGAAATATTAAGCATAAATGCTTCTTTTTTGAAATGTTTTGTTTGAAATGAAATTCATATGATCATGGATGCATGGATGATATGCATGAGTTTGAAACATGATTTTAGGGATGTTACAAATCTAACCCCCTTAAGGTGAATCTCGCCCTCGAGATTCGGATTGGCTAGCAAATAGGTGAGGGTGGTCTTTCCGAAGATCGTCTTGTCTTTCCCATGTTGCTTCCTCTTCGGAATGATGGTTCCACTAAACTTTGCAAAACTTGATAGTCTTAGTCCGTGTGACTCTTTCTGCAGTCTCAAGAATCTTGATAGGTTTCTCTTCATAAGTGAGGTCACTTTCCAATTGGACCTCTTCCAAAGGTATAGTATCCTTCAAAGAAGTTTCTTCCATTTCTGGATGACATTTCTTAAGCTGACTCACATGAAACACATTATGAACGGCTGACAAAGATTCTGGCAGTTCAATTTCATAAGCAACTTCTCCTTTACGACTCAGAATCTTGAATGGTCCAACATATCTTGGGGCCAACTTTCCTTTGACTCCGAACCTCTTCACTCCACGAAGTGGTGACACTCTAAGATAGGCTCTATCACCCACTTCATAGGTGACTTCTCTACGCTTAGGATCTGCGTAGCTTTTACATCGGAGGTGCTATCTTCAATCTATCCTTAACAAACTTGACCTTCTCTTCGGCTTCTTTGATAAGTTCTGGTCCGAACAAACTTCTTTCTCCCACACCATTCCATAATAATGGGGTGGTACACTTTATCCCGTAGAGAAACTCAAATGGTGCCATCTCAATGCTGGCTTGATAGCTGTTGTTATAAGAAAATTCTGCGTAAGGCAGACTTTCATCCCAACTGGCTCCATATTCTAGGGCACATGCCCTCAACATGTCTTCAAGAATCTGATTAGTTCTTTCTGTCTGTCCATCAGTTTGAGGATGAAAAGCAGTGCTGAATTCCAACCTCGTTCCCAATGACTCGTGCAGTTGTCTCCAAAAATGGGAAGTGAATTGAGTTCCCCTATCAGACACAATGCTCTTGGGTACTCCATGTAGACATACAATTCTACTCATATAGATTTTGGCCAACTTAGCACTTGTATAAGTTGTCTTCACGGGTATGAAATGAGCCACTTTGGTTAGGCGATCCACTACTACCCAAATAGAATCATATCCTGACCTGGTCCTTGGTAATCCGGTAATGAAATCCATACCAATCTTGTCCCACTTCCAATCAGGAATAGGTAGTGGTTGAAGTAAACCTGCTGGTTTCTGATGTTCCGCCTTCACTCTACTACACACATCACATAAAGCAATATGTTCAGCGATGTCCTTCTTGAGATTATTCCACCAAAATCTTTCTTTCATATCCATGTACATCTTGGTGTTGCCCGGATGAATGGAATACGGTGAGTTGTATGCTTCTTGCAAAATCAGTTTCCGAAGCTCCGGATCTTGTGGAACACAGATACGTTTCCCATGCCATAAAGTACCCTGTTCATCTTCATGGAATCCTTTGGCTTTTCCCTTACCAATCTTTTCCTTAATCTCTTCAATTTCCTTATCAATCTTCTGGGCTTCTTTGATCTTGTCCAACAAAGTGGGTTGAACATCCAAAGACATGAGATGTCCTTCAGGCACAATCTCCAATCTGAGATCTCTGAATTGGGCACACAAATCATCGGGCAATTCTCCCTTGGTAAGGCCATTCACAAAAACCTTACGGCTTAGAGCATCCGCTATAACATTTGCTTTACCGGGATGGTATTGCAAACTTAAGTCATAGTCCTTGATGAGTTCTAGCCATCTTCTTTGTCTCATATTAATTTCCTTCTGGGTGAAGATATACTTCAAACTTTTGTGATCCGTGAACACTTCACAACGCTTTCCCAAAAGGTAGTGTCTCCATGTTTTGAGGGCATGGACAACAGAGGCTAACTCTAAATCATGAGTGGGGTAGTTCACTTCATGAGTTTTGAGTTGTCTCGAGGCATAAGCCACAACTTTTCCTTCTTGCATAAGTACTGCACCCAAACCATGATGGGATGCATCACAATATACTTGGAAATCTTTTTCCAGGTCTGGCAAACACAAGACTGGTGATGTCACAAGTCTCTTCTTCAGTTCCTGAAAGCTTAGTTCACAACCTTCAGACCAAGCAAATTTCTTGTCTTTCTTTAGCAATTCTGTCATAGGCTTAGCTACCTTGGAGAAATTCTCAATGAACCTTCTGTAGTAACCTGCTAAGCCAAGGAAACTACGAACTTCTTTCACTGACTTGGGAGATTCCCATTCAGTTACAGCTGAAACTTTAGCAGGATCAACTGCTACACCATCCTTTGTCATAACATGTCCAAGAAATCCATATTCATTCAACCAGAATTCACACTTGCTGAATTTGGCATATAATTTATGCTCTCTAAGCTTCTCAAGTATCAAACGCAAATGTCCTTCATGTTCTTCCTTGCTCTTGGAGTAGATAAAAATGTCGTCGATAAAAACGACAACAAACTTATCAAGAAATTCCATAAACACCTTGTTCATCATATTCATAAAGTATGCTGGAGCATTGGTCAATCCAAATGGCATCACGGTATACTCATACAATCTGTACCTTGTGGTGAAAGATGTCTTAGGTATGTCTTGCTCCCTTATCTTGAGTTGGAAATAGCCTGACCAGAGATCAATCTTTGAGAACACACAAGCTCCTTCAAGCTGATCAAACAAGTCATTGATTCTAGGCAAAGGGTATTTGTTCTTGACGGTCACCTCATTGAGTGAACGGTAATCAATGCATAACCTTTGACTTCTATCTTTCTTCTCCACGAACAAAATTGGGGCTCCCCAAGATGAAGAACTTGGTTGAATAAATCCTTTCTGCAACTGCTCTCTGAGTTGTTTCTTGAGTTCTTTCAGTTCATCCACTGACATCTTGTACGGTCTCTTTGCTATTGGTCCAGATCCTGATAGCAAATCAATAAGGAACTCCACATCTCTATCTGGTGGCATTCCCGGCAATTCTTCCGGAAACACATCCGGATATTCACTCACAATTGGCACACTGTCTATGCTAACCCCCTTAAGAGAATTTAGCATACTCCTTCTTGCTTCAAAGTTGGTCTTGAATCTGATCCTTTTATTTTCTGGAGTTGTGAGTGAGACAGTATGGTTGGCACAATCTATCACTCCCTTGTGCTTAGTCATCCAGTCCATTCCCAAAATGACGTCCAATCCTTGGGAATTTAGGATTATCAAGTTAATGGGAAACTTATACTTCCCAAACTCTATGACTAGATCATGACATCCTGAATTCACTATCATTTCTCCGCCAGGAGAACTTACTTTTATAGGACACCCAATAGTTTCTACCGGCAGTTCATTTCTTTCAACAAATGCTCTTGATATGAATGAATGAGATGCACTAGTATCAAAGAGAACAAATGCTGGAACATAATTGAATTTGAACTTACCAGCAACAGCATCAGGCTCCTCATAAATTTCCTCCACATTGATGTGGTTCACTTGTCCCTTCTAAAAAGGGTTGGGCTTGTCAGGTCCATCAACTTTCTTTTCTGGGCATTCATTTGCATAATGCCCCATCTTCTTGCACTTGAAGCATTCAACCTGACTAATGTCCTTCTTGACAGGCTGGCTTCCACTGCCACTTCCATTTCCACTGTGGTGGCTCTTATATCCACCAACTGTCCAAATGGCTAAGTTCTAGCAACCTATGTGATCCAGGCAGAGCCCATATTGCCAAGTGGTTGCACTAGAAGCTTCTCAACACTTGGCCTCTAAAATCTCTTTGTTCCTGGGTGGCTTTCCACAAGTGAGATACACAAGGTAAACCATAGAAATGGGCCTTGTGTAACCACTCAACATAAACCAATCCTTCCATTCCACCCAGGTGTTTCATTTACTTAGTTGTTTTATTAGGCAAAACACAAGTCCAAAGGACTTAGAAATATTTTCATCATAGCATGTATATATTTCACCAACCCTTGGTTGCTACTAGCTAGGCTAAGCATGGCATACATAGTATCTTAACTTAGAAATTTTCTAGCAATTCTACAACTACTAGGATTTCCCAACATGGCATATAAGCAAAATATAACATGCAAGTCTAACAAAATATTTCTAATGCTTAGTAGAAACATAGGGATAAAAATATTCATGATGTACCACTTGCCTTGGTAGTTTGGAGAGTAGCTACACTCCTCACAATCACAATCACTAGCACCAAATTCTACACAAAGAATTATAGCAACAAATCACATACAAAACATATACAATCAAAAATATATGCATGCATGCAAAATGATATGTGATGATTTTTAAAACTCAACAAATCAAGTATACAGTACTGGTTCATAAACAAGTTAAAAACTTGTCAAACAACATTTATTTAAACCCTAAAACATTTCCTAAACAATTCATTTACTCAAATTAGCCCTACACAAGTTTCTGCAAATAAAACCATTTTAACAGATGCAAAACATTAAACACATTGCATATTTATAAAGGGCTTGTTCTCCTGATTCCAATGATATAAAATTTGTCAAATTCTTACGTGGGGATCAAAAGTTATAGCCAAAACAAATTCAAACTCCTAATAGATTCAAATCCTGTTTTTAAACTCTAACAGATGCCACGCGTCTTATTCTGATTGGTCTGCATCGCGCGTTGGATCACGCTTCTGAGCCGTAGGATCTGACTTAATCGCACGGCTCGGATCTAAACTTAACGCTTCGCTCGCGTTCTATCCTACCCGCAAGATCTAGATCTAACGGCGCACAACACCTTGACCATCCAGTGGCGGCGCTGGCGCCGGCGACAGGCGGCGGCGCCTCTGTCAGAGTAGCTGTCGGTGTTCTAGGTCGCGCGGGAGAGGGGGAAGGGCTTACCAGAATCACAGTGTGCTGCTGATGCTCAAGGTGGCGGTGGTTTGGCAAGGGGCACACGGAGTTGGTCGCTGGAGCTCGTCGGAGTTGCGGGCGGCATCTGTTGCTTGTTGTCAAGGTCGTTGCCGAGACTCTGCATCGTCCTAGCACAAGTCAGAGGGTTTAGGAGATGCGCAAAGGCCTGGCGAACAAGACAGTACCAAAGGGGAGGCAAGGGGCGCACGGTTCTTACCGCTATTGCTTGTCGGAGTCGAGCGGCGGCTCTGGTTGTTGCGGGCGTGAACGAGAACGGCGACCTGGGTCACGAGCAGCCAAACCAGGGGTGTTAGCAGATGCACAAGGACGTGACGGTCACGCTCGTTTGAACCAGAGGCAGAGGGGCGGTCGGAGCTTACCGGAATCGCCTGCCGGAGTTGCTCTGTCTGCGGCGGTGCGAGGGCAATTGCGGCGACTGAGGCGAGGTGGCGCTAGGTGAGAAATGGCGCGTGCAGAGGGTCTTATAGCGAGCGGCGAGGATCACGCGGCGTATCAATGGAAATTAAGCGCGTAGTAATAGCGGCGAGGTAACGGCGAGGCGGAAGCGCGTGATGATGTGATAGGCAACGAGCGGCGTGGTCGCAGGGTCCACTCGTTAGCGAGTTAAACAGCGAGGGGGTGGGGTCGTGCAGTCAGTGACCTGGGGGTGTGTCTGTGGGTGAGCGAGAGAGAGGGAGACCCCGGGTGGGCTTAGTGGGCTGGATTAGCAGTTGGGCCAGATAGGTAGCGCTGGCCCTTTTCTACTTCTTTTCTCCTTTTCTTTTTCTGTTTTGATTTTCTGGAATGATTTTCAAATTCAAATCAAATGAGTTTGAATTCAAATCTTCTCTAGGTTTTTGTACTGCAAACCTTGCACTCAAATGTGTCTCAAACACTACTGTCTAATCCACACACTTTGATCAAGTGAAAATAAAAATAAAACCAAGCCTTTATGATATATATATTCAATAGGAATATTATTGGTTTATTCACTCATTTTGTTTTTGAAACTAGTTCAAACTTTTGAAAGTGCCTAAGTTTGAATTTCAAACCTTACTGAACCAAAACAAGTATTCTTCTCCTTGGAAGATAGCATTAAGGCTAGAGCAAATTTACATGAAATATTAAGCATAAATGCTTCTTTTTTGAAATGTTTTGTTTGAAATGAAATTCATATGATCATGGATGCATGGATGATATGCATGAGTTTGAAACATGATTTTAGGGATGTTACAATGGATCGAGAGTGGAATTTGTTCATCCCGATGACGGATAGATATGCTCTGGGCCCTCTCGGTGATATCACATTGATTAGCTTGCAAGCAAGTGATTTGATCACTAGAATGTTATATCACGGGAACGAGAAAAGAGTACATGTCGGTAACAAGATCAAACTAGGTATGGAGATACCGATGATCGAATCTCGGACATGTAATATATCGCGAAACAAAAGGATTAAGATACTAGCGTAAAAGGTTCCGACGATCACAAGAAAGTCATCGTTGAATGTGTGGGAGTCGGTATGGGTCTCCAGATCCCGCTTCTGATTATTGATCTGAGAGGGGTCTCGATCATGTCCGCATTATTCGCGAACCGTAGGGTGACACACTTAAGAGACACCGACATCCATTTGGAGCAAAAGTTTCATGCCGAACAGAATAACAAGCGCAGGAATTTATTTCACTAGATACCGAAACAGGTTTTCGGGTGAAATTGCATAAAGTGGTTATGCATGTGAAATATAATTCTAGCAAGGGGTTATTTGTGAATGTTTGTCATTAAAGTAATTGACAAAATTCTGAATAAAATAAAAGAGTTTTATTTAATGAGAGTTTGCATTAAATTTGGTGGAAATTTAATGCGAATTTGAGTGGGTTTTTGAGTGGAGAAAATTGAAGGGCCATTTTATGAGTGGAGTGTCCACCCACATGAATGAGGGAGAGGTGGGGCACCCTCCATGGCTGGCGGCCATGCCCCCTTGGGCTGCCCCCCTCCCCTATATAAGGAGCCCCTCCTCTCACTTCTCACTCACACCTCCTCGTGAAGGATCTCTCTCCCCCTCTAGAATTTATCCCCCATGGTCTCGGACTAGCGAGATACATGTTCCCAGTGGATATTCGGCAAGAAAGAGTTGTGCTTCCGCTGCATCGCTGGAGCGAGGAGGAGGAGGTTGCTCGGTGCCTCGAACGTGTGTGTGAGCACGGATGCACTGCTGTTTTGCGGCGCTAGGACTTCCTCTCGATCTTGAGATCGGCAAGAGATCGTCTACATCAACCACGAGTTTGGACTCGTTAAGCTTTGTTGGTCTTCAAGGGTATATTCTCTACGGATATACATCCGCCCGTTGTTTGTATCTAGTAGATAGATCTTGGTACATAGTTGTTCCCATCGTAGGAAATTTTTTGTTTTCTATGCTTCAAACCCTACACACACACTTAACGTGTCTCGACGCTAGGATAGAATGGATAATTGGTTTATGAGTTTTTGTTCGGAATCTCGGATGAGATCCAGGACATCACGAGAGGTTCCGGAATGGTTCGGAGAATAAGATTCATATAAGGGAAAGCAGTTTTTGGATTTCAGAATTGTTTCGGAATGTTCGGTATTGTACCGGAAGCTTCTAGAACCTTCCGGAGTGGGACCAACGTGGCCCCACTGGTCGGGAGGGGGCGTGGGCCTATGAGGGAGTGCCCTGGCCGCATTGGGCCAGGGGCACAAGGCCCCATAGGCCCAGCCGGCCAAGCCCTAGGGGAATCCCTAGGGAGAGCTTCTAGAAGGGGGAAACTTGCCCCCCACTCCACCCCATGTGGCCGTCGGCCCTAGGGTTTGGAGGAGGGGCAAGGGTAGCCTTCCAGCCCTCTATATAAAGAGGGCAGGGGCGCACCCTCCCCCCACACCTCCTCAAACCCTAGCCGCCTAGTTGCTGCCCTCCTCTCTCTCTCTCTCTCCCGACTGCGCGTAGGCGAAGCCCTGCCACAGAAACTCTCCACCTTTGCACCACGCTGTCGTGTTGTTGGACCGAGGAAGGAGGAGACGCCGAGGTGACGTATGTGTTTATCTCTCGGAGGCGTCGCCACTTGCGGCGTTGGATCGGATCGGATCACGAGGAGGAGAAGGCTAGTACAACTACATCAACCACGTTCCGTTGAACAATCCGCTGTGCGATTTCTTTAAGAGTATGAAGATCTCATCTATCCCTCTTGTTGTTCGCATCTCCTAGATTAGATCTTGGCTTTTCCCATTCGCATCCGTAGAAAAATTTGATTTACTATGCTGCGAAACCCTTCAGTGGTATCAGAGCTAGATCTATGCGTAGATGTGTTTCACGAGTAGAACGCAACATGCTTGTTGCGGGCGTTGATGTTTTATGTTGCAAGCCTCTTGTTGTGTACTTCTTATGACGCGGGATAGTGAGATCGAAGCGGTCCAGGCCAACTTTACGCGACCTCATTCGCGAGACCGGCTCCGCACTTGACGTGTGGCTTGTTCCACACATGCGGCTGGTGGATGCCAGTTTCTCTCACTATTGTTGCCATGGGATTTACACCGGATGATGGAAACCATAATATCACCGTTGTGGCTTTCCGTAGGTAAGAATCGTTCTTATCTTGTTACTCCCATAAGCCACGTAAAACATGCAACAACAAAGTAGAGGCGTCTAACTTGTTTTTGCAAGGAGTGTTTCTGTGATATGGTATGGCCCAAGATGTGATGTGTATGTTGTATGCAATGATCATGTTTTGTAATATTTCACGACTTGCATGTCGATGAGTACACAACCGGCAGGAGCCATATGGTTGTCTTTATAATTGTGTATGACCTATGTGTCAACTTCTTATACGCCATGTAATAGCTTTACTTTATCGCTAAGTAGTTAGCAATAGTTGTAGTTGCTATTCGTGGTGGAGGCAATCATGGTGGAGTGATGGAGATCATCTGTACGCACAAGATGGAGATCATTGCGCGGAGATTGGCTATACCATGTCACATAAAATTATATGCATGTGATGTTTATCCTTTTATGTATCTTATTATGCTTAGATCGCGACAGTAGCATTATAAGATGATTCCTCACTTAAAGATCAAGATAAAACTGTGTTCTCCCCATGTATGCACCGTTGCGAAAGTTCGTCGTGTTCAAGCACCACGTGATGATCGGGTGCTATAAACTCTACGTTCACAAACAACGTGTGCAAGCCAGTTTTGCACACGCGGAAATACTTGGGTTTAACTTGAAGAGCCTAGCATGTACAGACATGTCCTCGGAACACACGAACCGAAAGGTTAAGCATGAGTCATATGAATGATATGATCGACACTTTGTTGTCCACCATTGAAACCACATCTCTTCTCGTGAAGATCGGATTAGGTGTGGTGAATTTGGATCATGTTCACTAAACAACTTGAGGGATGTTGAATTTAGTGGGAGTTCATCTAGTAATTTGATTAAGTTGAACTAGTTATCATGAACATAGTCTAAATTGTACTTGCAAATTTTGTAGATCAAATGGCTAAGTCCAACTTCAACTTCAACGTTTTTGCTGAGAAAGAAAAGCTTAAGAACAATGGGTCTAACTTCGCTGGCGGACAAAAGGACTATGTCCTTGAGAAAGCGCTAGGTGACGCCCCTGCTGTAGATGCGTCGGCTGATGAAAAAGTTGTTTATCAGTCGCGCAAAGATGATTATGGTGTGATTAAGAGCACCATGTTGTTTGCTATGGAATTGGACCTTCAAAATCGTTTTGAGGAGTTCGCCGGGCCCTTTGAGATTCTTGAGGAACTGAAAACCATGTTTCAGACTCAGGCCCGTTCTGAGAGATATGAGATCTCTGAGAAATTCTTTAACTGCAAGATGGAGGAAGGGAGTTCCGTTAGTGAGCACGCCATTAAGATGTCGGGCTACACTCAACGTCTTGAGCAACTGGACTGCAAGATTCCAGAAGAGCTCAAGATTGACAGAGTTCTGCAATCACTCCCTCCTAGCTACAAAGGTTTTGTAGTTACTCATAATCAGATTGGTTCCACTGATACGATCACTGAGCTCTTCGCTAAGCTGAAAGCTGCGGAGGTGGACATCAAGAAAGATAATCATGTGTTGATGGTCAACAAGCCCCCCAGCTTTAAGAAAGGTAAGGGTGCAAAGAAGTCCTTCAAGAAAGGCAGCGGCAAGCGCGTTGCCCCTGCTGAGAAGAAGCTCAAGTCTGGACCTAAGCCGGACACTGAGTGCTTCTATTGCAAGGACAAGGGTCACTGGAAGCGCAACTGTCCGAAGTACTTAGCGGACAAGAAGGCTGGCACCATCAAAGGTATATTTGATATACATGTTATTGATGTTTACCTTACTAGCGCTCGTTGTAGTGCCTGGGTATTTGATCTTTGGTTGATTGCTAATATTTGTAACTTTCGAAACAGAGCTACGGAATAGGCAATGACTAGCGAGGGATGAGGTGACGATGCGCGTTGGCAACGGATCAAAAGTTGATGTGATGGCCATCGGCACGCTCTCCTTAGTTTTACCTTCGGGATTAGTTTTAAACCTTAATAAATGTTATTATGTGCCTGCGTTGAGGATGAACATCATATCTGGATCGTGTTTATTGCAAGACGGTTATTCATTTAAATCGGAGAATAATGGTTGTTCTATTTATATGAGTAACATCTTTTATGGTCATGCACCTGCTATGAATGGTTTATTTCTTATGAATCTCGAGAGCAATGAAACACACATCCATAACATTGAGGCTAAGAGATGCAAGGTAGATAGTGATAATACGACTTATTTGTGGCCTTGTCTAGGTCATATTGGTGTAAAACGCATGAAGAAACTCCATTCTGATGGACTTTTGGAGTCTCTTGATTTTGAATCATTTGACACCTGCGAGCCATGCCTCATGGGCAAGATGATCAAAACCCCGTTCTCCGGAATAATGGAGCGAGCAACGGACTTGTTGGAAATCATACATACCGATGTATGCGGACCAATGAGTGTTTCGACGCGCGGTGGTTATAGCTATTTTCTCACTTTTACTGATGACTTAAGTAGATATGGGTATATCTATTTAATGAAACATAAATCTAAAACATTTAAAAAGTTCAAAGAATTTCAGAATGAAGTGGAAAACCATCGTAACAGGAAAATTAAATTTCTACAATCCGATCGTGGAGGTGAATATTTGAGTTATGATTTTCTCACGCATCTTAAAGCAAGAGGAATAGTTTCGCAACTCACGCCACCCGGAACACCACAGCGCAATGGTGTGTCTGAACACCGGAATCAAACTCTATTAAATATGGTGCGATCAATGATGTATCTTACAGATTTGCCATTATCATTTTGGGGTTATGCATTAGAAACCGCTGAATTCACTTTAAATAGGGCACCATCTAAATCTGTTGAGACGACACCATATGAACTGTGGTTTGGTGCTAAACCTAAGTTGTCGTTTCTTAAAGTTTGGGGATGCGAAGCTTACGTCAAGAAGTTGATGCCGGACAAGCTCGAACCCAAAGCGGAGAAATGTGTCTTCATAGGATACCCTAAGGAAACGATTGGGTATACCTTCTACCACAGATCCGAAGGCAAAGTGTTTGTCACAAAGAACAGATCCTTTCTCGAGAAGGAGTTTCTCTTGAAAGAACTGAGTGGGAGGAAAGTAGAGCTAGATGAGGTTATTGAACCTTCTCTTGAGTTGGAGAGTAGCGCAGCACCTGAAATTGTTCCAGTGTCGTCTGCACCAACAATAGAGGAAGCTAATGACAAGGATCATGAAGCTTCGGACGATGCTACTACTGAACGTCGCATGTCGACAAGGTCACGTGCCCCTCCTGAGTGGTACGGTAACCCTGTCTTGACTGTCTTGTTAGTAGACAACAGTGAACCTGCGAACTATGAGGAAGCAATGATGAGCCCAGACTCTGAGAAATGGCTAGAGGCCATGAAATCCGAATTAGGATCCATGAGCGAAAACCAAGTATGGACTTTGGTGGACCCTCCTAGCGACCGAAAGGCCGTTGAGTGCAAATGGATTTTCAAGAAGAAAACGGACGCAGATGGTAATGTTACTATCTATAAAGCACGACTTGTCGCGAAAGGTTTTCGACAAGATCAAGGTGTTGACTACTATGAGACTTTCTCTCCCGTAGCAATGTTTAAGTCCATTCGGATTTTATCAGCAATTGCTGCGTTTCATGATTATGAAATATGGCAGATGGATGTCAAGACTGCGTTCCTCAATGGCAACATTGATGAAGAGTTGTATATGATGCAACCCGAAGGTTTTGTCGATCCTAAGGATGCTGATAAGGTGTGCAAACTTCAGCGTTCCATTTATGGACTAAAGCAAGCATCTCGTAGTTGGAACCTACGTTTTGATCAAGTGATCAAGAGCTTTGGATTTGTTCCAAATTGCTACGAAGCTTGTATCTACAAGAAAGTGAGTGGGAGCTCAGTGACATTTTGGTACTATATGTGGATGACATATTGATTATTGGAAATGACATTGACATGCTTAACGATGTGAAGAGTTATTTGAAAAAATGTTTTTCAATGAAAGACCTAGAGGAAGCTGCTTATATATTGGGCATCAAAATCTATAGAGATAGACAAAGACGCCTGATAGCTTTAAGCCAAAGTACATGCCTAGACAAAGTTCTAAAAAGGTTCAGAATGGATAAGGCAAATAAAGGTTCAGTGCCTATGTTGTCAGGTAAGATATTGAGCAAGGCTCAGTGTCCATTCTGATGGCGATAGAAGCTATGAGCAAAGTGCCTTATGCCTCGCCATAGGTTCTATCATGTATGCCATCTTGTGTACTAGACCGAATGTGTCCAATGCTCTTAGTTTGTGAGCAGATACCAAAGTGATCCGAGTGGAACCTTTGGACAGCCGTGAAGAACATCCTAAAGTATTTAAATAGGACTAAAGAAATGTTCTTAGTCTATGGAGGTGATGAACAGCTCGTCGTAAAAGGTTACGTCGATGCTAGTTTCGATACCGACAAGGATGATTCTAAATCTCAAACAGGATACGTTTATATTTTGAATGGAGGAGTTGTGAGCTGGAGAAGCTGCAAGCAAAGCGTGATCGTGGGATCTATAGTAGAAGCGGAATACATGGCTGCTACAGAAGCATCAAGTGAAGGAGTTTGGATCAGGAACTTCATCACTGAGCTTGGTGTGGTTCCAAGTGCCTTGGACCCACTGGAGATATTGTGTGACAACACTGGCGCCATAGCACTGGCTAAGGAACCAAGATATCATCCAAAGACCAAGCACATCAACTGCAAGTTTCATATAATTCGAGATTATATAACAGATGGATCTGAAGATTAGCAAAGTACATACGGATCTGAATGTCGCAGATCCGTTGACTAAACCTCTTCCACGAGCAAAACATGATCAGCACCTTAGTGCCATGGGTGTTAGATTGTTGCCAGATGTAAACTAGATTATTGACTCTAGTGCAAGTGGGATACTGTTGGAATTATGCCCTAGAGGCAATAATAAAGATGTTATTATTATAATTCGTGTTCATGATAAAGTTTATATTCCATGCTAGAATTGTATTAAGCGGAAACTTTGATACTTGTGTGGTTTATGAACAACACCGTGTCCCTAGTACGCCTCTATGGACTAGCTCATTGATTAATGATGGTTAGGGTTTCCTAACCATAGACATGAGTTGTCAATTAATAATGAGATCATGTCATTGGGAGAATGATATGATGGAAAGACCCAAATCAAGCAGAGCAATTAGATCGTGTCATCGTGTTCATCTTTGCGAAGCTTTTTCTTATGTCAAATATTGTATTCCATAGACCATGAGATAATGCAACTCCCTGGTATCAAAAGAAATCTTTGAGGTCATCAAACGTCATCCTATAAGAGGGTGATCATAAAGGTGTCTCTCAGGTGATCGGAAAGTATCTGTTGGGTTGTATGTATCGAGATGGGATTTGTCCCTCCCAAGTCGGAGAGATATACTTCGGGCCCACTCGGTAATCGATATCAACACCGCTTGCAAGCACGTGGTTAAGGAGTTAATCACAAAGTGATATCGGATTACGGAACGAGTAAAGTACTTGATGTGAATGAGATTGAACTAGGTATGTCGATACGAATGATCGAATCTCGGGCAAGTAAAATATCGCGTGAGGAAGGGAATATAAATATGGGATTAATTGAATCCTGGCATCGTGGTTCATCCGATATGATCATCGATGAATATGTGGGAGTCAATATGGGTTTCCAGACCCCGCTGTTGATTATTGATAGAAGATCATGTCTGCATATTCTCGAACCCGTAGGGTCACACACTTAACGTGTCTCGACGCTAGGATAGAATGGATAATTGGTTTATGAGTTTTTGTTCGGAGTCTTGGATGAGATCCAGGACATCACGAGAGGTTCCGGAATGGTCCAGAGAATAAGATTCATATAAGGGAAAGCAGTTTTTGGATTTCGGAATTGTTTCGGAATGTTCGGTATTGTATCGGAAGCTTCTAGAACCTTCCGGAGTGGGACCAACGTGGCCCCATTTGTCGGGAGGGGGCGTGGGCCTACGAGGGAGTGCCCTGGCCGCATTGGGCCAAGGGCACAAGGCCCCATAGGCCCAGCCGTCCAAGCCCTAGGGGAAACCCTAGGTAGAGCTTCTAGAAGGGGGGACTTGCCCCCCACTCCACCACATGTGGCCGCCGGCCCTAGGGTTTGGAGGAGGGGCAAGGGCAGCCGGTCAGCCCTCTATATAAAGAGGGCAGGGGCGCACCCTCCCCCCACACCTCCTCAAACCCTAGCCTCCTAGTTACTGCCCTCCTCTCTCTCTCTCCCGACTGCGCGTAGGCGAAGCCCTGCCGCAGAAACTCTCCACCTTTGCACCACGCCGTCGTGTTGTAGATCCAATCTATCTCTCCACCCCACTTGCTGGACCGAGGAAGGAGGAGCCGTCGAGGTGCCGTACGTGTGCATCTCTAGGAGGCGTCGCCACTTGCAGCGTTGGATCGGATCGGATCGCGAGGAGGAGAAGGCTAATACGACTACATCAACCACGTTCCGTTGAACGTTCCGCTGTGTGATTTCTTCAAGGGTATGAAGATCTCATATATCCCTCTCGTTGTTTGCATCTCCTAGATTAGATCTTGGCTTTTCCCATTCGCATCCGTAGAAAATTTTGATTTACTATGGTGCGAAACCCTTCACGCACATCATTGATTATCTTGCAAAGGCCTTCGATTTGCACTTCAGTTCTCTCGATCTCCTGCTTGAGTTCCCTAATCCTCTTGTTTTTATTTATCACCCTCTTCTCTTGGTTAGCGAACTTCTTCTCTTGGTCCTGGAACTTTATCTCTTGGAGCTTCATTGCCTCCTCCTGCTGCTTGATCATTTCCTCCTTCTCCTTGATGAGAGCGCATAGCTCATCGTTCCTTAACATCTCGAGGAAGATACCTTTTCAAGGTCATGTATGTGGCAATCCAAGTCTTGATATTGGGTTCTTCGGTGCTTGGTAGAAGTCATTTCCTCAAAGGTTAACTCTATGGGAATTCCTTCCTCATCTCGTCTTCCAAAAAGGCCACCGCAGTGTCCTTGGAGAGCCTCATGATGGCGTCCACATAGGCGACCAATGAGCTGCTACAAGCTGATGCTAAGGGCCTTCTCCTTGGAGTCGCTAACAATGTGGATTGCTATGTCTTCCTCCGGGTTCTTGCCTCGTTCTTGTCCTGGCTGGATGACTTTGACTCCCCAGCAGCCGTCCTTGTGGAGTTTCTTCATTGTCCTTCCCTGGATTATTGGCAGGGGAAGGTCCAAACGCGTGAGGAGGTCCATGAGGCATCCACCAAAGCAAAGGGGCTCGATTTCCACGACGGTGTCATAGAGGAATCTTGTCATCCTTAAGTTAGAAGAGTGAAGATTAGATACTTAAACAAGTAGAGGAAAGCAGGTACTAGAAGTGCGGAAAAATAACTTAGTAGAAAAGCAAGGCACATAAGTTAAAGGTGGTTACAATCCTAGGGTCACGTCCTACAGGCAACGATGTGCTCTGATACCATCTGTAGTGACCTTGGATCAATAAAGATCCTACCCTGTGATTTACATGCTAGTCCCTGGATCAATAGCTAGCACTCACAGTCGATGAATATCATGTAAAACACAAAGTCTTTATTACATGGAGAATCCAGAGTATGAATTTATTACAAATTTTCTTAGCATTAAGCTAGCTCAAATAACAGCGGAAACATAAAGAATCTTGAGTCCATCAATGCCCCAGGCTTGTCGAGTGTAGACTCGCGATCCCTACGCACCTTTCAATCTTCGGATTCTGCACATAAGACGTGCAGCCAACAAGTTGGGTCAATACTTTGAATGTATTGGCAAATTACACCAAGGAAAGAAAGGACTAACTCTACATGCAAGGCTAGTTTAGGCTGTGGAGTTTATTTGCTCAAAGCTAGTTTTCTTAAGTATGGAGAAGAAGAGAAGATTTCCCTACTTTGTAAACTTTTGTTTAAATAATATATGGTCGAATGGCACACGAGGATATTACTCACCAAGTGTCCAAACAACCTAACACTTGTATATTACTCACCAAGTTCCCAAAACCCTCCCAATAGCGATATGACTCAAGCCTTGGGTTTTTAGAAAACTTTAAGTTTTGAAAGAGAGAGAGAGGAAGATCCTTCAGAGGCTCCATCCTTCAGATGCTCAAGTGTTCTTTTCTGTGAACTCGGCTGATCGATCAGATTGTAATACTCTCGAGAGTTTGTGCACTTTACCCACAATCCACGATCAAGTCCTTTTACAGACAAGACCAAGGCGAGGCTTTCCCTTAGTAGCCCCTCTACCTTATGGATCCAACCGTGCCAAGAACCTCCAAATGTTGGTACCCAGGTGAGGTTTCCCACTAAGTACTAGGCCAAGACAGAGCCCATATGTATTGTGGTTGCACTGGAAGCTTCTGAATTTTGAAACATGGCAGACTTCTTTGATTCCTGGGTGGTCGTCCTCCACCAAAACTCACTCATTGACCCGACAACCATTCCGCCCAGAAGAAAACTTAGTTTTATTTTGAAGTGGATTTGAGAAGAAAAGTTTGCTCAAGAGAGCCTTTTTACTTAGAAGAAATTCATTATCTTTTGAACCCCCCAACGGTACTTTAAATATATATAGCATAGCAAGCAATACTTAGCAAAACAGGGGAACCTATTAGGAGGGGAAATCCTAAGTATAGAGCTACTCATGGCATACTACAAAATCATCGCACTTGCAAAATGATACTAAGGAAAAATCCTACTAGAACATCCTACACATGCATACTACAGAATTTTGAAGATCACATGCATAGAATCAAAACTGGGACAAAAGTTATGAACAAGTGGTGTAACTTGCCTTGATCCGAGCAGCACTCTACGCAATAGTACTCCTCAGCACACTCCGAACAATCTAACGAAACACAAACATAGATCTAATCACAACTTGCACAAAATATGCCACAGAGATAATATGCATGCATGCAACATGGTAATTATGCAAGATTTGTTTTCTAAATTGACCAAGGTAGTCTAATTGGATTTCAATTGTGTTAGGGATGTTATTAGCATTGATTTCCCACAGGTTTAAATTAATTTGGGTCATTATTCTAATTCATAGGCTCATAAGGAGATCCAACCATCTAATTAGCCCCGAATCAGATCTATTATCCTTAAGCAAGGTTTTATAATTTTTTTCAGTAGGTATTGTAAAAACAAAGTCAACGCAACAAGAATCAACCAAAACGGGGTTTTAATTATTTTTCTATGAATTAAACACTCAAATCTAGAGATTACATTCTACACAGAAAAGCCTACTGCAAACTTGTAATATTGTTATAGATCTGTGTTCTACACAATTTTGTGAATCCAAGGGTATATTATACGCAAAATTTGTCCAAACGGTTGAATTTCTATGAATTTCGCAAAGTTTTAATAATTTCTGCCTATTTAAACTAATCCAATCCGATCTGTGACAGGTGGCGGCCCCTGATTGGCCCAGCTAAACGATGCGCGCTGACGTGGCGCTGACGCGGTCATGCCACGCGGCGTAACGCTACTCACCGATACCCCTTCACCACAACTTCTAATCTAAACCGAACGGTCCCGATCTAATGGACGAGGGTGACGGTGGCGACTTACAGGGCACGACGGCGGCGGCGGGCGGCGGTGGCGTCGATGACGATGGTCGGCGGTGTCTCGGTTGGTCCCTGGGGCGATGGAGTGCTCGACGAGATGCAGCAGCTCCTCGCGGTCCTCCTCGAGCAGATTGCGTCGTCTTTCGCCTCCTCCTCTCGCCGCAACTCTCCCCTAGCATCCGCAAGCTCCGGTGACGCGTCGGCGAGCGATTCCCGGCGACGTGCTACACAAGGGGAGAAAGGAGAAGGTCAGGGTGAGGTGGTGTCGTGTAGCATCCCAATTGTCTAACAATTGTAATGCTACTTGGTCTAGTAATATACTGGCTACTTCAAATATATAATTGTAGCATCATCATTATATCATGCTCATGTCATCATGCCTCCTTGCATTTGAGCATCATATAAAACCCCTTTTCATTTGGTTCTTATCTCATATGCATTGTTAATTGTATTTGCCTCTTGATATTGTATTTGGTTCTTGATATATTGTTTAATGCCCAAGTTGAGTTGGGGGCATATCTCTTATTAACTCCACCACCTTTTTCTTTCACCACCTTATAATTCCACCATCCAACCAAATATGAGCTTGGCACTTATTGGTTTTACCTCTAGCTCATGTGGGTTGGGATGGATCCAATTCTTTATCCACATACTCTCATCTTAGCATCATGTTGTTTTCACAATATTGAAACATGAGAGCCACATGGCCACATTTGCATGCCTTGTGAGTGGAACCTTTTTCCTAGCTTCCATATGTTTGTTTGGGGTTATCATCATGTTGGGATATTTTTGTGGGCTTATTAAATACCTAGTGGCATATACACACTAGCAAGTCCCAAATATAATCCAATATGATCATCTCCATATACTCCACTTGGTTTTCTTTCTAAATTACTTTGCTTGGGCCTTACTCCAATTTTTGTGATGCATGATAATAATGCCATGTAAAAATGTTGTTTTCACAATAATCAACATGGCCATAAATGTTTTGCATGGGCCATGCAAGCCCCACCTTTTGCTTGTTCTTTGGATCTTATTTGAATTTTGAGTGAATTTAAACCACATCTCTCTCTCCTCTTAGCTTGATCTTGTTTGTGCTTGCTTAAGACCATCATCACCACACCCCTCTCTTGTGTTGCTTGATCTAGTTGGAGCATGCAAACTCCTATAAACCCCAAGCCACCACCCCATCACCCTAATCCCCTAGCTATCACCACCCTACCTCACCTCTCCTCTCTTTACCATCCCCTCTAAACCTAGCTCTAAGCTAAAACCTAGACCAAACCCTAAGTACCCTAAGTCCACCACCTCTCTCTCTCGGCCTCCCCCTCTCTCTTACCTAGCTGGCCACCTAGCTACCCCCAGCCCCAACCAAACCCTAGCTACCCCGAGCCATACCCCCTCTCTACCCGAGCCTAGCTCCCAACCCTAGCCTGAGCTCCCTACCCCCTCTCCCTCTAGCTCTCTCTCTCCCTGCCTTGTGGCCCTACCCCGAGCCTCCCCCTGCCTCCTTGGCCCCACCCTGCCGTCCCCACCTGCCAGCTGCCCTGCTCCTGCCCTGGCCGTGCCGGCCGAGCACGTGAGGAGGAGGACGAAAAGGTGGCCGAGCCACCTTTTACATCCAACCACTCCCTCCCCACGGCATACTCCCCCCTCTGCCTTATCTCCTCCCCCACGGCTCTCCTCTGCTCGCCCAGATCCACCCCCGACCGTCCCCTCTCTCCCTGCCTGCCCCGCCACCGTTTCCCCGACGCCGGCCACCGTCGGCCTCCATCTCCTCTACACAAACCAGCCGATGGCGAGGCATCCGCTGAAGTCGAGGAAGGTCACGGCCGTCCTCTTCGTCGACCTGTACACGCCTGCAAGGAGGAGGAGCACCAGAGCCACCAGATCGACGCCAAGGCCGACGCCAAACCCTAGTCGCCCGGTCTCTGCCTCGACGACAATCCCCTACGCCTCGAGCCGATCAGACCACGCCAACGTCCTCACGGTGAGCTCCCCGACCCGACATGGTTCCCTTCACATCTGCGCTAGACTCATCGGACTTCTTCGTTGCACCCTCGGTGCACCGACGAAGGCCAAGACGTCGCTGCTCGCTCCGCGTAAAAACCCTATCTAGGCGCTACCGACCTCCTAACAGCTACCTCAAGACAACCTGGGCCACCGGCCACAAGACGCCCAGGTCCCTGGGCCGATTCCCCACACAGCGCTCACAAGATCGATCGATCTGTCGACGGTTTCGAGAAGAGAAACAGTGATCGAACCCGCTTTGCGATAACCCCTGTTCTTTTTGTTTCATCAACCCAAGGCCCCTAGGACCCACCTGCGCCTCGGTGCGCTTTATAAAAGGCTCCCTGTTTTGGTCGCCTCAACCCGCAGTCCTCCCTCCGAGCCAGTGGCAGCTCAAGGCCCGCCCATCGACGTGTGGGTCCGCTTGCGTGGTCCCGTCACTGCTTGTCTAGTGCAAGCTGCGTGAGAAAAGCTGCCAGTAGTTCAGTCCCAGCTGCTTGGCCCACCCACAGTGCCTGTGGTTCTGGGTCTGTCTGGGTGACAAAAGTCTCTGTGTTTAACTGCTTAAATTTAAATCTTTTCAAATTAAATCAAACTCAAATTTAAATTGCTTTTAAATAACTTTTGAAATACAAACTCAAATATTACATATAATATATGTTTTGAGATCAGAAAAATATGAGGAATTCAAATATGCTATCTAAAATATATTTTGAACACTTTATTTTCCAAGTTTAATAAAATTACAATAAATTGCCCTTTTCCCTTAATTAATTAATAACTTTTGTTTTATAACCCCAAATTTAACAAATAATATGTCTAAAATGATTAGCTCGACGAGACCTTTCTGTTTATGCATTCCTTGGTTTGATTTGAAGCATGCATCATATAAATATATTGTGAACAGCAACTTATATGAGTATTAAATGGGGCCAAAGCTCAATAAAAATGTCTTATTATTGTATTCCACACCTCACCCATGCCATGCTACTTAATTGCCATGCAAATTGTGCATCATTCATCATGGCATGATTGTTTGCTTGATGCATTTGACATATGCTTGTGAACTTTATTTATGTTGGCCCTTGTTTGTTTGGTTCTTCTTCGAATAGACGCTGAGCAGGGGATATACCAAGAGAACCAGGAGCACTACCCAGATCCATCACTCACTTCAACTGAGCTGCCAGGCAAGCACTACCACATGCTTGCATACATATAGTACCTATTGCCTCTATCTTATTCTTGCATCATTGAGTCGCGATTGCATTAAATTGAATCCCAAGTATTGCATAGCCTTTACTTTTAAAGCCCACCACAGCTTGTTCCTCCATCCCATGAGCCATTACTACAGGAGTTGTTTGAGCCATGCGAGTCGTAGAACAGTATGTGTAGGGTAAGTGAGTGTCTGATGGATAATGAGGTACTTAAACAACTTAACCTAAGTAGTAATGGGATAACTAATGAAAGTGGCATCGGTGAGCCATATTCGCTATTTGGTTTTTCAGGCTCACTTGTGTCCCGTAAGACCCCGAGTACTTGATTCCTGTTCCAAGAATATTCGCGCTATCCACATCCGGGAGGCTTATGGACCCCCGAGCCGTAGCTTGATTCATTCTTATTTCTTGGGGCCACAAACTAGTTTGAGGTTTTATTTACTATCATGTACTTATGCCATGCTTTATCGCTTTATTTAAATTATGCAGGTAATCGCATCTGTTGTTTAGGAAAGCGGAGTGTTTTCATGTGTCGACAAGCCCAACACATTTTCGGTTCCCATCGTTCACGCCATTGACGCAAAACCTTGAGTCCGTCTCGAGTCGCTAACTCCGCTATGGTAGCTTAATGGGGTGGCCCCCTGAAATATTTCTGAATCCTGTGATCGCTTTGTCGTGACTGCCTCGTCGGGTTTTGATTTGGTTTTTCCGAGGTATATCGAGTGTGTGTTGCTATTTGTGCACCCCTGCAGGGTAAAACTTTCTGAAAGCCGTGTCCGCGGTTATGGATGACTTGGAGCACAGTTTCTCGATCATAGACAAGCATAACTAAAGTACCGCTTCTAATTTGACTAGACTAGGTACCTGACTAGTAAATAGTGCAACACTCATGGAATGGATAATAAACCGCCAACGGATGGGGTTGTTCGTCCGCTCTCGCTTCGGTGTTTAGGAGGAGGATGGATCTGTTAAGATTACCTTTATAACTGTTATAATTGTTGTTCTTAATTCACGGACATCCGTCTATCTTTGGTTAGGCGGATGGTTAGCGAGTATCTATAGAATTGCTAGGGTTTATCTTTTGCTGCAATTGCGTCACCACAGGTTGTGTCCCCTTTAGAGGCATAAAGACTTGCCGAAATACCCTAGGGTCTCACACGATAAATTATTGGTTCAGATGAACAGGTACCCTCGCAAGATGGATACTGGGTGGAAGAGACGGACGATGTGGGCAACGATCATTCGGTGTAGAGATTCCGGGAACGGGGATCCGTGAGATCTGTGGGCGGGATGTGCTTATTTATGGGTCATCTTATGCCGATTTGCTTCTTATCCGTAGTCGGATTTTGTCTTCCGCTTCCGCTTGATACTCTGTTGATTGATGTATGAGGAGTATCCCAAACTATTATATCTATCTAGGATATTTGGATCTTGCCGTATGGCGTTGCTATATTTCCTTTCTTTTTAGATGGAATGGCTCTGATGTACTATTGTATGGTGGCTTGCATACATACTCATTTGTGTATGTAGTTGATCCTTCTTCGCCGATTACGCCGCCCGTTCTTGTCCCGATGTTTGGAAATGGTTGGGACGGCCGAAAGGTCTACCTGTGAGTGGCATTTGGGCCCCACCGTACTATTTCAACCATTTCTGATCATCCAGGCTTGTACTAGGAGCGTAATTCACCGAGGTAGTTACAATTGGTATCAGAGCCATCCCGCCCTTCAGGGTCTCAGCCAAATGGTCGTTGTCTGTCTAGCAAATATTTTAGTAGTTATGTATATTAGGGAAAAACAAAACGTGAGAGTAGGACTGCTTTCATTTTTCTTCTTACCCAACCACCATCTTTTCTGGTAAGGGAGTGTAACGTTTTCAATCCTCTTCAAAAAAATTCAAACTAGGATTCACGTGTTCTGGGTTTCCGTAGTACCATAGAAAGTGTGTGTGTGTGTGTAAATCCTTGTCTATCTGTTGCATCCAGTTTGTTATCACAATCTGCCTTTGGTTATCAACTGTTGGTACATTCCATACTGACAGGCTTTTGCAAACCGACGAGATCTATCTGATTTGTTGTATACCGGCGCGATCTATCTGACTCCTTGTTAACCGGTGCCATCTTCTTAAGGGCGTTCTTCCTTCCAGCAACTCCACCTTCCGTGCAAAATCACTTATCAGGTAGAGAGGTAGAGTCGCTAATCTTGTTTCGTTATCTGATTTTGCGCATCTATTGGTATTTTAATGCCGAAAAATACGGAAAAATTTTCTTTGATACATCTGTGTTTCCACACTCCTTTCCAGTCGTGTGTGAAACATTATCTATCTTCCTTTTATCAGCATGTCCATGCTAACTCATTCTTTTGTCACCGGCGCTTAATCCTGGGGTTTCTTCCATCTTCGTTTCTCTTGGGCTAATTACATAACAGGTGTCGATCCGATGCTGACGATTGTAATTTGGCTCTCGGCATCGATATATTCCACTCACGATAAGTGTCGCTTGGAATACGGGAAAATGCTATAAACCGTCACCATCTGGAGGATACGGTTATCTCCTGTGATTTTGAGTACACCGTGATCCTATCTATGCTTATTCAAGCATCCTTGGAAATACGGAGTTTCTCAAAGCACTACGGCGGTCTATCATCTATCCATCATGTTTCACATCTTTTTCAACTCCATATCTGCACATCTTTTTCGTCTCTGATAGCTCATACCATAAGCAAAGCTATATCATCGTTTCTCATCCAAGACCTCTTTATCTTTGTAAGCGGTGATCCTAGCGACAATGTGAACCAGGTGACATCTCTTTTCTTCGGAAGGACCAGATAATCTATTCTTCCAGTGCATCTTCTTCAACACGAACCCGTGCTCTTAATATTGATCTTTCAAAGAGCGTTGAGCTCAGGAAGTGTTTCGAGCATTTGTTCGTTTCTCTCGCCTCTTGAACTTGATATTCTAGGAATATCCTGTTAATCCATGGTGGTATATGTTGATAATATGCTTGCCTATTCCATATCAATGGAAGGACATGGAAGATCATCTGTGTCTCTTTCTCTCAATCTCCGTGAGCAATGCCTGTGTGCAAAGTCTCAAAGTGAGATTTCTGACTTTTTGAAGTCCCCTATCTCGACCACGTCCTTCTGCTAAATACATTGCTTCAATTCTGGAATCAGCAAATCCATTGTGAATTCCATCCTCCATCTTCGACCAATCCGGAGATGTTCCTTGTTGGCAAGTTATCATCGTCGTTCCGCTGAAGTTTCCTCAAGATTGCTAAATCTCTCTCAATCTTTTCAAGAAGAACATGGAGTTCTTTCACCTCAGTCTCGTCAAGTAATCCCTTGAAACCCTCTCGCTCTATCGTCTATGCTCAATCCACCGGAGGCCATGAAGACCTTCCAGATCTTGTTTCCTTCTGTTCAAGTTGGTGTTATCTTTTCTGTAGCGGTTGAATCTTGCAGTTCTTCTCCATAATCTTCCTTCATATCTTTCCGGTGGCTTGGTACTTCCGATATGACGGCAACATCATCACCCTTATCTATCTTGGACCCGGTGAATCGTTTGCATCAATCCTTGTTTCTTACGGAGCCCCATGAGCTCTTCTATCAATACCTTCAGTCTGTTTTGGTAGTTGGGTTGCACGGTTTTCTTATTCATGTGCGGAGTAATGCTTTGAGTGCGGGATGGAGTAGCTACCATACCACTACTCTTATCATTCGCTCTTGTACATTGAATTGGTGAACTAATGTGATTACACTCTTTCCACGGAAGTTAGAAGTGGCCTTTATCCCTCGATACTTTTACTTACGTCCTTGTTTTTCCGGAGTGCTCTCTTGAAGGAAGTAATCAATAATCTCTTGTTGGTGATCTGTCTATTCTAGCCGGAGCAAATCTACAATTATCTGGTGGAAACAAACGCAAACTCTTTTCTATCCTCGTCTTGCTACCGGTGCTCTACATCCCCAAACAAGATGAAAGGAAACTCTATATCTCTCTTTGTTCATCAATTCTTTGCTAATTCTTTGTTGTGGTAAAACCAATTATGGTTGATGCCATCAGCCGCAAATCTATTGCGTTAGCCTCAAGGCTAAAGAAAGCAATAAGTATCTCTACAATAAACTCCAGATCCTCCATATTCTTTGCTTCGCGAGATTTCCACCGTGGTCTGGCTTCACGTCTGTCTCGGGAAGTTATATCCGCGCACCTCAATTGCGTGATCCTTCGGTTCTTACCGGCGCAACAAGAATCTAATCCGGCGATGTCTAGCTAAATCTTTCTGTTGATATCAAGGGACTCTATTGTTTGAAGGCAATATTGTTTCCGTGCTTCATTTCTCAAATCCGAGAGAGGATACGATGCTATTGTCATAGTGGGTCAAACCTCTCCAATCTAGCTTTTTCTTCCGGCGACACAAAGATCCATCCTCTCTAGTATCAGTAAATCTTTAATCTTAATGATGTGTCTTTCTTTATCCGTGATACATCATCTTGTCCTTTCTTTCACAAGTGGTTCTTTTCTCGTATCTTGTTTCTTGGGCAAAACCGGAGCTATGTCCATCCTATCCTTCTTGTCTCACGACAATCCTTCAACTCTTCCAACCCGTTGTTTCGCAAGCAAAATGCAAGACTCGCAACAAGTCTAGCAAGTTCTGCAAGGTGCAGTGGTCGCACCATTCCGTTGATGAAGCCACTTGGGAACGTGAAGATGATCTCCGTGCCAAGTATCCTACCCTCTTTGTGTCTTCTTCTTCCTAGAATCTCGGGGCGAGATTCCTGTTTAGTGGGGGAGAGTTGTAGCATCCCAATTGTCTAACAATTGTAATGCTACTTGGTCTAGTAATATACTAGCTACTTCAAATATATAATTGTAGCATCATCATTATATCATGCTCATGTCATCATGCCTCCTTGCATTTGAGCATCATATAAAACCCCTTTTCATTTGGTTCTTATCTCATATGCATTGTTAATTGTATTTGCCTCTTGATATTGTATTTGGTTCTTGATATATTGTTTAATGCCCAAGTTGAGTTGGGGGCATATCTCTTATTAACTCCACCACCTTTTTCTTTCACCACCTTATAATTCCACCATCCAACCAAATATGAGCTTGGCACTTATTGGTTTTACCTATAGCTCATGTGGGTTGGGATGGATCCAATTCTTTATCCACATACTCTCATCTTAGCATCATGTTGTTTTCACAATATTGAAACATGAGAGCCACATGGCCACATTTGCATGCCTTGTGAGTGGAACCTTTTTCCTAGCTTCCATATGTTTGTTTGGGGTTATCATCATGTTGGGATATTTTTGTGGGCTTATTAAATACCTAGTGGCATATACACACTAGCAAGTCCCAAATATAATCCAATATGATCATCTCCATATACTCCACTTGGTTTTCTTTCTAAATTACTTTGCTTGGGCCTTACTCCAATTTTTGTGATGCATGATAATAATGCCATGTAAAAATGTTGTTTTCACAATAATCAACATGGCCATAAATGTTTTGCATGGGCCATGCAAGCCCCGCCTTTTGCTTGTTCTTTGGATCTTATTTGAATTTTGAGTGAATTTAAACCACATCTCTCTCTCTTAGCTTGATCTTGTTTGTGCTTGCTTAAGACCATCATCACCACACCCTCTTGTGTTGCTTGATCTAGTTGGAGCATGCAAACTCCTATAAACCCCAAGCCACCACCCCATCACCCTAATCCCCTAGCTATCACCACCCTACCTCACCTCTCCTCTTTACCATCCCTCTAAACCTAGATCTAAGCTAAAACCTAGACCAAACCCTAAGTACCCTAAGTCCACCACCTCTCTCTCGCCCCCTCTCTCCTACCTAGCTGGCCACCTAGCTACCCCCAGCCCCAACCAAACCCTAGCTACCCCCAGCCAAACCCCCACACTACCCCAGCCTAGCTCCCAACCCAAGCCTGAGCTCCCGACCCCCTCTCCCTCTAGCTCTCTCTCTCCCTTGTGGCCCCCCGCCTCCTTGGCCCCACCTCCCGTCCCCACCGCCCTGCTCACGCCTGCTCGGCCGTCTTGCCGGCCGAAAGCACGTGAGGAGGAGGATTTAAAGGTGGCCGAGCCACCTTTACATCCAACCACTCCCTCCCACGGCATCCTCCCCTCCGCTTATCTCCTCCCCACGGCTCTCCTCTGCCGCCAGATCCACCCTGCACCGTCCCTCTCTCCCCGCCTTCCCCGCCACCGTTTACCCTCGACGCCGCCACCCGGCCTCCATCTCTCTACACAAACCAGCCGATGGCGGCGTCCGCTGCAGTCGAGGACGGTCACGGCCGTCCTCTGCGTCGACATGTACACGCCTGCAACGAGGAGGAGCACCAGAGCCACCAGATCGACGCCAAGGCCGACGCCAAACCCTAGTCGCCCGGTCTCTGCCTCGACGACAATCCCCTACGCCTCGAGCCGATCAGACCACGCCAACGTCCTCACGGTGAGCTCCCGACCTTCGACATGGTTCCCTTCGCCATCACGCGCTAGACTCATCGGACCCTTCGTCAGGCACCCTCGGTGCACCGACGAAGACGCCGCTTTCGCTTCCGCTCCGCAGAAACCCTATCTAGGCAGCGCCCGACCTCCTAACAGCTACCCTCGACAGCTCGGTGGCACCGCCACAAGACGCCCAGGTCCCCGTTCGATTCCCCGTCTGTTGCGCTCGCGCATCGGCATCGATCGTCGATGACGGTTTGAGAAGAGAAACAGTGATCGAACCCGCTTTTGTAGATAACCTCGTTTCTTTGTTTCATCAACCCGCTCCCTAGGACCCACCTGTCGCCTCGGTGCGCTTTTATAAAAGGCTCTGTTTTGGTCGCCTCAACCCGCAGCCTCCTTCCGAGCGTGGCAGCCTCGGTCGCCCACCGACGTAGGGTCCGCTTGTGCCGTGGTCCCGTCCTGCCGCTTGTCGGGCTAGTGCAAGCTGTGAGAAAAGCTTTTCACGCAGTTCAGTCCAGCCAAGATTGGCCCAACTGCGCTGCCTGGTTCTGGTCTGTCTGGGTGACAAAAGTCTTTGTGTTTAATCTGTTTAAATTTAAATCTTTTCAAATTAAATCAAACTCAAATTTAAATTCTGTTTTAAATAACTTTTGAAATACAAACTCAAATATTACATATAATATATGTTTTGAGATTAGAAAAATATGAGGAATTCAAATATGCTATCTAAAATATATTTTGAACACTTTATTTTCCAAGTTTAATAAAATTACAATAAATTGCCCTTTTCCCTTAATTAATTAATAACTTTTGTTTTATAACCCCAAATTTAACAAATAATATGTCTAAAATGATTAGCTCGACGAGACCTTTCTGTTTATGCATTCCTTGGTTTGATTTGAAGCATGCATCATATAAATATATTGTGAACAGCAAATTATATGAGTATTAAATGGGGCCAAAGCTCAATAAAAATGTCTTATTATTGTATTCCACACCTCACCCATGCCATGCTACTTAATTGCCATGCAAATTGTGCATCATTCATCATGGCATGACTGTTTGCTTGATGCATTTGATTCATATGCTTGTGAACTTTATTTATGTTGGCCCTTGTTTGTTTGGTTCTTCTTCGAATAGACGCTGAGCAGGGGATATACCAAGAGAACCAGGAGCACTACCCAGATCCATCACTCGCTTCAACTGAGCTGCCAGGCAAGCACTACCACATGCTTGCATGCATATAGTACCTATTGCCTCTATCTTATTCTTGCATCATTGAGTCGCGATTGCATTAAATTGAATCCCAAGTATTGCATAGCCTTTACTTTTAAACCCCACCACAGCTTGTTCCTCCATCCCATGAGCCATTACTACAGGAGTTGTTTGAGCCATGCAGTCAGAGAACAGCATGTGTAGGGTAAGTGAGTGTCTGATGGATAACGAGGTACTTAAACAACTTAACCTGAGTAGTAATGGGATAACTAATGAAAGTGGCATCGGTGAGCCATATTCGCTATTTGGTTTTTCAGGCTCACTTGTGTCCCGTAAGACCCCGAGTACTTGATTCCTGTTCCAAAAATATTCGCGCTATCCACATCCGGGAGGCTTATGGACCCCCTTGAGCCAGAGCTTGATTCATTCTTATTTCTTGGGGCCACAAACTAGTTTGTGGTTTTATTTACTATCCTGTACTTATGCCATGCTTTACTGCTTTATTTAAATTGTGCAGGTAACGCACAATCTTGTTTAGGAAAGCGGAGTGTTTTCGGTGTCGACAAGCCCACCACATTTTCGGGTTCCTACTGCTCACAGCCCATTGACGCAAACCTTGAGTCCGTCTCGAGTCAGCTAACTCCGCTATGGTAGCTTAATGGGTGGCCTGAAATATTTCTGAATCTGTGATCGCTTTGTCGTGATCGCCTGCCGGGTTTTGATTTGGTTTTTCCGAGGTATATCGAGTGTGTGTTGCTATTTGTGCACCCTGCAGGTAAAACTTTCAAAGCCGTGTCCGCGTTATGGACGACTTGGAGCACAGTTTTCCGATCATAGACAAGTATAACTAACGTACCGCTTCTAATTTGACTAGACTAGGTCCCTGACTCGTAAATTGTGCAACACTCATGGAATGGATAATCCAACTGCCAACGGATGGGGGGGGGGTTGTTCGTCCGCTTCCTCGCCGGTAAGCGAGGAGGAGGATGGATCTGTTAAGATTACCTTTATAATCGTTATAATTGTTGTTCTTAATTCACGGACATCCGCTCATCTTTGGTTAGGCGGATGGTTAGCAGTATCTATAGAATTGCGAGGGTTTATCTTTTGCTGCTATTGCGTCTCCACAGGTTGTGTCCCCTTTAGAGGCATAAAGACTTGCTGAGTACCCTAGGGTCTCACACGATAAATTATTGGTTCAGATGAACAGTACCTCGCAAGATGGATACTGGGTGGAAGAGACGGACGATGTGGGCAACGATCATTCGTGTAGAGATTCCGGAACAGGATCCGTGAGATCTGTATGGATGCTTATTTATGGGGCATCTTATGCCGATTTGCTTCTTATCCGCACTGGATTTTGTCTTCCGCTTCCGCTTGATACTGTTGATTGAAGTAAGAGGAGATAAACCAAAATATTATATCTATCTAGGATATTTGGATCTTTCCATATGTATGCTATATATTTTCTTTTTAGATGGAATGGCTCGATGTACTATTGTATGGTGGCTTGCATACATACTCATTTGTGTATGTAGTTGATCCTTCGCTGCCGATTACGCCTGCCGTTCTTGTCCGATGTTTGGAAATGGTTGGGATGGCCGAAAGGTCTACCTGGAGTGGCATTTGGGCCCCACCGCACTATTTCAACCATTTCGATCATCCAGCTTGTACTAGGAGCGTAATTCACCGAGGTAGTTACAATTGGTATCAGAGCCATCCCGCCCTTCAGGGTCTCAGCCAAATGGTCGTTGTCTGTCTAGCAAATATTTTAGTAGTTATGTATATTAGGGAAAAACAAAACGTGAGAGTAGGACTGATTTCATTTTTCTTCTTACCCAACCACCACCTTTTCTGGTAAGGGAGTGTAACATTTTCAATCCTCTTCAAAAAAATTCAAACTAGGATTCACGTGTTCTGGGTTTCCGTAGTACCATAGAAAGTGTGTGTGTGTGTAAATCTTGTCTATCTCTGTTGCATCCAGCTTTGTTATCACAATCGCCTTTGGTTATCAACTGCTGGTACATTCCATCGATGTGCTTTTGCAAACCGACGAGATCTATCTGATTTGTTGTATACCGGCGCGATCTATCTGACTCCTTGTTAACCGGTGCCATCTTCTTAAGGGCGTTCTTCCTTCCAGCAACACCACCTTCCGTGCAAAATCACTTATCAGGTAGAGAGGTAGAGTCGCTAATCTTGTTTCGTTATCTGATTTTGCGCATCTATTGGTATTTTAATGCCGAAAAATGCGGAAAATTTTTCTTTGATACATCTGTGTTTCCACACTCCTTTCCAGTCGTGTGTGAAACATTATCTATCTTCCTTTTATCAGCATGTCCATGCTAACTCATTCTTTTGTCACCGACGCTTAATCCTGGGGTTTCTTCCATCTTCGTTTCTCTTGGGCTAATTACATAACAGGTGTCGATCCGATGCTGACGATTGTAATTTGGCTCTCGGCATCGATATATTCCACTCACGATAAGTGTCGCTTGGAATACGGGAAAATGCTATAAACCGTCACCATCTGGAGGATACGGTTATCTCCTGTGATTTTGAGTACACCGTGATCCTATCTATGCTTATTCAAGCATCCTTGGAAATACGGAGTTTCTCAAAGCACTACGGCGGTCTATCATCTATCCATCATGTTTCACATCTTTTTCAACTCCATATCTGCACATCTTTTTCGTCTCTGATAGCTCATACCATAAGCAAAGCTATATCATCGTTTCTCATCCAAGATCTCTTTATCTTTGTAACCGGTGATCCTAGCGACAATGTGAACCAGGTGACATCTCTTTTCTTCGGAAGGACCAGATAATCTATTCTTCCAGTGCATCTTCTTCAACACGAAACCGTGCTCTTAATATTGATCTTTCAAAGAGCGTTGAGCTCAGGAAGTGTTTCGAGCATTTGTTCGTTTCTCTCGCCTCTTGAACTTGATATTCTGGGAATATCCTGTTAATCCATGGTGGTATATGTTGATAATATGCTTGCCTATTCCATATCAATGGAAGGACATGGAAGATCATCTGTGTGTCTTTCTCTCAATCTCCATGGTTAGTTAGGTTTTTTTTATTCTTTTCTTTTATCAATTTTCTGTTTCACTAAAACTTTAATAACTTTTGCATAGCAAACTCAAACTTAGTGAAACTTGTTTCTAAATTTTTGTAAAAATGAGGTGGTCATCTTAGAGCCAGAGAATTTTATTTTGGCATTGTTTTTAGAAGGGTCAAAGAAGATTGCTTCATTCTTGCTCATAGAGGGATTTTTTTATTAGGGTTTTGTTAGGGTTTGATGGTAGGGTTTTGATGCAACTTAAATTTGTAGGATGCAATGATTCAAGGATGATGCATGCTTCTAGTAACATCTATTATAAAAATTTAGGATGTTACAGGGACCAACCTTGATGTTATCGAGGAGGTCAAAGAATTCCTATCTCGCTGCTTTGAGATGAAGGACTTGGGAGTGGCTGATGTAATATTAAACATCAAGCTACTAAAGGATGACAATGGTGGGATTACACTTCTTGAGTCCCACTATGTGGAAAATATATTGAGTTGCTTCGGGTATAGAGACTTCAAGTCTTCTCCAACGCCTTATGATCCGAGTGTGCTACTTCGAAAGAATCGAAGGATTGCTAAAGATCAATTGAAATATTCTCAAATTATTGGATTGTCCTTGTATTGAGCCAACGCTACTAGACCTGACATCTCCTTTGCTGTAAGAAAACTGAGTCGATTTGTGTCAGATCCTGGAGATAATCATTGGCATGCTCTTGAAAGAGTTTTGCACTATTTGAAAGGCACTGCGAGTTATGGTATTCACTATACTAGGTATCCACGGGTACTTGAAGGTTATAGTGATTCAAACTGGATATCTGATGCTGATGAGATTAAGGCCACGAGTGGTTATTTGTTTACACTTGGTGGCGGCGCTGTTTCCTGGAAGTCTTGCAAGCAGACCATCTTAACGAGGTCAACATGAAAGCAGAACTCATAGCATTAGACACAACCACTATTGAAGCAGAGTGGCTTCATGAGCTCTTGATGGACTTACCCGTGGTTGAAAAACCAATACCCGCCATCCCGATGAACTGTGATAATAAATATGATTGTCAAAGTAAACAGTTCTAAGGATAATATGAAGTCATCAAGGCATGTGAAGAGGAGATTGAAATCTGTCAGGAAACTGAGAAACTCCAGTGTTATTGCGTTGGATTATATCCAAACATCTAAAAACCTGGCAGATCCCTTCACAAAGGGTTTATCACGCAATTTGTTAGATAATGCATCGAGGGAGATGGGTTTGAGACCCACGTTGTGAGTTGATTCTAGTGGCAACCCACTCTATGTGATCGGAGATCCCGTGAATTAGAGCTGGGAGACAAGCTGTTGGTCAGCTGAGAGGAGAGTATCCCCATATTATATTTACATCTCCATAAAGATGCAATACTCTCTTAATTTGCATGGCAGGTTGATATTTATCTTAATGTGTTCCAAGTGGCTTTTATAAGCGGAGATGTTGTCACACAGAACACCTCTTGAGGAACACACCTATATGAGTCTGACTGTCAAACTTCGTAGTCCGCGAGAGTTGAGTGCTCTCTAATACAATGATGAAAGGCCCTGGAGTATGATGCATAAGCTCCAAACCGCGGGGAAGCCGATGGCAGCCCTATACTGATAGGGCAAAGGTGTCCGATCTTTGAGATGGTGATAGTCGATTTGGTGGAGTTCAGGCTTGACGATCCGACTACACGTGCGAGCACGAGCGCCAATGCAATCGCTAGGCCAATGTCCTGGAGGTTACCAATCCTGCAGGAACACGATCAGCCTGAGCAGCGAGGGTCTTAATTCCTACCTGAAATCGAGAACAAGTAAGAACTAATATTGCAATCAAGATATTGCGGATTAAGATGAAAGCTTTATTGAAAAGGTGGGATCCTGTATAGGTGCGAAGTACAAGAGGCCTCTGCGACGCTCGAGCCTTGGCTAAGTTGCTATGATGGCTAACTTAATGTCTAAACAAAATCCGAGTCTATGGTGACGGCTATGGGGAGTATTTAAGGAGGAAAAGGTGGGGTTTCGGCTAGCCATATAAGTGGTGGCCGAATCCAACCCTAGAAGTCCTTTTCCCCTCAAATACGGACTCTAAAAAGTGGCTAATTAAAATCCTGCGAAAATTACATGGGCCTGGCCCAAAATAAAGGTGTCGCAGCACCATATTAAGCTATGGACGAATTTGTGAAGTATTAATCTTGAATATTTCGTCCAAGCCTTCTTTCTTCATTATGGTGGCCTCAAAGTTCTGAAATCTTCATCCGTGGCCTTCTCTTGAATCACCTGATGCTTGTTGCCATCTCCATGCATGGCCATGCTCCAATGCTTGTCCCTCTCATCCATGCTTGGTCCATCATTCCTAAGAGTAATAAATACATCTGATTTAGGCGGCATCATATTCTCATGTATGTGAGGAATAGTTCCAAGAAATGAAAGTACCTGATAGTTAAGTTGTTTAGCACGAGATCTTGTGATAGGTCCTTGTATGTGTGTAGCTGTAGGTAGAACGGTTGTATCAATAGATGGGATGTCCACATCATGCTCCCCTTCTTGAATTGAAGTGTCCTCGACGCAATCTCGTCTTCCTCACCAAAGTAAGGCTTTAAATCTGCAATGTTAAACGTAGGACTAACCGTACCAAAGTCTGCAGGCAACTCAAGTTTATATGCATTAGCGTTTATTTTCTCTAACACCTTAAAGGGACCAGCAGCACGAGGCATTAACTTAGACTTGCGTAAATCAGGAAAACGATCCTTACGCAAATGTAACCAAACAAGATCTCCAACATCAAACACAACATGCTTTCTCCCTTTATCCCCAGCAAGTTTATACTTAGCATTCATGTGTTCTATGTTATCTTTAGTAGTCTTATGCAAGTTTAATATCATTTCAGCGCGTTGTGTAGCATCCAAATTATTTTGCACCGAAGTAGGTAAAGGCAATAAATCAATAGGTGCACGAGGAACAAAACCATACACGATCTCAAATGGGCACATCTTTGTGGTAGAATGCAACGAACGATTATAAGAAAATTCTATATGAGGTAAACACTCTTCCCACAATTTTAAGTTCTTTAAAATAGCCCGCAACATAGTAGACAAAGTTCTATTTACTACTTCAGTTTGTCCATCAGTTTGGGGATGACATGTAGTACTAAACAGCAATTTAGTCCCCAACTTAGCCCATAAACATCTCCAGAAGTGGCTAAGAAATTTAGTATCACGATCAGAAACAATAGTATTTTGCACACTATGTAAACGAACAATTTCACGAAAGAACAAATCAGCAATATGCGCAGCAGCATCCGTTTTATGACAAGGAATAAAGTGTGCCATCTTAGAAAACCGATCCACAACAACAAAAATACTATCCCTCCCCTTCTGTGTACGTGGTAATCCCAAAACAAAGTCCATAGAAATATCCTCCCAAGGAACACTAGGAACAGGAAGAGGCATATATAAACCATGTGGATTAAGGCGAGACTTAGCTTTTTGACAAGTAGTGCAGCGTGCCACAAATCTCTCAACATCTCGACGCATACGTGGCCAAAAGAGGTGTGCAGCAAGAACATCCTCCGTTTTCTTGACACCAAAGTGTCCCATCAATCCTCCTCCATGCGCCTCCTGTAACAACAAAAGACGAACAGAACTATCTGGAATGCATAGTTTGTTAGCACAGAACACAAATCCATCATTAAAGACGAACTTGTTCCATGTTCTACCATCTCTACAATTCTGCAACACATCTTTAAATTCAGCATCATGCACATATTGTTCCTTAATAGTTTCTAATCCAAATATTTTGAAGTCAAGTTGAGATAACAAAGTATAACGGCGCGACAAAGCATCAGCAATAATATTATCTTTACCCTTTTTGTGTTTGATAACATAAGGAAAAGACTCAATAAATTCAACCCACTTTGCATGACGACGATTCAACTTAGCTTGACTACGAATATGCTTCAAAGATTCATGATCAGAATGTATAACAAATTCTTTAGGCCATAGAAAATGTTGCCAAGTTTCTAATGTCCGAACCAACACATATAATTCTTTATCATAAGTAGAATAGTTCAGACTAGCCCCACTCAATTTTTCACTAAAATATGCAACAGGTTTTCCCTCTTGTAATAACACACCTCCCAAACCAATTCCACTAGCATCACATTCAAGCTCAAAAGTCTTAGTAAAATCAGGAAGTTGGAGTAAAGGAGCATGTGTTAGCTTATCTTCCAATGTGACGAAGGCCTGTTGTTGTGCATCGCCCCAAACAAAGGGCACATCCTTCTTGGTAAGTTCATTCAGCGGCGCGGCAATTGATCCAAAGTCTTTGACAAAGCACCTATAAAAACCAGCGAGGCCAAGAAAACTCCTCACTTGTGTGAACGTCTTGGGCTGCGGCCAATTCTCAATAGCTTCAATCTTGGCTGGATCCACTTCAATACCCTGTGATGTAACAACATAGCCAAGAAACGCAACTCGATTGGTGCAAAAGGTGCACTTCTCAAGATTACCAAACAAACGTGCATCACGTAAAGCATTGAAAACAGCACGTAAATGGTCCAAATGATCCTCTAAAGATTTGCTATAAATCAGAATATCATCAAAGTAGACTATCACAAAACGTCCAATGAAAGCACGTAAAACTTCGTTCATTAATCTCATGAAAGTGTCGGGTGCATTAGTTAAACCAAACGGCATCACTAACCACTCATACAAACCGAACTTAGTTTTAAATGTCGTTTTCCATTCATCTCCCAATTTCATACGAATCTGGTGGTAACCACTACGCAAATCAACTTTAGAAAACATGGTAGAGCCACTCAATTCATCAAGCATGTCATCCAAACATGGAATAGGATGACGATATCGAATAGTAATATTATTGATAGCTCTACAATCAGTACACATGCGCGAAGAACCATCTTTCTTAGGTACCAAAATAATAGGAACATTACAGGGGCTAAGGGACTCGAGAATATGATCTCTGTCGAGTAGTTCCTGAATTTGGCGTTGTATCTCCTTTGTCTCCTCTGGATTGGTTCTATATGGCGCGCGGTTGGGCAACGTAGCACCAGGAATTAGATCAATTTGGTGCTCAATTCCTCTAATAGGAGGTAGTCCTGGTGGCAGCTCAGCGGGGAAGACGTCCTCATATTCCTGCAAAAGGTTAGCAATAGCGGGTGGCAAAGAAGGAGGCATATCCTCAAATGAAAATAAAACCTCTTTGCAGACAATTGCATAACATTGAGTATTGTTTACATCTAGTTCAGCAATATCAATTTTATATGCAAGCATACATGGACTCTTCAAACATATTTCAGTAGCATGTTTAGAATCAGATTTAGTGGTTTTTGGTGGTACAAAATCTGCAGCAACAATCTGATTCTCACTTTTATTTTTCTCCTCAGTTTTAGCTCTACTAGCTCTAGCAAGATCATCTTTTAAAATTTGTTCGGGACTCATAGGTTTTAGACCAATTTTCTTTCCATCATGCACAAGAGAATAGTGATTAGTTTTTCCATTATGAACAGATTCTCTATCAAATTGCCATGGTCTACCAAGTAACAAAGAACAAGCTTGCATAGGTACAACATCACAATCAACAAAATCAGAATATGTACCAATAGTAAAATGTACACGTATCGTTCTTGTTACCTTGATATTGCAAGAACTCTCAAACCATTGGATGTAATATGAATATGTGTGTTGTCTTGTTGGAAGTGCAAGATTCTCTACCATGTCAACACTAGCCAGATTATTACAACTCCCTACATCACTGATGATCTGTATAGCTCTTTCCTTGACAACACCATGTTTTTGGAACAGGTTGTAGCGTTGATCTTGCTCAGATTTTCTCAATTGCACACTCAACACACGTTGTGTAATTAAGCTCTTGTATTGATCAGCAGCTTCAGCTCCCATTACCTCTGTCTCTTCATCAGAATCACAATTGTCTCCATCTCGAGCAGAAATAAGGGCTAATGTATCTTCATTAAAGTCACTCGTTGAATCGTATTGACCATCATCACGAACCATCATAACACGTTGTGTTGTGCACTGTATCTCAATATGACCAAAACCCCAGCACTTGCGGCATTGTATATCCTTTGTTTTACCCGTGGAATCCATACAAGATGCACTACAAGCAGGAGCATTGGATGACGATGGAGGAGCAACTGGAAATCTTGTGGTGGCCTTGGATGTGGTAGTAGCTGGTGGTGAATCACGAGAAGGAGGCGCTGATTGTCGGGATGTCCAAGTGGATGTGCGACCTGCAGAATTATTAGTCCTCCTCCATGGTGTTTGGCGATCCTGTACTTCACGTTCAGCTTTGCAAGCAAGATGAAACAAACGAGTGATAGAATTATATTCCTTATAATCTAATATGTGTTGAATGTCCTTGTTTAATCCACCAAAGAAACGTGCAAGCATTTGTTTAGTAGATTCAACAAGACCACACCGAACCATCCCCGTTTGCAATTCCTGATAATACTCTTCTACAGAATTTTTCCCTTGTTCTAAACGTGTCAGATTCTTTAGTAAATCACGTTGATAAGTGGGAGGTATAAAACAAACACGCATAGCAGTTTTTAACGCAGTCCAAGTACGAGGAATAGTAGTAGGATTTAAACGACAATACTCAGACCACCAAAGGGAAGCAAATTTAGTAAATTCACATATAGCAGCACTAACACGCATATTCTCAGGATATTTTAAACATGCAAAACGTTGTTATACTTCCATCTCCCATGTAAGATATGCATCAGGATTATATTTACCCTCAAAAGATGGAATATTTAATTTAAGCTTTGCAACATGATCATCATCACGTACCGGTGGTCGAGCTGCCAGGGTAGTAATGTCGGGGACGGCCAGCAGTGTGGAGGTTGTTCAACCTCCTCGTCAACAGATCATCGCCGCCGGGTCGAGTAGTACCCGTCGTCTGTCCTCAATAAGAGCAGGTGCGGCGGAAGTCTGAGGTGCCTCAGCTGCAGCGGTAGCCACCGGAGGTGCGGCGGCAGCCGAACCAGCAGTACGACCCGTGATCGGAATGCGCCGTGCGCCATGCCGAGGTGCCAATGGGGCGGGTGCGGGTGCCGGCAATCTGTCCAAAACCTCCTTGAACCGAGCGTCAAGCTTGTCGTTGAAGGATTTCTCGAGTCCATCGATCTTGTCCATGGCGTTGGTGAGCTTGGTGTCAAACTCCCCTAGTCGTGCATCCACATCTTCAGCGTGACCGACCAAGAGCTCGAAGAAGTGGGCATGTAGTTCTTCGTTCGTCATTGTGGCAGGGTTCCGCGAAGTATCTGTCATGGTTAGTCCTTTAAAAAGCATAGGTATATATGCCTATAACTATGGAAATATGGTGGGAGGCACGCGTAATCCGTCAAGCAATATACGAAGCTCTTACAAGTTCTTACCAAACAGCAGGAAAAGGCGATGTGCAACCGCGAGGAGCAGTGGGTCCAGAGATTGAACCGAGCGATTACCAGGAGTCGAGACACCGCACGTGGATAAATCTATGGAGCTCTGGGAAGGCTTAGCAAAGGGGTTAGCAATTATCAAAACAGCAATGCAAATGTTGAAAGAATGATCAACGACGGTACTGTGATGGTCCTAGGCTAGACCGTACTAGAGACGCGAGCCTAGATCACCAACGATGTCACGACGCGATACAACGAGCAATGTATGATGATATGGCACCCTGAAAAGCGAACCGAGATGTCAAAAATAACGATGATGGCGAGTGTCTAGAACTGATCTACGGGGTCTAAAAACAAGTTAGCCCCAAAAAAAATTCGAAATTTTTGTATTATGCTCCGGAAAGCGCGCTGGCGCCAAAAAAATATCGCTATAACGGCCGATGGAGAAAAGTGATCCCCGGGGTCGAAAAACAGTATAGCCAGAAAAAAATTCGGAGGCGGTTCCAGACTTTTTTTGCTCTCCTGGACTTATGACCGAACTCTTAGCTTGACACAGACTTTAGCTCAATACGGAAACAACAAGGAAGGAAAGTAAAAAGAAATAACTAGGAAGCAATAACTCAACTCAGACTCGTGCCACGATAGGAAAGGTGATCGGATTCGTGTCGCGGTAGGAAGGCGGTGGCGGAGTTTTAGGGTTTATGGTGGCGGAATATGGTGGAGGTGATCTGCGAGGGTGGCGGTGACTACTATGATCAGAACTCGAAACTCTACGGGGCGAGACACTAAGACCAGCAACTTGACGCGATGATGCAGACACAAATTCAACAATGCAAAACTGAAAAGATAATGCAAGGCGTAGATAGGCTTTTTCGTGGGTTATAGGTAACAACAGATCTAATCTACGAAAACAGTAAAAACTCACCGAGCAACCTGAAATCTGATACCACTTGATAGGGCAAAGGTGTCCGATCTTTCGATGAGATGGTGATAGTCGATTTGGTGGAGTTCGGGCTTGACGATCCGACTACACGTGCGAGCATGAGCGCCAATGCAATCGCTAGGCCAATCTCCTGGAGGTTACCGATCCTGCGAGAACACGATCAGCCTGACCAGCGAGGGTCTTAATTCCTACCTGAAATCGAGAACAAGTAAGAACTAATATTGCAATCAAGATATTGAGGATTAAGAGGAAAGCTTTATTGAAAGGTGGGATCTTGTATAGGTGCGAAGTACAAGAGGCCTCTGCGACGCTCGAGCCTTGGCGAAGTTGCTATGATGGCTAACTTAATTTCTAAACAAAATCCAAGTCTATGGTGAGGGCTATGGGGAGTATTTAAGGAGGAAAAGGTGGGGTTTCGGCCAGCCATGGAAGTGGTGGCCGAATCCAACCCTAGAAGTCCTTTTCCCCTCAAATACGGACTCTAAAAAGTAGCTATTTAAAATCCTGCGAAAATTACATGGGTATGGCCCAAATTAAAGGTGTCACGGCACCATATTAAGCTATGGACGAATTTGTGAACTATTAATCTTGAATATTTCGTCCAAGCCTTATTTCTTCATTATGGAGGCCTCAAAGTTCTGAAATCTTCATCCGTGGCCTTCTCTTGAATCATCTCATGTTTGCTGCCATCTCCATGCATGGCCATGCTCCAATGCTTGTCCCTCTCATCCATGCTTGGTCCATCATTCCTAAGAGTAATAAATACATCTGATTTAGGCAGCATCATATTCTCATGTATGTGAGGAATAGTTCCAAGAAACAAAAGTACCTGATAGTTAAGTTGTTTGGCACGAGATCTTGTGATAGGTCCTTGTATGTGTGTAGCTGTAGGTAGAACGGTTGTATCAATAGATGGGATGTCCACATCATGTACCGGTCTAGATTTTGTGTGAAACTAGCACGCAGAAAACTTGTAGTTCAAGGCATAGTCTACTATTCAAGTTGCTAGCTAGTTTAATATGAAGTTTAACGTGGAAGTTCAACTTAACAGTCTCCACTACACACCGGTATATAAAACAATGTTCTGGAAGAAAAGTGATGTGATGTGCCAATGAGACTTTGTGGGGGATTGTTGGAATTTGGTAAATATTAGGTTATTGGCCCATTAGACAAATTCTGAAATTCTCTTTGTCCCACTTGTGTATGGCATCATATGGCTTTGCTAGTGGTGCTAAAGTTTAGTCCCACATTGCTAGTGGAAGGAGAGTTGGACCACCTTATATAGTAGAGTGTTACACCACTCACTAAGGTGTGACAAGGAGAGAAGCCCTCGCGCACTCCTCCTTCGACGCCACCCGCCTCGCCTCGCCATGCCTCGCCTCGTCACGATGCACGCGTGCGCCGCGGGTTGCGGGAATTTCGCCGAGCCGATCTTTATTTTGATGTTTGAGAAAATAAATTATGAGTCATTAATGAATGTGTTAATTACAGTCGTTTCCAGTTTTTATGGACGTGGGTTGTTACCGACTCGTACGTGGGATGTGCCTCAGGATCTTCCTGACTAGCACTATATAAGCGTCTGCGCTAAACCTAATCGGTGATCAATCCACACACGCGCCGACCTCCAGAACCTTGCGTTGCCGCTTTCGTATTCCCCATCCCGGCTTGTGGCGTGCACCGCAGATCGGGACCGTAGGCCTCCGGAACCCCGCCTCTCATGAACCTGTATGGTGAGGGGCGATCAGGTTTTTGGGGAGCGCTCAAGCGCGACTACTGGCAACCACGACGTCTTCTGATGTCGAGTTCCCGAATGACGACTTCTTCCCGAATGTCAGCGACCTCTTCGGCAACCTCAACATGGGCGACAACTCTGCTGCTGCTACCGATGCAGCTACTGCCGCCACTTCACCCTCTGCTACGGCATCTGCCGCAACTGCATCGTATGTGATCTCAATCCCTCTCTTTCAGATTTTGCTAGAGGTTCTAGTCCTAGCGTTTGGCATAGATGTGATAGGTTTATCTTGTTTAGATATAATATGTTCATCTACGTTGTTGATGTGCATGATTGGTTTTAGTATTGTTTGTATGATCATGCTTTATCAATTTATTATTCGGATTAAATCATATGGATTATTGCTTATATTTTCAATAGCAACATCGAAGCTCTGGTGCATGTGTTCTGCCTGACTCGGCCAAGGCGGTGAGGGTGACGGACACCTTGTTTTAGGGTGGCATGCTTGTCTTGCCGTCTTCTTCCAACTCCTGGGACAACGACCTCGGCACAGGGATGCGGTGCCGTTGCTGCCGACCTCGACACGGGGCTGCGGCTGACATGTGTATACCATACAGGTGCATAACATTGGTATACCCGGTCTAGCCAAAGAAAGGCCCACGTGAGAACTTGCAGCCCAGGAAGATTTCGGGTGGCCCAAGCCCATGGCGAATTTGACTCCTTGGAGGACAAGTCTAGATTAGATAGAATTTCAAAGGGTTTCAACCCTAATTTGTAAATGACTCGACCTATCCCGGGACCTGGCCTATCTATATAAAGGCCAGGAGGGTACGGCGAGAAGGATCTGAACACCTCCATGCCATATTGCATATGCGCGCCCCTGTAACCTTCGATTCCGCTGTAACCGAGAACAGACAAACATGAGTAGGATTTTACCTCCGGGGGCCTGAACCTGGGTAAACCTCATGTCCCCATGTTGCTTGCCTGTTAACCGTCTTGCGACTTCTAGCATCCCCATCTTCTCCAAAACCCAAGTTCATAACAATGGGCATTGACGAGTTGAACCCACGTCAATTGGCGTCGTCTGTGGGAAGCGGGGATGTTGATCGTGCGGTCGTGATGGTTCCATCCGGAGCGATCTATGATTCATCAGCGATAGAGAATCACCTCCTCTTCGGTGCTTTTGACCTCACCGCCCACTCGTCGGCCACCCTCAAAGATTTCGAATCCGTAGCCGACGGAATCAAGATGCTGTTCGGGAGCTTCTGCTTCTAGGTGGGGCAGACCGGCACCCTCCGCCTCCTAGAGCGGGTGTCACTTCCATCAATCAGGCCCGCTTCATGGGTCCCGCCCATCGGCGCCCTACGTATGTCGACACTGACGGACAATTCAGATGACAGTGGCAGCTGCAACTCCGATATGTGCGATCCCCCTTCAGATGAAGGAACCTACGGTTCTAGATCTGAGAGCTGCGGAAGCAGCAACCCACTCCCTGAGCGCTACTTGTGCGCTGTCATCCATGGTGGCGACATCAACAACGGAGCAGATCCACCACTGGGCTTGAGTCCCAACTCCCCTCCCAATCCCTCTCCCAACCCTCAGGTTGAGAACGATGGAAATAGGGTGAACCCACCTAACAGAGCGGCTAGAGCCACCGAGGGTGGCAATCGCGCCCACAACCAGATCAACATCAACGAGGAAGGCTAGGAGGTCGCACGCGAAGCCATGCGAGGTAATCAAATCCTACCTGTGGATGCCTCATGTGACTTGTTGATGGCTTATCACTAGCTCCTGATCGATGAGCACAATCGGCGGGTCAAGCTACAGGACGACCTCGAAAAGCGCAAGCGAGCAGCCGACAAGTCAAGCATGCGGCAGGCTGCGCTCTCCACTGGCGGCTCCTCTTCATACGGGAACAACGCCAACAAATACCGCTCTCACCTGGAGCGCATGGACCGCCCGCCTGCTTTTCAACCACGTCCGCCATGATGCGACGGCGACCGCCCTGACATCATGCTGCAAGGCAACATCATTAAACGCGCGAGCTGCAATCATGGCAACCACCACCTATCTCGCGTCTAACCCACCACCGGTGGGAGACCCGAAGAACGCGATCCACAAGTCTGCGCTAGCAGGCCTCGGACTCGTTGGAGTTGTGCTCCATGACAAAACTCCTGCGGAGCTGAAGAAGAAAGCCGCGGTCAAATTCACTAGAAGCCGCACACCCTCATCTGAGGAAGAGGAGCATGACCTACCTTGACGCTTTCGGAGCCTGTGGTGTCGTAGCAACACCCATGATGCTCGTAGCGAGCTCGCATAGCACAAGGTCGACAAATCACGTGCTAAGCGCGCGTGATCAACTAAGTCCGAGGAGGAGGAAGACGGAGAACTGTGCGGGGCCAGATTCTTCAGCAGATCCGTTCGGCAATCGCGGATGCCGAGAAACTTCAAGCTCCACTCAGACAACCCGAAGTTTGATGGCATGCAGGAGCCAAAAACCTGGCTCGACGATCATCTGTCGTCAGTCAAGCTCCACGGCGGGAACAAGAGCACTGCCCTATAGTGCCTTCAGCTGCAACTAACAGGCGCAACCAGGGTCTGGCTCGGCAGCCTCCCCTTTGGCTCCATCCGAAGCTGGGAAGAGCTGGCGTACAGCTTCATCCGAAACTTCAACGGTAACAGCAAGAGGCCAGCCTCAATCGAAGAGCTACGGGCCTGCACCCAACGGACCAACGAGTCTATCCGCTCGTACATACTATGTTGGTCTCACATCAAGAACTCGCCGCAAACATCTCCGAAGAGAGGGCAATCGACGCCTTCAGGGACGGTGTCAGACACCAAGATTTCAAGGAGGAGCTCGGGCGTGTCAAGCCTAAAACCCTTGATCACCTCATGGACATCGCCAACCACTGGGTAGATGGCGATGATTCCATCAACCGAACACATTTGGATGATGAGGATGACTTCGGTCGTAGGCGCGATCGCCGCAGCAAGAGAAGATCGCGCGTCTACGACGATCACGATGGAGTCGACATGGTTGCGGCTGGCTACGCCGATCGCCGCGACGATGGCAACCACAATAGCGGACACCGCAGCAGCAAGTACCACGACGGTGGACGGCCTACACAAATGTGGCAACATCGCAACCGCGACGATGAGCCTTCGGCATACGACAAGCTTTCTTGTCCCTGCACCATCCACTTCTACATCGACAAACACGATGGTAAGAAGAAGGCCAGCCACATGCTCAAGGACTGTCGGGAGTTCCAGAAGCTCAGCGAGGGCTTCATCCAGAAGAGACGTCGGCCGGTGAATCCAGGATTCGCACCCGCCCCAGGTGCCATCGCCCACAGAGCTCCTCCACCACCACCTGGAGGACCGTCGTAACCGCCAACTGCACCAACACCGAATAACGGTACAGATGGGTACCCGTCACTGATAGGGTCCATGATGATCTAGAAGGGGCGCCCAACCAACAGGGTGCAGAGAAAGATCACCCTCCAAGTCAATCTGGCCGTGATATCCCCACCAGCCATACCTGAGTACCTCAGTGGCTCGGAGTCCTGCATAACGTTCGACCGTTCGGATCACCCGCATCAGATACCTCGCCCATGCCACTCTGCCCTGGTGCTCGAGGCCCATATCGGAGGGTTCGAGATGAGTCGCGTCTTCATGGACGGTGGCAGCTGCATCAACCTGATGTTCGCCAGCACACTCGCAGTCATGCGGATCCCGCTCTATAGCCTAGAGCCATCGGACACGATGTTCCACGGCATCGTCCCAGGGAAGGGCATATACCCCTTGGGCAAGATATGGCTCGATGTCATCTTCGGCAAGCCTGAAAACTTCAGGCGTGAGCGGCTGGAGTTCGAAGTGGTGGACTGGCCATCACAATACCACGCCATCCTCGGGCGTGTGGCATTCGCAAGATTCCTAGAAGTACCGCACTACACGTACCTTCTACTAAAGATGCCAGGACCCAGGGGCGTCATCATCGTCCCAGGAAGCTTCACCAGGTCGAACAGCTGCGATAGAGACTTCAATAGAATCTCCCAGTCGTTCGGCATGCAGGAGGAACTCACAAGGCTCAAGGAGGTGACAAACAACAGGGCACCCCCGGTCACTAGGCAAAACGCACCTGATATGTCATTCGACTCCACAGTCAACACAAAGAAGGTGCAGGTCTACCCAACTGACGCCTCCAAGATGGCGTTGATCGCCAACGACCTGAGCCCCACATAGGAAAGCGGGCTCGTCGAATTTCTCTGTGAGTGCTGGGAAATTTTCGCCTGGTGTCCTGCAGACATGCAGGAGTTCCTAGGGAATTCGCCGAGCATGCACTCAATGTGTTTCCAAATGCGAAGCCAGTCAAGCAGTCGATGCGTCGATTGTCCGAGCCAAGAGGTGAAGCTATTGGAATCAAAGTCAACAGACTCCTCGATGCCAACTTCATCAGGGAAATCAAAGCGAGTGGTTGGCCAACACCGTGTTGATCCCCAAAAAAGACACAGACATCTTGCGGATGTGGGTGGACTTCATATCGCTTAACAAGCATTGTCCCAAGGACCACTTCCCTCTACCAAGGATCGATCAAATCATCGACTCCACTGCAGGATGCGAGAAGCTCTCCTTTCTCGACGCCTACTCGGGCTACAACCAAATTCTACTGAAGGTCAAAGATCAGGAGAAAACGATGTTCATCACGCCGTTCGGGGTGTTCTGCTACAACATAATGCCTTTTGGACTGAAGAATGCAGGCGCCACTTACCAGAGATGCATGCAGGCATGTATGAAGGACCAGATCGGCCGCAACATCCAGGTCTATGTCGACGACATAGTAATCAAGTCCAAGGAGGCCAGGACGCTCATCGACGATCTCCACGAGACGTTCGATAACCTTGATCACTACAAGATCAAGCTAAACCCAGACGAGTGCGCCTTCGGCGTCCCGTCTGGCCAGTTACTCGGGTACTTCATTTCCCAGCGTGGCATCGAGGCGAACCCGAAGAAAATCAGGGCTATACAGTCCATAGAGAAGCCGAAGAACCTCAAGGGGGTCCAACAGCTAGCCGGGCGAATCGCGACGCTCAGCAGGTTCATTAGTCGCATGGGTGAGAAGGCTCTCCCCTTTTAGCAGCTGCTGCGCAATATGGACAAATTCGAGTGGACACCCGAAGCAGACGATGCATTCGAGGACCTAAAACGGCTACTCTCCACATCACCCGTCCTGTTTACACCGAAGGAACGGGAGCCTTTGTTGTTGTACATAGCAGCCACACATCAGGTGGTCAGCACCGCACTCGTGGTCGAGCGACCCGAAGATGGCAAGACCCATGGGGTCCAACGCCCAATCTACTACCTTAGCAAGGTACTGACCCCGACAAAGCAGAGGTACCCTCATTACCAGAAGCTAGCCTATGGCGTATTCATGATGGCGCGTCGGCTGAGCCACTACTTCCAGGAGCACCAGATCGTGGTCGTCAACGACGCCCCGCTGTCGAACATCCTGAACAACCTCGAAGCCATGGGGCGCGTATCCCTGTGGGGCATCGAATTGTCTCCTCGATACATCATCTATGAGCGACGCACCGCCATCAAATCTCAGTTCCTCTCTGACTTCCTCATCCACTGGATGGAGCTCCATCTGCCGGATACTTCGAACATGTCACAGTCCTGGACGATGCACTTCGACAGCTCCAAGCGTGAGGATGGAGCAGGGGCCAGCGTCATACTGACGTCCCCTCAAGGCGACAAGATGAAGTATGTCCTTCGGATGAAATTCCGCGCTTCTAACAACGAGGCCGAATACGAGGCCCTCATCCATGACATGAGGATGGCTAAGGTGTGCGGTGCAACACGCCTTGTCATCTACGGCGACTCGAACCTCGTCGTACAGCAGACGATGAACGAGTGCGACGCCCACAGCGCCAACATGATCGCATACCGTGCGCTCTACAATTCACTCGAAGGTGACTTTGACGGCTGCGAACTTCGGCATGTTGGCAGGAAGAGCAACGAGCAGGCCGACAAGCTCGCCAATATCGGATCTACCTGTGCTCGGGTGCCACCAGGAGTGTTCCTCGAACAAATCTGCGTACCCTCCATCCAGAGGAAATTCCCAAAAGGCTCAGCCAACGAAGAAGAGCACTCGGGGGTTGCGCTACCCGAAGGACAAGAAGGACCCAAAAATCTCAACACGAAGATCGAGTTGGTAAGCCTTATGTAGGTCATGGCGGTTGAGGAAACATGGACGCAGTCGTACCTCCGCTACCTGATAAACAAGCAGCTGCCCAAGGAGCCGACTGATACCCGATGCATATCTCGTCGATCAAAGGCCTTCACCATCATCAATGGCGAGATATATAAACGCGGCATTTCGGGTGTGCTCCAACGATGCGTCATCATCGGTGACGGCAAAAGCATTCTCCTAGACATCCATAAGGGTATCTACGGCCATCACGCAGGCAGTCGCGCCCTGGTCGCCAAATCTCTATGATCTGGGTTCTACTGGCCAACCACAATGAACGATGCAAAGGAGATAGTCCAGAGGTGCAACGCCTATCAGAGGTACGCGGACAAGCCGCACGCACCAGGATCAGAGCTACGACCTATTCCAGTGGCATAGGACTTTTGCCTAGTGGGGCCTCGACATGATCGGCAAACTGCCAAAGTCCTCGCCAGGGGGCCATGTCTTCCTCCTGGTAGCAGTCGACAAGTTCTTGAAGTGGATCGAGGCCATACCCAGTGGCTGCCATCAAATTTTTCGAGTCTATTGTCTAGAGTGCCCCATAGCATCATAACGGACAACGGCTCGAACTTCATCCCGAAAGGAGTTCCGAGACTTCTACGGGAAGGCACCACTAAATCTAGTATATACTCCCTCTATTAAGAAATATAAGACATTTTAACTTTATAAAACAAATGTATCTGGATATATTTTAGTGTATAGATTTACTCCAAATCTATACACAAATGTCGTCTAGATACATTTTTTCACAAAACTAAAATGTCTTAGATTTCTAAAAAGAGGGAGTAGTACATTCTGCTGGCCAGTGTAGTGATGACAACCTTGGACGTGTTTGGTGTGCATATTTTGGAGCTCGCGGGGTAAGGCCATGGAGAGCACAATTTCCACTTTGTTTGATAGGGTGTGCACCCTTTTTTGGTCCTGAAAAGAAAGTTGATCCAACTGTTTGGTTGTCTGCATTCTTGGTTACCACATGAACAATCACATTAACTCTAACACTAAAAACCTTAGTATTGTAAGGAGGTGTGAATCTCTTCCTCTACGTCCACCGAAACGAGAAGCTTACAACACGAAAGTTGTGCCAAACAGCGAGGTCAAGCTACCTCTAAACGAAAATTTCAAACAGTCGATAGTTGCGACGAATCTAATGAAATTCACCCAAAAAAGCTCCAACAAGAACACGAATCTGAGAAGATATAGTTTAAGAAACTCGGTGTCAATTGTCAGAATTGAACCCATCACACATCTTTTTCATAGAGAGCTTATTTGGAATCAAAACATCATGTGCTAATTAGAAGAGGTTGGGAAAAGACAGTTTAAAGAAAGAGAGAGAAAGCTACTTCACGTGCAGCTTGCATAGATGCAGCTCAACCTGCTAATAAGTTCTATTAAGTTGGACAGTTCCAGTGAGTTGAGTCTGTTCAATCTCTATTTCCCAAAAACCTGGGTAGGGTGTGGCCCACTTCGGCTTGTACATAGCTTCACTAATGTCAGCCAGGTCGCCCTAGTTTTGGACGAGTTCATGCGTGAGTAGTTGAATTTGAACGTCATTGCAGCAGGGGCCTCCTATACCATGCTTCAGGGGTCCATTAGAGGAAAGGCATTCCCGGGCTGGGCCGACCCAATTCGTCTTTTTTCTTTTTATATTGCTAAGGTTTTCTTTCATTTTTGTGTGAATTTTAAATAATTTGGTAAAATAAAAAATGTTCATATTTTAAAATGTTTTAGATTTCAAAACATTGAGATTTTAAAAATGTTCAGATGTGAAATTATTCAAATTTGAAATTGTTCAAATATAAAAATGTTCACATTTGAAAATGGTCCATATTTGTAAAATGTTCAAATTTGAAAATTGTCTAGTTTTCAAAATGTTCATATTCAAAAAATTGTAAATTTGAAAATTGTTCATAATTTAAAAAATATATCATATTTGGAAAATGTTCAAACTTGAAAATTTTCAATGGGAGGGATTTTTCAGTCCATGGTAGTCTAAATTGGTTTGGAGAGCCACTAGAGATGCTTTTACAAACTTTCACTATATCTCACAGCTACGTTCTATCTTTGCCTAGAGTAAATTGCATGAAGCTACCATAATTCGGGCTATCAGAACGAATCATTACCAGCATTTGTAAATTTTGCGCATTAGTACAAATTCTAAGTCACGGTGTTACGAATCGCACTAATTCATGGCTAAAAGCATTTTGACAGCAGGACTGACAGTTAGGATCCGCTTGTAAGAGCTGACTTGGCAGTCCACGTGGAGAACGAGCTCAGGTGGAGGCAGGGCCCGCATGTCATCCACCCATCTTAATTCCCCTCCTTCCTCCCGTCTCCATTAGGCCTGTTCGACCCTGCCATGGGATTCCCCTGTCCGTCGTACGCCCCGCCCTCCTCTTGCCCACCAGTCGGCATTCTCCCCTGGTCGCCGTTGTACGCCCCGCCCTCCTTCCACACCAGCCCGACGACACGAGCGTGGAGCCGTCCCCCGGCGTGCACCCGACGGAGCCCGTGACGGAAGCAACGAAGAGAGGCAGGCACGTGCAGCTTGATCTGTTGCCGGTGTTGGCATAGAGCCCGATGGAGGGGCACGGTCGCGGAAGGTCGCCGCCCATCGTGCCCCAGATTGAGCACGCGGAACTCCGTCGGCGCGAGGATAACCGCCGGTACGTGGACCCCTGCCACGTCTGACACGGCCAGTACGGGTCGGAGGTGCTCGCTAGGCTCAAAGATAGGTGGACGACATAGGGCCACACGCGACAGCAATGAGGAGATGGCGGCCGGCTTCGATAGAGCAGAGAGGGAGGCGAAGAGGGAGGTCCAGGGAGCGGCGGTGCTCGCGAGACGGCGGCACGAGGAGAGGCGGGCGGCCATGGTGGCCAACGGGCGAAGCGGGCAGAAAGAGGGGATGAGACAAAGAGGACGTGAGCCCCACGTCCCGCTCAGCTCATCCTCCACCTTGGCAAATTTTATTGATTAATATGACTAATCCGCTCTCTGTTAGATGGGTCCTACTTATCAGAAAATATGTTAAAATGCTATCAAATTTTGTTGACTAGTCCGCTCTGTTAGATGGGTCCTACTTATTAGGAAACATGTTAAAATGCTATCAGACAAAAAAATAGTATGATTTGCAATATTGTGTCCCAAACTTGGTACTCTGCAAAAATACGAATATTGGTACTGACTAGTAGGTGGTGTCCGAATTGTGGTAGTTATCTGCTATTTACTCCTTTGCCTATGGCAGGTTCTTGCACAGAAGTAAACTGAGGGTGCGGCCGTGCAGGGCTGCTTGCAACAACAAAAGGGGAAAGAAGTGCATAATGATCATATGTGCGGCTGCAATCGGGCACTATAATTTGGTTTGCAACCAAGCGATTATATTCGCTCACCCAGGTGATCATCAGGCCAGAGTCAGATGATTACAGCCATGGACCAAATACAAAAGAACACTTCCAGAAAATCACACCATACTAACTATTAGTACTATATCTGATTTCTATAAGCAAGCTACAATAAAAAGTTCAACATACTCTAGTCAAAAGACCAAATGTAGTACAAGGATATTATGTTCATACAGACACGCAAGGAAATTCGCAATGAACTATCACCACTTAAGTTTGTTGAGCTTTTTATTTCTTATCCTCTCTAAGGACGACATAGTTGTGGCCATTGGTTTTCTGTATCTTCGAAATTTTCTTCAGAATTTCAGCAAAGGCATTCTTGTCCTGCAATGCAAGATACTGACATCAAGAAAGGCATCGAGCTGAAAAATCAATTATGCCATCCATATGATTTCTTTATGAAATTTGAAGCTCCTAGCAAATTACATCAAAGAAACATCTTCCCTTCCAGTAGAACTATTTCCATGATTTTGTTAACTGCCAAAAATATAAGTGATAAAGGTGGGACAGAAATTAGCAAAATAGGAAGGGCGATGTTGCAGATCGTGAGCACACTTCACCCATGTGCCAGCCAACCCCAGAAAATAGCAAGCCAAAGCATGCAGCAGTAACGCAAGATGCTTGACCTGAATGTGAACGGGGAGGCTGACGTCTAAGCGTTACATGTTGCAGACTCTGTCCAACTCTGAACGCCAATCGCAATAGCTTCGTTCCTATTTTTCAAATTTCCTTTTTTTTTGAGAATTATATTTTTCAAATTTCCAACCAACAATTCCCACTTTCCTAATTACAAAAATATTAGTTGTCAACAATAAGAATTTGGACTATCCCCTGAGGCCCACCGTCGACATTCAAGAATCTAGAGGTAGCTTCATGCATGAAATTAACAAACCATAATAAAATCCCTCAACAATTATTACTAGTTCACGGAGAGTAAGAGTGGCTAAAATTCTTAATTTCAGTGGTTAGAACAGTGCTGCATTATCAGAAGTAGCACAATACAATGTCACAGCTTTAGATTGTAAGTCGGTAAAGCTGAAGAAGCCTACCTCTGGACCTCGTAGTCTAGACTTAAATCTGGATACTAAATCTTGAGTAGTGACTGGAGCCACTGCAAGAAGAACAGTCCTGATCTCATCCTCTGTAACAGGAGATACATTGGCACTGGCACTTTTTGAGGAAGCGGTGGCCTTTGATGTAGGTTTTGAGGAAGATGGCGCCTCCTCCTTGATGCCTGATGTTTTGGTGTCCTGTGCAAACAACAATCATTTTTATACTAATCTAAAGAAGAGCATACATGTCCATGGCAATTAAGGTTTTGGGTTTTTCTAAATGTAAAGTGAACAGAGTTTACTTACAGATTCCACCTTTACTTTCTTTGAAGCTGTACTGACAGATGTTTTTGCATCATCACCACTTGATTTCCTCTTTTGTTTTGATTTCGATGCAGGAGGAGTGCTACGGGCATGTCCTGATGAAGGTGTGGATTTAGCTGGGCTGTTATCAACAGGTTCATCTTTCGGTTGATCCTTCTGCTTTGGAGCAAGCACTGGGGATGACTCATCGTCCTGCTGATAGAAGGGAAGAAACAAATCCTTATCATAAAAAGCAGCATGTTTTCCTGCGAACAATGCCCTGTAATGAAAACAAATAATTGATCTCCACGACAATAAATTTGTACATCATCATCTTCATCATCCTCATCGGCGTCTGATTCATTTTGTCCAGAAGCACGGCCAAGCAGCTTCTTCAATTCCTTCCCTGACTTGCTCAAACCACCTTCTTCTTCTTCGTTGTCATCATCATCCTGGATGTAGCACAATTGGAATATCAACAGTTTGCTCTTGAACAATGGTTATTGTAAACAGCATATCTGCTTCAAATAACTTCACAAACTAGCATCCATAGACAGGTACTCCCTCCGTTTCAAAATATAAGATGTTTTAGCTTTGTGAGACAAATGTATCTAGACTACTTTTAGTATGTAAATTCACTCAGGTTTGGAGTGAATCTACACAATAAAACAAGTCTAGATACATTTTCTTCACAAACCTAAAACATCTTATATTTTGAAATGGAGGGAGTACTAACTTACAGCTTTTACACAATAGCGTTCATAGACGAATGTACTTGCAGCACTAGCGCATATTTGCTACAGGCGGTTTCCATAATTCTTGCTAGCACGTAATGCTCAGATTCTCTAGTGAAGATCCCAGAATAGGCATCTCGTTGAAAAGCAAAGAATCTTACCACTATTAATTCCTACAATCTATGGTCATCATAATGAGCATCCCATTTATCACTTCATTCATATTTTGATTAGTTTTTCCTATTCACGTGGATCCCCATCACTGCACTTGCACCAGGAAAGCATTATCATGATGCATGCTAACAGGCATTGGCAGCTAGTATAAAATCAAGTACGGGCAAATTTATTTACAAATGTTATCACTTGTTATAGATATCTTCACACAGAACTAGAAAAGAGAACAGAACTGGGGATAACTATGTTACAGCTGTATTTATGATGGCCTTTGGCCTCCTCATTGTACATGTATATATAATGGCCTTAGGCTTCATGTTAATCTAAGTTTCCTATTCATAACATGGTATCAAGAGACAATTAAGGTCTAGATAATTTTCTCGCCCTGCGTGCCGGCAATTCACGCTCACACCAATCGATTCTAGATCGATCTTGTGCTGGACAATCGGACAGCTCCTCGTCACTTTCCTGCTATCCTCTCCACTGCAACCCGCCTGCTGATTTTCTCCAGGCCATCGCGGTCCTCTGGCGTTCTCCGCCTTGATCCCTGCCGCCCTACCGCTGCTGATCTCGGTCGTCTGCCGCCCCAGCCACGTTTCTCTCGCGGGTGGCCTAAAGTGTCGAGCTCTGAACTTACCGACCAGCTCCAGCGATAAGTCACCTCACCCACGGTTCTTGGTGCTTGAGACCCTCGCGCGACGCATGTATGGAATCCTGGCTATACACGTTTTGGCTTACGGTCTTCTCCTCAAAAGGCCTACGAGGTGGCTCATGAGGGAAAAAAAACCTCCGGCGGCCAAAAATCCCACGCTAGACCTACAGTCTCCTCCTCGAGTGACCAATAGGATAAGCATTTGCCATACGGCTTTCTCCTCGAGAGGCTTGCGGGGCGGCTCGTGAGGCAAACTCTCGCCTGTGGCCAAAGAATTGCAGGGTCTAAAGTGTCGAGCTCTGAACTTACGGACTAGCTCCGATAACGAGCCTGCATGACAAATGCGTGGAATCTCGACGGCACGCGTTTTTGGCTTCTATGGCTTTCTCCTCGAAAGGCTTACGGGGCAGCTCATGAGGCAAACTCCCTCCAGCGGCCAAAATCTCAGGACCTAAAGTGTCGAGCTCTAAACTTACAGCCCGGTTCCGGCAGTAAGTCACCTCACCCACGGTTCCTGGTACTAAAAACCCTTGCATAGCACAAGTTCGGGGCCTCCGCGGCACACGCGTTTGCTCTACGGCTTTCTCCTCAAGAGGCTTACAGGGCGGCTTGTGAGGCGAAGCCCCCCCTCCGACATAATTCCTCACTAAAAGTACGGTTTGCCTCTCGAGGGACCAGCAGGAGAAGCACTTGCCCTATGGCCTCCACCTCGGGAAGCTTACGGGGCGGCCCGTGGGAAAACCCCCACCGCAGGCCTAAATACCGGCTACGCTAGCATCGGTTCCTACGTTCGGAGTCAGTGCGGCAAGCACCTAACCCGTGCCCCTCTTCCGCGAAAGGTGGCTCACAGGGTCGCTCACTACCAGAGGGCAAGAATTCACGCAGGGCTCTTGAGGGTAGCGTCCTTTGAACGGCCGCAACCTGAGCACGCGCACGGTCCTCCCTCCATGCTCAGGAGCATACGAAACGGGTTGACCCGCCGGGCACCCTCGACACGGGGACTAGCAGCACGGCCCCTCGTGAGGGCGCACATGGGAGCCGCCCAAGCTCAAGCCCGACTCAAGAAACCCAGCGAGGATCGCCACGCCTGCTACTTAAGATCCTTCACGAGGACAGGGGCACCCCAGTCATAAACGCACGGAGCCCCACGTGGACCACCGCACGAAACCCGCCACACGACCATCAAAGGTCATCACGGCCTAAAAGACTCCTCGCGAGCGGCACCCCCACGATGCCTCCCCACGGGAGCAAACGAGGCGAGCACGGCCTCCGCAAGCCCCTTCCCGAAAGGGTCGGGTCAGGACACACAAGGCCTACAGGCATCTCTCCGAAGAACTATAGGGAACACACGCACCCCGTGGGAAAAGGGGGCAAGAGGCAGCCCGCCAATGGGTCTGCCTCCTCCGATCAACTCGGACACGACACAGTCAGTACAGCAGAGGCCGGCTCCGAGCGACGGAGCCTGAGGTCATCTCTGCTCTCCTGCGAGGCGCTCACTCTTCCCTCTCGATGAAGAACGCACCCTAGGCACTGTCAAAAGCACGACCTGCGGAAAGCAAGCACACAGGAACCTCGCAAGGCAAATCGCCCAAGGTAACCGTACAGGCGGCCACCACCGACTCCCTCGAGCCGGCATTGCGCCACGATCTCGTTCGGGCCCTGGCGTCACAACAAAGGATGCTGAAAGAAAAACAGCAAGCGCACGGATCCGCTTAAAAAAGTCCATTACAGTCACAGCCTACTAAGCAAAAGGCTAACAAACGCTCAAGATCACGTCTACCCCTCCATGTGACCATCGGCCCCCTCGGCGCCACGGCGCCCTCGGTAGGCTCTCTGCCTAGATGCTCCAGAGGTGACGGGGGTAGTCGACGCGGCACGACAGCAGGTCGTACACCACCATGGAGAAATCCCTCTCGACCCTCAGCACGGAGCCGCGCCTAATCTCGTGGTCACGAATGAAGTCCTTCCAGACAGAGGTAAGGTACATCACGCCCGGCGCGAGGGACTCGACCGCCACGCTCCACCCGCCACCACCTCCGGAGTGCCTCAGCCACACGGTCTCCTGAATATGGCCCCGGGCAGCAAGGGCGAAGCATGGGAAGCTTTACTCTCGTGGACAAATTGTCGCTCTTGAGGACGAGGACGAAGTCAGCGACCTGCTCAGGCTCGGCCACATCCTCAGCCTTAGCCACAGGCGTAGAAGCCGGGGGCAAGAGTGGCGCGTGTCCCGAGCTGTTTCCCAACCTAGCGCGGCGATCCTGGCAGCCGCAGCCACAGCCGGGGTGGACCTGACCACGCTTCGTTGGTTCTTTCCTCTCGACCGCCGAGACAACACGGGGAGGGGAGGCGACATCCGAAGACACACCGCGACCCCTGTGCCCCCCAAGACCGCTCCCCCATGGCCACGCTTCACCGGCGGGGCCTCCTCCACCTCCACCATCATGGACTTGCCCTTCACGTTGGCAGAGAAACGCGCCATCGAGAAAAACGAGGCCCTCGCTCTGCAAAACAAGAAGGATAAGGGGAGGAGTGGGGGAAGTGGTGTCAAATAGAGGGCAGCGCGCCCGCGCCCCAACTTGACAAGACAAGGCGAAGGGGCGCGTCACTGCGTTGGGCACACGGCATTAACTGCCCTACGCGTCGTCGCGTCGTGGAAACAGCCTCCAAGACAAAGCGAGCGTTACCACATCCGGCGGCGAAGGTCGCGGCCGTTTCAAATCCATGGTCGGGATAAGCGCAAGGCAGACCCGTGTTGACCAAACTGACACCGGGACCCATCGACCGTTCTAGGTCCCTTGCCCCTTCGTGCCTACCAAAGGACACGTGCACGCCAAGCGGCTGGGGCTACTGTCGGGTCCTGGCAACCAGGGTGACAGTCGACAGGTCCATCATTTCAGTGGAGGCATCCTCAAGAGGCTGCGACACCTCCGGGAGCGGCTCAGCTGATTGATCCCTCGCAAGGCCCCGCCTCGCGATGGCACGGCCTCAAGAGGAAATTCCTTCAGACCGTCCCATTCGTTCCTTATAATTATTCCACAACATTCCAGCCATAATCTGATGATCTGAAAATTTTGTTCCCGTTTCATCTTTGAGCATGGTGATATTGTTTCTTCTAAATCTCTTCGTCGCCATTGGAGAAATAACTTTGTGTTTTCTTCCCCTTGCTTGATCCTTCCAATAGTTGCATTCAGCCATTAAAAGATCCTCTAAATGAAGCTTAACAATTTTCCTAAAATTGAATTCAGTACAGAATAGAGGCCCATCCTCCTCCAATGTATCCAGGATCATTATAACATTGTTGCCCTTCTGAATTAAACACTTTAACTTGACTAAGCTAACATGCCATCTTTTCAGATCATACCTTAGCCCTTTTAGTTTATCTGCAACAACGGCAGAACTGTAGCTTTTATTGCTCACTTCAGCCCAGGATCGAGACACGCATTCCATGAATCCTGGTGATTCTACCCAGTAGTTTTCAAACCGAAACAATTTGGTCTTAGGAATGGAGGTGTCAATATTAACCACACAAGGTACATGATCTAAACCAATCTTGGCAAGTGGCAGCACTAGGGAGTTTGGGTATTCTGAAATCCAATTTGAGCCAGTGAAAAACCAATCTAACTGCTCTAAGAGTAGATTTTTTTGCATGTTTGACCAAGTGTAAGCACGACCCTTTAATGGCAATTCCAGCAACCCAAGATGTCCGATCACCTCATTGAACAGAAACATATCATTGATGTCCCCTCCAACCTTATTTCTTTTGTTACTTGTTAGGAGATCTAATGAAATTAAAGTCACCTAAAAGCAGCCAGTTAGCATCATGTGGAATTTGTAAGTTGTATAACCATGAAACAAAATTATCTCTGAGTTAACCCATACAAGGACCATAAACTGACACCATGAAACAAACTGATCTCTGAGTTGACCCATACAAGGACCATAAACTGACACCAACGTCCAGACAGCATTATTATGTTTAGATTTAAAATCAATGACGATGCCAAAACTTTGTACTTCCACCAACTGTCCCTCAAAAACTGATGAATTCCACAGAACAAGAATACCCCCGATGCTCCCACTGAAGGGACATATGCAAAGTTATCAAGACGCTTGGGACAAAATTTGCAAATTAAACGCCAGTCAAACACCTCACATTTTGTCTTGCAAACAAACTATGTCACATTCACTTTCGTCAATTTTTTAGCGAACATCTCTCTGTCTATTATCTGAGTTTAACCCTCTAACAGTCCAATGAAGAATTCTCCACTTCCTTCTCATTACAAGACACATTGATAAACAATATAGATAATATGACCTGATCTTGATGCATAACACCAAGCCTGACTCAAACACTGACCACCATCATACTTAAATATTATATCACCAAGTCCAAAGTTACTGCTAGACTGACACCAAGAAAATTTGGGAAATAAGACTGACCACTCCTAACCCAGGATACTGACATAAAACCATAAAAGATGCCCCAACTGGATATGGGATCACCGAACCAAACATCTGTAGTAGCTAATCATCCTGACTATCATTGGGGCGATTCCTAGGATCAGCTTCAAGCTGCTCCCTAGTGAGTTTTGCAGGGTCTATGCGCAGCTCCATGCCAATCCTCTGCATTGGCGTGACAGGTATCTGCACCTCCTCTTGGTTACTCTGTCCAGCATCTCTCTGAGCATCGACATTAATGGTACTGACGACAAGCAGCTTAGCTCTTTTGATCTTCTTCGGCTTTGGGCGATAACCATTCAACTTGGAACAGCTCCTGGTAAGGCGCCGAAATTCTGGCTGGACTAGGGGCGTCATCGCCTTGCAAGATCATCGCTTCTTTTGGACTGAAACTGGTGAGGCAGAAAAGACAGGCGGGTGACCTTGAACAGCCGGGGCATCCCCCGATTCGAAGTTCAGGGACCTTGCTACAGATCGTCGTGTCTTGTTGTCCTAGATGCAGGTGAGCCTCTCCCCATGAACATGAACTTCTGGTACTGATCAAAAGCCATGCCCCATGAGCGCTTAGTAACCAAGACAGTTCTGAAAGTGGAGCAACTAAGCAAGACAGGCACATTTTTTGCCAGAATTTCTGGCAGCATTTTCTCAAATATGGCCCTCCATTGCATATGTGGAGGTGTGACAGGCCCAAAAAGATGGTACAAAGCATGCCAACTTGAATCTGATCCGCAGGGTACTGATGGCTCGCCTCTTGGCCATTCTGCTGTTCATTGGTAATGCAATTGGCAACAGAGTTGTTCATAACAATTGAATCATTTACTTCCTCTTCTATCGCCTCATCAATCATATTTTCTTGCATCTCCTCCATCTGTGCTCCCTGATGCTGATTAACATGTTGCTGCTGACCATGCAACGGAACATTGATCCAACCTAGTTCAGGGAACTGTAGCAACACCATCATATTATTGTTAACCACCATATTACCAGGAATAGGGTGCGGATTGCCGTCCAGAGGCATCTGATCCTCATCAGCCGGCAGCATGTCATCCTAGGGCGTAGCAAGAACGTACACAGGTGCAGTCCAGGTTTCCAGAACATGCCCAAGATTCACATATTTACCAAAGACTATGTCTCGAGGAACTCTAGCAGGAGATGGGTATGATGCGTAAATCATGGTTCTCTCAATGAAAGCATCATCTTGGTGCCAGTGGTGGAATTTTCCAAAAGCAGCAACAGCATTGGCGATGTCATAATCAGTACGGTAATCAAGAGGAACACCCAGCACCATCAACCCACCTGTTCTAAAACCTTGATCTGCCCTCTGATTTGGACGATTATTATGATGAACGAATCTGACAAACACATTATCGTCAATTTCAAAGGGGACTTGCTGCACCAGGGCACTAACAGCAACCGGACTACGTAGCTCATATAGACCAATTCCAAACAAGCATGGTTGCATGCTATTCACTTCCCTCCGATGGTGATTGACAATGAAATCTCTAACAGCCTCACACCAAAAACCTTCATCGTCCTGAGGAGGAGCAGGATCTAAAACAGCGACACAAAAGTTACGACGTGTAGCCGGAGCAACGGAGGCACTGTAGAAGGTGCGTGGCAGTCTTGATGGACCTCCATCAACGATCTGATGCCCTAGTGGCACCCACCTTGCAGGGTTCAGCTCAAAGTTTGCCATCGGCAATGGATCACACAATGGGGACTTCGGCGGCGGAGTTGGGTTTCGACCTATGTCGCTGGTTGTAGATTGATTTTGTCTCGTGGGCGGAACACCAGGAACAATTATATAGGTCTCCTTATTAGGTTTAGGAGTTGAAACCGAACTGGCCTTTTTAGGAATCCACTGCTTTGCTTTTTGGGCTTTCCATTGAAAACAATTTTTCCTTACGTGTCCATAGTAAAAACATGATCGGCATTGAATATCAGACGTACACTCCTTGGTAACATGGTTCATAGAGACATCGACCACACCTCATCACTCTATACGCCATATCATCAATCATGGCAAAAAAACTCCAAGTCTTCTTCCTCCATAGAGGCCCGAGAGCAGGCGGGCCAGTAGAGCATGAACTTTGATTCTGTATCCCATCAGCAGTTGATATTGATGAGAACTTATCCCTATCTCCTGTAGATACCACAGGTGGAGACTGTGGATTCTGCAGCATGGGTCCGTGATCAGATGAGCTTAAGTTGGTATGGGGCCCTGCTTGCTTGTTGGGATCTTGATATCCCTTACATGCCGTATAAGACAGCGATTCAGCAAAAACCAATTTCTTCTTAAATGCCTGAGCCGATCTGACAATTGATTTCGGCGCAGGTTTCTTTAGTGCATCTAAGCCGAGTTGAACCCTCTTTTTACCAGGACTGGCCAGTTCCCATTCTGCATTGCATTCTTTCTGCCAATCTATAAATTCCTTGCGCCAATTAGGACCACCACATCCCCATAGATGGAAGAAACATTTGAATTGATCACATTTGTACGATCAGAGATTTAAAATCTGGAAGCCAACAGGCTTAGAGGAAACACAGAAAGAGAAAACTCTATCTCTTAGCAATGACACTTTCAATTCTCCGCAAAAAAAACCAATAGCTGCCTCGAGAGCAATACCCACCGAGTCCTCATCCAATCTGAATTTAGATCTTCCAAAGTAAACCACCATAATGAAATGGCCAGTGTTGTCAGAGGGGTTAACATTCACATGATATTTTCGTTTTATATAACCAGCAAAATGGGAGCCTTGAGAAAAATCCAGACCCAAGACCAGAGATGAATGTACCGCCATAGAGAAATCCACACCATCTTTGTCCACTGCAACCTGATCAACAGGGTTTTCGGCATCCACCCCAACTAGGTTCTGCAAGCAAGGACCTATTGTAACTACATAGCCATAGAATTTTACCTTGTGATCCTTGATGAAGACATCAGTGGATTGTAGAGGACAGACAGCAATCTTTTCTCCCTTGGCATTCATCAGACATAGCAACTTTTTAGAAGAATGAAGATGCGGATCTCCATCATAGGCCTTCAGCCTCCTACGATCCAGATCCTTGTCCGTGGTATAATGAATTCTCCAGTGACCATCCACACAATCCCTAGACAGTTCTGCAACCGCAATCACCTTAGCGAAATGGGAGTCAAAAGGGACCTCCGATCCAATATGAATCTCCTCCTCAGCTATGTGCCTCCCAACAATGGGTGCACCTTTATGATTCATCAGAACAATCCAGTTAGGCCAGAGATGTAACTCCCCTTCAAGGGGTAGAATGTTCTGGCCTAGATCCCGATCCAAGAAGGCAAGAGTACGTGGCTTTCCAACAATGGCATGGAGGAATCATGGCGGTGGAGACCTAGACTAAAATGGAGATCAAAGTGTAGAGGGAGAAACGCCGGTGAAGATGGTTGGAGTGGGAGAGGGAGATCACCAGCGAAGGGGGAGATAGCCGGTGAAGAGAAAACTAGGGTTTAGGAGGGCTGGTCGCCATGGCTTCGAGCCAACCTTGTTTAATTAAATGGACCGTCCTACCTTTCGACGCATCAATCCATCGATACAATATTATCTCTATACATGATTTCTCTCGCTACACTTGGCTTTACTTTATGTCTTCTCGTAGTGAGGTTCTCTATTTATAAGTGATTTGCTACCATGGACACACTCGGTTCTCTACGTCTATTCGTGTGTTCCGTGCTGATTCTGCAGGTGAGTATATCTCCAGATGTTGCGTGGTTTTCTTGCTGAGCAAGGTACTCTTGGTCAGTTCTCTCGTCCAGATGCGCACGCTCAGAATGGTGTGGCTGAGCACAATCATCGTCACCTTCTTGAGACGACTCGTGTGATGATGATTGCCGCCTCTCTCCCGCCTCATTTTTGGGCTGAGGTTGTCTCCACTTCCACCTATCTCATCAACATTCAGCCCTCAGCTGCTCTGCACGATGGTATTCCTCTAGAGCGCCTTTGCGACCGTTCTCTTGATTATTTGGCACTTCGTTTGTTTGATTGTATTTGATATGTTCTCTTTGCCCCTCGCGAACGCACCAAACTAACTGTTTTTCTAGGATACAGTGATGAGTATAAGGGTTACCGGTGTTGGGATCCTATAGGTCATCGGATGCGTATTTCTCAGGATGTGACTTTTGATGAGTCTCGCCGATTCTACCCACGACCATCCTCCTCGACCTTTTCAGTTGAGGACATCTCTTTTCTCATGTTTCCTGATACAACTCCCGTGGTGCCTCGTGTTCCTACTCCTCATCTCAATGTTATCAACCAGACACCATCTTCTCCTACGGTTTCTTCTCCTCCCTTGTCGCAAGACTCTCCACCTTCATCACCAATGTCTTCGCCATCTTCATCACCTCCAGTGGTTCCTTCTCATCCTACTTTTCCTTTTATTGTACTCGTTGTCCACGTGTTGTTGATGAATCTACTGACATACCATCTACTTCTGGTGCATCGTCTTCCTCCTCCCAGCCGACTTATAATCTTCGTGCTTGGCCTTGCCCCCCACCCGATCGATATTATCCTACCCGCTAAGGTATTTCTGCTATCCTTGAGCAGACTTCATAACGAGATGATGTTGTTCATTCTGAATGGCATCTTGCGATGGCAGAGGAGATTGTTGCGCCTGAGCGCACTGGCACGTGGGATCTGGTTCCACTTTCTCCCTGTGTTTGAGATTAAGACTCGCTCATATGGTTCTCTAGAGCGTTAGAAAGCTCGTCTTGTGGCTCAAGGCTTTCAACGGGAGCATGGTCGTGATTATGATGAGACTTTTGCTCTTGTGGCCATATGACCACTATTCACACACTTCTTGTCGTGGCTTCTATTCGCCATTGGTCTGTGTCTCAACTTGATGTTAAGAATTCCTTTCTTGATGGTGAGTTGTGTGAGGAGGTTTATTTGCAGCCATCACCTGCGTATTTTGTGCCTGATGGCATGGTCCGCCATCTTCGTCGCTCTCCCTATGGCCTTAAGCAAGCCCCTCGTGCCTGGTTTGAGCGTTTCGCCTCTTTGGTCACTACCGCTGGTTTTTTGCCCAGTGCTCATGATCCAGCATTGTTTGTCTTCTAATCGTGGTCGGACTCTTCTCCTTCTATATGTTGATGACATGATCATCACCAGTGATGACCCTAAGTACATTGCCTTTGTCAAGGCCCATCTTAGTGAGCAGTTTCTTATGTCTGATCTTTGTCCACTTCGCTACTTTCTTGGTATCGAAGTTTCATCTACCTCTGATGGCTTTTTTATTTCCTAAGAAAAGTATATCCAGGATCTTCTTGCTTGTGCTGCTCTTACTGATGAGCGCACTATTGAGACTCCTATGGAGCTCAATGTTCACCTTCGTGCTTCTGATGGGGATCCCTTATCTGATCCAACACGTTATCGTCGTCTCGTTGGGAGTCTTGTCTATCTAGCTGTTACTCATCCGGATCCTATCCTGTCCATTTTTTGGGTTAGTTTGTTTCCGCTCCCACTTTAGTTCACTATAGTCACCTTCTTCATGTTCTACTATATCTTCATGGGACAATCTCTCACCGCCTGTATTTCCCCATTCTAGCTCGTTATAGCTCCAGGCCTATTCGAATGCTACTCGGATGCTACGTGGGCTAGTGTTTTCCTTGGTGGTTCTCTAATTGCCTAGAAGACGAAGAAACAAACTGCAGTTCCCCATTCGAGTGCAGAGGCTGAGTTGCGAGCTATGGCTCTTTTGACAGCAGAGGTGACTTGGTTACGATGGTTGCTGGAGGATTTTGGTGCTTTTGTTACTACACCTACTACCCTCTTGTCAAATAGCTATCAGTATTGCGCATGACCCCATGAAGCATGAGCTTACCAAGCATATTGGTGCTAATGCTTCTTTTGTACGTGTTGGTGTGTAGGATCAGATTATTGCTCTTCATTTTGTGCCTTGTGAGTTACAATTGGCGGATTTCTTCACAAAGGCCCAAACTAGAGCGCAACATGGATTTTACCTCTCCAAACTCAGTGTTGTGGATCCACCCAAAGTTTTTTTTGGGGGGGGGGGGGTCACAGTTGTATTTATGACGGCCTTTGGCCTCCTCATTGTACATGTATATATAATGGCCTTAGGCCTCTTGTTAATCTAAGTTTCCTATTCATAACAAACTAGACTAAAGTACGCTACGAAAAGGAAATACTAAATAAGGTCAATTTATTGCTTGATTGATGGGATACATGCCCTCTCTTGTACAGACTACGGAGGGATGGCTAACTTGGCTTCTAAGGAAATAATGATAAGCTTTCCAACTGCTCAGATCTTATCCCCCAAGTGGATAACTAAGGCACATGAAAGTGACATGTGGTGAGTCTAGCAAATATTAGTGAAACATTTATTTGCATACTTGTTGGTTACATGTTTTACCTTTATGAATCATTTCAAACATTCCAAGCTAAGAAATTCCTGATATCATTTTTCACTACTGATTGAACATGTTCTATAAGAAAACATAAGAAAGATCTTATTCCCAATTTAGATTCATACATGTTTTAAATCTGTACATATTTCTACATATATATTCCCAACTTAGAAAATCCTGACATCAATTTTCATTACTGATTGAACATGTTTTATAGAAGTAAGAAACAATGCTAACAGGTACATATCCAAATTCATATTATTTCAACAAAGTGTATATTTGCACAACCTGCTTAATTTCAGGTGGGGCAGGAATTTCAGGAGCTAAATCAGCCCGTTCCTCTGGGTCGATATCCACAGCCTCATCATCATCAGTGAATGTTTCTTCATGCTCCCAGTCATCGCCTGAAAATGCAACTCCCCCACTATAATGATCATGATATATACGCAGCATTGATATTTTCTTAGCGGTGCAAACATTTTGGAATAGCTCTCTGGAGTGGAGCAAACTGAATCTCAATGTGGCAGTTTAGCCATGTAAGGTATAGTCCTTTTAGAGGATCACATGGATTCCGTTAAATTGAGCACAATAGCAACAATGCTAGTAGCCACATAAGATAAATCAGCAGGAGAATGTGACATTCACACTAGATGATCATCCAATAACTAATTCAACCATTAGCCACAAGCAAATGCGCTACCACTACTTGCTTACAATTCAAAGGGGTGAATTCGACATTTCGGTTATTGGAAGAAAGAAACCCTACTTCTTAACTTAATTTGAAAATATGAATAAAAGCAAATTGCAGCATTATTATTCGAGGTCATCTAATATAGTGCAAATGGCATGTATCATGTAAGGAAAATCAACAGATATGGGAACTAACAAAGCATATACTGCATAGTGTAAGGAAAATCAACAGACATGGGAACTAACAAATTAAAGCTCCAATAAAAATAATAAGTGCAATGTGAGCAAACTATGAATAAATTTCAAGTTATACAGTGCTAGACTATGGAGTGCGAACAGAAGTACAGTAGAATTCTGATACAAACAAAATTGAGAACAGACCTTTCTCAATGTCATCATCCAAATCCAAATCAAAATCTTTTCCACCTTCCTCGTCGTCATCCATGCCCCTTTTAGAGAGCCCAAGCCTATCTTTGCGAGCGGCTTCCTCTTCTTCATTCTCCTCACCTTTATCAGAATTATTACCCTCCTCATTGTCTTTCCCCTTCTTAGGACGAGCACCTTCTTTTTCCCCATCATTAGTAGGCTCAAGTTTTTTCATATCAGAGCCAAAGGCAGCTGGACCATTTGTAGCTGCTTTCATCATCCAACGTTCATAACCAGTTGCACTAGTCTTTCTCTTATTCATCTTCTCCTCAGCCTCTTCCAGAGTCAGTTGTTTGTACTGTGCAACTTTACTGAAGTTATACCTGATACAAGAACCAATCCGAGCAACAAGTACACATTAATTCACTAAGGAAACATCTTATCTAGATTCAGCTGTCAAACAAAAACAATAATTTCATCAATCATTGATAAAAACTGCTGCTACATTCTAGAATGCTTGGCATAAATAAATAAACTAATGGGTTAAAGGAAAAAAAGAATAATAAGAATCTAATCTTTTGCCAAGATCATGGACAAATTGACATCACTGGAAGCCTCTTGGCCGGATCACTGCATCCTGCTTTGGACCCTCCCTCTGAAACATCTGGCAGATGCACACACATCAGCCAGCTGCACAGATGCTTCTATCCGCAAGCACATGTTCAATTCCACGAAGCACCATGTCGGCGAGTGTATAAAATGGCCAGGGAACCAAGCACAGATTGCAGAACCACCATCATCTCCCTCTCCCACTCTTGTCAGATGTGGCAGAGGCAACAACGACCGGCCACTGTGCTCTGCAAGAAGCCGAGGAGGCTGGCAGCAGCCCGGAGCATGGCTCGGTCATTCTCGAGCGTGTCCGAAGCAGAATGCAGTGGTGAAGGAATGAGTGAGCATCAGGATTGTGTGTGTTCTAACATCGAAATCACCTTACTTTTGTTTGTTTGTAAGGAAACTACAGCTGAATTTGTCCACACATGAAGAACTGATAAGACATGCCCAAAACCTCTGGGGAATTCCTTCAGAAAGGTGGGCAGATTATTGCAGAATTTCTATGAAATATGTTTCATAAATCATCAGTGGAACACCATGAAACTCTGCTAAATCTATGTGAAACACTCTGGAGCTTGTGAATACTTTGTGAAATAACAAGGAACTTCACAAAACTCGCTGAAATCTTTTTTCAATTTCACAGAACACAAATAAAAATCTGTGAAGCGTCACTTAAACCCATTATAATTTATCTAAGAGAATCATGTAATTTAGCTCCGAATAGCTATGGAAATCTTTGGAAGTTATGTGAAACTTATCTTAAAGCTCATAAATTTCAAAGAACTCGTGTGGAACTGTTTAAATCTCGACTGAAAATCGAACAAGACTTGTCTGAAATAGCACCAGTATGCAGCTGAGAGAGATAGTGTTTGTAAAGTCTGTAAAGCTCGAACAAGTGTTTATATGGTGACATGAGAGGCAGAGACATAACACATGCATGCGATATCAGCCCTGCAGTGCGCTCAGTAATAAGATGATGCACCATTGGGACTTGGGAGCAGTTCTAACGGTATAGTGACCAGTTGCAGTTCCCATATCGTTTAATCTTTGTCTTGCTAAGGCACATGGAAATGATTTGAGTAAGTTTGGTGCAGAAAGGATATTCATAACATTAATTCTTTTTGTAAATTTTGTCAATTATATGACAACAAAAACTACTGGTCAAAGTTGCAACAATGGACACTAAAAGTCAGACTCAAGGTTTTTAAGGTGGCAAGGTATCATTAGGCGTTCTGCCACCGCTCTGACGCCTAAGCACCTAAGGCGGGAAAATTTCCAAGGCACTGCCAGGCTCCTTACCGCCTAAGTGACGCCTTAAAACCCATGGTCAAACTTGACTCTCGGTGTCCTTTTTTTTCAAAACCAGAGTTACTAGAATCCTGAATTTCTGGTTCAGGCTAACATAATGACAAGCATAGCAAAATGTGGAACAGGTGTATTACCAGTTGCCAGCAGGAAATGCGTGAAATTCCTTGCCATGCAACATTAATAAATAGTACGTAGCTGTTGCTGACTGTGATCCCTCCATATGACCTTGAAACTGATATTGACCAGTTTCATCTTCCAAAATCCATGGCTTCCTGTTGTATTTCTCCTGGGGTTTCCAAATGTAAATTCACATAGTTAAAAGGGCAGACCAAAAAAAATACTCTTGAAAAAAATTATCCAGAAATGGGGAGCATTTGGTTCAAGAAAAGAACAATAACTATCAGGACCTCTTTTGTACAGGAAAAAAAGTTGAACTAAATAATGATGAATGATGATCCCAGGAGTACGTACCAGCATTTTGTCAGTAAGCTGCCGCCCTTGTAGGCCTTCTTTATGAAGAGACCATTTGTTCTCAGCATTCTTTTTCTTTGAGAAAGGTGGTAAACCAGTGACAAATCTTCCAATAGAGAATGCCTTATCTGTGGTAGCATTTGCCCGTACATTATATTCCTGAAAGCAAAAGTTTCACACTGAGGACATCATAGTATAAATAGATGAACCAGCAGCTGATCTGCCCGGTTTACAGAACTGGCAGAGCGCATGATCTGTGTGCAGTAAACGTGGCACAATAATCTAAACAATTTCCACAGTAACCACTGTACAGTACACATGAAGAGCCAGTATCAAGTTATGAAACTAACCACACTATGAACAGCATTGGAGCTTAGTGAGGGCCAGGGTGTGCCCTAGCCCCTCATAAATTTAAAATTGACTATTAAGTATTAGGCAGTTGCTATGCACCAATCAGAAGTGAGTTGCCGCAAGTGTTTAAGAGAAACTGTAACACAATGTGGTAAACTGGCCCTCTCTACAAAACTTTGGTCAAGATCTGCCACCGCCATGAACCTGTGGTTTGTCTGTATACAATATATAATAGGTGCTGACAGCTTGTACCGAAATCTTCTGACGCAAAAGAAAACATGTAGTTTCATCAGTTAGTATGCATCACTTTCATCAGTTACTTATAAGGGTTTCTTTTTCACCAGAACACAACTGAAAATTAAAATGATTTTTTAAGAAAACAATCTTTTAACATTGATATGTAATACAAAAGCCTGGTTGTAATCTACATTAATATTAAGTGGTCAGAACTGAAATTCAAGTATGCAAATTTTAACATCAAGGTATAAGTAACAACTCCGGTAAAAGTTAAAAAAAAACTAACTCACTTTAACACACTTCAAGAACCATTAGCAATCACTCTCATGTTTAAACTTCAACATTCCTAATTTCTCATAATTCCCTGGTGCACCTTTTGATTGGCACGCACGCTAAACCAAATATTTCCAGTTAGTTTTCAGTCTAATATTTACCACCCAGACCTTTAGCTTAAACAGATGAACCATGTAGCTTGTACAGTAGAAAAGTTTAAGATCAGAGTCACTACAGGTATTCAAAGTCTTATTAATAAATGATGTAATGTCATTGTAGTTCTATTTGTCAAATCCCAAATCTATTCCATAACAAAAGCAGCCCTAATATCTAGTAAAAAAAGAAATTTGCATATATTTTGGTTCTTCATTGTCAACAACATTGTCCAGAGGTCCAGGTAACATGAACTGCAACAAGATCTAGACAGTTATCTCTTCTCAGTTCGCGTTATCTTCTTAATATTTTATTTTGAATTGCAACAATTATGTACCATGATACAAGACAAATAGTAAATTGAATTGGCAAGCAACGCAAATTAACAAAATTATTATCGTAGTTACTCCTTATTCCATGAAGGCCCGAGAAATAGTAGCCCCTCGGTTCGTATAATTGCAGTGAGAAAAACTAAATTTCAATCCTGACATACTGAACAACAGAATTCCACTCGTTGGAGAGTCGAAACCCTGAGTCTGACAATCCAGCATCTCAATTCCCCCACTACACAAGTCCAAGGACACGAACCACGTCCGGCTACTGGAGCAACCGACCGCCGAAACCCTAGATTGAGAGCGTTCGCATCAACGGTGATCACAGGCACGCGGAAACGGATGGATCTTAGTCCTTACCCGGATTAGGTTGGTGATGGGAGCGGAGCAGACGAGGCATCGAGCGCGGGAGAGAGCCATTTTCTTGCCGCATGAGCTGCAGAGCGTGGTGTGCTTGCACCCGGTGCCGTAGAGGTCCGATGGGGAGCCGCAGCCCTCGCACGCCGGCTTCAGCACCAGGTCTACGCTCCCCATCGCGGCGGGGAGGAGCGGTTGGCGACGGGGCACAGTCGGAGTCACGGAGGGTTAAAGGTCCCGGCGACGGGATGGTGTGGTGTCCGGTCCGGGTCGCGTGATTCGGAAATGGAAATGGACAGGGTTCGCTCTTGTTGGAGAACGAGGCGATTTGGATAAAAAATAATAATCAAACAAATTTTAATACTCCCTACAACACCGTGTAACTATTTAGTCAGTCAAGTTTTAGCCTCGTATTTAGACTCGTATTTAGATAAATTTAAGTCAACTAATATAGATGAAAAAAATAATAAAACTTTTACAAACAATTTTTGTTAGACTTTTTGAACGGGAAAGCCCGAAGGACCTGAAAGCTTTCTATTAAACACAAACAGAGGTGTACAATATTACATAAAACTCCATAAGAAGGTGAAAAACATACATAGGTCCCCAATTTATATGGAGAAGACCCCGCTGAAATATTTGAGTAGCAATCAGGTCCCTCCCTATCTCCGCTGCCGAGTAAGAGGTCAATTTGCCGTCATGAGGGGACAGCACCACTTGCTTGCCTACATGGGGAATGACGTGACGGAAAAGAAGCCTCCGATGGAGGTTAAACAGATGCCGGAGCTCACCGGCTTTGACTGACGGCATGCGGCAGTACAGATGATGCCTGCCGATGTCACTTCCAAGCTCCGGAAATCCCCGACACAATACTCCTCGCAAGCTCCATTGAAAGTGACGAGCGACCCACGCTCCAACACAACACTCCTGCCACAGGTGGGTGAAGGCGGACATAGGTGGTCGGAGCAGCGAGAAAAATTCCGTCGGAAGGGGAAAGACCGAAACTCCCAGGAGCGCCTAAGCCACGCCTGCCGCTCGCTGCCACCGACGTCCCCTCCCACGCCTCCACGGCTGGCCAAGAGGAACATGGGAAAGCAGCGAGCAACCAAGCCGGCCCGAGCACCCAAAAAATGCTTATTCGCTTGGAGTCGCACCACCGACATCTTCAACCTCTGAAAACTCGCCGGGAACCACCCACCGTGGCCTCCTGTCGCCGCGCGGTTGCGGCAGGAGACAGAATCCATAGCCTCCTCCACCCGCGGTCACAGCCCCGAAAGATCCCCTCCTCCTGATGCAGCCTGTCCTACGGAAGCACCTCCATCCACAACACCTAGTCCCCCAAGCGGACCAATGACTCGCGCCCGAGCCAAGCTCCTACAAGCCAAGGTTAACTCGCTCCTCTCCTCATGTGATTTTGATATACCTTTGGATGGCTTGCTACTTCAGGCAACTACGTTGTGTATCCTCAGATATGAAGCAACATCACCACACCAAGCCACCAAGGAAGAAGAACCAGGAGAAGACGCATCGGAGCTCACACACGAGTCTCCGGGCCATCCTCAGTCGGCCCAGAACCAAGCAGGATAGTCTGATACCCCCTTCGGAGACGGGTCCAGAGATTGACCGGAGTCTCCGGCCCAGACTGGAGTCTCCGGACCCAACACCGGAATCTCCGGACTGATCGACGCCAGGCATGTCAAGGCCTTTTGGGCCTGGCCCATGTAACCCCCAATTTCGCCCAAACTTCCAGTTTTATTCCTAAACTACCCCTGTTTAAGTGGCTGGCCTATATAAATCCCCACCCCTCTATTGTAAACCCTAGACTTGGATAATAATAGTTGAGAACACCCCTTTGAGGATCTTTCATCTATTGGTCTCATGCTCCTACCAAGGGGCACCCTATTATCCACAGCCACTTGGATCTTGTCTAGTGCGTTCAAGTTGTACAAGTCCTTGGGATCTCGGTTTCTCGTGCCCAAGTAGTCAAGATCTCACCAAGCACCTCGCCCCCGTTATTGGCCGTGGAGAGAGAGCTTCGTCCAACACCGATCCTAGGGATTATGTTGGACCGGTTGCCACCGGCGTGAGTTATCGGCGTGTATCGTGTTTTGTGCGCGTGAGTTCGTCGGGTTCTTCGTGTGCGTGTGTTCGTGGATTTCATCCCCCTTTCCCCCTTCCACCGCTTTCCCCTCGACTCCCGCGGAATTCGTGAAAGATCGGGCCACCCCAAGGGGTTACCCCATGGTATCAAGAGCAAGGTTGATCATAAATTTCCCCTCAATTTTTCTTCTATCCACCATAAATTCGAAAATTTCCCAAAAAACAGCCCCAATTTGCCTTTGGATCGATCTATCGTTTTGGAGTGTTATTTGTGGTTTTGATCCGACCAAATCTTGTCTAAGGTGTTGGTCCAGCTTTTGCCTGCGTTTCCCAGCCCAATTTTGGCCAAATTTTTGCGGATTTGAGGACTCTAGGCGTGAATTTCCGCTCAAGAACACGAGCAGATCTTCCACACCGGAGTCTCCGGCCCTATGCACCGGAGTCTCAGACCACAGGCCTTGATTTGACCTTTTTCCTCTTTTCTGCATTGGCTAATCTGTCCGCTTGTTATTTGTGTTCCGTGTGCGTGTCACCAACTAACAGATAGCTTTTGCAACATCGTCGCGCTCTTCGACACCACGGACCCCAAACTCTTCCCCGCTCCATCAACATAAGATCATCATCAACAACTAAGGTATAACTTGTGTCAACCCTTGTAGCCATATCTTCCTTTGTGTGTACCTATCCTATGAGAGCAACTCATTTTGTGTTTGTCTAAGCATTGTGCACTTGCCATTGGAAAGTGAGAGTGTGAGGGCAAATACAAAAGTTAACATAGTAGCATAGAAAGGGAGAAAAAGAAAAAGAATCAAAAAAAAGAGGAAAAGAAAAATAAAAATAAAAAGATACATAGTCTCCCAATACAAAGAGAGCATCAAGCTTGTAAGAAAAAGAGAGAGGAAGAAGCGCGTCAAGGCAAGTGCATAAATCCGTTGCTTACCCTCTTTTGGCAAACGAGTTGTGGTCTCTCCTTGAGTTGGCACGACAACCGAGCGTAGTCTTCGTTAGGCCATTTCGTGCTCACTTTCATAGTCGTGCTAACCCCATTTTTCTCCACGTGTGTGTGTAGTCGTAGGTTCTCGTCATCTTTTGAGTTAACCATTTCCTTTTGACTTGAGTTTGTTGGATCTTCTCCACTTTTGACTATCCTTTGCGTTCAATTGGTTCTTTGGCTTTCCCACAATCCTACCCATCCACCAAAAGCTTTTGAGAGTTGTAGCTTATTTGTGTGTGAGTTTCTTTGCAATTTCACTTTGCACGTTGTTCGCTCCTTTGTGTGGCAATTGGTTTGATATAATCTCCAAGGTGAGGTAAAAGGCTAACTCTACGCACCCTTATTCTCCATATACAACCCTTGTCGGCTTTGCATCATGGACAGGAATGGCGAGCCGTTCCAACCACCACCACCTCCGGAGGACGACACACAATACATGACAAGATGGGACCATTGGAATGTCCGAGGAGAATTCAACTACCGTTGTGAAGCCCTTGAGCGGTGCCAAGATGAACAATTTAGCGAAGCCCGAGTGGAGTTCAAGAACATCGACAACCGCTTCGAAGAAATCCGAGGCCAAATGCATGCCATGCAACACAACCTCGGTCATCAAAATGAAGCTCTTGGTCGCGCCCTCGCCTCAACGGATGAGAAGCTTAAACGCCTCATTGATGGGTTAGCAAGGCCACGATCGCGAGACTCAAGATCATCAGGCACTCCTCAAGTGAATCAAGCGCACCTTGCCGTCACGCTTCAAGGCACCGGGATGGACCCGTCCTTCAATCCATGAGCTCTTCTCAAGCAGTACCATCTCCGCGACACGCCGCGACGTCAAGCTATGATGGTGACCTCTCCGCAAGACCTCCAAGACGTGAAGCGGACCGGCCACAACCAAGGGCACTTATGATTCAACAAGAGCAACCTCACATGGACCACCTAGCCCATCGCCATCAACATGTTCTTTCAACAACAAGTGAAGCATCCGAAGTGGAAGAACAAGATCACCGTCGGCGTGAAGCACTCGAAGATCCACCAAGGCGTCATCATCGACATGAACGTCAATGTCGACAACAAGATCATCATGACGAGCCTCCTCCACATCAAGATGAAAGAGAGCAGCCCATTGTGCATGCGGCTCGACGTCCTCCTCGCCACATGGCGCAAGACAATGCTCCTCGGCATCAACCACGACAAGAACAAGAGCAAGCTCCCCAAGCTCGTCGTGAGGATCAACAACCTCCTCCTCGTCCTCAACCGCGCCAACAACACGAGCAAGCTCCCCAAGCTCGTCGTCAAAACCAAGTTCCACCACCAAACGCGGCACCTCAACAACCGCAAGAGCAACGCCACCATCACCAAGCAAGACATGAGAGCTCGGATGATGAAGATGGCCGCCAAAATCATGGCAACCGTCGACACCGGAACCGCAATGAAGAAGAAACCTTCGGCAAGCTCAAGTTCACCATGCCCAAGTTCACCGGTTCCAATGAACCCGAAGAATACCTCTCGTGGGAACTCAAGGTTGTCAAGATCTTCCGCATGCACAACTATAGCAATGAGAAGATGATGGCCATGGCATCCCTCGAGTTTGCTGAGTATGCCAACCTTTGGTGGGAACAAGTCCAACTCGCTCGTGAATCAAAAGAAGAGCCCCCAATCTCAACTTGGCAAGATATGAAGGCTTATATGAGATCCCGCTTTGTTCCTTCGCACTACACACGTGACCTTTTCAACAAGCTTCAAACGCTTAGTCAAGGGACAAAGACCGTTGAAGAGTACTTCAAGCAAATGGAGTTCAACATGATTCGTGCCAACATTGAAGAGCGTGATGAACAAACAATGGCACGTTTCCTCAATGGCTTGAACCATCCAATCAAGTGCATCACCGAGTTCCAAAAGTACAACAACAACATGGTTGAGCTTGTGCACATCGCATCAAAGGCCGAGCGTCAAGTGCAAGAGGACATCAAGTACAACAAGCCAAAGACATACTTCACATACAAGCAAGCCCCAACCAGTACTCCGACAACACCAAGTGGAAGCTCATCAAATACCACCAAGCTTCCCTTCAAGCCAACACTTCCTCAAGGAAAACCGCCCCCAAGTGGCAAATACACAAGGAATGAACAACCATTCAATGGTGAGTGCTACAAGTGTGGAGGCAAAGGACACAAGTCGGCCGCATGTGGGAACAAGAAAGTTTTGTTCATCCATGATAACGGCGATGAAGAATACTTGAGTGAAGATGAGTTTGATGCAAGGGTCAAGGAAGCCATGGCAAGGCAACATTTGTTAGAGGACCAAGAACTACTTGTGTGTGAGCATGACGCAAGTCCATCGCTTGTGGTCACAAGGGTCTTAACTACTCAAGTCAATGAGAATGAAGACCAACGATCAAACATCTTCCAAACTCGTGCCGGTATCAATGGGAAGTCCATCAAAGTTGTCATCGATGGAGGGAGTTGCCACAATCTTGCAAGTACGGAATTGTGTGAGAAACTCAACCTCACCCTCCATCCACATAAGCACCTCTACCATATACAATGGCTAAGTGACCAAGGGTCCGTCAAGATCAAGCACGCCGTCTCGGTAACATTCTCAATTAGACCATATAAAGACACGGTGGAATGTGACGTGGTCCCCATGACGGTTTGCCATATGTTGCTAGGAAGGTCGTGGCAATATGACAAACGTGCTTTGCATGATGGTCACTCAAACACTTATACCTTCAAATGGCTTGAAAAAACTTGTGTTTTGCAACCAATGACTCCTAGCCAAATAATTGTGGACAATGCAAAGGCTTTAGCGAGGGCGCAATACACAAAACCATCTTGTGAGAAGAGTGGTGAGTGAGAGAACCACACTATAGTGAGTGAGTGCCACAAGCCAAACTCGAGTGGAAAAACTAAGAGTGTTCTTCTTGCCACCAAAAGTGAGATGAGAGAAGTGCGGAACAACCCATCCATCTTGCACTATGTCCTTGTATGCAAAGGACTAGCGCAAGGAACTAATGACTTGACAAATGTTCCTCCTTCTTTGATGGCTATCTTGCAGGAATTCCAAGATGTATTTCCCGAAGAGCTTCCTCATGGACTACCTCCTCTTCGTGAAATCGAGCACCGCATCGACCTCATATCCGGCGCTCCACTCCCAAACCGCGCCGCGTATCGCACGAACCCGGAAGAGACGAAGGATATAGAACGACAAATCAACCAACTCGTCTCCAAAGGTTTGATCCAAGTAAGCACTAGTCCAAGCGCGGTCCCCGTGATTCTAGTTCCAAAAACGGACGATACGTTGCGGTTATGCATGGACTGCCGTCCAATCAATGCTATCACCGTGCGTTATCGACATCCTATACCACGTCTTGATGACATGCTTGATGAGTTATGTGGAGCCACTATATTTTCGAAAATTGATCTTCGTAGTGGTTACCATCAAATTCGCATGGCCGAAGGTGATGAGTGGAAAACCGCCTTCAAGACCAAGCTTGGTCTCTATGAATGGTTTGTTATGCCTTTTGGCTTATCAAATGCCCCATCTACCTTCATGCGCCTCATGAACCATATTTTGAGATCTCACATTGGGAAGAGTGTCGTTGTTTACTTTGATGACATCCTTGTCTATAGCAAGTCACTAGAGGAGCATGTTACTCATGTTAAGGAGGTCCTTCAAATCCTTCGTCATGAAAAAGCTTTATGCTATTCTCCCAAAGTGCACTTTTGCAAAAGACAAACTCATTTTCCTTGGTTTTGTTGTGTCTTCTAATGGCATTGAAGTTGATGTCTCAAAAGTTAAGGACATACGAGATTGGCCCATACCTACCAATGTTAGTGAACTTCGTAGTTTTCATGGGTTGGCTGGCTTTTACCGTCGCTTTGTGAAAGACTTTTCTACCATTGCTTGCCCCCTCAACGAATTGACCAAGAAAAATGTCACGTTCGTTTAGGGAAAAGCACAACAAAAGGCTTTTGATGAGCTCAAAAAGAGTCTCACCAAAGCACCACTTCTTGCATTACCGGATTTCACAAAAACCTTTGAGATTGAATGTGACGCTAGTGGAATTGGCATTGGAGGCGTCCTTATGCAAAATGGGCGTCCTATTGCATACCATAGTGAGAAACTCGATGGCGCACGCCTTAACTATCCCATTTATGACAAAGAGCTTTTTGCCTTGGTTCGTGTCCTTCAAGTGTGGCAACACTACCTTTGGCCCAAAGAATTTATCATCCATTCCGACCATGAGTCGTTGAAATATCTTAAGGGCCAAGCCAATTTGAGTAAAAGGCACGCCAAATGGGTTGAGTTTATGGAATCTTTTCCTTACATTGTCAAGTACAATAAGGGCAAAGAAAATGTGGTAGCGAACGCTTTGTCTCGCAAAAACACAAACCTTCTTACGCGAATCGAAGTAAATGTCTTGGGTCTTGATGACATCAAATCTTTGTACGCGTCCGACCCTTTCTTTGGACCGATTTTTGCAAGATGTTCAATAGACAAAGGGATTGATGATTTCTATTTGCATAAGGGTTTTCTTTCAAACAAAACAAGCTTTGCATTCCGAAGTCGTCTCTCCAAATTTTTCTTCTTCAAGAGTCCCATGGTGGAGGCCTTATGGGTCACTTTGTCCGTGACAAGACATATGACATGCTATCCACTCACTACTTTTGGCCAAAGATGAAGCCTTGACCGGCGCCACGTCCAACGATGCACTACATGTATCCAAGCTAAGTCTAAGTCTAACCCCTTTGGTCTTTATATGCCATTGCCTATTCCTCATGCACCTTGGTCGGACATTAGCATGGACTTTGTGTTAGGATTGCCTAGATCTAAACATGGACATGATTCTATATTTGTGGTAGTGGATCGCTTTTCCAAAATGGCACACTTCATTCCGTGCCATAAGACCGATGATGCTTCACATGTAGCAAATTTGTTTTTCAGGGAAATAATTCGGCTACACGGTGTACCAAGAACAATCGTCTCCGACCGCGACGTCAAATTCATGAGCTACTTCTGGAAGACACTCATGGCCAAGCTCGGCATCAAGCTCCTCTTCTCGTCGGCCTCGCATCCTCAAACAGATGGACAAATCGAGGTCGTCAACCGAAGCCTTGGCACACTCCTACGGGTGTTGATAAAGAAGAACCTTAAAGACTGGGAGGAATGTATTCCACACGCCGAGTTCGCCTACAACCGCGCCAAGCACTCCACCACCATGAGGAGCCCGTTCATGATCGTCTATGGCTTCGAGCCTCTCACCGCGCTCGATATCCTTCCACTTCCGCTTCATGAACGTGCCAATATGGACGTTGTTAAGCATGCCCAAACAATGAAGAAACTCCATGAAGACACAAGGGCTACGATCGAGCAACAAGTCCTTCGCCAAGCATCAAGGCTAAACAAGAACAAGAAAGAGATGATCTTCGAAGAAGGCGACCTTGTGTGGATACACTTGAGTAAAGACCGCTTCCCCAAGGACCGCGACTCCAAACTCAAGCCAAGAGGTGATGGACCGTTCAAAGTACTAAAGAGGATCAACAACAACGCCTACATCATCGATATCCCAACATCCAAGTATCTTGTGAGCCCGACGTTCAATGTCAAGGACCTCTCACCCTACCATGGAGAAGATGAAGTTGAGAAGGTTGAAGATTCGAGGACGACTCTTTCCCAAGGAGGGAGGCGATGCAGCCTGGCCCTACTGGACGCACCTCCATCCACAACACCTAGTCCCCCAAGCGGACCAATGACTCGCGCCCGAGCCAAGCTCCTACAAGCCAAGGTTAACTCGCTCCTCTCTTCATGTGATTTTGGTCTACCTTTGGATGGCTTGCTACTTCAGGCAACTACGTTGTGTATCCTCAGATATGAAGCAACATCACCACACCAAGCCACCAAGGAAGAAGAACCAGGAGAAGACGCCACTGGAGCTCTGCACACCGGAGTCTCCGGTGTACACCGGAGTCTCCGGTCCACAGCAGAGTCTCCGGACCATCCTCGGTCGGCCCAGTGAACCAAGCCCGGAGATCGATACCCTCCAGGAGACGGTCCGGAGATTGACCGAGTCTCGGCCCAGACTGAGTCTCGGACCCAACACCGGAGTCTCCGGACTGATCGACGCCAGGCATGTCAAGGCCTTTTGGGCCTGGCCCATGTAACCCCCAATTTCGCCCAAACTTCCAGTTTTATTCCTAAACTACCCCTGTTTAAGTGGTTGGCCTATATAAAGCCCCACCCCTCTATTGTAAACCCTAGACTTGGATAATAATAGTTGAGGACACCCCTTTGAGGATCTTTCATCTATTGGTCTCATGCTCCTACCAAGGGGCACCCTATTATCCACAACCTCTTGGATCTTGCCTAGTGCGTTCAAGTTGTACAAGTCCTTGGGATCTCGGTTTCTCGTGCCCAAGTAGTCAAGATCTTGTTGGAATTATGCCCTAGAGGCAATAATAAAGATGTTATTATTATAATTCTTGTTCATGATATAATGTTTATATTCCATGCTAGAATTGTATTAAGCGGAAACTTTAATACTTGTGTGGTTTGTGAACAACACCGTGTCCCTAGTATGCCTCTATGGACTAGCTCATTGATTAATGATGGTTAAGGTTTCCTAGCCATGGACATGAGTTGTCAATTAATAATGAGATCATATCATTGGGAGAATGATATGGTGGACAGACCCAAACTAAGCGAAGCAATTAGATCGTGTCATCGTGTTCGTCTTTGCGAAGCTTTTCTTATGTCAAATATTGTATTCCTTAGACCATGAGATAATACAACTCCCTGGTATCGGAAGAAAGCTTGAGGTCATCAAACGTCATCCTATGAGAGGGTGATCATAAAGGTGTCTCTCAGGTGATCGGAAAGTATACATTGGGTTGTATGTATCGAGATGGGATTTCCCTCCCAAGTCGGAGATATACTTGGGCCCACTTTAATCGATATCAACACCGCTTACAAGCATGTGGTTAAGGAGTTAATGACAAAGTGATATCGGATTACGAACGAGTAAAGTACTTGCTGTGAGCGAGATTGAACTAGGTATGACGGTACCGACGATCGAATCTCGGCAAGTAAAATATCGCGAGACGAAGGGAATATATATATGGGATTGATTGAATCGCATCGTGGTTCATCCGATATGATCATCGATGAATGTGGGAGTTAATATGGGTTTCGGACCCTGCTGATTATTGATAGAAGATCATATGCATATTCTCGAACCCGCAGGTCACACACTTAACGTGTCTCGACGCTAGGATAGATTGGATAATTGGTTTATAAGTTTTTGTTGAGTCTCGGATGGGATCCGGACATCACGAGAGGTTCCGGAGTGGTTCGAGAATAAGATTCATATAAGGCGCAGTTTTGGAGTTGAATTGTTCGGTTAATCGGTATTGTCTGAAGCTTCTAGAACCTTCGGAAGGGACCAACGTGGCCCCACCTTCCGGAGGGGCATGGGCCTATGGTGAGTGACCTGGCCGCATTGGGCCAGGGGCACAAGGCCCCATAGGGCCCAGCCAAGAGGTTTAAACTCGAGATAGAGCTTCTAGAAGGGGTTCTTGCCCCCACCTCCTTCCTTCTCCTTGGGGCATGGCCTTGGCTTGGGGAGGGCTAGGATGTGCCCACCCTCTATATAAAGAGGGCTGGGGCGCCCCCTCCCCCCTACACCTTCCCTCCAAACCCTAGTCTGCCTGCTGCCCTTCCTCTCTCCCTCCCGACTGTTTGTAGGCGAAGCCCTGCTGCAGAAATTCTCCACCATATACACCACGCCGTCGTGTTGTAGATCCAATCCGTCTCTCCACCATACTTGCTGGTCCGAGGAAGGAGGAGACGTCGAGGTGTTGCACGTGTGCATCTCACGGAGGCACCGCCACTTGTGGTGCTAGATCGGATCGGATCGCGAGGAGGAGAAGCGAGTACGACTACATCACCCACGTTCCGATTTAACGTTCATTGCAGCGAATCTTCAAGGGTATGAAGATCTAATCCAATCTCTCTCGTTGTTTGCATATCCTAGATTAGATCTTGGCTTCCCCTCTGTTCGCATCCGTAGAAAATTTTGATTTACTATGCCGCGAAAACCCATCAGTGGTATCAGAGCTAGATCTATGCGTAGATGTGTTTCACGAGTAGAACGCAACATGGTTGTTGTGGGCGTTGATGTTTTCTGTTGCAAGCCTCTTGTTTGTGTTCTTCTTATGACGCGGGATAGTGAGATTGAAGCGGTCCAGGCCAACCTTACGCGACGTCGTCATGAGACCGCTCCGCACGTGACGTGGGGCTTGTTCCACACATGCGGCTGGTGGATGTCAGTTTCTCTCACTATAGTTGTCATGGGATCTACACCGGAGTTTGGCAACCATAATATCACCGTTGTGGCTTTCCGTAGGTAAGAATCGTTCTTAGCATCTACTCCCATAAGCCACGTAAAACATGCAACAACAAAGTAGAGGCGTCTAACTTGTTTTTGCAGGGAGTATTTTCTGTGATATGGTATGGCCCAAGATGTGATGTGTATAATGTATGCGATGATCATGTTTTGTAATGTTTCACGACTTGCATGTCGATGAGTACACAACCGGCAGGAGCCATATGGTTGTCTTTATAATTGTGTATGACCTGCGAGTCAACTTCTTATACGTCATGTAATAGCTTTACTTTATCGCTAAGTAGTTAGCAATAGTTGTAGTTGCTATTCGTGGTGGAGGCAATCGAGTGATGGAGATCATGCCGGAACGCACAAGATGGAGATCATTGCGCGAAGATTGGCTATACCATGTCACATAAAGTTATATGCATGTGATGTTTATCCTTTTATGTATCTTATTATGCTTAGATCGCGATGGTAGCATTATAAGATGATTCCTCACTTAAAGATCAAGATAAAACTGTATTCTCCCCAAGTATGCACCGTTGCGAAAGTTCGTCGTGTCCAAGCATCACGTGATGATCAGGTGCTATAGACTCTACGCTCACATACAACGGGTGCAAGCCAGTTTTGCACACGCGGAAATACTTGGGTCTAACTTGACGAGCCTAGCATGTACAGACATGGCCTCGGAACACATGAACCGAAAGGTTAAGCATGAGTCATATGAATGATATGATCGACACTTCGTTGTCCACCATTGAAACCACATCTCTTCTCGTGAAGATCGGACTAGGTGTGGTGAATTTGGATCGTGTTCACTAAACAACTTGAGGGATGTTGAATTTAGTGGGAGTTCATCTAGTAATTTGATTAAAAGTTGAACTAGTTATCATGAACATAGTCTAATTTGTACTTGCAAATATTGTAGATCAAATGGCTAAGTCCAACTTCAACTTCAACGTTTTTGCTGAGAAAGAAAAGCTTAAGAACAATGGGTCTAACTTCACCAATTGGTTCTGCAATCTAAGAATCATTCTCTCTGGCGGTCAAAAGGACTATGTTCTTGGGAAAGCGTTAGGTGACCCCCGAATCGCTACCGGCCGATGAGAAAGCTGTCTATCATCAAGCAAAGATGATTATGGTGTGATTAAGAGCACCATGTTGTTTGCTATGGAACCGAACTTCAAAATCGTTTTGAAGACTATCCGGGCCCTTTGAGATTCTCAAGAGCTGAAAACCATGTTTCGACTCAGCCCGCTCGAGAGATATGAGATCTCCGAGAAGTTCTTTAAGCGCAAGATGGAGGAAGGGAGTTCCAGTGAGCACGCCATTAAGATGACGGGCTACACTCAACGCCTTGAGCAAGCTGAATGCACGATTCCAGAGGAGCTCAAGATTGAGGTTCTACAATCACTCCTCCCAGCTACAAAAGTTTTGTAGTGACTCATAATCAGATTGGTTCCATCGATCGATCACCGAGCTCTTCGCAAAGTGAAGGCTGCGGAGGTGGACATCAAGAAGGATAATCATGTGTTGATGGTCAACAAGCCCTCCTTTAAGAAAGGTAAGGTGCAAAGAAGCCCTTCAAGAAAGGCGTGAAGCGCTGTTCTCGCCGAGAAGAAGCTCAAGTCTGGTCCTAAGCGACATTCGAGTGCTTCTATTGCAAGGACAAGGGTCGGAAGCGAATCTGTCCAAAGTACTTAGCGGACAAGAAGGCTGGCACCATCAAAGGTATATTTGATATACATGTTATTGATGTTTTCCTTACTAGCCCTCGTTGTAGTGCACAGGTATTTGATCTTGGTTCGATTGCTAATATTTGTAACTCGAAGCAGAGCTACGGAATGACGCGGCGAGGGATGAGGTGACGATCGCTGGCAACAGATCAAGAGTTGATGTGATGGCCATCGGCACGCCTCCTTAGTTTTACCTTCGGGATTAGTTTTAAACCTTAATAAGTGTTATTATGTGCTGCGTTGAGCATGAACATTATTTACGGATCTTGTTTATTGCAAGACGGTTATTCATTTAAATCGGAGAATAATGGTTGTTCTATTTATATGAGTAACATCTTTATGGTCATGCACCTATTGTGAATGGTTTATTTCTTCTAAATCTCAAAAGGGATGAAACACACATCCATAACATTGAGGCTAAGAGATGCAAAGTAGATAGTGATAATACTACTTATTTGTGGCACTGTCGTCTAGGTCATATTGGTGTAAAGCGCATGAAGAAACTCCATTCTGATGGACTTTTGGAGTCTCTTGATTTTGAATCATTTGACACATGCGAACCATGCCTCATGGGCAAGATGATCAAAACCCCGTTCTCCGGTATGATGGAGCGAGCAACGGACTTGTTGGAAATCATACATACCGATGTATGCGGACCGATGAGTGTTTGACGCGGTGGATATCGCTATTTTCTCACTTTTACCGATGACTTAAGTAGATATGGGTATATCTATTTAATGAAACATAAATCAAAACGCTTTGAAAAGTTCAAAGAATTTCAGAATGAAGTGGAGAACCATCGTAATGTAAAGATTAAGTTTCTACGATCCGATCGTGGAGGTGAATATTTGAGTTATGATTTTCTCACGCATCTTAAAGCAAGCGGAATCGTTTCGCAACTCACGCCACCCGGAACACCACAGTGCAATGGTGTGTCTGAACGCCGGAATCGAACCTTATTAGATATGGTCCGATCAATGATGTCTCTTACTGATTTGCCGTTATCCTTTTGGGGTTATGCATTATAAACCGCTGCATTCACTTTAAATAGGGCACCATCTAAATCCGTTGAGACGACACCGTATGAACTGTGGTTTGGTGCTAAACCTAAGTTGTCGTTTCTTAAAGTTTGGGGATGCGAAGCTTACGTCAAGAAGTTGATGCCGGACAAGCTCGAACCCAAAGCGGAGAAATGCGTCTTCATAGGATACCCTAAGGAAACTATTGGGTATACCTTCTATCATAGAACCGAAGGCAAATTGTTTGTCGCAAAGAACGGTTCCTTTCTTGAGAAGGAGTTTCTCTCGAAAGAAGTGAGTGGGAGGAAAGTAGAGCTAGACGAGGTTATTGAACCTTCTCTTGAGTTGGAGAGTAGCGCAGCACCTAAAATTGTTCCAGGTCACCGCACCAACAATAGAGGAAGCTAATGACAAGGATCATGAAGCTTGGACGATCTTGCTCTTGAGCGTCGCAGGTCGACAAGGTCGCGTGCCCCTCCTGAGTGGTACGGCAACCCTGTCTTGACTGTCTTGTTAGTAGAAGATAGTGAACCTACGAACTATGAGGAAGCGATGATGAGCCTAGACTCTGAGAAATGGCTAGAAGCCATGAAATCCGAATTGGGATCCATGAGCGAAAACTAAGTATGGACTTTGGTGGACCCTCCTAGCGACCGAAAGGCCATTGAGTGCAAATGGATTTTCAAGAAGAAAACGGACGCGGATGGTAATGTTACTGTCTATAAAGCACGGCTTGTTGCGAAAGGTTTTAGACAAGTTCAAGGTGTTGACTACGATGAGACTTTCTCTCCCGTAGCGATGTTTAAGTCCATTCGGATTTTATTAGCAATTGCTGCGTTTCATGATTATGAAATATGGAAGATGGATTTCAAGACTGCTTTCCTCAATGGCAACATTGATGAAGAGTTGTATATGATGCAATCCGAAGGTTTTGTCGATCCTAAGGATGCTGATAAAGTATGCAAACTTCAGCGTTCCATTTATGGACTGAAGCAAGCATCTCGGAGTTGGAACCTTCGTTTTGATCAAGTGATCAAGAGCTTTGGATTTGTTCCAAATTGCTACGAAGCTTGCATCTACAAGAAAGTGAGTGGGAGCTCGGTGACGTTTCTGGTACTATATATGGATGACATATTGATTATCGGAAATGACATCAACATGCTTAACAATGTGAAGAGTTATTTGAACAAGTGTTTTTCAATGAAAGACCTAGGTGAAGCTGCTTATATATTGGGCATCAAAATCTATAGAGATAGACAAAGACGCCTGATAGCTTTAAGCCAGAGTACATACCTAGACAAAGTTCTGAAAAGGTTCAGAATATTGCCATATAAAGCTTTATATGCAAACGACATTTTTGAAATTTTGTTATTGGTCAAAAATGTTCTCTATAAAGTTTATTGTGTTTGTCTTGATTTTACAAAAAAAAAGAAATTGAAATCACTCCATTTGGAGCTATAAAACAAAATCTATAAAGGAAATACAAAATAAGGAAATGGAAAAATGAAACAGAAAAAAATAACTAAACCTACCCGCCCACAGCCCCGCGGCCCAGCTCGCCTACAACCGTAGCCTGCCCTAGCTACCTCCCACTTCCCCACCCGCGCAGCATGCAACACCCATCGCCGCTAGGCTGGCCCATTGTTTCTAGCATCCCAGGTCGCTCCACTCTCGCTGTCACCGACGCGTGGGCCCCGCCCCATCGTCTCCTCCCTCGTGTCGGTAGGGACCAGGAAGAACATGAATTGCTGCCGATCCAATCCCCAAAAATCTCGCATCAAATATGTTTAGTTTTGAACCCTCCCTCATGGAATCCCCTCTATAAAATCTTCCCCAACCGATGCCTCTTTTTCTCGCAATTTGGCAAACCCTATCACCCCATTCGGAAGCTCTGATCTCGCTGCCGTCTATCGCCATTATTGCCGCCAGTTCGAGCTCGGAGTCGCGGTTCCGCACCACCCCTTCTCTCCTAACCCTCTGGTCCTCTTACCCTTGATGTGACTCCTCTTCTTGACCCTTTTTCCCCACCGTAGGAACCCCAGGGATCCCCTGTGATCTCGCCGGAGTTGTGGCATGTCTGGGCTCCACCAGCTACATCTCGTCACTACCCTAGGAAGCAAAGAACGAGGAAGAGTACACAAGGGATCTCACCGTCCTCGCTCGCATCCCGTCGACCGCCTATACATCGCCGGAGACCACCGGATTCATACTTGTCCCGTATGCAATATTTGCTAAATTTGGACTCACGGCAAGAACCAAGCCACTAATCCCCCAGCCGTCGGATCTGTAACCAGTGGCCCAGATCGGCTGTTGACCACGCGGTGGACCGCTGACCGGTCAAACGACACAGTCAGCTCCACGTCAGCCTTGACCCCAGTCAGCGCCGATTTAATAGGAAAAAGAATAAGTAGCATGAAAATTGTCAAATCTTGTATAAATCATATAAAAATATTTACATGTCCAAAAATAGTAAATAATATATAGTTGGATTCTGAAAATTGTGTAGAAATTTAATACGAGATTAGATTTAACTTTTTACAGTACATATTTACTGTAATAATTTAAATGGTATAATGGACATATTTAGACTAAATAATTCATAGTAAATTATTTATAGATCAAAAAAATATATATAATATGTCCCTGGAATCACAATCTCGTGAGGTTTACAGATCTGATTTTAGTTTGATTTTTTAGACAACAGAAATTATTTAAATGAATTAAAACCCATTAAACACTAATTAAATCATAGAAAAAGATCTACAACTCCGATTAAGATGAATCCAATTGATAATGGTTCATAATAATATCCCCTGTCCAGTACACCCAAGAACCAAATTTAATACGACAACTAGAGCAAATGTTTTAACAGAACTATTAAAACCTCTATTTTGGCAACCAAGATTTAATAACAAATACTCTATTGCATTAAATGATTTGCCACATGCATCATATGATCTAGTAATGTTCAGAGAACTAATTACAACCTTTGTGAGATATTAAATCGTCATGCATGCATTTGTTCATCATTGTTTTATTATATTGTTCATAATTGCATTGTTTTGAATGGTGTGTTTGTTGTGCACTTGTTTTGATCGATAGATTGCGAGGAGTGCAACGTTTGTGATTGTGACGAGTGCAACCTTCTATATTGTGAGGATTATCTGAATGACTACATCTTCTACAACAAAGGCAAGTAGAGCTATCATAAATGTCCTACTATTTTTCCTATGCATGTAGTGTGATTTTCAGTAGTGATGCATGTGTAGGTGTTTTTACCACTATGCTATGCTATGAAACCCAGGCATGATTGCCATATCTCCATGACTTGATTTTCTTTGAGCCATCGTATTGCAGTTGCTTAGCCATACTTATTAGATACGCAAAATAGAATTCATGATTGATTATGTTATGGAAAAGTTATGTTTTGTTATAATGAAAAAACTGGAATTTAATGAATCTCCTGGGTGTGATGGATTGATGGTTTTGGATGATTTATTGCCGAAAGCACACCTAGGCTTCAGATATTGGACATGTTTCTTGTGTAGTAGCCTCCAGTACAGCCGCATGTCATTATTTGTCTTGACTAAGTAAGTTGTGAGAACCTGAACCGACGTGACTAGCAGATGTAGTGTCGTGGTATTGCCGATGAGTACACCATGGAGGGGTCCTCATAGTGCGTGTTTAGAGACGAGGGGGAAGTCGGATGGTTGACAGGTACGAGGTTACATAGCTTACCCAGGTTCAGATCCCACGACGGTGGCGGAATCCTACTCATTCTATAAATCACTATAATGGCAATACGCCGAGTTACAGGGATTGGTTCGCTGTTGGAGGTGACTAAATATTCTAAGTTATCATGCCCTAAAGGTTCCCATAGGCCCGACTTATATAGTCGCCAGGTCCTAGGGTTACAGGGAAAAGTCCTAGTTGGACAGTGTTACAGAGTCCTACTACTTACAACTAGTCTAGCGTGTCTTGCACTCCAAGGCTCCGGGTACGTCGGTGACTCCTCTGTAGCCTTCCTTTATCCGGCATGGGCCTCCCTTCTGCATCATGTAGTTGTAACCAAGGACAGTGACTATAGGAAGCCATGTAGTTGTAACCTTGAAGAGCGACAAAGCTTAACAAGTCCAAACTCGTGGTTGATGTAGACGATCTCTTGCCGATCTCAAGATCGAGAGGAAGTCCTAGCGCCGCAAAACAGCAGCGCATCCGTGCTCGCACACACGTTCGAGGCACCGAGCAACCTCCGCCTCCTCGCTCCAGCGATGCAGTGGAAGCACAACTCTTTCTTGGCGAAAAGCCACCAGGAACATGTATCTCACTAGTCCGAGACCATGGGGGATAAATTCTAGAGGGGGAGAGAGATCCTTCACGAGGAGGTGTGAGTGAGAGAGAGGGAGGGGGATCCTTTTATAGGGAGAGGGGGGCACCCAAGGGGCCATGCGCCCAGCCATGGGGCTGCCCCCACCTCTTCCACATTCATGTGGGTGGACACTCCACTCACTCAAATGCCTTTCAATTCCCTCCACTCAAAAACCCACTCAAATTCCCATTAAATTTCCACCAAATTTAATGCAAACTCTCATTAAATAAAACTCCTTTTATTTATTCAGAATTTTGTCAATTACTTTAATGACAAACATTCACATATAACCCCTTGCTAGTATTTCATTTCACATGCAGAAACACTTTCTGCAATTTCACCTGAAAACCCGTTTCGGTATCTAGTGAAATAAATTCCTGCGCTTGTTATTCTTTTCAGCATGAAACATTTGCTCCAAATGGATGTCGGTGTCTCTTAAGTGTGTCACCCTACGGTTCGTGAATAATGCGGACATGATCGAGACCCCTCTCAGATCAATAATCAGAAGCGGGATCTGGAGACCCATACTGACTCCCACACATTCAACGATGACTTTCTTGTGATCGTCGGAACCTTTTACGCTAGTATCTTAATCCCTTTGTTTCACGATATATTACATGTCCGAGATTCGATCATCGGTATCTCCATACCTAGTTTGATATCGTTACCGACATGTACTCTTTTCTCGTTCCCGTGATATAACATTCTAGTGATCAAATCACTTGCTTGCAAGCTAATCAATGTGATATCACCGAGAGGGCCCAGAGCATATCTATCCGTCATCGGGATGAACAAATTCCACTCTCGATCCATGGGCCTCAACATAACACTTTATTAGTTCTGAATCCATCTTTATAATCACCCTGTTACGGTGTGACGTTTGATGTTATCAAGAAACTCTTCTGGTGTTATTGATTGACATGATCTCATGGTCTAAGGATTAGGATCACTTCGTAAGTTGTTATAGCAATATAAACTCAATGACTTTGATCGTAATGCTATACTTCATATGAATGTTCATCACACCATTACACTAATGTTGTGATCCCATTATTAACAACATCCAATGTCCATGATCAGGAAACCTTGATCATCTTGTTAATCAACGAGCTAGTTTATGAGAGAGGCATAACTAGGAACTTTTTGTTTGTTTATTAAACACGCATGTATTAACGTTTCCATATTAATACAATTATAACATGCAAAATAAACATTTATCATAAACAAGGAATACGATAATAACCACTTTATTATTGCCTCTCGGGCATATTCCCTTCACAAGCACTAAATGATCCTAGGCATGTGCTCCAAATATAGTCATACGTGCTCGCAATGATAACTTGCACACCATCTTTTGTCCAGCCAGCCCATGGCAGTGGGGCCTCTAGGGAACTACTGGCAACTAAAGTGCTCCTTTTAATAGAGCGCCGGATCAAAGCATTAACACTCCATGAACACATGTGATCCTCACACCATGGCCACCCCCTCCTGTTGTCCCAATTATTGTCACTTTGGGGCCTTTGGATCAAGACAATGATATGTGTACAACACTTGCAGATAACATCACGAACAATACTATCATAATGATTCAATAATAAGTTCAGATCTGAGATCATGGCACTCGGGCCCTAGTGACAAGCATTAAGCACAACAAGTTGCAACAAAGTCAAATAGCACTAATAGAGATACTAGGCACTATGCCCTAACAGATCTTATTTGATTATATGATAGAACTCCCTACCATCCCCAAGCCTACAACGGTGGATTACTCACTCATGGATGAGGGAAACATCGGCGATTGATGGAGATGCGTTGGTGATGACGATGGCGATGATCCTCTCCAAATTCCCGTCGGTGAGGTGCGAGCGGAGTTTCTGGATTCGAATCTTGGTTTCTGGTGGCAGCGGTGGAGAGGAACTATTTCAGGAAAACTATCGACCCCCCTAGGTTTTTAGGTCGAAAGGCAACTTATAGGCGCAGAGGGAGGCCGAGGAGCTGCCTGGGGTGGCCTCGCCCCCTCCAGGCGTGGGGTCAGGTGGGCCTGCTCCTAGGGTGGGTCTGGGCCCCCTAGGCCCCCTCTCTGTCTTCCCTTCTGGCTCCGTGGATCTTCTAGTGAAAACTAGTTTTTGGAATATTTTCCGGGATTTTTCCTGATAGTTGATTTTCTGCACAAAAACAAGACAGCAAGGTAATTCTGCTGAAAACAGCGTCAGTCTGTGTTAGTTGTATCCAAATCACACAAGTTTGGAGAAGAAACAATAGCAAAGTGTTCGAGAAAGTAGATACGTTTTGGACGTATCAACTCCCCCCAAGCTTAGCTTATTGCTTGTCCTCAAGCAATTCAGTTGAAAACTGAGTGCGATAAAAGAACTTTCAAGAACACTTTCCTTCATATGATGTAAATATTCTCAGCACAGGAGTAGATGCTTAGACAATTCATAATAAGAAGTATGCAACTAAGTCTACTCAATAGTCATTGCAAGCTATGAAGAGAAACCAACTCAATAATAATAAGTAGCATGAAACATAAACATAAGCAACATTGCAATACTCATAATAAGGTATGATAGAGTGGTATCTTCTCTCGCCATTCTTTCAAGAGCACAATATAAATGCCAAGGCACCTCTGAAGTTCACATGAAGACTAGAGATAAAGATATCAGAGATACAAGCATCAAAGTCATGACATAATTAACCAAGTTTTGGAACAAACACAAGAATGATAACTATGCTCTCAAGAAGGTGCTCATAGAATAAGTGGTGACTCAACAGAGTTGTGAAAACGGTTTTGTGAAGATTTGAAAGGCTTCCCAATGCTGAAAGGAAGGTACACATTAGCTTTAAGCTCTCATTGCCCCTATCATAGGCATCTTCATGTGGTTAAGGTGAAAGTGAGGTCCACTCTGAATCATATGCTTGACAGACCATAGACTGGAAATCTCAAGTCCCTTGAGTACGAGGGTCGCTCCGCATGCTACTCAACTTTGGTCACTTGAAAGTTCTTGTCATTGTAAATACATGCATATCATCGAGAACCGCCAACGGGGTACCCCTTGCACATGGTACAGGATCTTTCCCATAACCAAAATCACAAGGCAAGCAGACAATGAGCATCTCAGCAATCTTTTTATTTACCATATGCATAGCTTTTTATTGAGGACGCTTCATAGATGCTCATTATAGTGATGCTGCAAGTTTCCACCATGATTAAGCATGGCTTAGGCTAGCGGCCCAGACGTTTATCTAACACAATGTATAAACTCCATGAACTCACAACCTCCCCTTTTATTTCACATCGTCGACATCCGTAAACAAAAGAGCAAGGAATCAATTGGATAAGATATCCAACAAGTGTTGAAAGCGTTCCTCATGGCAACACGGTTCTGCTGACTCCCAGTATATAATTAGCAAGCATATAACTTTCATGGACCAGTCACAATGGTTTAGAATTATTAAGCGCAAGGAATAAAGTGTGGCATCAGGTTCGTGAGAGCTTTACTAACTAACTTTCTCAAAACAGACAAACATTTTATTTTGGAAGAAAACACGGCATATAGAATATGCACTAAAATAGCAAATGATGCTAATAGGTAGCTATGGTGGACACAACTGGAAATATTGGTTTTGGGGAGTTGGAAGCACATGTAGAGCACGTACTCAGTGCAAGTGAAGGCTAGCAATAGAGAGGGAGCGACAAACGATAGAGCAATAACTCTCATAATCATGCTTTCAACAAAATAAGACTAACTATGACATGAAAGTGATACAAGAACTCTGAGGAAAAATAAATCATCGAGGCTTACTAACTATTGATTAGTCATATGCATGCATGAGCATGTGCCAAGTCGATTCACATGAACAGTCAGAGGAGGATACCACAATGTCATACACAAGTATGAATAAAACAATGCAAGCAAACATTCATATGACATGCTACAAACTATTAGCAACCTGGAGCTAATCATAGACAAGCAAGAACTACTAAGCATCCATAATGACATATATCTTGGACCAACTGGCTAAGCATGCTCACAATGATGAGTATATGTACAAAAATGAAACAAATAGAGTTCGTTACCATCCTCTTACCACACCTCGAGTTGTCTTAATCTTCATTATTGCCCTTCACTTGTGTGACTTGAATAATTAACATGAAACTAAAATCCACTGAGGACGGCTTAACCCTGCAAAGAATTCACAAAACCAAAGAAGAACAACAAATATTTTTGGTGTTTTCAATTTTTTAGAAACAAGCAAACAAATAAAAACCAAACAAAAACAAAGCAAACCAAACAAAGCAAAATATTTTTGGATTTTTCTTTTAAGACAAACCAAAGCAAAGAAACAAAGAAAAATATTTTTGGTATTTTTGGGGTTTTTTAGAAAGAAGAAACAAAAACCAAAAAGAAAGCAAAAAATGGATATACAAAGAACGGACCGAACATGATATAAATATGAGTGTGACGTCGATATAACTTCCCCCAAGCTTAGGCTTTTGGCCTAAGTGGGGCTCAATCCCATGGTGCCCAAGTAGATGCACCTTCGTAGTATGTTGAGGAAACTCCCTCGTCCTGGTATGAGCTCGAGGCCTCCCCTGTGTACGCAGGGGGGTCATATGATGGTGCTTACTCCTGATATTTCCTGTGGAAGTTCAGAGAGCGCAACTCGTCATCCATCTCCACCTTCGAGCATGACCAAGGTCCCTTATGGCTGGAAGTTGAATGTTCTTTATCTTCCCTCGCTGAGCTCTACGGTCATCATCATTTGTTATTCCTCGGTAAATCTCTAACAAATCAGCGGGTAGAGCTTGAATATTCTTTGATTACCCTGTTGTACCAAGTCCCAGGGCCTTGCAAAATTTCTTCAATGTCATAGAATGAGCCCTGCCATAAATTCTGAAAGACATAGAAGGATTGAACATACTATTGGTAAAGGAGAAACTCTCCACAAATGTTTTAGTAAGCAAAGCATATTGTGCACTCTCATCCTGCATGTAACTTGTTAGTCCAACTCTTTGCACCAAAGCCATGAAATCATTAAGAATCCCAGCAGCTCGCAAGAAAGTGTGAAAAGGAAAGGTGGAGAGGTGCGCATCCCCTTCATCTCCCTCATCACCAAATCGTGGAGTGATGAGATCCTCATTGTATGAGGGTCTAGTACTGGTAGATGACCTTGGAAGCCTTGCCCTTCTAGGTGCATCACTTTCAAAAATGTCACCAAAGGTGTGGTGGTCCATGACTTCCCTATTCTGAAATTTTTAAACAACCATCAAACCATGTGATTTCTAAGTTGATAAATGATGAGAAACTACTATAGGAACTTGCTAGAGGACTACACATGCATCAAAACAAAGTTTCTAAGCAAAGAACAAGCATGCAAGATCAAAGAACTTGTCACCTATAGCAGAAAAATACTCAAGATACAATCTACCAATCACAAATCTAATTGGACAAGTGGAGGATGCACATACCAAGGAGCAATCCCTCCAAAAATCAGCACTTGAGATGGGTTGAACAAGGAGATCGAAAATCGCGAGAAAGAACAGCAAGAACTTGAGCTTGAGCAAGTTTGTCGTGTTTTTCGGGAGAGAGAAAGAAGGTGGCTTTGAGGAGGCAACCTGGAGGGGCCTAGGTGGTCCAGACCCCCCCTATGCGCCACCCCTAGGTAGGTCGCGCCTACAATGGGTGTGGTGGCCCCCTGGGTCACTTCAGGTGTCTCTCCGCCCCTTTTTTCGAGGAAAAATTTATTTTAAATTTTCTGTGAATTTTCACAAAAATAACCTTCTTGGGGAAATAGACACCCAAGGTTCTCTCTCTTTACCATGTTTATTAGCAATAGCTCTTAACAACCTTCTTGAATTTTCAATGCATAGGTTTCTACACCCAAGGTTCTCTCTCTTTACCATGTTTATTAGCAATAAAATATTCCTTGGTGTACCTAGTGTTCTTAGTGTACTTCTCAGGTTCTTCCTCACCTTCCTCCTTATCAGGAGACTCATTTTTATCATTACCACTCTCAGTTTACGCATCAGAGACAGATATACTATTAGGATCTACAGCAGGTTCAAGTGGTTCCTCAACTATCTTATGTTTATTTTTCTTCCTCTTACGAGGACTACCACTATCTTCACCTTGCTGAGAGTCCTGCTCAATTCTTTTAGGGTGTCCTTTAGGATATAAAGGATCTTGAGTAGCTATACCACTCCTAGTTCTAATTCCATAAGCATGTTTATCTCCTAAAGCATTAACCAAGTTGATCAAGTTGGGTTTGGACCATTTGAAAGTGTTTACAAAGCATTTTAATATCATTAGATGTTCTTTCCACAATATATTTCAACTCATGGATAGCTCTAGAGTTTTCCAATAAATGATTCTAAACTTGTTTATTAAAATGACCTTGTTTAACAATAAAAATGTCAAGTTCTTCTAAACATTGATCAGGAGGCTTACCATAAGGAATATCACCTTCATCAAAGTGTTGGAGATAGTGTACCTCAATAGTAGATGAGTGGGTAATTGGCTTACATAATTCTTCTATAGGAGGTAGATTCTTCACATCTTCAGCTCTAATACCTTTCTCCTTTAGACACTTCTTAGCTTCCTTCATCACTTCATCATTTAATGCAATAACTCCCCTCTTCTTTGTTGTTGGTGCTGGATTTGGTTCAGGCATAACTGGTTCAGGAGTAATAGGCTCAGGTGTATTTAGCTCAGTTGAAGTCCAATCATCATAATTCTTGCTTATCTTGGTCATTAATTCTTCAGCATCTGTAGGAGTCCTTTTCCTGAAAACACAATCAACAAAGCTATCTAGTTAGGTCCTAGAATCATCAGTTAGTCCATTATAATAAATATCAAGAAGCTCATTCTTAGGTAATGGACATTCAGGATGTCCATGAATCAAGGCAAAGAACCTTGTCCATGACTCAGGAAATTTCTCTTCTTCTCCCTGTTTAAAATCAAAAATTATCTGCAAAGCAGCATGTCTAGCACTGGGAGGAAAATATTTCTAGAAGAAAGAAGCAATCAAGCAGTCAGGGCTATCAATGGAACTAGGAGGTAATCTATTAAACCAAGCCCTAGCTTCTCCTTTTAGTGAAAAAGGGAAGATCTTAGCAACAAAGTACTTGCGCATCTTAAAATCATCAGAGAATAAAGCACTCATAGTAGAAAGCTCATTCATATGAGCCACAACACACTCATTTTCAGTACCACAAAAAGGTTCTTTCTCAACAATATCTAAATAAGATAAATCAAGAGAAAAATCATAATCTTCATCTTTAATATCTATGGGAGAAGTGGCAAACTTAGGATCAGAGGATAACTTAGGCGTAATAGTACGTCTAGCAAGGAGACTCTTCATAGCACTAGTACCATGTGTGTTTCGGCACTCTTCAACAAAATCATCAGTGAACTCAATGTAACCATCATTAATATCATAACTCTCCCTAGCCTCAGGTGAGCTAACAGGTGTAACTGTGTCTTCACTAGGAGTTTCGGTATTTCCTAGACCAGCCAGAGTAGCATCTAGAAAAGGATCTAATGAACCACTCGCATCAAGCATAGTAGAAGTAACATCATGAGTATCAAAAGCAGTTTCAGACTCAGCAGTAGTAGCAGTGTGTGTACCATGAGTATGTGGTGGTAGTGTGACAAGCTTACTTATAACATCCGAGGTGTTTAGGACTGTACCTCTTCTTGTAGTGGATGGTAAAATAGGGAACTATCCATCAGGAGACTTCCCCACGATGAAAGGAGTAGCAGTGAACAATAATAGATCCAAGTGAACTTACAAATAAAACTATGCTCCCTGGCAATGGCGCCAGAAAATAGTCTTGATGACCCACCAGTATAGGGGATCGCAACAGTCTTCGCAGGTAGTATTACCCAATTTATTGATTCGACACAAGGGGAGCCAAAGAATACTTGCAAGCCTTAACAACTAAGTTGTCAGTCAATTGCACACTGAAATAGTTCTTGCTCACGAAGTTTATCATAAGAGCGGTTTGTAGTAGCAACATCAAAGCAACGACAAAGAATGATGAAACATGAGCAATAGTATGATAATAGTAACGATATGATGGGATTCGAGTGCGGTAGGCATAGGGCCGGATGGACGTGCGTTGCATTCACGAGTCTAAACATGTAACTTCAAGATCTAGGTCATTGCAGATAAATAATAACAAGCATCCAAGTACTAAACAATCTTAGGCATGTGGTCCAAATATAGTCATACATGCTCGCAATGAGAACCTGCACAACATGTTTTGTCCAGCCAGCCCGTGGCAGCAGGGCCTCTAGGGAACTACTGGAAATTAAGGTGCTCCTTTTAATAGAGCACCGGAGAAAAGCATTAACACTCCATGAACAAATGTGATCCTCACACCATAGTCATCCCCTCCGGTTGTCCCAATTATTGACACTTTGGGGCCTTTGGATCTGGACAATGATATGTGTACACAACTTGCACATAATATCACAAAAAATACTATCACAATGATTCAATAATAAGTTCAGATCTGAGATCATGGCACTCGGGCCCTAGTGACAAGCATTAAGCACAACAAGTTGCAACAAAGTCAAATAGCACTAATAGAGATACTAGGCACTATGCCCTAACATATTCGATTACATGATAGAACTCATCCAATCCCTACCATCCCCAAGCCGACAGCGGGGTATTACTCACTCATGGATGAGGGAAACATTGGTGGTTGATGGAGATGCGTTGGTGATGACGATGGCGATGATCCTCTCCAAATTCTCCATCCCAGCAGGGTGCCAGAACGGATTTTCTAGATCCGAATCTTTGTTTCTGGTGGCGGCGGCGGAGGGGAACTCTTTTTGGAAAACTATCGTACCCCCCTTGGTTTTTAGGTTAAATGGGAACTTATAGGCGCAGAGGGAGGCCGAGGAGCTGCCTGGGGTGGCCTCACCCCCTCCAGGCGTAGGGTCAGGTGGGCCCGCGCCTGGGGTGGGTCTGGGCCCCCTAGGCCCCCTCTCTGTCTTTCCTTCTGGCTCTGTGGATCTTCTGGTGAAAAATAGTTTTTGTCATATTTTCCGGGATTTTTACTGATAGTTGATTTTCTTCACAAAAACAAGACACCAAGGTAATTCTGCTGAAAACAGCGTCAGTCTGTGTTAGTTGTATCCAAATCACACAAGTTTGGAGAAGAAACTATAGCAAAGTGTTCGAGAAAGTAGATACGTTTTGGACGTATCACCCTGCTATGGAGGGGCTCGTTTGGTGGGCGGTGCCGGCCGGGGAGGTCACCCCTTCTTCCCAAGCCGGAGAGAAGGTGTACCTCAAGGCCCAATTGGTACACGACGTTTCCTTGCCCATCTCCAATTTATTTCTAGTTGTCCTTAGCCATTACCGAGTACATGCCCAGAACCTCTCCCCCAATAGCATCCTCGCGCTTAGCAACTACGTGGCGCTCTGTGAGGGTTACTTAGGGATTAGGCCTAGGCTAGATCTCTTTATTTATTTCTTCACCGTCAAGAGGGAAGATGATGCCGGCAAGGACAAGCTCAGGAACTGTGGGACAATTAGTTTTAAGATTCGGCCAGGCCGGCGGTTCCCCTACATCGTCGGCCATGAGTCCTGCGAGAACTGGCAACGGACGTACTTCTACGGCCCAGATATCCCTCTCGCCGGCCGAGAAGAAACGTATCCGGACTTCGTCGATGGAGCCACTGCCGGAGCCCCAACTTGGAGATCCCAGACCACCCTTTCCTCCGACAACGAAGCCTCCCACGCCATTAGGCGGTTAGAGTTGTTCGTAGACACGGGTCTGACCGGGTTGGACCTAGCCATGTGCTGGTTCGTCAGGCGGATCCAGCCTCTGCAGCCATGCTCCAAGCTGATGCACGAGTACTCTAAGGAGAGGAAGGATAGTCTCCGCATCTCCGAGGACAACTTCTCGAGTGACTCCGTCAAGCTCCGCCTCAAGGACATCGTCAAAGTGAAGGACAAGAAGCATGGCTTCGCCATCACCTATGAAATGTTCGAGGAGGGCAAGTGCCCAGAGGTACCTGTTTATTTTCCGTGTATGACATATACTCCAGTTCTTCCGTCTAACCATTACCATCTCATCTAACACTTTTGGGATTTCACTTAATAGCTCAACAGTCTAGAGAAGGATAGCATGGCTGTCCAAATCTATGACCCGAAGATGAAGGAAGTCACTGTCGTGTTCGATGACGATGTCCCGCTGGCGAGAAAGCGGAAGAGCTCCACCTCTGACGCTGCCGACGGAGGCAAGAAGAAGAAGACGGAGGGTGGAGCCTCCAAGAAGTCCACTACCGCCCTGGAGGCGGAGAAAAGAAAGGTTACCATGATTCGTTTTGCCAAAGCACCCCCTGTTGTGTAAGCCTCTTTCTCTCCGACATTTGATCATTGCTCGTCTTATTCCTGTACTTATACTTTTTTCACGTTTCAGGGAGAAGGCCAACACTAGTTTGAAGAAGACCTCCAAAACTTTGGGGGTTTCTATAAATATTAAGGATATGTTGCATCGTGACGTGTCTCCCCACGTATCTCCCACCATCGCCCTCGTCACTCCCAGCGTCCAGCCTACACCTGCCCCGACAAGCTCTCAGGCCAAGGATGCATCTGGCCTTCCGCCATGGAAGTGGACTCAGGTGCCTCCGCGGAGCTTGCCGTTGTCGGTGAATAGGCAACGCAAGAAAGTATCGCAACTCAAATGGCTGAAGCTCCGGTTAAGGATGCCATCGGTAGTGGTAAGGCGGTGGTGGGTGGAAAGTCTTCTAAAGGCGGCGCCTCCGCACCTAGGACACCCACAAAATTCCCAAAGATAGTCTTCCCGGCGCTCATGCCGAGCAGCTCCACTTTGGTTCTTGGTGCAGTGCCGACATCTCCAACATGCGGTCTTGAGGAGCTTCTCCAACAAGCAGATATCTTGCGAGGAAACAACCTTTCCTTCAGCAAGTTGTTTGCTGAGAGCGCTACCAACCTCAAGATCATCGCACTTGTAAGTTTTATTTGCCTTTTGCATTTCATATGAGTATCCCACTGTAGCCCCCGAGGATTTAGACAGAAAACCATAGGCCTTTGCATCTAAATGCTCTAAGAGTGACTAAGATAGAAAACTTCTCCCTGTAGCCCCCAAGTATTTAGTTTGAATGAATTATTCTGACTAGATAGTTTCATAGTAGCATACGCAGTGTTTATAAATTTCGATACTGTAGCCCCCAAGTCTCTAGTTGTAACTGAATTAGTTCCGACTAGATACTAAAAGAAAGACTAAGCATATGACTGAGTTAAAAAACTTTATACTATAGCCCCCAAGCTTCTAGTAGAAAACTGAATCAGTTCCGACTAGATGCTTAAAGAAAGACTAAGCATATTTCCAAGTTAAAAAACTCTCACTGTAGCCTCCAAGCCTCTAGGTGGATAGTTATCCGGCTAAATGCTCCAAGTAGACTAAATAGCTTTAAATTTTCTTTCCATAGAATGAGAATGCTCGGAGAGGCGTGGCCAACGAGAAGTTCCAGAAGATGCGTGCGGATTTGGAAGCCGAAAACGGTAAAACTGCCTTCTCGAAGGATCAAATCACCAAGAGCAAGAGTCTGTTTTTCCTTTCGTTTTCGTACTCTGACTTGGTCTTGTGCCAACATTCTCCGAGTACTCACCATGTACTTGTAATTTCTCTGACTTGCAGGACTCCATGAAGGTTCTGCAGGAGTCCGCTAACACGGAGATGAACCGCTTGAAAGAGGAGATCATGATGCTGAAAGAGCAGAAGAAAGCTGCCGATGAGCAAAATCAGCGCAATCTTGAAGAATACAAGATCCTCCGACAAAACGGGACTCCATGGCGGATACCCTCCAGCAGGCTGAGATTAGAATCTTCAGTAAGTGATTCTCCGTCTTGTACTCCTGTAAGTTAGATACTCTGAACTATTTGTGTTATTGAACTCATGCGTTCCCTTGTCGGAGTTTTGCAGCTCCTATTGGGTTGACCTAGTCGCCTCCTCCGCCAAAATAATGCATGGTACTTGTTGGCAACTTTATTAGCACCGCCATCAGGCAGGCCAAGGAGATAACCAAGCCCCTCCAGATCAACATCAAAGTGGTGGATTCCGTGATGAAGTTCTCGGAGATCTTGCGCCAAGCCCCCGAGCGTATTGTAAGCTAGAAAGCTTCATGTACTCGGGCTGGCACGAGGATGGCGCTGTCAATGGTCAAGGCGCACTACGAAAACGCCGACATCGACACGGTGACCTCCAGTATCCCTGATGTGGATGACGATGGCCAGAAAATAGATCACAAAGATATCTTGGCATCACTCGTGGGTTATGATACCATAGTCTCCGAGTTGGTCGACCCAAACGTCTTCGTGCCCATGGAGATTATTGACGGCGACAACCAAAGCACCTCTGAGTCCCTCAAAACTGCCGACTTTTAGGAGGATGGCTCTCCTGCTGCTGATGATGCTGCATCCAAGTCACCTGCGCCAGAGGAATGAAAAACCAATATGTAATATTTTTTTCCTCTGGAATTTGTATGCGGACAAAACTACTTGTTAACTTAAGGCGGAAAAACAATGGTTGTTATTTCCTGCTACTCAAGAACTGGTTCTAGTATGTACATATTTTTAAGAAAGTGCTGGCTTATCCATTACTCTGGGTTTTTTTCTTGACATTTCGTGAGTCGGAAGACTCGTTGTCGGAACTATGCGCTCAGGCGATGATGCCCAATGGCACCATCAATAACCTAAGCACAAAATCGCAGACAATAAGTGCCAAAAGTCACTACTCCAGAATCCACATAAAAATGACAAAGAACGTGTAGACCAGAAAACTTAAGCTAATGCCCATAAGCAGAATTTTCACAAGTGCAATCACAAAGCTTGTGCATAAAGGTTTATACGATCCAAAAATGAACACTAATGGAGGTAAAATACTCAGAAATATGAGTGAAATAGAGAGCTTTATTTCATTGATCATATAAGAGGTACACAATAAATAAAAAATGCTAAGTGTAGAAAGGATGTAGATGTGCTATGTTCCATGGTCGATCAAGCTCCAGGTAGTCATCATCCGGGTCATGTCGCTTACGCTTATGATTCTCGTTGGGTCTATCCTCCAGTTCACGATTGTCAACGAGGTAGTAAGACCCATTGAGTAGCGCCTTGCTTATGATGAACGATCCTTCCCATGGCGGGGATAATTTGTGTGACTTCTTCTGCTTAAGTCACAGCACCAGGTCCTCCTCTTTAAACGAGTGATGCCGAACGCGGTGACTTTGGTAGCTGTGTAGCTTCTACTGGTAGATGGCGGATCTTTGGCATGCCAATATGCGCTCTTCCTTGAGAAGGTCCACATCTAGGCGTCTGGATTCTTCAGTGTCATCTTCGTCGTAGGCGGCAACTCTTGGTGAATCGTGAAGGATGTCGGAAGGCAGGATGGCTTCTGCTCCATATACCATGAAATTAGGGGTGTAGCCGGTAGATCTGTTGGGTGTAGTTCGTAAACTCCACAACACAGATGGTAATTCCTCCGCCCAGGCTCCAGCTGCTCTATGCAACGGTGCTTCTAGACATGGCTTGATTCCCTGCAGAATTAATCCATTGGCTCGCTCAACCTGACCATTGGACTGTGGATGTGCCACAAATGCATGGTCAAGTCGGATGCCCTTCTCCCCAACAATAAGCTTCCAGTTATCCAAGTGACAAGTTGCTTCCGTTGTCGGTGATAATGCTATGTGGGGGACCAAATATCACCACTAGATCCCGGACAAACCTAAGGGCAGTTGCCCCATCGAGATTTCTAATAGGTTTAGCTTCTATCCATTTGGTGAATTTATCAACTGCTACTAGAAAATGCATAAACCCACATGGTGCCGTCTGCAACAGACCATCCATGTCCAGCCCCCAGACTGCAAACGGCCAAGTTATTGGTATTGTTCGCAATTCTTCAGCTGGAACATGTGGTTGTCGGGCATAATACTGGCATCCCATGCATGTCTCAACCAGCTTGACGGCGTCTGCCTTCGCGGTCAGTCAGTAGAATCCTTGCCGGAAGGCTTTAGCGACCAACGATCAAGGAGCGGCGTGATGCTGGCAAACTCCGAGATGGATTTCACGGAGGATTTCAATACCTTCTTGCTGGGAAACACACTTAAGGTATACACCAGTGGTGCTTCTTTTGTAGATCTATCCATTGATTATGGTATAGCCCTTTGCTCGACGTACTATTTGCCATCTTTCGACTTCGTCGTTGGGAAAAGTTCCGTCTATGAGATATTCCATGAACGGTTTTGTCCAAGCCGGAGGGACCTTTGTCACTGTGTGAACGAAAGAGTCAACTTTGTCCGGGTTGTCTACGTCTTCTCCCTTCACGGATGGTATCCGTAGATGATCTAGGAAAACGCCAGGCGGGATTTGTTTGGACCCTGTTAGCCGCTCTATGTCCTTTAGGAATGTCGGACGGTTTATGTTTAAGATGATCCAGGAAAATGCCAGGCGGGTTGCAACGTAACCTGTTAGCTGTTGTATGTCCTTTAGGCATGTCGGACGGTTTATGTTTAAGATGGCCTTGATTTTCTCTGCGTTGACCTCGATTCCACGCTGGGAAACGATAAAGCCCAATAATTTGCCGGCTGGAACCCCGAAGACGCACTTCTTACGGTTAAGCATCATGTTGTATTTCCGGACATTATCAAAGGTTTCTTTTAAGTCGGAGATTAAGTCGTTTGACTTTTTATACATCACCGCTATATCGTCCACATAAGCGTGAACGTTCCAACAATTTTGATCGTGTAGGCAACGCTGCATTGTCCACTGGTACGTAGCACCTGCGTTTTTTAGCCCAAAGGGCATTGTCACATAGCAGAACGTGTCGTAAGGTGTAGTGAACGAAGTGGACAATTGGTCCGACTTCCTCATCTTGATCTGGTGGTATCTTGAGTATGCATCGAGAAAACACAAAAGCTTTGAGCCAGCCGTCGAGTCAATGACTTGGTCAATGAGAGGCAAAGCAAACGGATCTTTGGGACATGCTTTGTTCAAGCCTTCTAATCAACCCACATTTTTAATTATTTGGTTCCCTTTTTGGGGACAAGTACATGATTGGCCACCCATCGGGTGTGAAGGACTTCTCGGATAAAACTAGCCTTAAGTAACCTAGCTATCTCTTTGCCTATGGTGCGTCTCTTCTCGTCTCCGAAGCGTCGTAGAGGTTGTTTCACTAGTTTACATTTTGGATCAATATTCAAGCTGTGCTCGGCAAGTTCCATAGGTACACCTTTCATGTCGGCAGGTTGCTAGGCAAAGATGTCCCTGTTCTCATGGAGGAACTCGAAGAGCGTACTTTCCTATTTAGGATCCAAGTTCGTCCCAATGGTGGTGGTCTTGGAGGCATCGCCTACCACAAGATCCATCGTCTTGGTCTCGATGGAGGCCTGGAATCGTAGGTAGAGTCAGAAATATGTTTCTTCGACGCGGGCATCTCCGAGGCATCGACCTTGCTCTAGATCTCCTTGAGTTCTTCGCTGTAGAGGACAGCTTCTGCAAAGGCTGCTTCTCCAATCTCGTTGTACCTTTCCTTGGTAAAGCTTCCGGATACGATGATGACACCGTTTGTATCTTGAGTTTGTTGTAGATGAAGCATGGCTTGGCCATGAAGGTGTGGAAGATGTCGCGGCCGAATATGACATGGTACACGCTCTTGAAGGGGACCACCTAAAAGGTCATGCGTTCTTGGCTGTAATTATTGACATCGCCAAAAGCGACCTGAAGTGTGATGCACCCGAGGGACCGAGCCTCCCGACCAGGAACTACGCCATGGAAGATGGTGCTGGTCCGCCTTAGGTTTACCTCTGTCAAGTTCATCTTATGAAGTGTATCCAGGTACGTGATGTTGATGCTGCTTCCACTATCCACCATACATTTGGTGAACTCGTTGCCGTCAATCAGGGGGTTGATGATCATGGCGTATTGGTTCTCCGTAGGGATGAGGTCTGGGTGATCCTTCCTATCCCAAGTAATTGGAATCTCCGACTAGCGTAGGTATTGGGGAACTGGGGGTAGAGTGGCCATCAGTATCCTCATGGAGGTCTTCTGTTGTCGGATGGTGGGGTGCCAAGGAAAGTGTGCAAAACGGCCGCCTTCTTCTCAAAGGTTTTTTTCCTTGCCGTCGCTGTTGGCGGCGTGCTTGGGGTCAACATCCTCGTCCATGTCACTTGAATCCTTGGATTCCTCCTCCTTCTTCTTCCCCTTGCCCTTGCCTCGCAGTCTGTTCTTCCGACTTCGCTTGTAGCCGAACTCCGAGTCCTCCTTGAGGTCGTTGACGAACTTGCAATGGCGATTGGTGTGGGTGGCCTTGCCGTTGGCGTCGAGGTGTACGAGGCATGACATATCACGGTACTCGTCGTAGGTTTGGGGAACGCGGAGCGCTGCCGAGGTAGTTTCACAGCCTCCCTGCTGCCCACGATCAGCTCCCCTTCCTCGGCCATGTTGTCCGCTATCACCTCGCCATGCAAAGGTCATAGCAACCATGTCGGAGGTTTGCTTTTCTTCTTGTGGGGTATTCCGCTTGGTGCTGTTATTCCTCCGAGCTTGAGTTGGAACGGTCGTTGCCGGCAGGGAGCTGCGAGCATCGTTGTCGGCAGCCGCGAACTCACTGGCCAACTGAATCATCTGGTTCAGATCTAGCTGGTGATTGTCCTGCAGGCGCTTCATCTTATGTCGGAGCAACGTGCCCCTTTCCAACCCATCATTGAAGGCGGCCATGGCGGTCTGAGTGTGCACTCCTGCGCAGGAATTCTTCATATCCAACCAGCGAGAGAGGTATGCGCGAGATGTCTCGTCTTTATCCTGCACGCACCGCTATAGATCGCCAACAGTACATGGACGTTTGTACATACCCTCGAAGTTCTTGGTGAATGATTCTTGCATGTCCAACAAATTGCATATGGATCTTTCTAGCAAGTCATCAATCCATTGCCGGGCCGTTCCCGCCAACATTAGTGGGAGGTACTTGACGGCGATGTTGGGGTTACCCCCAGCAATCTCCACCGCGTTACCGTAGTCCTGCAACCATGTGTCTGGCTTGGCGGTGCCATCGTAGGGCTTGATGGTCTTGTAAATCCAGAAACCTTTGGGGTAAGTTGCAGACCGTATCACAGGTCCAAAGCAACGTGGTCCCAGGTATGGTCCTTCCCGGGCCTCGTGGATCTTGTCCAGCCGTGAACATGCATCATATGGCTCCGGGCTTCTTTTTTTCTTCTTTCCATCAGGGGATGGGCTGCGTGAACGACGCGAGCCCCCTCCGCCATGGTGGCTGCTAGGTGGCGATAGAGGCGGAGGTGGCGGTGGGTTAGCCTTCTTGCTGTTACCCTCCTGTGAAGCCTCACGCTTCTCGCGATTGCTTGTCGGACGCGAAGGGTCTTGTCGCGACCTTATCTTGTGTCCTTGGTTGCTCTCCCCGTCATGACGGGTCTGCTTCGCGTTGTCGCGGATGATGATGCTGCTCTGCCTTGGCGGAGGCATATTCGTACGATGGTGAGCCTTGGTGTCTTCGCGATGTCGGGGCAAGCTGGGCGGTGGAGATGGGAGACAGGGTTGAGCCTTGCCCCCATGGTCGGAGGATATGGGGATAACATCCCTCCGTCTTCGTTCTGATGAACCCGTCTGTGACCCGACATCATGAGGAGATATTTCCCTTGGCGGCTTATGCTGGCTAGACTGGCAGAACACTGGGTCAGACTCGATTCTCTGAGAGGTGGCCTTTCCCTGCTGTTTCACCGCCTTGGCCACTAGGTCATAGAGCTGGTCCACAGCTTTAGTTGATCTATCCTGCTCCAGAAGGGTCTTGGCAACGGCGAGGTTGAGAAGAGGAGTGGGCATCACCTACCTGCCTTCACTGTCAATGTATGGCTTGGCCTGTGCCGGCTTTGAGGGAGCCCATCCTAGGTTTCACCGTACACCAGGATCGTTGATGACGCGAGCCAGAGCTTTCTAAGCCTTCTGCTACTGTAGCAGAGTCTTGTACTCGGCCTCCATAGCTCTAGCTTTCTCTATTGACTTCTACGCGTTGTCAGATCTCGATCTAGCTTGGCACCTTGCTCCGCAATAGCCTGCGCTTCCTCCAGCAGTTGCTGTCGCTTCCTATCAAGATGGACTATATTGCGAATATGGGCCACAATCATAGGCTCGATGGGAAGATTGCCGTACATCACTCTATCAGCTGGAGTAACTTGGGCAGCAGCAGATGAAGATGCCGGAGGCGGCGGGTTTGCGGTGTTGTTGTTGCTCGGACCGGTGCCGAATTCCTATGGCTGTTGCACTGGGTTAGGCAGAGGGGACATGCCCTTTGCGCGATCCTTGTCGGCAATAACAGTGGGTCCCTTCCCCTTGTCCAACGCTATAGGTGGAGCTCGTCCGGGTTGATCTTCATCCATCGCCGTCCCAATGGCGACAAACACCTCTCTGGACATGACGGCGTTGTTGGCCTGCTCGTCGCGCTTATAATCCTCCTCCATCTCTTGCATGGAGGAGTCTAGCTCCTCCAGGATGAAGTCTATCTCCTCTGAATCTGCACTGATGTCGGTGTAGAGCGCATCAAGCATGGAGTCGGAGGGTGCCAGGGCTTCCTCGATGGGGGATGGAGGTGCAGCAGTAGCAACGATGACTGGTGGTGGTGGCGTAGCTATGGCGATGACGACCGGAGGCGGTGGTGGCGGTGGCTGAGGCGGAGGGGCTCTGCCAACGAGCGCAATTTCTATCTGAGCTTCCTCCTCAGCCTCCGCATAGCTATTTACGGTGATCACCATGCTTTCGAATGTGACGTGTCCTGAAGCTTGCTGCCGCCTCAGCGTATGCCGGAGAAGCGTACCTTGGTCCAGTCCTTCCACAAAGTGATACATAGCATCATCATTGGGGTAATGAGCCAGGTTGGCCCGTATACGGAGCCACATGGCCAGGTAGTCGTGGGAGTTCTCGCCCTCTCTCTGAACACAGCGTGCTAGGTCAAAGATGGTAACCACGCCGACGAACTTGGATCTCTGCTGTCTAGACGCACGTGCGAAGCCGGCGGACTTGCAACGATCTTCCACCGTTATATCCAGCATAGGGGCGGTTTGGGTCGGCCTTGAATTTTTCCGATCTTTGCCGGCAAACTCCAAGGAGAGATCCGACATTGATCCTTTCGCGAACGTATCCTGCCCGTAGGCGGTCCGTGCGGGTCTTGATGCTCCTCCGACTCCCAGGGAACTAGTGCCCGAGTCCGTTTCGCCGATGAAGAGGTGGATATCTCCGATGGGGACGATCGAGCACCGCGTAGGGTTCATCTTCTCTGGGATCCAGAACTCGTCGGGAGGGACGATCAGAATGTTGCCAGGGAAGAGAACACGGCTGATGGCTACGGTTTTTCCGATTCCCGCGAAGATCTTGGTCCTCGCCCGCTGAAGAGCCAAAAGCGCCTCTTGCCCCACGGTAGGCGCCAACTATCATGGTATTGCAAACGAGTACGCCATGGAGGGGTCCTCACAGTGCGTGTTTAGATACATGGGGGAAGGCGGACGGTTGACGGGTACGAGGTTACACAACTTACCTAGGTTCAGATCCCACGACGGTGGCGGAATCCTACTCCTCCTATAAATCACTATAATGGCAATACGCCGAGTTACAGGGATTGGTTCACTGTGCGAGGTGACTAGAGAGTCTAAGTTATCGTGCTCTAAAGGCTCCCATAGGCCCGACTTATATAGTCGCCAGGTCCTAGGGTTACATGTAAAAGTCCTAGTCGGACAGGCGACAGAGTCCTACACTGCTTACAACTGGTCTAGCGTGTTTTGCACTCCAAGGCTTCGGGTACGTTGGTGACTCCTCCGTAGCCTTCCTTTATCCGGCATGGGCCTCCCTTCTGGATCCAGCTAACTGGGCAGCCTAGTAGGCGGTGGGCCATGCTACCAACTGTGGGCCACCCGGGTTATCCGAATAGGAGACATGCTATGAGGATATCCATATAGCATATCCCCAACATGTAGGGGATGCATGTTGGTATGGTCCGTCCTGAGGGCTCAGGGTTCTGCTTTTGAAAGGTTTCGTCTTTGTTTTCTCCCTACCATGGCACAAAATGAGTGTAATGGTAAGAGCGGGTTGACTGGGTCGTGCGGGTAAAGTGTACAACACCTGCAGGGTGTCTAAACTAAGTACTTAGCCGTGTTCCCGGTTACGGACAACTATGAGCAACTTGGCCTGGAACTGTTTGGAAGATCTCACCCATCCCAATTTCTTAATTACTAAAACTTGATGGGTGAACATGGGTTTAGGAGCATATGAAAGCTGAACTGTCTTGTTTCTACATGGGTTTATGCTGGTATGTCCTTAAAAGATTGTTTTGAAGAAATAAAAGTATTTTGAAAGTAGGAAAAAGTTATATTGCTTTTAGCAAATGAGTCTGAACTCCACCTAGCCAAATATGCATGTAGTTGCTAGATACTTTGTACTCATTAGTTCTACTTGCTAACACATTCAAAGTATTGACCATTCGTGGCTGCAACGTTTCATGTTGCAGGTTGTTCCGTTTCTAAGTGATCGTTTATAGGTCACGAGACTCCACTCAACGATTATTCGCCTGTGGCACATTTGAATAATGGAGATCTACCTTGTTATTGTTTCCGTTGTGTACTTGTGTAATATAATATAAATTCTGGATCATATTCGTTGTATTTTTTATGCACAATTATATTTGGTATCATTTTGTACTGTGTGTGCTAGTGAACCAATTCAGGGATTGGCACTATACACATGAACTCATCCTTATCAGGCGAGGGTGTTACAAGAGGGTATCAGAGCTGTGCGTTGACTGTAGGATCGTTACCTAGCAATGGATTAGGAAAACCATATGAAAATTATAAACACTATATGATTATATCTATTCTCTTATTACACTTCTTTCTAGTATTTTCTTATCAATTCAATTCTCATCTCTTCTCTTTTAAAATATAGAAGGAAGGATCTCTCTTGCAATGAACTCAAATTTTTTACTTATTAGATTCTTGTAATCCTTCATCTATATTTTCTAATCTTATCTTGTTCAAACTTGTAGATGAACACTTGTGCAAGATCAAATATAGTTAGATGATGTCCACCATATAGTTTTGATATGACTCCGTTTAGATCTAGCAACCGATCATTGCAATAAATTGTTTGAAAGTTGATTTATTGTGATTATGTTGTGCTATTTGATATATTAAAGTTCCAGAATATTTTTGTGAGATTCCATAATATGTTAATGAAGACTTTGATTAGAAATTCATGATAATTTCGCTGTAGTTTTCTGCTGAACCTGCTGTACTGTACGATTTTTCATGTTTTTTTGGTAACTGGGAAAAATCGGAAAAAATAGGGTATGGTATGAAACTTCCTGTAATATATGTACACAAATTTTCTAAAATTCCTGATGAGTTTAAGGTGTCCATAAAAATTCATGAACACTGGTGTAGTTTTAGGACACATTCTGTCCATTGCTTTTATGATTGTAGGTTCACCTCCAAACGAATATTAATCAATGGAAAACTATATTATGGTTGGTATGCCACTAATACAAAACTTCTAGAACATAAATAAAACTATTTTGGCTTGAGTGTTGTTTGCAATGATTGTTTGCTTGTGTGCCAATTGTTTGCTCCATATAGTTATGGGTAGTATTACTTCTCTTAGTCCTCTTCTATCTATACTCAACTATGCTATCCCAAACAGATGTCGTCTCATCGTCAACCCACTGATATGGAGCAACTGATAGCGGACCAGGCACATCTATCTCAGGTAATGACACAATTCATGGCTTTCCAAAATAACAACAACAACAATGGGAACAACCAGCCCTAGGAAGATGCTCTCACCAGGTTTTTGAAACTGAGGCCTGCAAAATTCTCAAGCGCACCTGAGCCTATGATAGCACTTAATTGGCTGCGCTCAGTGAATGACTTAGCAATAGTCGGATGCACCGACAAAGATAAAGTGAGATTTGCTGCTCACTTACTTGAAGGAAAAGCAGCTACATGGTGGGATACTTTTCATATCACCCACCCCATTGATATAATCACCTAGGAGATGTTCGAGGAAGGATTCAAGACAAACCATGTCTCCTCTAGAGTTATGAGCCTAAAGAGAAAGGAATTCTATGACCTGCTCCAGCACAATCACACAATGTCGGAGTATATAGAATAATTCACCAATTTGTCTTGCTATGCCCTGGAGGATGTTGACACTGATGATAAAAGGAAAGAGAGATTTCTAGATGGACTGAGTGATTGATACGTTGGAAATGTATCTATAGTTTTTGATTCTCCATGCTTGTTTAGTATCTACTTTGCTTTACTTGTCCACACTTTGAGGTGCTTTTTACATGTTTTCTGGTACTAACCTACTAACAAGTTGCAACAGTGCCAGATGCATGTTTTCTGCTGTTTTTGGTTTCAGAAAAATTAGTAAAGAAATATTCTCATAATTGGACGGGACAAACGTCAAAGTCAATTACTTTCCCTGGGAAACAAGAAGTCCAGAGGAGAGCCGGAGGGGCCAGCCAGAGGGGCCAGACCCACCCCAGGAATGGGTGGGCCTCACCCCGCGCCTGGCTAGGTTTTGGCGCCCCTGGCGGCCGCCTCGGTCTCCCCTTTCTCCTATAAGAATCCCCGATGCAGAAACCCTAAGAACCGATCAAATCTCCATGAAACCGTCTGTAGCCGCCGCCACCATCGTCCCTAGATCAAGGGGGGATCTGAAGTTTTTCCCGACACCCTGCCGGAGGGGAGATCATCCCGGAGGCCTTCTCTCCGGTATGATGCGTGAGTAGTTCCACCTTGGACTATGGGTCCATGTAGTATCTAGATGGTTGTATCTCCTCCTTTGTGCTTTCATGTATAGATCTTGTGAGCTCCGTTCATGATCAAGATCTAATCTATTTGTAATCATGCATGTTGTGTTTGCGGGGATCTGATAGGTATTGAGATTATTATGTTGGTTTGATTAATGGTTTTGTCTTTATGATTATATCATGTCTATGTTGTTTGTGATCTTGCATGCTCTCCGTTGTTAGTAGCTATCTTGGCCAAGTAGTTGCTAGTGACTCCATGAGGGGGTATTTATGCTCGATATGTCTCTAGTTTCCAAGGGAAGTAACAATAATCTCTTCGGTTGCAGATGTGTTGTTGCCACTAGGGAGAAAACAACGGTCTCTTGTTCATGGAAGATGTGGACTGTTTACCTTACACACTTTGCTTAAAGCAGTTGTCTGTTGCTTGCAACTTCATAATGGAGGGGGTTCGGATGATAACCTGAAGGTGGACTTCTAGTCATAGATGCAGTTGGATGGCGGTCTATTTATCTTGTTGTATTGCCCAATCAAATCTCATAGGATCTTTCTTACTAGTAATTGCATTGTTATGCCTTGCTCAGTTCATGTCAATTGCCCTACTGTAATTTGTTTACCCTTAATGCCATGTTGTTTATCTAAGGAGAGCACCTCTAGTAAACTATGGAGCCCGGTCCAATCTTTACCATTGATACATCTTCCACTGTTACATGTTTACTTTCTACAAACAACCATTACCTTCCACACCATACGTTTAATCCTTTGTTACAACAAACCAGTGATCTTGATAACCTTAGTGATTCGATGGGGCAAAGTCTTGAGTTTGTGTTGTGCAGGTCTCCGTGTTGCTTGCAACACCTGTGTGACGTTTCCTTCCTCCTAGTGGTTCGATAACCTCGGTTTCTTACTGAGGGAAAACTTGGTGCTGTGCTGCTTCACACCTTGCTCTTGGGGTTTCCCGACGAAGCGCTCCCACTTGGACTAGCGCTGCATCAAGATTTTCTGGCGCCGTTGTCGGGGAGGCTAAGGACGTCTTCACTAGGGGAGTCCTTCACTTCCTTTCTCTTTACTTTGTTCTTAGTTTACTTTGTTTCTTTTTCTTGGTTTTGTTTGCCTCTTTCCAAAAAACCCAAAAAAATTAGTCTAGTTTGGTTTGCTTTCCTCTTTCAAAAATGCAAAAAAATTAGTTCTTGCTCTAGTTGTTGCCATGTCGGGGTTTGGACCAACCTTTATTTCCCCTATGGTAGAAATCTCCACTTTTAAGAAAAAAAGTGAAGAAAGTTTTAAGGAAGCTTGGTGTAGAATCTCTGCTTTCCAGAGGGAAACTGAGCCGGAGGTAAGCCTCAGCTTGGTTATTGATAGTTTCTACCGCGGTATTACTCTTCGTTATAGATATGCTTTGGATGTTGTGGCTGAGAAAGATTTTTTGCTTTGTACTGAGGATGAAGCTTTTGATGCCATAAGGAAATTAATCATGATGTATGGTACACCTGGCAAGTCTGATTCCTCTTTCATATATATTTTTGCTAGGTTGAACACTCTTGAGACTAGTATTGCTGCAATGAATAGTTGCTATCACACGCTTAGGGCTTACCATGATTATGTTCCCATAAATTCTGAGCCTTTCAAAGTGGTTTCCCACAATCAAAGTCTCTATAAATACTACACTTTTTGATGCTCGCTGTGATATCATGTCTAAATTTTTCCTCATGCCTAAAGATATTTATGATTCCTTGAGTCTTTGGGGGCTTACTGAAGGAGGAGGGGAAATCTCTCTTACCAACAATGCCACTATATTGCCCGTTGGAATAGCTGAAGGTGTGTTTACAAAAATCTCAGGGAAAATGGTGTCTATTGATTATCTTGTTATTGAATGCGTAGGCAAAGGACAAGTCACACTTGGAAGATCCCTACTGAAGCACCTTGGAGCGGTATTAGATGTGGGAAAAGGCATTATGCACTTTGCTCCTTCGGTAAGCAATTATATCTTCCCTAAAGAGAAAAAGAAAGGTAAGAAAGGCAGGAACAAGAAGGGCAATTCTTCATTTGAAAATACTTGATTCTTCTTGCTTCTTGTGCCTAACTTAAAGGCGTTAAAGAAAAGTACTTGTTGGGAGATAACCCAAGAGTTTCCTTGAGTCTTGGGTGTTATTAATTCAGTAATAACCTCTCCTTATCCTTTTTGTTTGCTTCTTGTGCCAAGAATGACCTCTAATGAGAGGGAAGTAAGATTTGGGGAGTTGCTGTACCGAAACAGATTTCTGTCCTCCACCAAAAACATTTGTGAGGAGGCTCTGTAACTCGGATTGAGCTCAAAATTTACGAATAAATCCCCCATTATGTTAGCTAACTTTATCTAGTTCAACAATGTTTTATTTGAGCAACAAAAGATGTTCGAAAAAATTGGTTTCTACCTGCTGGTCTATTTTGACAGATTTCTGCCATTATTTGCATTTACTTCTTATTTTGATTCCTTTTTGAGTTCTCTTTAGGTGAATTGAGATTTCTAAAGGAGTTACTATAGTAGCTTGTGGTTTTAGTGAAAATCCTTGCTGTTTCAAAGCTTTGCCGGAGGTCTAATATCTTTTGAATACACTAATGTTTCTAATGAAGATTGTGTGAAGTTTTGTATGAAGGAAAAATTTCAGGTGTAGAGAAAGAATGATGTAATGAGATGAAGAATGGACAAAAGATCAAGATTGAGGATGCCACCATGGTGTTACCCCAAGAAATATCCAAGAGGTATAACCGTCAAAGCTTGGGGATGCCCAAGGCATCCCCTTCTTCATCAATAAAAAGCTTAGGTCTGTCTAGACACTTTGTTTTTATTGTTTCATGCACAATTGTGTTGTTCTTTGAGCGTCTTAGTTTTCTTTTGCTTTTCTTAGTTTGTTTAGTTTGGTTGAGAAGTTTGGACCCCCGTTCTCGCTGTGTTGTTTTGCAAATAAGTTTGCTTGGTCTTGGAAAGGAGTAGTAAATTCTTGCTTGAAGTGCAAGAGGAGCTTGCATTGATTGTGACATAGACTTTCACATGACATGCTAGGTGTTGTTTTAGCATTATGCTTAGTGATTATTGCTGTATCATGTCTTGTTCCAAACAACTGGGATTTATTAGTGTGCCTTGAAGAAATTATGCGTTGTTTTATCCTGCAAAAGCATAGTATTGTGGTATTCTCCTTTGATGCTTTGCTTGGGTTGACTTGGCACATGCTCACACCATGTTATGACTTTGACAAGTCACCATTAGCCTCTATGATCATTTAGTCCTTGACTTGTAGTACCACTATTTGCTTTGATTAGTATGCTTTGTTGCAGTGCATGATTATGGCCATTATTACTCTCTTAGTTGGTTGCTCCCAGTCTTTTGCTAGCTCCACTTGTATGAGTAAGTTCTACTCATGCCTCCAACTCCAAAGAAACCAAGTTATTCCAAAGTGTCCACTATAAACTCCTATGCATGGTGTGTTACACCATTCCAAGTATATTCTTCTTTTCAACTATCTTCCAATTAAAAACTATTTTGTTATGTGAAAACTTAGTGATTAAAGCCCTCATGAACTTGATGGCACACTTTATTCTTTGCCCCTAATAAACTTGAAAAATTGTGACAACTTTGTTGTATATGCTTGCACTTATAAGTTGGAATTAGCAGAACCGTGCTGTCACGGGGAACGTTTTCAACATTGCACTTGTACCTTGTTTTACTTAGTTGATATCATGTTGTTTTGTCTATGGATGTCACCGGAGTGAAATAAAGAGGGAACTTGTAAGTCCATGGAGTTTGTATCCTGTGTTAGAGAAACGCCTGGGCCGCTAGCCTAAGCCATGCCTAATCATGGTGGAAACTTGCAGCATCACCATAATGAGCTATCTATGAAGAATCCTCAATGAAAAGCTATGCATATGGTAAATAAAAAGATTGCTGAGATGCTCATTGTCTACTTGCCTTGTCATTTTGTTTATGGGAAAGCTCTTGTACCATGTGCAAGGGGTACCCCGTTGGCGGTTCTCAATGATATGCAAATACTTATAGTGACAAGAACTTACCTGGACCCAAAGTTGAGTATGCATGAGGTGTGGCCCTTATATTCAAGGGACTTGAGATTGCCAACTTATACTTCGTCAAGCATATACTCCAGCTTTTCCACTTTAACCTTAACCACTTCAAGATGCTTATGATAGGGGCAATGAGGGCAGAAAGCTAACAAGTACCATAATTTTTGGAAGATCTTTTTGAAACTTGTAATCCCTACTTCCTTTACAAAAAGGCTTTTTTTCCACCACTATTGAGTCTCCACCTTCTTCCTTTAGGCACCGTTAAGAGAGCATAGCTGTCATTCTGTGTGCATTGTTCTAAAGCTTATTATTTGATGCATATTGTGTTATTACTTGTTCTTGTGCTATTTGTTTCTAGTCACCCTTGTGAACTCTGCAGGTGTCTTATGCATCTATTTGCTACTCTATGAGGGATAAGATGATTTCCACTATGCTATGTTTTCTGTATGTGAAACAAACAAACGTTTTTCAATGCATGTTATTCATGATCTTTGTTTGTAGCTTGTCATGTTGCATGCATAGTTGCTATGTCCTATTGTTAGAACTCCATCTTTCATGCACATGTTTAGAATTCTTTGATCCCAGCTTTCAATGCTTGCAAATGGTTGGATCTTTATTGTGAGGGTGCATGTCACCTCAAAAATTATTCTTTTATCACTTACCTACTCGAGGACGAGCAGGAGTTAAGCTTGGGGATGCTGATACGTTGGAAACGTATCTATAATTTTTGATGCTCCATGCTTATTTAGTATCTACTTTGCTTTACTTGTCCACACTTCGAGGTGATTTTTACATGTTTTCTCGTACTAACCTACTAACAAGTTGCAACCGTGTCAGATGCCTATTTTCTGCTGTTTTTTCTTTCAGAAAAGTTAGTAAAGGAATATTCTCGGAATTGGACGGGACAAATGTCAAAGTCAATTACTTTTCGTGGGGAACAAGAGGTCCAAAGGAGAGCCGGAGGGGCCGGCCAGAAGGGCCAGACCCACCCCAGGCATGGGTGGGCCCACCCCGCACCTGGCTAGGGTTTTGTGCCCCTGGCCGCCGCCTTGGTCTCCCCCTTCGCCTATAAGAATCCCTCGATGCAGAAATCCTAAGAACCTGATCAAATCTCCACGAAACCGTCTGTAGCCGCCGTCACCATCGACCCTAGATCGGAGGGGGCTCTGTAGTTCTTCCCGGCACCCTACCGGAGGGGAGATCATCCCGAAGGCATTCTCTCCGGTATGATGCGTGAGTATTCCACCTTGGACTATGGGTCCTTGTAGTAGCTAGACAGTTGTATCTCCTCCTTTGTGCTTTCATGCATGTACAGATCTTGTGAGCTCCGTTCATGATCAAGATCTATTCTATTTGTAATCATGCATGTTGTGTTTGCGGGGATCCGATGGATATTGAGATTATTATGTTGGTTTGATTAATGGTTTTGTCTTTATGATTCTATCATGTCTGTGTTGTTTGTGATCTTGCATGCTCTCCGTTATTAGTAGCTATCTTGGCCAAGTAGTTGCTAGTGACTCCAAGAGGGGGTATTTATGCTCGATAGTGCGTTCATGCCTCTAGTTTCCAAGGGAAGTGACAATAATCTCTTCAGTTGTAGAAGTGTTGTTGCCACTAGGGAGAAAACAACGGTCTCTTGTTCATGGAACATGTGGACTGTTTACCTTACACTTGCTTAAAGCAGTTGTTTGTTGCTTGCAACTTAATACTGGAGGGGGTTCGGATGATAACCTGAAGGTGGATTTCTTGTTGTATTGCCCAATCGAATCTCATAGGATTTTTCTGACTAGTATTTGCATTGTTATGCCTTGCTCAGTTCCTGTCAATTGCCCTGCTATAATTTGTTTAACCTTCATGCCATGTTGTTTATCTAAGGAGAGCACCTATAGTGAACTATGGACCCCGGTCCAATCTTTACCATTGATACATCTTTCACTATTACTAGTTTACTTGCTGCAAACCACCATTACCTTCCACACCATACGTTTAATCCTTTGTTACAGCAAACCGGTGAGGTTGACAACCTCACTGATTCATTGGGGCAAAGTCTTGAGTTTGTGTTGTGCAGGTCTCCGCGTTGCTTGGAACACCTGTGTGACGTTTCCTTCCTCCTACTGGTTCGATAACCTCAGTTTCTTGCTAAGGGAAAACTTGCTGCTATGCTGCTTCACACCTTGATCTTGGGGTTTCCCGACGAAGCGCTCCCACTTGGACTAGCGCTGCATCAGTGATGAGCTTTCCTTTCAGCTGTCAGTAGTTTACACTCCCACCTTCCAGGATTTGATGGACAAAGCAAGAATTCTTGAAGAAAAACAGAGTCAAGTTGATAAGCGTAAGAGAAAGCACAAGATCAACAAGGATGACTCAAAACCGCATCGGAAGTTTTGTGCTGTCCATGATGGGAATGGAGGTTCTGAACATCACATGCATGAAGGCAATGGATACAACGACCATGGTGGTAATGGACGTCAACACCACAAAGGAAATGGACACCACCATAATGTCCACATGAGTCACAACCACAATTCTGAAGGAGGGAATGATCACAACCATGAAGACAACAATGTCGTGGCGCACAACACCAATATATTTAGGAAGGACATAAGCAAGATTGGATGTTTCAAATGCAAGCAGAAGGGAAACTATTCAAGAGACTTCTATAAGAACAAGAATAACAAGATTGATGGCTACAAGCCAAACCCATTTCAGAAGGGACATGTCAACCATGTTAGTGTGGAGGAAGTTCAAGGAGACCCTAATACCATGACTGGTACATTCTGACACACGTTCTATTTGATGATGGAGCATCACATTCGTTCATATCAAGGGAATTTGTGGATAGAAATAGAATTCCAACTGAAACCATTAACAAGCACATCAAAATAAGCTCTCATAGTGGCGAAGTGGTAGCAGCTTTTAGATGTCATCAACTAAACCTAAGGATTGGGGTACACAACTTTCCCACAAGCTTGAATGTGTTGGAATCACAAGGCTTGGACGTTACTCTAGGCAAGGATTGGATGTCCAAGTATGAAGGCCAGATAGATCATCCACAGCAAGCAATTTCACTTACATCCCCAGAGGGAAGAGGAATCAAATATAGCACAATAACTGAAGTTGGAGAGGCCAACTTAAATTCTCTTAAGGGGGTTAGCTTGGAAATATTACCCATGGTGAAGAAGAGCTACACCGGACAAGAGGATATCCTATGCCTCTTTGCTAGCCATTTCGAATCTCGAGGACGATATTCATCTTAAGGGGGTTAGTTTGTAACATCCCAGGATTTTAGAATTTTTGGATTTAAAAAAAATGCATTTCATTCATCATTGCATCTCATGAAAAATGTTGAATCAAAAAAAACTTCTGCCAAGACCCTATTTTGCCTTTTCAATATTGCCATATAAAGCTTTATATGCAAACGACATTTTTGAAATGTTGTTATTTGTAAAAAATGTTCTCTATAAAGTTTATTGTGTGTGTCTTGATTTTACAAAAAAAGAGAAATTGAAATCACTCCATTTGGATCTATAAAACAAATTCTATAAAGGAAATACAAAATAAGGAAATGGAAAAAAGAAACAGAAAAAAATAACTAAACCTACCTGCCCACAGCCCCGTGGCCCAGCCCGCCTTCAACCGCAACCCAACCTAGCTACCTCCCACTTCCCCACCCCGCGTAGCGCGCAGCACACAACACCGTTGGGCCGGCCCATTGTTTCTAGCATCCCAGGCCGCTCCCCTCTCGCTGTCACCGATGTGTGGGCCCTACCCCATCGTCTCCTATCGGCAGGGACCAGGAAGAACAGGAATTGCTGCCGAACCAATCCCCGCAAATCTCTAATCAAATCTGTTCGGTTTTGACCCCTCCCTCACGAAATCACCTCCCCCAACCGATGCCTTTTTTTTCGCAATTTGGCAAACCCTAGCACCCCAATCGGAAGCTCCGATCTTGCCGCTGTCTATCGCCATTACTACCGCTAGTTCAAGCTCAGAGTTGTGGTTCCGCACCACCCCTTCTCTCCTAACCCTCTGGTCCTCTTCCCCTTGATGCGACTCCTCTTCTTGACCCTTTTTCCCCACCACAGGAACCCCAGGGATCCCTGTGAGCTCGTTGGATTTGTGCCGTTTCTGGGCTCCACCAGCTGCATCTCGTCACCGCCCTAGGAAGCAAAGAATGAGGAAGAGTAGACTAGGGATCTCACCGTCCTCGCCCGCATCCCGTCGACCGCCTATACATCTCTGGAGACCACCGGAGTCGCTGCCACCATCACCGTCTGCACCGACCGTCACCGCCCAGCTGGACTCGCTAGTGAGAACCAAGCCACTACTCCCCCAGCCGTATGATCTGTAACCAGTGGCCCAGATCGGCTGTTGACCACTGGTGGACATTGACCAATCAAACGACACAAATAACACGTCGCCTGACCCCAGTCACTGCCGATTTAATAGAAAAAAATAGCTAGAAAATTGTCAAATCTTGTATAAATCATATAAAAAGATTGACATGTCCAAAAATAGTAAATAACATATAGTTGGATTCAGAAAACTATGTAGAAATTTAGTACGAGATTAGATTTAACTTTTATAGTACATATTTACTGTAATAATTTAAATTCTTTAATGGACATTTTTAGACTAAATAATTCATAGTAAATTATTTATAGATCAAAAAAATATAAATAATATGTCCCTGGAATCACAATCTCATGAAGATTACAGATCTGATTTTAGTTTGATTTTTTAGATAACAGAAACTATTTAAATGTTTTAAAACCCATTAAACACTAATTAAATCATAGAAAAATATCTACAACTCAGATTAAGGTGAATCCAATTGATAAGGGTTCGTAATAACATCCCCTATCTAGTACACCCTAGAACCAAATTTGATACAATAACTAGAGCAGAAGTTTTAACAGAACTATTAAAACCTCTATTTTGGCAATCAAGATTTAATAACAAATACCCTATTGCATTAAATGATTTGCCACATGCATCATATGATCTAGTAATGTTCAGAGAACTAATTACAACCTTTGTGACATATTAAATCATCATGCATGCATTTGTTCATCATTGTTTTATTGTATTATGCATAATTGCATTGTTTTGAATGGTGTGTTTGTTGTGCACTTGTTTTGATTGATAGATTGCGAGGAGTGTAACTTTTGTGATTGTGACGAGTGCAACCTTCTATATTGTGAGGATTATCTAAACGACTACATCTTCTACAACAAAGGCAAGTAGAGCTATCATAAATTTCCTACTATTTTTCCTATGCATGTAGCATGATTTTCAGTAGTGATGCATGTGTAGGTGTTTTTAGTACTATGCTATGCTATGACACCCATGGATGATTACCATATCTCCATGACTTGATTTCCTTTGGGCCATCATATTGTAGTTTCTTAGCCATGCTTATTAGATACGCAAAAGAGAATTCATGATTGATTATGTTATGGAAAAGTTATGTTTTGTTACAATGAAAACAACTGGAATTTAATCAATCTCCTGGGTGTGATGGATTGATGTTTTTTGATGATTTATTGCGGAAAGCACACCTAGGCTTCCGAGATTGGACAGGTTTCTTGTGTAGTAGCTTCCAGTACAGCCGCATGTCATTATTTGTCTTGACTAAGTAAGTTGTGGGAACCTGACCCGACGTGACTAGCAGATGTAGGGGATGCAGGTTGGTTTCAGTCTGTCATGAGGGCTCAGGGTTCTGCTTCTGAAAGGTTTCATCTTGGTTTTCTCCCTACCTTGGCACAAATGAGTGTAATGGTAAGAGCGGGTTGACTAGGTCGTGTGGGTAAAGTGTACAACCCCTGCAGGGTGTCTAAACTAAGTACTTAGTTGTGTTCCCGGTTATGGACAACTATGAGCAACTAGGCCTGAAACTGTTTGGAAGATCTCACTCATCCCAATTTCTTAATTACTAAAACTTGATGGGTGAACATGGGTTTAGGAGCATACGAAAGATGAACTGTCTTGTTTCTAAATGGGTTTATGCTGGTATGTCCTTAGAAGTTTGTTTCTAAATGGGTTTATGCTGGTATGTCCTTAGAAGAACTCCACCTAGCCAAATATGCACGTAGTTTCTAGATCCTTTGTACTCATTAGTTCTACTTGCCAATACATTCAAAGTATTGACCATTCGTTGCTGCAACGTTTCATGTTGCAGGTTGTTCCTTTCTAAGTGATCGTTTATAGGTCGCGATACTCCACTCAACGATTGTTCGCCTGTGGCACATTTGAAGAATGGAGATCTACCTTGTTATTGTTTCCGCCGTGTACTTGTGTAATATAATATATATTCTGGATCATATTCGTTGTATTTTTGATGCACAGTTATAGTTGGTATCATTTTTTACTGTGTGTGCCAGTGAACCGATCCAGGGATTGGCACTATAAACATGAACTCAGCCTTATCAGGGTGTTACATGTAAAGTATGTCTGGGCCGCTTCATCCCACTATGCCGCCAATATCCAAAGTATACGAATATTTGCAATAACAAGACTATCAACACCCACATCTCCATGTGTTCTAATCGTACAAAGAATCTACGCATAGACATAGCTCTGATACCACTTATGGGTCCATTGCATAGAAAACAAAAAATCCTACGGTTGCAACTACCAATATCAGGCGATACTTATAACGGTTATAGATGGACTCACCCTTGTAGACTATAAGTGGGATATCATTCCCACAAACAAAAGTGGTTGGTGTAGATTGTACACGACATCCTCAAGGATGTGCAGACGATCAGCGCCACAATGATAAGCGCCTCCGAAATATGTCACACATACGGTGCGTCGACGACTCCAGAACCCTTGCTCCATCTAGGCAGCGGAAGTAGCGGATCCCCTGGAACTCCAACAACTCTACGCCATGGTAGTGGTAGTGGAGGGGAAGCTTTTGAGCATGGCTTATCCTAAGAACCTTGCTCGTGTCAATAGAAAAGCTAGCAAGGGGGGAGAAGATGCCATCCAAAGGGCATATGACAGGAATGATGAATGAGTGTGTGTTGAGAGGAAGAGGAGGCCACCTCCTTTTATAGGCGCCATGGGCTGCCCCTTCCTCTCCTCTCATTAAATATCTATTAAAGGACTTTAATTACCTTAAAGGTCCATTAAAACACTTTAATTCTCTTAAAGGTCTTTCCATTAAAGCATTTTAATTCCATTAAATAATTTTAATTCCCTTAAAGGTCTATCCATTAAAGCAATTCAATTCCATTTTAATGCAACTCAATTTAATAAAAACTTTATTTAATGAGTACGTAACTTAATGAACACATTAATATTTTGATCCCTTTGCTTTGTTTCCATACCCCGAAACTATTTTGGCAGATTCCGCAGAACAATTTTTTGCAATAGAACAATTTTCTGCATCAGAACAATTTTCTGCGATGTTAATTGATTTCCCTGTGTTCCCTATCTGCTAAAATGCATTGGTTTACCTTAAGTGTGTCTCCCTACGGATTTGTCAACTATTTAGACAAGATCGAGACTTTCTTTGATCAATAATCATTAGCAGGCCTAGAGATCCATAATGACTCCCACTAGTTCCTCGAAGATCTCATGATTGTCCAAACCTCTTTCGCTGTAATCAAATTCCTTTTGTTTCGCGATATTTTACTTGTCTGAGATCCATAATGACTCCCACTAGTTCCTCGAAGATCTCATGATCTCATTCCTGACAAGTACACTTTTTCTCGTTACTGTGATATGACATTCTAGTGATCAAATCACTTGCTTGCAAGGCTATGTCAATGTGATATCACTGAGAGGTCCCTAAGTATATCTCTCCATCATCCGGATGGAAAAATCCCACTCTTGATCCATGAGCCTCAACTAACACTTTCCAAATACATGACGAAACCTTTATAATCACCATATTATGGTGTGACGTTTGATGCAATCAAAGTACTCTTTCGGTGAAAGTGATTGACGTGATCTCATGGTCTAAGGACATTGAGGTACTATGAATGTGATAGCAATTTAAACTTGATGACATGATCGTATTGCTACATCTACTTTGGGTGATTGTTCATCATATCATTCTCCAATGATATGACCCTGTTATTAACAACATCCAATGTTATGATCAGGAAACCTTTGATCATCCGTTAATCAACATGCTAGTATAAAGAGAGGCTTTACTAGGAACCTTATCTGTTTATAATTCACACATGTATTAAAATTTCCTTATTAATACAATTATAGCATGAAAAATAAACATTTATCATAAACATGGAATAGCATAATAATCACTTTATTATTGCCTCTCGGGCATATTCCTTTGAATTAGCACTCCTCAAGTTTCCTCACAAACCACCGAGCCCCCTCTCGAGCATGTTACCGTGCTCGCCCCCGCGGTGAATCCCATGGCCTTCAGTACTCACTTGGGCCTAGGTTTTGTTGCTCAAACAACACCCCAGCGCCCAAGCGAGAACACCGAGGGGCTAGGTGATTCCTCCTCCAAAGAGGGAGATGAGGCAAAGGATTACTCGGCGATGCCCCCACCTTTGAAGTATACTCCGGACCCACCAATTCCCATGCCACATATCATACCTCAAGGAGCACCACCCATGTTAGATACATCAAATTTCGCAAATTGGCAATATCTAATGAAATCTCATATTTCTAAGTCTTCTATTAAGTTAATGAGGATTGTGGAAGAAGGCTTTTCTCCATATTACCCACAGAAGTTGAGTCGAGGCAAAGTGGTGGACAAGCAACTCAATGCCACCGCTTTGGGCATGATTCAAAAGCCATTGACTCCCAAGTACTTTTCTCACATTCAGCAATTCTCCACTGCCAAAGAAGCTTGGGATCATCTCACCGAGCTATTTGTGGGAAATGCGAGCATCCAAAGCTCCAAGTTTGATGAGATCAACAATGAGTCTGATGGCATTGCTATGCAAGACATGTATATGTGGCTCAAGGTCCTTTGTTGCACCATGAGGGAAGTTTGTGCCACCTATGTTGATGACAAGTTCATGAATAAGAATTTTGTGCAAGCCCTCCTTCCATTTCAAGAACAAAATCTCAACTCTATCAAGGGAAGAAGCAAATTTCACATCATGACATCCCAAGAAGTCTTGAGTGAAGTGATTTTCATGACCATTGCCAAGAAGAATGTTGAATCTTCTCGCGCACGTGCTTTTGGGTCATAGAAGGTGAATCTTTCCTCGAAGGACAAGGTGGTGGAGGTTGATGATTAAGATGACGCTAGTGAGTGGTCTCAAGAGTACCTCAAGTATGCCTTCAACGAACATATTTCCCTTGCCTCAAAATCCTTTTGGAACAAGCCAGGCATGAAGTAAAGGTCAAGGAACCACTCAAGATTCAACTAACCAACAAAGGCCCCTAAAGTGAGATCTTGTTACAATTGCAATGACAAGAGTCACTTTGTGGCTAATTGTCCCTTTGAGAATAGAGAAGACAATGGTGGTCGTCTTATATGCAATATCAAGTCAAGTCCTCCTCATCCTTTGAACAAGAACTTCGCCATCAAGAATGTTGTCAACAAGGAACATGCTATGGTGGTTCATGAAGAATACCTTTTGGGTACATATGATAATGATGATGAAACTCAAGGTGGAGTGATTGTGGGAGTCACTACTATTGCTACTACTTCTACTCCATGATTGTCCCTCTTCGACTCCATCAGTGAGAACATCATATCCTCCAACCAAAAGTGTCTCATGACAAAGGCCACCGAGGTAACACCCACTTCCAAACCCATCTCAAGTGAACCTTCCTCTCTTGATCTTGAAGGTTTAGAGATAAAGAAAAGAGATGGTAGACATGTGTGATTTCATTGCCACCTTGGATGAGGAAACTAAAACTTGCTTTGATTCTTTGCTAAGTCAACTTGATCATTCTAGGGATATTCTAGATAAAAAAGGAAGAAATAATTTACTTGATAAGTAAAAAATGAAAGAGAGGCCGCCAATGAAAAATTGCTTCTCTAACACAAAGTCTTGAGGATGAACAAAACATGAGAATCAATCTTGAGCAAAACTGCATGTCTACGTCTACTGCCGAAGCCAAGTATATCTCCGCCGCAAGTTGTTGTGCTTAATTGCTATGGATGAAGCAAACTATGAAGGATCTTGGTCTCTCTTTTGAAAAGGTTCCCCTTATTTTTGACAATGAGATTGCCATTGCTATTGCTGACAACCCGGTGCAACACAACCGTACCAAGAATATTGAGATACGTCATCATTTCATTCAAGATCATTTTGCAAGAGGAGACATTTATTTGGAGTATGTTCCCACCAAGGCTAATCTCGCGGATATTTTCACGAAGCCTCTTGATAATGCAAGGTTCCACGAGTTAATGCATGATCTAAATATCATAGATTTGAGCAATGTGGATTCAGTACCATGCTCACCTACATGTGTCTCAAAGAATATTTTTTTGGATGTAGGCATGGACTTAGGGGGCGTGTAGTTCCTCATATGAACCAACACTCCCTATATTATGCACACATTAACGTATTCATCCTCTATGGTCTCTTAAGGAGGCAAAATTAAATTAAATGATGAGTTTTGGTAATGAACCCAAGATATATCTTCATGGTGTCAAGCCAAATTTACTCATATATGGTGGCCTCGACCATCGACCCTATGTGTCTTCTTGCATGTTTTTCCTTGTTATGTACTGGTGTTTCTCTTTGTTTTTTGTGTTGTTTCTTTGTTTTGGTTTGTGTTTTGGTTCCTACCAGTTTGGTCCTTCTATCCCAGTCCTTATTCCTTACCTATAGCCACCTCTATTCCCTGCACAAGTTCTTCCTTGCCACATTCCAAACCTGGTAAGACTGTTCTGGCATCACCAGAATTTCCGGCCAACCGCCGGTAGTACCGTACCTAGGAGAAGCTCTCCAGAACTTCTCGCTGGAGCGGTACTACCGCCTGCACCTGGAAAATCCATGTCACCGGAAGTTCCGACCCTTGTCCGGAACTTTTGGTGGTGCTCATCGACCTATAAAACACGGCCAGGAAGAAAATGGGAACACTCCCTCTTTCTTCCCCAAACTTGTGTTTACAGGGAGTAGACGTCGTCGAGTTCAACCCTGTGGAGGCACCGCCGGTCCCTATGTTTTCAGCCATCCCTTCTAGATCTGCTCTGTGGGAACATTCCCCACCTCGATCTCCCACCATGGACCCCGGTATTTGCCCTCAACTAGGTCCATTGATGGAGATCTTGCTCCTTCTCTTGCTTGAGTTAGGGCACACCATGTATAGGTATGTTCTTCGTCTAGAACTTCTTAAGGAGATCTTGGTAGGCCTAGGGATCCTTACTATAGTAGATTGAACTAATACATTGTGCGGATCCATTTTTTATTTGCCATATATCTGATGAACTACTTAGTTTGTAGTCTCACTGGAACTTCCGGTGAGACCCTAGCGGTACTTCTTTTGGTGGCATCACCACCGGAAGTTTTGACAGTCTATCAAAACTTCTAATGCACAAAAACTAGCTCATTATTTGTATCATTTCAATCTCTCTTCGTTCCTCCTTTTGAACTTGTGCACTTACCCACCCTTCCCTCCCTACCTTATGATTTCTTCTCAGGGAAAGGTGGTTCCCATGGTGGTAAGCTTTCCCGTGTTCCCTCAGGTCCTCCTCCAGAGATTGATGAAGAAGAAGGTCCACTCAGACTGCTCGTCAGAGGTCAGCTGCTGCTAAAGGAAAGAGGCCAGTTCTAGCATCCCAGAAGAAGACCGTGTCTGGACCTGATGTTTCCAGGTAGATCCCCAAGTGTCCTCAGGCAGCGTATGAAGAGTTTTGTAGGTTGGATCCTTAAAATGTTCCCCGTGACCTCTTGATGTTGACCCCTTCTTCTATACCACTCAGCAAGAATACATCTATATCAAGGTCTATGATTCCAAGCAGAAGTTTGTGGTTGCCTCCCAAAAGTATATCAATGTGGCCCAGATGGAGAGCAAGCCTGAGTATTTTGGGGAGGCACTTGAGTTGTGCAGGAAGTTTGGGCTAATCAAGATCATGGATCACTGTCAGAACTTTGATGAAAGGGCCATCGCCCAGTTCTATACCACTCTTCACATGGATGGCCACCCCGTGGATGTCCCAATGTAGTGGATGACTCACAACCGACTAATGTCTGCCAAGTGGTATGAGTTTGTTGCGCTTATGGGCTATCCCATTATACCAGGAAAAAGTGAAAATGGTTGGCACTGCCATTTTGGGAACGCGGCTGCTCCTGAAGTTATGGAGCCTCTCTACATTGAAGGTTGGGACGTATGTGGTCAGGTTGCCCACCTCAGCCGGTCTATGACATCATGCGCAAGGTATACCAGAACACCATTGCCCCCAAGGCTAGCAACTTCGATCAGCTCCATGCATTTCAGATTGATCTCATGTATCAGACATTTCGCCATAAGTTTTCTCACAAGAGGCTTGATGTTATGAACTATCTATTCCATGATATTTGGCTTTCCTTGATTGAGAAGTGGTTGTGCCCATATGCTCCCTACATTCAAACTCTTATCAATGCTAAGTGGAAGGAAGTGACTGGCACTCGCTTTCACGAGAACGCTATCACTGTACATGATGAGAAGAAGTTCCGTGTGATGCAGCATGAGCAACCCAGGACCCAAGTAGAGAAGGAAGCTGCTATTTGGAAGACGGAGAGAGCCAAGGATGGGGCTTCAGGCCATGCAGGATCAAGTGTTGGGGGTCATGCTAAGAGCTCTCCTCCACCTAGGCTCGAGGGGAATCCTTCTTGGGCAAAGAAGCTCATGAAGAAGACCAAGAAGTCCTTTTGCTTCATGCAAGACCGTGAGTATCAAGCGGTATGTTAACCAGAGGCACGGTGTCAAGAGAGAGAAGGCTATCATGAGGAAGCTTCATATTCCATGTTCTCCCGAGACTAGCTCCTTCATAACTCCCAAGGATCAGTGTGTCAATGACAACTACAAGTGGTCAGATTATGATGACGAGGTCACCGTTCCCCCTCCACCCGCCTAGACCGATGCCACCTAGGTCCACGAGCCTCCTCCTCCTCCGTTCACTAGTTGGGGCGCGTAGTTTGGACCTTCTTCCCTTTTTGGCGTCTTGAGGCCAAAGGGGGAGAAATATGTCTATTAGATTGCTACGAGATTTGCATGGGCCTTGTCACGAGCTCATTCTTTCCTCGATATTTCCATTCTCATGAAAATTTCCTCTATTATAGGTGTTTGTGGACCTCATACATTTGTGCTACTATTTGTATGGGACTATGTGGTATGTTATCCTTGTGGTATTCTCGTGATTGGTTATATATGGTGGAGAACTATCTTTGGTTTTATATCTTCTATTGTATCTCACCATATGTTTATTGGTGCAAAGGTATGACTCTATATCCTTTTCTTTCATGTATCTTTGCACTTGTGCCCCCCTTCTATGTTTGTGCTTGTTGCATTCCATAAACATATTTTCTACTCTTGCACACACCTAGGGGGAGCTGTTCTTATATTACAAAAATATGTCCTTATGTTCTTCTTCTATGCAAATCTTATGGGGTTCATCAAGCACCAAAAAGGGGGAGATTGAAAGAACATTGTTTTCTCAAAGTATTTGGTTTTGATGACAATCCCAATTGTGGTCTAATTGTGTGCATAAGTTGTAGGTTTATCTTTTGGCATTGTGGGGGGTGTGGATCCATCTCTTGAAGTTTCGTGAAGATGGCGCCTTTTGTTTTGCTTTTCTCTCTATTTTTCTTGCTTTAGGAGGTCATGCACAAACCATACTTGCACCGCCACAACCCTCCTATTGTTCAGTGAAAGAGTGATCTTTCAAGGTGTTTGGGTTGTTTCTTGTTCGGTTCACAGCATAGAAAACAAAAAATTTCCTACTATGGGAACTATAAGCACCAAGATCATCTACCTAGATACATTCAACGAGTGGATATACATCCATAGAATACAAACCATTGAAGAATGACAAAGCTTTGCAAGGTTGTACACGTGGATGATGTAGTTGTTCTCTTGCCGATCTCAAAATCGAGTAGAAGTCTAGTAGCACCGCAACTTAGTGGAGCATCCGTGAGCGCACACACGTCCAGTCCTTTGACAACCTTCGTGGCCTTGCTCCAGCAATGCAGCAGAAGTAGAAAATCCTCGCTCTAGAAAAAGCCATCGGTAACATGTATCTCGCTAAGCCAAGACCATGGGGAATGTTACTAGAGGGGAGGAGAAATCCTTCACGAGGAGGTGTGAGTGAGAGTTAGAGTGAGAGGAGGGGTGCCTTTTATAGGGGGAGGTGGAATCCCCTTTCCATGGCCAGCGTCCAAGGTGCGTGCCCCCACCTCTTACTTCATTCATGTGGGTGGAGTTCCCACTCACAAAAAACCCCTCCATTTTCAACACTCAAAATCCATTAAATTCCCACCAAATTTAATGCAATCTCTCATTTAATAAAAATATTATATTTATTTATGCATAATTTTTTAATTACATTAAATAACAAACATTCACATAAAATACCTTACTACATTTCAATTTCACGTGCACAACCAATTTCAGCAATTTCACCCAAAACAATTCCGGTGTCCATTGAAATAATTCCAGCGCTTTGATATTCTTTCTCTGGAATTTCGTTTGCTCCAAATGGTGTTGGTATCCATTAAGTGTGTCACCCTACAGTTCGCGAATAATGCAGACATGATCGAGACCCCTCTCGGATCAATTATTAGTAGCGGGACTTCGAGATCCGTACTGACTCCTACACATTAAACGATGACTTCTTGTAATGGTGTGAACCTTTAACATTGTAACTAAATCCCTTTGTCTCATGATATTTTACATATTCGAGATTCAATCATCTTTATCCCCATAAATAGTTTGATCTCATTATCGACATGTACTCTTTTCTCATTCCTGTGATATAACATTCTAGTGATCCCCATCACTTGCTTGCAAGATATATCAATGTGATATCACCAAGAGGGCCCAAAGTATATCTCTCCGTCCTTGGGATGGACAAATTCCACAATTTATCCATGTGCCTCAACATAACACTTTTAGATTACCCAAACCCACCTTTATACTGAGCCTATTACGGTGTAATGTTTGATGTTACCAAAGTACTCTTCCAGTGTCAGCAATTAACATGATCTGGTGGTCTAAGGAGTAAAGTTACTTTGTAATGAGGTTATAGTAATTTGAACATAATGAATCTGATTGTATTATTATACTTCGGATGAATGTTCATCACATCATTCAACCAACGTTGTGATCTCGTTATTAAGAACATACAATGTCCATGATCAGGAAACTTTGATCATCATGTTAATCAACGAGCTAGTTTATATGTGGGGCATAACTAGGAACACTTTATTTGTTTATTAAACAAGCATGTATTAGTGTTTCCTTTTAATACAATTATAGAATGCAAAATAAACATCTATCATATACTTCGAATACGATAATAACAACTTTATTATTGCCTCTCGGGCATGTTCCCTTCAGTCTCCCACTTGCACTAGAGACAATAATATTGTTTATATTGTGATAGATCTAACACCCATGGAGTTCTAGTGTTAATCAATGGATCTGCCACATTCAGATCCATGTGGACTTTACAAATCTTTATATCTCCATCCTTGACATGCTCGCGGATGGAGTGAAATTGGCGATTGATATTCTTGGAATTCTTGTGAGACCTTGGTTCCCTGGCGTTGGCTATGGCTCCATTGTTTTCACAATATACGACCTTTGGGTCCAATGCACTAGGAACCACACCGAGTTCCATTATGAACTCCTTCATCCAAGCGTCTTCCTACTCTGCTTCCGAAGAAGCAAAATATTCCTCCTCCGTTGTTGATCCAGCCACAACGGGTTGTTTGGATCTCCTCCAACTAACTGCTGCTCCATTCATGAGAAACACGTACCAGGATTGAGATTTAGAGTCATCCAGATTGGTGTCGAAGCTAATGTTGACATAACACTTAGCGACAATATCTTCTTCAACTTCATACATGAGAAACATATCCTTATTCCTTCTTAAGTACTTAAGAATATTCTTGACCACTATCCAGTGTTCTAAACAAGGATCAGATTGTTATCTTTTAGTCAAACTAATAACATGTGCCACATTCGGTCTTGTACATAGCATGGCATACATTATAGAGCCTATGGCTGAGGCATAGGGGATCTTATCCATCATCTCTCTTTCTTCTGTCATAGATGGACTTTGAGTCTTACTAAATGTGGTAAGAACCCTTTCTTACTTCCGTACATACTAAACTTCTTTAATCTCTTGTCAAGGTATGTACTTTGTGATAGCCCAATTAGACGTCTTGATCTATCTCTATAGATTTTGATGCCTAATATATATGATGCTTCACCAAGGTCCTTGATAAAAAAATTGTTGTTTAGATAAATTTTAACCTCTTTTAAAAGATCTATATAATTTCCAATCAATAATATGTCATCCACATATAATATTATAAATGCCACAGAGCTCCCATTCACTTTCTTGTAAATAGAAGCTTCTCCGTAAGTTTGGACAAATCCAAACCCTTTGAGCACCTCATCAAAGTGGAGATTCCAACTCCGGGATGCTTGCTTCAGTCCATAGATGGATCGCTGAAGGTTACCTTGCTAGCATCCTTAGGATTAACAAAACCCTTTGGTTGTACCATATACAACTCTTCTTCAATATTACCATTGAGGAACGCGTTTTTTGTTGGGTTTGCAGCACAAAAAAACATTCCTACGATATGAACAACTGAGCACCAAGATCTATCTATCTAGATACAAGAAATGGGTGAATATACATCCATAGAGAACTTACCCTCAAACGTTACGGGATTGGTTCTCGTGGATGATGTAGTCATTCCCTTGTCGATCTCAAGATCATGATGAAGTCCAACCGGTCCAGCACCAGCAAGTCCAGCACCACAAAGCAAGGGTGCATCCGTGATCACACACACACGTCTGGTTCCCCGACAACCTCCGAGTCCTTGCTCCAGGAAAGAAGCAGAAGTAGGAATCATTCCTTTAGAAAAATCCATCGGAAACATGTATCTCGCTGATCCGAGAGCATGGGGAATATTCTAGAGGGGAGAGAGATCCTTCATGAGGAAGTGGGTGATGAGAGGAGGAGAGTGGGGCCTTTTATTGGGAGAGGGGGAAGATAAAGGCCATGGCTTGGCAGCCATGGTGGGTGCCCCCACCTCTTCCACATTCATGTGGGTGGATCTCCCACTCCCATAAAAAGCCTGCACTCAAAATTCCACCCACCTCCATTAAATTTCCAACAAATTTAATGCAAGCTCTCATTTAATAAAACTATTTTATTAATTTTATTCAGAATTTTTTAATTACATTAATTAACAAAAATTCACATAAAACCCCTTGCAACATTTCAATTTCACATGCAGAACCAGTTTCAGCAAATTCACCTGAAACAATTCTGATTTCCATTGAAATAATTCCAGGGCTTTTATATTCTTTCTCTGGCATCTCATTTGCTCCAAATTTTACCATTGGTATTTTACATGTCCGAGATTCGACCATTGGTATCCCATACCTAGTTTGATATTGTTACTAACAAGTACCCTTCTCTCATTCCTATGATTTAACAATCTAGTGATCCCCATCACTTGCTTGCAAGCTATATTAATGCGATATCACCGAGCCAGAGTATATCTCTCCATCATTTGGATGGACAAATCCCAATCTTGATCCATTAGCCTCTACATAACACTATTAGAGTATCTAAAAGCACCTTTATAGACACCCTGTTATGGTGTGATGTTTGATGTTATCAAGCTACTCTTCCTGTGTTAGTGATTGACATGATATCTTGGTCTAAGGACTACTTACATGTTATGATGTTATAGCAAATTAAACATAATGACTTTGATTGTATTACTATACTTCAGATGAATGTTCATCACATCATTCCACCAATGTTGTGACCTCGTTATTAACAACATCCAATCTCCATGATCAATAAACCTTGATCATCATGTTCATCAACAAGCTAGTTTATGTGAGAGGCACAACTAGGAACAATTTATTTGTTTATTAATCACACATGTATTAACATTTGTCATTAATACAATTATAGCATGAGAAATAAACATTTATCATAAACAAGGAATAAGATAATAACCATTTTATGATTGCCTCTCGGGCACATTCCCTTTAGTCTCCCACTATCACTAGAGTTTATAATCTAGTTTGAAAAACATTTCTGGTGTTATATATACGCGTTTGCTAGTGGTAAACATAATATATGGATCTGACACTTCCAGATCCTTGTGTATTTGCATGTCTTTGCGTCTCCATGCATCACTCATTCTCTAATGAGATGGCATTGTATAAATTTGGTCTTTTGGTGAGACCTTTAGTTCCTTGGGGTTAAATCATGTCGATACTATTGTTGTACAATATATGATCACACCTAGTTTTATAACAAACCACTTGACACAAATGCCCTCATTTTATGCTACTATAGCCATCATATACTTAGCCTTTTGTTGTAGTATCCGTCACAATGTTTTAACTTTGTAATTCATCCAAATCCATCATGGAACCTTCTTTCTATTACATTGTGCTACCCATAGTTTAAATTGAGTTAAACTTAATCTTGTGAAAAAACTAGTATCAATGTTACACTTTACAATGAACTATTTCTAATAGTTTGTCACCTCTACATAAATATATTCTTAGTTCTTCCAAAGATCATAAGAATATCCTTATTATAGTCCAATGGTCATCTTATGATTCATTCTGGTATATGCTCATAACATTTAGAGCATAGGACATATATGGATGTGTACATATCATGGTATGATTGATCAAAATATTCATGTGATTTCACTCACCAAGTGTCAATACACTTGCATCTTGATCCAATCCTTTTCCATGCGACAAGAACCTTTCTTGTTGTTTCCATATTGAACTCATTCAATATCGCATCTATGTACATATGACACAACCATATTAGCGTCTTAATCTATCCATAAAGACATTGGTGCCTAATATTCTGGTTTTGCCTAAGTCTTTCATCAAAATGAAATTCTTAACCTCTGTCAATAAGAGATACATCATTTCCAATCAACAAGATGTCCTACATAATGTATTAGAAATATGTCTTAGTGCTCCCACTTAATTTATTGCAAATGCAAGCATCTTCATCATCTCTGATGAAATTAAACCTTTTAATAGTTTCATCATGGTGAAGATTCCAACTCCGCGATGCTTACTTCAACCATTGAAGTTTGCATGCTCTTTTTGACATGGTTATACCCTGCGGGTACACAACATTAGCATACCTGGTCCAGCCCAAGGAAGGCCCACAAGAATATACGCGGCCTATGAAGATTTTCGGGTGGCTCAAGCCCATGACATCTTCGGATCCTTGGAGAGCAAGACTAGAACAGATAGAATATTCAAAGGGGAAAAACCCTAAGCTTGTAACCGAGACCTGCCTAACTCTATATAAAGGCTAGGGTATGGCGAGGAGGCCAATCTTTTCCACCGCATACACACCTCCACGCCAGATTGCATCTGCGCACCCCTGTAACCTTCGGTTCCGTCGTAATCAAGACCAGACAAGCATGAGTAGGGTTTTCCCCCAGGGGCCTGAACCTGGGTAAATCTCATGTCCCCTAGTTGCTTGTCTGTTAACCGTTTCGCGATCTCCAGCACCCCCATCTTCTCCAAAACCCAAGCTCATAACAATGGGCATTGACGAGTCGAAACATCGTCAATTGGCGTCGTCTGTGGGAATCGGGGGCGCTGATTGTGCGATCATGACAGTCCCGACCAAAGCGATCTACAACTCCTTGGCGACGGAGAGCCATCTCCTCTTTGGCTCTTTTGACTTCACCGCCCACTCGCCAGCCACCATGAAGGACTTCGAGCTCGTAGGCGACGGGCTCGAGATCCGTATCGGGAGCTTCTGCTTCCAGGTGGGACAGACCGACACTCTCCGCCTCCCAGAGCAGGTGCCACTGCCATCAATCAGGCCCTCCTCGTGGGCCCCGCATCCCAGCGTGCTACGCTCGTCAACATCGACAGATGAGTCATACGACAGCAGCAGCTGCAACTCAGATCTGTGCGATCACCCGTCGGATGAAGGAACCTACGGTTCCGGATCCGAAAGCTGCGGCAGCAGCGATCCAATCGGCGGATGCTACCAATGTGCCGTGGTCATCCAAAGCGACATGGAGCAACAACCACCAGGTTCGGGTGCACACGTACCACCACCCAACCCACAGGGTAGAAACGACGAAAACATGAGGCAACCATCCCCCCGCCCAACAAGGACGACCCCGATGCCAATCAAATAATCCACCTCAGCGAGGAAGGATGGAACCAAGCACGTGAAGTCGTGGCGGGCAACAAGATCCTGCCTGTGGGTGCCTCACGGGACCTGCTAACGGCATACCACCTGCTCCTCATCGAAGAGCACAAAAAGCAGGTGAGGATGCAAGAGGTGCTCGATAAACGCAAGCAAGCGGCCTCGGAGTCTAGAGCATGGCAAGCTGCGCTCTCGGCCGCTGGCGGCTCCAGATTGCACGGCAATCGCTCTTGCACGGATAACATGGATCACTCGAACTCTCAACACGTCCTTCATGGAGATGACCAACCAACGGCGACGTCATCCCGAAGACACCGCAAGCTGCGATCATGGCATCCACCACATATCTCGCATCCCATCCACCTCTGGTGGGGGACCTGAAGAGAGCTATGCACAAGTCCACACTAGCCGGGCTCGGACTCGTTGGAGCTACGCTCCACGAGGAGGCTCCTGCGGAGCCAAAAAAGAAAGCTGCGCTCAGATTCAACCGCAGCCCCACACCCTCATCTGACGAGGACGAGCACGACCTACCTCGACGACGCAAGAGCCCACGACGTCACAACCATGACTACAACGCTTGAAGCGACCTCGCTCAGCGCAAGGTCGAGAGGGCACGCGCCAAGCGTGTGTGCTCATCCGAATCCAAAGAGGATGATGACGAAGAACTCTATGGAGCTCGATGCTTTAGCAGATCTGTTCGGTGGACACGAATGCCGAGAAACTTCAAGCTTCCTTCGGACACTCTGAAGTTCGACGGCACGCAGGACCCTAAGGCGTGGCTCGGCGACCACCTGTCGTCCGTCAAGCTGCACGGCGGAAACAAAAACACAGCTCTGCAGTGCCTTTAGTCATGGCGATAAGCGCAGCCGGATCGCTCGAGCTTTCGCCCTTGGGTTCCATCCGAAGCTGGGAGGAACTAGTCTACAGTTTCATCTGAAACTTTAAGGGTACCAGCAAGAGGCCATCCTCGATCGAAGAGCTGCGAGCCTGCACTCAACAAACGGGCGAATCCATTCGCTTGTACATACTACGCTCGTCCAACATCAAGAACTCTGCGTCACACATCTCCGAGGAGAGAATGATCGACGCTTTCAAAGATGGCGTCAAGCGCCAGGACTTCAAGGAAGATCTTGGGTGCGTCTAGCCCAAGACACTCGACCACCTCATGTACATCGCCAAGAGGTGGGAAGATGGCGAGGACTCCCTCCACCAAGCACAATTGGATGAGGAAGATGACTACGGCCGCCGACTCGAACGCCGTAGCAAGCGAAGATTGCGTGTCTACGACGATCGTGATGGACCCAACATGGTCGCGGATGGCTACACCGACCGCCGCAACAAAAGCAACCGCAGCAGCGGCGGATACCGTGAAGACAACTTCCACAATGGAGGACGCCCAACGCAAACGTGGCAACACCACGGCCACGATGACAAACCCTCGGCATACGACAAGTTGTTGGGCCCATGCACCATCCACTTCTACATCGACAAGCAGGATGGCAAAAAGAAGGCCTGTCATATGCTCAAGGACTGCCATGAGTTCCAGAAACTCAGCGAGGGCTTGGCCCAGATGAGACAGCAGATCCCGAACCCTGGGTTCAGACACGCACCTGTATCAGGCGACATCACCCACAGAGCTCCTCCACCACCACCCGTGGGACCTTCAAATCACCCGATCGCACCCACGCAGAACAACGGCGTAAACGGGTACCCCGCGCCGAAAGGGTCATTGATGATCCAAAAGGGGCACCCAACAAAACATGGTGCAAAAGAAGATCACCTGTCATGGTATTGCCGACGAGTACGCCATGGAGGGGTCCTCATAGTGCGTGTTTAGAGACGTGGGGTAAGGCGGACGGTTGACGGGTATGAGGTAACACAGCTTACCCAGGTTCAGATCCCACGACGGTGGCGGAATCCTACTCCTTCTATAAATCACTATAAGGGTAATACGCCGAGTTACAGAGATAGGTTCGCTATGCGAGGTTGTATGAATCGATGCCCTAAAGGCTCCCATAGGCCTGACTTATATAGTGGTCAGATCCTAGGGTTACAGGGAAAAGTCCTAGCCGGACAGGTTACAGAGTCCTAAACTGTCTATTACTAGTCTTGTGTATCTTGCACTCCAAGGCTCTGGGTACGCTGGTGACTCCACCGTAGCCTTCCTTTATCCGGCATGGGCCTCCCTTCTGGATCCACCTAACTGGGCGCCAAAGAGGCCATGCTACCAACTATGGGCCACCCGGGTTAGTCGGATAAGAGACGTGCTATGAGGATACCCATATAGCATATCCCCAATAGTAGCCCCTGGAGAACTCCGAGATCTTGCGCCGTCTTGCCTCTTCTCGTGGAATGCTCCGTCTAGATGGATGTCGGCAAATCGTCAAGCAATATCTTGTAGTCCTCCCAAAGAACCCTGCAAAGGTTTTCTCCGTCTTCTATGAGTAAGTCGGAGAAATGCTGAATCTTCCATCGTACTCTTCCGTAGTCGGATTAAATCCGTCTATGCCGGAATCTTCGATGCGACGGCTCATCTACCATGTCAGTTATGACGACGTAGGCTTAGGCCAGCGATGCCTCGTAACCTACACATGCATAGAACGCAATCAGATCGATTTTCCCGCACGAGCGATATGAACCGTTGGCAACGGCGTTTGGAGACGTGGCAAAATTACCGCGCACGTTCACGAACACGTCGTCTATGCGGCAACCGTCCGATTAGCTGCACGAATATTGACGCAGAGTAAGATAAATAGTAACCGTGGGACACTTGCCACTTTTTCACCCCATTCTCTCGTGTCATCATCTTATTCCTCCAGCCGCACGCCTCCTCGAGCTCTCCACGGAAAACTTCGAAGAAACCCTAGCCTCTCTTTGCATCAGTCTCTTCCTCCCAGTCCTCCATGGCCAGCAGCAGCTCCTCCCCGTCGATGGCGGCATCGAGCGAAGCCACGACGAAGCCGGCAAGCTCCATCGTCGTGCCCCCAGAGGGCCTGGTCATCCCCACGTCAGCGGTGATTGAAACCACCGGTGGTGACCACAATCTAGTGGCTCTAGAGCCTCTGGAAGAAGAGCCAGACTCGCACAAGGGCGACTGGCGCGGCTCGGACATCACAGGCCGTGACATTCAAGAGATGGTCACCGAAGGCTACCTCCCCGCGTCGGAGGGGCTTGCCTGGCGGGCGGCGCCGGCCGGCGAGGTGACACCTTCTCCCCAAGCCGGAGAAAAGGTGTACCTCAAGGCTCAGCTGGTACGCGGAGTTTCTCTGCCCATCTCCCACTTCTTTCTGTCCGTCTTGAACCACTTCAAAGTCCAACCCCATAACCTCTCCCCCAATAGTATCTTAGTGCTTAGCAACTTCGCGGCACTTTGTGAGGGTTACCTAGGGATTAAGCCTAGGTTAGACTTGTTCGTGTAGTTCTTCACCGTCAAACGTGAAGCCGGACATAGTAGGGAGGAGCTTAGGAACTGTGGCAACATAAGCTTCAAGATCCGACCTGGCCGGCGGTTCCCCGACATCGTCGGACACGAGTCGTGCAAAAACTGGCAGCGGACGTACTTCTACGGCCCCGACATTCCTTTGGCGGGCCGAGAAGTGACGTACCCGGGCTTCGTGGATGGAGCCGTCGCTGAAGTTTCCACATGGAGATCCCATGCCTCTCTTCCCTCCGACCTCAACGCTTCACGCGCAATAAGGCGGATCGAGTGGTTTATAGAGACGGGTTTGACCGGCTTGGACCTAGCCATGTGCTGGTTCATCAGGCGAATCCAACCTCTGCAGCACCGCGCGAAGTTCATGCACGAGTACACCGGTGATTGAAGCGATACCCTTCGGATCTCCGTGGATAACTTCTCGAGCGACTCCGTCAAGCTTCGTCTGAAGGACATCGTCAAGGTGAAGGATAAGAAGAGCGGCTTCACCATCACCCGCGACATGTACATAGACGGCAAGTGCCCAAAGGTAGGTATTTATTTTCCGTGTATGACATTGCTCCAGTTTCTCCGTCTTGCTAGTGCCATCTTATCTAACACGGTGATTTCTCACTTGACAGCTAAGCGATCTAGATGAGGACAACCTGGCTGCCCAAATCTACGATCCAAAGATGAAGGAAGTCACGGTCGTGTCCGACGACGATGTCCCGTTGGCACGAAAGCGGAAGAGCTCCACCTCTGACGCTGCCGACGGAGGCAAGAAGAAGAAGACCGAGGGTGGAGCCTCCAAAAAGAGTACTGCCGCCCTGGAGGTGGAAAAGAAAAAAGCCACCGGGATGTTTGCCAAAGCGCCCCCCTAGTGTAAGCCTTTCATTCTCCGACATTGTCTTATTTATCTGTCTTGTTCCTGTACTTATGCACTTTGCACGTTTCAGGAAGAAAGCCACAACCAGCCTCAAGAAGTCCTCCAAGACTCTTGGGGCTTCTATAAATATCAAAGATATGCTGCATCGTGACTCCTCCCCCGCCATCGCCCCTGCTACTCCTGCCGTCAAGACCTCCTCTGCCCCGACAAGCTCTCAAGTCTAGGAGGCACCAGGCCCTTCCGCCATGGAAGTGGATTCTGGCGCCTCTACCGAACTCGCTGTTGTCGGCGAGCAGGCGACGCAGGAGAGCGCTGCTCTTCAAATGGCTGAAGCTCCGGCTAAGGATGCCATCGGTAGCGGCAAGGCGGTGGTGGGAGCTGGTACCTCTGCCGAAGGCGGCGCCCCTACTCCCCAGAAACCCTTCGAGTTCCCGAAGATAGTTTACCTGGCGCTCCTGCCGAGTAACACAACTATGGTTCTTGGAGGAGTGTCGTCATCTCCGACATGCGGTCTTGAGGAGCTACTCCGACAAGCAGATATCTTGCGGGGAAATAGCATTTCCTTTGGCAAGCTGCTGGCCTAGAGTGCTACAAACCTCAAGATTATTGCACTTGTAAGTTTTACTTTACCTTTTGCATTTCGTATGAGTATCCTACTGTAGCCCCCGAGGATGTAGACGGAAAACCATAGGTTTTGCATCTATATGCTCTAAGAGTGACTAAGTTAGAAAAAACTCTCCTTTGAGACCCCAAGCATTTAGATGGAATGAATTACTCCGACTAGATGCTTTAAGAGTAGCATACACAGTGTTCATAATTTTCAATGCTGTAGCCCCCCAAGCCTCTAGCTGTAACTGAATTAGTTCCGACTAGATGCTTAAAGAAAAGCTAAAAATATTGATAAGTTAAAACCTCTCGCTGTAGCCCACGAGCTTCTAGGTGGAAAATCTCCGACTAGGGGCTCCAAGCAGACCAAACAACAACTTAACTTTGTATTTGTTTCCACAGAACGAGAATGCTCAGAGAGGCATGGCCAACGACAAGTACCAGAAGATGTGCGCAGATCTTGAAGCCGAAAAGGGTAAAACTGCCATCTTGAAGGAACAGATCATCAAAAACAAGAGTCTATTTTCTTTTTGCGCATTTCTGTCTTACTTTTGTGCCCATAATCTCCGAGTACTCACTGTGTACTTTGTTTTCTCCGACTTGTAGAACATGTTGCCAAGGCCAAGGACATTGTCGAGCAGTCCAAGCATATCCAGCAGTTGGACAGCGAGAACAAGATCCAGAAGGAGGAGAGGAAGGAGATGCTGAAGATGCACGACGATTCCATGAAAGCCCTGAAGGATTCCTCCTCCACGGAGATCAATCGCTTGAAGGAGGAGCTTGCGATCCTAAAGGATCAGAAGCAAGCTGCTGATGAGCAAAACCTTCGCCATAGCGAGGCGTTTAAGCTCCTCCAACAAGAGAAGGAATCCTTGGCGGACATCGTCTTGCAGGCTAATGCCAGCATCTTCAGTAAGTGTTGCAGCCCAACACATGGCATTCACCATTGGTCCACACCATGCTACATCAACCACACCCTCAAAGGTGAACTCATTCCATACCCCACCCTCCTTTGGCTATCATGTGAATGGAATCCTACTTGAGACACGTGCCAATGCTATGACCAGGACCAGGACCATGACACCAAGAGGAGATGACCAGAGGACCCCAGTGATCAAGACCCCCAAGCAAGAGGCCTGGAAGAGAAGACGCAAGAAGCTGCTGAAGCTTGACCGGAGTCTCCGGTCCACCACACCGGAGTCCCCGGTCCATCTCCAGACCGACCCCCAAACCAGCGCCCAGGACAGTCTGAATGCCCCTCCGGAGACGACACCGGAGATTGACCGGAGTCTCCGGTCCAAACCGGAGTCTCTGGCCATCACACCGGAGTCTCCGGACCAAGCGTATCGGGCCTGCGTGCCTCGGGTTGGGCCTGGCCCATGTAACGCCCAAAACTTCCTATTTATGCCTGTTTTACCCCTAGCTTGTGGCTGCCCTATATATAAGCCCCCACCCCCTCCTTGAAACCCTGGAGTTGATAATGAAAGAAGGCTTGCGCCTAACCCTAGATGGGAACCCCTCTCTATAGTTAATCTATGAGTTGTACAAGGCCTTGGAGTTCGGTTGTTCGTCTCCAAGTCGTCAAGACCCTCTTCAAGTGTTTGGTCTCTCCTCATCAAGGATTCTAGTAGTGCTAGGTCTCTCCCTTTGGGATTCTACTTGGTTGCTAGTCTCTCCTTTTGATTTGGATTCTATCATCCGCTTGCCGATCTCTCCTTTGGTGATTCTACCTAACGGTCTCTCGCCGAGGATTCTATTGGATTGGTTGTTCGAGCCAACGGGAGCAAATCGAATCGAGTTGTGTTTGCGTGTGTTTTGTATCGTTACCTTGCATTTGTGTTGCGTTCATCGCGTTTCCCCTCACTCCCCGCATCAAATCCGTGAAGATCGGGCCACCCTAGGGTCAATCCCACAAGGGATCCCATATCAACTGGTATCAGCAGCTTTTGGTTGCCTCGGATTTGACTTCGTTCGCCCATATCCACCATAAATTCGAAAATACCAAAAATTTTAGCCCCAATTTGATTTTGGATCAATCTCTTGATTTGGTGAGTTGATTGTGGTTTTGATCCATTAGAAACTTGTCCTTGGATTTGGTCTACCTTTGCCCTGCGTTTCCTAGCCCAATTTGGTCGAAATTTTCTGGATTTGAGGGTTAAAGGGCCGAATTTCCGCTCACGAACTCGAGCTGTTCGTTGTGCTGGAACCAGACCGGAGTCTCCGGTCATCACACCGGAGTCTCCGAACCACACTAGAATCTCCGGCCCCATCACACCGGAGTCTCCGGCCCTGAACAAAAATTTGACCCCTTTTCCTTTTTTTTCGACTAACTCCCCTTGTGTGTTTGTGTTTCGCCTGAGTGTCGATCAACTAACAAGCTTCCGCAACGCCAACAACACCTCGTGCTCGACATCGACACCGCGGAACTCGAACCATCCCTTCACCAACGATTGCAAGTTCAACATCACCAAAAGGTATAACTTGCACAACCATTGTTAACCCCCTTCTTCCTGTGTGTGTTACCTAACCTATCGAGAGTAGCCCTCCTATGTTTGCCGAAGCATTGTGCGCTTGCTCTTGCATAGTCATGATATAGAGGCAATAACAAAATTGACTCCATAGTATACAAAAAAAAATCTTCTAAGCAAAAGAAACAAAGAAAAAGATACCAATAGCAAAAGAGAGTCCAAAGCTTCTAAGCAAGAGTGCGAGCAAGAGCAAGGCAAGCGTACAAATCCGTTGCTTCTCAACCTTGTGCGAACGGGATACGGTCTCTCCTAGTGTTGGCACGACACCGAGCATTAGTCTTCGTTAGGTCCAATTTTGTTCTTTGCTCATTTTTCATAGTCGTGCTAGCCACATTAATCTCCACCATGTGTGTATAGTCGTAGGTTCTCGTCACCCTTTTTGACCTTTTCCTTTGACTTTGTTTTTGTTGGATTTTACCCACTTTTGACAATATTCTTTTCTTTTGATTGTTCCATTTGCTTTCCACCTTTCTAACCTACCACCATAGGCCTTTGTGTGTGTGTCTTGTGTACCCGCTATTCGCTTTGCTCTCGGCAACAACAATCTTTCCAATCGTTGACTCCGGTGAGGCAAGGTAGCAATTACCATTCCACCAATCTCGCCATATCTAACAAGTGTGTTTGTGCACCATGTCTAGGGCAAGTGGAGCTAGTGGAGATAGCAATTTCAACAACCAAGATGGCTTTGCCACACGCCACAACTTATGGGCGCAACGCCAAGAATTCAACAATCAATTTGAGCGACTTGAGCACCGTCTTGATGATACTTTTCGAGAATTTGTACCGTGAGCGGCAACGTCAAGAGGAGCACCATGCTCAATTCCAAGCTCTTCACCAAGCTATTGCCAACCTTGGCAACCGACACGGTCATCGCTCAAGCTCGTCAAGTTCCTCCCGCACGCGCTCCTCAAGTCGACATGGCGAGTCTTCAAGGTCACACTCCCGCCGCGGAGAACCCCATCACCATAATGGAACCCACAAGCTCGTCATCGTCGCCCTCAAGTGGTGGACCCAAATGCTCCCCAACCTCAACAACAACAACAAGAGCATGGTCCACCACCACACCAAGCAATCATTGACGTGCACCAACCTCAAGAACGCCAAGATGAAGCTAACCATAATGATCGGCGTCGTCATCCTCCTCATGACCACCACGAGCAACGTCAACAACATCAAGAACCGGTATGGGACACAAGTGATGATGATGAGGATGCACGCCAAGCTCGACGTAATAACCGACATGCACAACACCACCACCGACACCGTCAAGCTATGAACGTCAACGATGCCGACCAACGGCGAAGAAGAGACTTCGAGCATCATCAAGAAAACCCCCCACAACAACCTCAAGGCAATCAAGAGCCTCCTCCCCCGCCTCCACGCCCACCAAGTGACGCAAGTATGCACCAAGAACGTCGCAACAACCACCATGAGCGTGATGATGGCAAGTTTGGGAAGCTCAAGTTCGTTATGCCCAAGTTCAAAGGAGAAGAAAATGCCGATGCATACCTTGAATGGGAGCTCAAAGTCGACAAGATCTTCCGAGTCCACAACTTTTCCGAAGAGAAGAAAGTGGCAATGGCATCTCTTGAGTTTGAGGACTACGCTAATGTTTGGTGGGAAGACTACCAAAGCAATCGTGAGAAGCAAGAAGAGCCACCGGTCACCACTTGGACCGAGATGAAGAATGTGATGTATGCAAGATTTGTCCCCGAGCACTATCGGCAAGACCTCTTCGACAAGCTACAAAACTTGAAGCAAGGCACACATACAATTGAAGAGTTCTATAAGGAGATGGAGATGACTATGATGAGAGCCGATGTGAAGGAACTCGAGGAGCAAACAATAGCACGGTTCCTCAATGGTTTGAGCCGCCCAATACGCAAGATAGTCGATTTCCAACCTTACAAGACTCTCGTGAACCTTCTTCACCAAGCAACAAAGGCCGAGCGCCACTTACAAAAGGAACATGCTTATGAGAAGCAAAAGGCGTACTACGCTTCACTCAACTCGAGTAACCCCTCCAAGCCAACAAACCAAACAACAAGCTCCTCCAAGCAATCCAAGACACCTATGGCATCCACCTCCAACACAACAACGGAAAGTCAAGTAGTTTGCTACAAGTGTGGAGGAAAGGGCCACAAGTCTTATGAGTGCATCAACACAAGAGTCATGCTAACGGATGAGAACGGCGCAACATATTCCGTGAGCGAAGACGAATTTGAAGCTATGAACCAAGCCGCTATAGCAAAAGATGCCGCAATGCAAGATGAGGACACACTTCTTTGTGAACATGATCCAAGCCCCTCACTTGTCATCGCCCAAGTTTTGACGACCAACTCCATCCCAAGAGAGGATCAACGCCTCAATATCTTCCAAACCCGAGCCGGAATCGATGGCAAGTCCATAAAAGTTATCATTGATGGAGGAAGTTGTCACAACCTTGCGAGCATCGACCTTTGTGAGAAACTCAAGTTACCATACATGGAGCACCCTCATCCCTATCATGTCAAGTGGCTTGATGACAATGGCACCATTCAAATCAAACACAAGGTCAACGTCTCCTTCAAGATTGGTCCATATATGGAAGACCATGTGTCACATGCTCCTTGGAAGACCATGGCAATACGACAAGGGTGCACTACATGATGGTACCTCCAACCAATACTCCTTTAAGTGGAAAGACAAGACATTGGTGCTACAACCTATGACGCCAAGCCAAATTATCACTTCCAACATGACGTCGCTGCCCAAGATAAAGCAAGCTAAGGACCCTTGTGAGATGAGTGGTGAGAGAGTGATCCACCAACACGTGAGTGAGTGCTACCAGCCCCAAATGAGTGGAAAAATCATGAGTGCCACGTCGCAAGCCACCACACGTGAGAAGAGTGATTTGAGCGTACCCAATACTAACAATCCTTCATACAACTCTTTCTCCTTGTTGTCGGTTTTGCAGGATACACAACCTCACCTACCACATACAAGAAACACGCTACAAGATCTCCAACCACACCTTGATGACAAGCACAACTTCAAGATCTTCGACCAATTTGAACAAGGCTACGACACTGGAGATCCCACAACATACAAGCTCAAGACCTTGCACACACCTTCCTCCCTATATGATGATGGAACTTCGTCGAGGACGACTCGTTTTGAAGCGGGGGGGAGATGTTGCAGCCCAACACATGGCATTCACCATTGGTCCACACCATGCTACATCAACCACACCCTCAAAGGTGAACTCATTCCATACCCCACCCTCCTTTGGATATCATGTGAATGGAATCCTACTTGAGACACGTGCCAATGCTATGACCAGGACCAGGACCATGACACCAAGAGGAGATGACCAGAGGACCCCAGTGATCAAGACCCCCAAGCAAGAGGCCTGGACGAGAAGACGCAAGAAGCTGCTGAAGCTTGACTGGAGTCTCCGGTCCAGACCGGAGTCTCCGGTCCACCACACCGGAGTCTCCGGTCCATCTCCAGACCGACCCCCAAACCAGCGCCCAGGACAGTCTGAATGCCCCTCCGGAGACGACACCGGAGATTGACTGGAGTCTCCGGTCCAGACCGGAGTCTCCGGACCAAGCGTATCGGGCCTACGTGCCTCGGGTTGGGCCTGGCCCATGTAACGCCCAGAACTTCCTATTTATGCCTGTTTTACCCCTAGCTCGTGGCTGGCCTATATATAAGCCCCCACCCCCTCCTTGAAACCCTGGAGTTGATGATGAAAGAAGGCTTGCGCCTAACCCTAGATGGGAACCCCTCACTATAGTTAATCTATGAGTTGCACAAGGCCTTGGAGTTCGGTTGTTCGTCTCCAAGTCGTCAAGACCCTCCTCAAGTGTTTGGTCTCTCCTCATCAATGATTCTAGTAGTGCTAGGTCTCTCCCTTTGGGATTCTACTTGGTTGCTACACTCTCCTTTTGATTTGGATTCTATCAACCGCTTGCCGATCTCTCCTTTGGTGATTCTACCTAACGGTCTCTCACCGAGGATTCTATTGGATTGGTTGTTCGAGCCAACGGGAGCAAATCGAATCGAGTTGTGTTTGCGTGTGTTTGTATTGTTACCTTGCATTTATGTTGCGTTCATCGCGTTCATCGGGTTTCCCCTTACTCCCCGCATCAAATCCGTGAAGATCGGGCCACCCTAGGGTCAATCCCACAAGGGATCCCATATCAGTAAGTGCCCTCCGCCTTGTATTTCTATAGTCTGGATACTTAGAGTTTATTGAACTCATGCGATCCTTGTCGGAATTTTCAGCGCCTATGGGTTTCACCCGCTCGCCTCCTTCGGACAAGGAATGCATGGTTCTTGCCGGCAACTTCATCAACACCGCCATCGCCCAAGCCAGGGAGATTGCCAAGCCCCTCCAAATATATATCAAGGCATCGGACTCCGTGACGAAGTACTTGGAGATCCTACGCCGAGCCCCCGAGCGTGTCGCGAACTGGAAGGCTTCATGCGCACGGGCTGGTGCAAGGATGGCGCTATCCATGGTGAAGGCACACTATGAAGATGCCGACATCGACACGGTGACATCTGGTATCCCCGACGTGGATTATGACGGTAAGGAGATCGATCACGAAGCCATTCTGTCATCACTCGCGGGTTATGACACCAGGGTTGCCTAGTTGGTGGATGTTGACGTCTTCGTGCCCAGGAACACCATCGATAGAGTCAACCAGGACTCCTCCGAGTCTCATCACAACGCCGATGTTGAGGGTGATTCTCCGGCTGGTGATGATGCGGCCTCCAAGTCTCCTGCGCCCAAAGAATGAAGAACACTTTGTAATTTCTGTTTCACCTTTGGTGTGTGCACGGGAAAAACTTGTTGATGTAATCTTAAGGCGGAAAACAATGGTTGTCGTATCTTGCTACTTAAGAATTAAGTCCCAGTATGTATATATTTTTTAAGCAAGTGTTGGCTTATCCATTACTCTGGTTCTTATGCTTGACTTTTCGTGAGTCGGAAGTCTCGTTGTCGGAACCATGCGCTTAGGTGATGATGCCCAATGGCACCGTCAATAACCTGATGCCCAATGGTCCCTCAAAACTGCCGACTTTTAGGAGGATGGCTCTCCTGCTGCTGATGATGCTGCATCCAAGTCACCTGCGCCAGAGGAATGAAAAACCAATATGTAATATTTTTTTCCTCTGGAATTTGTATGCGGACAAAACTACTTGTTAACTTAAGGCGGAAAAACAATGGTTGTTATTTCCTGCTACTCAAGAACTGGTTCTAGTATGTACATATTTTTAAGAAAGTGCTGGCTTATCCATTACTCTGGGTTTTTTTCTTGACATTTCGTGAGTCGGAAGACTCGTTGTCGGAACTATGCGCTCAGGCGATGATGCCCAATGGCACCATCAATAACCTAAGCACAAAATCGCAGACAATAAGTGCCAAAAGTCACTACTCCAGAATCCACATAAAAATGACAAAGAACGTGTAGACCAGAAAACTTAAGCTAATGCCCATAAGCAGAATTTTCACAAGTGCAATCACAAAGCTTGTGCATAAAGGTTTATACGATCCAAAAATGAACACTAATGGAGGTAAAATACTCAGAAATATGAGTGAAATAGAGAGCTTTATTTCATTGATCATATAAGAGGTACACAATAAATAAAAAATGCTAAGTGTAGAAAGGACGTAGTTGTGCTATGTTCCATGGCCGATCAAGCTCCGGGTAGTCATCATCCGGGTCACGTCGCTTATGCTTATGATCCTTGTTGGGTCTATCCTTGAGTTCACGATTGTCGACAAGGTAGTAAGACCCATTGAGCAGCGCCTTGCTTATGATGAATGGTCCTTCCCATGGCGGGGATAATTTGTGTGACTTCTTCTGCTTAAGTCAGAGTACTAAATCCCCCTCTTTAAACGAGCGATGCCGAACGCGGCGACTATGGTAGCTGCGTAGCTTCTGCTGGTAGATGGCGGATCTTTGGCATGCCAAAACGCGCTCCTCCTCGAGAAGGTCCACATCTAGGCGTCTTGATTCTTCAGCGTCATCTTCGTCGTAGGCGACAACTCTTGGTGCGTCGTGGAGGATGTCGAAAGGTAGGATGGCTTCTGCTCCATATACCATGAAGTAAGGGGTGTAGCCGGTGGATCTGATGGGTGTGGTTCGTAAACTCCACAGCACAGATGGCAATTCTTCCGCCCAGGCTCCAGCTGCTCTATGTGGCGGTGCGTCAAGACATGGCTTGATTCCCTGCAGAATTAATCCATTGGCTCGCTCAACCTGACCATTGGATTGTGGGTGTGCCACAGATGCAAGGTCAAGTCGGATGCCTTTGCCCCAGCAATAGGCTTCCACTTCTCCGAGTGACAAGTTGCTTCCGTTGTCGGTGATGATGCTATGTGGGAGACCAAATCTCACCACTAGATCCCGGACAAACCTGAGGGCAGTTGCCCCATCAAGCTTTCTAATGGGTTTAGCTTCTATCCATTTGGTGAATTTTTCAACTGCTACCAGCAGATGCGTAAATCCACACGGTGCCGTCATGCTTGGCCCCACCATATCTAGCCCCGGCTGAGCGGCCAAGTTATTGGTATTGTTCGCAATTCTTCAGTAGGAACATGTGGTTGTCGGGCATAGTACTGGCATCCTGTGCATGTCTCAACCAGCTTGTCGGCGTCCGCCTTCGCGGTCAGCCAGTAGAATCCTTGCCGGAAGGCTTTCGCGACCAATGATCGAGGAGCGGCGTGATGCCCGCAATCTCCAAGATGGATTTCGCGTAGGATTTCCATACCTTCTAGCTGGGAAACGCACTTTAGGTATACACCAGTAGTGCTCCTCTTGTAGAGTTGCCCATTGATTATGGTATAACCCTTTGCTCGTCATACTATTTGCCGTCTTTCGACTTCATCGTCGGGCAAAGTTCCCTGCTCGAGATACTCCATAAACGGTTTTGTCCAAGCCTGAGGGATCTTTGTCACCATGTTGACGAAAGAGTTAGCTCTATCCGGGTTATCGATGTCGGCGCCCTTCACGGATGGTATGCGTAGATGCTCTAGGAAAACTCCTGGCGGAATTTGCTTGCGCCCTGATCCAAGCTTAGACATTAGATCAGCCGCTTCGTTTTGCTCCCTAGGCACATACTTGACTATCTCGTCCACTTCGTCGCGATATGCCGCCATCATAGGGTTCCGCGCGTTCCAGGTGCCAGCAACCTGCTGGGCAACCAAGTCGGAATCTCCACAGCAAACTATGAGCTTGATGCCAATATCCTTGGCTACACGTAGTCCGTGAATGAGTGCTTCATACTCCGCCATGTTGTTTGTAGCCTCGAAGTGGATCTGCAGAACGTAGTGCAGCTTGTCTCCTTTTGGTGACTGTAGCAGTACACCATCCCCCGAGCCGTTGAGCAACTTTGATCCGTCAAAGTGCATCACCCAGTACTCTGGTTCTGGCAGTGGAGTAGCATCTAGCATCTCCGTCCAATCTGCAATAAAATCCGCCAAAGCTTGTGACTTGATAGCGTCGCGTCTCTTGTAGGTGATCTCGAAGGCGGCAAGTTCAATGCCCCATTTCGCGACACTTCCTGTAGCGTCGCTGTTATTGATAATGTCGGACAGTAGCGTCTTGCTCACTACTGTGATTGGGTGCTCCTGAAAGTAATGCCTCAGCTTCCGAGAAGCGAGGAATACTCCATAAGCTATCTTTTGGTAGTGTGGGTAACGCTGCTTGGACTCCGTCAAGACCTCGCTCACATAGTAAACTGGTCGTTGAACTCCGTGCTCGTAGCCTGGTTCCTTCCCCTCTACCACGACGATGATGCTAATAACCCGGTTGGTTGCCGCCATGTAAATTAACAGGGTCTCTCCAGGCTCGGGTGCTGCAAGGATGGGCGCTGAGGAAAGAATCTCCTTGAGCTGCTTCAATGATGCATCTGCTTCGTCTGTCCATGTGAATTTGTCCACCTTCTTCAGCAACTTGTACAGCGACAAAGCCTTCTCTCCAAGTCGTCTGACGAACCGACTAACTGCTGCAACACAACCTGTTAGTTGTTGAATGTCCTTTAGGCATGTCGGACGGTTTATGTTTAAGATGGCCTTGATTTTCTCCGGGTTGTCCTTGATGTCCTTTAGGCATGTCCGCGTTGGGAAACGATGAAGCCCAACAATTTGCCGGCTAGAACCCCGAAGACGCACTTCTTAGGGTTGACCATCATGTTGTATTTCCAGATATTATCAAAGGTTTCTTTTAAGTCGGAGATTAAGTCGTTTGACTTTTTAGACATCACCGCGATATCGTCCACATAGGCGTGAACATTCCGACCAATTTGGTCATGCAGGCAATGTTGCATTGTCCGCTGGTAGGTAGCACCTGCGTTTTTCAGCCCAAAGGGCATCGTGACATAGCAAAACGTGTCGTATGGAGTAGTGAACGAAGTGGCCAATTGGTCCGACTTCCTCGTCTTGATCTGCTGGTATCCTGAGTATGCATCGAGAAAACACAAAAGTTCCGAGCCAGCCGTCGAGTCAATGACTTAGTCAATGCGAGGCAGAGCAAATGGATCTTTGGGACATGCTTTGTTCAAGCCGGTGTAATCAACGCACATTCTTAATTCATTGGTTCCCTTTTTGGGGACAAGTACAGGATTGGCCACCCATCGGGTGTGAAGGACTTCTCGGATAAACCCAGCCTTAAGTAACCTAGCTATCTCTTTGCCAATGGCGCGTCTCTTCTCATCTCCGAAGCGTCGTAGAAGTTATTTCACTGGGTTACATTTTGGATCTATGTTTAAGCTGTGCTCGGCAAGTTCCCTAGGTACACCTTTCATGTCGGCAGGTTTCCAGGCAAAGATGTCCCTATTCTCACGGAGGAACTCGACGAGCGCGCTTTCCTAGTTGGGATCCAGGTTCGTCCCAATGGTGACGGTCTTGGAGGCATCGCCTACCACAAGTTCCACCGGCTTGGTCACGATGGCGGCCTTGAACGCAGGAGCGGTGTCAGAGATCTGCTTCTTCGACGCGGGCATCTCTGAGTCATTGACCTTGCTCTGGATCTCCTTGAATTCTTATTTGTGAGGGGCTTCTGCAATGGCTGCTTTGTTGATCTCGCAGTCCCTTGCCTTGGTAAAGCTTCCGGATACGGTGATGACACCGTTTGGTCCGGGTATCTTGAGTTTGTTGTAGACGAAGCATGGCTTGGCCATGAACGCGTGGAATATGTCGCGGCCGAATATGACGTGGTACACGCTCTTGAAGGGGACAACCTCAAAGGTCATGCGCTCTTGGCGGTAATTATTAACGTCGCCAAAGGCTACCTGAAGCGTAATGCACCCAAGGGACCAAGCCCCCCGACCAGGAACTACGCCATGGAACACGGTGTTGGTCCGCCTTAGGTTTGCCTCCGTCAAGTTCATCTTCTGCAATGTATCCAGGTACATGATGTTGATGCTGCTTCCACTATCCACCATGCACTTGGTGAACTCCACGCCGTCAATCAATGGGTTGATGACCATGGCGTACTGGTTCTCCGTGGGCACAAGGTCTGGGTGGTCCATACTGTCCCAAGTTATTGGAACCTCCGACCAGCGCAGGTATTGGGGAACTAGGGGGAGTGTGGCCATCAGGATCCTTAGAGAGGTCTTTTGTTGTCGGACGGTGGGGGTGCCAAGGAAAGTGTGGTAGACTGGGGCCTTCTTTGCGAAGGGGTTCTTGCCCTTGTCGTCGCTCTTGGCGACGTGCTTGGGGTCAACTTCCTTGTCCAACGTCGCTCTTGGCGGCGTGCAGTGTCGATTGGTATGGGTGGCCTTGCCGTTGGCGTCGAGGTGTACAAGGCATGGCATATCGCGGTACTCCTCGTAGGTTTGGGGAACGCGGAGCGGCGCCGAGTTGGTTTCACTTCCTCGTTACTGCCCGCGGCCTGCTCCCCTTCCTCGACCACGTTGTCCGCCTTCTCCTCGTCCTGCAAAAGTCAGCGACCATGTCGATGGTGCTTTTCTTACGGAGGCGGTTTCCGCTTTGTACTGCTGTTCCTCCGAGCTTGGGTTGGAACGGCCGTTGCCGGCAAAGAGCCACGAGCATCGTCATCGGCAACTGCGAATTCACTAGCTAACTGAATCATCTGATTCAAGTCAAGTTGATGATTGTCCTGCAAGCGCTTTAGCTTATGTCGGAGCAACGTGCCCCTTTCCAACCCATCGATGAAGGCGGCCATGGCGGTCTGAGCGTCCACTCCTGCGCGAGATGTCTCTTCTTTCTCTTGCACGCACCGCTGTAGATCGGCCACAGTGCAGGGACGCTTGTATGTACCCTCAAAGTTCTTGGTGAATGCTTCTTGCATATCCAGCCAAATGTAGATAGATTTCTCCGGCAAGTCGTCGATCCATTGACGGGCCGTACCCGCCAACATTAATGGGAGGTACTTAACGGCGACGTTGGGGTTGCCTCCGGCAATCTCCTTTGCGTTGCCGTAGTCCTGCAACCATGTGGCGGGCTTGGCGGTGCCGTCATAGGGCTTGATGGTCTTGTCAATCCGTAAACCTTTGGGGTAAGTTGCGGACCGTATTGCAGGCCCAAAGCAACGTGGTCCCAGGTATGGTCCTTCACGGGCCTCGTGGATCTTATCAATCCGCGAACGCGCATCGTACGGCTCTAGGTTCTTCTTCTTGTTGTCAACAGGGGATGGGCTGCGTGAACGACGTGGGCCTCTTCCGCCATGGTGACTGCTTGGCAGCGACGGAGGCGGAGGTGGCGGTGGGTTTGCCTTCTTGCTATTACCCTCCTGCGACGCCTCGCGCCTGTCACAGTTGCTTGTCGGACGCGGAGGGTCGTGGTGTGACCTGCTCTTGTGTCCTTGGTGGTGCTCTTCATCATGACGGGTCTGCGCCGTGTTGTCGCGGATGACGATGCCACACTGCTTTGGAGGGGGCATATCCGTGTGATGGTGAGCCTTGTAGTCTTCCCGACGTCGGGGGATCGGGGCGGTGGTGATGTGCAGCGAGGTCGGGCTTTTTCTCCGTGGTTGGAGGATATGGGCATAGCATCCTTCCTGTTGCGCGCATCCCTCCGTCTTCGTTCTGATGAACCCGTCTGTGATCCGACATCCTGAGGAGATCTGTCCCTTGGCGGTTTGTATTGGCTAGATCGGAAGAGCGCTGGGTCAGACTCAAGCCTCTGAGAGGTGGCCTTTTCCTGCTGCTTTACCGCCTTGGCCACTAGGTCATAGACCTGTTCTACTGCCTCAGGCGATCTATCCTGATCCAGAAGGGTCTTGGCGACGGCGAGGTTAAGGAGTGGGGTGGGCGTCACCTGCTTGCCTTCGCTATCAATGTATGGCTTGTCCTGTGCCTGCTTCGAGGGAGCCCATCCTAGGTTGCGCCGTACACCAGGATTGTTGATGAAACGAGCCGGAGCCTTCTTAGCCTTCTGCTGCTGCCTTGCTCCGCGATGGCTTGCGCCTCCTCCAGCAGCTGCTGGCGCTTCTCGTCAAGCTGAGTCACGTTCCAGATATGATCAATGGTTAGTGGCTCGACGAGGAGATTGCCGTACATCACTCTATCAGCTGGAGTAACATGGGCTGTTGCCGACGTGGATGCTGGTGGCGGCAAGTTTGTGGTGTTGTTGTTGCTCGGACCGGTGCCGGGTTCCTGCGGCTGCTGCACTGGGTTAGGCGGAGGAGGCATGACCATTGCACGATCATCGTCGACAGCAATTAGTGGCCCCTTCCCTTTTTCCAGCGCCGTAGGCGGAGCTTGCCCAGGCTGATCTTCATCCATCGATGTCCCAATGGTGACAAACACCCCTCGAGACATGACGGTGTTGTTAGCTTGCTCGTCGCGCGAGTACTCCTCCTCCATCTCCTGCATAGCGGAGTCTAGCTCTTCTGGACTGAAGTCTATCTCCTCTGAGTCTGCACTGAAATCAGCATAAAGCGCGTCAATGACAGAGTCGGAGGGTGCCAGGACATCCTCAATGACGGGCGGTGGAGGTGCAACGGCCGCGACGATGACTAGAGGGGGTGGTGCTGCTACGACGATGGTGGCCGGAGGCGGTGGTTGTGGTGGCTGAATCGGAGGGGCTCCGTCAATGAGCGCAAGCGCTGTCTGAGCTGCCGCTTCGGCCTCCGCGTAGTTGTTGACGGTGTTCACCATGCCTTCGAAGGTAAGGCGTCCTGACGCCTGTTGCCGTCTTAGAGAGTGTCGGAGAAGCGTGCCATGGTCCAGTCCTTCCACAAAGTGATAGATGGCATCATCATTGGGGTAGTGGGCCAGATCGGCTCGTATCTGAGCCACTGGCGAATGTAATCGCGGGGTTTTCGCCCTCTCTCTCGACATGGTAGCGCCAGATCAAAGATGGTAACCACGCCGACGAACTTGGATCTCTGCTGTCCAGGCGCGCGGACAAAGCCGGCGGATTTGCAGTGATCTTCCACCTTTATATCCTGCATAGGGGCAGTTTGGGTGGGCCTTGAACTTTTCTGATCTTTGCCGGCAAACTCCGAGGAGAGATCCGACATCGATCCTTCCGCGAACGTATCGTGCCCGTAGGCGGTCCGTGCGGGTCTTGATGCTTTCCAATCTTTGCCGGCAAACTCCGAAAAGAGATCCGACATTAATCCTTCCATGAACGTATCCTGCCCGTAGGCGGTCCGTGCGGGTCTTGATGCTCCTCCGACTTCTAGGGAACTAGTGCCCGAGTCGTTTTCGCCGATGAAGAGGTGGATGTCTCCGATAGGAACGATCGAACACCGCGTAGGGTTCGTCTTCACCGGGATCCAGAACTCGTCAGGGGGGTCGATCGGAACATTGCCGGAGAAGAGAACCGGCCAATGGCTACGGGCGCCAACTGTCGTGGTATTGCCGACGAGTACGCCATGGAGGGGTCCTCACAGTGCATGTTTAGAGACGTGGGGTAAGGCGAACGGTTGACGGGTACGAGGTAACACAACTTACCCAGGTTCAGATCCCACGACGGTGGTGGAATCCTACTCCTGCTATAAATCACTATAAGGGTAATACGCCGAGTTACAGAGATAGGTTCGCTATGCGAGGTTGTATGAATCGATGCCCTAAAGGCTCCCATAGGCCCGACTTATATAGTTGTCAGATCCTAGGGTTATAGGGAAAAGTCCTAGCCGGACAGGTTACAGAGTCCTACACCGTCTATTACTAGTCTTGTGTATCTTGCACTCCAAGGCTCGCAGTGCAATGGTGACTCCAGTAGCCTTCCTTTATCGGCATGGGCCTCCCTTCGGATCCACCTAGCTGAGCGGGCAGCAGTGAACCACGGACATGCTACCAACTATGGGCCACCCGGGTTAGTCGGATAAGAGACATGCTATGAGGATACCCATATAGCATATCCCCATCATCACCCGCCAGGTCAACTTGGCTGTGACCGCTCCACCCGCCATCCCTGAGTACCTCAGCTGTTTGGAGTCCTGCATCACATTCTGTCGTTCGGATCACCCCCGCCAGATCCCTCACCCAGGTCATGCTGCCCTGGTGCTCGAGGCGCAGATCGGAGGATTTGAGATGAGCTGCGTCTTCATGGATGGCGGCAGCGACATCAACCTGATAATCGCTAGCACCCTAGCAGCAATGCGGATCCCGCTGTGCAGCCTGGAACGATCCGACACAACGTTCCACGGCATAGTCCCAGGGAAGGGCATATTTCCCCTGGGAAAGATATGGCTCAACGTCATCTTCGGCAAACCCGACAACTTTCCATGTGAGCAGTTCGAGTTCGAAGTGGTGGACTGGCGATCACAATACCACGCCATCCTCGAGCGCGTGGCATTCGCAAGGTTCCTGGCAGTACCGCACTATGCGTACCTGCTACTCAAGATGCCAGGACCTAGGGGCGTCATCACGGTCCAGGGGAGCTTCACCCGATCCGATCACTGCGACAGGGACTTCAACAGAATCTCCCAGTCATTCGGCTTGCAAGAAGAGCTCACAAGGCTTCGAGAAGTGACGGACAACGGGGCACCCCCAGTTTCAAGGCAAAACGCACCTGGCATGTTGTTCGACTCAATAGTCAACACGAAGAAGGTGCAGGTCCACCCGACAGATACCTCCAAGACGGTGTTGATCGCCAACGACCTCAGCCCCGCATAGGAAGGCGCACTCATCGAATTCCTCCGTGAGCGCTGGGAAATCATCGCCTGGTGTCCTGCGGACATGCCAGGAGTTCCCAGGGAATTCGTCGAGCACGCACTCAACATGTTTCCAGATGCCAAGCCCGTTAAACAATCTATCCGACGATTGTCCGAGCCATGGGCCGAAGCTGTCGGAGTCAAAGTCAACAGACTGCTCGACGCTGATTTCATCAGGGAGATCAAGGAAAGCGAGTGGCTGGCCAACACTGTGATGGTCCCTAAAAAGAACACGGACATCCTGCGGATGTGCGTGGACTTCACATCGCTCAACAAGAACTTCCCGAAGGATCACTTCCCTCTCCCTTGGATCAATCATATCATCGATTCGACCGCAGGATGCAAGAAACTCTCCTCCCTCGATGCCTACTCAGGCTACAATCATATTCGACTGAAGGTCGAAGACCAGGAAAAAACAACGTTCATCACGCCGTTCGGAGTATTCTGCTACAACACAATGCCCTTTGGGCTGAAGAACGCAGGTGCCACGTACCAGCGGTGCATGCAGGCATGCCTGAAGAGCCAGATCGACCGCAACATACAGGTCTATGTCGACGACATAGTAGTCAAAACAAGGGAGGCCAAGACATTGATTGACGATCTCTGCGAGGCGTTCAACAACCTTGATCACTACAAGATCAAGCTGAATCCAGAAAAGTGCGCCTTCGGCATCCCATCTGGCCAACTGCTTGGCTACTTCATCTCCCAGTGAGGGATTGAGGAGAACCTGGAAAAAATCCAGGCCATACTTGGCATGGAGAAACCGAAGAACATCAAAGGTGTCCAGCAATTCGCTGGGCGCATCGCGGCGTTGATCAGATTCATCAGCCGCATGGGTGATAAGGCTCTGCCTTTCTACCAGCTGCTATGCAAAGAAGAAAAATTCGAGTGGACACCTGAAGCAGACGACGCATTCAAATATCTGAAGTGACTACTCTCCATCTCGCCCGTCCTGGTCACGCCAAAGGAACGCGAGTATCTACTGCTATACATAGCAGCCACACATCAGGTGGTAAGCACCGTTCTCGTGGTCGAACGACCCGAAGATGGCAAGACTCATGGGGTCCAACGCCCAATCTACTACCTCAACGAGGTATTGACGCCAACAAAACAGAGGTAACCTCACGATCAGAAACTCACCTATGGCGTGTTCATGACGACTCATCGGCTGAGCCACTACTTCCAGGAGCATCAGGTGATGGCCGTCAACGAGGCGCCAGTGAACAGCATCCTGAACAACCCCGAAGCTACAGGACGCGTCCATTGGATAGTCACTGAAGCCACTGAACTATCCCCTCTAGACATAGTCTATGAGAAGCGCCATGCGATCAAGTCTCAGGTCCTACCGGACTTCCTCGTCCACTGGATGGAGCTACAGCTGCCAGACACCTCGGATATGACACAGTCATGGACGATGCACTTTGATGGCTCCAAGCGCGAGGCTGGAGCAGGAGCCGGGGTCATACTGACATCCCCACAAGACGACAAGATGAAGTACGTCCTACAGATGAAATTTCGGGCCTCCAATAATGAAGCTGCCCTCATCCAACGCACCTCGTCATCTACGGTGACTCAAACCTCATCGTCCAGTAGACGATGAACGAGTGTGACGCACATGCCGCTAACATGATCGCGTACCGCGTGCTCTACAACTCACTCGAAGGAGACTTTGACGGCTGCGAGCTTCGGCACGTTGGAAGGGAAAGAAACGAGGAAGCCGATAGACTCGCCAACATAGGCTCCACCTGCGCACGGGTTCCACCAGGTGTGTTCCTTGAACAAATCTACGTGCCTTCCATCAAAAGGAAATTCCCTAAGGGATCACCAGAAGAAGCAGAGAACTCGGGGGCTGCGCTACCCGAAGGACAGGAAGGACCCGAAAAACTCGACACGGAGGTCGCGTTGGTCAACCAGATGCAGGTCATGGCAATCGAGGAAACATGGACGCAACCCTACCTTCGGTACCTGATAAACAGGGAACTGCCTAATGACCCGACAGATGCCCGGCGTATATCTTGCCGGTACAAGGCCTTCACCATCATCAATGGCGAGCTATACAAGCGCAACATTTCGGGTGTACTCCAAAGGTGTGTCACCATCGGTGACGGCAAAACTATCCTCCAAGACATCCACGAGGGCATTTGCGGCCATCATGCGGGCAGCTGCGCCCTCGTCTACCTCCTGGTCGTAGTCGACAAGTTTACCAAGTGGATCGAAGTCATCCCATTACCAACCAAAGGGTAAAACGGTCGTGAAGTTCTTTGAATCCATAGTCTACAGGTTCAGCGTGCCGCACAACATCATCATGGACAACGGGTCGAATTTCATCTCCAAAGAATTCTAGGACTTCTGCGAAGGCCTCGGGATCAACATATCATATGCCTCCATGGCACACCCACAAACCAACGGGCAGGTCGAAAAGGCCACCGGCCTCATAGGAGGTGGCATCAAGAAACGCCTACTCAGCCCACTAGAACGGCTTGCGGGAGCCTAGGTAGAAGAGCTACCCTCCGTCCTCTAGAGCTTGCGCACAATGCCAAACAGCTCAACTGGCTACACGCCCTTCTTCATGGTGCACGGAGCCGAAGCCGTGTTGCCTGCGGAAGTACGCCATAAGGCCCCACGGGTCATCGCCTACAGCGAAGCCGAATAAATGGTAGCACTTGAAGACACTGTCGACACACTCGACGAGGCACGCGACATCGCCGCGGCTCGCTCGGCGGTCTACCAGCAGAGCCTCCGCAACTATCAGAGCCGTCGGCTACGCCCAAGGTCCTTCATCGAAGGAGACCTCGTCTTACGACTCAAGCAAGAGCGGCCGAAAAAGCTCGAGTCACCCTGGGAAGGACCATACGTCGTCACCGAAGTCATCCCAGGTGGCGCCTACCACCTCAAGCACGTGGAGTCTGGAGTCGCATACTCCAATCCATGGAACGTCGCACAATTGCGATGCTTCTACCCCTAGCTATCCCACCTTTTCCTTTCAATAAGGCTACTCAGCTGAATAATGTACCTCCTCATTACGATAGGAATAAAGCTAAGTGTCTCTCCTGAAAATTTATCTTTTCCTCACATTTCTTTATGTTACAACGCATTCGGGGGCTCCCCTCACCTCATGACTTCGTCGACGGAGGATAACGCATGTACACCTGAGTAGCTGATCACGTAAGGCTAACGAAAAGGACATGCATACAACCAAGCATCACGTTTTACAAAGAGCACAACACTCCTAGTCGAAATACATACAAGTTTTACATCTATCTTTTTTACAGGACCTACCTATTCTGAAGGATCACCTGCGCACGATGCTCAAAAAGATCTACAACCTCCTCGGCATACTGACTAACAGCCGCGTAGTGCGGGCGCATATCCCATAGGCCACCATCTTGCCGAGGAGGCGGCCCAGCCGGCACGGCCGCAAGATTAACATCAGGGTGATGCAGCCGCACGAGGGAAAGGGTGGCCTTCAACCCCTCAACAAACTGGTGCCGCACCAACTCCCTGACGTGACACACGTCTCGAAACTTTGCCAGCAAACCCCAGAGAGTCGACGATGCTTCATCAAGGGGAAACATGACGTGCAGAATCGACGCCAAAGAAGTCTTCACCTTCCATAGAAGTCGAGACACCTGATGAGCACGATCCTGTACAGTCGCAAGGACCGTAGCACGGTCGCGGTCCATCCAGAAAAGCCTCCGGCTTCCATATCCTGCTGGGTCAAGCAGTTGATCCAAACAGCAATGCGCTCCTTCTCCTCCCTCGGAACAAGGTTGGCACCTGCAGCAACTACAGAGTAAGATGACTCGCAAACCAGGCGCATCCGAAACTGAGCAGCAGCTCAGAGAAATTTACACTTCAGCTGCTCGGCCAACTGCCACAACTCCCCCATCAGATACTCCTCCTTGGTGGTAGATCGCTTCGCCTTCGATTTCCATACATCCGCATGGCCTCGGAAGCCAAGTATCTCCTTCTCAAGACTGCGGATGCGGTCACGAAGAAAAACAAGCTGCGAGGCATCATCCAAAGATGGTCGCGGCTACGGAGCAGACGAATTATCTACGGGGTCCTCACCCGAAGGTCCCTAAAACAAAACAGACAAGAGTATGAACAACACATGACTGAGCAACAACTCGAAGGATCATTTATATACAACAAAAGGCCAGTGCATGGAACAGGGAAATTGTTCGTCAAATATTACAACAAAAGAAGAAGACAACTATCCTACAACTACAACGACGAAGCCTAAGAAGCCGCATCCTGAGTGGCCTTGGAGCCAGAGTGCCTGCTCTTGACCTCCTCCTGCTGCTTCGCCGCATACTCTGCCAGAAGGTCAATGAGCTTCGGCCCATAGCGCTTACAGCGAGAAGCGTAGATAGCAAAAGGCTACCTCGGAACCGTCGGGAGCCGTTGGCATATGGGAGGTGACCTGATGAAGATCCAGCTACACCCCGGATGCCAGGGACATAGCCAGGCCCATGGAAGCGCCGATGCCCTTCTGCTTGTGCTTGTAGGCTGCAGGCGCATCCGCTGACAGCGCGTCCGCCAACGAATCCACATCCTCAAGGGCAGCACCCTTGGGAACGAGATCCTTGTAGAAGCGCCTGAGGATATCCTTAGCCTTGGCAAGGGAGCCAATCGCAGTACCGCAGCGGTCTTCGACCACCGCAGCGGCATCATCTAGAGCGCTACTGTGCTCCAGGGCACTACGATCGAAATCAATGCCCACGGCATCTGGAGCAAAAGAAAGATACAGTAAGAATCGATTAAGGGCATGGAGACACAACAGCCGAAAAAACCGAAAGAGAAGCAAAAGCACTCACTGGAGACGGCCTAGGCAGCAGCCATCAGTTTCTCGGCCACCTCCTTCACGCGCGCAGCCACAACGGTTGCGAGTTGCTCCTCGCGATCCTAAGCCTCTCAGTGCACACGTTCCTTGGCCGCTGTGGCATCAGCCAGCTCCTGCTGCAGGCACTCCTTTGCCCCAACGGCATCCTCGGCCTTCTTCTCTGCTCGCCCAAGGCTCTTTTTGAGAGCATCAAGCTCATGGAGGGCAGTATTATTTTCATCTGCAAAAGCAACAAGAACATACATGAGCTCCACAAGCTAGCAAGCAAATGAAAACGAATAGGATCAATTTAGCATGTACCTTGAAGCTGCCGCATGCTGGCCTCCAGCGCCAGGTGCTGCTGCACAAGCAGCTTCGCACCATGCACAAAGGGCTGCGAGAAGAAACAAAGTATCACAAAAAGGTCTCGGGGGTTGCGCCCAAGAAACGAGCAAGATATCAAACACATGAAAAATGCTCGGGGGCTCCCCCCAAGACACGCAGAAAGGAGGCAAAATCAGCAGATCATCCAAAAATTAGGCCCGGGGGCTCCCCCTACAGCAGGAGAGAAAACAACTTACATGCTCAGACGGAGACTCTGAAGGTCCCGGGGTAATCTTCTGGGAGACGATCACTCGAGCCTTCTGCGGAGAGGGCTTCAGAGCATTTCCCCCAGAGGTGGCCACCGTCTAAGAGGGAGGAGGCTTCAATTTCGACTCCCCTACTGCCTCCTGAGTGGCCTCACTAAAAGATCCCTTAGAGGAGTGGCTGCAACGATCATACCAATCAAAAGCAAGAAGACAAGAAGACAAGAAAGTAACGAATCACATCCGAAGATACTTACGAGTCCATGTGGCTCACGTCAAAAACGGGCAGCGCCCTCTTCCCTTCTTCTCTTCCTTCTTCCTATTGGCCAGCGGCTGCGGCACTACAACCCGCACAGGCATGGCCGGGATAGGCGAGGAAGAAGCACCGTCACCTCCACGGTGACGGACAAGGAATGGCGGGTCCCTAGTCATCAGCGGAGTCGAGGCATCCGAAGATTCGCTCGAGCTCCGTGCCTGCTTTCGAGTCTGCCCTTCGCTCACCTCAGGGCCTTCGTCAGTTGGCGATTACGCCGGCGAAATCTCGGACTCGGAGTCCACAACTTCATTGTCCGGCGCATCTGGAAACCTTTCGGGTAGTGGAGGCACCATGCCAGCCACCTTGAGGTCCTGCATAATGAAGATATAAACTTTTAGAACAAGTAATCACAAGGAAAAGCACTCGAAAAAAGGCACTACGCGCACGTCATAAATCGACACTTGCTGCACTAGTCTCGTGGCATAGAATGGGGGCGTCAGCGACTTCCCCGGAAGGCCCTCGTCGGACTTTTACTTCGGCACTTGCCGAAGAAATCTGTCGAGGTCCCCCCTGGAGCGCTCCTCAGCCGAAACTCTCATCGGGTCGTGGCAGCCAGAGTAAAGGAACATCGGATGCGCCCTAGCCTGAAGTGGCTGCACCCGACGTTTGAGGAAGATGCGGATGATATCCACACCGTTCACCTCCTTCTCCTCAACCACCTGGAGGGCCTCCACCCGACGGTAGAGCTCCTCTATCTCCTCCACCTCGCCCTCCAGGATATGATTCTTCCAGGATCTCTTCTTCAAGATCTCCTGGGTGGAGTCGAAAAGGGCAAGTCCAAAGTTTTGCTCGTCCACTGTGGAGTCGTGGATATAAAACCACTTCCTCCGCCAGTATTGGATGGACTCAGACATAGAGAAAGAGAAGAAAATAACAGTAGATCGAAGAGAAATGATGCAGCCGCCGATCGGATAAACTTCGTCGGAGCCAGACTGCCTCTTCACGGAATAGAGATTTCGGAAGAGGCCAAAGTGCGGCTCGATACCGAGCCAGCACTCGCAAAAAGCAATGAAGCAGGCAATGTGGAGAAGAGAATTGGGCGAAAGATGGTGGAGTTGGATGCCATAGAAGAACAACAATCCACGAAGAAAATCATGGACTGGGAGCGAGAGGACGCGAAGGACAAAAGCAACAAACATCACCCGAAACCCTACGGGTGGACGGGGAGTTACCTCATCGCCGGGGACCCTGATGGCATCCTTGTCCTGATCCAACCCGCCTCACGCAACTTGCGCAGGTCGCCCTCGCGCGTCTCCGAACGCCACCACCCACCTTCGGTGACACGAGCGGCGGCGGTGCCCTTCTTGCCGCCGGCAGCAGCACTGGTGCCTGCCCCGGTGGAGGCCTTCTTCGATTTCCCCATCACGGCGCATCGACGACGGCGGTGTGCGCGCAAGAACGAGGAAGGGAATGATCGGAGAACGTCCAGCGCGCAAAGGGAAAAGCTCAAGAAAATGGAGGCACTAGAAAGAAAATGGATAAGGTGAAAACAAACTACAATTTTCCCCATAGTTATAAGGACAAAGATGATGAATAGGGACCGTTCATCTGGAAGCCCTAATGCCAGGATCAGATCCTACCGTCCACGTGTCAACATAGTAGCGAACCGTCGCTCGCATGCCGTCCACTACGCACAGAAACCAAGGAGACGCCGTAATTCTTGCCACGTCGTGCATGACCAGTCAACTCCAAGTCAGAAAGTGGGACCCACGTTCATCCGGTCACGTCACCTATGGCGCCGCATACGGTTGAGTTCACCGATCGTTAGCACTGATGTCATCAAACCACACTAGCAATGGTTAGAAATCTTCGGCTAACAACTAAAAGTACTGACTTGAATCTACGATTCGAGCAACTAATCGGGGGCTACTCCTATCAGGAGCGCTGGCCGTGCACCTGAGGCATGATTAAGGTACTACACCAACATTGATTCTTCGAGTCCTACGTCCTCGGGGGCTACTCTCATAGGTATTATTGATTCAAGGATCCAAAAAAATGTGTCCTACGGACCTAAAGCTAACAATGGCTGAATTAAAGTCTCTGCTCGAGTCTACGACTCGAACAGATACTCGGGGGATACTCCCATAGGGAGCACTGGTCGCGTACCCTATGAATTATTCGACTACGATCCTTCAGATCAAAATGCAAAAACTTTTTGGAAACTTTGCCCCAACCAATGCTAAGTGAGTAACATCCTCCTTGGCCACGTGAAACACCTCCGCGGTAATAAAGATAAGAACTCAAATACCATCTTATGGCCTGGTAACGCTCCCGACTGCGCTCTGCTAGTAAAAATCTGTACCAACATGCACGATGAAAATCCCGACGGACGCGTTGGGTACATCATTCGAAAACTACTGGGATTCAACTCCTGTAAGACCTCAATGGCCTGACTCGAATTACGCCAGCATTTGTTCTGGGTTCGAGTCTAGGGACTCGAATCTGAAGAAGATCATGTTGTTTATTCCTAAGACAGTTAACTGACCATGATCCGTTAAGAGAGTCAGGCACATGCATCAAAAATCCCTACACACTAAAATCATTCTTTTCCTGATGAACAGAAACAGCTGCACCCGAAAGATTGAAGAGTCCTCAGCCGAATCTAGGATTTGACTGAACACTCGGGGGCTACTGACATGGTTATACCCTGCGGTTACACAACATTAGCATACCTGGTCCATCCCAAGGAAGGCCCACAAGAATATACGCGGCCCGTGAAGATTTTCGGGTGGCTCAAGCCCATGACATCTTTGCATCCTTGGAGAGCAAGACTAGAACAGATAGAATATTCAAAGGGGAAAAAACCTTAAGCTTGTAACCGACTCGATCTGTGCCCGAGACCTGCCTAACTCTATATAAAGGCTAAGAGGGCACGACGAGGAGGCCAATCTTTTCCACCGCATACACACCTCCATGCCATTACATCTGCGCACCCATGTAACCTTCGGTTCCGCCGTAATCAATAGCAGACAAGCAGGAGTAGGGTTTTCCCTCCGGGGGCCTGAACCTGGATAAATCACGTGTCCCCTAGTTGCTTGTCTGTTAACCGTTCTGCGATCTCTAGCACCCCCATCTTCACCAAAACCAAAGCTCATAACAATGGTCATTGACGAGTCGAAACCTCGTCACTTTTAGCATCCTTTGAATTAACAAAACCCATTGGATCGTCTCATGTACACGTACTTGTTAACCATTCCACTAGAAGAACTTTTTTTTGTTTGTTCAACTACCATATACCAAATTTGTATGTTGTGGTTGCTACATTAATTCATCCAGACAAAATATTGCTATGAAAGATAAAATCTTGTCATAGTCAACTCCTTGAACATTGTCGTAAAATCTTTCCCTAACATGTTGACTATTTCATAGATGTGAAACATCCATGTCTATTTCTTATTATATCAAAATACGACCGATAGATTTTACGTGGGACCCTAGATTTAACCTCTGGAAATCCCTGTTATGCATACACCATGATCCCATGATCAGTCTGTCGTGGCATATAACTGACAAGTATCAAAGTAAACATCCATTACTTAAGGGGATACAAGTCATACCTTAATTCCATTATGTCTACAACTATAATCTTCTGTGGAACATTAGTAAAGCGTCGAGTCGAGCCATGCCTTAACCTACAGGTAGCTGACTAGGAGAACGTCCTAGCTCGCATAGTCGTCGATGTCACCATCTTCTTCCTTTCTTCTCAGATCTGAATAAGTTAATATCTAGGGACAATGCTAGTGAGTAATTTGAATGTACTTGCAAACAACCTTAAGAGAATAATAATAATAAGAGGATATGCAATATGGTTATGGTAGTAGGAGGGCTCCAGGAAAGGTTCTTTTCTCAAATAGTTTTGCTTGTAGATATAGCATCTATATATCTTGGTTAAAAACTTTTGTAAAACATTTTGGAAACCTTTTTGAAAAGTTTTAGAAAACACTAGGATTGGGTCACGCAATAGTTTCTTCCTTCCAGTCATCTCATGACCAAACTCCTTTCCTTCCTTTCCAACCATCGCATGGTCAAAACATTTCCAAACCCATTGATTTTCTGAAGTCCTTTTTGAAATCAAAACCAGCACCGCTCTATAGTAGTTTGTCCAACTGTCCATAACCGTGGACATGGCTATTTGAATAGATTTATACTCTGTAGAGGTTGTACACTTTACCCACACCATCCGGGTACCCTGCCCTGATCTACACTAATCGTGGGTCGAGTAACCGTTCAAGACTCTCTGGATGCCAGTCTAGTATAGGACCTACCCTATGAGTTGTTTCCCTTAACAACGAGACGCCTGGATCCATGGACCAACTGGAGTTACTTCCGACTCCCCGAGAAGGGGCATTTTCAATCAGGGGCTCATAGTATTGCCCAACAACTCCTGAGGGTAGTTCGCAATTCCTCAAGGTGACTGTCCCACAGTTGACCCTTTATGTAAAGGAACCCAGAATTAGAGGGAGATGATCCCTTATAAGTAGTCATGAGAATTCCCATACCAAAGTAATAAACTTAAAATCCAGCCCCGTCCCATTCCGGAGTAATGTGGTTCCACGGGCTAAGTTTTTATAGCTAAAGTTGCAAAGAACGGGGTGCGTTTTTGTAAACATTTTTCCTCATATTTCTTTTATTATTTTGTAGAACAAAATATTTTTATTTTCTCAAACTTTTCTTGGTAGTTCAAACATAACCAAGGTCTTAACATAAAACATCTTTGTAGAACTTTTCCCGGGGTCTTCCCATCCTATAGTTTTGCTTCGGCTAAAACAAGGTATCCAAAGGGGTATGGTGTTATACACCATCTACTACACTAGGGAAAAGTAGGTGTCATCAAGGGTGTTGTACTTAGTAGTACTAATGTGTAATAGTTTGGAGGATCCAAACATTCCCACATATAAAACATAGTAGTAAAACAATGCAATTTGCAATAGATAAGTAGAAAAAACATGCATAAGTAAAATAGTAGGAAAAGGGCTTATGAGAAACAAGGTGGCTTGACTATGATCTGTAATATGGAATATATGTACTTGGACTTCTTTTTAGAAAACCATAATAATAAATAAAACCATCTTCTTTGGGTCTTCGATATAATCACAACTATCATCGTTAGGGACCATACATGAAAACAGGCAGCGGCCCAATCAACACAAGGCATACAAACATAAATACGATACAGCCAGCAAACATACCACACATTACTCACTTCAGTAGGTTTTGATATACTTAGTTCATAGCAATTGGAATTACTTTATTTGCATTTCTGGAGTTTTCTTTATGATTTATGTGGCATATAACACTCAATTAGGGGGTTTAAGGACAAGGCTTGGTTCTGTATGATATCAATATACAAAAATGATATCATTAGATAGGTATTGACAAAATGGAACCAACAAAACTGGTTTCACTCTTCTATCATTTTTCTTTGATTTACAATAAATTTCCTAGTGATAAAAGCTCTAGTTTTAGGAAATAATTCACCAGAAATGATTTGGAGTTCCAAAAATTATTTCCTATTAGGGTTAGGCAGAGTTTGATGGACTGGTTCAGTGAGAGTTGGAATTACTTCATAATATTTAGCAGAATTCCCTTGGGAAAATCACAAAACTCAATTCTGGAAGCTTTTTGTCTTTTTCACCGGATTTAATCTATAGAAGCTTTTGATATGAATCCAGGGACACATTCTAGGTATTTGGGACACCTTTACGTAGAAATTGGAATTACTATTTTTGGGTATACAAAACTACTGGAGTAATTTATCTAGTGAAATATCCGTACATAGATTAGTATTATTAGTTGTAAATTAACCAGGACTTAATAAACTAGGCTCCTAGGGTTTGAAGGATATATAGATTGGTGAGATATTAGAGTTGGAACTAGGTCAATACCAACTCTGGTTTGACCTGGTGAAATTCCTAAAGGTAGAAAAGGGATGTTTTTGTTATTTTTACCAGGGGCACACTAGGAAGCAAATTAAGGTGGAGCCAGGTTGTCATCATGGTATATGAGATACAATTCACTACCCAGAGGTTGTACTCAATTTAGACTTATGGAACTTACAGAAATATTTTATTAGTGAAAATGATGCATCTAGATAATAGATTTATTATAAATAATCTAAACAAAATTTGAGTCAACCAAGAGTACTGCATGATAGGGAAACTATAGGGATCTATGATAAATTTATATCTGCTCATAAGATGATGTTTTCCATTTTCAGAATGATTTATTACAACATGTCAATCAATAGGTCTGAATTTTAATGATTAAAGAAAAAGGAGGCGGGTCAGACGGGCCAGATCTAGAGGGAAGATGGGCCGCCGAGGGTAAAACGGCCCACCCGGGCAGGAGCCAAGGCGCGGGAGGCGCGGATACGAACCTTCCAAGGCCCCCCCTAGCATCAGACACTAAGGGTGACGAAAGGGTATGGGAGGGTGGTGGCCGTCCGATTAAGTGAACATGGATGGTCCACCGTCGTCGTCCCTAGAGAGGTCGTTCGGTATCCAGGAACCCTAGGGTTCCTGGATATTTACGAGGGTGCTCACGAGGGGGTTTCCAGTGATGAAGAGGGGTGGAGGTGATTCATTGTGCGGCACCGAGCTCGGAGATGGGAGACATGAGGGGGTTTGTTATCAGGAGCAGCCTCACGCAGGGGCGACCGAGTTGAGCTCGTCGGTTCTTATCGGTGCCGCCGGTAGCGTAGTCCCTGGGCCATAAATAAAAGAGGATTAGATCTAGGAGGAGTAGCGGTCCTTAGAGAGGCCACATGCATAGGGGGCGACATGGGGGAGATAGCTTTTCTCAGATCTGGATCAATGGCCCAATGTTTTCTCCCTTTCTCAGACAAGGCACGGTAGGGGAGGAAAAGAGAGGCCTGGGGGAGGTAGCTGGAGGGGAGAAGGAGCAAATGAGAGGCCGAGAGGGTGCTGGCTAGCCTCTAGCCCTTTTATCTTGGGTGAGGGAGGCCCATGATGGACTAAGCTCATGGAAGAACTTGTGAGGGGGAGGTGGCCAGGGATTGGCTCTAAGGGGTTGTGGGGAGAGGGTATGGGGAGGATCTGGTCGTGTAGAGGTCAGATATGAGGGGTGGTCTGCTGCAAAAGATTTAAAGAGCAAAGATATGACTTTCCCTTGTTTCCCTCTTCAAATAAACACAAAGGACAAAGCTTTGGGTGAGATACAGTACATGCCATAGTGGTACACGACCAGGTAGAGGGTGGGGTGCTGGAGAGAAGTGTTATACAAGAGTTTAGGGGGGTTGGATGTGCTTAGTTCAGGGTTTTATCAAAGAGGCCAAAAGTGTCATATTGGTGATCGTCAAGGAAGTTCCAAAAACTGCATCTTGTGTAGGTGATATGAAGATTCTGGTAGATAGGTATTATGAATATACACCTCTAGGAATTTATTGGGATTTTTCAGATGATTTTTAGTTTACTAGAAATCATTTATTCAAAAATTGCAGAAATGGTTTCTAGAAACTCATTTGATATTTTTTAATTGGACCTGTGTGTTTTTGGTGTGAGATGGTACTACATACCAAAATACAGTTTGGGGGAGTTTTGTGGAATTTATTGGGGTGGAAAAGTATTTTTAAGATATTACTTCCTATTTCTGCCATTTAAGAAAAAGGGGAGAGAGAAATAATAAAGCATCTAAAAAATATTTATTTTTGAGATGGGAATATAGGATATGTTATATATGCCTCCATTGTGTTTTGATTAGGCAAAGTGGTTTGGAGAAAACAAAATTTCCTTTATAGGGAAGGTTTTGAAGATTTGGTTGAAGAAGGAAATAGTTAGTTTTAGGGCCAAACTAATTGTGGATAAAATTGGATAAAATTATATTCCCAAGTCAAATGATGTCAAATTGAAGTATCAATCATTATCAACTTTGGGTTTTGCAAAACAAGATGGAGTTTGGAAGAGAGCAAGGATTAGAGGATCTAGGGCAATAATATTTTTATACCACCTAAACCTTGTTGGATTAGTGAGATTAGAGCTAACCTTGATGCAAGGGATAAATGGATGGTTAGAACAAGTTATATAGATGATCATGGTGAGAAAATCTGGGCATGGTTGTATTTGTGGTGATATAGAAGTGATGGCAAACTTTGTTGAAAATAAGGCTGCCATAATAGATGCATCATGAAGCCTCATAAACCATATGGGTTTAAGAATCACAAAGCTCCAATGGAAACAAGTTAAGGGTGTGTGGATAGATCATGATTAGTATATCATAACAATGCAAAGAGTTGGTCAAGGGGAGATAGTATGAAGATGTGAGGTTCTTCTGAAATAGGCATGTTGATAAGATTTGCATGAACTATTATTTTCTTGCCTGCAAAACCATCAAGAAAAAGTGGGTTAAAATATGATCTAGATAAGGTAAAGAGTGGGTATTGGTAGTATTTATGATGGTATACAAGATGGTTCAAGTGCATTTCCAAAAATTTACAAGGGTTTGGAAAGATAAAGTCTCGTAGATGTGATATTGATAACAATTTTCCAGACTTATGGTTTTTGACTAGAATGTAATGGAGATGATTTTCAGAAGAGGCAAGGTTACAAACTCATAATAAAGTGGTTGTTATTGAGGTGTTTATTGAGTAGAAATGATCAATGCTTAGATTTGTTCTTGAGGGAGTTGGAAACTATCAGTAGGGATTAGCCCTAGATTGATTTGGTTAAGAGATGGGATGGCCACTCTAGTGACTAGATATCAGATCAAGCTTAGGGAAATTTCTTAGGATTTGTATTCTTGATTTGGATTGATCCTAAAGGATGAGATCCTAGGGTATCTCACTTTATTTCTTAAGAAAACAGGTCATCAACACAGAGCAGATCAAAGCAGGTCACGAAACAGCAGATCAAGGCAATTCATCTTGACAGCAACTCAAACTACTAATGAGGTTACCATCAAAAGGTTTTGAAGAGTTTGAGTTTTGAATAAGGTAAGAGTCTCTTGGTATTGCTACCAAGGGTACAGTTCAAAAGGTTTTTATAAAAGGTTGTGGAAAACCTAGAGATAAGAGTGGTTGAAATTTTTGACCTGAAAACATAAGGGGACTATATCTTATAGATATCCATAGATTTGCTAAATAGAAGCTAAGAAAATAGTTTGTTGCTACAAAGGCATCTCGGCTCAAGTTTTGAAGTGTCAGAACAATTAATAATATGAAGAATAAGCCAAGGTTGTTTTGTTAAATAGCTTTTGTCAACTGCAGGTGAGGTAAGGAGTATATCATCTGCTACTCAATCAGATGCATAGGCACAGACAAATAAATAAGGAAACACTACATCAATAAACAATATTTTTTTATTCCCCTTGATTTTGCATTTTGGTCAACGAATCAGGGTTGCTGAGATTGGGATGTTACATTTTATGCCTTTCCGGAGGGTCTTCCAAGTTCAAAAACTTGATTTCTCATTTATGGAAACTACCACGGATTCTTTATGACTTCTTGTCATATGATGGAGTCAGGGCCCATAACCGCTTCTTTTCATGTAGTCGGTTCATGATTGTCAAAATAATGACTTGTTCTTCAAATCTTAGTATTTGATTGTTTACCTGACCTACTCGGTTCAATAGGAACTTAGACCTCCATGCCACATCCTTTGAGGCACGTGAGACATGTGCATTGTGGCTTCCTCCGTAACACTTCCTGGCGCTGTGCAACTCGGCACATATAGCTAAGGTTTAATAACCTTATAAAAGTTCTATTGTTCTTCCACTTGACTTTTCACAAAACAATTCCTTCTCAAGAAACTTGACATTCTAAGCAACAAACACTTTTGTCTTTGGTGTTATGGAGGAATACCCAATAGTTATTCGAAATAACCTATAAAGATATTCTCATCCGACTTTGGTTGTAAACATTTTACTTATGCATAGCATACCAAAATTTAATAAAGGATAACTTGGTTTTTATCCCAGACCATAACTTATATGGTGTCATTTCAACAGATCACGATGGAGCTCTTTTATGTAAAAGAGGTGGTCACTATAGCTTTAATCTTTCAAGTACATTTGCAGTTTTATAACTGACTCCTTCGATTTCACCATGTCAAACAAGGTTTTATTACATATCTCGAACACTGCATACTTCTATGGTATTTCAGGAAATGCAAATTTATGGAACGATTCTACAAATCTTAGGTGTTTTGCTGAACTTCTCACTCAAATATATTCATTTATGATCAAGTCATAAATTCTTTATTTTCTTGATACAATGATTTTCCACTTCATCTTGAAAGTCTCTGAACATTTTCAAATATTTCACACTTCTTCCTCATTAAGTAAATATACACATATATTCACTCAAATTTCTGGAGGAAGTATATGAAGTTGAAATCCATCGCTCACGACTACACATAATGGAATTCATACATCAATATGTACAAATTCCAACAAGTTAGTCGTTCGTTATTCTTTGGCCTTTGAACAAAATTTCAACTATCTCTAGGAAAATCCACAAGTGTCATTTGATCAAAATCAAAAGACTCCAAAATTCCATCAACATGGAGTTTCTACATGTTTTCTTTCCAATATAATTTAAACGACGATGTAACTTCGTAAGTGATCTTTCAATCATTTGTCTTACGACATTTTTAGCATTTAGATTTTATGGACGTGATTTCTCTAAATATATTTGTAAATCATCCATCTTATATGAATATGGTAATTATTTGAACAACCTTTTTTCCTCAAAATACCCGAACAAAATAACAATTATTAAGACAAATATTAAAGGTAAGCTTTGATGTCAATGAGAAACACAACAACACTTTATTTGTTTTCGATGAACATTATCACATATTCTCTTACTGGTTACTTTGGCCATTGCAGTTCATGAATTGTGTTCTCCTGTATAACATTTCACACAAACCAATTTGGTAACCAATAACTAAGAACCACATTGTTTAACAAGCAAAGAATACAGACATAACATGTATATCATCTATATACCTAAGCTGGACAATTTCCATTCTTTTCTTTTTCTGCCAAATATTCCTGAGATTCCCATTCAGCACTCCCTTTCCCTTTTAAAGGAATCTATCAACATCAACAGTCTTACACCCGTTGTATGCGAATGTTGAGTCTGTCACACCCGATCATCACGTGGTGTCTCAAAACGACGAACTTTCAACGGTGCATACTAAAGGAAGAACACATATTTATCTTGATATTTAAATGAGGGATCATCTTATAATGCTTCTAAAGCGCCAACAAGAAATATAATATGCAAACAAACATCATATGCTAAAAGTGATATAATATGGTTCTTGCACTTGATCATTATCTTGTGCATCGTGGTATGATTTTTATCATTCCTATATGTGTAGGGCCAAGGTCTATGGAACTTACACTTATCCATATTATAATGTCCAATAGTATAAATCCATACTACAAATTATAATTCCACCATATCACAGTACTTGACCAGCAAAACCAAAAACTAAACGCCTCTAATTTATGTTTTGCATGTTTTACTTGGCTGAGGGCTTTCGGAGATAGAACCATTCTTACCTACGAACATGGAACCACAACGATGGTAATCAAATTATTGGCCACTTATGCAAAACTAGTTGCATGTTAAGCGTGGAACAGGTCTCATGTGCGAGGACATGTAAAGTTTGTCCGGGCAGCTTCATCCCACTATGACACTAATATACAAAATACAAACAAGAAGCAATAACATGACCATAAGCGCCCATATAACCATATGTGTACTACCCGTGAAAATCATCTATGCATAGTTCCGTGTAAGACCCCTCCTTTATAAAGGAAAAGGATCCCTGTGATTGCAATGCTAGTCCCTGGATCAATAGCTAGCATCGACAGTTAAGATGTAATATCAAGAAACAAAGGTCATAATACAACTTTATAACCAGGAATAAAATAAATCATTACATCTTACATAGCTCATTTGGCTATTACATAACTTTGCAGCAGAATATCTATAAGCATGGGGTCCTTCATCTTCTAAGTGCCACAGGCAAACATGTTGGTTGTAGACTTGTAATCCTAATCAATCAACTTCACTAATATCAATCAAACCTGCAACATAACAAGTTACAGCCACAAGGGTCAATACATTTGAATTGTATTGGCAAGTTTCACTACTATGTAAGAATAAGTGGATCCTATCATTACATGCATATTTGGCTAAGTAGGGTTTTAGGCTCATTTGTAGAAAGCAATAATTTATCCTATCTTTTCAAAACAGTTTTGATCTTTTGTCAAAATCTTTCTGAGCTCCTTGGTATACCCCAAGTGCTTCAGGTCTTTGTCAAAATCTCTTGAGCTCCTTGGTACACCCCAAGTGCTTCAAGTCTTTGTCAAAATCTTTTGAGCTCCTTGGTACACCCCAAGTGCTTCAAGTCTTTGTCAAAAACTTTTGAGCTCCTTGGTACACCCCAAGTGCTTCAAGTCTTTTGTTGTCACTTTAAAGTTTTGCTTTTAGAATTTGGAATGTCGAGATTTCCCATAGCTTCAGGCCTTAGTTGCTCAGTAATGTCCATAACCGGGGACACGGCTAAGTACTTAGAATTTTATCTTCTGCAGAAGTTGTACACTTTACCCACCTGACACAATCTCATCTTGTTGCCACTAGTGGCCGCTGGATAAGTACTCACCAAGATGGAGTACTGGCAGATTGAGAATGTGACGAAGTCTTTCCATAGGGTCCTCCCATACATAATGCCAGCTTGTCTTTAGGCACCAATGTAGGGTTCCTAGTTCCCTCATTCCACTAACCTGAAGAGGCCAATGCATGGGTCTTCCACAATGTAATTTCACTAAGCCAGTGCCCATTTAGCATGTGGCTGTACACGGAAGCCACTGTACGAGAAACATGTTCAATCTCTAAGTCCCTGGGTGGTTTTCTTTTAGTGCACAACAAGAAGAGATTGCCATATAAACATGGTTCCTCTTGTTGCCACCTTGTCCAAAACTTGAGTATCTTTATCCACCCAGGTGGTTCATTGAGTACTTGTTTTATTATATAAAACACAAGTCTTTTCTCAACTTCATAAAATCTCAACATGTATCTCTTCTCAAAATATATAGCATGGCTAAGCATTTTCAACTACATTGTTTTCACTAAGGAATATATAAGGGTATCCTAATAGGATTTAGCATAGCAAAATATAGTAGTCCTTCTCATGCATGTTTCAAAATCCACTAAGTGTAATGAAAATAGTAGGACTTGGATGATAGTGTCACTTGCCTTTTTGGTAGAGGATGTTGGTTCACTTCTTGATCTTGCTAAAATCACACTCTTCTAACTCCACTACAAATCAATCAAGCAAACATAGATTCAACTAGCATTCCAAACAATATTCAAACAATTTAACACACATAAAATAATAGAAACTAAGTCATGCATGCAAGCATGCAAAAGATAGTTTTATTTGCAAAGGTGGTTTCTAATAGGCTCTAAACATTGCAAGGTTCAAAGTGGTCATTTTCTTAAGTGGCAAAACCATTTGCAAAAGGGTTTTATCTATCAGCCATTTTTAAATCAAATCATTATTCCATGTGGTGAAAAATGTTTTTAGCAAAGCAACAATTTTATGTTGTTCACCAAATAGGTTGTTAATTCTCAAAACTTGGTGTTTAGGGTCAGTAGATTTGAATCAACACATTTTCCAAAGGTTTCTCTCAAAAATCCTTTGCATATCCAATTCATTATTTTTATTTGATTAGAAATGAGCTAATTCAATTATTCAATCCTAAACTTCACAAGATACATTTTTAAATCCATAAGTTGGTTCCTAAGGTCAATATGTTCACAACAAACCATTTTGCAAAGATTTCAACCCCAAAAATCATTTTGGAATAATTTTTATAACCTAAACAAGCATACAAATGTTTCTGCAAAAACAAACATTTTACCAGAATCTTTTTACTAAACAAATTGCATGGTTGGCTAGGGCTTGTATTGCTGATTCCATTGATATAAAATTTGCAAATTTTGGACATGTGGATCAAAAGTTATGGGGTTTACAAATTTGCATCTAAATCAGATTCTAAAATCTTTTTTAAATCAACTAGTGCCACGCGTCTGTTTCTGGTTCGCTGATACCGGTTCACGTGGATTGCGCAACTACAGCCGTTGGATCTAAGTGAGACAGTGCAGTTCAGATTAGCCCGTACCTCTTCGTTTAATGATTCTTTCTAAGCCGCCAGATGGGGATCTAACGGTGTAATATGGTTTGACCAAACTCGAGCGGCGCCGATGGTGGATGGCGGCGGTGCACGGTCAGACGGTGTGCTAGCGGCGGTTACAGGAAGCAAATGAGGTAACGGGGGTGCTCACCGTGCTCGCAGGGTTGCGGTGAAGCTCGAGGTGGTACTGGCTGGCGAAGGGGCGCACGGAGGTGATCGGAATCGCTCGCCGGAGTGGAGCTGCGCCTCGCGTTCGTACGGTCGTCGACGGGGGCGGGGCTACAAGGCGTGCCAAATCGAAATAAGGGGTGCGTTAGACGCGCATGGTACCAGGGAACATGTGAGCATCAATGAATGGCTTCGGGGCGGTCTGAGCTTACCAGGAAGTCTCGCCGGAGGAAATGGCAGGTGCGGCGGCGCTCAGATGAACACGAAGTCGACATTCTGGGGCGCCTGCGTGCGAATGAGTGGCACGGGGAGCTGCGCCAGGAGGTGGGAAGCAAGCTTGTGTGCAGAGAAAGGAGAGGGACGGTGAGGTGTGGCCGGAATCGATGGAAAAACCTCGTCGGAGCAGTGGGGTGCGGGCTCGAATTGGGGCAGCCTAGAGGCAGAGAGGGGGAGCTATCTGGGGGAAATGAGAGAGGGGAAAGGGGGCGTTTATGCGCGCGTGGTCGTAGGGGGAGTTATGGTTGCTGTTAACGCGAATTGATCGCCGGCGTTACTGGCTGCAACGGCAGGGAGGAATTGCCGCGGGTTGAAGACGACGACCCGCTGGCGTGGGCCTGCCTGTCAGTGAGGGAGAGAGAGGGAAAGAGGGGCCACCTATCTGGGACTGCGTGGGTGCGTGTTTCGGTGAAAAACATTTCGCGCGTGGGAAAAATAGCTGAGCTGAAAATGGGCTGCTGGGCCTGCTGGGTTGGATCAGGTTTCATTCATTTTTTTATTCAGTAACCTTTTTCTTTTTCTAATTGATTTTCTGTTTTGAATTTCAAACAACAATTCAAACAACCAAAACAAACCAAACTTCCACCAAACTTTGTATTGTGTTTAGTTCTGTTTAACAACACAAATCAAAGTCCAAAACAAAATAATATTTTTATTCTTTTTAGAATCCATTTATTTATTAAATAAAATAGTCCTTAGTTATTAAATCAAATAGGATTTTGATTTATTTAAAACTCCATTTAAAATCTAAATATTATCAAAAACCATATCAGTAGGTTTTATTTGAAAATATAGAATACTTGGAAAACTTGTTTAAAATAATTTAACAATTTTTTTTGTTTAATTAAAATGGGAAAAGTCCTTACTTTAATAAAATGGGATATTAATAAATCCTCCTATTTTATTTAAATAAACTTCTACTCTTTTTATCAAAACAAAATAATTTAATTCAAAAGCTTGGCCAAGGTTTAATTTGGCTTTATAAAGTAATCCTTATTTATAATTCTATCTTTTCTTTTGAAAACCAAATCTTTTTATTAAAAGATCCAACAATAGTAATTTCACATTTTAAATATTTTCTTTATTAATTGTTTATCTTTTCAAATCCCTTTAGGATTTGTTTGATCAAATAGGTTTGAAGGTTTCCAATTGGAATCAAAAAGTTTCTTCTCACCCTGAAAATCAACAAAGTTTTATTTTATTCATTTATTTTTCACATAACAAGATTTGAAAAATCTTGGGATGTGACATTCCGGGTCTGATACCACTGTTGGGTTTGTAGCATAGAAAACAAAAAAATTCCTACATTATGAACAATAGAGCACCAAGATCTATCTATCTAGATACAAGAAACGGTAGGATATACATCCATAGATAACTTACCCTCGAATACCGACAAAGCGCTACGAGACTGGTTCTCGTGGATGATATAGTCGTTCACTTGCCGATCTCAAGATCGTGATGAAGTCTAGCCTGTCCAGCACTAGAAAGTCTAGCACCGCAAAGATATGGTGCATTCATGATCACACACACGTCCGGTACCCCGACAACCTCTGAGTCGTCACTCCAGCAAAGCAGCGGAAGCAGCTAATCGTTTCTCTAGAAAAAGCCACCGGAAACATGTATCTCACTGATTCGAGACAATGGGGAATATTCTAGAGGGTAAGACAGATCCTTCATGAGGAGGTCTGTGACGAGAGGGGGAGAGGGGGGCATTTTATAGGGAGAGGGGTGCAGCCAAAGTCCATGGCGTGGCAGCCATGGTGGGAGCCCCCACCTCTTCCACATTCATGTGGGTGGAGCTCCCACTCCCATAAAAAGCCTCCACTCAAAATTCCACTCAACTACATTAAATTTTCACCAAATTTAATGCGATCTCTCATTTAATAAAAATGTTTTATTTATTTTATTCAGAGTTTTGTTAATTACATTAATTAAGAAACATTCACATAAAACCCCTTACAATATTTCAATTTCACATGTAGAAACAATTTCAGCAAATTCACCCGAAACAATTATGATTTCCATTGAAATATTTCCAGCGCTTTGATATTCTTTCTATGGCATCTCATTTGCTCCAAATGGTACCGGTATCCCTTAAGTGTGTTACCCTATGGTTTGCGAATAATGTAGACATGATCGAGACCCCTCTTTGATCAATAATCTGCAGCGAGACCTAGAGATTCATACTGACTCCGACATATTCAACGATGACTTCTTATGATCGTGTGAACCTTTAACATTGTAACTAAATCCCTTTTTCTAATGATATTTTACATGTCCGAGATTCGATCATTGGTATCCCCATACATAGTTCGATCTCGTTACCGACATGTACTCTTTGCTTGTTCCCATGATATAACATTCTAGTGATCCCCATCACTTTCTTGCGAGCTATATCCATATGATATCACTGAGAGGGCCCAGACTATAACTCTCTGTCATTTGGATGGACAGATCCCACTCTTGACCCATGAGCCTCTACATAACACTACCGGAGTATCTGAACACACCTTTATAGTCATCATATTATGGTGTGACATTTGATGTTATCAAGATAGTCTTCCTATTTTACTAATTAACATGATCTGATGGTCTAAGGACTAAAGTTACTTGTAATGATGTTATAACAATTTAAACATAATGAATTTTATCGTATTACTAAACTTCGGATGAATGTTCATCACATCATTCCAGCAATGCTATGTCCTCGTTATTAACAATATCCAATGTCCCTAATCAGGAAACCTTGATCATCGTGTTAATCAAAGAGCTAGTTTATATGAGAGGCACAACTAGGAACACTTTATTTGTTTATTAAACACACATGTATTAATATTTCCAATTAATACAATTATAACATGAGAAATAAACATTTATCATAAACTAGGAATAATATAATAACCATTTTATTATTTCCTCTTGGGCATATTCCCTTTAATTTTGACATCCATCTGCCAAATTTCATAATCAAAAAATTTAGCAATTTCTAACATAATCCTAACCGACTTTAGCATTGCTATGGGAGGGAATGTCTCATCATAGTCAACTCCTTGGATTTTTTGAAACCCCTTTGCCACAAGTCGAGCTTTATAGATGGTCACGTTACCATCAGCGTCAGTTTTATTTTCGAAAATCCATTTATTCTCAACGTCCTTTCGGTCGTGAGGTAAGTCCACCAAGGTCCATACCTGGTTTTCGTACATAGATTCCATCTCGTATTGCATGTCTTCTAGCCATTTGTTGGAATTCAGGCTCATCATCGCTTCTTCATACATCGCAGGCTCATCATTTCCATCAACCATGAAATTCATGACAAGATTTCCTTATCGTTCAGGAGCTGCACATGTCATGCTTGACCTTCGAGGTTCTATAGTGTCCTCTTTTGGATTTTCATGATCGTTATCATTAGTTCCGTCTTCATTTGGTGAAGTCAACTCCGAAACAATTTCTGGTGCTGCGCCACTCTCTGTTTCATGAAGAGAAGGTTCAATAACCTCTTCGAGTTCTACCTTCCGACTACTAAAACCTTTCATGATAAATTCCTTCTCTAGAAAGGATCCATTCTTGGCAAAAAAAACCTTACCCTCAGATCAGTGATAGAAGGAATAGCCAATTCTATCTTTAGGGTATCCTATGAAGACGCATTTTTCCACTTTGGGTTCGAGTTTATCTGACTGAAGTATCTTCACATAAATATCGCATCCCCAAACTGTAAGAAATGAAAACTTAGGTTTGTTTCCAAACCATAATTCATACGGTGTCATTTCAATGGATTTATATGGTGCCCTATTTAAAGTGAATGAAGTGGTTTCCAATACATAACCCCAAAAAGAAAGTGGCAAGTCAGATAGAGACATCATAGATTTGACCATATCTAATAAGATATGATTACAACGCTCTGATACACCATTACGTTGTGGTGTTCCGGCAGGCATGAGTTGTGAAACTATTTCACACTCTCTCATGTGTGTGCCAAACTCGTAACTTAGGTATTCACCCCCACGATCTGATCGCAAATATTTACTCTTTCTACTATGATGATTTTCCACTTCGTTCTGAAACTCCTTTAACTTTTCAAAGGTTTCAGACATGTGTTTCATCAAATAGATATACCCGTATCTACTCAAATCATCCATGAAAGTAACAAAATAATGATATCCCCCTTGGACCACATACATTGGTTTGTATGATTTCCATTAAATCTGTCGCCCGCTCCATTGTACCGGAAAAAGGGGTTCTATTCATCTTGCCCATAAGGCATGGCTCACATGTATCAAGTGATTACAAAATTCCATCAGAATGGAGTTCTTCATGTGTTTTATGCCACTATGTCCTAGACGGCGGTGCCACAAATATGCGGATATGTCATCATCAAGTTTAATCCTTTTGGCATCTAAATTATTAATATGTGTAATACTATTATTGAGATTCAACAGAAATAAACCATTCATCATAGTAGCATGAGCATAAAAGATATTATCCATATAAATCAAACAACTAATATCTTTGGATTTAAAGGGATAACCGTCTTGCAATAAACACGATCCGGTTACAATGTTCATGCTCAACACGGGCACCAAATAACAATTATTTAGGTTTAAACTAATCTCGATGATAGATGGAGAGGTAGCATTCCGACGGTGATCACATCAACTCTTGATCCATTTCCGACACATATCGTGACCTCATCCCTTGCTAGAGGTCACCTGTTCCATAGCCCCTAATTCGAGTTACATATATTAACAACTGATCCGGTATCAAATACCTAGTTGCTACTACGAGTACTAGTCAAGTACACATCAATAACATGTATATCAAATATACTTTTGTTCATCTTGCTGGCCTTCTTGTCAGCCAAATACATGGGGTAGTTGCGCTTCCAATGGCCAGTCCCCTTACATTAGTAGCACTCATTATCAGGCTTAGGGCTAGCCCGAGTCTTTTTCTCGGACGCGGCAACATATTTGCCACCCTTCTTGAAGTTACCCATATGTTTTCCCTTCTTGTCCTTCTTCAAACTAGTGGTCTTATTGATCATCAACACTTGATGTTCTTTCTTCATCTCCACTTCAACAGTCTTAAGAATAGACATAAGCTCGGGGAGAGTCTTCATCATGCCCTGCATGAATCTCTTCTAGCTTGGTGGCAGAGATTGGAGAACATGATGTATGCCTAACTCAATGGGAATCATTATTCCCAAGGAAACAAGATTATCGGCCTACCTAGACATTTTGAGTACATGCTCACCTCGGAGTTATTCTCTTCCATCATGAAGCTAAAGAAATTTTCTGAAGCATCATAACTATCCATGGTAGCATGGGTATAGAAAATCATTTTCAATTCACCAATGGTATCAAATGCATTGCCATTCTCGAAAGGCATTCGGAGTTCCGGATGTAGCCTATATAGTATGCGGCAATAAAACATGTTGTGGTCCTCCTGACGACTCAAGTAAACATTCTTTACTTCCTCGGGATCATCATCAAGTGGTGGGGGGAGTAGTGGTGCTTCTAGGACATATTTCTTTTGTGCAATAGTGAGGAGAATCCTCAACTTCAAGACCCAGTTGGTAAAGTTGCTACCACTCGTTTCAAGTTTCTCTTTCTCCATGAACACATTGCAATTAAAATCAGGTGGTGCCATCTACAATCGAATTTGCAAAGTTTATCTAGACTAATTTTATGATAGATTGAGTTAAACTAATCAAAATTACAAATGAACTCCCACTCAAAGATAACATCCATTGTGTCTTTTTGGTGAGTACATTAACCAAATTCACTACAACAAGACTAATCATCATGTGAATTGTTGTAGCTTCAAAGGAGAGCATCTAGATGATCATCATATCAGCCATATGACTCATGCTTTACCTTTCGCTTCGTGTTTCAGGCCATGTCTATACATGCTAGGATCACCAAGTAAGAACCTTAGTATCTGCGTGTGTAAAATTTTCTTACACCTGTTGTATGCGAACGTTGATTGTATCACACCTGATCATCACATGCACTACAAGAAAAATGTCCTTTTACAAAGGACGATTTTCGTGGTTGAAGGTCCGTTTTTCGTGGTTGAAAAGCCTTCTACGATGGATGACTATCGTGGTAGAAGCCCCGTCACAAATGATTCTACCACGGAATTTTTTCAACCGTGGAGGATCGCACCAATTAGACACGAAAAGTCGTTTCGTCGTAGATCTGTTCGCCAGTCGTGTTGACTAGTGACGTCATGCAAACTGCCACGTGGCGAGCACCATTAACGGATAGTTAACACCGTTAAATGTCAATGAAACCGTGGTAGAACATAGACCCAGCCAAGTCCTGGTAATTATTAAGTAGGCCGGCCCATTAAGAAATGTCAACACCCGGATTTTTAATCCTAGATGCCTTTTATGCCATACATCGCAATCCTAGGATTACCATTTTTGTGAGACATAAAAAATTGGATATCATTGTACATCATCCATTACAAACCATACATAAGGTCTTACAACAAATAAGGATCTCATGATCTAGTCTTAATACAATTCATGCAGCGAACTAACGTAAAGATAAAGATAGCGTAGGCGAAGCTCCATCTTCATGGTCATATGAAATGCTGACGATGGGAGATGATCCTAGTTGTCATAAACTTCCTGCTGTCCATCCTCCTGATACTTCTCTTCATAGTCTGGCCACAGGAATAGCCAGGGACAAAGCTGTCGTGGTGGTGTCACGGCAGATGCCATGGATAGGCTTAAGTTGGGGGCCGAATGGGTGCTTGTGGTCACCGGGGAGGGAGTGCACGGTCTATCCATGCACGAAGAACAAGATGAACTCTCCACACTTAGTAATTTGATTGATGCTAAGGAATTACAAGTGCTCCTGGAGCTGTATGGACTAGTGTTCTAGGCACTAGTTCCCTACTTGGTCCAACCTCCTTCTACTACTGCCATGCCCCTTCTTATATAGGCTGCGCTAGCTAGCTTATACCCCTTTGGGTTCTAGGGTTTACTGTTTGGATCTTGGTCCCTACTATGTGGGCTGGGTCATGGGATTTCCCTAAGCCCAATGGCCCAGTCCACAAAGCTTGACAGCTAACGGTCTTCTGGTATGTCGCCTCCTGTTCCTTTTGGCATCACGCAGTAACTTTGTACCTCAGCTCTTGCTTTGGGCATCACCCGGCTCCTTTTGTGTCACCCGGCGTTGCCCTTTTATTTTGACCATGCTTTACCATGGTCCCTCCTGAACCTCACTCGGAAAGGTGCCACGCGTCCTATCTGACTCGGCCCTTCCTCGGGAGATCCGGCTCGTTGGTTCCTGCAAGAATAGCAACTTTGTCTTATACGGGCCAACATAACACATATGTCGGCCGCACACAGTTCTCTCTCCCGGCCTTGCTTACTCGTCCTGGTTCTTTCTTTACTCGGAGCTAGCCAATCTGGGCTATCTTTCACCCCTTGTGATCCTATCGGGGGTTATCCCCCCGACATTAGTCCCCGAAGCTGGCGAGGTCTAGCAGTTTAAGCTCTTAGGCGTCTCTAGGTTCCTTTAACGTGATTGGAACTTAACTTTTTTCTTTATTTATCGCCTAGGGAGCACTGTTTGGCACCACCTTGCACCTTGCCGAGTCTGTCTAACAGTTTTCAGATCCAATTCCGGGACATTTTTGGTGTGCTTCAGTCACTGACAGCTGGTATTCATGGTTACTTGCCTCAAATTTTGTTCCAAGCTCTGGCAGCACAGTGACGGCTGCGCAGTTATTCCCCGTCACTGTGGCAGTCCCATCGGCCTGCACCCCTTGTCCTTCCTTTCGTGACGTGGCATTGGATTTTCTGTGTATTGTTTCCACGTGGTGCCCGCTGATTGGCTTACTCGGTAGGGCACACGGCCACACGCTGGCCGCACGGCGCAGAGGGATCCCACGATTGGGGTTTTTACTTCCCTTAAGTAGGGGTGAGGGGGTTACCACTTCCCCCACACCCGTTCAGTTTCCCCCTGCCTCTTCTTCTTCCCTGCGCATGCGAAATCAAACCTCCCCCTTTGCGGTTCTTCCTTGCTCTTGTTCTCGCCCTGCGATTGCTCCATCTCTCTTCTCATTCCACCATGGGTCCCTGTTCTTCCAAGCTTCTTCCAACGGCGGAGGAGGTTAAATCTAGGAGGGTCATGGACGCCTGACGCAGTCTTGATGGGGCTAAGGAGCGGAGGTTCCGCTGCCAGCGCAGCCATGGGAGGATCAGAGGTCTCCAGCGAGGAGGCCGAATGGCTCCGCTCCACCAGGCGCATCCCGCTGCAAGTGGATTGTCGTCTTCCCGCCGGTGAGATCTCTCGCAAACCCGAAGCCAATGATCGGGTGGTTTTCCTTTCCCACTTTGAGCAAGGTTTCGCTCTTCCAGTGAGCACCTGCTTTTCCTCGTTTCTCTCCACTTTCCATCTGCAGACCCATCATCTTCCTGCCAACGCGATTGGATCCCTATATTGCTTTATTGACGCTTGCGAGGCCTACCTTGGGATTTGGCCTACAGTTCTTCTGTGGGAAAAATATTTTAGCTTTAGGGCTCAAGTTGTTCTCCAGCCTGGTGCTCCTCGAGCCGAGAAGAGGCCTACTTGGTGCGGTGCCGCTAGCATCACGCCTAGGAGAGACTCCATCTTTCCTCGGGTTACTGGGCTTGATTCTTGCAAGAAATGGCATAGGACTTTCTTCCATGTAAAAAACAGAGGGTCCATCGGTAACATCCGCTCCCCTTTCTCGCGAGGTCCCCAAAGAAGAAACTGGCAGCTAGACCAGCGACCAAGGCCTTCACGGTGAACGAGGCCAATGCGATCCTGGAAAGGTTGCTGTCGCCGGTTGAGAACTTTCATCTCGCCGACACAAACCTCATGTGCACCTTCATCTCACGCCAGGTAAGCCCTATCCAATCTAGGAACCACGAGATGTGCTTCATGAGTGGCTCCCATGGTCCCACTCAGCACTCTATGAAGGAGCTTTCCCATGATTCCATTGCTCGCCGAGTAAGCTCGATCTTCAAATTGAAATTGGCGGATGATTGGGCTTGGAGATGCCCTCCGTTTAGCCAGGTTAAGCTTGTCCCCTGGGTAAGTTTTCCGAGTCATTTTCCTTGCCAACTAAGCTTTAGCTTGTTTGCCACTCTCAGTCTAGTTTTTGTTACTCATTATGTTTGTCTCTCGCAGAACCTCGTTCACCATGTTGATGATAGTACTGTCCCTCCTTGCGGTTACAACGGAGATTGCTCCAACTCCGACGAAATCGAGTTCGACCTGGAGTCCTTCATGCCCATCCCGCATGCAGCTGCTACTTCAGCTTCGGGTAAGAGTCAATCTCGTAACCCCTTACAAGATTGGTCTGACGATGATGAGGATGATAATTGTACGATTTTGGAGGTACATGCCTTATGACCTTAGCCTTCTAACTTATTCGAGTAAGCCTGTCATTTACTTATGAAGCTGGACAGGTACATGACACTCCTGCTCTCGCCGTGGGCGGTGTCGGCAAGATCCCCGTCGCCAAGCCAAAGCGACGCGGGGCCTATACCAGCACTCAGCCGGCAAAGAAGAGCAAGACCACTCCCGCTGCTCCTGCTGCTGCCACGCTGGCCGATACTCTCAAAGCCGCTGGGCGCCGAGTCACACGCCCCGTGACGCGTGATCCGGTTGTCACCGGGTAACTTTCGTGTTATGCTTATATTATATTTTTCCTTCTTGTGAATCGCTATCGCTTTCTTGTGCGTGCCTTCTTATCTTTTAGTGCTGCGCCTTTATCGGTTAACCAGGCTGCTTCCCGCATTGCCTCGCCGCTAAGGCCCGCACCCGCTCTGACTGACTCTATGGTGCAGAACCCCGTTCGAGTCAAGGCTCCCACTGTCGAGGCTCGTGCTTCTCAGTGTCAGTCAGACCCGGTGGCACACCCGGCAAAGGAGATTTGGCCCAGCACCCCTGGCACTGATCAGGAACAACTTCCTGATCTTGGTGCCAGTGACTCTGGAGTCCAGAAACCCTCCGCCCCTAGTTCCTCTGGCATCAGCCCTCAAGATGGTGCGAATGAACAACTTCCTGATCTTGGTGCCAGCAAAACCGCTGAGCCCAGTCGGTCGGCTCCACTTTCTTCTCTGAATCATCCTACTCACTCTCTTCTTCTGTCAAAGAGCCAGACCCATCCTAAGGCTGATGGTTCGACTCGCTCTTCATCCGGCAAGACCACCTCCACCAACCAAACAACAATGCTTGCTTCAACGGGCAAACCGGGCGAGTCCACGGCTGCCGGGTCAGGTGATGGCTCTAAAGCTGTTGCCATCCACACTAGTGCTGCTGCCACCCATGCCAATGTGGAAACTACCCTGAAAACGGGTCAAGTTCTCACTCGGACGCTCAGCAGGAATGGCCTTGGTTTAGCTGAGCCTTATGCTTTGGTGTGGAATGCAGCTGGCGAGCAAGAGGTCAGTACCCGTCGTGTCAAGAAACTAGTGCTGGGCCCCAAGGCCGTCTCGGATATGACCCAGCAAGCCATCGCCTTAATGGTCCGCGCCGACGAAGTGAATGAGGTAAATGATTTTTTACTCTTTCGCGTCAATGAGTATTTCTGTTATACATATTATCTAGTCCTCGAGGTTACTGTCGAGTGAGGAACTTACTCGGCTATAAGCTCTATGCAAGAACTTAGCCCTTTACTACCTTATGCCAAGCTCGCATGTTAGCTTTCGATACCTAGTCCCCGAGGTTACTGCTGAATGAGAAACTTATTCGGCTGTAAGCTCTCAGCAATAACTTAGCTTTTAATTTCCTTGTGCCAAGCTCACATGTTAGACTTTCGATCCCTAGTCCCCGAGGTTACTGCCGAATGAGAAACTTATTCGGCGGTAAGATCTTAGATAGGAATCATTCTTTATCTGCCTGAGAGCTTGATTTTTCCATTTATTCACTGTCTTTTTCCTTTTGAAGCTCATGCATAATGAGCGCACCAAGGTGCATCAAGCTCTCCTCCTGGAGCATCGGAAGCTCGAACTTGCGTATGAAAAGCTACAAATTGACACCCAACTCGCCCTATCTTTATTTGGCGTATCTTTTTGTTGGTTCGTTTTCTTAGTCTTTTGCACTGTTTTCCCACAGCCTTTGCTCAGTCCACCATCGAGATGCTCCACTCGCAGATCAGGGAGACGGAGAGTAAGTTTTTTGTCTTCCTCGCGCTATTTTTGTGTTCATGCCATTTTCTTGCCTTATTATCCTGGTAGATCAATATATTTCTGTCGCTGCTGACGAGTAGTTTGTTCTGAATAAGCAAAGAAGAACCAAGCCAAACTCCAGAAGGAGTGAGATGAGGTGACCCGGATAATGAAGCGGATGGCCGACATGGAAAAGAAACACTTGGCCGAGGTGAAGGGGCTGAAGGAAGAGCTTGCCGAGAAAGATGACCAACACTTCCAGCGCCGAGAAAACCAGGGAGCTGTTCAAGGAGGCCGAGTCGGCGGTTGAGTCGGCGAACCTGGATCTGGACGCACTCCAAGCCAAGGCCAAGGCTTGGTAAACCAGATTCGACACCATCAACTCTTTTCTTGGTAGTGAGTTCTTACTCTTTTTCGCACTGTGCTTTCTTGTTCTTGACTTTGTCACCTTTGTCTGTTACTTTGCTAAGATCCTATTTCGTTTGCAGAGAATTATCCCGAAGTGAATTTGTTCGCTATTCGGGCTATGAGGAAGGTGAGAGCTAACTCTGGTGCTCCGACTGATGGCGAGGTGACCAACGATGAGCATCTCGAAGCATTGTGGGAGCGCGTCCAGACCCTCAAGTCCTGCGGCGTGGATTTTCTCAAATAAGCTATTCATGCGTTTCGCATGCTCTGGCCCGATGAAGATGCACCTGCGCTTATTGAGCCCCTTGCTGAAAGATTGCTTTCATACTGAGGACAGGCTGGATCAGTGGCGTGAGTTGGCCGACCGAGCTACAGCGGACAAGGCCCTCTCCATTGTGCTTTCATGGTACAAGGACATCAATATTGATGTTCTTGCTCGCATAAGGGGAGACGACAAGTGGCTGAATGACCTGGAGCTGATCAAGAGACGCCAGGAGCGAACCTATACCATGATCGAGTACACCATGGTACACGCCTGGTGCGACGGGCCGAGCTTCCTCGACCTCGGCGACCCACTTGTCAAAGTTGCTGATAAAGAGGGTGCCGATAGCGAGGCCACCGAGTCAGATGGTCCCGATGACTCGACTACTGACGCCCCTGACTCAGCAGATGATCCAAGAGACGATCCTAGCTCCAAGGCTGCTCCTCCAAGTCCTGGTGCTTCTTAGACTGAATAGAACAAGTACTTGAACTTTTGATGAGATTCCCGGTATGCCGGGTACAGATGTAATATACATTGCACTTAAGTTTGATTACGTGCCTTTTGACAAGGCTTTATATATTTTTGTTATGTTCTGAGTGTGAGTCATTCAAGGGCAAGTCCCCGAGTCTCATTGTGCCGTTTCACCTTTCCTCGACTTTAGCTCTTGTCTACCTTTTTTGGCGTTCGACATTAGAGTCTCAAAGTACTAAGGATATGGTTAGCGGGTATGGAACTTGGATCACTTGGCTGAGGATCATTCAACACACAATACAATATGACCTACAGTGGGTTAGGCAAAGACATAGGGTCGACTCAAGTTTCTCCTTGTACTTATTCGGCGTTCATGTTTACTCGTCATGTATCCTTTCCTCTTGCTTTCCATGAAACCGTGTTTTCAGACAACAGCATAGTCGAAGAGTTGATTCTTTCCGAGTAAACACTAATTGTTCCGAGATAAGTTTCGGGTGTCACGCCAGCCGACATAAAATAATTGAAAGGGAAAACATAAGGGGCAGTCCCCGAGTCATACCATTTTATTATCAGCACATAGCTGGTACAGGTGTTCGACATATGAGAGTTCGAGTGATACATGCATTTCTTCTCCTAAGTATAGAAGGGACGAAGCAGTGCCACATTCCATGGCCTTATGGTCTCATCTCCTGACCTATCCGCCTTGTTCTTTTGCGCTTCACGAGCATCTATGAGATAATATGAATCATTGTGCAATGCTTTGCTTACAATGAATGGACCTTCCCATGGGGGTGATAATTTATGCATTCCTGCTGTGCACTGCACTAGCCATAGCACCATATCCTCTTCTCGAAAAACACGAGGTTGAACTTTCCGGCTATGGTAGCGTCGGAGATTTTGCTGATATATAGCGGATCTGGATAATGCTAGTTCCCTTGCTTCTTCAAGTAAGTAGACTCCATCTTCTCAGGCCTCTTTTACCTCAGCTTCCGAGTATTGCCTTATCCTTGGCGAGTCATACTCTATGTCGACAGGCAAAACTGCTTCTGCCCCATACACAAGGAAAAACGGTGTATAGCCTGTTGACCGAATCGGAGTTGTTCCTAAACTCCATAGCACTGAGGGAAGTTCTTCTATCCAGCAACCAGGTGATCTCTGGAGTGGTTCCATTAAGTGGGGTTTTATCCCTGATAGAACTAATCCATTAGACCATTCAACTTGTCCATTTCATTATGGATGAGCGACTAATGCTACATCGAGTCTTATTCGGTTCTTTCCGCATAAACGAGCAAAAGCTTCTTCAACAAAGTTTGTGCCATTATCTGTTATTGCACTATGTGGGTAACCATATCTTAGGATTATGTCCCTTAAGAATGTGATAGCTGTTTTACTGTCCAATTTCTTAAAGGGTTTCACCTCTATCCATTTGGTGAACTTATCAATCATCACCAAAATATGAGTCATTCCTCCCCCTGCTGGTTTGAATGGTCCTACCATATCTAGGCACCATACTGCAAATGGCCAAGTGATTGGTATAGTCTTTAATTCGGACGCTAGTAAATGTGACTTGGATGCATAGTGTTGGCAACCATTGCATTTTCCGACTAGCTCTTGCGCTTGTGCCAATGCGCTTGGCTAATAAAATCCATGTTGGAATGCCTTGGCCACCAATGCTCTTGATGATGCATGGTGGCCACATTCCCCTTGATGAATATCCAACAAAATCGTCTGGCCTTTCTCTGAGCTGATGCAACGCTGCAGTACACTCGTCACACTTCTCTTGTACAGTTCCTTGTTGATTATGGTATATTCTTTTGCTCTTCTTTCTGTTTTTCTTGCCAATATCTCATCACTCGGCAAAGTTCCATCTTTTAAGTAGTTGAATATTGGATGTGCCCATGTTGTTATTAGAGGCTCCGGGTTTGCTTCACCATCAATTTCCATTGGCTCCGTCGACATGACCTGAGGAGTCCCCGATTGTGATTCGGCAACCCCAGAAGTGAGCGGGTCAGTCCCCGAGTGAGTCAAAACTGCCCCTGAGTCAATGTCCATTGGTGCAACGTCTGACTCTTGTGTTGCTGGGATGAATATTGATTCGGACTCTGGTGACGGCTTGATCGATGGTTTCCTAAGGTGTTCCAATGCTATTCCTGGTGGTATTGCTTGCTGAGATGAACCCAGTTTGGATAGTACATCTGCTGCTTCATTTTCTGCTCTTGGGACGTGGTGGAATTCGCACCCGTCAAAGTATCCCAAAATTTGTTGCACATGGAAACGATATAATGCCATGTTTGCGTCCAGCGTGTCCCAATTTCCAGACACTTGCTAAATCCCCAAATCCGAATCGCCAAAACACATGATCATTTTGATGCCAATCTCTTTGGCCACTTTGATGCCGTGGACAAGAGCTTCATACTCGACAATGTTATTGGAAGCAGCAAAATGAATTTGTAGCACATACTTGAGATGATCCCTCTTTGGTGATGTGAGCACTATCCCCGCACCCAGGCCCATTTTCGTCTTGGACCCATCGAAATGCATTTTCCAGTAGTTCAGGTCTGGCAGTGGTGGTTCGTACTACATTTCCATCCAATCCACGAAGAAGTCTGCAACAGCTTGAGATTTAATTGCATCTCGCCTATCATACTGTGGAGTATATGGTGCTAGATTTATGGCCCATTTTGTGACTCGGCCACTGGCATACTTGCTGCCTAATATATCTGAGATAGGTGCCTCGCAAATTACCCGGATTGGGTGCTCTTGAAAGTAATGCTTCAGCTTCTTTGCTGCCATATATACCCCATATGTCATTTTTTGATAATGTGGGTAATTCTGTTTTGACACAGAGAGCACTTCGCTCAAGTAATAAACTAGCATTTGGACTGATTTGCCCTCTTCTTTGCGTTCAACCGCTATTACTTCACTTACAACTCTGTTGGTTGCGGTGATATAGAGCAACATTGGCTCTTTGGAAAGTGGTGATTCTAATATTGGTGTTGTTGCCAACATTTTCTTTAATTCATGGAAAGCGCTATTAGCTTGCTGTGTCCATGTGAATTTGTCTGATTTCTTCATCAGTTGGTATAGTGGTAGGGCTTTTTCACCTAGTCGACTAATAAACCTGCTCAATGAGGCCAGGCACCCAGTGAACTTTTGGACGTCATTGAGGGTCTTTGGTAATTCCATTCTTTCGATGGCCCTGATCTTTGTCGGTTTAGCCTCAATTCCTCGGCCGGACACAAGAAATCCGAGTAACTTGCCATCCGGGACACCAAATGTGCATTTTTCCGGGTTAAGTTTCATCCGGAATATTCTTAAGTTTGAGAATGTTTAACGCAAGTCCTCAATTAGAGTATGACTTTGCTTGGTTTTTATTACCACATCATCGACGTATACTTGAACATTTTTCTCCAATTGATCTTGCAGGCATTTTTGCATGCATCTTTGATATGTTACACCTGCATTTCTCAATCCGAATGGCATGGTATGATAGCAATAATCTTCGTACGGGGTGATAAAGGCTATCTTTATTTGATCATTCAGATTCAGTGGTATCTGATGGAACCCAGAATACGCATCCACAAATGACAACAACTCACACCCAACAGTAGAATCTATGACTTGATTGATCCGTGGTAGGTGAAATGGATTTTTGGACATGCCTTATTGAGGTTCGTGTAATCAATACACATGCGCCATACCACTGCCACATTCGGGTCATCCTTTTTCTTTTCGACCAAGACTGGATTTGATAACCAATCCGGCTGCAGCACTTCCATGATGAATCCAGCAGCCAAGAGCCTGGCAATCTCGGCAGCTATTACTTTCCTCCTATCTTCGGCAAACAGCAGAGGGGTTGCTTCATCGGCTTGGCATCTGGCCTTACATGAAGAGAGTGCTTAGCGAACTCCCTCGGAACTCCTTGCAAATCCTGTGTAGACCATGCAAAGATATCCCGATTCTCACGGAGGAAGCTGGTGAGCTCGCTTTCCTATTTGTCAGTGATGCCAGCCCCAATGGTGACTGTACGCTCTGGGAAAGTCTCATCCACATGTACCTTCTTAGTTTCTTTGGAAGCTTGAAATGACGCATTGCCATGCGGGTTAGTGAGTGCCGACATGGACATTTGTGCTGCCTTGGCCAATGCTGCCACCTCCAACATTTGATGCTTTTCCTGTGCTATGAAGAGTGACTCGGCCAGTGAAGATCCGGCTAAGGCACAAGCAATGGACCTTTTGTAATCTCCTTCTAGTGTAATCACTCCACATGGGCCTGGAAGCTTCATCTTCAAGTAAGCAATGTGAGGAGTAGCCATAAACTTTGCCAGAGTCAGCCTGCCGAGTAAGGCATGATACGAGCTGACCAAATCAACCACCTTGAACTCTATGGCTTTAGTGAGACAATTCTCTCTGTTGCCAAATAAGATGTCGACCCAGATCTTGTCAATTGGCTCACAATACAATCCCGACACAATACCATGGAAAGTTATCTTAGTCGGCTCCAGCATGTTCACGGTAATGCCTAACTTGAGCATGGTATCCTTGTACATGATGTTGATGCTACTGCCATCATCAATCAGTACCTTGGCGAACTTCACATTGATATCCGGGCCCATGAACATTGGATCTAAGACTAGAGCATATCCTCCTGGGGTTGGCATGATCTTGGGATGATCTTTTATGCTCCAAGTTATCTCTTGCTCATAGCAATGCATGTACTTGGGAATTGCCGGCATTGTGGAATTCACCTCCATCATCCGTCGCTGCTGACTCTTTTTGTCATTCGGCTCTGTGACAAAGATGACCAAGCTCTGGTGATGTTCTCTGTACTCATTTCTAGTTCCGTGGCCGACATGAGCGTTGTCACCTCTTGGATTATGCACCTGGTGCACAGTTAATCTTCTTTCTTGATTATGATACCTTGGCTGCCTGTTTTCGTATCTGTTATCTGTTCCCACCACTTGAGCATTTCCTCCTGTAAGTCGTGGAGGGGGAGGTGGTGGTAGCTGCTTATTCGGCGAATCCACTCTATGTCCTTTCTGAAACCAAGTGCATTGCCTTGTTGTGTGATTTGCTGGCTTACTCAGACTAGGCATGTGAAATTTACACGGCTGGTCCAGCATCATCTCATAGGTATACTTCTTTCGGTCCTGATATTGCTTCCTTTGTTCATATGGCTTTTTGCCATCATTCTTTGGCACCCACTATTGTTGTCCATTTGTCCTTTGATGTTGGCTACTTCCCGCATCTGGATGATCCTGACTTATGGCCGCAACTTGAGTCGAACCATATCTGTAGTCTGGCCTTTCATCTCTTCTTTTGCTTCTGTATTCGGATCGTTTCATGTGCCTTTGCGATCCGGCAACATCATAGATCTGAGTCTCAGTCATCCTAACGCATAGATCTGAGTCTCTGCCGACATGAGCAGCGGATAAGTCGGATCTCCTAACGCATACGAATCAGCAATTCTCATTGTTTCTGCCAAACTTGCAGGCATAGCCCTCTGTAACCTTTGCCATAGCACACTTCCATGTCTGCACCCTTGTGCAAACCAAGCGATTGCCTATGACTCGATTACCCCTTCACAAGAGTTGCGCATTGCGCACCATCTTGTGAGGAACTCCCTGTCTGTCTCATTCGGCCTTTGCTTGCACATCGCTAGCTGTTGTGGGTGATTCGGCCTCTTGTAGGTGCTGGTGAAATTTCTCATAAAAGCGTCTTGAAAACTGATCCAGCTGTTAATGCTTCTGGGTGGAAAATTGTTCAACCATACCCGAGCTGGTCCTTCTAGCATTTGTGGTACATATTGTACTGCCCATCTCAAATTCCCCTGCATGATTTTCACAACGGTTCTAGAATCTATGAGCCAATCCTTCGGCTTTGTGATTCCATCATATGTTTTTGTTCCTCTGGGCAACTGTAAATTTGGTACAGGTGGCTCCTTCATGATCCTTGGGCCAAAGCATGGTGGACCCTGTGGACCTTGTGACTCGATCAGTTCTGCCATGTTTATTCGGTCAAGCTTCAGCCTTGCGTCATCCGGTTGAAGGTTCCTTCCCCCGAGTCTAGCTCCCATCGCTTGATATGCGTGATCCGGTAGTTCATATCCGTCATTTACCATTGCCGAGTAACCATCATTATACCTGTTCGCGTTTGGGTCAGCAGACTATTGTGCTGCTTTTCCCGCGATTTGCTGTCTTCTTTTGGGTTGAGCTGGTGCGTTATTCCGCGATGGATTTCCTCCTCCTGCCGAGTGAGCTCCATTCCTAGGTTGGGGCGCAAAATTTTGCCCTCCATTGTCATTTCTTTTCCCTGCTTGCCTTTCTCGGCCTGCGTTTTCCTAGTTCTCATTTCCTTGGGCATTATTCCTTCTCGTTCCCTATGCATGCGCTGGGTTTCTCTGAGCCATTGCCGGGTCATAAGTGATCATCTGCTTGTTTCTCCCTGAATCCACACTTTTTTCTTTTCTCGGTCTTGGCACCGCTCCGGGTGAGGATGCCGTGTGACCTGCTAATCTTGCCGAGACGGGAGTCGCCGAGTGAACCAGGTGTGACCTCCCTGCTATACCCGGATTCGCTCTATAGTATGCTTCATTCAGCATGCTAGCTGCTCTTACCAGTTCATTGACTCACTCTTATTGTCTTTTCTTTGCTTCTCCCGTCAAGTGGGGTAATTCTTCCATTGCTGCTTCTGCGGCTCGCAGGTTAGCTGTTGATGTGTTGTATTGTAGAGGTCCCAACCTTTAATAAGGTAGAGATCCCTGTGTTTACAATGCTAGTCCCTGAATCAATAGCTAGCATCCACAGTTAAGATGTAATATCAAGAAACAAAGGTCATAAGACAACTTTATAACCAGGAATAAAATAATTCATTACATCTTACATAGCTCATTTGGCTATCACATTACATTGTAGCAGAAAATCTATAAGCATGGGGTCCTTCATCTTCAAAGTGCCACAGGCAAACATGTTGGTTGTAGTCTTGTAATCCTAATCAATAAACTTCATTAACACCAAACCATCCTGCAACATTACAGGTTACAGCCACAAGGGTCAATACATTTGAATTGTATTGGCAAGTTTCACTACTATGTAGAAATAAGTGGATCCTAACATTACATGCATATTTGGCTAAGTAGGGTTTTAGGCTCATTTGCAGAAAACAGTATAATTTATCCTATCTTTTTAAAATAGTTTTGATCTTTTGTCAAATCTTTCTGAACTCCTTGGAAACCTCCAAGTGCTTCAAGCCTCTTGTTGACACTTTCAAAATTTTCTTTTAGAAATTGGAATGTCGAGATCTTCCATAGCTTCAGGCCTTAGTTGCTTAGTATTGTCCATAACCGGGGACACGGATAAGTACTTAGATTTTTATCTTCTGCAGATGTTGTACACTTTACCCACATGACACAATCTCATCTTGTTGCCACCAGTGGCCGCTGGATAAGTACTCACCAAGATGGAGTACTGGCAGATTGAGAATGTGACGAAGTCTTTCCATAGGAGTCCTCCCAATACACAATGTTGGCTTGTCTACCAGGCACCAATGTAGGGTTTCAAGTTACCTCATTCTAGTTAACCTCTAGAGGCCAATGCATGGGTCTTCCACTATGTAGTTGACTAAGCCAGTGCCCATTTAGCATGTGGCTGTACACGGAAGCCACTGTACGAGAAACATGTTCAATCTCTAAGTCCCTGGGTGGTTTTCTTCTAGTGCACAACAAAAAGAGATTGCCATATAAACATGGTTCCTTTTGTTGCCACTTTGTCCAAACTTGAGTATCTTTGTCCACCCAGGTGGTTCATTGAGTACTTGTTTTATTATGTAAAACATAAGTCTTTTCCAATACTTCATATAATCTCAACATGTATCCCTTCTCAATATATATAGCAGGGCTAAGCATATTACAACTACATAGTTTTCACTAAGGAATATATAGGGGTATCCTATTAGGATTTAGCATAGCAAAATATAGTAGATCTTATCATGCATGTTTCAAAATCCACTAAGTGTAATGAAAATAGTAGGACTTCGATGATAGTGTCACTTGCCTTTTTGGTAGAGAATGATGGTTCACATCTTGTTCTTGCCAATATCACACTCTTCTAATTCCACTACAATTCAATCAAGCAAACACAATTTCAACGAGCATTCCAACCAATATTCAAACAATCTATCACACATAAGATAATAGAAGAACAGTCATGCATGCAAGCATGCAAAAGATAGTTTTATTTGCAGAGGTGGTTACTACTAGGCTCTAAACATTGTAAGGTTCAAAGTGGTCATTTTCTAAAGTGGCAAGACCATTTGCAAAATGGTTTTATCTATAAACCATTTTTAAAACAAATCATTATTTTATGTGGTTGAAAATGCTTTTAGTAAAGCAATATTCTTTTAAAGGGGTTAACCAAATACATTTTAATTCCCAAAACTTGGTGTTTAGGGTCAGTAGGTTTGAATTTAATCATTTCCCAAAGGTTTTACTCAAAAATCTTTTCCATATCAAATCAATGTTTTTATTTGACTAGAAATGAGCTAACTCAAGTATTTATTCCTAAACTTCACAAAATTCATTTTTAAATCCATGAGTTGGTTCCTGGGGTCAGTAAGTTCACAACAAATAATTTTGCAAAGATTTCACATTAAAATTTTATCTAGAACAATTTTTATATTCAAATTAAACCTACACAAGTTTCTGCTAAAACAAACATTTTACCAGAAGTTTTTTACTAAACAAAGTGCATGGTTGGCTAGGACTTGTTTTTGTGAATCCATTGATATAAAATTTGCAAATTTTGGCCGTGTAGATTTAAAGTTATGCAATTTACAAGTTTGCATTTAAATCAGATTCTAAATTCTGTTTTAAACAGAACCAGTGCCACGCGGCGTGTTTCTACTGGCCGGTACCGTTTCGTGCGGATCGGCCTCTGCAAACCGTAATATCTAACTTAAAACGAACGACGCTGATCAACTCGTACCTCTTCATCTAGTTCTAATCTCAGCCATCAGATCATGATCTAACGGACACAGACACGTGGTCAAACTCTGGCGGCGCTGCGCGGTGGCAGACGGCGGCGCACGCTCTGGCGGCGAGCTTGCCGACGATGCAGGGAGCAGGGAAGGGCTCACCGTGCTCGCAGGGAGATGGTGAAGATCAACGCGTGGTCAGCTTGGCAAGGGGCGCACCAGAGAGGCGACGATTGCTCGCCGGAGTTGGTGACGGCGTCAGGCGGCTCTAGAGGTTGTCGATGGCGATGTTGCAGTTCACCCCAAGGTGAAATAAGGACATAGTCAGATGCGTAGTGATCTGGGGAAGGTGGGAGCATCAATATGAGGGCTCGAGGTGGTCTGGCTTACCAGGAAGACTCTGCCGGAGCGATGGCAGACCGCGGTGGTGAGTCGAGGTCGACGGAGCTTCGAGTCTTGTGAGTGCTGAGCTAGCTGAGGCTATGGGCAGACGCGCAAGGGGCTGGAGAGCATGCTAGGGTGCAGTGGGGGGCGAGGGGCGGTGAGGTATGGCCGGAATTCACTGGAGAAGCTCGCCGGAGCAGTGGCGGTGCAAGGGGAATTTCGGGCAGCCTATGGGCAGAGGGAAGGAGCTGTCTGGGGGAAAAGAGAGAGGGGAGAGGGGCGATTTAACGGGCATAGTCACTGTGAGGAATTAAGGCCGTCTTCAACGCGTATTCATCGCCGGAATTACTCGGCTGCAACGGCAGGGCGAGTTCACCGCGGGGAGGAAGAAGGTGACGTGGGCGTGGGGTCGTCTGGCAGTGAGAGAGAGAAGGGTGCGGTGGGGTCCTGCTGTCTGCGACTCTGCGGGTGTGAGTTCGAGTGAAAAACGATTCGCGCGTGGGGGGTTTACTTGGGCTGGAGCTGGGCTGCTGGGCCTGCTTAGTTGGGTTGCTGTTTGTTTCCTTTTTTTGTACTGAATCTTTTTCCTTTTCCATTTGATTTTTTGTTTTGAAATTTAATCAAACCATTCAAACAACAATTGAAATCAAACTTTTGCTAAACTTTGTATCCTTTTTAGTTCTGTTTAACAACACAAATCAGAGTCCAAAATAAATAATACTTTTACTCACTTAGGATCTATTTAATAATTAAATAAAATAGTCCTTAGTTATTAATTCAAATAGGATTTGATTTATTTAAAATCTCCATTTTGAAATCTAAATACTATCCAAACCAATTCAGTAGGTTTTATTTGTAAATACAAAACACTTGGAAAACTTACTTAAAATAAAATAACAAGTTTTAGTGTTTATTCAAAATGGAAAAGCCTTTACTTTTAAAATTAGGTATTAATAAATCCTCATTATTTTATTTAAATAAACCTTTATTATTTTAATCAAAACATAATATTTTATTTTCAAAAGCTTGGCCAAGGTTTAATTTGGATCTATAAAATAGTCCTTATTTATATTTCTACCTTTTCATTTGAAAACCAAATCTTTTTATTAAAAGATCCAAAAATAGTAATTTCACTTATTTAAAATTTTCTTTATTAATTGTTTATCTTTTCAAATCCCTTTAGGATTTGTTTGATCAAAAATAGGTTTGAAGGTTTCCAATTGGAATCAAAAGTTTCTTCTCACCCTGAAAATCAACAAAAATTTATTTTATTCATTTATTTTTCACATAACAAGATTTGGAAAATCTTGGGATGTGACAGGCTACCACCCTTAAAATAAATCTCGTCCCGAGATTTGGGAAGGCTAGGGTGACAAGTAGGCTCAAAGCATCTAGGGTACTACCACCCTTAAAATTTTTCCAACTAAATTACATTTTGGCTTGCTTGGGATCTTGGGGAAACTTCTCTAGGCAAACATCTACATAGTGTCCCTTGTTTCCACACTTGAAACATGTGACAAGGCTGAGATCCTTCATAGGCTTGTTTATCTTGTGCTTCATCTTTTCCGGACAGTTGCTTGCATAATACCCTTGGTTACCACAATTATAACATGTGATAAGATTGAGTTCTTCACGTATCTCTTGTGGACAGGTTGCTACATAATGTCCTATCTCTTTGCAGTTGTGGCACCATACTTGGCCAATCTCCTTATACTTATTCTTCTCTGGACATTCACTGGCATAGTGTCCCATTTCTTTACAATGATTACATTGCACATGGCTTTTGTCCTTCTTTTTCTTGGGTTTCTCCAAAGCTAGGAGTGCTTCTAGTTCATGTTCTTCATATGTTATCTCATAGGTAGGAATGTCTACTGGTTTCTTTGACCTTCTATTGCTCCTTGGATAATTCATATGCCTCTTCTTTGGTCCTTTAAATTGGGTCATATTGCATGGAGGTACAAGTGGAGATTTTCCTTGACCTCATCCTTCTTGGTAGACTTGGCTCTCTCTTGATAGTCTGCAATCAGTTGTTGCACTCCACCTTGTTTCCTTTGTTCAACTATGGAATAGATGGGGCATTGGATAGGGACATGATTATTTCCTTCACATATGTAACAAGTAGCTTGAGATGTGGGGCATTGGTCAGCTGGGTGTTTCTCTTCACAGTTGGGGCATTGATCTCCATGCTCCTTGGAAGTGTGATCCTTGTCTCCACAAATATTGCAAGCTTGGGTTCCTTCTAGAATAACATCTTTGTCATCTTTGTTGTCACAAACTCCTTTGGAGGAGTTGCCTTCCATGTTGATCATTTGATCTGTCACCTTATGCAACAATTGGGCTTGGGTTTCCAAAAACCTTTGCATGGTTGGATCTTCCCCACTAGTGTTGGCTATGAATTGAGCTGTCACTTGGTTCAACTAGTTTTGGGTTGCTATAAGTTCTCTCATGTTGTCTTCTTGGTTGTTGTTGGTGTCATCAACCTTGATGTTGGAGTCTCTTGGAGTAGTCATCTGTTTGGGTTGAATTGAGATTAGAATAGCAAGATATTTCTAAGGAATCAATTCTAATCACACACATCACAATTCACACAAGCAAGGTGCAAGCAATCACAAACAAATACTCAAACAACAAGTTTCAAGCATATTTTTAGGCAACCAAAAATATTTTTGTTGCACCACATAATTTGGTGGGTTTGACTTAAACAAAATATGATGGTCCATCTATATGATTCACTTGTGTTCTTTCCATCCTTCTTGGTTGATTCTTCTTGCTTGATATCATGGTTTCCTTGGGAAAACTCTTGGTCACAAAACTTCAAAGGTGATGATGGCTCCTTCTAAGTTGTGTTTCCTTAGTCTTCAAATCTTGAGCAAGATTTCCTGTCTCACTTGTCCTTAGTGATATACAAGGTTGAAGTCCTTGGTGAAAATGATGAAGATGTTGAAGTCATTAGAGTTGAAGATGTTGAAGTCATTAGAGATGAAGATGTTGAAGTCATTAGAGTTGAAGATGTTGAAGTCATTAAAGTTGAAGATGTTGAAGTCATTAGAGTTGATGAAGTCCTTTGCACATGGTGAAGTCTTTAGCCATGGGGTAGGTTTTGTTCATCAAGTTTTGAATAGAAGAGATGTAGAATCAGAACCAAAATGGTTTTAGGAATGAGTTTATAAGATTGTTTGTAAATATGTTTTGGAACAAATACAACTCCTATTTTTTTCTAAGGGGTTTTGTCCAATCCTAGGGTTACAATCCTACAGGCAACACAGTGCTCTGATACCATCTGTAGAGGTCCCAACCTTTAATAAGGTAGAGATCCCTATGTTTACAATGCTAGTCCCTAGATCAATATCTAGCATCCACGGTTAAGATGTAATATCAAGAAACAAAGGTCATAATACAACTTTATAACCAGGAATAAAATAATTCATTACATCTTACATAGCTCATTTGGCTATCACATTACATTGCAGCAGAAAATCTATAAGCATGGGGTCCTTCATCTTCAAAGTGCCACAGGCAAACATGTTGGTTGTAGTCTTGTAATCCTAATCAATAAACTTCATTAACACCAAACCATCCTGCAACATTACAGGTTACAGCCACAAGGGTCAATACATTTGAATTGTATTGGCAAGTTTCACTACTATGTAGAAATAAGTGGATCCTAACATTACATGCATATTTGGCTAAGTAGGGTTTTAGGCTCATTTGCAGAAAGCAGTATAATTTATCCTATCTTTTTAAAATAGTTTTGATCTTTTGTCAAATCTTTCTGAACTCCTTGGAAACCTCCAAGTGCTTCAAGCCTCTTGTTGACACTTTCAAAATTTTCTTTTAGAAATTGGAATGTCGAGATCTTCCATAGCTTCAGGCCTTAGTTGCTCAGTATTGTCCATAACCGGGGACACGGCTAAGTACTTAGATTTTTATCTTCTGCAGAAGTTGTACACTTTACCCGCATGACACAATCTCATCTTGTTGCCACCAGTGGCCGTTGGATAAGTACTCACCAAGATGGAGTACTGGCAGATTGAGAATGTGACGAAGTCTTTCCATAGGAGTCCTCCCAATACACAATGTTGGCTTGTCTACCAGGCACCAATGTAGGGTTTCAAGTTACCTCATTCTAGTTAACCTCTAGAGGCCAATGCATGGGTCTTCCACTATGTAGTTGACTAAGCCAGTGCCCATTTAGCATGTGGCTGTACACGGAAGCCACTGTACGAGAAACATGTTCAATCTCTAAGTCCCTGGGTGGTTTTCTTCTAGTGCACAACAAAAAGAGATTGCCATATAAACATGGTTCCTTTTGTTGCCACTTTGTCCAAACTTGAGTATCTTTGTCCACCCAGGTGGTTCATTGAGTACTTGTTTTATTATGTAAAACATAAGTCTTTTCCAATACTTCATATAATCTCAACATGTATCCCTTCTCAATATATATAGCAGGGCTAAGCATATTACAACTACATAGTTTTCACTAAGGAATATATAGGGGTATCCTATTAGGATTTAGCATAGCAAAATATAGTAGACCTTATCATGCATGTTTCAAAATCCACTAAGTGTAATGAAAATAGTAGGACTTGGATGATAGTGTCACTTGCCTTTTTGGTAGAGAATGATGGTTCACTTCTTGTTCTTGCCAATATCACACTCTTCTAATTCCACTACAATTCAATCAAGCAAACACAATTTCAACTAGCATTCCAACCAATATTCAAACAATCTATCACACAGAAGATAATAGAAGCACAGTCATGCATGCAAGCATGCAAAAGATAGTTTTATTTGCAGAGGTGGTTTCTACTGGGCTCTAAACATTGTAAGGTTCAAAGTGGTCATTTTCTAAAGTGGCAAGACCATTTGCAAACGGGTTTTATCTATAAACCATTTTTAAAACAAATCATTATTTTATGTGGTTGAAAATGCTTTTAGTAAAGCAATATTCTTTTAAAGGGGTTCACCAAATACATTTTAATTCTCAAAACTTGGTGTTTAGGGTCAGTAGGTTTGAATTTAATCATTTCCCAAAGGTTTTACTCAAAAATCATTTCCATATCAAATCATTGTTTTTATTTGACTAGAAATGAGCTAACTCAAGTATTTATTCCTAAACTTCACAAAATTCATTTTTAAATCCATGAGTTGCTTCCTAGGGTCAGTAAGTTCACAACAAACCATTTTGCAAAGATTTCACATTAAAATTTTATCTAGAACAATTTTATATTCAAATTAAACCTACACAAGTTTCTGCTAAAACAAACATTTTACCCGAAGCTTTTTACTAAACAAAGTGCATGGTTGGCTAGGGCTTGTTTTTCTGAATCCATTGATATAAAATTTGCAAATTTTGGTCGTGTAGATTTAAAGTTATGCAATTTACAAGTTTGCATTTAAATCAGATTCTAAATTCTGTTTTAAACAGATCCAGTGCCACGCGGCGTGTTTCTACTGGCCGGTACCGTTTCGTGCGGATCGGCCTCTGCGAACCGTAGGATCTAACTTAAAACGAACGATTCTGATCAACTCGTACCTCTTCATCTAGTTCTAATCTCAGCCATCAGATCGTGATCTAATGGACACATACACGTGGTCAAACTCTAGCGGCGCTGCGCGGTGGCAGACGGCGGCGCACGCTCTGGCTGCAAGCTTGCCGACGATGCAGGGAGCGGGGAAGAGGGGGAACAGGCTCACCGTGCTCGTAGGGAGATGGTGAAGCTCAACACGTGGTCGGCTTGGCAAGGGGCGCACCAGAGAGGCGACGATTGCTCACCGGAGTTGGTGACGGTGTCAGGCGGCTCTGGAGGTCGTCGAGGGCAACGCTGCAGTTCACCCCAAGGTCAAATAAGGACACAGTCAGATGCGTAGTGATCTGGCGAAGGTGGGAGCATCAATATGAGGGCTCGAGGTGGTCTAGCTTACCAGGAAGACTCTGCCGGAGCGATGGCAAACGGCGGTGGCGAGTCGAGGTCGACGAAGCCGAGCTTCCAGAGTGCGCGGGAGCTAGCTGAGGCTATGGGAAAACGCGCAAGGGGCTAGATAGCATGCTAGGGTGCAGTGGGGGGCGAGAGGCGGCGAGGTATGGCCGAAATTCACTGGAGAAGCTCGCCGGAGCAGTAGCGGTGCTAGGGGAATTCAGGGCATCTTATGGGCAGAGGGAAGGAGCTGTCTGGGGGAAAAGAGAGAGGGGAGAGGGGCGATTTAACGGGCGTAGTCACTGCGAGGAATTAAGGCCATCTTCAACACGTATTCATCGCCGGAATTACTCAGCTGCAACGGCAGGGCGAGTTCAGCGCGGGGAGGAAGAAGGTGACGTGGGCGTGGGGTCGTCTGGCAGTGAGAGAGAAGCGTGCGGTGGGGTCCTGCTGTCTGCGACTCTGCGGGTGTGAGTTCGAGTGAAAAACGATTCACGCGTGGGGGGTTTAATTGGGCTGGAGCTGGGCTGCTGGGCCTGCTTAGTTGGGTTGCTGTTTGTTTCCTTTTTTTTTGTACTGAATCTTTTTCCTTTTCCATTTGATTTTCTGTTTTGAAATTTAATCAAACCATTCAAACAACAATTGAAATCAAACTTTTGCTAAACTTTGTATCCTTTTTAGTTCTGTTTAACAACACAAATCAGAGTCCAAAATAAATAATACTTTTACTCACTTAGGATCTATTTAATAATTAAATAAAATAGTCCTTAGTTATTAATTCAAATAGGATTTGATTTATTTAAAATCTCCATTTTGAAATCTAAATACTATCCAAACCAATTCAGTAGGTTTTATTTGTAAATACAAAACACTTGGAAAACTTACTTAAAATAAAAAAACAAGTTTTAGTGTTTATTCAAAATGGAAAAGCCTTTACTTTTAAAATTAGGTATTAATAAATCCTCATTATTTTATTTAAATAGACCTTTATTCTTTTAATCAAAACAAAATATTTTATTTTCAAAAGCTTGGCCAAGGTTTAATTTGGCTCTATAAAATAGTCCTTATTTATATTTCTACCTTTTCATTTGAAAACCAAATCTTTTTATTAAAAGATCCAAAAATAGTAATTTCACTTATTTAAAATTTTCTTTATTAATTGTTTATCTTTTCAAATCCCTTTAGTATTTTTTTGATCAAAAATAGGTTTGAAGGTTTCCAATTGGAATCAAAAGTTTTTTCTCACCCTGAAAATAAACAAAGTTTTATTTTATTCATTTATTTTTCACATAACAAGATTTGGAAAATCTTGGGATGTGACATGTATGTTGGCCGCATAGCTATTTCGTTGCTGTTTTCTGGAGTTATCTTTGACGTTGCACCCGCCGGCTCCTCATTGAAGTTTCTTCCCCTTAACCTTGTCGCATCAAGCCGGGTATTTGCGCCCTTGGCTCGATTTGCCGAGTTAAGCTCTCGGATTGTGATATCCACATCTTACTGTAACTGTGCTAACTCCTTGGCTTTCTCCAGAACCTTTATCCTGGCCTCCTCTAACTCGGCTTGCACATGTGCTGGTTCAATTGCTTGCGCTACTGGCTCTGCAACCTTATCTATCGCATCTTGCAGCTCCATAGCCCTTTTACTCCTAGCTATGTTTTTCGGCTTTTCCAGCGGTGCCTTTGCTGTTCTCGTGGCCTTTGTTTTCTCCTCATGATTTCCTTCCTCGGCATTATCATTCACTAATGGAGCTATCAGTGGAGATGCCGGGTTAGGAGCTGTCATCATTACCTCCATGGAGACGAGTTGGTGAAGCTTTCCAGCGACAGAAACTGTTGGCGGATCCGGCGCCAGAATGACGCGCTCTGGATATGCGCGCTCCACGCGCACGACGACATAGACCTGATGCTCGCCAAAATTGATGAAGCGACCGCCCCTAGGTACTGGCTTGGTCCCGAAGCACCCCGCGTTGTCGCTGACGAAGTTGAGCGCTCCAAACCTCTGGATGAGGCCGGAGTAGACACGCTCGCCGGTCTTGGCGATGATGTTGCCCGTCCGGATGAAGACTCCATCAAGCAGCTGCTTCTGCCCCACGGTGGGAGCCAACTGTCGTGGTGGTGTCACGGCAGAAGCCATGGGTAGGCTTAAGTTGGGGGCCGAATGGGTGCTTGTGGTCACCGGGGAGGGAGTGCACGGTTTAGCCATGCACGAAGAACAAGATGAACTCTCCCTACTTGGTCCAACCTCCTTCTACTACTGCCATGCCCCTCCTTATATACGCTGCGCCAGCTAGCCTATACCCCTTTGGGTTCTAGGGTTTACTGTTTGGATCTTGGTCCCTACTATGTGGGCCGGGTCATGGGATTGCCCTAAGCCCAATGGCCTAGTCCACAAAGCTTGACAGCTAACGGTCTTCTGGTACGTCGCCTCCTGTTCCTTTTGGCGTCACGCAGAAACTTTGTACGTCAGGTCTTGCTTTGGGTGTCACCCGGCTCCTTTTGTGTCACCCGGCGTCGCCCTTCTCTTTTGACCACGCTTTACCATGGTCCCTCCTGAACCTCACTCGGAAAGGTTCCACGCGTCCTATCTGACTCGGCCCTTCTTCAGGAGATCCGGCTCGTTGGTTCCTGCAAGAATAGCAAATTTGTCTTATACGGGCCGACATAACACATATGTCGGTCGCACATAGTTCCCTCTCCCGGCTGTTCTTACTCGGCCTGGTTCTTTTTTTACTCAGAGCTAGCCAAGGTGGGCTATCTTTCACCCCTTGTGACCCTACCGGGGGTTAACCCCCCGACAAAAGCCATGAGTACTCTTTAAGTACTCGCAAACTAATACTAATAAGTGGAGTGGTTTTGAATAGGATATACTAAGGTCTAGGGTTGTTTTGCAAAAAGCCAAATTTACCTCAAGTTCAGAAGCAAAGAAAGCTAGTTGAAAGTTTTATAACACCTAGGTGGGAACTTGAATTTCATGTCACCACACTGTTGTGGTCATGTCAAAGTCACAAATCATTTCACAAGTCCTTTTGAAAATATTTGACGGTGGAAAAGTATGGCCACACTAACTGTCCATAACTGCGGACACGGCTATTCGAATAGTTTGACACTCTGCAGAGATTGTACACTTTCACCACAACATTCGATACATCCGTCAGGAACAGTCCTGAATTCACCATACTCAGTATGCGGATAAGCAATCCTAACCTTTCAATTACACGCCCTAGTATAGGCACCTCTCCTATGAGTTTGGCCTCCCAACCACGACCAACCGTCATCTTGGGTACTGCACAGGTGGAGAATCTTCACAAGGTAGCCTCTTCTTAGACCTTGGCCGCAAGGGAACCCATACTAAGGTATATAAATTTCCAGTCAAGACCTACCCAATTTTCGGGTATTGTGGTTGTACGGTAGAATTGGAATGGTATCGCATCCAGACAACCATCAGTTTTATAAAGGGATAAGTCTCATGCCTTAACATTTTTATTGTCAAAATCATCTGGTGTTCGGAAACACATGTCAAAACATTTCAGTAGAATGACTCGTCATTCTAAGGTTTTCATAACCATTTTCACCAAGTATTCCGATCTAAAGTTGATCAAGTTTTATGCTTAGCACTAGCATCTATAAGTGGGAGTAGATACTAATGAGGGGTGGTAAACAAGTGTATCTGATCTAAGTAAAACCTCATGCCTTAGGATAACATCAAGATTATCTAACTTAGTCCAAATTTTATGCTCTTTATGCTACCTTCAATTATCTTTCTAGAATCTACAAGTCACTAAGTAAACTTTTGATAGAATCTTTTATTAAAGAAAATAAAATAATAAGCTTGCAAATAAAACTAGGATGGTCTGTCAAGTGGTTATAATCACATATGCTTAAGGCATATAGTTGGCATAGTAAGAAGCAAGTAGTATCTTGCTAAGCTGCAAGTGTTAGTTTGCTCAGTTAATAGCTTGCTAACTCAACTAGTAGTATTAGGCTTGCCTTGTGTAGAGCAGTGGTTGAAGTTCTCCTCGGCTTCTTCGTAGTATCCTCCTTCCTCCTCGTATCCTTGGTTGGTACTAGCGTCTATAACTAAATACGAGGTACACAATCACCAAACAATAGTTAACTATTTCTAGTCATCACACAAAGGTTCACACTAGATGATCTATCATCATCACTAACATTACAAGGATTAATACACTTGTCTCATTTATTTTATTTGAGAAAAGTAATTTCTACTCATTGAAAAACTACTTAATATTAAATATTCTCCAACTCAAACATGGGATCATGTTGACACATGTCATCACCACATATTCCAGTACATGGGAATGTGATTTAAAGGGGTGTCACAATTTAATAAGGTTTAACCGTTTTATTTTAATTAATTAAAGTGACTAGAAATTCCTATGTGGCATTCTTTTATTACTAGATCATTATTTCTGTAAGTAAACCTATATATTTTTTTATATTCTGAAAGGTATGGTTAAATGGTTGCATTTTAAAAAATGTTTAAATGCATAAAAGCTTCTGCCTTGTTATTTTTACCATGTGTGATCTACAAATCTAAATGGTTTGAATCCAACGGGCTTGGATTAATCATTCCAGTACCTTTCTAACAAAGTTGGTTTCATGCATTTTGGTTCAGTGAATCAAGCTGGGTTGATTTTTGAATCTAGGTACAGAATTGGGTTTGAAATTAAATGAATAAATCAAAATTTGAATTAGTGGGTTGCGCGGGATGTTTAACTGGGCCGGCCCACTACGCACAGTGCATGCGTGGGCTAGTTAAGTGAGCGACCCCACTCGTTAGTGAGACAATGAGGGGCGAAGCGGTATGGGGCGATTAGGATCATAGGATCTAACTCTAATCGAACGGCTCTAGTTCAACGTCCATGTCGGGCAGCGCCAGCGAGACAGAACCCTAGCGTGGCCGGTGGGGGTCGTGGGAGGCTCACCGGGGCTCAGGCGGATGTCGGCAACGGGGGCGAACGACGAAGTCGACGATGGCGATTCTCCTGGTACCGAAAGCTTCTCCTGGGCGAAAAGGCTCCAATCGACGGTGCCTCTCCTCCTCTGTAGCAGCGATATCCGATGAAATTCTGGCCACCTGTTGCTCGCCTTGCTCCGGGAATGAGTGGGTGTGACTACTGAGAGATGGGGAGTGAACTGGTGTGAAGAAAACGAGCGGGGGAGGCCTCCTTTTATAGTGGCTGAAGGGGACCAAATGGCGCTGGTGGAGCTCGTCGGTGTCGACGGCACAAAGTGCTACTGGCATGGGCGATGATAGGGGCGGTGTTGTGCTCCCTGGCGATGCTCAATGGCATGGTGACAAGGCGTGGGGCGTTGCGAGATGGTCGGAACATCGCGGCACTCTGGGTGGGTCTGACGGCAATTTTAATGGCACACATCATGCCTGGTCCGTGTAGCGGTGAACGAGGTTGTCTGGCGGGGTGCTGGGGTGCTGGCGATCACGTCTGCAAGCGGCGAGGGCGGTGCATGGTCTGTGGGCTGGTGTCGCTGACGGCGCACTGGCGCGCTCTCGGCTCGCATGTAGAGGGACTAGGCGCGTGCTTGGCGGGTGGTCCAGTGGTTGGTTGCGCTCGAGGCTTGGACAGGGAGTGGTGGTGGACGGTGGTCAGTGCTCCAGACAAGGTTGGCGTGGCTAGTTCTTTCTCTAGCTCATTGGCGACGTGGGGGTGACAATGGTGCTCTCAGCATGCTCACCATTGATGGCTAGGCTTGCTCAAAGTGGTTCTAAGGATTGTTAAAGAGGCTAGATGATCTACTAAGAGCTTGTTGAAACCAGAGAGGGAACAAGGTTGGCCAATTCACTGCTGCAAATAGTGTTTAATGTTTTATTGTTTGCTGATGACAAGGTGTTTGATGAAAAGGCCAAAAGAAATTCAAATTTGAATTTTGGATTCAAACTTGGTGGGTTTTCTAGGCACATACTAGGGAGTATCTGGTTAGTTGGATTGGTCAAGATGCACTGGTTTGGTTGGGTTTTGAAAAGGTGTGATCTTCATATATGTTAAAGATTCAATTTTGAATTGTCATTTGAATGGGGTTGCTAAATGTTTCTGCAAGTTTGAAAGGTGGGATTTGATTCACTTTTACTTGGTCTAACAAGGGGTGAAAAGAATTGGAAAAGTTTCTGTTTGAAATCTTGTACTAGAAACGCTCAAAGTGACCTAGTGAGCAAGATTGGGAAAATGACCATTTGCTTTATTTGAATTGTTTGTGATTTTCTCTTGATTTGTTTTTCCTTTGAAATGTTTTAGATGATGTTATATTCATCTTTGAACCATTCCTTACTATTTAGTCGAATCACACAAGTCCATTCATGCATTTATCAAATCATCACATACACACATGCATTCATTTGGTCTTTATTTAATCAAAGTTTTTGTTAACCCTAATTTTAGTGATTAGAGTTTGATGATCATTGTTTCATATTCTCGGGTTTCGTGATATCCAGCATGATCAAGATTGGGGCTAAAATCAATCTCCTCTTGAGTTCTTGAAAACTCGCTTCACATTTGCCTATCCATTCAAACTTCTTGTCCTTCTTCAGCAATTGGTTCACGGGTCTTGCAATACTCGAGAATCCTTCTACAAACTTGCGGTAGTATTCCGCTAATCCGAGAAATGCACGAACTTGGGTTTGAGTGGTTGGGGCTTGCCAATCTTCAACATCCTTCACCTTCGCAGGGTGAATGGCAATTCCTCCAGCTAATACGATATGTCCGAGGAATCCTACCTCCTGTAACCAGAATTAACATTTGCTAAACTTGGCATACTGCTGATGCTCTCTAAGGGTTCCAAGAATGGTCCTTAGGTGTAGCTCATGTTCGTATTCTAATTTGGAATAAATCAGAATGTCATCAATAAAAACAACAACAAACTTATCCAGGAAGTCCATAAAAATCTTATTCATGAGGTTCATGAAATAAGCGGGGGCATTGGTTAATCCAAAAGACATGACAATATACTCATATAATCCATATCGGGTGGTAAAGGCAGTCTTTGGAATATCCTCCGCGTGAATCTTGAGTTAATGATAGCCAGTTCTAAGATCAATCTTAGAAAACACTTTGGCACCAGTCAACTGGTCAAATAGGTCTTCTATTTTTGGCAACGGGTACTTGCTCTTGATGGTAACATCATTAAACTTCCGATAATCCGTACACAAACGGTTACCTCCATATTTCTTGTCTACAAACAAAACAGGTGATGTCCATGGTGACGCACTTGGTCGAATCAATCCAATTTCCAGCATGGCATCCATTTGCTTCTTCAGTTCCACTAGTTTAGACGAGTTCATACTATATGTTCTCTGGGCTATGGGTCCGGTTCCAGGGATTAGTTCAATGATAAATTCGATATCCCGATCTGGGGTCATACCGGGCAAAACATCTGGAAATACATCGGGGTATTCATAGACTATCTAGACTTGGTCAATGCTTGGCTGGGCTATACTCTTGTTGCACTTGAATTGACGGGGCAAGGTTTCAGATACATGCTCGACTGATATTCCGGCTGTACTGGCATGGTTATGGCTTTCTTGGCACAGTCAATTAATCCTTTGTGTTTGGACATCCAATCCATTCCTAGTACTACTTCCAAACCTTTAGTTCCTAGTACTATTAGATTAGCATAAAAATCTATGCCATGGATGCGGATAGGGACGGCTTTGCAAATTTGTCTAGCTTTGGTGGTTGAACCAGGTATTTGAACAATCATAACATGCTTCAATTTGGTTGGTTGAATCTTACTAGTGTATGCAAATTCTTTAGTAACAAATGAGTGCGATGCTCCAGAATCAAACAACACTCTTGCAAATACTGAGTTAACAGAAAACATACCCAGCACGACATCTGGCGCTTCTTGGGCTTCTTCAGCATGCATGATAAAGAGACGACCGTTGTGGTTGAGCGAATTCCCTGGGGCAAACCTTCTCCCGGGAGGAACACGACGCTGCTGCTGAGCTGGGGCATTTGCATTGGGGGCTGTGGCAATCTTCTTGCGGCACTCATTGGAATAGTGACCCTTGGTTCCACATTCAAAACAAGTCACTTGAGACTTGTCCTTTCCTGCAACAGGCACAACATTGCTTGGAGTCCTTGAGGCAGTGTTGGGGTTGGTGGCGGCATTGTTGTTGTTGAACGTACATGGTGCATGGCTGAAATTTCTGGGATTGCCGGGGTTGTTGTGGTTTCCTCCGGGCCTTGGGTTTCCATGGTTGGGATAGGTGGGACGTTTCATCGGGGGTCTGTTGGTTCTTGGGGCAAATCCTGGAGATGAGTTGGGGCGATACTTTGATGTATGGTGGGTCCTGGTTGATGCATCATGCGACGCTTGCGGTTCTCATTAGCTTGGTTGATCTTTCCTTCCATCTGAATGACAGAGTCAACTAAGGCTTCAATATCTGCAAAGGGGATATTGACTAACATTGTATGCATCTCATCATGCAGACCATTCAGGAATCTCTCTTTCTTCTTGGCTTCAGTGTCTATCTCGTCTGGTGCATACCTAGCCAATGACAAGAATTTTCACGGCATTCCACTATTGTCATCCTTACTTGCTTTAGTTCCCTAAATTCATATCTCATCCTCTTCTAAACTTGACTTTGAACTCTTCCCAAGTCATCATCTGTCATGCAGTCATTGCGCGAACGATGTTCCACCATGCTCTTGCATCTCCGGCCAGGTAGTGAGTAGCAAACAACACATTCTCGTTAGCTTCCACTCCTACAACTTCCAGATTGTTCTCCATTGTTTGCAACCAATCATCTACATCTAGGGGCTCTTCTGACTTAGTGAAAACAGGTGGATTAGTGTTCTGGAAATTCTTGAGCTTAGATCCATGGTTGTCCTGATTTCCATGGCATTGATTGTTGTTGGCCATTTGAGATATGTGTTGAAGGGTGGCTAAGTTTGCTTTACGTTCGGCTCCTTCAGCTTCGCGGTCAGAAACCAACATTTGCAAGAGTTGCAACATCGGGTCCGGGCCTGAAGTGCCTCCTCCTCTAGGCATCTGAAGATTGAGGTAGATCATGAGAAAAGAGGATAATTTCTAAGGTCCAGGGTTTTCTTTTTTTGGAAAGTTTTTGACTCAGATTTTTCTAGCAACTTGCTTTTCATTCATTTATAGCACATGATACAAACACACACCACAATAAAGGAAAACAGATGGTTTTAAGAACCACTCTGGGAAACTATGATACAGTGGGACCGAATACAACTCACTAACGCTAGTGCTCAAGTGCTACTACTCCTTGGAGTCAGTGTCCTCATCATCCTCATCATCATCGATGAAGGCAAAGTCATCCTCATCGGTGAAGAAGTCCATGGCCTGATCCTCCAAAAAGTCATCATCATCGCTGAGATAGGAGTAGGGGTCTCCACGAAGGTCTTCCCCTGCATACTCCCTCTCCTCCAATTGCATGTCTCTCTCGTGGATGGTCTCCTCCAAATCCATGATCCGGTGGCGAAGACGGCGATGAGACTTGCGATCCTTCACTAGCATGGCGATGATCTGATCCTTCTTGGAGGAGATAGCATACTTGTGGTTGACCTAGGAACGGGCATTTTCCAACTCCTTCTAACGGTCATACATCATGAAGCTGAGATGGTCCAACTGAGTCTTCAGCTCATGGTGATATGGGGCCTCCAGTGGCTGTCCCATAGAATCACGCCTTGGGTAGAACTCAAAGCGGGTACCCTTGATTTGATTGATACTCTTCCCACACAGACGGGCAAGAGCTTCCTGCATGGCCCTGGCAAGTCCATCAAGCCAGTTGTTCTCTCTTAAGGTGAACTTAATTCCCTCTGGAGTGGGGTGTTCAATCTTTCCTCGGAGACTTGCAACAACTAACCACTACAAATCTTCTCCTTCCTGATCATTGAGATGAGCTCCGAAGAACTCGGGATGTGGACGCTCCAGCATTTTTGCCAGCTGTTCCAAGTCACGCTCAAAGATGAGGTCTCCTCCATTCCCCAACTGAATAAACTTGCTGTACTTCATGTCCATCTATAAGAATATAGGATGAGTATGTTAGTAGAGTGATCAAGTGTGTCAAATTTTATGTAAGATTACAAGAATTTTTGAGGAACATGAATTTTCATGAAAGAGTCTAAGTGATAAGAATAATAATAAGTTTTCACAAATACTCACTTCTTTGGTTTTGAAACTAAGTTTTTGATTCAAACGTCTATTCTAAACTAGGGTCTCCTATGGTCAGGATGGCTCTGATACCAACATGTCAACACCCGGATTTTTAATCCCAAATGCCAGTTATGCCATACATCGCAATCCCAAGATTACCATTTTTGCGAGACATAACAGATTGGATATCACAGTACATCATCCATTACAAACCATACATCAGGTCTTACAACAAATAAGGATCTCATGATCCAGTCTTAATACAATTCAAGCAGCGGACTAACGTAAAGATAACGATAGCATAGGCGAAGCTCCATCTTCATGGTCACAGGTAATGCTGACAATGGGAGATGATCCTAGTTGTCGTAACCTTCCTTCTATCCATCCTCCTGATACTCCTCTTCATAGTCTGGCCACGGGAATAGCCAGGGACAAAGCCATGAGTACTCTTTAAGTACTCGCAAACTAATACTAAAAACTGAAGTGGTTTTGAATAGTATATACTTATCTCTAGGGTTGTTTTGCAAAAAGCCAAATTTACCTCTACTAAGTTCAGAAGCAAAGAAAGCTAGTTGAAATTTTTATAACACCTAGGTGGGAACTTGAATTTCATGTCACCACACTGTTGTGGTCAAGTCAAAGTCACAAATCATTTATCAAGTCCTTTTGAAAACATCTGACGGTGGAACAGTATGGCCACTCCAACTGTCCATAAACGCGGACGCGGCTATTCAAATAGTTTGACACTCTGCAGAGATTGTACACTTTCACCACAACATTCGATACATACGTCAGGAACAATCCTGAATTCACCACACTCAGTATGCGGATAATCAATCCTAACCTTTCAATTACACGCCCTAGTATAGGCACCTCTCCTGTGATTTTGGCCTCCCAACCATGACCAACCGTCATCTTGGGTACTGCACATGTGGACAATCTTCACAAGGTAGCCTTAGCTCAGACCTTGGCCGCAAGGTAACCCATACTAAGGTATATAAATTTTCAGTCAAGCCCTACCCAATTTTCGGGTATTATGGTTGTACGGTAAAATTGGAATGGTATCGCATCCAGACAACCATCAGTTTTATAAAGGGCTAAGGCTCATGCCTTAACATTTTCATCATCAAAATCATCTGGTGTTCGGAAACACATGTCAAAACATTTTAGTAGAATGACTCATCATTCTAAGGTTTTCATAACCATTTTCACCAAGTATTCCCATCTAAAGTTGATCAAGTTTTATGATTAGCACTAGCATCTATAAGTGGGGGTAGATACTAATGAGGAGTGGTAAACAAGTGTATCTTATCTTAGTAAAACCTCATGCCTTAGGATAACATCAAGATTATCTAACTTAGGCCAAATTTTATGCTCTTTATGCTACCTTCAATTATCTTTCTAGAATCTACAAGTCACTAATTAAACTTTTGATAGATGCTTTTATTAAATAAAATAAAATACTAAGCTTGCAAGTAAAACTAGGATGGTGTGTCAAGTGGGTATAATCACATATGCTTAAGGCATATAGTTGGCATAGTAACAAGGAAGTAGTAGCTTGCTAAGCTGCAAGTTTTAGCTTGCTTAGTTAATAGCTTGCTAACTCAACTATTAGTATTAGGCTTGCCTTGTGCAGAGCAGTGGTTGAAGTTCTCCTCGGCTTCGTCCTTGTATTATCCTCCTTCCTCCTCGTATCCTTCGTCAGTACTAGCGTCTATAAATAAATACGAGGTACACAATCACCAAACGATACTTAACTATTTCTAATCATCACAAAAAGGTTCACACTAGATGATCTATCATCATCACTAACATTACAAGGATTAAAACACTTGTCTCATTTATTTTATTTGAGAAATGTAATTTCTAATCATTGAAAAACTACTTAAGATTTAATATTCTCCAACTCAAACATGGGATCATGTTAACACATGTCATCACCGCATATTCCAGTACATGGGAATGTAATTTAAAGGGTTGTCACAATTTAATAAGGTTTAACCTTTTTATTTTAATTAATTAAGGTGACTAGAAATGCCTATTAGGCATTCTTTTATTACTTGATCATTATTTCTGTAAGTAAACCTATATATTTTTATATATTCTGAAAGGTATGGTTAAATATGATTTTTGAGAGTTGGAATCAACTCAAAAGCTTATATGGTTGAATTTTAAAAAATGTTTGAATTCGGAAAAGCTTCTGACTTGTTATATTTACCATGGGTTATCTACAAATCTAAATGGTTTTAATCCAACGGTCTTAGATTAATTATTCCAGTATCTTTCTAACAAAATTGGTTGGGTTGATTTTTGAATCTAGGTACAGAATTGGGTTTGAAATTAAATGAATAAATCAAAATTTGAATTAGTGGGTTGCGCGGGATGTTTAACTGGCCGTCCCACTACGCACAATGCACGCGCGGGATGGTTAAGTGAGCGACCCCACTCGTCAGTGAGACAACGAGGGGCGAAGTCGTATGGGGCTATTAGGATCGTAGGATCTAACTCTAATCGAACGGCTCTAGTTCATCATACACGTCGGGCAGCGCCAGCGAGACAGAACCCTAGCGCGGCCGGTGGGGTCGTGGGAGGCTCACCGGGGCTCAGGCGATGGTCAGCGACGGGGGCGAATGACGAAGTCTACAATGGCGATTCTCCTGGTACCGGCAGCTTCTCCTAGGGCGGCTCTAATCGACGGCGCCTCTCCTCCTCTGCAGCGGCGAACTCCCATGAAATTCCGGCCACCTGGTGCTCGCCTTGCTCCGTGAGTGAGTGGGTGAACAGATGTGAAGAAAACGAGCGGGGGAGGCCACCTTTTATAGTGGCTGAAGGGGACCGAATGGCGCGGGTGGAGCTCGTCGGTGTCGACGGCACAGAGTGCTACTGGCATGGGCGACGATAGGGGGCGGTGTTGTGCTCCCTAGTTATTCTCAACGGCATGGTGGCGAGGTGTGGGGCGGTGCGAGATGGTCAGAACATCGCGGCGCTCTAGGCGGGTCTGACGGCAATTTTAATGGCGCAGAGCGTGCCTGGTCCGTGCGGCGGTGAATGAGGTTGTCTGGCGGGGTGTTGGGGTGCTGGCGATCATGTCTACAAGTGGCAAGGGCGGAGCATGGTCTGTGGGCTGGTGTCGCTGACGGCGCACTAGCGCGCTCTCGGCTCGCACACAGAGGGACTGGGCGCGTGCTTGGCGGGTGGTCCAGTGGCTGGCTACGCTCGGGGCATGGACAGGGATTGGCGGTGGACTGTGGTCAGTGCTCTAGACAAGGTTGGCGATGCTAGTTCTTCCTCTAGCTCGCTGGCGACATGGGGGTGAGAATGGTGCTCTCGGAATGATCACCATTCATGGCTAGGCTTGCTCACAGTGGTACTAAGGATTGTTAAAGAGGCTAGATGATCTACTAAGATCTTGTTGCAACTAGAGAGGGAACAAGGTTGGCCAAATTCACTGCTGCAAATAGTGTTTAATGTTTTGTTGTTTGATGATGACAAGGTGTTTGATGAAATTGCCGAAAGAAATTCAAAATCTGAATTTTGGATTCAAACTTGGTGGGTTTGCTAGGCACATACTAGGGGGTATCTGGTTAGTTGGATTGGTCAAGGTGCACTGGTTTGGTTGGGTTTTGAAAAGGTGTGATCTTCACATATGTTAAAGATTCAATTTTGAATTGTCATTTCAATGGGGTTGCTAAATGTTTCTGCAAGTTTAAAAGGTGGGATTTGATTCAATTTTACTTGGAATATCAAGGGGTGAAAATAATTGGAAAAGTTTCTGTTTGAAATCTTGGACTAGAAACACTCAAAGTGACCTAGTGATCAAGATTGGGAAAAATGACCATTTGCTTTATTTGAATTGTTTGTGATTTTCTCTTGATTTGTTTTTGCTTGGAAATGTTTTAGATGATGTTATATTCATCTTTGAACCATTCCTTACTATTTAGTTGAATCACACAAGTCCATTCATGCATTTATCAAATCATCACATACATGCATGCATTCATTTGATCTTTATTTAATCAAAAAAATTGTTAACCCTAATTTTAGTGATTAGAGTTTGATGATCATTGTTTCATATTTTTTGCATGTTACAAGAAAGCCTAATAGGATTGTGGCCCATTAATTTTTCATCACGGACTATTACAAATGGGCCCACTCATGCAGCCATACCCGACCCGTAAACTTTTTGGCCCGTTAGTGCTTCCACATATATTGTTTGAAATTAGCCAATTTCCACGGCCCATAAATATTCGGGCCCGTTAGTGTTCCATCCTACACTGTTTGAAATGGGCCCGTTTGGCCTGCCCGCTTTGGCCCGTAACCTTTCTAGCCCATTACTGTATATCCACGGGCCTATATATTTTGGGCCCTACCATTTAGGCTAGTAAATGTTCTAGACCGTTACTGTTTTAACCTTGTGACTTCCTCGGCCTGTTACTGTCCGGCTTGGTGCAAACTCAGCCTGTTATTATTCTGGCCTTTTTCCTATCCAGGCCTGCTACTATTCTGGCCCATTACTGTTTTGGCCATTTAATGTTCTAGACCTTTAATGTTTCGAGAATTACTGTTTTGGCCTGTTACTATCTCGGCCCGTTACTGTTTCGGCATGTTATTATTTCGTCTTGTTTCTATTTCGGCTATTGCTATTGTTTAATCAAAGCTATTACTGTTTTTGTCTATTGTTATTTCTGGCCTGCCAATGTTACGACATGCCGCTATTATCTACCTTTACTGTTACTAATCTCACCTATGGGTCAGCCCTGTTACTTTTATAGTTTCTGCATTTCTGGAGCCCATTTCGATACCATAAAAGGTGTAGGGATTGTGAGCATTTGTACTGTTCATCGTTGTCCTAATACAAGACGACCAAATACATAGCATGATATTGTACCATAATCGAACTGGCTAGCTTAGGTATGGTACCGCCTACCGCTATGTGTGGACGTCATCAACTAAATGGCTACACGGACTATGCAATTAGTCTAGATATTACATCAAATGCAAGCTACTTAAAATTATTACATATTATCAACTCAAGGGAAAGAAAATTCTGCATTTCAGTTGACAATCAAGTTGATAGCAGTCCTCAATTTGCTTTCTCCATCACCTGCATCTCCCTTTTGAGTGTGACGTCTACATGGGAAAACAAACTTGAGACATGATCTTGCAGCCCCCTCTTTGGTGGCGATAGCAATAATTGCAGTTTGAAACTAAGTAATAACAAGTTAATACATCAAACAACGCAAACTACTCATTTACCTGCTACAACAGGAGCTATGAACTGGAGTTTACTACTGGTCAATGGTTCAAATATATTGACCATGACGTCAAACAAACATGACAAGAAAGCATTAAATAGAAAAATATAACAATGTCTGTGGCTTAGAATTTCAGCAAATAAAAACTAGCCAGGTCATTTCAACAAATATATATAGAAGAATAAACCAGAAAATGGCATGCAGTTCCTGTCATATCTAAGAATGAACGAGACAGAAATTATAACGGCATCATGGGAGAACTTGTATAGAAGAAATGCAGACCACAAATGAACTATACAGTAGAGGATAGTTAGGTCGTTGCTTAGGACGAACCAGAAGTAGATACAAAATATAATGGCGTCGCTTGTGAATATGTAAAATAGGACAGGCAAACATTATGTAAGTGTGCCTACAATGAAATGATCAGTCAAACAAAGTGTTTCTTAGAATTTTAGCAAATATAAACTAGCCAGGTTATTTCAATAAATATATATGGAAGCAGTTATATATCCTGGAAAGCAAGAGACGTTGGTTGACTCAGAATTTGCGGTGAGCTACAGAATGGCATGCGGTTACTGTCGTACCTAAGAATGAACCAGATAGAAATTATAATGGCATCATACCAGAACTTGCAGAGCAGTAATGCAAACCACGAATGAACTACTGTCAACACCTGGATTTTTTATCCCAGATGCATGTTATGTCATACATCGCAATCCCAGGATTACCATTTTTGCGAGACATAACATATTGGATATCACAGTACATCATTCATTACAAACCATACATAAGGTTTTACAACAATTAAAGGATCACCTGATCCAGTCTTAATACAATCATAGCAGCGAAATAACATAACAATAACAGTAGCGTAGGCGAGGCTCCATCTTCATGGTCCCAGGCAATGCTGACGATGGGAGATGATCCTAGTTGTCGTAACCTTCCTGCGGTCCATCCTCCTGATAGTCTTCTTCATAGTCTGGCCATGGAAATAGACGGGGACAAAGCCATGAGGACTCTTTAAGTACTCACAAACTAATACTAACAAGTGAAGTGGTTTTGAGTAGGGATACTAAGCTCTAGGTTGTTTTTCTAATAGAAAGATTTATCTTTATTGAGTTCAGAAGCAAAGAAAGCTAGTTGATAGTATTATAACACCTAAGTGTGAACTTGAATTTCATATCACAACCCTGTTGTGGTCAAGTCAAGTCATGAATCATTTCACAAGTCATTTTGAAAACATCTGACGATGGAACATATGGCCACTCCATAATCTTCATAACGTGGCTATTCGAATAGTTTGACACTCTACAGAGGTGGTACACTTTCACCACAACATTCGATACATCCGTCATGAACAATCCTGAATTCACCATACTCAGTATGCGGATAATCAATCTGTGAGATCCAAGCACATGACTTAATAGGATTGATAGGATACTCATACCAACAAGTTGCAACTTCTTTTTCGGAAGCTCACTCGAAAAGAACGCTAAGGTTAAGCGTGCTTGGCCTAGAGCAATTCTAGGATGGGTGACCGACCGAGAAGTGGGTAACCGGGTGCGCATGAGTGAGGACAAAGTGCACAAAAAAGACTAGTGTTGGTTTGTGGGGCTACTCTAGATATCCTATTAAACTACCAGGAGTGAAACCCCCTAGGCCTAGTGGACGGGGTGTTACAGAGTGGTATCAGAGCCGATCCTCGCGGTTAAAACGGGTGTGTGCGGGTCAGTGGCGGGGCATGTGGAGCATGAAGCGTGTGGCCCGGAGTGGACACGGTATTGCACATGTGCCGGCACTGGATGCACATACGCGTGCCGGGTGTGTGCGGGTTAGTGGCGGGACATGTGGAGCATGGCGCGTGTGGCACAGAGTGGACACGGGATGGAACATGTGCTGGCACTGGACGCACATACGCGTGCAAAGAGGGAACGTTCCTGGGGTGTGCTTGATCGATGAGGGCATCGATCTTCTAAAGGGTGGGTGTATGTGAGATCCAAGCACAGGACTTAATAGGATTGATAGGATACTCATACCAACAAGTTGCAACTTCTTTTCCGGAAGCTCATTCGAAAAGAACGCTAAGGTTAAGCGTGCTTGGCCTACAGAAATTCTAGGATGGGTGACCGACCGGGAAGTGGGTAACCGGGTGCGCATGAGTAAGGACAAAGTGCGCATAAAATACTAGTGTTGGTCTGTGGGGCTAGTATAGATATCCTATTAAACTACCAGGAGTGACACCCCCCGGGCCTAGTGGACGGGGTGTTACACAATCCTAACCTTTCAATTACACGCCCTACTATAGACACCTCCCCTGTGAGTTTGCCCTCCCAACCATGACCAACTGTCATCTTGGGAACTACACAGTTGGACAATCTTCACAAGGTAACCTCAGCTCAAACCTTGGTAGCAAGGGAATCCATACTAAGGTATATAAATTTCCAGTCAAGCCCTACCAAAATTTCGGGTATTGTGATTGTACGGTAAAATTGGAATGGTATCGCATCCAGACAACCATCAGTTTTATAAAGGGCTAAGGCTCATGCCTCAAAATGTTTATCAAAATCATCTAGTGTTCAAGAACACATGTCAAAACATTTTAGTAGAATGACTCATCATTCTAAGGTTTCATAAGCATTTTCATCAAGTATTCCCATCTAAAGTGATCAAGTTTTATGCTTAGCACTAGCATCTACAAGTGGGAGTAAACTCTAATGAGGGGTGATAATCAAGGGTGAAATGATGTAAGTTCAATCTCATGCCTCAGGATGACATCAAGATTTATCTAACTTAGGCCAAGTTTTATGCTCTTTATGCTACCTTTAAATATCTTTCTAATATCTACAAGTCACTAAGTAAACTCCAAAAGAAAGATTTGATAAAGAATTAAAATAACTAATCTTGCAAATAAAACTAGGAGTGGGTATAATTAAATTTATCTAACCAAGCATGATTAATGCATTGCATAGGTTATCTAACTTTCACAGTGGAAAGTGTTAGCTTGCATAGGTAACATGTAAGTGGTAGCTTGCAAATATTAGCTTGCCTTGTGCAGAGCAGTGGTTGAAGTTCTCCTCGACTTCTTCCTCGTAGTATTCTCCTTCCTCCTCGTATCCTTGGTCGGTACTAGCGTCTCTAAATAAATACGAGATACACAATCACCAAACAATACTTAACTACTTTTATTTATCACCACAAGGTTTTCACTAGATAATCTAGCATCTTCACAAACATTACAATCATCAAAGCACTTGTCTTATTTATTTTATTTTGGAAAAGTAATTTCTACTCATTGAAAAACTACTTAAGATTTAATATTCTCCAACTAAAACATGGGATCATGTTGACACATGTCATCACCACATATTTCAGTACTTGGTAATGTGATTTAAAGTGGTGTCACAATTTAGGTTTAACCTTTTTATTTTAATTAAATAAAGTGACTAGAAATGCCTATGGGGCATTCTTTTATTGCTTGTTCAATATTTCTCCAAGTAAACCTAGATATTTTTAAATATTCAGAAAGGTCTTGTTAAATGTGATTTTTTAGAGTTGGAATCAACTCAAAATCTTTTGTGGTTGAATTTTGAAAAATGTTTGAATGCAGAAAAGCTTCTGCCTTGTTATTTTTACTATAGGTGATCTACAAATATAAATGGTTTGAATCCAATGGGCTTGGATTAAGAATTCCAGTTCCTTTCTAACAAAATTGGTTTCATGCAATTTGGTTTAGTGAATCGACCTGGGTTGATTTTTGAATCAAGGCACGGAACTAAGTTTGAAACTAAATGGAAAAACCTAAATTCAAACTAATGGGTTGCACAGGAGTGTAACTGGGCCGGCCCACGGTGCACAGCGCGCGCGGGTGTGTTTAAGTGGATGTCCCCACCAGTCAGCGAGACAGGGGGTGCGGAGCGGTACGGGGCAATCTAAACCACAAGATCAACTTCTAATCGAACGGCTGTGACTTATCGTCTCAGTCGGGCAACACCGGCGAGACAGAACCCTAGCGTGGCTAGTGGGGGTCTACGAGGGCTCACTGGATCTCAGGCGAGGGTCGGCGATGGGGGCGAACGATGAACTCGACGATGGCGAACCTCCTGGTACATGTCGCTTCTCCTGGGGCGGCTCCAATCGCTGGCTCCTCTTCTCGCCTTGATCTGGGGATGAGGTGGGGTGGTTCTAAGAGAGAGGGGAGTGTGTTGGTGTGAAGAAATCAAACGGGGGTGGCCTCTATTTATAGTGCCAAGAGGGGACCGAAGGGCGCGAGTGAAGCTCGTCGTGGTCGTCGTCACAATGGGCTAATGGCATGTGCGATGGTAGGGGCGGTGTTGTGCTCCCTAGAGAAGCTCAACGGCATGGTCGTGTGGCATGGGGCGTTGCGAGATGGTCAGAAGGTTGTGGTTCTCTAGGCGGGTCTGACGGATATTTTAATGGCGCACGGGCTCTCCTGGTCGTGTAGCGACGAATGGGCATGTCCGGGCGGTTCCTGGGCCGGTGTTGATCACACACGCGAGAGACGAGGGCGACGCGTGGTCTGTGGTCGCGTGTCGAGTGCGGCGCTCTGGCGCACTCTCAGCATGGCACGGAGGCATAGGGCATGGTGGTTCTAGAGTGGTCCAGAGGCTGGTTGTGCATTGCCGCTGGACAGGGGGTGGCGGTGGATGGTAGTCAATGTCCTAGACAAGGTTGGCGAGGCTAGGGATTCTCCTAGCTTGATGTCGACACTGGGTGGCAAGGTGAGGCTCGACATGCTCAACATTCATGCCAATGGCAAGCTCACAGTAAGATAAACCTTGATAAAAGATCTAGATGATCTACTAAGAGCATGATGTGAGCTAGAGAGGGAACAAGGTTGGCCAAAAACGCAGCTCACTATAGTGTTTGATGTTTGTTTGATTTCTGTTTGCAAGGTGTTTGAGGAAATGGCCAAAAGTGATTTGAATATGAATTTTTGAATGAAAATTGGTGGGTGTACTAGTCACATACTAGGTAGTCTCTAGTTAGTTGGAAAGGTCAAGATGCACTGGTTTGGTTGGGTTTTGAGAAATGGTGATCTTCACTTATGTTAAAGATTCAATTTTGAATTGTCATTTGAATCAAGTTGCCAAATGTTCCTGTAAGTTTGAAAGGTGGGCTTTGATTCACTTTTACTTGGTCTAACAACGGGTGAAAATATTTGGGATTGTTTCTGTTTGAAATCTTGGATTAGAAACACTCAAAGTGGCCTAGTGAGCAAGATTGGCAAAAATGACCATTAGCTTATTTTGTTTGTATTTGAATTTTTATTGATTTGTTTGTTCTTGGATTTGATTTAGATGATGTTGTTTTCATCTTTAAACCATTCCTTGCTAATCACATCAATCACACAAGTCCATTCATACATTTATACAATCATCACATACACACATGCATTCATATGATTTAATTAACAAAAGTTTTTGTTAACCCTAATTTTGGTGATTAGAAATTGATAATAATGATCAATGTTTTTGGGATGTTACAAACCTTGCCTCCTTAAACAAAATCTTGTCCCGAGATTTGAGAAAGAAGAAAAAGAAAAACTAGGATTTAAAGAGATTGGGAAACTCCGTCTTGATGTAATCTTCTCGTTCCTAGGTAGCTTCTTCTTCAGTATGGTTGCTCCACTGGATCTTGAGAAACTTGTTGCTTCGGGTCCTGGTGGTTCTGAAAGCTTCCTCCAAGATACGGATGGGTACTCAGGGTACATCTGGTCATCGTTGATCTCTATGGTTTGGTGATCAATGTTCTTGAAAACTTCAGTCTTCTTCGGGACTTCTAGGCATTTGCGAAGTAACGATATATTGAATACATTATGCATGGCTGGCATCTCCTCTGGCAGTTCCAGTTGATATGATACTTCTCCTCAACGATTCAGAATCTTGAAGGGTCTGATATATCTGGGGGCTAACTTTCCTTGGAGATGGAAACGTTGCATTACTTTCAAAGGCGACACTTTGAGGTACACAAAATCTCCGATATTGAAAGCGAGGTCTCGACGTCTCTTGTCGGCATAACTCTTTTGTCTGTATTGGGCGGTCTTAAGGTGCTCACGGATCTTGTGAACTTTCTCTTCTGCTTCTCGTAGGATGTCGGGTCCAAAAATCTGACTCTCTCCTACTTCTGACCAATTCAAAGGGGTACGACACTTCCTTCCATACATGAATTCAAATGGGGCCTTTTGCAAACTAGCTTGATAACTGTTGTTGTAAGAAAATTCTGTGAAAGGCAGACAGTCTTCCCATTTAGATCCATACTCTATCACACATGCTCTCAACATATCTTCGAGTATTTGATTTGCTCGGTCCGTTTGTCCATCGTTTTGAGGGTGATACGCTGTGCTGAAATCCAGTCGGGTTCTCAATCCTTCTTGGACTTTCTTCCAAAATCTCAAGGTAAACTGAGTTCCTCGATCCAACACAATGTTCTTGGGGACTCCATGCAAACTGATGATTCTAGCGATGTACAACTCTGCTAGCTTCGAACTCTGATAATTGGTATTGACTGGTAAGAAATGGGCGACTTTGGAGAGTCTATCAACTTTGACCCAAATAGAGTCATTTCCCCTACTAGATGTAGGCAATCCAATGATAAAGTCCATTCCAACTAAATCCCATTTCCATTCCGGAATTTGTAATGGTTGAAACAGTCCTGAGGGTCTCTGATGTCCCTCCTTAACTCTTTGACAAATATCAGATTTGGCGATGTAGCTTCCGATTTCTCTCTTCATCTTATGCCACCAAAATTGCTCCTTCAAATCTTGATACATCTTCATTCCTCTGGGGTGGATAGAATAACGGGTATCATGGGCTTCCTTCAAAATAGCTTGCTTCAAATCTGTGTCTGCTGGCACACAGATACGTCCTTTGTACCACAAAACTCCTTCATCTTCGGTGAATCCGGGTACCTTGCCTGTACCGATACGATGTTTGATTCCGTCGATACTAGCATTTCCTTTCTACGCATCCTTGATCCGACTGATCAATGTGGGTTGAAGTTCTATGCCAGCCAAAAATCCTTCACTTACTAATTCCATTCTAAAATCTTCCATCTCCTTGTGAAAATTTAATTGCTACGTCAGAATCATAGAGTTCAAGTGGCACGACAATCTGCTAAGGGCATCTGCTACCATATTGGCTTTACCGGGGTGATAGTGAATGTCCAGATCATAGTCCTTGATTAGCTCTATCCATCTCCTCTGCCTCATATTCAGGTCCTTCTGAGTGAATATATACTTTAGGCTCTTGTGATCCGAATAAATCTCACAACGGTTTCCCATAAGGTAATGCCGCCATGTCTTCAGGGCTAGAACTATAGCTGCTAGTTCAAGGTCATGTGTAGGATAATTTTGTTCATGTTGCTTCAGTTGTTGGGATAGATAAGATATAACTTTGCCTTCTTGCATTAGCACACATCCGAGACCGATCTTGGATGCGTCACAATACACATCAAAAGGCTTCGTGATATCCGGCATGATCAAGATTGGGGCTAAAATCAATCTCCTCTTGAGTTCTTGAAACTCGCTTCACATTTATCCGTCCATTCAAACTTCTTATCCTTCTTCAACAATTGGGTCATGGGTCTGGCGATACTCGAGAATCCTTCTACGAACTTGCGGTAATATCCCGCTAATCCAAGAAATGCACGAACTTGGGTTTGAGTGGTTGGGGCTTGCCAATCTTCAACATCCTTCACCTTTGCAGGGTCAACGGCAATTCCTCCGGCTGATACGATATGTCCGAGGAATCCTACTTCCTATAACCAGAATTCACATTTGCTAAACTTGGCATACAACTGATGCTCCCTAAGGGTTCCAAGGATGGTCCTCAGGTGTAGCTCATGTTCTCCTTCTAATTTGGAATAGATCAGAATGTCATCGATGAAAACAACGACAAATTTGTCCAGGAAGTCCATAAAAACCTTATTCATGAGGTTCATGAAATAAGCGGGGGGCATTGGTTAATCCAAAAGACATGACAGTGTATGCATACAATCCATATCTGGTGGTAAACATAGTCTTCGGTATATCCTCTGCGCGAATCTTGAGTTGATGATAGCCAGTTCTAAGATCAATCTTAGAAAACACTTTGGCACCAGTCAACTGGTCAAATAGGTCTTCTATCTTTGGCAATGGGTACTTGTTCTTGATAGTAAAATCATTCAGCTTCTGATAATCCGTACACAAATGGTTACCTCCATCTTTCTTGTCCACAAACAAGACAGGTGATCTCCATGGCGACGCACTTGGTTGGATCAATCCTATCTCCAGCATAGCATACAGTTGCTTGTTCAACTCCACTAGTTCTGATGGGTTCATACTATATGGTCTCTGGGATATGGGTCCGGTTCCAGGGATTAGTTCAATGATAAACTCGATATCCCGATCTGGGGGCATACCGGGCAAAACATTTGGAAATACGTCGGGTATTCACAGACTACTCTGACTTGGTCAATGGTTGGTTGGGCTAGACTCTTGTTGCACTTGAATTGATGGGGCAAGGTTTCAGATACATGCTCTACTGATATTCCGGCTGTACTGGTCATGGTTATGGCTTTCTTGGCATAGTCGGTTAATCCTTTATGTTTCGACATCCAATCCATGCCTAGTACTACTTCCAAAACTTTAGTTCCAAGTACTATTAGATTAGCATAAAAATCTATGCCATGGATTTGGATAGGTACGGCCTTGCAAATTTGTCTAGCTTTGGTGGTCGAACTAGGAATTTGAACTATCATAACATTCTTAAATTTGGTTGGTTGAGTGCGATGCTCCAGAATCAAACAAATGAGTGCGATGCTCCAGAATCAAACAAATGAGTGCGATGCTCCAAAATCAAACAATACTCTTGCAAGTACTGAGTTAACAGAAAACATACCCAGCACGACATCTGGCGCTTCTTGGGCTTCTTCAGCATGCATTAGAAAGAGATGACCATTGCGGTTGAGAGAATTACCTAGGGAAAACCTTCTTCCAGGCTGAACACGACACAACTGCTGAGCTAGGGCATTTGCATTGGGGGCTGCGGCAATATTTTTGGGGCACTCATTGGAATAGTGAGCCTTGGTTCCACATTCATAACAAGTCACCTGAGACTTGTCCTTTGCTGCAACATGCACAACATTGCTTCTAGTCCTTGGGGCAGTATTGGCGTTGGTGGCGACATTGTTGTTGTTGAACTTGGGCGGGGCACGATTGAAATTGCTGGGGATGTCGGGGTTGTTGTGATTTCCTCCAGGCCTTGGGTCTCCTCCTCCGCAGTTGGGATAGGTTGGACGGTTCATCGGGGGTCTACTGGTTCTTGGGGCAAATACTGGAGATGGGTTGGGGCGATACTTTGGGTTATGTTGGGTTCCTGGTTGATGCATCATTCTACGCTTGCGGTTCTCATTGGCTTGGTTGATCTTGCCTTCCATTTGAATATCAGAATCCACTAAGGCTTCAATATCAGCAAATGGGATATTGTCTAACACCATTTAGGAATCTCATCATGCAGACCATTTAGGAATCTTGCCTTCCATTTGATCTTGCCTTCCATTTGAATATCAGAATCCACTAAGGCTTCAATCTCATCATGCAGACCATTTCGAAATCTCTCCTTCTTCTTGGCTTCAGTGTCAATCTCATCTGGTGCATACCTATCCAATGAAAAAAATTGTCACGGTACTCAACTACTGGCATCCTCCCTTCAGTTCTCTGAAATCATCTCTCATCCTCTTGATCAAACCCGGTGGCACATGGGTTCTGCTAAACTTGACTTTGAATTCATCCCAAGTCATCATCTGTCCTACATTCATGGCACGAACGGTGTTCCACCATGCTCTTGCATCTCCGTCCATATAGTGGGTGGAAAATAGTACCTTCTTGTTGGCTTCCACTCCGGCTACTTCTAGGTTGTTCTCCATGGTTTGCAGCCAGTCATCTGCATCTAGCGGCTCTTCAGACTTAGTGAAGATAGGTGGATTGGTGTTCTGGAAATTCTTGAGTTTGGATCCATGGTTGTCCTGATTTCCATGGCCTTGGTTGTTGTTGTTGGCCATTTGAGCTATGTGCTTAAGGGTCGCTAAGTTGGCTTGACGTTCGGATCTTTCAGCTTCGCGGTCAGAAACCAACATTTGCAAGATTTGCAACATTGGGTCCAGGGATGAAGTGCTTCCTCCGCGAGGCATCTGAAGATTGAGATAGATCATGAGAAAAGAGGGAAATTTCTAAGTTTCAGGGGTTTTGTTTTTGAAAGCTTTTCAAAGTTTGACTCAGATTTTGATAGCAACTTGTTTTGCATTCATTCATTCATAGCAGACGATACAAACACACACCACAACAAGGAAAAACAGATGGTTTTAAGAACCATTCTGGGAAACTATGATACAGTGGGACCGGATACAACTCACCAACACTAGTGCTCAACTGTTACTATTCCTTGGAGTCGGTGTCCTTATCATTCTCATCATCATCCATGAAGGCGAAGTCATCCTCATCGGTGAAGAAGTCCATGGCCTGATCCTCCAGAAAGTCATCATCATCGCTAAGGTAGGATTAGGGGTCTCCACGAAGGTCTTCCCTTGTATTCTCCCTCTCCTCAAGCTTCATGTCCCTCTCGTGAACGGTCTCCTCCAAGTCGGTGATCCTGTGGCGAAGACGGGCAATGATGTGCTCGTTCTTGTCGAGATGATGGCGACGAGATTGGCGATCCTTTACTAGCATGGCAATGGTCTGATCCTTCTGGGCAGCGATGGCGTAGTTGTGGTTGGCGTAGGTGTGGGCACTGTCTAACTCCTTCTGTCTGTCATACATCATGAAGATGAGATGGTCCACTTGGTTCTTCAGCTGAGGGTGATATGGTGCCTCCAGTGGTTGTCCCATAACATCACGCCTTGGGAAGAACTCAAAGCAGATACCCTTGATCTGATTCATACGCTGCCCACACAGACGGGCAAGAGCTTCCTGCATGTCCCTGGCAAGTCCATCTAGCAATTTGTTCTCTCTGATGGTGAACTGAAATACCTCTGAGATGGGTGCTTCAATCTTTCCTCAGAGACTTTCAACGATCAGCCATTGTAGTTCCTCTCCTTCCTGATCGTTGAGCTGAGCTCCGAAGAACTCGGGGTGCGGACGCTCCAGATGTTCCGAGAGTTGGTCCAAATCACGCTCAAAGATGAGGTGTATAGGTCCCAACCTTTAATAAGGTAGAGGTCCCTGTGTTTACAATGCTAGTCCCTAGATCAATAGCTAGCATCCACAGTTAAGATGTAATATCAAGAAACAAAGGTCATAATACAACTTTATAACCAGGAATAAAATAATTCATTACATCTTACATAGCTCATTTGGCTATCTCAATACAATGCAGCAGAAATATATATAGCATGGAGTCCTTCATATTCAAAGTTCCACAGGCAATCATGTTGGTTGTAGACTTCTAATCCTATTCAATATACTTCACTAACATCAAACAAACCTGCAACATAATAAGTTACAGCCACAAGGGTCAATACATTTTAATTGTATTGGCAAGTGATACTATGGTATAGTAGTGGCATCTATCATCTATATGCATCTGGCTAAGTGGAGCTTAGGCTTGCTTTGCTCAAAATAGATTTTCCTTATCATTTGAAAACACTAAATTTTTGTTTGTCAAAATCACCCAAGGAACAACCAATGAATATTGGTTAACCTTTACCCTTATTTAACCACAAGCTTTTAACTTAGAAATTGGGATGAGGAGATCCTTGATAGCTTCCATGTCTTGATGCTCAAATTTTCCATTGTCGGGGACACGGCTAAGTACTTAGATTTTACTCTCTCGAGAGGTGGTGCACTTTCCCCACAAGACTCGACATGCATCGAGACAAGATCTTTTAGAAGCCTTCCCTTAGACCAAAATGGACGCGCTCCAAACATATCCCCCTACCACCAACTGTCCATCTAGCTAAGTTATTGCAACCTATATGATGCAGGCAGAGCCCATAATGCCATGTGGCTGCACTAGAAGCTTCTCAACATTTGACATCTCAAATCTCTTTGTTCCTGGGTGGCTTTCCACAACTGTGACACACAAGTTTTCGCCAGTTTACTGGCCCTGTGTAACCACTCAACATAAATCCATTCTCACCATTCCACCTAGGTGATTCATTCACATAGTTGTTTTATTAAACAAAACACAAGTCATAGACTTAGAAATATTTAATAGCATGAATATAATCCACCCTTGTTTTCTACTAGCTAGCCTAAGCATGATACTAGTAGGGATCTTAACTTAGGAAAATTCTACTAAGGCATCATCTACTAGGATTTCCCATGGCATAGCATACTTAGTAAATTTCCATCCAAGTCCTACATAGAAATATCACTAATGCATAGTGAAAATAGTGGGACAAAAGTATGAAGAACCACTTGCCTTTTTAGTATAGAATATAGATTCACTCCTTGATCTTGAATTAGTCACACTCTTCAAATTTCACTACAGTTCAATCAAGGCACAAATTCAATCTAGCATTCAAACAATTCATCACATAGAATAATAAAACAAAGCAATGCATGCAAAAGATTTTTTTTATTTGGAAAAGTGGTTTCTAATAGTCTACAAACATTTTAAAACACCTATTGGTCATTTGTAAAAGTGGCAAGGTCATTTGAAAACAAGTTAGTGAAAAATGGCCATTTAAATCATTTTGATTTTGCTAGAAATGATTTAAATCAAAGTAATAATTTCTAGTGTTTGACAAATATATTTTTAAACACAATTGTTAGTGTTTATGGTTAAAGTGTTTGAAAACAAAAATAATTTACAAAAGGTTTCACTCAAAATCCATTTTTAAATCAAAGCAATATTTTATTTTGTTGGAAATGCCTTTAACTAAAGTAATAATTTTATAGGGTTCACCAAATATATTTTTAAATCCAAAAACTTGGTGTTTAGGGTCAGAGAGTTTAAATCAAATTATTTTCCAAAGGTTTTACTCAAAAAGCATTTTAAACCATAATAAATATTTTTATTTAACTAGAAATGCTTTTATTCAAAGGAATAACTCCTAAGTGTCACAAAATATACTTTTAAATCTATAAGTTGGTTTTTATTGTCATTAGGTTCAAAACAATCCATTTACAAAAGATTTTACCCTAAAAAAATTATTAGAATAAATTTTATACACAAAATATGCCTATAGATGTTTCTGCACAAACAATGAATTTAATAGAAGCAAATCATTAAACAAAGGGCATGGTTGGAAAGTATTCTTTTTGTTGATTCCATTGATATAAAGTTTGTAAAATTTGGACATGTAGATTTAAAGTTATGAATTTTACAAAATCAAACATCTAATAGATTCATTTCTGTTTTTAAAACAATCTACAGGCCACGTGTCTTGATCTGATTCGCTGTTACCGGTTTGGCAGGATCGCGTGATGTAGTGCGTTGGTCTAATTAAAATCGTGCGGCTCAGATCTAATCATACCGGTTCACTTAAGTCATCTATCATATCCTTACGATAAACATCTAACGGCTCAGATCTAGACGACCAAAGATGGGCGGCGCAACGACGGTGGCTGGCTGCAGCGTGCTCAGACGGTGGTGTTGCCGGCAATACATGAAGCAAGGGAGAGGGAGGATATGCTCACCATGTTCGGGCTGGAGTGCTGACTCTCGGGGTGGTATCTGTCGACGGAGGGGCGCACGGTGACGACGTTAATCGCTCGCCGGAGAAGTTTCTGGCAGCTGGCGCTCACTGTCGATGATGGAGGCATTGCTACGGTGCGAGCTAGGTCACGAAAACGGCAGCGTCAGTTACGTAAGAGGTCACTGGTCACACTCGTGTCATCGGGAGGAAGAGGGGTGGTCAGAATGTTACCAGGGACGTCGCAAGAGTTGAGACAAACGGTGGCGTCGCTCTGTCGTTGAGGTTGCCGAGGATTTGGGGCACGCGCGAGCGAGATGGAGCTACCGGGGGATGCGTAGGGAGGTGGGGATCACGCTCGTGTGGTCGAGGGGGCAAAGCGGTGGCTGGGCTCACCGAAATTGACCGGAAATCTCGTCGGGGTAGAGGGAGGTCTTGAGCAAAATTATAGCAGCCTGGTGGTAAAGGAGAAGGGGAGAGTGAGGGGAAAAATAGAGGAGGTGTGGGCGCTTAAGAGGGCGTGATAACAGGCAGAGTTATGCACGCATTGATGCGAATTTCATCCCGCGAAATCAAAGCAGAAACGGGCGAGAGGGGGGGAGGAACTGGTCGCGGTGGGTGAAGACGATGACTGACAGGTGGGGTCCGTTGGTCAGCGGTAGAGAGGGGAAACAGTGGGGTCTCCAAGTCAGGACTGAGTGTGTGCGGGTGTGAGTGGACAAATGTTTCGAGAGGGGGAAGAGGAGGTGGGCTGCGCCGGGCTTAGTGGGCTGGGCTGGGCTGCTTCTTCTCTATTTTTTCTTCTTTGTTTCTTTTTGTTTTTCCATTTTGATTTTCTGTTTTGAATTTCAAACTACCATTTTAATTCAGATTTCTTTTTCAAATCTTTTCCAAATATTCAGTATGTTCATATACTATTTTAAATATGTATTTAAAGTCCATTTTAGAATAATTATTTTATTCAATTATGATTTTAATTATATTTACAAAATCTTATCTGAATTCTAATTTTCATCGCACCTTTTTCTGTAGGTTTTATTTATTCAAAAGTATGTTAAATAATTCACTTAGAATTATTAAAACATTTTAATATAATTTAATATTCATTTAAATTGAGCATTTGTCTTTATTCAAATAAAATCCAATATGGTTTTAATTCCATATAAATTTTATTCAAATAATTCTTTTATTCCTTTTATGTCAATTAGATAACTTTTTAATCCACTTTGGAAAAATTCCAATTTATTAATTTCCCATGATTTAATTAATCATTTCTATTAGGGATTTTTGTCTTTATTCAAATGGAATAGAATTTGGATAATGCCATATAATCTTTATTAGAATATTATTTTTCCCTTTATTTTAATTGGATTATATTTATTCCATTGGCTTATGGATTTAACTTAAGGTTTAAATTGTCTTCTAAATAATTTTATTGGGATTTATTATTTATTTAGTTTTAGGCAATTTGTCTTTATTTAAATAAAACTGGATATTGTTCAATTCTTATGATTTTATTTAAATAATCTTTTTCTCCTTTTATTATTCAATAAACTTTCGTTTGCTAAGGATTTGGCCAAGATTTAATTTGGCTTTTAAGTATTCCTTATTTATTTGTTTTCTTTCTTTGCCTTATAAAATCCATATCTTTTTATTTATAGATCCAAAATTGGTGATTCCAATTTGTATACTTTTATTTAATATTTGTTTATCCTTTTAAATCTCTTTAGAATTATTTTGCTCACAATTTGGTTTGGTTTTTATATAGGAGATTTATTAGCTTTGGAAATTATTTCCTTATCTTATTATATTTATAAGTTTTTATCTATGCCTCCAAATTAAGTGAATCCAATTTCTATGGTTTATAATATTTTTGTTTATCATTTTTGATCATTTATAAATGTTTGTGTTGACAAATTTTTATATGTATCAAATCCATGGTCTTAGAGAGATCTTGGAAATGAATTATTCCATTAGGGTTTTAGGGTTTTGGTTTAACTTTTTTCCAAGTGTTTAAATATCAAGATACATTCACTTGATTGAAATTTGTTGGATTCATTTTTATTCAAAGTTTGTTCAAGATGGGTTTTGATGTTTTCATTTAGAATCAAAAAGTTTCTTTTCACCCTAAATTTCAACAATTATTTATTTTGTTTATTTATTTTTCACATTACAAAATTTGGAAAATTTTGGGATGTGACATGACGTCCCCTTCATTCCCCAACTGATAGAACTTGCTATACTTCACGTCCATCTATAAGAATATAGGATGAGTAAGTTAGTAGAGTGATCAAGTGTGTCAAATTTTATGTAAGTTTGCAAGAATTTTTTGAGGAACATGATTTTTCATGAAAGAGTCTAAGTGATAAGAATGAGAATAAGTTTTAATAAATACTCACTTCCTTGGTTTTGAACTAAGTTTTTGATTCAACGTCCATTCTAAACTATGATCTCCTATGGTCAGGATGTGCTCTGGTACCAACTTTTCAACACCCGGATTTTTAATCCCAGATGCCTATTATGCCATACATCGCAACCCCAGGATTACCATTTTTGCGAGACATAACAGATTGGATATCATAGTACATCATCCAATACAAACCATACATAAGGTCTTACAACAATTAAAGGATCACATGGTCCAGTCTTAATACAATCATAGCAGCGGAATAACGTAATAATAATAGTAGCGTAGGCGAGGCTCCATCTTCATGGTGACGGGCAATGATGACGATGGGAGATGATCCTAGTTGTCGTAACCTTCCTGCGGTCCATCCTCCTAATAGTCTTCTTCATAGTCTCGCCCTGAGAATAGCCAGGGACAAAGCCATTAGTACTCTTTAAGTACTCGCAAACTAATACTAACAAGTGAAGTGGTTTTGAGTAGGGATACTAAGCTTTAGGTTGTTTTCCAAAAAGCCAGATTTATCTCTACTGAGTTCAAAAGCAAAGAAAGCTAGTTGAAAGTTTTATAACACCTAAGTGGGAACTTGAATTTTATGTCACAACCCTGTTGTGGTCAAGTCAAGTCATGAATCGTTACACAAGTCATTTTCAATACATGTGACGATGGAACAGTATGGCCACTCCAGCTGTCCATAACCACGGATGAGGCTATTCGAATAGTTTGACACTCTATAGAGGTGGTGCACTTTCACCACAACATTTGATACATCCGTCAGGAACAATCTTGAATTCACCATACTCAGTAGATAATCAATCCTAACCTTTCCATTACACGCCCTAGTATAGACACCTCCCCTGTGAGTTTGGCCTCCCAACCATGACCAACTGTCATCTTGGGAACTGCACAGGTGGACAATCTTCACAAGGTAGCCTCAGCTCAAACCTTGGCCGCAAGGAATCCATACTAAGGTATATAAATTTCAAGTCAAGCCCTACCAAAATTTTGCGTAATGTGGTTGTACAGTAAAATTTGAATCGTATCGCATCCAGACAACCATCAGTTTTATAAAGGGCTAAGGCTCATGCCTCAACATTTTCATCAAAATCATCTGGTGTTCAAGAACACATGTCAAAACATTTCATTAGAATGACTCATCATTCTAAGGTTTTCATAACCATTTTCATCAAGTATTCCCATCTAAATTGATTAAGTTTTATGCTTAGCACTAGCATCTACAAGTGGGGGTAAACTCTAATGAGGGGTGATAATCAAGGGTGAAATGATCTAAGTTCAATCTCATGCCTCAGGATGACATCAAGATTTATCTAACTTAGGCCAAGTTTTGTGCTCTTTATGCTACCTTTAAATATCTTTCTAAGATCTACAAGTCACTAAGTAAAGTCCAAAAGAAAGCTTTGATAAAGAATTAAAATAACTAAGCTTGCAAATAAAACTAGGAGAGGGTATAATTAAATTTATCTAACCAAGCATGCTTAATGCATTGCATATGTTATCTAACTTTCACAGTGGCAAGTGTTAGCTTGCATAGGTAACATGCAAGTGGTAGCTTGCAAATATTAGCTTGCCTTGTGCAGAGCAGTGGTTGAAGTTCTCCTCGGCTTATTCCTCGTAGTATTCTCCTTCCTCCTCGTATCCTTGGTCGGTACTAGCGTCTATAAATAAATACGAGGTACACAAGCACCAAACAATACTTAACTACTTTTATTTATCACCCAAGGTTTTCACTAGATGATCTAGCATCATAACAAACATTACAATCATCAAAGCACTTGTCTTATTTATTTTATTTTAGAAAAGTATTTTCTAATCATTGAAAAACTACTTAAGATTTAATATTCTCCAACTAATACATGGGATCATGTTGACACATGTCATCACCACATATTTCAGTACTTTGGAATGTGATTTAATGTGGTGTCACAATTTAATAAGGTTTAACCTTTTATTTTAATTAAATAAAGTGACTAGAAATGCATATGGGGCATTCTTTTATTACTTGTTCAATATTTCTGGAAGTAAACCTAGATATTTTTATATATTCAGAAAGGTCTTGTTAAATGTGATTTTTGAGATTTGGAATCAACTCAAAAGCTTTTGTGGTTGAATTTTGAAAAATGTTTGAATGTAGAAAAGCTTCTGCCTTGTTATATTTACTATAGGTGATCTACAAATCTAAATGGTTTGAATCCAACAGGCTTGGATTAAGAATTCCAGTACCTTTCTAAAAAAATTGGTTTCATGCAATTTGGTTCAATGAATCGACCTGGGTTGATTTTTTAATCTAGGCGAAAAACTAAGTTTGCAACTAATAGTAAAAACCTAAATTCAAACTACTGGGTTTTTCGGGAGTGTAACTGGGCCGGCCCACGGCGCACAGCGCGCACGGGTGAGTTTAAGTGGGTGTCCCCACCAGTCAGCGAGACAGGGGGTGCGAAGCGGTACGGGGCAATCTAAACCACACGATCAACTTCTAATAGAACGGCTGTGACTTATCGTCTCCGTCGGGCAATGCCGGCAAGACAGAACACTAGCACGGCCAGTGAGGTTCTACGGGGGCTCACCGGGGCTCATGCGAGGGTCGGCAATAGGGGAAAACGACGAAGTCGACGACGGTGAACCTCCTGGTACCGGTGGCTTCTCCTAGGGCAGCTCCAATCACTGGCTCCTCTTCTCCTCCTCCGCGGCAGACTCCAGCAAAATCCCAGCGACCTGCTACTCGCCTTGCTCCGGGGATGAGGTGGGGTGGTTCTGAGAGAGAGGGGAGTGTGTTGGTGTGAAGAAATCGAACGGGGGTGGACTCTATTTATAGTTCCAAGAGGGGACCGAAGGGCGCGAGTGAAGCTCGTCGTGGTCGTTGTAACAGCGGGCTAATGGCATGGGCGACGGAAGGGGTAGTGTTGTGCTGCCTGGCGAAGCTGAACGGCATGGTCGCGAGGTGTGGGCGGTGCGAGATGGTCGGAACGCTGCGGTGCTCTAGGCGGGTCCGACATACATTTTAATGGCGCATGGGCTCTCCTGGTCGCGCGGCGACGAACGGGCATGTCCGGGCGGTTCCTAGGGCGGTGGTGATCACGTACGCAAGTGGCGAGGGCGGCGCGCGGTCTGTCGTCGCGTGTCGAGTGCGGCGCTCTGGCTCGCTCTCGGCATGGCACAAAGGCATAGGGCGCAACGGTTCTAGAGTGGTCCAGAGGCTAGCTGTGCATTGGTGCTGGATAGGGGGTGGCGGTGGACGGTGGTCAATGTCGCAGACAAGGTTGGCGAGGCTAGGGCTTGTCTTAGCTTGCTGTCGACACTGGTGTGGCAAGGTGAGGCTCGACATGATCACCATTGATGGCAATGGCAAGCTCACAGTAAGCTAAAACTTGATAAATGAGCTAGATGATCTACTAAGAGCATGCTGTGAGCTAGAGAGGGAACAAGGTTGGCCAAAAACACTACTCGCTATAGTGTTTGGTGTTTGTTTGATTTCTGTTTGCAAGGTGTTTGAGGTAATGGCCGAAAGAGATTTGAATTTGAATTTTTGAATGAAAATTGGTGGGTGTACCAGTCACATACTAGGTAGTCTCTAGTTAGTTGGAAAGTTCAAGGTGCACTAGTTTGGTTGGGTTTTCAAAAATGGTGATCTTCACATATGTTAAAGATTCAATTTTAAATTATCATTTGAATCAAGTTGCCAAATGTTTCTGTAAGTTTGAAATGTCACATACCAAATTTTAGATTTGGTTCTGCATATCATTCATAGCATTGCATCATGTTCTTCCATGCAAAACCTTCGATTGAATTGGTTCGGCAAAACGCTATGTTCAAAACTCTACTTTATATTACTAAAATGCTCCTGCGGGAGAGTACACTAGGGCCCGAGTTTTCCTCCCTAGTAAACTAGTGTCTTCACTCACCACTTGACCCTAGATTGATCCCCTGGATTTTAGAAAATTTTAGAAAGAAGTTTCGTTCGAATCGGAGCTCGTATGGAAAAGTTGCGGAGGTTTTACTAAATCAGTTATTAGAAAAATTAAAAGAACAAAAAAAAGGGAGTTCGCTGGCCGCGCCCAGCCAGCGCGCCAGCCAGCTGGGCGCAAGCGCTGCTGGGCGGATAATATCCGCCGCCGCCCCCGCGCCAGGCCACCGACAGGTGGGCCCCACCTGTCGGCGCCGACTTCGGCGTGTCCGCCTCCAACCGCCGCCACCGTATCCGCCTCCGACTCCTCCTCCGCGCCTTCTTAACCGCCGCCACTCGCCTTCTATCGCGCCGCTTCCCTTTGCGAAGCCGCCGCCGCCAAGACAGCGCCGGCCGCCACTAGGTGAGCTTGCCGCCGCCTCCATCTCGCCGCCGCATCATGAGCGCGCTTCTCATGAGTCCGTGAGCTCGCCGCCGCTAACGCCGCCTTCTCGCAGCCGCCGACGCTGAGCGCCGACGCCCAGCCGCTGGCCGCCGCCGCCGAGGCTGGCCACGCGCCGCCACCGCCACGGGATCCGCCTCCTCGTCGCCGACCCCGTATGCCACCTCGCCGCCGCAGGAGACTGTCGCCGCCGCCGTCCCGAGCTCGCCGCCGCCGCCTCCGGTGAGTGCTGCCGCCGCCTCATCTCGGCCGTTGGATCTCCAATCCGTGGCTCAGATCGACCGAGACCACGCGGTTAACCGCAGTCAACCCGCGCTGAGTCAGCAGGGAATATTCCCAGAATATTCCCTTTTGATTTAAATCGTTTTGGAAATTGCAGAAATTTGTAGGATTTTGTAAATTGCGTAGAAATTAATCCGCTGGGCCAAAAATTGCAAATAAAATATGTGTAGATTCAGTAAGTCGTGTAGAATCTTGCTGTACCATTGTTTCACACTTTTGCAGCAAGAATTTGTCCAGATTAATTAAATGGGTTAATGGCCTTTTTGGAGTAATTAATTCGTAGAAAAAGATCTGTAACTCCAAAAATTGCATATGATATGTCCCTGGATTCAGTAGAACAAGGGGAATCTCAAAGTGAATTAAAAAGTTAGGCTTACAGTAAAAACTTCTGCAGAAACTATTTAGTGGCTTTCTGCAGTGTTTTAATTATTCAGGGAGTTTTATAATTCCTTTTTGAGTAATTCCAGTTGGTACTGTTCCTAAATAGCAATGCCTATGCAGTAGATTTTTCCCAAGATTTTACAAACAGTATACTACCGGTAGTGAATTATTTGGGTTCTAGCTCTAGTTTTGAGCATTATATTTTGCTTAATAGTTTTCCTTGCGCTAAAACTATTTTCCATGCATGCAATCAGTAGCTTTACTAAATAGGATTATGTGGTGCTGCTGTAGCGTCAATCCACTTGTGGATTGTTTGTTTATGAATGCAATTGTATCGTGTAGATTGTGACGAGTGCAACGCTTGCTCGTGTGTGGATTGTTCTTCCGACCTCTACAACCAAGGCAAGTAGATGCTACCTTGTTCATGATATCGTCCTACTATTTTCAATGCATTGTCGTGTATTTGGTAGACGCATGTGTAGGATGATACTACCGCTATGCTATGTCCTATTATGTGGTAGGGTTGTCCTTGTAGATGAACCACCGTTGGTAGATGTGCTTAGCCATGCTATGATGAACGAGGGCTAGGTTACATCACTGAAACTTGTTTCTAAAAGTGTTGGTTTGTGAAAACTAAAACAACTTAATCAATGAATCTCCTGGGTGTGATGGGATTGATAAATTTTGGTGGTTTCATTGCGGAAAGGCACCCAGGTATCAAGAGAAAACGATTGGCTTCTTTATTCTGTAGTTTACGTGTACAACCATGTGCCAATAATGAAATGGGCGGTTGGTTAGACTTAGAAGGTTGTGGTAACTCGAACCCACGTATCCAGAGATGTAGAATTTTGGTAGGTTGGACCGGTGTGCGTCGGGATTGGGGAGCTACTTCCCGAACGGTCTCTTCTTGGCCTTCTCCCTATCATCACCCAAAATGAGAGTGATGGTACGAGCTGGGCTGGCCAAGTCACATGGGTAAAGTGTACTAACCCTCAGGTGTATAATCTAATCGATTAGCCGTGTCCCCGGTTATGGACATCTGAGTTGCTTGATATTGATTCCATGACATGTTTCTCGATCATTCTAATTTCATAATTGTTTTAATATTGTTGGGTTAACTTAATTGGGATCTTTTCAAAGAAAATCAAAACTGTTTACTAGCTCTACTTGCCAGGCACAGCTCCAATTGCCAAATATGCATGTAGATGTTCGCACTATTGTCTCCTTTACTAGCTCTACTGGCCATACATTCCATGTATTGACCCTTCGGGGCTGCTACATTTCATGTTGCAGGATATTCCGATTCCGAGTAATCGATATAGGCCACGGTACTCCACTCGGCACTTGTTCACTTGTGGGCAATTTGAAGAATGGAGGATTTACCTTATTTATGTTGCTACCTAAATAATTTGAGCTAGCCTTGAGCTAAGATTTTGTTGTAATAATGGTACTCTGGATCTTCGTTATTCATGATACACGAATATTTTGCTATGTTATTCATCTTATTCTATTGTGGGCCAATGAACCGATCTAGGGGTTGGCATGTCACATAGAAGCCACGGTCTTTTCAGAACCGCGGTGTTACAAGATGGTATCAGAGCCAGGTTGTCGACTGTAGGATCGTGACCTAGGATTGGATAGGAAGCCATAGAACTATTAAAGTTTATATTAACTCTGTCTTTCACCTTATGCCCTTCACTCTCGTAAGTTCTTATCATATGCTATTCTCACACTTTCCTCTTTAAATTGATAGATGGGAGAAGTCAGGACTGAGTATGCCACCATGGAGTCACCAAGGCCCTTTGCAAGACAGTTAGCACAGCTCTCGCAGTCATTGGGATTGCCACTGCCCATGTTCAAGGGAAGAAGGCTGTACACCTATGGATATGGTGTGGATGCGTGGGAGATCACCACCTTCATCTTCAGGGATGCCGCCTTGCCAAATCCTGTGCATCTGATCTACACCAAGACATACTGCAACTGGGGACTTGGAATCAACTTGGCCATACATGAAGCCCTGTCTCGCCAGTGCCACCATGTCCGACACCCATCGCCAAAGCAGATTCACCCTACCGTGACTATGGGAGGCGTGATGAAGATGGGCACATTGTGGTTACCCCGGGCGACAGGAACAACATGCCGCCCCGTCGGAGGCACATAGAGGACATGGAAAGGGAGAATGGAGCTCTAGCTGAGAAAGTGATGATGATAAAGGAAATTGCAGATTTTGCTAGCAATGGTATGGTGGTCCAAGGACAGAAGATTGACACCTTGCATGAAGCTGTGGGAGTTCTGGAGAATGCCCTTATAGCCAGAGATGCAACCATAGCTCATCTTCATGGTACGGTGCAGGAGAACACCCAGAACATACAACAGTTGCAAGTGACCGTCCAGGAAAGAGATCAAACTATTGAAGCTATGATAGCCCAGATTGCCACTCTCCAAGCACAGCTGAATCCACCCTCTGATGATGACAATGGAGATGGTGGCAACAATGATGATGATGACAGTGGGAACGATGATGATGATGAGGACGAGGATGATGATGATGGAGACGATGATGGTGGAGGAGATGAAGCTGTTGTAGTTGCAGCTGAGAGTGAAGAAGAAGAGGAGGATCCAGAAGAGGTGGAGTTTGAGATTTCAAGTGATGACTCAGGAGAGGTGTACACTCCGCCATCATGGTTGAACCGTGGACCGAAGCGCCAACGCATGAGTGCAAGGACCTACCGCAACCTCTTCAAGAAGTAGATAGAAGTCCACCAATTAGTCCTCGTTAGGTAAAATCGTTAGGATTAGTCTCAATCGATGTGAAACTTAATTACTGTTAGTTTAAGAGTGTTTGGTTGCTTATTTGTGTACTCCAATATCCCAGGAATTATTTGTGCGAATTTTATGAAAGAGTTATGGCAAGTTTGGTTAATATCTGTGTTATTTTCGCTGCAGTTTTCTGCTGATACAGCAGTACTGTTCGATTTTTCATATTTTTCTGGTAACTGGGAAAAATCTGAAAAACATAGAGCTGGTGAGAAACTCTCTGTACTGTATGTGCAAAAATCAGCATATTTTTCTCACGAGTCTAAGTCAGGTGGAAAAATTCATGAATGCTGCTGGACTGTTCTGGCAGATTGTTGTTTTTGTTGCTTAGTTGATCAACTGTTTAGTTAACCATTGCCAACTCTTGTAAAACTGTTTCAGTAGGTATATACTGCTAGGATAACCCCTGGGATGTTGCTGGATCACTGGTTTGTTGATGTATTGCTTGCTTGAGATTGTCTGCTATTGATTGTTGTTGTTTGATCATAATGCATGGGTAGAATCCTATTATCGTAGTTGCTAAGCTTACCTGTGCTGAACCGCAGATGCCTCCCCGCCGTCAACCCACTGAGTTGGAGCAGCTCATGGAAGCTCAGGCACAGCTGACTCAAGTTATGACTCAGTTCATGGAAGCTCAGAACAACAACAACAATGGGAACAACCAGCCTCAGGGAGATGCTCTCACCAGATTTCTGAGACTAAGGCCAGCTAAGTTTTCTACTACAACGGAACCAATGGTTGCTCTCGACTGGTTGCGTTCAGTCAACAAGGATCTGGTAACTGTTGGATGCACTGATGCTGAGAAGGTGAGGTTTGTCGCTCACCTACTGGAGGGACCAGCCGCTTCTTGGTGGGACACTTTTCAGATCACCCACCCGCTGGATACTGTGACTTGGGCAATGTTTGAGGAAGGTTTCAGGACCAACCACGTGTCTTCAGGAGTTCTGAGCCTGAAGAGGAAGGAGTTCCGCAACTTGCGCCAAACCAATCGCACCATGGCCGAGTACATTGAGAAGTTCAACAACCTGTCCCGTTATGCACCTGAGGATGTTGACACTGATGCAAAAAGAAGGGAGAGATTCCTGGATGGCCTTAGTGATGAGCTTTCAGTACAACTACTGGTGGTTTATTGCCCCACTTTCCAGGAGCTTATGGACAAGGCCAGGATCTTGGAAGGGAAGCACAAGCAGGTGGAGAACCGCAAGAGGAAGAGTAACAATCACCACTCTGGTTCACACCACAAGTCTCGCACTTCATATGATGGACACTCCAAGCATGGAGGGAGTGACCATGGGAGCCATGATCGCCATCACCATGGAGGCGATGGACATCACCATGACAACCACAAGAGCAGCCACCACAGCCACAAGGGAGGACACTCCCACCACTCTGGAGGACACGGTGGACATGACCGCAACCGTGATCGCAGCTTTGTGAAGAAGGATCTGAGTGAGGTGACATGCTTCAAGTGTGGCCAGAAGGGACACTATGTGACAACTGTCCGGAGAGGAAGGGACTGAAGCCAACCAACAACCAGAAGGCCACAGTGAACCACATGAACGTGGAGGAGATCCCAGATGAGCCTGACCTTGTGATTGGTAAGTTCCCAATCAACACTCACCCAGCTTTCATACTTTTCGATACTGGTGCATCGCATTCATTCATATCAAGGGCGTTTGTGGATAAGTATAAGTTACCTACTGAGTCTATGAAAGAGTCTATTAGAGTGAGTTCACCTGGAGGAGATATGATAGCTAGCATGGGATGCCGCGGTTTAACTGTGAGGATTGGAACACACAACTTCATTGCACATCTGGTAGTATTGGAGTCACAAGGGTTAGATGTTATTCTGGGTATGGATTGGATGTCTATGCATGGGGGACACATAGATTGTGCACAGCAAGCTGTTTCACTCAAACCCCGGATGGTAAGAGATTTAGATTCAAGTCGGCGGTGCGACCGGGAAGGTGTAAGTTGAATTCTCTTAAGGGGGTTAGCATGGACACTGTGCTAGTGATTAGGGATTACCCCGACGTGTTTCCGGAAGAGCTGCCAGGGATGCCACCTGACAAGGAAGTGGAGTTTCTCATCGACCTGATGCCGGGAACAGGACCTATAGCAAAGAGACCATATAAGATGGATGTGGATGAGCTGAAGGAATTGAAGAAGAAGCTGAAAGAGCAGTTGGACAAGGGATTCATTCAGCCTAGTTCGTCGTCATGGGGTGCACCTGTTCTGTTTGTGGAGAAGAAAGACAGCAGCAAGAGATTAGTGGTGGACTATCGCTCGCTGAATGAAGTGACTATCAAGAACAAATACCCCCTGCCAAACATAAATGATTTGTTTGATCAACTGGAAGGATCAAAGGTGTTTAGCAAGATTGATCTGCGATCGGGCTACTTCCAATTGAAGATCCGGGAGGAGGACATACCAAAAACCGCTTTCACTACTAGGTATGGTTTATATGAGTATACAGTTATGTCTTTTGGACTAACGAATACCCCGGCATATTTCATGACCACGATGAACAAGGTATTTATGGAGTACTTGGACAAGTTCGTGGTGGTGTTTATTGATGACATACTGATATATTCCAAGGATGATGCTGAGCATGAGAAACATCTGTGACTGATTATGGAGAAGCTGAGGGAACACAAGTTGTATGCCAAATTTAGCAAGTGTGAATTCTGGCTTAACACTGTTGGATTTCTTGGACACATAGTGTCAGGAGAAGGAGTCGCTGTTGATCCAAGCAAAGTGACTGCAGTAACTGAGTGGGAAGCACCCAAGAATGCAGGAGAGATACGAAGCTTTTTGGGACTTGCTGGATATTACAGGAGATTCATTGAAAACTTCTCCAAGATTGCTAAGCCGATGACTGAACTTCTGAAGAAGGAGAGGAAGTTTGAATGGACGGATGTGTGTGAAGCCAGCTTTCAGAGATGAAGCGTCGACTAGTGACTGCACCTGTTCTGTGTTTACCAGATCTTCAGAAGGATTTCCAAGTGTACTATGATGCTTCTCGACAGGGACTTGGGAGCTTGCTGATGCAAGATGGGAGAGTAGTGTCATATGCCTCGCAACAACTTAAACACCATGAGCGGAATTACCCCACACACGACTTGGAGTTAGCGTCAGTGGTTCATGCGCTCAAGGTATGGAGGCACTACTTAATGGGAAAACACTGTGATGTGTACACCGACCACAAGAGCCTGAAGTACATATTCACGCAGAAGGAACTGAACATGAGGCAAAGGAGATGGTTGGAACTTATCAAGGATTACGATATGAGTCTACAATACCACCCAGGAAAGGCCAATGTAGTGGCAGATGCTCCGAGCCGGAAGGTTTATGCCAATGGATTGACAATTTGGGAATTGCCCGAGGATTTGTGCAAGCAATTCAAGGACCTTAGACTGGAGGTAGTATCAGAAGGATACTTGGCAACAATGGAAGTCCAACCAATGCTACAGGACAGAATTAGGAAGGCTCAAGTGGGAGACAAGGAGATTGATGAAGTAAAGGAAAAGATGAAGGAGGATCGAGCAAGGGAATTCCGCGAGGATGAGCAAGGAACCTTGTGGTATGGAGATCGTTTGTGCGTTCCCAACGATCCGGAGATAAGGAAGTTGATTCTGTAGGAAGCTCATGACTCGCCGTACTCCATACACCCGGGAAATATGAAGATGTATATGGACCTAAAGGACAGATTCTGGTGGAACAACATGAAGGGAGACATCGATGTATCTAGCCGGGTGAAGGCGGAACACCAGAAGCCAGCAGGACTGCTACAGCCATTGCCCGTGCCGGAATGGAAGTGGGATAGAGTGGGGATGGATTTTATCACAGGATTGCCCAGGACCAGGTCAGGATGTGACTCCATTTAGGTAGTGGTCGATCATTTGACCAAGGTAGCCCACTTTATACCGGTAAAGACGACTTATACGAGTGCAAAGTTGGCCAAGATTTATATGGACAGAATTGTGTGCCTACATGGAGTTCCCAAGAGTACTGTATTTGACAGAGGCACCCAATTTACCTCACACTTCTGACGCCAGCTGCACGAGTCACTTGGTACTAGATTGGAATTTAGCACAACGTTTCACCCATAGACTGATGGACAGACCGAGAGGGTGAATCAGATTTTGGAGGAAATGCTGAGAGCTTGCGCTTTGGCTCATGGTCCTAGTTGGGATGCGAATTTGCCGTATGCTGAGTTTTCCTACAACAACAGCTATCAAACCAGCATCAAGACGTCACCATTTGATATACTGTATGGGAAACGGTGCCGGACACCATTGCTATGGGATGGAGTAGGAGAACATCAGTTGTTTGGACCTGATTTGATCAAGGACGCTGAGGAGAAGGTCGCCTTGATTAGGGACAAGCTGAAGGTAGTATAATCAAGGCAGAAGAGCTACGCTGACGCCAAGCGCAAGGAAGTGGTGTATGAGATAGGTGATAGAGCATACCTCAGAGTGTGGCCACTTCGTGGAATCAAGAGATTTGGAATTAAGGGTAAGCTGGCACCTCGGTTTATTGGACCGTATCGGGTCTTAGCACGCAAAGGAGAAGTTGCTTATCAGTTGAGTTGCTGAGGCTCATCCGCTGTTCACAATGTGTTCCACGTATCCCAGCTGAAGAAGTGCCATCCGGAGATGGTGGATACACCATTGAGAGACACTGTACCGCTAGAGGAGGTTCAGCTTGAGAATGACTTGACCTATGAGGAGAAGCCGGTCAAGATTCTGGAGACAGCGGAGAGGATTACCCGTACCAAGACGATCAGGTTTTGCAAGGTACAGTGGAGCCACCAAACCAAAGAGGAAGCCACTTGGGAGCGTGAGGATGACATCCGAGAGGACTACCCACACCTATTTGCTAGCCGTGCTGAATCTTAGGGACGAGATTCATCATAAGGGGGTTAGTCTTGTCACATCCCAAATTTTAGATTTGGTTCTGCATATCATTCATAGCATTGCATCATGTTCTTCCATGCAAAACCTTCGATTGAATTGGTTCGGCAAAACGCTATGTTCAAAACTCTACTTTATATTACTAAAATGCTCCTACGGGAGAGTACACTAGGGCTCAAGTTTTCCACCCTAGTAGACTAGTGGTTTCACTCACCACTTGACCCTAGATTGATCCCCTGGATTTTAGAAAATTTTAGAAAGAAGTTTCGTTCGAATCGGAGCTCGTACGGAAAAGTTGCGGAGGTTTTACTAAATCGGTTATTAGAAAAATTAAAAGAACAAAAAAAATCTGCGCCGCCGCCAGCCTGCTGGGCCGCGCCGGCCCAGCCAGCGCCCAGCGCGCGCGCCTGCAGCCACCGCCCGCGCGGCGGATAATATCCGCCGCCGCCCCCGCGCCAGGCCACCGACAGGTGGGCCCCACCTGTCGGCGCCGACTTCGCCGTGTCCGCCTCCAACCGCCGCCGCCGTATCCGCCTCCGACTCCTCCTCCGCGCGGGCCCTCCCCCTCCTCTTAACTGCCTCGCCGTGACCCCTGCCCCCCTATCGCGCCCGCTCCCCTTGCGAGTCGCCGCCTGGCGCCTGCCGCCGCCGCCCATCCGCATCTCTCGCCGCGCCAGTGAGCCCGGCCGCCTCCCTCCATCTCGCTGCCGCATCATGAAGGCTTCCCATGAGCCCACCGCCTCGCTAACGCCGCCTCCCTCTCCCTGCAGGCCGTCGACGCCGAGCCGCCTCGCGCGCCTCCAGGCCACCTCGCCGCCGCCTCCGGTGAGTGCCGCCGCCGCCTCATCTCGGCCGTTGGATCTCCAATCCGTGGCTCAGATCGACCGAGACCGCGCGGTTGACTGGCCAACCGCAGTCAACCCGCGCTGAGTCAGCGCTGAGTCAGCAGGGAATATTCCCAGAATATTCCCTTTTTATTTAAATCGTTTTGGAAATTGCAGAAAATTGTAGGATTTTGTAAATTGCGTAGAAATTAATCCGCTGGGCCAAAAATTGCAAATAAAATATGTGTAGATTCAGTAAGTCGTGTAGAATCTTGCTGTACCATTGTTTCACACTTTTGTAGCAAGAATTTGTCAAGATTAATTAAATGGGTTAATGGACTTTTTGGAGTAATTAATTCGTAGAAAAAGATCTGTAACTCTAAAAATTGCATATGATATGTCCCTGGATTCAGTAGAACAAGGGTAATCTCAAAGTGAATTAAAAAGTTAGGCTTACAGTAAAAACTTCTGCAGAAACTATTTAGTGGATTTCTGCAGTGTTTTAATTATTCAGGGAGTTTTATAATTCCTTTTTGAGTAATTCCAGTTGGTACTGTTCCTAAATAGCAATGCCTATGCAGTAGATTTTTCCCAAGAGTTTACAAACAGTATACTACCGGTAGTGAATTATTTGGGTTCTAGCTCTAGTTTTGAGCATTATATTTTGCTTAATAGTTTTCCTTGCGCTAAAACTATTTTCCATGCATGCAATCAGTAGCTTTACTAAATAGGATTATGTGGTGCTGCTGTAGCGTCAATCCACTTGTCATGCATGCATTCATGCATCATCTTTGTTGCATATGCTTGTGGATTGTTTGTTTATGAATGCAATTGTATCATGTAGATTGTGACGAGTGCAACGCTTGCTCGTGTGTGGATTGTTCTTCCGACCGCTACAACCAAGGCAAGTAGATGCTACCTTGTTAATGATATCGTCCTACTATTTTCAATGCATTGTCGTGTATTTGGTTGACGCATGTGTAGGATGATACTACCGCTATGCTATGTCCTATTATGTGGTAGGGCTTTCCTTGTAGATGAACCACCGTTGGTAGATGTGCTTAGCCATGCTATGATGAACGAGGGCTGGGTTACATCACTGAAACTTGTTTCTAAAAGTGTTGGTTTGTGAAAACTAAAACAACTTAATCAATGAATCTCCTGGGTGTGATGGGATTGATAAATTTTGGTGGTTTCATTGCGGAAAGGCACCCAGGTATCAAGAGAAAACGATTGGCTTCTTTATTCTGTAGCTTACGTGTACAACCATGTGCCAATAATGAAATGGGCGGTTGGTTGGACTTAGTAGGTTGTGGTAACTCGAACCCGCGTATCCAGAGATGTAGAATTTTGGTAGGTTGGACCGGTGCGCGTCGGGATTGGGGAGCTACTTCCCGAACGGTCTCTTCTTGGCCTTCTCCCTATCATCACCCAAAATGAGAGTGATGGTACGAGCTGGGCTGGCCAAGTCACATGGGTAAAGTGTACTAACCCCTGCAGGGTGTATAATCTAATCGATTAGCCGTGTCCTCGGTTATGGACATCTGAGTTGCTTGATATTGATTCCATGACATGTTTCTCGCTCATTCTAATTTCATAATTGTTTTAATATTGTTGGGTTAACTTAATTGGGATCTTTTCAAAGAAAATCAAAACTGTTTATGAAAGTAGGACAAATGTATTTGCAAATGCAAGCCAGACACAGCTCCAATTGCCAAATATGCGTGTAGATGTTAGCACTATTGTCTCCTTTACTAGCTCTACTTGCCATACATTCCATGTATTGACCCTTCGGGGCTGCTACGTTTCATGTTGCAGGATATTCCGATTCCGAGTAATCGATATAGGCCATGGTACTCCACTCGGCACTTGTTCACTTGTGGGCAATTTGAAGAATGGAGGATTTACCTTATTTATGTTGCTACCTGAATAATTTGAGCTAGCCTTGAGCTAAGATTTTATTGTAATAATGGTACTCTGGATCTTCGTTATTCATGATACACGGATATTTTGCTATGTTATTCATCTTATTCTATTGTGGGCCAATGAACCGATCCAGGGGTTGGCATGTCACATAGAAGCCACGGTCTTTTCAGAACCACGATGTTACATGAAAGGTGGGCATTGATTTACTTTACTTGGTCTAAAAAGGGGTAAAAATATTTGGGATTGTTTTCTGTTTGAAATCTTGGACTAGGAACACTCAAAGTGGCCTAGTGAGCAAGATTGGCAAAAATGACCATTAGCTTATTTTGTTTGTTTTTGAATTTCTCTTGATTTTTTCTGCTTGGATTTGATTTAGATGATGTGTTTTTCATATTTAAACCATTCCTTGCTAATCACATAAATCACACAAGTCCATTCATGCATTCATACAATCATCACATACACACATGCATTCATATGATTTAATTAACAAAAGTTTTTGTTAACCCTAATTTTGGTGATTGGAAATTGATAATCATGATCAATATTTTTGGGATGTTACAACTACACTGTAGAGGATAGTTATGTCATTGCTTAAGGATGAACCAGCACCAGATTAGAAATATAATGGCGTCAATAGCAAATCTATAGAAGAGGACAAGCAAGCATTATACATTTGTGCCTACAATGAAATGAGAAATCAATCAAAGTTGTTCTTAGAATTTTAGTAAATATAAACTAGCCAGTTTATTTCAACAAATATATATGGAATCGGTCGTCTATCCTCGAATGCAAGAGATGTTCTGTGACCCCGAATTTGCGGGTAGCTACACAATAGGAATGAAGTTACTATCGTAGCTAGGTACCGAATAGAAATTATAATGGCATCATAAGAAAACTTTTAGAGCAAAAATGCAAACCACGAATGAACTATATATAGAGGACAGCTATGTCGCTGCTTAGGAGAAACCATTAGATACGAAATATAATGGCATTGCTTGTTAACCTGTAGCGTAGGACAAGCAAGCATTACACAAGTGTGCCTACAAATGAATTGAGCAATTGAACAGAGTGTTTCCTCGAATTCCAGCATATATAAACTAGCCAGGTCATTTCAACAAATATATATATGGAAGCAGTAGTATATCGTGGAATGCAAGAGACATTCGGTGACTCAGAATTTGCAGTGAGCTACACAATGGTCATGGAGTTACTTCTGTAGATAAGAATGAACGAGACAAAAATTATAATGTCATCATGCAATAATTTGTAGAGTAGGAACACAAACTACGAATAAACTACACAGTAGAGGATAGTTATATCGTTACTTAGGATGAACTAGCTCCAGATTAGAAATATAATGGCGTCTCTTGAGAACCTCTAGAAAAGGCAAGCAAGCATTAGACAAGTGTGCCTAGAATGAAATGAGCAATCAATCAGAGTGTTTCTTAGAATTTCAGCAAATATAAGCTAGCCAGATCATTTCAACAAATATATATGAAAGAAGTCGTTTATCCTGAAATGCAAGAGACGTTGGGTGACCCAGAATTTGCGGTGAGCTACACAATGGGCATGCAATTACTGTCGTAGCTAGGAACCTCATAGAAATTATAAAGGAATCGTAAGAGAAATTGTATAGCAAGAATGCAAACTATGAATGAACTATATATACAGTAGAGAATAGCTATGTCACTGCTTAGGAGGAACCATTAGATATGAAATATAATGGCATTGCTTTTGAACCTGTAGAACATAACAAGCAAGCATTACACAAGTATGCCTATAAATGAATTGAGCAATCGAATAGATTGTTTCCTAGAATTTCAGCAAATATAAACTAGCCAGGTCATTTCAACAAATATATATGGAAGCAGTAGTATATCCTGGAATGCAAGAGACGTTGGTTGACTCAGAATTTACGGTGAGATACACAATGGGCATGCTGTTACTTTCGTAGCTAAGAATGAATGAGACAGAAATTATAATGGCATCATGCCAGAACTTGAAGAGTAGGAACACAAACCACGAATGAACTACACAATAGAGGATGGTTATGTCTTTGCTTAGGATGAACCAGCACAAGATTAGAAATATAATGGTGTCTCTTGCAAACCTGTAGAACAGGACAGGCTAGCATTAGACAAAGTGTGCATAAAATGAAATGAGCAATCAATCAAAGTGTTTTTTTAGAGTTTTAGCAAATATAAACTGCCATGTCATTTCAAAAAAAATATGGAAGAAGTCAGTTATCCTGGAATGCAAGAGTCATGGGGTGACCCAGAATTCGCGGTGAGCTACAGAATGGGCATGCAGTTACTGTCGTAGCTAGAAACCAAATAGAAATTATAAAGGCATCATAAGAGACCTTGTAGAGCAAGAATGCAAACTACAAATTAACGATATATCAGTAGAGGATAGTTATGACGCTGCTTAGGACGAACCATTGGACATGTAATATAATGGCATTGCTTGTGAACCTGTAGAACAGGACAAGCAAGCATTACACAAGTGTGCCTATAGCTGAATTAAGCAATCAAACAGAGTGCTTCCTAGAATTTCAGCAAATATAAACTGGCTAGGTCATTTCAAGAAATATATATGGAAGCAGTAGTATATCCTGGAATGCAAAGAGACGTTGGGTGACATAGAATTTTTGGTCAGCTACACAATGGGCATGCAGTTACTTTCGTAGGAGTAGCTAAGAATGAATGAGACATAAATTATAATGGCATCGTGCCAGAACTTGCAGAGCAGGAACACAAACCACGAATGAACTACATAGTAGAGTATAGTTATGTCATTGGTTAGGATAAACCAACACCAGATAAGGAAACAATAACATCGCGCATGTGAACCTATAGAAGAGGCTCTGCAAAACAACATGTTCAGTCTTCCCTTTTGAGCTCTATGCAAAGAGAAAATAAATAGTTAGTGTTGCATATTTTAAAGATCTAGATAGCAACAACAAAATTATTATCGAACTAGTTAAATGAGTTTAAACAGGTACTATAGGATAGAAGAACGATGCCATGGAGGAAATAATAGCAGGAACTTATCTCATGATGAACCAGGTAGATCCAGTAACTGTAGAGCATGGAATCCACACTAATATTTTTCACTGACTTTACATTTTGTAAAAACTACACAATAGCAGGCAATTATTATTGTAGGGAGTAGCTAAGAACATGTGCATGAAAAAATAACAAACATGTGCATTATTTAAAATTTGTAGAGCAGTAAATGGAAAAAAACATGTCCAGTGACCTTTTATGTAGCACAAAGAACATGCATGCCCAATGACTTGTACGTACTAGCAGGACCAAACATGAAGTTCACTGCGACAGGCTTTAACCTGCTATATTGCTAATAAAACAAAAATGGGTTGGAGATTAGTTTACCTCGGTCGAAGAGGCGTCTAAGCATCGTCAATACCATGCCGATGACGTGCGGGTCACCGAGGGTGTTGCGGTTGCGGCTAAGTAGATCTTGGGCGGTCGACGAAGCATATCTTGGGCGGCCGGAGAAGAAGATCTTGGGTGGTCGATGCCTGCTTGAGCACGGTGGACGAGAGCATCGCTGAGGCAGATCCGGTGCCGTCAACGGCAACGCCCGTGCAACTGGTCTAGAGCAGTGGATATGGAACTCGTTGAACTAGATCCCATCAGGTGGACACCGGTGAGGCGGCTCTGGTAAGGTTGGGTAGCATTCGACGACGAGGAAGCAGAGCTTGGGCGGTCGATGACGCCATCGTCATGGTGAACAAGACCGCAGCTTCGCTGCCGTGGCATAGAAGCCGGGTGAACTAGACCAGGTGAACTAGCCGCGGTGGTGCACAAGACCGCAACTCATGCGGTTCATGCCGACGTCGATTTGCCGCCTGCCGGCGTGCGCTATGGTCGTGGAGGGGACAAATGAGCTTGGGATTTTTGGGAGGACCGGCGGGAAAACTGTGCGAATAGATACCATAGAGGTGAACAAAAATATAACTACGATTGTGCCACCAATCGACCGACTTTAGCATGCCCCTTTGTTGATTTAACAAAGGGTAGAACAGGAATTTTAATATGTAAAGTTTATGAAATGGAGGGACGCGAAATTCTTCAAGGACGGTTTGTGATATTGTCGCTCGATTGAGATTTGAATTCAGCTAGCGTCCATATAATAATAATAGAAAAATGGTACTATGCAGTAGAATGCTTCAAGGTCGGTAGGTGATTTTGCCGCTTGTTTGAGTGTTTGAATTTGGCTAGCGTGTATCTACTAATAAAAAGGTAGTAGAATGTAAGCTATCTATCAAGGAATTTATGACCGAGGATCACATCAACTCATCCATAACCATTGAGTATTTTTGCAAAGAAAATTAGATGATTTCTATTCACATAGCATAGGCGGTAAATTTTGCCGCTTGACAGATATTTTAAATTTTCCTACCATCCAAGTAATATTAAAAAAATGGTTGCCATCGGTGGAATAATTTTCCCCAACATGTTTGAAACGGAGAGGCGGGAAATTCTTTTGGGGCGATCAGTGATTTTACTGGTCGATTAGGATTATGAATTTTTCTAGCCTCCGTCTATCTACAGATAGAAAAATAGTACTCCCGGTGAGATATTTTGCCTCACAATTTTTTAAACGGTGGGGCGGGAAATGCATTAAGGTCGATGGGTGATTTTCCCACTCGATTTGAAATTTTAAATTTGGCTACCGTCCATCTACTATTATAGAAAAAAGGTAGTAGACCGTATAATTGCGCACAAATTGGGCATAGTGCCTCCAACAGAAACTTTTTGAAGAACATGAAACTGTTCCTACCCTTTACTATTTGGTCAAATATATCCCATTCAAGGACTGTTAAACATAATCCTGGTTTGTTGTTTTGACTGGACGTCCAATTTTTTAATCTATTATGTTTGCCAATCAGATATAAGTAACGAAAGGGAGTTAAAAGAACAATAACATGAGCTACAAAGAATTTAAATTATTACATAGCTAAAAAAATTACATGAAATAAAGTGCAGCAATACACATGGATCAGAGTTAAGTCGAATCATAGAAGTTATGCTTCAAAACCTTCTGTAACATCCCAGATTCTGTGTTTGGATGTTATTAGTGTCATGCATCATCCTTGCATCATTTGCATCCTGCATTTGAAAACATTACAACTACAAAATCCTAACACATAAACCCATTTAAAAACCCTATTTAATATTCCCATAAGTAAGCACCCTTGATGTATTAGTTTGACCCTTCAAAAACTTTGTAAAACTAGTAAGCCATGGTCCTATGTTGACCACCTCATTTTTATGAGAATTTAGAAACAAGTTTCATTAATTTTGGACCTAGTTTGCAAAAGTTATTAGGGTTTTAAGAAAACAGAAAAGGGGAAATGTTTAAAGGAAAAAAAAAGGAAAAACCTAACCTAACTGGGCCGGCTGTGCCAGCCACTTGTGTATGTGCCGCCTAGTTGCCAGCGCATCCCAGCAGCCAGCGGGCCTTGAGCGCAGGCACTTCCCGGCCAGCAGCTGAGGTCCCACCCGTCGTCGTCTTCCGTCTTCCTCCCAAGTTTCTGTCCCCTTATAAGTGGATCCCCTCTCGTCGTTTTCCCCTCGAAAACCCTAGCCAAACTTCGCCGAACCGCTGCCGCACTCCCTCGCCGGCGTCGCGCTCGGGAAGGTTCCGATCCGGCGACTCGTGCCACCCCGAGATCCTCCTTGCTATTAATCGCCTTCCCCGTGCAACACCGCCTCACCCCCGACCCTTCCTTCCTTTCCTTGTGTAGCACAGCGTCAGGGATTTCTCGCCGACGTGCCGCCGGAGCCGCGGGAACCAGTGGAGGTGGGCGGCTAGACGAGGTAAGAGGAGCCGAAGCTGATCACGCACGCAGGACCGTGAGAAGGAGTAGAGCGCCGTCATGCTCTCCGCTACTCCGGGGAACCACCGCAACGTCTCGCCATCGACGCCGCCGGTAAGTTTTCGCCACCGCTCCCGTCCGTCGGATCCGAGTAGAACGGTGTAGATTAGAAGGATGGACGAAGCGGTACTAGCCAATGCCGCGCTGCCGCGTGGCAGAGCCGCGCCCGCAGCCGCGTCGGCCCAGCTGGACCAGCCAGACGAAGCCACCTGGCTAAGTTTTTAAGTGAGATTCAAATCTGGTTGCAGATTTGGTTTTTAAACTTACGAAATTCACAAAAAATCGAATATTTGGCCAAATCTAGCTTATAATATACCGTTGGATTCCTAATTTTATGTAGAATCCAAATATGTAATAATATTGCAGGTTTACAGTAATGTTTTAGTTGTAGATTTTAATCATTAGATTAGAGGGTTTAATCTATAGAAAAATAATTAAAATTCTTTTCTATTTGTTTCTTGTTGCTATAATTTTTGTTTCCACAATACCTACTGATCCAAATCATTAAGCTTTGCTTAGGATTATTAGATCTAACTTGGGGCTATTTAGATGGTTTGATCTCCTATAATCCTCGGAATTATTTTAGTGATTCAAATTAGATCTAAACCCTTGGAAAATAAATCCTAGTGACACCCTTACACTATCACAACACAAACTTGCTACCTCGATCAATTTAACCAACCTTGCATAAACTACCATGTTGCATGCATGCATGTTTTCCTTTGTGTATGCTTTGAGCGAGTTGTGATCAATCTATGTTGTGATTCGTTAGATTGCTCGGAGTGCGCTAAGGAGTGCTATTGTGTAGAGTGCTGCTCGGATCAAGGCAAGTTACACCACTTGTTCATAATTTTGTCCTAGTTTTGATTCTATGCATGTGATCTTCAAAATTCTGTAGTATGCATGTGTAGGATGTTCTAGTAGAAATTTTTTCTTAGTATTGTTTTGCAAGTGCGATGATTTTGTAGTATGCCATGAGTAGCTCTATACTTAGGATTTTTCCACTCCTAATAGGTTACCCTGTTTTTGCTAAGTATTGCTTGCTATGCTATATATACAAAGTACCGTTGGGGGGTTCGAAAGACAAAGAATTTTCCTAAGTATAAAGGCTCTCTAGAGCAAACTTTCTTCTCAAATCCACTTCAAAATAAAACCAAGTTTTCTTCTGGGCGGAATGGTTGTCGGGTCAACGAGTGTGATTTTGGTGGAGGACGGCCGCCCAGGAATCAAAGAAGTCTGCCATGTTTCAGAATTCAGAAGCTTCCAGTGCAACCACAATACATTATGGGCTCTGTCTTGGCCTAGTACTTAGTGGGAAACCTCACCTGGGTACCAACATTTGGAGGTTCTTGGCACGGTTGGATCCGGAAGGTAGAGGGGCTACTAAGGGAAAGCCTCGCCATGGTCTTGTCTGTAAAAGGACTTGATCGTGGATTGTGGGTAAAGTGTACAAACTCTCGATAGTATTGCAATCTGATCGATCAGCCGTGTTCACGGTAACCGAACAACAATGAGCGTCTGAAGGATGGAGCCTCTGAAGGATCTTCCTCTCTCTTTTCTAAAATAAAGTTTTGAAAACCCCATGGCGTGCGTAATATCGCTAATGGGTGGGAATTTGGAGACTTGGTGTGTAATATCCAAGTGACGGCAGTGCGTAATATCCAAGTGTTTGGTTGTTTGGACACTTGGTGCGTAATATCCTCGTGTGCCACTCGACCTTATTTTAATCAAGCAAATGTTTACAAAGTAGGGCCATCTTCTATTTTTCTCTCTACTTAAGAAAATTAGCTTTGAGCAAATGAACTCTACAGCCTATACTAGCCTTGCATGTAGAGATAGTCTTTTCTCTCCTTGGTGTAATTTGCCAATACATTCAATGTATTGACCCAACTTGTTGGCTGCACGTCTTATGTGCAGAATCCGAAGATTGAAAGGTGCGTAGGGATCGCGGGTCTACACTCGACAAGCCTGGACGTTGATGGACTCATGCTGCTTTTATGTTTCCGCTGTTAATTGAGCTAGTATAATGCTAAGCAATTTTTGTAATAATTTCATACTCTGGATTCTCCGTGTAATAAAGACTTTGTGTTTTACATGATATTTCATCGACTGTGAGTGCTAGCTATTGATCCAGGGACTAGCATGTTAATCACAGGGACTTAGGATCCTTACAGATCCAAGGTCACTACAGATGGTATCAGAGCACATCGTTGCCTGTAGGACGTGACCCTAGGATTGGAACCACCTCTAACTTTAGTGCCTTACTTGTTTCTACTAAGTTATTTTCCGCACATCTAGTATCTGCTTTTCTCTACTTGTTTAAGTATCTAACCCTCATTCTTCTAACTCAGAGATGACAAGCTTCCTCTACGACACCGTCGCGGACATCGAGCCCCTTTGCTTTGGAGGATGCCTCATGGATCTACTCACACGTTTGGACCTTCCTCTCCCAACAATCCAAGGGAGCACAATGAAGAAACTCCACAAGGACGGCTGTTGGGGAGTCAAGGTCATCCAGCCAGGAAAAGAGCGAGGCAAGAACCCGGAGGAAGACATAGCAATCCACATTGTTAGCGATTCCAAGGAGAAGGCCCTTAGCATTAGCTTGCAGCAACTCATTGGTCGCCTATGCGGACGTCATCATGAAGCTCTCCAAGGACACTGCGGCGGCCTCTTTGGAAGAAGAGATGAGGAAGGAATTCCCATGGAGTTAACCTTTGAGGAAAGAACTTCTACCAAACGCCGAAGAACACAATATAAAGACTTGGAGTGCCACAGCCATGACCTTGAAAAGGGTACCTTCCTCGAGATGTTGAAGAACGACGAGCTATGCGCCCTCATCAAGGAGAAGGAAGAAATGATCAAGCAGCAGGAAGAGGCAATGAAGCTCCAAGAGATAAAGTTTCAGGACCAAGAGAAGTTCGCTAACCAAGAGAAGAGGGTGATAAATAAAAACAAGAGAATTAGGGAACTCAAACAGCAGATCGATGGAGATGAAGTGCAAACCGAAGGCCTTTGCAAGATAATCAATGATGTGCGTGCTTCCAAGAGGGACTTGGCAAAGCAACTTGAAGCCGCAATGAAGTCAAGTTTAGTGGAGGATCTACAAAGCGAGAAGGAGGGACTTCAGGAGCAGCTGGAAGCCACTACCAAGAAGCTACATGATGAGATAAAGGACCTCCAAGAGAAGCTTGAAGCCACCACAAAGGAGATGGAATTGTATAAGACAACTCTAGAGCAAGAAGGCTACTCGTTCGAGGACGAGGAAGAGGAAGGCGTGGAAGATGTGTAATAGTTGGACCACCTTTAATTCTATAGTAGAACGTTATTCGCAAATGTAATAAATACCAAGACAAGTCTGGTTTAGTTAAATTTGGTTGTTTCCTGTGCTAAATCCATGATGTGTGCCTTGGGTTCTTGGTGTGTTTTTCATAAGGGTAGGAGTTTACTACCTAGTCTTTCTGTCTATTTCTTAACTATTCTCTTAAACCCCACAGATGCCGCCAAGACGTGCGAACCCTGAAATCCCGCCAGAAATAGCAGAACTTTTGGCCACTCAGAACCAGCTGATCCAACTACTCACTCAGAACATGCAGAACAACAACAACAACCCGCCGCCACCACCACCTCCGCCACCTCCTCAACAGGATCGCTTGACTCGGTTTTTGAGGCTGAACCCACCTACTTTCACGAGTAGCACTGAACCAATCATCGCTGATGACTAGCTGCGTACGATCAACAAGAAGCTAGACACCGTGCATGCTGTCGGAGCCGACAGGGTGCATTATGCCGCACACCAGCTTGAAGGACCTGCTGCAGAATGGTGGGATAACTACCAAGTCACCCACCCGGACATTGATGCTATCACTTGGGAACAGTTTGAGTTAGCTTTTCGCACTCATCATGTGGCTGCTGGTGTCATGGCTCTAAAGAGGCGCGAGTTCGACCTACACCAGCTGCACCGTTCTGTCACCGAGTATGGTGAGCTTTTTAATAAGCTAGCCCGTTATGCACCCGATGATGTTTCCACTGATGCAAAGAGACAGGAGGAGTTCTTAAGAGGGCTCAGTGATGAGATATCCATTCATCTTGTGGCTCAGAAATTTGACAACTTTCAGGAACTCTTGGACAGAGCCATTGTGGTTGAATCAAAGAGGAAGAGCATAGAAAATCGCAAGAGGAAATCCAACCCTCACAAACACTCTGTTCCGTACCAGAAGCAGCGCAATTCCTCACCACCACCTTATAACAATAATGGCCACAACCATAACGGTCATAACCATGGTGGCCACAAACACAATGGGCACAAAAACCGCAATGGCAATGGCGGCAATGGAAAGGATCTCAGTGAGGTGACATGCTTTAAGTGCAACAAGACAGGGCACTATGCAACCTCTTGCCCCGAGAGGAAGAATGGCAATGATAATGGGAATGGAAATGGACACAACCATGGCAATGGGAACAGGAAGAAGCCAAATCCTTTTGTCAAAGCCACGGTGAATCATGTTTCTATGGAGGATGCTTGTGAGGCGCCAGACTCTGTGATTGGTAAGTTCAAACTCAATTCTATTCCCTTGATTGTTCTTTTTGATACTGGTGCATCGCATTCATTCATATCAAGGGTATTTGTGGATAGAGGCAAGATACCAACGGAGACTATAAACTTTCCTCTTAGGGTAAGTTCTCCCGGGGAGAAATAGTGGCAAACTCCGGTTGCCGGGATTTAGAACTAAGGTTTGGGACACACATTTTTCCCACCAGTCTAGTAGTTCTAGAATCACAAGGATTAGACATAATCTTGGGAATGAATTGGATGACCGAATATGAAGGAGTCATAGATTGTGCCAAGAGAACTGTCGTGCTCACAACGCCGGAAGGGAAGAGGATTCGTATCAAGTCGAACTTCGCACTCAAAGAAGTCATGGTGAACTCTCTTAAGGGGGTTAGCTTGGAGGAGGTACCAATTGTAAAGGAATACCCAGATGTCTTCCCAGAAGAGCTACCCGGAATGCCACTCGACCGTGATATCGAGTTTCTCATTGACTTAATGCCAGGCACAGGGCCGATAGCTAAGAGACCATACAAGATGGATGTGGACGAGTTAAAGGAACTCAAGAAACAGCTTAGGGAACAATTGGACAAGGGGTTCATTCAACCCAGCGCGTCATCTTGGGGAGCACCTGTCCTATTTGTGGAAAAGAAGGATAAGACCAAGAGGCTGGTTGTGGACTACCGCTCGTTGAACGAAGTGACGATTAAGAATAAGTATCCTCTACCCAACATCAACGACCTGTTTGACCAGCTAAAAGGAGCCAGTGTGTTCTCAAAGATCGATCTACGATCGGGCTATTTTCAGCTAAAGATTCGAGAACAGGATGTGCCCAAGACAACATTCACCACAAGATACGGATTGTATGAGTACACCGTGATGTCTTTTGGTCTAACCAATGCCCCAGCATACTTCATGACCATGATGAACAAGGTGTTCATGGAATACTTGGACAAGTTTATCGTAGTATTCATAGATGATATACTCATATACTCAAAGGATGAGAAGGAACATGAGAAACATCTGCGCCTTATTATGGAAAAACTAAGAGAACACAAGTTATATGCCAAGTTCAGCAAGTGCGAGTTCTGGTTAAAGGAAGTGGGATTCCTTGGTCATGTTGTGTCAGCTAAAGGAGTTGCCGTAGATCCTAGCAAGGTAGCTTCCGTGACGGAATGGGAGTCACCCAAGAATGTGGGAGATATTAGAAGTTTCTTGGGCCTCGCAGGATATTACCGGAGGTTCATCGAAAACTTTTCCAAGATAGCAAAACCCATGACGGAACTATTAAAGAAGGAAAAGAAATTCCTATGGACCGAGGCATGTGAAGCAAGATTTCAAGAGTTGAAGAAACGCCTGGTAACGACACCAGTTCTGTGTCTGCCTGATATCCAGAAGGATTTTCAAGTCTATTGCGACGCTTCTCGACAAGGACTTGGAAGTGTATTGATGCAGGATGGGAAAGTGGTATCCTATGCCTCCCGACAACTTAAGAACCACGAACACAATTACCCCACGCATGATTTGGAACTTGCATCTGTGGTTCATGCACTCAAGGTATGGAGACACTACCTCATGGGCAAACATTGTGATGTGTTCACAGATCATAAAAGTTTGAAGTACATCTTCACCCAAAAAGAGCTGAATATGAGACAACAAAGATGGCTTGAGCTAATTAAGGATTATAACTTGGATTTACAGTACCACCCTGGAAAGGCAAACGTGGTGGCTGATGCCTTAAGTCGCAAGGTATATGTAAATGGACTTACCGCAGGGGAACTTCCAGAGGATTTATGCAAGCAATTCAGGGACCTCAGCCTAGAGATAGTCCCGAAAGGACACGTAGCGACTATGGAAATAGTGTCCACCTTCCAAGAAAGGATCCAAGAAGCACAAAAGGGGGATAAAGAGTTGGAAGAAATAAGAGTCAGGATAAATGAAGGAAAGACTAAAGAATTTAAATGCGGACGAACAAGGAACCCTCCGGTATGGGAAACGTTTGTCGTCCCCAATGACCCCGATATCAGGAAGATGATTCTACAAGAAGCTCATGATTCGCCATATTCAATTCATCCAGGCAACACAAAGATGTACATGGATGTGAAGGATAGGTTCTGGTGGAATAACCTAAAGAGAGATATTGCAGAGTATATTTCTCTGTGTGATGTGTGCAACAGAGTAAAAGCCGAGCATCAGAAACCAGCAGGATTACTACAACCACTACCTATACCCGACTGGAAGTGGGACAAGGTAGGCATGGATTTCATCACGGGATTACCTCGGACTCGTTCTGGATTTGATTCTATCTGGGTAGTGGTGGACCACTTCACCAAGGTGGCTCACTTCATCCCCGTAAAGACCACATATACAAGTGCTAAGCTTGCTAAGATTTACATGTCAAGAATTGTAAGCCTGCATGGTGTTCCCAAGGGAATTGTGTCAGATAGAGGCACCCAGTTTACTTCAAAGTTTTGGCGACAACTACATGAGTCTCTTGGAACCCGACTAGAATTCAGTACTGCCTTCTACCCTCAAACAGATGGCCAAACAGAAAGGGTGAATCAAATTTTGGAAGATATGTTGAGAGCTTGCGCACTAGACTATGGGTCTAGTTGGGACGATAACCTGCCATATGCGGAGTTCTCATACAACAACAGCTACCAGACAAGTATCAAGATGGCTCCGTTTGAAGTCCTATACGACAGGAAGTGTAGGACTCCATTACTATGGAATGGAGTTGGAGAACGCAGTCTTTTTGGACCGGACTTGATAAAGGATGCCGAAGAAAAGGTGCGATAGATTCAGGATAGGCTAAAGATAGCCCAATCCCGACAGAAGAGCTACGCTGATTCCAAACGCAGAGATGTGGCCTATGAAATAGGAGACCGTGCGTATCTCCGAGTTTCACCCCTACGTGGAGTTAAGAGGTTCGAAATCAAGGGCAAGTTAGCCCCACGATTCATAGGACCATATAAGGTTCTGGCTCGTAGAGGAGAAGTTGCTTATCAGTTGGAGCTACCGGAAGGACTGACTGTTCATGATGTGTTTCATGTGTCACAACTAAAGAAGTGTCACCCGGAGATGGCTGAAACACCGCTAAGATACACCGTTCCCCTAGACGAGGTTCAATTGGAGAATGACCTTACCTACGAGGAAAAACCCATCAAAATACTGGAAACAGCCGAAAGGGTTACCCGCACTAAGACCATAAGATTCTGCAAGGTACAATGGAACCACCACTCCGAGGAAGAAGCTACGTGGGAACGTGAAGACGACATGAGAACGGAGCACCCACACCTATTTCCTAGCCAACCCGAATCTCGAGGACGAGATTCTTCTTAAGGGGGGTAGGTTTGTAACATCCCAGATTCTGTGTTTGGATGTTATTAGTGTCATGCATCATCCTTGCATCATTTGCATCCTGCATTTGAAAACATTGCAACTACAAAATCCTAACACATAAACCCATTTAAAAACCCTATTTAATATTCCCATAAGTAAGCACCCTTGATGTATTAGTTTGACCCTTCAAAAACTTTGTAAAAACAGTAAGCCATGGTCCTATGTTGACCACCTCATTTTTATGAGAATTTAGAAACAAGTTTCATTAATTTTGGACCTAGTTTGCAAAAGTTATTAGGGTTTTAAGAAAACAGAAAAGGGGAAATGTTTAAAGGAAAAAAAAGGGAAAACCTAACCTAACTGGGCGGTGCCAGCCAGCAACACATGCCGCCTAGTTGCCGAGTCAGCGGCAGAGCAGGCCGCAGTCATGCCATGGGGGTCCCACCCCGTCGTCGTCTTCCGGAGTCCGCGGCGAGCACGTCTTCCTCCGCCGCGTCGGACTCCTAACCACGCCGGACTCGACCGCCCCCTTCCCCAAGTTTCTGTCCCCTTATAAGCCGACCCCCTCTCGTCGTTTTCCCCTCGAAAACCCTAGCCAAACTTCGCCGAACCGCTGCCGCACTCCCTCGCCGGCGTCGCGCTCGGGAAGGTTCCGATCCGGCGACTCGCGCCACCCCGAGATCCTCCTTGCTATTAATCGCCTTCCCCATGCAACACCGCCTCACCCTCGACCCTTCCTTCCTTCCCTTGTGCAGCACAGCATCGGGGATTTCTCGCCGACGTGCCGCCGGAGCCGCGGGAACCAGTGGAGGTGGGCGGCTAGACGAGGAAAGAGGAGCCGAAGCTGATCACGCACGCAGGACCGCGAGAAGGAGTAGAGCGCCGTCGTGCTCTCCGCTACTCCGGGGAACCACCGCAACGTTGCCGACGACCACGTTCGACCGCGCCACCGCCGTCTCGCCATCGATGCTGCCGGTAAGTTTTCGCCACCGCTCCCGTCCGTCGGATCCGAGTAGAACGTTGTAGATTAGAAGGATGGACGAAGCGGTACTAGCCAATGCCGCGCTGCCGCGTGGCAGAGCCGCGCCCGCAGCCGCGTCAGTGCCGCGTCGGTCCAGCTGGACCAGCCAGACGAAGCCACCTGGCTAAGTTTTTAAGTGAGATTCAAATCTGGTTGCAGATTTGGTTTTTAAACTTACGAAATTCACAAAAAATCGAATATTTAGCCAAATCTAGCTTATAATATACCGTTGGATTCCTAATTTTATGTAGAATCCAAATATGTAATAATATTGTAGGTTTACAGTAATGTTTTAGTTGTAGATTTTAATCATTAGATTAGAGGGTTTAATCTATAGAAAAATAATTAAAATCTTTTCTATTTGTTTCTTGTTGCTATAATTTTTGTTTGCACAATACCTACTGATCCAAATCATTAAGCTTTGCTTAGGATTATTAGATCTAACTTGGGGCTATTTAGATGGTTTGATCTCCTATAATCCTCGAAATTGTTTTAGTGATTCAAATTCGATCTAAACCCTTGGAAAATAAATCCTAATGACACCCTTACACTACCACAACACAAACTTGCTACCTCGATCAATTTAACCAACCTTGCATAAACTACCATGTTGCATGCATGCATGTTTTCCTTTGTGTATGCTTTGAGCGAGTTGTGATCAATCTATGTTGTGATTCGTTAGATTTCTCGGAGTGAGCTAAGGAGTGCTATTGTGTAGAGTGCTGCTCGGATCAAGGCAAGTTACACCACTTGTTCATAATTTTTTCCCAGTTTTGATTCTATGCATGTGATCTTCAAAATTCTGTAGTATGCATGTGTAGGATGTTCTAGTAGAAATTTTTTCTTAGTATTATTTTGCAAGTGCGATGATTTTGTAGTATGCCATGAGTAGCTCTATACTTAGAATTTTTCCACTCCTAATAGGTTACCCCTGTTTTTTGCTAAGTATTGCTTGCTATGCTATATATACAAAGTACCGTTGGGGGGTTCGAAAGACAAAGAATTTTTCTAAGTATAAAGGATCTCTAGAGCAAACTTTCTTCTCAAATCCACTTCAAAATAAAACCAAGTTTTCTTCTGGGCGGAATGGTTGTCGGGTCAACGAGTGTGATTTTGGTGGAGGACGGCCGCCCAGGAATCAAAGAAGTCTGCCATCTTTCAGAATTCAAGCTTCGGTGCAACCACAATACATTATGGGCTCTGTCTTGGCCTAGTACTTAGTGGGAAACCTCACCTGGGTACCAACATTTGGAGGTTCTTGGCACGGTTGGATCCGGAAGGTAGAGGGGCTACTAAGGGAAAGCCTCGCCATGGTCTTGTCTGTAAAAGGACTTGATCGTGGATTGTGGGTAAAGTGTACAAACTCTCGAGAGTATTGCAATCTGATCGATCAGCCGTGTTCACGGTAACCCAACAACAATGAGTGTCTGAAGGATGGAGCCTCTGAAGGATCTTCCTCTCTCTTTTCTAAAATAAAGTTTTGAAAACCCCATGGCGTGCGTAATATCGCTAATGGGTGGGAATTTGGAGACTTGGTGTGTAATATCCAAGTGACGCTTGGTGCGTAATATCCAAGTGTTTGGTTGTTTGGACACTTGGTGCGTAATATCCTCGTGTGCCACTCGACCTTATTTTAATCAAGCAAATGTTTACAAAGTAGGGCCATCTTCTATTCTTCTCTCTACTTAAGAAAATTAGCTTTGAGCAAATGAACTCTACAGCCTATACTAGCCTTACATGTAGAGATAGTCTTTTCTCTCCTTGGTGTAATTTGCCAATACATTCAAAGTATTGACCCAACTTGTTGGCTGCACATCTTATGTGCAGAATCCGAAGATTGAAAGGTGCGTAGGGATCGCGGGTCTACACTCGACAAGCCTGGACGTTGATGGACTCATGCTGCTTTTATGTTTCCGCTGTTAATTGAGCTAGCATAATGCTAAGCAATTTTTGTAATAATTTCATACTCTGGATTCTCCGTGTAATAAAGACTTTGTGTTTTACATGATATTTCATCGACTGTGAGTGCTAGCTATTGATCCAGGGACTAGCATGTTAATCACAGGGACTTAGGATCCTTACAGATCCAGGGTCACTACACCTTCATTCGCCATAAGTGTATCAAGTGAATGGCAGTCACATATTGACAAGATATTTTCACTCAGTAGGCGTATTTTAGAGATGTTAGTATCTGATACCTGTGTTTTATTTCTAACATGTCATTATACTCTTGGAGTCTGGTGGTTTCCTTTTTGGCCAAAAGTAGTTTGCAAAGAACTAGATAAAACATTGACCTGCTAAGGTCCTTTGCTAGACCAGGAACAAGATCTCGAATGCGCGCGCTTAGGGTAAGTATTGTAATCTCTTTGCAACCTCTGCTGAGTATTGCAGCTGATTCAGTTCCTTGCTTCCTTATAATATCAATATAATCACGGAGTTTGTCGGCTTTCTCACTTTCTATCAAGAATTGAGCAACAATATCCGAAATAGTGTCAACACAAGTGTCGCTGCTCCCTTCGACCTGAACAACTTTATTTGAAGTCTGCAACTAAGACAAAATAGGTTACAACGACACATAATACATTGTCAAGGAATTTAGAAAGCAGGTACTCTCTCCGTTTCAAAATATAAGATATTTTAGGTTTGTGAAGAAAATATATGTAGACTTATTTTAGTGTGTAGATTCACTCCAAACCCGAGTCAATCTACATACTAAAATGGTCTAGATAAATTTTAGAACATCTTCTATTCTGAAAAACGGAGGGAGTAGACTTTTAGAACTTCATATAATAGCCAGATACTTCACATGAATTTCAACAACTACACAGCCAAAAGAAGCACAATAGAATAATTTTTCTATAACTGTTCGAGACAAGAAGTATTTTCCATATAAGAAAACAAGTAATCATGTATTGCAGATAAACTAGCTACATCATTTTGCAATTGGAGATAAAATTAACAAAAACAGTGCCACATGTAAAAAACTAGCTTCTCTATGCTGCCTTTCTCTGACTATTGTATCTTTAACTAGGGTTGGCAGACTTGTTTTAGTCATTGATAAAGTCAAAATTAAAATAATAGATGCCAAATTTTTAGTTTTTATAAGGCTAATATACACTATCAGTACAATAAAATGAGATCTATTTTTATGTACAATACAATGAATTAGTAACCGGATATTGGCTGCATTTAGTCAACAGATAGGTAATATTAACGGACAAACAAGTAATTTACAGATCATTTCCTACAGACTACATACATAAAAAAATAAGAGATTAAAACTATTCTTGTCTCATGTATACAATCTACAGTTAGAGAAGCGATAGTTAGAGGAATCGAGAACTAACAATCTATGCAAGCAATAACAATTGGATCTCGCAACTATATAGTGTGGAATTGATTTAATCATTGCCCAAAGAACTTATAGCCTTAGACCAAATACAAGTGAACCATTATGGAGTACTAATAATGTGAGTTAGCTAGCCATGAATGAAGCAACTAAACATGTCATGGCTTGTATAAACTACAAAATCAATTCAATATGGGTATGTAGAGATATAGAGTAATGGGGAAGACTTTATTTTAGTAAAACTCAAATGAACAAACTAATTACCAAGCACATAAAACTAAAATGAGGGACTTACCATAGAACTTCATGGCGTGATGCAGTAGATCACGTTGTTGTCGGTAGGATAGTTGAAGTAGATCAGTGCGTTTCTAGTGCAGCGTCGATGAACATTATTGTGTGCAGTGCATGGTGGCGTCGGTGAAGCAGATCTGATGCGGTGTAGATCATGTTCGGTGCCCGAGGGGGTTGACGCATGTCCCGTGCTGGGATGAGGGAGTTGGCCCATGTCGAGGCCGACGAAGAGCTTCGGGTTTCTCATGGCAGCTCTAGTGGTTCCGATGTGCGGTGGCGGTGGGGGTGGGTGAGGGGTGGGGTAGGGTGTTAGAACAAGTCCAGCATCTCCCTTTGGTAGAAGGAAGGAGTACTAGTTATGGAAAATTCTTAGAATAGGGGAGATCTTTTGGGAGAACTGCTGGAGTCGGGAAATTTTTAGGGGAGAGGGGGAGTCCAAGATTCTTAGATATAGGGAGAAATTTTAGGATAACTCATGGACTCTATTGAAGTACTAGTAGTATTCTATTACCATTTATTTCATGTTTTTTGAACATTATTTCGTACCTACTATTGACAAGACGTCTCCGACAGGAATGGTGGACGACAGTGAAGATCGTTGGTTTGCGTGTAATTTACTACTACACGCTATGCGCGGTAGTACGAACTACACATCAGTAAATGCTACTCCACAAGCAGATAAACACGAGATCACAGTACTACTACTATACTTATTTTCAACTTCCTAATCTTGCGGATACTACAAATGATTTGATAATATTTTGAACAACATGATTACAATTGCTACTATAATGATGAAAGTTTTATAGAGCGACTACCTCATGCCTTTAATTAACCCTACTACCTTGTGCCTCTAATTAAACCTAACAATAATCCGAACATTGGGACTATGACCGCAGTGAGGATAGCAATAATATTGAATGCATATTGTAGGCATATATCCTTTTCTGTAGTGTATCTTTTGATCCTCGTAAGCTTCAATCTATACTCATTCGTCTGGATCTTGTGTCCGTGGATGATATCTGCAATCTGTAGCTCCATTTGCATATTCACTTCTTCGAATGAATGCTTCTCTTTTCCTTTCCCACTCTCTTCTAACTCTAACTTCGTCATTGCTTGATCCATCTTCATTACCTCATGGGATTTCTTCTTCTTGTCTCTTTTTAAGTTCAAGTCTTCGCTTACCAACATTCTTCCTGAGATCAAATTACATCGGCACAATTTCAGAAAAAAAGATTGCAAATGAGTAAACAGTATGTTGAGGTGAGCAGCCACGTGAGGAGTGCAATCTTCCAAAAAACAAAAGTGTACCTCATCAGAATCTTCAGGAGCCACAATAGTGTGAGCTCAGTGTACCAGAGGCTATGCCGACGAGGAAGCGGGGCAGAGGGTCTAAGGGTGGCGGCGGCAGGTCCAGATATCGAGCTCCCCTCCGCTCGAATGATGAGTAGTGGCCGTTTAGAGGGCGGCATAGAAGGAATGAGGGAAATTTAGAAACGGTGGTGTGTGTGTCCGAACGGTTAGAAAAAGAAGTCGTTGAAGAAGAAAAGAAGGGTGTAGATTTTGATATAGTAACATAGTAGTAGTGCTATTAGTAGTAGTATTAAATTAGACTAGTAAGTCAATACGTGCTTTGCACGTGAGTATCAATGGGATCTTCATCAAATAGTTAGTAATTTTTGCATTTTCCAATCTTCATAAAAGAGTCAAAGTTCAAAGTTATGTGTATACTATATAGTGACGAATAAGTTGCATGTGCCTTGCGCACATGAGAATCAGATAATAGAAGTATGACATATCATTTATATATATACGTATAATAGGTGATACTCAAAAATAATTATAATTTTGAGCGTTGTCCATAAAGTATCGGGTTTATATTGGTTCTTATACTTTGTATCATGTAGGAATCAACCTAATACTCGACATATATTCTCAGGGTAAATGATGAAGAAGATTCCAGAATTATTAAGAAGTGTGTTGTGAGATTTGTGTATAGCGATCATTGTGCTAAAGATTTTTAATAGAGAATATTCTGGAAGCTAGAATGGATAGAAGATCCAACAGTTTATAAAGATGGGATTTGCTGGTCGATCTGATCCAATAGTCAAAGTTTTATAAAAAGTTATTCGTAAACTATATATATTTCTAAGATTATATAATAGGTAAAGCTCCCAAAATTTAAAAACTATATGAAGTATGGTTGTATATTTGGGTCTTGTAGTTTGTATCACCTAGAAGTCAACGTTTATTATTAGCCTAACCTAATACTTGAATAATGCTGAAGTTTTATGCTTATAATCGTGTAATATAATGGCATTACCATAATTTAATCAAAGTATCTCAAATTTGGATCTATAAGTACTTTGATACCCTGCTTGGTTAGGGTTTAATTATGAGTTGAAGGGTTTAGGGTTTTAGTATTTAGGGGTTTAGGATTTATTTATTAGGGTTTAGGTAATTTTCAACAACGTTCATCTTTATGCTTATATTCGTCAAATATAATGATGTTGCCCAATTTAATGCAAGTATCTCAAAATTGATCCAAAAGTTCATGATACTTGTTTGGTAGGGTTTTAGGGGTTCAGTTTTAGGGTTTTATGGTTTCTGGAATTTTCAATAATGTTCAAGCTGCTTTATGCTTTTAACTATGGAATAGAATGTTGTTACCACGATGTAAAGAAAGTATCTCAAATTTGAATCTATAAGTGCATGATACCTTTCTTGGTTAGGGTTTAATTATGGGTTGAACGGTTTAGGGTTTTAGTATTTACGGGTTTAGGGTTTATTTATTAGGTTTTAGGTAATTTCCAACAATGTTCAAGCTTTAAGCTTGTATTCGCGAATATAATGGTGTTGCCCAATTTAATACAAGTATCTCAATTTTGATCTAAAAGTGCCTGATACTTGTTTGGTCAGGGTTTAGGGGTTTAGTGTTTAGGGTTTTATGGTTTCTGTAATTTTCAATAATGTTCAAGATTTAGGATTATAATCTTGTAATATAATGACGTTACCTCAATTTAATGAAAGTACCTCAAATTTGGATCTATAAGGTCATGATACCCTACTTGGTTAGGGTTTAATTATGGTTGAAGGATTTAGGGTTTTAGTATTTAGGGGTTTAGGGTTTATTTATTAGGGTTTAGGTTATTTCCAACAATGTTCAAGCTCTATGCTTATATTGGTCGAATATAATGGCGTTGCTCAATTTAATTCAAGTATCTCAAATTTTATCTAAAAGTGCAAGATAATTGTTTGGTCAGGTTTTAGGGGTTTAGATTTTATGGTTTTACGGTTTCTGTAATTTTCTATAATGTTCAAGATGCTTTATGCTTTTAATCATGGAATAGAATGGAATTACCGTAATTTAATGAAAGTATATCAAATTTGAATCTATAAGTGCATGATACCTGCTTTGGTAGGGTTTATATATGGGTTGAGGGGTTTAGGTTTTAGGGAATTTTCAATAATAATGTTGAAGCTTTATGCTTATATTCATAGAATATAATAGCGCTACCTCAATTTAATGAAAGCATCTCAAATTTTGATCTATAAGTGGATGATACATGCTTGGTTGGGGTGTATGTGGGTTGAGGGTTAGGGTTTTAGTATTATTTCTGGGTTTAGTATTTAAGTTTTATGGGTTGTTTAGGGTTGAGGGTTTAGGGAATTTTTAATAATGTTCAAGATTTGTGCCTATATTCGTCGAATAGAAAGGTGTTACCCTAAATAATAAAAGTATCTGCAAATTAATTTGATCTATAAGTGTGCATGACAGCTGCTCAGTCAAGGTTTAGGGGTTTAGTGTTTCAGGTTTTAGGGTGTAGAGGTTTAGTGTTTCAGGTTTTAGGGTTTAATTGGGTTTAATAGGGTTTTATAGTATTGGTAGTTTAGGGTTTTAGTTTTTTAGGGGTATTTAGTGTTTAGGAAGTTTTTCAATAATATGTCTGAGCTTAGGGTTAGGGGTTAAGGGTTTAGGGTTTTAGCGGTATATATAGGGGGCTTATGGTTTAGGCTTTATTAGGGGATTAGGGTACTCTAGGGAAGTTTTAATAATGTTCGAGCTTTCGTGAATTAGAATGACGTTATCGCAATTTAATGAAAGTATCTCAAAATTTGATCTATAAGTGCATGATACCTGCTTGGTTAGGGTTTAGCTAGGGTTATATGGTTAAAGGTTTTGGTTTTAGTGCATTTTCAATAATGTTCAAGCTTTATCCTTAGATTCGTGGAATGGAATGGCGTTAGCGTAATTTAATGAAAGTATATCTCAAATGTTGGTCTATAAGTGGATGATATATATACCTGCTGCATAGTCAGGATCGTTTACGGGTTTAGGGTTTATGGGTTTAGGGTTTAGGGAATTTTCAATAATGTCAAGCTTTATGCTTATATGTGTGGAACATAATGGCGTTACAGCAATTTAATGAAAGTATTTCAAATTTGGATCTCTAAGTGCATGATACCTACTTGGTTAGGGTTTAATTATGGGTTTAGGGGTTTAGGGTTTAGGGACTTTTCAACAATGTTCAAACTTTATTGTTATATTCGTGGAAGAGAATGGCGTTACCACAATGTAACAAAACTATCTAAATTTGCATATATATATAATTGTAGGATAAACCTACTTGTTTAGGGTTTAATTATGGTTTGAGAGGTTAAGGGTTTAGTGTTTTTGTATTTACGGGTTTAGGGTTTACATTTTATGTGTTATTTAGGGTTTCGGGAATTTTCAACAATGATCTGGCTTCATGGTTATATTCGTCGAATAGAATGTCGTTGCCCAGTTTAATAAAAGTATATCAAACTTTGATATATAAATGTGCATGATAAATGCTTAATTTGTTAGGGTTTAGGAGTTTAGTGTTTAAGGTTTTAGGGTTTAGGTTTTATAGGTTTACTTTTTCTGGTTTCAGGGCTAGGGGTTTAGGGTTTTAGGAATTTTCAATGAAGTTTGAGCTTTATGCTTATATTCGTGGAATAGAGTAACTTAGAAACATTTTAATGAAATTATAACTCTATTTTCATCTACAAGTGCATGATATATACCTGCTTGGTCAGGGTTAGGGTTTTGGGGTATAGGGTTTAGGGTTTAGGGAATTTTCATTAATGTTCGAGTCATATGGATATGTTCGTGAAAAAGAATGGCGTTAGCGCAATTTAATGAAAGTATCGATCTCAAATTTTTATCTAGAATTGCATGATACAAGCTTGGTGAGGGTTTAGGGTTGAGGGGTTTAAGGTTTAGGTTTTAGGGAAATTTCAATAATGTTCAAGATTTATGCTTATATTCGTGGATTGGAATGGCGTTAGCGTAATTTAATGAAAGAGACAACAATGTTTTTGTGTGAAGCAACTATAAGGTAGTATATGGCTAAAATGCCACCAGTGTAGCCTATTTAATTGATATTACCAGGTTTCATAACTTTTCAAGATTTGTAGCTATATATCCATGCAATAATCTGGCTTTACGGAAATTTTCTCAAAGTATCTCAAGTGTGGAACTACAAGTGTGTTATAGCTAGGTCACATGAGTTTTAAACCATTTTAAGCTTCCTGTTTTGCAAGATTCAACATCTCAATCTGAAAGCCTATTATAGTCAAAATTTGGCCCCTTTTCAAAAAATTTAGGGACAAAATTAGCTATTGTGGTGTACGATGTATGAACATTCATGGATTTCAGACGAGACCATAAAAGTTTGAATTCTTCTGAAATTTGCCTCCAGGGCCGAAAGTGGTTCCTTCCTGTGTACAACAACGCAGATGACGAGCATGCCAGTCACAGTGGAACCGTACCAAGGCACACGTACGCAGGTGCAATGCCTGGTTGTGGAAGAGGGGAGATCAGCCAGCCGGTTCATGTGGCATCACCGAGGAGAGATGGATGGTGAGAGAGGTAGCGAATGAGAGAGAAAAAACAAATTTTTTTTGAAAATTTATTACTCCTTCTAGTAGTATAGTGTGTACGCTGTAAAAGTTGTAGTACTAGTAGTACCTCATGTCAGAAACCCATCATCATGGAGTAGTCTAATATCGCACCACCTTCAACTCTTCCTCGTTGTTTCCCTCTTGCTCTTCGGTTTCCCCCTCCACTACGAGACATATTCTTTGTTGTAGTACTACTCCCTCTATATATCCCAAACTAGAACGCATATAGGAGTAGTAATTATTTGTTAAAGTCAAAAAATCCAAAATTTGATCAAATATATAGAGAAAAATTACCAACGTCTACAATATCTAATGTGCACCATATGAACCTATATTCCATAATAGTTCTAACAGTACTGATTAAGGATTATAAACTTTAACACATTTTTCTATGTAGTTGGCCAAATTTTAAAAAGTGTAACTTTGAGCAAAAAAATTATTCCCAAACATCGGGAGGGAAGGCTATTCAAAAGATCGGCCATTCGCAGTAGTAAGGGCATGTTTGATTCGAAGGATTTGCATAGGAAATTTGTAGGACTAAATCCTATGGGAAATTTTACTACGATGGTCATTTGATTTGTAGGATTTATTCCCATAGGAATTTTTCCTAAGGATTACTGCTAGATTTCATCGGAAATAAAACATGCACTCCTACCACTTTAATAAAAGTATCTGAAAATTAATTTTATCTCTAAGTATGCATGACAGCTGCTCGATCAAGGTTTAGTGGTTTAGTGTTTCGGGTTTTAGGATGTAGGGGTTTAGTGTTTTAGGTTTTAGGGTTTACTAGGGTTTTATAGTATTGATGGTTTAGTGTTTTGGTTTTTTTAGCGGTAGTTTAGGCTTTAGGGTTTAGGTACTTCCTAATAAATGTCTGAGCTTAGGGTTAGGGTTTGAGGGTTTAGGGTTTTTTGGGGTATATATAGGGGCATTATGGTTTAGGATCTATTAGCACTACTAGGAAAAAGGGCCATTCGTGGCGCACCTGAAAAGGACATCTGTGGCGCACTAGTAGTGCGCCACTATCTTCGCGCTACGACTATCTCTTACCCGTAGCGCACTGCCTGGTGCGCTACAGTTATATGGGGATAGTCGTAGCGCACTACCAAGTGCGCCACGGATGTGTTTTTCAAAAAACAACAAAAATATGCAAAAAACACCCTTGTTTTGAATTGCAAAAGCAATCGGGTCCGTGCGCCGCCGTCGTGTCGCCTCGCCGGAGCATGGTCGTGGCCACGACCTACCACCCCGGGGAGGTGCGGGAGGCCGTGGTCGTGGTAGTCCTTGCTGGTATCGAGGCAGTAGATGGTTGGAGAAGGGGAGGTACGAAGAGAGGGAGGAAGAGAAGAAGAGAGGGAGGTAGGTGAGAAGAAGAGAGGGAGGAGGAGGCCGCCGTCGCCGGTCGTCGCTGCGAGGAGGAGAAGGCCGCCGTTGCCCGTTGTCGCTATGAGGAGGAGGAGAAGGCCATCGTCATGCCGCCGTCACTTGAAGGAGAGGAAGAGGCCGAAGCAAGGACGCCGGAGCAAGGTGGCCAGAGATAGGTGAAGGGGAAGGAGGGGAAGGAGGAGAAGGAGAAGGAGAAGGAGAAGGAAAAGGGAGAAGGAAAAGGGAGAAGGAAAAGGGGGAGGGAAAGTTGAGGGGTAGGTGTGCGGGGTGGTGATTCAAATTTGAATCCCGCCCAAGCTTATCCATGGCGCAATAGGTGGTGGTGCACTACGGGTAAGTTGCCCTCTTTTTTTTCTGTAGGAAAAACGGTCTTTTGACCGTAACTTTTTACTATTTTCGAATTTTGAAAATCTAAATAATTCCTAGTACAGAAGTATTCACACTAAAAATATGACCTTCTGGGATTAGGTAGGTATAGATGGTGCTCAGCTCCTGGAGTTAGAATTACTCGAAAAGGAGTTTCAGAGAAGCTTCTAGAATTTCTGCAAGAAGCTTCTGTCCCAAATTTGCAAAAATTACTACAGCTGCTAAGCAACTCCTAAATGTGCGATTCCAATTTTACGGGATAGGAAGGTTAAAAAGGAAGTCCTGGGCATCGGTTTCATATTTTTCTCACTTACAGAAAAATTACTAAAAATAAAACAGTCAAAACTGCCTAGTCTTACTCCAAAAATTATTAAAGAAACTACAGTCATTATTTTGGCAAGCTATTGGTGTGAGGTGGTGGGGATTTAGAGGGGCTAACCTCCGGAGTTTGAATCAGGTCAAAACGAGGTTTTAGTGATTTTTGGCAGATTTAAATCTGCAGCGTAACTTTCTGGATTTTTAAACAAATGGAAATAGAAAAGGGGCTGAGTGGATCTGAGGCCTAGCCAAGGCCCGCGCAGGAGCTGGGCCGGCCCGTTTGCGCGGCAGAGTGCGCGGGAGCTGAGGATTTTGAATCCCCGGCGGGGGCCCCGCACGTCAGCGCCTGTGGGCTAGCGAAGAGGTATCCAGCGCCGTGGGTCGTCAGATCTAAACAGATCCAACGGCCCAGGGCCTGTCTTCCTCGCGAGGGTGTTGTCATTGTCGATGAACCCTAGATGCTACTAGGGAGGTTCGGGGAGGCTCACCTAGGGGCGGAGCGGCATCGGGGATGGCTTGGTTCGATGCGGGTGATGACACCGGTTCGAACGAGGGGCGTCAGCAGCTTGGGCTTCAGGGACGATCAGGAACGATCTCGCGGCGTCGGCGTCCTCGGCTCCTCTCCGACGACGCTCCCACAGATCTCGAGGAAGAGGGGAAACGAGGTCAGAGGGGGAAGTACGAGTCATGCATGCATGCATGGAGGGTTGGGAAGAGAAGGGGAGGAAAGACGATGACGTCAACCTTCACCCTTCCTTGGTCGGCACCGCGGCGGTGAGATGGACGGAGAGGGAGGTAGGGGCCGAGCAAGCTCGGGTCCTCCCTAGGGTGGAGACGGAGTAGTTGTGGTGGAAATGGGGTGGATGGCAAGAGCGATAGGTGGCTCGGGGGTTTTATACCGAGGCGGAGCGGCTCACGGTGCACCGCATGCAGGGTCCGTCCATGGCGAGGTTGGGGAGTGTGGGTAGACCAGGAGAGGGAGGGGTGTGTCACTGGGATCCAGGGGGAGGTTTAGGAGGCGTGGGGACCGGCGCACAGCCTCGGGACGGTGCGGGCTGTCCCAACGGTGCCCTTGCCCGTCAGGTGCTCGACGCTAGGTCACGTCGTGGTCGGCCTAGGGGTGAGCTAGGGGGTTCTAGGTTTAGACTTGGGGTGGGGGAGAGAGTAGTGGGCGGGCGTTTTTACTCACGCGCACTGTTGTTCGGTACCGGGGGACTGAGGGACGCGGGGGTGTGCGACGTGGCCGGCGAGGGTTGGGGGTAGAGGGGGCTCCTGGTGAGCGAGGGAGAAGGGGTGGGCAGTGCCTGGGGAAGAAGCGAGCCGTGCAGGCCCAGGTACGCGACAACACAGTGGCTGGTGGGGCTGGAGGGTGACGAGGCAAGATATTGCCGATCTGCCGCCCAACCTCTCTCTCTCTCGTCGAGGGTGGAAATGATGGCCAGGGTGGTGGATAGAGGGGTGTTGCAACGTTGGATACGTGCAGGGCACATGCATGCAATGCTGCGAGGTGTGGAGAGAGGGGAGGGTGTAGGGTGATCTAGGGCGACACACGCTCGGGGTCGACTTTGGCCGATGCTCACGTCAAGCACAAGCCACCAATGGCAGGGGTAGGGGTATTGGTGTGTAGAGGGAGGTAGGGTGAGTGAGTCCAGGCCTTGGTTGCCTCCTAGATCAACTTCAAAATCTTGCATGGATCATCTAAAGTGAGTAGGAACTAAGGTTACCATTTGCTATAATTGCCATATGGGCTCATAGCATCAATATGCCAATGGAGCAAGGTTTGGGTTTTAACCAGGTGCCTTGTGGGTTTACTTGTGATCATGGCAAGATAGAGATGCATAGGGTTTTTAGGGTCTAACGTTTTTGAGGGCTTGATCAATCATGGTGATCCCTCTCTTATTTTTCCTAAAGAACCCATTAGAGTGGTGCTAGGGTTTAATTAGAACCAGTTCTAAAAGCAAGAACCAATAGGTCACACCAAAATGGCAAGCAAAAGTTTTAAACTAGTCAAAGCTAAGGATTATACAAACTAAGTAAATAAAGATAGTGGCTAGGTTAACTTAAAAAGTTTTATTTCCCCCTAAACTTTGGAGTTCCAACCTAGGTAATCAGGATAAAAAAGTTGAGATGTTACATAAATGATTTATAATTTTATCATAAAGGGATTTATTTGAGTTGCAAGTGCAAAAAGAAAATAAATGATTTATGATTTTATCATAAAGGGATTTATTTGAGTTGCGAGTTTTGCAAAACACCTAGATTTACATCTCCCAAAACACCATAGGAATATGTAGTGTTTGAGATTTGTAATGAAACCTTGTTTGACATGGTTGGATCAAAGGTGTTATTTATAAAACTGCCATTATGTTTTAAAAGATTAAAGCTTTAGATACTACCGCTTTTACACTAAAAAGAGCTCCATCTTGATTCGTTGAAATGACACCATGTAAATTATGGTTTGGGGTAAAACCCAAGTTGTCCTTTCTTAAATTTTGGTATAATAAGCATAATTAAGATGTTTACAACCAAAGTCGGATGAGCATGTATTTGTAGGTTATTTCGATTAAGAATTAAGTATTCCTCCATAACACCGAGGACAAAAGGGTTTGTTGCTTGAAACGTGAAGTTTCTTGAAAAAGGAATTTTTCGAAAAAGTTAATTGGGAGGACAATAGAACTTTGATAAGTTTAACGAACCTTAGCTATATGTGCTAAGTTGCGCAGTGCCGAAAAACGTTCCGAAGGCAGCCAGAATGCTCATGGCTCATGTGCCTCAAAGGTTGTGGTCACGTAGGTCTAAATTGAGAGTAAATCATTGTTGTTTGACAATGATGAACCGACTACATGCAAATAAGAGATGATGGGCCCTGACTCCGTCAAATGGCTTGAAGCCATAAAATCCGTGATAGTTCCATACATGAGAAATCAAGTTTTTTGAACTTGGAAGACCCTCCGGAAAGGTGTAAAAATCCATCGGTCATATTTGGATCTATAAAGAGACAGACATGGATGTTTCACATCTATGAAATAGTGAACATGTCGATAAAGTTTTTACGACAATGTTCAAGGAGTTGAATATGACAAGATTTGATCTTTCATAGCGATATTTAGTCTGGACGAAATATTGTAGCAACCACTACATATAATTTTGGTATATGGTAGATGAATAAACAAAAGAAAGTTCCTCTTATAGGATGGTTAACTAGGACGTGTGCATGACATGATACAAAGGGTTTTGTTAAATTCAAAGGATGCTAAAAGGGCATGCAAACTTCAATGGTTGAAGTAAGCATCGCGGAGTTGGAATCTTCAGTGTGATGAAACTGTTAAAGGAGTTTTCATCAGGAGACGATGAAGATGCTTGCATTTGCAAGAAATTAAGTGGGAGCGCTGAGACATATTTCTAATATATTATGTGGAGGACATCTTGTTGATTGGGAATGATGTATCTTTTATAGGCAAAGGTTAAGAATTTCATTTAGCTGAAAGACTTAGGAAAAACCTAAATATTTAGAAGGCATGTCTACATGGATAGACAGTGACGCTAATATGGTCGTGCCAAACGTACATATATGAGATATTGAAGGAGTTCAATATAGAAACGACGAGAAAAGGATCTTATCGCATGGAAAAGAATTGAATCAAGATTCAAGTGTATCTACACTTGATAAGTGAAACAAGATTCAAGTGCTTTGACACTTGATGAGTGAGATCACAAAAATGTTTTGATCAATCATACCATGATATGTACACATCCAGATATGTCCTATGCTCTAAGTGTTATGAGCATATACCAGAATGAATCATAAAATGATCATTGGACGATAGTAAGGATATTCTTATAATCTTTTGGAAGAATTAAGAATATATTCCATTTGTATAAGAGACAAATAGTTCATTGAAAAATGATACTAGTTTTGTCACAAGATACAAATTAAGTTTATCTCAATTTAAACTATGGGTGGCACAATGAAATGGAAAGAAAGTTTCCATGATGGATTTGGATGAATTCCAAAGTTAAGACATTGTTACGGATACTACAACAAATGGCTAAGTATATGACTGCTATAGTAGTAGCAAAGGTGGGCATTTGTGTCAAGTAGTTTGTTATCAAACTAAGGTGTGGTTCGCAACGGGCTAACACTAAAGATATATTGTACGAGAATAGTATCAACATGTTTTAACCCCAAGGAACTAAAGGTCTCACCAAAAGACCAAATTTATTCAATTCCATTCATTAGAGAATGAGTGATGCGTGAAGACGCAAAGACATGCAAATACACACGGACCTGAAAGCGCCAGATCCGTAGATTATGTTAACCACATGCAACCGTGTATATGGAACACCAGAAAGCCATAGGTGTTCAATACGCAAAGTTTTCAAACTAGATTATTGTCTCTAGTGCAAGTGGGAGACTGAAGGGAATATGCCCGAGAGGCAATAATAAAAGTGGGTATTATCGTATTCCTTATTTATGATAAATGTTTATTTTGCATGCTATAATTGTATTAATACGGAAACATTAATACATGTGTGTTTAATAAACAAAAAGAAAGTTCCTAGTTATGCCTATCTTATAAACTAGCTCGTTGATTAACAAGATGATCAAAGGTTTCCTGATCATGGACATTGGATGTTGTTAATAACGAGGTCACAACATTATTGGAATGGTGTGATGAACATTCATCCGAAATATAAAATTACGATCAAAGTAATTGTGTTTATATTTCTATAACCTCATACGAAGTAATCTTAGTCCTTAGACCATGAGATCATGTAAATCACTAACACCGGAAGAGTATCTTGATAACATCAAACGTCACACCATAACAGGGTGACTATAAAGATGGGTTCAGTGCTACGAAGGTGTTATGTTGAGGCTCATGGATCAAGAGTGGAATTTTTCCATCCCAATGGCAGAGATATATACTCTGGGCCCTCTCGGTGATATCACAGTTGTTAGCTTGCAAACAAGTGATTTGATCACTAGAATGTTATATCACGGGAACGAGAAAAGAGTACATGTTGGTAACTAGATCAAACTAGGTATGGAGATACCAATGATCGAAACTTGGACATGTAATATATCGCAAGACAAAGGGATTGAGTTACATGCGTATAAGGTTCACGTGATCGCAGAAGTCATCGTTGAATATGTGGGAGTTAGTAGGGATCTCCAGGTCCCGCTGTTGATTATTGATCAGAGAGGGATCTCAATCATGTATACATTATTCGTGAACCATAGGGTGACACACTTAAGGGATACCGACACCATTTGGAGCAAATAATATGCTAGAGAAAAAAAGGAAAGCGCAAGAATTTATTTCACTAGACACCGGAACTGTTTCGGTTGAAATTGCTGAAATTGAAATGTTATAAGGGGTTTTATGTGAATGTTTGTTAATTAGAGTAATTAAAAAAATTCTGAATAAATAAATAAAAGAGTTTTATTTAAATTAGAGCTTGCATTAAATTTGGTGGAAATTTAATGCATGTGAGTGGATTTTTGAGTGGAGGCATGTTTATGTGAGTGGATGCTTTTCATTTTGAGTGGGAGATCCACCCATATTAACGTGGAAGAGGTGGGGGCATCCACCATGGTCTGGGATCCATGACCCTTGGGTGCTCCCCCGCTCCCTATAAAAGGCCTCCCTCTCCTCCTCTCCTAGCACACCTCCTCGCGAAGGATCTCTCTCCCCCTTTAGAATTTTCCCATGGTCTCGGATCAGCGAGATACATGTTCCCGGTGGCTTTTTCTGGAAGGATTTGTAGCTTCCGCTGCTTCGCTAGAGAGAGGGCACGGAAGTTGTTGGGGTACCCGGACATGTGTGCGATCACGGATGAACCACTGCTTTGCGTTGCTGGACTTCATGGTGCTGGACCGGCTGGATCTCATCACGATCTTGATATCAGCAAGCGTTCGACTACATCATCCATGAGTACAACCTCATTAATGCCATTCGGTCTTCGAGGGTATGTATTCTATTGATTTATATCCACCCGTTGCTTGTATCTAGTAGATAGATCTTGGTCCATAGTTGTTCCCATCGTAGGAATTTTTTGTTTTCTATGCTGCGAACCCTACACTCCCAACCATGACCATCTGTCATCTTGGAACTTCATAGGTGGATAATCATCATGAGGTATCCTCAGCTCAAACCTCGGCCGCAAGGGAACCCATACTAAGATATATAATCTTCCAGTCAAGCCCTACCCAAATTCGGGTATTGTGGTTGTACAGTAACATTGGAATGGTATCGCATCTGAATTCAACCATCGGATTTTATAAAGGGGCTAAGGCTCATGCCTAAACATTTTCATCATCAAAATCATCTAGTGTTCATAACACATGTCCAAAACATTTCATTAGAATGACTCATCATTCTACGGTTTTCATACTCATTTTCACCAAGTATTCCCATCTAAGGTGATCAAGTTTTATGCTTAACACTAGACACTAAAGTTGGGGGTAATCACTAATGAGGGGTGATAATCAAGTATGACTTATCCAGATCTAGATCTCATGCCTCAATATGACATCTAGTTCTATCTATCTTAGGCCAAGTTTTATGCTCTTTATGCTACCTCTAAAATCTTTCCAAATATCACTAAATACTAAGTAGAAGTAATAAATAACTTTGATAAAAAAATAAAAAAAATAAAGCTTGTAAGTAAAACTAGGATTTGGTATAATAAAGGGGTATAACCAAATATGCCTAAGGCATTTAGTTTGCATAGTTATCATGCAAGTGTTAGCTTGCAAAGTTCTAGCTTGCCTTGAGTAGTGAAGTGGCTGAAGTTCTCCTCTACTTCCTCTTCGTAGTAGTCTCCTTCCTCTTCGTATCCTTGGTTGGTACTAGCGACTATAAATAAATACGAGGTACACAATCACCAAACAATACTTAACTACTTCTATTTGGCACACAAAGGTTCACAATAGATGATCTAGCATCATCACAATTATCACATGAAATAAAGACTTAGTCTTATTTATTTTATTTTGGAAAAGTAATTTCTACTCATTGAAAACTACTTAAGATTTAATATTATCCAATTAAAATATGGGATCATGTTGACACATGTCATCACCACATATTTTAATACTTGGGAATGTGATTTAAAGTGGTGTCACAATTTAATAAGGTTTAACCTTATTATTTTAATTAATTAAAGTGACTAGAAATGCCTATGGAGCATTCTTTTAATACTTGTCCATTATTACTGCAAGTAAACCTAGATATTTTTATGTATTCAGAAAGGTCTTATCAAATCTAATTTTTGAGAGTTGGAATCAACTCAAAAGCATTTATGGCAGAATTTTGAAAAATGTTCTAATGCAGAAAAGTCTCTTCCTTGTTATTTTTACTATAGGTGATCTATAATTCCAAATGGTTTGAATCCAACGGTCTTGGATTAACAATTTGAATACCTTTCTAAAAAAATTGGTTTCATGCAATTTGGTTCAGTAAAACTCTGTAAATTGATTTTTGAATCTACTGATAGAACTAGGTTTGAACTAAAATAAAAAAATCTAAATTTGAAATAACTGGGTCGCATGGGAACTAACTGGACCGGCCCAATCTACACAGCGCGCGCGCTGTGGGCTGTTGACAGATGGGGTCCACCATTCAGCGGGACTACCTAAATGAAACGGTATCTACGAAGCTGAGCCTTGCGATCTAATTCTAATCTAACGGCTGAGAGTCGTCGTCGTCGACGAACTACTCCGGCGAGGAAGTAAACCTAACACGGCGGTGGGGGTCCGGCAAAGCTCACCTGGGCTCCAGCTAGGGTCGGCGACGGGGGCAAATGGGGTTGTCAATGACGGCGAAGAGAATGGCGGCGATGGCAGGTCTTGGGGTGGTTTAAATCAACGGCGCCCTTCTCCTCCAGCAGCGGCAGGCTCTGGCCAAATTCTGGCAAGGGAGAGCTCGCCTTGCTCCGGGAAGAAGTGGGTGCAGATAAGTGAGGAGTGGTGAGTGTTGGGGTGTGGATAAATGAGGCAGGGGAGGCCTCCATTTATACTACGGCGATTGGACCGAACGGTGCAGGTGCAAGCTCGTCGATGACGATGCTACAGGCGGCTAGAGGCATGGCTGAGGCAAGGGGACGGTGATGTGTTCCCTAGCGATCGTTGTTGGCTTATAGGCGAAGCGTGGGGTGGTGTGGTTTAGTCAGGAGCGTGCGGCATTCGGCGCGGATGCAAAAGTGTTTGTGACGGCGTGCGCCAACTGCAGGTCGCAGGGCGGCGAATGGGGGTGTCTGTAGGGTTGTTGTGATCATGGCACGCATGCGTGTGCGTGGCGAGGGCGAGGCACGGTCTATGCCTGGCGGTCGGCTACGGCGAGCTGGCGCGCTCTTGACATGGCATAGAGGTATAGGGCGCGACAGTGCTAGGGTGGTCCAAGGCTCTACTACGGTCAAGGCTGGGACAGGGGTGGAGGTAGAGTGCAGCATTTCTGGTGCGTGTCATGGGCGAGGGGGCGATGGTCCTGGCACGCTATCCACTGTCGGCAGGCGATGACCAAAAATGGGCAGCTGTCAACACCCGAATTTTTAATCATAGATGCATGTTATGCCATCCATCGCAATCCCAAGATTACCATTTTTGCGAGACATAACAGATTGGATATCACAGTACATCATCCATTACAAACCATAAATCAGGTCTTACACAAATATGGATCTCATGATCCAGTCTTAATACAATTCAAGCAGCGGAATAACGTAATAATAACGATAGCGTAGGCGAAGATCCATCTTCATGGTCACAGGCAATGCTGACGATGGGAGATGATCCTAGTTGTCGTAACCTTCCTGTGGTCCATCTTCCTAATACTCCTGTTCATAGTCTGGCCACAGGGATAGCCAGGGACAAATCCATGAGTACTATTTAAGTACTCGCAAACTAATACTAACAAGTGAAGGGTTTTTTTGAGTAGGATATACTATGCTTTAGGGTTGTTTTGCAAAAAGCCAGATTTACCTCTACTAAGTGCAAAGCAAAGAAAGCTAGTTGAACATTTTGTAATACCTAAGAGGGAACTTGAATTTCATATCACAACTTTGTTGTGGTCAAGTCAAGTCCTAAATCATTTCATAAGTCATTTTGAAAACATCTGACGATGGAATAGTATGGCCACTCCAACTATCCATAACCGCGGACGCGGCTATTCGAATAGTTTGACACTCTGTAGAGATTGTACACTTTCACCACAACATTCGATACATCTGTCAGGAACAAATCCTGAATTCACCATACTCAGTATGCGGATAATCAATCCTAACCTTTCCATTACACGCCCTAGTATAGGCACCTCTCCTATGAGTTTGGCCTCCCAACCATGACCAACTGTCATCTTGGGAACTGCACAGTTGGACAATCTTCACAAGGTGGCCTCAGCTCAAACCTTGGCCGCAAGGGAATCGATACTAAGGTATATAAATTTCCAGTCAAGCCCCACCCAATTTTTGGGTATTGTGGTTGTACTGTAAAATTGGAATGGTATCGCATCCAGATAACCATCAGTTTTATAAAGGGCTAAGGCTCATGCCTTAATATTTTCATCATCAAAAATGATCTGGTGTTCGAGAACACATGTCAAAACATTTTAGTAGAATGACTCATCATTCTATGGTTTTCATAACCATTTTCACCAAGTATTCCCATCTAATGTTGATCAATTTTTATGCTTAGCACTAGCATCTACGAGTGGGGGTAAATACTAATGAGGTGTGGTAAACAAGTGTATCTTATCTAAGTTCAATCTCATGCCTCAGGATGACATCGAGATTTATCTAACTTAGGCCAAGTTTTATGCTCTGTATGCTACCTTCAAATATATTTCTAATATCTACAAGTCACTAAGTAAACTTTTGATAGAAAGCCTTGATAAAGAAATAAAACACTAAGCTTGCAAGTAAAAATAGGATTAGGTATCATAAAATGTATCTAACCAAGCATGCTTAATGCATTGCATAGGTTATCTAACTTTCATAGTTGTAAGTGTTAGCTTGCTTAGATAGTAGCTTGCCTTGTGTAGAGAAGTGGGTGAAGTTCTACTCGACCTCTTCCTCGCAATATCCTCCTTCCTCGTCGTATCCTTGGTCGGTACTAGCGTCTATAAATAAATATGAGGTACACAATCACCAAACAATACTTAACTATTTCTATTTCTCACACAAAGGTTCACACTAGATGATCTAGCATCATCCCTATTATAACAAAGATTAAAGAACTTGTCTTATTTATTTTATTTTAGAAAAGTAATTTCTACTCATTGAAAAACTACTTAAGATTTAATATTCTCCAACTAAAACATGGGATCATGTTGACACAGGTCATCACCACATATTTTCGTACATGAGAATGTGATTTAAAGTAGTGTCACAATTTAATAAGGTTTAACCTTTTTATTTTAATCAAATAAAATGACTAGAATGCCCTATGAGGCATTCTTTTATTACTTGATCATTATTTCTGCAAGTAACCTTATATATTTTTATATATTCTGAAAGGTATGGTTAAATGTGATTTTTGAGAGTTGGAATCAACTCAAAGCTTTTATGGTTGAATTTTGAAAAATGTTTGAATGCAGAAAAGCTTTTGCCTTGTTATTTTTATCATGGGTGATCTACAAATCTAAATGGTTTGAATCCAACGGACATGGATTAAGAAGTCCAGTACCTTTCTAACAAAATTGGTTTCATGCATTTTGGTTTAGTGAATAGAGTTGGGTTGATTTTTGAATCTAGGTACATAACTGAGTTTGAAATTAAATAAATAAACCTAAGTTTGAATTGTTGGGTCGCGTAGGATGTTTAACTGGGCCAGCCCACTACGCACAGCGTGTGCAGCATGGTTAAGTTAGTGACCCCACTAGTCAGTGAGACAGTGAGTGGCAAAGCGGTATGGGTAAATCTAGACCGTGCAATCTAACTCTAATCCTATGGCTCGGGTTCATCGTCCATGCCTGAACAGGACGCGGCGAGGCTAAACCCTAGTGCGGCCAGTGGGGGTTAGTGGGGGCTCACCGGGGCTCCGGAGATGGTCGGCTATGGGGGCGAACGACGAAGTCAACGACGGCGATACTCCTGGTACCGGCAGCTCCTCCTGGGGCGGCTCCAATCGACGGCGCCTCTACTCCTTCGTAGCGGCGAACTCCGGTGCAATTTTGGCTACCTGGTGCTCGCCTTGCTCCGGGAGTGAGTGGGTGTGATCAGTGAGAGGTGGGGAGTGAGATGGTGTGAAGAGTTTGAGCTGGGAAGGCCTCTATTTATAGTGCCTGAAGGGGACCGACGGGCGCGGGTGGAGCTCATCGTGGTCATCGGCACAGCGTGCTAATGGCATGGGCGACGATAGGGGCGGTGTGTTGCCTCCTGGCGAAGCTCAACGGCTTGATGGCGCGTCGTGGGGCGGTGAGGAACGGTCGGAAAGTCACGGCGCTCTCGGCGGGTCCGACGGCAATTTTAATGGCGCACGGGTTGTCCTGGTCATGCGGCGGTGAATGGGGTTATCTAGCGGGTTGCTAGGCTGTTGGCGATCACGTACGCAAGCGGCCAGGGCGGCGCGCGGTCTGTGGGCTAGTGTCACGTGCAGCTCTCTAGCGCACTCTCGGCTCGCACGCAGAGAGACTGGGTGCATGCTTGGCGGGTGGTCCAGTGGCTGGCAAGGCTCGGGGCTTGGACAGGGGGTGGAGGTGGACGGTGTTGCGTGTCCCAGACAAGGTTGGCGAGGCTAGTGCTTCCTCTAGCTCGCTGGCGACATGGGGGTGGCAATGCTGCTCTCGGCGAGGTCACCATATATTGCTATGCTTGCTCACAGTGGTGCTAAGGCTAGTTAGATTAGTTTGATCATCTACTGAGAGGGTAGAGTGAGCTAGAGAGGGGACAAGGTTGGCCAAAATCACTGCTACAAATAGTGTTTGATGTTTGTTTGTTTTCTGCCTCCAAGGGGTGTGATGAAATGGCCGAAATAAAGTCAAATTTGAATTTTGGATTCAAACTTGGTGGGTTTGCTAGGCACATACTAGGGAGTATCTGGTTAGTTGGATTGGTCAAGGGGCTCTGGTTTGGTTGGGTTTTGAAAAGGTGTGATCTTCACATATGATAAAGATTCAATTTTAAATTGTCATTTGAATGTGGTTGCTAAATGTTTCTGTAAGTTTGAAAGGTGGTCTTTGATTCAATTTTACTTGGTCTTGCAAGGGGTGAAAAGAATTGGAGAAGTTTCTGTTTAAAATCTTGGACTAGAAACACTCAAAGTGACCTAGTGAGCAAGATTGGCAAAAATGACCATTTGCTTTATTTGATTTGTTTTTTATTTTCTCTTGATTTGTTTCTGCTTGGAAATGTTTTATATAATGTTATTTTCATCTTTAAACCATTCCTTGCTATTTAGGTTAATCACACAAGTCCATTCATGCATTCACACAATCATCTCATACACACATGCATTCATTTGGTTTTTATTTAATCAATGTTTTTGTTAACCATAAATTTAGTGATTAGAATTTGATAAGCATTATTCAATATTTTTGGGATGTTACAAACCTTCCCTCCTTAAACAAAATATCATCCTGGGATTTGAGAAATAAGAAAAAGATTACCAGATCGGGAAACTCCGTCTTGATGTGATCTTCTCGCTCCCAGGTAGCTTCTTCTTCAATGTGGTTACTCCACTGAATTCTGAGACACTTGATGCTTCGGGTTCTAGTGGTTCTGAAAGCTTCCTCTAGAATACGGATGGGTACTTCGGGATACGTCAGGTCATCATTGATCTCTATGGTCCGGTGATCAATGTTTTTGAAAACTTCATTCTTCTCCGGAACTTCAAGGAATTTGCGAAGTAATGATATATGGAACACATTGTGCACTGCTGACATCTCCTCTAGCAGTTCGAACTGATACGATACTTCTCCTCGACGATTCAGAATCTTGAAAGGTCAGATATATCTAGGGGTAACTTTGCTTTGAGCTGGAAACGTTGCATTCCCTTCAAAGGCGACACTTTGAGATACCCAAAGTCTCTGATATTTAAAGCGAGGTCTTGACATCTCTTGTCAGCGTAACTCTTCTGTCTTGACTGGGCGGTCTTTAGGTGCTCAAGAATATTGTGAACTTTCTCTTCTGCTTCTCGTAGGATGTCGGGTCCAAAGATCTGACTCTCTCCTAGCTTGATACGACACTTCCTTCCATACATGAAGTCAAATGGGGCCATTTGCAAACTAGCTTGATAATTGTTGTTGTATGAAAATTCTGTGAAAGGCAGATAGTCTTCCCATTTTGATCCATATTCTAGAACACATGCTCTCAACATATCTTCGAGTATTTGATTTACTCGCTTCGTTTGTCCATCAGTCTAAGGGTGGTACGCTGTGCTGAAATCTAGTCGGGTTCCTAAACCTTCTTGGATTTTCTTCTAGAATCTCGAGGTAAACTGAGTTCCTCGATCTGAGACGATGTTCTTGGGGACTCCATGCAAACTGAGGATCCTAGCGATGTATAACTCTGCTAGCTTCAAATTCTGGCAAGTGGTCTTGACTGGTAAGAAATGGGCTACCTTGGACAATCTGTCAACTATGACCCAAATAGAGTCGTTTCCCCTACTCGAAGTAGGTAATCCGGTGATAAAGTCCATTCCAACTGAATCCCATTTCCATTCCAGAATCTGTAATGGTTGCAAAAGTCCTGGGGGTCTTTGATGTCCCGCCTTGACTCTCTGACAAATATCACACTTGGCGATATAGCTTCTGATTTCTCTCTTCATCTTATGCCACCAAAATTGCTCCTTCAAATCCTGATACATCTTTGTTCCTCCGGGGTGGATAGAATAAAGGGTATCATGGGCCTCTTTCAAAATAACTTCTTTTAACTCTGAATCTGCTGGTACACAGAGACATCATTTTTACCACAAAACTCCTTCTTCATCCTCGGTGAATCCGGGTACTTTGCATGTACCAATATGATGTTTGATTCCGTCGATACTAGAATTTCCTTTCTGAGCCTCCTTCATCTGAATGATCAAAGTGGGTTGAAGTTCTATGCTAGCCAAAAATCCTTCACTTACCAATTCCATTCTAAATCTTCCATTTCTTTGTGCAAACTTGGCTGCTCCTTCAGAATCATGGAATTCAAGCGGCACGACAATCTACTAAGGGCATCTGCTACCACATTGGCTTTACCGGGGTGATAGTGAATGTCCAGGTCATAGTCCTTGATTAGTTCAATCCATCTTCTTTGCCTCATATTCAGCTCCTTTTGAGTGAATATATACTTCAGGTTCTTATGATCCGAATAAATCTCACAACGATTTCCCATAAATAATGCCTCCATGTCTTCAGGGCTAGAACTATTGCTTCTAGTTCAAGGTCATGGGTTGGATAATTTTGTTCATGCTGCTTCAATTGGCAGGATAGGTAAGATATAACTTTTCCTTCTTGCATCAACACACATCCTAAACTGATCTTGGATGCGTCACAATACACATCAAAGGGCTTCGTGATATCCGGCATGATCAAGATTGGGCTGAAATCAATCTCCTCTTGAGTTCTTGAAAACTCGCTTCACATTTGTCCGTCCATTCGAACTCCTTGTCCTTCTTCAGCAATTGGGTCATGGGTCTAGCGATACTCGATAATCTTTCTACGAACTTGTGGTAGTATCCCGCTAATCCGAGAAATGCACGAACTTGGGTTTGAGTGGTTGGGGCTTGCCAATCTTCCACATCCTTCACCTTTGCAGGGTAAACGACAATTCCTCCGGCTGATACGATATGTCCGAGGAATCCTACCTCTCGTAACTAGAATTCACATTTGCTAAACTTGGCATACAGCTGATGCTCTCTAAGGGTTCCAAGGATGGTCCTTAAGTGTATCTCATGTTCTTCTTCTGATTTGGAATAAATCAGAATGTCATCGATGAAAACAACGACAAAATTATCCAGGAAGTCCATAAAAATCTTATTCATGAGGTTCATGAAATAAGCGGGGGCATTGGTTAATCCAAAAGACATGACCGTATACTCGTACAATCCATAACTGGTAGTAAAGGCAGTGTTTGGAATATCCTCTACACGAATCTTGAGTTGCTGATAGCCAGTTCTAAGGTCAATCTTAGAAAACACTTTGGCACCAGTCAACTAGTCAAACAGGTCTTCGATCTTGGGCAACGGGTACTTGTTCTTGATGGTGACATCATTCAACTTCTGATAATCCGTACATAAACGGTTACCTCCATCTTTCTTATCGACAAAAAAGACAAGTGATCTCCATGGCGACACACTTGGTTGGATCAATCCTATTTCCACCATGGCATCCAGTTTCTTCTTCAGTTCCACTAGTTCCAACGGGTTCATACTATATGGTCTCTGGGCTATACTCTTGTTGCACTTGAATTCACGGGGCAAGGTTTCAGATATATGCTCGATTGATATTCCGGTTGTACTATTCATTGTTATGGCTTTCTTGGCACAGTCGATTAATCCTTTATGTTTGGACATCCAATCATTCCTTGTACTACTTCCAAACCTTTATTTCCGAGTACTATTAGATTAGCATAAAAATCTATGCCATGTATTCAGATAGGTACGTCTTTGCAAATTTGTCTAGCTTTGGTGGTTGAACCAGGTATTTGAACTTTCATAACATGCTTCAATTTGGTGGGTTGAATCTTACTAGTGCATGCAAATTCTTCAGTAACAAATGAGTGTGATGCTCCAGAATCAAACAACACTCTTGCAAGTACTGAGTTAACAGAAAACATACCTAGCACGACATCTGGCACTTCTTGGGCTTCTTCAGTATGCATGAGAAAGAGACGGCTGTTGCGGTTGAGCGAATTCCCTGGGGAAAACCTCCTTCCAGGCTGAACATGACGCTGCTGCTGAGCCGGGGCATTTGTATTGGGGGCTGCTGCAATCTTCTTGGGGCACACATTGGAATAGTGACCTTTGGTTCCACATTCATAACAAGTCACTTTCGACTTGTCCTTTGCTGCAAAAGGCACAACATTGCTTCCCGTCCTTGGGGCAGTGTTGGTGTTGGTGGCGACATTATTGTTGTTGAACTTAGTTGGTGCACGGTTGAAATCGCTGGGGTTGCCGGGGTTGTTGTTGTTTCCTCCAGGCCTTGGGTTTCCGCGGTTGGGATTGGTCGGACGGTTCATCGGGGGTCTGTTGGTTCTTGGGGCAAATCCTGGAGATGGGTTGGGGCGATACTTTGGTGTATGATGGTTTCCTGGTTGATGCATCATGCGACGCTTGTGGTTCTCATTAGCTTGGTTGATGTTGCCTTCTATCTGAATGGCGGAATCCACTAAGGCTTCAATATCAGCAAAGGGGATATTGACTAACACTGTTTGCATTTCATCGTGAAAACCATTCAGGAATCTCTCCTTCTTCTTGGCTTCAATGTCTATCTCATCCGGTGCATACCTAGCCAATGACAAGAATTTGTCACGCTATTCCACTACGGTCATCCTCCCGTGCTTCAGTTCCCCGAATTCATCTCTCATCCTCTTGATCAGACCTTTTGGCACATGGGTTCTGCTGAACATGACTTTGGACTCTTCCCAAGTCATCAACTGACCTCCTGTCATCGCGCGAACGCTGTTCCACCATGCTCTTGCATCTCCGGCCAGGTAGTGTGTAGCAAACAGTACCTTCTCTTTAGCTTCCACTCCTGCAACTTCCAGATTGTTCTCCATGGTTTGCAGCCAATCATAGGCATCGAGGGGCTCTTCAGACTTGGTGAAAACGGGTGGATTGGTGTTCTGGAAATTCTTGAGCATGGATCCATGGTTGTCCTGATTTCCATGGCCTTGATTGTTGTTGGCCATCTGAGCTATCTGTTGAAGGGTGGCTAAGTTGGCTTGACGTTCGGATCTTTCGGCTTCGCGGTCAGAAACCAACATTTGCAAGATTTGTAGCATCAGGTCCGGGGATGAGTTGCTTCCTTCTCGAGGCATCTGAAGATTGAGGTAGATTATAAGAAAAGAGGGAAATTTCTAAGGTTCGGGGTTTTTTGAAAAGTTTTCAAAGTTTGACTCAGATTTTTCTAGCAACTTGCTTTTCATTCATTCATAGCACACGATACAAACACACACCACAACAAAGAGAAACATATGGTTTTAAGAACCGTTCTAGGAAACTACGATATAGTGGGACCAAATATAACTCACTAACGCTAGTGCTCAAGTGCTACTACTCCTCGGAGTCGGTGTCCTCATCATCCTCGTCATCATCATCGATGAAGGCGAAGTCATCCTCATCGGTGAAGAAGTCCATGGCATGATCCTCCAGAAAGTCATCATCATCGCTGAGATAGGAGTAGCGGTCCCCACGAAGGTCTTCCCCTGCATTCTCCCTCTCCTCCAACTGCATATCTCTCTCGTGGAGGGTCTCCTCCAAACACGTGATCCGGTGGCGAAGATGGGCAATGGTACGCTCCTTCTTGTCGAGTTGGCAGCGACGAGACTGGCTATCCTCCACTAGCATGGCAATGGTCTGATCCTTCTTGGCGGTGATGGCGTACTTGTGGTTGGCGTAGGAGCGGACATTGTCCAACTCCTTCTGACGGTCATACATCATGAAGCTGAGGTGGTCCAATTGACTCTTCAGCTCGTGGTGGTATGGGACCTCCAGTTGCTGTCCCATAACATCACACCTTGGGTAGAACTCAAAGCGGGTACCCTTGATCTGATTGATACTCTGCCCACACAGACGGGCAAGAGCTTCCTGCATGGCTCTGGCAAGTCCATCGAGCCAGTTGTTCTCTCTCAAGGTGAACTGAATTCACTCTGTGGTGGGGGCTTCAATCTTTCCCCGGATACTTGCAACAACTAGCCACTGCAAATCCTCTCCTTCCTGATCATTGAGCTAAGCTCCGAAGAACTCGGGGTGCGAACGCTCCAGCATCTCTGCCAGCTGGTCCAACTCACGCTCAAATACGAGGTCACCTCCATTCTCCACATGATAAAACTTGTTGTACTTCATGTCCATCTATAAGAATAGAGGATGCGTAAGTTAGTAGAGTGATCAAGTGTGTCAAATTTTATGTAAGTTTGCAAGAATTTTTGAGGAGCATAAATTTTCATGAAAGATGCTAAGTGATAAGAATGAGAATAAGTTTTTCATAAATACTCACTTCCTTTGGTTTTGAAACTAAATTTTTGATTCAAAATTCCATTTTAAACTAGGGTCTCCTATGGTCAGGATGGCTATGATACCAACTTGTCAACACCCGGATTTTTAATCACAGATGCCTGTTATGCCATACATCGCAAACCCAGGATTACCATTTTTGCGAGACATAACAGATTGGATATCACAGTACATCATCCATTACAAACCATACATCAGGTCTTACACAAATAAGGATCTCATGATCCAGTGTTAATACAATTCAAGCAGCAGAATAACGTAATAATAGTGATAGTGTAGGCGAAGATCCATCTTCATGGTCACATGCAATGCTGACGATGGGAGATCATCCTAGTTGTCGTAACATTCCCGCGATCCATCTTCCTGATACTCCTCTTCATACTCTGGACACGGGAATAGCCAAGGAAAAATCCATGAGTACTCTTTAAGTACTCACAAACTAATACTGACAAGTGAAGGGGTTTTTTTAGTAGGATATACTAAGCTCTAGGGTTGTTTTGCAAAAAGCCATATTTACCTCTACTAAGTTCAAAAGCAAAGAAAGTTAGTTGAACATTTTGTAACACCTAAGTGGGAACTGGAATTTCATATCACAACTCTGTTGTGGTCAAGTCATAAATCATTTCATAAGTCATTTTGAAAACATCAGACGACGGAACAGTATGGCCACTCCAATTGTCCATAACCGCGGATGCGGCTATTAGAATAGTTTGACACTCTGCAGAGATTGTACACTTTCACCACAACATTCGATACATCCATCAAGAACAAATCCTCAATTCACCATACTCAGTATGCGGATAATCAATCCTAACCTTTCCATTACACGCCCTAGTATAGGCACCTCTCCTGTGAGTTTGGCCTCCCAACCATGACCAACTGTCATCTTGGGAACTGCAAAGTTGGACAATCTTCACAAGGTAGCGTCAGCTCAAACCTTGGCCGCAAGGGAACCCATACTAAGGTATATAAATTTCTAGTCAAGCCCTACCTAATTTTCGGGTATTGTGGTTGTACGGTAAAATTGGAATGGTATCGCATCCAGACAACCATCACTTTTATAAAGGGCTAAGGCTCATGCCTTAACATTTTTCATCATCAAAAATCATCTGGTGTTTGAGAACACATGTCAAAACATTTCAGTAGAATGACTCATCATTCTAAGGTTTTCATAACCATTTTCACCAAGTATTCCCATCTAATGTTGATCAAGTTTTATGCTTAGCACTAGCATCTACAAGTGGGGGTAAATACTAATGAGGGGTGGTAAACAAGTGTATCTTATCTAAGTTCAGTCTCATGCCTCAGGATGACATCAAGATTTATCTAACTTAGGCCAAGTTTTATGCTCTTTATGCTACCTTCAAATATCTTTCTAATATCTACAAGTCACTAATTAAACTTTTGATAGAAAGCCTTGATAAATAAATAAAATACTAAGCTTGCAAGTAAAACTAGGATTGGGTATCATCAAATGTATCTAACCAAGCATGCTTAATGCATTGCATAGGTTATCTAACTTTCATAGTTGCAAGTGTTAGCTTGCTTAGATAGTAGCTTTCCTTGTGCAGAGCAGTGGTGAAGTTCTCCTCGGCCTCTTCCTCGTAGTATCCTCCTTCCTCCTCGTATCCTTGGTTGGTACTAGCGTCTATAAATAAATATGGGGTACACAATCACCAAACAATACTTAACTATTTCTATTTCTCACACAAAGGTTCACACTAGATGATCTAGCATCATCCCTATTATAACAAAGATTAAAGCACTTGTATTATTTATTTATTTTAGAAAAGTAATTTCTACTCATTGAGAAACTACTTAAGATTTAATATTATCCAACTAAAACATGGGATCATGTTGACACATGTCATCACCACATATTTCAGTACATGAGAATGTGATTTAAAGTGGTGTCACAGTTTAATAAGGTTTAACCTTTTTATTTTAATTAAATAAAAAGACTAGAATGGCCTATGAGGCATTCTTTTATTACTTGATCATTATTTCGGCAAGTAACCCTATATTATTTTATATATTCTGAAAGTAATGGTTAAATGTGATATTTGAGAGTTGGAATCACCTCAAAAGCTTTTATGGTTGAATTTTGAAAAATGTTTGAATGCAGAAAAGCTTCTGTCTTGTTATTTTTACCATGGGTGATCTACAAATCTAAATGTTTTGAATCAAACGAGCTTGGATTAAGCACTCCAGTACCTTTCTAACAAAATTGGTTTCATGCATTTTCGTTCAGTGAGTCGAGCTGGGTTGATTTTTGAATCTAGGTACAGAACTGAGTTTGAAATTAAATAAATAAACCTAAGTTTGAATTGTTGGGTCGCGCGGGATGTTTAACTGGGCCGGCCCACTACACACAGCGCGCGCGCAGGCTGGTTAAGTGAGCGACCCCACTAGTCAGTGAGACAGTGAGTGGCGAAGCAGTATGGGTAAATCTAGACCGTGCGATCTAACTCTAATCCTACAGCTCTGGTTCGTCGTCCACGCCTGAACAGGACGCGGCAAGGTTGAACCCTAGCGCGGCCAGTGGGGGTCAGTGGGGGCTCACCGGGGCTCCGGCGATGGGGACGAACGACGAAGTCGACGACGGCGATTCTCCTGGTACCGATAGCTCCTCCTGGGGCGGCTCCATTCGACGGCGCCTCTCCTCCTCTGCAGCGGCAAACTCCGGTGCAATTCCGGCCACCTAGTTCTCGCCTTGCTCCGGGAGTGAGTGGGTGTGATCAGTGAGAGGTGGGGAGTGAGATGGTGTGAAGGGTTTGAGCTGGGAAGACCTCGATTTATAGTGCCTGAAGGGGACCGACGGGCGCAGGTGGAGCTCGTCGTGGTCGTCGGCACAACGCTCTAATGGCATGGGCAACGATAGGGGCGGTGCGTTGCCTCCTGGCGAATCTCAACGGCTTGATGGCGCGGCGTGGGCTGGTGAGGAACGGTCGGAACGTCACGGCGCTCTCGGCGGGTCCGACGACAAGTTTAATGGCGCACGGGCTGTCCTGGTCGCGCGGCAGCGAACGTCGTTATCTGGCAGGGTGCTGGGATGTTGGCGATCACGTACGCAAGCGGCAAGGGCAGCGCGCGGTCTGTGGGCTGGTGTCGCGTGGGGCGCTCTGGCGCGCTCTCGGCTCGCACGCAGAGAGACTGGGCGCATGCTTGCAGGGTGGTCCAATGGCTGGCAAGGCTCGGGGATTGGACAGGGGGTAGCGGTGGATGGTGCTATGTGTCCCATAAAAGGTTGGCGAGGCTAGTGCTTCCTCTAGCTCACTGGCAACATGTAGGTGGCAATGGTGCTCTCGGCATGGTCACCATTGATGGCTATGCTTGCTCACAGTGGTGCTAAGGCTAGTTAGATTAGTTTGATCATCTACTGAGAGGGTAGAGTGAGCTAGAGAGGGGACAAGGTTGGCCAAAATCACTGCTACAAATTTTGTTTGATGTTTGTTTGTTTGTTGCATACAAGGTGTTTGATGAAATGGCCAAAGAAATTCAAATTTGAATTTTGGATTCAAACTTGGTGGATTTTCTAGGCACATACTAGGGAGTATCTGGTTAGTTGGATTGGTAAAGGGGCTCTGGTTTGGTTGAGTTTTGAAAAGGTGTGATCTTCACATATGATAAAGATTCAATTTTAAATTGTCATTTAAATGGGGTTGATAAAAGTTTCAGTAAGTTTGAAAAGTGGGCTTTGATTCACTTTTACTTGGTCTTGCAAGGGGTGAAAAGAATTGGAAAAGTTTCTGTTTAAAATCTTGGACTAGAAACACTCAAAGTGACCTAGTGAGCAAGATTGGCAAAAATGACCATTTGCTTTATTTGATTTGTTTTTGATTTTCTCTTGATTTGTTTCTTCTTGTAAATGTTTTAGATGATGTTATTTTCATCTTTAAACCATTCCTTGCTATTTAGGTTAATCACACAAGTCCATTCATGCATTCACATAATCATCTCATACACACATGCATTCATTTGATTTTTATTTAATCAAAGTTTTTGTTAACCCTAATTTTAGTGATTAGAATTTGATAAGCATTGTTCAA